>OX451741.1:463963584-468767204 GCA_948472305.1 Vicia faba | reverse complement strand
ACTACCTTCCATAATGACAAGGCTACCATCCGTTGGAGTTATAAAAACTCGACAACATACTACCTTCCGTAATGACAAGGCTACCATCCATTGTAGTAACAAAAATATTGACAATAGACTACCTTCCATAATGACAAGGCTACCATCCCTTAGAGTAACAAAAATATCAACAACAGACTACCTTCCATAATGACAAGGCTACCATCCATTGGAGTAACAAAGATATCGACAACATACTAACTTCCATAGTGACAAGGCTACCATCCATAGGAGTAAAAAAAATCACGACAACAAACTACCTTCCATAATGACAAGGCTACCATCCATTGGAATTACAAAAATATCGACAACACACTACCTTCCATAATGACAAGGCTACCATCCAATGGAGTAACAAAAATCTCGACAATAGACTACCTTCGATAATGACAAGGCTGCCATCCGTTGGAGTAACAAAAATTTCAAAACAAACTACCTTTCATAATGACTAGGCTACCATCTCGACAACATACTATCTTCCATAATGACAAGGCTACCATCCAATGGAGTAACAAAAATCTCGACAACAGACTACCTTCCATAATGACAAGGCTACAATCCATTATAGTAACAAAAATCTCCATAACAGACTACCTTACATAATGACAAGGCTACCATCCATTGGAGTAACAAAAATCTCGACAACAGACTACTCTCCATATTGACAAGGCTACCATATGTTGGAGTAACAAAAACTCGACAACATACTACCTTCCATAATGACTAGGCTACCGTTCATTGTAGTAACAAAAATATCGACAATAGACTACTTTCCATAATGACAAGGCTACCATCCATTGGAGTAACAAAAATCTCGACAACAGACTACCTTCCATAATGACAATGTTACCATCCATTGGAATAACAAAAATATCGACAACACACTACCTTCCATAATGACAAGGCTACCATCCCTTAGAGTAACAAAAATCTCAACAACAGACTACCTTCCATAATGACAAGGCTACCATCCATTAGAATAACAAAGATATCGACAACATACTACCTTCCATAGTGACAAGGCTACCATCCATTGGAGTAAATAAAATCACGACAACAGACTACCTTCCATAATGACAAGGCTACCATCCATTGGAATAACAAAAATATCGACAACACACTACCTTCCATAATAACAAGGATACCATCCAATGGAGTAACAAAAATCTCGACAACAAACTACCTTCGATAATGACAAGGCTGCCATCTGTTGGAGTAACAAAAATTTCGAAACAAAATACCTTCCATAATGAATAGGCTACCATCCATTGGAATAATAAAAATCTCGACAACATACTATCTTCCATAACGACAAGGCTACCATCCAATGGAGTAACAAAAATCTCGACAACAGACTACCTTCCATAATGACAAGTCTACAATCCATTATAGTAACAAAAATCTCCGCAACAGACTACCTTCCATAATGACAAGTCTACCATCCATTATAGTAACAAAAATCTCCGCAACAGACTACCTTCCATAGTGACAAGGCTACCATCCATTGGAGTAATAGAAATATCGACAATAAACTACCTTCCATAATGACAAGGCTACCATCCGTTGGAGTAATAAAAGCTCGACAACATACTACCTTCCGTAATGACAAGGCTACCATCCATTGAAGTAACAAAAATATTGACAATAGACTACCTTCCATAATGACAAGGCTACCATCCATTGGAATAAAAAAAATATCGACAACATACTACCTTCCATAATGACAAGGATACCATCCCTTAGAGTAACAAAAATATCAACAACAGACTACCTTCCATAATGACAAGGCTACCATCCATTGGAGTAACAAAGATATCGACAACATACTAACTTCCACAGTGACAAGGCTACCATCCATAGGAGTAAAAAAAATCACGACAACAAACTTTCTTCCATAATGACAAGGCTACCATCCATTGAAATTACAAAAATATCGACAACACACTACCTTCCATAATGACAAGGCTACCATCCAATGGAGTAACAAAAATATCGACAACAGACTACCTTCGATAATGACAAGGCTGCCATCCGTTGGAGTAACAAAAATTTCGAAACAAACTACCTTCCATAATGACTAGGCTACCATCTCGACAACATACTATCTTCCATAATGACAAGGGTACCATCCAATGGAGTAACAAAAATCTCGACAACAGACTACCTTCCATAATGACAAGGGTACCATCCATTATAGTAACAAAAATCTCCATAACAGACTACCTTCCATAATGACAAGGCTACCATCCATTGGAGTAAAAAAAATCTCGACAACAGACTACTCTCCATATTGACAAGGCTACCATATGTTGGAGTAACAAAAACTCGACAACATACTACCTTCCATAATGACAAGGCTACCATTCATTGTAGTAACAAAAATATCGACAATAGACTACCTTCCATAATGTCAAGGCTACCATCCATTGGAGTAACAAAAATCTCGACAACAGACTACCTTCCATAATGACAATGCTACCATCCATTGGAATAACAAAAATATCGACAACACACTACCTTCCATAATGACAAGGCTACCATCCCTTAGAGTAACAAAAATCTCAACAACAGACTACCTTCCATAATGACAAGGCTACCATCCATTGGAGTAACAAAGATATCGACAACATACTACCTTCCATAGTGACAAGGCTACCATCCATTGGAGTAAATAAAATCACGACAACAGACTACCTTCCATAATGACAAGGCTACCATCCATTGGAATAACAAAAATATCGACAAAACACTACCTTCCATAATGACAAGGCTACCATCCAATGGAGTAACAAAAATCTCGACAACAGACTACCTTCGATAATGACAAGGCTGCCATCCGTTGGAGTAACAAAAATTTCGAAACAAACTACCTTTCATAATGACTAGGCTACAATCTCGACAACATACTATCTTCCATAATGACAAGGCTACCATCCAATGGAGTAACAAAAATCTAATCAACAGACTACCTTCCATAATGACAAGGCTACAATCCATTATAGTAACAAAAATCTCCATAACAGACTACCTTACATAATGACAAGGCTACCATCCATTGGAGTAACAGAAATCTCGACAATAGACTACTCACCATATTGACAAGGCTACCATATGTTGGAGTAACAAAAACTCGACAACATACTACCTTCCATAATGACTAGGCTACCATTCATTGTAGTAAAAAAAATATCGACAATAGACTACCTTCCATAATGACAAGGCTACCATCCATTGGAGTAACAAAAATCTCGACAACAGACTACCTTCCATAATGACAATGCTACCATCCATTGGAATAACAAAAATATCGACAACACACTAACTTCCATAATGACAAGGCTGCCATCCATTGGAGTAACAAAAATTTCGAAACAAACTACCTTCCATAATGACTAGGCTACCATCTAGACAACATACTATCTTCCATAATGACAAGGGTACCATCCAATGGAGTAACAAAAATCTCGACAACAGACTACCTTCCATAATGACAAGGGTACCATCCATTATAGTAACAAAAATCTCCATAACAGACTACCTTCCATAATTACAAGGCTACCATCCATTGGAGTAAAAGAAATCTCGACAACAGACTACTCTCCATATTGACAAGGCTACCATATGTTGGAGTAACAAAAACTCGACAACATACTACCTTCCATAATGACAAGGCTACCATTCATTGTAGTAACAAAAATATCGACAATAGACTACCTTCCATAATGTCAAGGCTACCATCCATTGGAGTAACAAAAATCTCGACAACAGACTACCTTCCATAATGACAATGCTACCATCCATTGGAATAACAAAAATATCAACAACACACTACCTTCCATAATGACAAGGCTACCATCCCTTAGAGTAACAAAAATCTCAACAACAGACTACCTTCCATAATGACAAGGCTACCATCCATTGGAGTAACAAAGATATCGATAACATACTACCTTCCATAGTGACAAGGCTACCATCCATTGGAGTAAATAAAATCACGACAACAGACTACCTTCCATAATGACAAGGCTACCATCCATTGGAATAACAAAAATATCGACAAAACACTACCTTCCATAATGACAAGGCTACCATCCAATGGAGTAACAAAAATCTCGACAACAGACTACCTTCGATAATGACAAGGCTGCCATCCGTTGGAGTAACAAAAATTTCGAAACAAACTACCTTTCATAATGACTAGGCTACAATCTCGACAACATACTATCTTCCATAATGACAAGGCTACCATCCAATGGAGTAACAAAAATCTAATCAACAGACTACCTTCCATAATGACAAGGCTACAATCCATTATAGTAACAAAAATCTCCATAACAGACTACCTTACATAATGACAAGGCTACCATCCATTGGAGTAACAGAAATCTCGACAACAGACTACTCTCCATATTGACAAGGCTACCATATGTTGGAGTAACAAAAACTCGACAACATACTACCTTCCATAATGACTAGGCTACCATTCATTGTAGTAAAAAAAATATCGACAATAGACTACCTTCCATAATGACAAGGCTACCATCCATTGGAGTAACAAAAATCTCGACAACAGACTACCTTCCATAATGACAATGCTACCATCCATTGGAATAACAAAAATATCGACAACACACTACCTTCCATAATGACAAGGCTTCCATCCCTTAGAGTAACAAAAATCTCAACAACAGAATACCTTCCATAAGGACAAGGCTACCATCCATTAGAGTAACAAAGATATCGACAACATACTACCTTCCATAGTTACAAGGCTACCATCCATTGGAGTAAATAAAATCACGACAACAGACTACCTTCCATAATGACAAGGCTACCATCCATTGGAATAACAAAAATATCGACAACACACTACCTTCCATAATGACAAGGCTACCATCCAATGGAGTAACAAAAATCTCGACAACAAACTACCTTCGATAATGACAAGGCTGCCATCTGTTGGAGTAACAAAAATTTCGAAACAAAATACCTTCCATAATGAATAGGCTACCATCCATTGGAATAATAAAAATCTCGACAACATACTATCTTCCATAATGTCAAGGCTACCATCCAATGGAGTAACAAAAATCTCGACAACAGACTACCTTCCATAATGACAAGGCTACAATCCATTATAGTAACAAAAATCTCCGCAACAGACTACCTTCCATAATGACAAGTCTACCATCCATTATAGTAACAAAAATCTCTGCAACAGACTACCTTCCATAGTGACAAGGCTACCATCCATTGGAGTAATAGAAATATCGACAACAAACTACCTTCCATAATGACAAGGCTACCATCCGTTGGAGTAATAAAAGCTCGACAACATACTACCTTCCGTAATGACAAGGCTACCATCCATTGTAGTAACAAAAATATTGACAATAGACTACCTTCCATAATGACAAGGCTACCATCCATTGGAATAAAATAAATATCGACAACACACTACCTTCCATAATGACAAGGATACCATCCCTTAGAGTAACAAAAATATCAACAACAGACTACCTTCCATAATGACAAGGCTACCATCCATTGGAGTAACAAAGATATCGACAACATACTAACTTCCACAGTGACAAGGCTACCATCCATAGGAGTAAAAAAAATCACGACAACAAACTACCTTCCATAATGACAAGGCTACCATCCATTGGAATTACAAAAATATCGACAACACACTACCTTCCATAATGACAAGGCTACCATCCAATGGAGTAACAAAAATCTCGACAACAGACTACCTTCGATAATGACAAGGCTGCCATCCGTTGGAGTAACAAAAATTTCGAAACAAACTACCTTCCATAATGACTAGGCTACCATCTCAACAACATACTATCTTCCATAATGACAAGGCTACCATCCAATGGAGTAACAAAAATCTCGACAACAGACTACCTTCCATAATGACAAGGGTACCATCCATTATAGTAACAAAAATCTCCATAACAGACTACCTTCCATAATGACAAGGCTACCATCCATTGGAGTAAAAAAAATCTCGACAACAGACTACTCTCCATATTGACAAGGCTACCATATGTTGGAGTAACAAAAACTCGACAACATACTACCTTCCATAATGACAAGGCTACCATTCATTGTAGTAACAAAAATATCGACAATAGACTACCTTCCATAATGTCAAGGCTACCATCCTTGGAGTAACAAAAATCTCGACAACAGACTACCTTCCATAATGACAATGCTACCATCCATTGGAATAACAAAAATATCGACAACACACTACCTTCCATAATGACAAGGCTACCATCCCTTAGAGTAACAAAAATCTCAACAACAGACTACCTTTCATAATGACAAGGCTACCATCCATTGGAGTAACAAAGATATCGACAACATACTACCTTCCATAGTGACAAGGCTACCATCCATTGGAGTAAATAAAATCACGACAACAGACTACCTTCCATAATGACAAGGCTACCATCCATTGGAATAACAAAAATATCGACAAAACACTACCTTCCATAATGACAAGGCTACCATCCAATGGAGTAACAAAAATCTCGACAACAGACTACATCCGATAATGACAAGGCTGCCATCCGTTGGAGTAACAAAAATTTCGAAACAAACTACCTTCCATAATGACTAGGCTACCATCTCGACAACATACTATCTTCCATAATGACAAGGCTACCATCCAATGGAGTAACAAAAATCTAATCAACAGACTACCTTCCATAATGACAAGGCTACAATCCATTATAGTAACAAAAATCTCCATAACAGACTACCTTACATAATGACAAGGCTACCATCCATTGGAGTAACAGAAATCTCGACAACAGACTACTCTCCATATTGACAAGGCAACCATATGTTGGAGTAACAAAAACTCGACAACATACTACCTTCCATAATGACTAGGCTACCATTCATTGTAGTAACAAAAATATCGACAATAGACTACCTTCCATAATGACAAGGCTACCATCCATTGGAGTAACAAAAATCTCGACAACAGACTACCTTCCATAATGACAATGCTACCATCCATTGGAATAACAAAAATATCGACAACACACTACCTTCCATAATGACAAGGCTACCATCCCTTAGAGTAACAAAAATCTCAACAACAGACTACCTTCCATAATGACAAGGCTACCATCCATTAGAGTAACAAAGATATCGACAACACACTACCTTCCATAGTGACAAGGCTACCATCCATTGGAGTAAATAAAATCACGACAACAGACTACCTTCCATAATGACAAGGCTACCATCCATTGGAATAACAAAAATATCGACAACACACTACCCTCCATAATGACAAGGCTACCATCCAATGGAGTAACAAAAATCTCGACAAAAGACTACCTTCGATAATGACAAGGCTGCCATCTGTTGGAGTAACAAAAATTTCGAAACAAAATACCTTCCATAATGAATAGGCTACCATCCATTGGAATAATAAAAATCTCGACAACATACTATCTTCCATAATGACAAGGCTACCATCCAATGGAGTAACAAAAATCTCGACAACAGACTACCTTCCATAATGACAAGGCTACAATCCATTATAGTAACAAAAATCTCCGCAACAGACTACCTTCCATAATGACAAGGCTACCATCCATTATAGTAACAAAAATCTCCGCAACAGACTACCTTCCATAGTGACAAGGCTACCATCCATTGGAGTAATAGAAATATCAACAACAAACTACCTTCCATAATGACAAGGCTACCATCCGTTGGAGTAATAAAAGCTCGACAACATACTACCTTCCGTAATGACAAGGCTACCATCCATTGTAGTAACAAAAATATTGACAATAGACTACCTTTTATAATGACAAGGCTACCATCCATTGGAATAAAAAAAAAATATCGACAACACACTACCTTCCATAATGACAAGGCTACCATCCCTTAGAGTAACAAAAATATCAACAACAGACTACCTTCCATAATGACAAGGCTACCATCCATTGGAGTAACAAAGATATTGACAACATACTAACTTCTATAGTGACAAGGCTACCATCCATAGGAGTAAATAAAATCACGACAACAAACTACCTTCCATAATGACAAGGCTACCATCCATTGGAATTACAAAAATATCGACAACACACTACCTTCCATAATGACAAGGCTACCATCCAATGGAGTAACAAAAATCTCGACAACAGACTACCTTCGATAATGACAAGGCTGCCATCCGTTGGAGTAACAAAAATTTCAAAACAAACTACCTTCCATAATGACTAGGCTACCATCTCGACAACATACTATCTTCCATAATGACAAGGCTACCATCCAATGGAGTAACAAAAATCTCGACAACAGACTACCTTCCATAATGACAAGGATACAATCCATTGTAGTAACAAAAATCTCCATAACAAACTACCTTCCATAATGACAAGACTACCATCCATTGGAGTAACAAAAATCTCGACAACAGACTACTCTCCATATTGACAAGGCTACCATCTGTTGGAGTAACAAAAACTCGACAACATACTACCTTCCATAATGACTAGGCTACCATTCATTGTAGTAACAAAAATATCGACAATAGATTACCTTCCATAATGACAAGGCTACCATCCATTGGAGTAACAAAAATCTCGACAACAGACTACCTTCCATAATGACAATGCTACCATCCATTGGAATAACAAAAATATCGACAACACACTACCTTCCATAATGACAAGGCTACCATCCCTTAGAGTAACAAAAACTCGACAACATACTACCTTCCATAATGACTAGGCTACCATCCATTGGAGTAACAAAGATATCGACAACATACTACCTTCCATAGTTACAAGGCTACCATCCATTGGAGTAAATAAAATCACGACAACAGACTACCTTCCATAATGACAAGGCTACCATCCATTGGAATAACAAAAATATCGACAACACACTACCTTCCATAATGACAAGGCTACCATCTGTTGGAGTAACAAAAATCTCGATAACATACTACCTTCCATAATGACAAGGGTACCATCATTGAAGTAACAAAAACATCCACAAGAGGCTACCTTCCATAATGACAAGGCTACAATCCATTAGACTATAAAAAATCTCGACAACAAACTACCTTCCATAATGACAAGGCTACCATACATTAGAGTAACAAAAATCTCGACAATAGACTACCTTCCATAATGACTACCATCCATTGGAGTAACAAAGATATCAACAAGAGACTACCTTCCATAACGACAAGACTACAATCCATTGTAGTAACAAAAATCTCAACAACAGACTACCTTCCATAATGACAAGGCTATGATCCATTGTAGAAACAAAAATCTCGACGATAGACTATCTTCCATAATGACAAGGCTACCATCCATTAGAGTAACAAAAATCTCGACAACAAATTACCTTCCAGAATGACAAGGCTACCATCCAATGGAGTAAAAAAAATCTTGACAACAGACTACCTTCCATAATGGCAAGGCTACCATCCATTAAAGTAACAAAAATATGGGAAGCAGACTACTTTCCATAATGACAAGGCTACCATCCATTGGAGTAACAAAAATATCAACAAGAGACTAGCTTCCATAATGAAAGGCTACCATCCATTGGAGTAACAAAAATCTCGACAATAGACTACCTTCGATAATGACAGGCTACCATCCATTGGATTAACAAAAATCTAGACAACATACTACCTACCATAATGACAAGGCTACCATCCAATGGAGTAACAAAAATCTCGACAATAGACTACCTTCCATAATGACAAGGCTACCATCTTTATAGTAACAAAACTCACCACAACAGACTACATTCCATAATGACAAGGCTACCATTCGTTGGAGTAACAAAAATCTCGACAACATACTACCTTCCATAATGACAAGGGTACCATCATTGGAGTAAATAAAATATCCACAAGAGACTACCTTCAATAATGACAAGGCTACCGTCCATTGGAGTAACTAAAATCTCGACAATAGACTACCTTCCATAATGACAAGGCTACCATCCCTTAGAGTAACAAAAATCTCGACAACGGACTACATTCCATAATGACAAGGCTACCATCCATTGGAGTAACAAAATAAATCACGGCAACATACTACCTTCCATAATGACACGGCTATGATCCATTGGAATAACAAAAATATCGACAACACACTACCTTCCTTAATGACAGAGCTACCATCCAATGGAGTAACAAAAATCTCGGTAAAAGACTACCTTTCGTAATGACAAGTCTACCATCCATTGGAGTAACAAAAATATGAACAGCAGACTACCGTTCATAATGACAAGGCTACCATCCATTGGATTAACAGAAATCACAACAACAAACTACCTTCCATAATGACAAGGCTACCATCCATTGTAGTAACAAAAATCTCGACAACAGACTACCTTCCATAATGACAAGGCTAAAATCCTTTGGAGTAACAAAAATCTCGACAACATACTACCTTCTATAATGACAAGGCTACCATCCAATGGAGTAACAAAAATGTCGACAACAGACTACCTTCCATAATGACAAGGCTACCATCCATTGGAGTAACAAAAATCTCGACAACAGACTACCTTCAATAATGACAAGGCTACCATCCGTTGGAGTAACAAAAATTTCGAAACAAACTAACTTCCATAATGACTAGGCTACCATCCACTGGAATAACCAAAATCTCAACGACGTACTACCTTCCATAATGACAAGGCTACCATCCAACGGAGTAACAAAAATATCGACAACAGACTACCTTCCATAATGACAAGGCTACCATCCATTATAGTAACAAAAATCTCTGCAACAGACTACCTTCCATAATGACAAGGCTACCATCCATTGGAGTAATAGAAATATCGACAACAAACTACCTTCCATAATTACAAGGCTACCATCCGTTGGAGTAATAAAAACTCAACAACATACTACCTTCCGTAATGACAAGGCTACCATCCATTGTAGTAACAAAAATATTGACAATAGACTACCTTCCATAATGACAAGGCTACCATCCATTGGAATAAAAAAAATATCGACAACACACTACCTTCCATAATGACAAGCCTACCATCCCTTAGAGTATCAAAAATATCAACAACATACTACCTTCCATAATGACAAGGCTACCATCCATTTCAGTAACAAAGATATCGACAACATACTAACTTCCATAGTGACAAGGCTATCATCCATTGGAGTAAAAAAAATCAAGACAACAAACTACCTTCCATAATGACAAGGCTACCATCCAATCGAGTAACAAAAATCTCGACAATAGACAACCTTCGATAATGACAAGGCTGCCATCCGTTGGAGTAACAAAAATTTCGAAACAAAATACCTTCCATAGTGAATAGGCTACCATCCATTGGAATAATAAAAATCTCGACAACATACTATCTTCCATAATGACAAGGCTACCATCCAATGGAGTAACAAAGATATCGACAACATACTAACTTCCATAGTGACAAGGCTACCATCCATAGGAGTAACAAAAATCTCGACAACAGACTACCTTCCATAATGACAAGGCTACAATCCATTATAGTAACAAAAATCTCCGCAACAGACTACCTTCCATAATGACAAGGCTACCATCCATTATAGTAACAAAAATCTCCGCAACAGACTACCTTCCATAGTGACAAGGCTACCATCCATTGGAGTAATAGAAATATCGACAACAAACTACCTTCCATAATGACAAGGCTACCATCCGTTGGAGTAATAAAAACTCGACAACATACTACCTTCCGTAATGACAAGGCTACCATCCATTGTAGTAACAAAAATATTGACAATAGACTACCTTCCATAATGACAAGGCTACCATCCATTGGAATAAAAAAAAATATCGACAACACACTACCTTCCAATAATGACAAGGCTACCATCCCTTAGAGTAACAAAAATATCAACAACAGACTACCTTCCATAATGACAAGACTACCATCCATTGGAGTAACAAAGATATCGACAACATACTAACTTCCATAGTGACAAGGCTACCATCCATAGGAGTAAAAAAAATCACGACAACAAACTACCTTCCATAATGACAAGGCTACCATCCATTGGAATTACAAAAATATCGACAACACACTACCTTCCATAATGACAAGGCTACCATCCAATGGAGTAACAAAAATCTCGACAACAGACTACCTTCGATAATGATAAGGCTGCCATTTGTTGGAGTAACAAAAATTTCGAAACAAACTACCTTCCATAATGACTAGGCTACGATCTCGACAACATATTATCTTCCATAATGACAAGGCTACCATCCAATGGAGTAACAAAAATCTCGACAACAGACTACCTTCCATAATGACAAGGATACAATCCATTATAGTAACAAAAATCTCCATAACAGACTACCTTCCATAATGACAAGGCTACCATCCATTGGAGTAACAAAAATCTCGACAACAGACTACTCTCCATATTGACAAGGCTACCATCTGTTGGAGTAACAAAAACTCGACAACATACTACCTTCCATAATGACTAGGCTACCATTCATTGTAGTAACAAAAATATCGACAATAGACTACCTTCCATAATGACAAGGCTACCATCCATTGGAGTAACAAAAATCTCGACAACAGACTACTTTCCATAATGACAATGCTACCATTCATTGGAATAACAAAAATATCGACAACACACTACCTTCCATAATGACAAGGCTACCATCCCTTAGAGTAACAAAAACTCGACAACATACTACCTTCCATAATGACTAGGCTACCATCCATTGGAGTAACAAAGATATCGATAACATACTACCATCCATAGTGACAAGGCTACCATCCATTGGAGTAAATAAAATCACGACAACAGACTACCTTCCATAAAGACAAGGCTACCATCCATTGGAATAACAAAAATATCGACAACACACTACCTTCCATAATGACAAGGCTACCATCCCTTAGAGTAACAAAAATCTCAACAACAGACTACCTTCCATAATGACAAGGCTACCATCCTTTGGAGTTACAAAGATATCGACAACATACTACCTTTCATAGTGACAAAGCTACCATCCATTGGAGTAAATAAAATCACGACAACAGACTACCTTCCATAATGACAAGGCTACCATCCATTGGAATAACAAAAATATCGACAACACACTACCTTACATAATGACAAGGCTACCATCCAATGGAGTAACAAAAATATCGACAACATACTACCTTCGATAATGACAAGGCTGCCATCTGTTGGAGTAACAAAAATTTCGAAACAAAATACCTTCCACAATGACTAGGCTACCATCCATTGGAATAGTAAAAATCTCGACAACATACTATCTTCCATAATGACAAGGCTACCATCCAATGGAGTAACAAAAATCTCGACAACAGACTACCTTCCATAATGACATGGCTACAATCCATTGGAATAACAAAAATATCAACAACATACTACCTTTCATAATGACAAGGTTACCATCCAATTGGAGGAACAAAAATCTTGACAAAAGAATACCTTTCATAATGACAAGTCTACCATCCATTGGAGTAACAAAAATTTGAACAACAGACTACCGTCCTTAATGACAAGGCTACCATCCATTAGAGAAACAAAAATCACAACGACATACTACCTTCCATAATGACAACGCTACCATCCATTGCGGTAACAAAAATCTCGACAACAGAGTACATTCCATAATGGCAAGGCTACCATCCATTAGAGTAATAAAAATATGGACAGCAGACTACCATCCACAATGACAAGGCTACCATCCATTGGAGTAACAAAAATCTCGACAATAGACTACCTTCGATAATGACAGGCTACCATCCATTGGAGTAAAAAAATTTCGAAACAAACTACCTTCCATAATGACTAGGCTACCATCCATTGGAATAACAAAAATCTAGACAACATACTACCTTCCATAATGACAAGGCTACCACCCAATGGAGTAACAAAAATCTCGACAACAGACTACCTTCCATAATGACAAGGCTATCATCCATTAAAGTAACAAAAATCTCCACAACAGACTACCTTCCATAAAGACAAGGCTACCATCCGTTGGAGTAACAAAAATCTCGATAACATACTACCTTCCATAATGACAAGGGTACCATCATTAGAGTAACAAAAACATCCACAAGAGACTACCTTCCATAATGACAAGGCTACAATCCATTGGACTATAAAAAATCTCGACAACAGACTACCTTCCATAATGACAAGGCTACCATCCATTAGAGTAACAAAAATCTCGACAATAGACTACCTTCCATAATGACAACCATCCATTGGAGTAACAAAGATATCGACAAGAGACTACCTTCCATAACGACAAGACTACAATCCATTGTAGTAACAAAAATCTCAACAACAGACTACCTTCCATAATGACAAGGCTACGATCCATTGTAGAAACAAAAATCTCGACGATAGACTATCTTCCATAATGACAAGGCTACCATCCATTAGAGTAACAAAAATCTCGACAACAGACTACCTTCCAGAATGACAAGGCTACCATCCAATGGAGTAAAAAAAATCTCGACAATAGACTACCTTCCATAATGGCAAGGCTACCATCCATTAGAGTAAAAAAAATATGGGAAGCAGACTACCTTCCATAATGACAAAGCTACCATCCATTGGAGTAACAAAAATATCAACAAGAGACTAGCTTCCATAATGAAAGGCTACCATCCATTGGAGTAACAAAAATCTCGACAATAGACTACCTTCGATAATGACAGGCTACCATCCATTGGATTAACAAAAATCTAGACAACATACTACCTACCATAATGACAAGGCTACCATCCAATGGAGTAACAAAAATCTCGACAATAGACTACCTTCCATAATGACAAGGCTACCATCTTTATAGTAACAAAACTCTCCACAACAGACTACCTTCCATAATGACAAGGCTACCATTCGTTGGAGTAACAAAAATCTCGACAACATACTACCTTCCATAATGAAAAGGGTACCATCATTGGAGTAAATAAAATATCCACAAGAGACTACCTTCAATAATGACAAGGCTACCATCCATTGGAGTAAAAAAAATCTCGACAATAGACTACCTTACATAATGACAAGGCTACCATCCCTTAGAGTAACAAAAATCTCGACAACGGACTACATTCCATAATGACAAGGCTACCATCCATTGGAGTAACAAAATAAATCACGGCAACATACTACCTTCCATATTGACACGGCTACGATCCATTGGAATAACAAAAATATCGACAACACACTACCTTCCATAATGACAAGGCTACCATCCAATGGAGTAACAAAAATCTCGGGAAAAGACTACCTTTCGTAATGACAAGTCTACCATCCATTGGAGTAACAAAAATCTGAACAGCAGACTACCGTCCATAATGACAAGGCTACCATCCATTGGATTAACAAAAATCACAACAACAAACTACCTTCCATAATGACAAGGCTACCATCCATTGTAGTAACAAAAATCTCGACAACAGACTACCTTCCATAATGAAAAGGCTACAATCCTTTGGAGTAACAAAAATCTCGACAACATACTACCTTCCATAATGACAAGGCTACCATCCAATGGAGTAACAAAAATGTCGACAACAGACTACCTTCCATAATGACAAGGCTACCATCCATTGGAGTAACAAAACTCTCGACAACAGACTACCTTCAATAATGACAAGGCTACCATCCGTTGGAGTAACAAAAATTTCGAAACAAACTAACTTCCATAATGACTAGGCTACGATCCATTGGAATTACCAAAATCTCAACAACGTACTACCTTCCATAATGACAAGGCTACCATCTAATGGAGTAACAAAAATCTCGACAACAGACTACTTTCCATAATGACAAGGCTACCATCCATTATAGTAACAAAAATCTCTGCAACAGACTACCTTCCATAATGACAAGGCTACCATCCATTGGAGTAATAGAAATCTCGACAACAAACTACCTTCCATAATGACAAGGCTACCATCTGTTGGAGTAATAAAAACTCGACAACATACTACCTTCCGTAATGTCAAGGCTACCATCCATTGTAGTAACAAAAATATTGACAATAGACTACCTTCCATAATGACAAGGCTACCATCCATTGGAATAAAAAAAATATCCACAACACACTACCTTCCATAATGACAAGGCTACCATCCCTTAGAGTATCAAAAATATCAACAACAGACTACCTTCCATAATGACAAGGCTACCATCCATTGGAGTAACAAAGATATCGACAACATACTAACTTCCATAGTGACAAGGCTATCATCCATTGGAGTAAAAAAAATCACGACAACAGACTACCTTCCATAATGACAAGGCTACCATCCAATGGAGTAACAAAAATCTCGACAATAGACTACCTTCGATAATGACAAGGCTGCCATCCGTTGGAGTAACAAAAATTTCGAAACAAAATACCTTCCATAGTGAATAGGCTACCATCCATTGGAATAATAAAAATCTCGACAACATACTATCTTCCATAATGACAAGGCTACCATCCAATGGAGTAACAAAGATATCGACAACATACTAACTTCCATAGTGACAAGGCTACCATCCATAGGAGTAAAAAAAATCACGACAACAAACTACCTTCCATAATGACAAGGCTACCATCCATTGGAATTAATAAAATATCGACAACACACTACCTTCCATAATGACAAGGCTACCATCCAATGGAGTAACAAAAATCTCGACAACAGACTACCTTCGATAATGACAAGGCTGCCATCCGTTGGAGTAACAAAAATTTCGAAACAAACTACCTTGCATAATGACTAGGCTACCATCTCGACAACATACTATCTTCCATAATGACAGGGCTACCATCCAATGGAGTAACAAAAATCTCGACAACAGACTACCTTCCATAATGACAAGGCTACAATCAATTATAGTAACAAAAATCTCCATAACAGACTACCTTCCATAATGACAAGGCTACCATCCATTGGAGTAACTAAAATCTCGACAACAGACTACTCTCCATATTGACAAGGCTACCATCTGTTGGAGTAACTAAAACTCGACAACATACTACCTTCCATAATGACTAGGCTACCATTCATTGTAGTAACAAAAAATCCACAATTGACTACCTTCCATAATGACAAGGCTACCATCCATTGGAGTAACAAAAATCTTGACAACAGACTACCTTCCATAATGACAATGCTACCATCCATTGGAATAACAAAAATATCGACAACACACTACCTTCCATAATGACAAGGCTACCATCCCTTAGAGTAACAAAAATCTCAACAACACACTACCTTCCATAATGACAAGGCTACCATCCATTGGAGTAACAAAGATATCGACAACATACTACCTTCCATAGTGACAAGGCTACCATCCATTGGAGTAAATAAAATCACGACAACAGACTACCTTCCATAATGACAAGGCTACAATCCATTGGAATAACAAAAATATCGATAACACACTACCTTCCATAATGACAAGGCTACCATCCAATGGAGTAACAAAAATCTCGACAACAGACTACCTTCGATAACGACAAGGCTGCCATCTGTTGGAGTAACAAAAATTTCGAAACAAAATACCTTCCATAATGAATAGGCTACCATCCATTGGAATAATAAAAATCTCGACAACATACTATCTTCCATAATGACAAGGCTACCATCCAATGGAGTAACAAAAATCTCGACAACAGACTACCTTCCATAATGACAAGGCTAAAATCCATTATAGTAACAAAAATCTCCGCAACAGACTACCTTCCATAATGACAAGGCTACCATCCATTATAGTAACAAAAATCTCCGCAACAGACTACCTTCCATAGTGACAAGGCTACCATCCATTGGAGTAATAGAAATATCGACAACAAACTACCTTCCATAATGACAAGGCTACCATCCGTTGGAGTAATAAAAACTCGAGAACATACTACCTTCCGTAATGACAAGGCTACCATCCATTGGAGTAACAAAAATCTCGACAACAGACTACCTTCCATAATGACAAGGCTAAAATCCATTATAGTAACAAAAATCTCCGCAACAGACTACCTTCCATAATGACAAGGCTACCATCCATTATAGTAACAAAAATCTCCGCAACAGACTACCTTCCATAGTGACAAGGCTACCATCCATTGGAGTAACAAAACTCTCGACAACAGACTACCTTCAATAATGACAAGGCTACCATCCGTTGGAGTAACAAAAATTTCGAAACAAACTAACTTCCATAATGACTAGGCTACCATCCATTGGAATAACCAAAATCTCAACAACGTACTACCTTCCATAATGACAAGGCTACCATCCAATGGAGTAACAAAAATCTCGACAACATACTACCTTCCATAATGACAAGGCTACCATCCATTAGAGTAACAAAAATCTCTGCAACAGACTACCTTCCATAATGACAAGGCTACCATCCATTGGAGTAATAGAAATCTCGACAACAAACTACCTTCCATAATGACAAGGCTACCATCTGTTGGAGTAATAAAAACTCGACAACTTACTACCTTCCGTAATGTCAAGGCTACCATCCATTGTAGTAACAAAAATATTGACAATAGACTACCTTCCATAATGACAAGGCTACCATCCATTGGAATAAAAAAAATATCGACAACACACTACCTTCCATAATGACAAGGCTACCATCCCTTAGAGTATCAAAAATATCAACAACAGACTACCTTCCATAATGACAAGGCTACCATCCATTGGAGTAACAAAGATATCGACAACATACTAACTTCCATAGTGACAAGGCTATCATCCATTGGTGTAAAAAAAATCACGACAACAAACTACCTTCCATAATGACAAGGCTACCATCCAATGGAGTAACAAAAATCTCGACAATAGACTACCTTCGATAATGACAAGGCTGCCATCCGTTGGAGTAACAAAAATTTCGAAACAAAATACCTTCCATAGTGAATAGGCTACCATCCATTGGAATAATAAAAATCTCGACAACATACTATCTTCCATAATGACAAGGCTACCATCCAATGGAGTAACAAAGATATCGACAACATACTAACTTCCATAGTGACAAGGCTACCATCCATAGGAGTAAAAAAAATCACGACAACAAACTACCTTCCATAATGACAAGGCTACCATCCATTGGAATTACAAAAATATCGACAACACACTACCTTCCATAATGACAAGGCTACCATCCAATGGAGTAACAAAAATCTCGACAACAGACTACCTTCGATAATGACAAGGCTGCCATCCGTTGGAGTAACAAAAATTTCGAAACAAACTACCTTCCATAATGACTAGGCTACCATCTCGACAACATACTATCTTCCATAATGACAAGGCTACCATCAAATGGAGTAACAAAAATCTCGACAACAGACTACCTTCCATAATGACAAGGCTACAATCCATTATAGTAACAAAAATCTCCATAACAAACTACTTTCCATAATGACAAGGCTACCATCCATTGGAGTAACTAAAATCTCGACAACAGACTACTCTCCATATTGACAAGGCTACCATCTGTTGGAGTAACTAAAATTCGACAACATACTACCTTCCATAATGACTAGGCTACCATTCATTGTAGTAACAAAAAATCCACAATAGACTACCTTCCATAATGACAAGGCTACCATCAATTGGAGGAACAAAAATCTTGACAACAGACTACCTTCCATAATGACAATGCTACCATCCATTGGAATAACAAAAATATCGACAACACACTACCTTCCATAATGACAAGGCTACCATCCCTTAGAGTAACAAAAATCTCAACAACACACTACCTTCCATAATGACAAGGCTACCATCCATTGGAGTAACAAAGATATCGACAACATACTACCTTCCATAGTGACAAGGCTACCATCCATTGGAGTAAATAAAATCACGACAACAGACTACCTTCCATAATCACAAGGCTACAATCCATTGGAATAACAAAAATATCGATAACACACTACCTTCCATAATGACAAGGCTACCATCCAATGGAGTAACAAAAATCTCGACAACAGACTACCTTCGATAACGATAGGGCTGCCATCTGTTGGAGTAACAAAAATTTCGAAACAAAATACCTTCCACAATAACTAGGCTACCATCCATTGGAATAGTAAAAATCTCGACAACATACTATCTTCCATAATGACAAGGCTACCATCCAATGGAGTAACAAAAATATCAACAACATACTACCTTTCATAATGACAAGGTTACCATCCAATTGGAGGAACAAAAATCTTGACAAAAGAATACCTTTCATAATGACAAGTCTACCATCCATTGGAGTAACAAAAATTTGAACAACAGACTACCGTCCTTAATGACAAGGCTACCATCCATTAGAGAAACAAAAATCACAACGACATACTACCTTCCATAATGACAACGCTACCATCCATTGCGGTAACAAAAATCTCGACAACAGAGTACATTCCATAATGGCAAGGCTACCATCCATTAGAGTAATAAAAATATGGACAGCAGACTACCATCCACAATGACAAGGCTACCATCCATTGGAGTAACAAAAATCTCGACAATAGACTACCTTCGATAATGACAGGCTACCATCCATTGGAGTAAAAAAATTTCGAAACAAACTACCTTCCATAATGACTAGGCTACCATCCATTGGAATAACAAAAATCTAGACAACATACTACCTTCCATAATGACAAGGCTACCACCCAATGGAGTAACAAAAATCTCGACAACAGACTACCTTCCATAATGACAAGGCTATCATCCATTAAAGTAACAAAAATCTCCACAACAGAATACCTTCCAAAAAGACAAGGCTACCATCCGTTGGAGTAACAAAAATCTCGATAACATACTACCTTCCATAATGACAAGGGTACCATCATTAGAGTAACAAAAACATCCACAAGAGACTACCTTCCATAATGACAAGGCTACAATCCATTGGACTATAAAAAATCTCGACAACAGACTACCTTCCATAATGACAAGGCTACCATCCATTAGAGTAACAAAAATCTCGACAATAGACTACCTTCCATAATGACTACCATCCATTGGAGTAACAAAGATATCGACAAGAGACTACCTTCCATAACGACAAGACTACAATCCATTGTAGTAACAAAAATCTCAACAACGGACTACCTTCCATAATGACAAGGCTACGATCCATTGTAGAAACAAAAATCTCGACGATAGACTATCTTCCATAATGACAAGGCTACCATCCATTGGAGTAACAAAAATCTAGACAACATACTACCTACCATAATGACAAGGCTACCATCCAATGGAGTAACAAAAATCTCGACAATAGACTACCTTCCATAATGACAAGGCTACCATCTTTATAGTAACAAAACTCTCCACAACAGACTACCTTCCATAATGACAAGGCTACCATTCGTTGGAGTAACAAAAATCTCGACAACATACTACCTTCCATAATGAAAAGGGTACCATCATTGGAGTAAATAAAATATCCACAAGAGACTACCTTCAATAATGACAAGGCTACCATCCATTGGAGTAACAAAAATCTCGACAATAGACTACCTTCCATAATGACAAGGCTACCATCCCTTAGAGTAACAAAAATCTCGACAACGGACTACATTCCATAATGACAAGGCTACCATCCATTGGAGTAATAAAATAAATCACGGCAACATACTACCTTCCATAATGACACGGCTACGATCCATTGGAATAACAAAAATATCGACAACACACTACCTTCCATAATGACAAGGCTACCATCCAATGGAGTAACAAAAATCTCGGTAAAAGACTACCTTTCGTAATGACAAGTCTACCATCCATTGGAGTAACAAAAATCTGAACAGCAGACTACCGTCCATAATGACAAGGCTACCATCCATTGGATTAACAAAAATCACAACAATAAACTACCTTCCATAATGACAAGGCTACCATCCATTGTAGTAACAAAAATCTCGACAACAGACTACCTTCCATAATGAAAAGGCTACAATCCTTTGGAGTAACAAAAATCTCGACAACATACTACCTTCCATAATGACAAGGCTACCATCCAATGGAGTAACAAAAATGTCGACAACAGACTACCTTCCATAATGACAAGGCTACCATCCATTGGAGTAACAAAACTCTCGACAACAGACTACCTTCAATAATGACAAGGCTACCATCCGTTGGAGTAACAAAAATTTCGAAACAAACTAACTTCCATAATGACTAGGCTACGATCCATTGGAATAACCAAAATCTCAACAACATACTACCTTCCATAATGACAAGGCTACCATCTAATGGAGTAACAAAAATCTCGACAACAGACTACCTTCCATAATGACAAGGCTACCATCCATTATAGTAACAAAAATCTCTGCAACAGACTACCTTCCATAATGACAAGGCTACCATCCATTGGAGTAATAGAAATCTCGACAACAAACTACCTTCCATAATGACAAGGCTACCATCTGTTGGAGTAATAAAAACTCGGCAACATACTACCTTCTGTAATGTCAAGGCTACCATCCATTGTAGTTACAAAAATATTGACAATAGACTACCTTCCATAATGACAAGGCTACCATCCATTGGAATAAAAAAAATATCGACAACACACTACCTTCCATAATGACAAGGCTACCATCCCTTAGAGTATCAAAAATATCAACAACAGACTACCTTCCATAATGACAAGGCTACCATCCATTGGAGTAACAAAGATATCGACAACATACTAACTTCCATAGTGACAAGGCTATCATCCATTGGAGTAAAAAAAATCACGACAACAGACTACCTTCCTTAATGACAAGGCTACCATCCAATGGAGTAACAAAAATCTCGACAATAGACTACCTTCGATAATGACAAGGCTGCCATCCGTTGGAGTAACAAAAATTTCGAAACAAAATACCTTCCATAGTGAATAGGCTACCATCCATTGGAATAATAAAAATCTCGACAACATACTATCTTCCATAATGACAAGGCTACCATCCAATGGAGTAATGAAGATATCGACAACATACTAACTTCCATAGTGACAAGGCTACCATCCATAGGAGTAAAAAAAATCACGACAACAAACTACCTTCCATAATGACAAGGCTACCATCCATTGGAATTAATAAAATATCGACAACACACTACCTTCCATAATGACAAGGCTACCATCCAATGGAGTAACAAAAATCTCGACAACAGACTACCTTCGATAATGACAAGGCTGCCATCCGTTGGAGTAACAAAAATTTCGAAACAAACTACCTTGCATAATGACTAGGCTACCATCTCGACAACATACTATCTTCCATAATGACAAGGCTACCATCCAATGGAGTAACAAAAATCTCGACAACAGACTACCTTCCATAATGACAAGGCTACCATCCATTGGAGTAACTAAAATCTCGACAACAGACTACTCTCCATATTGAAGAGGCTACCATCTGTTGGAGTAACTAAAACTCGACAACATACTACCTTCCATAATGACTAGGCTACCATTCATTGTAGTAACAAAAAATCCACAATTGACTACCTTCCATAATGACAAGGCTACCATCCATTGGAGTAACAAAAATCTTGACAACAGACTACCTTCCATAATGACAATGCTACCATCCATTGGAATAACAAAAATATCGACAACACACTACCTTCCATAATGACAAGGCTACCATCCCTTAGAGTAACAAAAATATCAATAACACACTACCTTCCATAATGACAAGGCTACCATCCATTGGAGTAACAAAGATATCGACAACATACTACCTTCCATAGTGACAAGGCTACCATCCATTGGAGTAAATAAAATCACGACAACAGACTACCTTCCATAATGACAAGGCTACAATCCATTGGAATAACAAAAATATCGATAACACACTACCTTCCATAATGACAAGGCTACCATCCAATGGAGTAACAAAAATCTCGACAACAGACTACCTTCGATAACGACAAGGCTGCCATCTGTTGGAGTAACAAAAATTTCGAAACAAAATACCTTCCATAATGAATAGGCTACCATCCATTGGAATAATAAAAATCTCGACAACATACTATCTTCCATAATGACAAGGCTACCATCCAATGGAGTAACAAAAATCTCGACAACAGACTACCTTCCATAATGACAAGGCTAAAATCCATTATAGTAACAAAAATCTCCGCAACAGACTACCTTCCATAATGACAAGGCTACCATCCATTATAGTAACAAAAATCTCCGCAACAGACTACCTTCCATAGTGACAAGGCTACCATCCATTGGAGTAATAGAAATATCGACAACAAACTACCTTCCATAATGACAAGGCTACCATCCGTTGGAGTAATAAAAACTCGAGAACATACTACCTTCCGTAATGACAAGGCTACCATCCATTGGAGTAACAAAAATCTCGACAACAGACTACCTTCCATAATGACAAGGCTAAAATCCATTATAGTAACAAAAATCTCCGCAACAGACTACCTTCCATAATGACAAGGCTACCATCCATTATAGTAACAAAAATCTCCGCAACAGACTACCTTCCATAGTGACAAGGCTACCATCCATTGGAGTAACAAAACTCTCGACAACAGACTACCTTCAATAATGACAAGGCTACCATCCGTTGGAGTAACAAAAATTTCGAAACAAACTAACTTCCATAATGACTAGGCTACCATCCATTGGAATAACCAAAATCTCAACAACGTACTACCTTCCATAATGACAAGGCTACCATCCAATGGAGTAACAAAAATCTCGACAACATACTACCTTCCATAATGACAAGGCTACCATCCATTATAGTAACAAAAATCTCTGCAACAGACTACCTTCCATAATGACAAGGCTACCATCCATTGGAGTAATAGAAATCTCGACAACAAACTACCTTCCATAATGACAAGGCTACCATCTGTTGGACTAATAAAAACTCGACAACTTACTACCTTCCGTAATGTCAAGGCTACCATCCATTGTAGTAACAAAAATATTGACAATAGACTACCTTCCATAATGACAAGGCTACCATCCATTGGAATAAAAAAAATATCGACAACACACTACCTTCCATAATGACAAGGCTACCATCCCTTAGAGTATCAAAAATATCAACAAAAGACTACCTTCCATAATGACAAGGCTACCATCCATTGGAGTAACAAAGATATCGACAACATACTAACTTCCATAGTGACAAGGCTATCATCCATTGGAGTAAAAAAAATCACGACAACAAACTACCTTCCATAATGACAAGGCTACCATCCAATGGAGTAACAAAAATCTCGACAACATACTATCTTCCATAATGTCAAGGCTACCATCCAATGGAGTAACGAAGATATCGACAACATACTAACTTCCATAGTGACAAGGCTACTATCCATAGGAGTAAAAAAAATCACGACAACAAACTACCTTCCATAATGACAAGGCTACCATCCATTGGAATTAATAAAATATCGACAACACACTACCTTCCATAATGACAAGGCTACCATCCAATGGAGTAACAAAAATCTCGACAACAGACTACCTTCGATAATGACAAGGCTGCCATCCGTTGGAGTAACAAAAATTTCGAAACAAACTACCTTGCATAATGACTAGGCTACCATCTCGACAACATACTATCTTCCATAATGACAAGGCTACCATCCAATGGAGTAACAAAAATCTCGACAACAGACTACCTTCCATAATGACAAGGCTACCATCCATTGGAGTAACTAAAATCTCGACAACAGACTACTCTCCATATTGACAAGGCTACCATCTGTTGGAGTAACTAAAACTCGACAACATACTACCTTCCATAATGACTAGGCTACCATTCATTGTAGTAACAAAAAATCCACAATTGACTACCTTCCATAATGACAAGGCTACCATCCATTGGAGTAACAAAAATCTTGACAACAGACTACCTTCCATAATGACAATGCTACCATCCATTGGAATAACAAAAATATCGACAACACACTACCTTCCATAATGACAAGGCTACCATCCCTTAGAGTAACAAAAATCTCAACAACACACTACCTTCCATAATGACAAGGCTACCATCCATTGGAGTAACAAAGATATCGACAACATACTACCTTCCATAGTGACAAGGCTACCATCCATTGGAGTAAATAAAATCACGACAATAGACTACCTTCCATAATGACAAGGCTACAATCCATTGGAATAACAAAAATATCGATAACACACTACCTTCCATAATGACAAGGCTACCATCCAATGGAGTAACAAAAATCTCGACAACAGACTACCTTCGATAACGACAAGGCTGCCATCTGTTGGAGTAACAAAAATTTCGAAACAAAATACCTTCCATAATGAATAGGCTACCATCCATTGGAATAATAAAAATCTCGACAACATACTATCTTCCATAATGACAAGGCTACCATCCAATGGAGTAACAAAAATCTCGACAACAGACTACCTTCCATAATGACAAGGCTAAAATCCATTATAGTAACAAAAATCTCCGCAACAGACTACCTTCCATAATGACAAGGCTACCATCCATTATAGTAACGAAAATCTCCGCAACAGACTACCTTCCATAGTGACAAGGCTACCATCCATTGGAGTAATAGAAATATCGACAACAAACTACCTTCCATAATGACAAGGCTACCATCCGTTGGAGTAATAAAAACTCGAGAACATACTACCTTCCGTAATGACAAGGCTACCATCCATTGGAGTAACAAAAATCTCGACAACAGACTACCTTCCATAATGACAAGGCTAAAATCCATTATAGTAACAAAAATCTCCGCAACAGACTACCTTCCATAATGACAAGGCTACCATCCATTATAGTAACAAAAATCTCCGCAACAGACTACCTTCCATAGTGACAAGGCTACCATCCATTGGAGTAACAAAACTCTCGACAACAGACTACCTTCAATAATGACAAGGCTACCATCCGTTGGAGTAACAAAAATTTCGAAACAAACTAACTTCCATAATGACTAGGCTACCATCCATTGGAATAACCAAAATCTCAACAACGTACTACCTTCCATAATGACAAGGCTACCATCCAATGGAGTAACAAAAATCTCGACAACATACTACCTTCCATAATGACAAGGCTACCATCCATTATAGTAACAAAAATCTCTGCAACAGACTACCTTCCATAATGACAAGGCTACCATCCATTGGAGTAATAGAAATCTCGACAACAAACTACCTTCCATAATGACAAGGCTACCATCTGTTGGAATAATAAAAACTCGACAACTTACTACCTTCCGTAATGTCAAGGCTACCATCCATTGTAGTAACAAAAATATTGACAATAGACTACCTTCCATAATGACAAGGCTACCATCCATTGGAATAAAAAAAATATCGACAACACACTACCTTCCATAATGACAAGGCTACCATCCCTTAGAGTATCAAAAATATCAACAACAGACTACCTTCCATAATGACAAGGCTACCATCCATTGGAGTAACAAAGATATCGACAACATACTAACTTCCATAGTGACAAGGCTATCATCCATTGGAGTAAAAAAAATCACGACAACAAACTACCTTCCATAATGACAAGGCTACCATCCAATGGAGTAACAAAAATCTCGACAATAGACTACCTTCGATAATGACAAGGCTGCCATCCGTTGGAGTAACAAAAATTTCGAAACAAAATACCTTCCATAGTGAATAGGCTACCATCCATTGGAATAATAAAAATCTCGACAACATACTATCTTCCATAATGACAAGGCTACCATCCAATGGAGTAACAAAGATATCGACAACATACTAACTTCCATAGTGACAAGGCTACCATCCATAGAAGTAAAAAAAATCACGACAACAAACTACCTTCCATAATGACAAGGCTACCATCCATTGGAATTACAAAAATATCGACAACACACTACCTTCCATAATGACAAGGCTACCATCCAATGGAGTAACAAAAATCTCGACAACAGACTACCTTCGATAATGACAAGGCTGCCATCCGTTGGAGTAACAAAAATTTCGAAACAAACTACCTTCCATAATGACTAGGCTACCATCTCGACAACATACTATCTTCCATAATGACAAGGCTACCATCTAATGGAGTAACAAAAATCTCGACAACAGACTACCTTCCATAATGACAAGGCTACAATCCATTATAGTAACAAAAATCTCCATAACAGACTACTTTCCATAATGACAAGGCTACCATCCATTGGAGTAACTAAAATCTCGACAACAGACTACTCTCCATATTGACAAGGCTACCATCTGTTGGAGTAACTAAAATTCGACAACATACTACCTTCCATAATGACTAGGCTACCATTCATTGTAGTAACAAAAAATCCACAATAGACTACCTTCCATAATGACAAGGCTACCATCCATTGGAGTAACAAAAATCTTGACAACAGACTACCTTCCATAATGACAATGCTACCATCCATTGGAATAACAAAAATATCGACAACACACTACCTTCCATAATGACAAGGCTACCATCCCTTAGAGTAACAAAAATCTCAACAACACACTACCTTCCATAATGACAAGGCTACCATCCATTGGAGTAACAAAGATATCGACAACATACTACCTTCCATAGTGACAAGGCTACCATCCATTGGAGTAAATAAAATCACGACAACAGACTACCTTCCATAATCACAAGGCTACAATCCATTGGAATAACAAAAATATTGATAACACACTACCTTCCATAATGACAAGGCTACCATCCAATGGAGTAACAAAAATCTCGACAACAGACTACCTTCGATAACGACAAGGCTGCCATCTGTTGGAGTAACAAAAATTTCGAAACAAAATACCTTCCATAATGAATAGGCTACCATCCATTGGAATAATAAAAACCTCGACAACATACTATCTTCCATAATGACAAGGCTACCATCCAATGGAGTAACAAAAATCTCGACAACAGACTACCTTCCATAATGACAAGGCTAAAATCCATTATAGTAACAAAAATCTCTGCAACAGACTACCTTCCATAATGACAAGGCTACCATCCATTATAGTAACAAAAATCTCCGCAACAGACTACCTTCCATAGTGACAAGGCTACCATCCATTGGAGTAATAGAAATATCGACAACAAACTACCTTCCATAATGACAAGGCTACCATCCGTTGGAGTAAAAAAAACTCGAGAACATACTACCTTCTGTAATGACAAGGCTACCATCCATTGGAGTAACAAAAATCTCGACAACAGACTACCTTCGATAATGACAAGGCTGCCATTTGTTGGAGTAACAAAAATTTCGAAACAAAATACCTCCCATAATGAATAGGCTACCATCCATTGGAATAATAAAAATCTCGACAACATACTATCTTCCATAATCACAAGGCTACCATCCAATGGAGTAACAAAAATCTCGACAACAGACTACCTTCCATAATGACAAGGCTAAAATCCATTATAGTAACAAAAATCTCCGCAACAGACTACCTTCCATAATGACAAGGCTACCATCCATTATAGTAACAAAAATCTCCGCAACAGACTACCTTCCATAGTGACAAGGCTACCATCCATTGGAGTAATAGAAATATCGACAACAAACTACCTTCCATAATGACAAGGCTACCATCCGTTGGAGTAATAAAAACTCGACAACATACTACCTTCCGTAATGACAAGGCTACCATCCATTGGAGTAACAAAAATCTCGACAAGAGACTACCTTCCATAATGACAATGCTACCATCCATTGGAATAACAAAAATATCGACAACACACTACCTTCCATAATGACAAGGCTACCATCCCTTAGAGTAACAAAAATCTCAACAACAGACTACCTTCCATAATGACAAGACTACCATCCATTGGAGTAACAAAGATATCGACAACATACTAACTTCCATAGTGACAAGGCTACCATCCATAGGAGTAAAAAAAATCACGACAACAAACTACCTTCCATAATGACAAGGCTACCATCCATTGGAATTACAAAAATATCGACAACACACTACCTTCCATAATGACAAGGCTACCATCCAATGGAGTAACAAAAATCTCGACAACAGACTACCTTCGAAAATGACAAGGCTGCCATCCGTTGGAGTAACAAAAATTTCGAAACAAACTACCTTCCATAATGACTAGGCTACCATCTCGACAACATACTATCTTCCATAATGACAAGGCTACCATCCAATGGAGTAACAAAAATCTCAACAACAGACTACCTTCCATAATGACAAGGATACAATCCATTATAGTAACAAAAATCTCCATAACTGACTACCTTCCATAATGACAAGGCTACCATCCATTGGAATAACAAAAATATCGACAACACACTACCTTCCATAATGACAAGGCTACCATCCGTTGGAGTAACAAAAATCTCGATAACATACTACCTTCCATAATGACAAGGGTACCATCATTGGAGTAACAAAAACATCCACAAGAGACTACCTTCCATAATGACAAGGCTACCATCCATTGGAGTAACAAAAATCTCGACAACAGACTACCTTCCATAATGACAATTCTACCATCCATTGGAATAACAAAAATATCGTCAACACACTACCTTTTATAATGACAAGGCTACCATCCCTTAGAGTAACAAAAATCTCAACAACAGACTACCTTCCATAATGACAAGGCTACCATCCATTGGAGTAACAAAGATATCGACAACATACTACCTTCCATAGTGACAAGGCTACCATCCATTGGAGTAAATAAAATGACGACAACAGACTACCTTCCATAATGACAAGGCTACACTCCATTGGAATAACAAAAATATCGACAACACACTACCTTCCATAATGACAAGGCTACCATCCAATGGAGTAACAAAAATCTCGACAACAGACTACCTTCGATAATGACAAGGCTGCCATCCGTTGGAGTAACAAAAATTTCGAAACAAAATACCTTCCATAATGACTAGGCTACCATCCATTGGAATAATAAAAATCTCGACAACATACTATCTTCCATAATGACAAGTCTACCATCCAATGGAGTAACAAAAATCTCGACAACAAACTACCTTCCAAAATGACAAGGCTACCATCCATTGGAATTACAAAAATATCGACAACACACTACCTTCCATAATGACAAGGCTACCATCCAATGGAGTAACAAAAATCTCGACAACAGACTACCTTCGAAAATGACAAGGCTGCCATCCGTTGGAGTAACAAAAATTTCGAAACAAACTACCTTCCATAATGACTAGGCTACCATCTCGACAACATACTATCTTCCATAATGACAAGGCTACCATCCAATGGAGTAACAAAAATCTCAACAACAGACTACCTTCCATAATGACAAGGATACAATCCATTATAGTAACAAAAATCTCCATAACTGACTACCTTCCATAATGACAAGGCTACCATCCATTGGAATAACAAAAATATCGACAACACACTACCTTCCATAATGACAAGGCTACCATCCGTTGGAGTAACAAAAATCTCGATAACATACTACCTTCCATAATGACAAGGGTACCATCATTGGAGTAACAAAAACATCCACAAGAGACTACCTTCCATAATGACAAGGCTACCATCCATTGGAGTAACAAAAATCTCGACAACAGACTACCTTCCATAATGACAATTCTACCATCCATTGGAATAACAAAAATATCGTCAACACACTACCTTTTATAATGACAAGGCTACCATCCCTTAGAGTAACAAAAATCTCAACAACAGACTACCTTCCATAATGACAAGGCTACCATCCATTGGAGTAACAAAGATATCGACAACATACTACCTTCCATAGTGACAAGGCTACCATCCATTGGAGTAAATAAAATGACGACAACAGACTACCTTCCATAATGACAAGGCTACACTCCATTGGAATAACAAAAATATCGACAACACACTACCTTCCATAATGACAAGGCTACCATCCAATGGAGTAACAAAAATCTCGACAACAGACTACCTTCGATAATGACAAGGCTGCCATCCGTTGGAGTAACAAAAATTTCGAAACAAAATACCTTCCATAATGACTAGGCTACCATCCATTGGAATAATAAAAATCTCGACAACATACTATCTTCCATAATGACAAGTCTACCATCCAATGGAGTAACAAAAATCTCGACAACAAACTACCTTCCATAATGACAAGGCTACAATCCATTATAGTAACAAAAATCTCCGCAACAGACTACCTTCCATAATGACAAGGCTACCATCCATCATAGTAACAAAAATCTCCGCAACAGACTACCTTCCATAGTGACAAGGCTACCATCCATTGGAGTAATAGAAATATCGACAATAAACTACCTTCCATAATGACAAGGCTACCATCCAATGGAGTACCAAAAATCTCGACAACAGACTACCTTCCATAATGACAAGGCTACAATCCATTATAGTAACAAAAATCTCCATAACAGACTACCTTCCATAATGACAAGGCTACCATCCATTGGAGTAACAAAAATCTCGACAACAGACTACTCCCCATATTGACAAGGCTACCATCTGTTGGAGTAACAAAAACTCGACAACATACTACTTTCCATAATGACTAGGCTACCATTCATTGTAGTAACTAAAATATCGATAATAGACTACCTTCCATAATGACAAGGCTACCATCCATTGGAGTAACAAAAATCTCGACAACAGACTACCTTCCATAATGACAATTCTACCATCCATTGGAATAACAAAAATATCGACAACACACTACCTTCCATAATGACAAGGCTACCATCCCTTAGAGTAACAAAAATCTCAACAACAGACTACCTTCCATAATGACAAGGCTACGATCCATTGGAGTAACAAAGATATCGACAACATACTACCTTCCATAGTGACAAGGCTACCATCCATTGGAGTAAATAAAATCACGACAACAGACTACCTTCCATAATGACAAGGCTACCATCCATTGGAATAACAAAAATATCGACAACACACTACCTTCCATAATGACAAGGCTACCATCCAATGGAGTAACAAAAATCTCGACAACAGACTACCTTCGATAATGACAAGGCTGCCATCCGTTGGAGTAACAAAAATTTCGAAACAAAATACCTTCCATAATGACTAGGCTACCATCCATTGGAATAATAAAAATCTCGACAACATACTATCTTCCATAATGACAAGTCTACCATCCAATGGAGTAACAAAAATCTCGACAACAAACTACCTTCCATAATGACAAGGCTACAATCCATTATAGTAACAAAAATCTCCGCAACAGACTACCTTCCATAATGACAAGGCTACCATCCATCATAGTAACAAAAATCTCCGCAACAGACTACCTTCCATAGTGACAAGGCTACCATCCATTGGAGTAATAGAAATATCGACAATAAACTACCTTCCATAATGACAAGGCTACCATCCAATGGAGTACCAAAAATCTCGACAACAGACTACCTTCCATAATGACAAGGCTACAATCCATTATAGTAACAAAAATCTCCATAACAGACTACCTTCCATAATGACAAGGCTACCATCCATTGGAGTAACAAAAATCTCGACAACAGACTACTCCCCATATTGACAAGGCTACCATCTGTTGGAGTAACAAAAACTCGACAACATACTACTTTCCATAATGACTAGGCTACCATTCATTGTAGTAACTAAAATATCGATAATAGACTACCTTCCATAATGACAAGGCTACCATCCATTGGAGTAACAAAAATCTCGACAACAGACTACCTTCCATAATGACAATTCTACCATCCATTGGAATAACAAAAATATCGACAACACACTACCTTCCATAATGACAAGGCTACCATCCCTTAGAGTAACAAAAATCTCAACAACAGACTACCTTCCATAATGACAAGGCTACGATCCATTGGAGTAACAAAGATATCGACAACATACTACCTTCCATAGTGACAAGGCTACCATCCATTGGAGTAAATAAAATCACGACAACAGACTACCTTCCATAATGACAAGGCTACCATCCATTGGAATAACAAAAATATCGACAACACACTACCTTCCATAATGACAAGGCTACCATCCAATGGAGTAACAAAAATCTCGACAACAGACTACCTTCGATAATGATAAGGCTGCCATCCGTTTGAGTAACAAAAATTTCGAAACAAAATACCTTCCATAATGACTAGGCTACCATCCATTGGAATAATAAAAATCTTGACAACATACTATCTTCCATAATGACAAAGCTACCATCCAATGGAGTAACAAAAATCTCGACAACAAACTACCTTCCATAATGACAAGGCTACAATCCATTATAGTAACAAAAATCTCCGCAACAGACTACCTTCCATAATGACAAGGCTACCATCCATCATAGTAACAAAAATCTCCGCAACAGACTACCTTCCATAGTGACAAGGCTACCATCCATTGGAGTAATAGAAATATCGACAACAAACTACCTTCCATAATGACAATGCTACCATCCGTTGGAGTAATAAAAACTCGACAACATACTACCTTCCGTAATGACAAGGCTACCATCCATTGTAGTAACAAAAATATTGGCAATAGACTACCTTCCATAATGACAAGGCTACCATCCATTGGAATAAAAAAAAATATCGACAACACACTACCTTCCATAATGACAAGGCTACCATCCCTAAGAGTAACAAAAATATCAACAACAGACTACCTTCCATAATGACAAGGCTACCATCCATTGGAGTAACAAAGATATCGACAACATACTAACTTCCATAGTGACAAGGCTACCATCCATAGGAGTAAAAAAAATCACGACAACAAACTACCTTCCATAATGACAAGGCTACCATCCATTGGAATTATAAAAATATTGACAACACACTACCTTCATTAATGACAAGGCTACCATCCAATGGAGTAACAGAAATCTCGACAACAGACTACCTTCGATAATGAAAACGCTGCCATCCGTTGGAGTAACAAAAATTTTGAAACAAACTACCTTCCATAATGACTAGGCTACCATCTCGACAACATACTATCTTCCATAATGACAAGGCTACCATCCAATGGAGTAACAAAAATCTCGACAACAGACTACCTTCCATAATGACAAGGCTACAATCCATTATAGTAACAAAAATCTCCATAACGGACTACCTTCCATAATGACAAGGCTACCATCCATTGGAGTAACAAAAATCTCGACAACAGACTACTCTCCATAACGACAAGGCTACCATCTGTTGGAGTAACAAAAACTCGACAACATATTACCTTCCATAATGACGAGGCTACCATTCATTGTAGTAACAAAAATATCGATAATAGACTACCTTCCATAATGACAAGGCTACCATCCATTGGAGTAACAAAAATCTCGACAACAGACTACCTTCCATAATGACAATTCTACCATCCATTGGAATAACAAAAATATCGACAACACACTACCTTCCATAGTGACAAGGCTACCATCCATTGGAGTAAATAAAATCACGACAACATACTACCTTCCATAATGACAAGGTTACCATCCATTGGAATAACAAAAATATCGACAACACACTACCTTCCATAATGACAAGGCTACCATCCAATGGAGTAACAAAAATCTCGACAACAGACTACCTTCGATAATGATAAGGCTGTCATCCGTTGGAGTAACAAAAATTTCGAAACAAACTACCTTCCATAATGACTAGGCTACCATCCATTGGAATAATAATAATTTTGAAAACATACTACCTTCCATAATGACAAGGCTACCATCCATCGGAGTAACAAAGATATCGACAACATACTACCTTCCATAGTGACAAGGCTACCATCCATTGGAGTAAATAAAATCACGACAACAGACTACCTTCCATAATGACAAGGCTACAATCCATTGGAATAACAAAAATATCGATAACACACTACCTTCCATAATGACAAGGCTACCATCCAATGGAGTAACAAAAAGCTCGACAACAGACTACCTTCGATAATGACAAGGCTGCCATCTGTTGGAGTAACAAAAATTTCGAAACAAATGACCTTCCATAATGAATAGGCTACCATCCATTGGAATAATAAAAATCTTGACAACATACTATCTTCCATAATGACAAGGCTACCATCCAATGGAGTAAAAAAAATCTCGACAACAGACTACCTTCCATAATGACAAGGCTACAATCCATTATAGTAACAAAAATCTCCTCAACAGACTACCTTCCATAATGACAAGGCTACCATCCATTATAGTAACAAAAATCTCTGCAACAGACTACCTTCCATAGTGACAAGGCTACCATCCATTGGAGTAATAGAAATATCGACAACAAACTAACTTCCATAATGACAAGGCTACCATCCGTTGGAGTAATAAAAACTCGATAACATACTACCTTCCGTAATGACAAGGCTACCATCCAATGGAGTAACAAAAATCTCGACAACAGACTACCTTCGATAATGACAAGGCTGCCATCCGTTGGAGTAACAAAAATTTCGAACCAAACTACCTTCCATAATGACTAGGCTACCATCTCGACAACATACTATCTTCCATAATGACAAGGCTACCATCCAATTAAGTAACAAAAATCTCGACAACAGACTACCTTCCATAATGACAAGGCTACAATCCATTATAGTAACAAAAATCTCCATAACAGACTACCTTCCATAATGACAAGGCTACCATCCATTGGAATAACAAAAATATCGACAACACACTACCTTCCATAATGACAAGGCTACCATCCGTTGGAGTAACAAAAATCTCGATAACATACTACCTTCCATAATGACAAGGGTACCATCATTGGAGTAACAAAAACATCCACAAGAGACTACCTTCCATAATGACAAGGCTACCATCCATTGGAGTAACAAAAATCTCGACAACAGACTACCTTCCATAATGACAATTCTACCATCCATTGGAATAACAAAAATATCGTCAACACACTACCTTTTATAATGACAAGGCTACCATCCCTTAGAGTAACAAAAATCTTAACAACAGACTACCTTCCATAATGACAAGGCTACCATCCATTGGAGTAACAAAGATATCGAGAACATACTACCTTCCATAGTGACAAGGCTACCATCCATTGGAGTAAATAAAATGACGACAACAGACTACCTTCCATAATGACAAGGCTACAATCCATTGGAATAACAAAAATATCGACAACACACTACCTTCAATAATGACAAGGCTACCATCCAATGGAGTAACAAAAATCTCGACAACAGACTACCTTCGATAATGACAAGGCTGCCATCCGTTGGAGTAACAAAAATTTCGAAACAAAATACCTTCCATAATGACTAGACTACCATCCATTGGAATAATTAAAATTTCGACAACATACTATCTTCCATAATGACAAGTCTACCATCCAATGGAGTAACAAAAATCTCGACAACAAACTACCTTCCATAATGACAAGGCTACAATCCATTATAGTAACAGAAATCTCCGCAACAGACTACCTTCCATAATGACAAGGCTACCATCCATCATAGTAACAAAAATCTCCGCAACAGACTACCTTCCATAGTGACAAGGCTACCATCCATTGGAGTAATAGAAATATCGACAATAAACTACCTTCCATAATGACAAGGCTACCATCCAATGGAGTACCAAAAATCTCGACAACAGACTACCTTCCATAATGACAAGGCTACAATCCATTATAGTAACAAAAATCTCCATAACAGACTACCTTCCATAATGACAAGGCTACCATCCATTGGAGTAACAAAAATCTCGACAACAAACTACTCCCCATATTGACAAGGCTACCATCTGTTGGAGTAACAAAAACTCGACAACATACTACCTTCCATAATGACTAGGCTACCATTCATTGTAGTAACTAAAATATCGATAATAGACTACCTTCCATAATGACAAGGCTACCATCCATTGGAGTAACAAAAATCTCGACAACAGACTACCTTCCATAATGACAATTCTACCATCCATTGGAATAACAAAAATATCGACAACATACTACCTTCCATAATGACAAGGCTACCATCCCTTAGAGTAACAAAAATCTCAACAACAGACTACCTTCCATAATGACAAGGCTACGATCCATTGGAGTAACAAAGATATCGACAACATACTACCTTCCATAGTGACAAGGCTACCATCCATTGGAGTAAATAAAATCACGACAACAGACTACCTTCCATATTGACAAGGCTACCATCCATTGGAATAACAAAAATATCGACAACACACTACCTTCCATAATGACAAGGCTATCATCCAATGGAGTAACAAAAATCTCGACAACAGACTACCTTCGATAATGATAAGGCTGCCATCCGTTGGAGTAACAAAAATTTTGAAACAAAATACCTTCCATAATGACTAGGCTACCATCCATTGGAATAATAAAAATCTTGACAACATACAATCTTCCATAATGACAAGGCTACCATCCAATGGAGTAACAAAAATCTCGACAACAAACTACCTTCTATAATGACAAGGCTACAATCCATTATAGTAACAAAAATCTCCGCAACAGACTACCTTCCATAATGACAAGGCTACCATCCATCATAGTAACAAAAATCTCCGCAACAGACTACCTTCCATAGTGACAAGGCTACCATCCATTGGAGTAATAGAAATATCGACAACAAACTACCTTCCATAATGACAATGCTACCATCTGTTGGAGTAATAAAAACTCGACAACATACTACCTTCCGTAATGACAAGGCTACCATCCATTGTAGTAACAAAAATATTGGCAATAGACTACCTTCCATAATGACAAGGCTACCATCCATTGGAATAAAAAAAAATATCGACAACACACTACCTTCCATAATGACAAGGCTACCATCCCTAAGAGTAACAAAAATATCAACAACAGACTACCTTCCATAATGACAAGGCTACCATCCATTGGAGTAACAAAGATATCGACAACATACTAACTTCCATAGTGACAAGGCTACCATCCATAGGAGTAAAAAAAATCACGACAACAAACTACCTTCCATAATGACAAGGCTACCATCCATTAGAATTATAAAAATATTGACAACACACTACCTTCATTAATGACAAGGCTACCATCCAATGGAGTAACAGAAATCTCGACAACAGACTACCTTCGATAATGAAAACGCTGCCATCCGTTGGAGTAACAAAAATTTCGAAACAAACTACCTTCCATAATGACTAGGCTACCATCTCGACAACATACTATCTTCCATAATGACAAGGCTACCATCCAATGGAGTAACAAAAATCTCGACAACAGACTACCTTCCATAATGACAAGGCTACAATCCATTATAGTAACAAAAATCTCCATAACAGACTACCTTCCATAATGACAAGGCTACCATCCATTGGAGTAACAAAAATCACGACAACAGACTACTCTCCATAACGACAAGGCTACCATCTGTTGGAGTAACAAAAACTCGACAACATATTACCTTCCATAATGACGAGGCTACCATTCATTGTAGTAACAAAAATATCGATAATAGACTACCTTCCATAATGACAAGGCTACCATCCATTGGAGTAACAAAAATCTCGACAACAGACTACCTTCCATAATGACAATTCTACCATCCATTGGAATAACAAAAATATCGACAACACACTACCTTCCATAGTGACAAGGCTACCATCCATTGGAGTAAATAAAATCACGACAATAGACTACCTTCCATAATGACAAGGCTACCATCCATTGGAATAACAAAAATATCGACAACACACTACCTTCCATAATGACAAGGCTACCATCCAATGGAGTAACAAAAATCTCGACAACAGACTACCTTCGATAATGATAAGGCTATCATCCGTTGGAGTAACAAAAATTTCGAAACAAAATACCTTCCATAATGACTAGGCTACCATCCATTGGAATAATAAAAATCTTGACAACATACTACCTTCCATAATGACAAGGCTACCATCCATCGGAGTAACAAAGATATCGACAACATACTACCTTCCATAGTGACAAGGCTATCATCCATTGGAGTAAATAAAATCACGACAATAGACTACCTTCCATAATGACAAGGCTACAATCCATTGGAATAACAAAAATATCGATAACACACTACCTTCCAAAATGACAAGGCTACCATCCAATGGAGTAACAAAAATCTCGACAATAGACTACCTTCGATAATGACAAGGCTGCCATCTGTTGGAGTAACAAAAATTTCGAAACAAAATACCTTCCATAATGAATAGGCTACCATCCATTGGAATAATAAAAATCTCGACAACATACTATCTTCCATAATGACAAGGCTACCATCCAATGGAGTAACAAAAATCTCGACAACAGACTACCTTCCATAATGACAAGGCTACAATCCATTATAGTAACAAAAATCTCCTCAACAGACTTCCTTCCATAATGACAAGGCAACCATCCATTATAGTAACAAAAATCTCTGCAACAGACTACCTTCCATAGTGACAAGGCTACCATCCATTGGAGTAATAGAAATATCGACAACAAACTAACTTCCATAATGACAAGGCTACCATCCGTTGGAGTAATAAAAACTCGATAACATAATACCTTCCGTAATGACAAGGCTACCATCCATTGGAGTAACAAAAATCTCGACAACAGACTACCTTCGATAATGACAAGGCTGCCATCTGTTGGAGTAACAAAAATTTCGAAACAAAATACCTTCCATAATGAGTAGGCTACCATCCATTGGAATAATAAAAATCTCGACAACATACTATCTTCCATAATCACAAGGCTACCATCCAATGGAGTAACAAAAATCTCGACAACAGACTACCTTCCATAATGACAAGGCTAAAATCCATTATAGTAACAAAAATCTCCGCAACAGACTACCTTCCATAGTGACAAGGCTACCATCCATTGGAGTAATAGAAATATCGACAACAAACTACCTTCCATAATGACATGGCTACCATCCGTTGGAGTAATAAAAACTCGACAACATACTACCTTCCGTAATGACAAGGCTCCCATCCATTGGAGTAACAAAAATCTCGACAACAGACTACCTTCCATAATGACAATGCTACCATCCATTGGAATAACAAAAATATCGACAACACACTACCTTCCATAATGACAAGGCTACCATCCCTTAGAGTAACAAAAATCTCAACAACAGACTACCTTCTATAATGACAAGGCTACCATCCATTGGAGTAACAAAGATATCGACAACATACTAACTTCCATAGTGACAAGGCTACCATCCATTGGAGTAAATAAAATGACGACAACAGACTACCTTCCATAATGACAAGGCTACCATCCATTGGAATAACAAAAATATCGACAACACACTACCTTCCATAATGACAAGGCTACCATCCAATGGAGTAACAAAAATCTCGACAACAGACTACCTTCGATAATGACAAGGCTGCCATCCGTTGGAGTAACAAAAATTTCGAAACAAAATACCTTCCATAATGACTAGGCTACCATCCATTGGAATAATAAAAATCTCGACAACATACTATCTTCCATAATGACAAGTCTACCATCCAATGGAGTAACAAAAATCTCGACAACAAACTACCTTCCATAATGACAAGGCTACAATCCATTATAGTAACAAAAATCTCCCCAACAGACTACCTTCCATAATGACAAGGCTACCATCCATCATAGTAACAAAAATCTCCGCAACAGACTACCTTCCATAGTGACAAGGCTACCATCCATTGGAGTAATAGAAATATCGACAATAAACTACCTTCCATAATGACAAGGCTACCATCCAATGGAGTACCAAAAATCTCGACAACAGACTACCTTCCATAATGACAAGGCTACAATCCATTATAGTAACAAAAATCTCCATAACAGACTACCTTCCATAATGACAAGGCTACCATCCATTGGAGTAACAAAAATCTCGACAACAGACTACTCCCCATATTGACAAGGCTACCATCTGTTGGAGTAACAAAAACTCGACAACATACTACCTTCCATAATGACTAGGCTACCATTCATTGTAGTAACTAAAATATCGATAATAGACTACCTTCCATAATGACAAGGCTACCATCCATTGGAGTAACAAAAATCTCAACAATAGACTACCTTCCATAATGACAATTCTACCATCCATTGGAATAACAAAAATATCGACAACACACTACCTTCCATAATGACAAGGCTACCATCCCTTAGAGTAACAAAAATCTCAACAACAGACTACCTTCCATAATGACAAGGCTACGATCCATTGGAGTAACAAAGATATCGACAACATACTACCTTCCATAGTGACAACGCTACCATCCATTGGAGTAAATAAAATCACGACAACAGACTACCTTCCATAATGACAAGGCTACCATCCATTGGAATAACAAAAATTTCGACAACACACTACCTTCCATAATGACAAGGCTACCATCCAATGGAGTAACAAAAATCTCGACAACAGACTACCTTCGATAATGACAAGGCTGCCATCCGTTGGAGTAACAAAAATTTCGAAACAAAATACCTTCCATAATGACTAGGCTACCATCCATTGGAATAATAAAAATCTCGACAACATACTATCTTCCATAATGACAAGTCTACCATCCAATGGAGTAACAAAAATCTCGACAACAAACTACCTTCCATAATGACAAGGCTACAATCCATTATAGTAAGAAAAATCTCCCCAACAGACTACCTTCCATAATGACAAGGCTACCATCCATCATAGTAACAAAAATCTCCGCAACAGACTACCTTCCATAGTGACAAGGCTACCATCCATTGGAGTAATAGAAATATCGACAATAAACTACCTTCCATAATGACAAGGCTACCATCCGTTGGAGTAATAAAAACTCGACAACATACTACCTTCCGTAATGACAAGGCTACCATCCATTGTAGTAACAAAAATATTGGCAATAGACTACCTTCCAAAATGACAAGGCTACCATCCATTGGAATAAAAAAAAATATCGACAACACACTACCTTCCATAATGACAAGGCTACCATCCCTTAGAGTAACAAAAATCTCAACAACAGACTACCTTCCATAATGACAAGACTACCATCCATTGGAGTAACAAAGATATCGACAACATACTAACTTCCATAGTGACAAGGCTACCATCCATAGGAGTAAAAAAAATCACGACAACAAACTACCTTCCATAATGACAAGGCTACCATCCATTGGAATTACAAAAATATCGACAACACACTACCTTCCATAATGACAAGGCTACCATCCAATGGAGTAACAAAAATCTCGACAACAGACTACCTTCGATAATGACAAGGCTGCCATGCGTTGGAGTAACAAAAATTTCGAAACAAACTACCTTCCATAATGACTAGCCTATCATCTCGACAACATACTATCTTCCATAATGACAAGGCTACCATCCAATGGAGTAACAAAAATTTCGACAACAGACTACCTTCCATAATGACAAGGTTACAACCCATTATAGTAACAAAAATCTCCATAACAAACTACCTTCCATAATGACAAGGCTACCATCCATTGGAATAACAAAAATATCGACAACACACTACCTTCCATAATGACAAGGCTACCATCCGTTGGAGTAACAAAAATCTCGATAACATACTACCTTCCATAATGACAATGGTACCATCATTGGAGTAACAAAAACATCCACAAGAGACTACCTTCCATAATGACAAGGCTACCATCCATTGGAGTAACAAAAATCTCGACAACAGACTACCTTCCATAATGACAATTCTACCATCCATTGGAATAACAAAAATATCGACAACACACTACCTTTTATAATGACAAGGCTACCATCCCTTAGAGTAACAAAAATCTCAACAACAGACTACCTTCCATAATGACAAGGCTACCATCCATTGGAGTAACAAAGATATCGACAACATACTACCTTCCATAGTGACAAGGCTACCATCCATTGGAGTAAATAAAATGACGACAACAGACTACCTTCCATAATGACAAGGCTACCATCCATTGGAATAACAAAAATATCGACAACACACTACCTTCCATAATGACAAGGCTACCATCCAATGGAGTAAAAAAAATCTCGACAACAGACTACCTTCGATAATGACAAGGCTGCCATCCGTTGGAGTAACAAAAATTTCGAAACAAAATACCTTCCATAATGACTAGGCTACCATCCATTGGAATAATAAAAATCTCGACAACATACTATCTTCCATAATGACAAGTCTACCATCCAATGGAGTAACAAAAATCTCGACAACAAACTACCTTCCATAATGACAAGGCTACAATCCATTATAGTAACAAAAATCTCCCCAACAGACTACCTTCCATAATGACAAGGCTACCATCCATCATAGTAACAAAAATCTCCGCAACAGACTACCTTCCATAGTGACAAGGCTACCATCCATTGGAGTAATAGAAATATCGACAATAAACTACCTTCCATAATGACAAGGCTACCATCCAATGGAGTACCAAAAATCTCGACAACAGACTACCTTCCATAATGACAAGGCTACAATCCATTATAGTAACAAAAATCTCCATAACAGACTACCTTCCATAATGACAAGGCTACCATCCATTGGAGTAACAAAAATCTCGACAACAGACTACTCCCCATATTGACAAGGCTACAATCTGTTGGAGTAACAAAAACTCGACAACATACTACCTTCCATAATGACTAGGCTACCATTCATTGTAGTAACTAAAATATCGATAATAGACAACCTTCCATAATGACTAGGCTACCATCCATTGGAATAATAAAAATCTCGACAACATACTATCTGCCATAATGACAAGTCTACCATCTAATGGAGTAACAAAAATCTCGACAACAAACTACCTTCCATAATGACAAGGCTACAATCCATTATAGTAACAAAAATCTCCCCAACAGACTACCTTCCATAATGACAAGGCTACCATCCATCATAGTAACAAAAATCTCCGCAACAGACTACCTTCCATAGTGACAAGGCTACCATCCATTGGAGTAATAGAAATATCGACAATAAACTACCTTCCATAATGACAAGGCTACCATCCAATGGAGTACCAAAAATCTCGACAACAGACTACCTTCCATAATGACAAGGCTACAATCCATTATAGTAACAAAAATCTCCATAACAGACTACCTTCCATAATGACAAGGCTACCATCCATTGGAGTAACAAAAATCTCGACAACAGACTACTCCCCATATTGACAAGGCTACAATCTGTTGGAGTAACAAAAACTCGACAACATACTACCTTCCATAATGACTAGGCTACCATTCATTGTAGTAACTAAAATATCGATAATAGACTACCTTCCATAATGACAAGGCTACCATCCATTGGAGTAACAAAAATCTCGACAACAGACTACCTTCCATAATGACAATTCTACCATCCATTGGAGTAACAAAGATATCAACAACACACTACCTTCCATAATCACAAGGCTACCATCCCTTAGAGTAACAAAAATCTCGACAACGGACTACCTTCCTTAATGACAAGGCTGCCATCCATTGGAGTAACAAAAATAACGATAAAAGACTACCTTCCATAATGACATGGCTACCATCCATTGGAATAACAAAAATATCGACAACACACTACCTTCCATAATGACAAGGCTACCATCCATTGGATTAACAAAAATATCAACAACACACTACCTTCCATAATGACAAGTCTACCATCCATTGGAGTAACAAAAATATGGAGAACAGACTACCTTCCATACTACAAGGCTACCGTCCATTGGAGTAACAAAAATCTCGACAATAGACTACCTTCGATAATGACAAGGCTATTGGAATAACAAAAATATCGAAAACACACTACCTTCCATAATCACAAGGCTACCATCCCTTAGAGTAAAAAAAATCTCGACAACGGACTACCTTCCATAATGACAAGGCTACCATCCATTGGAGTATCAAAAATTACGACAAAAGACTACCTTCCATAATGACTTGGCAACCATCCATTGGAATAACAAAAATATCGACAACACACTACCTTCCATAATGACAAGGCTACCATCCAATGGAGTAACAAAAATTTCGACAACACACTACCTTTTGTAATTACAAGTCTACCATCCATTGGAGTAACAAAAATCTGAACAACTGACTACCGTCCTTGAAGACAAGGCTACCATCCATTGGAGTAACAGAAATCACAAAGACAGACTACCAACCATAATGACAAGGCTACTATCCATTGCAGTAACAAAAATCTCAACAACATACTACCTTCTATAATGGCAAGGCTACCATCCATTAGAGTAACAACAATCTGGACAACAGACTACCTTCCATAATGACAAGGCTACCATCCATTACAGTAACAAAAATCTCCACAACAAACTACCTTCCATAATGACAAGGCTACAATCCATTGGAGTAACAAAAACTCGACAATATACTACCTTTCATAATGACTAGGCTACCATCCATTGTAGTAACAAAAATATCGACAATAGACTACCTTCCATAATGACAAGGCTATCATCCATTGGCGTAACAAAAATATCAACAACAGACTACCTTCCATAATGACAAGGCTACCATCCATTGGAGTAACAAAGATATCGACAACATACTACCTTCTATAGTGACAAGGCTACCATCCATTGGAGTAAAAAAAATCACGACAACAGACTACCTTCCATAATGACATGGCTACCATCCATTGGAATAAAAAAAATATCGACAACACACTACCTTCCATAATGACAAGGCTACCATCCATTGGAGTAACAAAAATCAAAACAACAAACTACCTTCCATAATGACAAGGCTACCATCCATTGGAGTAACAAAAATATCAATAAGAGACTAGCTTGCATAATGACAAGGCTACTATCCATTGGAGTAACAGAAATCACAACGACACACTAGCTTCCATAATGACAAGGCTACCATTCCTTAGAGTAACAAAAATCTCAACAATAGACTACCTTCCATAATGACAAGGCTACCATCCATTGGAGTAACAAAAATTACGACAGCAGACTACCTTCCATAATGACAAGGCTACCATCCATTGGAGTAAAAAAAATCACGACAGTAGACTACCTTCCATAATGACAAGGCTACCATCCATTGGAATTACAAAAAATTGAAAACACACTAACTTCCACAATCACAAGGCTACCATCCCTTAGAGTAAGAAAAATCTCGACAACGGACTACCTTCCATAATGACAAGGCTACCATCCATTGGAGTAACAAAAATTATGACAACAGACTACCTTCCATAATGACATGGCTACCATCCATTGGAATAACAAAAATATCGATAACACACTACCTTTTGTAATTACAAGTCTACCATCCATTGGAGTAACAAAAATCTGAACAACTTACTACCGTCCTTAAAGACAAGGCTACCATCCATTGGAGTAACAAAAACTCGACAACATACTACCTTCCATAATGACAAGGCTACCATCCATTGTAGTAACAAAAATATCGACAATAGACTACCTTCCATAATGACACGGCTACCATCCATTGGAGTAACAAAAATCTCGACAACAGACTACCTTCCATAATGACAAGGCTACAATCCATTATAGTAACAAAAATCTCCACAACAGACTACCTTCCATAATGACAAGCCTACCATCCCTTAGAGTAATAGAAATCTCGATAACAGACTACCTTCCATAATGACAAGGCTACCATCCGTTGGAGTAACAAAAACTCGACAACATACTACCTTCCATAATGACAAGGCTACCATCCATTGTAGTAACAAAAATCTCTGCAACAGACTACCTTCCATAGTGACAAGGCTACCATCCATTGGAGTAATAGAAATATCGACAACAAACTAACTTCCATAATGACAAGGCTACCATCCGTTGGAGTAATAAAAACTCGATAACATAATACCTTCCGTAATGACAAGGCTACCATCCATTGGAGTAACAAAAATCTCGACAACAGACTACCTTCGATAATGACAAGGCTGCCATCTGTTGGAGTAACAAAAATTTCGAAACAAAATACCTTCCATAATGAGTAGGCTACCATCCATTGGAATAATAAAAATCTCGACAACATACTATCTTCCATAATCACAAGGCTACCATCCAATGGAGTAACAAAAATCTCGACAACAGACTACCTTCCATAATGACAAGGCTAAAATCCATTATAGTAACAAAAATCTCCGCAACAGACTACCTTCCATAATGACAAGGCTACCATCCATTATAGTAACAAAAATCTCCGCAACAGACTACCTTCCATAGTGACAAGGCTACCATCCATTGGAGTAATAGAAATATCGACAACAAACTACCTTCCATAATGACATGGCTACCATCCGTTGGAGTAATAAAAACTCGACAACATACTACCTTCCGTAATGACAAGGCTCCCATCCATTGGAGTAACAAAAATCTCGACAACAGACTACCTTCCATAATGACAATGCTACCATCCATTGGAATAACAAAAATATCGACAACACACTACCTTCCATAATGACAAGGCTACCATCCCTTAGAGTAACAAAAATCTCAACAACAGACTACCTTCTATAATGACAAGGCTACCATCCATTGGAGTAACAAAGATATCGACAACATACTAACTTCCATAGTGACAAGGCTACCATCCATTGGAGTAAATAAAATGACGACAACAGACTACCTTCCATAATGACAAGGCTACCATCCATTGGAATAACAAAAATATCGACAACACACTACCTTCCATAATGACAAGGCTACCATCCAATGGAGTAACAAAAATCTCGACAACAGACTACCTTCGATAATGACAAGGCTGCCATCCGTTGGAGTAACAAAAATTTCGAAACAAAATACCTTCCATAATGACTAGGCTACCATCCATTGGAATAATAAAAATCTCGACAACATACTATCTTCCATAATGACAAGTCTACCATCCAATGGAGTAACAAAAATCTCGACAACAAACTACCTTCCATAATGACAAGGCTACAATCCATTATAGTAACAAAAATCTCCCCAACAGACTACCTTCCATAATGACAAGGCTACCATCCATCATAGTAACAAAAATCTCCGCAACAGACTACCTTCCATAGTGACAAGGCTACCATCCATTGGAGTAATAGAAATATCGACAATAAACTACCTTCCATAATGACAAGGCTACCATCCAATGGAGTACCAAAAATCTCGACAACAGACTACCTTCCATAATGACAAGGCTACAATCCATTATAGTAACAAAAATCTCCATAACAGACTACCTTCCATAATGACAAGGCTACCATCCATTGGAGTAACAAAAATCTCGACAACAGACTACTCCCCATATTGACAAGGCTACCATCTGTTGGAGTAACAAAAACTCGACAACATACTACCTTCCATAATGACTAGGCTACCATTCATTGTAGTAACTAAAATATCGATAATAGACTACCTTCCATAATGACAAGGCTACCATCCATTGGAGTAACAAAAATCTCAACAATAGACTACCTTCCATAATGACAATTCTACCATCCATTGGAATAACAAAAATATCGACAACACACTACCTTCCATAATGACAAGGCTACCATCCCTTAGAGTAACAAAAATCTCAACAACAGACTACCTTCCATAATGACAAGGCTACGATCCATTGGAGTAACAAAGATATCGACAACATACTACCTTCCATAGTGACAACGCTACCATCCATTGGAGTAAATAAAATCACGACAACAGACTACCTTCCATAATGACAAGGCTACCATCCATTGGAATAACAAAAAATTCGACAACACACTACCTTCCATAATGACAAGGCTACCATCCAATGGAGTAACAAAAATCTCGACAACAGACTACCTTCGATAATGACAAGGCTGCCATCCGTTGGAGTAACAAAAATTTCGAAACAAAATACCTTCCATAATGACTAGGCTACCATCCATTGGAATAATAAAAATCTCGACAACATACTATCTTCCATAATGACAAGTCTACCATCCAATGGAGTAACAAAAATCTCGACAACAAACTACCTTCCATAATGACAAGGCTACAATCCATTATAGTAAGAAAAATCTCCCCAACAGACTACCTTCCATAATGACAAGGCTACCATCCATCATAGTAACAAAAATCTCCGCAACAGACTACCTTCCATAGTGACAAGGCTACCATCCATTGGAGTAATAGAAATATCGATAATAAACTACCTTCCATAATGACAAGGCTACCATCCGTTGGAGTAATAAAAACTCGACAACATACTACCTTCCGTAATGACAAGGCTACCATCCATTGTAGTAACAAAAATATTGGCAATAGACTACCTTCCAAAATGACAAGGCTACCATCCATTGGAATAAAAAAAAATATCGACAACACACTACCTTCCATAATGACAAGGCTACCATCCCTTAGAGTAACAAAAATCTCAACAACAGACTACCTTCCATAATGACAAGACTACCATCCATTGGAGTAACAAAGATATCGACAACATACTAACTTCCATAGTGACAAGGCTACCATCCATAGGAGTAAAAAAAATCACGACAACAAACTACCTTCCATAATGACAAGGCTACCATCCATTGGAATTACAAAAATATCGACAACACACTTCCTTCCATAATGACAAGGCTACCATCCAATGGAGTAACAAAAATCTCGACAACAGACTACCTTCGATAATGACAAGGCTGCCATGCGTTGGAGTAACAAAAATTTCAAAACAAACTACCTTCCATAATGACTAGCCTATCATCTCGACAACATACTATCTTCCATAATGACAAGGCTACCATCCAATGGAGTAACAAAAATTTCGACAACAGACTACCTTCCATAATGACAAGGTTACAACCCATTATAGTAACAAAAATCTCCATAACAAACTACCTTCCATAATGACAAGGCTACCATCCATTGGAATAACAAAAATATCGACAACACACTACCTTCCATAATGACAAGGCTACCATCCGTTGGAGTAACAAAAATCTCGATAACATACTACCTTCCATAATGACAATGGTACCATCATTGGAGTAACAAAAACATCCACAAGAGACTACCTTCCATAATGACAAGGCTACCATCCATTGGAGTAACAAAAATCTCGACAACAGACTACCTTCCATAATGACAATTCTACCATCCATTGGAATAACAAAAATATCGACAACACACTACCTTTTATAATGACAAGGCTACCATCCCTTAGAGTAACAAAAATCTCAACAACAGACTACCTTCCATAATGACAAGGCTACCATCCATTGGAGTAACAAAGATATCGACAACATACTACCTTCCATAGTGACAAGGCTACCATCCATTGGAGTAAATAAAATGACGACAACAGACTACCTTCCATAATGACAAGGCTACCATCCATTGGAATAACAAAAATATCGACAACACACTACCTTCCATAATGACAAGGCTACCATCCAATGGAGTAAAAAAAATCTCGACAACAGACTACCTTCGATAATGACAAGGCTGCCATCCGTTGGAGTAACAAAAATTTCGAAACAAAATACCTTCCATAATGACTAGGCTACCATTTATTGGAATAATAAAAATCTCGACAACATACTATCTTCCATAATGACAAGTCTACCATCCAATGGAGTAACAAAAATCTCGACAACAAACTACCTTCCATAATGACAAGGCTACAATCCATTATAGTAACAAAAATCTCCCCAACAGACTACCTTCCATAATGACAAGGCTACCATCCATCATAGTAACAAAAATCTCCGCAACAGACTACCTTCCATAGTGACAAGGCTACCATCCATTGGAGTAATAGAAATATCGACAATAAACTACCTTCCATAATGACAAGGCTACCATCCAATGGAGTACCAAAAATCTCGACAACAGACTACCTTCCATAATGACAAGGCTACAATCCATTATAGTAACAAAAATCTCCATAACAGACTACCTTCCATAATGACAAGGCTACCATCCATTGGAGTAACAAAAATCTCGACAACAGACTACTCCCCATATTGACAAGGCTACAATCTGTTGGAGTAACAAAAACTCGACAACATACTACCTTCCATAATGACTAGGCTACCATTCATTGTAGTAACTAAAATATCGATAATAGACAACCTTCCATAATGACTAGGCTACCATCCATTGGAATAATAAAAATCTCGACAACATACTATCTTCCATAATGACAAGTCTACCATCCAATGGAGTAACAAAAATCTCGACAACAAACTACCTTCCATAATGACAAGGCTACAATCCATTATAGTAACAAAAATCTCCCCAACAGACTACCTTCCATAATGACAAGGCTACCATCCATCATAGTAACAAAAATCTCCGCAACAGACTACCTTCCATAGTGACAAGGCTACCATCCATTGGAGTAATAGAAATATCGACAATAAACTACCTTCCATAATGACAAGGCTACCATCCAATGGAGTACCAAAAATCTCGACAACAGACTACCTTCCATAATGACAAGGCTACAATCCATTATAGTAACAAAAATCTCCATAACAGACTACCTTCCATAATGACAAGGCTACCATCCATTGGAGTAACAAAAATCTCGACAACAGACTACTCCCCATATTGACAAGGCTACAATCTGTTGGAGTAACAAAAACTCGACAACATACTACCTTCCATAATGACTAGGCTACCATTCATTGTAGTAACTAAAATATCGATAATAGACTACCTTCCATAATGACAAGGCTACCATCCATTGGAGTAACAAAAATCTCGACAACAGACTACCTTCCATAATGACAATTCTACCATCCATTGGAGTAACAAAGATATCAACAACACACTACCTTCCATAATCACAAGGCTACCATCCCTTAGAGTAACAAAAATCTCGACAACGGACTACCTTCCTTAATGACAAGGCTGCCATCCATTGGAGTAACAAAAATAACGACAAAAGACTACCTTCCATAATGACATGGCTACCATCCATTGGAATAACAAAAATATCGACAACACACTACCTTCCATAATGACAAGGCTACCATCCATTGGATTAACAAAAATATCAACAACACACTACCTTCCATAATGACAAGTCTACCATCCATTGGAGTAACAAAAATATGGAGAACAGACTACCTTCCATACTACAAGGCTACCGTCCATTGGAGTAACAAAAATCTCGACAATAGACTACCTTCGATAATGACAAGGCTATTGGAATAACAAAAATATCGAAAACACACTACCTTCCATAATCACAAGGCTACCATCCCTTAGAGTAAAAAAAATCTCGACAACGGACTACCTTCCATAATGACAAGGCTACCATCCATTGGAGTATCAAAAATTACGACAAAAGACTACCTTCCATAATGACTTGGCAACCATCCATTGGAATAACAAAAATATCGACAACACACTACCTTCCATAATGACAAGGCTACCATCCAATGGAGTAACAAAAATTTCGACAACACACTACCTTTTGTAATTACAAGTCTACCATCCATTGGAGTAACAAAAATCTGAACAACTGACTACCGTCCTTGAAGACAAGGCTACCATCCATTGGAGTAACAGAAATCACAAAGACAGACTACCAACCATAATGACAAGGCTACTATCCATTGCAGTAACAAAAATCTCAACAACATACTACCTTCTATAATGGCAAGGCTACCATCCATTAGAGTAACAACAATCTGGACAACAGACTACCTTCCATAATGACAAGGCTACCATCCATTACAGTAACAAAAATCTCCACAACAAACTACCTTCCATAATGACAAGGCTACAATCCATTGGAGTAACAAAAACTCGACAACATACTACCTTTCATAATGACTAGGCTACCATCCATTGTAGTAACAAAAATATCGACAATAGACTACCTTCCATAATGACAAGGCTATCATCCATTGGCGTAACAAAAATATCAACAACAGACTACCTTCCATAATGACAAGGCTACCATCCATTGGAGTAACAAAGATATCGACAACATACTACCTTCTATAGTGACAAGGCTACCATCCATTGGAGTAAAAAAAATCACGACAACAGACTACCTTCCATAATGACATGGCTACCATCCATTGGAATAAAAAAAATATCGACAACACACTACCTTCAATAATGACAAGGCTACCATCCATTGGAGTAACAAAAATCAAAACAACAAACTACCTTCCATAATGACAAGGCTACCATCCATTGGAGTAACAAAAATATCAATAAGAGACTAGCTTGCATAATGACAAGGCTACTATCCATTGGAGTAACAGAAATCACAACGACACACTACCTTCCATAATGACAAGGCTACCATTCCTTAGAGTAACAAAAATCTCAACAATAGACTACCTTCCATAATGACAAGGCTACCATCCATTGGAGTAACAAAAATTACGACAGCAGACTACCTTCCATAATGACAAGGCTACCATCCATTGGAGTAAAAAAAATCACGACAGTAGACTACCTTCCATAATGACAAGGCTACCATCCATTGGAATTACAAAAAATTGAAAACACACTAACTTCCACAATCACAAGGCTACCATCCCTTAGAGTAAGAAAAATCTCGACAACGGACTACCTTCCATAATGACAAGGCTACCATCCATTGGAGTAACAAAAATTATGACAACAGACTACCTTCCATAATGACATGGCTACCATCCATTGGAATAACAAAAATATCGATAACACACTACCTTTTGTAATTACAAGTCTACCATCCATTGGAGTAACAAAAATCTGAACAACTTACTACCGTCCTTAAAGACAAGGCTACCATCCATTGGAGTAACAAAAACTCGACAACATACTACCTTCCATAATGACAAGGCTACCATCCATTGTAGTAACAAAAATATCGACAATAGACTACCTTCCATAATGACACGGCTACCATCCATTGGAGTAACAAAAATCTCGACAACAGACTACCTTCCATAATGACAAGGCTACAATCCATTATAGTAACAAAAATCTCCACAACAGACTACCTTCCATAATGACAAGCCTACCATCCCTTAGAGTAATAGAAATCTCGATAACAGACTACCTTCCATAATGACAAGGCTACCATCCGTTGGAGTAACAAAAACTCGACAACATACTACCTTCCATAATGACAAGGCTACCATCCATTGTAGTAACATAAATATCGACAATAGACGACCTTCCATAATGACAAGGCTACCATCCATTGGAGTAACAAAAATCTCGACAACATACTACCTTCCATAATGACAAGGCTACCATCCATTGGAATAACAAAAATATCGACAACACACTACCTTCCATAATGACAAGGCTACCATCCCTTAGAGTAACAAAAATCTCAACAGCAGACTACCTTCCATAATGACAAGGCTACCATCCATTGGAGTAACAAAAATTACGACAGCAGACTACCTTCCATAATGACAAGGCTACCATCCATTGGAGTAAAAAAAATCACGACAGCAGAATACCTTCCATAATGACAAGGCTACCATCCATTGGAATTACAAAAATATCGAAAACACACTAACTTCCACAATCACAAGGCTACCATCCCTTAGAGTAACAAAAATCTCGACAACGGACTACCTTCCATAATGACAAGGCTACCATCCATTGGAGTAACAAAAATTACGACAACAGACTACCTTCCATAATGACATGGGTACCATCCATTGGAATAACAAATATATCGACAACACACTACCTTCCATAATGACAAGGCTACCATCCAATGGAGTAACAAAAATTTCGACAATAGACTACCTTTCGTAATTACAAGTCTACCATCCATTGGAGTAACAAAAATCTGAACAACAGACTATCACCCTTAATGACAAGGCTACCATCCATTGGAGTAACAGAAATCACAACGACAGACTACCTTCCATAATGACAACGCTACCATCCATTGTAGTAACAAAAATCTCGACAACAAACTACCTTCTATAATGGCAAGGCTACCATCCATTAGAGTAACAAAAATATGGACAACAGACTACCTTCCATAATGACAAGGCTACCATCCATTACAGTAACAAAAATCTCCACAACAGACTACATTCCATAATGACAATGCTACAATCCGTTGGAGTAACAAAAACTAGACAACATACTACCTTCCATAATGATAAGGCTACCATCCATTGTAGTAACAAAAATATCGACAATAGACTACCTTCCATAATGACACGGCTACCATCCATTAGAGTAACAAAAATCTCGACAACAGACTACCTTCCATAATGACAAGGCTACCATCCATTATAGTAACAAAAATCTCCGCAACAGACTACCTTCCATAATGACAAGGCTACCATCCATTGGAGTAATAGAAATCTCGATAACAGACTACTTTCCGTAATGACAAGGCTACCATCCATTGTAGTAACAAAAATATGGACAATAGACGACCTTCCATAATGGCAAGGCTACCATCCATTGTAGTAACAAAAATATCGACAATAGACTACCTTCCATAATGACACGTCTACCATCCATTAGAGTAACAAAAATCTCGACAACAGACTACCTTCCATAATGACAAGGCTACCATCCATTATAGTAACAAAAATCTCCGCAACAGACTACCTTCCATAATGACAAGGCTACCATCCATTGGAGTAATAGAAATCTCGATAACAGACTACTTTCCATAATGACAAGGCTACCATCCATTGTAGTAACAAAAATATGGACAATAGACGACCTTCCATAATGGCAAGGCTACCATCCATTGGAGTAACAAAAATCTCGACAATAGACTACCTTTTATAGTGACAAGGTTACCATCCATTGGAATAACAAAAATATCGACAACACACTACCTTCCATAATGACAAGGCTACCGTCCCTTAGAGTAACAAAAATCTCAACAACAGACTACCTTCCATAATGACAAGGCTACCATCCATTGGAGTAACAAAAATTACGACAGCAGACTACCTTCCATAATGACAAGGCTACCATCCATTGGAGTAAAAAAAATCACGACAGCAGACTACCTTCCATAATGACAAGGCTACCACACATTGGAATTACAAAAATATCGAAAACACACTAACTTCCACAATCACAAGGCTACCATCCCTTAGAGTAAGAAAAATCTCTACAACGGACTACCTTCCATAACGACAAGGCTACCATCCATTGGAGTAACAAAAATTATGACAACAGACTACCTTCCATAATGACATGGCTACCATCCATTGGAATAACCAAAATATTGATAACACACTACCTTCCATAATGACAAGGCTACCATCCATTGGAGTAACAGAAATCACAACGACAGACTACCTTCCATAATGACAACGCTACCATCCATTGCAGTAACAAAAATATCGACAATAAACTATCTTCTATAATGGCAAGGTTACCGTCCATTAGAGTAACAAAAATATGGACAACAAACTACCTTCCATAATGACAAGGCTACCATCCATTACAGTAACAAAAATCTCCATAATAGACTACATTCCATAATGACAAGGCTACAATCTGTTGGAGTAACAAAAACTCGACAACATACTACCTTCCATAATGACAAGGCTACCATCCATTGTAGTAACAAAAATATCGACAATAGACTACCTTCCATAATGACACGGCTACCATCCATTGGAGTAACAAAAATCTCGACAACAGACTACCTCCCATAATGACAAGGCTACCATCCATTATAGTAACAAAAATCTCCGCAACAGACTACCTTCCATAATGACAAGGCTACCATCCATTGGAGTAATAGAAATCTCAATAACAGACTACCTTCCATAATGACAAGGCTACCATCCATTGTAGTAACAAAAATATTGACAATAGACGACCTTCCATAATGGCAAGGCTACCATCCATTGGAGTAACAAAAATATCGACAACAGACTACCTTCCATAGTGACAAGGCTACCATCCATTGGAATAACAAAAATATCGACAACACACTACCTTCAATAATGACAAGGCTACCATTCCTTAGAGTAACAAAAATCTCAACAATAGACTACCTTCCATAATGACAAGGCTACCATCCATTGGAGTAACAAAAATTACGACTGCAGACTACCTTCCATAATGACAAGGCTACCATCCATTGGAGTAAAAAAAATCACGATAGCAGACTACCTTCCATAATGACAAGGCTACCATCCATTGGAATTACAAAAATATCGAAAACACACTAACTTCCACAATCACAAGGCTACCATCCCTTAGAGTAAGAAAAATCTCGACAACGGACTACCTTCCATAATGACAAGGCTAACATCCATTGGAGTAACAAAAGTTATGACAATAGACTACCTTCCATAATGACATGGCTACCATCCATTGGAATAACAAAAATATCGATAACACACTACCTTTTGTAATTACAAGTCTACCATCCATTGGAGTAACAAAAATCTGAACAACTTACTACCGTCCTTAAAGACAAGGCTACCATCCATTGGAGTAACAAAAACTCGACAACATACTACCTTCCATAATGACAAGGCTACCATCCGTTGTAGTAACAAAAATATCGACAATAGACTACCTTCCATAATTACACGGCTACCATCCATTGGAGTAACAAAAATCTCGACAACAGACTACCTTCCATAATGACAAGGCTACAATCCATTATAGTAACAAAAATCTCCACAACAGACTACCTTCCATAATGACAAGCCTACCATCCCTTAGAGTAATAGAAATCTCGATAACAGACTACTTTCCATAATGACAAGGCTACCATCCGTTGGAGTAACAAAAATATCGACAACACACTACCTTCCATAATGACAAGGCTACCATCCCTTAGAGTAACAAAAATCTCAACAACAGACTACCTTCCATAATGACAAGGCTACCATCCATTGGAGTAACAAAAATTACCACAGCAGACTACCTTCCATAATGACATGGCTACCATCCATTGGAATAACAAATATATCGACAACACACTCCTTCCATAATGACAAGGCTACCATCCATTGTAGTAACAAAAATCTGAACAACAGACTATCATCCTTAATGACAAGGCTACCATCCATTGGAGTAACAGAAATCACAACGACAGACTACCTTCCATAATGACAACACTACCATCCATTGCAGTAACAAAAATCTCGACAACAAACTACCTTCTATAATGGCAAGGCTATCATCCATTAGAGTAACAAAAATATGGACAACAGACTACCTTCCATAATGACAAGGCTACCATCCATTACAGTAACAAAAATCCCCACAACAGACTACATTCCATAATGACAAGGCTACAAACTGTTGGAGTAACAAAAACTCGACAACATACTACCTTCCATAATGACACGGCTACCATCCATTGGAGTAACAAAAATCTCGACAACAGACTACCTTCCATAATGACAAGGCTACCATCCATTATAGTACCAAAAATCTCCGCAACAGACTACCTTCCATAATGACAAGGCTACCATCCGTTGAAGTAATAGAAATCTCGATAACAGACTACCTTCCATAATGACAAGGCTACCATCTATTGTAGTAACAAAAATATTGACAATAGACGACCTTCCATAATGGCAAGGCTACCATCCATTGGAGTAACAAAAATCTCGACAACAGACTACCTTCCATAGTGACAAGGTTACCATCCATTGGAATAACAAAAATATCGACAACACACTACCTTCCATATTGACAAGGCTACCATCCCTTAGAGTAACAAAAATCTCAACAACAGACTACCTTCCATAATGACAAGGCTACCATCCATTGGAGTAACAAAAATTACGACAGTAGACTACCTTCCATAATGACAAGTCTACCATCCATTGGAGTAAAAAAAATCACGACAGCAGACTACCTTCCATAATGACAAGGCTACCATCCATTGGAATTACAAAAATATCGAAAACACACTAACTTCCCCAATCACAAGGCTACCATCCCTTAGAGTAACAAAAATCTCGACAAAGGACTACCTTCCATAATGACAAGGCTTCCATCCATTGGAGTAACAAAAATTACGACAACAGACTACCTTCCATAATGACATGGCTACCATCCATTGGAATTACAAAAATATCGACAACACACTACCTTCCATAATGACAAGGCTACCATCCAATGGAGTAACAAAAATTTCGACAATAGACTACCTTTCGTAATTACAAGTCTACCATCCATTGGAGTAACAAAAATCTAAACAACAGACTATCGTCCTTAATGACAAGGCTACCATCCATTGGAGTAACAGAAATCATAACGACAGACTACCTTCCATAATGACAACGCTACCATCCATTGCAGTAACAAAAATCTCATCAACAAACAACCTTTTATAATGGTAAGGCTACCATCCATTAGAGTAACAAAAATATGGACAACATACTACCTTCCATAATGACACGGCTACCATCCATTGGAGTAACAAAAATCTCGACAATAGACTACCTTACATAATAACAAGGCTACCATCCATTATAGTAACAAAAATCTCCGCAACAGACTACCTTCCATAATGACAAGGCTTCCATCCATTGGAGTAATAGAAATCTCGATAACAGACTACCTTCCATAATGACAAGGGTACCATCCATTGTAGTAACAAAAATATCGACAATAGACGACCTTCCATAATGACAAGGCTACCATCCATTGGAGTAACAAAAATCTCGACAACAGACTACCTTCCATAATAACAAGGCTACCATCCATTGGAATAACTAAAATATAGACAACACACTACCTTCCATAATGACAAGGCTACCATCCCTTAGAGTAACAAAAATCTCAACAACAGACTACCTTCCATAATGACAAGGCTACCATCCATTGGAGTAATAAAAATTACGACAGCAGACTATCTTCCATAATGACAAGGCTACCATCCATTGGAGTAAAAAAAATCACGACAGCAGAATACCTTCCATAATGACAAGGCTACCATCCATTGGAATTACAAAAATATCGAAAACATACTAACTTCCACAATCACAAGGCTACCATCCCTTAGAGTAACAAAAATCTCGACAACGGACTACCTTCCATAATGGCAAGGCTACCATCCATTGGAGTAATAAAAATTATGACAACAGACTACCTTCCATAATGACATGGCTACCATCCATTGGAATAACAAATATATCGACAACACACTACCTTCCATAATGACAAGGCTACCATCCAATGGAGTAACAAAAATTTCGACAATAGACTACCTTTGGTAATTACAAGTCTACCATCCATTGGAGTAACAAAAATCTGAACAACAGACTATCATCCTTAATTACAAGGCTTCCATCCATTGGAGTAACAGAAATCACAACGACAAACTACCTTCCATAATTACAACGCTACCATCCATTGCAGTAACAAAAATCTCGACAACAAACTACCTTCTATAATGGCAAGGCTACAATCCATTAGAGTAACAAAAATATGGACAACAGACTACCTTCCATAATGACAAGGCTACCATCCATTACAGTAACAAAAATCTCCACAACAGACTACATTCCATAATGACAAGGCTACAATCTGTTGGAGTAACAAAAACTCGACAACATACTACCTTCCATAATGACAAGGCTACCATCCATTGTAGTAACAAAAATATCGACAATAGACTACCTTCCATAATGACACGGCTACCATCCATTGGAGTAACAAAAATATTGACAATAGACGACCTTCCATAATGGCAAGGCTACCATTCATTGGAGTAACAAAAATCTCGACAACACACTACCTTCCATAATGACAAGGCTACCATCCCTTAGAGTAACAAAAATCTCAACAACAGACTACCTTCCATAATGACAAGGCTACCATCCATTGGAGTAACAAAAATTACGACAACAGACTACCTTCCATAATGACAAGGCTACCATCCATGGGAGTAAAAAAAATCACGACAGTAGACTACCTTCCATAATGACAAGGCTACCATCCATTGGAATTACAAAAATATCGAAAACACACTAACTTCCCCAATCACAAGGCTACCATCCCTTAGAGTAACAAAAATCTCGACAAAGGACTACCTTCAATAATGACAAGGCTTCCATCCATTGGAGTAACAAAAATTACGACAACATACTACCTTCTATAATGACATGGCTACCATCCATTGGAATAACAAAAATATCGACAACACACTACCTTCCATAATGACAAGGCTACCATCCAATGGAGTAACAAAAATTTCGACAATAGACTACCTTTCGTAATTACAAGTCTACCATCCATTGGAGTAACAAAAATCTGAACAACAGACTATCGTCCTTAATGACAAGGCTACCATCCATTGGAGTAACAGAAATCATAACGACAGACTACCTTCCATAATGACAACGCTACCATCCATTGCAGCTACAAAAATCTCATCAACAAACTACCCTTTATAATGGCAAAGGCTACCATCCATTAGAGTAACAAAAATATGGACAACATACTACCTTCCATAATGACAAGGCTACCATCCATTGTAGTAACAAAAATATCGACAATAGACTACCTTCCATAATGACACGGCTACCATCCATTGGTGTAACAAAAATCTCGACAACAGACTACCTTCCATAATGACAAGGCTACCATCCATTATAGTAACAAAAATCTCCGCAACAGACTACGTTCCATAATGACAAGGCTTCCATCCATTGGAGTAATAGAAATCTCGATAACAGACTACCTTCCATAATGACAAGGCTACCATCCATTGTAGTAACAAAAATATCGACAATAGACGACCTTCCATAATGACAAGGCTACCATCCATTGGAGTAACAAAAATCTCGACAACAGACTACCTTCCATAATGACAAGGCTACCATCCATTGGAATAACTAAAATATAGACAACACACTACCTTCCATAATGACAAGGCTACCATCCCTTAGAGTAACAAAAATCTCAACAACCGACTACCTTCCATAATGACAAGGCTACCATCCATTTTAGTAACAAAGATATCGACAACATACTACCTTCCATAGTGACAAGGCTACCATCCATTGGAGTAAAAAAAATCACGACAACAGACTACCTTCCATAATGACAAGTCTACCATCCATTGGAATAACAAAAATATCGACAACACACTACCTTCCATAATGACAAGGCTACCATCCCTTAGAGTAACAATAATCTCAACAACAGACTACCTTCCATAATGACAAGGCTACGATCCATTGGAGTAACAAAGATATCGAAACATACTACCTTCCATAGTGACAAGGCTACCATCCATTGGAGTAAATAAAATCACGACAGCAGACTACTTTCGATAATGACAAGGCTACCATCCATTGGAATTACAAAAATGTCGAAAACACACTACCTTCCATAATCACAAGGCTACCATCCCTTAGAGTAACAAAAATCTCGACAACGGACTACCTTCCATAATGACAAGGATACCATCCATTGGAGTAACAAAAATTAGGACAACAGAGTACGTTCCATAATGACATGGCTACCATCCATTGGAATAACAAAAATCTCGACAACACAATACCTTCCATAATGACAAGGCTACCATCCAATGGAGTAACAAAAATTTCGACAATAGACTACCTTTCGTAATTACAAGTCTACCATCCATTGGAGTAACAAAAATCTGAACAACAGACTATCGTCCTTAATGACAAGGCTACCATCCATTGGAGTAACATAAATCACAAGGACAGACTACCTTCCATAATGACAAGGCTACCATCCATTGCAGTAACAAAAATCTCGACAACATACTACCTTCTATAATGGAAAGGCTACCATCCATTAGAGTAACAAAAATATGGACAACAGACTACCTTCCATAATGACAAGGCTACCATCCATTACAGTAACAAAAATCTCCACAACAGACTACATTCCATAATGACAAGGCTACAATCCGTTGGAGTAACAAAAACTCGACAACATACTACCTTGCATAATGACAAGGCTACCATCCATTGTAGTAACAAAAATATCGACAATAGACGACCTTCCATAATGACCAGGCTACCATCCATTGGAATAACTAAAATATCGACAACACACTACCTTCCATAATGACAAGGCAACCATCCCTTAGAGTAACAAAAATCTCAACATACTACCTTCCATAATGACAAGGCTACCATCCATTGGAGTAACAAAGATATCGACAACATACTACCTTCCATAGTGACAAGGCTACCATCCATTGGAGTAAAAAAAATCACGACAACAGACTACCTTCCATAATGACAAGGCTACCATCCATTGGAATAACAAAAATATCGACAACACACTACCTTCCTTAATGATAAGGCTACCATCCATTGGAATAACAAAAATATCGACAACACACTACTTTTCGTAATGACAAGTCTACCATCCATTGGAGTAACAAAAATCTGAACAACAAACTACCTTCCATAATGACAAGGCTACCATCCATTGGAGTAACAAAAATATCAACAAGAGACTAGCTTCTATAATGACAAGGCTACCATCCTTGGGAGTAACAAAAATCTCGACAATAGACTACCTTCGATAATGATAAGGCTACCATCCATTGGAATAACAAAAATATCGAAAACACACTACCTTCCATAATCAAAAGGCTACAATCCCTTAGAGTAAAAAAATCTCGACAACGGACTACCTTCCATAATGACAAGGCTACCATCCATTGGAGTAACAAAAATTACGACAATAGACTACCTTCCATATTGACATGGCTACCATCCTTTGGAATAACAAAAATATCGATAACACACTACCTTCCATAATGACAAGGCTACCATCCAATCGATTAACAAAAATTTCGACTACAGACTACCCTTCGTAATTACAAGTCTACCATCCATTGGAGTAACAAAAATCTGAACAACAGACTATCGTCCTTAATGACAAGGCTACCATCCATTGGAGTAACAAAAATCATAACGACAGACTACCTTCCATAATGACAACGCTACCATCCATTGCAGTAACAAAAATCTCATCAACAAACTACCTTTTATAATGGCAAAGGCTACCATCCATTAGAGTAACAAAAATATGGACAACATACTACCTTCCATAATGACAAGGCTACCATCCATTGTAGTAACAAAAATATCGACAATAGACTACCTTCCATAATGACACGGCTACCATCCATTGGAGTAACAAAAATCTCGACAACAGACTACCTTCCATAATGACAAGGCTACCATCCATTATAGTAACAAAAATCTCCGCAACAGACTACGTTCCATAATGACAAGGCTTCCATCCATTGGAGTAATAGAAATCTCGATAACAGACTACCTTCCATAATGACAAGGCTACCATCCATTGTAGTAACAAAAATATCGACAATAGACGACCTTCCATAAATACAAGGCTAGCATCCATTGGAGTAACAAAAATCTCGACAACAGACTACCTTCCATAATGACAAGGCTACCATCCATTGGAATAACTAAAATATAGACAACACACTACCTTCCAGAATGACAAGGCTACCATCCCTTAGAGTAACAAAAATCTCAACAACAGACTACCTTCCATAATGACAAGGCTACCATCCATTTTAGTAACAAAGATATCGACAACATACTACCTTCCATAGTGACAAGGCTACCATCCATTGGAGTAAAAAAAATCACGACAACAGACTACCTTCCATAATGACATGTCTACCATCCATTGGAATAACAAAAATATCAACAACACACTACCTTCCATAATGACAAGGCTACCATCCCTTAGAGTAACAAAAATCTCAACAACAGACTACCTTCCATAATGACAAGGCTACGATCCATTGGAGTAACAAAGATATCGAAACATACTGCCTTCCATAGTGACAAGGCTACCATCCATTGGAGTAAATAAAATCACGATAGCAGACTACTTTCCATAATGACAAGGCTACCATCCATTGGAATTACAAAAATGTCGAAAACACACTACCTTCCATAATCACAAGGCTACCATCCCTTAGAGTAACAAAAATCTCGATAACGGACTACCTTCCATAATGACAAGGATACCATCCATTGGAGTAACAAAAATTAGGACAACAGACTACCTTCCATAATGACATGGCTACCATCCATTGGAATAACAAAAATCTTGACAACACACTACCTTCCATAATGACAAGGCTACCATCCAATGGAGTAACAAAAATTTCGACAATAGACTACCTTTCGTAATTACAAGTCTACCATCCATTGGAGTAACAAAAATCTGAACAACAGACTATCGTCCTTAATGACAAGGCTACCATCCATTGGAGTAACTTAAATCACAAGGACAAACTACCTTCCATAATGACAAGGCTACCATCCATTGCAGTAACAAAAATCTCGACAACATACTACCTTCTATAATGGAAAGGCTACCATCCATTAGAGTAACAAAAATATGGACAACAGACTACCTTCCATAATGACAAGGCTACCATCCATTACAGTAACAAAAATCTCCACAACAGACTACATTCCATAATGACAAGGCTACAATCCGTTGGAGTAACAAAAACTCGACAACATACTACCTTCCATAATGACAAGGCTACCATCCATTGTAGTAACAAAAATATCGACAATAGACGACCTTCCATAATGACCAGGCTACCATCCATTGGAATAACTAAAATATCGACAACACACTACCTTCCATAATGACAAGGCAACCATCCCTTAGAGTAACAAAAATCTCAACAACATACTACCTTCCATAATGACAAGGCTACCATCCATTGGAGTAACAAAGATATCGACAACATACTACCTTCCATAGTGACAAGGCTACCATCCATTGGAGTAAAAAAAATCACGACAACAGACTACCTTCCATAATGACAAGGCTACCATCCATTGGAATAACAAAAATATCGACAACACACTACCTTCCTGAATGATAAGGCTACCATCCATTGGAATAACAAAAATATCGACAACACACTACCTTTCGTAATGACAAGTCTACCAACCATTGGAGTAACAAAAATCTGAACAACAAACTACCTTCCATAATGACAAGGCTACCATCCATTGGAGTAACAAAAATATCAACAAGAGACTAGCTTCTATAATGACAAGGCTACCATCCATGGGAGTAACAAAAATCTCGACAATAGACTACCTTCGATAATGATAAGGCTACCATCCATTGGAATAACAAAAATATCGATAACACACTACCTTCCATAATCAAAAGGCTACAATCCCTTAGAGTAAAAAAATCTCGACAACGGACTACCTTCCATAATTACATGGCTACCATCCATTGGAGTAACAAAAATTACGACAATAGACTACCTTCCATATTGACATGGCTACCATCCATTGGAATAACAAAAATATCGATAACACACTACCTTCCATAATGATAAGGCTACCATCCAATCGATTAACAAAAATTTCGACTACAGACTACCCTTCGTAATTACAAGTATACCATCCATTGGAGTAACAAAAATCTGAACAACAGACTATCTTCCTTAATGACAAGGCTACCATCCATTGGAGTAACAGAAATCATAACGTCAGACTACCTTCCATAATGACAACGCTACCATCCATTGCAGTAACAAAAATCTCATCAACAAACTACCTTTTATAATGGCAAAGGCTACCATCAATTAGAGTAACAAAAATATGGACAACATACTACCTTCCATAATGACAAGGCTACCATCCATTGTAGTAACAAAAATATCGACAATAGACTACCTTCCATAATGACACGGCTACCATCCATTGGAGTAACAAAAATCTCGACAACAGACTACCTTCCATAATGACAAGGCTACCATCCATTATAGTAACAAAAATCTCCGCAACAGACTACGTTCCATAATGACAAGGCTTCCATCCATTGGAGTAATAGAAATCTCGATAACAGACTACCTTCCATAATGACAAGGCTACCAACCATTGTAGTAACAAAAATATCGACAATAGACGACCTTCCATAATGACAAGGCTACCATCCATTGGAGTAACAAAAATCTCGACAACAGACTACCTTCCATAATGACAAGGCTACCATCTATTGGAATAACTAAAATATAGACAACACACTACCTTCCATAATGACAAGGCTACCATCCCTTAGAGTAACAAAAATCTCAACAACAGACTACCTTCCATAATGACAAGGCTACCATCCATTTTAGTAACAAAGATATCGACAACATACTACCTTCCATAGTGACAAGGCTACCATCCATTGGAGTAAAAAAAATCACGACAACAGACTACCTTCCATAATGACAAGTCTACCATCCATTGGAATAACAAAAATATCGACAACACACTACCTTCCATAATGACAAGGCTACCATCCCTTAGAGTAACAAAAATCTCAACAACAGACTACCTTCCATAATGACAAGGCTACGATCCATTGGAGTAACAAAGATATCGAAACATACTACCTTCCATAGTGACAAGGCTACCATCCATTGGAGTAAATAAAATCACGACAGTAGACTACTTTCCATAATGACAAGGCTACCATCCATTGGAATTACAAAAATGTCGAAAACACACTACCTTCCATAATCACAAGGCTACCATCCCTTAGAGTAACAAAAATCTCGACAACGGACTACCCTCCATAATGACAAGGATACCATCCATTGGAGTAACAAAAATTAGGACAGCAGACTACCTTCCATAATGACATGGCTACCATCCATTGGAATAACAAAAATCTCGACAACACACTACCTTCCATAATGACAAGGCTACCATCAAATGGAGTAACAAAAATTTCGACAATAGACTACCTTTCGTAATTACAAGTCTACCATCCATTGGAGTAACAAAAATCTGAACAACAGACTATCGTCCTTAATGACAAGGCTACCATCCATTGGAGTAACATAAATCACAAGGACAGACTACCTTCCATAATGACAAGGCTACCATCCATTGCAGTAACAAAAATCTCGACAACATACTACCTTCTATAATGGAAAGGCTACCATCCATTAGAGTAACAAAAATATGGACAACAAACTACCTTCCATAATGACAAGGCTACCATCCATTACAGTAACAAAAATCTCCACAACAGACTACATTCCATAATGACAAGGCTACAATCCGTTGGAGTAACAAAAACTCGACAACATACTACCTTCCATAATGACAAGGCTACCATCCATTGTAGTAACAAAAATATCGACAATAGACGACCTTCCATAATGACCAGGCTACCATCCATTGGAATAACTAAAATATCGACAACACACTACCTTCCATAATGACAAGGCAACCATCCCTTAGAGTAACAAAAATCTCAACAACATACTACCTTCCATAATGACAAGGCTACCATCCATTGGAGTAACAAAGATATCGACAACATACTACCTTCCATAGTGACAAGGCTACCATCCATTGGAGTAAAAAAAATCACGACAACAGACTACCTTCCATAATGACAAGGCTACCATCCATTGGAATAACAAAAATATCGACAAAACACTACCTTCCTGAATGATAAGGCTACCATCCATTGGAATAACAAAAATATCGACAACACACTACCTTTCGTAATGACAAGTCTACCAACCATTGGAGTAACAAAAATCTGAACAACAAACTACCTTCCATAATGACAAGGCTACCATCCATTGGAGTAACAAAAATATCAACAAGAGACTAGCTTCTATAATGACAAGGCTACCATCCATGGGAGTAACAAAAATCTCGACAATAGACTACCTTCGATAATGATAAGGCTACCATCCACTGGAATAACAAAAATATCGATAACACACTACCTTCCATAATCAAAAGGCTACAATCCCTTAGAGTAAAAAAATCTCGACAACGGACTACCTTCCATAATTACATGGCTACCATCCATTGGAGTAACAAAAATTACGACAATAGACTACCTTCCATATTGACATGGCTACCATCCATTGGAATAACAAAAATATCGATAACACACTACCTTCCATAATGACAAGGCTACCATCCAATCGATTAACAAAAATTTCGACTACAGACTACCCTTCGTAATTACAAGTATACCATCCATTGGAGTAACAAAAATCTGAACAACAGATTATCTTCCTTAATGACAAGGCTACCATCCATTGGAGTAACAGAAATCATAACGACAGACTACCTTCCATAATGACAACGCTACCATCCATTGCAGTAACAAAAATCTCATCAACAAACTACCTTTTATAATGGCAAAGGCTACCATCAATTAGAGTAACAAAAATATGGACAACATACTACCTTCCATAATGACAAGGCTACCATCCATTGTAGTAACAAAAATATCGACAATAGACTACCTTCCATAATGACACGGCTACCATCCATTGGAGTAACAAAAATCTCGACAACAGACTACCTTCCATAATGACAAGGCTACCATCCATTATAGTAACAAAAATCTCCGCAACAGACTACGTTCCATAATGACAAGGCTTCCATCCATTGGAGTAATAGAAATCTCGATAACAGACTACCTTCCATAATGACAAGGCTACCATCCATTGTAGTAACAAAAATATCGACAATAGACGACCTTCCATAATGACAAGGCTACCATCCATTGGAGTAACAAAAATCTCGACAACAGACTACCTTCCATAATGACAAGGCTACCATCCATTGGAATAAATAAAATATAGACAACACACTACCTTCCATAATGACAAGGCTACCATCCCTTAGAGTAACAAAAATCTCAACAACAGACTACCTTCCATAATGACAAGGCTACCATCCATTTTAGTAACAAAGATATCGACAACATACTACCTTCCATAGTGACAAGGCTACCATCCATTGGAGTAAAAAAAATCACGACAACAGACTACCTTCCATAATGACAAGTCTACCATCCATTGGAATAACAAAAATATCGACAACACACTACCTTCCATAATGACAAGGCTACCATCCCTTAGAGTAACAAAAATCTCAACAACAGACTACCTTCCATAATGACAAGGCTACGATCCATTGGAGTAACAAAGATATCGAAACATACTACCTTCCATAGTGACAAGGCTACCATCCATTGGAGTAAATAAAATCACGACAGCAGACTACTTTCCATAATGACAAGGCTACCATCCATTGGAATTACAAAAATGTCGAAAACACACTACCTTCCATAATCACAAGGCTACCATCCCTTAGAGTAACAAAAATCTCGACAACGGACTACCCTCCATAATGACAAGGATACCATCCATTGGAGTAACAAAAATTAGGACAGCAGACTACCTTCCATAATGACATGGCTACCATCCATTGGAATAACAAAAATCTCGACAACACACTACCTTCCATAATGACAAGGCTACCATCAAATGGAGTAACAAAAATTTCGACAATAGACTACCTTTCGTAATTACAAGTCTACCATCCATTGGAGTAACAAAAATCTGAACAACAGACTATCGTCCTTAATGACAAGGCTACCATCCATTGGAGTAACATAAATCACAAGGACAGACTACCTTCCATAATGACAAGGCTACCATCCATTGCAGTAACAAAAATCTCGACAACATACTACCTTCTATAATGGAAAGGCTACCATCCATTAGAGTAACAAAAATATGGACAACAAACTACCTTCCATAATGACAAGGCTACCATCCATTACAGTAACAAAAATCTCCACAACAGACTACATTCCATAATGACAAGGCTACAATCCGTTGGAGTAACAAAAACTCGACAACATACTACCTTCCATAATGACAAGGCTACCATCCATTGTAGTAACAAAAATATCGACAATAGACGACCTTCCATAATGACCAGGCTACCATCCATTGGAATAACTAAAATATCGACAACACACTACCTTCCATAATGATAAGGCAACCATCCCTTAGAGTAACAAAAATCTCAACGACATACTACCTTCCATAATGACAAGGCTACCATCCATTGGAGTAATAAAGATATCGACAACATACTACCTTCCATAGTGACAAGGCTACCATCCATTGGAGTAAAAAAAATCACGACAACAGACTACCTTCCATAATGACAAGGCTACCATCCATTGGAATAACAAAAATATCGACAACACACTACCTTCCTTAATGATAAAGCTACCATCCATTGGAATAACAAAAATATCGACAACACACTACCTTTCGTAATGACAAGTCTACCATCCATTGGAGTAACAAAAATCTGAACAACAACTACCTTCCATAAAGACAAGGCTACCATCAATTGGAGTAACAAAAATATCAACAAGAGACTAGCTTCCATAATGACAAGGCTACCATCCATGGGAGTAACAAAAATCTCGACAATAGACTACCTTCGATAATGATAAGGCTACCATCCATTGGAATAACAAAAATATCGAAAACACACTACCTTCCATAATCAAAAGGCTACAATCCCTTAGAGTAATTAAATCTCGACAACGGACTACCTTCCATAATGACAAGGCTACCATCCATTGGAGTAACAAAAATTACGACAACAGACTACCTTCCATATTGACATGGCTACCATCCATTGGAATAACAAAAATATCGATAACACACTACCTTCCATAATGACAAGGCTACCATCCAATCGATTAACAAAAATTTCGACTACAGTCTACCCTTCGTAATTACAAGTCTACCATCCATTGGAGTAACAAAAATCTGAACAACAGACTATCGTCCTTAATGACAAGGCTACCATCCATTGGAGTAACAGAAATCACAACGACAGACTACCTTCCATAATGACAAGGCTACCATCCATTACAATAACAAAAATCTCGACAACAGACTACCTTCTATAATGGCAAGGCTACCATCCATTAGAGTAACAAAAATCTGGACAACAGACTACCTTCCATATTGACAAGGCTACCATCCCTTAGAGTAACAAAAATCTCAACAATAGACTACCTTGCATAATGACAAGGCTACCATCCATTGGAGTAACAAAGATTTCGACAACATACTACCTTCCATAGTGACAAGGCTACCATCCATTGGAGTAAAAAAAATCACGACAACCGACTACCTTCCATAATGACAAGGCTACCATCCATTGGAATAACAAAAATATCGACAACACACTACTTTCCATAATGACAAGGCTACCATCCATTGGAATAACAAAAATATCGACAACACACTACCTTCCATAATGACAAGGCTACCATCCATTGGAGTAACAAAAATCTGAACAACAGACTACCTTCCATAATGACAAGGCTACCATCCATTGGAGTAACAAAAATATCAACAAGAGACTAGCTTCAATAATGACAAGGCTACCATCCATTGGTGTAACAAAAATCTCGACAATAGACTACCTTCGATAATGACAAGGCTACAATCCATTGGAATTACAAAAATATTGAAAACACACTACCTTCCATAATCAGAAGGCTACTATCCCTTAGAGTAACAAAAATCACGACAACGGACTACCTTCCATAATGACAAGGCTACCATCCATTGGAGTAACAAAAATTACGACAACATACTACCTTCCATAATGACATGGCTACCATCCATTGGAATAACAAAAATATCGACAACACACTACCTTCCATAATGACAAGGCTACCGTCCAATGGAGTAACAAAAATTTCGACAACAAACTACCTTTCGTAATTCCAAGTCTACCATCCATTAGAGTAACAAAAATCTGAACAACAGACTATCGTCCTTAATGACAAGGATATCATCCATTGGAGTAACAGAAATCACAATGACAGACTACCTTCCATAATGACAAGGCTACCATCCATTGGAGTAACAAAAATCTCCACAACAGACTACATTCCATAATGAGAAGGCTACCATCCATTACAGTAACAAAAATCTCCAAAACAGACTACATTCCATAATGACGAGGCTACAATCCGTTGGAGTAACAAAAACTCGACAACATACTACCTTCCATAATGACAAGGCTACCATCCATTGTAGTAACAAAAATATCTACAATAGACTACCTTCCATAATGACACAGCTACCATCAATTGGAGTAACAAAAATCTCGACAACAGACTACCTTCCATAATGACAAGGCTACCATCCATTATAGTAACAAAAATCTCCGCAACAGACTACCTTCCATAATGACAAGGCTACCATCCATTGGAGTAACAAAAATCGACAATATACTACCTTCCATAATGACAAGGCTACGATACATTGTAGTAACAAAAATACCGACAATAGACGACCTTCCATAATTACAAGGCTACCATCTATTGGAGTAACAAAAATCTCGACAACAGACTACCTTCCATAATGACAAGGCTACCATTCATTGGAATAACTAAAATATCGACAACACACTACCTTCCATAATGACAAAGCTACCATCCCTTAGAGTAACAAAAATCTCAACAACAGACTACCTTCCATAATGACAAGGCTACCATCCATTGGAGTAACAAAGATATCGACAACATACTACCTTCCATAGTGACAAGGCTACCATCCATTACAGTAAAAAAATCACGACAAGATACTACCTTCCATAATGACAAGGCTACCATCCATTGGAATAACAAATATATCGACAACACACTACCTTCCATAATGACAAGGCTACCTTCCATTGTAGTAACAAAAATATCGACAATAGACTACCTTTCGTAATGACAAGGCTACCATCCATTGGAGTAACAAAAATCTCGACAACAGACTACCTTCCATAATGACAAGGCTACCATCCATTATAGTAACAAAAATCTCCGCAACAGACTACCTTCCATAATGACAAGGCTACCATCCATTGGAGTAATAGAAATCTCGATAACAGACTACCTTCCATAATGACAAGGCTACCATCCGTTGGAGTAACAAAAACTCGACAACATACTACCTTCCATAATGACAAGGCTACCATACATTGTAGTAACAAAAATATCGACAATAGACGACCTTCCATAATGACAAGGCTACCATCCATTGGAGTAACAAAAATATCGACAATAGCCTACCTTCCATAATGACAAGGCTATCATCCATTGGAATAACTAAAATATCGACAACACACTACCTTCCATAATGACAAGGCTACCATCCCTTAGAGTAATAAAAATCTCAACAACAAACTACCTTCCATAATGACAAGGCTACCATCCATTGGAGTAAAAAAGATATCGACAACATACTACCTTCCATAGTGACAAGGCTACTATCCATTGGAATAAAAAAAATCAAGACAACAAACTACCTTCCATAATGACAAGGCTACCATCCATTGGAATAACAAATATATCGACAACACACTACATTCCATAATCACAAGGCTACCATCCATTGGAATAACAAAAATATCGACAACACACTACCTTTCGTAATGACAAGTCTACCATCCATTTGAGTAACAAAAATATGAACAACAGACTACCTTCCATAATGACAAGGCTACCATCCATTGGAGTAACAAAAATATCAGCAAGAGACTAGCTTCCATAATGACAAGGCTACCATCCATGGGAGTAACAAAAATCTCGACAATAGACTACCTTCGATAATGATAAGGCTACCATGCATTGGAATAACAAAAATATCGAAAACACACTACCTTCCATAATCACAAGGCTACCATCCCTTAGAGTAACAAAAATCTCGACAACGGACTACCTTCCATAATGACAAGGCTACCATCCAATCGAGTAACAAAAATTACGACAACATACTACCTTCCATAGTGACAAGGCTACCATTCATTGGAGTAAAAAAATCACGACAACAGACTACCTTCCATAATGACAAGGCTACCATCCATTGGAATAACAAAAATATCGACAACAGACTACCTTCCATAATGACAAGGCTACCATCCGTTGGAGTAACAAAAACTCAACAACATACTACCTTCCATAATGACAAGGCTACCATCCATTGTAGTAACAAAAATATCGACAATAGACGACCTTCCATAATGACAAGGCTACCATCCATTGGAGTAACAAAAATCTCGACAACAGACTATCTTCCATAATGACAAGGCTACCATCCATTGGAATAACTAAAATATCGACAACACACTACCTTCCATAATGACAAGTCTACCATCCATTGGAGTAACAAAAATCTGAACAACAGACTACCGTCCTTAATGACAAGGCTACCATCCATTGGAGTAACAGTAAATGACAACGACAGACTACCTTTCTTAATGACAAGGATACCATCCATTGTAGTGACCAAAATCTCGAAAACAGACTACCTTCCAAAATGACAAGGCTACCATCTAGAGTTGTAACAAAAATCTGGACAACAGACTACCTTCCATAATGACAAGGCTACCATCCATTGGAGTAACAAAAATCCCGACAATAGCCTACCTTCCATAATGACAAGGCTACCATCCATTAGAGTAACAAAAATCTCGACACCAAACTACCTTCCATAATGACAAGGCTACCATCCATTGGAGTAACAAAAATCTCGATAGCAGACGACCTTCCATAATGACAAGGGTACCATCATTGGAGTAACAAAAAAATCCACAAGAGACTACCTTTCATAATGACAAGGCTACCATCCCTTAGAGTATCAAAAATCACGACAATAGACTACCTTCCATAATGACAAGGCTACCATCCATTGGAATAACAAAAATATCGACAACATTATACCTTCCATAATGACAAGGCTACCATCCAATTTAGTAACGAAAATCTCGACAATAGACTACCTTCTATAATGACAAGTCTACCATCCATTGGAGTAACAAAAATCTGAACAACAGACTACCGTCCTTAATGACAAGGCTACCATCCATTGGAGTAACAGTAAATGACATCGAAAGACTACCTTTCTTAATGACAAGGATACCATCCATTGTAGTGACCAAAATCTCGACAACAGACTACCTTCCATAATGACAAGGCTACCATCCATTGGAATAACTAAAATATAGACAACACACTACCTTCCATAATGACAAGGCTACCATCCCTTAGAGTAACAAAAATCTCAACAACAGACTACCTTCCATAATGACAAGGCTACCATCCATTTTAGTAACAAAGATATCGACAACATACTACCTTCCATAGTGACAAGGCTACCATCCATTGGAGTAAAAAAAATCACGACAACAGACTACCTTCCATAATGACAAGTCTACCATCCATTGGAATAACAAAAATATCGACAACACACTACCTTCCATAATGACAAGGCTACCATCCCTTAGAGTAACAAAAATCTCAACAACAGACTACCTTCCATAATGACAAGGCTACGATCCATTGGAGTAACAAAGATATCGAAACATACTACCTTCCATAGTGACAAGGCTACCATCCATTGGAGTAAATAAAATCACGACAGCAGACTACTTTCGATAATGACAAGGCTACCGTCCATTGGAATTACAAAAATGTCGAAAACACACTACCTTCCATAATCACAAGGCTACCATCCCTTAGAGTAACAAAAATCTCGACAACGGACTACCTTCCATAATGACAAGGATACCATCCATTGGAGTAACAAAAATTAGGACAGCAGACTACCTTCCATAATGACATGGCTACCATCCATTGGAATAACAAAAATCTCGACAACACACTACCTTCCATAATGACAAGGCTACCATCAAATGGAGTAACAAAAATTTCGACAATAGACTACCTTTCGTAATTACAAGTCTACCATCCATTGGAGTAACAAAAATCTGAACAACAGACTATCGTCCTTAATGACAAGGCTACCATCCATTGGAGTAACATAAATCACAAGGACAGACTACCTTCCATAATGACAAGGCTACCATCCATTGCAGTAACAAAAATCTCGACAACATACTACCTTCTATAATGGAAAGGCTACCATCCATTAGAGTAACAAAAATATGGACAACAAACTACCTTCCATAATGACAAGGCTACCATCCATTACAGTAACAAAAATCTCCACAACAGACTACATTCCATAATGACAAGGCTACAATCCGTTGGAGTAACAAAAACTCGACAACATACTACCTTCCATAATGACAAGGCTACCATCCATTGTAGTAACAAAAATATCGACAATAGACGACCTTCCATAATGACCAGGCTACCATCCATTGGAATAACTAAAATATCGACAACACACTACCTTCCATAATGACAAGGCAACCATCCCTTAGAGTAACAAAAATCTCAACAACATACTACCTTCCATAATGGCAAGGCTACCATCCATTGGAGTAATAAAGATATCGACAACATACTACCTTCCATAGTGACAAGGCTACCATCCATTGGAGTAAAAAAAATCACGACAACAGACTACCTTCCATAATGACAAGGCTACCATCCATTGGAATAACAAAAATATCGACAACACACTACCTTCCTTAATGATAAAGCTACCATCCATTGGAATAACAAAAATATCGACAATACACTACCTTTCGTAATGACAAGTCTACCATCCATTGGAGTAACAAAAATCTGAACAACAACTACCTTCCATAAAGACAAGGCTACCATCCGTTGGAGTAACAAAAATATCAACAAGAGACTAGCTTCCATAATGACAAGGCTACCATCCATGGGAGTAACAAAAATCTCGACAATAGACTACCTTCGATAATGATAAGGCTACCATCCATTGGAATAACAAAAATATCGAAAACACACTACCTTCCATAATCAAAAGGCTACAATCCCTTAGAGTAATTAAATCTCGACAACGGACTACCTTCCATAATGACAAGGCTACCATCCATTGGAGTAACAAAAATTACGACAACAGACTACCTTCCATATTGACATGGCTACCATCCATTGGAATAACAAAAATATCGATAACACACTACCTTCCATAATGACAAGGCTACCATCCAATCGATTAACAAAAATTTCGACTACAGTCTACCCTTCGTAATTACAAGTCTACCATCCATTGGAGTAACAAAAATCTGAACAACAGACTATCGTCCTTAATGACAAGGCTACCATCCATTGGAGTAACAGAAATCACAACGACAGACTACCTTCCATAATGACAAGGCTACCATTCATTACAATAACAAAAATCTCGACAACAGACTACCTTCTATAATGGCAAGGCTACCATCCATTAGAGTAACAAAAATCTGGACAACAGACTACCTTCCATATTGACAAGGCTACCATCCCTTAGAGTAACAAAAATCTCAACAATAGACTACCTTCCATAATGACAAGGCTACCATCCATTGGAGTAACAAAGATTTCGACAACATACTACCTTCCATAGTGACAAGGCTACCATCCATTGGAGTAAAAAAAATCACGACAACCGACTGCCTTCCATAATGACAAGGCTACCATCCATTGGAATAACAAAAATATCGACAACACACTACTTTCCATAATGACAAGGCTACCATCCATTGGAATAACAAAAATATCGACAAAACACTACCTTCCATAATGACAAGGCTACCATCCATTGGAGTAACAAAAATCTGAACAACAGACTACCTTCCATAATGACAAGGCTACCATCCATTGGAGTAACAAAAATATCAACAAGAGACTAGCTTCAATAATGACAAGGCTTCCATCCATTGGTGTAACAAAAATCTCGACAATAGACTACCTTCGATAATGACAAGGCTACAATCCATTGGAATTACAAAAATATTGAAAACACACTACCTTCCATAATCAGAAGGCTACTATCCCTTAGAGTAACAAAAATCACGACAACGGACTACCTTCCATAATGACAAGGCTACCATCCATTGGAGTAACAAAAATTACGACAACATACTACCTTCCATAATGACATGGCTACCATCCATTGGAATAACAAAAATATCGACAACACACTACCTTTCATAATGACAAGGCTACCATCCCTTAGAGTAACAAAAATCTCAACAACAGACTACCTTCCATAATGACAAGGCTACGATCCATTGGAGTAACAAAGATATCGAAACATACTACCTTCCATAGTGACAAGGCTACCATCCATTGGAGTAAATAAAATCACGACAGCAGACTACTTTCCATAATGACAAGGCTACCATCCATTGGAATTACAAAAATGTCGAAAACACACTACCTTCCATAATCACAAGGCTACCATCCCTTAGAGTAACAAAAATCTCGACAACGGACTACCTTCCATAATGACAAGGATACCATCCATTGGAGTAACAAAAATTAGGACAGCAGACTACCTTCCATAATGACATGGCTACCATCCATTGGAATAACAAAAATCTCGACAACACACTACCTTCCATAATGACAAGGCTACCATCAAATGGAGTAACAAAAATTTCGACAATAGACTACCTTTCGTAATTACAAGTCTACCATCCATTGGAGTAACAAAAATCTGAACAACAGACTATCGTCCTTAATGACAAGGCTACCATCCATTGGAGTAACATAAATCACAAGGACATACTACCTTCCATAATGACAAGGCTACCATCCATTACAGTAACAAAAATCTCGACAACATACTACCTTCTATAATGGAAAGGCTACCATCCATTAGAGTAACAAAAATATGGACAACAAACTACCTTCCATAATGACAAGGCTACCATCCATTACAGTAACAAAAATCTCCACAACAGACTACATTCCATAATGACAAGGCTACAATCCGTTGGAGTAACAAAAACTCGACAACATACTACCTTCCATAATGACAAGGCTACCATCCATTGTAGTAACAAAAATATCGACAATAGACGACCTTCCATAATGACCAGGCTACCATCCATTGGAATAACTAAAATATCGACAACACACTACCTTCCATAATGACAAGGCAACCATCCCTTAGAGTAACAAAAATCTCAACAACATACTACCTTCCATAATGGCAAGGCTACCATCCATTGGAGTAATAAAGATATCGACAACATACTACCTTCCATAGTGACAAGGCTACCATCCATTGGAGTAAAAAAAATCACGACAACAGACTACCTTCCATAATGACAAGGCTACCATCCATTGGAATAACAAAAATATCGACAACACACTACCTTCCTTAATGATAAAGCTACCATCCATTGGAATAACAAAAATATCGACAACACACTACCTTTCGTAATGACAAGTCTACCATCCATTGGAGTAACAAAAATCTGAACAACAACTACCTTCCATAAAGACAAGGCTACCATCCGTTGGAGTAACAAAAATATCAACAAGAGACTAGCTTCCATAATGACAAGGCTACCATCCATAGGAGTAACAAAAATCTCGACAATAGACTACCTTCGATAATGATAAGGCTACCATCCATTGGAATAACAAAAATATCGAAAACACACTACCTTCCATAATCAAAAGGCTACAATCCCTTAGAGTAATTAAATCTCGACAACGGACTACCTTCCATAATGACAAGGCTACCATCCATTGGAGTAACAAAAATTACGACAACAGACTACCTTCCATATTGACATGGCTACCATCCATTGGAATAACAAAAATATCGATAACACACTACCTTCCATAATGACAAGGCTACCATCCAATCGATTAACAAAAATTTCGACTACAGTCTACCCTTCGTAATTACAAGTCTACCATCCATTGGAGTAACAAAAATCTGAACAACAGACTATCGTCCTTAATGACAAGGCTACCATCCATTGGAGTAACAGAAATCACAACGACAGACTACCTTCCATAATGACAAGGCTACCATCCATTACAATAACAAAAATCTCGACAACAGACTACCTTCTATAATGGCAAGGCTACCATCCATTAGAGTAACAAAAATCTGGACAACAGACTACCTTCCATATTGACAAGGCTACCATCCCTTAGAGTAACAAAAATCTCAACAATAGACTACCTTCCATAATGACAAGGCTACCATCCATTGGAGTAACAAAGATTTCGACAACATACTACCTTCCATAGTGACAAGGCTACCATCCATTGGAGTAAAAAAAATCACGACAACCGACTACCTTCCATAATGACAAGGCTACCATCCATTGGAATAACAAAAATATTGACAACACACTACTTTCCATAATGACAAGGCTACCATCCATTGGAATAACAAAAATATCGACAACACACTACCTTCCATAATGACAAGGCTACCATCCATTGGAGTAACAAAAATCTGAACAACAGACTACCTTCCATAATGACAAGGCTACCATCCATTGGAGTAACAAAAATATCAACAAGAGACTAGCTTCAATAATGACAAGGCTACCATCCATTGGTGTAACAAAAATCTCGACAATAGACTACCTTCGATAATGACAAGGCTACAATCCATTGGAATTACAAAAATATTGAAAACACACTACCTTCCATAATCAGAAGGCTACTATCCCTTAGAGTAACAAAAATCACGACAACGGACTACCTTCCATAATGACAAGGCTACCATCCATTGGAGTAACAAAAATTACGACAACATACTACCTTCCATAATGACATGGCTACCATCCATTGGAATAACAAAAATATCGACAACACACTACCTTCCATAATGACAAGGCTACCGTCCAATGGAGTAACAAAAATTTCGACAACATACTACCTTTCGTAATTCCAAGTCTACCATCCATTAAAGTAACAAAAATCTGAACAATAGACTATCGTCCTTAATGACAAGGATATCATCCATTGGAGTAACAGAAATCACAATGACAGACTACCTTCCATAATGACAAGGCTACCATCCATTGGAGTAACAAAAATCTCCATAACAGACTACATTCCATAATGAGAAGGCTACCATCCATTACAGTAACAAAAATCTCCAAAACAGACTACATTCCATAATGACGAGGCTACAATCCGTTGGAGTAACAAAAACTCGACAACATACTACCTTCCATAATGACAAGGCTACCATCCATTGTAGTAACAAAAATATCTACAATAGACTACCTTCCATAAATACACAGCTACCATCAATTGGAGTAACAAAAATCTCGACAACAGACTACCTTCCATAATGACAAGGCTACCATCCATTATAGTAACAAAAATCTCCGCAACAGACTACCTTCCATAATGACAAGGCTACCATCCGTTGGAGTAACAAAAACTCGACAATATACTACCTTCCATAATGACAAGGCTACGATACATTGTAGTAACAAAAATACCGACAATAGACGACCTTCCATAATTACAAGGCTACCATCTATTGGAGTAACAAAAATCTCGACAACAGACTACCTTCCATAATGACAAGGCTACCATTCATTGGAATAACTAAAATATCGACAACACACTACCTTCCATAATGACAAAGCTACCATCCCTTAGAGTAACAAAAATCTCAACAACAGACTACCTTCCATAATGACAAGGCTACCATCCATTGGAGTAACAAAGATATCGACAACATACTACCTTCCATAGTGACAAGGCTACCATCCATTACAGTAAAAAAATCACGACAAGCTACTACCTTCCATAATGACAAGGCTACCATCCATTGGAATAACAAATATATCGACAACACACTACCTTCCATAATGACAAGGCTACCTTCCATTGTAGTAACAAAAATATCGATAATAGACTACCTTTCGTAATAACAAGGCTACCATCCATTGGAGTAACAAAAATCTCGACAACAGACTACCTTCCATAATGACAAGGCTACCATCCATTATAGTAACAAAAATCTCCGCAATAGACTACCTTCCATAATGACAAGGCTACCATCCATTGGAGTAATAGAAATCTCGATAACATACTACCTTCCAGAATGACAAGGCTACCATCCAATGGAGTAACAAAAACTCGACAACATACTACCTTCCATAATGACAAGGCTACCATACATTGTAGTAACAAAAATATCGACAATAGACGACCTTCCATAATGACAAGGCTACCATCCATTGGAGTAACAAAAATATCGACAATAGCCTACCTTCCATAATGACAAGGCTATCATCCATTGGAATAACTAAAATATCGACAACACACTACCTTCCATAATGACAAGGCTACCATCCCTTAGAGTAACAAAAATCTCAACAACAAACTACCTTCCATAATGACAAGGCTACCATCCATTGGAGTAAAAAAGATATCGACAACATACTACCTTCCATAGTGACAAGGCTACTATCCATTGGAGTAAAAAAAACAAGACAACAAACTACCTTCCATAATGACAAGGCTACCATCCATTGGAATAACAAATATATCGACAACACACTACCTTCCATAATCACAAGGCTACCATCCATTGGAATAACAAAAATATCGACAACACACTACCTTTCGTAATGACAAGTCTACCATCCATTGGAGTAACAAAAATATGAACAACAGACTACCTTCCATAATGACAAGGCTACCATCCATTGGAGTAACAAAAATATCAGCAAGAGACTAGCTTCCATAATGACAAGGCTACCATCCATGGGAGTAACAAAAATCTCGACAATAGACTACCTTCGATAATGATAAGGCTACCATCCATTGGAATAACAAAAATATCGAAAACACACTACCTTCCATAATCACAAGGCTACCATCCCTTAGAGTAACAAAAATCTCGACAACGGACTACCTTCCATAATGACAAGGCTACCATCCAATCGAGTAACAAAAATTACGACAACATACTACCTTCCATAATGACAAGGCTACCATTCATTGGAGTAAAAAAATCACGACAACAGACTACCTTCCATAATGACAAGGCTACCATCCATTGGAATAACAAAAATATCGACAACAGACTACCTTCCATAATGACAAGGCTACCATCCGTTGGAGTAACAAAAACTCAACAACATACTACCTTCCATAATGACAAGGCTACCATCCATTGTAGTAACAAAAATATCGACAATAGACGACCTTCCATAATGACAAGGCTACCATCCATTGGAGTAACAAAAATCTCGACAACAGACTATCTTCCATAATGACAAGGCTACCATCCATTGGAATAACTAAAATATCGACAACACACTACCTTCCATAATGACAAGTCTACCATCCATTGGAGTAACAAAAATCTGAACAACAGACTACCGTCCTTAATGATAAGGCTACCATCCATTGGAGTAACAGTAAATGACAACGACAGACTACCTTTCTTAATGACAAGGATACCATCCATTGTAGTGACCAAAATCTCGAAAACAGACTACCTTCCAAAATGACAAGGCTAACATCTAGAGTTGTAACAAAAATCTGGACAACAGACTACCTTCCATAATGACAAGGCTACCATCCATTGGAGTAACAAAAATCCTGACAATAGCCTACCTTCCATAATGACAAGGCTACCATCCATTAGAGTAACAAAAATCTTGACACCAAACTACCTTCCATAATGACAAGGCTACCATCCATTGGAGTAACAAAAATCTCGACAGCAGACTACCTTCCATAATGACAAGGGTACCATCATTGGAGTAACAAAAAAATCCACAAGAGACTACCTTCCATAATGACAAGGCTACCATCCCTTAGAGTATCAAAAATCACGACAACAGACTACCTTCCATAATGACAAGGCTACCATCCATTGGAAAAACAAAAATATCGACAACATAATACCTTCCATAATGACAAGGCTACCATCCAATTTAGTAACGAAAATCTCGACAATAGACTACCTTCTATAATGACAAGTCTACCATCCATTGGAGTAACAAAAATCTGAACAACAGACTACCGTCCTTAATGACAAGGCTATCATCCATTGGAGTAACAGTAAATGACATCGAAAGACTACCTTTATTAATGACAAGGATACCATCCATTGTAGTGACCAAAATCTCGAAAACAGACTACCTTCCAAAATGACAAGGCTACCATCTAGTGTTGTAACAAAAATATGGACAACAGACTACCTTCCATAATGACAAGGCTACCATCCATTGGAGTAACAAAAATCCTGACAATAGCCTACCTTCCATAATGACAAGGCTACCATCCATTAGAGTAACAGAAATCTCGACACCAAACTACCTTCCATAATGACAAGGATACCATCCGTTGGAGTAACAAAAATCTCGACAGCAGACTACCTTCCATAATGACAAGGGTACCATCATTGGAGTAACAAAAAAATCCACAAGAGACTACCTTCCATAATTACAAGGCTACCATCCCTTAGAGTAATAAAAATCACGACAACAGACTACCTTCCATAATGACAAGGCTACCATCCATTGGAATAACAAAAATATCGACAACATAATACCTTCCATAATGACAAGGCTACCATCCAATTGAGTAACAAAAATCTCGACAATAGACTACCTTCTATAATGACAAGTCTACCATCCATAGGAGTAACAAAAATCTGAACAACATACTACCGTCCTTAATGACAAGGATACCATCCCTTGGAGTACCAATAAATGACAACGACAAACTACCTTCCTTAATGACAAGGATATCATCCATTTTAGTAACAAAAATCTCGACAACAGACTACCCTCCATAATGACAAGGCTACCATCCATTAGAATAACAAAAATATCGACAACACACTACCTTCCATAATGACAAGCCTACCATCCCTTAGAGTAATAAAAATCTCAACAACATACTACCTTCCATAATGACAAGGGTACCATCCATTGGAGTAACAAAGATATCGACAACATACTACCTTCCATAGTGACAAGGCTACCATCCATTGGAGTAACAAAAATCACGACAATAGACTACCTTACATAATGACAAGGCTACCATCCATTGGTATAACAAAAATATCGATAACACACTACCTTCCATAATGACAAGCCTACCATCCAACGGAGTAACAAAGATATCGACAACAAACTACATTCCATAACGACAACGCTGAAATCCATTGTAGTAACAAAAATCTCGACAACAGACTACCTCCCACAATGACAAGGCTACCATCCATTGGAATAACAAAAATATCGACAAAACACTACCTTCCATAATGACAAGCCTACCATCCCTTAGAGTAACAAAAATCTCAACAACAGACTACCTTCCATAATGACAAGGCTACCATCCATTGGAGTAACAAAGATATCGACAAAACACTACCTTCCATAGTGACAAGGCTACCATCCATTGGAATAACAAAAGTCTCGACAACCGACTACCTTCCATAATGGCTAGGTTACCATCCATTGGAGTAACAAAGTTATCGGCAACAGACTACATTCCATAACGACAAGGCTACAATCCATTATAGTAACAAAAATCTCGACAATAGACTACCTTCCATAATGACAAGGCTACCATCCATTGGAATAACAAAAATATCGACAACACACTACCTTCCATAATGACAAGCCTACCATCCCTTAGAGTAACAAAAATCTCAACAACAGACTACCTTCCATAATGACAAGGCTACCATCCATTGATGTAACAAAAATCTCGACAACAGACTACCTTCCATAATGAAAAGACTACCATCCATTATAGTAACAAAAATATCCACAACAGACTACCTTCCATAATGACAAGGCTACCATCATTGGAGTAACAAAAAAATCCACAATAGACTACCTTCCATAATGACAAGGCTACAATCCATTGGAGTATAAAAAATCTCGACAACAGACTACCTTCCATAATGACAAGGCTACCATCCATTGGAGTAAAAAAAATCTCGACAACAGACTACCTTCCATAATGACTAGGTTACCATCCATTGGAGTAACAAAGATATCGACAACAGACTACATTCCGTAACAACAAGGCTACAATCCATTTTAGTAACAAAAATTTTGACAACAGACTACCTTCCATAATGATAAGGCTACCATCCATTGGAGTAACAAAAATCTCGACAACAGACTACCTTCCATAATGACTAGGTTACCATCCATTGGAGTAACAAAGATATCGAAAACAGACTACATTCCATAACAACAAGGCTACAATCCATTTTACTAACAAAAATCTTGACAACATACTACCTTCCATAATGACAAGGCTACCATCCATTGGAATAACAAAAATAACGACAACACACTACCTTCCATAATGACAAGCCTACCATCCCTTAGAGTAACAAAAATCTCAACAACCGACTACCTTCCATAATGACAAGGCTACCATCCATTGGAGTAACAAAGATATCGACAAGATACTACCTTCCATAGTGATAAGGCTACCATCCATTGGAATAACAAAAATATCGACAACAGACTACCTTCCATAATAACAAGGCTACCATCCCTTAGAGTAACAAAAATATCGACAACAAACTAATTTCCATTATGACAAGGCTACCATCCATTGGAGTAACAAAGATATCGAAAACATACTACCTTCCATAGTGACAAGGCTACCATCCATTGGAGTAACAAAAATCACGACAACAGACTACCTTCCATAATGACAAGGCTACCATCCATTGGAATAACAAAAATATCGATAACACACTACCTTCCATAATGACAATGCTACCATCCAATGGAGTAACAAAGATATCGGCAACATACTACATTCCATAGCGACAAGGCTACAATCCATTGTAGTAACAAAAATCTCCATAATAGAATCCCTTCCATAATGACAAGGCTACCATCCATTGGAGTAACATAAATCTTGACAATAGACTACCTTCCATAATGATAAGGCTACCATCCATTGGAGTAACAAAAACTCGACAACATACTACCTTCCATAATGACAAGGGTACCATCATTGGAGTAACAAAAAAATCCACAACAGACTACCTTCCATAATGACAAGGCTACAATCCATTGTAGTAACAAAAATCTAGACAATAGACTACCTTCCATAATGACTAGGTTACCATCCATTGGAGTAACAAAGATATCGACAATAGACTACATTCCATAACGACAAGGCTACAGTCCATTGTAGTAACAAAAATCTCGACAACAGCCTACCTTCTATAATGACAAGGCTACCATCCATTGTTATAACAAAAATATCGACAACATACTACCTTCCATAATAACAAGCCTACCATCCCTTAGAGTAACAAAAATATCAACAACAGACTACCTTCCATAATGACAAGGCTACCATCCATTGTAATAACAAAAATATCGACAACATACTACCTTCACTAGTGACAAGGCTACTATCCCTTAGAGTAACAAAAATCTCAACAACAAACTACCTTCAATAATGACAAGCCTACCATCCATTGGAGTAACAAAGATATCGACAAAATACTACCTTCCATAGTGACAAGGCTACCATCCATTGGAGTAACAAAAATCTCGGCAACTTACTACCTTCCATAATGACTAGGTTACCATCCATTGGAGTAACAAAGATATCGACAACAAACTACTTTCCGTAACGACAAGGCTACAATCCATTGTAGTAACAAAAATCTCGACAACAGCCTACCTTCCATAATGACAAGCCTACCATCCATTGGAATAACAAAAATATCGACAACACACTACCTTCCATAATGACAAGCCTACCATCCCTTAGAGTAACAAAAATCTCAACAACAGACTACCTTCCATAATGACAAGGCTACCATCCATTGGAGTAACAAAGATATGAACATCATAGTACCTTCCATAGTGACAAGGCTACCATCCATTGGAGTAACAAAAATCACGACAACATACTACCTTACATAATGACAAGGCTACTGTCTATTAGAATAACAAAAATCTCGACAACAGACTACCTTCTATAATGAATAGGTTACCATCCATTGGAGTAACAAAGATATCGACAACAAACTACATTCCATAACGACAAGGCTACAATCCATTAGAGTAACAAAACTCTCGACAATAGACTACCTTTCATAACGACGAGGTTACCATCCCTTAGAGTAACAAAAATCTCGACAACAAACTACCTTCCATAATGACAAGGCTACCATACATTGGAATAACAAAAATATCGACAACATACTACCTTTCATAATGACAAGGCTACCATCCCTTAGAGTAACAAAAATCAAAACAACATACTACCTTCCATAATGACAAGGCTACCATCCTTTGGAATAAAAAAATATCGACAACACAATACCTTCCATAATGACAAGGCTACCATCCAATTGAGTAACAAAAATCTCGACAATAGACTACCTTCCATAATGACAAGTCTACCATCCATTCGAGTAACAAAAATATGAACAACAGACTACCGTCCTTAAAGACAAGGCTACCATCCATTGGAGTAATAGTAAATGACAACGACAGACTACCTTCCTTAATGACAAGGATACCATCCATTGCAGTGACCAAAATCTCGAAAACAGACTACCTTCCAAAATGACAAGGCTACCATATATTGTTAAAAAAATCTAGACAACAGACTACCTTCCATAATCACAAGGCTACCATCCATTGGAGTAAAAAAAATCCCGACAATAGCCTACCTTCCATAATGACAAGGCTACCATCCATTAGAGTAACAGAAATCTTGAGAACTGACTACCTACCATAATGACAAGGCTACCATCCATCGGAGTAACAAAAATCTCGACAGCAGACTACCTTCCATAATGACAAGGGTACCATCATTGGAGTAACAAAAATCTAGACAATAGGCTACCTTCCATGGTGACAAGGCTATAATCCATTGGAGTATAAAAAATCTTGACAATAGACTACCTTCCTTAATGACAAGGCTACCATCTATTGGAGTAACAAAAATCTCGACAACAGACTACCTTCCATAATGACTAGGTTACCATCCATCAGAGTAACAAAGATATCGATAACAGACTACATTCCATAATGACAAGGCTACAATCCATTGTTGTAACAAAAATCTCGACAACTGGCTACCTTCCATAATGAAAAGGCTACCATCCATCGGAGTAACAAAAATCTCAACAGCAGACTAACTTCCATAATGACAAGGGTATCATCATTGGAGTAACAAAAATCTGAACAATAGACTACCTTCCATAATGACAAGGCTACCATCCATTGGAGTAACAAAAATACCTACAACAGAATACCTTCCATAATGACAAGGCTACCATCCATTGCAATAACAAAAATATCAACAACACACTACCTTCCATAATAACAAGGCTACCATCCCTTAGAGTAACAAAAATCTCGACAACAGACTCCTTTCCATAATGACAAGGCTACCATCTATTGGAGTAACAAAGATATCAAAAACATACTACCTTCCATAATGACAAGGCTACCATCCATTGAAGTAAATAAAATCATGACAACAGACTACCTTCCATAATGACAAGGCTACCATCCATTGGAATAACAAAAATATCGATAACACACTAGCATCCATAATGACAAGGCTACCATCCAATGGAGTAACAAAGATATCGACAACAAACTACATTCCATAACGACAAGGCTACAATCCATTGTAGTAACAAAAATCTAGACAACAGACTACCATCCATAATGACAAGGCTACCATCCATTGGAATAACAAAAATATCTACAACACACTACCTTCCATAATGACAAGCCTACCATCCCTTAGAGTAACAAAAATCTCAACAACAGACTACCTTCCATAATGTCAAGGCTAGCATCCATTGGAGTAACAAAGATATCGACAAAATACTACCTTCCATAGTGACAAGGCTACCATCCATTGGAGTAACAAAAATATCGGCAACATACTACCTTCCATAATGACAAGGCTACCATCCATTAGAATAACAAAAATATCGATAACACACTACCATCCATAATGACAAGGCTACCATCCAATTGAGTAACAAAGATATCGACAACAAACTACATTCCATAACGACAAGGCTACAATGCATTGTAGTAACAAAAATCTAGACAACAGACTACCATCCATAATGACAAGGCTACCATCCATTGGAATAACAAAAATATTTACAACACACTACCTTCCATAATGACAAGCCTACCATCCCTTAGAGTAACAAAAATCTCAACAACAGACTACCTTCCATAATGACAAGGCTAGCATCCATTGGAGTAACAAAGATATCGACAAAATACTACCTTCCATAGTGACAAGGCTACCATCCATTGGAGTAACAAAAATATCGGCAACATACGACCTTCCATAATGACTAGGTTACCATCCATTTGAGTCACAAAGATATCGACAACAAACTACATTCCATAACGACAAGGCTACAATCCATTGTAGTAACAAAAATCTCGACAATAGACTACCTTCCATAATGACAAGGCTACCATCCATTGGAATAACAAAAATATCGACAACACACTACCTTCCATAATGACAAGCCTACCATCCATTAGAGTAACAAAAATCTCAACAACAGACTACCTTCCATAATGACAAGGCTACCATCCATTGGAGTAACAAAGATATGGACATCATACTACCTTCCATAGTGACAAGGCTACCATCCATTGGAGTAACAAAAAATCACGACAACATACTACCTTACATAATGACAAGGCTACCATCCATTGGAATAACAAAAATCTCGACAACAGACTACCTTCTATAATGAATAGGTTACCATCCATTGGAGTAACAAAGATTTTGACAACAAACTACATTCCATAACGACAAGGCTACAATCCATTAGAGTAACAAAACTCCCGATAATAGACTATCTTTCATAATGATAAGGTTACCATCCCTTAGAGTAACAAAAATCTCGACAACAAACTACCTTCCATAATGACAAGGCTACCATACATTGGAATAACAAAAATATCGACAACATACTACCTTTCATAATGACAAGGCTACCATCCCTTAGAGTAACAAAAATCACAACAAAAGACTACCTTCCATAATGACAAGGCAACCATCCATTGGAATAAAAAAAAAATCGACAACACAATACCTTCCATAATGACAAGGCTACCATCCAATTGAGTAACAAAAATCTCGACAATAGACTACCTTCAATAATGACAAGTCTACCATCCATTGGAGTAACACAAATCTGAACAACAGACTACCGTCCTTAATGACAAGGCTACTTTCCATTGGAGTAATAGTAAATGACAACGACAGACTACCTTCCTGAATGACAAGGATACCATCCATTGCAGTGACCAAAATCTAGAAAATAGACTACCTTCCAAAATGACAAGGCTACCATATATTGTTAAAAAAATCTAGACAACAGACTACCTTCCATAATGACAAGGCTACCATCCATTGGAGTAACAAAAATCCCGAGAATAGCCTACCTTCCATAATGACAAGGCTACCATCCATTAGAGTAACAGAAATCTCGACAACTTACTACCTTCCATAATGACAAGGCTACCATCCATCGGAGTAACAAAAATCTCGACAGCAGACTACCTTCCATAATGACAAGGGTACCATCATTGGAGTAACAAAAATCTAGACAATAGACTACCTTCCATAGTGACAAGGCTACAATCCATTGGAGTATAAAAAATCTCGACAACAGACTACCTTCCATAATGACAAGGCTACCATCCATTGGAGTAACAAAAATCTCGACAACAGACTACCTTCCATAATGACTAGGTTACCATCCATCGGAGTAACAAAGATATCGACAATAGACTACATTCCATAATGACAAGGCTATAATCCATTGTAGTAACAGAAATCTCGACAACATACTACCTTCAATAATGACAAGGCTACCATCCATTGGAATAACAAAAATATCGATAACACACTACCTTCCATAATGACAAGCATACAATCCCTTAGAGTAACAAAAATCTCAACAATAGACTACTTTCCATAGTGACAAGGATACCATCCATTGGAGTAACAAAAATCACGACAACAGACTACCTTCCATAATGACAAGGCTACCATCCATTGGAATAATAAAAATATCGACAACACACTACCTTCCATAATGGCAAGGCTATCATCCAATGGAGTAACAAAAATATCAACAATAGATTACCTTCCATAATGACAAGTCTACCATCCATTAGAGTAACATAAATATGAACAATAGACTACCGTCCTTAATGACAAGGCTACCATCCATTGGAGTAACAGAAAATCACAATGATAGACTACCTTCCATAACGACAAGGCTACCATCTATTATTGAAAAGGCTACCATCCATTGGAGTAACAAAAATCTCGACAAAAGACTACCTTCCATAACGACAAGGCTACAATCCATTGTATTAACAAAAATCTCGACAACAAACTACCTTCCATAATGAAAAGGCTTCCATCCATTGTAGTAACAAAAATATCGACAATAGACTACCTTCCATAATGACAAGGCTACCATCCATTGGAGTAACAAAAATCCCGACAATAACCTACCTTCCATAATGACAAGCCTACCATCCATTGGAGTAACAAAAATCCCGACAATAACCTACCTTCCATAATGACAAGCCTACCATCCATTGGAGTAACAGAAATCTCGTCAACAGACTACCTTCCATAATGACAAGGCTACCATCCATTGGAGTAAAAAGAATCTCGACAACAAACTACCTTGTATAATGACTAGTTTACCATCCATTGGAGTTACAAAGATATCGACAACAAACTACCTTCCATAACGACAAGGCTACCATCCATTGTAGTAACAAAAATATCGACAATAGACTACCTTCCTATAATAACAAGGCTACCATTCATTAGAGTAACAAAAATCTCGACAACAGACTAGCTTCCATAATGACAAGGCTACCATCCCTTAGAGTAACAAATATCTCGACAACAGACTACCTTCCATAATGACAAGGCTACCATCCATTAGAGTAACAAAAATCCCGACAATAGCCTACCTTCCATAATGACAAGGCTACCATCCATTAGAGTAACAGAAATCTCGACAACTGACTACCTTCCATAATGACAAGGCTACCATCCATCGGAGTAACAAACATCTCGAAAGCAGACTACCTTCCATAATGACAAGGGTACCATCATTGGAGTAACAAAAATCTCGACAATAGACTAACTTCCGTAGTGACAAGGCTATGATCCATTAGAGTATAAAAAATCTCGACAACAGACTACCTTCCATAATGACAAGGCTACCATCGATTGGAGTAACAAAAATCTCGACAATAGACTAGCTTCCATAATGATTAGGTTACCATCCATTAGAGTAACAAAGATATCGACAAAAAACTACATTCCATAATGACAAGGCTACCATTCATTGTGGGAACAAAAATATCGACAACAGACTACCTTCCATAATGACAAGGCTACCATCCATTGGAATAACAAAAATATCGACAACACACTACCTTCCATAATGACAAGCCTACCATCCCTTAGAGTAACAAAATTCTCAATAATAGACTACCTTCCATAATGACAAAGCTATCATCCAATGGAGTAACAAAGATATCGACAACATACTACCTTCCATAGTGACAAGACTACCATCCATAGGAGTAACAAAAATCACGACAACAGACTAACTTACATAATGACAAAGCTACCATCCATTGGAATAACAAAAATATCGACAACACGCTACCTTCCATAATAACAAGGCTACCATCCCTTATAGTAACAAAAATCTCGACAATAGACTACTTTCCATAATGACAAGGCTTCCATCCATTGGAGTAACAAAGATATCGAGAACATACTACCTTCCATAGTGACAATGCTACCATCCATTGGAGTAACAAAAATCACGACAACAGACTACCTTCCATAATGACAAGGCTACCATCCATTGGAATAATAAAAATATCGACAACACACTACCTTCCATAATAGCAAGGCTACCATCCAATGGAGTAATAAAAATATTGAAAATAGATTACCTTCCATAATGACAAGTCTACCATCCATTGGAGTAACAAAAATATGAACAACAGACTACCGTCCTTAATGACAAGGCTACCATCCATTGGAGTAACAAAAAATCACAACGACAGACTACCTTGCATAATGACAAGGATACCATCCATTGCAGTGACAAAAATCTCGACAACAGACTACCTTCCATAATGACAAGGCTACCATCTATTGTTGTAACAAAAATCTGGACAACAAACTACCTTCCATAATGACAAGGCTACCATCCATTGGAGTAATAGAAATCTCGACAATAAACTACCTTCCATAATGAAAAGGCTACCATCCATTGGAGTAACAAAAATCTCGATAGCAGACTACATTCCATAATGACAAAGGTATCATCGTTAGAGTAACAAAAATATCCACAAGAGACTACCTTCCATAATTACAAGGCTACAATTTATTGGAGTATAAAAAATCTCGACAACACACTACCTTCCATAATGACAAGGCTACCATCCATTGGAGTAGCAAAAATCTCGACAACAGACTCCCTTCTATAACGACCAGGCTACAATCCATTGTAGTAACAAAATACTCGACAACAGACTACCTTCTATAATGAAAAGGCTTCCATCCATTGTATAAACAAAAATATCGACAATAGACTACCTTCCATAATGACAAGGCTACCATCAATTGGAGTAACAAAAATATGGACAACATACTACCTTCCATAATGAGAAGGCTACCATCTTTTGCAGTGACAAAGATCTCGACAACAGACTTCCTTCCATAATGACAAGGCTACCATATATTGTTGTAACAAAAATCTGGAAAATAGACTACCTTCCATAATGACAAGGCTACCATTCATTTGAGTAACAAAAATCCCGACAATAACCTACCTTCCATAATGACAAGGCTATAATCCATTGTAGTAACAGAAATCTCGACAACATACTACCTTCAATAATGACAAGGCTACCATCCATTGGAATAACAAAAATATCGATAACACACTACCTTCCATAATGACAAGCCTACAATCCCTTAGAGTAACAAAAATCTCAACAATAGACTACTTTCCATAGTGACAAGGATACCATCCATTGGAGTAACAAAAATCACGACAACAGACTACCTTCCATAATGACAAGGCTACCATCCATTGGAATAATAAAAATATCGACAACACACTACCTTCCATAATGGCAAGGCTATCATCCAATGGAGTAACAAAAATATCAACAATAGATTACCTTCCATAATGACAAGTCTACCATCCATTAGAGTAACATAAATATGAACAATAGACTACCGTCCTTAATGACAAGGCTACCATCCATTGGAGTAACAGAAAATCACAATGATAGACTACCTTCCATAATGACAAGGCTACCATCTATTATTGAAAAGGCTACCATCCATTGGAGTAACAAAAATCTCGACAAAAGACTACCTTCCATAACGACAAGGCTACAATCCATTGTATTAACAAAAATCTCGACAACAAACTACCTTCCATAATGAAAAGGCTTCCATCCATTGTAGTAACAAAAATATCGACAATAGACTACCTTCCATAATGACAAGGCTACCATCCATTGGAGTAACAAAAATCCCGACAATAACCTACCTTCCATAATGACAAGCCTACCATCCATTGGAGTAACAAAAATCCCGACAATAACCTACCTTCCATAATGACAAGCCTACCATCCATTGGAGTAACAGAAATCTCGTCAACAGACTACCTTCCATAATGACAAGGCTACCATCCATTGGAGTAAAAAGAATCTCGACAACAAACTACCTTGTATAATGACTAGTTTACCATCCATTGGAGTTACAAAGATATCGACAACAATCTACCTTCCATAACGACAAGGCTATCATCCATTGTAGTAACAAAAATATCGACAATAGACTACCTTCCTATAATAACAAGGCTACCATTCATTAGAGTAACAAAAATCTCGACAACAGACTAGCTTCCATAATGACAAGGCTACCATCCCTTAGAGTAACAAATATCTCGACAACAGACTACCTTCCATAATGACAAGGCTACCATCCATTGGATTAACAAAGATAATGACAAAATACTACAATCCATAGTGATAAGGCTACCATCCCTTAGAGTAACAAAAATCACAACAACAGACTACCTTCCATAATGACAAGGCTACCATCCATTAGAGTAACAAAAATCCCGACAATAGCCTACCTTCCATAATGACAAGGCTACCATCCATTAGAGTAACAGAAATCTCGACAACTGACTACCTTCCATAATGACAAGGCTACCATCCATCGGAGTAACAAACATCTCGAAAGCAGACTACCTTCCATAATGACAAGGGTACCATCATTGGAGTAACAAAAATCTCGACAATAGACTAGCTTCCATAATGATTAGGTTACCATCCATTAGAGTAACAAAGATATCGACAAAAAACTACATTCCATAATGACAAGGCTACCATTCATTGTGGGAACAAAAATATCGACAACAGACTACCTTCCATAATGACAAGGCTACCATCCATTGGAATAACAAAAATATCGACAACACACTACCTTCCATAATGACAAGCCTACCATCCCTTAGAGTAACAAAATTCTCAATAATAGACTACCTTCCATAATGACAAAGCTATCATCCAATGGAGTAACAAAGATATCGACAACATACTACCTTCCATAGTGACAAGACTACCATCCATAGGAGTAACAAAAATCACGACAACAGACTAACTTACATAATGACAAAGCTACCATCCATTGGAATAACAAAAATATCGACAACACGCTACCTTCCATAATAACAAGGCTACCATCCCTTATAGTAACAAAAATCTCGACAATAGACTACTTTCCATAATGACAAGGCTTCCATTCATTGGAGTAACAAAGATATCGAGAACATACTACCTTCCATAGTGACAATGCTACCATCCATTGGAGTAACAAAAATCACGACAACAGACTACCTTCCATAATGACAAGGCTACCATCCATTGGAATAATAAAAATATCGACAACACACTACCTTCCATAATAGCAAGGCTACCATCCAATGGAGTAATAAAAATATTGAAAATAGATTACCTTCCATAATGACAAGTCTACCATCCATTGGAGTAACAAAAATATGAACAACAGACTACCGTCCTTAATGACAAGGCTACCATCCATTGGAGTAACAAAAAATCACAACGACAGACTACCTTGCATAATGACAAGGATACCATCCATTGCAGTGACAAAAATCTCGACAACAGACTACCTTCCATAATGACAAGGCTACCATCTATTGTTGTAACAAAAATCTGGACAACAAACTACCTTCCATAATGACAAGGCTACCATCCATTGGAGTAATAGAAATCTCGACAATAAACTACCTTCCATAATGAAAAGGCTACCATCCATTGGAGTAACAAAAATCTCGATAGCAGACTACATTCCATAATGACAAAGGTATCATCGTTAGAGTAACAAAAATATCCACAAGAGACTACCTTCCATAATTACAAGGCTACAATCCATTGGAGTATAAAAAATCTCGACAACACACTACCTTCCATAATGACAAGGCTACCATCCATTGGAGTAGCAAAAATCTCGACAACAGACTCCCTTCTATAACGACCAGGCTACAATCCATTGTAGTAACAAAATACTCGACAACAGACTACCTTCTATAATGAAAAGGCTTCCATCCATTGTATAAACAAAAATATCGACAATAGACTACCTTCCATAATGACAAGGCTACCATCAATTGGAGTAACAAAAATATGGACAACATACTACCTTCCATAATGAGAAGGCTACCATCTTTTGCAGTGACAAAGATCTCGACAACAGACTTCCTTCCATAATGACAAGGCTACCATATATTGTTGTAACAAAAATCTGGAAAATAGACTACCTTCCATAATGACAAGGCTACCATTCATTTGAGTAACAAAAATCCCGACAATAACCTACCTTCCAAAATGACAAGGCTACCGTCCATTGGAGTAACAGAAATATCGACAATAGACTACCTTCCATAATGAAAAGGCTACCATCCATTGGAGTAAAAAAAATCTCGATAGCAGACTACCTTCCATAATGACAAGGGTACCATCATTAGAGTAACAAAAATATCCACAAGAGACTACCTTCCATAATGACAAGGCTACAATCCATTGGAGTATAAAAAAATCTCGACAACACACTACCTTCCATAATGACAAGGCTACCATCCATTGGAGTGACAAATATCTCGACAACAGACTACCTTCCACAATGACAAGGCTACCATCTATTGTTGTAACAAAAATCTGGACAACAGACTACCTTCCATAATGACAAGGCTACCTTTCATTAGAGTAACAAAAATCCCGACAATAACCTACCTTCCACAATGACAAGGCTACCATCCATTGTAGTAACAAAAATATCGACAATAGACTACCTTCCATAATGACAAGGCTACCATCCATTAGAGTAACAAAAATCTGGACAACAGACTACCTTCCATAATGAGAAGGCTACACTCCATTGGAGTAACAAAAATCCCGACAATAACCTACCTTCCATAATGACAAGGCTACAATCCATTGGAGTATAAAAAATCTCTACAACACACTACCTTTGATAATGACAAGGCTACCATCCATTGGAGTAACAAAAATCTCGACAACAGACTACCTTCCATAACGACAAGGCTACAATCCATTGTAGTAACAAAAATCTCGACAACAGACTACCTTCCATAATGAAAAGGCTTCCATCCATTGTAGTAACAGAAATATCGACAATAGACTACCTTCCATAATGACAGGCTACCATCAATTGGAGTAATTAAAATCTGGACAACAGACTACCTTCCATAATGACAAGGCTACCATCCATTGGAGTAACAAAAATCCCGACAATAACCTACCTTCCATAATGACAGGCCTACCATCCATTGGAGTAACAAAAATCCCGACAATAACCTACCTTCCATAATGACAAGCCTACCATCCATTGGAGTAACAGAAATCTCGTCAACAGACTACCTTCCATAATGACAAGGCTACCATCCATTGGAGTAAAAAGAATCTCGACAACAAACTACCTTGTATAATGACTAGTTTACCATCCATTGGAGTTACAAAGATATCGACAACAAACTACCTTCCATAACGACAAGGCTACCATCCATTGTAGTAACAAAAATATCGACAATAGACTACCTTCCATAATAACAAGGCTACCATTCATTAGAGTAACAAAAATCTCGACAACAGACTAGCTTCCATAATGACAAGGCTACCATCCCTTAGAGTAACAAATATCTCGACAACAGACTACCTTCCATAATGACAAGGCTACCATCCATTGGATTAACAAAGATAATGACAAAATACTACAATCCATAGTGATAAGGCTACCATCCCTTAGAGTAACAAAAATCACAACAACAGACTACCTTCCATAATGACAAGGCTACCATCCATTGGAGTAACAAAAATCCCGACAATAGCCTACCTTCCATAATGACAAGGCTACCATCCATTAGAGTAACAGAAATCTCGACAACTGACTACCTTCCATAATGACAAGGCTACCATCCATCGGAGTAACAAACATCTCGAAAGCAGACTACCTTCCATATTGACAAGGGTACCATCATTGGAGTAACAAAAATCTCGACAATAGACAACCTTCCGTAGTGACAAGGCTATAATCCATTAGAGTATAAAAAATCTCGACAACAGACTACCTTCCATAATGACAAGGCTACCATCGATTGGAGTAACAAAAATCTCGACAATAGACTAGCTTCCATAATGATTAGGTTACCATCCATTAGAGTAACAAAGATATCGACAAAAAACTACATTCCATAATGACAAGGCTACCATTCATTGTGGGAACAAAAATATCGACAACAGACTACCTTCCATAATGACAAGGCTACCATCCATTGGAATAACAAAAATATCGACAACACACTACCTTCCATAATGACAAGCCTACCATCCCTTAGAGTAACAAAATTCTCAATAATAGACTACCTTCCATAATGACAAAGCTATCATCCATTGGAGTAACAAAGATATCGACAACATACTACCTTCCATAGTGACAAGACTACCATCCATAGGAGTAACAAAAATCACGACAACAGACTAACTTACATAATGACAAAGCTACCATCCATTGGAATAACAAAAATATCGACAACACGCTACCTTCCATAATAACAAGGCTACCATCCCTTAGAGTAACAAAAATCTCGACAATAGACTACTTTCCATAATGACAAGGCTTCCATCCATTGGAGTAACAAAGATATCGAGAACATACTACCTTCCATAGTGACAATGCTACCATCCATTGGAGTAACAAAAATCACGACAACAGACTACCTTCCATAATGACAAGGCTACCATCCATTGGAATAATAAAAATATCGACAACACACTACCTTCCATAATAGCAAGGCTACCATCCAATGGAGTAATAAAAATATTGAAAATAGATTACCTTCCATAATGACAAGTCTACCATCCATTGGAGTAACAAAAATATGAACAACAGACTACCGTCCTTAATGACAAGGCTACCATCCATTGGAGTAACAAAAAATCACAACGACAGACTACCTTGCATAATGACAAGGATACCATCCATTGCAGTGACAAAAATCTCGACAACCGACTACCTTCCATAATGACAAGGCTACCATCTATTGTTGTAACAAAAATCTGGACAACAAACTACCTTCCATAATGACAAGGCTACCATCCATTGGAGTAATAGAAATCTCGACAATAAACTACCTTCCATAATGAAAAGGCTACCATCCATTGGAGTAACAAAAATCTCGATAGCAGACTACATTCCATAATGACAAAGGTATCATCGTTAGAGTAACAAAAATATCCACAAGAGACTACCTTCCATAATTACAAGGCTACAATCCATTGGAGTATAAAAAATCTCGACAACACACTACCTTCCATAATGACAAGGCTACCATCCATTGGAGTAGCAAAAATCTCGACAACAGACTCCCTTCTATAACGACCAGGCTACAATCCATTGTAGTAACAAAATACTCGACAACAGACTACCTTCTATAATGAAAAGGCTTCCATCCATTGTATAAACAAAAATATCGACAATAGACTACCTTCCATAATGACAAGGCTACCATCAATTGGAGTAACAAAAATATGGACAACATACTACCTTCCATAATGAGAAGGCTACCATCCATTGCAGTGACAAAGATCTCGACAACAAACTTCCTTCCATAATGACAAGGCTACCATATATTGTTGTAACAAAAATCTGGAAAATAGACTACCTTCCATAATGACAAGGCTACCATTCATTGGAGTAACAAAAATCCGGACAATAACCTACCTTCCAAAATGACAAGGCTACCGTCCATTGGAGTAACAGAAAAATCGACAATAGACTACCTTCCATAATGACAAGGCTACCATCCATTAGAGTAACAAAAATCTGGACAACAGACTACCTTCCATAATGAGAAGGCTACACTCCATTGGAGTAACAAAAATCCCGACAATAACCTACCTTCCATAATGACAAGGCTACAATCCATTGGAGTATAAAAATCTCTACAACACACTACCTTTGATAATGACAAGGCTACCATCCATTCGAGTAACAAAAATCTCGACAACAGACTACCTTCCATAACGACAAGGCTACAATCCATTGTAGTAACAAAAATCTCGACAACAGACTATCTTCCATAATGAAAAGGCTTCCATCCATTGTAGTAACAGAAATATCGACAATAGACTACCTTCCATAATGACAGGCTACCATCAATTGGAGTAATTAAAATCTGGACAACAGACTACCTTCCATAAAGACAAGGCTACCATCCATTGGAGTAACAAAAATCCCGACAATAACCTACCTTCCATAATGACAAGCCTACCATCCATTGGAGTAACAGAAATATCGACAACAAACTACCTTCCATAATGACAAGGCTACCATCCATTGGAGTAAAAAGAATCTCGAGAACAAACTACCTTCCATAATGATTAGGTTACCATCCATTGGAGTTACAAAGATATCGACAACAGACTACCTTCCACAACGACAAGGCTACAATCCATTGTAGTAACAAAAATCTCGACAACAGACTACCTTCCATAATGAAAAGGCTACCATTCATTGTAGTAACAAAAATATCGACAATAGACTACATTCCATAATGACAAGGCTACCATCCATTTGATTAACAAAGATAACGACAACATACTACAATCCATAGTGACAAGGCTACCATTCGTTAGAGTAACAAAAATGTCGACAACAAACTACCTTCCATAATAACAAGGCTACCATTCATTGGAATAACAAAAATATAGACAACATACTACCTTCCATAATGACAAGGCTACCATCCCTTAGAGTAACAAAAATCACAACAACAGACTACCTTCGATAATGACAAGGCTACCATCCATTAGAATAACAAAAATATCGACAACACAATACCTTCCATAATGACAAGGCTACCATCCAATTGAGTAACAAAAATCTCGTCAATAGACTACCTTCCATAATGTCAAGGCTACCATCCATCGGAGTAACAAACATCTCGACAGCAGACTACATTCCATAATGACAAGGGCACCATCATTGGAGAAGGCTACAATCCATTAGAGTATAAAAAATCTCGACAACAGACTACCTTCCATAATGACAAGGCTACCATCGATTGGAGTAACAAAAATATCGACAACAGACTACCTTCCTTAATGACAAGGATACCATCCATTGCAGCGACCAAAATCTCGAAAACAGACTACCTTCCATAATGACAAGGCTACCATCCATTGGAGTAACAGAAATACCGAAAATAACCTACCTTCCATAATGACAAGCCAACCATCCATTGGAGTAACAGAAATATCGACAACAAACTACCTTCCATAATGACAAGGCTACCATCCATTGGAGTAAAAAGAATCTCGACAACATACTACCTTCCATAATGACTAGGTTACCATCCATTGGAGTTACAAAGATATTGCCAACAAACTACCTTCCATAACGACAATGCTACAATCGATTGTAGTAACCAAAATCTCGACAACAGACTACCTTCCATAATGAAAAGGCTACCATCCATTGTAGTAACAAAAATATCGACAATAGACTACCTTCCACAATAACAAGGCTACCATCCATTGGAGTAACAAAGATATCGACAACAAACTACATTCCATAATGACAAGGCTACAATCCATTGTAGTAACAAAAATATCGACAACAGACTACCTTCCATAATGACAAGGCTACCATCCATTGGAATAACAAAAATATCGACAACACACTACCTTCCATAATGACAAGCCTACCATCCCTTAGAGTAACACAAATCTCAACAACAGACTACCTTCCATAATGACAAGGCTACCATCCATTGGAGTAACAAAGATATCGACAACATACTACCTTCCATAGTGACAAGGCTACCATCCATTTGAGTAACAAAAATCACGACATCAGACTAACTTACGTAATGACAAGGCTGCCGTCCATTGGAATAACAAAAATATGGACAACACACTACCTTCCTTAATAACAAGGCTACCATCCCTTAGAGTAACAAAAATCTCGACAACAGACTACTTTCCATATTGACAAGGCTACCATCCATTGGAGTAACAAAGATATCGACAACATACTACCTTCCATAGTGACAAGGCTACCATCCATTGGAGTAACAAAAATCACGACAACAGACTACCTTCCATAATGACAAGGCCACCATCCATTGGAATAAAAAAAATATCGACAACACACTACCTTCCAGAATGGCAAGGCTACCATCCAATGGAGTAACATAAATATCGATAATAGATTACCTTCCATAATGACAAGTCTACCATCCATTGGAGTAACAAAAATCTGAACAACAGACTACCGTCCTTAATGACAAGGCTACCATCCATTGGAGTAAATGTAAATGACAACGACAGACTACCTTCCATAATGACAAGGCCACCATCCATTGGAGTAACAAAAATCTGGACAACAAACTACCTTCCATAATGACAAGACTACCATCCATTGGAGTAACAAAAATCCCGACAATAACCTACCTTCCATAATGACAAGCCTACCATCCATTGTAGTAACAGAAATATCGACAACAGACTACCTTCCATAATGACAAGGCTACCATCCATTGGAGTAAAAAGAATCTCGACAACATACTACCTTCCATAATGACTAGGTTACCATCCATTGGAGTTACAAAGATATTGACAATAGACTATCTTCCATAACGACAAAGCTACAATCGATTGTAGTAACCAAAATCTCGAAAACAGACTCAACTCCATAATGAAAAGGCTACCATCCATTGTATTAACAAAAATATTGACAATAGACTACCTTCCATAAAAACAAGGCTACCATCCATTGGAGTAACAAGAATCTCGACAACAGACTAGCTTCCATAATGACAAGGCTACCATCCATTGGAATAACAAAAATATCGACAACACACTACCTTCCATAATGACAAGGCTACCATCCCTTAGAGTAACAAAAATCTCGACAATAGACTACCTTCCATAATGACAAGGCTACCATCCATTGGATTAACAAAGATAACGACAACATACTACATTCCATAGTGACAAGGCTACCATCCATTGGAGTAACAAAAATCACGACAACAAACTACATTCCATAATGAAAAGGCTACCATCCAATGTAGTAACAAAAATATCAACAATAGACTACCTTTCATAATGACAAGGCTACCATCCATTGGAGTAACAAAAATCTTGACAATAGACTAGCTTCCATAATGATAAGGCTACCATCCCTTAGAGTAACAAAAATCTCGACAACAGACTACCTTCCATAATGACGAGGCTACCATACATTGGATTAAGAAAGATAACGACAACATACTACAATCCATAGTGACAAGGCTACCATCCCTTAGAGTAACAAAAATCTCAATAATAGACTACCTTCCATAATGACAAGGCTACCATTCATTGGAATAACAAAAATATCGACAACATACTACCTTCCATAATGACAAGGCTACCATCCCTTAGAGTAACAAAAATCACAACAACAGACTACCTTCCATAATGACAAGGCTACCATCCATTAGAATAACAAAAATATCGACAACACAATACCTTCCATAATGACAAGGCTACCATCCAATTTAGTAACAAAAATCTCGACAATAGACTACCTTCCATAATGACAAGTCAACTATCCATTGGAGTAACAAAAATCTAAAAACCAGACTACCGTCCTTAATGACAAGGCTACCATCCATTGGAGTAAATGTAAATGACAACGACAGACTACCTTCCTTAATGACAAGGATACCATCCATTGCAGCAACCAAAATCACGAAAACAGACTACCTTCCATAATAACAAGGCTACCATCCATTGGAGTAACAAAAATCCCGACAATAACCTACCTTCCATAATGACAAGCCAACCATCCATTGGAGTAACAGAAATATCAACAACAAACTACCTTCCATAATGACAAGGCTACCATCCATTGGAGTAAAACGAATCTCGACAACATACTTCCTTCCATAATGACTAGGTTACCATCCATTGGAGTTACAAAGATATCGACAACAGACTACCTTCCATAACGACAAAGCTACAATCGATTGTAGTAACCAAAATCTCGACAACAGACTACCTTCCATAATGAAAAGGCTACCACCCATTGTAGTAACAAAAATATCGACAATAGACTACCTTCCATAATAACAAGGCTACCATCCATTGGAGTAACAAAAATCCCGACAATAACCTACCTTCCATAATGACAAGCCTACCATCCATTGGAGTAATAGAAATATCGACAACAAACTACCTTCCATAATGACAAGGCTACCATCCATTGGAGTAAAAAGAATCTCGAGAACAAACTACCTTCTATAATGATTAGGTTACCATCCATTGGAGTTACAAAGATATCGACAACAGACTACCTTCCATAACGACAAGGCTACAATCCATTGTAGTAACAAAAATCTCGACAACAGACTACCTTCCATAATGAAAAGGCTACCATTCATTGTAGTAACAAAAATATCGACAATAGACTACATTCCATAATGACAAGGCTACCATCCATTTGATTAAAAAAGATAACGACAACATACTACAATCCATAGTGACAAGGCTACCATTCCTTAGAGTAAAAAAAATGTCGACAACAAACTACCTTCCATAATAACAAGGCTACCATTCATTGGAATAACAAAAATATAGACAACATACTACCTTCCATAATGACAAGGCTACCATCCCTTAGAGTAACAAAAATCACAACAACAGACTACCTTCGATAATGACAAGGCTACCATCCATTAGAATAACAAAAATTTCGACAACACAATACCTTCCATAATGACAAGGCTACCATCCAATTGAGTAACAAAAATCTCGTCAATAGACTACCTTCCATAATGTCAAGGCTACCATCCATCGGAGTAACAAACATCTCGACAGCAGACTACATTCCATAATGACAAGGGCACCATCATTGGAGAAACAAAAATCTCGACAATAGACTACCTTCCATAGTGACAAGGCTACAATCCATTAGAGTATAAAAAATCTCGACAACAGACTACCTTCCATAATGACAAGGCTACCATCGATTGGAGTAACAAAAATATCGACAACAGACTACCTTCCTTAATGACAAGGATACCATCCATTGCAGCGACCAAAATCTCGAAAACAGACTACCTTCCATAATGACAAGGCTACCATCCATTGGAGTAACAGAAATACCGAAAATAACCTACCTTCCATAATGACAAGCCAACCATCCATTGGAGTAACAGAAATATCGACAACAAACTACCTTCCATAATGACAAGGCTACCATCCATTGGAGTAAAAAGAATCTCGACAACATACTACCTTCCATAATGACTAGGTTACCATCCATTGGAGTTACAAAGATATTGCCAACAAACTACCTTCCATAACGACAATGCTACAATCGATTGTAGTAACCAAAATCTCGACAACAGACTACCTTCCATAATGAAAAGGCTACCATCCATTGTAGTAACAAAAATATCGACAATAGACTACCTTCCACAATAACAAGGCTACCATCCATTGGAGTAACAAAGATATCGACAACAAACTACATTCCATAATGACAAGGCTACAATCCATTGTAGTAACAAAAATATCGACAACAGACTACCTTCCATAATGACAAGGCTACCATCCATTGGAATAACAAAAATATCGACAACACACTACCTTCCATAATGACAAGCCTACCATCCCTTAGAGTAACAAAAATCTCAACAACAGACTACCTTCCATAATGACAAGGCTACCATCCATTGGAGTAACAAAGATATCGACAACATACTACCTTCCATAGTGACAAGGCTACCATCCATTTGAGTAACAAAAATCACGACATCAGACTAACTTACGTAATGACAAGGCTGCCGTCCATTGGAATAACAAAAATATGGACAACACACTACCTTCCTTAATAACAAGGCTACCATCCCTTAGAGTAACAAAAATCTCGACAACAGACTACTTTCCATATTGACAAGGCTACCATCCATTGGAGTAACAAAGATATCGACAACATACTACCTTCCATAGTGACAAGGCTACCATCCATTGGAGTAACAAAAATCACGACAACAGACTACCTTCCATAATGACAAGGCCACCATCCATTGGAATAAAAAAAATATCGACAACACACTACCTTCCAGAATGGCAAGGCTACCATCCAATGGAGTAACATAAATATCGATAATAGATTACCTTCCATAATGACAAGTCTACCATCCATTGGAGTAACAAAAATCTGAACAACAGACTACCGTCCTTAATGACAAGGCTACCATCCATTGGAGTAAATGTAAATGACAACGACAGACTACCTTCCATAATGACAAGGCCACCATCCATTGGAGTAACAAAAATCTGGACAACAAACTACCTTCCATAATGACAAGACTACCATCCATTGGAGTAACAAAAATCCCGACAATAACCTACCTTCCATAATGACAAGCCTACCATCCATTGTAGTAACAGAAATATCGACAACAGACTACCTTCCATAATGACAAGGCTACCATCCATTGGAGTAAAAAGAATCTCGACAACATACTACCTTCCATAATGACTAGGTTACCATCCATTGGAGTTACAAAGATATTGACAATAGACTATCTTCCATAACGACAAAGCTACAATCGATTGTAGTAACCAAAATCTCGAAAACAGACTCAACTCCATAATGAAAAGGCTACCATCCATTGTATTAACAAAAATATCGACAATAGACTACCTTCCATAAAAACAAGGCTACCATCCATTGGAGTAACAAGAATCTCGACAACAGACTAGCTTCCATAATGACAAGGCTACCATCCATTGGAATAACAAAAATATCGACAACACACTACCTTCCATAATGACAAGGCTACCATCCCTTAGAGTAACAAAAATCTCGACAATAGACTACCTTCCATAATGACAAGGCTACCATCCATTGGATTAACAAAGATAACGACAACATACTACATTCCATAGTGACAAGGCTACCATCCATTGGAGTAACAAAAATCACGACATCAAACTACATTCCATAATGAAAAGGCTACCATCCAATGTAGTAACAAAAATATCAACAATAGACTACCTTCCATAATGACAAGGCTACCATCCATTGGAGTAACAAAAATCTTGACAATAGACTAGCTTCCATAATGATAAGGCTACCATCCCTTAGAGTAACAAAAATCTCGACAACAGACTACCTTCCATAATGACGAGGCTACCATACATTGGATTAAGAAAGATAACGACAACATACTACAATCCATAGTGACAAGGCTACCATCCCTTAGAGTAACAAAAATCTCAATAATAGACTACCTTCCATAATGACAAGGCTACCATTCATTGGAATAACAAAAATATCGACAACATACTACCTTCCATAATGACAAGGCTACCATCCCTTAGAGTAACAAAAATCACAACAACAGACTACCTTCCATAATGACAAGGCTACCATCCATTAGAATAACAAAAATATCGACAACACAATACCTTCCATAATGACAAGGCTACCATCCAATTTAGTAACAAAAATCTCGACAATAGACTACCTTCCATAATGACAAGTCAACTATCCATTGGAGTAACAAAAATCTAAAAACCAGACTACCGTCCTTAATGACAAGGCTACCATCCATTGGAGTAAATGTAAATGACAACGACAGACTACCTTCCTTAATGACAAGGATAGCATCCATTGCAGCAACCAAAATCACGAAAACAGACTACCTTCCATAATAACAAGGCTACCATCCATTGGAGTAACAAAAATCCCGACAATAACCTACCTTCCATAATGACAAGCCAACCATCCATTGGAGTAACAGAAATATCAACAACAAACTACCTTCCATAATGACAAGGCTACCATCCATTGGAGTAAAACGAATCTCGACAAAATACTTCCTTCCATAATGACTAGGTTACCATCCATTGGAGTTACAAAGATATCGACAACAGACTACCTTCCATAACGACAAAGCTACAATCGATTGTAGTAACCAAAATCTCGACAACAGACTACCTTCCATAATGAAAAGGCTACCACCCATTGTAGTAACAAAAATATCGACAATAGACTACCTTCCATAATAACAAGGCTACCATCCATTGGAGTAACAAAAATCTAAACAATAGACTAGCTTCCATAATGACAAGGCTACCATCCATTGGAATTACAAAAATATCGACAACACACTACCTTCCATAATGACAAGGCTACCATCCCTTAGAGAAACAAAAATCTCGACAACAGACTACCTTCCATAATGACAAGGCTACCATCGATTGGATTAACAAAGATAACGACAACATACTATAATCCACAGTGACAAGGCTACCATCCATTGGAGTAACAAAAATCACGACAACAGACTACCTTTCATAATGAAAAGGCTACCATCCATTGTAGTAACAAAAATATCGATAATAGACTACCTTCCATAATAACAAGGCTACCATCTATTGGAGTAACAAAAATCTCCACAACAGACTAGCTTCCATAATGACAAGGCTACCATCCCTTAGAGTAACAAAAATCTCGACAACAGACTACCTTCCATAATGACAAGGCTAGCATCCATTGGATTAACAAAGATAACGACAACATACTAAAATCCATAGTGACAAGGCTACCATCCCTTAGAGTAACAAAAATCTCAACAATAGAGTACCTTCCATAATGACAAGGCTACCATTCATTGGAATAACAAAAATATCGACAACATACTACCTTCCATAATGACAAGGCTACCATCCCTTAGAGTAACAAAAATCACAACAACAGACTACCTTCCATAATGACAAGGCTACCATCCATTCGAATAACAAAAATATCGCCAACACAATACCTTCCATAATGACAAGGCTACCATCCAATTGAGTAACAAAAATCTCTACAATAGACTACCTTCCATAATGAAAAGTCAATTATCCATTGGAGTAAGAAAAATCTGAACATAAGATTACTGTCCTTAATGACAAGGCTACCATCCATTGGAGTAAATGTAAATGACAACGACAAACTACCTTCGTTAATGACAAGGATACCATCCATTGAAGTGACCAAAATCTCGAGAACAGACTACCTTCCAAAATGACAAGGCTATCATCTTTTGTTGTTAAAAAAATCTAGACAACAGACTACCTTCCATAATGACAAGGCTACCATCCATTGGAGTAACAAAAATCCCGACAATAGCCTACCTTCCATAATGACAAGGCTACCATCCGTTAGAGTAACAGAAATCTCGACAACTGACTACCTTCCATAATGACAAGGCTACCATCCATCAGAGTAACAAAAATCTCGACAGTAGACTACCTTCCATAATGACAAGGGTACCATCATTGAAGTAACAAATATCTCGACAATAGACTACCTTCCATAGTGACAAGGCTACAATCCATTAGAGTATAAAAAATATCGACAACAGACTACCTTCCATAATGACAAGGCTACCATCCATTGGAGTAACAAAAATCTCGACAACAGACTATCTTCCATAATGACTAGGTTACCATCCATTGGAGTAACAAAGATATCGACAACAGACTACATTCCATAATGACAAGGCTACAATCCATTGTAGTAACAAAAATATCGACAACAGACTACCTTCCATAATGACAAGGCTACCATCCATTGGAATAACAAAAATATCGACAACAAACTACCTTCCATAATGACAAGCCTACCATCCCTTAGAGTAACAAAAATCTCAACAATAGACTACCTTCCATAATGACAAGGCTACCATCCATTGGAGTAACAAGGATATCGACAACATACTACCTTCCATAGTGACAAGGCTACCATCCATTGGAGTAACAAAAATCACGACAACAGACTACCTTCCATAATGACAAGGCTACCATCCATTGGAATAACAAAAATATCGACAACACACTACCTTCCATAATGGCAAGGATACCATCCAATGGAGTAACAAAAATATCGACAATAGATTACCTTCCATAATGACAAGTCTACCATCCATTGGAGTAACAAAAATCTGAACAACAGACTACCGTCCTTAATGACAAGGCTACGATCCATTGGAGTAAATGTAAATGACAACGACAGACTACCTTCCTTACTGACAAGCATACCATCCATTGCAGTGACCAAAATCTCGAAAGCAGACTACCTTCCAAAATGACAAGGCTACCATCTATTGTTGTTAAAAAAATCTAGACAACATACTACCTTCCATAATGACAAGGCTACCATCCATTGGAGTAACAAAAATCCCGACAATAGCCTACCTTCCATAATGACAAGGCTACCATCTGTTAGAGTAACAGAAATCTCAACAACTGACTACCTTCCATAATGACAAGGCTACCATCCATCAGAGTAACAAAAATCTGGACAGCAGACTACCTTCCATAATGACAAGGGTACCATCAATGGAGTAACAAAAATCTCGACAATAGACTACCTTCCATAGTGACAAGGCTTCAATCCATTAGAGTATAAAAAATATCGACAACAGACTACCTTCCATAATGACAAGGGTACCATCCATTGGAGTAACAAAAATCTCGACAACAGACTACCTTCCATAATGACTAGGTTACCATCCATTGGAGTAACAAAGATATCGACAACAGACTACATTCCATAATGACAAGGCTACAATCCATTGTAGTAACAAAAATATCGACAACATACTACCTTCCATAATGACAAGCCTATCATCCCTTAGAGTAAGAAAAATCTCAACAACAGACTACCTTCCATAATGACAAGGCTACCATCCATTGGAGTAACAAAGATATCGACAACATACTACCTTCCATAGTGATAAGGCTACCATCCATTGGAGTAACAAAAAACACGACAACAGACTACCTTACATAATGACAAGGCTACCATCCATTGGAATAACAAAAATATCGACAACACACTACCTTCCATAATAACAAGGCTACCATCCCTTAGAGTAACAAAAATCTCAACAACAAACTACCTTCCATAATGACAAGGCTACCATCCATTGGAGTAACAAAGATATCGACAACATACTACCTTCCACAGTGACAAGGCTACCATCCATTGGAGTAACAAAAATCACGACAACAGACTACCTTCCATAATGACAAGGCTACCATCCATTGGAATAACAAAAATATCGACAACACACTACCTTCCATAATGGCAAGGCTACAATCCAATGGAGTAACAAAAATATCGACAATAGATTACCTTCCATAATGACAAGTCTACCATCCATTGGAGTAACAAAAATCTGAAAACCAGACTACCATCCTTAATGACAAGGCTACTATCCATTAGAGTGAATGTAAATGACAACGTTAGACTACCTTCCTTAATGACAAGGATACCATCCATTGCCGTGACCAAAATCTCGAAAACAGACTACCTTCCAAAATGACAAGGCTACCATCTATTGTTGTAAAAAAAATCTAGACAACAGACTACCTTCCATAATGACCAGGCTACCATCCATTGGAGTAACAAAAATCCCGACAATAGCCTACCTTCCATAATGACAAGGCTACCATCCGTTAGAGTAACATAAATCTCGACAACTGACTACCTTCCATAATGACAAGGCTACCATCCATCAGAGTAACAAAAATCTCGACAACAGACTACCTTCCATAATGACAAGGCTACCATCCATTGGAGTAACAAAAATCTCGACAACAGACTACCTTCCATAATGACTAGGTTACCATCCATTGGAGTAACAAAGATATCGACAACAGACTACATTCCATAATGACAAGGCTACAATCCATTGTAGTAACAAAAATATCGACAACAGACTACCTTCCATAATGACAATGCTACCATCCATTGGAATAACAAAAATATCAACAACACACTACCTTCCATAATGACAAGCCTACCATCCCTTAGAGTAACAAAAATCTCAACAACAGACTACCTTCCATAATGACAAGGCTAACATCCATTGGAGTAACAAAGATATCGACAACATACTACCTTCCATAGTGACAAGGCTACCATCCATTGGAGTAACAAAAATCATGACAACAGACTACCTTCCATAATGACAAGGCTACAATCCATTAGAGTATAAAAAATCTCGACAATAGACTACCTTCCATAATGACAAGGCAACCATCCATCGGAGTAACAAAAATCTCGACAACAGACTACCTTCCATAATGACTAGGCTACCATCCATTGGAATAACAAAAATATCGACAACACACTACCTTCCATAATGGCAAGGCTACAATCCAATGGAGTAACAAAAATATCGACAATGGATTACCTTCCATAATGACAAGTCTACCATCCATTGGAGTAACAAAAATCTGAAAACCAGACTACCATCCTTAATGACAAGGCTACCATCCATTGGAGTGAATGTAAATGACAACGACAGACTACCTTCCTTAATGACAAGGATACCATCCATTGTAGTGACCAAAATCTCGAAAATAGACTACCTTCCAAAATGAAAAGGCTACCATCTATTGTTGTTAAAAAAATCTAGACAACATACTACCTTCCATAATGACAAGGCTACCCTCCATTGGAGTAACAAAAATCCCGAAAATAGCCTACCTTCCATAATGACAAGGCTACCATCCGTTAGAGTAACAAAAATCTCGACAACTGACTACCTTCCATAATGACAAGGCTACCATCCATCAGAGTAACAAAAATCTCGACAGTAGACTATCTTCCATAATGATAAGGGTACCATCATTGGAGTAACAAAAATCTCGACAATAGACTACCTTCCATAGTGACAAGGCTACAATCCATTAGAGTATAAAAAATCTCGACAATAGACTACCTTCCATAATGACAAGGCTACCATCCATTGGAGTAACAAAAATCTCGACAATAGACTACCATCCATAATGACTAGGTTACCATCCATTGGAGTAACAAAGATATCGACAAAAGACTACATTCCATAATGACAAGGCTACAATCCATTGTAGTAACAAAAATATGGACAACAGACTACCTTCCATAATGATAAGGCTACCATCCATTGGAATAACAAAAATATCGACAACAAACTACCTTCCATAATGACAAGCCTACCATCCCTTAGAGTAACAAAAATCTCAACAACAGACTACCTTCCATAATGACAAGGCTACCATCCATTGGAGTAACAAAGATATCGACAACATACTACCTTCCATAGTGACAAGGATACCATCCATTGGAGTAACAAAAATCACGACAACAGACTACCTTACATAATGACAAGGCTACCATCCATTGGAATAACAAAAATATCGACAACACACTACTTTCCATAATAACAAGGCTACCATCCCTTAGAGTAACAAAAATCTCGACAACAGACTACTTTCCATAATGACAAGGCTACCATCCATTGGAGTAACAAAGATATCGACAACATACTACCTTCCATAGTGACAAGGCTACCATCCACTGGAGTAACAAAAATCACGACAATAGACTACCTTCCATAATGACAAGGCTACCATCCATTGGAATAACAAAAATATCGACAACACACTACCTTCCATAATGGCAAGGCTACCATCCAATGGAGTAACAAAAATATCGACAATAGATTACCTTCCATAATGACAAGTCTACCATCCGTTGGAGTAACAAAAATATGAACAACAGACTACCGTCCTTAATGACAAGGCTACCATCCATTAGAGTAACAGAAAATCACAACGACAGACTACCTTCCATAATGACAAGGCTACCATCCATTGCAGTGACAAAAATCTCGACAACAGACTACCTTCCATAATGACAAGGCTACCATCTATTGTTGTAACAAAAATCTCGACAATAGTCTACCTTCCATAATGACAAGGCTACCATCCATTGTAGTAACAAAAATATCGACAATAGACTACCTTCCATAATAACAAGGCTACCATCCATTGGAGTAACAAAAATGTCGACAACAGAATAGCTTCCATAATGACAAGGCTACCATCCATTGGAATAACAAAAATATCGACAACACACTACCTTCCATAATGACAAGGCTACCATCCCTTAGAGTAACAAAAATCTCGACAACTGACTACCTTCCATAATAACAAGGCTACAATCCATTGGAGTATAAAAAATCTCGACAACACACTACCTTGCATAATGACAAGGCTATTATCCATTGGAGTAATAAAAATCTAGACAACAACTACCTTCCATAACGACAAGGCTACAATCCATTGTAGTAACAAAAATCTCGACAACAGACTACCTTCCATAATGAAAAGGCTTCCATCCATTATAGTAACAAAAATATCGAAAATAGACTACCTTCCATAATGACAAGGCTACCATCCATTGGAGTAACAAAAATATGGACAACAGACTACCTTCCATAATGACAAGGCTACCATCCATTGGAGTAAAAAAATCCCGACAATAACCTACTTTCCATAATGAAAAGCCTACCATCCATTGGAGTAAAAAGAATCTCGACAACAAACTACCTTCCATAATGACTAGGTTACCATCTGAAATTATGGCAACAGATACTCAATGTCACAATGAATGTTATGACACCATATCTGACTTTCTATAAGACAGTAAATAAAAAAACAGTAAAGAACACAGTCAATTGTTTACCCAGTTCAGTGTGAAACAACACCTACTATGGGGGCTACCAAGCCAGGGAGAAAATCCACTATAAGAGATATTAATTCAGGAATAAACCAACCAGTTTATCTCCTTCACTTAAGACCTAACCAATGCAACTTCAATCTAAGTTCAACTTATACCTGAGTTCCTACTCACTCCCCCTCAATCACAGCAGTGATACTAAACAATTGACTAATGAAATTATGAAGACACTCTTCAGAACATACACTAGATTATGCTTCACAGCTTTTAATCAAGCAACACAAACACTCGTGCTTCAAAGCTTTGAGTGATACATAAACCTAACTTGACCTTGCTTCAATGCTTTAATCAAGTGACACAAACACTCTTGCTTCAAAGCTTTGAGTGATACACAACCCTTACAATCAAAACCTACTCCAAGTCACTTATCACAATGATAATTGCTTGGATTACAGTAGTTAAAACTATACAGCTCCTTGTAGATCTTCTGTCTAAAAGTGTTGATCTTCCCAACAACCTTCCTGTTGAATATATATGCAGTTGTTTCTTCAGTTAGGGCTTCCACGGAAAGCTAGGGTTAATTAGGGTTAACCTCAAGACTTGGTCACAAGACTTTATCAACTAGATTAGGGTTGAGCTAAGTTAACCTAAGGTCCACGTGAGATTCTGTTCTGGAATGTATGAACCAAATTCCTGAAAAATCTCAGAATTAACCAAACTGCATAACTGTTAGATCAGTACAGGATGTCTTAACATTGGTTATGACAACAGGAATCCTGTTTACTGATTTTGGTAGAATGTAATAAATGTGATCATTGCAAAATGCTCAGATACACACTCATGAAGAGCAGCTACTATTCTTTTTCTGCATAAAGTACCTAATAACCCAGAATGTTATGACATCAGTCATGACATTCACACATCTGGTTTTACCAAAAATACATGCCAATAACTAAACACTTACAAACTCCCCCTTTGGCAAATTTTTGGCTAAAACCCCTAAACAATCATAAAATAGAGAGCAGTAGAAATAATATGTCTGCAGAAAAAAATAATGTCTACCAAGAATAATTAACACATAATCTTCTCCCCCTCTTTAGCCATAAATAGGCCAAAGATACAAGTATTGTTAGGTTATACAGTCATCCAAAATGAGTAATAAAAACAACAAAAAGTCTGAAATCACATGCAGCAACAGGAATCAGCAGCAAGCTTGACACTCCACTGATCTTCAAGCACTGCCATCTTCAGATGAGGCACTATCTTCAGCATTAATCTGATCTTCAGCAGCATCCTCTTCCCTTCTTTGTCCTTCAACCTCCTCCTGTTCTAGTCTGGCAATTAGGTTCTCAAGAGTCCTTTTCCTTGTCTCCAGCTCTTTGCAGGTTTCCTTCAGCACAGCTATAACATCAGATTTCTTGGACTGAGTTTTGACAGTTGATATCTCAGCTGATGTCATGACAATGTCAGGAACATGAGTTCCCTGAAATAGCTTATAGTGCAACCCAAGAGCAGGGGCTCTTTTGCATACAATATCTCTTTCTACTAGAATGTCAGGATACTGAGCAAGGACAATACCACATAGGAGGGAGGGAAAGGAAATAGGGCCTTTAACAGCATAGCTTCCAGCATGTTTTAATGTTTGATCAAAGATATACCTGCCATAGTCAAATTCTGTCCTGGTTCCAACAGCATAAATGAATCTTCCCAATCCTGTGGAGATGGTTGATTTATGGTTGGTAGGAACCCAGTCGGATGCACCAATCTTGTGCAGCATGGCAAATTTCATGCTTAGCTTGCTTGCATTCAGCTTGCCTTTTAAGGGCCAGCTCTTGACTTGATTTGCAGTGATGGTTTGGCATACTTGGTTGTCAGTAACCTCTAATTCAGGGCAAGCCTCATCTGGTCTTCCAAGGAATTTTTTAATTTCAGAGGGAGAGAAATTAACTTTTCTTCCTCTCACATAGACACATTTAAAGTCAGCTGACCTTTCATCAGCACATCCATCAGATAAATTCACTATGAATTCCTTGACATGATTTTCATAGCAGTTGGTAAATTTTACCACATTATTCATTAGTCCAGCAGTTTTGATTAGGTCCATGATCTCCTTACATTCCATGGCACCATTGTTTAGTTCTCTTTCCAAGGCTATTCTTTTTAAACAAACATACTTCCATCTGTTGGCATTTTCAGGGTGGTGAAAAGAAATGTTGTCAGTGGGGACTTCAGGAACTTTAGCCATTTTTCTTGAAGGGAGTTTCCTTCTGAGAGAGATGTCTTCAGCATCAACTTCAAATTCTGATTCCTCATCAGAATCAGAAGGTTCAGGCTCTTTCCTTTTCTTTGCTATTGGTTGTCTCACAGGCTTTGAGAGACTACCAGCATGTACTCGGGTTTTCACCTTCCCTTTGGAAAATCCTGTCTTCACAGTTTCTACACCAGTCTTGCCTTCAGACCTGGTTTTCTTATGAGCAACATCATCAGTCTTCTCTTTGGTCCGACATTTTGCAGCATCCTGCTTACATTTTCTGTTCATTATCCTCCTAGATATGCTAGGGTTGATATTTTCAATTAGGTCATTGTCTGAGTATTCTTCATCCACATCAATAACCGGTGGTTCAACATCCTTCTCTGACGGGTTCTGGATATCATCAAGATTTTCAGATGTTTTCTGAATGTTGTTGTCTGGTGTCTCAACATTCTTAGAGACATCTGGATTTATTTCCACATTTGGACTAGCAGATTCTTGATTTAAAGGAACAAAAATGCCCGGTACAGAGTGGTTTTCATTCAGAATTCTTGTAACAAGTCTAGCTATTGCTTGATGAACATAAGCTGTGCCTTCCCAATTTGCTATTCCTGAGGGAACTGAAGATGATGGTTTAGAGGTATTACCAGATGACGTATCTTGAGACCTTCCTGCATGCCTTGTTCTCAGCTTTTTAACCTTAGAGGGGTTAGTTGCCAGTTCTCTAAGAGGAGTAATCTCTAGGACTTCAGAATCCATGCATGTTGTGATTGCCCTAGGATCTCGTTCAGAGGATGCGGATGAAACAGTCGTCTTGGAAGAGGATGATGTTTGAGACATTTTGATAGTCTTAGAAAACCAGTAACAACGAGAGAGAAATCTTTGATTGAGAGAATGGGGATTGTTATAGAGCGAGAAAGGAAGGAGGTAAATGAGTGTCTATTCAACTTCTTAACAATTTTAAAAGAAATAGGAAAACATATGATTAACCCAATCAAAATAGACTTAACATAAAAAACTCCTTCATCCCTTGTTTTAAGCAAAATTAATTGCTACATTTCCTCATGTTGGCAAATACCCAACTTGCCCCTCAAATTTTCAAATTGATTTGCATCAACTTCTTTGGTAAAAATGTCAGCCAGTTGTAGTTCAGTGGCAACATGTTCCAGTTTAATCGTCTTCTCCTCTAAAAGATCTCTGATAAAATAATGTATAATGTCAATATGCTTGGTCCTGCTATGCTGAATAGGATTCTTGGAAATGTTGATTGTACACTGATTGTCACAGTACAATGTCATAACATCTTGTGTGACATTATACTCAGTAAGCATATGTTTCATCCAGATCATTTGAGAACAGCTACTACCAGCTGTAATGTATTCAACTTCAACAGTAGAGAGAGACACACAATTTTGTTTCTTGCTGAACCAGGAGACCAGATTATTTCCTAAGAAGAAACATCCTCCAGAGGTGCTCTTTCTATCATCAGCACTTCCAGCCTAATCAGCATCACAGTAACCAGTCAGAGTTGGTTCACAACCATGAGAGTACAACAAGCCATAGTTGTAAGTTCCACTTACATACTTCAAAATTCTCTTTACTTGGTTGATATGACTGACTTTGGGATCATCTTGGTATCTTGCACATACTCCAACTACAAAAGAAATGTCAGGTCTGCTGGCTGTTACATATAACAGACTTCCTATCATGCTTCTGTACAGGCTTTGGTCCACCTTAACCCCACTTGAATCTTTGGATAGCTTTAAATGAGTAGGAGCAGGAGTCCTTTTGTGGCTGGCATTCTCCATAACAAACTTCTTGACAATGTTCTTTGCATAATTACTTTGAGACAGAAAAATTGAGTCTTCCATCTGTGTGACTTGCAGTCCAAGAAAGTAGGTCAATTCTCCCATGAAGCTCATTTCGAATTCAGCCTGCATTTGGTCAGCAAAATGTTTAACCATTTTATCTGACATTCCCCCAAACACTATGTCATCAACATAGATTTGAGCTACCATTATCTTTCCTCCTTCATTTTTGACAAAGAGGGTTTTATCCAAGCCTCCTTTTCTGTATCCTTTGTCAGAGATGAATTTTGTCAACCTGTCATACTATGCTCAAGGAGCTTGTTTCAGGCCATATAAAGATTTCCTCAATTTGTAGACATGATCAGGGTAGTTTGGATCCACAAAACCTTTAGGCTGTTCCATATAAACTTCCTCATTTAAGTACCCATTTAGGAAGGCACTTTTTTTATCCATCTAAAATAACTTGAACTTCAGGAGACAAGCAATTCCCAATAGGAGTCTGATAGATTCCAGTCTCGCTACAGGGGCAAAGGTCTCATCAAAATCAACCCCTTCAACTTGAGTGTATCCTTGAGCAACAAGTCTTGCCTTATTCCTGGTGACAACTCCTTCAGCATCTGATTTGTTCTTGTATATCCATTTTGTGCCAATGATGTTTGTTCCTTCTGGTCTAGGAACTAACTTCCATACTTAATGTTGCTTGAATTGGTTCAATTCATCTTCCATTGCCATAATCCAGTATTCATCAGTTAAAGCCTCCTTAACATTTCTTGGTTCAATTTTAGACACAAAGCAAGAGTTTGAGATGATTTCTCTAGATCTTGTAATGACTCCACTGTTAGGATCTCCTATGATGAGTTCTTGAGGATGATCTTTCTGAATTCTGATGGAAGGGATTTTGCTAGCTTCCTTGGATTCAGAGTTTGCTGCAGTGGTGTTAGGTAGGTCATTCTGTTGAGTTGAAGTCTCAAAGAATGTCTCAACATTACAAGGGACATATGTTTCCTCATGATAATCATCAACTATGACATTTATTGATTCCATCATGACTTTGGTCCTGGAATTGAATACCCTATAAGCTCTGCTGTTGGTGGAGTATCCTAGAAATATTCCTTCATCACTTTTAGGGTCCAGCTTTCTCCTTTGATCACGATCTGCCAGAATGTAGCATTTGCTGCCAAATACATGGAAGTACTTCACTGTTGGCTTTCTTCCTTTCCATAGTTCATAAATGGTGGATAAGGTTCCCTTTCTCAAGGTGACCCTGTTATGGACATAACAGGCTGTATTCATAGCTTCAGCCCAAAAATGAATAGGAAGTCTTTTGGCATGTATCATTGCTCTGGCAGATTCCTGTATGGTCCTGTTTTTCCTTTCTACAACTCCATTTTGTTGAGGAGTTATAGGAGAAGAGAATTCATGATTAATTCCTTATGAGGAACATAACTCATTAAACTTACTGTTTTCAAATTCCTTTCCATGATCACTTCTAATTCTGACAATGCATCCTTCTTTTTCTCTTAGAATTCTTTTGCACAGTTCTCTAAAAACTTCAAATACATCACATTTTTCCCTAATGAAGTTAATCCAGGTGAATCTGGAAAAATCATCCACAACAACATAGGCATATCTTTTTCCACCAAGACTTTCCACCTGCATTGGTCCCATCAGATCCATATGTAGAAGTTCTAGAACCTTAGAGGTGGTCAGATGTCTTGACTTTGGATGTGACATCCTAGTCTGCTTACCAAACTGACATTCACCACATACTCTCCCTTCATCAATTTGCAGTCTTGGAATCCCTCTGACTGCCTCCACGGATATAATCCTTTTCATTCCTCTTAGATGTAGATGGCCAAGTTTTTGGTGCCACAGTTTCACTTCTTTTTCTTCTTTTGCAATAGAACACACAGTAGAGTAATTAGTGTTCTCAGGCTCCCACAGGTAGCAGTTGTCTTTAGATCTGAATCCTTTCATTACAACTTCTTGTTTCTCATTAGTTACAAGACATTCAGATTTTGAGAAGTTGACCTTGAATCCTAGATCGCATAATTGACTGATACTTATGAGATTAGCAATCATGCCTCTTACCAGCAATACTTCATTTAGATTTGGAACTCCAGGGCAGTCCAAGTTTCCAACTCCTTTGATTTCTCCTCTAGCACCATCTCCAAAGGTCACATAACTAGTGGTGTGAGGTTTAACATTATTGAGAAGGTTCTTGATTCCAGTCATGTGCTTAGAACATCCACTGTCAAAGTACCAGTCTTCCTTTGCAGAGACTCTAAGGGAAGTGTGAGCTATCAGGGAAGTAGCCTTTTTCTTCCACTGTGGAGTATATGGTACCTTGTTAAACTTAGGTTTGACACCTGGGTTCTGATTAGGATATCCATATAATCTGAAGCATAATGGCTTTATGTGACCAAACCTCCCACAATGATGACATCTCAATCTTTGATACTTTTTCTTCATATTTCTCTGTTCACGATGTTGAGTGCTTTGTTGTGACATCTGTTTTGACATTTGTTTATCAGGCCTGATCTTCTTGTCTGTACCAGATTTCTTTGCTGCCACAAATCCTAGACCAGACTTGTTTCCCACATTTTGTCCAACCTGAAGGATTTCTTCCAATTTGTCAGTTCCATTTGTCAGCATCTTGACAGATTTTGTCATCTGGTCCAGTTTTGATTTTAGCATTTGAACTTCCCCTTCTATATGACTTATAGTATCAATGTCTGCCCTTTTCTCAGCCTCCAACTTTAGTATGAGTTTTGTTTATCTCTCATTTTGCTGACAGACATCAGCACTTCTGATACATACTTTCTTGTAGGAATCAGCCAGTTCTTCAAATGTCACTTCCTCGTCACTAGAATCACTATTAGAGTTATAGATACCAGTTAGTGCAGTAACTAGTTTGGCAGATTCTTCTTCAGAATTACTTTCTGAATCACAGTCAGACCAAGTAATAGACATTCCTTTCTTTTGTTTCTTAAGAAAGGTAGGACATTCAACTCGAATGTGCCCATATCCTTCACATCCATGGCATTGAATTCCTCTGCTTTGATTTCCCTTCTCTTCAGACTTTGGTCTTCTGCTGGAGTCATAAGATCTGTTAATGTCAGACGGAATGTTCTTGACATTTGACCTTGACTTTGGATCCATTCTCTTGATGAGTTTGTTGAGTTGTCTTCCAAGCATGGCTATAGCTTCTGAAATATTTTCTTCTTCATCCTCCTTCTTTTAATCTTCAGTGTTAGATACAAGTGCTATGCTCTTGTTTTTCTTGTCGACATTGTCACTGATCCCCATCTCAAAGGTCTGAAGAGACCCAATGAGTTCATCCACCTTCAAATTGCTGATATCCTGCGCTTCCTCTATAGCAGTTACCTTCATTGCAAATCTTTTAGGCAAGGATCTGAGAATCTTTCTCACCAGTTTTTCTTCTGACATCTTTTCTCCCAATGCTCTTGAGGTGTTGGCAATCTCCAAGATGTTCATGTGAAACTCATGAATGGTTTCATCTTCCATCATCCTTAGGTTCTCAAATTTGGTAGTCAGCATTTGAAGCCTTGACATTTTTACTTTGGATGTGCCCTCATGGGTAGTTTTGAGAGTGTCCCATACTTCCTTGGCCAGTTCACATTGATGTACTAGTCTGAATATGTTTTTATCAATTCCATTGAACAAGGCATTTAATGCTTTGGAATTTACCTGAGCTAACTCATCTTCTTCTTTGCTCCATTCTTCCTCAGGTTTCAGACTGATTGTCCCATCTTTCTCAGTTATGGTGGGATGGTTCCATCCTTTGTCAGCATCTCTCCAAGCCTTTTTGTCCAGTGATTTTAAGAAGGCCACCATATGAGGTTTCCAGTAGTCATAATTTGATCCATCAAAAATGGGTGGTCTGTTTCCAAAAACTCCTTCTTTGTCCATAGCGCCAGAAAGTAATATCCCTAGATCTCACCCAGTAATACAGGCAAGGTGCCTGCTCTGATGCCAATTGAAATTCTGGCAACAGATACTCAATGACACAATGAATGTTATGACACCGTATCTGACTTTCTATAAGACAGTAAATAAAAAAACAGTAAAGAACACAGTCAATTGTTTACCCAGTTTAGTGTGAAACAACACCTACTCTGTGGGCTACCAAGCCAGAGAGGAAATCCACTATACGAGACATTAATTCAGGAATAAACCAACCAGTTTATCTCCTTCACTTAAGACCTACCCAATGCAACTTCAATCTAAGTTCAACTTATACCTGAGTTCCTACTCACTCCCCCTCAATCACAGCAGTGATACTAAACAATTGACTAATGAAATTATGAAGACACTCTTCAGAACATACACTTGATTATGCTTCACAGCTTTTAATCAAGCAACATAAACACTCGTGCTTCAAAGCTTTGAGTGATACATAAACCTAACTTGACCTTGCTTCAAAGCTTTAATCAAGTGACACAAACACTCTTGCTTCAAAGCTTTGAGTGATACACAACCCTTACAATCAAAACCTACTCCAAGTCACTTATCACAATGATACTTGCTTGGATTACAGTAGTTAAAACTATACAGCTCCTGTAGATCTTCTGTCTAAAAGTGTTGATCTTCCCAACAGCCTTCCTGTTGAATATATATGCAGTTGTTTCTTCAATTAGGGCTTCCACGAAAATCTATGGTTAATTAGGGTTAACCTCAAGACTTGGTCACAAGACTTTATCAACCAGATTAGGGTTGAGCTAAGTTAATCTAAGGTCCACGTGAGATTCTGTTCTGGAATGTATGAACCAAATTCCTGAAAAATCTCAGAATTAACCAAACTGCATAACTGTTAGATCAGTACAGGATGTCTTAACATTGGTTATGACAACAGGAATCGTGTTTACTGTTTTTTGTAGAATGTAATAAATGTGATCATTGCAAAATGCTCAGATACACACTAATGAAGAGCAGCTACTGTATGCCATTCTTTTTCTGCATAAAGTACCTAATAACCCAAAATCTTATGACATCAGTCATGACATTCACATACCTGGTTTTACCAAAAATACATGCCAATAACTAAACACTTACACCATCCATTGGCGTTACAAAGATATCGACAACAGACTAACTTCCATAACGACAAGGCTACAATCCATTGTAGTAACCAAAATCTCGACAACAGACTACCTTCCATAATGAAAAGGCTACCATCCATTATAGTAACAAAAATTTCGACAATAGACTATGTTCCATAATAACAAGGCTACCATCCATTGGAGTAACAAAAATCTCGACAACAGACTACCTTCTATAATGACAAGGCTACCATCTATTGGAATAACAAAAATATCGATAACATACTACCTTCCATAATGACAAGGCTACCATCCCTTAGAGTAACAAAAATCTCGACAACAGACTACCTTCCATAATGACAAGGCTACCGTTATTGGTTTAACAAATATAACGACAACATACTACAATCCATAGTGACAAGGCTACCATTCATTGGAGTAACAAAAATCACGACAACAGACTACCTTCCATAATGACAAGGCTACCATCCATTGGAATAACAAAAATATCGACAATAGACTACCTTCCATAATGACAAGGCTACCATCCATTGGAGTAACAAAAATATCGACAATAGACTACCTTCCATAATGACTAGGCTACCATCCATTGGACTAAAAAAATCTCGACAACAGACTACCTTCCATAATGACTAGGTTACCATCCATTGGAGTAACAAAGATATCAACAACAGACTACATTCCATAATGACAAGGCTACAATCCATTGTAGTAACAAAAATATCGACAACAGACTACCTTCCATAATGACAAGGCTACCATCCATCGGAATAACAAAAATATCAACAACAGACTACCTTCCATAATGACAAGCCTACCATCCCTTAGAGTAACAAAAATCTCAACAACAGACTACCTTCCATGATGACAAGGCTACCATCCATTGGAGTAACAAAGATATCGACAACATACTACCTTCCATAGTGACAAGGCTACGATCCATTAGAGTAACAAAAATCACGACAACAGACTACCTTACATAATGACAAGGCTACCATCCATTGGAATAACAAAAATATCGACAACACACTACCTTCCATAATAACAAGGCTACCATCCCTTAGAGTAACAAAAATCTCGACAACAGACTACTTTCCATAATGACAAGGCTACCATCCATTGGAGTAACTAAGATATCGACAACATACTACCTTCCATAGCGACAAGGCTACCATCCATTAGAGTAACAAAAATCACGACAACAGACTACCTTCCATAATGACAAGGCTACCATCCATTGGAATACCAAAAAATATCGACAACACACTACCTTCCATAATGGCAAGGCTACCATCCAATGGAGTAACAAAAATATCGACAATAGATTACCTTCCATAATGACAAGTCTACCATCCATTGGAGTAACAAAAATATTAAACAACAGAATACCGTCCTTAATTACAAGTCTACAATCCATTAGAGTAACAGAAAATCACAACGGCAGACTACCTTCCATAATGACAAGGCTACCATCCATTGCAGTGACAAAAATCTCGACAACAAACTACCTTCCATAATGACAAGGCTACCATCTATTATTGTAACAAAAATCTGGACAACATACTACCTTCCATAATGACCAGGCTACCGTTCATTGTAGTAACAAAAATATAGACAATAGAATACCTTCCATAATAACAAGGCTACAATCCATTGGAGTAACAAAAATCTCGACAACAGACTAGCTTCCATAATGACAAGGCTACCATCCATTGGAATAAAAAAAATATCGATAACACACTACCTTCCATAATGACAAGGCTACCATCCCTTAGAGTAACAAAAATATCGACAACAGAGTACCTTCCATAATGACAAGGCTACAATCCATTGGAGTATAAAAAATCTCGACAACACACTACCTTCCATAATGACAAGGCTACCATCTATTATTGTAACAAAAATCTGGACAACATACTACCTTCCATAATGACCAGGCTACCGTTCATTGTAGTAACAAAAATATAGACAATAGAATACCTTCCATAATAACAAGGCTACAATCCATTGGAGTAACAAAAATCTCGACAACAGACTAGCTTCCATAATGACAAGGCTACCATCCATTGGAATAAAAAAAATATCGATAACACACTACCTTCCATAATGACAAGGCTACCATCCCTTAGAGTAACAAAAATATCGACAACAGAGTACCTTCCATAATGACAAGGCTACAATCCATTGGAGTATAAAAAATCTCGACAACACACTACCTTCCATAATGACAAGGCTACCATCCATTGGAGTAACAAAAATCTAGACAACATACTACCTTCCATAACGACAAGGCTACAATCCATTGAAGTAACAAAAATCTCGACAACAGAATACCTTCTATAATGAAAAGGCTTCCATCCATTATAGTAACAAAAATATCTACAATAGACTACCTTCCATAATGACAAGGCTACCATCCATTGGAGTAACAAAAATCTGGACAACAGACTACCTTCCATAATGACAAGGCTACCATCTATTGGAGTAACACAGATCCCGACAATAACCTACTTTGCATAATGAAAAGCCTACCATCCATTGGAGTAACAGAAATATCGACAACAGACTACCTTCCATAATGACAAGGCTACCATCCATTGGAGTAAAAAGAATCTCGATAACAAACTACTTTCCATAATGACTAGGTTACCATCCATTGGAGTTACAAAGATATCGACAACAGACTACCTTCCATAACGACAAGGATACAATCCATTGTAGTAACCAAAATCACGACAATAGACTACCTTCCATAATGAAAAGGCTACCATCCATTGTAGTAACAAAAATATCGACAATAGACTACCTTCCATAATAACAAGGCTACCATCCATTGGAGTAACAAAAATCTCGACAACAAACTACCTTCCATAATGACAACGCTACCATCCATTGGAATAACAAAAAAATATCGATAACACACTACCTTCAATAATGACAAGGCTACCATCCCTTAGAGTAACAAAAATCTCGACAACAGACTACCTTCCATAATGACAAGGCTAGAATCCATTGGATTAACAAATGTAACGATAACATACTACAATCCATAGGGACAAGGCTACCATCCATTGGAGTAACAAAAATCACGACAACAGACTACCTTCCATAATGACAAGGCTACCATCCATTGGAATAACAAAAATATCGACAATAGACTACCTTCCATAATGACAAGGCTACCATCCATTGGAGTAACAAAAATATCGACAATAGACTACCTTCCATAATGACTAGGCTACCATCCATTGGAGTATCAAAAATATCGACAATAGACTACCTTCCATAATTACAAGGCTACCATCCATTGGAGTAACAAAAATCTCGACAACAGACTAGCTTCCATAATGACAAGGCTACCATCCATTGGAATAATAAAAATATCGACAACACACTACCTTCCATAATGACAAGGCTACCATCCCTTAGAGAAACAAAAATCTCGACAACAGACTACCTTCCATAATGACAAGGCTACCATCCATTGGAGTAACAAAAATCACGACAACAGACTACCTTCCTTAATGACAAGGCTACCATCCATTGGAATAACAAAAATATCGACAATAAATTACCTTCCATAATGATAAGGCTAACATCCATTGCAGTAACAAAAAGCTCGACAATAGACTACCTTCCATAATGACAAGGCTACCATCCATTGGAATAATAAAAATATCGACAACATACTACCTTCCATATTAACAAGGCTACAATCCAATGGAGTAACAAAAATCTCGACAATTGCCTACCTTCCATAATGACAAGGCTACCATCCATTGAAGTAACAGAAATCTGAACAACAGACTATCGTCCTTAATTACAAAGCTACCATCCATTGGAGTAACGGAAATCACAACAACAGACTACCTTCCATAATTACAAGGCTACCATCCATTGCAGTAACAAAAATCATGACAACAGACTACCTTCCATAATGGCAAGGCTACCATCCCTTAGAGTAACAAAAATCTCGACAACAGACTACCTTCCATAATGACAAGGCTACCATCCATTGGATTAACAAATATAACGATAACATACTACAATCCATAGTGACAAGGCTACCATCCATTGGAGTAACAAAAATCACGACAACAAACTACCTTCCATAATGACAAGGCTACCATCCATTGGAATAACAAAAATATCGACAATAGACTACCTTCCATAATGACAAGGCTACCATCCATTGGAGTAACAAAAATATCGACAATAGACTACCTTCCATAATGACAAGGCTACCATCCATTGGAGTATAAAAAATATCGACAATAGACTACCTTCCATAATTACAAGGCTACCATCCATTGGAGTAACAAAAATCTCGACAACAGACTAGCTTCCATAATGACAAGGCTACCATCCATTGGAATAATAAAAATATCGACAACACACTACCTTCCATAATGACAAGGCTACCATCCCTTAGGGAAACAAAAATCTCGACAACAGACTACCTTCCATAATGACAAGGCTACCATCCATTGGAGTAACAAAAATCACGACAACAGACTACCTTCCTTAATGACAAGGCTACCATCCATTGGAATAACAAAAATATCGACAATAAATTACCTTCCATAATGATAAGGCTAACATCCATTGCAGTAACAAAAAGCTCGACAATAGACTACCTTCCATAATGACAAGGCTACCATCCATTGGAATAATAAAAATATCGACAACACACTACCTTCCATAATAACAAGGCTACAATCCAATGGAGTAACAAAAATCTCGACAATTGCCTACCTTCCATAATGACAAGGCTACCATCCATTGAAGTAACAGAAATCTGAACAACAGACTATCGTCCTTAATTACAAAGCTACCATCCATTAGAGTAACGGAAATCACAACAACAGACTACCTTCCATAATTACAAGGCTACCATCCATTGCAGTAACAAAAATCTTGACAACAGACTACCTTCCATAATGGCAAGGCTACCATCCATTAGAGAAAAAAATATGGACAACAGACTACCTTCCATAATGACAAGGCTACCATCCATTGGAGTAACAGATATCTCGACAATAGACTACCTTCCATAATGACAAGGCTACCAATCCCTTGGAGTAACAAAAACTCGACAACATACTACCTTCTATAATGACAAGGGTACCATCATTGGAGTAACATATCCACAATAGACTACCTTCAATAATTACAAGGCTACAATCCATTAGAGTATAAAAAATATCGACAATAGACTACCTTCCATAATGATAAGCCTACAATCTATTATAGTAACAAAAATCTCGACAATAGACTACCTTTGATAAAGACAATGCTACCATCCCTTAGAGTAACAAAAATCTCGACAACAGACTACCTTCCATAATGATAAAGCTACCATCCTTTGGAGTAACAAAATTCTCTACAACATACTACCTTCCATAATAACAAGGATACCATCCAATGGAGTAACAAAAATATCGACAATAGACTACCTTCCATAATGATAAGGCTACCATCCATTGGAGTAACAAAAATCTCGACAACAGACTACCTTCGATAATGACAAGGCTACCATCCATTGGAGTAACAAAAATCTCGACAACACACTACCTTCCATAATGACAAGGCTACCATCCCTTAGAGAAACAAAAATCTCGACAACAGACTACCTTCCATAATGACAAGGCTACCATCCATTGGAGTAACAAAAATCACGACAATAGACTACCTTCCATAATGACAAGGTTACCATCCATTGGAATAACAAAAATATCGACAATAAACTACCTTCCATAATGATAAGGCTACCATCCATTGCAGTAACAAAAATCTCGACAACAGACTACCTTCCATATTGACAAGGCTACCATCCATTGGAATACAAAAATATCGACAACACACTACCTTCCATAATAACAAGGCTATAATCCAATAGAGTAACAAAAATCTCGACAATTGGCTACCTTCCATAATGACAAGGCTGCCATCCATTGAAGTAACAGAAATCTGAACAACAGACTATCCTCCTTAATTACAAGGCTACCATCCATTGGAGTAACGGAAATCACAACAAGAGACTACCTTCCATAATTACAAGGCTACCATCCATTGCAGTAACAAAAATCTCGACAACAGACTACCTTCCATAATGGCAAGGCTAACATCCATTAGAGGGAAAAAAATATGGACAACAGACTACCTTCCATAATGACAAGGCTACCATCCATTGGAGTAACAGATATCTCGACAATAGACTACCTTCCATAATGACAAGGCTACCATCCGTTGGAGTAACAAAAACTAGACAACATACTATCTTCCATAATGACAAGGCTACAATCCATTGGAGTATAAAAATATCGACAATCGACTGCCTTCCATAATGACAAGCCTACAATCTATTATAGTAACAAAAATCTCGACAATAGACTACCTTTCATAATGACAACGCTACCATCCCTTAGAGTAACAAAAATCTCGACAATTGCCTACCTTCCGTAATGACAAGGCTACCATCCATTGGAGTAACAAAGAATCACGACAATAGACTACCTTCCATAATGACAAAGCTACCATCCATTGGAGTAACAAAGATATCGACAACATACTACCTTCCATAATGACAAGGCTACCATCCATTGGAGTAACAAAAATCACGACAACAGACTACCTTCCATAATGACAAGGCTACCATCCATTGGAGTAAAAAGAATCTCGACAACAAACTACCTTCCATAATGACTAGGATACCATCAATTAGAGTTACAAAGATATCGACAACAGACTACCTTCCATAACGACAAGGCTATAATCCATTGTAGTAACCAAAACCTCGACAGCAGACTACCTTCCATAATGACAAGGCTCCCATCCATTGGATTAACAAATATAACGACCACATACTACAATCCATAGTGACAAGGCTACCATCCATTGGAGTAACAAAAATCACGACAATAGACTACCTTCCATAATGACAAGGCTACCATCCAATGGAATAACAAAAATATCGACAATAGACTACCTTCCATAATGACAAGGCTACCATCCATTGGAGTAACAAAAATATCGACAATAGACTACCTTCCATAATGACAAGGCTACCATCCATTGGAGTAACAAAAATATCGACAATAGACTACCTTCCATAATGACAAGGCTACCATCCATTGGAGTAACAAAAATCTCGATAACAGACTAGCTTCCATAATGACAAGGCTACCATCCATTCGAATAATAAAAATATCTACAACACACTACCTTCCATAATGACAAGGCTACCATCCCTAAGAGAAACAAAAATCTCGACAACAGACTACCTTCCATAATGATAAGGCTACCATCCATTGCAGTAACAAAAATCTCGACAATAGACTACCTTCCATAATGACAAGGCTACCATCCTTTGGAATAACAAAAATATCGACATCACACTACCTTCCATAATAACAAGGCTACAATCCAATGGAGTAACAAAAATCTCGACAATTGCCTACCTTCCATAATGACAAGGCTACCATCCATTGAAGTAACAGAAATATGAACAATAGACTATTGTCCTTAATTACAAGGATACCATCCATTGGAATAACAGAAATCACAACAACAGACTACCTTCCATAATTACAAGGCTACCATCCATTGCAGTAACCAAAATCTCGACAACAGACTACCTTCCATAATGGCAAGGCTACCATCCATTAGAGAAATAAAAATATGGACAACAAACTACCTTCCATAATGACAAGGCTACCATCCATTGGAGTAACAGATATCTCGACAATAGACTACCTTCCGAAATGACATGGCTACCATCCATTGGAGTAACAAAAACTCGACAACATACTACCTTCCATAATGACAAGGGTACCATCATTGGAGTAACAAAAATATCCACAATAGACTACCTTCCATAATGACAAGCCTACAATCTATTATAGTAACAAAAATCTCGACAATAGACAACCTTTCATAATGTCAACGCTACCATCCCTTAGAGTAAAAAAAATCTCGACAACAGACTACCTTCCGTAATGACAAGGCTACCATCCATTGGATTAACAAAGATATCGACAACACACTACCTTCCATATTGACAAGCCTACCATCCCTTTGAATAAAAAAATCACGACAACAGACTATCTTCCATAATGACAAGGCTACCATCCATAGGAGTAACAAAGATATCGACAACATACTACCTTCCATAGTGACAAGGCTACCATCCATTGGAGTAACAAAAATCACGACAACAGACTACCTTCCATAATGACAAGGCTACCATCCATTGGAATAACAAAAATTTTGAAAACTCACTACCTTCCAGAATGACAAGACTACCATCCAATGGAGTAACAAAAACATCAACAATAGATTACCTTCCAGAATGACAAGTCTACCATCCATTGGAATAACAAAAATATGAACAACAGACTACCTTCCATAATGACAAGGCTACCATCCATGGGAGTAACAAAAATCTCGACAGCAGACTACCTTCCATAATGACTAGGTTACCATCCTTTGGAGTTAGAAAGATATCGACAACAGACTACATACCTTAACGACAAGGCTACAATCCATTGTAGTAACAAAAACCTCGACAATAGACTACCTTCCATAAAGAAAAGGCTACCATCCATTGAAGTAACAAAAATATCGACAATAGACTACCTTTCATAGTGACAAGGCTACCATCCATTGGAGTAACAAAAATCACGACAACAGACTACCTTCCATAATGACAAGGCTACCATCCATTGGAATAACAAAAATTTCGAAAACTCACTACCTTCCAGAATGACAAGACTACCATCCAATGGAGTAACAAAAACATCAACAATAGATTACCTTCCAGAATGACAAGTCTACCATCCATTGGAATAACAAAAATATGAACAACAGACTACCTTCCATAATGACAAGGCTACCATCCATTGGAGTAACAAAAATCTCGACAACAGACTACCTTCCATAATGACTAGGTTACCATCCATTGGAGTTAGAAAGATATCGACAACAGACTACCTACCTTAACGACAAGGCTACAATCCATTGTAGTAACAAAAACCTCGACAATAGACTACCTTCCATAATGAAAAGGCTACCATCCATTGAAGTAACAAAAATATCGACAATAGACTACCTTCCATAATGACAAGGCTACCATCCATTGGAGTAACAAAAATCTCGACAACAAACTAGCTTCCATAATGACAAGGCTACCATCCTTTGGAATAATAAAAATATCGACAACACACTACCTTCCATAATGACAAGGCTACCATCCCTTAGAGAAACAAAAATCTCGACAACAGACTACCTTCCATAATGGCAAGGCTACCATCCATTGGAGTATCAAAAATCACAACAACAGACTACCTTCCATAATGACAAGGCTACCATCCATTGGAATAACAAAAATATCGACAATTAACTACCTTCTATGATGACAAGGCTACCATCCATTGGAGTAACAAAAATCTCGACAATAGACTAACTTCCATAATGACAAGGCTACTATCCATGGGAATAATAAAAATATCAACAACACATTACCTTCCATAATAACAAGGCTACCATCCAATGGAGTAACAAAAATCTCGATAATTGCCTACCTTCCATAATGACAAGGCTACCCTCCATTGAAGTAACAAAAATCTGAACAACAGACTACCGTCCTTAATTACAAGGCTACCATCCATTGGAGTAACTGAAATCACAACAACATACTAACTTCCATAATTACAAGGCTACCATCCATTGTAGTAACAAAAATCTCGACAACAGACTACCTTCCATAATGGCAAGGCTACATCCATTAGAGAAACAAAAATATGGACAACAAACTACCTTCCATAATGACAAGGCTACCATCCATTGGAGTAACAGAAATCTCGACAACAACTTACCTTCCATAATGACAAGGCTACCATCCGTTGGAGTAACAAAAACTAGATAACATACTACCTTCCATAATGACAAGGGTACCATCATTGGAGTAACAAAAATATCCACAAGAGACTCCCTTCCATAATGACAAGGCTACAATCCATTGGAGTATAAAAAATATCGACAACAGACTACCTTCCATAATGACAAGCCTACAATCTATTATAGTAATAAAAATCTCGACAATAGAATACCTTTCATAATAACAACGCTACCATCCCTTAGAGTAATAAAAATCTCGACACCACACTACCTTCCGTAATGACAAGGCTACCTTCCATTGGAGTAACAAATATATCGACATCGCACTACCTTCCATAATGACAAGGCTACCATCCCTTAGAGTAACAAACTCACGATAACAGACTACCTTCCATAATGACAAGGCTACCATCCATTGGAGTAACAAAGATATCGACAACATACTACCTTCCATAGTGACAAGGCTACCATCCATTGGAGTAACAAAAATTACGAAAATAGACTACCTTCCATAATGACAAGGCTACCATCCATTAGAATAACAAAAATATCGACAACACACTACCTTCCAAAATGACAAGGCTACCATCCAATGGAGTAACAAAAATATCGATAATAGATTAACTTCCATAATGACAAGTCTACCATCCATTTGAATAACAAAAATATGAACAACAGACTATCGTCCTTAATGACAAGGCTACCATCCATTGGAGTAACAGAAAATCACAATGACATAGTACCTTCCATAATGACAGGGCTATCATCCATTGTATTGACAAAAATTTCGACAACAGACTACCTTCCATAATGACATGGCTACCATCCATTGGAATAACAAAAATATCGACAACACACTACCTTCCATAATGACAAGGCTACAATCCATTGGAGTATAAAAAATCTCGACAACAGACTACCTTCCATAATGACAAGGCTACCATCCATTGGAGATACAAAAATCTCAACAAGAGACTACCTTCCATAATGACTAGGTTACCATCCATTGGAGTTACAATGATATCGACAACAAACTACCTTCCATAACGACAAGGCTACAATCCATTGTAGTAACAAAAATCTCGACAACAGACTACCTTCCATAATGAAAAGGCTATCATCCATTGTAGTAACAAAAACATCGATAATAGACTACCTTCCATAATGACAAGGCTACCATCCATTGGAGTAACAAAAATCTCGACAACAGACTAGCTTCCATAATGATAAAGTTATCATCCATTGGAATAACAAAAATATCGACAACACACTACCTTCCATAATGACAAGGCTACCATCCCTTAGAGTAACAGAAATCTCGACGACATACTACCTTCCATAATGACAAGGCTACCATCCATTGGATTAACAACGATATCGACAACACACTACCTTCCATAATGACAAGGCTACCATCCATTGGAGTAACAAAAATCTCGACAACAGACTAGCTTCCATAATGACAAGGCTACCATCCATTGGAATAACAAAAATGTCGACAACACACTACCTTCCATAATAACAAGGCTACCATCCAATGGAGTAACAAAAATCTCGACAATTGCCTACCTTCCATAATGACAAGGCTACCATCCATTAAAGTAATAGAAATCTGAACAACAGAATATTGTCCTTAATGACAAGGCTACCATCCATTAGAGTAACAGAAATCACAACAATAGACTACCTTCCATAATGACAAGGCTACCATGCATTGTAGTAACAAAAATCTCGACAACATACTACCTTGCATAATGGCAAAGCTACCATCCATTAGAGAAACAAAAATATGGACAACAGACTGCCTTCAATAATGACAAGGCTACCATCCATTGGAGTAATAAAAATATCAACAAGAGACTATCTTCAATAATGACAAGGCTACAAACCATTGGAGTAACAAAAATCTCGACAATAGCCTACCTTCGATAATGACAAGGCTACCATCCATTGGAGTAATAGAAAACCACAATGACAGACTACCTTCCATAATGACAAGGCTACCATCCATTGCAGTGACAAAAATCTCGACAACAGACTACCTTCCATAATAACAAGGCTACCATCTATTGTTGTAACAAAAATCTGGACAACAAACTACCTTCCATAATGACAAGGCTACCATCCATTGGAGTAACAAAAATCCCTACAATAACCTACCTTCCATAATGACAAGGCTTCCATCCATTGGAGTAACAAAAATCTCGACAACAGACTACCTTCCATAATGACAAGGCTACCATCCATTGGAGTAACAAAAATCTCGACAGCAGACTACCTTCAATAATAACAAGGGTACTATCATTGGATTAACAAAAATATCCATAAGAGACTACCTTCCATAATGACAAGGCTACAATCCATTGGAGTATAAAAAATCTCGACAACAGACTACCTTCCATAATGACAACACTACCATCCATTGGTGTAACAAAAATCTAAACAACAGACTACCTTCCATAATGAGTAGTTTACCATCCATTGGAGTAACAAAGATATCGACAACAGACTACCTTCCATAACGACAAGGCTACAACCCATTGGAGTAACACAAATCTGGACAACAGACTACCTTCCATAATGACAAGGCTACCATCCATTGGAGTAACAAAAATCCCGAAAATAACCTACCTTCCATAATGACAAGGCTACCATCCATTGGAGTAACAAAAATCTCGACAAAAAACTACCTTCCATAATGACTAGGTTACCATCCACTAGAGTTACAAAGATATCCACAATAGACTACCTTCCATAACGATAAGGCTACAATCCATTGTTGTAAAAAAAATATCGGCGACAGACTACCTTCCATAATGACAAGACTACCATCCATTATAGTAACAAAAATCTCCACAACAGTCTACGTTCCATAATGACAAGGCTACCATCCATTGGAGTAACAAAAATCTCGACAACAGACTACCTTCCATAATGACATAGCTACCATCCGTTGGAGTAACAAAAACTCGACAACATACAACCTTCCATAATGACAAGGGTACCATCATTGGAGTAACAAAAATATCCAGAAGAGACTAGCTTCCATAATGACAAGGCTACAATCCATTGGAATAACAAAAATGTCGACAACACACTACCTTCCATAATAACAAGGCTACCATCCAATGGAGTAACAAAAATCACGACAATTGCCTACCTTCCATAATGACAAGGCTACCATCCATTGAAGTAATAGAAATCTGAACAACAGAATATCGTCCTTAATGACAAGGCTACCATCCATTAGAGTAACAGAAATCACAACAACAGACTACCTTCCATAATGACAAGGTTACCATGCATTGTAGTAACAAAAATCTCTACAACATACTACCTTGCATAATGGCAAAGCTACCATCCATTAGAGAAACAAAAATATGGACAACAGACTGCCTTCAATAATGACAAGGCTACCATCCATTGGAGTAATAAAAATATCAACAAGAGACTATCTTCAATAATGACAAGGCTACCAACCATTGGAGTAACAAAAATCTCGACAATAGCCTACCTTCGATAATGACAAGGCTACCATCCATTGGAGTAATAGAAAACCACAATGACAGACTACCTTCCATAATGACAAGGCTACCATCCATTGCAGTGACAAAAATCTCGACAACAGACTACCTTCCATAATAACAAGGCTACCATCTATTGTTGTAACAAAAATCTGGACAACAGACTACCTTCCATAATGACAAGGCTACCATCCATTGGAGTAACAAAAATCCCTACAATAACCTACCTTCCATAATGACAAGGCTTCCATCCATTGGAGTAACAAAAATCTCGACAACAGACTACCTTCCATAATGACAAGGCTACCATCCATTGGAGTAACAAAAATCTCGACAGCAGACTACCTTCTATAATAACAAGGGTACTATCATTGGAGTAACAAAAATATCCACAAGAGACTACCTTCCATAATGACAAGGCTACAATCCATTGGAGTATAAAAAATCTCGACAACAGACTACCTTCCATAATGACAACACTACCATCCATTGGTGTAAGAAAAATCTAAACAACAGAATACCTTCCATAATGAGTAGTTTACCATCCATTGGAGTAACAAAGATATCGACAACAGACTACCTTCCATAACGACAAGGCTACAACCCATTGTAGTAACAAAAATCTCGACAACAGACTACCTTCCATAATGAAAAGGCTACCATCCATTGTAGTAACAAAAATAGCGACAATAGAGTACCTTCCATAATGACTAGGCTACCATCCATTGGAGTAACACAAATTTGGACAACAGACTACCTTCCATAATGACAAGGCTACCATCCATTGGAGTAACAAAAATCCCGAAAATTACCTACCTTCCATAATGACAAGGCTACCATCCATTAGAGTAACAAAAATCTCGACAACAGACTACCTTCCATAATGACAAGGCTACCATCCATTAGAGTAACAAAAATCTCGACAAAAAACTACCTTCCATAATGACTAGGTTACCATCCACTGGAGTTACAAAGATATCCACAATAGACTACCTTCCATAACGATAAGGCTACAATCCATTGTTGTAAAAAAAATCTCGGCAACAGACTACCTTCCATAATGACAAGTCTACCATCCATTGGAGTAACAAAAATATGAACAACAGACTATTATCCTTAATGACAAGGATACCATCCATTGGAGTAACAGAAAATCACAATGACAGCCTACCTTCCATAATGACAAGGTTACCATCCATTGCAGTGACAAAAATCTCGACAAAAGACTACCTTCCATAATGACAAGGCTACCATCTATTGTTGTAACAAAAATCTGGACAACAAACTACCTTCCATAATGACAAGGCTACCATCCATTGGAGTAACAAAAATATCGACAATAGACTACCTTCCATAATGACTAGGCTACCATCCATTGGAGTAACAATAATCTGGACAACAGACTACCTTCCATAATGACAAGGCTACCATCCATTGGAGTAACAAAAATCCTGACAATAACCTACCTTCCATAATGAGAAGGCTATCATCCATTAGAGTAACAAAAGTCTCGACAACAAACTACCTTCCAAAATGACAAGGCTACCATCCATTAGAGTAACAAAAATCTCGACAACAAACTACCTTCCATAATGACTAGGTTACCATCCACTGGAGTTACAAAGATATCCACAACAGACTACCTTCCATAACGACAAGGCTACAATCCATTGTTGTAAAAAAAATCTCTGCAACGGACTACCTTCCATAATGACAAGTCTACCATCCATTGGAGTAACAAAAATATGAACAACAGACTATTGTCCTTAATGACAAGGCTACAATCCATTGGAGTAACAGAAAATCACAATGACAGACTACCTTCTATAATGACAAGGCTACCATCCATTGGAGTAACAAAAATCCAGACAAAAACCTACGTTCCATAATAACAAGGCTTCCATCCATTGGAGTAACAAAAATCTCGACAACAGACTACCTTCCATAATGACAAGGCTACCATCCATTGGAGTAACAAAAATCTCGACAGCAGACTACCTTCCATAATGACAAGGCTACCATCCATTAGAGTAACAAAAATCTCGACAAAAAACTACCTTCCATAATGACTAGGTTACCATCCACTGGAGTTACAAAGATATCCACAATAGACTACCTTCCATAACGATAACGCTACAATCCATTATTGTAAAAAAAATCTCGGCAACAGACTACCTTCCATAATGACAAGACTACCATCCATTATAGTAACAAAAATCTCCACAACAGTCTACGTTCCATAATGACAAGGCTACCATCCATTGGAGTAAAAAAAATCTCGACAACAGACTACCTTCCATAATGACATAGCTACCATCCGTTGGAGTAACAAAAACTTGACAACATACTACCTTCCATAATGACAAGGGTACCATCATTGGAGTAACAAAAATATCCAGAAGAGACTACCTTCCATAATGACAAGGCTACAATCCATTGGAGTATAAAAAATATCGACAACAAACTACCTTTCATAATGACAATGCTACCATCCCTTAGAGTAACAAAACTCTCGAAAACAGACTACCTTCCGTAATGACAAGGCTACCATCCATTGGAGTAACAAAGATATCGACAACACACTACCTTCCATAATGACAAGGCTACCATCCCTTAGAGTAATAAAAATCACGTCAACAGACTACCTTCCATAATGACAAGGCTACCATCCATTGGAGTAACAAAGATATCGACAACATACTACCTTCCATAGTGACAAGGCTACCATCCATTGGAGTAACAAAAATCCCGAAAACAGACTACCTTCCATAATAACAAGGCTACCATCCATTGGAATAACAAAAATATCGACTACACACTACCTTCCATAATGACAAGGCTACCATCCAATGGAGTAACAAAAATACCGACAATAGATTACCTTCCATAATGACAAGTCTACCATCTATTGGAGTAATAAAAATATGAACAACAGACTATTATCCTTAATGACAAGGCTACCATCCATTAGAGTAACAGAAAATCACAATGATAGACTACCTTCCATAATGACAAGGCTACCATCTATTGTAGTAACAAAAATATCGACAATAGACTACCTTCCATAATGACAAGGCTACCATCCATTGGAGTAACAAAAATCTTGACAACAGACAAGCTTCCATAATTACAAGGCTACCATCCATTGGAATAACAAAAATATCGGCAACACACTACATTCCATAATGACAAGGCTACCGTCCCTTAGAGTAACAAAAATCTCGTTAACAGAATAACATCCATAATGACAAGGCTACCATCCATTAGATTAACAAAGATATCGAAAACATACTACGTTCCATAGTTACAAGGCTACCATCCATTGGAGTAACAAAAATCACGACAACAGACTACCTTCCATAATTACAAGGCTACCATCCATTGGAGTAACAAAAATCTCGACAACAGACTACCTTCCATAATGACATGGCTACCATCCATTGGAGTAACAAAAATCTCGACAACAGACTACCTTCCATAATGACAAGGGTACCATCATTGGAGTAACACAAATATTCACAAGAGACTACCTTCCATAATGACAAGGCTACAATCCATTAGAGTATAAAAAATCTCGACAATAGACTACCTTCCATAATGACAAGGCTACCATCCATTGGAGTAACAAAAATCTCGACAACAGACTACCTTCCATAATGACTAGGTTACCATCCATTGGAGTAACAAAGATATCGACAACATACTACATTCCATAACGACAAGGTTACCATCCATTGGAGTTACAAAGATATCGACAACAAACTACCTTCCATAATGACAAGGCTACAATCCATTGTAGTAACAAAAATCTCGACAATAGACTACTTTCCATAATTAAAAGGCTACCATCCATTATAGTAACAAAAATATCGACAACATACTACGTTCCATAGTGACAAGGCTACCATCCATTGGAGTAACAAAAATCACGACAACAGACTACCTTCCATAATGACAAGTCTACCATCCATTGGAATAACAAAAATATCGCCAACATACTACCTTCCATAATGACAAGGCTACCATCCATTAGAGTAACAAAAATATCAATAACAGACTAGATTCCATAATGACAAGGCTACCATCCATTGGAATAACAAAAAAGTCTACAACACACTACCTTCCATAATAACAAGGCTACCATCCAAATGAGTAACAAAAATCTCAACAAGAGACTAGCTTCAATAATGACAAGGATACCAACCATTGGAGTAACAAAAATCTCGACAACAGACTACCTTCGATAATGATAAGGCTACCATCCATTGGAGTAACAAAAATCTCGAAACAGACTAACTTCCATAATGACTAGGCTACTATCCATTGGAATAAAAAAAATCTCGACAACATAGTACCTTCCATAATGACAAGGCAGTAACAAAAATCTCGACAACAGATTATGTTCCATAATGGCAAAGCTACCATCCATTAGAGAAACAAAAATATGGACAACAGACTACCTTCCATAATGACAAGGCTACCATCCATTGGAGTAAACAAAATATCGACAACACACTACCTTCCATAATGACAAGGCTACCATCCCTTAGAGTAATAAAAATCACGTCAACAGACTACCTTCCATAATGACAAGGCTACCATCCATTGGAGTAACAAAGATATCGACAACATACTACCTTCCATAGTGACAAGGCTACCATCCAATGGAGTAACAAAAATCACGACAACAGACTACCTTCCATAATAACAAGGCTACCATCCATTGGAATAACAAAAATATCGACTACACACTACCTTCCATAATGACAAGGCTACCATCCAATGGAGTAACAAAAATACCGACAATAGATTACCTTCCATAATGACAAGTCTACCATCCATTGGAGTAACAAAAATATGAACAACAGACTATTGTCCTTAATGACAAGGCTACCATCCAATGGAGTAACAGAAAATCACAATGACAGACTACCTTCCATAATGACAAAGCTACCATCCATTGCAGTGACAAAAATCTCGACAAAACAATACATTCCATTATGACAAGGCGACCATCTATTGTTGTAACAAAAATCTGGACATCAGACTGCCTTCCATAATGACAAGGCTACCATCCATTGGAGTAACAAAAATCCAGACAAAAACCTACGTTCCATAATAACCAGGCTTCCATCCATTGGAGTAACAAAAATCTCGACAACAGACTACCTTCCATAATGACAAGGCTACCATCCATTAGAGTAACAAAAATCTCGACAAAAAACTACCTTCCATAATGACTAGGTTACCATCCACTGGAGTTACAAAGATATCCACAATAGACTACCTTCCATAACGATAACGCTACAATCCATTATTGTAAAAAAAATCTCGGCAACAGACTACCTTCCATAATGACAAGACTACCATCCATTATAGTAACAAAAATCTCCACAACAGTCTACGTTCCATAATGACAAGGCTACCATCCATTGGAGTAAAAAAAATCTCGACAACAGACTACCTTCCATAATGACATAGCTACCATTCGTTGGAGTAACAAAAACTTGACAACATACTACCTTCCATAATGACAAGGGTACCATCATTGGAGTAACAAAAATATCCAGAAGAGACTACCTTCCATAATGACAAGGCTACAATCCATTGAGTATAAAAAATATCGACAACAAACTACCTTCCATAATGACAAGCCTACAATCTATTATAGTAACAAAAATATCGACAATATACTACCTTTAATAATGACAACGCTACCATCCCTTAGAGTAACAAAACTCTCGAAAACAGACTACCTTCCGTAATGACAAGGCTACCATCCATTGGAGTAAACAAAATATCGACAACACACTACCTTCCATAATGACAAGGCTACCATCCCTTAGAGTAATAAAAATCACGTCAACAGACTACCTTCCATAATGACAAGGCTACCATCCATTGGAGTAACAAAGATATCGACAACATACTACCTTCCATAGTGACAAGGCTACCATCCAATGGAGTAACAAAAATCACGACAACAGACTACCTTCCATAATAACAAGGCTACCATCCATTGGAATAACAAAAATATCGACTACACACTACCTTCCATAATGACAAGGCTACCATCCAATGGAGTAACAAAAATACCGACAATAGATTACCTTCCATAATGACAAGTGTACCATCTATTGGAGTAACAAAAATATGAACAACAGACTATTATCCTTAATGACAAGGCTACCATCCATTAGAGTAACAGAAAATCACAATGATAGACTACCTTCCATAATGACAAGGCTACCATCTATTGTAGTAACAAAAATATCGACAATAGACTACCTTCCATAATGACAAGGCTACCATCCATTGGAGTAACAAAAATCTTGACAACAGACAAGCTTCCATAATTACAAGGCTACCATCCATTGGAATAACAAAAATATCGGCAACACACTACATTCCATAATGACAAGGCTACCGTCCCTTAGAGTAACAAAAATCTCATTAACAGAATAACATCCATAATGACAAGGCTACCATCCATTAGATTAACAAAGATATCGAAAACATACTACGTTCCATAGTTACAAGGCTACCATCCATTGGAGTAACAAAAATCACGACAACAGACTACCTTCCATAATTACAAGGCTACCATCCATTGGAGTAACAAAAATCTCGACAACAGACTACCTTCCATAATGACATGGCTACCATCCATTGGAGTAACAAAAATCTCGACAACAGACTACCTTCCATAATGACAAGGGTACCATCATTGGAGTAACACAAATATTCACAAGAGACTACCTTCCATAATGACAAGGCTACAATCCATTAGAGTATAAAAAATCTCGACAATAGACTACCTTCCATAATGACAAGGCTACCATCCATTGGAGTAACAAAAATCTCGACAACAGACTACCTTCCATAATGACTAGGTTACCATCCATTGGAGTAACAAAGATATCGACAACATACTACATTCCATAACGACAAGGTTACCATCCATTGGAGTTACAAAGATATCGACAACAAACTACCTTCCATAATGACAAGGCTACAATCCATTGTAGTAACAAAAATCTCGACAATAGACTACTTTCCATAATTAAAAGGCTACCATCCATTATAGTAACAAAAATATCGACAACATACTACGTTCCATAGTGACAAGGCTACCATCCATTGGAGTAACAAAAATCACGACAACAGACTACCTTCCATAATGACAAGTCTACCATCCATTGGAATAACAAAAATATCGCCAACATACTACCTTCCATAATGACAAGGCTACCATCCATTAGAGTAACAAAAATATCAATAACAGACTAGATTCCATAATGACAAGGCTACCATCCATTGGAATAACAAAAAAGTCTACAACACACTACCTTCCATAATAACAAGGCTACCATCCAAATGAGTAACAAAAATCTCAACAAGAGACTAGCTTCAATAATGACAAGGATACCAACCATTGGAGTAACAAAAATCTCGACAACAGACTACCTTCGATAATGATAAGGCTACCATCCATTGGAGTAACAAAAATCTCGAAACATACTAACTTCCATAATGACTAGGCTACTATCCAATGGAATAAAAAAAATCTCGACAACATAGTACCTTCCATAATGACAAGGCAGTAACAAAAATCTCGACAACAGATTATGTTCCATAATGGCAAAGCTACCATCCATTAGAGAAACAAAAATATGGACAACAGACTACCTTCCATAATGACAAGGCTAACATCCATTGTTGTAACAAAAATCTCGACAACATACTACCTTCCATAATGACAAGACTACCATCCAGTATAGTAACAAAAATCTCCACAACAGTCTACCTTCCATAATGTAAAGGCTACCATCCATTGGAGTAATAGAAATCTCGACAACAGACTACCTTCCATAATGACAAGGCTACCATCTGTTGGAGTAACAAAAACTCGACAACATACTACCTTCCATAATGACAAGGGTACCATCATTGGAGTAACAAAAATATCCACAAGAGACTACCTTTCATAATGACAAGGCTACAATCCATTGGAGTATAAAAAATATCGACAACAGACTACCTTCCATAATGACAAGCCTACAATCTATTATAGTAACAAAAATCTCGACAATATACTACCTTTCATAATGACAATGCTACCATCCCTTAGAGTAACAAAACTCTCGAAGAGAGACTACCTTCCATAATGACAAGGCTACCATCCATTGGAATAACAAAAATATCGACAACACACTACCTTCCATAATGACAAGGCTACCATCCAATGGAGTAACAAAAATATCGACAATAGATTACCTTCCATAATGACAAGTCTACCATCCATTGGAGTAGCAAAAATATGAAAAACAGACTACCGTCCTTAATGACAAGGCTACCATCCATTGGAGTAACAGAAAATCACAATGACAGACTACCTTCCATTATGACAAGGCTACCATCCATTGTAGTGACAAAAATCTCGGCAACAGACTACCTTCTATAATCACAAAGCTACCATCTATTTTTGTAACAAAAATCTGGACAACAGACTACCTTCAATAATGACAAGGCTACCATCCATTGGAGTAACAAAAATCCCGACAATAACCTACCTTCCATAATGACAAGGCTACCATCCATTTGAGTAACAGAAATCTCGACAACAGACTACATTCCATAACGACAAGGCTACAATCCATTGGAGTTACAAAGATATCGACAATAACCTACCTTCCATAATGACAAGGCTACCATCCATTTGAGTAACAGAAATCTCGACAACAGACTACATTCCATAACGACAAGGCTACAATCCATTGTAGTAACAAAAATATCGACAATAGACTACCTTCCATAATGACAAGGCTACCATCCATTGGAGTAACAAAAATCTTGACAACAGACAAGCTTCCATAATTACAAGGCTACCATCCATTGGAATAACAAAAACATCGGCAACACACTACCTTCCATAATGATAAGGCTACCGTCCCTTAGAGTAACAAAAATCTCGTTAACAGAATAACATCCATAATGACAAGGCTACCATCCATTAGATTAACAAAGATATCGAAAACATACTACGTTCCATAGTTACAAGGCTACCATCCATTGGAGTAACAAAAATCACGACAACAGACTACCTTCCATAATGACAAGGCTACCATCCATTGGAGTAACAAAAATCTCGACAACAGACTACCTTCCATAATGACATGGCTACCATCTATTAGAGTAACAAAAATCTCGACAACAGACTACCTTCCATAATGACAAGGGTACCATCATTGGAGTAACACAAATATTCACAAGAGACTACCTTCCATAATGACAAGGCTACAATCCATTAGAGTATAAAAAATCTCGACAACAGACTACCTTCCATAATGACAAGGGTACCATCCATTGGAGTAACAAAAATCTCGACAACAGACTACCTTCCATAATGACTAGGTTACCATCCATTGGAGTAACAAAGATATCGACAATAGACTACTTTCCATAACGACAAGGTTACCATCCATTGGAGTTACAAAGATATCGACAACAAACTACCTTCCATAATGACAAGGCTACAATCCATTGTAGTAACAAAAATCTCGACAATAGACTACCTTCCATAATGACAAGGCTACCATCCATTGGAGTAAAAAAAATCTTGACAACAGACAAGCTTCCATAATTACAAGGCTACCATCCATTGGAATAACAAAAATATCGGCAACACACTACCTTCCATAATGACAAGGCTACCGTCCCTTAGAGTAACAAAAATCTCGACAACAGAATACCATCCATAATGACAAGGCTACCATACATTGGATTAACAAAGATATCGACAACATACTACGTTCCATAGTGACAAGGCTACCATCCATTGGAGTAACAAAAATCACGACAACAGACTACCTTCCATAATGACAAGGCTACCATCCATTGGAATAACAAAAATATCGACAATAGACTACCTTCCATAATGACAAGGCTACCATCCATTGGAGTAACAAAAATATCGATAACAGACTACCTTCCATAATGAAAAGGCTACCATCCATTATAGTAACAAAAATATCTACAAAGGACTACCTTCCATAATGACAAGGCTAACATCCATTGGAGTAACAAAAATATGGACAACAGACTACCTTTCGTAATGACAAGGCTACCATCCATTGGAGTAACAAAAATCCCGACAATAACCTACCTTCTCTAATAACAAGGCTACCATCCATTGGAGTAACAGAAATCCCGACAACGGACTACCTTCCATAATGGAAAGGCTACCATCCATTGGAGTAACAAAAATCTAGACAACAAACTACCTTCCATAATGACTAGGTGACCATCCATTGGAATTACAAAGATATCGACAATAGACTACCTTCCATAACGACAAGTCTATAATCCATTATAGTAACAAAAATCTCGACAATAGACTACCTTTCATAATGAAATGGCTACCATCCATTGTAGTACCAAAAAATATCGATAATAGACTACCTTCCATAATGACAAGGCTACCATCCATTGAAGTAACAAAAATCTTGACAACAGACTAGCTTCCATAATTACAAGGCTACCATCCCTTGGATTAACAAAGATATCGACAACATACTATGTTCCATAGTGACAAGGCTACCATCCATTGGAGTAACAAAAATGACGACAACAGACTACATTCCATAATGAAAAGGCTACCATCCATTGGAATAACAAAAATATCGACAATAGACTACCTTCCATAATGACAAGGCTACCATCCATTGGAGTAACAAAAATATCGACAACAGACTACCTTCCATAATGAAAAGGCTACCATCCATTAGAGTAACAAAAATCTCGACAACAGACTACCATCCATAATGACAAGGCTACCATCCATTGGATTAACAAAGATATCGATGAAATACTACGTTCCATAATGACAATGCTACCATCCATTGGAGTAACAAAAATCACGACAACAGACTACCTTCCATAATGACAAGGCTACCATCCATTGGAGTAACAAAAATATCGACAACATACTAGATTCCATAATGACAAGGCTACCATCCATTGGAATAACAAAAATATAGACAACACACTACCTTCCATAATGACAAGTCTACCATCCATTGGAGTAACAAAAATATGAACAACAGACTACCGTCCTTAATGACAAGGCTACCATCCATTGGAGTAACAGAATATCACAATGACAAACTACCTTCCATAATGACAAGGCTACCATCCATTGCAGTGACAAAAATCTAGACAACAGACTGCCATCCATAATGATAAGGCCACCATCTATTGTTGTAACAAAAATCTGGACAACAGACTACCTTCCATAATGACAAGGCTACCATCAATTGGAGTAACAAAAATCCCGACAATAACCTACCTTCTATAATAACAAGGCTACCATCCATTGGAGTAACAGAAATCTCGTCAACAGACTACCTTCCATAATGGAAAGGCTACCATCCATTGGAGTAACAAAAATCTAGACAACAAACTACCTTTCATAATGACTAGGTTACCATCCATTGAAGTTACAAAGATATCGACAACAGACTACCTTCCATAACGACAAGGCTATAATCCATTGTAGTAACAAAAATCTCGACAACAGACTACCTTCCATAATGAAAAGGCTACCATCCATTGTAGTAAAAAAATATCGATAATAGACTACTTTCCATAATGACAAGGCTACCATCCATTGAAGTAACAAAAATCTTGACAACAGGCTAGCTTCCATAATTACAAGGCTACCATCCATTGGAATAACAAAAATATCGGCAACACACTACCTTCCATAATGACAAGGCTACCATCCCTTAGAGTAACAAAAATCTCGACAACAAACTACCATCCATAATGACAAGGCTACCATCCATTGGATTAACAAAGATATCGACAACATACTACGTTCCATAGTGACAAGGCTACCATCCATTGGAGTAACAAAAATCACGACAACAGACTACCTTCCATAATGACAAGGCTACCATCCATTGGAATAACAAAAATATTGACAATAGACTACCTTCCATAATGACAACGCTACCATCCATTGGAGTAACAAAAATATCGACAACAGACTACCTTCCATAAGCAACCATCCATTATAGTAACAAAAATATCGACAAAAGACTACCTTCCATAATGACAAGGCTAACATCCATTGGAGTAACAAAAATATGGACAACAAACTACCTTTCGTAATGACAAGGCTACCATCCATTGGAGTATCCAAAATCCCGACAATAACCTACCTTCTCTAATAACAAGGCTACCATCCATTGGAGTAACAGAAATCTCGACAACAGACTACCTTCCATAATGGAAAGGCTACCATCCATTGGAGTAACAAAAATCTAGACAACAAACTACCTTCCATAATGACTAGGTCACCATCCATTGGAATTACAAAGATATCGACAACAGACTACCTTCCATAACGACAAGGCTATAATCCATTATAGTAACAAAAATCTCGACAATAGACTACCTTCCATAATGACAAGGCTACCATCCATTGAAGTAACAAAATTCTTGACAACAGACTAGCTTCCATAATTACAAGGCTACCATCCCTTGGATTAACAAAGATATCGACAACATACTATGTTCCATAGTGACAAGGCTACCATCCATTGGAGTAACAAAAATCACGACAACAGACTACATTCCATAATGACAAGGCTACCATCCATTGGAATAACAAAAATATCGACAATAGACTACCTTCCATAATGACAAGGCTACCATCCATTCAAGTAACAAAATTCTTGACAACAAACTAGCTTCCATAATTACAAGGCTACCATCCCTTGGATTAACAAAGATATCGACAACATACTATGTTCCATAGTGACAAGGCTACCATCCATTGGAGTAACAAAAAGCACGACAACAGACTACATTCCATAATGACAAGGCTACCATCCATTGGAATAACAAAAATATTGACAATAGACTACCTTCCATAATGACAAGGCTACCATCCATTGGAGTAACAAAAATATCGACAACAGACTACCTTTCATAATGAAAAGGCTACCAACCATTAGAGTAACAAAAATCTCGACAACAGACTACCATCCATAATGACAAGGCTACCATCCATTGGATTAACAATGATATCGACAAAATACTATGTTCCATAATGACAATGCTACTATCCATTGGAGTAACGAAAATCACGACAACAGACTACCTTCCATAATGACAAGGCTACCATCCATTGGAGTAACAAAAATATCGACAACATATTAGATTCCATAATGACAAGGCTACCATCCATTGGAATAACAAAAATATAGACAACACACTACCTTCCATAATGACAAGTCTACCATCCATTGGAGTAACAAAAATATGAACAACAGACTACCATCCTTAATGACAAGGCTACCATCCATTGGAGTAACAGAATATCACAATGACAAACTACCTTCCATAATGACATGGCTACCATCCATTGCAGTGACAAAAATCTAGACAACAGACTACCATCCATAATGATAAGGCCACCATCTATTGTTGTAACAAAAATCTGGACAACAAACTACCTTCCATAATGACAAGGCTACCATCAATTGGAGTAACAAAAATCCCGACAATAACCTACCTTCTATAATAACAAGGCTACCATCCATTGGAGTAACAGAAATCTCGACAACAGACTACCTTCCATAATGGAAAGGCTACCATCCATTGGAGTAACAAAAATCTAGACAACAAACTACCTTTCATAATGACTAGGTTACCATCCATTGGAGTTACAAAGATATCGACAACAGACTACCTTCCATAACGACAAGGCTATAATCCATTGTAGTAACAAAAATCTCGACAACAGACTACCTTCCATAATGAAAAGGCTACCATCCATTGTAGTAAAAAAATATCGATAATAGACTACTTTCCATAATGACAAGGCTACCATCCATTGAAGTAACAAAAATCTTGACAACAGACTAGCTTCCATAATTACAAGGCTACCATCCATTGGAATAACAAAAATATCGGCAACACACTACCTTCCATAATGACAAGGCTACCATCCCTTAGAGTAACAAAAATCTCGACAACAAACTACCATCCATAATGACAAGGCTACCATCCATTGGTTTAACAAAGATATCGACAACATACTACGTTCCATAGTGACAAGGCTACCATCCATTTAAGTAACAAAAATCACGACAACAGACTACCTTCCATAATGACAAGGCTACCATCCATTGGAATAACAAAAATATTGACAATAGAGTACCTTCCATAATGACAACGCTACCATCCATTGGAGTAACAAAAATATCGACAACAGACTACCTTCCATAATGAAAAGGCTACCATCCATTATAGTAACAAAAATATCGACAAAAGACTACCTTCCATAATGACAAGGCTAACATCCATTGGAGTAACAAAAATATGGACCACAGACTACCTTTCGAAATGATAAGGCTACCATCCATTGGAGTAAAAAAAATCTCGACAATAACCTACCTTCTCTAAAAACAAGGCTACCATCCATTGGAGTAACAGAAATCTCGACAACAGACTACCTTCAATAATGGAAAGGTTACCATTCATTGGAGTAACAAAAATCTAGACAACAAACTACCTTCCATAATGACTAGGTTACCATCCATTGAAATTACAAAGATATCGACAACAGACTACCTTCCATAACGACCAGGCTATAATCCATTATAGTAACAAAAATCTCGACAATAGACTACCTTCCATAATGAAATGGCTACCATCCATTGTAGTAACAAAAATATCGATAATAGACTACCTTCCATAATGACAAGGCTACCATCCATTGAAGTAACAAAAATGTTGACAACAGACTAGCTTCCATAATTACAAGGCTACCATCCCTTGGATTAACAAAGATATCGACAACATACTATGTTCCATAGTGACAAGGCTACCATCCATTGGAGTAACAAAAATCACGACAACAGACTACATTCCATAATGACAAGGCTACCATCCATTGGAATAACAAAAATATCGACAATAGACTACCTTCCATAATGACAAGGCTACCATCCATTGGAGTAACAAAAATATCGACAACAGACTACCTTCCATAATGAAAAGGCTACCATCCATTAGAGTAACAAAAATCTCGACAACAGACTACCATCCATAATGACAAGGCTACCATCCATTGGATTAACAAAGATATCGACAAAATACTATGTTCCATCATGACAATGCTACCATCCATTGGAGTAACAAAAATCACGACAACACACTACCTTCCATAATGACAAGTCTACCATCCATTGGAGTAACAAAAATATGAACAACAGACTACCGTCCTTAATGACAAGGCTACCATCCATTGGAGTAACAGAATATCACAATGACAAACTACCTTCCATAATGACAAGGCTACCATCCATTGAAGTGACAAAAATCTAGACAACAGACTACCATCCATAATGATAAGGCCACCATCTATTGTTGTAACAAAAATCTGGACAACAGACTACCTTCCATAATGACAAGGCTACCATCAATTGGAGTAACTAAAATCCCGACAATAACCTACCTTCCATAATGACAAGGCTACCATCCTCTGTAGTAACAAAAATCTCGACAACAGACTATCTTCCATAATGACAAGGCTACCATCCATTGGAGTAACAAAAAAATCAACAGCAGACTACCTTCCATAATGACAAGGGTACCATGATTGTAGTAACAAAAATATCCACAAGAGACTACCTTCCATAATGACAAGGCTACAATCCATTGGAGTATAAAAAACCTCGACAACAGACTACCTTCCATAATGACAAGGCTACCATCCATTGGAGTAACAAAAATCTCGACAACAGATTACCTTCCATAATGACTAGGTTACCATCCATTGGAGTAACAAAGATATCGATAATAGACTACCTTGCATAATGAAAAGGCTACCATCCATTGTAGTAACAAAAATATCGACAATAGACTACCTTCCATAATGACAAGGCTACCATCCATTGGAGTAATAAAAATCTTGACAACAGACTAGCTTCCATAATTACAAGGCTACCATCCATTGGAATATCAAAAATATCGACAACACACTACCTTCCATAATGACAAGGCTACCGTCCCTTAGAATAACAAAAATCTCGACAACAGACTACCATCCATAATGACAAGGCTACAATTCTTTGGATTAACAATGATATCGACAACATACTACGTTCCATAGTGACAATGCTACCATCCATTGGAGTAACAAAAATCACGACAATAGACTACCTTCCATAATGACAAGGCTACCATCCATTGGAATAACAAAAATATCGACAATAGAGTACCTTCCATAATGACAAGGCTACCATCCATTGGAATAACAAAAATATAGACAACACACTACCTTCCATAATGACAAGTCTACCATCCATTGGAGTAACAAAAATATGAACAACAGACTACCGTCCTTAATGACAAGGCTACCATCCATTGGAGTAACAGAATATCACAACGACAAACTACCTTCCATAATAACAAGGCTACCATCCCTTGCAGAGACCAAAATCTAGACAACAGACTACCATCCATAATGATAAGGCCACCATCTATGGTTGTAACAAAAATCTGGACAACAGACTACCTTCCATAATGACAAGGCTACCATCAATTGGAGTAACAAAAATCCCGACAATAACCTACCTTCCATAATGAAAAGGCTACCATACATTGTAGCAACAAAAATATCGACAATAGACTACCTTCCATAACGAGAAGGCTACCATCCATTGGAGTAACAAAAATCTTGACAACATACTAATTTCCATAATTACAAGGCTACCATCCATTGGAATAACAACAATATCGACAACACACTACCTTCTATAATGACAAGGCTACCTTCCCTTAGAGTAACAAAAATATCGACAACATACTACCATCCATAATGACAAGGCTACCATCCATTGGAGTAACAAAAATCTCGACAACAGTCTACCTTCCATAATGACTAGGTTACCATCCATTGGAGTAACAAAGATATCGACAATAGACTACCTTCCATAATGACAAGGCTACAATCCATTGTAGTAACAAAAATCTCGACAACAGACTACCTTCCATAATGACAAGGCTACCATCCATTGGAGTAACAAAAATCTTGACAACAGACTAGCTTCCATAATTACAAGGCTACCATCCATTGGAATATCAAAAATATCGACAACACACTACCTTCAATAATGACAAGGCTACCGTCCCTTAGAATAACAAAAATCTCGACAACAAACTACCATCCATAATGACAAGGCTACAATTCATTGGATTAACAAAGATATCGACAACATACTACGTTCCATAGTGACAATGCTACCATCCATTGGAGTAACAAAAATCACGACAATAGACTACCTTCCATAATGACAAGGCTACCATCCATTGGAATAACAAAAATATCGACAATAGACTACCTTCCATAATGACAAGGCTACCATCCATTGGAGTAACAAAAATATCGACAACAGACTAGCTTCCATAATGACAAGGCTACCATCCATTGGAATAACAAAAATATAGACAACACACATCCTTCCATAATGACAAGTCTACCATCCATTGGAGTAACAAAAATATGAACAACAGACTACCATCCTTAATGACAAGGCTACCATCCATTGGAGTAACAGAATATCACAATGACAAACTACCTTCCATAATGACATGGCTACCATCCATTGCAGTGACAAAAATCTAGACAACAGACTACCATCCATAATGATAAGGCCACCATCTATTGTTGTAACAAAAATCTGGACAACAGACTACCTTCCATAATGACAAGGCTACCATCAATTGGAGTAACAAAAATCCCGACAATAACCTACCTTCTATAATAACAAGGCTACCATCCATTGGAGTAACAGAAATCTCGACAACAGACTACCTTCCATAATGGAAAGGCTACCATCCATTGGAGTAACAAAAATCTAGACAACAAACTACCTTTCATAATGACTAGGTTACCATCCATTGGAGTTACAAAGATATCGACAACAGACTACCTTCCATAACGACAAGGCTATAATCCATTGTAGTAACAAAAATCTCGACAACAGACTACCTTCCATAATGAAAAGGCTACCATCCATTATAGTAAAAAAATATCGATAATAGACTACTTTCCATAATGACAAGGCTACCATCCATTGAAGTAACAAAAATCTTGACAACAGACTAGCTTCCATAATTACAAGGCTACCATCCATTGGAATAACAAAAATATCGGCAACACACTACCTTCCATAATGACAAGGCTACCGTCCCTTAGAGTAACAAAAATCTCGACAACAAACTACCATCCATAATGACAAGGCTACCATCCATTGGTTTAACAAAGATATCGACAACATACTACGTTCCATAGTGACAAGGCTACCATCCATTTAAGTAACAAAAATCACGACAACAGACTACCTTCCATAATGACAAGGCTACCATCCATTGGAATAACAAAAATATTGACAATAGACTACCTTCCATAATGACAACGCTACCATCCATTGGAGTAACAAAAATATCGACAACAGACTACCTTCCATAATGAAAAGGCTACCATCCATTATAGTAACAAAAATATCGACAAAAGACTACCTTCCATAATGACAAGGCTAACATCCATTGGAGTAACAAAAATATGGACCACAGACTACCTTTCGAAATGATAAGGCTACCATCCATTGGAGTAAAACAAATCTCGACAATAACCTACCTTCTCTAATAACAAGGCTACCATCCATTGGAGTAACAGAAATCTCGACAACAGACTACCTTCAATAATGGAAAGGTTACCATTCATTGGAGTAACAAAAATCTAGACAACAAACTACCTTCCATAATGACTAGGTTACCATCCATTGAAATTACAAAGATATCGACAACAGACTACCTTCCATAACGACCAGGCTATAATCCATTATAGTAACAAAAATCTCGACAATAGACTACCTTCCATAATGAAATGGCTACCATCCATTGTAGTAACAAAAATATCGATAATAGACTACCTTCCATAATGACAAGGCTACCATCCATTGAAGTAACAAAAATGTTGACAACAGACTAGCTTCCATAATTACAAGGCTACCATCCCTTGGATTAACAAAGATATCGACAACATACTATGTTCCATAGTGACAAGGCTACCATCCATTGGAGTAACAAAAATCACGACAACAGACTACATTCCATAATGACAAGGCTACCATCCATTGGAATAACAAAAATATCGACAATAGACTACCTTCCATAATGACAAGGCTACCATCCATTGGAGTAACAAAAATATCGACAACAGACTACCTTCCATAATGAAAAGGCTACCATCCATTAGAGTAACAAAAATCTCGACAACAGACTACCATCCATAATGACAAGGCTACCATCCATTGGATTAACAAAGATATCGACAAAATACTATGTTCCATAATGACAATGCTACCATCCATTGGAGTAACAAAAATCACGACAACAGACTACCTTCCATAATGACAAGGCTATCATCCATTGGAGTAACAAAAATATCGACAAGATACTAGATTCCATAATGACAAGGCTACCATCCATTGGAATAACAAAAATATAGACAACACACTACCTTCCATAATGACAAGTCTACCATCCATTGGAGTAACAAAAATATGAACAACAGACTACCGTCCTTAATGACAAGGCTACCATCCATTGGAGTAACAGAATATCACAATGACAAACTACCTTCCATAATGACAAGGCTACCATCCATTGAAGTGACAAAAATCTAGACAACAGACTACCATCCATAATGATAAGCCCACCATCTATTGTTGTAACAAAAATCTGGACAACAGACTACCTTCCATAATGACAAGGCTACCATCAATTGGAGTAACAAAAATCCCGACAATAACCTACCTTCCATAATGACAAGGCTACCATCCTCTGTAGTAACAAAAATCTCGACAACAGACTATCTTCCATAATGACAAGGCTACCATCCATTGGAGTAACAAAAAAATCAACAGCAGACTACCTTCCATAATGACAAGGGTACCATGATTGTAGTAACAAAAATATCCACAAGAGACTACCTTCCATAATGACAAGGCTACAATCCATTGGAGTATAAAAAACCTCGACAACAGACTACCTTCCATAATGACAAGGCTACCATCCATTGGAGTAACAAAAATCTCGACAACAGATTACCTTCCATAATGACTAGGTTACCATCCATTGGAGTAACAAAGATATCGATAATAGACTACCTTGCATAATGAAAAGGCTACCATCCATTGTAGTAACAAAAATATCGATAATAGACTACCTTCCATAATGACAAGGCTACCATCCATTGGAGTAATAAAAATCTTGACAACAGACTAGCTTCCATAATTACAAGGCTACCATCCATTGGAATATCAAAAATATCGACAACACACTACCTTCCATAATGGCAAGGCTACCGTCCCTTAGAATAACAAAAATCTCGACAACAGACTACCATCCATAATGACAAGGCTACAATTCATTGGATTAACAATGATATCGACAACATACTACGTTCCATAGTGACAATGCTACCATCCATTGGAGTAACAAAAATCACGACAATAGAATACCTTCCATAATGACAAGGCTACCATCCATTGGAATAACAAAAATATCGACAATAGACTACCTTCCATAATGACAAGGCTACCATCCATTGGAGTAACAAAAATATCGACAATAGACTAGCTTCCATAATGACAAGGCTACCATCCATTGGAATAACAAAAATATAGACAACACACTACCTTCCATAATGACAAGTCTACCATCCATTGGAGTAACAAAAATATGAACAACAGACTACCGTCCTTAATGACAAGGCTACCATCCCTTGCAGAGACAAAAATCTAGACAACAGACTACCATCCATAATGATAAGGCCACCATCTATGGTTGTAACAAAAATCTGGACAACAGACTACCTTCCATAATGACAAGGCTACCATCAATTGGAGTAACAAAAATCCCGACAATAACCTACCTTCCATAATGAAAAGGCTACCATACGTTGTAGCAACAAAAATATCGACAATAGACTACCTTCCATAACGACAAGGCTACCATCCATTGGAGTAACAAAAATCTTGACAACATACTAATTTCCATAATTACAAGGCTACCATCCATTGGAATAACAACAATATCGACAACACACTACCTTCTATAATGACAAGGCTACCGTCCCTTAGAGTAACAAAAATATCGACAACATACTACCATCCATAATGACAAGGCTACCATCCATTGGAGTAACAAAAATCTCGACAACAGTCTACCTTCCATAATGACTAGGTTACCATCCATTGGAGTAACAAAGATATCGACAATAGACTACCTTCCATAATGACAAGGCTACAATCCATTGTAGTAACAAAAATATCGACAACAGACTACCTTCCATAATGACAAGGCTACCATCCATTGGAGTAACAAAAATCTTGACAACAGACTAGCTTCCATAATTACAAGGCTACCATCCATTGGAATATCAAAAATATCGACAACACACTACCTTCAATAATGACAAGGCTACCGTCCCTTAGAATAACAAAAATCTCGACAACAAACTACCATCCATAATGACAAAGCTACAATTCATTGGATTAACAAAGATATCGACAACATACTACGTTCCATAGTGACAATGCTACCATCCATTGGAGTAACAAAAATCACGACAATAGACTACCTTCCATAATGACAAGGCTACCATCCATTGGAATAACAAAAATATCGACAATAGACTACCTTCCATAATGACAAGGCTACCATCCATTGGAGTAACAAAAATATCGACAACAGACTAGCTTCCATAATGACAAGGCTACCATCCATTGGAATAACAAAAATATAGACAACACACATCCTTCCATAATGACAAGTCTACCATCCATTGGAGTAACAAAAATATGAACAACAGACTATCATCCTTAATGACAAGGCTACCATCCATTGGAGTAACAGAATATCACAATGACAGACTACCTTCCATAATGACAAAGCTACCATCCATTGCAATGACAAAAATCTGGACAACAGACTACCATCCATAATGACAAGGCTACCATCTATTGTTGTAACAAAAATCTGGACAACAGACTACCTTCCATAATGACAAGGCTACCATCAATTGGAGTAACAAAAATCCCGACAATAACCTACCTTCCATAATGACAAGGCTATCATCCTTTGTAGTAAAAAAAATCACGACAACAGACTACCTTCCATAATGACAAGGCTACCATCCATTGGAGTAACAAAAATCTCAACAATAGACTACCTTCCATAATGACAAGGGTACCATCATTGTAGTAATAAAAATATCCCAAGAGACTACCTTCCATAATGACAAGGCTACAATCCATTGGAGTATAAAAAACCTCGACAACAGACTACGTTCCATAATGACAAGGCTACCATCCATTGGAGCAACAAAAATCTCGACAATAGTCTACCTTCCATAATGACTAGGTTACCATCCATTGGAGTAACAAAGATATCGACAATAGACTACCTTCCATAATGACAAGGCTACAATCCATTGTAGTAACAAAAATCTCGACAACAGACTACCTTCCATAATGAAAAGGCTACCATCCATTGTAGTAACAAAAATATCGACAATAGACTACCTTCCATAATGACAAGGCTAACATCCATTGGAGTAACACAAATATGGACAACAGACTACCTTTCATAATGACAAGGCTACCATCCATTGGAGTAACAAAAATCCCGATAACACACTACCTTCCATAATGACAAAGCTACCCTCCATTGGAATAACAGAAATCTCGACAACAGACTACCTTCCATAATGGAAAGGCTACCATCCATTGGAGTGACAAAAATCTAGACAACAAACTACCTTCCATAATGACTAGGTTACCATCCATTGGAGTTACAAAGATATCGACAACAGACTACCTTCCATAACGACAAGGCTACAATCCATTGTAGTATCAAAAATATCGACAATAGGCTACCTTCCATTATGACAAGGCTACCATCCATTGGAGTAACAAAAATCTTGACAACAGACTAGCTTCCATAATTACAAGGCTACCATCCATTGGAATAACAAAAATATCGATAACACACTACCTTCCATAAAGACAAGGCTACCGTCCCTTAGAATAACAAAAATCTCGACAACAGACTACCATCCATAATGACAAGTCTACCATCCATTGGAGTACCAAAAATATGAACAACATACTATGTTCCATAGTGACAATGCTATCATCCATTGGAGTAACAAAAATCACGACAACAGACTACTTTCCATAATGACAAGGCTACCATCCATTGGAATAACAAAAATATCGACAATAGACTACCTTCCATAATGACAAGGCTACCATCCATTGGAGTAACAAAAATATCGACAACAAACTAGCTTCCATAATGACAAGGCTACCATCCATTGGAATAACAAAAATATAGACAACACATTACCTTCCATAATGACAAGTCTACCATCCATTGGAGTAACAAAAATATGAACAACAGACTATCGTCCTTAATGACAAGGCTATCATCCATTGGAGTAACAGAATATCACAACGACATACTACCTTCCATAATGACAAGGCTACCATCGATTGCATTGACAAAAATCAGGACAACAGACTACCATCCATAATGACAAGGCTACCATCTATTGTTGTAAAAAAAATCTGGACAACAGACTACCTTCCATAATGACAAGGCTACAATCAATTGGAGTAACAAAAATCCCGACAATAACCTACCTTCCATAATGACAAGGCTACCATCCTTTCTAGTAACAAAAATCTCGACAACAGACTACCTTCCATAATGACAAGGCTACCATCCATTGGAGTAACAAAAATCTCAACAGCAGACTACCTTCCATAATGACAAGGGTACCATCATTGTAGTAATAAAAATATCCACAAGAGACTACCTTCCATAATGACAAGGCTACAATCCATTGGAGTATAAAAAACCTCGATAACAGACTACCTTCCATAATGACAAGGCTACCATCCATTGAAGTAACAAAAATCTCGACAACAGACTACCTTCCATAATGACTAGTTTACCATCCATTGCAGTAACAAAGATATTGACAATAGACTACCTTCCATAATGAAAAGGCTAACATCCATTGGAGTAACATAAATATGGAGAACAGACTACCTTTCATAATGACAAGGCTACCATCCATTGGAGTAACAAAAATCCCGACAATAACCTACCTTCCATAATGACAAGGCTACCATCCATTGGAATAACTGAAATATCGACAACAGACTACCTTCCATAATCGAAAGGCTACCATCCATTGGAGTGACAAAAATCTAGACAACAAACTACCTTCCATAATGACTAGGTTACCATCCATTGGAGTTACAAAGATATCGACAACAGACTACCTTCCATAACGACAAGGCTACAATCCATTGTAGTAAGAAAAATCTCGACAATAGACTACATTCCATAATGAAAAGGCTACCATACATTGTAGCAACAAAAATATCGACAATAGACTACCTTCCATAACGACAAGGCTACCATCCATTGGAGTAACAAAAATCTTGACAACATACTAATTTCCATAATTACAAGGCTACCATCCATTGGAATAACAACAATATCGACAACACACTACCTTCTATAATGACAAGGCTACCGTCCCTTAGAGTAACAAAAATATCGACAACATACTACCATCCATAATGACAAGGCTACCATCCATTGGAGTAACAAAAATCACGACAACAGACTACCTTCCATAATGAAAAGACTACCATCCATTGGAATAATAAAAATATTGACAATAGACTACCTTCCATTATGACAAGGCTACCATCCATTGGAGTAACAAAAATATCGACAACAGACTAGCTTCCATAATGACAAGGCTACCATCCGTTGGAATAACAAAAATATAGACAACACACTACCTTCCATAATGACAAGTCTACCATCCATTGGAGTAACAAAAATATGAACAACAGACTACCGTCCTTAATGACAAGGCCACCATCCATTGGAGTTACAGAAAATCACATAGACAGACTACCTTCCATAATGACAAGGCTACCATCCATTGTAGTGACAAAAATCTGGACAACAGACTACCATCCATAATGACAAGGCTACCATCTATTGTTGTAACAAAAATCTGGACAACAAACTACCTTCCATAATGACAAGGCTACCATCAATTGGAGTAACAAAAATCCCGACAATAACCTACCATCCATAATGACAAGGGTACCATCATTGTAGTAACAAAAATATCCACAAGAGACTACCTTCCATAATGACAAGGCTACAATTCATTGGAATATAACAAACCTCGACAACAGACTACCTTCCATAATGACAAGGCTACCATCCATTGGAGTAACAAAAATCTCGACAACAGACTACCTTCCATAATGACTAGGTTACCATCCATTGGAGTAACAAAAATATCCACAAGAGACTACCTTCCATTATGACAAGGCTACCATCCATTGGAGTAACAAAAATCTTGACAACAGACTAGCTTCCATAATTACAAGGTTACCATCCATTGGAATAACAATAATATCGACAACACACTACCTTCCATAATGACAAGGCTACCGTCCCTTAGAATAACAAAAATCTCGACAACACACTACCATCCATAATGACAAGGCTACCATTCATTGGATTAACAAAGATATCGACAACATACTATGTTCCATAGTGACAATGCTACCATCCATTGGAGTAACAAAAATCAGGACAACAGACTACCTTCCATAATGACAAGGCTACCATCCATTGGAATAACAAAAATATCGACAATAGACTACCTTCCATAATGACAAGGCTACCATCCATTGGAGTAACAAAAATATCGACAACAGACTAGCTTCCATAATTACAAGGCTACCATCCATTGGAATAACAAAAATATAGACAACACACTACCTTCCATAATGACAAGTCTACCATCCATTGGAGTAACAAAAATATGAACAACAAACTATGGTCCTTAATGACAAGGCTACCATCCATTGTAGTAACAAAGATATCGACAACAGACTACCTTCCATAATGACAAGGCTACCATCCATTGGAGTAACAAAAATCTCAACAATAGACTACCTTCCATAATGACAAGGGTACCATCATTGTAGTAATAAAAATATCCCAAGAGACTACCTTCCATAATGACAAGGCTACAATCCATTGGAGTATAAAAAACCTCGACAACAGACTACGTTCCATAATGACAAGGCTACCATCCATTGGAGCAACAAAAATCTCGACAATAGTCTACCTTCCATAATGACTAGGTTACCATCCATTGGAGTAACAAAGATATCGACAATAGACTACCTTCCATAATGACAAGGCTACAATCCATTGTAGTAACAAAAATCTCGACAACAGACTACCTTCCATAATGAAAAGGCTACCATCCATTGTAGTAACAAAAATATCGACAATAGACTACCTTCCATAATGACAAGGCTAACATCCATTGGAGTAACACAAATATGGACAACAGACTACCTTTCATAATGACAAGGCTACCATCCATTGGAGTAACAAAAATCCCGATAACACACTACCTTCCATAATGACAAAGCTACCCTCCATTGGAATAACAGAAATCTCGACAACAGACTACCTTCCATAATGGAAAGGCTACCATCCATTGGAGTGACAAAAATCTAGACAACAAACTACCTTCCATAATGACTAGGTTACCATCCATTGGAGTTACAAAGATATCGACAACAGACTACCTTCCATAACGACAAGGCTACAATCCATTGTAGTATCAAAAATATCGACAATAGGCTACCTTCCATTATGACAAGGCTACCATCCATTGGAGTAACAAAAATCTTGACAACAGACTAGCTTCCATAATTACAAGGCTACCATCCATTGGAATAACAAAAATATCGATAACACACTACCTTCCATAAAGACAAGGCTACCGTCCCTTAGAATAACAAAAATCTCGACAACAGACTACCATCCATAATGACAAGTCTACCATCCATTGGAGTACCAAAAATATGAACAACATACTATGTTCCATAGTGACAATGCTATCATCCATTGGAGTAACAAAAATCACGACAACAGACTACTTTCCATAATGACAAGGCTACCATCCATTGGAATAACAAAAATATCGACAATAGACTACCTTCCATAATGACAAGGCTACCATCCATTGGAGTAACAAAAATATCGACAACAAACTAGCTTCCATAATGACAAGGCTACCATCCATTGGAATAACAAAAATATAGACAACACATTACCTTCCATAATGACAAGTCTACCATCCATTGGAGTAACAAAAATATGAACAACAGACTATCGTCCTTAATGACAAGGCTATCATCCATTGGAGTAACAGAATATCACAACGACATACTACCTTCCATAATGACAAGGCTACCATCGATTGCATTGACAAAAATCAGGACAACAGACTACCATCCATAATGACAAGGCTACCATCTATTGTTGTAAAAAAAATCTGGACAACAGACTACCTTCCATAATGACAAGGCTACAATCAATTGGAGTAACAAAAATCCCGACAATAACCTACCTTCCATAATGACAAGGCTACCATCCTTTCTAGTAACAAAAATCTCGACAACAGACTACCTTCCATAATGACAAGGCTACCATCCATTGGAGTAACAAAAATCTCAACAGCAGACTACCTTCCATAATGACAAGGGTACCATCATTGTAGTAATAAAAATATCCACAAGAGACTACCTTCCATAATGACAAGGCTACAATCCATTGGAGTATAAAAAACCTCGATAACAGACTACCTTCCATAATGACAAGGCTACCATCCATTGAAGTAACAAAAATCTCGACAACAGACTACCTTCCATAATGACTAGTTTACCATCCATTGCAGTAACAAAGATATTGACAATAGACTACCTTCCATAATGAAAAGGCTAACATCCATTGGAGTAACATAAATATGGAGAACAGACTACCTTTCATAATGACAAGGCTACCATCCATTGGAGTAACAAAAATCCCGACAATAACCTACCTTCCATAATGACAAGGCTACCATCCATTGGAATAACTGAAATATCGACAACAGACTACCTTCCATAATCGAAAGGCTACCATCCATTGGAGTGACAAAAATCTAGACAACAAACTACCTTCCATAATGACTAGGTTACCATCCATTGGAGTTACAAAGATATCGACAACAGACTACCTTCCATAACGACAAGGCTACAATCCATTGTAGTAAGAAAAATCTCGACAATAGACTACATTCCATAATGAAAAGGCTACCATACATTGTAGCAACAAAAATATCGACAATAGACTACCTTCCATAACGACAAGGCTACCATCCATTGGAGTAACAAAAATCTTGACAACATACTAATTTCCATAATTACAAGGCTACCATCCATTGGAATAACAACAATATCGACAACACACTACCTTCTATAATGACAAGGCTACCGTCCCTTAGAGTAACAAAAATATCGACAACATACTACCATCCATAATGACAAGGCTACCATCCATTGGAGTAACAAAAATCACGACAACAGACTACCTTCCATAATGAAAAGACTACCATCCATTGGAATAATAAAAATATTGACAATAGACTACCTTCCATTATGACAAGGCTACCATCCATTGGAGTAACAAAAATATCGACAACAGACTAGCTTCCATAATGACAAGGCTACCATCCGTTGGAATAACAAAAATATAGACAACACACTACCTTCCATAATGACAAGTCTACCATCCATTGGAGTAACAAAAATATGAACAACAGACTACCGTCCTTAATGACAAGGCCACCATCCATTGGAGTTACAGAAAATCACATAGACAGACTACCTTCCATAATGACAAGGCTACCATCCATTGTAGTGACAAAAATCTGGACAACAGACTACCATCCATAATGACAAGGCTACCATCTATTGTTGTAACAAAAATCTGGACAACAAACTACCTTCCATAATGACAAGGCTACCATCAATTGGAGTAACAAAAATCCCGACAATAACCTACCATCCATAATGACAAGGGTACCATCATTGTAGTAACAAAAATATCCACAAGAGACTACCTTCCATAATGACAAGGCTACAATTCATTGGAATATAACAAACCTCGACAACAGACTACCTTCCATAATGACAAGGCTACCATCCATTGGAGTAACAAAAATCTCGACAACAGACTACCTTCCATAATGACTAGGTTACCATCCATTGGAGTAACAAAAATATCCACAAGAGACTACCTTCCATTATGACAAGGCTACCATCCATTGGAGTAACAAAAATCTTGACAACAGACTAGCTTCCATAATTACAAGGTTACCATCCATTGGAATAACAATAATATCGACAACACACTACCTTCCATAATGACAAGGCTACCGTCCCTTAGAATAACAAAAATCTCGACAACACACTACCATCCATAATGACAAGGCTACCATTCATTGGATTAACAAAGATATCGACAACATACTATGTTCCATAGTGACAATGCTACCATCCATTGGAGTAACAAAAATCAGGACAACAGACTACCTTCCATAATGACAAGGCTACCATCCATTGGAATAACAAAAATATCGACAATAGACTACCTTCCATAATGACAAGGCTACCATCCATTGGAGTAACAAAAATATCGACAACAGACTAGCTTCCATAATTACAAGGCTACCATCCATTGGAATAACAAAAATATAGACAACACACTACCTTCCATAATGACAAGTCTACCATCCATTGGAGTAACAAAAATATGAACAACAAACTATGGTCCTTAATGACAAGGCTACCATCCATTGGAGTAACAGAATATTACAACGACAGACTACCTTCCATAATGACAAGGCTACCATCCATTGCAGTGACAAAAATCTGGACAACAGACTACCATCCATAATGACAAGGCTACCATTTATTGTTGTTACAAAAATCTGGACAACAAACTACCTTCCATAATGACAAGGCTACCATCAATTGGAGTATAACAAAAATCCCAACAATAACCTACCTTCCATAATGACAAGGCTACCATCTTTTCTAGTAACAAAAATCTCGACAATAGACTACCTTCCATAATGACAAGGCTACAATCCATTGGAGTAACAAAAATCTCAACAGCAGACTACCTTCCATAATGACAAGGGTACCATCATTGTAGTAATAAAAATATCCACAAGAGACTACCTTCCATAATGACAAGGCTACAATCCATTGGAGTATAAAAAACCTCGACAACAGACTACCTTCCATAATGACAAGGCTACCATCCATTGGAGCAACAAAAATCTCGACAACAGACTACCTTCCATAATGACTAGGTTACCATCCATTGGAGTAACAAAGATATCGACAATAGACTACCTTCCATAATGACAAGGCTACAATCCATTGTAGTAACAAAAATCTCGACAACAGACTACCTTCCATAATGAAAAGGCTACCATCCATTGTAGTAACAAAAATATCGACAATAGACTAACTTCCATAATGACAAGGCTAACATCCATTGGAGTAACACAAAAATGGACAACAGACTACCTTTCATAATGACAAGGCTACCATCCATTGGAGTAACAAAAATCCCGACAATAACCTACCTTCCATAATGACAAGGCTACCATCCATTGGGATAATAGAAATCTCGAAAAAAGACTACCTTCCATAATGGAAAGGCTACCATCCATTGGAGTGACAAAAATCTAGACAACAAACTACCTTCCATAATGACTAGGTTACCATCCATTGGAGTTACAAAGATATCGACAAAAGACTACGTTCCATAACGACAAGGCTACAATCCATTGTAGTAAGAAAAATCTCGACAATAGACTACCTTCCATAATGAAAAGGCTACCATCCATTGTAGTAACAAAAATATCGACAATAGACTACCTTCCATTATGACAAGGCTACCATCCATTGGAGTAACAAAAATCTTGACAACAGACTAGCTTCCATAATTACAAGGCTACCATCCATTGGAATAACAAAAATATCGACAACACACTACCTTCCATAATGACAAGGCTACCGTCCCTTAGAATAACAAAAATCTCGACAACAGACTACCATCCATAATGACAAGGCTACCATTCATTGGATTAACAAAGATATCGACAACATACTACGTTCCATAGTGACAATGCTACCATCCATTGGAGTAACAAAAATCACGACAACAGACTACCTTCCATAATGACTAGGCTAACATCCATTGGAATAACAAAAATATCGACAATAGACTACCTTCCATAATGACAAGGCTACCATCCATTGGAGTAACAAAAATATTGACAACAGACTAGCTTCCACAATGATAAGGCTACCATCCATTTGAATAACAAAAATATAGACAACACACTACCTTCCATAATGAAAAGTCTACCATCCATTGGAGTAACAAAAATATGAACAACAGACTACCGTCCTTAATGACAAGGCTACCATCCATTGGAGTAACAGAATATCACAACGACATACTACCTTCCATAATGACAAGGCTACCATCCATTGCAGTGGCAAAAATCTGGACACAGACTACCATCCATAATGACAAGGCTACCATCTATTGTTGTAACAAAAATCTGGACAACAGACTACCTTCCATAATGACAAGGCTACCATCAATTGGAGTAACAAAAATCCCGACAATAACCTACCTTCCATAATGACAAGGCTACCATCCTTTCTAGTAACAAAAATCTCGACAACAGACTACCTTCCATAATGACAAGGCTACCATCCATTGGAGTAACAAAAATCTCAACAGCAGACTACCTTCCATAATGACAAGGGTACCATCATTGTAGTAATAAAAATATGCACAAGAGACTACCTTCCATAATGACAAGGCTACAATCCATTGGAGTATAAAAAACCTCGACAACAAACTACTTTCCATAATGACAAGGCTACCATCCATTGGAGTAACAAAGATATCGATAATAGACTACCTTCCATAATGACAAGGTTACAATCTATTGTAGTAACAAAAATCTCGACAACAAACTACCTTCCTTAATGAAAAGGCTATCATCCATTGTAGTAACAAAAATATCGACAATAGACTACCTTCCATAATGACAAGGCTAACATCCATTGGAGTAACACAAATATGGACAACAGACTACCTTTCATAATGACAAGGCTACCATCCATTGGAGTAACAAAAATCCCGACAATAACCTACCTTCCATAATGACAAGGCTACCATCCATTTGGAATAATAGAAATCTCGACAACAGACTACCTTCCATAATGGAAAGGCTACCATCCATTGCAGTGACAAAAATCTAGACAACAAACTACCTTCCATAATGACTAGGTTACCATCCATTGGAGTTACAAAGATATCGACAACAGACTACCTTGCATAACGACAAGGCTACAATCCATTGTAGTAAGAAAAATCTCTACAATAGACTACCTTCCATAATGAAAAGGCTACCATAAATTGTAGCAACAAAAATATCGACAATAGACTACCTTCCATAATGACAAGGCTACCATCCATTGGAGTAACAAAAATCTTGACAACATACTAATTTCCATAATTACAAGGCTACCATCCATTGGAATAACAAAAATATCGACAACACACTACCTTCCATAATGACAAGGCTACCGTCCCTTAGAGTAACAAAAATCTCGACAACAGACTACCATCCATAATGACAAGGCTACCATCTATTGTTGTAACAAAAATCTGGACAACAGACTACCTTCCATAATGACAAGGCTACCATCAATTGGAGTAACAAAAATCCCGACAATAACCTACCTTCCATAATGACAAGGCTACAATCCTTTCTAGTAACAAAAATCTCGACAACAGACTACCTTCCATAATGACAAGGCTACCATCCATTGGAGTAACAAAAATCTCAACAGCAGACTACCTTCCATAATGACAAGGGTACCATCATTGTAGTAATAAAAATATGCACAAGAGACTACCTTCCATAATGACAAGGCTACAATCCATTGGAGTATAAAAAACCTCGACAACTGACTACCTTCCATAATGACAAGGCTACCATCCATTGGAGTTACAAAGATATCGACAACAGACTACCTTGCATAACGACAAGGCTACAATCCATTGTAGTAAGAAAAATCTCGACAATAGACTACCTTCCATAATGAAAAGGCTACCATACATTGTAGCAACAAAAATATCGACAATAGACTACCTTCCATAATGACAAGGCTACCATCCATTGGAGTACCAAAAATCTTGACAACATACTAATTTCCATAATTACAAGGCTAACATCCATTGGAATAACAAAAATATCGACAACACACTACCTTCCATAATGACAAGGCTACCGTCCCTTAGAGTAACAAAAATCTCGACAACAGACTACCATCCATAATGACAAGGCTACCATCTATTGTTGTAACAAAAATCTGGACAACAGACTACCTTCCATAATGACAAGGCTACCATCAATTGGAGTAACAAAAATCCCGACAATAACCTACCTTCTATAATGACAAGGCTACCATCTTTTCTAGTAACAAAAATCTCGACAACAGACTACCTTCCATAATGACAAGGCTACCATCCATTGGAGTAACAAAAATCTCAAAAGCAGACTACCTTCCATAATGACAAGGGTACCATCATTGTAGTAATAAAAATATGCACAAGAGACTACCTTCCATAATGACAACGCTACAATCCATTGGAGTATAAAAAACCTCGACAACTGACTACCTTCCATAATGACAAGGCTACCATCCATTGGAGTAACAAAAATCTCGACAACAGACTACCTTCCATAATGACTAGGTTACCATCCATTGGAGTAACAAAGATATAGACAATAGACTACCTTCCATAATGACAAGGTTACAATCCATTGTAGTAACAAAAATCACGACAACAGACTACCTTCCATAATGAAAAGACTACCATCCATTGGAATAACAAAAATATCGACAATAGACTACCTTCCATAATGATAAGGCTACCATCCATTGGAGTAACAAAAATATCAACAACAGACTAGCTTCCATAATGACAAGGCTACCATCCATTGGAATAACAAAAATATAGACAACACACTACCTTCCATAATTACAAGTCTACCATCCATTGGAGTAACAAAAATATGAACAACAGACTACCGTCCTTAATGACAAGGCTACCATCCATTGGAGTAACAGAAAATCACAACGACAGACTACCTTCCATAATGACAAGGCTACCATCCATTGTAATGACAAAAATCTGGACAACAGGCTACCATCCATAATGATAAGGCTACCATCTATTGTTGTAACAAAAATGTGGACAACAGACTACCTTCCATAATGACAAGGCTACCATAAATTGGAATAACAAAAATCCCGACAATAACCTACCTTCCATAATGACAAGGGTACCATCATTGTAGTAACAAAAATATCCACAAGAGACTACCTTCCATAATGACAAGGCTACAATCCATTGTAGTAACAAAAATCTCGACAACAGACTACCTTCCGTAATGAAAAGGCTACCATCCATTGGAGTAACAAAAATATCGACAATAGACTACCTTCCATAATGACAAGGCTAACATCCATTGGAGTAAAACAAATATGGACAACATTCTACCTTTCATAATGACAAGGCTACCATCCATTGGAGTAACAAAAATCCCGACAATAACCTACCTTCCATAATGACAAGGCTACCATCCATTGGAGTAACAAAAATCTCGACAATAGACTACCTTCCATAATGGAAAGGCTACCATCCCTTAGAGTAAAAAAAATCTCGACAACAGACTACCATCCATAATGACAAGGCTACCATCCATTGGATTAACAAAGATATCGACAACATACTACGTTCCATAGTGACAAGGCTACCATCCATTGGAGTAACAAAAATCACGACAACAGACTACCTTCCATAATGACAAGGCTACCATCCATTGGAATAACAAAAATATCGACAATAGACTACCTTCCATAATGACAAGGCTACCATCCATTGGAATAACAAAAATATATACAACAGACTACCTTCCATAATGACAAGGCTACCATCCATTGGAATAACAAAAATATGAACAATAGACTACCGTCCTTAATGACAAGGCTACCATCCATTGGAGTAACAGAAAATCACAACGACAGACTACCTTCCATAATGACAAGGCTACCATCCATTGCAGTGACAAAAATCTGTACAACAGACTACCATCCATAATGACAAGGCTACCATCTATTGTTGTAACAAAAATCTGGACAACAGACTACCTTCCATAATGACAAGGCTACCATAAATTGGAGTAACAAAAATCCCGATAATAACCTACCTTCCATAATGACAAGGGTACCATCATTGTAGTAACAAAAATATCCACAAGAGACTACCTTCCATAATGACAAGGCTACAATCAATTGGAGTATAAAAAACCTCGACAACAGACTACCTTCCATAATGACAAGCCTACCATCCATTGGAGTAACAAAAATCTCGACAACAGACTACCTTCCATAATGACTAGGTTACCATCCATTGGAGTAACAAAGATATCGACAATAGACTACCTTCCATAATGACAAGGCTACAATCCATTGTAGTAACAAAAATCTCGACAACAGACTACCTTCCGTAATGAAAAGGCTACCATCCATTGTAGTAATAAAAATATCGACAATAGACTATCTTCCATAATGACAAGGCTAACATCCATTGGAGTAACAAATATCCCGACAATAACCTACCTTCCATAATGACAAGGCTACCATCCATTAGAGTAACAAAAATCTTGACAACAGACTACCTTCCATAATGACAAGGCTACCATCCATTGGAATAACAAAAATATATACAACAGACTACCTTCCATAATGACAAGGCTACCATCCATTGGTATAACAATAATATGAACATCAGACTACCGTCCTTAATGACAAGGCTACCATCCATTGGAGTAACAAAAATCTCGACAACAGACTACCTTCCATAATGACTAAGTTACCATCCATTGGAGTAACAAAGATATCGACAATAGACTACCTTCCATAATGACAAGGTTACAATCTATTGTAGTAACAAAAATCTCGACAACAAACTACCTTCCTTAATGAAAAGGCTACCATCCATTGTAGTAACAAAAATATCGACAATAAACTACCTTCCATAATGACAAGGCTAACATCCATTGGAGTAACACAAATATGGACAACAGACTACCTTTCATAATGACAAGGCTACCATTCATTGGAGTAACAAAAATCCCGACAATAACCTACCTTCCATAATGACAAGGCTATCATCCATTTGGAATAATAGAAATCTCGACAACAGACTACCTTCCATAATGGAAAGGCTACCATCCATTGCAGTGACAAAAATCTAGACAACAAACTACCTTCCATAATGACTAGGTTACCATCCATTGGAGTTACAAAGATATCGACAACAGACTACCTTGCATAACGACAAGGCTACAATCCATTGTAGTAAGAAAAATCTCGACAATAGACTACCTTCAATAATGAAAAGGCTACCATCCATTGTAGCAACAAAAATATCGACAATAGACTACCTTCCATAATGACAAGGCTACCATCCATTGGAGTAACAAAAATCTTGACAACATACTAATTTCCATAATTACAAGGCTACCATCCATTGGAATAACAAAAATATCGACAACACACTACCTTCCATAATGACAAGGCTACCGTCCCTTAGAGTAACAAAAATCTCGACAACAAACTACCATCCATAATGACAAGGCTACCATCTATTGTTGTAACAAAAATCTGGACAACAGACTACCTTCCATAATGACAAGGCTAACATCAATTGGAGTAACAAAAATCCCGACAATAACCTACCTTCCATAATGACAAGGCTACCATCCTTTCTAGTAACAAAAATCTCGACAACAGACTACCATCCATAATGACAAGGCTACCATCCATTGGATTAACAAAGATATCGACAACATACTATGTTCCATAGTGACAAGGCTACCATCCATTGGAGTAACAAAAATCACGACAACAAACTACCTTCCATAATGACAAGGCTACCATCCATCGGAATAACAAAAATATCGACAATAGACTACCTTCCATAATGACAAGGCTACCATCCATTGGAATAACAAAAATATATACAACAGACTACCTTCCATAATGACAAGGCTACCATCCATTGGTATAACAAAAATATGAACATCAGACTACCGTCCTTAATGACAAGGCTACCATCCATTGGAGTAACAAAAATCTCGACAACAGACTACCTTCCATAATGACTAGGTTACCATCCATTGGAGTAACAAAGATATAGACAATAGACTACCTTCCATAATGACAAGGTTGCAATCCATTGTAGTAACAAAAATATCGACAACAGACTACCTTCCTTAATGAAAAGGCTACCATCCATTGTAGTAACAAAAATATCGACAATAGACTACCTTCCATAATGACAGGGCTAACATCCATTGGAGTAACAGAAATATGGACAACAAACTACCTTTCATAATGACAAGGCTACCATCCTTTGGAGTAACAAAAATCCCGACAATAACCTACCTTCCATAATGACAAGGCTACCATCCATTTGGAATAATAGAAATCTCGACAACAGACTACCTTCCATAATGGAAAGGCTACCATCCATTGCAGTGACAAAAATCTAGACAACAAACTACCTTCCATAATGACTAGGTTACCATCCATTGGAGTTACAAAGATATCTACAACAGACTACCTTGCATAACGACAAGGCTACAATCCATTGTAGTAAGAAAAATCTCGACAATAGACTACCTTCCATAATGAAAAGGCTACCATCCATTGTAGCAACAAAAATATCGACAATAGACTACCTTCCATAATGACAAGGCTACCATCCATTGGAGTAACAAAAATCTTGACAACATACTAATTTCCATAATTACAAGGCTACCATCCATTGGAATAACAAAAATATCGACAACGCACTACCTTCCATAATGACGAGGCTACCGTCCCTTAGAGTAACAAAAATCTCGACAACAGACTACCATCCATAATGACAAGGCTACCATCCATTGGATTAACAAAGATATCGACAACATACTACGTTCCATAGTGACAATACTACCATCCATTGGAGTAACAAAAATCACGACAACAGACTACCTTCCATAATGAAAAGACTACCATCCATTGGAATAACAAAAATATCGAAAATAGACTACCTTCCATAATGATAAGGCTACCATCCATTGGAGTAACAAAAATATCAACAACAGACTAACTTCCATAATGGCATGGCTACCATCCATTGGAATAACAAAAATATAGACAACACACTACCTTCCATAATTACAAGTCTACCATCCATTGGAGTAACAAAAATATGAACAACAGACTAACATCCTTAATGACAAGGCTACCATCCATTGGAGTAACAGAAAATCACAACGACAGACTACCTGCCATAATGACAAGGCCACCATCCATTGCAGTGACAAAAATCTGGACAAAAGACTACCATCCATAATGACAAGGCTACCATCTATTGTTGTAACAAAAATCTAGACAACAGACTACCTTCCATAATGACAAGGCTACCATCAATTAGACTAACAATAATCCCGACAATAACCTACCTTCCATAATGACAAGGGTACCATCATTGTAGTAACAAAAATATCCACAAGAGATTACCTTCCATAATGACAAGGCTACCATCCATTGGAGTAACAAAAATCTTGACAACATACTAATTTCCATAATTACAAGGCTATCATCCATTGGAATAACAAAAATATCGACAACGCACTACCTTCCATAATGACAAGGCTACCGTCCCTTAGAGTAACAAAAATCACGACAACAGACTACCATCCATAATGACAAGGCTACCATCCATTGGATTAACAAAGATATCGACAACATACTACGTTCCATAGTGACAATGCTACCATCCATTGGAGTAACAAAAATCACGACAAAAGACTACCTTCCATAATGACAAGACTACCATCCATTGGAATAACAAAAATATCGACAATAGACTACCTTCCATAATGACAAGGCTACCATCCATTGGAGTAACAAAAATATCGACAACAGACTAGCTTCCATAATGACAAGGCTACCATCCATTGGAATAACAAAAATATAGACAACATGCTACCTTCCATAATGACAAGTCTACCATCCATTGGAGTAACAAAAATATGAACAACAGACTATCGTCCTTAATGACAAGGCTACCATCCATTGGAGTAATTGAAAATCACAACGACAAACTACCTTCCATAATGACAAGGCTACCATCCATTGTAGTGACAAAAATCAGGACAATAGGCTACCATCCATAATGATAAGGCTACCATCTATTGTTGTAACAAAAATCTGGACAACAGACTACCTTCCATAATGACAAGGGTACCATCATTGTAGTAACAAAAATATCCACAAGAGACTACCTTCCATAATGACAAGGCTACAATCCATTGTAGTAACAAAAATCTTGATAATAGACTACCTTCCGTAATGAAAAGGCTACAATCCATTGGAGTAACAAAAATATCGACAATAGACTACCTTCCATAATGACAAGGCTAACATCCATTGGAGTAACATAAATATGACAACAGACTACCTTTCATAATGACAAGGCTACCATCCATTGGAGTAACAAAAATCCCGACAATAACCTACCTTCCATAATGACAAGGCCACCATCCATTGGAGTAACAAAAATCTCGACAATAGACTACCTTCCATAATGGAAAGGCTACCATCCATTGGAGTAACAAAAATCTAGAAAACAGACTACCTTCCATAATGAAAAGGCTACCATCCATTGGAATAACAAAAATATCGACAACACACTACCTTCCATAATGACAAGGCTACCATCCCTTTGAGTAAAAAAAATATCGACAACAGACTACCATGCATAATGACAAGGCTACCATCCATTGGATTAACAAAGATATCGACAACATACTACGTTCCATAGTGACAAGGCTACCATCCATTGGAGTAACAAAAATCACGACAACAGACTACCTTCCATAATGACAAGGCTACCATCCATTGGAATAACAAAAATATCGACAATAGACTACCTTCCATAATGACAAGGCTACCATCCATTGGAATAAAAAAATATATACAACAGACTACCTTCCATAATGACAAGGCTACCATCCATTGGAATAACAAAAATATGAACAACAGACTACCGTCCTTAATGACAAGGTTACCATCCATTGGAGTAACAGAAAATCACAACGACAGACTACCTTCCATAATGACAAGGCTACCATCCATTGCAGTGACAAAAATATGGACAACAGACTACCATCCATAATGACAAGGCTACCATCTATTGTTGTAACAAAAATCTGGACAACAAACTACCTGCCATAATGACAAGGCTACCATCAATTGGAGTAACAAAAATCCCGACAATAACCTACCTTCCATAATGACAAGGCTACGATCAATTGGAGTAACAAAAATCTAGACAACAAAATACCTTCCATAATGACAAGGCTACCATCCATTGGAGTAACAAAAATCTCGACAGCAGACTACCTTTCATAATGACAAGGGTACCATCATTGTAGTACCGTCCCTTAGAGTAACAAAAATATCGACAACACACTACCTTCCATAATGACAAGGCCACCGTCCCTTAGAGTAACAAAAATCTTGACAACAGACTACCATCCATAATGACAAGGCTACCATCCATTGGATTAAAAAAGATATCAACAACATGCTACGTTCCATAGTGACAATGCTACCATCCAATGGAGTAACAAAAATCACGACAACAGACTACCTTCCATAATGACAAGACTACCATCCATTGGAATAACAAAAATATCGACAATAGACTACCTTCCATAATGACAAGGCTACCATCCATTGGAGTAACAAAAATATCGACAACAGACTAGCTTCCATAATGACAAAGCTACCATCCATTAGAATAACAAAAATATAGACAACACACTACCTTCCATAATGACAAGTCTACCATCCATTGGAGTAACAAAAATATGAACAACAGACGAACGTCCTTAATGACAAGGCTACCATCCATTGGAGTAACAGAAAATCACAACGACAAACTACCTTCCATAATGACAAGGCTACCATCCATTGCAGTGACAAAAATCTGGACAACAGACTACCATCCATAATGACAAGGCTACCATCTATTGTTGTAACAAAAATCTGGACAACAGACTACCTTCTATAATGACAAGGCTACCATAAATTGGAGTAACAAAAATCCCGATAATAACCTACCTTCCATAATGACAAGGGTACCATCATTGTAGTAACGAAAATATCCACAAGAGACTGCCTTCCATAATGACAAGGCTACAATCCATTGGAGTATAAAAAACCTCGACAACAGACTACCTTCCATAATGACTAGGTTACCATCCATTGGAGTAACAAAGATATCGACAATAGACTACCTTCCATAATGACAAGGCTACAATCCATTGTAGTAACAAAAATCTCGACAACAGACTACCTTCTGTAATGAAAAGGCTACCATCCATTGTAGTAATAAAAATATCGACAATAGACTATCTTCCATAATGACAAGGCTAACATCCATTGGAGTAACAAAAATCCCGACAATAACCTATCTTCCATAATGACAAGGCTACCATCCATTGGAGTAACAAAAATCTTGACAACAGACTACCTTCCATAATGGAAAGGCTACCATCCATTGGAGTAACAAAAATCTAGACAACAGACTACCTTCCATAATGAAAAGGATACCATCCATTGGAATAACAAAAATATTGACAACACACTACCTTCCATAATGACAAGGCTACCATCCCTTAGAGAAAAAAAAATCTCGACAACAGACTACCATCCACAATGACAAGGCTACCATCCATTGGATTAACAAAGATATCGACAACATACTATGTTCCATAGTGACAAGGCTACCATCCATTGGAGTAACAAAAATCACGACAACAGACTACCTTCCATAATGACAAGGCTACCATCCATTGGAATAACAAAAATATCGACAATAGACTACCTTCCATAATGACAAGGCTACCATCCATTGGAATAACAAAAATATATACAACAGACTACCTTCCATAATGACAAGGCTACCATCCATTGGAATAACAAAAATATGAACATCAGACTACCGTCCTTAATGACAAGGCTACCATCCATTGGAGTAACAGAAAATCACAACGACAGACTACCTTCCATAATGACAAGGCTACCATCCATTGTAGTGACAAAAATATGCACAACAGACTACCATCCATAATGACAAGGCTACCATCTATTGTTGTAACAAAAATCTGGACAACAAATTACCTTCCATAATTACAAGGCTACGATCCTTTGGAGTAACAAAAATCTAGACAACAGACTACCTTCCATAATGACAAGGGTACCATCCATTGGAGTAACAAAAATCTCGACTGCAGACTACCTTTCATAATGACAAGGGTACCATCATTGTAGTAACAAAAATATCCATAAGATACTACCTTCCATAATGACAAGGCTACAATCCATTGGAGTAGAAAAAACCTCGACAACAGACTACCTTCCATAATGACTAGGTTACCATCCATTGGAGTAACAAAGATATAGACAATAGGCTACCTTCCATAATGACAAGTCTACAATCCATTGTAGTAATAAAAATCTCGATAACAGACTACCTTTCATAATGAAAAGGCTACCATCCATTGTAGTAACAATAATATCGACAATAGACTACCTTCCATAATGACAAGGCTACCATCCATTGGAGTAACAAAACCTGGACAATAGACTACCTTCCATAATGACAAGGCTACCATCCATTGTAGTAAGAAAAATCCCGACAATAACTTACCTTCCAAAATGACAAGGCTACCATCCATTAGAGTAACAGAAATCTCGACAACAAACTACCTTCGATAAGGACAAGGCTACTATCCAATCGAGTAATAAAAATCTCGACAACAAACTACCTTCCATAATGACTAGGTTACCATCCATTGGAGTTACAAAGATATTGACAACAGACTACCTTCCATAACGACGAGGCTACAATCCATTGTAGTAACAAAAATCTCGACAATAGACTACATTCCATAATGAAAAGGCTACCATCCATTATAGTAACAAAAATATTGACAATAGACTATCTTCCATAATGACAAGGCTACCATCCATTGGGGTAACAAAAATCTCGATAACAGACTAGATTCCATAATGACAAGGCTACCATCCATTGGATTAACAAAGATATCAACACCATACTACGTTCCATAGTGACAAGGCTACCATCCATTGGAGTAACAAAAATCACGACAACAGACTACCTTCCATAATGACAAGGCTACCATCCATTGGAGTGACAAAAATCACAACGACAGACGACCTTTCATAATACAAGGCTACCATCCATTGGAGTGACAAAAATCTCGACAACAGACTACCTTCAATAATGACAAGGCTACCATCCATTGGAGTAACAAAAATCTCGACAACAAACTACCTTACATAATGACTAGGCTACTATCCATTAGAGTAACAAAGATATCAAAAATAGACTACCTTTCATAATGACAAGGATACCATCCATTGTTGTAACAAAAATCTCGACAACAGACTACCTTCCATAATGACAAGGCTACCATCCATTATAGTAAAAAAAATCTCCACAACAGACTACCTTTGATAATGACAAGGCTAACATCCATTGGAGTAACAGAAATCTCGACAACAGACTACCTTCCATAATGACAAGGCTACCATCCGTTGGAGTAACAAAAAGTCGACAACATACTACCTTCCATAATGACAAGGCTACAATCCATTTTAGTATAAAAAATATCGACAACAGACTACCTTCCATAATGACAAGCCTACAATCTATTATAGTAACAAAAATCTCGACAATAGACTACCTTTCATAATGATAATGCTACCATCCGTTAGAGTAACAAAACTATCGACAAGAGACTACCTTCCGTAATGACAAGGCTACCATCCATTGGAGTAACAAAGATATCGACAACATACTACCTTCCATAATGACAAGGCTACCATCCCTTAGAGTAATAAAAATCACGACAATAGACTACCTTCCATAATAAAAAGGCTACCATCCATCGGAATAACAAAAATATCGATAACACGATACCTTCCGTAATGACATGGCTACAATCCAATGGAGTAACAAAAATCTCGACAATAGACTACCTTCCATAATGACAAGTCTACCATCCATTGGAGTAACAGAAATATGAACAACAAACTACCGTCCTTAATGACTAGGCTACCATCCATCGGAGTAACAGTAAATCACAACGACAGACTACCTTCCTTAATTACAAGGATACCATCCATTGTAGTGACAAAAATCTCGAAAACAGACTACCTTCCATAATGAAAAGGGTACCATCTATTGTTGTAACAAAAATTTGGTCAACTGACTACCTTCTATAATGACAAGGCTACCATCCATTTGAGTAACAAAAATCCCGACAATAGCCAACCTTCCGTAATGACAAGGCTACCATCCATTGGAGTAACAGAAATCTCGACAACAGACTACCTTCGATAATGACAAGGCTACCATCCATTGGAGTAACAAAAACCTCGACAGCAGACTACCTTGCATAATGACAAGGGTACCATCATTGGAGTAACAAAAAATATCCACAAGAGACTACCTTCCATAATGACAAGGCTACAATCCGTTGGAGTATAAAAAATCTCGACAACAGACTACCTTCCATTATGACAAGGCTACCATCCATTGGAGTAACAAAAATCTCGACAACAGACTACCTTCCATAATGACTAGTTTACCATCCATTGGAGTAACAAAGATATAGACAACAAGCTACCTTCCATAACGACAAGGCTATAGTCCATTGTAGTAACAAAAATCTCGACAACAGACTACCTTCCGTAATGATAAGGATACCATCCATTGGAATAACAAAAATATGGACAATACACTACCTTTCATAATTACAAGGCTACCATCCAATGAAGTAACTGAAAATCACAACGACAGACTACCTTCCATAATGAAAAGGCTACCATCCATTGCAGTGACCAAAATCTCGACAACAGACTACCTTCGATAATGACAAGGCTACCATCCATTGGAGTAACAAAAATCCCGATAATAACCTACCTTCCATAATGACAAGGGTACCATCATTGTAGTAACGAAAATATCCACAAGAGACTGCCTTCCATAATGACAAGGCTACAATCCATTGGAGTATAAAAAACCTCGACAACAGACTACCTTCCATAATGACTAGGTTACCATCCATTGGAGTAACAAAGATATCGACAATAGACTACCTTCCATAATGACAAGGCTACAATCCATTGTAGTAACAAAAATCTCGACAACAGACTACCTTCTGTAATGAAAAGGCTACCATCCATTGTAGTAATAAAAATATCGACAATAGACTATCTTCCATAATGACAAGGCTAACATCCATTGGAGTAACAAAAATCCCGACAATAACCTATCTTCCATAATGACAAGGCTACCATCCATTGGAGTAACAAAAATCTTGACAACAGACTACCTTCCATAATGGAAAGGCTACCATCCATTGGAGTAACAAAAATCTAGACAACAGACTACCTTCCATAATGAAAAGGATACCATCCATTGGAATAACAAAAATATTGACAACACACTACCTTCCATAATGACAAGGCTACCATCCCTTAGAGAAAAAAAAATCTCGACAACAGACTACCATCCACAATGACAAGGCTACCATCCATTGGATTAACAAAGATATCGACAACATACTATGTTCCATAGTGACAAGGCTACCATCCATTGGAGTAACAAAAATCACGACAACAGACTACCTTCCATAATGACAAGGCTACCATCCATTGGAATAACAAAAATATCGACAATAGACTACCTTCCATAATGACAAGGCTACCATCCATTGGAATAACAAAAATATATACAACAGACTACCTTCCATAATGACAAGGCTACCATCCATTGGAATAACAAAAATATGAACATCAGACTACCGTCCTTAATGACAAGGCTACCATCCATTGGAGTAACAGAAAATCACAACGACAGACTACCTTCCATAATGACAAGGCTACCATCCATTGTAGTGACAAAAATATGCACAACAGACTACCATCCATAATGACAAGGCTACCATCTATTGTTGTAACAAAAATCTGGACAACAAATTACCTTCCATAATTACAAGGCTACGATCCTTTGGAGTAACAAAAATCTAGACAACAGACTACCTTCCATAATGACAAGGGTACCATCCATTGGAGTAACAAAAATCTCGACTGCAGACTACCTTTCATAATGACAAGGGTACCATCATTGTAGTAACAAAAATATCCATAAGATACTACCTTCCATAATGACAAGGCTACAATCCATTGGAGTAGAAAAAACCTCGACAACAGACTACCTTCCATAATGACTAGGTTACCATCCATTGGAGTAACAAAGATATAGACAATAGGCTACCTTCCATAATGACAAGTCTACAATCCATTGTAGTAATAAAAATCTCGATAACAGACTACCTTTCATAATGAAAAGGCTACCATCCATTGTAGTAACAATAATATCGACAATAGACTACCTTCCATAATGACAAGGCTACCATCCATTGGAGTAACAAAACCTGGACAATAGACTACCTTCCATAATGACAAAGCTACCATCCATTGTAGTAAGAAAAATCCCGACAATAACTTACCTTCCAAAATGACAAGGCTACCATCCATTAGAGTAACAGAAATCTCGACAACAAACTACCTTCGATAAGGACAAGGCTACTATCCAATCGAGTAATAAAAATCTCGACAACAAACTACCTTCCATAATGACTAGGTTACCATCCATTGGAGTTACAAAGATATTGACAACAGACTACCTTCCATAACGACGAGGCTACAATCCATTGTAGTAACAAAAATCTCGACAATAGACTACATTCCATAATGAAAAGGCTACCATCCATTATAGTAACAAAAATATTGACAATAGACTATCTTCCATAATGACAAGGCTACCATCCATTGGGGTAACAAAAATCTCGATAACAGACTAGATTCCATAATGACAAGGCTACCATCCATTGGATTAACAAAGATATCAACACCATACTACGTTCCATAGTGACAAGGCTACCATCCATTGGAGTAACAAAAATCACGACAACAGACTACCTTCCATAATGACAAGGCTACCATCCATTGGAGTGACAAAAATCACAACGACAGACGACCTTTCATAATACAAGGCTACCATCCATTGGAGTGACAAAAATCTCGACAACAGACTACCTTCAATAATGACAAGGCTACCATCCATTGGAGTAACAAAAATCTCGACAACAAACTACCTTACATAATGACTAGGCTACTATCCATTAGAGTAACAAAGATATCAAAAATAGACTACCTTTCATAATGACAAGGATACCATCCATTGTTGTAACAAAAATCTCGACAACAGACTACCTTCCATAATGACAAGGCTACCATCCATTATAGTAAAAAAAATCTCCACAACAGACTACCTTTGATAATGACAAGGCTAACATCCATTGGAGTAACAGAAATCTCGACAACAGACTACCTTCCATAATGACAAGGCTACCATCCGTTGGAGTAACAAAAAGTCGACAACATACTACCTTCCATAATGACAAGGCTACAATCCATTTTAGTATAAAAAATATCGACAACAGACTACCTTCCATAATGACAAGCCTACAATCTATTATAGTAACAAAAATCTCGACAATAGACTACCTTTCATAATGATAATGCTACCATCCGTTAGAGTAACAAAACTATCGACAAGAGACTACCTTCCGTAATGACAAGGCTACCATCCATTGGAGTAACAAAGATATCGACAACATACTACCTTCCATAATGACAAGGCTACCATCCCTTAGAGTAATAAAAATCACGACAATAGACTACCTTCCATAATAAAAAGGCTACCATCCATCGGAATAACAAAAATATCGATAACACGATACCTTCCGTAATGACATGGCTACAATCCAATGGAGTAACAAAAATCTCGACAATAGACTACCTTCCATAATGACAAGTCTACCATCCATTGGAGTAACAGAAATATGAACAACAAACTACCGTCCTTAATGACTAGGCTACCATCCATCGGAGTAACAGTAAATCACAACGACAGACTACCTTCCTTAATTACAAGGATACCATCCATTGTAGTGACAAAAATCTCGAAAACAGACTACCTTCCATAATGAAAAGGGTACCATCTATTGTTGTAACAAAAATTTGGTCAACTGACTACCTTCTATAATGACAAGGCTACCATCCATTTGAGTAACAAAAATCCCGACAATAGCCAACCTTCCGTAATGACAAGGCTACCATCCATTGGAGTAACAGAAATCTCGACAACAGACTACCTTCGATAATGACAAGGCTACCATCCATTGGAGTAACAAAAACCTCGACAGCAGACTACCTTGCATAATGACAAGGGTACCATCATTGGAGTAACAAAAAATATCCACAAGAGACTACCTTCCATAATGACAAGGCTACAATCCGTTGGAGTATAAAAAATCTCGACAACAGACTACCTTCCATTATGACAAGGCTACCATCCATTGGAGTAACAAAAATCTCGACAACAGACTACCTTCCATAATGACTAGTTTACCATCCATTGGAGTAACAAAGATATAGACAACAAGCTACCTTCCATAACGACAAGGCTATAGTCCATTGTAGTAACAAAAATCTCGACAACAGACTACCTTCCGTAATGATAAGGATACCATCCATTGGAATAACAAAAATATGGACAATACACTACCTTTCATAATTACAAGGCTACCATCCAATGAAGTAACTGAAAATCACAACGACAGACTACCTTCCATAATGAAAAGGCTACCATCCATTGCAGTGACCAAAATCTCGACAACAGACTACCTTCGATAATGACAAGGCTACCATCCATTGGAGTAACAAAAATCTCGACAACAGACTACCTTCCATAATGACAAGGGTACCATCATTGGAGTAACAAAAAATATCCACAAGAGACTACCTTCCATAATGACAAGGCTACAATCAATTGGACTATAAAAAATCTCGACAACAGACTACCTTCCATTATGACAAGGCTACCATCCATTGGAGTAACAAAAATCTCGACTACAGACTACCTTCCATAATGACAAGGCTACCATCCATTGGAGTAACAAAGATATCGACAACATACTACCTTCCATAGTGACAAGGCTACCATCCATTGGAGTAAGAAAAATCACGACAAAGACTACCTTCCATAATGACAAGGCTACCATCCATTGGAATAACAAAAATATCGACAACACACTACCTTCCATAATGAAAAGGCTACCATCCATTGTAGTGACAAAAATCTCGACAACAGACTACCTTCTATAATGACAAGGCTACCATCCATTGGAGTAACAAAAATCCCGACAATAACCTACCTTCCTAAATGACAAGGCTACCACTCATTGGAGTAACATAAATCTCGACAACAGACTACCTTCCATAATGATAAGGCTACCATCCATTGGAGTAACAAAAAGCTCGACAGCAGACTACCTTCCATAATGACAAGGGTGCCATCATTGGAGTAACAAAAATATCCACAAGAGACTACCTTCCATAATGAAAAGGCTACAATCCTTTGGAGTATAAAAAATATCGACAACAAACTACCTTCTATAATGACAAGGCTACCATCCATTGGTGTAACAAAAATCTCGACAATAGACTACCTTCCATAATGACTAGGTTACCATCCATTGGAGTACCAAAGATATCGACAACAGACTACCTTCCATAACGACAAGGCTATAATCCATCATAGTAACAAAAATATCGACAACATACTACCTTCCATAATGAAAAGGCTACCATCCATTGTAGTAACAAAAATATCGACAATAGACTACCTTCCATAATGAGAAGGCTACCATTCATTGGAGTAACAAAAATCACGACAACAGACTACCTTCCATAATGACAAAGCTACCATCAATTGGAATAACAAAAATATCGAGAATATACTACCTTCGATTATGACAAGGATACCATCCATTGGAGTAACAAAAATCTCGACAACAGACTAGCTTCCATAATGACAAGGCTACCATCCTTTGGAATAACAAAAATATTGACAAGACACTACCTTCCATAATAACAAGGCTACCATCCCTTAGAGTAACAAAAATCTCGACAACAGACTACCTTCAATAAAAACAAGGCTACCATCCATTGGAGTTACAAAGATATCGAAAACATACTACCTTCCATAGAGACAAGGCTACCATTCATTGGAGTAACAAAAATCACGACAACAGAGTACCTTCCATAATGACAAGGCTACCTCCATTGTAGTGACAAAAATATCGACAATAGACTACCTTCCATAATTACAAGGCTACCATCTATTGTTGTAACAAAAACCTGGACAACAGACTACCTTCCATAATGACCAGGCTACCATCCATTGTAGTGACAAAAATATCGACAACAGACTACCTTCCATAATGACAAGGCTACCATCCCTTAGAGTAACAAAAATCTCGACAACAGACTACCTTCCATAATGACAAGGCTACCATCCATTGGAGTTACAAAGATATCGAAAACATACTACCTTCCATAGTGACAAGGCTACCATCCATTGGAGTAACAAAAATCACGACAACAGACTACCTTCCATAATGACAAGGCTACCATCAATTGGAGTAACAAAAAATTCGAGAACAGACTACCTTCCATAATGAGTAGGTTACCATCCATTGGAGTAACAAAGATATCGACAACAGACTACTTTCCATAACGACAAGGCTACAATCCATCATAGTAACAAAAATCTCGCCAACAGACTACCCTCCATAATGAAAAGGCTACCATCCATTGTAGTCACAAAAATATAGACAATAGACTACCTTCCACAATGACAAGGCTACCATCCATTGGAGTAACAGAAATCTAGACAGCAGACTAGCTTCCATAATGACAAGGCTACCATCCATTGGAATAAAAAAAATATCGACAACCCACTACCTTCCATAATGACAAGGCTATTATCCCTTAGAGTAACAAAAATCTCGACAACAGACTACCTTCCATAATGACAAGGCTACCGTCCATTAGATTAACAAAGATATCAACAACATACTACATTCCATAGTGACAAGGCTACCATCCATTGGAGTAACAAAAATCACGACAACAGACTACCTTCCATAATGACAAGGCTACCATCAATTGGAAAAACAAAAATATCGAAAATAGACTACCTTCCATAATGAAAAGGCTACCATCCATTGGAGTAACAAAAATCTCGACAATAGACTAGCTTCCATAATGACAAGGCTACCATCCTTTGGAATAACAAAAATATCGACAAGAGACTACCTTCCATAATAACAAGGCTACCATCCCTTAGAGTAAGAAAAATCTCGACAACAGGCTACCTTCCATAATGACAAGGCTACCATCCATTGCAGTTACAAAGATATCGACAACAAACTACCTTCCATAATGACAAGGCTACTATCCATTGGAGTTACAAAGATATCGACAACAGACTACCTTCCATAGTGACAAGGATACCATCCATTGGAGTAACAAAAATCACGACAACAGACTACCTTCCATAATGACAAGGCTTCCATCCATTGGAGTAACAAAAAACTCGACAACAGACTACCTTCCATAATGACTAGGTTACCATCCATTGGAGTAACAAAGATATCGACAACAGACTACCTTCCATAACGACAAGGCTACAATCCATCATAGTAACAAAAATCTCAACAACAGACTAGCTTCCATAATGACCAGGCTACCATCCATTGTAGTCACAAAAATATAGACAATAGACTACCTTCCACAATGACAAGGCTACCATCCATTGGAGTAACAAAAATCTCGACAACAGACTAGCTTCCATAATGACAAGGCTACCATCCATTGGAATAACAAAATATCGAAAACACACTACCTTCCATAATGACAAGGCTACCATCCCTTAGAGTAACAAAAATCTAAACAACAGACTACCTTCCATATTGACAAGGCTACCGTCCATTAGATCAACAAAGATATCGACAACATACTACGTTCCATAGTGGCAAGGCTACCATCCATTGGAGTAACAAAAATCTCGACAACAGGTTACCTTCCATAATGACAAGGCTACCATCCATTGGAGTTACAAAGATATCGACAACATACTACCTTCCATAGTCACAAGGCTACCATCCATTGGAGTAACAAAAATCACGACAATAGAGTACCTTCCATATTGACAAGGCTACCATCCATTGTAGTGACAAAAATCTCGACAATAGACTACCTTCCATAATGACAAGGCTACCATCTATTGTTGTAACAAAAACCTGGACAACAGACTACCTTCCATAATGACAAGGCTACCATCCATTGTAGTGTCAAAAATCTCGACAACAGACTACCTTCCATAATGACAAGGCTACCATCCATTGGAGTTACAAAGATATCGACAACATACTACCTTCCATAGTGACAAGGCTACCATTCATTGGAGTAACAAAAATCACAACAACAGACTACCTTCCATAATGAGAAGGCTACTATCCATTGGAGTAACAAAAAACTCGAGAACGGACTACCTTCCATAATGACTAGGTTACCATCCATTGGAGTAACAAAGATATCGACAACAGACTACCTTCCATAATGAAAAGGCTACCATCCATTGTAGTCACAAAAATATAGACAATAGACTACCTTCCACAATGACAAGGCTACCATCCATTGGAGTAACAAAAATCTCGATAACAGACTAGCTTCCATAATGACAAGGCTACCATCCATTAGAATAAAAAAAATATCGACAACACACTACCTTCCATAATGACAAGGCTACTATCCCTTAGAGTAACAAAATACTCGACAGCAGACTACCTTCCATAATGGCAAGGCTACCGTCCATTAGATTAACAAAGATATCGACAACATACTACGTTCCATAGTGAGAAGGCTACCATCCATTGGAGTAACAAAAAACACGACAACATACTACCTTCCATAATGGCAAGGCTACCATCAATTGGAATAACAAAAATATCGAAAATAGACTACCTTCCATATTGACAAGGCTACCATCCATTGGAGTAACAAAAATCTCGACAATAGACTAGCTTCCATAATGACAAGGCTACCATCCTTTGGAATAACAAAAATATCGACAAGACACTACCTTCCATAATAACAAGGCTACCATCCCTTAGAGTAAAAAAATCTCGACAACAGGCTACCTTCCATAATGACAAGGCTACCATCCATTGGAGTTACCAAGATATCGACAACAGACTACCTTCCATAATGACAAGGCTACCATCCATTGGAGTTACAAAGATATCGACAACATACTACCTTCCATAGTGACAAGGATACCATCAATTGGAGTAACAAAAATCACGACAACAGACTACCTTCCATAATGACAAGGCTACCATCCATTGGAGTAACAAAAAACTCGACAACAGACTTCCTTCCATAATGACTATGTTACCATCCATTGGAGTAACAAAGATATCGACAACAGACTACGTTCCATAACGACAAGGCTACAATCCATCATAGTAACAAAAATCTCGACAACAAACTACCTTCCATAATGAAAAGGCTACCATCCATTGTAGTCACAAAAATATCGACAATAGACTACCTTCCATAATGACAAGGCTACCTTTCATTGGAGTAACAAAAATCTCGACAACAGACTAGCTCCCATAATGATAAGGCTACCATCCATTGGAATAACAAAAATATTGACAACACACTACTTTCCATAATGACAAGGCTACCATCCCTTAGAGTAACAAAAATCTCGACAACAGACTACCTTCCATAATGACAAGGCTACCGTCCATTAGACTAACAAAGATATCGACAACATACTATGTTCCATAGTGACAAGGCTACCATCCATTGGAGTAACAAAAATCACGACAACAGGCTACCTTCCATAATGACAAGGGTACCATCAATTGGAATAACAAAAATATCGAAAATAGACTACCTTCCATAATGACAAGGCTACCATTTATTGGAGTAACAAAAATATCGACAATAGACTAGCTTCCATAATAACAAGGCTACCATCCTTTGGAATAACAAAAATATCGACAAGACACTACCTTCCATAATAACAAGGCTACCATCCCTTAGAGAAACCAAAATCTCGACAACAAGCTACCTTCCATAATGACAAGGCTACCATCCATTGGAGTTACAAAGATATCGACAACAGACTACCTTCCATAATGACAAGGCTACCATCCATTGGAGTCATAAAGATATCGACAACATACTACCTTCCATAGTGACAAGGATACCATCCATTGGAATAACAAAAATCACGACAACAGACTACCTTCCATAATGACAAGGCTACCATCCATTGGAGTAACAAAAAACTCGACAACAGACTTCCTTTCATAATGACTAGGTTACCATCCATTGGAGTAACAAAGATATCGACAACAGACTACGTTCCATAACGACAAGGCTACAATCCATCATAGTAACAAAAATCTCGACAACAGACTACCTTCCATAATGAAAAGGCTACCATCCATTGTAGTCACAAAAATATCGACAATAGACTACCTTCCATAATGACAAGGCTACCATCCATTGGAGTAACAAAAATCTCGACAACAGACTAGCTCCCATAATGACAAGGCTGCCATCCATTGGAATAACAAAAATATTGAAAACACACTACCTTCCATAATGACAAGGCTACCATCCCTTAGAGTAACAAAAATCTCGACAACAAACTACCTTCCATAATGACAAGGCTACCGTCCATTAGATTAACAAAGATATCGACAACATACTACGTTCCATAGTGACAAGGCTACCATCCATTGGAGTAACAAAAATCACGACAACAGATTACCTTCCATAATGACAAAGCTACCATCCATTGGAATAACAAAAATATCGAAAATACACTACCTTCCATAATGACAAGGCTACCATCCATTGGAGTAACAAAAATCTCGACAACAGACTAGCTTCCATAATGACAAGGCTACCATCCATTGTAGTCACAAAAATATAGACAATAGACTACCTTCCACAATGACAAGGTTACCATCCATTGGAGTAACAAAAATATCGACAACAGACTAGCTTCCATAATGACAAGGCTACAATCCATTGGAATAACAAAAATATCGACAACACACTACCTTCCATAATGACAAGGCTACCATCCCTTAGAGTAACAAAATTCTCGACAACAGACTACCTTCCATAATGACAAGGCTACCGTCCATTAGATTAACAAAGATATCGACAGCATACTAAGTTCCATAGTGACAAGGCTACCATCCATTGGAGTAACAAAAATCACGACAACAGACTACCTTCCATAATGACAAGGCTACCATCAATTGGAATAACAAAAATATCGAAAATAGACTACCTTCCAAAATGACAAGGCTACCATCCATTGGAGTAACAAAAATATCGACAATAGACTAGCTTCCATAATAACAAGGCTACCATCCTTTGGAATAACAAAAATATCGACAAGACACTACCTCCCATAATAACAAGGCTACCATCCCTTAGAGTAACAAAAATCTCGACAACAGGCTACCTTCCATAATGACAAGGCTACCATCCATTGGAGTTACAAAGATATCGACAACATACTAACTTGCATAGTGACAAGGCTACCATCCATGGGAGTAATAAAAATCACAACAACAGATTACCTTCAATAATGACAAGGCTACCATCCATTGCAGTGAAAAAAATCTCGACAATAGACTACCTTCCATAATGACAAGGCTACCATCTATTGTTGTAACAAAAATATGGACAACAGACTAATTTCCATAATGACAAGGCTACCATCCATTGTAGTGACAAAAATCTTGACAACAGACTACCTTCCATAATGACAAGGCTACCATCCCTTGGAGTAACAAAAATCTCGACAGCAGACTACCTTCCATAATGACAAGGCTACCATCCATTGGAGTTACAAAGATATCGACAACATACTACCTTCCATAGTGACAAGGCTACCATCCATTGGAGTAACAAAAATCACGACAACAGACTACCTTCCATAATGACAAGGCTACCATCCATTGGAGTAACAAAAATCTCGACAACAGACTAGCTCCCATAATGACAAGGCTGCCATCCATTGGAATAACAAAAATATTGACAACACACTACCTTCCATAATGACAAGGCTACCATCCCTTAGAGTAACAAAAATCTCGAAAACAAACTACCTTCCATAATGACAAGGCTACCGTCCATTAGATTAACAAAGATATCGACAACATACTACGTTCCATAGTGACAAGGCTACCATCCATTGGAGTAACAAAAATCACGACAACAGACTACCTTCCATAATGACAAGGCTACCATCCATTGGAATAACAAAAATATCGAAAATACACTACCTTCCATAATGACAAGGCTACCATCCATTGGAGTAACAAAAATCTCGACAACAGACTAGCTTCCATAATGACAAGGCTACCATCCATTGTAGTCACAAAAATATAGACAATAGACTACCTTCCACAATGACAAGGTTACCATCCATTGGAGTAACAAAAATATCGACAACAGACTAGCTTCCATAATGACAAGGCTACAATCCATTGGAATAACAAAAATATCGACAACACACTACCTTCCATAATGACAAGGCTACCATCCCTTAGAGTAACAAAAATCTCGACAACAGACTACCTTCCATAATGACAAGGCTACCGTCCATTAGATTAACAAAGATATCGATAGCATACTAAGTTCCATAGTGACAAGGCTATCATCCATTGGAGTAACAAAAATCACGACAACAGACTACCTTCCGTAATGACAAGGCTACCATCAATTGGAATAACAAAAATATCGAAAATAGACTACCTTCCAAAATGACAAGGCTACCATCCATTGGAGTAACAAAAATATCGACAATAGACTAGCTTCCATAATAACAAGGCTACCATCCTTTGGAATAACAAAAATATCGACAAGACACTACCTCCCATAATAACAAGGCTACCATCCCTTAGAGTAACAAAAATCTCGACAACAGGCTACCTTCCATAATGACAAGGCCACCATCCATTGGAGTTACAAAGATATCGACAACATACTACCTTCCATAGTGACAAGGCTACCATCCAAGGGAGTAACAAAAATCACAACAACAGATTACCTTTAATAATGACAAGACTACCATCCATTGCAGTGACAAAAATCTCGACAATAGACTACCTTCCATAATGACAACGCTACCATCTATTGTTGTAACAAAAATCTGGACAACAAACTAATTTCCATAATGACAAGGCTACCATCCATTGTAGTGACAAAAATCTCGACAACAGACTACCTTCCATAATGACAAGGCTACCATCCCTTAGAGTAACAAAAATCTCGACAACAGACTACCTTCCATAATGACAAGGCTACCATCCATTGGAGTTACAAAGATATCGACAACATACTACCTTCCATAGTGACAAGGCTACCATCCATTGGAGTAACAAAAATCACGACAACAGACTACCTTCCATAATGACAAGGCTACCATCCATTGGAGTAACAAAAAACTCGACAACAGACTACCTTCCATAATGACTAGGTTACCATCCATTGGAGTAACAAAGATATCGACAACAGACTACCTTCCATAACGACAAGGCTACAATCCATCATAGTAACAAAAATCTCAACAACAGACTAGCTTCCATAATGACAAGGCTACCATCCATTGGAGTCACAAAAATATAGACAATAGACTACCTTCCACAATGACAAGGCTATCATCCATTGGAGTAACAAAAATCTCGACAACATACTAGCTTCCATAATGACAAGGCTACCATCCATTGGAATAACAAAATATCGAAAACACACTACCTTCCATAATGACAAGGCTACCATCCCTTAGAGTAACAAAAATCACGACAACAGACTACCTTCCATAATGACAAGGCTACCGTCCATTAGATTAACAAAGATATCGACAACATACTATGTTCCATAGTGACAAGGCTACCATCCATTGGAGTAACAAAAATCACGACAACAGACTACCTTCCATAATGACAAGGCTACCATCAATTGGAATAACAAAAATAACGAAAATAGACTACCTTCAATAATGACAAGGCTACCATCCATTGGAGTAACAAAAATATCGACAATAGACTACCTTCCATAATGACAACGCTACCATCTATTGTTGTAACAAAAATCTGGACAACAAACTAATTTCCATAATGACAAGGCTACCATCCATTGTAGTGACAAAAATCTCGACAACAGACTACCTTCCATAATGACAAGGCTACCATCCCTTAGAGTAACAAAAATCTCGACAACAGACTACCTTCCATAATGACAAGGCTACCATCCATTGGAGTTACAAAGATATCGACAACATACTACCTTCCATAGTGACAAGGCTACCATCCATTGGAGTAACAAAAATCACGACAACAGACTACCTTCCATAATGACAAGGCTACCATCCATTGGAGTAACAAAAAACTCGACAACAGACTACCTTCCATAATGACTAGGTTACCATCCATTGGAGTAACAAAGATATCGACAACAGACTACCTTCCATAACGACAAGGCTACAATCCATCATAGTAACAAAAATCTCAACAACAGACTAGCTTCCATAATGACAAGGCTACCATCCATTGGAGTCACAAAAATATAGACAATAGACTACCTTCCACAATGACAAGGCTATCATCCATTGGAGTAACAAAAATCTCGACAACATACTAGCTTCCATAATGACAAGGCTACCATCCATTGGAATAACAAAATATCGAAAACACACTACCTTCCATAATGACAAGGCTACCATCCCTTAGAGTAACAAAAATCACGACAACAGACTACCTTCCATAATGACAAGGCTACCGTCCATTAGATTAACAAAGATATCGACAACATACTATGTTCCATAGTGACAAGGCTACCATCCATTGGAGTAACAAAAATCACGACAACAGACTACCTTCCATAATGACAAGGCTACCATCAATTGGAATAACAAAAATAACGAAAATAGACTACCTTCAATAATGACAAGGCTACCATCCATTGGAGTAACAAAAATATCGACAATAGACTAGCTTCCATAATGACAAGGCTACCATCCTTTGGAATAACAAAAATATCGACAAGACACTACCTTCCATAATAACAAGGCTACCATCCCTTAGAGTAACAAAAATCTCGACAACAGGCTACCTTCCATAATGACAAGGCTACCATCCATTGGAGTTACAAAGATATCGACAACATACTGCCTTCCATAGTGACAAGGCTGCCATCCATGGGAGTAACAAAAATCACAACAACAGAGTACCTTCCATAATGACAAGGCTACCATCCATTGCTGTGACAAAAATCTCGACAATAGACTACCTTCCATAATGACAAGGCTACCATCCATTGGAGTAACAAAAATCCCGAAAATAACCTACCTTTAATAATGACAAGGCTACCATCCATTGGAGCAACAAAAAACTCGACAACAGACTACCTTCCATAATGACTAGGTTACAATCCATTGGAGTAACAAAGATATCGACAACAGACTACCTTCCATAACGACAAGGCTACAATCCATCGTAGTAACAAAAATTTGGACAACAGACTACCTTCCATAATGAAAAGGCTACCATCCATTGGAGTAACAAAAATATCGACAACAGACTAGCTTCCATAATGACAAGGCTACCATCCATTGGAATAACAAAAATATCGACAACACACTACCTTCCATAATGACAAGGCTACCATCCCTTAGAGTAACAAAAATATCGACAACAGACTACCTTCCATAATGACTAGCCTACTGTCCATTGAATTAACAAAGATATAGAAAACATACTACGTTCCATAGTGACAAGACTAACATCCATTGGAGTAACAAAAATTACGGCAACAGACTACCTTCCATAATGACAAGGCTACCATCCGTTGGAATAACAAAAATATCGAAAATAGACTACCTTCCATAATGACAAGGCTACCATCCATTAGAGTAACAAAAATCTCGACAACAGACTAGCTTCCATAATGACAAGGCTACCATCCTTTGGAATAACAAAAATATCGACAAGACACTAGCTTCCATAATAACAAGGCTACAATCCCTTAGAGTAACAAAAATCTCGACAACAGACTACCTTCGATAATGACAAGGCTACCATCCATTGGAGTTACAATGATATGGACAACATACTACCTTCCATAGTGACAAGGCTACCATCCATTGGAGTAACAAAAATCACGACAGCAGACTACCTTCCATAATGTAAAGGCTACCATCCATTGGAATAACAAAAATATCGACAATAGACTACCTTCCATAATGACAAGGCTACCATCCATTGGAGCAACAAAAAACTCGACAACAGACTACCTTCCATAATGACTAGGTTACCATCCATTGGAGTAACAAAGATATCGACAATAGACTACCTTCCATAACGACAAGGCTACAATCCATCGTAGTAACAAAAATCTCGGCAACAGACTACCTTCCATAATGAAAAGGCTACCATCCATTGTAGTCACAAAAATATCGACAATAGACTACCTTCCACAATGACAAGGCTACCATCCATTAGAGTAACATAAATCTCGACAACAGACTAGCTTCCATAATGACAAGGCTACCATCCATTGGAATAACAAAAATATCGACAACACACTACCTTCCATAATGACAAGGCTACCATCCCTTAGAGTAACAAAAATATCGACAACAGACTACATTCCATAATGACTAGCCTACCGTCCATTGAATTAACAAAGATATAGAAAACATACTATGTTCCATAGTGACAAGGCTACCATCCATTGGAATAACAAAAATATCGAAAATAGACTACCTTCCATAATGACAAGGCTACCATCCATTAGAGTAACAAAAATCTCGACAACAGACTAGCTTCCATAATGACAAGGCTACCATCCTTTGGAATAACCAAAATATCGACAAGACACTACCTTCCATAATAACAAGGCTACGATCCCTTAGAGTAATAAAAATCTCGACAACAGGCTACCTTCCATAATGATAAGGCTACGATCCATTGGAGTTACAAAGATATCGACAACATACTACCTTCCATAGTGAAAAGGCTACCATCCATTTTAGTAACAAAAATCACGACAACAGAGTACCTTCCATAATGACAAGGCTACCATCTATTGTTGTAACATAAATCTGGACAACAGACTACCTACCATAATGACAAGGCTACCATCCATTGGAGTAAAAAAAATCCCGACAATAACCTACCTTCCGTAATGACAAGGCTACCATCCATGGGAGTAACAGAAATCTCGACAATAGACTACCTTCAATAATGACAAGGCTACCATCCATTGGAGTAACAAAAAACTCGACAACAGACTACCTTCCATAATGACTAGGTTACCATCCATTGGAGTAAAAAAGATATCGACAACAGACTACCTTCCATAACAACAAGGCTACAATCCATCGTAGTAACAGAAATCTCGACAATAGACTACCTTCCATAATGAAAAGGCTACCATCCATTGTAGTCACAAAAATGTCGACAATAGACTACCTTCCTTAATGAAAAGGCTACCATCCATTGGAGTAACAAAAATCTCGACAACAGACTCTCTTCCATAATGACAAGGCTACTATCCATTGGAATAACAAAAATATCGACAACACACTACCTTCCATAATGACAAGGCTACCAACCCTTAGAGTAACAAAAATCTCGACAACAGACTACCTTCCATAATGACAAGGCTACCGACCATTGGATTAACAATGATATCGACAACATACTATGTTCCATAGTGACAAGACTACCATCCATTGGAGTAACAAAAATCACGACAACAGACTACCTTCCATAATAACAAGGCTACCATCCATTGGAATAACAAAAATATCGAAAATAGACTACCTTCCACAATGATAAGGCTACCATCCATTGGAGTAACAAAAATCTCGACAACAGACTTGCTTCCATAATGACAAGGCTACCATCCTTTGGAATAACAAAAATATCGACAAGACACTACCTTCCATAATAACAAGGATACCATCCCTTAGAGTAACAAAAATCTCGACAACAGGCTACCTTCCATAATGACAAGGCTACCATCCATTGGAGTACAAAGATATCAACAACATACTACGTTCCATATTGACAAGGCTACCAGCCATTGCAGTAACAAAAATCACGACAACAAAGTACCTTCCATAATTACAAGGCTACCATCCATTGCAGTGACAAAAATCTGGACAACAGACTACCTTCCGTAATGACAAGGCTACCATCTATTATTGTAACAAAAATTTGGACAACATACTACCTTCCATAATGACAAGGCTACCATCCCTTAGAGTAACAAAAATATCAACAACAGACTACCTTCCATAATGACTAGGTTATCATCCATTGGAGTAACAAAGATATCGACAACAAACTACCTTCCATAACGACAAGGCTACAGTCCATCGTAGTAACAAAAATCTCGACAACAGACTACCTTCAATAATGAGAAGGCTACCATCCAATGTAGTCACAAAAATATCGACAATAGACTACCTTCCACAATGACAAGGCTACCATCCATTGGAGTAATAAAAATCTCGACAACAGACTAGCTTCCATAATGACAAGGCTACCATCCATTGGAATAACAAAAATATCGACAACACACTACCTTCCATAATGACAAGGCTACCATCCCTTAGAGTAACAAAAATCTCGACAACAGACTACCTTCCATAATGACAAGGCTACCGACCATTGGATTAACAATGATATCGACAACATACTATGTTCCATAGTGACAAGACTACCATCCATTGGAGTAACAAAAATCACGACAACAGACTACCTTCCATAATAACAAGGCTACCATCCATTGGAATAACAAAAATATCGAAAATAGACTACCTTCCACAATGATAAGGCTACCATCCATTGGAGTAACAAAAATCTCGACAACAGACTTGCTTCCATAATGACAAGGCTACCATCCTTTGGAATAACAAAAATATCGACAAGACACTACCTTCCATAATAACAAGGATACCATCCCTTAGAGTAACAAAAATCTCGACAACAGGCTACCTTCCATAATGACAAGGCTACCATCCATTGGAGTACAAAGATATCAACAACATACTACGTTCCATATTGACAAGGCTACCATCCATTGCAGTAACAAAAATCACGACAACAAAGTACCTTCCATAATTACAAGGCTTCCATCCATTGCAGTGACAAAAATCTGGACAACAGACTACCTTCCGTAATGACAAGGCTACCATCTATTATTGTAACAAAAATTTGGACAACATACTACCTTCCATAATGACAAGACTACCATCCCTTAGAGTAACAAAAATATCAACAACAGACTACCTTCCATAATGACTAGGTTATCATCCATTGGAGTAACAAAGATATCGACAACAAACTACCTTCCATAACGACAAGGCTACAGTCCATCGTAGTAACAAAAATCTCGACAACAGACTACCTTCAATAATGAGAAGGCTACCATCCAATGTAGTCACAAAAATATCGACAATAGACTACCTTCCACAATGACAAGGCTACCATCCATTGGAGTAATAAAAATCTCGACAACAGACTAGCTTCCATAATGACAAGGCTACCATCCATTGGAATAACAAAAATATCGACAACACACTACCTTCCATAATGACAAGGCTACCATCCCTTAGAGTAACCAAAATATCGACAACACACTACCTTCCATAATGACTAGCCTACCGTCCATTGGATTAAAAAAGATATAAAAAACATACTACGTTCCATAGTGACAAGACTACCATCCATTGGAGTAACAAAAATAACGACAACGGACTACCTTCCATAATGACAAGGCTACCATCCATTGGAATAACAAAAATATCGAAAATAGACTACCTTCCATAATGACAACGCTACCATCCATTAGAGTAACAAAAATCTTGACAACAGACTAGCTTCCATAATGACAAGGCTACCATCCTTTGGAATAACAAAAATATCAACAAGACACTACCTTCCATAATAACAAGGCTACCGTCCCTTAGAGTAATAAAAATATCGACAATAGGCTACCTTCCATAATGACAAGGCTACAATCCATTGGAGTTACAAACATATCGACAACATACTACCTTCCATAGCGAAAAGGCTACCATCCATTGCAGTAACAAAAAATCACGACTACAGAGTACCTTCCATAATGACAAGGCTACCATCCATTGCAGTGACAAAAATCTAGACAACAGACTACCTTCCATAATGACAAGGCTACCATCTATTGTTGTAACAAAAATCTGGACAACAGACTACCTTCCATAATGACAAGGCTACCATCCATTGGAGTTACAAAGATATCGACAACAGACTACCTTCCATAATGAAAAGGTTACCATCCATTGGAGTAACAAAAAACTCGACAACAGACTACCTTCCATAATGACTAGGTTACCATCCATTGGAGTAACAAATATATCGACAACAGACTACCTTCCATAATGACAAGGCTACAATCCATCGTAGTAACAGAAATCTCGACAACAGACTACCTTCCATAATGAAAAGGCTACCTTCTATTGTAGTCACAAAAATATCGACAATAGACTACCTTCCACAATTACAAGGCTACCATCCATTGGAGTAACAAAAATCTCGACAACAGACTAGCTTCCATAATGACAAGGCTACCATCCTTTGGAATAACAAAAATATCGACAAGACACTACCTTCCATAATAACAAGGCTACCATCCCTTAGAGTAACAAAAATCTCGACAACAGGCTACCTTCCATAATGACAAGGCTACCATCCATTGGAGTTACAAAGATATCGACAACATACTACCTTCCATATTGACAAGGCTACCATCCATTGCAGTAACAAAAATCATGACAACAAAGTACCTTCTATAATGACAAGGCTACCATCCATTGCAGTGACAAAAATCTGGACAACAGACTACCTTCCGTAATGACAAGGCTACCATCTATTATTGTAACAAAAATTTGGACAACAGACTACCTTCCATAATGACAAGGCTACCATCCATTGCAGTGACAAAAATCTCGATAACAGACTACCTTCCATAATGACACGGCTACCATCTATTGTTGTAACATAAATCTGGACAACAAACTACCTTCCATAATGACAAGGCTACCATCCATTGGAGTAACAAAAATCCCGACAATATCCTACCTTCCATAATGACAAGGCTACCATCCATTGGAGTAACAGAAATCTCGACAACAGACTACCTTCCATAATGACAAGGCTACCATCCATTGGAGTAACAAAAATCTCGACAGCAGACTACCTTCCATAATAACAAGGGTACCATCATTGGAGTAACAAAAATATCCACAAGAGACTACCTTCCATAATGACAAGGCTACAATCCATTGGAGTATAAAAAATCTCGACAACAGACTACCTTCCATAATGACAAGGCTACCATCCATTGTAGTAACAAAAATCTCGACAACCGACTACCTTCCATAATGACAAGGCTACCATCCATTGGATTAAGAAAGGTATCGTCAACATACTACGTTCCATCGTGACAAGGCTACCATCGATTGGAGTAACAAAAATCACGACAACAGACTACCTTCCATATTGACAAGGCTACCATCCATTGGAATAACAAAAATATCGACAATAGACTACCTTCCATAATGATAAGGCTACCATCCATTAGAGTAACAAAAATCTCGACAATATACTAGCTTCAATAATGACAAGGCTACCATCCTTTGGAATAACAAAAATATCGATAGGACACTACCTTCCATAATAACAAGGCTACCATCCCTTAGAGTAACAAAAATCTCGACAACAGACTACCTTCCATAATGACAAGGCTACCATCCATTGGAGTTACAAAGATATCGACAACATACTAACTTCCGTAGTGACAAGGCTACCATCCATTAGAGTAACAAAAATCACGACAACAAACTACCTTCCATAATGACAAGGCTACAATCCATTGGAATAACAAAAAATATAGACAACACACTACCTTCCATAATGATAAGCCTACCATCCAATGGAGTAACAAAAATATCGACAACATGATACCTTCCATAATGACAAGGCTACCATCCATTGTTGTAACAAAAATCTCAGCAACAGGCTACCTTCCATAATTACAAGGCTACCATCCATTGGAGTTACAAAGATATCGACAACATACTACCATCCATAGTGACAAGGCTACCATCCATTGCAGTAACAAAAATCACGACAATAGAGTACCTTCCATAATGACAAGGCTACCATCCATTGCAGTGACAAAAATATGGACAACAAACTACCTTCCATAATGACAAGGCTACCATCTATTGTTGTAACAAAAATCTGGACAACAGACTACCTTCCATAATGACAAGGCTACCATCCGTTGCAGTGACAAAAATCTGGACAACAGACTACCTTCCATAATGACAAGGCTACCATCTATTGTTGTAACGTAAATCTGGACAACAGACTACCTACCATAATGACAAGGCTACAATCCATTGGAGTAACAAAAATCCCGACAATAACCTACCTTCCATAATGACAAGGCTACCATCCATTGGAGTAACAGAAATCTCGACAACAGACTACCTTCCATAATGACAAGGCTACCATCCATTGGAGTAACAAAAATCTCGACAGCAGACTACCTTCCATAATAACAAGGGTACCATCATTGGAGTAACAAAAATATCCACAAGAGACTACCTTCCATAATGACAAGGCTACAATCCATTGGAGTATAAAAAATCTCGACAACAGACTACCTTCCATAATGACAAGGCTACCATCCATTGTAGTAACAAAAATCTCGACAACCGACTACCTTCCATAATGACAAGGCTACCATCCATTGGATTAAGAAAGGTATCGTCAACATACTACGTTCCATCGTGACAAGGCTACCATCGATTGGAGTAACAAAAATCACGACAACAGACTACCTTCCATATTGACAAGGCTACCATCCATTGGAATAACAAAAATATCGACAATAGACTACCTTCCATAATGATAAGGCTACCATCCATTAGAGTAACAAAAATCTCGACAATATACTAGCTTCAATAATGACAAGGCTACCATCCTTTGGAATAACAAAAATATCGATAGGACACTACCTTCCATAATAACAAGGCTACCATCCCTTAGAGTAACAAAAATCTCGACAACAGACTACCTTCCATAATGACAAGGCTACCATCCATTGGAGTTACAAAGATATCGACAACATACTAACTTCCGTAGTGACAAGGCTACCATCCATTAGAGTAACAAAAATCACGACAACAAACTACCTTCCATAATGACAAGGCTACAATCCATTGGAATAACAAAAAATATAGACAACACACTACCTTCCATAATGATAAGCCTACCATCCAATGGAGTAACAAAAATATCGACAACATGATACCTTCCATAATGACAAGGCTACCATCCATTGTTGTAACAAAAATCTCAGCAACAGGCTACCTTCCATAATTACAAGGCTACCATCCATTGGAGTTACAAAGATATCGACAACATACTACCATCCATAGTGACAAGGCTACCATCCATTGCAGTAACAAAAATCACGACAATAGAGTACCTTCCATAATGACAAGGCTACCATCCATTGCAGTGACAAAAATATGGACAACAAACTACCTTCCATAATGACAAGGCTACCATCTATTGTTGTAACAAAAATCTGGACAACAGACTACCTTCCATAATGACAAGGCTACCATCCGTTGCAGTGACAAAAATCTGGACAACAGACTACCTTCCATAATGACAAGGCTACCATCTATTGTTGTAACGTAAATCTGGACAACAGACTACCTACCATAATGACAAGGCTACAATCCATTGGAGTAACAAAAATCCCGACAATAACCTACCTTCCATAATGACAAGGCTACCATCCATTGGAGTAACAGAAATCTCGACAACAGACTACCTTCCATAATGACAAGGCTACCATCCATTGGAGTAACAAAAATCTCGACAGCAGACTACCTTCCATAATAACAAGGGTACCATCATTGGAGTAACAAAAATATCCACAAGAGACTACCTTCCATAATGACAAGGCTACAATCCATTGGAGTATAAAAAATCTCGACAACAGACTACCTTCCATAATGACAAGGCTACCATCCATTGTAGTAACAAAAATCTCGACAACCGACTACCTTCCATAATGACAAGGCTACCATCCATTGGATTAAGAAAGGTATCGTCAACATACTACGTTCCATCGTGACAAGGCTACCATCGATTGGAGTAACAAAAATCACGACAACAGACTACCTTCCATATTGACAAGGCTACCATCCATTGGAATAACAAAAATATCGACAATAGACTACCTTCCATAATGATAAGGCTACCATCCATTAGAGTAACAAAAATCTCGACAATATACTAGCTTCAATAATGACAAGGCTACCATCCTTTGGAATAACAAAAATATCGATAGGACACTACCTTCCATAATAACAAGGCTACCATCCCTTAGAGTAACAAAAATCTCGACAACAGACTACCTTCCATAATGACAAGGCTACCATCCATTGGAGTTACAAAGATATCGACAACATACTAACTTCCGTAGTGACAAGGCTACCATCCATTAGAGTAACAAAAATCACGACAACAAACTACCTTCCATAATGACAAGGCTACAATCCATTGGAATAACAAAAAATATAGACAACACACTACCTTCCATAATGATAAGCCTACCATCCAATGGAGTAACAAAAATATCGACAACATGATACCTTCCATAATGACAAGGCTACCATCCATTGTTGTAACAAAAATCTCAGCAACAGGCTACCTTCCATAATTACAAGGCTACCATCCATTGGAGTTACAAAGATATCGACAACATACTACCATCCATAGTGACAAGGCTACCATCCATTGCAGTAACAAAAATCACGACAATAGAGTACCTTCCATAATGACAAGGCTACCATCCATTGCAGTGACAAAAATATGGACAACAAACTACCTTCCATAATGACAAGGCTACCATCTATTGTTGTAACAAAAATCTGGACAACAGACTACCTTCCATAATGACAAGGCTACCATCCGTTGCAGTGACAAAAATCTGGACAACAGACTACCTTCCATAATGACAAGGCTACCATCTATTGTTGTAACGTAAATCTGGACAACAGACTACCTACCATAATGACAAGGCTACAATCCATTGGAGTAACAAAAATCCCGACAATAACCTACCTTCCATAATGACAAGGCTACCATCCATTGGAGTAACAGAAATCTCGACAACAGACTACCTTCCATAATGACAAGGCTACCATCCATTGGAGTAACAAAAATCTCGAGAGCAGATTACCTTCCATAGTGACAAGGGTACCATCATTGGAGTAACAAAAATATCCACAAGAGACTACCTTCCATAATGACAAGGCTACAATCCATTGGAGTATAAAAAATCCCGACAATAGACTACCTTCCATAATGACAAGGCTACCATCTATTGGAGTAACAAAGATATCGACAATAGACTATCTTCCATAACGACAAGGCTACAATCCATTGTAGTAACAATAATCTCGACAATAGACTACCTTCCACAATGACAAGGCTACCATCCATTAGAGTAAGAGAAAATCACAACGACGGAATACCTTCCATAATTACAAGGCTACCATCCATTGCAATGACAAAAATCTCGACAACAGACCACCTTCAAGAATGACAAGGCTACCATCTATTGTTGTTACAAAAATCTGGACAACAGACTACCTTCCATAATGACAAGGCTACCATCCATTGGAGTAACAAAAATCTCGACAACAGACTACCTTCCATAATGACTAGTTTACCATCCATTAGAGTAACAAAGATATCGACAACAAACTACCTTCCATAACGACAAGGCTACAATCCATTGTAGTAACAAAAATATCGACAATAGACTACCATCCATAATGACAAGGCCATCATCCATTGGAATAACAAAAATATCGACAACATACTACCTTCCATAATGACAAGGCTACCATCCCTTAGAGTATCAAAAATCTCGACAACAAACTACCTTCCATAATGACAAGGCTACCATCTATTATTGTAACAAAAATATAGACAACAAACTACCTTCCATAATGACAAGGTTACCATCCTTTGGAATAACAATAATATCAACAAGACACTACCTTCCATAATAACTAGGCTACCATCCCTTAGAGTAACAAAAATCTCGACAACAGACTACCTTCCATAATGACAAGGCTAACATCCATTGTAGTTACAAAGATATCGACAACATACTACCTTTCATAGTGAGAAGGCTACCATCCATTGGAGTAACAAAAATCACCACAATAGACTACCTTCAATAATGACAAGGCTACTATCCATTGGAATAACAAAAATCTCGACAACACACTACCTTTCATAATGACAAGCCTACCATCCAATGGAGTAACAAAAATATCGATAATAGATTACCTTCCATAATGACAAGTCTACCATCCATTGGAGTAACAAAAATATGAAAAACAGGCTACTGTCCTTTATGACAAGGCTATCATCCATTGGAGTAACAGAAAATCTCAACGACAGACTACCTTCCATAATGGCAAGGCTACCATCCATTGCAGTGACAAAAATCTCGACAACAGACTACCTTCCAGAATGACAAGGCTACCATCTATTGTTGTAACAAAAATATGGACAATAGACTACCTTCCATTGGAGTAACAAAAATCCCGACAATAACCTACCTTCCATAATGACAAGGCTGCCATCCATTAGAGTAACAGAAATCTCGACAACAGAGTACCTTCCATAATGACAAGCCTACCATCCATTGGAGTAACAAAAATATAAACAACAGACTACTGTCCTTAATGACAAGGCTACCATACATTGGAGTAACAGAAAATCACAACGACATACTACCTTCCATAATGACAAGGCTACCATCCATTGCAGTGACAAAAATCTTGACAACATACTACCTTCCATAATGACAAGGCTACAATCTATTGTTGTAACAAAAATATAGACAACAAACTACCTTCCATAATGACAAGGTTACCATCCTTTGGAATAACAAAAATATCGACAAGACACTACCTTCCATAATAACAAGGCTACCATCCCTTAGATTAACAAAAATCTCGAGAATAGACTACCTTCCATAATGACAAGGCTACCATCCATTGGAGTTACAAAGATATTGACAACATACTACCTTCCATAGTGACAAGGCTACCATCCATTGGAGTAACAAAAATCACGACAACAGACTATCTTCCATAATGACAAGGCTACCATCCATTGGAATAATAAAAATATTGACAACACACTACCTTCCATAATGACAAGCCTACCATCCAATGGAGTAACAAAAATATCGATAATATATTACCTTCCATAATGACAAGTCTACCATCCATTGGAGTAACAAAAATATAAACAAAAGACTATTGTCCTTAATGACAAGGCTACCATACATTGGAGTAACAGAAAATCACAACGACAAACTACCTTCCATAATGACAAGGCTATCATCCATTGCAGTGACAAAAATCTCGACAACAGACCACCTTCGAGAATGACAAGGCTACCATCTATTGTTGTAACAAAAATCTGGACAACAAACTACCTCCCATAATGACAAGGCTACCATCCATTGGAGTAACAAAAATCCCGACAATAACCTACCTTCCATAATGAAAAGGCTACCATCCAATAGAGTAACAGAAATCTCGACAACAGAGTACCTTCCATAATGACAAGTCTACAATCCATTGGAGTAACAAAAATCACGACAACAGACTACCTTCCACAATGACAAGGCTACCATCCATTGGAGTAACAGAAAATCACAACGACAGATTACCTTCCATAATGAAAAGGCTACCATCCATTGTAGTGATAAATATCTCGACAACATACTACCTTCCATAATGACAAGGCTACCATCTATTGTTGTAACAAAAATATAGACAACAAACTACCTTCCATAAGGACAAGGTTACCATCCTTTGGAATAACAAAAATATCGACAAGACACTACCTTCCATAATAACAAGGCTACCATCCCTTAGAGTAACAAAAATCTCGACAACAGACTACCTTCCATAATGACAAGGCTACCATCCATTGGAGTTACAAAGATATCGACGACATACTACCTTCAATAGTGACAAGGCTACCATCCATTGGAGTAACAAAAATCACGACAACAGACTATCTTCCATAATGACAAGGCTACCATCCATTGGAATAATAAAAATATTGACAACACACTACCTTCCATAATGACAAGCCTACCATCCAATGGAGTAACAAAAATATCGATAATATATTACCTTCCATAATGACAAGTCTACCATCCATTGGAGTAACAAAAATATAAACAAAAGACTACTGTCCTTAATGACAAGGCTACCATACATTGGAGTAACAGAAAATCACAACGACAGACTACCTTCCATAATGACAAGGCTATCATCCATTGCAGTGACAAAAATCTCGACAACAGACCACCTTCGAGAATGACAAGGCTACCATCTATTGTTGTAACAAAAATCTGGACAACATACTACCTCCCATAATGATAAGGCTACCATCCATTGGAGTAACAAAAATCCCGACAATAACCTACCTTCCATAATGAAAAGGCTACCATCCATTAGAGTAACAGAAATCTCGACAACAGAGTACCTTCCATAATGACAAGGCTACAATCCATTGGAGTAACAAAAATCACGACACCAGACTACCTTCCACAATGACAAGGCTACCATACATTGGAGTAACAGAAAATCACAACGACAGACTACCTTCCATAATGACAAGGCTATCATCCATTGCAGTGACAAAAATCTCGACAACAGACCACCTTCGAGAATGACAAGGCTACCATCTATTGTTGTAACAAAAATCTGGACAACAAACTACCTCCCATAATGACAAGGCTACCATCCATTGGAGTAACAAAAATCCCGACAATAACCTACCTTCCATAATGAAAAGGCTACCATCCAATAGAGTAACAGAAATCTCGACAACAGAGTACCTTCCATAATGACAAGTCTACAATCCATTGGAGTAACAAAAATCACGACAACAGACTACCTTCCACAATGACAAGGCTACCATCCATTGGAGTAACAGAAAATCACAACGACAGATTACCTTCCATAATGAAAAGGCTACCATCCATTGTAGTGATAAATATCTCGACAACATACTACCTTCCATAATGACAAGGCTACCATCTATTGTTGTAACAAAAATATAGACAACAAACTACCTTCCATAAGGACAAGGTTACCATCCTTTGGAATAACAAAAATATCGACAAGACACTACCTTCCATAATAACAAGGCTACCATCCCTTAGAGTAACAAAAATCTCGACAACAGACTACCTTCCATAATGACAAGGCTACCATCCATTGGAGTTACAAAGATATCGACGACATACTACCTTCCATAGTGACAAGGCTACCATCCATTGGAGTAACAAAAATCACGACAACAGACTATCTTCCATAATGACAAGGCTACCATCCATTGGAATAATAAAAATATTGACAACACACTACCTTCCATAATGACAAGCCTACCATCCAATGGAGTAACAAAAATATCGATAATATATTACCTTCCATAATGACAAGTCTACCATCCATTGGAGTAACAAAAATATAAACAAAAGACTACTGTCCTTAATGACAAGGCTACCATACATTGGAGTAACAGAAAATCACAACGACAGACTACCTTCCATAATGACAAGGCTATCATCCATTGCAGTGACAAAAATCTCGACAACAGACCACCTTCGAGAATGACAAGGCTACCATCTATTGTTGTAACAAAAATCTGGACAACATACTACCTCCCATAATGATAAGGCTACCATCCATTGGAGTAACAAAAATCCCGACAATAACCTACCTTCCATAATGAAAAGGCTACCATCCATTAGAGTAACAGAAATCTCGACAACAGAGTACCTTCCATAATGACAAGGCTACAATCCATTGGAGTAACAAAAATCACGACAACAGACTACCTTCCACAATGACAAGGCTACCATCCATTGGAGTAACAGAAAATCACAACGACAGATTACCTTCCATAATGACAAGGCTACCATCCATTGTAGTGATAAAAATCTCGACAACATACTACCTTCCATAATGACAAGGCTACCATCTATTGTTGTAACAAAAATATAGACAACAAACTACCTTCCATAATGACAAGGTTACCATCCTTTGGAATAACAAAAATATCGACAAGACACTACCTTCCATAATAACAAGGCTACCATCCCTTAGAGTAACAAAAATCTCGACAACAGACTACCTTCCATAATGACAAGGCTACCATCCATTGGAGTTACAAAGATATCGACAACATACTACCTTCCATAGTGACAAGGCTACCATCCATTGGAGTAACAAAAATCACGACAACAGACTATCTTCCATAATGACAAGGCTACCATCCATTGGAATAATAAAAATATTGACAACACACTACCTTCCATAATGACAAGCCTACCATCCAATGGAGTAACAAAAATATCGATAATATATTACCTTCCATAATGACAAGTCTACCATCCATTGGAGTAACAAAAATATAAACAAAAGACTACTGTCCTTAATGACAAGGCTACCATACATTGGAGTAACAGAAAATCACAACGACAAACTACCTTCCATAATGACAAGGCTATCATCCATTGCAGTGACAAAAATCTCGACAACAGACCACCTTAGAGAATGACAAGGCTACCATCTATTGTTGTAAGAAAAATCTGGACAACAAACTACCTCCCATAATGACAAGGCTACCATCCATTGGAGTAACAAAAATCCCGACAATAACCTACCTTCCATAATGAAAAGGCTACCATCCATTAGAGTAACAGAAATCTCGACAACAGAGTACCTTCCATAATGACAAGGCTACAATCCATTGGAGTAACAAAAATCACGACAACAGACTACCTTCCACAATGACAAAGCTACCATCCATTGGAGTAACAGAAAATCACAACGACAGATTACCTTCCATAATGACAAGGCTACCATCCATTGTAGTGATAAATATCTCGACAACATACTACCTTCCATAATGACAAGGCTACCATCTATTGTTGTAACAAAAATATAGACAACAAACTACCTTCCATAATGACAAGGTTACCATCCTTTGGAATAACAAAAATATCGACAAGACACTACCTTCCATAATAACAAGGCTACCATCCCTTAGAGTAACAAAAATCTCGACAACAGACTATCTTCCATAATGACAAGGCTACCATCCATTGGAGTTACAAAGATATCGACGACATACTACCTTCCATAGTGACAAGGCTACCATCCATTGGAGTAACAAAAATCACGACAACAGACTATCTTCCATAATGACAAGGCTACCATCCATTGGAATAATAAAAATATTGACAACACACTACCTTCCATAATGACAAGCCTACCATCCAATGGAGTAACAAAAATATCGATAATATATTACCTTCCATAATGACAAGTCTACCATCCATTGGAGTAACAAAAATATAAACAAAAGACTACTGTCCTTAATGACAAGGCTACCATACATTGGAGTAACAGAAAATCACAACGACAGACTACCTTCCATAATGACAAGGCTATCATCCATTGCAGTGACAAAAATCTCGACAACAGACCACCTTCGAGAATGACAAGGCTACCATCTATTGTTGTAACAAAAATCTGGACAACATACTACCTCCCATAATGACAAGGCTACCATCCATTGGAGTAACAAAAATCCCGACAATAACCTACCTTCCATAATGAAAAGGCTACCATCCATTAGAGTAACAGAAATCTCGACAACAGAGTACCTTCCATAATGACAAGGCTACAATCCATTGGAGTAACAAAAATCACGACAACAGACTACCTTCCACAATGACAAGGCTACCATCCATTGGAGTAACAGAAAATCACAACGACAAATTACCTTCCATAATGACAAGGCTACCATCCATTGTAGTGATAAAAATCTCGACAACATACTACCTTCCATAATGAAAAGGCTACCATCTATTGTTGTAACAAAAATATAGACAACAAACTACCTTCCATAATGACAAGGTTACCATCCTTTGGAATAACAAAAATATCGACAAGACACTACCTTCCATAATAACAAGGCTACCATCCCTTAGAGTAACAAAAATCTCGACAACAGACTACCTTCCATAATGACAAGGCTACCATCCATTGGAGTTACAAAGATATCGACAACATACTACCTTCCATAGTGACAAGGCTACCATCCATTGGAGTAACAAAAATCACGACAACAGACTATCTTCCATAATGACAAGGCTACCATCCATTGGAATAATAAAAATATTGACAACACACTACCTTCCATAATGACAAGCCTACCATCCAATGGAGTAACAAAAATATCGATAATATATTACCTTCCATAATGACAAGTCTACCATCCATTGGAGTAACAAAAATATAAACAAAAGACTACTGTCCTTAATGACAAGGCTACCATACATTGGAGTAACAGAAAATCACAACGACAAACTACCTTCCATAATGACAAGGCTATCATCCATTGCAGTGACAAAAATCTCGACAACAGACCACCTTCGAGAATGACAAGGCTACCATCTATTGTTGTAACAAAAATCTGGACAACATACTACCTCCCATAATGACAAGGCTACCATCCATTGGAGTAACAAAAATCCCGACAATAACCTACCTTCCATAATGAAAAGGCTACCATCCATTAGAGTAACAGAAATCTCGACAACAGAGTACCTTCCATAATGACAAGGCTACAATCCATTGGAGTAACAAAAATCACGACAACAGACTACCTTCCACAATGACAAGGCTACCATCCATTGGAGTAACAGAAAATCACAACGACAAATTACCTTTCATAATGACAAGGCTACCATCCATTGTAGTGATAAATATCTCGACAACATACTACCTTCCATAATGACAAGGCTACCATCTATTGTTGTAACAAAAATATAGACAACAAACTACCTTCCATAATGACAAGGTTACCATCCTTTGGAATAACAAAAATATCGACAAGACACTACCTTCCATAATAATAAGGCTACCATCCCTTAGAGTAACAAAAATCTCGACAACAGACTACCTTCCATAATGACAAGGCTACCATCCATTGGAGTTACAAAGATATCGACGACATACTACCTTCCATAGTGACAAGGCTACCATCCATTGGAGTAACAAAAATCACGACAACAGACTATCTTCCATAATGACAAGGCTACCATCCATTGGAATAATAAAAATATTGACAACACACTACCTTCCATAATGACAAGCCTACCATCCAATGGAGTAACAAAAATATCGATAATATATTACCTTCCATAATGACAAGTCTACCATCCATTGGAGTAACAAAAATATAAACAAAAGACTACTGTCCTTAATGACAAGGCTACCATACATTGGAGTAACAGAAAATCACAACGACAAACTACCTTCCATAATGACAAGGCTATCATCCATTGCAGTGACAAAAATCTCGACAACAGACCACCTTCGAGAATGACAAGGCTACCATCTATTGTTGTAACAAAAATCTGGACAACAAACTACCTCCCATAATGACAAGGCTACCATCCATTGGAGTAACAAAAATCCCGACAATAACCTACCTTCCATAATGAAAAGGCTACCATCCATTAGAGTAACAGAAATCTCGACAATAGAGTACCTTCCATAATGACAAGGCTACAATCCATTGGAGTAACAAAAATCACGACAACAGACTACCTTCCACAATGACAAGGCTACCATCCATTGGAGTAACAGAAAATCACAACGACAGATTACCTTCCATAATGACCAGGCTACCATCCATTGTAGTGATAAATATCTCGACAACATACTACCTTCCATAATGACAAGGCTACCATCTATTGTTGTAACAAAAATATAGACAACAAACTACCTTCCATAATGACAAGGTTACCATCCTTTGGAATAACAAAAATATCGACAAGACACTACCTTCCATAATAATAAGGCTACCATCCCTTAGAGTAACAAAAATCTCGACAACAGACTACCTTCCATAATGACAAGGCTACCATCCATTGGAGTTACAAAGATATCGACGACATACTACCTTCCATAGTGACAAGGCTACCATCCATTGGAGTAACAAAAATCACGACAACAGACTATCTTCCATAATGACAAGGCTACCATCCATTGGAATAATAAAAATATTGACAACACACTACCTTCCATAATGACAAGCCTACCATCCAATGGAGTAACAAAAATATCGATAATATATTACCTTCCATAATGACAAGTCTACCATCCATTGGAGTAACAAAAATATAAACAAAAGACTACTGTCCTTAATGACAAGGCTACCATACATTGGAGTAACAGAAAATCACAACGACAGACTACCTTCCATAATGACAAGGCTATCATCCATTGCAGTGACAAAAATCTCGACAACACACCACCTTCGAGAATGACAAGGCTACCATCTATTGTTGTAACAAAAATCTGGACAACATACTACCTCCCATAATGACAAGGCTACCATCCATTGGAGTAACAAAAATCCCGACAATAACCTACCTTCCATAATGAAAAGGCTACCATCCATTAGAGTAACAGAAATCTCGACAACAGAGTACCTTCCATAATGACAAGGCTACAATCCATTGGAGTAACAAAAATCACGACAACAGACTACCTTCCACAATGACAAGGCTACCATCCATTGGAGTAACAGAAAATCACAACGACAGATTACCTTCCATAATGACAAGGCTACCATCCATTGTAGTGATAAAAATCTCGACAACATACTACCTTCCATAATGACAAGGCTACCATCTATTGTTGTAACAAAAATATAGACAACAAACTACCTTCCATAATGACAAGGTTACCATCCTTTGGAATAACAAAAATATCGACAAGACACTACCTTCCATAATAACAAGGCTACCATCCCTTAGAGTAACAAAAATCTCGACAACAGACTACCTTCCATAATGACAAGGCTACCATCCATTGGAGTTACAAAGATATCGACAACATACTACCTTCCATAGTGACAAGGCTACCATCCATTGGAGTAACAAAAATCACGACAACAGACTATCTTCCATAATGACAAGGCTACCATCCATTGGAATAATAAAAATATTGACAACACACTACCTTCCATAATGACAAGCCTACCATCCAATGGAGTAACAAAAATATCGATAATATATTACCTTCCATAATGACAAGTCTACCATCCATTGGAGTAACAAAAATATAAACAAAAGACTACTGTCCTTAATGGCAAGGCTACCATACATTGGAGTAACAGAAAATCACAACGACAGACTACCTTCCATAATGACAAGGCTATCATCCATTGCAGTGACAAAAATCTCGACAACAGACCACCTTCGAGAATGACAAGGCTACCATCTATTGTTGTAACAAAAATCTGGACAACATACTACCTCCCATAATGACAAGGCTACCATCCATTGGAGTAACAAAAATCCCGACAATAACCTACCTTCCATAATGAAAAGGCTACCATCCATTAGAGTAACAGAAATCTCGACAACAGAGTACCTTCCATAATGACAAGGCTACAATCCATTGGAGTAACAAAAATCACGACAACAGACTACCTTCCACAATGACAAGGCTACCATCCATTGGAGTAACAGAAAATCACAACGACAGATTACCTTCCATAATGACAAGGCTACCATCCATTGTAGTGATAAAAATCTCGACAACATACTACCTTCCATAATGACAAGGCTACCATCTATTGTTGTAACAAAAATATAGACAACAAACTACCTTCCATAATGACAAGGTTACCATCCTTTGGAATAACAAAAATATCGACAAGACACTACCTTCCATAATAACAAGGCTACCATCCCTTAGAGTAACAAAAATCTCGACAACAGACTACCTTCCATAATGACAAGGCTACCATCCATTGGAGTTACAAAGATATCGACGACATACTACCTTCCATAGTGACAAGGCTACCATCCATTGGAGTAACAAAAATCACGACAACAGACTATCTTCCATAATGACAAGGCTACCATCCATTGGAATAATAAAAATATTGACAACACACTACCTTCCATAATGACAAGCCTACCATCCAATGGAGTAACAAAAATATCGATAATATATTACCTTCCATAATGACAAGTCTACCATCCATTGGAGTAACAAAAATATAAACAAAAGACTACTGTCCTTAATGACAAGGCTACCATACATTGGAGTAACAGAAAATCACAACGACAAACTACCTTCCATAATGACAAGGCTATCATCCATTGCAGTGACAAAAATCTCGACAACAGACCACCTTCGAGAATGACAAGGCTACCATCTATTGTTGTAACAAAAATCTGGACAACAAACTACCTCCCATAATGACAAGGCTACCATCCATTGGAGTAACAAAAATCCCGACAATAACCTACCTTCCATAATGAAAAGGCTACCATCCATTAGAGTAACAGAAATCTCGACAATAGAGTACCTTCCATAATGACAAGGCTACAATCCATTGGAGTAACAAAAATCACGACAACAGACTACCTTCCACAATGACAAGGCTACCATCCATTGGAGTAACAGAAAATCACAACGACAGATTACCTTCCATAATGACCAGGCTACCATCCATTGTAGTGATAAATATCTCGACAACATACTACCTTCCATAATGACAAGGCTACCATCTATTGTTGTAACAAAAATATAGACAACAAACTACCTTCCATAATGACAAGGTTACCATCCTTTGGAATAACAAAAATATCGACAAGACACTACCTTCCATAATAATAAGGCTACCATCCCTTAGAGTAACAAAAATCTCGACAACAGACTACCTTCCATAATGACAAGGCTACCATCCATTGGAGTTACAAAGATATCGACGACATACTACCTTCCATAGTGACAAGGCTACCATCCATTGGAGTAACAAAAATCACGACAACAGACTATCTTCCATAATGACAAGGCTACCATCCATTGGAATAATAAAAATATTGACAACACACTACCTTCCATAATGACAAGCCTACCATCCAATGGAGTAACAAAAATATCGATAATATATTACCTTCCATAATGACAAGTCTACCATCCATTGGAGTAACAAAAATATAAACAAAAGACTACTGTCCTTAATGACAAGGCTACCATACATTGGAGTAACAGAAAATCACAACGACAGACTACCTTCCATAATGACAAGGCTATCATCCATTGCAGTGACAAAAATCTCGACAACACACCACCTTCGAGAATGACAAGGCTACCATCTATTGTTGTAACAAAAATCTGGACAACATACTACCTCCCATAATGACAAGGCTACCATCCATTGGAGTAACAAAAATCCCGACAATAACCTACCTTCCATAATGAAAAGGCTACCATCCATTAGAGTAACAGAAATCTCGACAACAGAGTACCTTCCATAATGACAAGGCTACAATCCATTGGAGTAACAAAAATCACGACAACAGACTACCTTCCACAATGACAAGGCTACCATCCATTGGAGTAACAGAAAATCACAACGACAGATTACCTTCCATAATGACAAGGCTACCATCCATTGTAGTGATAAAAATCTCGACAACATACTACCTTCCATAATGACAAGGCTACCATCTATTGTTGTAACAAAAATATAGACAACAAACTACCTTCCATAATGACAAGGTTACCATCCTTTGGAATAACAAAAATATCGACAAGACACTACCTTCCATAATAACAAGGCTACCATCCCTTAGAGTAACAAAAATCTCGACAACAGACTACCTTCCATAATGACAAGGCTACCATCCATTGGAGTTACAAAGATATCGACAACATACTACCTTCCATAGTGACAAGGCTACCATCCATTGGAGTAACAAAAATCACGACAACAGACTATCTTCCATAATGACAAGGCTACCATCCATTGGAATAATAAAAATATTGACAACACACTACCTTCCATAATGACAAGCCTACCATCCAATGGAGTAACAAAAATATCGATAATATATTACCTTCCATAATGACAAGTCTACCATCCATTGGAGTAACAAAAATATAAACAAAAGACTACTGTCCTTAATGGCAAGGCTACCATACATTGGAGTAACAGAAAATCACAACGACAGACTACCTTCCATAATGACAAGGCTATCATCCATTGCAGTGACAAAAATCTCGACAACAGACCACCTTCGAGAATGACAAGGCTACCATCTATTGTTGTAACAAAAATCTGGACAACATACTACCTCCCATAATGACAAGGCTACCATCCATTGGAGTAACAAAAATCCCGACAATAACCTACCTTCCATAATGAAAAGGCTACCATCCATTAGAGTAACAGAAATCTCGACAACAGAGTACCTTCCATAATGACAAGGCTACAATCCATTGGAGTAACAAAAATCACGACAACAGACTACCTTCCACAATGACAAGGCTACCATCCATTGGAGTAACAGAAAATCACAACGACAGATTACCTTCCATAATGACAAGGCTACCATCCATTGTAGTGATAAAAATCTCGACAACATACTACCTTCCATAATGACAAGGCTACCATCTATTGTTGTAACAAAAATATAGACAACAAACTACCTTCCATAATGACAAGGTTACCATCCTTTGGAATAACAAAAATATCGACAAGACACTACCTTCCATAATAACAAGGCTACCATCCCTTAGAGTAACAAAAATCTCGACAACAGACTACCTTCCATAATGACAAGGCTACCATCCATTGGAGTTACAAAGATATCGACGACATACTACCTTCCATAGTGACAAGGCTACCATCCATTGGAGTAACAAAAATCACGACAACAGACTATCTTCCATAATGACAAGGCTACCATCCATTGGAATAATAAAAATATTGACAACACACTACCTTCCATAATGACAAGCCTACCATCCAATGGAGTAACAAAAATATCGATAATATATTACCTTCCATAATGACAAGTCTACCATCCATTGGAGTAACAAAAATATAAACAAAAGACTACTGTCCTTAATGACAAGGCTACCATACATTGGAGCAACAGAAAATCACAACGACAAACTACCTTCCATAATGACAAGGCTATCATCCATTGCAGTGACAAAAATCTCGACAACAGTCCACCTTCGAGAATGACAAGGCTACCATCTATTGTTGTAACAAAAATCTGGACAACAAACTACCTCCCATAATGACAAGGCTACCATCCATTGGAGTAACAAAAATCCCGACAATAACCTACCTTCCATAATGAAAAGGCTACCATCCATTAGAGTAACAGAAATCTCGACAACAGAGTACCTTCCATAATGACAAGTCTACAATCCATTGGAGTAACAAAAATCACGACAACAGACTACCTTCCACAATGACAAGGCTACCATCCATTGGAGTAACAGAAAATCACAACGACAGATTACCTTCCATAATGACAAGGCTACCATCCATTGTAGTGATAAATATCTCGACAACATACTACCTTCCATAATGACAAGGCTACCATCTATTGTTGTAACAAAAATATAGACAACAAACTACCTTCCATAATGACAAGGTTACCATCCTTTGGAATAACAAAAATATCGACAAGACACTACCTTCCATAATAACAAGGCTACCATCCCTTAGAGTAACAAAAATCTCGACAACAGACTACCTTCCATAATGACAAGGCTACCATCCATTGGAGTTACAAAGATATCGACGACATACTAACTTCCATAGTGACAAGGCTACCATCCATTGGAGTAACAAAAATCACGACAACAGACTATCTTCCATAATGACAAGGCTACCATCCATTGGAATAATAAAAATATTGACAACACACTACCTTCCATAATGAAAAGCCTACCATCCAATGGAGTAACAAAAATATCGATAATATATTACCTTCCATAATGACAAGTCTACCATCCATTGGAGTAACAAAAATATAAACAAAAGACTACTGTCCTTAATGACAAGGCTACCATACATTGGAGTAACAGAAAATCACAACGACAGACTACCTTCCATAATGACAAGGCTATCATCCATTGCAGTGACAAAAATCTCGACAATAGACCACCTTCGAGAATGACAAGGCTACCATCTATTGTTGTAACAAAAATCTGGACAACATACTACCTCCCATAATGACAAGGCTACCATCCATTGGAGTAACAAAAATCCCGACAATAACCTACCTTCCATAATGAAAAGGCTACTATCCATTAGAGTAACAGAAATCTCGACAACAGAGTACCTTCCATAATGACAAGGCTACCATCCATTGGAGTAACAGAAAATCACAACGACAGATTACCTTCCATAATGACAAGGCTACCATCCATTGTAGTGATAAAAATCTCGACAACATACTACCTTCCATAATGACAAGGCTACCATCTATTGTTGTAACAAAAATATAGACAACAAACTACCTTCCATAATGACAAGGTTACCATCCTTTGGAATAACAAAAATATCGACAAGACACTACCTTCCATAATAACAAGGCTACCATCCCTTAGAGTAACAAAAATCTCGACAACAGACTACCTTCCATAATGACAAGGCTACCATCCATTGGAGTTACAAAGATATCGACAACATACTACCTTCCATAGTGACAAGGCTACCATCCATTGGAGTAACAAAAATCACGATAGCAAACTATCTTCCATAATGACAAGGCTACCATCCATTGGAATAATAAAAATATTGACAACACACTACCTTCCATAATGAGAAGCCTACCATCCAATGGAGTAACAAAAATATCGATAATATATTACCTTCCATAATGACAAGTCTACCATCCATTGGAGTAACAAAAATATAAACAAAAGACTACTGTCCTTAATGACAAGGCTACCATACATTGGAGTAACAGAAAATCACAACGACAAACTACCTTCCATAATGACAAGGCTATCATCCATTGCAGTGACAAAAATCTCGACAACAGACCACCTTCGAGAATGACAAGGCTACCATCTATTGTTGTAACAAAAATCTGGACAACAAACTACCTCCCATAATGACAAGGCTACCATCCATTGGAGTAACAAAAATCCCGACAATAACCTACCTTCCATAATGAAAAGGCTACCATCCATTAGAGTAACAGAAATCTCGACAACAGAGTACCTTCCATAATGACAAGGCTACAATCCATTGGAGTAACAAAAATCACGACAACAGACTACCTTCCACAATGACAAGGCTACCATCCATTGGAGTAACAGAAAATCACAACGACAGATTACCTTCCATAATGACAAGGCTACCATCCATTGTAGTGATAAATATCTCGACAACATACTACCTTCCATAATGACAAGGCTACCATCTATTGTTGTAAAAAAAATATAGACAACAAACTACCTTCCATAATGACAAGGTTACAATCCTTTGGAATAACAAAAATATCGACAAGACACTACCTTCCATAATAACAAGGCTACCATCCCTTAGAGTAACAAAAATCTCGACAACAGACTACCTTCCATAATGACAAGGCTACCATCCATTGGAGTTACAAAGATATCGACGACATACTACCTTCCATAGTGACAAGGCTACCATCCATTGGAGTAACAAAAATCACGACAACAGACTATCTTCCATAATGACAAGGCTACCATCCATTGGAATAATAAAAATATTGACAACACACTACCTTCCATAATGACAAGCCTACCATCCAATGGAGTAACAAGAATATCGATAATATATTACCTTCCATAATGACAAGTCTACCATCCATTGGAGTAACAAAAATATAAACAAAAGACTACTGTCCTTAATGACAAGGCTACCATACATTGGAGTAACAGAAAATCACAACAACAAACTACCTTCCATAATGACAAGGCTATCATCCATTGCAGTGACAAAAATCTCGACAACAGACCACCTTCGAGAATGACAAGGCTACCATCTATTGTTGTAACAAAAATCTGGACAACAAACTACCTCCCATAATGACAAGGCTACCATCCATTGGAGTAACAAAAATCCCGACAATAACCTACCTTCCATAATGAAAAGGCTACCATCCATTAGAGTAACAGAAATCTCGACAACAGAGTACCTTCCATAATGACAAGGCTACAATCCATTGGAGTAACAAAAATCACGACAACAGACTACCTTCCACAATGACAAGGCTACCATCCATTGGAGTAACAGAAAATCACAACGACAGATTACCTTCCATAATGACAAGGCTACCATCCATTGTAGTGATAAAAATCTCGACAACATACTACCTTCCATAATGACAAGTCTACCATCTATTGTTGTAACAAAAATATAGACAACAAACTACCTTCTATAATGACAAGGTTACCATCCTTTGGAATAACAAAAATATCGACAAGACACTACCTTCCATAATAATAAGGCTACCATTCCTTAGAGTAACAAAAATCTCGACAACAGACTACCTTCCATAATGACAAGGCTAACATCCATTGGAGTTACAAAGATATCGACAACATACTACCTTCCATTATGACAAGGCTATCATCCATTGGAGTAACAGAAAATCACAACGAAAAACTACCTTCCATAATGACAAGGTTACCATCCATTGCAGTGACAAAAATCTCGACAACAGACTACCTTCTAGAATGACAAGGCTACCATCTATTGTTGTAACAAAAATTTGGACAACAGACTACCTTCCATAATGACAAGGCTACCATCCATTGGAGTAAAAAAATCCCGACAATAACCTACCTTCCATAATGACAAGGCTTCCATGCAATGGAGTAACAAAAATCTCAGCAATAGACTACCTTCCATAATGACAAGGGTACTATCATTGGAGTAACCAAAATATCAAGAAGAGACTACCTTCCATAATTACAAGGCTACAATTCATTCGAGTATAAAAAATATCGACAACACACTACCTTCCATAATGACAAGGCTACCGTCCATTGGAGTAACTAACATCTCGTACACAAACTACCTTCCATAATGACTAGGCTACCATCCATTGGAGTAACAAAGATATCGACAACAGACAACCTTCTATAACGACAAGGCTACAATCCATTGTAGTAACAAAAATATCGACAACAGACTACATCCCATAATGACAAGGCTACCATCCATTGTAGTGACAAAAATATCGATTATATACTACCTTCTATAATGACAACGCTACCATCAATTGGAATAACAAAAATCTCGACAACAGACTACATTCCATAAAGACAAGGCTACCATCCCTTAGAGTAACAAAAATCTGGACAACTGACTACCTTCCATAATGACAAGGCTACCATCCATTGGAATAACAAAAATATCGTACAAAAACTACCTTCCATAATTACTAGGCTACCATCCATTGGAGTAACAAAGATATCGACAACATACTACCTTCCATAACGACAAGGCTATAATCCATTGTAGTAACAAAAATCTCGACAACAAACAAGCTTCCATAATGACAAGGCTACAATCCATTATAGTTACAAAAATCTCTATAATATACTACCTTCTATAATGACAACACTACCATCCATTAGAATAACAAAAATCTCGACAACAGACTACGTTCCATAATGACAAGGCTACCATCCCTTAGAGAAACTTAAACCTCGACAACAGACTACCTTCCATAATGACAAGGCTACCATCCATTGGAGTAACAAAGATATCAACAACATACTACCTTCCATAATGACAAGGCTACCATCCCTTAGAGTAACAAAAATCAGGACAATAGAATTCCTTTCATAATGGCAGGGCTACCATCCAATGGAATAACAAAAATATCATACACAAACTACCTTCCATAATGACTAGGCTACCATCCATTGGAGTAACAAAGATATAGACAACAAACTACCTTCCATAACGACAAGGCTACAATCAATTCTAGTAACAAAAATCTCGACAATAGACTACCTTACATAATGATAAGGCTACCATCCATTGTAGTGACCAAAATCTCGACAATATACTACCTTCTATAATGACAACGCTACCATCCATTGGAATAACAAAAATCTCGTCAACAGACTACCTTCCATATGGATAAGGCTACCATTCGTTACAGTAACAAAAATATCGATAATAGACTACCTTCCATAATGACAAGGCTACCATCCATTCGAGTAACAAAGATATCAACAACATACTACCTTCCATAATGACAAGGATACCATCCATTGGAATAACAAAAATCACAACAACAAACTACCTTCCATAATGACAAGGCTATCATCCATTGGAATAACAAACATATCGACAACACACTACCTTCCATAATGACAAGGCTACCATGCTATGGAGTAACAAAAATCTCAGCAATAGACTACCTTCCATAATGACAAGGGTACCATCATTTGAGTAACCAAAATATCAACAAGAGACTACCTTCCATAATTACAAGGCTACAATCCATTGGAGTATAAAAAATCTTGACAACAGACTACCTTCCATAATGACAAGGCTACCATCCATTGGAGTAACTAAAATCTCGTACACAAACTACCTTCCATAATGACTAAGCTACCATCCTATGGAGTAACAAAGATATGGACAACAAACTACCTTCCATAACGACAAGGCTACAATCCATTGTAGTAACAAAAATCTCGACAACAGACTACCTTCCATAATGACAATGCTACCATCTATTGGAATAACAAACATCTCGACAACAGACTACGTTCCATAATGACAAGGCTACCATCACTTAGAGTAACAAAAATCTCGACAACAAACTACCTTCCATAATGACAAGGCTACCATCCATTGGAGTAACAAAGATATCGACAACATACTACCTTCAATAATGACAAGGCTACCATCCCTTAGAGTAACAAAAATCACGACAATAGACTACCTTTCATAATGACAAGGCTACCATCCATTGGAATAACAAAAATATCATACACAAACTACCTTCCATAATGACAAGGCTACCATCCATTGGAGTAACAAAGATATCGACAACATACTACCTTCCATAACGACAAGGCTACAATCCATTCTAGTAACAAAAATCTCGACAACAGACTACCTTACATAATGACAAGGCTACCATCCATTGTAGTGACAAAAATATCGATAATATAATACCTTCTATAATGACAATGCTACCATCCATTGGAATAACAAAAATCTCGATAACAGACTATGTTCCATAATGACAAGGCTACCATCCCTTAGAGTAATAAATATCTCGACAACAGACCACCTTCCATAATGACAAGGCTACCATTCATTAGAGTAACAAAGATATCGACAACATACTACCTTCCATAATGACAAGGCTACCATCCATTGGAGTAACAAAAATCACGACAACAGACTACCTTCCATAATGACAAGGCTACCATCCATTGGAATAACAAAATTACCGACAACACACTACCTTCCATAATGACAAGGCTTCCATGCAATGGAGTAACAAAAATCACGGCAATAGACTACCTTCCGTAATGACAAAAATATCATACACAAACTACCTTCCATAATGACTAGGCTACCATCCATTGGAGTAACAAAGATATAGACAACAAACTACCTTCCATAACGACAAGGCTACAATACATTCTAGTAACAAAAATCTCGACAATAGACTACCTTACATAATGACAAGGCTACCATCCATTGTAGTGACAAAAATCTCGACAATATACTACCTTCTATAATGACAATGCTACCATCCATTGGAATAACAAAAATTTCGTCAACAGACTACCTTCCATATGGATAAGGCTACCATCCTTTAGATTAACAAAAATATCGACAATAGACTACCTTCCATAATGACAAGGCTACCATCCATTGGAGTAACAAAGATATCAATAACATACTACCTTCCATAATGACAAGGCTACCATCCATTGGAATAACAAAAACCACGACAACAAACTACCTTCCATAATGACAAGGCTATCATCCATTGGAATAACAAACATATCAACAACACACTACCTTCCATAATGACAAGGCTACCATTCAATGGAGTAACAAAAATCTCGGCAATAGACTACCTTCCATAATGAGAAGGGTACCATCATTGGATTAACCAAAATATCAACAAGAGACTACCTTCCATAATTACAAGGCTACAATCCATTGGAGTAACCAAAATATCAACAAGAGACTACCTTCCATAATTAAAAGGCTACAATTTATTGGAGTATAAAAAATCTCGACAACAGACTACCTTCCATAATGACAAGGCTATCATCCATTAAAGTAACTAAAATCTCATACACAAACTACCTTCCATAATGACTAGGCTACCATCCATTGGACTAACAAACTACATTCCATAACGACAAGGCTACAATCCATTGTAGTAACAAAAATCTTGACAATAGACTACCTTCCATAATGACAAGGCTACCATCCATTATAGTGACAAAAATCTCGATAATATACTACCTTCTATAATGACAATGCTACCATCCATTGGAATAACAAAAATCTCGACAATAGACTACGTTCCATAATGAAAATGCTACCATCCCTTAGAGTAACAAAAATCTGGACAACAGACTACCTTCCATAATGACAAGGCTACCATCCATTGGAGTAACAAAGATATCGACAACATACTACCTTCAATAATGACAAGGCTACCATCCCTTAGAGTAACAAAAATCAGGACAATAAACTTCCTTTCATAATCACAAGGCTACCATCCATTGGAATAACAAAAATATCGTACACAAACTACCTTCCATAATGACTAGGCTACCATCCATTGGAGTAACAAAGATATAGAAAATATACTACCTTCCATAACGACAAGGCTACAACCCATTCTAGTAACAAAAATCTCGACAACAGACTACCTTACATATTGACAAGGCTACCATCCATTGTAGTGATAAAAATCTCGACAATATACTACCTTCTATAATGACAATGCTACCATCCATTGGAATAACAAAAATCTCGACAACAGACTACCTTCCATATGGACAAGGCTAACATCCCTTAGAGTAACAAAAATATCGACAATAGACTACCTTCCATAATGACAAGGCTACCATCCATTGGAGTAACAAATATATCGACAACATACTACCTTCCATAATGACAAGGCTCCCATTCATTGGAGTAACAAGAATCACAAAAACAAACTACCTTCCATAATGACAAGGCTACCATCCATTGGAATAACAAAAATATCGACAACATACTACCTTCCATAATGACAAGGCTACCATCCATTGGAATAACAAAAATATCGACAACACACTACCTTGCATAATGACAAGGCTACCATGCAATGGAGTAACAAAAATCTCGGCAATAGACTACTTTCCATAGTAACAAAGGTACCATCATTGGAGTAACCAAAATATCATCAAGCGATTACCTTCCATAATTACAAGGCTACAATTTATTGGAGTATAAAAAATCTCGACAACAGACTACCTTCCATATTGACAAGGCTACCATCCATTGTAGTGACAAAAATCTCGATAATACACTACCTTCTATAATGACAACGCTACCATCCTTTAGAATAACAAAAATCTCGACAACATACTACCTTCTATAATGACAAGGCTACCATCCCTTAGAGTAACAAAAATCAGGACAATAGAATTCCTTTCATAATGGCAGGGCTACCATCCATTGGAATAACAAAGATATCGATAACATACTATCTTCCATAATGACAAGGCTACCATCCCTTAGAGTAACAAAAATCAGGATAATAGACTTCCTTTCATAATGACAAGGCTACCATCCATTGGAATAACAAAAATATCGTACACAAACTACCTTCCAGAATGACTAGGCTACCATCCATTGGAGTAACAAAGATATAGACAACATACTACCTTCCATAACGACAAGGATACAATCCATTCTAGTAACAAAAATCTCGACAACAGACTACCTTACATAATGACAAGGCTACCATCCATTGCAGTGACAAAAATCTCGACAATATACTACCTTCTATAATGACAACGCTACCATCCATTGGAATAACAAAAATCTCGTCAACAGACTACCTTCCATATGGATAAGGCTACCATCCGTTATAGTAACAAAAATATCGACAATAGACTACCTTCCATAATGACAAGGCTACCATCCATTGGAGTAACAAAGATATCGACAACATACTACCTTCCATAATGACAAGGCTACCATTTATTGGAGTGACAAAAATCACGACAACAGACTACCTTCCATAATGACAATGCTATCATCCATTGGAATAACAAACATATCGACAACACACTACCTTCCATAATGACAAGGCTACCATGCAATGGAGTAAAAAAAATCTAGGCAATAGACTACCTTCCATAATGACAAGGGTACCATCATTGGAGTAACCAAAATATCAACAAGAGACTCCCTTCCATAATTATAAGGCTACCATCCATTAAAGTAACTAAAATCTCGTACACAAACCACCTTCCATAATGACTACGCTACCATCCATTGGACTAACAAAGATATCGACAACAAACTAGATTCCATAACGACAAGGCTACAATCCATTATAGTAACAAAAATCTTGACAACAGACTACCTTCCATAATGACAAGGCTACCATCCATTGTAGTGACAAAAATCTCGATAATATACTACCTTCTATAATGACAACACTACCATCCATTGGAATAACAAAAATCTCGACAACAGACTACGTTCCATAATGACAAGGCTACCATCCCTTAGAGTAACAAAAATTTGGACAATAGACTACCTTCCATAATGACAAGGCTACCATCCATTGGAGTAACAAAGATATCGACAACTTACTACCTTCCATAATAACAAGGCTACCATCCCTTAGAGTAACAAAAATAAGGACAATAGACTTCCTTTCATAATGACAAGGCTACCAGCCATTGGAATAACAAAAATGTCATACACAAACTACCTTCCATAATGACTAGGCTACCATCCATTGGAGTAACAAAGATATAGACAACATACTACCTTCCATAACGACAAGGCTACAATCCATTCTAGTAACAAAAATCTCGACAAAAGACTACCTTACATAATGACAAGGCTACCATCCATTGCAGTGACAAAAATCTCGACACTATACTACCTTCTATAATGACAACGCTACCATCCATTGGAATAACAAAAATATCGTCAATAGACTACCTTCCATATGGATAAGGCTACCATCCGTTAGAGTAACAAAAATCTCGACAATAGACTACCTTCCATAATGACAAGGCTACCATCCATTGGAGTAACAAAAATATCGACAACATACTACCTTCCATAATGACAAGGCTACCATCCATTGGAGTGACAAAAATCACGACAACAGACTACCTTCCATAATGACAAGGCTATCATCCATTGGAATAACAAACATATCGAAAAAACACTACCTTCCATAATGACAAGGCTACCATGCAATGGAGTAACAAAAATTTCGACAATAGACTACCTTCCATAATGACAAATGTACCATCATTGGAGTAACCAAAATATCAACAAGAGACTACCTTCCATAATTATAAGGCTACCATCCATTAAAGTAACTAAAATCTCGTACACAAACCACCTTCCATAATGACTGGGCTACCATCCATTGGACTAACAAAGATATCGACAACAAACTACATTCTATAACGACAAGGCTACAATCCATTGTAGTAACAAAAATCTTGACAACAGACTACCTTCCATAATGACAAGGCTACCATCCATTGTAGTGACAAAAATCTCGATAATATACTACCTTCTATAATGACAACGCTACCATCCATTAGAATAACAAAAATCTCGACAACAGACTACGTTCCATAATGACAAGGCTACCATCCCTTAGAGTAACAAAAATTTGGACAATAGACTACCTTCCATAATGACAAGGCTACCATCCATTGGAGTAACAAAGATATCGACAACATACTACCTTCCATAATGACAAGGCTACCATCCCTTAGAGTAACAAAAATCAGGACAATAGACTTCCTTTCATAATGACAAGGCTACCAGCCATTGGAATAACAAAAATATCGTACACAAACTACCTTCCATAATGACTAGGCTACCATCCATTGGAGTAACAAAGATATAGACAACATACTACCTTCCATAACGACAAGGCTACAATCCATTCTAGTAACAAAAATCTCGACAACAGGCTACCTTACATAATGACAAGGCTACCATCCATTGCAGTGACAAAAATCTCGACAATATACTACCTTCTATAATGACAACGCTACCATCCATTGGAATAACAAAAATATCGTCAATAGACTACCTTCTATATGGATAAGGCAACCATCTGTTATAGTAACAAAAATCTCGACAATAGACTACCTTCCATAATGACAAGGCCACCATCCATTGGAGTAACAAAGATATGGACAACATACTACCTTCCATAATGACAAGGCTACCATCCATTGGAGTGACAAAAATCACGACAATAGACTACCTTCCATAATGACAAGGCTATCATCCATTGGAATAACAAACATATCGACAAAACACTACCTTCCATAATGACAAGGCTACCATGCAATGGAGTAACAAAAATCTCGGCAATAGACTACCTTCCATAATGACAAGGGTACCATCATTGGAGTAACCAAAATATCACCAAGAGGCTACCTTCCATAATTATAAGGCTACCATCCATTAAAGTAACTAAAATCTCGTACACAAACCACCTTCCATAATGACTAGGCTACCATCCATTGGACTAACAAAGATATCGACAACAAACTACATTCTATAACGACAAGGCTACAATCCATTGTAGTAACAAAAATCTGGACAACAGACTACCTTCCATAATTACAAGGCTACCATCCATTGTAGTGACAAAAATCTCGATAATATACTACCTTCTATAATGACAACGCTACCATCCATTAGAATAACAAAAATCTCGACAACAAACTACGTTCCATAATGACAAGGCTACCATCCCTTAGAGTAACAAAAATTTGGACAATAGACTACCTTCCATAATGACAAAACTACCATCCATTGGAGTAACAAAGATATCGACAACATACTACCTTCCATAATGACAAGGCTACCATCCCTTAGAGTAACAAAAATCAGGACAATAGACTTCCTTTCATAATGACAAGGCTACCAGCCATTGGAATAACAAAAATATCGTACAAAAACTACCTTCCATAATGACTAGGCTACCATCCATTGGAGTAACAAAGATATAGACAACATACTACCTTTCATAACGACAAGGCTACAATCCATTCTAGTAACAAAAATCTCGACAATAGACTACCTTACATAATGACAAGGCTACCATCCATTGCAGTGACAAAAATCTCGACAATATACTACCTTCTATAATGACAACGCTACCATCCATTCGAATAACAAAAATCTCGTCAACAGACTACCTTCCATATGGATAAGGCTACCATCCGTTAGAGTAACAAAAATATCGACAATAGACTACCTTCCATAATGACAAGGCTACCATCCATTGGAGTAACAAAGATATCGACAACATACTACCTTCCATAATGACAAGGCTACCATTTATTGGAGTGACAAAAATCACGACAACAAACTACCTTCCATAATGACAATGCTATCATCCATTGGAATAACAAACATATCGACAACACACTACCTTCCATAATGACAAGGCTACCATGCAATGGAGTAAAAAAAATCTAGGCAATAGACTGCCTTCCCTAATGACAAGGGTACCATCATTGGAGTAACCAAAATATCAACAAGAGACTACCTTCCATAATTATAAGGCTACCATCAATTAAAGTAACTAAAATCTCGTACACAAACCACATTCCATAATGACTAGGCTACCATCCATTGGACTAACAAAGATATCGACAACAAATTACATTCCATAACGACAAGGCTACAATCCATTATAGTAACAAAAATCTTGACAACAGACTACCTTCCATAATGACAAGGCTACCATCCATTGTAGTGACAAAAATCTCGATAATATACTACCTTCTATAATGACAACGCTACCATCCATTGGAATAACAAAAATCTCGACAACAGACTACGTTCCATAATGACAAGGCTACCATCCCTTAGAGTAACAAAAATTTGGACAACAGACTACCTTCCATAATGACAAGGCTACCATCCATTGGAGTAACAAAGATATCGACAACATACTACCTTCCATAATGACAAGGCTACCATCTCTTAGAGTAACAAAAATCAGGACAATAGACTTCCTTTCATAATGACAAGGCTACCAGCCATTGGAATAACAAAAATATCGTACACAAACTACCTTCCATAATGACTAGGCTACCATCCATTGGAGTAACAAAGATATAGACAACATACTACCTTCCATAACGACAAGGCTACAATCCATTCTAGTAACAAAAATCTCGACAACAGGCTACCTTACATAATGACAAGGCTACCATCTATTGCAGTGACAAAACTCTCGACAATATACTACCTTCTATAATGACAATGCTACCATTCATTAGAATAACAAAAATCTCGACAACAGACTACCTTCCATATGGACAAGGCTACCAACCCTTAGAGTAACAAAAATATCAACAATAGACTACCTTCCATAATGACAAGGCTACCATCCTTTGGAGTAACAAAGATATCGACAACATACTACCTTCCATATTGACAAGGCTACCATCCATTTGTGTAACAAAAATCACGAAAATAGACTACCTTCCATAATGACAAGGCTACCATCCATTGGAATAACAAAAATATCGACAATACACTACCTTGCATAATGACAAGGCTACCATGCAATGGAGTAACAAAAATCTCGGCAATAGACTACCTTCCATAATAAAAAGGGTACCATCATTTGAGTAACCAAAATATCAACAAGAGACTACCTTCCATAATTACAAGGCTACAATTTATTGGAGTATAAAAAATCTCGACAACAGACTACCTTCCATAATGACAAGGCTACCAACCATTGTAGTGACAAAAATCTCGATAATATACTACCTTCTATAATGACAACGCTACCATCCATTGGAATAACAAAAATCTCGACAACAGACTATGTTCCATAATGACAAGGCTACCATCCCTTAGAGTAACAAAAATCTGGACAACGGACTACCTTCCATAATGACAAGGCTACAATCCATTAGAGTAACAAAGATATCGACAACATTCTACCTTCCATAATGACAAGGCTACCATCCCTTAGAGTAACAAAAATCAGGACAATAGACTTCCTTTCATAATGACAAGGCTACCATCCATTGGAATAATAAAAATATCATACACAAACTACCTTCCATAATGACTAGGCTACCATCCATTAGAGTAACAAAGATATAGACAACATACTACCTTTTATAACGACAAGGCTACAATCCATTCTAGTAACAAAAATCTCGACAACATACTACCTTACATAATGACAAGGCTACCATCCATTGTAGTGACAAAAATCTCGACAATATACTACCTTCTATAATGACAACGCTACCATCATTTGGAATAACAAAAATCTCTTTAATAGACTACCTTCCATATGGATAAGGCTAACATCCGTTAGAGTAACAAAAATCTCGACAATAGACTACCTTCCATAATAAAAAGGGTACCATCATTGGAGTAACCAAAATATCAACAAGAGACTACCTTCCATAATTACAAGGCTACAATTTATTGGAGTATAAAAAATCTCGACAACAGACTACCTTCCATAATGACAAGGCTACCAACCATTGTAGTGACAAAAATCTCGATAATATACTACCTTCTATAATGACAACGCTACCATCCATTGGAATAACAAAAATCTCGACAATAGACTATGTTCCATAATGACAAGGCTACCATCCCTTAGAGTAACAAAAATCTGGACAATGGACTACCTTCCATAATGACAAGGCTACAATCCATTAGAGTAACAAAGATATCAACAACATTCTACCTTCCATAATGACAAGGCTACCATCCCTTAGAGTAACAAAAATCAGGACAATAGACTTCCTTTCATAATGACAAGGCTACCATCCATTGGAATAATAAAAATATCATACACAAACTACCTTCCATAATGACTAGGTTACCATCCATTGGAGTAACAAAGATATAGACAACATACTACCTTCCATAACAACAAGGCTACAATCCATTCTTGTAACAAAAATCTCGACAATAGACTACCTTACATAATGACAAGGCTACCATCCATTGCAGTGACAAAAATCTCGACAATATACTACCTTCTATAATGACAACGCTACCATCCATTCGAATAACAAAAATCTCGTCAACAGACTACCTTCCATATGGATAAGGCTACCATCCGTTAGAGTAACAAAAATATCGACAATAGACTACCTTCCATAATGACAAGGCTACCATCCATTGGAGTAACAAAGATATCGACAACATACTACCTTCCATAATGACAAGGCTACCATTTATTGGAGTGACAAAAATCACGACAACAAACTACCTTCCATAATGACAATGCTATCATCCATTGGAATAACAAACATATCGACAACACACTACCTTCCATAATGACAAGGCTACCATGCAATGGAGTAAAAAAAATCTAGGCAATAGACTGCCTTCCCTAATGACAAGGGTACCATCATTGGAGTAACCAAAATATCAACAAGAGACTACCTTCCATAATTATAAGGCTACCATCAATTAAAGTAACTAAAATCTCGTACACAAACCACATTCCATAATGACTAGGCTACCATCCATTGGACTAACAAAGATATCGACAACAAATTACATTCCATAACGACAAGGCTACAATCCATTATAGTAACAAAAATCTTGACAACAGACTACCTTCCATAATGACAAGGCTACCATCCATTGTAGTGACAAAAATCTCGATAATATACTACCTTCTATAATGACAACGCTACCATCCATTGGAATAACAAAAATCTCGACAACAGACTACGTTCCATAATGACAAGGCTACCATCCCTTAGAGTAACAAAAATTTGGACAACAGACTACCTTCCATAATGACAAGGCTACCATCCATTGGAGTAACAAAGATATCGACAACATACTACCTTCCATAATGACAAGGCTACCATCTCTTAGAGTAACAAAAATCAGGACAATAGACTTCCTTTCATAATGACAAGGCTACCAGCCATTGGAATAACAAAAATATCGTACACAAACTACCTTCCATAATGACTAGGCTACCATCCATTGGAGTAACAAAGATATAGACAACATACTACCTTCCATAACGACAAGGCAACAATCCATTCTAGTAACAAAAATCTCGACAACAGGCTACCTTACATAATGACAAGGCTACCATCCATTGCAGTGACAAAAATCTCGACAATATACTACCTTCTATAATGACAATGCTACCATTCATTAGAATAACAAAAATCTCGACAACAGACTACCTTCCATATGGACAAGGCTACCAACCCTTAGAGTAACAAAAATATCAACAATAGACTACCTTCCATAATGACAAGGCTACCATCCTTTGGAGTAACAAAGATATCGACAACATACTACCTTCCATATTGACAAGGCTACCATCCATTTGTGTAACAAAAATCACGAAAATAGACTACCTTCCATAATGACAAGGCTACCATCCATTGGAATAACAAAAATATCGACAATACACTACCTTGCATAATGACAAGGCTACCATGCAATGGAGTAACAAAAATCTCGGCAATAGACTACCTTCCATAATAAAAAGGGTACCATCATTTGAGTAACCAAAATATCAACAACATACTACCTTCCATAATTACAAGGCTACAATTTATTGGAGTATAAAAAATCTCGACAACAGACTACCTTCCATAATGACAAGGCTACCAACCATTGTAGTGACAAAAATCTCGATAATATACTACCTTCTATAATGACAACGCTACCATCCATTGGAATAACAAAAATCTCGACAACAGACTATGTTCCATAATGACAAGGCTACCATCCCTTAGAGTAACAAAAATCTGGACAACGGACTACCTTCCATAATGACAAGGCTACAATCCATTAGAGTAACAAAGATATCGACAACATTCTACCTTCCATAATGACAAGGCTACCATCCCTTAGAGTAACAAAAATCAGGACAATAGACTTCCTTTCATAATGACAAGGCTACCATCCATTGGAATAATAAAAATATCATACACAAACTACCTTCCATAATGACTAGGCTACCATCCATTAGAGTAACAAAGATATAGACAACATACTACCTTTTATAACGACAAGGCTACAATCCATTCTAGTAACAAAAATCTCGACAACATACTACCTTACATAATGACAAGGCTACCATCCATTGTAGTGACAAAAATCTCGACAATATACTACCTTCTATAATGACAACGCTACCATCATTTGGAATAACAAAAATCTCTTTAATAGACTACCTTCCATATGGATAAGGCTAACATCCGTTAGAGTAACAAAAATCTCGACAATAGACTACCTTCCATAATAAAAAGGGTACCATCATTGGAGTAACCAAAATATCAACAAGAGACTACCTTCCATAATTACAAGGCTACAATTTATTGGAGTATAAAAAATCTCGACAACAGACTACCTTCCATAATGACAAGGCTACCAACCATTGTAGTGACAAAAATCTCGATAATATACTACCTTCTATAATGACAACGCTACCATACATTGGAATAACAAAAATCTCGACAATAGACTATGTTCCATAATGACAAGGCTACCATCCCTTAGAGTAACAAAAATCTGGACAACGGACTACCTTCCATAATGACAAGGCTACAATCCATTAGAGTAACAAAGATATCAACAACATTCTACCTTCCATAATGACAAGGCTACCATCCCTTAGAGTAACAAAAATCAGGACAATAGACTTCCTTTCATAATGACAAGGCTACCATCCATTGGAATAATAAAAATATCATACACAAACTACCTTCCATAATGACTAGGTTACCATCCATTGGAGTAACAAAGATATAGACAACATACTACCTTCCATAACAACAAGGCTACAATCCATTCTAGTAACAAAAATCTCGACAACATACTACCTTACATAATGACAAGGCTACCATCTATTGTAGTGACAAAAATCTCGATAATATACTACCTTCTATAATGACAACGCTACCATCCATTGGAATAACAAAAATCTCGTCAATAGACTACCTTCCATATGGATAAGGCTACCATCCGTTAGAGTAACAAAAATCTCGACAATAGACTACCTTCCATAATGACATGGCTACCATCTATTGGAGTAACAAAGATATCGACAACATACTACCTTCCATAATGACAAGGCTACCATCCATTGGAGTGACAAAAATCACGACAACAGACTACCTTCCATAATGACAAGGCTATCATCCACTGGAATAACAAACATATCGACGACACACTACCTTCCATAATGACAAGGCTACCATGCAATGGAGTAACAAAAATCTCGGCAATAGACTACCTTCCATAATGACAAGGGTACCATCATTGGAGTAACCAAAATATCAACAAGAGACTACCTTCCATAATTACAAGGGTATAATTTATTGGAGTATAAAAAATCTCGACAACAAACTTCCTTCCATAATGATAAGGCTACCATCCATTAAAGTAACTAAAATCTCATACACAAACTACCTTCCATAATGACTAGGCTACCATCCATTGGACGAACAAAGATATCGACAACAAATTACATTCCATAACGAGAAGGCTACAATTCATTGTAGTAACAAAAATCTTGACAACACACTACCTTCCATAATGACAAGGTTACCATCCATTGTAGTGACAAAAATCTCGATAATATACTACCTTCTATAATGACAACGCTACCATCCATTGGAATAACAAAAATCTCGACAACAGACTACCTTCCATAATGACAAGGCTACCATCCATTGGAGTAACAAAGATATCGACAACATACTACCTTCCATAATGACAAGGCTACCATCCCTTAGAGTAACAAAAATCAGGACAATAGACTTCCTTTCATAATGACAAGGCTACCATCCCTTAGAGTAACAAAAATCAGGACAATAGACTTCCTTTCATAATGACAAGGCTACCAGCCATTGGAATAACAAAAATATCGTACACAAACTACCTTCCATAATGACTAGGCTACCATCCATTGGAGTAACAAAGATATAGACAACATACTACCTTCCATAACGACAAGGCTACAATCCATTCTAGTAACAAAAATCTCGACAACAGGCTACCTTACATAATGACAAGGCTACCATCCATTGCAGTGACAAAAATCTCGACAATATACTACCTTCTATAATGACAACGCTACCATCCATTGGAATAACAAAAATATCGTCAATAGACTACCTTCTATATGGATAAGGCAACCATCTGTTATAGTAACAAAAATCTCGACAATAGACTACCTTCCATAATGACAAGGCCACCATCCATTGGAGTAACAAAGATATGGACAACATACTACCTTCCATAATGACAAGGCTACCATCCATTGGAGTGACAAAAATCACGACAATAGACTACCTTCCATAATGACAAGGCTATCATCCATTGGAATAACAAACATATCGACAAAACACTACCTCCCATAATGACAAGGCTACCATGCAATGGAGTAACAAAAATCTCGGCAATAGACTACCTTCCATAATGACAAGGGTACCATCATTGGAGTAACCAAAATATCACCAAGAGGCTACCTTCCATAATTATAAGGCTACCATCCATTAAAGTAACTAAAATCTCGTACACAAACCACCTTCCATAATGACTAGGCTACCATCCATTGGACTAACAAAGATATCGACAACAAACTACATTCTATAACGACAAGTCTACAATCCATTGTAGTAACAAAAATCTTGACAACAGACTACCTTCCATAATTACAAGGCTACCATCCATTGTAGTGACAAAAATCTCGATAATATACTACCTTCTATAATGACAACGCTACCATCCATTAGAATAACAAAAATCTCGACAACAAACTACGTTCCATAATGACAAGGCTACCATCCCTTAGAGTAACAAAAATTTGGACAATAGACTACCTTCCATAATGACAAGGCTACCATCCATTGGAGTAACAAAGATATCGACAACATACTACCTTCCATAATGACAAGGCTACCATCCCTTAGAGTAACAAAAATCAGGACAATAGACTTCCTTTCATAATGACAAGGCTACCAGCCATTGGAATAACAAAAATATCGTACAAAAACTACCTTCCATAATGACTAGGCTACCATCTATTGGAGTAACAAAGATATAGACAACATACTACCTTTCATAACGACAAGGCTACAATCCATTCTAGTAACAAAAATCTCGACAATAGACTACCTTACATAATGACAAGGCTACCATCCATTGCAGTGACAAAAATCTCGACAATATACTACCTTCTATAATAACAACGCTACCATCCATTCGAATAACAAAAATCTCGTCAACAGACTACCTTCCATATGGATAAGGCTACCATCCGTTAGAGTAACAAAAATATCGACAATAGACTACCTTCCATAATGACAAGGCTACCATCCATTGGAGTAACAAAGATATCGACAACATACTACCTTCCATAATGACAAGGCTACCATTTATTGGAGTGACAAAAATCACGACAACAAACTACCTTACATAATGACAATGCTATCATCCATTGGAATAACAAACATATCGACAACACACTACCTTCCATAATGACAAGGCTACCATGCAATGGAGTAAAAAAAATCTAGGCAATAGACTGCCTTCCCTAATGACAAGGGTACCATCATTGGAGTAACCAAAATATCAACAAGAGACTACCTTCCATAATTATAAGGCTACCATCAATTAAAGTAACTAAAATATCGTACACAAACCACATTCCATAATGACTAGGCTACCATCCATTGGACTAACAAAGATATCGACAACAAATTACATTCCATAACGACAAGGCTACAATCCATTATAGTAACAAAAATCTTGACAACAGACTACCTTCCATAATGACAAGGCTACCATCCATTGTAGTGACAAAAATCTCGATAATATACTACCTTCTATAATGACAACGCTACCATCCATTGGAATAACAAAAATCTCGACAACAGACTACGTTCCATAATGACAAGGCTACCATCCCTTAGAGTAACAAAAATTTGGACAACAGACTACCTTACATAATGACAAGGCTACCATCCATTGGAGTAACAAAGATATCGACAACATACTACCTTCCATAATGACAAGGCTACCATCCCTTAGAGTAACAAAAATCAGGACAATAGACTTCCTTTCATAATGACAAGGCTACCAGCCATTGGAATAACAAAAATATCGTACACAAACTACCTTCCATAATGACTAGGCTACCATCCATTGGAGTAACAAAGATATAGACAACATACTACCTTCCATAACGACAAGGCTACAATCCATTCTAGTAACAAAAATCTCGACAACAGGCTACCTTACATAATGACAAGGCTACCATCCATTGCAGTGACAAAAATCTCGACAATATACTACCTTCTATAATGACAATGCTACCATTCATTAGAATAACAAAAATCTCGACAACAAACTACCTTCCATATGGACAAGGCTACCAACCCTTAGAGTAACAAAAATATCAACAATAGACTACCTTCCATAATGACAAGGCTACCATCCTTTGGAGTAACAAAGATATCGACAACATACTACCTTCCATATTGACAAGGCTACCATCCATTTGTGTAACAAAAATCACGAAAATAGACTACCTTCCATAATGACAAGGCTACCATCCATTGGAATAACAAAAATATCGACAATACACTACCTTGCATAATGACAAGGCTACCATGCAATGGAGTAACAAAAATCTCGGCAATAGACTACCTTCCATAATAAAAAGGGTACCATCATTTGAGTAACCAAAATATCAACAAGAGACTACCTTCCATAATTACAAGGCTACAATTTATTGGAGTATAAAAAATCTCGACAACAGACTACCTTCCATAATGACAAGGCTACCAACCATTGTAGTGACAAAAATCTCGATAATATACTACCTTCTATAATGACAACGCTACCATCCATTGGAATAACAAAAATCTCGACAACAGACTATGTTCCATAATGACAAGGCTACCATCCCTTAGAGTAACAAAAATCTGGACAACGGACTACCTTCCATAATGACAAGGCTACAATCCATTAGAGTAACAAAGATATCGACAACATTCTACCTTCCATAATGACAAGGCTACCATCCCTTAGAGTAACAAAAATCAGGACAATAGACTTCCTTTCATAATGACAAGGCTACCATCCATTGGAATAATAAAAATATCATACACAAACTACCTTCCATAATTACTAGGCTACCATCCATTAGAGTAACAAAGATATAGACAACATACTACCTTTTATAACGACAAGGCTACAATCCATTCTAGTAACAAAAATCTCCACAACATACTACCTTACATAATGACAAGGCTACCATCCATTGTAGTGACAAAAATCTCGACAATATACTACCTTTTATAATGACAACGCTACCATCATTTGGAATGACAAAAATCTCTTTAATAGACTACCTTCCATATGGATAAGGCTAACATCCGTTAGAGTAACAAAAATCTCGACAATAGACTACCTTCCATAATAAAAAGGGTACCATCATTGGAGTAACCAAAATATCAACAAGAGACTTCCTTCCATAATTACAAGGCTACAATTTATTGGAGTATAAAAAATCTCGACAACAGACTACCTTCCATAATGACAAGGCTACCAACCATTGTAGTGACAAAAATCTCGATAATATACTACCTTCTATAATGACAACGCTACCATCCATTGGAATAACAAAAATCTCGACAATAGACTATGTTCCATAATGACAAGGCTACCATCCCTTAGAGTAACAAAAATCTGGACAACGGACTACCTTCCATAATGACAAGGCTACAATCCATTAGAGTAACAAAGATATCAACAACATTCTACCTTCCATAATGACAAGGCTACCATCCCTTAGAGTAACAAAAATAAGGACAATAGACTTCCTTTCATAATGACAAGGCTACCATCCATTGGAATAATAAAAATATCATACACAAACTACCTTCCATAATGACTAGGTTACCATCCATTGGAGTAACAAAGATATAGACAACATACTACCTTCCATAACAACAAGGCTACAATCCATTCTAGTAACAAAAATCTCGACAACATACTACCTTACATAATGACAAGGCTACCATCCATTGTAGTGACAAAAATCTCGATAATATACTACCTTCTATAATGACAACGCTACCATCCATTGGAATAACAAAAATCTCGTCAATAGACTACCTTCCATATGGATAAGGCTACCATCCGTTAGAGTAACAAAAATCTCGACAATAGACTACCTTCCATAATGACATGGCTACCATCTATTGGAGTAACAAAGATATCGACAACATACTACCTTCCATAATGACAAGGCTACCATCCATTGGAGTGACAAAAATCACGACAACAGACTACCTTCCATAATGACAAGGCTATCATCCATTGGAATAACAAACATATCGACGACACACTACCTTCCATAATGACAAGGCTACCATGCAATGGAGTAACAAAAATCTCGGCAATAGACTACCTTCCATAATGACAAGGGTACCATCATTGGAGTAACCAAAATATCAACAAGAGACTACCTTCCATAATTACAAGGGTATAATTTATTGGAGTATAAAAAATCTCGACAACAAACTTCCTTCCATAATGATAAGGCTACCATCCATTAAAGTAACTAAAATCTCATACACAAACTACCTTCCATAATGACTAGGCTACCATCCATTGGACGAACAAAGATATCGACAACAAATTACATTCCATAACGAGAAGGCTACAATTCATTGTAGTAACAAAAATCTTGACAACACACTACCTTCCATAATGACAAGGTTACCATCCATTGTAGTGACAAAAATCTCGATAATATACTACCTTCTATAATGACAACGCTACCATCCATTGGAATAACAAAAATCTCGACAACAGACTACCTTCCATAATGACAAGGCTACCATCCATTGAAGTAACAAAGATATCGACAACATACTACCTTCCATAATGACAAGGCTACCATCCCTTAGACTAACAAAAATCAGGACAATAGAATTCCTTTCATAATGATAAGGCTACCATCGATTGGAATAACAAAAATATCGTCCACAAACTACCTTCCATAATGACTAGACTACCATCCATTGGAGTAACAAAGATATAGACAACATACTACCTTCCATAACGACAAGGCTACAATCCATTCTAGTAACAAAAATCTCGACAAAAGACTACCTTACATAATGACAAGGCTACCATCCATTGTAGTGACAAAAATCTCGACAATATAGTACCTTCTATAATGACAACGCTACCATCCATTGGAATAACAAAAATCTCGTCAACAGACTACCTTCCATATGGATAAGGCTACCATCCGTTAGAGTAACAAAAATATCGACAATAGACTACCTTCCATAATGACAAGGCTACCATCCATTGCAGTAACAAAGATATCAACAACATACTACCTTCCATAATGACAAGGCTACCATCCATTGGAGTAACAAAAATCAATACAACAGACTACCTTCCATAATGACAAGGCTATCATCCATTGTAATAACAAACATATCGATAACACACTACCTTCCATAATGACAAGGCTACCATGCTATGGAGTAACAAAAATCTCGGCAATAGACTGCCTTCCATAATGACAAGGGTACCATCATTGGAGTAACCAAAATATCAACAAGAGACTACCTTCCATAATTACAAGGCTACAATTTATTGGAGTATAAAAAATCTCGACAACAAACTACCTTCCATAATGACAAGGCTACCATTCATTAAAGTAACTAAAATCTCGTACACAAACTACCTTCCATAATGACTAGGGTACCATCCATTGGACGAACAAAGATATCGACAACAAACTACATTCCATAACGACAAGGCTACAATCCATTGTAGTAACAAAAATCTTGACAACAGACTACCTTCCATAATGACAAGGCTACCATCCATTTAAGTGACAAAAATCTCGATAATATACTACCTTCAATAATGAAAACGCTACCATCCATTGGAATAACAAAAATCTCGACAACAGACTACGTTCCATAATGACAAGGCTACCATCCCTTAGAGTAACAAAAATCTGGACAACAGACTACCTTCCATAATGACAAGGCTACCATCCATTGGAGTAACAAAGATATCGACAACATACTACCTTCCATAATGACAAGGCTACCATCCCTTAGAGTAACAAAAATCAGGACAATAGAATTCCTTTCATAATGACAAGGCTACCATCCATTGGAATAACAAAAATATCGTACACAAACTACCTTCCACAATGACTAGGCTACCATCCATTGGAGTAACAAAGATATAGACAACATACTACCTTCCATAACGACAAGGCTACAATCCATTCTAGTAACGAAAATCTCGACAAAAGACTACCTTACATAATGACAAGGCTACCATCCATTGTATTGACAAAAATCTCGACAATATACTACCTTCTATAATGACAACGCTACCATCCATTGGAATAACAAAAATCTCGACAACAGACTACGTTCCATAATGACGAGGCTACCATCCCTTAGAGTAACAAAAATCTGGACAACAAACTACCTTCCATAATAACAAGGCTACCATCCATTGGAGTAACAAAGATATCGACAACATACTACCTTCCATAATGACAAGGCTACCATCCCTTAGACTAACAAAAATCAGGACAATAGACTTCCTTTCATAATGACAAGGCTACCTTCCATTGGAATAACAAATATATCGTACACCAACTACCTTCCATAATGACTAGGCTACCATCCATTGGAGTAACAAAGATATAGACAACATACTACCTTCCATAACGACAAGGCTACAATCCATTCTAGTAACAAAAATCTCGACAAAAGACTACCTTACATAATGACAAGGCTACCATCCATTGTAGTGACAATAATCTCGACAATATAGTACCTTCTATAATGACAACGCTACCATCCATTGGAATAACAAAAATCTCGTCAACAGACTACCTTACATAATGACAAGGCTACCATCCATTGTAGTGACAATAATCTCGACAATATAGTACCTTCTATAATGACAACGCTATCGTCCATTGGAATAACAAAAATCTCGTCAACAGACTACCTTCCATATGGATAAGGCTACCATCCGTTAGAGTAACAAAAATATCGACAATAGATTACCTTCCAAAATGACAAGGCTACCATCCATTGCAGTAACAAAATATCAACAACATACTACCTTCCATAATGACAAGGCTACCATCCATTGGAGTAACAAAAATCAAGACAACAAACAACCTTCCATAATGACAAGGCTATCATCCATTGTAATAACAAACATATCGATAACACACTACCTTCCATAATGACAAGGCTACCATGCTATGGAGTAACAAAAATCTCGGCAATAGACTGCCTTCCATAATGACAAGGGTACCATCATTGGAGTAACCAAAATATCAACAAGAGACTACCTTCCATAATTACAAGGCTACAATTTATTGGAGTATAAAAAATCTCGACAACAAACTACCTTCCATAATGACAAGGCTACCATTCATTAAAGTAACTAAAATCTCGTACACAAACTACCTTCCATAATGACTAGGCTACCATCCATTGGACGAACAAAGATATCGACAACAAACTACATTCCATAACGATAGGGCTACAATCCATTGTAGTAACAAAAATCTTGACAACAGACTACCTTCCATAATGACAAGGCTACCATCCATTATAGTGACAAAAATCTCGATAATATACTATCTTCAATAAAGACAATGCTACCATCCATTGGAATAACAAAAATCTCGATAACAGACTACGTTCCATAATGACAAGGCTACCATCCCTTAGAGTAACAAAAATCTGGACAACAAACTACCTTCCATAATGATAAGGCTACCATCCATTGGAGTAACAAAGATATCGACAACATATTACCTTCCATAATGACAAGGCTACCATCCCTTAGAGTAATAAAAATCAGGACAATAGACTTCCTTTCATAATGACAAGGCTACCATCCATTGGAATAACAAAAATATCGTACACAAACTACCTTCCATAATTAGTAGGCTACCATCCATTGGAGTAACAAAGATATAGACAACATACTACCTTCCATAACGACAAGGCTACAATCCATTCTAGTAACAAAAATCTCGACAATAGACTACCTTACATAATGACAAGGCTACCATCCATTGTAGTGACAAAAATATCGACAATATACTACCTTCTATAATGAAAACGCTACCATCCATTGGAATAACAAAAATCTCGATAACAGACTACGTTGCATAATGACAAGGCTACCATCCCTTAGAGTAACAAAAATCTGGACAACAAACTACCTTCCATAATAACAAGGCTACCATCCATTGGAGTAACAAAGATATCGACAACATACTACCTTCCATAATGACAAGGCTACCATCCCTTAGAGAAACAAAAATTAGGACAATAGACTTCCTTTCATAATGACAAGGCTACCATCCATTGGAATAACAAAGATATCGTACACAAACTACCTTCCATAATGACTAGGCTACCATCCATTGGAGTAACAAAGATGTAGACAACATACTACCTTCCATAACGAGAAGGCTAGAATCCATTCTAGTAACAAAAATCTCGACAAAAGACTACCTTACATAATGACAAAGCTACCATCCATTGTAGTGAGAAAAATCTCGACAATATGCTACCTTCTATAATGACAATGCTACCATCCATTGGAATAACAAAAATCTCGACAACAAACTACCTTCCATATGGATAAGGCTACCAACCCTTAGAGTAACAAAAATATCAACAATAGACTACCTTCCATAATGACAAGGCTACCATCCATTGGAGTAACAAAGATATCGACAACATACTACCTTCCATAGTGAGAAGGCTACCATCCATTGGAGTAACAAAAATCACGAAAACAGACTACCTTCCATAATGACAAGGCTACCATCCATTGGAATAACAAAAATATCGACAACACACTACCTTGCATAATGACAAGGCTACCATGCAAGGGAGTAACAAAAATCTCAGCAATAGACTACCTTCCATAATAACGAGGGTACCATCATTGGAGTAACCAAAATATCAACAAGAGACTACCTTCCATAATTACAAGGCTACAATTTATTGGAGTATAAAAAATCTCGACAACAAACTACCTTCCATAATGACAAGGCTACCAACCATTGTAGTGACAAAAATCTCGACAATATACTACCTTCTATAATGACAACGCTACCATCCATTGGAATAACAAAAATCTCGACAACAGACTACATTCCATAATGACAAGGCTAACATCCCTTAGAGTAACAAAAATCTGGACAACAGACTACCTTCCATAATAACAAGGCTACCATCCATTGGAGTAACAAAGATATCGACAACATACTACCTTCCATAATGACAAGGCTACCATCCCTTAGAGTAACAAAAATCAGGACAATTGACTTCCTTTCATAATGACAAGGCTACCATCCATTGGAATAACAAAAATATCGTACACAAACTACCTTCCATAATGACTAGGCTACCATCCATTGGAGTAACAAAGATATAGACAACATACTACCTTCCATAACGACAAGGCTACAATCCGTTCTAGTAACAAAAATCTTGACAAAAGACTACCTTACATAATGACAAGGCTACCATCCATTGTAGTGACAAAAATCTCGACAATATACTACCTTCTATAATGACAACGCTACCATCCATTGGAATAACAAAAATCTCGAAAACAAACTACCTTCCATATGGACAGGGCTACCAACCCTTAGAGTAATAAAAATATCAACAATAGACTACCTTCCATAATGACAAGGCTACCATCCATTGGAGTAACAAAGATATCGACAACATACTACCTTCCATAATGACAAGGTACCATCCATTGGAGTAACAAAAATCACGAAAACAGACTACCTTCCATAATGACAAGGCTACCATCCATTGGAATAACAAAAATATCGACAACATACTACCTTGCATAATGACAAGGCTACTATGCAAGGGAGTAACAAAAATCCTAGCAATAGACTACCTTCCATAATAACAAGGGTACCATCATTGGAGTAACCAAAATATCAACAAGCGACTACCTTCCATAATTAGAAGGCTACAATTTATTGGAGTATAAAAAATCTTGACAACAGACTACCTTCCATAATGAAAAGGCTACCAACCATTATAGTGACAAAAATCTCGATAATATACTACCTTCTACAATGACAACGCTACCATCCATTGTAATAACAAAAATCTCGACAACAGACTACGTTCCATAATGACAAGGCTACCATCCCTTAGAGTAACAAAAATCTGGACAACAAACTACCTTCCATAATGACAATGCTACCATCCATTGGAGTAACAAAGATATCGACAACATACTACCTTCCATAATGACAAGGCTACCATCCCTTAGAGTAACAAAAATCAGGACAATAGACTTCCTTTCATAATGACAAGGCTACCATCCATTGGAATAACAAAAATATCGTACATAAACTACCTTCCATAATGACTACGCTACCATCCATTGGAATAACAAAGATATAGACAACATACTACCTTCCATAACGACAAGGCTACAATCCATTATAGTAACAAAAATCTCGACAAAAGACTACCTTACATAATGACAAGGCTACCATCCATTGTAGTGAAAAAAATCTCGACAATATACTACCTTCTATAATGACAACACTACCATCCATTGGAATAACAAAAATCTCGACAACAGACTAGGTTCCATAATGACAAGGCTAACATCCCTTAGAGTAACAAAAATCTAGACAACAGACTACCTTCCATAATAACAAGGCTACCATCCATTGGAGTAACAAAGATATCGACAACATACTACCTTCCATAATGACGAGGCTACCATCCCTTAGAGTAACAAAAATCAGGACAATAGACTTCCTTTCATAATGACAAGGCTACCATCCATTGGAATAACAAAAATATCGTACACAAACTACCTTCCATAATGACTAGGCTACCATCCATTGGAGTAACAAAGATATAGACAACATACTACCTTCCATAACGACAAGGCTACAATCCATTCTAGTAACAAAAATCTCGACAAAAGACTACCTTACATAATGACAAGGCTACCATCCATTGTAGTGACAAAAATCTCGACAATATACTACCTTCTATAATGACAACGCTACCATTCATTGGAATAACAAAAATCTCGACAGCAAACTACCTTCCAAATGGACAAGGCTACCAACCCTTAGAGTAACAAAAATATCAACAATAGACTACCTTCCAAAATCACAAGGCTACCATCCATTGGAGTAACAAAGATATCGACAACATACTACCTTCCATAATGACAAGGCTACCATCCATTGGAGTAACAAAAATCAAGAAAACAGACTACCTTCCATAATGACAAGGCTACCATCCATTGGAATAACAAAAATATCGACAACACACTACCTTGCATAATGACAAGGCTACCATGCAAGGGAGTAACAAAAATCTCAGCAATAGACTACCTTCCATAATAACAAGGGTACCATCATTGGAGTAACCAAAATATCAACAAGAGACTACCTTCCATAATTACAAGGCTAAAATTTATTGGAGTATAAAAAATCTCGACAACATACTACCTTCCATAATGACAAGGCTACCAACCATTGTAGTGACAAAAATCTCGATAATATACTACCTTCTATATTGACAACGCTACCATCCATTGGAATAACAAAAATCTCAACAACAGACTACCTTCCATATGGATAAGGCTACCATCCGTTAGAGTAACAAAAATATCGATAATAGACTACCTTCCATAATGACAAGGCTACCATCCATTGGAGTAACAAAGATATCGACAACATACTACCTTCCATAATGACAAGGCTATCATGCAATGGAGTAACAAGAATCTCGGCAATAGACTACCTTCCATAATGACAAGCGTACCATCATTGGAATAACCAAAATATCAACAAGAGACTACCTTCCATAATTACAAGGATATAATTTATTGGAGTATAAAAAATCTCGACAACAGACTACCTTCCATATTGACAAGGCTACCACCCATTAAAGTAACTAAAATCTCATACACAAACTACCTTCCATAATGACTAGGCTACCATCCATTGGACTAACAAAGATATCGACAACAAACTACATTCCATAACGACAAGGCTACAATCCATTGTAGTAACAAAAATCTTGACAATAGACTGCCTTCAATAATGACAAGGCTACCATCCATTGTAGTGACAAAAATCTCGATAATATACTACCTTCTATAATGACAACGCTACCATCCATTGGAATAACAAAAATCTCGACAACAGACTACGTTCCATAATGAAAAGGCTACCATCCCTTAGAGTAACAAAAATCTTGACAACAGACTACCTTCCATAATGACAAGGCTACCATCCCTTAGAGTAACAAAAATCAGGTCAATAAACTTCCTTTCATAATGACAAGGCTACCATCCATTGGAATAACAAAAATATCGTACACAAACTACCTTCCATAATGACTAGGCTACCATCCATTGGAGTAACAAAGATATAGACAACATACTACCTTCCATAACGACAAGGCTACAACCCATTCTAATAACAAAAATCTCGACAACAGACAACCATACATAATAACAAGGCTACCATCCATTGTAGTGATAAAAATCTCGACTATATACTACCTTAAATAATGACAACGCTACCATCCATTGGAATAACAAAAATCTCGACAATAGACTACCTTCCATATGGACAAGGCTACCATCCGTTAGAGTAAAAAAAATATCGACAATAGACTACCTTCCTTAATGACAAGGCTACCATTCATTGGAGTAACAAAGATATCGACAACATACTACCTTCCATAATGACAAGGCTACCATCCATTGGAGTAACAAAAATCACGTAAACAGACTACCTTCCATAATGACAAGGCTACGATCCATTGGAATAACAAAAATATCGACAACACACTACCTTCCATAATGACAAGGCTACCATGCAATGGAGTACCAAAAATCTTGGCAATAGACTAACTTCCATAATAACAAGGGTACCATCATTGGAGTAACCAAAATATCAACAAGAGACTACCTTGCATAATTAAAAGGCTACAATTTATTGGAGTATAAAAAATCTCGACAACAGACTACCTTCCATAATGACAAGGCTACCATCCGTTCAAGTAACTAAAATCTCGTACACAATCTACCTTCCATAATGACTAGGCTACCATCCCTTAGACTAACAAAGATATCGACAACAAACTACCTTCCATAACGACAAGGCTACATTCCATTGTAGTAACAAAAATCTTGACAACAGACTACCTTCCATAATGACAAGGCTACCATCCATTGTAGTGACAAAAATATCGATAATATACTACCTTCTATAATGACAACGCTACCATCCATTGGAATAACAAAAATCTCGACAACAGACTACGTTCCATAATGACAAGACTACCATCCCTTAGAGTAACAAAAATCTGGACAACAGACTACCTTCCATAATGACAAGGCTACCATCCATTGGAGTAACAAAGATATCGATAACATACTACCTTCCATAATGACAAGGCTACCATCCCTTAGAGTAACAAAAATCAGGACAATAGACTTCCTTTCATAATGACAAGGCTACCATCCATTGGAATAACTAAAATATCATACACAAACTACCTTCCATAATGACTAGACTACCATCCATTGAAGTAACAACGATATAGACAACATACTACCTTCCATAACGACAAGGCTACAATCCATTCTAGTAACAAAAATCGCGACAAAAGACTACCTTACATAATGACAAGGCTACCATCCATTGTAGTGAAAAAAATCTCGACAATATACTACCTTCTATAATGACAACGCTACCATCCATTGGAATAACAAAAATCTCAACAACAGACTACCTTCCATATGGACAAGGCTACCAACCCTTAGAGTAACAAAAATATCAACAATAGACTACCTTCCATAATGACAAGGCTACCATCCATTGGAGTAACAAAGATATCGACAACATACTACCTTCCAAAATGACAAGGCTACCATCCATTGGAGTAACAAAAATCCTGAAAATAGACTACCTTCCATAATGACAAGGCTACCATCCATTGGAATAACAAAAATATCGACAACACAGTACCTTGCTTAATGACCAGACTACCATGCGATGGAGTAACAAAAATCTCGGCAATAGACTACCTTCCATAATGACAAGGGTACCATCATTGGAGTAACCAAAATATCAACAAGAGACTACCTTCCATAATTATAAGGCTATAATTTATTGGAGTATAAAAAATCTAGACAACAGACTACCTTCCATAATGACAAGGCTACCATCCATTAAAGTAACTAAAATCTCGTACACAAACTACCTTCCATAATGACTAGGCTACCATCCATTGGACTAACAAAGATATCGACAGCAAACTACATTCCATAACGACAAGGCTACAATCCATTTTAGTAACAAAAATCTTGACAACAGACTACCTTCAATAATGACAAGGCTACCATCCATTGTGGTGACAAAAACCTCGATAATATGCTACCTTCTATAATGACAACGCTACCATCCATTGGAATAACAAAAATCTCGACAACAGACTACGTTCCATAATGAAAAGGCTACCATCCCTTAGAATAACAAAAATCTGGACAACAAACTACCTTCCATAATGACAAGGCTACCATCCATTGGAGTAACAAAAATCACGAAAACAGACTACCTTCCATAATGACAAGGCTACCATCCATTGCAATAACAAAAATATCGATAACACACTACCTTGCATAATGACAAGGCTACGATGCAAGGGAGTAACAAAAATCTCAGCAATAGACTACCTTCCATAATAACAAGGGTACCATCATTTGAGTAACCAAAATATCAACAAGAGACTACCTTCCATAATTACAAGGCTACAATTTATTGGAGTATAAAAAATCTCGATAACAGACTACCTTCCATAATGACAAGGCTACCAACCATTGTAGTGACAAAAATCTCGATAATATACTACCTTCTATAATGACAACGCTACCATCAATTGGAATAACAAAAATCTCGACAATAGACTACGTTCCATAATGACAAGGCTACCATCCCTTAGAGTAACAAAAATCTGGACAACAGACTACCTTCCATAATGACAAGGCTACCATCCATTGGAGTAACAAAGATATCGACAACATACTACCTTCCATAATGACAAGGCTACCATCCCTTAGAGTAACAAAAATCAGGACAATAGACTTCCTTTCATAATGACAAGGCTACCATCCATTGGAATAACAAAAATATCATACACAAACTACCTTCCATAATGACTAGACTACCATACATTGAAGTAACAAAGATATAGACAACATACTACCTTCCATAACGACAAGGCTACAATCCATTCTAGTAACAAAAATCTCGAGAAAAGACTACCTTACATAATGACAAGGCTACCATCCATTGTAGTGACAAAAATCTAGACAATATACTACCTTCTATAATGACAACGCTACCATCCATTGGAATAACAAAAATCTCGACAACAGACTAGCTTCCATATGGACAAGGCTACCAACCTTTAGAGTAACAAAAATATCAACAACAGACTACCTTCCATAACGACAAGGCTACCATCCATTGGAGTAACAAAGATATCGACAACATACTACCTTCCATAATGACAAGGCTACCATCCATTGGAGTGACAAAAATCACGACAACAGACTACCTTCCATAATGACAAGGCTACCATCCATTGGAATAACAAAAATATCGACAACACACTACCTTGCATAATGACAAGGCTACCATGCAATGGAGTAACAAAAATCTCGGCAATAGACTACCTTCCATAATGACAAGGGTACCATCATTGGAGTAACCAAAATATCAACAAGAGACTACCTTCCATAATTATAAGGCTATAATTTATTGGAGTATAAAAAATCTAGACAACAGACTACCTTCCATAATGACAAGGCTACCATCCATTAAAGTAACTAAAATCTCGTACACAAACTACCTTCCATAATGACTGGGCTACCATCTATTGGACTAACAAAGATATCGACAGCAAACTACATTCCATAACGACAAGGCTACAATCCATTTTAGTAACAAAAATCTTGACAACAGACTACCTTCAATAATGACAAGGCTACCATCCATTGTGGTGACAAAAACCTCGATAATATGCTACCTTCTATAATGACAACGCTACCATCCATTGGAATAACAAAAATCTCGACAACAGACTACGTTCCATAATGAAAAGGCTACCATCCCTTAGAATAACAAAAATCTGGACAACAAACTACCTTCCATAATGACAAGGCTACCATCCATTGGAGTAACAAAAATCACGAAAACAGACTACCTTCCATAATGACAAGGCTACCATCCATTGCAATAACAAAAATATCGATAACACACTACCTTGCATAATGACAAGGCTACGATGCAAGGGAGTAACAAAAATCTCAGCAATAGACTACCTTCCATAATAACAAGGGTACCATCATTTGAGTAACCAAAATATCAACAAGAGACTACCTTCCATAATGACAAGGCTACCATCCCTTAGAGTAACAAAAATCAGGACAATAGACTTCCTTTCATAATGACAAGGCTACCATCCATTGGAATAACAAAAATATCATACACAAACTACCTTCCATAATGACTAGACTACCATACATTGAAGTAACAAAGATATAGACAACATACTACCTTCCATAACGACAAGGCTACAATCCATTCTAGTAACAAAAATCTCGAGAAAAGACTACCTTACATAATGACAAGGCTACCATCCATTGTAGTGACAAAAATCTAGACAATATACTACCTTCTATAATGACAACGCTACCATCCATTGGAATAACAAAAATCTCGACAACAGACTAGCTTCCATATGGACAAGGCTACCAACCTTTAGAGTAACAAAAATATCAACAACAGACTACCTTCCATAACGACAAGGCTACCATCCATTGGAGTAACAAAGATATCGACAACATACTACCTTCCATAATGACAAGGCTACCATCCATTGGAGTGACAAAAATCACGACAACAGACTACCTTCCATAATGACAAGGCTACCATCCATTGGAATAACAAAAATATCGACAACACACTACCTTGCATAATGACAAGGCTACCATGCAATGGAGTAACAAAAATCTCGGCAATAGACTACCTTCCATAATGACAAGGGTACCATCATTGGAGTAACCAAAATATCAACAAGAGACTACCTTCCATAATTATAAGGCTATAATTTATTGGAGTATAAAAAATCTAGACAACAGACTACCTTCCATAATGACAAGGCTACCATCCATTAAAGTAACTAAAATCTCGTACACAAACTACCTTCCATAATGACTGGGCTACCATCTATTGGACTAACAAAGATATCGACAGCAAACTACATTCCATAACGACAAGGCTACAATCCATTTTAGTAACAAAAATCTTGACAACAGACTACCTTCAATAATGACAAGGCTACCATCCATTGTGGTGACAAAAACCTCGATAATATGCTACCTTCTATAATGACAACGCTACCATCCATTGGAATAACAAAAATCTCGACAACAGACTACGTTCCATAATGAAAAGGCTACCATCCCTTAGAATAACAAAAATCTGGACAACAAACTACCTTCCATAATGACAAGGCTACCATCCATTGGAGTAACAAAAATCACGAAAACAGACTACCTTCCATAATGACAAGGCTACCATCCATTGCAATAACAAAAATATCGATAACACACTACCTTGCATAATGACAAGGCTACGATGCAAGGGAGTAACAAAAATCTCAGCAATAGACTACCTTCCATAATAACAAGGGTACCATCATTTGAGTAACCAAAATATCAACAAGAGACTACCTTCCATAATTACAAGGCTACAATTTATTGGAGTATAAAAAATCTCGATAACAGACTACCTTCCATAATGACAAGGCTACCAACCATTGTAGTGACAAAAATCTCGATAATATACTACCTTCTATAATGACAACGCTACCATCAATTGGAATAACAAAAATCTCGACAACAGACTACGTTCCATAATGACAAGGCTACCATCCCTTAGAGTAACAAAAATCTGGACAACAGACTACCTTCCATAATGACAAGGCTACCATCCATTGGAGTAACAAAGATATCGACAACATACTACCTTCCATAATGACAAGGCTACCATCCCTTAGAGTAACAAAAATCAGGACAATAGACTTCCTTTCATAATGACAAGGCTACCATCCATTGGAATAACAAAAATATCATACACAAACTACCTTCCATAATGACTAGACTACCATACATTGAAGTAACAAAGATATAGACAACATACTACCTTCCATAACGACAAGGCTACAATCCATTCTAGTAACAAAAATCTCGAGAAAAGACTACCTTACATAATGACAAGGCTACCATCCATTGTAGTGACAAAAATCTAGACAATATACTACCTTCTATAATGACAACGCTACCATCCATTGGAATAACAAAAATCTCGACAACAGACTAGCTTCCATATGGACAAGGCTACCAACCTTTAGAGTAACAAAAATATCAACAACAGACTACCTTCCATAATGACAAGGCTACCATCCATTGGAGTAACAAGATATCGACAACATACTACCTTCCATAATGACAAGGCTACCATCCATTGGAGTGACAAAAATCATGACAACAGACTACCTTCCATAATGACAAGGCTACCATCCATTAGAATAACAAAAATATCAACAACACACTACCTTGCATAATGACAAGGCTACCATGCAATGGAGTAACAAAAATCTCGGTAATAGACTACCTTCCATAATGACAAGGGTACCATCATTGGAGTAACCAAAATATCAACAAGAGACTACCTTCCATAATTTATTGGAGTATAAAAAATCTAGACAACAGACTACCTTCCATAATGACAAGGCTACCATCCATTAAAGTAACTAAAATCTCGTACACAAACTACCTTGCATAATGACTGGGCTACCATCTATTGGACTAACAAAGATATCGACAACTAACTACATTCCATAACGACAAGGCTACAATCCATTTTAGTAACAAAAATTCTTGACAACAGACTACCTTCAATAATGACAAGGCTACCATCCATTGTAGTGACAAAAACCTCGATAATATACTACCTTCTATAATGACAACGCTACCATCCATTGGAATAACAAAAATCTCGACAACAAACTACCTTCCATAATGAAAAGGCTACCATCCATTGGAGTAACAAGATATCGACAACATACTACCTTCCATAATGACAAGGCTACCATCCATTGGAGTGACAAAAATCACGACAACAGACTACCTTCCATAATGACAAGGCTACCATCCATTGGAATAACAAAAATATCGACAACACACTACCTTGCATAATGACAAGGCTACCATCCAATGGAGTAACAAAGATATCGACAACATACTACCTTCCATAATGACAAGGCTACCATCCCTTAGAGTAACAAAAATCAGGACAATAGACTTCCTTTCATAATGACAAGGCTACCATCCATTGGAATAACAAAAATATCATACACAAACTACCTTCCATAATGACTAGACTACCATACATTGAAGTAACAAAGATATAGACAACATACTACCTTCCATAACGACAAGGCTACAATCCATTCTAGTAACAAAAATCTCGAGAAAAGACTACCTTACATAATGACAAGGCTACCATCCATTGTAGTGACAAAAATCTAGACAATATACTACCTTCTATAATGACAACGCTACCATCCATTGGAATAACAAAAATCTCGACAACAGACTAGCTTCCATATGGACAAGGCTACCAACCTTTAGAGTAACAAAAATATCAACAACAGACTACCTTCCATAATGACAAGGCTACCATCCATTGGAGTAACAAGATATCGACAACATACTACCTTCCATAATGACAAGGCTACCATCCATTGGAGTGACAAAAATCATGACAACAGACTACCTTCCATAATGACAAGGCTACCATCCATTAGAATAACAAAAATATCAACAACACACTACCTTGCATAATGACAAGGCTACCATGCAATGGAGTAACAAAAATCTCGGTAATAGACTACCTTCCATAATGACAAGGGTACCATCATTGGAGTAACCAAAATATCAACAAGAGACTACCTTCCATAATTTATTGGAGTATAAAAAATCTAGACAACAGACTACCTTCCATAATGACAAGGCTACCATCCATTAAAGTAACTAAAATCTCGTACACAAACTACCTTGCATAATGACTGGGCTACCATCTATTGGACTAACAAAGATATCGACAACTAACTACATTCCATAACGACAAGGCTACAATCCATTTTAGTAACAAAAATTCTTGACAACAGACTACCTTCAATAATGACAAGGCTACCATCCATTGTAGTGACAAAAACCTCGATAATATACTACCTTCTATAATGACAACGCTACCATCCATTGGAATAACAAAAATCTCGACAACAAACTACCTTCCATAATGAAAAGGCTACCATCCATTGGAGTAACAAGATATCGACAACATACTACCTTCCATAATGACAAGGCTACCATCCATTGGAGTGACAAAAATCACGACAACAGACTACCTTCCATAATGACAAGGCTACCATCCATTGGAATAACAAAAATATCGACAACACACTACCTTGCATAATGACAAGGCTACCATCCAATGGAGTAACAAAGATATCGACAACATACTACCTTCCATAATGACAAGGCTACCATCCCTTAGAGTAACAAAAATCAGGACAATAAACTTCCTTTCATAATGACAAGGCTACCATCCATTGGAATAAAAAAAATATCGTACACAAACTACCTTCCATAATGACTAGGCTACCATCCATTGGAGTAACAAAGATATAGACAACATACTACCTTCCATAACGACAAGGCTACAACCCATTCTAGTAACAAAAATCTCGAGAAAAGACTACCTTCCATAATGACTACGCTACCATCCATTGGAATAACAAAAATCTCGACAACAGACTACCTTAAATAATGACAACGCTACCATCCATTGGAATAACAAAAATCTCGACAATAGACTACCTTCTATATAGACAAGGCTACCATCCCTAAGAGTAACAAAAATATCGATAATAGACTACCTTCCATAATGACAAGGCTACCATCCATTGGAGTAACAAAGATATCGACAACATACTACCTTCCATAATGACAAGGCTACCATCCATTAGAGCAACAAAAATCACGAAAACAGACTACCTTCCATAATGACTAGGCTACCATCCATTGGAATAACAAAAATATCGACAACACACTACCTTCCATAATGACAAGGCTACCATGCAACGGAGTAACAAAAATCTCGGCAATAGATTACCTTCCATAATGACAAGGGTACCATCATTGGAGTAAACAAAATATCAACAAGAGACTACCTTCCATAATTACAAGGCTACAATTTATTGGAGTATAAAAAATCTCAACAACAGACTACCTTCCATAATGACAAGGCTACCATCCATTAAAGTAACTAAAATCTCGTACACAAACTACCTTCCATAATGACTAGGCTACCATCCATTGGAGTAACAAAGATATAGACAACATACTACCTTCCATAACGACAAGGCTACGATCCATTCTAGTAACAAAAATCTCGACAATAGACTACCTTACATAATGACAAGGCTACCATCCATTGTAGTGACAAAAATCTCGACAATATACTACCTTCTATAATGACAACGCTACCATCCATTGGAATAAAAAAAATCTCGACAACAGACTACGTTCCATATGGACAGGGCTACCATCCCTTAGAGTAACAAAAATATCGACAATAGACTACCTTCCATAATGACAAGGCTACCATCCATTGGAGTAACAAAGATATCGACAACATACTACCTTCCATAATGACTTGGCTACCATCCATTGGAGTAACAAAAATAACGAAAACAGACTACCTTCCATAATGAGAAGGCTACCATCCATTGGAATAACAAAAATATCGACAACACACTACCTTCCATAATGGCAAGGCTACCATGCAATGGAGTAACCAAAATATCAACAAGAGACTACCTTCCATAATAACAAGGGTACCATCATTGGAGTAACCAAAATATCAACAAGAGACTACCTTCCATAATTATAAGGCTACAATTTCTTGGAGTATAAAAAATCTCGACAGCAGACTACCTTCCAGGATGACAAGGCTACCATCCATTAAATGAACTAAAATCTCGTACACAATCTACCTTCCATAATGACTAGGCTACCATCCCTTGGACTAACAAAGATATCGACAACAAACTACCTTCCATAACGACAAGGCTACAATCCATTGTAGTAACAAAAATCTTGACAACAGACTACCTTCCATAATGACAAGGCTACCATCCATTATAGTGACAAAAATCTCGATAATATACTACCTTCTATAATGACAAAGATACCATCCCTTAGAGTAATAAAAATCTGGAGAACGGACTACCTTCCATAATGACAAGGCTACCATCCATTGGAGTAACAAAGATATCGACAACATACTACCTTCCATAATGAAAAGGATACCATCCCTTAGAGTAACAAAAATCAGGACAATAGACTTTCTTTCATAATGACAAGGCTACCATCCATTGGAATAACAAAAATATCGACAACACACTACCTTCCATAATGACAAGGCTACCATGCAATGGAGTAAGAAAAATCTCGGCAATAGACTACTTTCCATAATGACAAGGGTACCATCATTGGAGTAACCAAAATATAAACAAGAGACTACCTTCCATAGGCTACAATTTATTAGAGTATAAAAAATCTCGACAACAGACTACCTTCCGTAATGACTAGGCTACCATCCATTGAAGTAACAAAGATATAAACAACAGACTACCTTCCATAACGACAAGGCTACCATCCATTGGAGTAACAAAGATATCGACAACATACTACCTTCCATAATGACAAGGCTACCATCCATTTGAGTGACAAAAATCACGACAACAGACTACCTTCCATAATGACAAGGCTACCATCCATTGGAATAACAAAAATATCGACAACACACTACCTTGCATAATGAAAAGGCTACCATGCAATGGAGTAACAAAAATCTCGGCAATAGACTACCTTCCATAATGACAAGGGTACCATCATTGGAGTAACCAAAATATCAACAAGAGACTACCTTCCATAATTACAAGGCTACCATCCATTAAAGTAACTAAAATCTCGTACACAAACTACCTTCCATAATGACTAGGCTACCATCCATTGGACTAACAAAGATATCGACAACAAACTACATTCCATAACGACAAGGATACAATCCATTTTAGTAACAAAAATCTTGACAACAGACTACCTTCAATAATGACAAGGCTACCATCCATTGTAGTGACAAAAACCTCGATAATATACTACCTTCTATAATGACAACGCTACCATCCATTGGAATAACAAAAATCTCGACAACAGACTATGTTCCATAATGAAAAGGCTACCATCCCTTAGAATAACAAAAATCTGGACAACAAACTACCTTCTTTAATGACAAGGCTACCATCCATTGGAGTAACAAAGATATCGACAACATACTACCTTCCATAATGACGAGGCTACCATCCCTTAGAGTAACAAAAATTAGGACAATAAACATCCTTTCATAATGACAAGGCTACCATCCATTGGAATAAAAAAAATATCGTACACAAACTACCTTCCATAATGACTAGGCTACAACCCATTCAAGTAACAAAAATCTCGACAAAAGACTACCTTCCATAATGACTAGGCTACCATCCATTGGAATAACAAAAATCTCGACAACAGACTACCTTAAATAATGACAACGCTACCATCCATTGGAATAACAAAAATCTCGACAATAGACTACCTTCCATATGGACAAGGCTACCATCCCTTAGAGTAACAAAAATATCGACAATAGACTACCTTCCATAATGACAAGGCTACCATCCATTGGAGTAACAAAGATATTGACAACATACTACCTTCCATAATGACAAGGCTACCATCCATTGGAGCAACAAAAATCACGAAAACAGACTACCTTCCATAATGACTAGGCTACCATCCATTGGAATAACAAAAATATCGATAACACACTACCTTCCATAATGACAAGGCTACCATGCAATGGACTAACAAAAATCTCGGCAATAGATTACCTTCCATAATGACAAGGGTACCATCATTGGAGTAACCAAAATATCAACAAGGGACTACCTTCCATAATTACAAGGCTATAATTTATTGGAGTATAAAAAATCTCAACAACAGACTACCTTCCATAATGACAAGGCTACCATCCATTAAAGTAACTAAAATCTCGTACACAAACTACCTTCCATAATGACTAGGCTACCATCCATTGGAGTAACAAAGATATAGACAACATACTACCTTCCATAACGACAAGGCTACGATCCATTCTAGTAACAAAAATCTCGACAATAGACTACCTTACATAATGACAAGGCTACCATCCATTGTAGTGACAAAAATCTCGACAATATACTACCTTCTATAATGACAACGCTACCATCCATTGGAATAAAAAAAATCTCGACAACAGACTACGTTCCATATGGACAGGGCTACCATCCCTTAGAGTAACAAAAATATCGACAATAGACTACCTTCCATAATGACAAGGCTACCATCCATTGGAGTAACAAAGATATCGACAACATACTACCTTCCATAATGACATGGCTACCATCCATTGGAGTAACAAAAATCACGAAAACAGACTACCTTCCATAATGACAAGGCTACCATCCATTGGAATAACAAAAATATCGACAACACACTACCTTCCATAATGACAAGGCTACCATGCAATGGAGTAACCAAAATATCAACAAGAGACTACCTTCCATAATAACAAGGGTACCATCATTGGAGTAACCAAAATATCAACAAGAGACTACCTTCCATAATTACAAGGCTACAATTTATTGGAGTATAAAAAATATCGACAGCAGACTACCTTCCAGGATGACAAGGCTACCATCCATTAAATGAACTAAAATCTCGTACACAATCTACCTTCCATAATGACTAGGCTACCATCCCTTGGACTAACAAAGATATCGACAACAATCTACCTTCCATAACGACAAGGCTACAATCCATTGTAGTAACAAAAATCTTTACAACAGACTACCTTCCATAATGACAAGGCTACCATCCATTATAGTGACAAAAATCTCGATAATATACTACCTTCTATAATGACAAAGATACCATCCCTTAGAGTAATAAAAATCTGGACAACGGACTACCTTCCATAATGACAAGGCTACCATCCATTGGAGTAACAAAGATATCGACAACATACTACCTTCCATAATGACAAGGATACCATCCCTTAGAGTAACAAAAATCAGGACAATAGACTTTCTTTCATAATGACAAGGCTACCATCCATTGGAATAACAAAAATATCGACAACACACTACCTTCCATAATGACAAGGCTACCATGCAATGGAGTAAGAAAAATCTCGGCAATAGACTACTTTCCATAATGACAAGGGTACCATCGTTGGAGTAACCAAAATATAAACAAGAGACTACCTTCCATAGGCTACAATTTATTAGAGTATAAAAAATCTCGACAACAGACTACCTTCCATAATGACTAGGCTACCATCCATTGAAGTATCAAAGATATAAACAACAGACTACCTTCCATAACGACAAGGCTACCATCCATTGGAGTAACAAAGATATCGACAACATACTACCTTCCATAATGACAAGGCTACCATCCATTTGAGTGACAAAAATCACGACAACAGACTACCTTCCATAATGACAAGTCTACCATCCATTGGAATAACAAAAATATCGACAACACACTACCTTGCATAATGAAAAGGCTACCATGCAATGGAGTAACAAAAATCTCGGCAATATACTACCTTCCATAATGACAAGGGTACCATCATTGGAGTAACCAAAATATCAACAAGAGACTACCTTCCATAATTACAAGGCTACCATCCATTAAAGTAACTAAAATCTCGTACACAAACTACCTTCCATAATGACTAGGCTACCATCCATTGGACTAACAAAGATATCGACAACAAACTAGATTCCATAACGACAAGGCTACAATCCATTTTAGTAACAAAAATCTTGACAACAGACTACCTTCAATAATGACAAGGCTACCATCCATTGTAGTGACAAAAACCTCGATAATATACTACCTTCTATAATGACAACGCTACCATCCATTGGAATAACAAAAATCTCGACAACAGACTATGTTCCATAATGAAAAGGCTACCATCCCTTAGAATAACAAAAATCTGGACAACAAACTACCTTCTTTAATGACAAGGCTACCATCCATTGGAGTAACAAAGATATCGACAACATACTACCTTCCATAATGACAAGGCTACCATCCCTTAGAGTAACAAAAATCAGGACAATAAACTTCCTTTCATAATGACAAGGCTACCATCCATTGGAATAAAAAAAATATCGTACACAAACTACCTTCCATAACGACAAGACTACAACCCATTCTAGTAACAAAAATCTTGACAAAGGACTACCTTCCATAATGACTAGGCTACCATCCATTGGAATAACAAAAATATCGACAATAGACTACCTTAAATAATGACAACGCTACCATCCATTGGAATAACAAAAATCTCGACAATAGACTACCTTCCATATGGACAAGGCTACCATCCCTTAGAGTAACAAAAATATCGATAATAGACCACCTTCCATAATGACAAGGCTACCATCCATTGGAGTAACAAAGATATCGAAAACATACTACTTTCCATAATGACAAGGCTACCATCCATTGGAGTAAAAAAAATCACGAAAACAGACTGCCTTCCATAATGACTAGGCTACCATCCATTGGAATAACAAAAATATCGACAACACACTACCTTCCATAATGACAAGGCTACCATGCAACGGAGTAACAAAAATCTCGACAATAGATTACCTTCCATAATGACAAGGGTACCATCATTGGAGTAACCAAAATATCAACAAGAGACTACCTTCCATAATTACAAGGCTACAATTTATTGGAGTATAAAAAATCTCGACAACAGACTACCTTCCATAATGACAAGGATACCATCCATTAAAGTATCTAAAATCTCGTACACAAACTACCTTCCATAATGACTAGGCTACCATCCATTGGAGTAACAAAGATATAGACAACAGACTACCTTCCATAACGACAAGGCTACGATCCATTCTAGTAACAAAAATCTCGACAATAGACTACCTTACATAATGACAAGGCTACCATCCATTGTAGTGACAAAAATCTTGACAATATACTACCTTCTATAATGACAACGCTACCATCCATTGGAATAAAAAAATTCTCGACAACAGACTACCTTCCATATGGACAGGGCTACCATCCCTTAGAGTAACAAAAATATCGACAATAGACTACCTTTCATAATGACAAGGCTACCATCCATTGGAGTAACAAAGATATCAACAACATACTACCTTCCAAAATGACAAGGCTACCATCCATTGGAGTAACAAAAATCACGAAAACAGACTACCTTCCATAATGACAAGACTACCATCCATTGGAATAACAAAAATATCGACAACACACTACCTTCCATAATGACAAGGCTACCATGCAATGGAGTAACAAAAATCTTGGCAATAAACTACCTTCCATAATAACAAGGGTACCATCATTGGAGTAACCAAAATATCAACAAGAGACTACCTTCCATAATTACAAGGCTACAATTTATTGGAGTATAAAAAATCTCGACAGCAGACTACCTTCCATAATGACAAGGCTACCATCCATTAAAGTAACTAAAATCTCGTACACAATCTACCTTCCATAATGACTAGGCTACAATCCCTTGGACTAACAAAGATATCGACAACAAACTACCTTCCATAACGACAAGGCTACAATCCATTGTAGTAACAAAAATCTTTACAACAGACTACCTTCCATAATGACAAGGCTACCATCCCTTATAGTGACACAAATCTCGATAATATACTACCTTCTATAATGACAAAGATACCATCCCTTAGAGTAATAAAAATCTGGACAACAGACTACCTTCCATAATGACAAGGCTACCATCCATTGGAGTAACAAATATATCGACAACATACTACCTTCCATAATGACAAGGATACCATCCCTTAGAGTAACAAAAATCAGGACAATAGACTTCCTTTCATAATGACAAGGCTACCATCCATTGGAATAACAAAAATATCGACAACACACTACCTTCCATAATGACAAGGCTACCGTGCAATGGAGTAACAAAAATCTCGGCAATAGACTACTTTCCATAATGACAAGGGTACCATCATTGGAGTAACCAAAATATCAACAAGAGACTACCTTCCATAGGCTACAATTTATTGGAGTATAAAAAATCTCGACAACAGACTACCTTCCATAATGACTAGGCTACCATCCATTGAAGTAACAAAGATATAAACAACAGACTACCTTCCATAACGACATGGCTACAATCCATTCTAGTAACAAAAATCTTGACAATAGACTACCTTACATAATGACAAGGCTACCATCCATTGTAGTGACAAAAATCTCGACAATATACTACCTTCTATAATGACAATGCTACCATCCATTGGAATAACAAAAATCTGGACAATAGACTACCTTCCATATGGATAGGGCTACCATCCCTTAGAGTAAAAAAAATATCGACAATAGACTACCTTCCATAATGACAAGGCTACCATCCATTGGAGTAACATAGATATTGACAACATACTACCTTCCATAATGACAAGGCTACCATCCATTGGAGTAACAAAAATCACGAAAACAGACTACCTTCCATAATGACAAGGCTACCATCCATTGGAATAACAAAAATATCGACAACACACTACCTTCCATAATGACAAGGCTACCATGCAACGGAGTAACAAAAATCTCGGCAATAGACTACCTTCCCTAATGACAAGGGTACCATCATTGGAGTAACCAAAATATCAACAAGAGACTACCTTCCATAATTACAAGGCTATAATTTATTGGAGTATAAAAAATCTCGACAACAGACTACCTTCCATAATGACAAGGCTACCATCCATTAAAGTAACTAAAATCTCGTGCAAAAACTACCTTCCATAATGACTAGGCTACCATCCATTGGAGTAACAAAGATATAGACAACATACTACCTTCCATAACAACAAGGCTACAACCCATTCTAGTAACAAAAATCTCGACAATAGACTACCTTACATAATGACAAGGCTACCATCCACTGTAGTGATAAAAATCTCGACAATATACTACCTTCTATAATGACACCGCTACCATCCATTGGAATAACAAAAATCTCGACAACAGACTACCTTCCATATGGATAAGGCTACCATCCCTTAGAGTAACAAAAATATCGACAATAGACTACCTTCCATAATGACAAGTCTACCATCCATTGGAGTAACAAAGATATCGACAACATACTACCTTCCATAATGACAAGGCTACCATCCATTGGAGTAACAAAAATCACGAAAACAAACTACCTTCTATAATGACAAGGCTACCATCCATTGGAATAACAAAAATATCGACAACACACTACCTTCCATAATGACAAGGCTACCATGCAATGGAGTAACAAAAATCTTGGCAATAGACTACCTTCCATAATAACACGGGTACCATCATTGGAGTAACCGAAATATCAATAAGAGACTACCTTCCATAATTACAAGGCTACAATTTATTGGAGTATAAAAAATATCAACAACAGACTACCTTCCATAATGACAAGGCTACCATCCATTAAAGTAACTAAAATCTCGTACACAATCTACCTTCCATAATGACTAGGCTACCATCCGTTGGACTAACAAAGATATCGACAACAAACTACCTTCCATAACGACAAGGCTACAATCCATTGTAGTAACAAAAATCTTGACAACAGACTACCATCCATAATGACAAGGCTACCATCCATTGTAGTGACAAAAATCTCGATAAGATACTGCCTTCTATAATGACAAAGCTACCATCCCTTAGAGTAACGAAAATCTGGACAACAGACTACCTTCAATAATGACAAGGCTACCATTCATTGGAGTAACAAAGATATCGACAACATACTACCTTCCATAATGACAAGACTACCATCCCTTAGATTAAGAAAATTCAGGACAATAGACTTCCTTTCATAATGACAAGGCTACCATCCATTGGAATAACAAAAATATCGACAACACACTACCTTCCATAATGACAAGGCTACCATGCAATGGAGTAACAAAAATCTCGGCAATAGACTACCTTCCATAATGACAAGGGTACCATCATTGGAGTATCCAAAATATCAATAAGAGACTACCTTCCATAATTCAAAGGCTACAATTTATTGGATTATAAAAAATCTCGACAATAGACTACCTTCCATAATGACAAGGCTACCATCCATTAAAGTAACTAAAATCTCGTACACAAACTACCTTCCATAATGACTAGGCTACCATCCATTGGACTAACAAAGCTATCGACAACAAACTACCTTCCATAACGACAAGGCTATAATCCATTGTAGTAACAAAAATCTTGACAACAGACTACCTTCCATAATGACAAGGCTACAATCCATTGTAGTGACAAAAATCTCGATAATATACTACCTTCTATAATGACAATGCTACCATCAATTGGAATAACAAAAATCTCGACAACAGACTATGTTCCATAATGACAAGGCTACCTTCCCTTAGAGTAACAAAAATCTTGACAACATACTACCTTCCATAATGACAAGGCTAACATCCATTGGAGTAACAAAGATATCGACAACAAACTACCTTTCATAATGACAAGGCTACCATCCACTAGACTAACAAAAATCAGGACAATAGACTTCCTTTCATAATGACAAGGCTACCATCCATTGGAATAACAAAAATATCGTACACAAACTACCTTCCATAATGACTAGGCTACCATCCATTGGAGTAACAAAGATATAGACAACAGACTACCTTCCATAATGACAAGGCTATAATCCATTCTAGTAACAAAAATCTCGACAATAGACTACCTTACATAATGACAAGGCTACCATCCATTATAGTGACAAAAATCTTGACAATATACTAGCTTTTATAATGACAACGCTACCATCCATTGGAATAACAAAAATCTCGACAACATACTACCTTCCATATGGACTGGCTACCATCCCTTAGATTAACAAAAATATCGACAATAGACTACCTTCCATAATGACATGGCTACCATCCATTGGAGTAACAAAGATATCGACAACATACTAACTTCCATAATGACAAGGCTACCATCCATTGGAGTAACAAAAATCAAGAAAACAGACTACCTTCCATAATTACAAGGTTACCATCCATTGGAATAACAAAAATATCGAAAACACACTACCTTCCATAATGACAAGGCTACCATGCAACGGAGTAACAAAAATCTCGGCAATAGACTACCTTCCATAATGACAAAGGTACCATCATTGGAGTAACCAAAATATCAACAAGAGACTACCTTCCATAATTACAAGGCTACAATTTATTGGAGTATAAAATATCTCGACAACAGACTACCTTCCATAATGACTAGGATATCATCCATTGGAGTAACAAAGATATAGACAACAGACTACCTTCCATAACGACAAGGCTACAATCCATTCTAGTAACAAAAATCTTGACAATAGACAACCTTACATAATTACAAGGCTACCATTCATTGTAGTGACAGAAATCTCTACAATATACTACCTTCTATAATGAAAACGCTACCATCCATAGGAATAACAAAAATCTCGACAACAGACTACGTTCCATATGGATAGGGCTACCATCCCTTAGAGTAAGAAAAATATCGACAATAGACTACCTTCCATAATGACAAGGCTACCATCCATTGGAGTAACAAAGATATTGACAACATACTACCTTCCATAATGACAAGGCTACCATCCATTGGAGTAACCAAAATATCAACAAGAGACTACCTTCCATAATTACAAGGTTACAATTTATTGGAGTATAAAAAATCTCGACAACAGACTACCTTCCATAATGACAAGGCTACCATCCATTATAGTAACTAAAATCTCGTACCTAAACTACCTTCCATAATGACTAGGCTACCATCCATTGGAGTAACAAAGATATAGACAACATACTACCTTCCATAACGACAAGGCTACAATCCATTCTAGTAACAAAAATCTCGACAATAGACTACCTTACATAATGACAAGGCTACCATCCATTGTAGTGACAAAAATCTCGACAATAGACTACCTTCCATAATGACAAGGCTACCATCCATTGTAGTAACAAAGATATCGATAACATACTACCTTCCATAATGACAAGGTTACCATCCATTGGAGTAACAAAAATCACGAAAACAGACTACCTTCCATAATGACAAGGTTACCATCCATTGGAATAACAAAAATATCGACAACACACTACCTTCCATAATGAAAAGGCTACCATGCAATGGAGTAACAAAAATCTCGGCAATAGACTACCTTCCATAATGACAAGGGTACCATCATTGGAGTAACCAAAATATCAACAAGAGACTACCTTCTATAATTACAAGGCTACAATCTATTGGAGTATAAAAAATCTCGACAACAAACTACCTTCCATAATGACAAGGCTACCATCCATTAAAGTAACTAAATTCTCGTACACAAACTACCTTCCATAATGGCTAGGCTACCATCCATTGGACTAACAAAGATATCGACAACAAACTACCTTCCATAACGACAAGGCCACAATCCATTGTAGTAATAAAAATCTTGACAACAAACTACCTTCCATAATGACAAGGCCACCATCCATTGTAGTGACAAAATCTCGATAATATACTGCCTTCTATAATGACAACGCTACCATCTAATGGAATAACAAAAATCTCGACAACAGACAACGTTCCATAATGACAAGGATACGATCCATTATAGTGACAATATATCACCTTCTATAATGACAAGGCTACAATCCATTGGAGTAAGAAAAATCTCGACAACAGACTACCTTCGATAATGACAAGTCTACCATCCATTGGAGTAACTAAAATCTCGTACACAAACTACCTTCCATAATGACTAGGCTACCATCCAATGAAGTAACAAAGATATCGACAACAGACTATCTTCCATAACAAAAAGGCTACAATCCATTGTAGTAACAAAAATCTCGACAACAGACTACCTTCCATAATGACAAGGCTACTATCCATTGGAGTAACAAAAATCACGACAACAGACTACCTTCCATAATGACAAGGCTATCATCCAATGGAATAACAAACATATCGACAACACACTACCTTCCATAATGACAAGGCTACCATGCAATGGAGTAACAAGAATCTCGGCAATAGACTACCTTCAATAATGATAAGCGTACCATCATTGGAGTAACCAAAATATCAACAAGAGACTACCTTCCATAATTACAAGGCTATAATTTATTGGAGTATAAAAAATCTCGACAACAGACTACCTTCCATATTGACAAGGCTACCACCCATTGGAATAACAAAAATATCGTACACAAACTACCTTCCATAATGAATAGGCTACCATCCATTGGAGTAACAAAGATATAGACAACATACTACCTTCCATAACGACAAGGCTACAACCCATTCTAGTAACAAAAATCTCGACAATAGACAACCTTAAATAATAACAAGGCTACTATCCATTGTAGTGATAAAAATCTCGACAATATACTACCTTAAATAATGACAACGCTACCATCCATTGGAATAACAAAAATCTCGACAACAGACTACGTTGCATAATGACAAGGCTACCATCCCTTAGAGTAACAAAAATCTGGACAACAGACTACCTTCCATAATGAGAAGGCTACCATCCATTGGAGTAACAAAGATATTGACAACATACTACCTTCCATAATGACAAGGCTACCATCCCTTAGAGTAACAAAAATCAGGACAATAGACTTCCTTTCATAATGACAAGGCTACCATCCATTGGAATAAAAAAAATATCATACACAAACTACCTTCTATAATGACTAGACTACCATACATTGAAGTAACAAAGATATAGACAACATACTACCTTCCATAACGACAAGGCTACAATCCATTCTAGTAATAAAAATCTCGACAAAAGACTACCTTACATAATGACAAGGCTACCATCCGTTGTAGTGACAAAAATCTAGACAATATACTACCTTCTATAATGACAATGCTGCCATCTATTGGAATAACAAAAATCTCGACAACAGACTACCTTCCATATGGACAAGGCTACCAACCTTTAGAGTAACAAAAATATCAACAATAGACTACCTTCCATAATGACAAGGCTACCATCCATTGGAGTAACAAAGATATCGACAACATACTACCTTCCATAATGACAAGGCTACCATCCATTGGAGTGACAAAAATCACGACAACAGACTACCTTCAATAATGACAAGGGTACCATCATTGGAGTAATCAAAATATCAACAAGAGACTACCTTCCATATTTACAAGGCTATAATTTATTGGAGTATAAAAAATCTAGACAACAGACTACCTTCCATAAAGACAAGGCTACCATCCATTAAAGTAACTAAAATCTCGTACACAAACTACCTTCCATAATGACTAGGCTACCATCCATTGGACTAACAAAGATATCGACAACAAACTACATTCCATAACGACAAGGCTACAATCCATTTTAGTAACAAAAATCTTGACAACAGACTACCTTCAATAATGACAAGGCTACCATCCATTGTAGTGACAAAAACCTTGATAATATACTACATTCTATAAAGACAACGCTACCATCCATTGGAATAACAAAAATCTCGACAACAGACTACGTTCCATAATGAAAAGGATACCATCCCTTAGAATAACAAAAATCTGGACAACAAACTACCTTCTTTAATGACAAGGCTACCATCCATTGGAGTAACAAAGATATCGACAACATACTACCTTCCATAATGACAAGGCTACCATCCCTTAGAGTAACAAAAATCAGGACAATAAACTTCCTTTCATAATGACAAGGCTACCATCCATTGGAATAAAAAAAATATCGTACACAAACTACCTTCCATAACGACAAGGCTACAACCCATTCTAGTAACAAAAATCTCGACAAAACACTACCTTCCATAATGACTAGGCTACCATCCATTGGAATAACAAAAATCTCGACAACAGACTACCTTAAATAATGACAACGCTACCATCCATTGGAATAACAAAAATCTCGACAATAGACTAACTTCCATATGGACAAGGCTACCATCCCTTAGAGTAACAAAAATATCGACAATAGACTACCTTCCATAATGACAAGGCTACCATCCATTGGAGTAACAAAGATATCGACAACATACTACCTTCCATAATGACAAGGCTACCATCCATTGGAGCAACAAAAATCACGAAAACAGACTACCTTCCATAATGACTAGGCTACCATCCATTGGAATAACAAAAATATCGACAACACACTACCTTCCATAATGACAAGGCTACCATGCAACAGAGTAACAAAAATGTCGACAATAGATTACCTTCCATAATGACAAGGGTACCATCATTGGAGTAACCAAAATATCAACAAGAGACTACCTTCCATAATTACACGGCTACAATTTATTGGAGTTTAAAAAATCTCGACAAAGACTACCTTCCATAATGACAAGGCTACCATCCATTAAAGTAACTAAAATCTCGTACACAAACTACCTTCCATAATGACTAGGCTACCATCCATTGGAGTAACAAAGATATAGACAATAGACTACCTTCCATAACGACAAGGCTACGATCCATTCTAGTAACGAAAATCTCGACAATAGACTACCTTACATAATGACAAGGCTACCATCCATTGTAGTGACAATAATCTAGACAATATACTACCTTCTATAATGACAACGCTACCATCCATTGGAATAAAAAAAATCTGGACAACAGACTACCTTTCATATAGACAGGGCTACCATCCCTTAGAGTAACAAAAATATCGACAATAGACTACCTTCCATAATGACAAGGCTACCATCCATTGGAGTAACAAAGATATCGACAACATACTACCTTCCATAATGACAAGGCTACCATCCATTGGAGCAACAAAAATCACGAAAACAGACTACCTTCCATAATGACTAGGCTACCATCCATTGGAATAACAAAAATATCGACAACACACTACCTTCCATAATGACAAGGCTACCATGCAACGGAGTAACAAAAATCTCGACAATAGATTACCTTCCATAATGACAAGGGTACCATCATTGGAGTAACCAAAATATCAACAAGAGACTACCTTCCATAATTACAAGGCTACGATTTATTGGAGTTTAAAAAATCTCGACAACAAACTACCTTCCATAATGACAAGGCTACCATCCATTAAAGTAACTAAAATCTCGTACACAAACTACCTTCCATAATGACTAGGCTACCATCCATTGGAGTAACAAAGATATAGACAACAGACTACCTTCCATAACGACAAGGCTACGATCCATTCTAGTAACAAAAATCTCGACAATAGACTACCTTACATAATGACAAGGCTACCATCCATTGTAGTGACAAAAATCTAGACAATATACTACCTTCTATAATGACAACGCTAGCATCCATTGGAATAAAAAAAATCTCGACAATAGACTACCTTCCATATAGACAGGGCTACCATCCCTTAGAGTAACAAAAATATCGACAATAGACTACCTTCCATAATGACAAGGCTACTATCCATTGGAGTAACAAAGATATCGACAACATACTACCTTGCATAATGACAAGGCTACCATCCATTGGAGCAACAAAAATCACGAAAACAGACTACCTTCCATAATGACTAGGCTACCATTCATTGGAATAACAAAAATATGGACAACACACTACCTTCCATAATGACAAGGCTACCATGCAACGGAGTAACAAAAATCTCGGCAATAGATTACCTTCCATAATGACAAGGGTACCATCATTGGAGTAACCAAAATATCAACAAGAGACTACCTTCCATAATTACAAGGCTACTATCCATTATAGTGTCAAAAATCTCGATAATATACTACCTTCTATAATGACAAAGATACCATCCCTTAGAGTAATAAAAATCTGGACAACAGACTACCTTCCATAATGACAAGGCTACCATCCATTGGAGTAACAAAGATATAGACAACAGACTACCTTCCATAACGACAAGGCTACGATCCATTCTAGTAACAAAAATCTCGACAATAGACTACCTTACATAATGACAAGTCTACCATCCATTGGAATAACAAAAATATCGACAACACACTACCTTCCATAATGACAAGGCTACCATGCAATGGAGTAACAAAAATCTCGGCAATAGACTACTTTCCATAATGACAAGGGTACCATCATTGGAGTAACCAAAATATCAACAAGAGACTACCTTCCATAGGCTACAATTTATTGGAGTATAAAAAATCTCGACAACAGACTACCTTCCATAATGACTAGGCTACCATCCATTGAAGTAACAAAGATATAAACAACAGACTACCTTCCATAACAAACAAGGCTACCATCCATTGGAGTAACAAAGATATCAACAACATACTACCTTCCATAATGACAAGGCTACCATCCATTGGTGTGACAAAAATCACGACAACAGACTACCTTCCATAATGACAAGGCTACCATCCATTGTAATAACAAAAATATCGACAACACACTACCTTGCATAATGACAAGGCTACCATGCAATGGAGTAACAAAAATCTCGGCAATAGACTACCTTCCATAATGACAAGGGTACCATCATTGGAGTAACCAAAATATCAACAAGAGACTACCTTCCATAATTACAAGGCTATAATTTATTGGAGTATAAAAAATCTAGACAACATACTACCTTCCATAATGACAAGGCAACCATCCATTAAAGTAACTAAAATCTCGTACACAAACTACCTTCCATAATGACTAGGCTACCATCCTTTGGACTAACAAAGATATCGAGAACAAACTACACTCCATAACGACAAGGCTACAATCCATTTTAGTAACAAAAATCTTGACAACACACTACCTTCAATAATGACAAGGCTACCATCCATTGTAGTGACAAAAACCTCGATAATATACTACCTTCTATAATGACAACGCTACCATCCATTGGAATAACAAAAATCTCGACAACAGACTACGTTCCATAATGAAAAGGCTACCATCCCTTAGAATAACAAAAATCTGGACAACAAACTACCTTCTTTAATGACAAGGCTACCATCCATTGGAGTAACAAAGATATCGACAACATACTACCTTCCATAATGACAAGGCTACCATCCCTTAGAGTAACAAAAATCAGGACAATAAACTTCCTTTCATAATGACAAGGCTACCATCCATTGGAATAAAAAAAATATCGTACACAAACTACCTTCCATAATGACTAGGCTACCATCCATTGGAGTAACAAAGATATAGACAACATACTACCTTCCATAACGACAAGGCTACAACCCATTCTAGTAACAAAAATCTCGACAAAAGACTACCTTCCATAATGACTAGGCTACCATCCATTGGAATAACAAAAATCTCGACAACAGACTACCTTAAATAATGACAACGCTACCATCCATTGGAATAACAAAAATCTCGACGATAGACTACCTTCCATATGGACAAGGCTACCATCCCTTAGAGTAACAAAAATATCGACAATAGACTACCTTCCAAAATGACAAGGCTACCATCCATTGGAGTAACAAAGATATCGACAACATACTACCTTCCATAATGACAAGGCTACCATCCATTGGAGTAACAAAAATAACGAAAACAGACTACCTTCCATAATGACAAGGCTACCATCCATTGGAATAACAAAAATATCGAACACACACTACCTTCCATAATGACAAGGCTACCATGCAACGGAGTAACAAAAATCTCGGCAATGGATTACCTTCAATGATGACAAGGGTACCATCATTGGAGTAACCAAAATATCAACAAGAGACTACCTTCCATAATTACAAGGCTACAATTTATTGGAGTTTAAAAAATCTCGACAACAGACTACCTTCCATAATGACAAGGCTACCATCCATTAAAGTAACTAAAATCTCGTACACAAACTACCTTCCATAATGACTAGGCTACCATCCATTGGAGTAACAAAGATATAGATAACAGACTACCTTCCATAACGACAAGGCTACGATCCATTCTAGTAAAAAAAATCTCGACAATAGACTACCTTACATAATGACAAGTCTACCATCCATTGTAGTGACAAAAATCTCGACAATATACTACCTTCTATAATGACAACGCTACCATCCATTGGAATAAAAAAAATCTCGACAACAGACTACCTTCCATATAGACAGGGCTACCATCCCTTAGAGTAACAAAAATATCGACAATAGACTACCTTCCATAATGACAAGGCTACCATCCATTGGAGTAACAAAGATATCGACAACATACTACCTTCCATAATGACAAGGCTACCATCCATTGGAGCAACAAAAATCAAGAAAACAGACTACCTTCCATAATGACTAGGCTACCATCCATTGGAATAACAAAAATATCGACAACACACTACCTTCCATAATGACAAGGCTACCATGCAACGAAGTAACAAAAATCTCGGCAATAGATTACCTTCCATAATGACAAGGGTACCATCATTGGAGTAACCAAAATATCAACAAGAGACTACCTTCCATAATTACAAGGCTACAATTTATTGGAGTTTAAAAATTCTCGACAACAGACTACCTTCCATAATGACAAGGCTACCATCCATTAAAGTAACTAAAATCTCGTACACATACTACCTTCCATAATGACAAGGCTACCATGCAACGGAGTAACAAAAATCTCGGCAATAGATTACCTTCCATAATGACAAGGGTACCATCATTGGAGTAACCAAAATATCAACAAGAGACTACCTTCCATAATTACAAGGCTACCATCCATTATAGTGACAAAAATCTCGATAATATACTACCTTCTATAATGACAAAGATACCATCCCTTAGAGTAATAAAAATCTGGACAACAGACTACCTTCCATAATGACAAGGCTACCATCCATTGGAGTAACAAAGATATAGACAACAGACTACCTTCCATAACGACAAGGCTACGATCCATTCTAGTAACAAAAATCTCGACAATAGACTACCTTACATAATGACAAGTCTACCATCCATTGGAATAACAAAAATATCGACAACACACTACCTTCCATAATGACAAGGCTACCATGCAATGGAGTAACAAAAATCTCGGCAATAGACTACTTTCCATAATGACAAGGGTACCATCATTGGAGTAACCAAAATATCAACAAGAGACTACCTTCCATAGGCTACAATTTATTGGAGTATAAAAAATCTCGACAACAGACTACCTTCCATAATGACTAGGCTACCATCCATTGAAGTAACAAAGATATAAACAACAGACTACCTTCCATAACAAACAAGGCTACCATCCATTGGAGTAACAAAGATATCGACAACATACTACCTTCCATAATGACAAGGCTACCATCCATTGGAGTGACAAAAATCACAACAACAGACTACCTTCCATAATGACAAGGCTACCATCCATTGGAATAACAAAAATATCGACAACACACTACCTTGCATAATGGCAAGGCTACCATGCAATGGAGTAACAAAAATCTCGGCAATAGACTACCTTCCATAATGACAAGGGTACCATCATTGGAGTAACCAAAATATCAACAAGAGACTACCTTCCATAATTACAAGGCTATAATTTATTGGAGTATAAAAAATCTAGACAACATACTACCTTCCATAATGACAAGGCTACCATCCATTAAAGTAACTAAAATCTCATACACAAACTACCTTCCATAATGACTAGGCTACCATCCATTGGACTAACAAAGATATCGACAACAAACTACATTCTGTAACGAGAAGGCTACAATCCATTTTAGTAACAAAAATCTTGACAATAGACTACCTTCAATAATGACAAGGCTACCATCCATTGTAGTGACAAAAACCTCGATACTATACTACCTTCTATAATGACAACGCTACCATCCATTGGAATAACAAAGATATCGACAACATACTACCTTCCATAATGACAAGGCTACCATCCCTTAGAGTAACAAAAATCAGGACATAAACTACCTTTCATAATGACAAGGCTACCATCCATTGGAATAAAAAAAATATCGTACACAAACTACCTTCCATAATGACTAGGATACCATCCATTGGAGTAACAAAGATATAGACAACATACTACCTTCCATAACGACAAGGCTACAACCCATTCTAGTAACAAAAATCTAGACAAAAGACTACATTCCATAATGACTAGGCTACCATCCATTGGAATAACAAAAATCTAGACAACAGACTACCTTAAATAATGACGACGCTAGCACCAATTGGAATAACAAAAATCTCGACAATAGACTACCTTCCATATGGACAAGGCTAACATCCCTTAGAGTAACAAAAATATCGACAATAGACTACCTTCCAAAATGACAAGGCTACCATCCATTGGAGTAACAAAGATATCGACAACATACTACCTTCCATAATGACAAGGCTACCATCCATTGGAATAACAAAAATATCTAACACACACTACCTTCCATAATGACAAGGCTACCATGCAACGGAGTAACAAAAATCTCGACAATAGATTACCTTCCATAATGACAAGGGTACCATCATTAGAGTAACCAAAATATCAACAAGAGACTACCTTCCATAATTACAAGGCTACAATTTATTGGAGTATAAAAAATCTCGACAACAGACTACCTTCCATAATGACAAGGCTACCATCCATTAAAGTAACTAAAATCTCATACACAAACTACCTTGCATAATGACTAGGCTACCATCCATTGGAGTAACAAAGATATAGACAACAGACTACCTTCCATAACGACAAGGCTACGATCCATTCTAGTAACAAAAATCTCGACAATAGACTACCTTACATAATGACAAGGCTACCATCCATTGTAGTGACAAAAAGCTCGACAATATACTACTTTCTATAATGACAAGGCTACCATCCATTGGAATAAAAAAAATCTCGACAACAGACTACCTTCCATATGGACAGGGCTACCATCCCTTAGAGTAACAAAAATATCGACAATAGACTACCTTCCATAATGACAAGGCTACCATCCATTGGAGTAACAAAGATATCGACAACATACTACCTTCCATAATGACAAGGCTAACATCCATTGGAGTAACAAAAATCACGAAAGCAGACTACCTTCCATAATGACAAGGCTACCATCCATTGGAATAACAAAAATATCGACAACACACTACCTTCCATAATGACAAGGCTACCATGCAATGGAGTAACAAAAATCTTGGCAATCGACTACCTTCCATAATAACAAGGGTACCATCATTGGAGTAACCAAAATATCAACAAGAGACTACCTTCCATAATTACAAGGCTACAATTTATTGGAGTATAAAAAATCTCGACAGCAGACTACCTTCCATAATGACAAGGCTACCATCCATTAAAGTAACTAAAATCTCGTACACAATCTACCTTCCATAATGACTAGGCTACCATCCCTTGGACTAACAAAGATATCAACAACAAACTACCTTCCATAACGACAAGGCTACAATCCATTGTAGTAACAAAAATCTTGACAACAGACTACCTTCCATAATGACAAGGCTACCATCCATTATAGTGACAAAAATCTCGATAATATACTACCTTCTATAATGACAAAGATACCATCCCTTAGAGTAATAAAAATCTAGACAACAGACTACCTTCCATAATGACAAGGCTACCATCCATTGGAGTAACAAAGATATCGACAACATACTACCTTCCATAATGACAAGGATACCATCCCTTAGAGTAACAAAAATCAGGACAATAGACTTCCTTTCATAATGACAAGGCTACCATCCATTGGAATAACAAAAATATCGACAACACACTACCTTCCATAATGACAAGGCTACCATGCAATGGAATAACAAAAATCTCGGCAATAGACTACTTTCCATAATGACAAGGGTACCATCATTGGATTAACCAAAATATCAACAAGAGACTACCTTCCATAGGCTACAATTTATTGGAGTATAAAAAATCTCGACAACAGACTACCTTCCATAATGACTAGGCTACCATCCATTGAAGTAACAAAGATATAAACAACAAACTACCTTCCATAACGATAAGGCTACAATCCATTCTAGTAACAAAAATCTTGACAATAGACTACCTTACATAATGACAAGGCTACCATCCATTGTAGTGACAAAAATCTCGACAATATACTACCTTCTATATTGACAATGCTACCATCCATTGGGATAACAAAAATCTAGACAACAGACTACCTTCCATATGGATAGGGCAACCATCCCTTAGAGTAACAAAAATATCGACAATAGACTACCTTCCATAATGACAAGGCTACCATCCATTGGAGTAACAAAGATATTGACAACATACTACCTTCCATAATGACAAGGCTACCATCCATTGGAGTAACAAAAATCACGAAAACAGACTACCTTCCATAATGACAAGGCTACCATCCATTGGAATAACAAAAATATCGATAACACACTACCTTCCATAATGACAAGGCTACCATGCAACGGAGTAACAAAAATCTCGGCAATAGACTACCTTCTATAATGACAAGGGTACCATCATTGGAGTAACCAAAATATCAACAAGAGACTACCTTCCATAATTACAAGGCTATAATTTATTGGAGTATAAAAAATCTCGACAACAGACTACCTTCCATAATGACAAGGCTACCATCCATTAAAGTAACTAAAATCTCGTACAAAAACTACCTTCCATAATGACTAGGCTACCATCCATTGGATTAACAAAGATATAGACAACATACTACCTTCCATAACGACAAGGCTACAACCCATTCTAATAACAAAAATCTCGACAACAGACTACCTGACATAATTACAAGGCTACCATCCACTGTAGTGATAAAAATCTTGACAATATACTACCTTCTATAATGACAACGCTACCATCCATTGGAATAACAAAAATCTCGACAACAGACTACCTTCCATATGGATAAGGCTACCATCCCTTAGAGTAACAAAAATATCGACAATAGACTACCTTACAAAATGACAAGTCTACCATCCATTGGAGTAACAAAGATATCGACAACATACTACCTTCCATAATGACAAGGCTACCATCCATTGGAGTAACAAAAATCACGAAAACAGACTACCTTCCATAATGACAAGGCTACCATCCATTAGAATAACAAAAATATCGACAACACACTACCTTCCATAATGACAAGGCTACCATGCAATGGAGTAACAAAAATCTTGGCAATAGACTACCTTCCATAATAACAAGGGTACCATCATTGGAGTAACCGAAATATCAATAAGAGACTACCTTCCATAATTACAAGGCTACAATTTATTGGAGTATAAAAAATCTCGACAACAGACTACCTTCCATAATGACAAGGCTACCATCCATTAAAGTAACTAAAATCTCGTACACAATCTACCTTCCATAATGACTAGGCTACCATCCCTTGTACTAACAAAGATATCGACAACAAACTACCTTCCATAACGACAAGGCTACAGTCCATTGTAGTAACAAAAATCTTGACAACAGACTACCTTCCATAATGACAAGGCTACCATCCATTGTAGTGACAAAAATCTCGATAATATACTACCTTCTATAATGAAAAAGCTACCATCCCTTAGAGTAACAAAAATCTGGACAACAGACTACCTTCCATAATGACAAGGCTACCATCCATTGGAGTAACAAAGATATCGACAACATACTACCTTCCATAATGACAAAGCTACCATCCTTTAGAGTAACAAAATTCAGGACAATAGACTTCCTTTCATAATGACAAGGCTACCATCCATTGGAATAACAAAAATATCGACAACACACTACCTTCCATAATGACAAGGCTACCATGCAATGGAGTAACAAAAATCTCGGCAATAGACTACCTTCCATAATGACAAGGGTACCATCATTGGAGTAACCAAAATATCAACAAGAGACTACCTTCCATAATTACAAGGCTACAATTTATTGGATTATAAAAAATCTCGACAACAGACTACCTTCCATAATAACAAGGCTACCATCCATTAAAGTAACTAAAATCTCGTACACAAACTACCTTCCATAATGACTAGGCTACCATCCATTGGACTAACAAAGATATCAACAACAAACTACCTTCCATAACAACAAGGCTATAATCCATTGTAGTAACAAAAATCTTGACAACAGACTACCTTCCATAATGACAAGGCTACAATCCATTGTAGTGACAAAAATCTCGATAATATACTACCTTCTATAATGACAATGCTACCATCAATTGGAATAACAAAAATCTCAACAACAGACTACGTTCTATAATGACAAGGCTACCTTCCCTTAGAGTAACAAAAATCTTGACAACATACTACCTTCCATAATGACAAGGCTAACATCCATTGGAGTAACAAAAATCTAGAAAACAGACTACCTTCCATAATGACAAGGTTACCATCCATTGGAATAACAAAAATATCAAAAACACACTACCTTCCATAATGACAAGGCTACCATGCAACGGAGTAACAAAATTCTCGGCAATAGACTACTTTCCATAATGACAAGGCTACCATCATTGGAGTAACCAAAATATCAACAAGAGACTACCTTCCATAATTACAAGGCTACAATTTATTGGAGTATAAAATATCTCGACAACAGACTACCTTCCATAATGACAAGGCTACCATCCATTAAAGTAACTAAAATCTCGTACACAAACTACCTTCCATAATGACTAGGCTACCATCCATTGGAGTAACAAAGATATAGACAACATACTACCTTCCATAACGACAAGGCTACAATCCATTCTAGTAACAAAAATCTCGACAATAGACTACCTTACATAATGACAAGGCTACCATCCATTGTAGTGACAAAAATCTCGACAATATACTACCTTCTATAATGAAAACGCTACCAGCCATAGGAATAACAAAAATCTCGACTATAGACTACCTTCCATATGGATAGGGCTACCATCCCTTAGAGTAACAAAAATATCGACAATAGACTACCTTCCATAATGACAAGGCTACCATCCATTGGAGTAACAAAGATATTTACAACATACTACCTTCCATAATGACAAGGCTACCATCCATTGGAGTAACAAAAATCACAAAAACAGACTACCTTCCATAATGACAAGGCTACCATCATTGGAGTAACCAAAATATCAACAAGAGACTACCTTCCATAATTACAAGGCTACAATTTATTGGAGTATAAAATATCTCGACAAGAGACTACCTTCCATAATGACTAGGATACCATCCATTGGAGTAACAAAGATATAGACAATAGACTACCTTCCATAACGACAAGGCTACAATCCATTATAGTAACAAAAATCTCGACAATAGACTACCTTACATAATTACAAGGCTACCATCCATTGTAGTGACAAAATCTCTACAATATACTACCTTCTATAATGAAAACGCTACCAGCCATAGGAATAACAAAAATCTCGACAATAGACTACCTTCCATATGGATAGGGCTACCATCCCTTAGAGTAACAAAAATATCGACAATAGACTACCTTCCATAATGACAAGGCTACCATCCATTGGAGTAACAAAGATATTGACAACATACTACCTTCCATAATGACAAGGCTACCATCCATTGGAGTAACAAAAATCACAAAAACAGACTACCTTCCATAATGACAAGGGTACCATCATTGGAGTAACCAAAATATCAACAAGAGACTACCTTCCATAATTACAAGGTTACAATTTATTGGAGTATAAAAAATATCGACAACAGACTACCTTCCATAATGACAAGGCTACCATCCATTAAAGTAACTAAAATCTCGTACACAAACTACCTTCCATAATGACTAGGCTACCATCCATTGGAGTAACAAAGATATAGACAACATACTACCTTCCATAACGACAAGGCTACAATCCATTCTAGTAACAAAAATCTCGACAATAGACTACCTTACATAATGACAAGGCTACCATCCATTGTAGTGACAAAAATCTCGACAATAGACTACCTTCCATAATGACAAGGCTACCATGCAATGGAGTAACAAAAATCTCGGCAATAGACTACAATCCATAATGACAAGGGTACCATCATTGGAGTAACCAAAATATCAACAAGAGACTACCTTCCATAATTACAAGGCTACAATCTATTGGAGTATAAAAAATCTCGACAACAGACTACCTTCCATAATGACAAGGCTACTATCCATTAAAGTAACTAAATTCTCGTACACAAACTACCTTCCATAATGGCTAGGCTACCATCCATTGGAGTAACAAAGATATAGACAACATACTACCTTCCATAACGACAAGGCTACAATCCATTCTAGTAACAAAAATCTCGACAATAGACTACCTTACATAATGACAAGGATACCATCCAATGTAGTGACAAAAATCTCGATAATATACTGCCTTCTATAATGACAACGCTACCATCTAATGGAATAACAAAAATCTCGACAACAGACTACGTTCCATAATGACAAGGCTACCATGCAATGGAGTAACAAGAATCTCGGCAATAGACTACCTTCCATAATGATAAGCGTACCATCATTGGAGTAACCAAAATATCAACAAGAGACTACCTTCCATAATTACAAGGCTATAATTTATTGGAGTATAAAAAATCTCGACAACAGACTACCTTCCATATTGACAAGGCTACCACCCATTAAAGTAACTAAAATCTCGTATACAAACTACCTTCCATAATGACTAGGCTACCATCCATTGGACTAACAAAGATATCGACAACAAACTACATTCCATAACGACAAGGCTACAATCCATTGTAGTAACAAAAATCTTGGCAATAGACTACCTTCAATAATGACAAGGCTACCATCCATTGTAGTGACAAAAATATCGATAATATACTACCTTCTATAATGACAACGCTACCATCCATTGGAATAACAAAAATCTCGACAACAGACTACGTTCCATAATGAAAAGGCTACCATCCCTTAGAGTAACAAAAATCTGGACAACAGACTACCTTCCATAATGACAAGGCTACCATCCATTGGAGTAACAAAAATATTGATAACATACTACCTTCCATAATGACAAGGCTACCATCCCATAGAGTAACAAAAATCAAGTCAATTAACTTCCTTTCATAATGACAACGCTACCATCCATTGGAATAACAAAAATATCGTACACAAACTACCTTCCATAATGAATAGGCTACCATCCATTAGAGTAACAAAGATATAGACAACATACTACCTTCCATAACGACAAGGCTACAACCCATTCTAGTAACAAAAATCTCGACAATAGACAACCTTACATAATAACAAGGCTACTATCCATTGTAGTGATAAAAATCTCGACAATATACTACCTTAAATAATGACAACGCTACCATCCATTGGAATAACAAAAATCTCGACAATAGACTACCTTCCATATGGACAAGGCTACCATCCCTTAGAGTAACAAAAATATCGACAATAGACTACCTTCCATAATGACAAGGCTACCATCCATTGGAGTAACAAAGATATCGACAATAGACTACCTTCCATAATGACAAGGCTAACATCCATTGGAATAACAAAAATATCGACAACACACTACCTTCCATAATGACAAGGCTACCATGCAATGGAGTAACAAAAATCTTGGCAATAGACTACCTTCCATAATAACAAGGGTACCATCATTGGAGTAACCAAAATATCAACAAGAGACTACCTTCCATAATTACATGGCTACCATCCATTAAAGTAACTAAAATCTCGTACACAATCTACCTTCCATAATGACTAGGCTACCATCCCTTAGACTAACAAAGATATCGACAACAAACTACCTTCCATAACGACAAGGCTACAATCCATTGTAGTAACAAAAATCTTGACAACAGACTACCTTCCATAATGACAAGGCTACCATCCATTGTAGTGACAAAAATATCGATAATATACTACCTTCAATAATGACATTGCTACCATCCATTGGAATAACAAAAATCTCGACAACAGACTATGTTCCATAACGACAAGGCTACCATCCCTTAGAGTAACAAAAATCTGGACAACAGACTACCTTCCATAATGACAAGGCTACCATCCATTGGAGTAACAAAGATATCGACAACATACTACCTTCCATAATGACAAGGCTACCATCCCTTAGAGTAACAAAAATCAGGACAATAGACTTCCTTTCATAATGACAAGGCTACCATCCATTGGAATAACAAAAATATCGTACACAAACTACCTTCCATAATGACTAGACTACCATACATTGAAGTAACAAAGATATAGAAAACATACTACCTTCCATAACGACAAGTCTACAATCCATTCTAGTAACAAAAATCTCGACAAAAGACTACCTTACATAATGATAAGGCTACCATCCATTGTAGTGACAAAAATCTCGATAATATACTACCTTCTATAATGACAACGCTACCATCCATTGGAATAACAAAAATATCGACAATAGACTACCATCCATATTGACAAGGCTACCAACCCTTAGAGTAACAAAAATATCAACAATAGACTACCTTCCATAATGACAAGGCTACCATCCATTGGAGTAACAAAGATATCGACAACATACTACCTTCCATAATAACAAGGCTACCATCCATTGGAGTAACAAAAATCACGAAAACAGACTACCTTCCATAATGACAAGGCTACGATCCATTGGAATAACAAAAATATCGACAACACACTACCTTGCATAATGACAAGGCTACCATGCAATGGAGTAACAAAAATCTCGGCAATAGACTACATTCCATAATGACAAGGGTACCATCTTTGGAGTAACCAAAATATCAACAAGAGACTACCTTCCATAATTACAAGGCTATAATTTGTTGGAGTATAAAAAATCTCGACAACAGACTACCTTCCATAATGACAGGCTACCATCCATTAAAGTAACTAAAATCTCGTACACAAACTACCTTCCATAATGACTAGGCTACCATCCATTGGACTAACAAAGATATCAACAACAAACTACACTCCATAACGACAAGGCTACAATCCATTTTAGTAACAAAAATCTTGACAACAGACTACCTTCAATAATGACAAGGCTACCATCCATTGTAGTGACAAAAACCTCGATAATATACTACCTTCAATAATGACAACGCTACCATCCACTGGAATAACAAAAATCTCGACAACAGACTACGTTCCATAATGAAAAGGCTATCATCCCTTAGAATAACAAAAATCTGGACAACAGACTACCTTCCATAATGACAAGGCTACCATCCATTGGAGTAACAAAGATATCGACAACATACTACCTTCCATGATGACAAGGCTACCATCCCTTAGAGTAACAAAAATCAGGACAATAAACTTCCTTTCATAATGACAAGGCTACCATCCATTGGAATAAAAAATTATCGTACACAAACTACCTTACATAATGACTAGGCTACCATCCATTGGAGTAACAAAGATATAGACAACATACTACCTTCCATAACGACAAGGCTACAACCCATTCTAGTAACAAAAATTTCGACAACAGACTACCTTCCATAATGACTAGGCTACCATCCATTGGAATAACAAAAATCTCGACAACAGACTACCTTTCATATGGATAAGGCTACCATACCTTAGAGTAACAAAAATATCGACAACATACTACCTTCCATAATGACAAGGCTTCCATCCATTGGAGTAACAAAAATCACGAAAACAGACTACCTTCCATAATGACTAGGCTACCATCCATTGGAATAACGAAAATATCGACAACAAACTACCTTCCATAATGAATAGGCTACCATCCATTGGAGTAACAAAAATCTCGGCAATAGACTACCTTCCATAATGACAAGGGTACCATCATTGGAGTAACCAAAATATCAACAAGAGACTACCTTCCATAATTACAAGGCTACAATTTATTGGAGTATAAAAAATCTCGACAACAGACTACCTTCCATAATGACAAGGCTACCATCCATTAAAGTAACTAAAATCTCGTACACAAACTACCTTCCATAATGACTAGGCTACCATCCATTGGAGTAACAAAGATATAGACAACATACTACCTTCCATAACGACAAGGCTACAACCCATTCTAGTAACAAAAATCTCGACAACAGACTACCTTACATAATGACAAGGCTACCATCCACTGTAGTGATAAAAATCTCGACAATATACTACCTTCTATAATGACAACGCTACCATCCATTGGAATAACAAAAATCTCGACAACAGACTACCTTCCATATGGATAAGGCTACCATCCCTTAGAGTAACAAAAATATCGATAATAGACTACCTTCCATAATGACAAGTCTACCATCCATTGGAGTAACAAAGATATCGACAACATACTACCTTCCATAATGACAAGGGTACCATCCATTGGAGTAACAAAGATATCGACAACACACTACCTTCCATAATGATAAGGCTACCATGCAATGGAGTAACAAAAATCTTGGCAATAGACTACCTTCCATAATAACAAGGGTACCATCATTGGAGTAACCGAAATATCAACAAGAGACTACCTTCCATAATTACAAGGCTACAATTTATTGGAGTATAAAAAATCTCGACAACAGACTACCTTCAATAATGACAAGGCTACCATCCATTAAAGTAACTAAAATCTCGTACACAATCTACCTTCCATAATGACTAGGCTACCATCCATTGGACTAACAAAGATATCGACAACAAACTACCTTCCATAACGACAAGGCTATAATCTATTGTAGTAACAAAAATCTTGACAACAGACAACCTTCCATAATGACAAGGCTATAATCCATTGTAGTGACAAAAATCTCGATAATATACTACCTTCTATAATGACAATGCTACCATCAATTGGAATAACAAAAATCTCGACAACAGACTACGTTCCATAATGACAAGGCTACCTTCCCTTAGAGTAACAAAAATCTGGACAACATACTACCTTCCATAATGACAAGGCTACCATCCATTGGCGTAACAAAGATATCGACAACATACTACCTTCCATAATGACAAGGCTACCATCCCCTAGAGTAATAAAAATCAGGACAATAGACTTCCTTTCATAATGACAAGGCTACCATCCATTGGAATAACAAAAATATCGTACACAAACTACATTCCAAAATGACTAGGCTACCATCCATTGGAGTAACAAATATATAGACAACAGACTACCTTCCATAATGACAAGGCTACAATCCATTCTAGTAACAAAAATCTCGAAAATAGACTACCTTACATAATGACAAGGCTACCATCCATTGTAGTGACAAAAATCTCGACAATATACTACCTTTTATAATGACAACGCTACCATCCATTGGAATAACAAAAATCTCGACAACATACTACCTTCCATATGGACAAGGCTACCATCCCTTAGAGTAACAAAAATATCGAAAATAGACTACCTTCCATAATGACAAGGCTACCATTCATTGGAGTAACAAAGATATCGACAACATACTACCTTCCATAATGACAAGGCTACCATCCATTGGAGTAACAAAAATCACGAAAACAGACTACCTTCCATAATGACAAGGTTACCATCCATTGGAATAACAAAAATATCGAAAACACGCTACCTTCCATAATGACAAGGCTACCATGCAACGGAGTAACAAAAATCTCGGCAATAGACTACCTTCCATAATGACAAGGGTACCATCATTGGAGTAACCAAAATATCAACAAGAGACTACCTTCCATAATTACAAGGCTACAATTTATTGGAGTATAAAAAATCTCGACAACAGACTACCTTCCATAATGACTAGGATACCATCCATTAAAGTAACTAAAATCTCGTACACAAACTACCTTCCATAATGACTAGGCTACCATCCATTGGAGTAACAAAGATATCGACAACATACTACCTTCCATAATGACAAGGCTACCGTCCCCTAGAGTAACAAAAATCAGGACAATAGACTTCCTTTCATAATGACAAGGCTACCATCCATTGGAATAACAAAATTATCGTACACTAACTACCTTCCATAATGACTAGGCTACCATCCATTGGAGTAACAAAGATATAGACAACAGACTACCTTCCATAATGACAAGGCTACAATCCATTCTAGTAACAAAAATCTCGACAATAGACTACCTTACATAATGACAAGGCTACCATCCATTGTAGTGACAAAAATCTCGACAATATACTACCTTTTATAATGACAACGCTACCATCCATTGGAATAACAAAAATCTCGACAACATACTACCTTCCATATGGACAGGGCTACCATCCCTTAGAGTAACAAAAATATCGACAATAGACTACCTTCCATAATGACAAGGCTACCATCCATTGGAGTAACAAAGATATCGACAACATACTACCTTCCATAATGACAAGGCTACCATCCATTGGAGTAACAAAAATCACGAAAACAGACTACCTTCCATAATGACAACGTTACCATCCATTGGAATAACAAAAATATCGAAAACACACTATCTTCCATAATGACAAGGCTACCATGCAACGGAGTACCAAAAATCTCGGCAATAGACTACCTTCCATAATGACAAGGGTACCATCATTGGAGTAACCAAAATATCAACAAGAGACTACCTTCCATAATTACAAGGTTACAATTTATTGGAGTATAAAAAATCTCGACAACAGAATTCCTTCCATAATGACAAGGCTACCATCCATTAAAGTAACTAAAATCTCGTACACAAACTACCTTCTATAATGACTAGGCTACCATCCATTGGAGTAACAAAGATATAGACAACAGACTACCTTCCATAACGACAAGGCTACAATCCATTCTAGTAACAAAAATCTCGACAACAGACTACCTTACATAATGACAAGGCTACCATCCATTGTAGTGACAAAAATCTCGACAATAGACTACCTTCCATAATGACAAGGCTACCATCCATTGGAGTAACAAAGATATCGACAACATACTACCTTCCATAATGATAAGGCTACCATCCATTGGAGTAACAAAAATCACGAAAACAGACTACATTCCATAATGACAAGGCTACCATCCATTGGAATAACAAAAATATTTACAACACACTACCTTCCATAATGACAAGGCTACCATGCAATGGAGTAATAAAAATCTCGGCAATAGACTACCTTCCATAATGACAAGGGTACCATCATTGGAGTAACCAAAATATCAACAAGAGACTACCTTCCATAATTACAAGGATACAATCTATTGGAGTATAAAAAATCTCGACAACAGACTACATTCCATAATGACAAGGCTACCATCCATTAAAGTAACTAAAATCTCGTACACAAACTACCTTCCATAATGACTAGGCTACCATCCATTAGACTAACAAAGATATCGACAACAAACTACCTTCCATAACGACAAGGCCACAATCCATTGTAGTAATAAAAATCTTGACAATAGACTACCTTCCATAATGACAAGGCCACCATCCATTGTAGTGACAAAAATCTCGATAATATACTGCCTTCTATAATGACAACGCTACCATCTAATGGAATAACAAAAATCTCGACAACAGACTACGTTCCATAATGATAAGGCTACCATCAATTATAGTGACAATATATTACCTTCTATAATGACAAGGCTACCATCCATTGGAGTAACAAAAATCTCGACAACAGACTACCTTCCATAATGACAAGGCTACCATCCATTGGAGTAACTAAAATCTCGTACACAAACTACCTTCCATAATGACTAGGCTACCATCCATTGGAGTAACAAAGATATCGACAACAAACTATCTTCCATAACGACAAGGCTAAAATCCATTGTAGTAACAAAAATCTCGACAACAGACTACCTTCTATAATGACAAGGCTACTATCCATTGGAGTAAGAAAAATCACGAAAACATACTACCTTCCATAATGACACGGCTACCATCCATTGGAATAACAAAAATATTGACAACACACTACCTTCCATAATGACAAGGCTACCATGCACGGAGTAACATAAATCTCAGCAATAGACTACCTTCCATAATGACAAGGGTACCATCATTGGAGTAACCAAAATATCAACAAGAGACTACCTTCCATAATTACAAGGCTACAATTTATTGGAGTATAAAAAATCTCGACAACAGACTACCTTCCATAATGACAAGGCTACCATCCATTGGAGTAACAAAGACATAGACAACAGACTACCTTCCATAACGACAAGGCTACAATCCATTCTAGTAACAGAAATCTCGACAATAGACTACCTTACATAATGACAAGGCTACCATCCATTGTAGTGACAAAAATCTCTACAATATACTACCTTCTATAATGACAACGCTACCATCCATTGGAATAATAAAAATCTCGACAATAGACTACCTTCCATATGGATAGGGCTACCATCCCTTAGAGTAACAAAAATATCGACAATAGACTACCTTCCATAATGACAAGGCTACCATCCATTGGAGTAACAAAGATATTGACAACATACTACCTTCCATAATGATAAGGCTACCATCCATTGGAGTAACAAAAATCACGAAAGCAGACTACCTTCCATAATGACAAGGATACCATCCATTGGAATAACAAAAATATCGACAACACACTACCTTCGATAATGACAAGGCTACCATGCAACAGAGTAGTAAAAATCTCGGCAATAGACTACCATCCATAATGACAAGGGTACCATCATTGGAGTAACCAAAATATCAACAAGAGACTACCTTCCATAATTACAAGGTTACAATTTATTGTAGTATAAAAAATCTCGACAACAGACTACCTTCCATAATGACAAGGCTACCATCCATTAAAGTAACTAAAATCTCGTACACAAACTACCTTCCATAATGACTAGGCTACCATCCATTGGAGTAACAAAGATATAGACAACAGACTACCTTCCATAATGACAAGGCTACAATCCATTCTAGTAACAAAAATCTCTACAACAGACTACCTTACATAATGACAAGGCTACCATCCATTGTAGTGACAAAAATCTCGACAATAGACTACCTTCCATAATGACAAGGCTACCATCCATTGGAGTAACAAAGATATCGACAACATACTACCTTCCATAATGACAAGGCTACCATCCATTGGAGTAACAAAAATCACGAAAACAGACTACCTTCCATAATGACAAGGCTACCATGCAATGGAGTAATAAAAATCTCGGCAATAGACTACCTTCCATAATGACAAGGGTACCATCATTGGAGTAACCAAAATATCAACAAGAGACTACCTTCCATAATTACAAGGCTACAATCTATTGGAGTATAAAAAATCTCGACAACAGACTACCTTCCATAATGACAAGGCTACCATCCATTAAAGTAACTAAAATCTCGTACACAAACTACCTTCCATAATGACTAGGCTACCATCCATTGCATTAACAAAGATATCGACAACAAACTACCTTCCATAACGATAAGGCCACAATCCATTGTAGTAATAAAAATCTTGACAATAGACTACCTTCCATAATGACAAGGCCACCATCCATTGTAGTGACAAAAATCTCGATAATATACTGCCTTCTATAATGACAACGCTACCATTTAATGGAATAACAAAAATCTCGACAACAGACTACGTTCCATAATGAGAAGGCTACCATCCATTATAGTGACAATATATTACGTTCTATAATGACAAGGCTACCATCCATTGGAGTAACAAAAATCTCGACAACAGACTACCTTCCATAATGACAAGGCTACCATCAATTGGAGTAACTAAAATCTCGTACACAAACTACCTTCCATAATGACTAGGCTACCATCCATTGGAGTAACAAAGATATCGACAACAGACTATCTTCCATAACGACAAGGCTAAAATCCATTGTAGTAACAAAAATCTCGACAACAGACTACCTTCCATAATGACAAGGCTACTATCCATTGGAGTAACAAAAATCACGAAAACATACTACCTTCCATAATGACAAGGCTACCATGCATTGGAATAACAAAAATATTGATAGCACACTACCTTCCATAATGACAAGGCTACCATGCACGGAGTAACATAAATCTCAGCAATAGACTACCTTCCATAATGACAAGGGTACCATCATTGGAGTAACCAAAATATCAACAAGAGACTACCTTCCATAATTACAAGGCTACAATTTATTGGAGTATAAATAATCTCGACAACAGACTACCTTCCATAATGACAAGGCTACCATCCATTAAAGTAACTAAAATCTCGTACATAAACTACCTTCCATAATGACTAGGCTACCATCCATTGGAGTAACAAAGATATAGACAACAAACTACCTTCCATAACGACAAGGCTACAATCCATTCTATTAACAATAATCTTGACGACAGACTACCTTACATAATGACAAGGCTACCATCCATTGTAGTGACAAAAATCTCGACAATATACTACCTTCTTTAATGACAACGCTACCATCCATTGGAATAACAAAAATCTCAACAACATACTACCTTCAATATGGAAAAGGCTACCATCCCTTAGAGTAACAAAAATGTCGACAATAGACTACCTTCCATAATGACAAGGCTACCATCCATTGGAGTACCAAAGATTTCGACAATATACTACTTTCCATAATGACAAGGCTACCATCCATTGGAGTAACAAAAATCACGAAAACAGACTACCTTCCATAATGACAAGGCTACCATCCATTGGAATAAAAAAAATATCGACAACACACTACCTTCCATAATGACAAGGCTACCATGCAATGGAGTAACAAAAATATCAACAAGAGACTACCTTCCATAATTACAAGGCTACAATCTATTCGAGTATAAAAAATCTCGACAATAGACTACCTTCCATAATGACAAGGCTATCATCCATTAAAGTAACTAAAATATCATACACAAACTACCTTCCATAATGACTAGGCTACCATCCATTGGACTAACAAAGATATCGACAACAAACTACCTTCCATAACGACAAGGCTACAATCCATTTTAGTAACAAAAATCTCGATAACAGACTACCTTCCATAATGACAAGGCTACCATCCATTGTAGTGACAAAAATATCGATAATATACTTCCTCCTATAATGAAAATACTACCATCCATTGGAATAACAAAAATCTCGATAACAGACTACCTTCCATAATGACAAGGGTACCATCATTGGAGTAACCAAAATATCAACAAGAGACTACCTTCCATAATTACAAGGCTACAATCTATTGGAGTATAAAAAATCTCGACAACAGACTACCTTCCATAATGACAAGGCTACCATCCATTAAAGTAACTAAAATCTCGTACACAAACTACCTTCCATAATGACTAGGCTACCATGCATTGGATTAACAAAGATATCGACAACAAAATACCTTCCATAACGACAAGGCCACAATCCATTGTAGTAATAAAAATCTTGACAATAGACTACCTTCCATAATGACAAGGCCACCATCCATTGTAGTGACAAAAATCTCGATAATATACTGCCTTCTATAATGACAACGCTACCATTTAATGGAATAACAAAAATATCGACAACAGACTACGTTCCATAATGACAAGGCTACCATCCATTATATTGACAATATATTACCTTCTATAATGACAAGGCTACCATCCATTGGAGTAACAAAAATCTCGACAACAGACTACCTTCCATAATGACAAGGCTACCATCAATTGGAGTAACTAAAATCTCGTACACAAACTACCTTCAATAATGACTAGGCTACCATCCATTGGAGTAACAAAGATATCGACAACAGACTATCTTCCATAACGACAAGGCTACAATCCATTGTATTAACAAAAATCTCGACAACAGACTACCTTCCATAATGACAAGGCTACTATCCATTGGAGTAACAAAAATCACGAAAAATTACTACCTTCCATAATGACAAGGCTACCATCCATGGGAATAACAAAAATATTGCCAACACACTACCTTCCATAATGAGAAGGCTACCATGCACGGAGAAACATAAATCTCAGCAATAGACTACCTTCCATAATGACAAGGGTACCATCATTGGAGTAACCAAAATATCAACAATAGACTACCTTCCATAATTACAAGGCTACAATTTATTGGAGTATAAAAAATCTCGACAACAGACTACCTTCCATAATGACAAGGCTACCATCCATTGGAATAACAAAAATATTTACAACACACTACCTTCCATAATGACAAGGCTACCATGCAATGGAGTAATAAAAATCTCGGCAATAGACTACCTTCCATAATGACAAGGGTACCATCATTGGAGTAACCAAAATATCAACAAGAGACTACCTTCATTAATTACAAGGCTACAATCTATTGGAGTATAAAAAATCTCGACAACAGACTACCTTCCATAATGACAAGGCTACCATCCATTAAAGTAACTAAAATCTCGTACACAAACTACCTTCCATAATGACTAGGCTACCATCCATTGGATTAACAAAGATATCGACAACAAACTACCTTCCATAACGACAAGGCCACAATCCATTGTAGTAATAAAAATCTTGACAATAGACTACCTTCCATAATGACAAGGACACCATCCATTGTAGTGACAAAAATCTCGATAATATACTGCCTTCTATAATGACAACGCTACCATTTAATGGAATAACAAAAATCTCGACCACAGACTACGTTCCATAATGACAAGGCTACCATCCATTATAGTGACAATATATTACCTTCTATAATGACAAGGCTACCATCCATTGGAGTAACAAAAATCTCGACAACAGACTACCTTCCATAATGACAAGGCTACTATCCATTGGAGTAACAAAAATCACCAAAACATACTACCTTCCATAATGACAAGGCTACAATACATTGGAATAACAAAAATATTGACAACACACTACCTTCCATAATGACAAGGCTACCATGCACGGAGTAAAATAAATCTCAGCAATAGACTACCTTCCATAATGACAAGGGTACCATCATTGGAGTAACCAAAATATCAACAAGAGACTACCTTCCATAATTACAAGGCTACAATTTATTGGAGTATAAAAAATCTCGACAACAGACTACCTTCCATAATGACAAGGCTACCATCCATTAAAGTAACTAAAATCTCGTACATAAACTACCTTCCATAATGACTAGGCTACCATCCATTGGAGTAACAAAGATATAGACAACAAACTACCTTTCATAACGACAAGGCTACAATCCATTCTAGTAACAATAATCTCGACAACAGACTACCTTACATAATGACAAGGCTACCATCCATTGTAGTGACAAAAATCTCGACAACATACTACCTTCTTTAATGACAATGCTACCATCCATTGGAATAACAAAAATCTCAACAACAGACTACCTTCAATATGGAAAAGGCTACCATCCCTTAGAGTAACAAAAATGTCGACAATAGACTACCTTCCATAATGACAAGGATACCATCCATTGGAGTACCAAAGATATCGACAATATACTACTTTCCATAATGACAAGGCTACCATCCATTGGAGTAACAAAAATCACAAAAACAGACTACCTTCCATAATGACAAGGCTACCATCCATTGGAATAACAAAAATATCGACAACACACTACCATCCATAATGACAAGGCTACCATGCAATGGAGTAACAAAAATCTCGGCTATAGACTACCTTCCATAATGACAAGGGTACCATCATTGGAGTAACCAAAATATCAACAAGAGACTACCTTCTATAATTACAAGGCTACAATCTATTCGAGTATAAAAAATCTCGACAATAGACTACCTTCCATAATGACAAGGCTACCATCCATTAAAGTAACTAAAATATCATACACAAACTACCTTCCATAATGACTAGGCTACCATCCATTGGACTAACAAAGATATCGACATCAAACTACCTTCCATAACGACAAGGCTACAATCCATTGTAGTAACAAAAATCTCGACAACAGACTACCTTCCATAATGACAAGGCTACCATCCATTGTAGTGACAAAAATATCGATAACATACTACCTCCTATAATGAAAATGCTACCATCCATTGGAATAACAAAAATCTCGATAACATACTACCTTCCATAATGACAAGTGTACCATCCCTTAGAGTAACAAATATCTCGACAACAAACCACCTTCCATAATGACAAGGCTACCATTCATTGGAGTAACAAAAGTCACGACAATAGACTACCTTCCATAATGACAGGGCTACCACCCATTAGAATAACAAAAATATCGACAACACACTACATTCCATAATGACAAGGCTAACATGCAATGGAGTAAGAAAAATCTCGGCAACAGACTACCTTCCATAATGACAAGGCTACCATCCATTGGAGTAACAAAGATATCGACAACATACTACCTTCCATAATGACAAGGCTACCATCCCTTAGAGTAATAAAAATCACGACAATAGACTACCTTTCATAATGACAAGGCTATCATCCATTGGAATAACAAAAATATCATACACAAACTACCTTCCATAATGACTAGGCTACCATCCATTTGAGTAACAAAGATATCGACAACAGACTACCTTCCATAACGACAAGGCTACAATCCATTCTAGTAATAAAAATCTCGACAACAGACTACTTTACCTAATGACAAGGCTACCGTCCATTGTAGTGACAAAAATCTCGACAATATAGTACCTTCTATAATGACAATGCTACCATCCATTGGAATAACAAAAATCTCGACAACAGACTACCTTCCATATGGACAAGGCTACCATCCCTTAGAGTAACAAAAATCTCGACAATAGACTACCTTCTATAATGACAAGGCTACCATCCATTGGAGTAACAAAGATATCGACAACATACTACCTTCCATAATGGAAAGGCTACCATCCATTGGAGTAACAAAAATCATGACAACAGACTACCTTCCATAATGACAAGGCTACCATCTATTAGAATAACAAAAATATCGACAACACACTACCTTCCATAATGATAAGGCTACCATGCAATGGAGTAACAAAAATATCGGCAATAGACTACCTTCCATAATGACAAGGGTACCATCATTGGAGTAACCAAAATATCAACAAGAGACTACCTTCCATAATTACAAGGCTACAATCCATTGGAGTATAAAAACTCGACAACAGACTACCTTTCATAATGACAAGGCTACCATCCATTAAAGTAACTAAAATCTCATACACAAACTACCTTCCATAATGACTAGGCTACCATCCATTAGACTAACAAAGATATCGACAACAAACTACCTTCCATAACGACAAGGCTACAATCCATTGTAGTAACAAAAATCTTGACAACAGACTACCTTCCATAATGAGAAGGCTACCATCCATTCTAGTGACAAAAATCTCGATAATATTCTACCTTCTTTAATGACAACGCCGCCATTCAATGGAATAACAAAAATCTCGACAACAGACTACAATCCATAATGACAAGGCTACCATCCAATATAGTGACAAAAATCTCGACAATATATTACCTTCTATAATGACAAGGCTACCATCCATTGGAGTATCAAAAATCTCGACAATAGACTACCTTCCACAATGACAAGGCTACCATCCATTGGAGTAACTAAAATCTCGTACACAAACTACCTTCCATAATGACTAGGCTACCATCCATTCGAGTAACAAAGATATCGACAACAGACTATCTTCCATAACGACAAGGCTACAATCCATTGTAGTAACAAAAATCTCGACAACAAACTACCTTCCATAATGACTAGGCTACCATCCATTGGACTAACAAAAATCACAAAAATAGACTACTTCCATAATGACAAGGCTACCATCCATTGGAATAACAAAAATATCGACAACACACTACCTTCCATAATGACAAGGCTACCATGCAACGGAGTAACAAAAATCTCGGCAATAGACTACCTTCCATAATGACAAGGGTACCATCATTGGAGTAACCAAAATATCAACAAGAGACTACCTTCCGTAATTACAAGGCTACAATTTATTGGAGTATAAAAAATCTCGACAACAGACTACCTTCCATAATGACAAGGCTACCATCCATTAAAGTAAAAAATATCTCGTACACAAACTACCTTCCATAATAACTAGGCTACCATCCATGGGAGTAACAAAGATATAGACAACAAACTACCTTCCATAACGACAAGGCTACAATCCATTCTAGTAACAAAAATCTCGACAACAGACTACCTTACATAAGGACAAGGCTACCATCCATTGTAGTGACAAAAAACTCGACAATATATTACCTTCTTTAATGACAACGCTACCATCCATTGGAATAAAAAAAATCTCGACAACAGACTACCTTCCATATGGACAAGGCTACCATCCCTTAGAGTGACAAAAATCTCGACAATAGACTACCTTCCATAATGAAAAGGCTACCATCCTTTGGAGTAACAAAGATATCGACAAAATACTACCTTCCATAATGACAAGGGTACCATCCATTGGAGTAACAAAAATCACGAAAACAGACTACCTTCCATAATGACAAGGCTACCATCCATTGGAATAACAAAAATATCGACAACACACTACCTTCCATAATGACAAGGCTACCATGGAATGGAATAACAAAAATATCCACAACACACTACCTTCCATAATGACAAGGGTACCATCATTGGAGTAACCAAAATATCAACAAGAGACTACCTTCCATAATTACAAGGCTACTAGCTATTGGAGTATAAAAAATATCGACAACAGACTACCTTCCATAATGACAAGGCTACCATCCATTAAAGTAACTAAATTCTCGTACACAAACTACCTTCCATAATAACTAGGCTACCATCCATTGGACTAACAAAGATATCGACAACAAACTACCTTCCATAACGACAAGGCTACAATCCATTGTAGTAACAAAAATCTTGACAACAGACTACCTTCCATAATGACAAGGCTACCATCCATTAGAGTAAATAAAATCTCATACACAAACTACCTTCCATAATGACTAGGCTACCATCCATTGGAGTAACAAAGATATCGATAACAAACTATCTTCCATAACGACAAGGCTACAATTCATTGTAGTAACAAAAATCTCGACAACAGACTACCTTCCCTAATGACAAGGCTACCATCCATTGGAGTGACAAAAATATCGATAATATACTACCTTCTATAATGACAATGCTACCATCCATTTGAATAACAAAAATCTCGACAACAGACTACGTTCCATAATGGGAAGGCTACCATCCCTTAGAGTTACAAATATCTCGAGAACAGACCACCTTCCATAATGACAAGGCTACCATCCATTGGAATAACAAAAATATCGATAACACACTACCTTCCATAATGACAAGGCTACCATGCAATGGAGTAACAAAAATCTCGTAAATAGACTACCTTCCATAATGACAAGCGTACCATCATTGGAGTAACCAAAATATCAACAAGAGACTACGTTCCATAATTACAAGGCTACAACCCATTGGAGTATAAAAAATCTTGACAACAAACTACCTTCCATAATGACAAGGCTATCATCCATTAAAGTAACTAAAATCTCGTACACAAACTACCTTCCATAATGGCTAGACTACCATCCATTGGACAAACAAAGATATCGACAACAAACTACCTTCCATAACGACAAGGCCACAGTCCATTGTAGTAACAAAAATCTTGACAACAGACTACCTTCCATAATGACAAGGCCACCATCCATTGTAGTGACAAAAATCTCGATAACATACTACCTTCTATAATGACAACGCTACCATCTAATGGAATAACAAAAATCTCGACAACAGACTACGTTCCATAATGACAAGGCTACCATCCATTATAGTGACAAAAATCTCGACAATATACTACCTTCTATAATGACAAGGCTACTATCCATTGGAGTAACAAAGATATCAACAACATACTACCTTGCATTATGGCAAGGCTACCATCCATTGGAGTAACAAAAATCATGACAACAGACTACCTTCCATAATGACAAGGCTACCATCTATTGGAATAACAAAAATATCGACAACACACTACCTTCCATAATGACAAGGCTACCATGCAATGGAGTAACAAAAATCTCGGCAATAGACTACCTTCCATAATGACAAGGGTACCATCATTGGAGTAACCAAAATATCAACAAGAGTCTACCTTCCATAATTACAAGGCTACAATCCATTGGAGTATAAAAAATCTCGACAACAGACTACCTTTCATAATGACAAGGCTACCATCCATTAAAGTAACTAAAATCTCGTACACAAACTACCTTTCATAATGACTAGGCAACCATCCATTGGACTAACAAAGATATCGACAACAAACTACCTTCCATAACGACAAGGCTACAATCCAATGTAGTAACAAAAATCTTGACAACAGACTACCTTCCATAACGACAAGGCTACCATCCATTATAGTGACAAAAATCTCGATAATATACTACCTTCTATAATGACAATGCTACCATCCGATGGAATAACAAAAATCTCGACAACAGACTATGTTCCATAATGACAAGGCTACCATCCAATATAGTGACAAAAATCTCGACAATATATTACCTTCTATAATGACAAGGCTACCATCCATTGGAGTAACAAAAATCTCGACAACAGACTACCTTCCATAATGACAAGGCTACCATCCATTGGAGTAACTAAAATCTCGTACACAAACTACCTTCCATAATGACTAGGCTACCATCCATTGGAGTAACAAAGATATCGACAACAGACTATCTTCCATAACGACAAGGCTACAATCCATTGTAGTAACAAAAATCTCGACAGCAGACTACCTTCCATAATGACAAGGCTACTATCCATTGGAGTAACAAAAATCACAAAAAGAGACTACCTTCCATAATGACAAGGCTACCATCCATTGGAATAACAAAAATATCGACAACACACTACCTTCCATAATGACAAGGCTACCATGCAACAGAGTAACAAAAATCTCGGCAATAGACTACCTTCCATAATGACAAGGGTACCATCATTGGAGTAACCAAAATATCAACAAGAGACTACCTTCCATAATTACAAGGCTACAATTTATTGGAGTATAAAAAATCTCGACAACAGACTACCTTCCATAATGAAAAGGCTACCATCCATTAAAGTAAAAAAAATCTCGTACACAAACTACCTTCCATAATGACTAGGCTACCATCCATTGGAGTAACAAAGATATAGACAACAAACTACCTTCCATAATGACAAGGCTAGAATCCATTCTAGTAACAAAAATCTCGACAACAGACTACCATACATAATGAAAAGGCTACCATCCATTGTAGTGACAAAAAACTCGATAATATACTATCTTCTTTAATGACAACGCTACCATCCATTGTAATAACAAAAATCTCGACAACAGACTACCTTCCATATGGACAAGGCTACCATCCCTTAGAGTAACAAAAATCTAGACAATAGACTACCTTCCATAATGACAAGGCTACCATCCATTGGAGTAACAAAGATATCGACAACATACTACCTTCCATAATGACAAGGCTACCATCCATTGGAGTAAAAAAAATCACGAAAACAGACTACCTTCCATAATGACAAGGCTACCATCCATTGGAATAACAAAAATATCGACAACACACTAACTTCCATAATGACAAGGCTAACATGCAACGGAGTAACAACAATATCGGCAATAGACTACCTTCAATAATGACAAGTGGACCATCATTGGAGTAACCAAAATATCAACAAGAGATTACCTTCCATAATTACAAGGCTACAATTTATTGGAGTATAAAAAATCTCAACAACAGACTACCTTCCATAATGACAAGGCTACCATCCTATAAAGTAACTAAAATATCATACACAAACTACCTTCCATAATGACTAGGCTACCATCCATTGGAGTAACAAAGATATGGACAAGAAACTACCTTCCATAACGACAAGGCTACAATCCATTCTAGTAACAAAAATCTCGACAACTGACTACCTTACATAATGACAAGGCTACCATCCATTGTAGTGACAAAAATCTCTACAATATACTACCTTCTTTAATGAAAACGCTACCATCCATTGGAATAACAAAAATCTCGACAACAGACTACCTTCCATATGGACAAGGCTACCATCCCTTAGAGTAACAAAAATCTCGACAATAGACTACCTTCCATAATGACAAGGCTACCATCCATTGGAGTAACAAAGATATCGACAACATACTACCTTCCATAATGACAAGGCTACCATCCATTGGAGTAACAAAAATCACGCAAACAGACTACCTTCCATAATGACAAGGCTACCATCCATTGGAATAACAAAAATATCGACAACACACTATCTTCCATAAAGACAAGGGTACCATCATTGGAGTAACCAAAATATCAACAAGAGACTACCTTCCATAATTACAAGGCTACAATCTATTGGAGTATAAAAAATCTCGACAACAGACTACCTTCCAGAATGACAAGGCTGCCATCCATTAAAGTAACTAAAATCTCGTACACAAACTACCTTCCATAATGACTAGGCTACCATCCATTGGACTAACAAAGATATCGACAACAAACTACCTTCCATAACGACATAGCCACAATCCATTGTAGTAACAAAAATCTTGACAACAGACTACCTTCCATAATGACAAGGCCACCAGCCATTGTAGTGACAAAAATCTCGATAATATACTACCTTCTATAATGACAACGCTACCATCTAATGGAATAACAAAAATCTCGACAACAGACTACGTTCCATAATGACAAGGCTACCATCCATTATAGTGACAAATATCTCGACAATAGACTACCTTCTATAATGACAAGGCTACCATCCATTGGAGTAACAAAGATATACACAACATACTACCTTCCATAATGGCAAGGCTACCATCCATTGGAGTAACAAAAATCATGACAACAGACTACCTTCCATAATGACAAGGCTACCATCTATTGGAATAACAAAAATATCGAAAACACACTACCTTCCATAATGACAAGGCTACCATGCAATGGAGTAACAAAAATCTCAGCAATAGACTACCTTCCATAATGATAAGGGTACCATCATTGGAGTAACCAAAATATCAACAAGAGTCTACCTTCCATAATTACAAGGCTACAATCCATTGGAGTATAAAAAATCTCGACAACAGACTACCTTTCATAATGACAAGGCTACCATCCATTAAAGTAACTAAAATCTCGTACACAAACTACCTTTCATAATGACTAGGTTACCATCCATTGGACTAACAAAGATATCGACAACAAACTACCTTCCATAACGACAAGGCTACAATCCATTGTAGTAACAAAAATCTTGACAACATACTACCTTCCATAACGACAAGGCTACCATCCATTATAGTGACAAAAATCTCGATAATATACTACCTTCTATAATGACAATGCTACCATCCGATGGAATAACAAAAATCTCGACAACAGACTACGTTCCATAATGACAAGACTACCATCCAATATAGTGACAAAAATCTCGAAAATATATTACCTTCCATAATGACAAGGCTACCATCCATTGGAATAACAAAAATATCGACAACACACTACCTTCCATAATGACAAGGCTACCATGCAACGGAGTAACAAAAATCTCGGCAACAGACTACCTTCCATAATGACAAGGGTACCATCATTGGAGTAACCAAAATATCAATAAGAGACTACCTTCCATAATTACAAGGCTACAATTTATTGGAGTATAAAAAATCTCGACAACAGACTACCTTCCATAATGACAAGGCTACCATCCATTAAAGTAAAAAAAATCTCGTACACAAACTACCTTCCATAATGACTAGGCTTCCATCCATTGGAGTAACAAATATATAGACAACAAACTACCTTCCATAATGACAAGGCTACAATCCATTCTAGTAACAAAAATCTCGACAACAGACTACCTTACATAATGACAAGGCTACCATCCATTGTAGTGACAAAAAACTCGACAATATACTATCTTCTTTAATGACAACGCTACCATCCATTGTAATAACAAAAATCTCGACAACATACTACCTTCCATATGGACAAGGGTACCATCATTGGAGTAACCAAAATATCAACAAGAGACTACCTTCCATAATTACAAGGCTACAATCCATTGGAGTATAAAAAATCTCGACACCAGACTACCTTTCATAATGACAAGGCTACCATTCATTAAAGTAACCAAAATCTCGTACACAAACTACCTTCCATAATGACTAGGCTACCATCCATTGGACTAACAAACATATCGACAACAAACTACCTTCCATAACGACAAGGGTACAATCCACTGCAGTAACAAAAATCTTGACAACAGACTACCTTCCATAATGACAAGGCTACCATCCATTGTAGTGACAAAAATCTCGACAATATACTACCTTCTTTAATGACAACGCTACCATCCATTGGAATAACAAAAATCTCGACAATAGACTACCTTCCATATGGACAAGGCTACCATCCCTTAGAGTAACAAAAATCTCGACAATAGACTACCTTCCATAATGACAAGTCTACCATCCATTGGAGTAACAAAGATATCGACAACATACTACCTTCCATAATGACAAGGCTACCATCCATTGGAGTAACAAAAATCACGAAAACAGACTACCTTCCATAATGACAAGGCTACCATCCATTGGAATAACAAAAATATCGACAACACACTATCTTCCATAATGACAAGGGTACCATCATTGGAGTAACCAAAATATCAACAAGAGACCACCTTCCATAATTACAAGGCTACAATCTATTGGAGTATAAAAAATCTCGACAACAGACTACCTTCCATAATGACAAGGCTGCCATCCATTAAAGTAACTAAAATCTCGTACACAAACTACATTCCATAATGACTAGGCTACCATCCATTGGACTAACAAAGATATCGACAACAAACTACCTTCCATAACGACATAGCCACAATCCATTGTAGTAACAAAAATCTTGACAACAGACTACCTTCCATAATGACAAGGCTACCATCAATTATAGTGACAAATATCTCGACAATAGACTACCTTCTATAATGACAAGGCTACCATCCATTGGAGTAACAAAGATATCAACAACATACTACCTTCCATAATGGCAAGGCTACCATCCATTGGAGTAACAAAAATCATGACAACAGACTACCTTCCATAATGACAAGGCTACCATCTATTGGAATAACAAAAATATCGAAAACACACTACCTTCCATAATGACAAGGCTACCATGCAATGGAGTAACAAAAATCTCGGCAATAGACTACCTTCCATAATGACAAGGGTACCATCATTGGAGTAACAAAAATATCAACAAGAGTCTACCTTCCATAATTACAAGGCTACAATCCATTGGAGTATAAAAAATATCGACAACAGACTACCTTTTATAATGACAAGGCTACCATCCATTAAAGTAACTAAAATCTCGTACACAAACTACCTTTCATAATGACTAGGCTACCATCCATTGGACTAACAAAGATATCGACAACAAACTACCTTCCATAACGACAAGGCTACAATCCATTGTAGTAACAAAAATCTTGACAACATACTACCTTCCATAACGACAAGGCTACCATCCATTATAGTGACAAAAATCTCGATAATATACTACCTTCTATAATGACAATGCTACCATCCGATGGAATAACAAAAATCTCGACAACAGACTACGTTCCATAATGACAAGGCTACCATCCAATATAGTGACAAAAATCTCGACAATATATTACCTTCCATAATGACAAGGCTACCATCCATTGGAATAACAAAAATATCGACAACACACTACCTTCCATAATGACAAGGCTACCATGCAACGGAGTAACAAAAATCTCGGCAATAGACTACCTTCCATAATGACAAGGGTACCATCATTGGAGTAACCAAAATATCAACAAGAGACTACCTTCCATAATTACAAAGCTACAATTTATTGGAGTATAAAAAATCTCGACAAAAAACTACCTTCCATAATGACAAGGCTACCATCCATTAAAATAAAAAAAATCTCGTACACAAACTACCTTCCATAATGACTAGGCTACCATCCATTGGAGTAACAAATATATAGACAACAAACTACCATCCATAATGACAAGGCTACAATCCATTCTAGTAACAAAAATCTCGACAACAGACTACCTTACATAATGACAAGGCTACCATCCATTGTAGTGACAAAAAACTCGACAATATACTATCTTCTTTAATGACAACGCTACCATCCATTGTAATAACAAAAATCTCGACAACAGACTACCTTCCATATGGAGAAGGGTACCATCATTGGAGTAACCAAAATATTCCCAACGAGACTACCTTCCATAATTACTAGGCTACAATCCATTGGAGTATAAAAAATCTCGACAACAGACTACCTTTCATAATGACAAGGCTACCATCCATTAAAGTAACCAAAATCTCGTACACAAGCTACCTTCCATAATGACAAGGCTACCATCCATTGGACTAACAAACATATCGACAACAAACTACCTTCCATAACGACAAGGCTACAATCCACTGCAGTAACAAAAATCTTGACAACAGACTACCTTCCATAATGACAAGGCTACCATCCATTGTAGTGACAAAAATCTCGATAATATACTAACTTTCATAATGACAACGCTACCATCCAATGGAATAACAAAAATCTCGACAACAGACTACGTTCCATAATGACAAGGCTACCATCCAATATAGTGACAAAAATCTCGAAAATATATTACCTTCTATAATGACAAGGCTACCATCCATTGGAGTAACAAAAATCTCGACAACAGACTACCTTCCATAATCACAAGGCTACCATCCATTGGAGTAACTAAAATCTCGTACACAAACTACCTTCCATAATGACTAGGCTACCATCCATTGGAGTAACAAAGATATCGACAACAAACCTGACAACAGACTACCTTCCATAATGACAAGGCTACCATCCATTGGAGTAACAAAAATCACGACAATAGACTACCTTCCATAATAATAAGGCTACCATCCATTGGAATAACAAAGATATCGACAACAGACTATCTTCCATAACGACAAGGCTACAATCCATTGTAGTAACAAAAATCTCGAAAACAGACTACCTTCCATAATGACAAGGCTACCATCCATTGTAGTGACAAAAATATCGATAATATACTACCTTCTATAATGACAACGCTACCATCCATTGGAATAACAAAAATCTCGATAACAGACTACGTTCCATAATGGCAAGGCTACCATCCCTTAGAGTAACAAATATCTCGACAACAGACCACCTTCCATAATGGCAAGGCTACCATCCATTGGAGTAACAAAAATCACGACAATAGACTACCTTCCATAATGACAGGGCTACCATCCATTGGAATAACAAAAATATCGACAACACACTACCTTCCATAATGACAAGGCTACCATGCAATGGAGTAACAAAAATCTCGGTAATAGACTACCTTCCATAATGACAAGGCTACCATCCCTTAGAGTAAAAAAAATATCGACAACAAACTACCTTCCATAATGACAAGGCTACCATCCATTGGAGTAACAAAGATATCGACAACATACTACCTTCCATAATGACAAGGCTACCATCCCTTAGAGTAATAAAAATCACGACAATAGACTACCTTTCATAATGACAAGGCTATCATCCATTGGAATAACAAAAATATCGTACACAAACTACCTTCAATAATGACTAGGCTACCATCCATTGGAGTAACAAAGATATCGACAACAGACTACCTTCCATAACGACAAGGCTACAATCCATTCTAGTAACAAAAATATCGACAACAGACTACCTTACCTAATGACAAGGCTACCATCCATTGTTGTGACAAAAATCTCGACAATACACTACCTTCTATAATGACAATGCTACCATCCATTGGAATAACAAAAATCTCGACAATAGACTACCTTCCATATGGACAAGGCTACCATCCCTTAGAGTAACAAAAATCTCGACAATAGACTACCTTCTATAATGACAAGGCTAGCATCCAATGGATAAACAAAGATATCGATAACATACTACCTTCCATAATGGCAAGGCTACCATCCATTGGAGTAACAAAAATCATGACAACAGACTACCTTCCATAATGACAACGCAACCATCTATTGGAATAACAAAAATATCGATAACACACTACCTTCCATAATGACAAGGCTACCATGCAATGGAGTAACAAAAATCTCGGCAATAGACTACCTTCCATAATGACAAGGCTACCATCATTGGAGTAACCAAAATATCAAAAAGAGACTACCTTCCATAATTACAAGGCTACAATCCATTGGAGTATAAAAAATCTCGACAACAGACTACCTTTCATAATGACAAGGCTACCATCCATTAAAGTAACTAAAATCTCGTACACAAACTACCTTCCATAATGACTAGGCTACCATCCATTGGACTAACAAACATATCGACAACAAACTACCTTCCATAACGACAAGGCTACAATCCATTGTAGTAACAAAAATCTTGACAACAGACTACCTTCCATAATGACAAGGCTACCATCCATTGTAGTGACAAAAATCTTGATAATATACTAACTTCTATAATGACAACGCTACCATCCAATGGAATAACAAAAATCTCGACAACAGACTATGTTCCATAATGACAAGGCTACCATCCAATATAGTGACAAAAATCTCGACAATATATTACCTTCTATAATGACAAGGCTACCATCCATTGGAGTAACAAAAATCTCGACAACAGAATACCTTCCATAATCACAAGGCTACCATCCATTGGAGTAACTAAAATCTCGTACACAAACTACCTTCCATAATGACTAGGCTACCATCTATTGGAGTAACAAAGATACCGAAAACAGACTATCTTCTATAATGACAAGGCTACCATCCATTGGAGTAACAAAAATCACGACAATAGACTACCTTCCATAATAATAAGGCTACCAACCATTGGAATAACAATGATATCGAAAACAGACTATCTTCCATAACGACAAGGCTACAATCCATTGTAGTAACAAAAATCTCAACAACAGACTACCTTCCATAATGACAAGGCTACCATCCATTGTAGTGACAAAAATATCAATAATATACTACCTTCTATAATGACAATGCTACCATCCATTGGAATAACAAAAATCTCGATAACAGACTACGTTCCATAATGGCAAGGCTACCATCCCTTAGAGTAACTAAAATCTCGACAACAGACCACCTTCCATAATGACAAGGCTACCATCCATTGGAGTAACAAAAATCACGACAATAGACTACCTTCCATAACGACATGGCTACAATCCATTGTAGAAACAAAAATCTCGACAACAGACTACCTTCCATAATGACAAGGCTACCATCCATTGGAGTAAAAAAGATATCGACAACATACTACCTTCCATAATGACAAGGTTACCATCCATTGGAGTAACAAAAATCACGAAAACAAACTACCTTCCATAATGACAAGGCTACCATCCATTGTAGTGACACAAATCTCGACAATACACTACCTTCTATAATGACAATGCTACCATCCATTGGAATAACAAAAATCTCGACAACAGACTACCTTCCATATGGACAAGGCTACCATCCCTTAGAGTAACTAAAATCTCGACAATAGACTACCTTCTATAATGACAAGGCTATCATCCATTGGAGAAACAAAGATATCGATAACAAACAACCTTCCATAACGACAAGGCTACAATCCATTCTAGTAACAAAAATATCGACAACAGACTACCTTACCTAATGACAAGGCTACCATCCATTGTAGTGACAAAAATCTCGACAATATACTACCTTCTATAAAGACAATGCTACCATCAATTGGAATAACAAAAATCTCGACAACAGACTACCTTCCATATGGACAAGGCTACCATCCCTTAGAGTAACAAAAATCTCGATAATAGACTACCTTCTATAATGACAAGGCTACCATCCATTGGAGAAACAAAGATATCGATAACATTCTACCTTCCATAATGGCAAGGCTACCATCCATTGGAGTCACAAAAATCATGACAATAGACTACCTTCCATAATGACAAGGCTACCATCTATTGGAATAACAAAAATATCGACAACACACTACCTTCCATAATGACAAGGCTACCATGCAATGGAGTAACAAAAATCTCGGCAATAGACTACCTTCCATAATGACAAGGGTACCATCATTGGAGTAACCAAAATATCAACAAGAGACTACCTTCCATAATTACAAGGCTACAATCCATTGGAGTATAAAAAATCTCGACAACAGACTACCTTTCATAATGACAAGGCTACCATGCATTAAAGTAACTAAAATCTCGTACACAAACTACCTTCCATAATGACTAGGCTACCATCCATTGGACTAACAAAGATATCGACAACAAACTACCTTCCATAATGACAAGGCTACAATCCATTGTAGTAACGAAAATCTTGACAACAGACTACCTTCCATAATGATAAGGCTACCATCCATTGTAGTGAAAAAAATCTCCATAATATACTACCTTCTATAATGACAACGCTACCATCCAATGGAATAACAAAAATATCGACAACAGACTACGTTCCATAATGACAAGGCTACCATCAAATATAGTGAAAAAAATCCCGCCAATATATTACCTTCTATAATGACAAGGCTACCATCCATTGGAGTAACAAAAATCTCGACAACAGACTACCTTCCATAATGACAAGGCTACCATCAATTGGAGTAACTAAAATCTCGTACACAAACTACCTTCCATAATGACTAGGCTACCATCCATTGGAGTAACAAAGATATCGACAACAGACTATCTTTTATAACGACAAGGCTATAATCCATTGTAGTAACAAAAATCTCGACAACAGACTACCTTCCATAATGACAAGGCTACCATCCATTGGAGTAACAAAAATCACGACAATAGACTACCTTCCATAAAAATAAGGCTACCATCCATTGGAATAAAAAAGATATCGACAACAGACTATCTTCCATAATGACAAGGCTACAATCCATTGTAGTAACAAAAATCTCGACAACAGACTACCTTCCATAATGACAAGGCTACCATCCATTGTAGTGAAAAGAATATCGATAATATACTACCTTCTATAATGACAACGCTACCATCCATTGGAATAACAAAAATCTCGATAACAGACTACGTTCCATAATGGCAAGGCTACCATCCCTTAGGGTAACAAATATCTCGACAACAAACCACCTTACATAATGACAAGGCTTCTGTGACCGGTGGATCTGGAACTGACTGTTTAACGCTGGTTCGCTTAATGTTGCGGAAGCAAGAGTCACCACCGTCTTTTATTTTCTCCAAATGGAAAGGACAAAAGCACAGAAAAATTCCTTAAGGAGATTGCTCTCGGTTCGGGAGGTAGGTTATAGAAAGGGAAGGTGTTAGCACCCTTTCTATCCATTGTTATCCATGGGCTCTTAGATATTTGCTCATTTGTGTTTTCAAAAATGTTTGTTTGCTTTTCAACTGTGGGTTTTAAAAAGTTTCTTTGAAAATTCCAGTTCGACTCTTGTATCGGTCCTCAAGAGTGTTTGAAAAATTGCTTTCGAAAGCTTTTGAAAATGTGTTGGTGTGAAAAGTATTTTTGACTTTTGTTTTGAAATTAGAGCAAGTATCTAGAGTTGTCTACCTACCCTAAGGAATTCGTCTGTGTAAATGTCCTTTAAAGTAGTGCCATCCCACCATTGAGAGGTAGGTAGCACCACCGTTGGAGGTGTTCGGGTCAATTCGAGGTTAGGGACATGGTGATCACCAGAGCAATGGGAAGATACCTTAGAAGCTACCCTCATGCCAGGTTCCCGGATCATGAGGACTTACTAAGACATCCTCTACTTGACGATCACCTTTCGAGGCAAGGCAACAGTGAGGCGTACCCTAGGGGTGGTGTGTGATTTGTGTGTCGTTTTCATTTATTTTGTCTTGTCATGTCATGGGTGATCTACGCATTTGTTTTTATTTATTGTCCATTCATTCTTGCATGCATTTGTTAACAGTTAAAAATTGCGAAAAAGGTAAAGTTCTAAACTATTACAAAAGGCGCGGGTCCACATCGCCAAAATTTCCAGGACACGATTTGACAGAAAATAAATAAGTAAAGTAAAAGTGCGAGAAAGTATGAAGTTACACGGCTTTGGGAGAAGTACATGAATATTAAAAGAAAAAGAAATAAATACGCGAATTAAATTAAAATTAGAAACGAGGGCGTTGGACCCTTTTTAATGAAATTAAATGAAATGATTATTAAATTAATGAAATTAAAAAGAAAAGAAGTTATTTTTGGTATTTTTGACTTTTATGAGAATTAACTGAAATTTAAACCTAATTCTACAATTTTTTTAATTTATTAAGAAAGTACTAAAATTAAACCTAAATTAACCTAATTATTTACATGCAATTTTAATTTATAAAAATAATAGGAAATATTTAATTATTATGAAAGAAAAGAAAAAAAGGATAAAAACTATTACAAACCCTAATTCTACCAAGTTTTAAGTTTATTAAAAAAAATATTATTAAGATTAACCCTAGATTAAAACTAATTAATTAATAAAGGTTTTATTTACAAAAATATCAATTAAATAAATATATTTTAATTTTGTCTTTTTCTGAATTTTTTTGTGTTTTTTATATTATTGTGAAAATCTTAAATTAATTAAAGACAATAATTGAAATAAACAAAAAGAAATAATAAAAAAAATGTAAAAGCTTGCAAACCTAGGGGGGTCTGTCCCCAAATGTGAGGTGAAGTCCAGCAATTTTAGGCCCAATAAGTTCTGGCCTGATTGACTTTTCTATTAGCATGCATGGGCGTTGACTGAGGTTCACCATGTTCCTTCAATCGTGACCCTTTCATCCATCCTAGTAGGCGCGTGTATGGCTTGATTTTGAGGATGTATGATACACCTTGGCGCTGAAACTGCATATGACCGTTATATGAAAAATAATATGAAAGGGGGTGGGGACCTGGGGCTCGAACCCAGGTCCTGATGATTACCAATGCTTATGCTTGCCAAATGCGCTGCTTTGTTTCTTTGTCCATCATATAGCTAATAAACATAATAAAATAAAACAAAGGTTAGTGCTTCTTTTTCGCGCGAATATTTGAATCAACCAACCAACCCTGGACACTTCATCATCTTCCTCCTTGTTTTGTTTTGTTTTTGAAACACAAAAAAGAACTAGCAACGGTTTTGAACCGTTCCAGAAAGTCACTTTTGCAAAAATAACGAATAGCTCAGGGCAGCTCATAAGTTGAGCGCGAGGATCGTTTTCTTTTCGTCCAAGCACTCTTGTTCCAATGGTCCAGGTCTTGAGTGCTAATTTTTCCTTAATTAAGAAGCCCTAATTCAAGGTTCTGAAAAACCTAAAATATACCAATGGCATCTTCGCATACAGTGTATAAAAACTCAATTAAAATATAGAGTAAGCTTCAGAATCATGAGAGCAACACAAAACATGCATTAGAATTTGAAATCACGCCATGAATGGTAAAACACGATATATGCAAAAAAGTGAAAAAACTTGAGTTCTATTCACCGATTCTGGGTGTTATGAATGTGGAAAATGATTCAGATATGTTGCTTGATGCCTCAGGAAGCCAATGGAACAGATATTTTTCCTTGAATCGCCTTAAAACTCAGTTTTCAGTATTGGAGTTTTTCTTGAAAATTTCAAGTTTGCTTATGGCTCTTCTGCGCAGCTTCCAGTCTTTTGGCATCAAGGTTTCACTGTATATGTATGTGTGAAGGTTTTAGGTCAAATAAATCACACAAAAACCTTTGCATTCATGATTTGCAAGATTTGATTTTCAAAGATCTTTTCAAATATTTTCCCATGCCTATTTGGTACAAATCATGGCCAATCATCATAATTCCTTCCATATTTGTTTGTACACGAAATATTGAGATTATTTTATGCACAAAAAGATTTAGAAAATTAGGTTTAGTATTTTTCACCTATTTATTTTAATTAAATGAATTATTAATGATTAAAAATCCAAATAAATAAAATAAAAATGATAAAAACTTCCCTTTGGGCCAAATGTTCGTGCACATGCCTTGGATAATGAATTGTGGAAGAAAAAGAGGCCCATTAGCAATTTTAGGTCATTTGAAGCAATGTTGACTTTTCAAAATATCAAAAAATTTCCCAACTTCCACAAGGCATAACTTGCTCAATTTTTAAGCTTTGCTCATGTTCTTGGACATTTTGGAAAGTTATTTGAGTCCTTTAACCAATTCCTTTGGTCCCATGTCATTTTTATTTACCAATATCAAGTTATGGCCTTTGACTTAAAGTCCCTTTTTGTTGACTTTTGAAAATGACCTATAATGTTGAAATTGATAACTTTTTGTGAGAGCATTTCTTGGACTTGAAGTATGAAGAGGAGTTGTAGGAAATTTCTTTATCTTCAAAATGAGCTTTGGATGGAATTTTTCTGATAATCCATGTGAAAGTTATGCCCTGGTCAATTTACAGTTGACTTTTTCAGCTGTCCAAATAAGGAAACTTTTGCATCTTGATAATTTTTGAGCCAAGCTTTGAGAATCATGATCAAGCATTGATCAAATGATGTTTGTGGCTTCAAAATGAGATGTTGACCAAAAATTTGGACTTTTGACTGTCAAATGACCATTTTGCCCCTACAGTTGACTGTAGTGCAATTTAGGGTTTTTGACTATGCAATTTTGTGCTGAAAGTCTTGAAACTTGGTATGAGGATGCTTGACCATATTTATAGGCATTTGGGACTTGATTGGGTCCTTGGAAACTACATTTACTTTGTCAGAACCAAAACCCTAATTTTTGACTGTTTAGGAGGCCCTTGAACTGTGCAACCCTTGAGGAGATTTTGAAGCTTTGACTTGGAAATTCTTTGAAGAATATGGGAGGGCAAATTTGGGGTACAACAGTTGCCCCTGTTCAATCTTCTTAGACCTGAGGATGCAGATTGGCTGAGGTGGCTTTCGTAATCCGAAGGTAGAAGATAATTAAACACTAGAGTGCCCAGAAATTTGCGCTCACATAGTAGTGTGATGGTGGGAACAGGCTTATAGATGCCATTTGGAGATTGATGGATAGGATGATGGGCTAATGCTAAGAGATGATGGAAGGTGGATGGGCTTATAGATGCCATCTGGATGTTGATCGCGTAAGATATTCCTCAGCGAGAACCTGCGTACCTGCAAAAGAAAAATGATTACCTGGCCTATTACAGGAGCTGGTCTTCAGATAGATGTGTCCTGACTGGTTACAGGAGCTGGATCTGGAGCTTCAAACAGTGATGAATGGACCAGGGATGGTTACTACCTATACAGGAACGGTGAGAGAACCATGGATGACTTTAACCTCAACAGCAAACATTGAGAGAATCTTGGATAACTTCACTTCAACAGCAATCGTTGAGCGAAATCTGGGATTACCAACTCCGCAGGATCGGGGAGAGAACCATAGGCAACTACAACCTCAACAACAAACATTGAGAGAATCTTGGATAACTTCACTTCAACAACAATCGTTGAGCGAAATCTGGGATTACCAACTCCGCAGGATCGGGGAGAGAACCATAGGCGACTACAACTTCAACAGCAATCATTGAGAGAATCTTGGATAACTTCACTTCAACAGCAATCGTTGAGTGAAATCTGGGATTACCAACCCCGCAGGATCGGGGAGAGAACCATAGGCGACTACAACCTCAACAGCAAACATTGAGAGAATCTTGGATAACTTCACTTCAACAGCAATCGTTGAGCGAAATCTGGGATTACCAACTCCGCAGGATCGGGGAGAGAACCATAGGCGACTACAACCTCAACAGCAAACATTGAGAGAATCTTGGATAACCTCACTTCAACAACAATCGTTGAGCGAAATCTGGGATTACCAACTCCGCAGGATCGGGGAGAGAACCATAGGCGACTACAACCTCAACAGCAAACATTGAGAGAATCTTGGATAACTTCACTTCAACAGCAATCGTTGAGCGAAATCTGGGATTACCAACTCCGCAAGATCGGGGAGAGAACCATAGGCGACTACAACCTCAACAGCAAACATTGAGAGAATCTTGGATAACTTCACTTCAACAGCAATCGTTGAGCGAAATCTGGGATTACCAACTCCGCGGGATCGGGGAGAGAACCATAGGCGACTACAACCTCAACAGCAAACATTGAGAGAATCTTGGATAACTTCACTTCAACAGCAATCATTGAGCGAAATCTGGGATTACCAACTCTGCAGGATCGGGGAGAGAACCATAGGCGACTACAACCTCAACAGCAAACATTGAGAGAATCTTGGATAACTTCACGTCAACAGCAATCGTTGAGCAAAATCTGGGATTAACAACTCTGCAGGATCGGGGAAAGAACCATAGGAGACTACAACCTCAACAACAAACATTGAGAGAATCTTGGATAACTTCACTTCAACAGCAATCGTTGAGCAAAATCTGGGATTACCAACTCTGCAGGATCAGGGAGAGAACCATAGGCGACTACAACCTCAACAGCAAACATTGAGAGAATCTTGGGTATCTTCTACTAAGTCTTTATCAGGAAAATCTGTTTGGGGTCGATTTAGCTGGACTAGAGAAGGCCTTGGACTGGATAAGAAATCTTTGGAGTCGATTTAACTGAACCGGTCTAGGTCTCTAAATATAGCCGAGAACTTAACTGAATCTTTTCCTGAAAGGTAAAGTTCAGTCATATGCAATGCATGATATGGATCAAGCAATGATGTCCTCAACATAAATGAGATTTGTAAGATATGACGCGTACATGCATGCTATAATAATGTATGTGATGTTTATGTATGTTTTGGTCTAGGAAAGTAAATCCTTGACGGGTGCCGGGAAGTCACTCCTGGGCTGATGTTGACGAATAAGCTTTTACTTCCGCTGGGGATGATAGTTGCAAGAATACCGGTAGGAGAAGATGACTCCGTTGGGGAATAAACTTGGCGAATGGATTATTCTGTGGGGAGAAAAGTACTCTAGCGATCTTGCTGGGAAGCAATACTCTGTGGGGAGAGAGACACTTCGTTGAGTTGATGGTAATAACTTGCTGGGGATACCCTTGTTGTGTTGGAAGTGTTAATAGACTTCGCTGGGGATAAAAAGACTTCGTCGAGGACCCTCTTTCCATGGCTTTTGGCTGAGGATAACCCAGTTATATCCTGGTACGGAAATAACTCTTTGAATAAAGCCGGGAGACGCGTTCGTGCTCTGTGAGGATAAGCTTCCAGAATCTACTGGGGATAAGCTTACTGCTTGGGGAGATGACTTCCAACTTTCCTGGGGAACTAGATTGGACTCTCCTGGGGGATTTTTGATATGCTGGGGAAGTAACTCCGTTGAATGCTCGATATACCGCCGGGGAACAATCTTTAGGTCAAGACTGCCGGGGATGCTTGTTAAGAATATATGTATATTGCTGCCGGGGAATATTGCGATCTGCTGGAGGATACCCAACTTCTTTAAGTTGATAGTAGCTTTGCTCGAGGAGAGTATACTAACTTGCTGGCTCACTCTCTAGGGAATTACGACATATTGGCTGTGTTCTTTAGTTGAACCTACCTTGGTACCTTGGAGGATAGAACAATTAGATTGCGTAGACAACTCTTTATTGCCCCTGTTTCTAGTGTTACCTGTAATTGATCCTTTATTTCGTATGCAAATATTTATGGGTTAGCAAATTATTGTCAATGCATATATCACAAATTGAACCTTGGAAGTTCTTCGCAAAACAAAACAGGAAAAGGAAAAACAATTGGAAATTTTAACTGAAAGATGTATTTGTATTGATTTTGAATGTGCCTGTAAAATAGGCGTTTTATGTACAAGAGGCTGACGTCCTAGTAAGAGAACGCCGCCAAACAAGAGAGTTTATACAAATTTTGTACAAAAGAAAATAAAACAGCTGTGTGAAATGAATGATCCACTGGGTTTCAACTCTGCTATTGCCTTTATAACTCTGAGCGTCTCATCACTTGATGACCTAAACGAAGATGAAGCTGACTGATCAATGCCGTCTGAACTTGATGTAGATACCGGATTCTGGATGCAAAGTGATCCAATGAGACATAGTATTACGCTTTTATCCCTAACTTTTGCCTGGACCGCCCTTTCGGGTTTTCAGTCCACCGGGATACCCATTTTTGCCCAAGCCGCCTTTTCAGGTTTTCGACTTACCGGGTGTACAGATTTTTTTTCATTTCATCCCTTCATTTTTCCCGAACCCTTTTGGTTTGCCGGGAAGCCCTAATTTTTGCCTAGGCATGTCAGCCTAGCGGGTCCTTTTCATGCGTAGTATCTTTTTACTATGTCTGCATTGGCGGGGTGAGGAAGGTCGTCACCATCCATATTGGTTAGAATCATGGCTCCTCTTGAGAACACATGTTTAACCACAAATGGCCCTTCGTACGTAGGGGTCCATTTGCCCCTTGGATCACTCTGAGGAAGGATGATTCGCTTGATTACCAGATCCCCAACTTGATATTCCTGTGGTCTGACCTTTTTGTTAAATGCCCTGATCATCTGTTTCTGATACGTCTGACCGTGACAGATAGCAGCAAGTCTCTTTTCATCAATGAGGTTTAATTGATCAAGTCGTGTCTTGATCCAATCATCTTCGTTCAGATTTGCATCCTTCATTATCCGGAGAGAGGGTATTTGTACTTCGATCGGTAAGACTGCCTCCATACCATAAACCAAAGAGAAAGGAGTTGCCCCGGTTGACGTCCTGGCTGAGGTACGGTACCCATGTAGAGCGAACGGTAACATCTTGTGCCAATCTTTATAAGTCACTGTCATCTTCTGCACGATTTTCTTGATATTTTTATTTGCCGCTTCTACAGCCCCATTCATCTTCGGTCTGTAAGGAGAAGAATTGTGGTGTTGTATCTTGAACTGCTCGCAAAGCTTAGTGATCATCTTGTTATTCAGATTGGTACCGTTTTCTGTAATGATCCTTTCTGGGACGCAGTACCGACAGATCAGATTATGCCGAATAAACCGTGCCACAACAGTCTTGGTTACCGTAGCATAGGACGCTGCTTCGACCCACTTTGTAAAATAATCAATCGCCACTAGGATGAAGTGATGCCCATTAGATGCCGTAGGTTTAATCTCACTGATCATGTCTATGCCCCACATTGCTAACGGCTAAGGCGCAGTCAGAACATTCAGAGGAACTGGAGGAACATGCACCTTGTCTACATAAATCTGGCACTTATGGCATGTCCTGGAATGTTGGTAGCAGTCAGCTTCCATTGTGGACCAGTAATACCCTTCCCGAAGGATTTTCTTAGCCATAGTATGTCCACTGGAGTGTGTACCAAAGGTCCCTTCATGTAGCTCTTCCATGATCCTTTCTGCTTCAGTTTTATCCACACAACGCAGTAAGGTTGAATCATGGTTTCGCTTGTACAAGATGTCGTTGCTAAGGAAGAACTTTGCCACGAACCTTCTCAGGAACTTCTTATCATTGACAGAGGCACCCTCAGGGTATTCCTGAGCTTCCAAGTATCTCTTCACCTCATGGTACCAAGGCTTTTCAGTCCCCAATTCAGTCTCGAGATCGCAACAGTATGCCGGTTCGTCCAGTTTCCAGATGATGATTCCGGGAGCCTCATTGTCCCATTTAACCTTTAACATAGAAGACATTGTAGCTAACGCGTCCGCCAGCTGATTCTCCTCTCTCGGAAAGTGTTCAAAGGTTATCTTCATAAAGTGGGGGATCAAGGTCAACACACATTCTCTGTAAGGAATAAGATTCGGATGTTTCGTATCCCACTCTCCTTTGATCTGATTGATCACAAGAGCGGAATCTCCGAAGACACTCAGAAACTTGATCCTTAGGTCGATCGCAGCTTGAAGACCCATGATGCACGCCTCATACTCCGCCATGTTGTTGGTACAGTTGAAACATAGTCGGGCAGTGAGCGGAGTATGAGTGCCTTGAGGTGATATGATTACAGCACCGATACCGTTACCCAAAGCATTGGAGGCTCCGTCAAAGTGCATAGACCATCAGGATCCTTCCTCAGGTCCTTCATCCGGTCCAGGTACTTCACAATCAGTCACAATCATGATGCTCTCGTCTGGAAACTCGAAGTTCATTGACTGATAGTCGTCTACGGCCTGATGTGCCAAGTGGTCTGCCAATACACTTCCCTTGATGGCTTTCTGGGTCGTGTACTGAATGTCGTATTCCGTCAAGATCATTTGCCATCTTGCAATTCTCCCAGACAGAGCAGGCTTTTCGAATATGTACTTTATAGGATCCATCTTTGAGATTAACAAGGTAGTGTGAGTCAGCATATACTGTCTCAGCCGGCGAGCAGCCCATACCAAAGCAAGCAAGGTTTCTCAAGCAGTGAGTATCGGGTCTCACAGTCGGTAAACTTTTTGCTAAGGTAATAAATGGCATGCTCTTTTCGGCCAGACTCGTCATGCTGCCCCAGCACACACCCCATTGAGTTGTCAAGTACTGTCAGGTATAGTATCAGAGGTCTCCCTTCAACCGGTGGCATAAGGATGGGTGGTTCTTGGAGATACTCCTTGATTCTGTCAAAAGAAGCCTGACATTCATCGTTCCAACGTACTACCTGATCTTTCTTCAGCAGCTTGAAGATTGGCTCACAGGTAGCAGTTAGGTGTGAGATGAACCGAGCAATGTAATTCAGGCGTCCTAAAAAGCCTCTGACTTCCTTCTCTGTCTTAGGAACTGGCATCTCTTGAATAGCTTTGACCTTGGCAGGGTCAACTTGAATACCCTTATCACTTACAACGAAGCCTAGCAACTTTCCAGATCTTACCCCGAAGGTGCACTTGTTTGGGTTCAACCTCAGCTTGTACAGTTTCAATCGGTCGAACAACTTCTGCAGATGATCTAGGTGCTTTTCCTCAGTCTGGGACCTTGTGATCATGTCGTCCACATACACTTCTATCTCATGATGGATCATGTCATGAAATAAAGCAACCATGGCACGTTGGTAGGTTGCCCCAGCTTTCTTTAGTCCGAAAGGCATGACCTTGTAACAGAAGGTGCCCCACTGAGTAACAAATGTAGTCTTTTCCATGTCTTCAGGCGCCATCTTGATCTGATTGTAACCTGAAAAGCCATCCATGAAAGAGAACACCTTATGCTGAGCAGTATTATCCACAAGGACATCAATGTGAGGTAGAGGGAAGTCATCCTTGGGGCTGGCCCTGTTCAGATCCCTGTAGTCGACACACATTCTGACCTTACCGTCCTTCTTTGGTACCGGCACCACATTAGCAACCTACTGAGGGTAAGACGTCACTGCAAGGAACCCAACATCAAACTGTTTCATAACCTCGGCTTTAATCTTCTCAGACATCTCTGGACGCATACGGCGGACCTTTTGCTTAACCGGAGGGTAGTCTTCCTTAGTAGGCAAATGATGTACCACAATGTCAGTATCCAAAACGGGCATGTCTTCGTAAGACCAGGCAAAGATCTCCATATAATCATGTAGCATCTTAGTCAACCGTTGCTTTACGCTGAGCTCTAGGTTGGCACCAATCTTTACCTCTTTCCTGTCTTCTTCAGTACCCAAGTTTATTATTTCCACTGGCTCTTCATGTGGTTGAATTACCCTCTCTTCCTGAAGTAACAGTCTTGCAAGCTCTCCAGGCACTTCGCAATCATCTTCACCTTCGTCTTCGGCTAAGTTGATCGGATTTTCAAAGTCATAACTGGCAGTAGCAGAGTCGTTACCAGTGAGATCCAGGGTGGATTGAAACCTATATGAGTGAGTGTGTGTGTAAATACAGCTGTTTTGAAATATGTATAAAGGAAGGAAAGACAGAAAAGGAGCATAAGATTTGAAATGAGAAAACGTCCAAGATTTTCATTTATGATATATGAAATGACAATTTATATGCCCTCGCAAATAAAACCATGGTGCCTCGGGTAAGACACCGGGCCATATAGCTCAATTTATTGTTTATTACAAATACCAAAACATAGGAATTCATTACTTAGTAACAAGATAAACAGGTAGGTTGTCCTTTTCACTCCAATTGCTAAGTCCACTGTCGGTTGTCGGGTAAATCCAGCTATCAAACTCAGCTTCATCCACTTCGTCTTCGTCGCCAACAACATTCACTCCATTAGCAGGCAGGGGAGCTGTCACTACATTAGGCTTCTCTGATGCCTCAAATTGTACCTCCTTGGCGTCAATAAGATCCTGTAGCTTGCTCCTTAATGCCCAACAGTCATCAGTGGAATGCCCCGGGCTATCAGAATGGTAAGCATAGCGAGAATTTGGGTTGTATTTCGGAGAGGCAGTGTTTACAGCTTTGGGGGCCTCTCTGACAGTCACTAGATAGGTGGATAGCAATTGCGGCAAGATTTGGGATAAGGTCATGCTCAAACGGGTAAACTCTCTCCGGGATCTTTCAGCCCTTTGAGGATTGGTTGGCCGAGGAGCGGCAGCAGGCTTAGCAATCATTACCGCACTGACAGATTGGCGGCGCTCAGATTTCTCTTGTCTTCTAGAGCCATACACAGCACTAGCCTCCTTCTTGAAGGGTTTCTTCTCTGAACTTGTAGATGCACCCTTCGGAATCTTACCAGACTTCAACCCAGCCTCAATTCTCTCTCCAGTCAGAATAAGATCAGTAAACCCTGCAGATGAGTTACCGATAAGATGGTTGAAAAATGGCCCAGATAGGGTCCCCAAGAACATGTCTACCAACTCCCGATCAGTCAACGGAGGCTGCACCCTGCCAGCCAGATCCCTCCACTTCTGAGCGTACTCTTTAAAACCTTCACTTGAACCTAACGACATACCCTGGAGTTGGGTACGTGTTGGGGCAAGGTGGGCATTATATTGATACTGCTTATAGAAAGCAGTAGCCAACTCCTCCCAGTTACGAACCTTGGTCCCATCCAAATGATAGAACCATTCGAGATGAGTCCCTGAAAGACTCTCCTGGAAGAAGTGGATCCACAAATTCTTATCCACTGAGTACGGTTGAATCTTCCGCACATAATACCTGAGATGTAGCTTGGGACAAGACGCCCCGTCGTACTTAGTGAAAGATGGTGCTTTGAATTTACGCGGAATGATCACACCAGTAGACAAACCCAAATCTCCAAAATCCAGCCCAGGTACCTGTTGTATCTCCATAGCATTCAGCCTGTCTTCCAACTGCTTGTAACGGTCTTCTGCGGAGGATATTGCTCTTCATCAAAATCAGTCTCGTTGTCAGAGACTACCGGACTAGGACCTTTTTCCGCTTGAGGAGTACCCTTGCCAATGGAAGAACCAGCCTCTTCATTTTGCAGAGTATTGCCAAACCTTCGGCCCGAGTTAAACAGAACAGTTCTTCTCTTCTTCTTCTTTTCCTTCTTCAGAAGCAGAGCCTTCAGCTCTTCTTGGCCCTGAGCAAAACCCATGATTAGTTCCTAAAATTGCACATTCTGCGCCTGAAGAGCCTTGATGGACATCTCGGTTGATGATGAGTCAGGATTCATGATGCTGAAATAAACAGCGAAGAACTGTAAGCAACCTGAAAAGAAGAAAAACTGCTATGCACATGATGAATGACATGTGTTTATGCAATGCATTCAAGGGTTCGAAAGTTCAAATTTGTTGTAGACAAAAAGGAACACACGTTATCATTAAGGAAATAATTGTTCAGTACATCAAAGCCTCATGGGCAAAATAATACAAAAGCAAATCAATCCCAAAATACACTACGCATCCTTTTTGGAGCTATGTAAGTGTTGAGATTCCTCTCCTCATGCAACAGGCGGGTGAGCTCCAAGACCTTCTTTTCACTAGCATGTAGACTGGTCTCAAGAGAATTCTGTTCTTCCTTAAGCTGGATCCAGCTCTTCTGCATCTCTTCCCAGGATGTGGGCATATCAGGGTGCTGAATAGTGCAGGACACTTCTCCTTCCAAGACTGGTTCTTTGATTACTGGGAGCATATGAGGATAAGGCATCACTAACTTCTGGGAGCGGGCTCGTACCCACTTGAGATAAGGTTCCAATGGGATGGAATTCCTGTGCCCCAGTGTCTTGCTGTCTATCCTACTGGGCATCTTCCAGGCTCTGATAAATCTCTGGCGAAGTCCTTGAGTATCGTTGTCGAAGTCAAAGACTATGTCAGGAATTAACATGTCATGAGGGCCATCCCTCCGAGCATAACCAAACTGTCTCCAAGCCAGGCATGGGTTGTAAGTAATACCTCCTCTGATTCCAAGTAAAGGAACATTAGGGTATTCCCCGCAACGATCAATGATAGTGACATCTTCTCTGGACCTAGGGCACCATTGTATGTCTGCATGTGTAAGAGTCATCAACCGTTGTGACCATCTCAAACCCCGCTCATTCTTCAAAACTGATTGTGGAAGGTGCGAAATAAACCACCTTCCCAGGAGAGGAGTGCAACACATAAGGACACCTCTTTTTCTCATGGTTCGAGTGTAACATGAGTGAAGGATGTCCCCCAGCAACGTAGGTATAGGATTCCTCGACATGAAGATCTGGACAACACTGATATCAATAAGCTGATCTGGGTTAGGGAACAACACCAAACCATAGACAAGGAGGGCCACCACTTCTTCAAAAGCTTGCAAATCAAGGGAGTTCCAACATTCATGGGCCTTTTCAAACAGGAACCTGGCTAAGAACCCTTTGATACCACTTCTAACTTCCCAATGTCCATTGAGGTCAGATGACTGTAGGTGCAAGGCTTTAGCAATCTCTTCAAGCTTGGGTTCCTTTTCCGTACCGTTGTAGGGTAGTTGATCAAGAATAGGGATCCTCAGGAGTCGGGAGAACTCCTCCAATGTAGGTACCAGCTGATAATCCAAGAAGGTGAAACAGTGATGCAGAGGGTCAAAGAATTGGAACAGGACCTTGATCATATCTTCCTCAATGTTGGTATTGACCAAGCTGATGAGACTTCCATGTCTTTCACTGAATGAAGAGTTCTCGGGAATCCTGGATATAAGTTCCTTAAGTTGAGGAGGGATCCTTACAAGACTGACTTGAATTGTCTTTCTGCGAACAGTTTCCATGTCCTACAAAATAAGAACAAAGATGAAAATTCGAACCCCTAAAATGGTTAGTCAAAGCATATGATGCTGGATGATGTCATGATGTTATGATTAAACACACCACAGATATTTACAAAGACAAATATGTAAGGCACACAAGACACACAAGACAAGCCCTTAGGGTTTAAGGCCAGCATGGGGTCTGGGTAGTACCCTCTTGAAGTTGGTGGGTTCAACCTGTCCTATTAGAAGTAACCGGGTTCTAAGGGTCCCAATATCACGGGATTGCTTTCATTGTTCATCGTTTCGATTTAGCCACTGAACTGGCGACCGAAATATTCCAGGAAAGCAACCCTCAATTGAGTGTAGTATCGAGTATCAACCAACCTCGGACTTCACCAAAGTCAGTTATCTCACTACCCTAAAGAGGCCAAGATAGTTCAATTAAGGTTCCTAAGGTCTGTTGATGCTTCACGACACCACACGGAGGCCCCGTACTCTCCTTGACTGAACTCAAGGGTTACCGGTACACACCAAAGTGCCACATCAACGTAGCAGACTGTTTCAACCATGTCGGTATACCCCGCACACTTCCCTCACAGCCTTGTTGCTACTTAAACAGGGTATCCCCAGATCCGGGTTAGGATCTATGTAACTCCCATGCAACCCACAAATTTAAAGCAGACAAGTCAATACAATTGAAAACACAGTTATGAACTAACCCTAAGGTACACCGCACTTTATAAAGCTTCCCCAGCAGAGTCGCCAGTTCTGTGACCGGTGGATCTGGAACTGACTGTTTAACGCTGGTTCGCGAAATGTCGCGAAAGCAAGAGTCGCCACCGTCTTTTATTTTCTCCAAATGGAAAGGACAAAAGCACAAAAAAATTCCTTAAAGTGATTGCTCTCGGTTCGGGAGGTAGGTTATAGAAATGGAAGGTGTTAGCACCCTTTCTATCCATGGTTATCCATGGGCTCTTAGATATTTGCTCATTTGTGTTTTCAAAAATGTTTGTTTGCTTTTCAACTGTGGGTTTTAAAAAGTTTCTTTGAAAATTCCAGTTCGACTCTTGTATCGGTCCTCAAGAGTGTTTGAAAAATTGCTTTCAAAAGCTTTTGAAAATGTGTTGGTGTGAAAAGTATTTTTGACTTTTGTTTTGAAATTAGAGCAAGTATCTAGAGTTTTCTACCTACCCTAAGGAATTCGTCTGTGTAAATGTCCTTTAAAGTAGTGCTATCCCACCATTGAGAGGTAGGTAGCACCACCGTTGGAGGTGTTCGGGTCAATTCGAGGTTAGGGACATGGTGATCACCAGAGCAATGGGAAGATACCTTAGAAGCTACCCTCATGCCAGGTTGCCGGATCATGAGGACTTACTAAGACATCCTCTACTCGACGATCACCTTTTGAGGCAAGGCAACAGTGAGGCGTACCCTAGGGGTGGTGTGTGATTTGTGTGTCGTTTTCATTTATTTTGTCTTGTCATGTCATGGGTGATCTACGCGTTTGTTTTTATTTATTGTCCATTCATTCTTGCATGCATTTGTTAACAGTTAAAAATTGCGAAAAAGGTAAAGTTCTAAACTATTACAAAAGGCACGGGTCCACATCACCAAAATTTCCAGGACCCGATTTGACAGAAAATAAATAAGTAAAGTAAAAGTGCGAGAAAGTATGAAGTTACACGGCTTTGGGAGAAGTACATGAATATTAAAAGAAAAAGAAATAAATACGCGAATTAAATTAAAATTAGAAACGAGGGCGTTGGACCCTTTTTAATGAAATTAAATTAAATGATTATTAAATTAATGAAATTAAAAAGAAAAGAAGTTATTTTTGGTATTTATGACTTTTATGAGAATTAACTGAATTTTAAACCTAATTCTACAATTTTTTTAATTTATTAAGAAAGTACTAAAATTAAACCTAAATTAACCTAATTATTTACATGCAATTTTAATTTATAAAAATAATAGGAAATATTTAATTATTATGAAAGAAAAGAAAAAAAGGATAAAAACTATTACAAACCCTAATTCTACCAAGTTTTAAGTTTATTAAAAAAAAAATTATTAAGATTAACCCTAGATTAAAACTAATTAATTAATAAAGGTTTTATTTACAAAAATATCAATTAAATAAATATATTTTAATTTTGTCTTTTTCTGATTTTTTTTTGTGTTTTTTATATTATTGTGAAAATCTTAAATTAATTAAAAACAATAATTGAAATAAACAAAAAAAAATAAAAAAAAATGTAAAAGCTTGCAAACCTAGAGGGGTCTGTCCCCAAATGTGAGGTGAAGTCCAGCAATTTTAGGCCCAATAAGTTCTGGCCTGAGTGGCTTTTCTATTAGCATGCATGGGCGTTGACTGAGGTTCACCATGTTCCTTCAATCGTGACCCTTTGATCCATCCTAGTAGGCGCGTGTATGGCTTGATTTTGAGGATGTATGATACACCTTGGCGCTGAAACTGCATATGAGCGTTATATGAAAAATAATATGAAAGGGGGTGGGGACCTGGGGCTCGAACCCAGGTCCTGATGATTACCAATGCTTATGCTTGCCAAATGCGCTGCTTTGTTTCTTTGTCCATCATATAGCTAATAAACATAATAAAATAAAACAAAGGTTAGTGCTTCTTTTTCGCACGAATATTTGAATCAACCAACCAACGCTGGACACTTCGTCATCTTCCTCCTTGTTTTGTTTTTTTTTGAAACACAAAAAAGAACTGGCAACGGTTTTGAACCGTTCCAGAAAGTCACTTTTGCAAAAATAACGAATAGCTCAGGGCAGCTCATAAATTGAGCGCGAGGATCATTTTCTTTTCGTCCAAGCACGCTTGTTCCAATGGTCCAGGTCTTGAGTGCTAATTTTTCCTTAATTAAGAAGCCCTAATTCAAGGTTCTGAAAAACCTAAAATATACCAATGGCATATTCGCATACAGTGTATAAAAACTCAATTAAAATATAGAGTAAGCTTCAGAATCATGAGAGCAACACAAAACATGCATTAGAATTTGAAATCACACCATGAATGGTAAAACACGATATATGCAAAAAAGTGAAAAAACTTGAGTTCTATTCACCGATTCTGGGTGTTATGAATGTAGAAAATGATTCAGATATGTTGCTTGATGCCTCAGGAAGCCAATGGAACAGATATTTTGCCTTGAATCGCCTTAAAACTCAGTTTTCAGTATTGGAGTTTTTCTTGAAAATTTCAAGTTTGCTTATGGCTCTTCTGCGCAGCTTCCAGTCTTTTGGCATCAGGGTTTCACTGTATATGTATGTGTGAAGGTTTTAGGTCAAAGAAATCACACAAAAACCTTTGCATTCATGATTTGCAAGATTTGATTTTCAAAGATCTTTTCAAATATTTTTCCATGCCTATTTGGTACAAATCATGGCCAATCATCATAATTCCTTTCATATTTGTTTGTACACGAAATATTGAGATTATTTTATGCACAAAAAGATTTAGAAAATTAGGTTTAGTATTTTTCACCTATTTATTTTAATTAAATGAATTATTAATGATTAAAAATCCAAATAAATAAAATAAAAATGATAAAAACTTCCCTTTGGGCCAAATGGTCGTGCACATGCCTTGGATAATGAATTGTGGAAGAAAAAGAGGCCCATTAGCAATTTTAGGTCATTTGAAGCAATGTTGACTTTTCAAAATATTAAAAATTTCCCAACTTCCACAAGGCATAACTTGCTCAATTTTTAAGCTTTGCTCATGTTCTTGGACATTTTAGAAAGGAAATTGAGTCCTTTAACCAATGCCTTTGGTCCCATGTCATTTTGATTTACCAATCTCAAGTTATGGCCTTTGACTTAAAGTCCCTTTTTGTTGACTTTTGAAAATGACCTATAATGTTGAAATTGATAACTTTTTGTGAGAGCATTTCTTGGACTTGAAGTATGATGAGGAGTTGTAGGAAATGTATTTATCTTCAAAATGAGCTTTGGATGGAATTTTTCTGATAATCCATGTGAAAGTTATGCCCTAGTCAATTTACAGTTGACTTTTTCAGCTGTCCAAATAAGGAAACTTTTGCATCTTGATAATTTTTGAGCCAAGCTTTGAGAATCATGATCAAGCATTGATCAAATGATGTTTGTGGCTTCAAAATGAGATGTTGACCAAAAATTTGGATTTTTGACTGTCAAATGACCATTTTGCCCCTACAGTTGACTGTAGTGCAATTTAGGGTTTTTTACTGTGCAATTTTGTGCTGAAAGTCTTGAAACTTGGTATGAGGATGCTTGACCATATTTATAGGCATGTGGGACTTGATTGGGTCCTTGGAAACTTCATTTACTTTGTCAGAACCAAAACCCTAATTTTTGACTGTTTAGGAGGCCCTTGAACTGTGCAACCCTTGAGGAGATTTTGAAGCTTTGACTTGGCATTTCTTTGAAGAATATGGGAGGGCAAATTTTGGGGTACAACAGCTACCATCCATTGGAGTAACAAAAATCATGACATAATACTACCTTCCATAATGACAGGGCTACCATCCATTGGAATAACAAAAATATCGACAACACACTACTTTCCATAATGACAAGGCTACCATGAAATGGAGTAACAAAAATCTCGGCAATAGACTACCTTCCATAATGACAAGGCTACCATCCCTTAGAGTAAAAAAAATATCGACAACAGACTACCTTCCATAATGACAAGGCTACCATCCATTGGAGTAACAAAGATATCGACAACATACTACCTTCCATAATGACAAGGCTACCATCCCTTAGAGTAATAAGTATCACGACAATAGACTACCTTTCAAAATGACAAGGCTATCATCCATTGGAATAACAAAAATATCGTACACAAACTACCTTCCATAATGACTAGGCTACCATCCATTGGAGTAACAAAGATATCGACAATAGACTACCTTCTATAACGACAAGGCTACAATTCATTCTAGTTACAAAAATCTCGACAACAGACTACCTTACCTAATGACAAGGCTACCATCCATTGTAGTGACTAAAATCTCGACAATATACTACCTTCTATAATGACAATGTTACCATCCATTGGAATAACAAAAATCTCGACAACAGACTACCTTCCATATGAACAAGGATACCATCCCTTAGAGTAATAAAAATCTCGACAATAAACTACCTTCTATAATGACAAGGCTACCATCCATTGGAGAAACAAAGATATTGATAACATACTACCTTCCATAATGGCAAGGCTACCATCCATTGGAGTAACAAAAATCATGACAACAGACTACCTTCCATAATGACAAGGCTACCATCTATTGGAATAAAAAAAATATTGACAACACATTACCTTCCTTAATGACAAGCTTACCATGCAATGGAGTAACAAAAATCTCAGCAATAGACTACCTTCCATAATGATAAGGGTACCATCATTGGAGAAACCAAAATATGAACAAGAGACTACCTTCCATAATTACAAGGCTACAATCCATTGGAGTATAAAAAATATCGACAACAGACTACCTTTCATAATGACAAGGCTACCATCCATTAAAGCAACTAAAATCTCGTACACAAACTACCTTCCATAATGACTAGGCTACCATCCATTAGACTAACAAAGATATCGACAACAAACTACCTTCCATAATGACACGGTTAAAATCCATTGTAGTAACAAAAATCTTGACAACAGACTACCTTCCATAATGACAAGGCTACCATCCATTGTAGTGACAAAAATCTAGATAATATACTGCCTTCTATAATGACAACGCTACCATCCAATGGAATAACAAAAATCTCGACAACAGACTACGTTCCATAATGACAAGGCTACCATCCAATATTGTGACAAAAATCTCGACATTATATTACCTTCTATAATGACAAGGCTACTATCCATTGGAGTAACAAAAATCTCGACAACAGACTACCTTCCATAATGACAAGGCTACCATCCATTGGAGTAACTAAAATCTCGTACACAAACTACCTTCTATAATGACTAGGCTACCATCCATTGGAGTAACAAAGATATCGACAATAGTCTATCTTCTATAACGACAAGGCTACAATCCATTGTAGTAACAAAAATCTCGACAACAGACTACCTTCCATAATGACAAGGCTACCATCCATTGGAGTAACAAAAATCACGACGATAGACTACCTTCCATAATAATAAGGCCACCATCCATTGGAATAACAAAGATATCGACAAGAGACTATCTTCCATAACGACAAGGCTACAATCCATTGTAGTAACAAAAATCTCGACAACAGACTACCTTCCATAATGACAAGGCTACCATCCATTGTAGTGACAAAAATATCGATAATATACTACCTTCTATAATGACAACGCTACCATCCATTGGAATAACAAAAATCTCGATAATAGACTACGTTCCATAATGGCAAGGCTACCATCCCTTACAGTAACAAATATCTCGACAACAGACCACCTTCCATAATGACAAGGCTACCATCCATTGGAGTAACAAAAATCACGATAATAGACAACCTTCCATAATGACAGGGCTACCATCCATTGGAATAACAAAAATATCGACAACACACTACCTTCCATAATGACAAGGCTACCATGCAATGGAGTAACAAAAATCTCGGCAATAGACTACCTTCCATAATGACAAGGCTACCATCCCTTAGAGTAAAAAAAATATCGACAACAGACTACCTTCCATAATGACAAGGCTACCATCCATTGGAGTAACAATGATATCGACAACATACTACCTTCCATAATGACAAGGCTACCATCCCTTAGAGTAATAAAAATCACGATAATAGACTACCTTTCATAATGACAAGGCTATCATCCATTGGAATAACAAAAATATCGTACACAAACTACCTTCCATAATGACTAGGCTACCATCCATTAGAGTAACAAAGATATCGACAACAGACTACCTTCTATAACGACAAGACTACAATCCATTCTATTAACAAAAATCTCGACAAAAGACTACCTTACCTAATGACAAGGCTACCATCCATTGTAGTGACAAAAATCTCGACAATATACTACCTTTTATAATGACAATGCTACCATCCATTGGAATAACAAAAATCTCGACAACAGACTACCTTCCATATGGACAAGGCTACCATCCCTTAGAGTAACAAAAATCTCGACAATAGACTACCTTCTATAATGACAAGGCTACCATCCATTGGAGAAACAAAGATATCGATAACATACTACCTTCCATAATGGTAAGGCTACCATCCATTGGAGTAACAAAAATCATGACAACAGACTACCTTCCATAATGACAACGCTACCATCTATTGGAATAACAAAAATATCGACAACACACTACCTTCCATAATGACAAGGATACCATGCAATGGAGTAACAAAAATCTCGTCAATAGACTACCTTCCATAATGACAAGGGTACCATCATTGGAGTAACCAAAATATCAACAAGAGACTACCTTCCATAATTACAAGGCTACAATCCATTGGAGTATAAAAAATCTCGACAACAGACTACCTTTCATAATGACAAGGCTACCATCCATTAAAGTAACTAAAATCTCGTACACAAACTACCTTCCATAATGACTAGGCTACCATCCATTGGACTAACAAACATATCGACAACAAACTACCTTCCATAACGACAAGGCTACAATCCATTGTAGTAACAAAAATCTTGACAACAGACTACCTTCCATAATGACAAGGCTACCATCCATTATAGTGACAAAAATCTTGATAATATACTAACTTCTATAATGACAACGCTACCATCCAATGGAATAACAAAAATCTCGACAACAGACTACGTTCCATAATGACAATGCTACCATCCAATATAGTGACAAAAATCTCGACAATATATTACCTTCTATAATGACAAGGCTACCATCCATTGGAGTAACAAAAATCTCGACAACAGACTACCTTCCATAATCACAAGGCTACCATCCATTGGAGTAACTAAAACCTCGTACACAAACTACCTTCCATAATGACGAGGCTACCATCCATTGGAGTAACAAAGATATCGGCAACAGACTATCATTTATAACGACAAGGCTACAATCCATTGTAGTAACAAAAATCTCGACAACAGACTACCTTCCATAATGATAAGGCTACCATCCATTGGAGTAACAAAAATCACGACAATAGACTACCTTCCATAATAATAAGGCTACCATCCATTGGAATAACAAAGATATCGACAACAGACTATCTTCCATAACGACAAGGCTACAATCCATTATAGTAACAAAAATCTCGACAACAGACTACCTTCCATAATGACAAGGCTACCATCCATTGTAGTGACAACAATATCGATAATATACTACCTTCTATAATGACAATGCTACCATCCATTGGAATAACAAAAATCTCGATAACAGTCTACGTTCCATAATGGCAAGGCTACCATCCCTTAGAGTAACAAATATCTCGACAACAGACCACCTTCCATAATTACAAGGCTACCATTTATTGGAGTAACAAAAATCACGACAATAGACTACCTTCCATAATGACAGGTCTACCATCCATTGGAATAACAAAAATATCGACAACACACTACCTTCCATAATGACAAGGCTACCATGCAATGGAGTAACAAAAATCTCGACAATAGACTACCTTCCATAATGACAAGGCTACCATCCCTTAGAGTAAAAAAAATATCGAAAACAGACTACCTTCTATAATGACAAGGCTACCATCCATTGGAGTAACAAAGATATCAACAACATACTACCTTCCATAATGACAAGGCTACCATCCCTTAGAGAAATAAAAATCACGACAATAGACTACCTTTCATAATGACAAGGCTATCATCCATTGGAATAACAAAAATATCGTACACAAACTACCTTCCATAATGACTAGGCTACCATCCATTGGAGTAACAAAGATATCGACAACAGACTACCTTCTATAACGACAAGACTACAATCCATTCTAGTAACAAAAATCTCGACAACAGACTACCTTACCTAATGACAAGGCTACCATCCATTGTAGTGACAAAAATCTCGACAATATACTACCTTCTATAATGACAATGCTACCATCCATTGGAATAACAAAAATCTCGACAACAGACTACCTTCCATATGGACAAGGCTACAATCCCTTAGAGTAACAAAAATCTCGACAATAGACTACCTTCTATAATGACAAGGCTACCATACATTGGAGAAACAAAGATATCGATAACATACTACCTTCCATAATGGCAAGGCTACCATCCATTGGAGTTACAAAAATCATGACAACAGACTACCTTCCATAATGACAACGCTACCATCTATTGGAATAACAAAAATATCGACAACACACTACCTTCCATAATGACAAGGCTACCATGCAATGGAGTAACAAAAATCTCGGCAATAGACTACCTTCCATAATGACAAGGGTACCATCATTGGAGTAACCAAAATATCAACAAGAGACTACCTTCCATAATTACAAGGCTACAATCCATTGGAGTATAAAAAATCTCGACAACAGACTACCTTTCATAATGACAAGGCTACCATCCATTAAAGTAACTAAAATCTCGTACACAAACTACCTTCCATAATGAGTAGGCTACCATCCATTGGACTAACAAACATATCGACAACAAACTACCTTCCATAACGTCAAGGCTACAATCCATTGTAGTAACAAAAATCTTGACAACAAACTACCTTCCATAATGACAAGGCTACCATCCATTGTAGTGACAAAAATCTCGACAATATATTACCTTCTATAATGACAAGGCTACCATCCATTGGAGTAACTAAAATCTCGACAATAGACTACCTTCCATAATGACAAGGCTACCATCCATTGGAGTAACTAAAATCTCGTACACAAACTACCTTCCATAATGACTAGGCTACCATCCATTGGAGTAAAAAAGATATCGACAACAGACTATCTTCTATAACGACAAGGCTACAATACATTGTAGTAATAAAAATCTCGACAACAGACTACCTTCCATAATGACAAGGCTACCATCCATTGGAGTAACAAAAATCACGACAATAGACTACCTTCCATAATAATAAGGCTACCATCCATTGGAATAACAAAGATATCGACAACAGACTATCTTCCATAACGACAAGGCTACAATCCATTATAGTAACAAAAATCTCGACCAAAGACTACCTTCCATAATGACAAGGCTACCGTCCATTGTAGTGACAAAAATATCGATAATATACTACCTTCTATAATGACAATGCTACCATCCATTGGAATAACAAAAATCTCGATAACAGTCTACGTTCCATAATGGCAAGGCTACCATCCCTTAGAGTAACAAATATCTCGACAACAGACCACCTTCCATAATGACAAGGCTACCATCCATTGGAGTAACAAAAATCATGACAATAGACTACCTTCCATAATGACAGGTCTACCATCCTTTGGAATAACAAAAATATCGACAACACACTACCTTCCATAATGACAAGGCTACCATGCAATGGAGTAACAAAAATCTCGGCAATAGACTACCTTCCATAATGACAAGGCTACCATCCCTTAGAGTAAAAAAAATATCGACAACAGACTACCTTCCATAATGACAAGGCTACCATCCATTGGAGTAACAAAGATATCGACAACATACTACCTTCCATAATGACAAGGCTACCATCCCTTAGAGTAATAAAAATCACGACAATAGACTACCTTTCATAATGACAAGGCTATCATCCATTGGAATAACAAAAATATCGTACACAAACTACCTTCCATAATGACTAGGCTACCATCCATTGGAGTAACAAAGATATCGACAACAGACTACCTTCTATAACGAGAAGACTACAATCCATTCTAGTAACAAAAATCTCGACAACAGACTACCTTACCTAATGACAAGGCTACCATCCATTGTAGTGACAAAAATCTCGACAATATACTACCTTCTATAATGACAATGCTACCATCCATTGGAATAACAAAAATCTCGACAACAGACTACCTTCCATATGGACAAGGCTACCATCCCTTAGAGTAACAAAAATCTCGACAATAGACTACCTTCTATAATGACAAGGCTACCATCCATTGGAGAAACAAAGATATCGATAACATACTACCTTCCATAATGGCAACGCTACCATCCATTGGAGTAACAAAAATCATGACAACAGACTACCTTCCATAATGACAACGCTACCATCTATTGGAATAACAAAAATATCGACAACACACTACCTTCCATAATGACAAGGCTACCATGCAATGGAGTAACAAAAATCTCGGCAATAGACTACCTTCCATAATGACAAGGGTACCATCATTGGAGTAACCAAAATATCAACAAGAGACTACCTTCCATAATTACAAGGCTATAATCCATTGGAGTATAAAAAATCTCGACAACAGACTACCTTTCATAATGACAAGGCTACCATCCATTAAAGTAACTAAAATCTCGTACACAAACTACCTTCCATAATGACTAGGCTACCATCCATTGGACTAACAAACATATCGACAACAAACTACCTTCCATAACGACAAGGCTACAATCCATTGGAGTAACAAAAATCTCGACAATAGACTACCTTCCATAATGACAAGGCTACCATCCATTGGAGTAACTAAAATCTCGTACACAAACTACCTTCCATAATGACTAGGCTACCATCCATTGGAGTATCAAAGATATCGACAACAAACTATCTTCTATAACGACAAGGCTACAATCCATTGTAGTAACAAAAATCTCGACAACAGACTACCTTCCATAATGACAAGGCTACCATCCATTGGAGTAACAAAAATCACGACAATAGACTACTTTCCATAATAATAAGGCTACCATCCATTGGAATAACAAAGATATCGACAACAGACTATATTCCATAACGACAAGGCTACAATCCATTGAGGTAACAAAAATCTCGACAACAGACTACCTTCCATAATGACAAGACTACCATCCATTGTAGTGACAAAAATATCGATAATATACTACCTTCTATAATGACAACGCTACCATCCATTGGAATAACAAAAATCTCGATAAAATACTACGTTCCATAATAGCAAGGCTACCATCCCTTAGAGTAACAAATATCTCGACAACAGACCACCTTACATAATGACAAGGCTACCATCCATTGGAGTAACAAAAATCACGACAAGAGACTACCTTCCATAATGACAGGGCTACCATCCATTGGAATAACAAAAATATCGACAACACACTACCTTCCATAATGACAAGGCTACCATGCAATGGAGTAACAAATATCTCGGCAATAAACTACCTTCCATAATGACAAGGCTACCATCCCTTAGAGTAAAAAAAATATCGACCACAGACTACCTTCCATAGAGACAAGGCTACCATCCATTGGAGTAACAAAGATATCGACAACATACTACCTGCCATAATGACAAGGCTACCATCCCTTAGAGTAATAAAAATCACGGCAATAGACTACCTTTCATAATGACAAGGCTATCATCCATTGGAATAACAAAAATATCGTACACAAACTACCTTCCATAATGACTAGGCTACCATCCATTGGAGTAACAAAAATATCGACAATAGACTACCTTCCATAACGACAAGGCTACAATCCATTCTAGTAACAAAAATCTCGACAACAGACTACCTTACCTAATGACAAGGCTACCATCCATTGTAGTGACAAAAATCTCGACATTATACTACCTTCTATAATGACAATGCTACCATCCATTGGAATAACAAAAATCTCGACAACAGACTACCTTCCATATGGACAAGGCTACCATCCCTTAGAGTAACAAAAATCTTGACAACAGACTACCTTCCATAATGACAAGGCTACCATCAATTGTAGTGACAAAAATCTCGATAATATACTACCTTCTATAATTACAATGCTACCATCCAATGGAATAACAAAAATCTCGACAACAGACTACGTTCCATAATGACAAAGCTACCATCCAATATAGTGACAAAAATCTCGACAATATATTACCTTCTATAATGACAAGGCTACCATCCATTGGAGTAACAAAAATCTCGACAACAGACTACCTTCCATAATGACAAGGCTACCATCCATTGGAGTAACTAAAATCTCGTACACAAACTACATTCCATAATGACTAGGCTACCATCCATTGGAGTAACAAAGATATCGACATCAGTCTGTCTTCTATAACGACAAGGCTACAATCCATTGTAGTAACAAAAATCTCGACAACAGACTACCTTCCATAATGACAAGGCTACCATCCATTGGAGTAACAAAAATCACGACGATAGACTACCTTCCATAATAATAAGGCTACCATCCATTGGAATAACAAAGATATCGACAATAGACTATCTTCCATAACGACAAGGCTACAATCCATTGTAGTAACAAAAATCTCGACAACATACTACCTTCCATAATGACAAGGCTACCATCCATTGTAGTGACAAAAATATCGATACTATACTACCTTCTATAATGACAACGCTACCATCCATTGGAATAACAAAAATCTCGATGACAAACTACGTTCCATAATAGCAAGGCTACCATCCCTTAGAGTAACAAATATCTCGACAACAGACCACCTTCCATAATGACAAGGCTACCATCCATTGGAGTAATAAAAATCACGACAATAGACAACCTTCCATAATGACAGGGCTACCATCCATTGGAATAACAAAAATATCGACAACACACTACCTTCCATAATGACAAGGCTACCATGCAATGGAGTAACAAAAATCTCGGCAATAGACTACCTTCCATAATGACAAGGCTACCATCCCTTAGAGTACAAAAAATATCGACAACAGACTATCTTCCATAATGACAAGGCTACCATCCATTGGAGTAACAAAGATATTGACAACATACTACCTTCCATAATGTCAAGACTACCATCCATTGGAGTAACAAAAATCTCGTACACAAACTACCTTCCATAATGACTAGGCTACCATCCATTGGAGTAACAAAGATATCGACAACAGACTATCTTCTATAACGACAAGGCTACAATCCATTGTAGTAACAAAAATCTCGACAACAGACTACCTTCCATAATGACAAGGCTACCATCCATTGGAGTAACAAAAATCACGACAATAGACTACCTTCCATAATAATAAGGCTACCATCCATTGGAATAACAAAGATATCGACAACAGACTATCTTCCATAACGACAAGGCTACAATCCCTTGTAGTAACAAAAATCTCGACAACAGACTACCTTCCATAATGACAAGGCTACCATCCATTGTAGTGAAAAAAATATCGATAATATACTACCTTCTATAACGACAACGCTACCATCCATTGGAATAACAAAAATCTCGATAACAGACTACGTTCCATAATGGCAAGGCTACCATCCCTTAGAGTAACAAATATCTCGATAACAAACCACCTTACATAATGACAAGGCTACCATCCATTGGAATAACAAAAATCACGACATAAGACTACCTTCCATAATGACAGGGCTACCATCCATTGGAATAACAAAAATATCGACAACACACTACCTTCCATAATGACAAGGCTACCATGAAATGGAGTAACAAAAATCTCGGCAATAGACTACCTTCCATAATAACAAGGCTACCATCACTTAGAGTAAAAAAAATATCGACAACAGACTACCTTCCATAGAGACAAGGCTACCATCCATTGGAGTAACAAAGATATCGACAACATACTACCTGCCATAATGACAAGGCTACCATCCCTTAGAGTAATAAAAATCACGGCAATAGACTACCTTTCATAATGACAAGGCTATCATCCATTGGAATAACAAAAATATCGTACACAAACTACCTTCAATAATGACTAGGCTACCATCCATTGGAGTAACAAAGATATCGACAATAGACTACCTTCCATAACGACAAGGCTACAATCCATTCTAGTAACAAAAATCTCGACAACAGACTACCTTACCTAATGACAAGGCTACCATCCATTGTAGTGACAAAAATCTCGACATTATACTACCTTCTATAATGACAATGCTACCATCCATTGGAATAACAAAAATCTCGACAACAGATTACCTTCCATATGGACAAGGCTACCATCCCTTAGAGTAACAAAAATCTTGACAATAGACTACCTTCCATAATGACAAGGCTACCATCCATTGTAGTGACAAAAATCTCGATAATATACTACCTTCTATAATGACAACGCTACCATCCAATGGAATAACAAAAATCTCGACAACAGACTACGTTCCATAATGACAAGGCTACCATCCAATATAGTGACAAAAATCTCGACAATATATTACCTTCTATAATGACAAGGCTACCATCCATTGGAGTAACAAAAATCTCGACAACAGACTACCTTCCATAATGACAAGGCTACCATCCATTGGAGTAACTAAAATCTCGTACACAAACTACCTTCCATAATGACTAGGCTACCATCCATTGGAGTAACAAAGATATCGACATCAGTCTATCTTCTATAACGACAAGGCTACAATCCATTGTAGTAACAAAAATCTCGACAACAGACTACCTTCCATAATGACAAGGCTACCATCCATTGGAGTAACAAAAATCACGACGATAGACTACCTTCCATAATAATAAGGCTACCATCCATTGGAATAACAAAGATATCGACAATAGACTATCTTCCATAACGACAAGGCTACAATCCATTGTAGTAACAAAAATCTCGACAACAGACTACCTTCCATAATGACAAGGCTACCATCCATTGTAGTGACAAAAATATCGATACTATACTACCTTCTATAATGACAACGCTACCATCCATTGGAATAACAAAAATCTCGATGACAGACTACGTTCCATAATAGCAAGGCTACCATCCCTTAGAGTAACAAATATCTCGACAACAAACCACCTTCCATAATGACAAGGCTACCATCCATTGGAGTAACAAAAATCACGACAATAGACAACCTTCCATAATGACAGGGCTACCATCCATTGGAATAACAAAAATATCAACAACACACTACCTTCCATAATGACAAGGCTACCATGCAATGGAGTAACAAAAATCTCGGCAATAGACTACCTTCCATAATGACAAGGCTACCATCCCTTAGAGTAAAAAAAATATCGACAACAGACTACCTTCCATAATGACAAGGCTACCATCCATTGGAGTAACAAAGATATTGACAACATACTACCTTCCATAATGTCAAGACTACCATCCATTGGAGTAACTAAAATCTCGTACACAAACTACCTTCCATATTGACTAGGCTACCATCCATTGGAGTAACAAAGATATCGACAACAGACTATCTTCTATAACGACAAGGCTACAATCCATTGTAGTAACAAAAATCTCGACAACAGACTACCTTCCATAATGACAAGGCTACCATCCATTGGAGTAACAAAAATCACGACAATAAACTACCTTCCATAATAATAAGGCTACCATCCATTGGAATAACAAAGATATCGACAACAGACTATCTTCCATAACGACAAGGCTACAATCCCTTGTAGTAACAAAAATCTCGACAACATACTACCTTCCATAATGACAAGGCTACCATCCATTGTAGTGAAAAAATTATCGATAATATACTACCTTCTATAATGACAACGCTACCATCCATTGGAATAACAAAAATCTCGATAACAGACTACGTTCCATAATAGCAAGGCTACCATCCCTTAGAGTAACAAATATCTCGACAACAGACCACCTTCCATAATGACAAGGCTACCATCCATTGGAGTAATAAAAATCACGACAATAGACAACCTTCCATAATGACAGGGCTACCATCCATTGGAATAACAAAAATATCGACAACACACTACCTTCCATAATGACAAGGCTACCATGCAATGGAGTAACAAAAATCTCGGCAATAGACTACCTTCCATAATGACAAGGCTACCATCCCTTAGAGTAAAAAAAATATCGACAACAAACTATCTTCCATAATGACAAGGCTACCATCCATTGGAGTAACAAAGATATTGACAACATACTACCTTCCATAATGTCAAGACTACCATCCATTGGAGTAACAAAAATCTCGTACACAAACTACCTTCCATAATGACTAGGCTACCATCCATTGGAGTAACAAAGATATCGACAACAGACTATCTTCTATAACGACAAGGCTACAATCCATTGTAGTAACAAAAATCTCGACAACAGACTACCTTCCATAATGACAAGGCTACCATCCATTGGAGTAATAAAAATCACGACAATAGACTACCTTCCATAATAATAAGGCTACCATCCATTGGAATAACAAAGATATCGACAACAGACTATCTTCCATAACGACAAGGCTACAATCCCTTGTAGTAACAAAAATCTCGACAACAGACTACCTTCCATAATGACAAGGCTACCATCCATTGTAGTGAAAAAAATATCGATAATATACTACCTTCTATAACGACAATGCTACCATCCATTGGAATAACAAAAATCTCGATAACACACTACTTTCCATAATGGCAAGGCTACCATCCCTTAGAGTAACAAATATCTCGATAACAAACCACCTTACATAATGACAAGGCTACCATCCATTGGAATAACAAAAATCACGACATAAGACTACCTTCCATAATGACAGGGCTACCATCCATTGGAATAACAAAAATATCGACAACACACTACCTTCCATAATGACAAGGCTACCATGAAATGGAGTAACAAAAATCTCGGCAATAGACTACCTTCCATAATAACAAGGCTACCATCACTTAGAGTAAAAAAAATATCGACAACAGACTACCTTCCATAGAGACAAGGCTACCATCCATTGGAGTAACAAAGATATCGACAACATACTACCTGCCATAATGACAAGGCTACCATCCCTTAGAGTAATAAAAATCACGGCAATAGACTACCTTTCATAATGACAAGGCTATCATCCATTGGAATAACAAAAATATCGTACACAAACTACCTTCCATAATGACTAGGCTACCATCCATTGGAGTAACAAAGATATCGACAATAGACTACCTTCCATAACGACAAGGCTACAATCCATTCTAGTAACAAAAATCTCGACAACAGACTACCTTACCTAATGACAAGGCTACCATCCATTGTAGTGACAAAAATCTCGACATTATACTACCTTCTATAATGACAATGCTACCATCCATTGGAATAACAAAAATCTCGACAACAGATTACCTTCCATATGGACAAGGCTACCATCCCTTAGAGTAACAAAAATCTTGACAATAGACTACCTTCCATAATGACAAGGCTACCATCCATTGTAGTGACTAAAATCTCGATAATATACTACCTTCTATAATCACAACGCTACCATCCAATGGAATAACAAAAATCTCGACAACAGACTACGTTCCATAATGACAAGGCTACCATCCAATATAGTGACAAAAATCTCGACAATATATTACCTTCTATAATGACAAGGCTACCATCCATTGGATTAACAAAAATCTCGACAACAGACTACCTTCCATAATGACAAGGCTACCATCCATTGGAGTAACTAAAATCTCGTACACAAACTACCTTCCATAATGACTAGGCTACCATCCATTGGAGTAACAAAGATATCGACATCAGTCTATCTTCTATAACGACAAGGCTACAATCCATTGTAGTAACAAAAATCTCGACAATAGACTACCTTCCATAATGACAAGGCTACCATCCATTGGAGTAACAAAAATCACGACGATAGACTACCTTCCATAATAATAAGGCTACCATCCATTGGAATAACAAAGATATCGACAATAGACTATCTTCCATAACGACAAGGCTACAATCCATTGTAGTAACAAAAATCTCGACAACAGACTACCTTCCATAATGACAAGGCTACCATCCATTGTAGTGACAAAAATATCGATACTATACTACCTTCTATAATGACAACGCTACCATCCATTGGAATAACAAAAATCTCGATGACAGACTACGTTCCATAATAGCAAGGCTACCATCCCTTAGAGTAACAAATATCTCGACAACAGACCACCTTCCATAATGACAAGGCTACCATCCATTGGAGTAACAAAAATCACGACAATAGACAACCTTCCATAATGACAGGGCTACCATCCATTGGAATAACAAAAATATCGACAACACACTACCTTCCATAATGACAAGGCTACCATGCAATGGAGTAACAAAAATCTCGGCAATAGACTACCTTCCATAATGACAAGGCTACCATCCCTTAGAGTAAAAAAAATATCGACAACAGACTACCTTCCATAATGACAAGGCTACCATCCATTGGAGTAACAAAGATATTGACAACATACTACCTTCCATAATGTCAAGACTACCATCCATTGGAGTAACTAAAATCTCGTACACAAACTACCTTCCATAATGACTAGGCTACCATCCATTGGAGTAACAAAGATATCGACAACAGACTATCTTCTATAACGACAAGGCTACAATCCATTGTAGTAACAAAAATCTCGACAACAGACTACCTTCCATAATGACAAGGTTACCATCCATTGGAGTAACAAAAATCACGACAATAGACTACCTTCCATAATAATAAGGCTACCATCCATTGGAATAACAAAGATATCGACAACAGACTATCTTCCATAACGACAAGGCTACAATCCCTTGTAGTAACAAAAATCTCGACAACAGACTACCTTCCATAATGACAAGGCTACCATCCATTGTAGTGAAAAAATATCGATAATATACTACCTTCTATAATGACAACGCTACCATCCATTGGAATAACAAAAATCTCGATAACAGACTACGTTCCATAATGGCAAGGCTACCATCCCTTAGAGTAACAAATATCTCGATAACAAACCACCTTACATAATGACAAGGCTACCATCCATTGGAATAAAAAAAATCACGACATAAGACTACCTTCCATAATGACAGGGCTACCATCCATTGGAATAAAAAAAATATCGACAACACACTACCTTCCATAATGACAAGGCTACCATGAAATGGAGTAACAAAAATCTCGGCAATAGACTACCTTCCATAATAACAAGGCTACCATCCCTTAGAGTAAAAAAAATATCGACAACAGACTACCTTCCATAGAGACAAGGCTACCATCCATTGGAGTAACAAAGATATCGACAACATACTACCTGCCATAATGACAAGGCTACCATCCCTTAGAGTAATAAAAATCACGGCAATAGACTACCTTTCATAATGACAAGGCTATCATCCATTGGAATAACAAAAATATCGTACACAAACTACCTTCCATAATGACTAGGCTACCATCCATTGGAGTAACAAAGATATCGACAATAGACTACCTTCCATAACGACAAGGCTACAATCCATTATAGTAACAAAAATCTCGACAACAGACTACCTTACCTAATGACAAGGCTACCATCCATTGTAGTGACAAAAATCTCGACATTATACTACCTTCTATAATGACAATGCTACCATCCATTGGAATAACAAAAATCTCGACAACTGACTACCTTCCATATGGACAAGGCTACCATCCCTTAGAGTAACAAAAATCTTGACAATAGACTACCTTCCATAATGACAAGGCTACCATCCATTATAGTGACAAAAATCTCGATAATATACTACCTTCTATAATGACAACGCTACCATCCAATGGAATAACAAAAATCTCGACAACAGACTACGTTCCATAATGACAAGGCTACCATCCAATATAGTGACAAAAATCTCGACAATATATTACCTTCTATAATGACAAGGCTACCATCCATTGGAGTAACAAAAATCTCGACAACAGACTACCTTCCATAATGACAAGGCTACCATCCATTGGAGTAACTAAAATCTCGTACACAAACTACCTTCCATAATGACTAGGCTACCATCCATTGGAGTAACAAAGATATCGACATCAGTCTATCTTCTATAACGACAAGGCTACAATCCATTGTAGTAACAAAAATCTCGACAACAGACTACCTTCCATAATGACAAGGCTACCATCCATTGGAGTAACAAAAATCACGACGATAGACTACCTTCCATAATAATAAGGCTACCATCCATTGGAATGACAAACATATCGACAATAGACTATCTTCCATAACGACAAGGCTACAATCCATTGTAGTAACAAAAATCTCGACAACAGACTACCTGCCATAATGACAAGGCTACCATCCATTGTAGTGACAAAAATATCGATACTATACTACCTTCTATAATGACAACGCTACCATCCATTGGAATAACAAAAATCTCGATGACAGACTACGTTCCATAATAGCAAGGCTACCATCCCTTAGAGTAACAAATATCTCGACAACAGACCACCTTCCATAATGACAGGGTTACCATCCATTGGAATAACAAAAATATCGACAACACACTACCTTCCATAATGACAAGGCTACCATGCAATGGAGTAACAAAAATCTCGGCAATAGACTACCTTCCATAATGACAAGGTTACCATCCCTTAGAGTAAAAAAAATATCGACAACAGACTACCTTCCATAATGACACGGCTACCATCCATTGGAGTAACAAAGATATCGACAACATACTACTCCATAATGACAAGGCTACCATCCCTTAGAGTAATAAAAATCACGACAATAGAGTACCTTTCATAATGACAAAGCTATCATCCATTGGAATAACAAAAATATAGTACAGAAACTACCTTCTATAATGACTAGGCTACCATCCATTGGAGTAACAAAGTTATCGACAACAGACTACCTTCCATAACGACAAGGCTACAATCCATTCTAGTAACAAAAATCTCGACAACAGACTACCTTACCTAATGACAAGGCTACCATCCATTGTAGTGACAAAAATCTTGACAAAAGACTACCTTCTATAATGACAAGGCTACCATCCATTGGAGAAACAAAGATATCGGTAACATACTACCTTCCATAATGGCAAGGCTACCATCCATTGGAGTAACAAAAATCATGACAATAGACTACCTTCCATATGGACAACTCTACCATCTATTGGAATAACAAAAATATCGACAAAAAAATACCTTCCATAATGACAAGGCTACCATGCAATGGAGTAACAAAAATATCGGCAATAGACTACCTTACATAATGACAAGGGTACAATCATTGGAGTAACCAAAATATCAACAAGAGACTACCTTCAATAATTACAAGGCTATAATCCATTGGAGTATAAAAAATCTCGACAACAGACTACCTTTCATAATGTAAAGGCTATGATCCATTAAAGTAACTAAAATCTCGTACACAAAGTACCTTCCAAAATGACTAGGCTACCATCCATTGGACTAACAAACATATCGACCACAAACTACCTTCCATAAAGACAAGGCTACCATCCATTGTAGTAACAAAAATCTTGACAATTGACTACCTTCCATAATGAAAAGGCTACCATCCATTGTAGTGACAAAAATCTCGATAATATACTACCTTCTATAATGACAACGCTACCATCCAATGGAATAACAAAAATCTCGACAACAGACTACGTTCCATAATGACAAGGCTACCATCCAATATAGTGACAAAAATCTCGACAATATATTACCTTCTATAATGACAAGGCTACCATCCATTGGAGTAACAAAAATCTCGACAATAGACTACCTTCCATAATGACAAGGCTACCATCCATTGGAGTAACTAAAATCTCGTACACAAACTACCTTCCGTAATGACTAGGCTACCATCCATTGGAGTAACAAAGATATCGAAAACAGACTATCTTCTATAACGACAAGGCTACAATCCATTATAGTAACAAAAATCTCGACAACAGACTACCTTCCATAATGACAAGGCTACCATCCATTGGAGTAACAAAAATCACGACAATAGACTACCTTCCATAATCATAAGGCTACCATCCATTGGAATAACAAAGATATCGACAACAGACTATCTTCCATAACGACAAGGCTACAATCCATTGTAGTAACAAAAATATCGATAATATACTACCTTCTATAATGACAACGCTACCATCCATTAGAATAACAAAAATCTCGATAAAATACTACGTTCCATAACGGCAAGGCTACCATCCCTTAGAGTAACAAATATCTCGACAACAGACCACCTTACATAATGACAAGGCTACCATCCATTGGAGTAACAAAAATCACGACAACAGACTACCTTCCATAATGACTGGGCTACCATCGATTGGAATAACAAAAATATCGACAACACACTACCTTCCATAATGACAAGGCTACCATGCAATGGAGTAACAAAAATCTCGGCAATAGACTACTTTCCATAATGACAAGGCTATCATCCCTTAGAGTAAATAAAATATCGACAACAGACTACCTTCCATAATGACAAGGCTACCATCCATTGGAGTAACAAAGATATCGACAACATACTACCTTCTATAATGTCAAGGCTACCATCCCTTAGAGTAATAAAAATCACGAAAATAGACTACCTTTCATAATGACAAGGCTATCATCCATTGGAATAACAAAAATGTCGTACACAAACTACCTTCCATAATGACTTGGCTACCATCCATTGGAGTAACAAAGATATCGACAACCAACTACCTTCCATAACGACAAGGCTACAATCCATTGTAGTAACAAAAATCTTGACAACAGACTACCTTCCATAATGACAAGGCTACCATCCATTGTAGTGACAAAAATCTCGATAATATACTACCTTCTATAATGACAACGCTACCATCCAATGGAATAACAAAAATCTCGACAACAGACTACGTTCCATAATGACAAGGCTACCATCCAATATAGTGACAAAAATCTCGACAATATATTACCTTCCATAATGACAAGGCTACCATGCAATGGAGTAACAAAAATCTCGGCAATAGACTACCTTCCATAATGACTAGGCTACCATCCATTGGAGTAACAAAGATATCGACAACAGACTATCTTCTATAATGACAAGGCTACAATCCATAATAGTAACAAAAATCTCGACAACAGACTACCTTCCATAATGACAAGGCTACGATCCATTGGAGTAACAAAAATCACGACAATAGACTACCTTCCATAATAATAAGGCTACCATCCATTGGAATAACAAAGATATCGACAACAGACTATCTTCCATAACGACAAGGCTACAATCCATTGTAGTAACAAAAATCTCGACAACAGACTACCTTCCATAATGACAAGGCTACCATCCATTGTAGTGACAAAAATATCGATAATATACTACCTTCTATAATGACAACGCTACCATCCATTAGAATAATAAAAATCTCGATAAAATACTACGTTCCATAACGGCAAGGCTACCATCCCTTAGAGTAACAAATATCTCGACAACAGACCACCTTACATAATGACAAGGCTACCATCCATTGGAGTAACAAAAATCATGACAAGAGACTACCTTCCATAATGACAGGGCTACCATCGATTGGAATAACAAAAATATCGACAACACACTACCTTCCATAATGACAAGGCTACCATGCAATGGAGTAACAAAAATCTCGGCAATAGACTACTTTCCATAATGACAAGGCTATAATCCCTTAGAGTAAAAAAAACATCGACAACAGACTACCTTCCATAATGACAAGGCTACCATCCATTGGAGTAACAAAGATATCGACAACATACTACCTTCTATAATGTCAAGGCTACCATCCCTTAGAGTAATAAAAATCACGACAATAGACTACCTTTCATAATGACAAGGCTATCATCCAATGGAATAACAAAAATATCGTAAACAAACTACCTTCCATACTGACTTGCTACCATCCATTGGAGTAACAAAGATATCGACAACCGGCTACCTTCCATAACGACAAGGCTACAATCCATTCCAGTAACAAAAATTTCGACAACAGACTACCTTATCTAATGACAAGGCTACCATCCATTGGAGAAACAAAGATATCGATAACATACTACCTTCCATAATGGCAAGGCTACCATCCATTGGAGTAACAAAAATCATGACAACAGACTACCTTCCATAATGACAAGGCTACCATCTATTGGAATAACAAAAATATTGACAACACACTACCTTCCATAATGACAAGGCTACCTTGCAATGGAGTAACAAAAATCTCGGCAATAGACTACCTTCCATAATGACAAGGGTACCATCATTGGAGTAACCCAAATATCAACAAGAGACTACCTTCCATAATTACAATGCTACAATCCGTTGGAGTATAAAAAATCTCGATAACAGACTACCTTTCATAATGACAACGCTACCATCCATTAAAGTAACTAAAATCTCGTACATAAACTACCTTCCATAATGACTAGGCTACCATCCATTGGACTAACAAAGATATCGACAACAAACTACCTTCCATAACGACAAGGCTACAATCCATTGTAGTAACAAAAATCTTGACAACAGACTACCTTCCATAATGACAAGGCTACCATCCATTGTAGTGACAAAAATCTCGATAATATACTACCTTCTATAATGACAACGCTACCATCCAATGGAATAACAAAAATATCGACAACAGACTACGTTCCATAATGACAAGGCTACCATCCAATATAGTGACAAAAATCTCGACAATATATTACCTTCCATAATGACAAGGCTACCATGCAATGGAGTAACAAAAATCTCGGCAATAGACTACCTTCCATAATGACAAGGCTACCATCCCTTAGAATAAAAAAAATATCGACAACAGACTACCTTCCATAATGACAAGGCTACCATCCATTGGAGTAACAAAGATATCGACAACATACTACCTTCCATAATGTATAGGCTACCATCCCTTAGAGTAATAAAAATCACGACAATAGACTACCTTTCATAATGACAATGCTATCATTCATTGGAATAACAAAAATATCGACAACAGACTACCTTCCATAACGACAAGGCTACAATCCATTCTAGTAACAAAAATCTCGACAACAGACTACCTTATCTAATGACAAGGCTACCATCCATTGTAGTGACAAAAATCTCGACAATAGACTACCTTCTATAATGACAAGGCTACCATCCATTGGAGAAACAAAGATATTGATAACATACTACCTTCCATAATGGCAAGGCTACCATCCATTGGAGTAACAAAAATCATGACAACAGACTACCTTCCATAATGACAAGGCTACCATCTATTGGAATAACAAAAATATCGATAACACACTACCTTCCATAATGACAAGGCTACCATGCAATGGAGTAACAAAAATCTCGGCAATAGACTACCTTCCATAATGACAAGGGTACCATCATTGGAGTAACCAAAATATCAACAAGAGACTACCTTCCATAATTACAAGGCTACAATCCATTGGAGTATAAAAAATCTCGACAACAGACTACCTTTCATAATGACAAGGCTACCATCCATTAAAGTAACTAAAATCTCGTACACAAACTACCTTCCATAATGACAAGGCTACCATCCATTGGACTAACAAAGATATCGACAACAAACTACCTTCCATAACGACAAGGCTACAATCCATTGTAGTAACAAAAATCTTGACAACAGACTACCTTCCATAATGACAAGGCTACCATCCATTGTAATGACAAAAATCTCGATAATATACTACCTTCTATAATGACAACGCTACCATCCAATGGAATAACAAAAATCTCGACAACAGACTACGTTCCATAATGACAAGGCTACCATCCAATATAGTGACAAAAATCTCGACAATATATTACCTTCCATAATGACAAGGCTACCATGCAATGGAGTAACAAAAATCTCGGCAATAGACTACCTTCCATAATGACAAGGCTACCATCCCTTAGAGTAAAAAAAATATCGACAACAGACTACCTTCCATAATGACAAGGCTACCATCCATTGGAGTAACAAAGATATCGACAACATACTACCTTCCATAATGTCTAGGCTACCATCCCTTAGAGTAATAAAAATCACGACAATAGACTACCTTTCATAATGACAAGGCTATCATCCATTGGAATAACAAAAATATCGACAACAGACTACCTTCTATAACGACAAGGCTACAATCTATTCTAGTAAAAAAAATCTCGACAACAGACTACCTTATCTAATGACAAGGCTACCATCCATTGTAGTGACAAAAATCTCGACAATAGACTACCTTCTATAATGACAAGGCTACCATCCATTGGAGAAACAAAGATATCGATAACATACTACCTTCCATAATGGCAAGGCTACCATCCATTGGAGTAACAAAAATCATGACAACAGACTACCTTCAATAATGACAAGGCTACCATCTATTGGAATAACAAAAATATCGATAACACACTACCTTCCATAATGACAAGGCTACCATGCAATGGAGTAACAAAAATCTCGGCAATAGACTACCTTCCATAATGACAAGGGTACCATCATTGGAGTAACCAAAATATCAACAAGAGACTACCTTCCATAATTACAAGGCTACAATCCATTGGAGTATAAAAATCTCGACAACAGACTACCTTTCATAATGACAAGGCTACCATCCATTAAAGTAACTAAAATCTCGTACACAAACTACCTTCCATAATGACTAGGCTACCATCCATTGGACTAACAAAGATATCGACAACAAACTACCTTCCATAACAACAAGGCTACAATCCATTATAGTAACAAAAATCTTGACAACAGACTACCTTCCATAATGACAAGGCTACCATCCATTGTAGTGACAAAAATCTCGATAATATACTACCTTCTATAATGACAACGCTACCATCCAATGGAATAACAAAAATCTCGACAACAGACTACGTTCCATAATGACAAGGCTACCATCCAGTATAGTGACAAAAATCTCGACAATATATTACCTTCCATAATGACAAGGCTACCATGCAATGGAGTAACAAAAATCTCGGCAATAGACTACCTTCCATAATGACAAGGCTACCATCCCTTAGAGTAAAAAAAATATCGACAACAGACTACCTTCCATAATGACAAGGCTACCATCCATTGGAGTAACAAAGATATCGACAACATACTACCTTCCATAATGTCTAGGCTACCATCCCTTAGAGTAATAAAAATCACGACAATAGACTACCTTTCATAATGACAAGGCTATCATCCATTGGAATAACAAAAATATCGACAACAGACTACCTTCTATAACGACAAGGCTACAATCTATTCTAGTAAAAAAAATCTCGACAACAGACTACCTTATCTAATGACAAGGCTACCATCCATTGTAGTGACAAAAATCTCGACAATAGACTACCTTCTATAATGACAAGGCTACCATCCATTGGAGAAACAAAGATATCGATAACATACTACCTTCCATAATGGCAAGGCTACCATCCATTGGAGTAACAAAAATCATGACAACAGACTACCTTCGATAATGACAAGGCTACCATCTATTGGAATAACAAAAATATCGATAACACACTACCTTCCATAATGACAAGGCTACCATGCAATGGAGTAACAAAAATCTCGGCAATAGACTACCTTCCATAATGACAAGGGTACCATCATTGGAGTAACCAAAATATCAACAAGAGACTACTTTCCATAATTACAAGGCTACAATCCATTGGAGTATAAAAATCTCGACAACAGACTACCTTTCATAATGACAAGGCTACCATCCATTAAAGTAACTAAAATCTCGTACACAAACTACCTTCCATAATGACTAGGCTACCATCCATTGGACTAACAAAGATATCGACAACAAACTACCTTCCATAACAACAAGGCTACAATCCATTATAGTAACAAAAATCTTGACAACAGACTACCTTCCATAATGACAAGGCTACCATCCATTGTAGTGACAAAAATCTCGATAATATACTACCTTCTATAATGACAACGCTACCATCCAATGGAATAACAAAAATCTCGACAACAGACTACGTTCCATAATGACAAGGCTACCATCCAGTATAGTGACAAAAATCTCGACAATATATTACCTTCCATAATGACAAGGCTACCATGCAATGGAGTAACAAAAATCTCGGCAATAGACTACCTTCCATAATGACAAGGCTACCATCCCTTAGAGTAAAAAAAATATCGACAACAGACTACCTTCCATAATGACAAGGCTACCATCCATTGGAGTAACAAAGATATCGACAACATACTACCTTCCATAATGTCTAGGCTACCATCCCTTAGAGTAATAAAAATCACGACAATAGACTACCTTTCATAATGACAAGGCTATCATCCATTGGAATAACAAAAATATCGACAACAGACTACCTTCCAAAACGACAAGGCTACAAACCATTCTAGTAACAAAAATCTCGACAACAGACTACCTTACCTAATGACAAGGCTACCATCCATTGTAGTGACAAAAATCTCGACAATATACTACCTTCTATAAAGACAATGCTACCATACATTGGAATAACAAAAATCTCGACAACAAACTACCTTCCATATGGACAAGGCTACCATCCCTTAGAGTAACAAAAATCTCGACAATAGACTACCTTCTATAATGACAAGGCTACCATCAATTGGAGAAACAAAGATATTGATAACATACTACCTTCCATTATGGCAAGGCTACCATCCATTGGAGTAACAAAAATCATGACAACAAACTACCTTCCATAATGACAAGGCTACCATCTATTGGAATAACAAAAATATCGACAAGACACTACCTTCCATAATGACAAGGCTACCATGCAATGGAGTAACAAAAATCTCGGCAATAGACTACCTTCCATAATGACAAGGGTACCATCATTGGAGTAACCAAAATATCAACAATAGACTACCTTCCATAATTACAAGGCTACAATCCATTGGAGTATAAAAAATCTCGACAACAGACTACCTTTCATAATGACAAGGCTACCATCCATTAAAGTAACTAAAATCTCGTACACAAACTACCTTCCATAATGACTAGGCTACCATCCATTGGACTAACAAAGATATCGACAACAAACTACCTTCCATAACGATAAGGCTACAATCAATTGTAGTAACAAAAATCATGACAACAGACTACCTTCCATAATGACAAGGCTACCATCCATTGTAGTGACAAAAATCACGATAATATACTACCTTCTATAATGACAACGCTACCATCCAATGGAATAACAAAAATCTCGAGAACAGACTACGTACCATAATGACAAGGCTACCATCCAATATAGTGACAAAAATCTCGACAATATATTACCTTCTATAATGACAAGGCTACCATCCATTGGAGTAACAAAAATCTCGACAACAGACTACCTTCCATAATGACAAGGCTACCATCCATTGGAGTAACTAAAATCTCGTACACAAACTACCTTCCATAATGACTAGGCTACCATCCATTGGAGTAACAAAGATATCGACAACAGACTATCTTCTATAACGACAAGGCTACAATCTATTGTAGTAACAAAAATCTAGACAACAGACTACCTTCCATAATGACAAGGCTACCATCCATTGGAGTAACAAAAATCACTACAATATACTACCTTCCATAATAATAAGGCTACCATCCATTGGAATAACAAAGATATCAACAACAGACTATCTTCCATAACGACATGGCTACAATCCATTGTAGTAACAAAAATCTCGACAACAGACTACCTTCCATAATGACAAGGCTCCCATCCATTGTAGTGAAAAAAATATCGATAATATACTACCTTGTATAATGACAACGCTACCATCCATTGGAATAACAAAAATCTCGATAACAGACTACGTTCCATAATGGCAAGGCTACCATCCCTTAGAGTAACAAATATCTCGACAACAGACCACCTTACATAATGACAAGGATACCATCCATTGGAGTAACAACAATCACGACAAGAGACTACCTTCCATAATGACAGGGCTATCATCCACTGGAATAACAAAAATATCGATAATACACTACCTTCCATAATGACAAGGCTACCATGCAATGGAGTAACAAAAAATCTCGGCAATAGACTACCTTCCATAATGACAAGGCTATAATCCCTTAGAGTAAAAAAAATATCGACAACAGACTACCTTCCATAATGAAAAGGCTACCATCCATTGGAGTAACAAAGATATCGACAACATACTACCTTCCATAATGACAAGGCTACCATCCCTTAGAGTAATAAAAATAACGACAATAGACTACCTTTCATAATGACAAGGCTATCATCCATTGGAATAACAAAAATATCGTACACAAACTACCTTCCATAATGACTAGGCTACCATCCATTGGAGGAACAAAGATATCGACAATAGACTACCTTCCATAACGACAAGGCTACAATCCATTCTAGTAACAAAAATCTCGACAACAGACTACCTTACCTAATGACAAGGCTACCATCCATTGTAGTGATAAAAATATCGACAATATACTACCTTCTATAATGAAAATGCTACCATCCATTGGAATAACAAAAATCTCGACAACAGACTACCTTCCATATGGACAAGGCTACCATCCTTTAGAGTAACAAAAATCTCGACAATAGACTACCTTCTATAATGATAAGGCTACCATCCATTGGAGAAACAATGATATTGATAACATACTACCTTCCATAATGGCAAGGCTACCATCCATTGGAGTAACAAAAACCATGACAACAGACTATCTTCCATAATGACAAGGCTACCATCTATTGAAATAACAAAAATATCGACAACACATTACCTTCCTTAATCACAAGGTTACCATGCAATGGAGTAACAAAAATCTCAGAAATAGACTACCTTCCATAATGATAAGGGTTCCATCATTGGAGTAACCAAAATATCAATAAGAGACTACCTTCCATAATTACAAGGCTACAATCCATTGGAGTATAAAAAATCTCGACAACAGACTACCTTTCATAATGACAAGGCTTCCATCCATTAAAGTAACTAAAATCTCGTACACAAACTACCTTCCATAATGACTAGGCTACCATCCATTGGACTAACAAATATATCAGTAACAAACTACCTTCCATAACGACAAGGCTACAATCCATTGTAGTAACAAAAATCTTGACAACAGACTACCTTCCATAATGACAAGGCTACCATCCATTGTAGTGACAAAAACCTCGATAATATACTACCTTCTATAATGACAACGCTACCATCCAATGGAATAACAAAAATATTGACAACACACTACATTCCATAATGACAAGGCTACCATCCAATATAGTGACAAAAATCTCGACAATATATTACCTTCTATAATGACAAGGCTACAATCCATTGGAGTAACAAAAATCTCGACAACAGACTACCTTCCATAATGACAAGGCTACCATCCATTGGAGTAACTAAAATCTCGTACACAAATTACCTTCCATAATGACTAGGCTACCATCCATTGGAGTAACAAAGATATCGACAACAGACTATCTTCTATAACGACAGGGCTACAATCCATTGTAGTAACAAAAATCTCGAAAATAGACTACCTTCCATAATGACAAGGCTACCATCCATTGGAGTAACTAAAATCTCGTACACAAACTACCTTCCTTAATGACTAGGCTACCATCCATTGGAGTAACAAAGATATCGACAACAACCTATCTTCCATTATGACAAGGCTACAATCCATTGTAGTAACAAAAATCTCGACAACAGACTACCTTCCATAATAACAAGGCTACCATCCATTGTAGTGACAAAAATCTTGATAATATACTACCTTCTATAATGACAATGTTACCATCCATTGGAATAACAAAAATCTCGAAAACAGACTACCTTCCATAACGACAAGGCTACCATCCATTAGAGTAACAAAGATATCGACAACACACTACCTTCCATATTGACAAGGCTACCATCCATTGTAGTGACAAAAGTCTCGACAATATACTACCTCCTATAATGACAAAGCTACCATCCACTGGAATAATAAAATCTCGACAACAGACTACCTTCCATATGGACAAGGCTACCATCCCTTAGAGTAACAAAAATCTAGACAATAGACTACCTTCCATAATGTCAAGGCTACCATCCATTGGAGTAACAAAGATATCGAAAACATAGTACCTTCCATAATGACAAGGCTACAATCCATTGGAGTAACAAAAATCACGTCAATAGACTACCTTCCATAATGACAAGGCTTCAATCCATTGGAGTAACCAAAATCACGACAATAGACTACCTTCCATAATGACAAGGCTACAATCCATTGGAGTAACAAAAATCTCGGCAATAGACTACCTTCCAAAATGACAAGGCTACCATGCAATGGAGTAACAAAAATCTCGGCAATAGACTACCTTCCATAATGGTAAGGGTACCATCATTGGAGTAACCAAAATATCAACAAGAGACTACCTTCCATAATTACAAGGCTACAATCCATTGTAGTATAAAAAATCTCGACAACAGACTACCTTCCATAATGACAAGGCTACCATCCATTAAAGTAACTAAAATCTCGTACACAAACTACCTTCCATAATGACTAGGCTACCATCCATTGGACTAACAAAGATATCGACAACAAACTACCTTCCATAACGACAAGGCTACAATCCATTATAGTAACAAAAATCTTAACAACAGACTACCTTCCATAATGGAAAGGCTACCATCCATTTTAGTGACAAAAATCTCGATAATATACTACCTTCTATAATGACAATGCTACCATCCATTGGAATAACAAAAATTTCGACAACAAACTACGTTCCATAATGACAAGGCTACCATCCATTGGAGTAACCAAGATATCGACAACATACTACCTTCCATAATGGCAAGGCTACCATCCCTTAGAGTAACAAAAATCACGACAACAGACTACCTTTCATAATGACAAGGCTACCATCCATTGGAATAACAAAAATATCGTACACAAACTACCTTCCATAATGACTAGGCTACCATCCATTTGAGTAACAAAGATATCGACAACAGACTACCTTCCATAACGACAAGGCTACCATCCATTGGAGTAACAAAGATATCGACAACATACTACTTTCCATAATGACAAGGCTACCATCCCTTAGAGTAACAACAATCACAACAACAGACTACCTTTCATAATGACAAGGCTACCATCCATTGGAATAACAAAAATATCGTACACAAACTACCTTCAATAACGACTAGTCTACCATCCATTGGAGTGACAAAGATATCGACAATCGACTACCTTCCATAATGACAAGGCTACAATCCATTGTAGTAACAAAAATCTCGATAACATATTACCTTCCATAATTACATGGCTACCATTCATTGTAGTGAAAAAAATCTCAACAATATACTACCTTCTATAATGACAATTCCACCATCCATTGGAGTAACAAAAATTTCGACAACAGACTACTTTCCATAATGACAAGGCTACAATCTATTATAGTAACAAAAATCTCGACAATAGACTACCTTTCATAATGACAAGGCTACCATCAATTGGAATAACAAAAATCTCGACAACAGACTACATTCCATAATGACTAGGCTACCATCGCTTAGAGTAACAAAACTCTGGACAACAAACTTCCTTTCATAATGAAAAGGCTACAATCCATTGGAGTATAAAAAATCTCGACAACAGACTACCTTCCATAATGACAAGGCTACCATCCAAAGGATTAACTAAAATCTCGTGCACAAACTACCTTCCATAATGACTAGGCTACCATCCATTAGAGTAACAAAGATATCGACAACAGACTACGTTTCACAACGACAAGGCTACAATCCATTATAGTAACAAAAATCTCGACAATAGACTACCTTCCATAATGACAAGGCTACCATCCATTATAGTGACAAAAATCTCGACAAGAGACTACCTTCTATAATTACATGGCTACAATCCATTGGAGTAACAAAAATCTCGACAACAGACTACCTTCCATAATGACAAGGCTACCATCCATTGGAGTAACTAAAATCTCGACAATAGACTACCTTCCATAATGACAAGGCTACCATCCATTGGAGTAACGAAGATAACGACAACATAGTACCTTTCATAATGACAAGGCTACCATCATTTGGAGTAACAAAATTCACGACAACAGACTACCTACCATAATGACAAGGCTACCATCCATTGGAGTAACAAAAATCTCGGCAATAGACTACCTTCCATAATGACAAGGGTACCATCATTGGAGTAACCAAAATATCAACAAGAGACTACCTTCCATAATTACAACGCTACAATCCATTGGAGTATAAAAAATCTCGACAACAGGCTACCTTTCATAATGACAAGGCTACCATCCATTAAAGTAACTAAAATCTCGTACACAAACTACCTTCCATAATGACTAGGCTACCATCCATTGGACTAAAAAAGATATCGACAACAAACTACCTTCTATAACGACAAGGCTACAATCCATTGTAGTAACAAAAATCTTGACACAGACTAACTTCCATAATGACAAGGCTACCATCCATTGTAGTGACAAAAATCTCGACAATATACTACCTTTTATAATGACAACGCTACCATCCAATGGAATAACAAAAATCTTGACAACAGACTACGTTCCATAATGACAAGGCTACCATCCAATATAGTGACAAAAATCTCGACAATATATTACCTTCTATAATGACAAGGCTACCATCCATTGGAGTAACAAAAATCTCGACAACAGACTACCTTCCATAATGACAAGGATACCATCCATTGGAGTAACTAAAATCTCGTACACAAACTACCTTCCATAATGTCTAGGCTACTATGCATTGGAGTAACAAAGGTATCGACAACAGACTATCTTCTATAACGACAAGGCTACAATCCATTGTAGTAACAAAAATCTCGACAACAGACTACCTTCCATAATGACAAGGCTACCATCCATTGGAGTAAAAAAAATCACGACAATAGACTACCTTCCATAATAATAAGGCTACCATCCATTGGAATAACAAAGACATCGACAACAGACTATCTTCCATAACGACAAGGATACAATCCATTGTAGTAACAAAAATCTCGACAACAGACTACCTTCTATAATGACAAGGCTACCATCCATTGTAGTGACAAAAATATTGATAATATACTACCTTCTATAATGACAATGTTACCATCCATTGGAATAACAAAAATCTCGATAACAGACTACGTTCCATAATGGCAAGGCTACCATCCCTTAGAGTAACAAATATCTCGACAATAGACCACCTTACATAATGACAAGGCTACCATCCATTGGAGTAACAAAAATCACGACAAGAGACTACCTTCCATAATGACAGGGCTACCGTCCATTGGAATAACAAAAATATCGACAACACACTACCTTCCATAATGACAAGGCTACCATGCAATGGAGTAACAAAAATCTCGGCAATAGACTATCTTCCATAATGACAAGGCTACCATCCCATAGAGTAAAAAAAATATCGACAATAGACTACCTTCCATAATGACAAGGCTACCATCCATTGGAGTAACAAAGATATCGACAACATACTACCTTCCATAATGACAAGGCTACCATCCCTTAGAGTAATAAAAATCACGACAATAGACTACCTTTCATAATGACAAGGCTATCATCCATTGGAATAACAAAAATATCTTACACAAACTACCTTCCATAATGACTAGGCTAACATCCATTGGAGTAAGAAAGATATCAACAACAGACTACCTTCCATAACGACAAGGCTACAATCTATTCTAGTAACAAAAATCTCGACAACAGACTACCTTACCTAATGACAAGGCTACCATCCATTGTAGTGACAAAAATCTCGACAATATACTACCTTCTATAATGACAATGCTACCATCCATTGGAATAACAAAAATCTTGACAACAGACTACCTTCCATATGGACAAGCCTACCATCCCTTAGAGTAACAAAAATCTCGAAAATAGACTACCTTCTATAATGACAAGGCTACCATCCATTGGAGAAACAAAGATATTGATAAGAAACTACCTTCAATAATGGCAAGGTTACCATCCATTGGAGTAACAAAAATCATGACAACAGACTACCTTCCATAATGACAAGGCTACCATCATTTGGAATACCTAAAATATCGACAACACACTACCTTCCATAATGACAAGGTTACCGTGCAATGGAGTAACAAAAATATCGGCAATAAACTACCTTCAATAATGATAAGGGTACCATCATTGGAATACCCAAAATATCAACAAGAGACTACCTTCCATAATTACAAGGCTACAATCCATTGGAGTATAAAAAATCTCGACAACAGACTGAAGAAGTCAAAAACACAAGAAGGGGGGTTGAATTGTAAAACTGAAAATCAATGCAATGAACACGATATTTTAATCCTGGTTCGTTTGATCTCAAACTACTCCAGTCCACCCGTCAAGGTGATTTCGCCTCTCTCCAACGAGGTCTTAATCCACTATATTCAACTGAATATTACAATCTGCTTTAACAACTGCTAAAGCCTTCTTGAAGCAAACCACAAACCGGTTTCTCAAGGAATTACTTTCTTCCAAAGAATTGAAATCTAGGTGTGTGAATGTTTTCTACAAAACTGTTTATCACAACTGTGATACTACACAAATTAAGCTTATGGAAACTAGATTGCTAAAATAATTGAGTAAGGAATTTTGGATCTTTTAGCAAAATGAGAGTGAGGAAGATGATGATTAGCTTTTTGGCGTGTAGATTGTTGTAGAGCATTAGCCAATTCAACTTTCATTGACTTGTTTATATAGCATTGGAATTAGTGAACGTTGGAGCAATAATTCTGATTCAATGCCAATAACAATCTTTCCTTATTAAGCAGATCTTGTCTGGAATGATGCCGTTGGTAATAACTCATCTTGAATGCACACAACCGTTACCACTTACGCGTGTTCTGGCTTTGGCTCATTCTGACGCTGCTTAAGTGCTGATGAACTGTTGTTGTCTTTATCAGAGTTTAGAGTGTTGAGGGCAGATCTGTTCATCAAGCTTCAACATAAGCGTGAGTTGTTCTTCTGATTATAGTATCGGATATAGCATCTTCTGATGCTGATGTTGATATACAATTTTCTGATGCTGATTATGATGTACTCTTGCTGATACCCATCAGAGATTCTGTAAAACAGAAAGTAATTGTTAGGTAGCAAATAGTTCTTACATGAATCACATAATTAATATATCATTTCATTTTGTTATCATCAAACCTTAAACTTAGGGTAGTAGATTCAAACTTTGTTCTAACAATCTCCCCCTTTTTGATGATGACAAAAACTAGATATTTTTTAATTGAAAATAGCGTGAAAAGTATCAGAGATAACTAAATGATAAGTTGTATCAGAATTAAATAAGAAGTTATCAAAGATAAGGGATAAAGAGATATCAGAGTTTAGATCGGAGATACTCCCCCTGAATTTATTACTTCCCTTTTTAATTCCAAGAGTTCTTCAGGATCAGATCTTTATTGACTTTCTTTGAACATCAGAATATTAGAGCTTCAGATCAAAATATCAGAGCTTTGACTATCAGAACTTCATATCAGAATATCATAGCTTCAGTGTATCAGAGGTGATTAACTTCTTGTACCTGTAGACTTATGCAAAAACATAAAACATATTCAAGTATATCAGAGTTAGAATGTTTGAGACTTTTTGTCTCAGTAATCCGTTATTGAAAAATATCATTCTTGTTCTCCCCCTTTTTGTCAGCAATCAAAAAGTGTAGGTGATGTGCTAAAACGATCAGATCAGAAAAACTTGTTATATTAAAATTCAGAGCCAGACAAAACAGTACAAAAGATATGCAAAGAAAACATTGAAGATTATCATGAATGAAAAACTAAGGATGGGGTGGGAAGCGTGTGAACAGAGTCTCCAGCATTGCCTTAATCTGATCAGCAGTTTCAGTCTGCTTGTGCACCATGCTGACTACTGTATCTATCTTGATGTCTTGCACATCCATCCTTTCCTTCATCTTCCGATCACTTTAATCCATTCTTTGCTGCAGACGCATATCATTCAGCTTCAGCTCTTCCAGAGTCTGCCTGTCCAAGGCAGCTTGAGAAACATCAGAAGCAGGAAGCTTCTTAGAGCTTTCTGCAACGTCTTCAGCTTGTCTAACCTCTTCAGCTTGAATTGTCTGATATTCTTCTGGCTGTACTTTTGAAGTTGGGCGCTTATCCAGAAGGAGCACGTCTTCCTGTGGCAGCTGACTTTCAACTTCCTTCAGCAACTTGCTGAAGTTCTGTTGTGCCTGCTCATAGTTGATATCTTGCAACTTGAGGGCTTCAGCACGTACCCATATTCTGAAGCATGTCCAGAGCTGGTCTGAGGAAGCAGGATCAATCATTCCAAGACAGACTTGCTTTAGAGAAGCAATCCATTGCTGCAAACCTGTTTCAAAATTCACAATGCCAGAGCCAACATCTGGCTGTTTTGGTTTTGGAATGGCTATTTAATTTTTGAGATCAGCAAGACGGTCAAGGATTGTTAAATTGATGAAGGTCCTGCTGGGGTCTTCTGTAGTTTGTTTGGGAGATGTTTGTTTGGGAGATGGAGTGGGAGAATCAGAAATAATAATTGGACTGTTTGGGGTTTTTGGAGTATTTGGAGGGGTAGTTTCTGGCGAGGATGGCAGATGGGCCATTGTTACGGTTGTTCCACATGGAAACTGAATTGCCAAGGGTTGTGGCTCAGAGGATTGAGGAGAATGAGGTTCAGGTGAGGGAGTTTCAGAATGATGAAACTCAGGTTGAGGTGATGGTGGAGGTGATGGTTGAGGTGATGGAGGATGAATTTCTGGTTGAGGAGAGGGAGGAGGAATTGCTGGTTATGGAGAATGAGGTTGAATTTCTTGTTGAATTTCTCGTTGTTGTGGAATTTGTGGTTCTTCTGGTATGGGTGAGAGAGGTTGTTCTGGTTGAGGAGAGTGGGCAATTTCTGGTTCAGTGTTTGGATTATTTGAGAGGTGATCAGAAACACGTTGATCAATGTCAGACAGAACTTTGTCAAGTTCTGATGCTATTGAAGTTGTGGGTTTTGGATGTTTGGTGCGGGGTCTCCTGAGAGTCAGTGACTCAGAAGGGTCATCTTCTAATTCGGTTTCATCAATAGTTGGTATGGGGATTGGAATTTCATGTGAAGCTGGAGTTGGGATTGATGTTGGAATAGCAGAAGAATTTAAAACAGAAGCAGCAGATAAATTACCTCTTTTCTTGGGGGTCTGCTGGGATGATCCTTCTGAAGTGGCCTTCCTTTTCTTCGTCTTCTTCAGTGTAACTTCTGGTTGTGGTTGGTGCAAATCTTTGATATTCAGCTTGGGATCTGTACCATCAGCCTTGCAAGCGTCCAAGTATCTGAGAACCACCACTGGTTTAGATTCTATCTCAGAAAATAATGGAAAGTCGTCCAGGGGGACTCTTCTTCTGGTGATGTCAGCAAGAGGAGTAACGCTGGGCTCCTTTCTGATATTCTCTATCAGTTTCATTTTCTTAAGATTCTTGGCGTTCAGAGGCTTGCCAACAGTTGGTTCAATAGAACTTAATTCTTGAGCTTCTGTGAGGTGCTCTATCAGCCTATTCTATGTCATAATATCTGATATTAACCTGCCAAAGGGTATCCAATCCCTCTTTGTTCTTTCTTCTTCCCTTGTCTCCTTGACGCTGGTCCTGAGGTGATTAAATAGAAGATGAGCCAAGTTGATTTTTACCTTCTGATTAATAAAATAGATCAGAAACTGCTGATCTATATTTATATAATCAGGGGAGCTTGTTGGCTTCCTATGATTAAAGCACCCCAGAATGATCTTCGCCCATACTCTGTGGTGATCCTTTAAGTCTCTGATCTTGCTGCTGGGAACCCCATGGGTGAAAATCTGCTCTGCAATGACACCAACGTCAGAGCATCTTTCATCCATATCGATACAGCGGACACCACCGCCACTGTATCCAATCAATCTTGCTATGTGATCCTCAGTGATCACAATCTTCTTTCCCATTATGTAGGAGGTGACTTGATGCGTTGATAAGGACGCATGAATCCAGAACTCCTTGACCAAAACTGGGAACGTTGGTCCAACCAACCTATCAAAATATCTCTCCCATCCCTGTGCCCTAACTTCTTCTGTCAAGTCAAATCCATTTTCTTTCAGACTGGAGAAGTCAATAATCAGTTCAGACAACACTTCCAAATTCTTCACTGGTGTAAGGAGTGTTCTGAATGGAACTTGGTACTGTTCAGAAGAAGCCTTCTTCTGAGAACCTGCAGAAACATTGCTAGAGGTTGCCATGTTCACACTTAGGGTTTTTTCTGAGAAAACTGAAAAATGGGTTTCTTTTGAGAGAGATGAACACACAGAAAATGCAGAAAAATATTTGTGAGATTGTAAAAAACGGTAAAGGATTATTGAAAGAAGTTAAAGTGCTTAAATAGATTTCAAAATACTTTTTGAAAGTGTAAACAGTTTCAAGAAAAAGAAATAAAATCATGATTACGTTTTAAAACATGATTACTTTCATTTAATGCTTGCTGATTTTGGGGGATTTGAGAAAGATACTTGAAACAGTTACCAGACATGTGTCTCAATGCACCCAATCAGCGTTTTTCCTTCTCAGAAGCATGCACGCATTCTGCTTCAGAGTTTTGCTGATGATTGGATGACACTTGTTTGATTTATTGAGCAGCACGTCTATCCTTTAGTTGAAATGCTCAGAACCTTAAGAATAGCATCTGATACAATCTGCATATTCTATCTTTCTGAAGAGAGATTGATCAGAAGTTCATAGTAAAACAAATACATTCTAAAGATAAATATATAAACTTAAAACATTTTCATTCTGGGCAAATTTTCATGCTGAGATGTTTCAGAATGAAATTGAATCTATCTTCAGAAAGGGGTTTAGTGAAGATATCAACCCATTGATGGTCTGTATCAATAAATTTTAAGTTCAAAATTCCTTTCTGAATATAGTCCTTAATGAAATGATGTTTTATTTCTATATGCTTAGCTCTAGAATGTAAAACGAGATTCTTACTTAAACAAATAGCAGAAGTATTGTCATAGAGTATAGGGATGTTACTCTCAAAAATCTGGAAGTCTTCAAGCTGACTTTTCATCCAGAGCATTTGTGTGCTGCATCCTGCTGCTGCTATGTACTCAGCTTCTGCTGTTGATAGCACAATTGTGGATTGCCTTTTGCTGGACCAAGAGATCAGATTTTCTCCCAGAAACTGGCAGCTTCCAGAAGTACTTTTACTCTCTACTCTGTCTCCAGCAAAGTCAGCATCGCAGTAGCCTACTAAGCTGTAATCACTAGATTTTCTATAAAATAAACCCAGATTAGTAGTACCTTTCAGATACTTGAAAATTCGCTTAACAGCTGTTAAGTGAGATTATCTAGGATCTGATTGGAATCTAGCACAAATACAAGCGCTGAATAAGATATCAGGCCTTGAAGCTGTCAGATAAAGGAGAGAACCAATCATACCTCTGTAGACCTTCTGTTCTACCTTTTTGCTTACCTCTTCTCTTTCCAGAATGCACGTGGGATGCATTGGAATCTTTGATGGCTTACATTCTGAGAGGTTAAATTTCTTCAGAAGATCTCTGACATATTTGCTCTGATGAATGTAAGTTCCCTCTGGAGTTTGATTGATCTGAATTCCTAGAAAGAATTTTAGTTCCCCCATGAGGCTCATCTCAAATTCTGCTTGCATACACTTTGCAAATTTTCTTCCAAGAGAAGGATTAGTAGATCCAAAAATAATATCATCAACATAAATTTGACAGACTAAGTTGTCATTCTTAACTGACTTACAGAATAAGGTAGTGTCCACCTTCCCTCTGGTGAATTCATTTTCTAACAGAAAGTTACTTAGTCTTTCATACCAAGCTCTAGGAGCTTGTTTCAGACCATATAGTGACTTCTTTAGTTTGAAAACATGTTCTGGATGTTTTGTATTTTCAAAACCAGGGGGTTGGTGCTCATAAACCTCTTCTTCTATATAACCATTTAAGAATGCACTCTTGACATCCATCTGATACAAAGTGATGCCTCTATTAACAACAAATGAAATTAAAAGTCTGATAGATTCTATCCTGGCGACTGGAGCAAAGGTTTCTGTATAGTCTATTCCCTCTTGCTGACTATAACCTTGTGCTACCAGTCGTGCCTTGTTTCTGATGACTTCACCTTGTTCATTTAGCTTGTTTCTGAACACCAATCTTGTTCCAATGACGTTGAATCCTTTTGGTCTAGGAACAAGATCCCATACGTCATTTCTGGTGAATTGATTCAGCTCTTCTTGCATTGCTAGAATCCAGTCGTTGTCCAGAAGTGCTTCATCAATAGAAGAAGGTTCAATCAGAGATACAAGTCCCATGAGGGATTCTTCAGAGTTTCTGAAGCTTGCTCTTGTTCTGATTGGATCTTCCTTTCTTCCTAAGATAGTTTCTTCTGGATGATCCAAGCTGCTTCTGGGTAGTCTCTTCTGAGGTTGATCAGTAGCTGTTGTAGGATTGCTAGCAGTGCTCCTGTCAGATGTTGAACGGGTGTCTGTGTTGGGAGCTTCTGATGACTTGTCTTAAGAACCTGTAAATTCAATTTCCATACCTGCAAAAACTTCATTCTGCTTTGACTTTTCAGAGTCAAGCTTATCATCAAAACGAACACTGATTGATTCTTCCACAATCTGTGTTTCTGTATTGTATACTCTGTACTCTCTTGAGCGTTCAGAGTATCCTAACATAATACACTTCTGTGCTTTAGAGTCAAACTTGTTCAAATAATTTTTTGTATTTAACATAAAGCAAGTACATCCAAAAGGATGAAAATATGAAATGTTGGGCTTTCTGTTCTTCCACAATTCATATGGAGTCTTTTCCAGAATAAGTCTTATTGAGATTCTATTCTGAATTGTGCACGCTGTGTTTATTGCCTCTGCCCAGAAGATCTTAGCAACGTTTGTCTCATTGATCATGGTTCTGGCCATTTCTTGCAATGTTCTGTTCTTTCATTCTACAACTCCATTTTGTTGGGGAGTTCTAGGACAAGAGAAATCATGCAGAATGCCTCTGTCATTAAAGAATGACTCAAAATCTTTGTTTTCAAACTCTCCACCATGATCACTTCTGACTTTAACGATTCTAAGATCCTTTTCATTCTGAACTTGGTTACAGAAGGTAACAAACACAAAGTGTGACTCGTCCTTGTTTCTTAAGAACTTTACCCATGTCCATCTGCTATAGTCATCTACGATTACTAACCCATACTTCTTGCCACTGAGTGAAGCAGTTTTAACTGGTCCAAATAAGTCAATGTGCAGAAGTTCTAATGTCTTAGAGGTAGAAACAACATTTTTAGATTTGAAAGAAGGTTTTGAAAACTTGCCTTTCTGACATGCTTCACACAGAGCATCTGAATTGAACTTCAAATTAGGAAGTCCTCTGACCAGATTGAGTTTGTTAATCTGAGATATTCTTCTCATACTAACATGCCCCAATCTTCTGTGCCAGATCCACTGCTCGTTGTTAACAGACAGAAGACACTTTACATTCTGACTTTTCAGTTCATAAAGTTTGATTTTGTAAATGTTGTTTTTCCTCTTTCCATTAAACAGGATAGTCCCATCTTTCTGACTAACAGCTTTACATGATTTTTGATTAAAGATTATATCATAACCGTTATCACTTAATTGACTTATGGATAACAGATTATGCATTAATCCATCTACTAGCAGAACATTATTAATAGAGGGAAGATTTCCATTACCTACAGTTCCAGAGCCAATGATCTTTCCCCTCTGATTGCCTCCAAAGCCAACGTGGCCTCTAGGTTTAAGTTTCAGGCTTTGGAACATATGCCTTCTTCCTATCATGTGTCGCGAGCAGCCAGAGTCCAGGTACCATGACTAGTGTTTCTGATTTGCTGCTAAAGATATCTGCAACATGTATTATTTTATCCTTAGGTACCCAGATTTTCTTGGTTCCTGATTTGTTAGATTTACCAAAACTCTGGTTGAATTTTGGTTTCACAGAATACTTACTGCTAGTGTATTTTATATCATGTGTGTGACCATACACAAAATGTGAGTTCAGAGGAGTGTGTTTAATTGTTAAATCCATTACATTCTTTGGTGTAGGAACCTTACCTTGGTATCCTATTCCCTTCCTGCCGTTTCTGCTAACTCCATAGATCATTGAAGCCATTTTGCTTCTATCTATGCTTTTAGCAAAGAACTTCTGGAAACTGTGATCATACTCCTTGATGATCTCATCGGCGCTGCTGGGAGTTTCAGAAATTGGTTCCTTCTGAGAGTTTTGTAAAACATTTTCTAATTTTGAAATTTTATTTCTCAGCTCAGAATTTTCCAATTTAAGACTCTCAGTCTTTTCAGAGTCAGATTCAAGATTCCTTTTCAGGTTTCTGAATTTAACTCTAATCTGCTAGTACCTTTCCAGAATTTCATTAAGGCTTTCAGCAAGTTCAGCCTTAGTAAAATTAATTGCAAAGTCAGGAAATACCTCTTCAGTATCTGATTCTGAGTCTGATTCAGAAGCTTCACTATCTTCTGAAATGTTGGCCATGAGAGCTATGTTTGCTCTCTCATCATCTGATTCTGAGTCAACTTCAGACGAGTCAGAGTCATCCCATGTATCCATGAGACTTTTCTTCTTTTCTCTTCCAAACTTCTTTTTGGGCTTTTCCCTCTGAATCTTTGGGCAGTCACTCTTGTAGTGTCCTTGCTCATTACACTCATAGCAGATGATGTCCTTGGTGTTTGGCTTTCTGCTTCCTGAGGAGCCTTCGGATCTTTTGTATCCAGAGGAAGAATTTGTCCTTCTGTATCTGGAAGAGGACTCGTTCTGATCAGATCTTCTGGGATTCCTGAACTTCCTTGGCCTCTGCTTCCACAGTTGATTCACTCTTCTGGAGAGGATAGAAAGTTCGTCTTCTTCTGATGAGGATCCATCAGATGTTTCTTCAACTGCCTGCAAAACTTTAGACTTAGATTTTTTGTTAGATTTTAATGCTAAAGGCTTACCTTTCTTCTGAGGTTCATTAGCTTCTAGCTCTATCTCATGACTTCTGAGGGAGCTGATAAGTTCCTCCAAAGAAATTTTGTTGAGATCTTTTGCTAGCTTCAGTGCTGTAACCATTGGCCTCCACTGCTTTGGTAAGCTTCTGATGATCTTCTTGACGTGATCAGCAGTAGAGTAACCTTTGTCCAGAACCTTGAGACCAGCTACCAGAATTTGGAATCTTGAGAACATTGTTTCAATGGATTCACTTTCTTCCATTTTGAATGCCTCATACTTCTGAATGAGCGCAAGAGCTTTAGTTTCTTTGACCTGAACGTTGCCCTCATGCGTCATTCTGAGTGAGTCAAACATGTTCTTTGATGTGTCTCTGTTAGAGATCTTTTCATATTCAGCATAAGAGATGGCACTGAGAAGGATGGTTCTGGCCTTGTGGTGTTTTTTGAAGTCACGCTTTTGTTGGTCAGTCATTGCTTTCCTATCAATCTTCTGACCGCTTGCATTCACAGGGTGCGTGTATCCATCTGTCACCATGTCCCACAAATCAGCATCATGTGCCAGAAAGAAGCTTTCAATTCTGTCTTTCCACTAATCAAAATTTTCTCCATCAAAGACTGGAGGTTTGCCGCTGAATCTGTCTCTGTCTTCATTGTTGTCATTGCTGGTGTGATGATAAGTTCCTGCCATTGTGTGTTTCTGACGTTGGATCTTGTACTGACACAGTTAAGTGTTTTAGCTCAGAACCAGGCCCTGATACCAATTGAAGAAGTGAAAAACACAAGAAGGGGGGTTGAATTGTAAAACTGAAAATCAATGCAATGAACACGATATTCTTATCCTAGTTCGTTTGATCTCAAACTACTCCAGTCCACCCGTCAAGGTGATTTCGCCTCTCTCCAACGAGGTCTTAATCCACTATATTCAACAGAATATTACAATCTTCTTTAACAACTGCTAAAGCCTTCTTGAAGAAAACCACAATCCGGTTTCTCAAGGAATTACTTTCTTACAAAGAATTGAAATCTAGGTGTGTGAATGTTTTCTACAAAACTTTTTATCACAACTGTGATACTACACAAATTAAGCTTATGGAAACTAGATTGCTAAAATAATTGAGTAAGGAATTTTGGATCTTTTAGCAAACTGAGAGTGAGGAAGATGATGATTAGCTTTTTGGCGTGTAGATTGTTGTAGAGCATTAGCCAATTCAATCTTCATTGACTTGTTTATATAGCATTGGAATTAGTGAACGTTGGAGCAATAATTCTGATTCAATGCCAATAACAATCTTTCCTTATTAAGCAGATCTTGTCTGGAATGATGCCGTTGGTAATAACTCATCTTGAATGCACAAAACCGTAGCCACTTACGCGTGTTCTGGCTTTGGCTCATTCTGACGCTGCTTAAGTGCTGATGAACTATTGTTGTCTTTATCAAAGTTCAGAGTGTTGAGCGCAGATCTGTTCTTCAAGCTTCAGCATATGCGTGAGTTGTTCTTCTGATTCTGGTATCTGATATAGCATCTTCTGATGCTGATGTTGATATCCAATTTTCTGATGCTGATTATGATGTACTCTTGCTGATACCCATCAGTGTTTCTGTAAAACAGAAAGTAATTTTTAGGTAGCAAATAGTTCTTACATGAATCACATAATTAATGTATCATTTCATTTTGTTATCATCAAAACTTAAACTTAGGGTAGTAGATTCAAACTTTGTTCTAACACATACTACCTTTCATAATGATAAGGCTTCCATCCAATAAAGTAACTAAAATCTCGTACACAAACTACCTTCCATAATGACTAGGCTACCATCCATTGGACTAACAAAGATATCAACAACAAACTACCTTCCATAACGACAAGGCTACAATCCATTGTAGTAACAAAAATCTTGAAAACAGACTACCTTCCATAAAGACAAGGCTACCATCCATTGTACTGACAAAAATCTCGATAATATACTACCTTATATAATGACAACGCTACCATCCAATGGAATAACAAAAATCTCGACAACAAACTACATTCCATAATGACAAGGATACCATCCAATATAGTGACAAAAATCTCGACAACATATATCCTTTTATAATGACAAGGCTACCATCCATTGGAGTAACAAAAATCTCGACAATAGACTACCTTCCATAATGACAAGGCTACCACCCATTGGAGTAACTAAAATCTCGTACACAGACTACCTTCCATAATGACTAGGCTACCATCCATTGGAGTAACAAAGATATCGACAATAGACTATCTTCTATAACGACAAGGCTACAATCCATTGTAGTAACAAAAATCTGGACAACAGACTACCTTCCATAATGACAAGGCTACCATCCATTGGAGTAACAAAAATCACGACAATAGACTACCTTCCATAATAATAAGGCTACCATCCATTGGAATAACAAAAATATCGACAACACACTACCTTCCATAATGACAAGGCTAGCATGCAATGGAGTAACAAAAATCTCGACAATAAACTACCTTCCATAATGACAAGGCTACCATCATTGGAGTAACCAAAATATCAACAAGAGACTACCTTCCATAATTACAAGGCTACAATCCATTGGAGTATAAAAAATCTCGACAACAGACTACCTTCCATAATGACAAGGCTACCATCCATTGGAGTAACTAAAATCTCGTACACAAACTACCTTCCATAATGACTAGGCTACCTTCCATTGGAGTAACAAAGATATCCACAACAGACTATCTTCCATAACGACAAGGCTACAATCCATTGTAGTAACAAAAATCTCGACAATAGACTACCTTCCATAATGACAAGGCTACCATCTATTGTAGTGACAAAAATATTGATAACATACTACCTTCTATAATGACAATGCTACCATCCATTGGAATAACAAAAATCTCGACAACAGACTACCTTCCCTAATGACAAGGCTACCATCCATTGGAGTAACAAAGATATCGATAACATACTACCTTCCATAATGACAAGGCTACCATCCCTTAGAGTTACAAAAATCACGACAATAGACTACCTTTCATAATGACAAGGCTACCATCCATTGGAATAACAAAAATAACGTTCACAAACTACCTTCCATAATGACTAGGCTACCATCCATTGGAATAACAAAAATCTCGACAACAGACTACCTTACATAATGACAAGGATACCATCCATTATAGTGACAAAAATCTCAACAATATACTACCTTCTATAATGACAATGCTCCCATCCATTGGAATAACAAAAATCTCGAAAACAGACTACCTTCCATATGGACAAGGCAACCATCCCTTAGAGTAACAAAAATCTCGACAATAGACTACCTTCCAAAATGACAAGGGTACCATCATTGGAGTAGCCAAAATATCAACAAGAGACTACCTTCCATAATTACAAGGCTACCATCCATTGGAGTAACAAAGATATCGACAACATAGTACCTTCCATAATGACAAGGCTACCATCCATTGGAGTAACAAAAATCACGACAACAGACTACCTTCCATAATGACAAGGCTACCATACATTGGAATAACAAGAATATCTACAACACACTACCTTCCATAATGACAAGGCTACCGTGCAATGGAGTAACAAAAATCTCGGCAATAGACTACCTTCCATAATGACAAGGGTACCATCATTGGAGTAGCCAAAATATCAACAAGAGACTACCTTCCATAATTACAAGGCTACAATCCATTGGAGTATAAAAAATCTCGACAATAGACTACCTTCCATAATGACAAGGCTACCATCCATTAAAGTAACTTAAATCTCGTACACAAACTACCTTCCATAATGACTAGGCTACCATCCATTGGACTAACAAAGATATCGACAACAAACTACCTTCCATAACGACAAGGCTACAATCCATTATAGTAACAAAAATCTTAACAACAGACTACCTTCCATAATGACAAGGCTACCATCCATTGTAGTGACAAAAATCTCGATAATATACTACCTTCTATATTGACAACGCTACCATCCATTGGAATAACAAAAATCTCGACAACAGACTACGTTCCATAATGACAAGGCTACCATCCCTAAGAGTAACAAAAATCTGGACAACAGACTACCTTCCATAATGACAAGGCTACCATCCATTGGAGTAACAAAGATATCGACAACTTACTACCTTCAATAATGACAAGGCTACCATCCCTTAGAGTAACAAAAATCACGACAATAGACTACCTTTCATAATGACAAGGCTACCATCCATTGGAATAACAAAAATATCATTCACAAACTACCTTCCATAATGACTAGGCTACCATTCATTGGAGTAACAAAGATATCGACAATAGACTACCTTCCCTAACGACAAGGCTACAATCCATTCTAGTAACAAAAATATCGACAACAGACTACCTTACATAATGACAAGGCTACCATCCATTGTAGTGACAAAAATCTCAACAATATACTACCTTCTATAATGACAATGCTACCATCCATTGGAATAACAAAAATCTCGACAACAGACTACCTTACATAATGACAAGGATACCATCCATTATAGTGACAAAAATCTCAACAATATACTACCTTCTATAATGACAATGCTCCCATCCATTGGAATAACAAAAATCTCGACAACAGACTACCTTCCATATGGACAAGGCAACCATCCCTTAGAGTAACAAAAATCTCGACAATAGACTACCTTCCATAATGACAAGGCTACCGTCCATTGGAGTAACAAAGATATCGATAACATAGTACCTTCCATAATGACTAGGCTACCATCCATTGGAGTAACAAAAATCACGACAACAGACTACCTCCCATAATGACAAGGCTACCATCCATTGGAATAACAAAAATATCTACAACACACTACCTTCCATAATGACAAGGCTACCATGCAATGGAGTAACGAAAATCTCGGCAATAGACTACCTTCCAAAATGACAAGGGTACCATCATTGGAGTAGCCAAAATATCAACAAGAGACTACCTTCCATAATTACAAGGCTACAATCCATTGGAGTATAAAAAATCTCGACAATAGACTACCTTCCATAATGACAAGGCTACCATCCATTAAAGTAACTTAAATCTCGTACACAAACTACCTTCCATAATGACTAGGCTACCATCCATTGGACTAACAAAGATATCGACAACTTACTACCTTCAATAATGACAAGGCTACCATCCCTTAGAGTAACAAAAATCACGACAATAGACTACCTTTCATAATGACAAGGCTACCATCCATTAGAATAACAAAAATATCATTCACAAACTACCTTCCATAATGACTAGGCTACCATCTATTGGAGTAACAAAGATATCGACAATAGACTACCTTCCCTAACGACAAGGCTACAATCTATTCTAGTAACAAAAATCTCGACAACAGACTACCTTACATAATGACAAGGATACCATCCATTATAGTGACAAAAATCCCAACAATTTAATACCTTCTATAATGACAATGCTACCATCCATTGGAATAACAAAAATCTCGACAACAGACTACCTTCCATATGGACAAGGCAACCATCACTTAGAGTAACAAAAATCTCGACAATAGACTACCTTCCATAATGACAAGGCTACCATCCATTGGAGTAACAAAGATATCGACAACATACTACCTTCCATAATGACAAGGCTACCATCCATTGGAGTAACAAAAATCACGACAACAGACTACCTTTCATAATGACAAGGCTACCATCCATTGGAATAACAAAAATATCTACAACACACTACCTTCCATAATGACAAGGCTACCATGCAATGGAGTAACAAAAATCTCGGCAATAGACTACCTTCCATAATGACAAGGGTACCATCATTGGAGTAGCCAAAATATCAACAAGAGACTACCTTCCATAATTACAAGGCTACAATCCATTGGAGTATAAAAAATCTCGACAACAGACTACCTTCCATAATGACAAGGCTACCATCCATTAAAGTAACTTAAATCTCGTACACAAACTACCTTCCATAATGACTAGGCTACCATCCATTGGACTAACAAAGATATCAACAACAAACTACCTTCCATAACGACAAGGCTACAATCCATTATAGTAACAAAAATCTTAACAACAAACTACCTTCCATAATGACAAGGCTACCATCCATTGTAGTGACGAAAATCTCGATAATATACTACCTTTTATATTGACAACGCTACCATCCATTGGAATAACAAAAATCACGACAACAGACTACGTTCCATAATGACAAGGCTACCATCCCTAAGAGTAACAAAAATCTGGACAACAGACTACCTTCCATAATGACAAGGCTACCATCCATTGGAGTAACAAAGATATCGACAACATACTACCTTCAATAATGACAAGGCTACCATCCCTTAGAGTAACAAAAATCACGACAATAGACTACCTTTCATAATGACAAGGCTACCATCCATTGGAATAACAAAAATATCATTCACAAACTACCTTCCATAATGACTAGGCTACCATCCATTGGAGTAACAAAGATATCGACAATAGACTACCTTCCCTAACGACAAGGCTACAATCCATTCTAGTAACAAAAATCTCGACAACAGACTACCTTACATAATGACAAGGCTACCATCCATTGTAGTGACAAAAATCTCAACAATATACTACCTTCTATAATGACAATGCTACCATCCATTGGAATAACAAAAATCTCGACAACAGACTACCTTACATAATGACAAGAATACCATCCATTATAGTGACAAAAATCTCAACAATATACTACCTTCTATAATGACAATGCTCCCATCCATTGGAATAACAAAAATCTCGACAACAGACTACCTTCCATAATGACAAGGCTACCATCCATTGGAGTAACAAAGATATCGACAACATAGTACCTTCCATAATGACAAGGCTACCATCCATTGGAGTAACAAAAATCACGACAACAGACTACCTTTCATAATGACAAGGCTACCATCCATTGGAATAACAAAAATATCTATAACACACTACCTTCCATAATGACAAGGCTACCATGCAATGGAGTAACAAAAATCTCGGCAATAGACTACCTTCCATAATGACAAGGGTACCATCATTGGAGTAGCCAAAATATCAACAAGAGACTACCTTCCATAATTACAAGGCTACAATCCATTGGAGTATAAAAAATCTCGACAACAGACTACCTTCCATAATGACAAGGCTACCATCCATTAAAGTAACTTAAATCTCGTACACAAACTACCTTCCATAATGACTAGGCTACCATCCATTGGACTAACAAAGATATCGACAACAAACTACCTTCCATAACGACAAGGCTACAATCCATTATAGTAACAAAAATCTAAACAACAGACTACCTTTCATGATGACAAGGCTACCATCCATTGTAGTGACGAAAATCTCGATAATATACTACCTTTTATATTGACAATGCTACCATTCATTGGAATAACAAAAATCACGACAACAGACTACGTTCCATAATGACAAGGCTACCATCCCTAAGAGTAACAAAAATCTGGACAACAGACTACCTTCCATAATGACAAGGCTACCATCCATTGGAGTAACAAAGATATCGACAACATACTACCTTCAATAATTACAAGGCTACCACCCCTTAGAGTAACAAAAATCACGACAATAGACTACCTTTCATAATGACAAGGCTACCATCCATTGGAATAACAAAAATATCGTTCACAAACTACCTTCCATAATGACTAGGCTACCATCCATTGGAGTAACAAAGATATCGATAATAGACTACCTTCCCTAACGACAAGGCTACAATCCATTCTAGTATCAAAAATCTCGACAACAGACTACTTTACATAATGACAAGGCTACCATCCATTGTAGTGACAAAAATCTCAACAATATACTACCTTCTATAATGACAATGCTACCATCCATTGGAATAACAAAAATCTCGACAACAGACTACCTTACATAATGACAAGGATACCATCCATTATAGTGACAAAAATATCAACAATATACTACCTTCTATAATGACAATGCTCCCATCCATTGGAATAACAAAAATCTCGACAACAGACTACCTTCCATATGGACAAGGCAACCATCCCTTAGAGTAACAAAAATCTCGACAATAGACTACCTTCCATAATGACAAGGCTACCGTCCATTGGAGTAACAAAGATATCGACAACATTGTACCTTCCATAATGACTAGGCTACCATCCATTGGAGTAACAAAAATCACGACAATAGACTACCTCCCATAATGACAAGGCTACCATCCATTGGAATAACAAAAATATCTACAACACACTACCTTCCATAATGACAAGGCTACCATGCAATGGAGTAACGAAAATCTCGGCAATAGACTACCTTCCATAATGACAAGGGTACCATCATTGGAGTAGCCAAAATATCAACAAGAGACTACCTTCCATAATTACAAGGCTACAATCCATTGGAGTATAAAAAATCTCGACAACAGACTACCTTCCATAATGACAAGGCTACCATCCATTAAAGTAACTTAAATCTCGTACACAAACTACCTTCCATAATGACTAGGCTACCATCCATTAGACTAACAAAGATATCGACAACAAACTACCTTCCATAAAGAAAAAGCTACAGTCCATTATAGTAACAAAAATCTTAACAACAGACTACCTTCCATAATGACAAGGCTACCATCCATTGTAGTGACAAAAATCTCGATAATATACTACCTTCTATATTGACAACGCTACCATCCATTGGAATAACAAAAATCTCGACAACAGACTACGTTCCATAATGACAAGGCTACCATCCCTAATAGTAACAAAAATCTGGACAACAGACTACCTTCCATAATGACAAGGCTACCATCCATTGGAATAACAAAAATATCGTACACAAACTACCTTCCATAATGACTAGGCTACCATCCATTGGAGTAACAAAGATATCGACAACATACTACCTTCCATAATGACAAGGCTATTATCCCTTAGAGTAACAAAAATCATGACAACAGACTACCTTTCATAATGACAAGGCTACCATCCATTGGAATAACAAAAATATCTTACACAAACTACCTTCAATAATGACTAGTCTTCCATCCATTGGAGTGACAAAGATATCGACAACAGACTTCCTTCTATAATGACAAGGCTACAATCCATTGTAGTAACAAAAAACTCCACAACATATTACCTTCCATAATGACAAGGCTACCATTCATTGTAGTGACAACAATCTCAACAATATACTACCTTCTATAATGAAAAGTCCCCCATCCATTGGAGTAACAAAAATCTCGACAACAGACTACCTTCCATAATGACAAGGCTACAATCTATTATAGTAACAAAAATCTCGACAATAGACTACCTTTCATAATGACAAGGCTACCATCCATTGGAATAACAAAAATCTCGACAACAGACTACATTCCATAATGACAAGGCTACCATCCCTTAGAGTAACAAAAATCTCGACAACAGTCTGCCTTCCATAATGACAAGGCTACAATCCATTGGAGTATAAATTATCTTGACAACAAACTACCTTCCATAATGACAAGGCTAACATCCATTGGAGTTACTAAAATCTCGTACACAATCTACCTTCCATAATGACTAGGCTACCATCCATTAGAGTAACAAAGATATCGACAACAGACTACCTTCCACAACGACAAGGATACAATCCATTATAGTAACAAAAATCTCGACAACAGACTACCTTCCATAATGACAAGGCTACCATCCATTAAAGTAACTTAAATCTCGTACACAAACTACCTTCCATAATGACTAGGCTACCATCCATTGGACTAACAAAGATATCGACAACAAACTACCTTCCATAACGACAAGGCTACAATCCATTATAGTAATAAAAATCTTAACAACAGATTACCTTCCATAATGACTAGGCTACCATCCATTGGAGTAACAAAAATCACGACAACAGACTACCTTCCATAATGACAAGGCTACCATCCATTGGAATAACAAAAATATCTACAACACACTACCTTCCATAATGACAAGGCTACCATGCAATGGAGTAACAAAAATCTCGGCAATAGACTACCTTCCATAATGACAAGGGTACCATCATTGGAGTAGCCAAAATATCAACAAGAGAATACCTTCCATAATTACAAGGCTACAATCCATTGGAGTATAAAAAATCTCGACAACAGACTACCTTCCATAATGACAAGGCTACCATCCATTAAAGTAACTTAAATCTCGTACACAAACTACCTTCCATAATGACTAGGCTACCATCCATTGGACTAACAAAGATATCGACAACAAACTACCTTCCATAACGACAAGGCTACAATCCATTATAGTAACAAAAATCTTAACAATAGACTACCTTCCATAATGACAAGTTAACCATCCATTGTAGTGACAAAAATCTCGATAATATACTACCTTCTATATTGACAACGCTACCATCCATTGGAATAACAAAAATCTCGACAACAGACTACGTTCCATAATGACAAGGCTACCATCCCTAAGAGTAACAAAAATCTGGACAACAGATTGCCTTCCATAATGACAAGGCTACCATCCATTGGAGTAACAAATATATCACCCACATACTACCTTCAATAATGACAAGGCTACCATCCCTTAGAGTATCAAAAATCACGACAACATACTACTTTTCATAATGACAAGGCTACCATCCATTGGAATAATAAAAATATCGTACACAAACTACCTTCCATAACGACAAGGCTACCATCCATTGGAGTAACAAAGATATCGACAACATACTACCTTCCATAATGACAAGGCTACCATCCCTTAGAGTAACAAAAATCACGACAACAGACTACCTTTCATAATGACAAGGTTACCATCCATTGGAATAACAAAAATATCGTACACAAACTACCTTCAATAATGACTAGTTTTCCATCCATTGGAGTGACAAAGATATCGACCACAGACTTCCTTCTATAATGACAAGGCTACAATCCATTGTAGTAACAAAAATCTCAACAACAAATTACCTTCCATAATGACAAGGCTACCATTCATTGTAGTGACAATAATCTAAACAATATACTACCTTCTATAATGACAAGTCCCCCATCCATTGGAGTAACAAAAATCTCGACAACAGACTACCTTCCATAATGACAAGGATACAATCTATTATAGTAACAAAGATCTCGACAATAGACTACCTTTCATAATGACAAGGCTACCATCCATTGGAATAACAAAAATCTCGACAACAGACTACATTCCATAATGACAAGGCTACCATCCCTTAGAGTAACAAAAATCTCGACAACAGACTGCCTTCCATAATGACAAGGCTACAATCCCTTGTATTATAAATTATCTTGACAATAGACTAACTTCCATAATGACAAGGCTAACATCCATTGGAGTAACTAAAATCTCGTACACAAACTACCTTCCATAATGACTAGGCTACCATCCATTAGAGTAACAAAGATATCAACAACAGACTACCTTCCACAACGACAAGGATACAATCCATTATAGTAACAAAAATCTCGACAACAGACTACCTTCCATAATGACAAGGCTACCATCCATTAAAGTAACTTAAATCTCGTACACAAACTACCTTCCATAATGAGTAGGCTACCATCCATTGGACTAACAAAGATATCTACAACAAACTACCTTCCATAACGACAAGGCTACAATCCATTATAGTAACTAAAATCTTAACAACAGATTACCTTCCATAATGACAAGGCTACCATCCATTGTAGTGACAAAAATCTCGATAATATACTACCTTCTATATTGACAATGCTACCATCAATTGGAATAACAAAAATCTCGACAACAGACTACGTTCCATAATGACAAAGCTACCATCACTAAGAGTAACAAAAATCTGGACAACAGACTACCTTCCATAACGACAAGGCTACCATCCATTGGAGTAACAAAGATATCGACAACATACTACTTTCCATAATGACAAGGCTACAATCCCTTAGAGTAACAAAAATCACGACAACAGACTACCTTTCATAATGACAAGGCTACCATCCATTGAAATAACAAAAATATTGTACACAAACTACCTTCAATAATGACTAGTCTACCATCCATTGGAGTGACAAAGATATCGACAACAGACTACCTTCCATAATGACAAGGCTACAATCCATTGTAGTAACAAAAATATCGACAACAGATTACCTTCCATAATGACATGGCTACCATTCATTGTACTGATAAAAATCTCAATAATATACTACCTTCTATAATGACAAGTCCCCCATCCATTGGAGTAACAAAAATCTCGACAACAGACTACCTCCCATAATGACAAGGATACAATCTATTATAGTAACAAAAATCTCGACAATAGACTACCTTTCATAATGACAAGGCTACCATCCATTGGAATAACAAAAATCTCGACAACAGACTACATTCCATAATGACAAGGCTACCATCCCTTAGAGTAACAAAAATCACAACGACAGACTACCTTCCATAATGACAAGGCTATTATCCCTTGTAGTATAAATTATCTTGACAATAGACTACCTTCCATAATGACAAGGCTAACATCCATTGGAGTAACTAAAATCTCGTACACAAACTACCTTCCATAATGACTAGGCTACCATCCATTAGAGTAACAAAGATATCGACAACAGACTACCTTCCACAACGACAAGGATACAATCCATTATAGTAACTAAAATCTTAACAACAGATTACCTTCCATAATGACAAGGCTACCATCCATTGTAGTGACAAAAATCTCGATAATATACTACCTTCTATATTGACAATGCTACCATCCATTGGAATAACAAAAATCTCGACAACAGACTACGTTCCATAATGACAAAGCTACCATCACTAAGAGTAACAAAAAACTGGACAACAGACTACCTTCCATAACGACAAGGCTACCATCCATTGGAGTAACAAAGATATCGACAACATACTACTTTCCATAATGACAAGGCTACAATCCCTTAGAGTAACAAAAATCACGACAACAGACTACCTTTCATAATGACAAGGCTACCATCCATTGAAATAACAAAAATATCGTACACAAACTACCTTCAATAATGACTAGTCTACCATCCATTGGAGTGACAAAGATATCAACAACAGACTACCTTCCATAATGACAAGGCTACAATCCATTGTAGTAACAAAAATATCGACAACAGATTACCTTCCATAATGACATGGCTACCATTCATTGTACTGATAAAAATCTCAACAATATACTACCTTCTATAATGACAAGTCCCCCATCCATTGGAGTAACAAAAATCTCGACAACAGACTACCTTCCATAATGACAAGGATACAATCTATTATAGTAACAAAAATCTCGACAATAGACTACCTTTCATAATGACAAGGCTACCATCCATTGGAATAACAAAAATCTCGACAACAGACTACATTCCATAATGACAAGGCTACCATCCCTTAGAGTAACAAAAATCACAACGACAGACTACCTTCCATAATGACAAGGCTACTATCCATTGTTGTAACAAAAAATTAGACAACAGACTACCTTCCATAATGACAAGGCTACCATCCATTGCAGTAACAAAAATGCTGACAATAGACTACCTTCCATAATGACAAGGCTACCATCCATTGGAGTAACAGAAATCTAGACAAAACACTACCTTCCATAATGACAAGGCTACCATCCATTGGAGTAACAAAAATCTCGACAACTGACTACCTTTCATAATGACAAGGCTATCGTCCATTGGAATAACAAAAATCTCGACAACAGACTATGTTCCATAATGACGAGGCTACAATTCATTGGAGTATAAAAAATCTTGACAATAGACTACCTTCAAGAATGATAAGGCTACCATCCATTGGAGTAACAAAAATCTCGACAGATGACTACCTTCCATAATGACTAGGTTACCATCCATTGGAGTAACAAAGATATCGACAACAGACTACCTTCTATAACGACAAGGCTACAATCCATTGTAGTAACAAAAATCTTGACAACAGACTACCTTCCATAATGACAAGGCTACTATCCATTGTTGTAACAAAAAACTAGACAACAGACTGTCTTCCATAATGACAAGGCTACCATCCATTGCAGTAACACAAATCGCGACAATAGACTGCCTTCCATAAAGACAAGGCTACGATCCATTGGAGTAACAGAAATCTAGAAAAAACAGTGACTTCCATAATGACAAGGCTACCATCCATTGGAGTAACAAAAATCTCGACAACTGACTACCTTTCATAATAACAAGGGTACCATCCATTGGAATAACAAAAATCTCGACAACATACTATGTTCCATAATTACAAGGCTACAATCCATTGGAGTATAAAAAATCTCGACAACAGACTACCTTCGAGAATGACAAGGCTACCATCCATTGGAGTAACAAAAATCTCGGCAACAGACTACCTTCCATAATGACTAGGTTAGCATCCATTGGAGTAACAAAGATATCGACAACAGACTACCTTCTATAACGACAAGGCTACAATCCATTGTAGTAACAAAAATCTCGATAACAGACTACCTTGCATAATGACAAGGCTACCCTCCATTGTAGTAAAAAAAATATCCACAATAGACTACCTTCCATAATGACAAGGCTACCATCCATTTGAGTAACAAAAATATCCACAAGAGACTACCTTCCATAATGATAAGGCTACAATCCATTGGAGTATAAAAAATCTCGACAACCGACTACCTTCCATAATGACAAGGCTACCATCCATTGGAATAACAAAGATATCGACAACATAATACCTTCCATAATGACAAGGCGACCATCCATTGGAGTAACAAAAATCACGACACCAGACTACCTTTCATAATGACAAGTCTACCATTCATTGGAAAAACAAAAATATCGATAACACACTACCTTCCATAATGACAAGGCTACCATCCAATGGAGTAACCAAAATCTCGACAATAGACTACCTTCCCTAATGACAAGTCTACCATCCATTGGAGTAAAAAAATATGAACAACAGACTACCGTCCTTAATGACAAGGCTACCATCCATTGGAGTAACAGAAATAACAACGATAGACTACCTTACATAATAACAAGGCTAACATCCATTGTAGTAACAAAAATCTCAACAACAGACTACCTTACATAATGATAAGGCTACCATCCATTGGAGTAACAGAAATCTGGACAACAGACTACCTTCCGTAATGACAAGGCTACCGTCCATTGGAGTAACAAAAATCTCGACAGCAGACTACCTTCCATAATTACAAGGGTACCATCATTTGAGTAACAAAAATATCCACAAGAGACTACGTTCCATAATGATAAGGCTACAATCCATTGGAGTATAAAAAATCTCGACAACAGACTACCTTCCATAATGAGAAGGCTACCATCCATTGGAGTAACAAAAATCTCGACAACAGACTACCTTATATAATTACAAGGCTACCATCCATTGTAGTGACAAAAATCTTGGCAATAGACTGCCTTCCATAATGACAAGGCTACAATCCACTAGAGTAACAAAAATCTTGACAACATACTACCTTTCATAATGACAAGGTTACAATCTATTATTGTAACAAAAATCTCGACAACTGACTACCTTTCATAATGACAAGGCTACCGTCCATCGGAATAACAAAAATCTCGACAACAGACTATGTTCCATAATGACAAGGCTACCATCCCTTATAGTAATAAAAATCTCAACAACAGACTACCTTCCATAATGACAAGGCTACAATCCACTGGAGTAACAAAAATCTCGACAACATACTACCTTCCATAATGACAAGTTTACAATCTATTATGGTAACAAAAATCTCGACAACTGACTACCTTTCATAATGACAAGGCTACCGTCCATTGGAATAAAAAAAATCATGACAACAGACTATGTTCCTTAATGACAAGGCTACAATCCATTGTAGTAAAAAAATCTCGACAATAGACTACCTTCCATAATGAAAAGGCTACCATCCATTGGAGTAACAAAGATATCGATAACATACTACCTTCCATAATGACAAGGATACCATCCATTGGAGTAACAAAAATCTCGACAACAGACTAACTTCCATAATGACAAGGCTACAATACATTGGAGTAACAAAAATATCGACAACATTCGACCTTCCATAATGACAAGGCTACCATGCATTGGAAGAACAAAAATATCGACAACACACTACCTTCCATAATGACAAGGCTACCATCCCTTAGAGTAACAAAAATATCGACAACAGACTACCTTCCATAATGACAAGTCTACCATCCATTGGAGTAACAAAGATATCGATAACATACTACATTCCACAATGACAAGGATACCATCCATTGGAGTAACAAAAATCTCGACAACAGACTACCTTCCATAATGACTAGGCTACCATCCTTTGGAGTAACAAAGATATCGATAACAGATAACCTTCCATAACGGCAAGGCTACAATCCATTGTAGTAACAAAAATCTCGACAACAGACTACATTCCATAATGACAAGGCTACCATCCATTGTAGTCACAAAAATCTCCAAAATAGACTACCTTCCATAATTACAAGGCTACCATCCACTGGAGTAACAAAAATCTCGACAACATACTACCTTCCATAATGACAAGCCTACAATCTATTATAGAAACCAAAATCTCGACAACAGACTACCTTTCATAATGACAAGGCTACCGTCGATTGGAATAACAAAAATCTCGACAACAGACTATGTTCCATAATGACAAGGCTACCATCCCTTAGAGTAACAAAAATCTCAACAATAAACTGCCTTCCATAATGACAAGACTACCATCCATTGGAGTAACAAAGATATCGATAACATACTACCTTCCACAATGACAAGGCTACCATCCCTTAGAGTATAAAAAATCATGACAATAGACTACCTTCCATAATGACAAGGCTACCATCCATTGTTGTAACAAATAACTAGACAATAGAATACCTTCCATAATGACAAGGCTACCATCCATTGCAGTAACAAAAATCCCGACAATAGACTACCTTCCATAATGACAAGGCTACCATCCATTGGAGTAACAGAAATCTCGAAAAAACAGTGACTTCCATAATGACAAGGCTACCATCCATTAGAGTAACAAAAATCTAGAAAACTGACTACCTTTCATAATGATAAGGCTACCGTCCATTGGAATAACAAAAATCTCAACAACAGACTATGTTCTATAATGACGAGGCTACAATCCATTGGAGTATAAAAAATCTCGACAACAGACTACCTTCGAGAATGACAAGGCTACCATCCATTGGAGTAACAAAAATCTCGACAGCAGACTACCTTCCATAATGACTAGGTTAGCATCCATTGGAGTAACAAAGATATCGACAACAGACTACCTTCTATAACGGCAAGGCTACAATCCATTGTAGTAACAAAAATCTCGACAACAAACTACCTTGCATAATGACAAGGCTACCATCCATTGTAGTAAAAATTATATCCACAATAGACTACCTTCCATAATGACAAGGCTACCATCCATTGGAGTAACAAAAATCTCGACAACAGACTACTTTCCATAATGACAAGGCTACCATCCATTGGAGTAACAAAGATATCGACAACATAATACCTTCCATAATGACAAGGCTACCATCCATTGGAGTAAAAAAAATCACGACACCAGACTACCTTTCATAATGACAAGTCTACCATTCATTGGAAAAACAAAAATATCGAGAACACACTACCTTCCATAATGACAAGGCTACCATCCAATGGAGTAACAAAAATCTCGACAATAGACTACCTTCTCTAATGACAAGTGTTGTACCCCAAAATTTTCCCTCGCATTTTTCCTCAAAAAAATCACAACTTCAGGCGTTTCCTGATTTTTCAAACTGGCTCAAGAATCGGTCAAACAGACTTTTCTCATCAGTCAGACACAATTAGGGTTTTACTGATTTTCAGGGCTCTAGAATGTTTCAAACAGTTGGTTTAGGGTTTTGGTTGATTTTGGCTCAACTTTGATCAGGCGAATGTTCTTTGGCATTTAATCAGGAATTAGGGTTTTTGTGCGCGCGTTCTCAGAAAGATTTAAATTCTATAGCACTTTTCAAGTTATGCTGAGATATGGATTGAAACATGTGGATTGAGTTCGCACTGTGTGATTAAATCAGTGAAAGGATACATTCAGTTTGAATTTGCAGTGTTTGGTAAAAATCAGTAAAAAGGGGAATGCGTCTGATCAGTTGTTGTGATTAACTGTTGTTTTGCTTTGGATGTTTGAAACGCCAGGTTTAACTGATCAAATGCTAAAGCATTGTTTATTTAAATTATTTATTATTCTAAGATTAAATGATTGGAATTTATTTTCAATTATTTTAATTAAATAATTATAAATAATAAATAAACAATTGGAGAAAAAAAGAATTAATTGGATAATAAAACTTTTTATTTATTTTTAAATTATTCGTACAATTATTGTTTACAATTTATTTACAAAAATGATTTTACAAGTAATTTAAACCTAAATAAAACTATCCTAAACATTTTTCTAATCTTCAATTCTTCATCTGCTATCCCTTGCTCCAGTGCTCCATTTTAATTATTCATCTGCAAAGAAAAGAAGGAAAGTCAATGATAGATAAATAAATAAAAGAGACAGATAAAATTACAGTTCATCATTAAGGGCAACTGATTGGGATCAGTTAACCCTCTCTGCAAATCACGGGATTTCTCCCGGTTCACAAAGAGGGAGGAATATTTATTTGCTAAACTTTGAATGCACAAATATAAAGAATGCATAAGTCAAAATTATCAAACCACTGCACAGTTCAAATCAAACTACAAAGTCCAAACTAAAAGTCCAAACTCAAACTTTCGGTAAAATATGTCAAACTGTACAAGGCTATCCAAAAAAACTGCCAAAAGAAGATATCAAAGTATCAAAAGGTACAAAGTGCAGCACAAAATCTGGAGGAAAAGGGACAAATATGCAGAGGAAGATTAATATGCAAGCAAGCTAATTCTTATCATCATTTCCCAATGCTGCCCTTTCAGAAAAAAAAGTACACATAAAAACATTGTTTATATTGAAGTGTACTGGAGAGAGAAAGAAGAGAGAAAAAGCAGGTTTTGCAGGCTTAGGCTTTAGGCATGAAGAAAATATAAAAAGAACCTGTCAATAGAACAGTAGGAGGAGGCAGCCAAACAACTAAAACAAAAAGAAGCATCAGGTTTTAAACAAGAAAAGACAATAGCATAAACCCTCATACCCTGTCAAGCCTTGCCATTAAAAAACAAAAACCACTGTCAAACTAAAGCAAGTAACATCAAAACCTGCATCAGACCTGCATAAACCTCACCACAAACCAGATAACCTGCAAGCAAGGCCAAGCCTTAAACTCAAAGCCTTGGTTCAAAAACCTCTACAAGACCTTCCTGCCTTAAACCAACAAAGATAAAACCTACTGGCCTCCATCAAACACACACCCTGCCTGAAGCCTAACAAAAACCAGAAAAGCCTTAAGCCCTGAACCAGGCCTGAAACCTTAGCCTAACAAGAAACCAGTAAAGCCTTAAGCTCAACAAACCTGCTGAAGCCTGCATTAAGCCTAAAACCTGTAATAACCAGGATATTCACAATAAACCAGAAAACCTGTAACCTATAACAAACATCCAAAGCCTTGAACCTGTAACACCAATCTGAGCCAAAAGCCTTTTAACCTACAAAACTCACCAAAAGGCCAAGTTTTGCAAGCCTGATCCTCAAAGCCATTAACCTGATGTCCAAACCTCAGGCCAGAACATAACTTAAAACAAAATATCCAACACACAACCAACCAAGCATATTAACCTTGAAATATCCAAACACGCCCTCAGAACATTCATCATTGGGCAAGCGTCCAGGCAACAGAAGAAAGAGATAAAAAAGCATACAAAGGCATCATATAACAGTCAAGCATACTCAAGCATTCAAGGCCACCCATCAAAACCCTCAGAACCCTAGGTTCATCATTGGACAAAGAAGCATATTAAGCAACGAGCATACAGTAAAAGAGAAGAAGAAAGAAGTGAAATCAGAAAAGGTTTTCAGGCCATAATCATCATCAAACCCTAATACAAGCAAAGAGTAACACAAATCAGGGTTCCAAGTCCATCATCATCGAACCTCCGCCCTCCGGCCATCCTCAGCGCCTCCGGTCCGCCTCGTCTCCATCTCCCAAAAGCCTAAGGTATAAACCCCTTCCCTTCTTTTTTCGCTCACAGAAACGACAATAAAACACAAAATCAGATTCAATAATCAAAGAATCATGACATGCAAAGACAGAAATTAAAAAGAACCTTAAAGTGTCCAAAAACTCGTTACCTCTCTTGCCATCTTTAATTGAACAACTGTGAGGAGATGAGGACGGAAGCGGTGCCCGGTAGTCGAAGGTTGGAGGGGATCAATGGCCCTGGATTTGAGAGATGAAGGAAACGAACGAAGAAGATGAAGATGAAATCAAAATAGCGCCTCTGTCTCAATAAACCCTAAGCAATTCTCTAATGGAAACAAATTCTCATAACCCTAAAGCGTTCGTTTTAATAGTTGGGCCTCGTCCCATTCTCAGCGCCCAAGCCTTTTCTGTTTTCCATCATACACCCCCCTTATTTGTCTTCTGTTTGGGCCATAACCTCCCAAAGGCCTATTCAAAAAACTTTAACTTTTTTTATATAAAACAGACTTTATCTTCTTTTTGTTAATAAATTAACTTAACCTTTTTACATCAATTTTTTTCTTTTTTAGTTCTGAACAAAAATATCCACAAGAGACTACCTTCCATAATGACAAGGCTACAATCCATTGGAGTATAAAAAATATCGACAACAGACTACCTTCCATAATGACAAGGCTACCATCCATTGGAGTAACAAAAATCTCGACAACAGACTACCTTCTATAATGACAAGGCTACCATCCATTGTAGTGACAACAATCTCGACAATAGACTACCTTCCATAATGACAAGGCTACAATCCACTGGAGTAACAAAAATCTTGACAACATACTACCTTTCATAATGATAAGGTTACAATCTATTATAGTAACAAAAATCTCGACAACTGACTACCTTTCATAATGACAAGGCTACCGTCCATCGGATTAACAAAAATCTAGACAACAGACTATGTTCTATAATGACAAGGCTTCCATCCCTTATAGTAACAAAAATCTCGACAACAGACTACCTTCCATAATGACAAGGCTACAATCCACTGGAGTAACAAAAATCTCGACAACATACTACCTTCCATAATGACAAGTTTACAATCTATTATAGTAACAAAAATCTCGACAACTGACTACCTTTCATAATGACAAGGCTACCGTCCATTGGAATAAAAAAAATCTTGACAATAAACTATGTTCCTTAATGACAAGGCTACAATCCATTATAGTAATAAAATCTAGACAATAGACTACCTTCCATAATGACAAGGCTACCATCCGTTGGAGTAACAAAGATATCGATAACATACTACCTTCCATAATGACAAGGATACCATCCATTGGAGTAACAAAAATCTCGACAACAGACTAACTTCCAGAATGACAAGGCTTCAATACATTGGAGTAACAAAAATCTCGACAACATTCTACCTTCCATAATGACAAGGCTACCATGCATTGGAAGAACAAAAATATCGACAACATACTACCTTCCATAATGACAAGGCTACCATCCCTTAGAGTAACAAAAATCTCGACAACAGACTACCTTCCATAATTACAAGGCTACCATCCATGGGAGTAACAAAGATATCGATAACATACTACCTTCCACAATGACAAGGATACCATCCATTGGAGTAACAAAAATCTAGACAACATACTACCTTCCATAATGACTAGGCTACCATCCTTTGGAGTAACAAAGATATCGATAACAGATAACCTTCCATAACGGCAAGGCTACAATCCATTGTAGTAACAAAAATCTCGACAATAGACTACCTTCAATAATGACAAGGCTACCATCCATTGTAGTGACCAAAATCTCTACAATAGACTACTTTCCATAATTACAAGGCTACCATCCACTGGAGTAACAAAAATCTCGACAACATACTACCTTCCATAATGACAAGCCTACAATCTATTATAGAAACCAAAATCTCGACAACAGACTACCTTTCATAATGCCAAGGCTACCTTCCATTGGAATAACAAAAATCTCGTCAAAAGACTATGTTCCATAATGACAACGCTACCATCCCTTAGTGTAACAAAAATCTCGACAACAGACTTCCTTCCATAATGACCAAACTACCATCCATTGGAGTAACAAAGATATCGACAACATACTACCTTCCATAATGACAAGGCTACCATCCCTTAGAGTAATAAAAATCATGACAATAGACTACCTTCCATAATGACAAGGCTACCATCCAATGGAGTAACAAAAATCTCGACAATGCACTACTTTCCATATTGACAAGTCTACCATCCATTGGAGTAACAAAAATATGAACAACAAACTACCGTCCTTAATAACAAGGCTACCATCCATTGGAGTAACAGAAATCACAACGACAAACTACCTTCCATAATGACAAGGCTACTATCCATTGTTGTAACAAAAAATTAGACAACAGACTACCTTCCATAATGACAAGGCTACCATCCATTGCAGTAACAAAAATCCTGACAATAGACTACCTTCCATAATAACAAGGCTACCATCCATTGGAGTAACAGAAATCTAGACAAAACACTACCTTCCAAAATGACAAGGCTACCATCCATTGGAGTAACAAAAATCTCAACAACTGACTACCTTTCATAATGACAAGGCTATCGTCCATTGGAATAACAAAAATCTCGACAACAGACTATGTTCCATAATGACGAGGCTATAATTCATTGGAGTATAAAAAATCTCGACAATAGACTACCTTCAAGAATGATAAGGCTACCATCCATTGGAGTAACAAAAATCTCGACAGATGACTACCTTCCATAATGACTAGGTTACCATCCATTGGAGTAACAAAGATATCGACAACAGACTACCTTCTATAACGACAAGGCTACAATCCATTGTAGTAACAAAAATCTCGACAACAGACTACCTTCCATAATGACAAGGCTACCATCCATTGTAGTAAAAAAAATATCAACAATAGACTACCTTCCATAATGATAAGGCAACCATCCATTGGAGTAACAAAAATCTCGACAGCAGACTACTTTCCATAATGACAAGGCTACCATCCATTGGAGTAACAAAGATATCGACAACATAATACCTTCCATAATGACAAGGCTACCGTCCATTGGAGTAACAAAAATCAGGACACTAGACTACCTTTCATAATGACAAGTCTACCATTCATTGGAAAAACAAAAATATCGACAACACACTACCTTCCATATGGACAATGCTACCATCCAATGGAGTAACAAAAATCTCGACAATATACTACCTTCCCTAATGACAAGTCTACCATCCATTGGAGTAAAAAAAATATGAACAACAGACTATCGTCCTTAATGACAAGGCTACCATCCATTGGAGTAACAGAAATCACAACGACAAACTACCTTACATAATGACAAGGCTAACATACATTTTAGTAACAAAAATCTCAACAACAAACTACCTTACATAATGATAAGGCTACCATCCATTGGATTAACAGAAATCTGGACAACAGACTACCTTCCGTAATGACAAGGCTACCGTCCATTGGAGTAACAAAAATCTCGACAGCAGACTACCTTCCATAATGACAAGGGTACCATCATTTGAGTAACAAAAATATCCACAAGAGACTACCTTCCTTAATGAAAAGGCTACAAACCATTCGAGTATAAAAAATCTCGACAACAGACTACCTTCCATAATGACAAGGCTACCATCCATTGGAGTAACAAATATCTCGACAATAGACTACCTTCTATAATGACAAGGCTACCATCCATTGTAGTGACAAAAATCTCGACAATAGACTACCTTCCATAATGACAAGGCTACAATCCACTGGAGTAACAAAAATCTCGACAACATACTACCTTTCATAATGATAAGGTTACAATCTATTATAGTAACAAAAATCTCGACAACTGACTACCTTTCATAATGATAAGGCTACCGTCCATCGTATTAACAAAAATCTAGACAATAGACTATGTTCCATAATGACAAGGCTTCCATCCCTTATAGTAACAAAAATCTCGACAACAGACTACCTTTCATAATGACAAGGCTACAATCCACTGGAGTAACAAAAATCTCGACAACATACTACCTTCCATAATGACAAGTTTACAATCTATTATAGTAACAAAAATCTCGACAACTGACTACCTTTCATAATGACAAGGCTACCATCCATTGGAATAAAAAAAATCTTGACAACAGACTATGTTCTTTAATGACAAGGCTACAATCCATTGTAGTAATAAAATCTCGATAATAGACTACCTTCCATAATGACAAGGCTACCATCCGTTGGAGTAACAAAGATATCGATAACATACTACCTTCCATAATGACAAGGATACCATCCATTGGAGTAACAAAAATCTCGACAACTGACTACCTTTCATAATGACAAGGCTACAATACATTGGAGTAACAAAAATCTCAACAACATTCTACCTTCCATAATGACAAGGCTACCATCCATTGGAGTAACAAAAATCTCGACAACAGACTACCTTCCATAATGACTAGGCTACCATCCTTTGGAGTAACAAAGATATCGATAACAGATAACCTTCCATAACGGCAAGGCTACAATCCATTATAGTAACAAAAATCTCCACAACAGACTACCTTCCATAATGACAAGGCTACCATCCATTGTAGTGACAAAAATCTGTACAATAGACTACCTTCCATAATTACAAGGCTACCATCCACTGGAGTAACAAAAATCTCGACAACATACTACCTTCCATAATGACAAGCCTACAATCTATTATAGAAACCAAAATCTCGACAACAGACTACCTTTCATAATGCCAAGGCTACCGTCCATTGGAATAACAAAAATCTCGTCAAAAGACTATGTTCCATAATGACAAGGCTACCATCCCTTAGTGTAACAAAAATCTCGACAACAGACTTCCTTCCATAATGACCAAACTACCATCCATTGGAGTAACAAAGATATCGACAACATACTACCTTCCATAATGACAAGGCTACCATCCCTTAGAGTAACAAAAATCATGACAATAGACTACCTTCCATAATGACAAGGCTACCATCCAATGGAGTAACAAAAATCTCGACAATGCACTACTTTCCATATTGACAAGTCTACCATCCATTGGAGTAACAAAAATCTGAACAACAAACTACCGTCCTTAATAACAAGGCTACCATCCATTGGAGTAACAGAAATCACAACGACAAACTACCTTCCATAATGACAAGGCTACTATCCATTGTTGTAACAAAAAATTAGACAACAGACTACCTTCCATAATGACAAGGCTACCATCCATTGCAGTAACAAAAATCCTGACAATAGACTACCTTCCATAATGACAAGGCTACCATCCATTGGAGTAACAGAAATCTAGACAAAACACTACCTTCCATAATGACAAGGCTACCATCCATTGGAGTAACAAAAATCTCGACAACTGACTACCTTTCATAATGACAAGGCTATCGTCCATTGGAATAACAAAAATCTCGACAACAGACTATGTTCCATAATGACGAGGCTATAATTCATTGGAGTATAAAAAATCTCAACAATAGACTACCTTCAAGAATGATAAGGCTACCATCCATTGGAGTAACAAAAATCTCGACAGATGACTACCTTCCATAATGACTAGGTTACCATCCATTGGTGTAACAAAGATATCGACAACAGACTACCTTCTATAACGACAAGGCTACAATCCATTGTAGTAACAAAAATCTCGACAACAGACTACCTTCCATAATGACAAGGCTACCATCCATTGTAGTAAAAAAAATATCAACAATAGACTACCTTCCATAATGATAAGGCAACCATCCATTGGAGTAACAAAAATCTCGACAGCAGACTACTTTCCATAATGACAAGGCTACCATCCATTGGAGTAACAAAGATATCGACAACATAATACCTTCCATAATGACAAGGCTACCGTCCATTGGAGTAACAAAAATCAGGACACTAGACTACCTTTCATAATGACAAGTCTACCATTCATTGGAAAAACAAAAATATCGACAACACACTACCTTCCATATGGACAATGCTACCATCCAATGGAGTAACAAAAATCTCGACAATATACTACCTTCCCTAATGACAAGTCTACCATCCATTGGAGTAAAAAAAATATGAACAACAGACTACCGTCCTTAATGACAAGGCTACCATCCATTGGATTAACAAAAATCACAACGACAGACTACCTTACATAATGACAAGGCTAACATCCATTGTAGTAACAAAAATCTCAACAACAGACTACCTTACATAATGATAAGGCTACCATCCATTGGAGTAACAGAAATCTGAACGATAGACTACTTTCCGTAATGACAAGGCTACCGTCCATTGGAGTAACAAAAATCTCGACAGCAGACTACCTTCCATAATGACACGGGTACCATCATTTGAGTAACAAAAATATCCACAAGAGACTACCTTCCTTAATGACAAGGCTACAAACCATTCGAGTATAAAAAATCTCGACAACGGCCTACCTTCCATAATGACAAGGCTACCATCCATTGGAGTAACAAAAATCTCGACAACAGACTTCCTTCTATAATGACAAGGCTACCATCCATTGTAGTGACAAAAATCTCGACAATATACTACCTTCCATAATGACAAGGCTACAATCCACTGGAGTAACAAAAATCTCGACAACATACTACCTTTCATAATGATAAGGTTATAATATATTATAGTAACAAAAATCTCGACAACTGACTACCTTTCATAATGATAAGGCTACCTTCCATCGGATTAACAAAAATCTAGACAACAGACTATGTTCCATAATGACAAGGCTTCCATCCCTTATAGTAACAAAAATCTCGACAACAGACTACCTTCCATAATGACAAGGCTACAATCCACTAGACTAACAAAAATCTCGACAACATACTACCTTCCATAATGACAAGTTTACAATCTATTACAGTAACAAAAATCTCGACAATAGACTACCTTCCATAATGACAAGGCTACCATCCATTGGAGTAACAAAGATATCGATAACATACTACCTTCCATAATGACAAGGATACCATCCATTGGAGTAACAAATATCTCGACAACAAACTAACTTCCAGAATGACAAGGCTACAATACATTGGAGTAACAAAAATCTCGACAACATTCTACATTCCATAATGACAAGGCTACCATGCATTGGAAGGACAAAAATATCGACAACACACTACCTTCCATAATGACAAGGCTACCATCCCTTAGAGTAACAAAAATCTCGACAACAGACTCCCTTCCATAATGACAAGGCTACCATCCATGGGAGTAACAAAGATATCGATAACATACTACCTTCCACAATGACAAGGATACCATCCATTGGAGTAACAAAAATCTCGACAACAGACTACCTTCCATAATGACTAGGCTACCATCCTATGGAGTAACAAATATATCGATAACAGATAACCTTCCATAACGGCAAGGCTACAATCCATTCTAGTAACAAAAATCTCGACAACAGACTACCTTCCATAATGACAAGGCTACCATCCATTGTAGTGACCAAAATCTCTACAATAGACTACTTTCCATAATTACAAGGCTACCATCCACTGGAGTAACAAAAATCTCGACAACATACTACCTTCCATAATGACAAGCCTACAATCTATTATAGAAACTAAAATCTCGACAACAGACTTCCTTTCATAATGACAAGGCTACCGTCCATTGGAATAACAAAAATCTCGACAACAGACTATGTTCCATAATGACAAGGCTACCATCCCTTAGTGTAACAAAAATCTCGACAACAGACTGCCTTCCATAATGACAAAACTACCATCCATTGGAGTAACAAAGATATCGACAACATACAACCTTCCATAATGACAAGGCTACCATCCCTTAGAGTAACAAAAATCATGACAATAGACTACCTTCCATAATGACAAGGCTACCATCCAATGGAGTAACAAAAATCTCGACAATACACTACTTTCCATATTGACAAGTCTACCATCCATTGGAGTAAAAAAATTTGAACAACAGACTATCGTCCTTAATGACAAGGCTACCATCCATTGGAGAAACAAAAATCACAACGACAGACTACCTTCCATAATGACAAGGCTACCATCCATTGTTGTAACAAAAAACTAGACAACAGACTACCTTCCATAATGACAAGGCTACCATCCATTGCAGTAACAAAAATCCCGACAATAGACTACCTTCCATAATGACAAGGCTACCATCCATTGGAGTAACATAAATCTAGACAAAACACTACCTTCCATAATGACAAGGCTACCATCCATTGGAGTAACAAAAATCTCGACAACTGACTACCTTTCATAATGACAAGGCTACCGTCCATTGGAATAACAAAAAATCTCGACAACAGACTATGTTCCATAATGACGAGGCTACAATTCATTGGATTATAAAAAATCTCGAGAATAGACTACCTTCAAGAATGACAAGGCTACCATCCATTGGAGTAACAAAAATCTCGACAGCAGACTACCTTCCATAATGACTAGGTTACCATCCATTGGAGTAACAAAGATATCGACAATAGACTACCTTCTATAACGACAAGGCTACAATCCATTGTAGAAACAAAAATATCGACAACAGACTACCTTCCATAATGACAAGGCTACCATCCATTGTAGTAAAAAAAATATCCACAAAAGACTACCTTCCATAATGAAAAGGCAACCATCCATTGGAGTAACAAAAATCTCGACAGCAGACTACTTTCCATACTGACAAGGCTACCATCAATTGGAGTAACAAAGATATCGACAACATAATACCTTCCATAATGACAAGGCTACCGTCCATTGGAGTAACAAAAATCACGACACCAGACTACCTTTCATAATGACAAGTCTACCATTCATTGGAAAAACAAAAATATTGACAACACACTACCTTCCATATAGACAATGCTACCATCCAATGGAGTAACAAAAATCTCGACAATATACTACCTTCCCTAATGACAAGTCTACCATCCATTGGAGTAAAAAAAATATGAACAACAGACTATCGTCCTTAATGACAAGGCTACCATCCATTGGAGTAACAGAAATCACAACGACAGACTACCTTACATAATGACAAGGCTAACATCCATTTTAGTAACAAAAATCTCAACAACAAACTACCTTACATAATGATAAGGCTACCATCCATTGGAGTAACAGAAATCTGGACAACAGACTACCTTCCGTAATGACAAGGCTACCGTCCATTGGAGTAACAAAAATCTCGACAGCAGACTACCTTCCATAATGACAAGGGTACCATCATTTGAGTAACAAAAATATCCACAAGAGACTACCTTCCATAATGACAAGGCTACAATCCATTGGAGTATAAAAAATCTCGACAACAGACTACCTTCCATAATGACAAGGCTACCATCCATTGGAGTAACAAAAATCTCGACAACAGACTACCTTCTATAATGACAAGGCTACCATCCATTGTAGTGACAAAAATCTCGACAATAGACTACCTTCCATAATGACAAGGCTACAATCCACTGGAGTAACAAAAATCTCGACAACATACTACCTTTCACAATGATAAGGTTACAATCTATTATAGTAACAAAAATCTCGAAAATTGACTACCTTTCATAATGATAAGGCTACCGTCCATCGTATTAACAAAAATCTAGACAATAGACTATGTTCCATAATGACAAGGCTTCCATCCCTTATAGTAACAAAAATCTCGACAACAGACTACCTTCCATAATGACAAGGCTACAATCCACTGGAGTAACAAAAATCTCGACAACATACTACCTTCCATAATGACAAGTTTACAATCTATTATAGTAACAAAAATCTCGACAACTGACTACCTTTCATAATGACAAGGCTACCATCCATTGGAATAAAAAAATCTTGACAACAGACTATGTTCTTTAATGACAAGGCTACAATCCATTGTAGTAATAAAATCTCGACAATAGACTACCTTCCATAATGACAAGGCTACCATCCGTTGGAGTAACAAAGATATCGATAACATACTACCTTCCATAATGACAAGGATACCATCCATTGGAGTAACAAAAATCTCGACAACAGACTAACTTCCAGAATGACAAGGCTACAATACATTGGAGTAACAAAAATCTCGACAACATTCTACCTTCCATAATGACAAGGCTACCATCCATTGGAGTAACAAAAATCTCGACAACAGACTACCTTCCATAATGACTAGGCTACCATCCTTTGGAGTAACAAAGATATCGATAACAGATAACCTTCCATAACGGCAAGGCTACAATCCATTGTAGTAACAAAAATCTCGACAACAGACTACCTTCCATAATGACAAGGCTACCATCCATTGTAGTGACAAAAATCTGTACAATAGACTACCTTCCATAATTACAAGGCTACCATCCACTTGAGTAACAAAAATCTCGACAACATACTACCTTCCATAATGACAAGCCTACAATCTATTATAGAAACCAAAATCTCGACAACAGACTACCTTTCATAATGACAAGGCTACCGTCCATTGGAATAACAAAAATCTCGACAACAAACTATGTTCCATAATGACAAGGCTACCATCCCTTAGAGTAACAAAAATCTCGACAATAAACTGCCTTCCATAATGACAAGACTACCATCCATTGGAGTAACAAAGATATCGACATCATACTACCTTCCACAATGACAAGGCTACCATCCCTTAGAGTATAAAAAATCATGACAATAGACTACCTTCCATAATGACAAGGCTACCATCCCTTAGAGTAACAAAAATCATGACAATAGACTACCTTCCATAATGACAAGGCTACCATCCAATGGAGTAACAAAAATCTCGACAATACACTACTTTCCATATTGATAAGTCTACCATCCATTGGAGTAACAAAAATCTGAACAACAGACTACTGTCCTTAATGACAAGGCTACCATCCATTGGAGTAACATAAATTACAATGACAGACTACCTTCCATAATGACAAGGCTACCATCCATTGTTGTAACAAAAAACTAGACAACAGACTACCTTCCATAATGACAAGGCTACCATCCATTGCAGTAGCAAAAATCCCGACAATAGACTACCTTCCATAATGACAAGGCTACCATCCATTGGAGTAACCGAAATCTCGACAAAACACTACCTTCCATAATGACAAGGATACCATCCATTGCAATAACAAAAATCTCGACAACAGACTACCTTCCATAAGTATAAGGCTACCATCCATTGGAGTAACAAAAATCCCAACAATAAACTACCTTCCATAATGACAAGGCTACCATCCATTTGAGTAACAAAAATCTCGACAAAACACTACCTTCCATAATGACAAGGCTACCATCCATTGGAGTAACAAAAATTTCGATAGCAGACTACCTTCCATAATGAGAAGGGTACCATCATTAGAGCAACAAAAATATCCACAAGAGACTACCTTCCATAATGACAACGCTACAATCAATTGGAGTATAAAAAATCTCGACAACAGACTACCTTCCATAAAGACAAGGCTACCATCCATTGGAGTAACAAAAATCTCGACAATAAACTACCTTCCATAATGACTAGGTTACCATCCATTGGAGTGACAGAAATCTCGACAAAACACTACCTTCCATAATGACAAGGCTACCATCCTTTAGAGAAACAAAAATCATGATAACAGACTACCCTCTAGAATGACAAGGCTACCATCCAATGGAGTAACAAAAATCTGAACAACAGACTACCGTCCTAAATGACAAGGCTACCATCCATTGGAGTAACAAAAATCACAACGGAAAACTACCTTCCATAATGACAAGGCTACAATCCATTGTAGTAACAAAAATCTCGACAACAGACTACCTTCCATAATGACAAGGCTACCATCCATTGTTGTAACAAAAATCTAGACAACAGACTACCTTCCATAATGACAAGGCTACCATCCATTGGAGTAACAAAAATCCCGACAATAGACTACCTTCAATAATGACAAGGCTACCATCCATTGGAGTAACAGAAATTTGGATAGCAGACTACCTTCCATAATGATAAGGGTACCATCATTGGAGTAACAAAAATATCCACAAGAGACTACCTTCCATAATTACAAGGCTACAATCCTTTGGATTATAAAAAATCTCGACAACAGACTACCTTCCATAATGACAAAGCTACCATCCATTGGAGTTACAAAAATCTCGACAACACAATACCTACCATAATGACAAGGCTACCATCCACTAGAATAACAAAAATATCGACAACAGACTACCCACCATAATGACAAGGCTACCATCCATTGGGGTAACAGAAATCAAAACAACAGACTACCTTCCATAATGACAAGGCTACGATCCATTGTAGTAACAAAAATCTCGACAATAGACTACCTTCCATAATGAAAAGGCTACCATCCATTGTTGTAACAAAAAACTAGACAACAGACTACCTTCCATAATGACAAGGCTACCATCCATTACATTAATAAAAATCCCAAAAATAGACTACCTTCCATAATGACAAGGCTACCATCCATAGGAGTAACCGAAATCTCGACAAAACACTACCTTCCATAATGACAAGGATACCATCCATTGCAGTAACAAAAATCTCGACCACAGACTACCTTCCATAATGATAAGGCTACCATCCATTGGAGTAACAAAAATCCCAACAATAGACTACCTTCCATAATGACAAGGCTACCATCCATTTGAGTAACAAAAATCTCGACAAAACACTACCTTCCATAATGACAAGGCTACCATCCATTGGAGTAAGAAAAATCTCGATAACAGACTACCTTCCATAATGAGAAGGGTACCATCATTAGAGCAACAAAAATATCCACAAGAGACGACCTTCCATAATGACAACGCTACAATCAATTGGAGTATAAAAAATCTCGACAACAGACTACCATCCATAATGACAAGGCTACCATCCATTGGAGTAACAAAAATCTCGACAATAGACTACCTTCCATAATGACTAGGTTACCATCCATTGGAGTAACAAAGATATCGACAATAGACTACCTTCTATAACGACAAGGCTACAATCTATTGTAGTAACAAAAATCTCGACAACAGACTACCTTCCATAATGACAAGGCTACCATCCATTGTAGTAATAGAAATATTGACAATAGACTACCTTCCATAATGACAAGGCTACCATCCATTGGAGTAACAAAAATCTCGACAATAGAGTACCTTCCATAATGACAAGGCTAGCATCCATTGGAGTAACAGAAATCTGGACAACAAACTACCTTCTGTAATGACAAGGCTACCGTCCATTATAGTAACAAAAATCTCGAGAGCAGACTACCTTCCATAATGACAAGGGTACCATCATTTGAGTAACAAAAATATCCACAAGAGACTACCTTCCATAATGACAAGGATACAATCCATCGGAGTATTAAAAGTCACGACAACTGACTACCTTCCATAATGACAAGGCTACCATCCATTGCAGTAACAAAAATTTCGATAGCAGACTACCTTCCATAATGAGAAGGGTACCATCATTAGAGCAACAAAAATATCCACAAGAGACTACCTTCCATAATGACAACGCTACAATCAATTGGAGTATAAAAAATCTCGACAACAGACTACCTTCCATAAAGACAAGGCTACCATCCATTGTAGTGACAAAAATCTCGACAATAAACTACCTTCCATAATGACTAGGTTACCATCCATTGGAGTAACAGAAATCTCGACAAAACACTACCTTCCATAATGACAAGGCTACCATCCCTTAGAGAAACAAAAATCATGACAATAGACTACCCTCTAGAATGACAAGGCTACCATCCAATGGAGTAACAAAAATCTGAACAACAGACTACCGTCCTAAATGACAAGGCTACCATCCATTGGAGTAACAAAAATCACAACGGAAAACTACCTTCCATAATGACAAGGCTACAATCCATTGTAGTAACAAAAATCTCGACAACAGACTACCTTCCATAATGACAAGGCTACCATCCATTGTTGTAACAAAAATCTAGACAACAGACTACCTTCCATAATGACAAGGCTACCATCCATTGGAGTAACAAAAATCCCGACAATAGACTACCTTCAATAATGACAAGGCTACCATCCATTGGAGTAACAGAAATTTGGATAGCAGACTACCTTCCATAATGATAAGGGTACCATCATTGGAGTAACAAAAATATCCACAAGAGACTACCTTCCATAATTACAAGGCTACAATCCTTTGGATTATAAAAAATCTCGACAACAGACTACCTTCCATAATGACAAAGCTACCATCCATTGGAGTTACAAAAATCTCGACAACACAATACCTACCATAATGACAAGGCTACCATCCACTAAAATAACAAAAATATCGACAACAGACTACCCACCATAATGACAAGGCTACCATCCATTGGGGTAACAGAAATCACAACAACAGACTACCTTCCATAATGACAAGGCTACGATCCATTGTAGTAACAAAAATCTCGACAATAGACTACCTTCCATAATGACAAGGCTACCATCCATTGTTGTAACAAAAAACTAGACAACAGACTTCCTTCCATAATGACAAGGCTACCATCCATTGGAGTAAGAAAAATCTCGATAGCAGACTACCTTCCATAATGAGAAGGGTACCATCATTAGAGCAACAAAAATATCCACAAGAGACGACCTTCCATAATGACAACGCTACAATCAATTGGAGTATAAAAAATCTCGACAATAGACTACCTTCCATAATGACTAGGTTACCATCCATTATAGTAACAAAAATCTCGACAACAGACTACCTTCCATAATGACAAGGCTACCATCCATTGTAGTAAAAGAAATATCGACAATAGACTACCTTCCATATTGACAAGGCTACAATCCATTAGAGTAACAGATATCTAGACAACAAACTACCTTCCGTAATGACAAGGCTACCGTCCATTGGAGTAACAAAAATATCGACTGCAGAGTACCTTCCATAATGACAAGGGTACCATCATTTGAGTAACAAAAATATCCACAAGAGACTACCTTCCATAATGACAAGGCTACAATCCATTGGAGTATTAAAAATCTCGACAACAGACTACCTTCCATAATGACAAGGCTACCATCCATTGGAATAACAAAAATCACGACAACAGACTACCTTCCATAATGACAAGGCCACCATCCATTGTAGTGACAAAAATCTCAACAATAGACTACCTTCCATAATGACAAGGCTACAATCCACTGGAGTAACAAAAATCTCGACAACATACTACTTTCCATATTGACAAGTTTACAATCTATTATAGTAACAAAAATCTCGACAACTGACTACCTTTCATAATGACAAGGCTACCGTCCATTGGAGTAACAAAGATATCGATAACATACTACCTTCCATAATGACAAGGATACCATCCATTGGAGTAACAAAAATCTCGACAATAGACTACCTTCCATAATGACTAGGATACCATCCTTTGGAGTAACAAAGATATCGATAACAAATAACCTTCCATAACGGCAAGGCTACAATCCATTATAGTAACAAAAATATCGACAACAGACTACCATCCATAATGACAAGGCTACCATCCATTGGAGTAACAAAAATCTCGACAATAGACTACCTTCCATAATGACTAGGTTACCATCCATTGGAGTAACAAAGATATCGACAATAGACTACCTTCTATAACGACAAGGCTACAATCTATTGTAGTAACAAAAATCTCGACAACAGACTACCTTCCATAATGACAAGGCTACCATCCATTGTAGTAATAGAAATATTGACAATAGACTACCTTCCATAATGACAAGGCTACCATCCATTGGAGTAACAAAAATCTCGACAATAGAGTACCTTCCATAATGACAAGGCTAGCATCCATTGGAGTAACAGAAATCTGGACAACAAACTACCTTCTGTAATGACAAGGCTACCGTCCATTATAGTAACAAAAATCTCGACAGCAGACTACCTTCCATAATGACAAGGGTACCATCATTTGAGTAACAAAAATATCCACAAGAGACTACCTTCCATAATGACAAGGATACAATCCATCGGAGTATTAAAAGTCACGACAACTGACTACCTTCCATAATGACAAGGCTACCATCCATTGCAGTAACAAAAATTTCGATAGCAGACTACCTTCCATAATGAGAAGGGTACCATCATTAGAGCAACAAAAATATCCACAAGAGACTACCTTCCATAATGACAACGCTACAATCAATTGGAGTATAAAAAATCTCGACAACAGACTACCTTCCATAAAGACAAGGCTACCATCCATTGGAGTAACAAAAATCTCGACAATAAACTACCTTCCATAATGACTAGGTTACCATCCATTGGAGTAACAGAAATCTCGACAAAACACTACCTTCCATAATGACAAGGCTACCATCCCTTAGAGAAACAAAAATCATGACAATAGACTACCCTCTAGAATGACAAGGCTACCATCCAATGGAGTAACAAAAATCTGAACAACAGACTACCGTCCTAAATGACAAGGCTACCATCCATTGGAGTAACAAAAATCACAACGGAAAACTACCTTCCATAATGACAAGGCTACAATCCATTGTAGTAACAAAAATCTCGACAACAGACTACCTTCCATAATGACAAGGCTACCATCCATTGTTGTAACAAAAATCTAGACAACAGACTACCTTCCATAATGACAAGGCTACCATCCATTGGAGTAACAAAAATCCCGACAATAGACTACCTTCAATAATGACAAGGCTACCATCCATTGGAGTAACAGAAATTTGGATAGCAGACTACCTTCCATAATGATAAGGGTACCATCATTGGAGTAACAAAAATATCCACAAGAGACTACCTTCCATAATTACAAGGCTACAATCCTTTGGATTATAAAAAATCTCGACAACAGACTACCTTCCATAATGACAAAGCTACCATCCATTGGAGTTACAAAAATCTCGACAACACAATACCTACCATAATGACAAGGCTACCATCCACTAAAATAACAAAAATATCGACAACAGACTACCCACCATAATGACAAGGCTACCATCCATTGGGGTAACAGAAATCACAACAACAGACTACCTTCCATAATGACAAGGCTACGATCCATTGTAGTAACAAAAATCTCGACAATAGACTACCTTCCATAATGACAAGGCTACCATCCATTGTTGTAACAAAAAACTAGACAACAGACTTCCTTCCATAATGACAAGGCTACCATCCATTGGAGTAAGAAAAATCTCGATAGCAGACTACCTTCCATAATGAGAAGGGTACCATCATTAGAGCAACAAAAATATCCACAAGAGACGACCTTCCATAATGACAACGCTACAATCAATTGGAGTATAAAAAATCTCGACAATAGACTACCTTCCATAATGACTAGGTTACCATCCATTATAGTAACAAAAATCTCGACAACAGACTACCTTCCATAATGACAAGGCTACCATCCATTGTAGTAAAAGAAATATCGACAATAGACTACCTTCCATATTGACAAGGCTACAATCCATTAGAGTAACAGATATCTAGACAACAAACTACCTTCCGTAATGACAAGGCTACCGTCCATTGGAGTAACAAAAATATCGACTGCAGAGTACCTTCCATAATGACAAGGGTACCATCATTTGAGTAACAAAAATATCCACAAGAGACTACCTTCCATAATGACAAGGCTACAATCCATTGGAGTATTAAAAATCTCGACAACAGACTACCTTCCATAATGACAAGGCTACCATCCATTGGAATAACAAAAATCACGACAACAGACTACCTTCCATAATGACAAGGCCACCATCCATTGTAGTGACAAAAATCTCAACAATAGACTACCTTCCATAATGACAAGGCTACAATCCACTGGAGTAACAAAAATCTCGACAACATACTACTTTCCATATTGACAAGTTTACAATCTATTATAGTAACAAAAATCTCGACAACTGACTACCTTTCATAATGACACGGCTACCGTCCATTGGAGTAACAAAGATATCGATAACATACTACCTTCCATAATGACAAGGATACCATCCATTGGAGTAACAAAAATCTCGACAATAGACTACCTTCCATAATGACTAGGATACCATCCTTTGGAGTAACAAAGATATCGATAACAAATAACCTTCCATAACGGCAAGGCTACAATCCATTATAGTAACAAAAATATCGACAACAGACTACCTTCCATAATGACAAGGCTACCATCCATTGTAGTGACAAAATCCTCGACAATAGACTACCTTCCATAATTACAAGGCTACCATCCACTAGAGTAACAAAAATCTCAACAACATACTACCTTCCATAATGAAAAGCCTACAATCTATTATAGAAACCAAAATCTCGACAACAGACTACCTTTCATAATGACAAGGCTACCGTCCATTGGAATAACAAAAATCTCGACAACAGACTATGTTCCATAATGACAAGGCTACCATCCCTTAGAGTAACAAAAATCTCGACAATAGACTGCCTTCCATAATGACAAGACTACCATCCATTGGAGTAACAAAGATATCGACAATAGAGTACCTTCCATAATGACAAGGCTAGCATCCATTGGAGTAACAGAAATCTGGACAACAAACTACCTTCTGTAATGACAAGGCTACCGTCCATTATAGTAACAAAAATCTCGACACCAGACTACCTTCCATAATGACAAGGGTACCATCATTTGAGTAACAAAAATATCCACAAGAGACTACCTTCCATAATGACAAGGATACAATCCATCGGAGTATTAAAAGTCACGACAACTGACTACCTTCCATAATGACAAGGCTACCATCCATTGGAGTAACAAAAATTTCGATAGCAGACTACCTTCCATAATGAGAAGGGTACCATCATTAGAGCAACAAAAATATCCACAAGAGACTACCTTCCATAATGACAACGCTACAATCAATTGGAGTATAAAAAATCTCGACAACAGACTACCTTCCATAAAGACAAGGCTACCATCCATTGGAGTAACAAAAATCTCGACAATAAACTACCTTCCATAATGACTAGGTTACCATCCATTGGAGTAACAGAAATCTCGACAAAACACTACCTTCCATAATGACAAGGCTACCATCCCTTAGAGAAACAAAAATCATGACAACAGACTACCCTCTAGAATGACAAGGCTACCATCCAATGGAGTAACAAAAATCTGAACAACAGACTACCGTCCTAAATGACAAGGCTACCATCCATTGGAGTAACAAAAATCACAACGGAAAACTACCTTCCATAATGACAAGGCTACAATCCATTGTAGTAACAAAAATCTCGACAACAGACTACCTTCCATAATGACAAGGCTACCATCCATTGTTGTAACAAAAATCTAGACAACAGACTACCTTCCATAATGACAAGGCTACCATCCATTGGAGTAACAAAAATCCCGACAATAGACTACCTTCAATAATGACAAGACTACCATCCATTGGAGTAACAGAAATTTGGATAGCAGACTACCTTCCATAATGATAAGGGTACCATCATTGGAGTAACAAAAATATCCACAAGAGACTACCTTCCATAATTACAAGGCTACAATCCTTTGGATTATAAAAAATCTCGACAACAGACTACCTTCCATAATGACAAAGCTACCATCCATTGGAGTTACAAAAATCTCGACAACACAATACCTACCATAATGACAAGGCTACCATCCACTAGAATATCAAAAATATCGACAACAGACTACCCACCATAATGACAAGGCTACCATCCATTGGGGTAACAGAAAACACAACAACAGACTACCTTCCATAATGACAAGGCTACGATCCATTGTAGTAACAAAAATCTCGACAATAGACTACCTTCCATAATGACAAGGCTACCATCCATTGTTGTAACAAAAAACTAGACAACAGACTACCTTCCATAATGACAAGGCTACCATCCATTACAGTAACAAAAATCCCGAAAATAGACTACCTTCCATAATGACAAGGCTACCATCCATAGGAGTAACCGAAATCTCGACAAAACACTACCTTCCATAATGACAAGGATACCATCCATTGCAGTAACAAAAATCTCGACCACAGACTACCTTCCATAATGATAAGGCTACCATCCATTGGAGTAACAAAAATCCCAACAATAGACTACCTTCCATAATGACAAGGCTACCATCCATTTGAGTAACAGAAATCTCGACAAAACACTACCTTCCATAATGACAAGGCTACCATCCATTGGAGTAAGAAAAATCTCGATAGCAGACTACCTTCCATAATGAGAAGGGTACCATCATTAGAGAAACAAAAATATCCACAAGAGACTACCTTCCATAATGACAACGCTACAATCAATTGGAGTATAAAAAATATCGACAACAGACTACCATCCATAATGACAAGGCTACCATCCATTGGAGTAACAAAAATCTCGACAATAGACTACCTTCCATAATGACTAGGTTACCATCCATTGGAGTAACAAAGATATCGACAATAGACTACCTTCTATAACGACAAGGCTACAATCTATTGTAGTAACAAAAATCTCGACAACAGACTACCTTCCATAATGACAAGGCTACCATCCATTGTAGTAATAGAAATATTGACAATAGACTACCTTCCATAATGACAAGGCTACCATCCATTGGAGTAACAAAAATCTCGACAATAGAGTACCTTCCATAATGACAAGGCTAGCATCCATTGGAGTAACAGAAATCTGGACAACAAACTACCTTCTGTAATGACAAGGCTACCGTCCATTATAGTAACAAAAATCTCGACAGCAGACTACCTTCCATAATGACAAGGGTACCATCATGTGAGTAACAAAAATATCCACAAGAGACTACCTTCCATAATGACAAGGATACAATCCATCGGAGTATTAAAAGTCACGACAACTGACTACCTTCCATAATGACAAGGCTACCATCCATTGGAGTAACAAAAATATCAACAAGACTACCTTCCATAATGACAAGGCTACCATCCATTGTAGTGAGAAAAATCTCGACTATAGACTACCTTCCATAATGACAAGGCTACAATCCACTAGAATAACAAAAATCTCGAAAACATACTACCTTCCATAATGACAGGTTTACAATCTATTATAGTAACAAAAATCTCGACAACTTACTACCTTTCATAATGACAAGGCTATCGTCCATTGGAGTAACAGAAATCTTGACAAAACACTACCTTCCATAATGACAAGGCTACCATCCATTGGAGTAACAAAAATCTCGATAGCAGACTACCTTCCATAATGACAAGGGTACCATCCATTGCAGTAACAAAAATCCCGACAATAGACTACCTTCCATAATGACAAGGCTACCATCCATTGGAGTAACAAAAATCTCGACAACTGACTACCTTTCATAATGACAAGGCCTCCGTCCATTGGAATAACAAAAATCTCGACAACAGACTATGTTCCATAATGACGAGGCTACCATCCATTGGACTAACAAAAATCTCGACAATAGACTACCTTCCATAATGACTAGGTTACCATCCATTGTAGTAACAAAAATCTCGACAACAGACTACCTTCCATAATGACAAGGCTACCATCCATTGTAGTAAAAGAAATATCGACAATAGACTACCTTCCATAATGACAAGGCTACAATCCATTAGAGTAACAGAAATCTAGACAACAAACTACCTTCCGTAATGACAAGGCTACCGTCCATTGGAGTAACAAAAATCTCGACTGCAGAGTACATTCCATAATGACAAGGGTACCATCATTTGAGTAACAAAAATATCCACAAGAGACTACCTTCCATAATGACAAGGCTACAATCCATTGGAGTATTAAAAATCTCGACAACAGACTACCTTCCATAACGGCAAGGCTGCAATCCATTGGAATAACAAAAATCACGACAACAGACTACCTTCCATAATGACAAGGCTACCATCCATTGTAGTGACAAAAATCTCAACAATAGACTACCTTCCATAATGACAAGGCTACAATCCACTGGAGTAACAAAAATCTCGACAACATACTACCTTCCATAATGAAAAGCCTACAATCTATTATAGAAACCAAAATCTCGACAACAGACTACCTTTCATAATGACAAGGCTACCGTCCATTGGAATAACAAAAATCTCGACAACAGACTATGTTCCATAATGACAAGGCTACCATCCCTTAGAGTAACAAAAATCTCGATAATAGACTGCCTTCGATAATGACAAGACTACCATCCATTGGAGTAACAAAGATATCGACAATATACTACCTTCCACAATGACAAGGCTACCATCCAATGGAGTAACAAAAATCTCGACAATACACTACTTTCCATATTGACAAGTCTACCATCCATTGGAGTAACAAAAATCTGAACAACAGACTACCGTCCTTAATGACAAGGCTACCATCCATTGGAGTAACAGAAATAACAACGACATACTACCTTCCAAAATGACAAGGCTACGATCCATTATAGTAACAAAAATCTCGACAACAGACTACCTTCCATAATGACAAGGCTACCATCCATTGTTGTAACAAAAAACTAGACAATAGACTACCTTCCATAATGACAAGGCTACCATCCATTGCAGTAACAAAAATCCCGACAATAGACTACCTTCCATAATGACAAGGCTACCATCCATTGGAGTAACAAAAATCTCGACAATTGACTACCTTTCATAATGACAAGGCTACCGTGCATTGGAATAACAAAAATCTCGACAACAGACTATGTTCCATAATGACGAGGCTACCATCCATTGGAGTAACAAAAATCTCGACAATAGACTACTTTCCATAATGACTAGGTTACCATCCATTGGAGTAACAAAAATCTCGACAATAGACTACCTTCTATAATGACAAGGGTACAATCCATTATAGTAACAAAAATCTCGACAACAGACTGCCTTCCATAATGACAAGGCTACCATCCATTGTAGTAAAAGAAATATCGACAATAGACTACCTTCGATAATGACAAGGCTACCATCCATTGGAGTAACAAAAATCTCGACAACAAAGTACCTTCCATAATGACAAGGCTACCATCCATTGGAGTAACATAAATCTCGACAACAAACTACTTTCCATAATGACAAGGCTACCATCCATTGGAGTAACAAAGATATCGACAACATAATACTTTCTATAATGACAAGGCTACCATCCTTTGGAGTAACAAAAATCTCGACAACAGCCTACCTTCTATGATGACAAGGCTACAATCCACTGGAGTAAAAAAAATCTCGACAACATACTACCTTTCATAATGACAAGGTTACAATCTATTATAGTATCAAAAATCTCGATAACTGACTACCTTTCATAATGACAAGGCTACCATCCATCGGAATAACAAAAATCTCAACAACATACTACCTTCCATAATGACAAGGCTACCATCCATTTGAGTAACAAAGATATCAACAACATACTACCTTCCATAATGACAAGGCTACCATCCCTTAGAGAAACAAATATATCGACAACATACTACCTTCCATAATGACAAGGCTACCATCCCTTAGAGTAAAAAAAATCATGACAATAGACTACCTATCATAATGACAAGGCTACCATCCAATGTAGTAACAAAAATCTTGACAATACACTACTTTCCATATTGACAAGTCTACCATCCATTGGAGTAACAAAAATCTGAACAACAGACTACCGTCCTTAATGACAAGGCTACCATCCATTGGAGTAACATAAATCACAACGACAGACTACCTTCCAAAATTACAAGGCTACGATCCATAGTAGTAACAAAAATCTCGACAATAGACTACCTTCCATAATGACAAGGCTACCATCCATTGTTGTAACAAAAAACTAGACAATAGACTACCTTCCATAATGACAAGGCTACCATCCATTGCAGTAACAAAAATCGCGACAATAGACTACCTTCCATAATGACAAGTCTACCATCCATTGGAGTAACAAAAATCTCGACAACTGACTACCTTTCATAATGACAAGGCTACCGTCCATTGGAATAACAAAAATCTCGACAACAGACTATGTTCCATAATGACGAGGTTACCATCCATTGGACTAACAAAAATCTGGACAATAGACTACCTTCCATAATGACTAGGTTACCATCCATTGGAGTAACAAAAATCTCGACAACAAAGTACCTTCCATAATGACAAGGCTACCATCCATTGGAGTAACAAAAATCTCGACAACAGACTACTTTCCATAATGACAAGGCTACCATCCATTGGAGTAACAAAAATCTCGACAACATACTACCTTTCATAATGACAAGGTTACAATCTATTATAGTATCAAAAATCTCGACAACTGACTACCTTTCATAATGACAAGGCTACCATCCATCGGAATAACAAAAATCTCGACAACAGACTACCTTCCATAATGACAAGGCTACCATCCATTTGAGTAACAAAGATATCAACAACATACTACCTTCCATAATGACAAGGCTACCATCCCTTAGAGAAACAAAAATCATGACAACAAACTACCTTCCATAATGACAAGGCAACCATCCATTGGAGTAACAAAAATCTCGACAATAGACTACCTTCCATAATGACAAGGCTACCATCCATTGTTGTAACAAAAAACTACACAATAGACTACCTTCCATAATGACAAGGCTACCATCCATTGCAGTAACAAAAATCCCGACAATAGACTACCTTCCATAATGACAAGGCTACCATCCATTGGAGTATCAAAAATCTCGACAACTGACTACCTTTCATAATGACAAGGCTACCGTCCATTGGAATAACAAAAATCTCGACAACAGACTATGTTCCATAATGACGAGGCTACCATCCATTGGACTAACAAAAATCTCGACAATAGACTACATTCCATAATGACTAGGTTACCATCCATTGGAGTAACCAAAATCTCGACAATAGACTACCTTCTATAATGACAAGGGTACAATCCATTATAGTGACAAAAATCTCGACAACAGACTGCCTTCCATAATGACAAGGCTACCATCCATTGTAGTAAAAGAAATATCGACAATAGACTACCTTCCATAATGACAAGGCTACCATCCATTGAAGTAACAAAAATCTCGACAACAAAGTACCTTCCATAATGACAAGGCTACCATCCATTGGAGTAACAGAAATCTCGACAACAGACTACTTTCCATAATGACAAGGCTACCATCCATTGGAGTAACAAAGATATCGACAACATAATACCTTCCATAATGACAAGGCTACCATCCATTGGAGTAACAAAGATATCGACAACATAATACCTTCCATAATGACAAGGCTACAATCCACTAGAGTAACAAAAATCTCGACAACATACTACCTTTCATAATGACAAGGTTACAATCTATTATAGTATCAAAAATCTCGACAACTGACTACCTTTCATAATGACAAGGCTACCATCCATCGGAATAACAAAAATCTCGACAACAGACTACCTTCCATAACGACAAGGCTACCATCCATTTGAGTAACAAAAATCTGCACAACAGACTATTGCCCTAAATGACAAGGCTACCATCCATTGGAGTAACAGAAATCACAATGGCAAACTACCTTCCATAATGACAAGGCTACAATCCTTTGTAGTAACAAAAATCTCGACAACAGACTACCTTCCATAATGACAAGGCTACCATCCATTGTTGTAACAAAAATATAGACAACATACTACCTTCCATAATGACAAGGCTTCCATCCATTGGAGTAACAAAAATCCCGACAATAGACTACCTTAAATAATTACAAGGCTACCATCCATTGGAGTAACAGAAATCTGGATAGCATACTACCTTCCATAATGATAAGGGTACCATCATTGGAGTAACAAAAATATCCAAAAGAGACTACCTTCCATAATGACAAGGCTACAATCCATTGGATTATAAAAAATATCGACAATAGACTACCTTCCATAATGACAAGGCTACCATCCATTGGAGTAACAAATATCTCGACAACACAATACCTACAATAATGACAAGGCTACCATCCATTGGAATAATAAAAATATCGACAACAGACTATCCACCATAATGACAAGGCTACCATCCAATGGAGTAACAAAAATCTCGACAATGGACTACCTTCCATAATGACAAGTCTACCATCCATTGGAGTAACAAAAATCTGAACAACAGACTACCGTCGTTAATGACAAGGCTACCATCCAATGGAGTAACAGAAATCACAACGATAAACTACCTTCCATAATGACAAGGCTACGATCCATTGCAGTAACAAAAATATCGACAACAGACTACCTTCCATAATGATAAGGATACCATCCATTGTAGTAACAAAAATCCCAACAATAGACTACCTTCAATAATGACAAGGCTACCATCCATTGGAGTAACAGAAATCTCGAAAAAACACTACCTTCCATAATGACAAGGCTACCATCCATTGGAGTAACAAAAATCTAGATAGCAGACTACCTTCCATAATGAGAAGGGTACCATCATTAGAGCAACAAAAATATCCACAAGAGACTACCTTCCATAATGACAACGCTACACTCAATTGAAGTATAAAAAATATCGACAACAGACTACCTTCCATAATGACAAGGCTACCATCCATTGGAGTAACAAAAATCTCGACAATAGACTACCTTCCATAATGACTAGGTTACCATCCATTGGAGTAACAAAGATATCGACAATAGACTACCTTCCATAATGACAAGGCTACCATCCATTGGAGTAACAGAAATCTGGACAACAAACTACCTTCCGTAATGACAAGGTTACCGTCCATTATAGTAACAAAAATCTCGACAGCAGACTACTTTCCATAATGACAAGGGTACCATCATTTGAGTAACAAAAATATCCACAAGAGACTACCTTCCATAATTACAAGGCTACAATCCATTGGAGTATTAAAAATCTCGACAACAGACTACCTTCCATAATGACAAGGCTATCATCCATTGGAGTAACAAAAATATCGACAACAGACTACCTTCCATAATGACAAGGCTACCATCCATTGTAGTGAGAAAAATCTCGACAATAGACTACCTTCTATAATGACAAGGCTACAATCCACTGGAATAACAAAAATCTCGACAACATACTACCTTCCATAATGACAAGTTTACAATCTATTATAGTAACAAAAATCTCGACAACTGACTACCTTTCATAATGACAAGGCTACCGTCCATTGGAGTAACAAAAATCTCGACAATAGACTATGTTCCATAATGACAAGGCTACGATCCCTTAGAGTAACAAAGATATCGACAACATAATACATTCCATAATGACAAGTCTACCATCCCTTAGAGTATCAAAAATCATGACAACATACTACCTTCCATAATGACAAGGCTACCATCCATTAGAGTAACAAAAATCTGAACAGCAGACTACCGTCCTTAATGACTAGGCTACCATCCATTGGAGTAACATAAATCACAATTAAAAACTACCTTCCATAATGAAGAGGCTATGATCCATTGCAGTAACAAAAATCTCGACAACAGACTACCTTGCATAATGACAAGGCCACCATCCATTGTTGTAACAAAAATCTAGACAACAGACTACCTTCCATAATGACAAGGCTACCATCCATTGGAGTAACAAAAATCCCAACAATAGACTACCTTCCATAAGACAAGGCTACCATCCATTGGAGTAACAGAAATCTCGACAACAGACTACCTTCCATGATAACAAGGCTACCATCCATTTGAGTAACAAAAATCTCGACAATAGACTACCATCTATAATGAAAAGGCTACCATCCATTGGAGTAACAAAAATCTCGACAACAGACTACCTTCCAAAATGACAATGCTATCATGCAATGGAGTAACAAAAATCTCGACAACAGACTACCTTCCATAATGACAAGTCTACCAACCATTAAAGTAATAAAATTCTCGACAAAAGACTACCTTCCTTAATGACAAGGATACCATCCATTGGAGTAACAAAAATCTCGACAACAGACTACCTTCCATAGTGACAAGGCTACCATCCATTGTAGTAACAAAAATATCGACAATAGACTACCTTCCATAATGACTAGGCTACAATCCAATGGAGTAACAAAGATATCGACAACAGACTACCTTTCATAATGACAAGGCTACCATCCATTGGAGTAACAAAAATCTCGACAACAAACTACCTTCCATAATGACAAGTCTAAGATCCATTGGAGTAACATAGATATCCACAACATACTACCTTCCACATTGTCAAGGCTACCATCCAATGGAGTAACAAAAATCTCGACAACAGACTACCTTCTTTAATGACAAGGCTACCATCCATTGAAGTAACAAAAATATCTACAACATACTACCTTCCATAATGAATAGGGTACCATCCATCTGAGTAACAAAAATATCCACAAGAGACTACCTTCCATAATGACAAGGCTACAATCCATTGGAGTATTAAAAATCTCGACAATAGACTACCTTCCATAATGACAAGGCTACCATCCATTGGAGTAACAAAAATCTCGACAACACACTACCTTCCATAATGACAAGGCTACCATTCATTGTAGTAAAAAAAATCTCGACAATAGACTACCTTCCATAATTAAAAGGCTACCATCCATTGGAGTAACAAAGATATCGACAACAGACTTCCTTTCATAATGACAAGGCTACCATCCATTGGAATAACAAAAATCTCGACAAACTACCTTCCATAATGACAAGGCTACCTTCCATTAGAGTAACAGAGATCTCGACAAAACACTACCTTCCATAATGACAAGGCTACCATCCATTGGAGTAACCAAAATCTCGACAGTAGACTACCTTCCATAATGACAAGGGTACCATCATTGGAGCAAAATAAATATCCACAAGAGACTACCTTCCATAAGGACAAGGCTACAATCCATTAGAGTATAAAAAATCTCCACAACAGACTACCTTCCATAATGACAAGGCTACCATCCATTGGAGTAACGAAAATCTCGACAGCAGACTACCTTCCATAATGACTAGGTTACCATCCATTGGAGTAACAAAGATATCAAAAATAGACTACCCTCTATAACGACAAGGCTACAATCCATTGTAGTAACAAAAATCTCGACAACAAACTAGCTTGCATAATGACAAGGCTACAATCCATTGTAGTAAAAACAATATCGACAATAGACTACCTTCCGCAATGACAAGGCTACCGTCCATTGGAGTAACAAAAACCTCGACAGCAGACTACCTTCCATAATGACAAGGGTACCATCATTTGAGTAACAAAAATATCCACAAGAGACTACGTTCCATAATGACAAGGCTACAATCCATTGGAGTATTAAAAATCTCGACAACAGACTACCTTCTTTAATGACAAGGCTACCATCCATTGAAGTAACAAAAATATCTACAACATACTACCTTCCATAATGAATAGGGTACCATCCATCTGAGTAACAAAAATATCCCCAAGAGACTACCTTCCATAATGACAAGGCTACAATCCATTGGAGTATTAACAATCTCGACAACAGACTACCTTCCATAATGACAAGGCTACCATCCATTGGAGTAACAAAAATCTCGACAACACACTACCTTCCATAATGACAAGGCTACCATTCATTGTAGTAAAAAAAATCTCGAAAATAGACTACCTTCCATAATGAATACGCTACCATCCATTGGAGTAACAAAGATATCGACAACAGACTACCTTTCATAATGACAAGGCTACCATCCATTGGAATAACAAAAATCTCGACAAACTACCTTCCATAATGACAAGGCTACCTTCCATTGGAGTAACAGAGATCTCGACAAAACACTACCTTCCATAATGACAAGGCTACCATCCGTTTGAGTAACAAAAATCTCGACAGTAGACTACCTTCCATAATGACAAGGGTACCATCATTGGAGCAACAAAAATATCCACAAGAGACTACCTTCCATAAGGACAAGGCTACAATCCATTGGAGTATAAAAAATCTCAACAACAGACTACCTTCCATAATGACAAGGCTACCATCCATTGGAGTAACGAAAATCTCGACAGCAGACTACCTTCCATAATGACTAGGTTACCATCCATTGGAATAACAAAGATATCAAAAATAGACTACCCTCTATAACGACAAGGCTACAATCCATTGTAATAACAAAAATCTCGACAACAAACTAGCTTGCATAATGATAAGGCTACAATCCATTGTAGTAAAAACAATATCGATAATAGACTACCTTCCGCAATGACAAGGCTACCGTCCATTGGAGTAACAAAAATCTCGACAGCAAACTACCTTCCATAATGACAAGGGTACCATCATTTGAGTAACAAAAATATCCACAAGAGACTACGTTCCATAATGACAAGGCTACAATCCATTGGAGTAACAAAAATCTCGACAACAGACTACCTTCCATAATGACAAGGCTACCATCCATTGTAGTGACAAAAATCTCGACAACATACTACCTTACATAATGACATGGTTACAATCTATTATATTAACCAAAATCTCGACAATTGCCTACCTTTCATAATGACAAGGCTACCGTCCATTGGAATAACAAAAATCTCGACAACAGTTTATGTTCCATAATGACAAGGCTACAATCCCTTAGAGTAAAAAAAATATCGACAACAGACTGCCTTCCATAATGACAAGGCTACCATCCATTGGAGTAACAAAGATATTGAAAACATACTACCTTCCATAATGACAAGGCTACCATCCCTTAGAGTAACAAAAATCATGACAACAGACTACCTTCCATAATGACAAGGCTACCATCCATTGGAGTAACAAAAATCTGAACAACAGACTACCGTCCTTAATGACAAGGCTACCATCCATTGGAGTAACAGAAATCACAACGACAAACTACCTTCCATAATGACAAGGTACGATCCATTGCAGTAACAAAAATCTCGACAACAGACTACCTTCCATAATGACAAGGCTACCATCCATTGGAGTAACCGATATCTCGATAGCATACTACCTTCCATAATGACATGGGTACCATCATTGGAGTAACAAAAATATCCACAAGATACTACCTTCCATAATTACAAGGCTACAATCCATTGGAGTATAAAAAATTTCGACAAAGGCTACCATCCATTGGAATAACAAAAATATCGACAACACACTACCTACCATAATGACAAGGCTACCATCCAATGGAGTAAGAAAAATCTCTACAATAGGCTACCTTCCATAATGATAAGTCTACCATCCATTGGAGTAACAGAAATCACAACGACAAACTACCTTCCATTATGATAAGGCTACGATCCATTGCAGTAAGAAAAATCTCGACAACAGACTACCTTCCATAATGACAAGGCCACCATCCGTTGTTGTAACAAAAATCTAGACAACAAAGTATCTTCTATAATGACAAGGCTACCATCCATTGGAGTAACAAAAATCCCAACAATAGACTACCTTCCATAATGACAAGGCTACCATCCATTGGATTAACAGAAATCTTGACAAAACACTACCTTCTATAATGACAAGGCTACCATCCATTGGAGTAACAAAAATATCGATAGCAGACTACCTTCTATAATTACTAGGTTACCATCCATTGGAGTAACAAAGATATCGACAATAGACTACCTTCTATAATGACAAGGCTAAAATCCATTGTAGTAACAAAAATGTCGACAACAGACTACCTTCCATAATGACAAGGCTCCCATCCATTGTATTAAAAAAATATCGACAATATAGTACCTTCTATAATGACAAGGCTACCATCCATTGCAGTAACAAAAATCTCGACAACAGAGTACCTTCCATAATGACAAGGTTTCCATCCATTGGAATAACAAAAATATCGACAACACACTACCTTCCATAATGACAAGGCTACCATTCCTTAGAGTAACAAATATCTCGACAACAGACTACTTTCCATAATGACGAGGCTACCATCCATTGGAGTAACAAAAATCACGAAAATAAACTACCTTCCATAATGACAAAGCTACCATCCATTGTAGTGACAAAAATCTCGATAATAGACTACCTTCCATAATGACAAGGCTTAAATCCACTGGAGTAACAAAAATCTCGACAACGTACAACCTTCCATAATGATAAGGTTACAATCTATTATAGTAACAAAAATCTCGACAACTGACTAACTCTTATAATGACAAGGTTACCATCCATTGGAATAACAAAACACTCGACAATATACAATGTTCCATAATGACAAGGCTACGATCACTTAGAGTAACAAAAATATCGACAACAAACCGCCTTCCACAATGACAAGGCTACCATCCATTGGAGTAACAAAGATATCGAAAACATACTACCTTCCATAATGACAAGGCTACCATCCCTTAGAGTAAATAAAATAATGACAACAAACTACCTTCCATAATGACAAGGCTACCATCCATTGGAGTAACAAAAATCAGAACAACAGACTATTGTCCTTAATGACAAGGCTGCCATCCATTGGAGTAACAAAAATCACAACGACAAACCACCTTCCATAATGACAAGGCTACGATCCATTGCAGTAACAAAAATCACGACAACAGACTACCTTTCATAATGACAAGGCTACCATCCATTCTTGTAACAAAAATCTAGACAACATACTACCTTCCATAATGAAAAGGCTACCATCCATTGGAGTAACAAAAATCCCAACAATAGACTACCTTCCATAATGACAACGCTACCATCCCAATGGAGTAACAAAAATCTCGATAGTAGACTACCTTCGATAATGACATGGGTACCATCATTGGAGTAACAAAAATATCCACAAGAGACTACCTTCCATAATGATAAGGCTACAATCCATTGGAGAATTAAAACTCTCGACAACAGACTACCTTCCATAATAACAAGGCTAACATCCATTGGAGTAACAAAAATCACGACAACACACTACCTACAATAATGACAAGGCTACCATCCATTGGAATAACAAAAATATCGACAACATACTACCTACCATAATGACAAGGCTACCATCCAATGGAGTAACAAAAATCTCGACAATAGACTTCCTTCCATAATGACAAGTCTACCATCCATTGGAGTAAAAAAAATCTGAACAACAGACTACTGTCCTTAATGACAAGGCTACCATCCATTGGACTAACAGAAATCACAACGACAAACTACCTTCCATAATGATAAGGCTACGATCCATTGCAGTAACAAAAATCTCGACAACAGACTACCTTCGATAATGACAAGGCCACCATCCATTATTGTAACAAAAATCTAGACAACTGACTACCTTCTATAATGACAAGGCTACCATCCATTGGAGTAACAAAAATCCCAACAATAGACTACCTTCCATAATGATAAGGCTACCAACCATTGGATTAACAGAAATCTCAGCAAAACACTACCTTCCATAATGACAAGGCTACCATCCATTGGAGTAACAAAGATATCGACAATACACTACCTTCTATAACGACAACGCTAAAATCCATTATAGTAACAAAAATTTCGACAACAGACTACCTTCCATAATGACAAGGCTACCATCCATTGTAGTAAAAAAATATCGACAATATAGTACCTTCCATAATGACAAGGCTACCATCCATTGCAGTAAAAAAAATCTCGACAACAGAGTACCTTCCATAATGACAAGGCTACCATCCATTGGAATAAAAAAAATATCGATAACACACTACCTTCCATAATGACAAAGCTACCATCCCTTAAAGTAACAAAAATCTCGACAATAGACTACTTTCCATAATGACGAGGCTATCATCCATTGGAGTAACAAAGATATAGAGAACATACTTCCTTCCATAATGACAAGGCTACCATCCATTGGAGTAACAAAAATCACGACAACAAACTACCTTCCATAATGACATGGCTACCATCCATTGTAGTGACAAAAATCTCGACAATAGACTACCTTCCATAATGACAAGGCTTAAATCCACTGGGGTAACAAAAATCTCGACAACATACTACCTTCCATAATGACAAGGTTACAATCTATTATAGTAACAAAAATCTCGACAACTGATTACCTTTCATAATGACAAGGCTACCGTCCATAGGAATAACAAAACTCTCGACAACAGACTATGTTCAATAATGACAAGGCTACGATCCCTTAGAGTAACAAAAATATCGACAACAGACTTCCTTCCACAAAGACAAGGCTACCATCCATTGGATTAACAAAGATATCAAAAACATACTACCTTCCATAATGACATGGCTACCATCCCTTAGAGTAACAAAAATCATGACAACAGACTACCTTCCATAATGACAAGGCTATCATCCATTGGAGTAACAAAAATATGAACAACAGACTATTGTTCTTAATGACAAGGCTACCATCCATTGGAGTAACAGAAATCACAACGACAAACTACCTTCCATAATGACAAGGCTACGATCCATTGCAGTAACAAAAATCTTGACAACAGACTACCTTCCATAATGACAAGGCTACCATCCATTATTGTAGCAAAAATCTAGACAATAGACTACCTTCCATAATGACAAGGCTACCATCCATTGGAGTAACAAAAATCCCACCAATAGACTACCTTCCATAATGACAACGCTACCATCCATTGGAGTAACAGAAATCTCGATAGTAGACTACCTTCGATAATGATATGGGTACCATCATTGGAGTAACAAAAATATCCACAAAAGACTACCTTCCATAATGATAAGGCTACAATCCATTGGAGTATAAAAAATCTCGACAACAGACTACCTCCATAATAACAAGGCTACCATCCATTAGAGTAAGAAAAATCTCGACAACACACTACCTACCATAATGACAAGGCTACCATCCATTGGAGTTACAAAAATATCGACAACAAACTACCTACCATAATGACAAGGCTACCATCCATTGTAGTGACAAAATTCTCGACAATAGACTACCTTCCATAATGACAAGGCTTAAATCCACTAGAGTAACAAAAATCTCGACAACATACTACCTTTCATAATGACAAGGTTACAATCTATTATAGTAACAAAAATCTCAACAACTGACTACCTTTCATAATGACAAGGCTACCGTCCATTGGAATAACAAAACTCTCGACAACAGACTATGTTCAATAATGACAAGGCTACAATCCCTTAGAGTAACAAAAATATCGACAACAGACTGCCTTCCACAATGACAAGGCTACCATCCATTGGATTAACAAAGATATCAAAAACATAGTACCTTCCATAATTACATAGCTACCATCCCTTAGAGTAACAAAAATCATGAAAACAGACTACCTTCCATAATGACAAGGCTACCATCCATTGGAGTAACAAAAATATGAACAACAGACAATTGTCCATAATGACAAGTCTACCATCCATTGGAGTAACAGAAATCACAATGACAAACTACCTTCCATTATGATAAGGCTACGATCCATTGTAGTAACAAAAATCTCGACAAAAGACTACCTTCCATAATGACAAGGCCACCATCCGTTGTTGTAACAAAAATCTAGACAACAAAGTATCTTCTATAATGACAAGGCTACCATCCATTGGAGTAACAAAAATCCCAACAATAGACTACCTTCCATAATGACAAGGCTACCATCCATTGGAGTAACAAAAATCTCGACAAAACACTACCTTCCATAATGACAAGGCTACCATCCATTTGAGTAACAACAATATCGATAGTAGACTACCTTCTATAATGACTAGGTTACCATCCATTGGAGTAACAAAGATATCGATAATAGACTACCTTCTATAATGACAAGGCTAAAATCCATTGTAGTAACAAAAATGTCGACAACAGACTACCTTCCATAATGACAAGGCTACCATCCATTGTAGTAAAAAAATATCGACAATATAGTACCTTCCATAATGACAAGGCTACCATCCATTGCAGTAACAAAAATCTCGACAATAGAGTACCTTCCATAATGACAAGGTTTCCATCCATTGGAATAACAAAAATATCGACAACACACTACCTTCCATAATGACAAGGCTACCATCCCTTAGAGTAACAAATATCTCGACAACACACTACTTTCCATAATGACGAGGCTACCATCCATTGGAGTAACAAAAATCACGAAAATAAACTACCTTCCATAATGACAAAGCTACCATCCATTGTAGTGACAAAAATATTGATAATAGACTACCTTCCATAATGACAAGGCTTAAATCCACTGGAGTAACAAAAATCTCGACAACGTACTACCTTCCATAATGACAAGGTTACAATCTATTATAGTAACAAAAATCTCGACAACTGACTAACTCTCATAATGACAAGGTTACCATACATTGGAATAACAAAACACTCGACAACAGACTATGTTCCATAATGACAAGGCTACGATCCCTTAGAGTAACAAAAATATCGACAACAAACCGCCTTCCACAATGACAAGGCTACCATCCATTGGAGTAACAAAGATATCGAAAACATACTACCTTCCATAATGACAAGGCTACCATCCCTTAGAGTAACAAAAATCATGACAACAAACTACCTTCCATAATGACAAGGCTACCATCCATTGGAGTAACAAAAATCTGAACAACAGACTATTGTCCTTAATGACAAGGCTACCATCCATTGGAGTAACAAAAATCACAACGACAAACCACCTTCCATAATGACAAGGCTACGATCCATTGCAGTAACAAAAATCACGACAACAGACTACCTTTCATAATGACAAGGCTACCATCCATTGTTGTAACAAAAATCTAAACAACATACTACATTCCATAATGAAAAGGCTACCATCCATTGGAGTAACAAAAATCCCAATAATAGATTACCTTCCATAATGACAACGCTACCATCCCAATGGAGTAACAAAAATCTCGATAGTAGACTACCTTCGATAATGACATGGGTACCATTATTGGAGTAACAAAAATATCCACAAGAGACTACCTTCTATAATGATAAGGCTACAATCCATTGGAGTTTTAAAAATCTCGACAACAGACTACCTTCCATAATAACAAGGCTAACATCCATTGGAGTAACAAAAATCACGACAACACACTACCTGCCATAATGACAAGGCTACCATCCATTGGAATAACAAAAATATCGACAACACACTACCTACCATAATGACAAGGCTACCATCCAATGGAGTAACAAAAATCTCGACAATAGACTACCTTCCATAATGACAAGTCTACCATCCATTGGAGTAAAAAAAATCTGAACAACAGACTACCGTCCTTAATGACAAGGCTACCATCCATTGGACTACCAGAAATCACAACGACAAACTACCTTCCATAATGATAAGGCTATGATCCATTGCAGTAACAAAAATCTCGACAACAGACTACCTTCCATAATGACAAGGCCACCATCCATTATTGTAACAAAAATTTAGACAACTGACTACCTTCTATAATGACAAGGCTACCATCCATTGGAGAAACAAAAATCCCAACAATAGACTACCTTCCATAATGACAAGGCTACCAACCATTGGATTAATAGAAATCTCAGCAAAACACTACCTTCCATAATGACAAGGCTACCATCCCTTGGAGTAACAAAAATCTCGATAGCAGACTACCTTCCATAATGTCTAGGTTACCATCCATTGGAGTAACAAAGATATCGACAATACACTACCTTCTATAACGACAAGGCTAAAATCCATTATAGTCACAAAAATTTCGACAACAGACTACCTTCCATAATGACAAGGCTACCATCCATTGTAGTAAAAAACTATCGACAATATAGTACCTTCCATAATGACAAGGCTACCATCCATTGCGGTAACAAAAATCTCGACAACAGAGTACCTTCCATAATGACAAGGCTACCATCCATTGGAATAAAAAAAATATCGACGACACACTACCTTCCATAATGACAAAGCTATCATCCCTTAAAGTAACAAAAATCTCGACAATAGACTACTTTCCATAATGACGAGGCTATCATCCATTGGAGTAACAAAGATATAGAGAACATACTTCCTTCCATAATGACAAGGCTACCATTCATTGGAGTAACAAAAATCACGACAACAAACTACCTTCCATAATGACAAGGCTACCATCCATTGTAGTGAAAAAAATCTCGACAATAGACTACCTTCCATAATGACAAGGCTTAAATCCACTGGAGTAACAAAAATCTTGACAACATACTACCTTCCATAACGACAAGGTTACAATCTATTATAGTAACAAAAATCTCGACAACTGATTACCTTTCATAATGACAAGGCTACCGTCCATAGGAATAACAAAACACTCGACAACAGACTATGTTCAATAATGACAAGGCTACGATCCCTTAGAGTAACAAAAATATCGACAACAGACTTCCTTCCACAAAGACAAGGCTACCATCCATTGGATTAACAAAGATATCAAAAACATACTACCTTCCATAATGACAAGGCTACCATCCCTTAGAGTAACAAAAATCATGACAACACACTACCTTCCATAATGACAAGGCTACCATCCATTGGAGTAACAAAAATATGAACAACAGACTATTGTTCTTAATGACAAGGCTACCATCCATTGGAGTAACAGAAATCACAACGACAAACTACCTTCCATAATGACAAGGCTACGATCCATTCCAGTAACAAAAATCTTGACAACAGACTACCTTCCATAATGACAAGGCTACCATCCATTGTTGTAACAAAAATCTAGACAATAGACTACCTTCCAAAATGACAAGGCTACCATCCATTGGAGTAACAAAAATCCCAACAATAGACTACCTTCCATAATGACAACGCTACCATCCATTGGAGTAACAAAAATCTCGATAGTAGACTACCTTCGATAATGATATGGGTACCACCATTGGAGTAACAAAAATATCCACAAGAGACTACCTTCCATAATGATAAGGCTACAATCTATTGGAGTATAAAAAATATCGACAACAGACTACCTCCATAATAACAAGGCTACCATCCATTAGAGTAACAAAAATCTCGACAACACACTACCTACCATAATGACAAGGCTACCATCCATTGGAATAACAAAAATATCGACAACAAACTACCTACCATAATGACAAGACTACCATCCATTGGAGTTACAAAAATCACGACAATAAACTACCTTCCATAATGACAAGGCTACCATCCATTGTAGTGACAAAATTCTCGACAATAGACTACCTTCCATAATGACAAGGCTTAAATCCACTAGAGTAACAAAAATCTCGACAACATACTACCTTTCATAATGACAAGGTTACAATCTATTATAGTAACAAAAATCTCGACAACTGACTACCTTTCATAATGATAAGGCTACCGTCCATTAGAATAACAAAACTCTCGACAACAGACTATGTTCAATAATGACAAGGCTACAATCCCTTAGAGTAACAAAAATATCGACAACAGACTGCCTTCCACAATGACAAGGCTACCATCCATTGGATTAACAAAGATATCGAAAACATACTACCTTCCATAATTACATGGCTACCATCCCTTAGAGTAACAAAAATCATGAAAACATACTACCTTCCATAATGACAAGGCTACCATCCATTGGAGTAACAAAAATATGAACTACAGACAATTGTCCTTAATGACAAGTCTACCATCCATTGGAGTAAAAAAAATCTGAACAACAGACTACCGTCCTTAATGACAAGGCTACCATCCATTGGAGTAACAAAAATCACAACGACAAACCACCTTCCATAATGACAAGGCTACGATCCATTGCAGTAATAAAAATCACGACAAAAGACTACCTTCCATAATGACAAGGCTACCATCCATTGTTGTAACAAAAATATAGACAACATACTACCTTCCATAATGAAAAGGCTACCATCCATTGGAGTAACAAAAATCCCAACAATAGACTACCTTCCATAATGACAACGCTACCATCCCAATGGAGTAACAAAAATCTCGATAGTAGACTACCTTCGATAATGACATGGGTACCATCATTGGAGTAACAAAAATATTCGCAAGAGACTACCTTCCATAATGATAAGGCTCAAATCCATTAGAGTATTAAAAATCTCGGCAACAGACTACCTTCCATAATAACAAGGCTAACATCCATTGGAGTAACAAAAATCACGACAACAAACTACCTACCATAATGACAAGGCTACCATCCATTGGAATAACAAAAATATCGACAACACACTACCTACCATAATGACAAGGCTACCATCCAATGGAGTAACAAAAATCTCGACAATAGACTACCTTCCATAATGACAAGTCTACCATCCATTGGAGTAAAAAAAATCTGAACAACAGACTACCGTCCTTAATGACAAGGCTACCATCCATTGGACTAACAGAAATCACAACGACAAACTACCTTCCATAATGATAAGGCTAAGATCCAATGCAGTAACAAAAATCTCGATAACAGACTACCTTCCATAATGACAAGGCCACCATCCATTATTGTAACAAAAATCTAGACAACTGACTACCTTCTATAATGACAAGGCTACCATTCATTGGAGTAACAAAAATTCCAACAATAGACTACCTTCCATAAGACAAGGCTACCATCCATTGGAGTAACAGAAATCTCGACAACAGACTACCTTCCATGATGACAAGGCTACCATCCATTTGAGTAACAAAAATCTCGACAATAGACTACCATCTATAATGAAAAGTCTACCATCCATTGGAGTAACTAAAATCTCGTCAACAGACTACCTTCCATAATGACAATGCTACCACGCAATGGAGTAACAAAAATCTCGACAACAGACTACCTTCCATAATGACAAGTCTACCATCCATTAAAGTAATAAAATTCTCAACAAAAGACTACCTTCCTTAATGACAAGGCTACCATCCATTGTAGTAACAAAAATCACGACAATAGACTACCTTCCATAATGACTACGCTACAATCCAATGGGGTAACAAAGATATCGACAACAGACTACCTTCCATAATGAGAAGGCTACCATCCATTGGAGTAACAAAAATCTCGACAACAGACTACCTTCCATAATAACAAGGCTACCATCCATTGTATTGACAAAAATATCGACAACATACTACCTTACATAATGACAAGGTTACAATCTATTATAGTAACCAAAATCTCGACAATTGCCTACCTTTCATAATGACAAGGCTACCGTCCATTGGAATAACAAAAATCTCGACAACAGACTATGTTCCATAATGACAAGGCTACAATCCCTTAGAGTAAAAAAAATATCGACAACAGACTACCTTCCATAATGACAAGGCTACCATCCATTGGAGTAACAAAGATATTAAAAACATACTACCTTCCATAATGACAAGGCTACCATCCCTTAGAGTAACAAAAATCATGACAATAGACTACCTTCCATAATGACAAGGCTACCATCCATTGGAGTAACAAAAATCTGAACAACAGACTACCGTCCTTAATGACAAGGCTACCATCCATTGGAGTAACAGAAATCACAACGACAAACTACCTTCCATAATGACAAGGCTTTGATCCATTGCAGTAACAAAAATCTCGACAACAGACTACCTTCCATAATGAGAAGGCTACCATCCATTGTTGTAACAAAAATCTAGAAAATAGACTACCTTCCATAATGACAAGGCTACCATCCATTGGAGTAACAAAAATCCTGACAATAGACTACCTTCCATAATGACAAGGCTACCATCCATTGGAGTAACCGATATCTCGATAGCATACTACCTTCCATAATGACATGGGTACCATCATTGGAGTAACAAAAATATCCACAAGAGACTACCTTCCATAATTACAAGGCTACAATCCATTGGAGTATAAAAAATTTCGACAACAGACTACCTTCCATAATAACAAGGCTACCATCCATTGGAGTAACAAAAATCTCGACAACACACTACCTAGCATAATGACAAAGGCTACTATCCATTGGAATAACAAAAATATCGACAACACACTACCTGCCATAATGACAAGGCTACCATCCAATGGAGTAAGAAAAATCTCTACAATAGGCTACCTTCCATAATGACAAGTCTACCATCCATTGGAGTAACAGAAATCACAACGACAAACTACCTTCCATTATGATAAAGCTACGATCCATTGTAGTAACAAAAATCTAGACAACAGATTACCTTCCAGAATGACAAGGCCACCATCCGTTGTTGTAACAAAAATCTAGACAACAAAGTATCTTCTATAATGACATGGCTACCATCCATTGGAGTAACAAAAATCCCAACAATAGACTACCTTCCATAATGACAAGGCTACCATCCATTGGATTAACAGAAATCTCGACAAAACACTACCTTCATAATGACAAGGCTACCATCCATTGGAGTAACAAAAATATCGATAGCAGACTACCTTCTATAATGACTAGGTTACCATCCATTGGAGTAACAAAGATATCGACAATAGACTACCTTCTATAATGACAAGGCTAAAATCCATTGCAGTAACAAAAATCTCAACAACAGACTACCTTCCATAATGACAAGGTTTCCATCCATTGGAATAACAAAAATATCGACAACACACTACCTTTCATAATGACAAGGCTACCATCCCTTAGAGTAACAAATATCTCAACAACAGACTACTTTCCATAATGACGAGGCTACCATCCATTGGAGTAACAAAAATCACGAAAATAAACTACCTTCCATAATGACAAAGCTACCATCCATTGTAGTGACAAAAATCTCGATAATAGACTACCTTCCATAATGACAAGGCTTCAATCCACTAGAGTAACAAAAATATCGACAACGTACTACCTTCCATAATGACAAGGTTACAATCTATTATAGTAACAAAAATCTCGACAACTGACTAACTCTCATAATGACAAGGTTACCATCCATTAGAATAACAAAACACTCGACAACAGACTATGTTCCATAATGACAAGGCTACGATCCCTTAGAGTAACAAAAATATCGACAACAAACCGCCTTCCACAATGACAAGGCTACCATCCATTGGAGTACCAAAGAAATCGAAAACATACTACCTTCCATAATGACAAGGCTACCATCCCTTAGAGTAACAAAAATCATGACAACAAACTACCTTCCATAATGACAAGGCTACCATCCATTGGAGTAACAAAAATCTGAACAACAGACTATTGTCCTTAATGACAAGGCTACCATCCATTGGAGTAACAAAAATCACAACGACAAACCACCTTCCATAATGACAAGGCTACGATCCATTGCAGTAACAAAAATCACGACAACAAACTACCTATCATAATGAAAAGGCTACCATCCATTGTTGTAACAAAAATCTAGACAACATACTACCTTCCATAATGAAAAGGCTACCATCCATTGGAGTAACAAAAATCCCAACAATAGACTACCTTCCATAATGACAACGCTACCATCCCAATGGAGTAACAAAAATCTCGATAGTAGACTACCTTCGATAATGACATGGGTACCATCATTGGAGTAACAAAAATATCCACAAGAGACTACCTTCCATAATGATAAGGCTACAATCCATTGGAGTATTAAAAATCTCGACAACAGACTACCTTCCATAATAACAAGGCTAACATCCATTGGAGTAACAAAAATCACGACAACACACTAGCTACCATAATGACAAGGCTACCATCCATTGGAATAACAAAAATATCGACAACACACTACCTACCATAATGACAAGGCTACCATCCAATGGATTAACAAAAATCTCGACAATAGACTACCTTCCATAATGACAAGTCTACCATCCATTGGAGTAAAAAAAATCTGAACAACAGACTACCGTCCTTAATGACAAGGCTACCATCCATTGGACTAACAGAAATCACAACGACAAACTACCTTCCATAATGATAAGGCTACGATACATTGCAGTAACAAAAATCTCGAGAACATACTACCTTCCATAATGACAAGGCCACCATCCATTATTGTAACAAAAATCTAGACAACTGACTACCTTCTATAATGACAAGGCTACAATCCATTGGAGTAACAAAAATCCCAAAAATAGACTACCTTCCATAATGACAAGGCTACCAACCATTGGATTAACAGAAATCTCAGCAAAACACTACCTTCCATAATGACAAGGCTACCATCCCTTGGAGTATCAAAAATCTCGATAGCAGACTACCTTCCATAATGACTAGGTTACCATCCATTGGAGTAACAAAGATATCGACAATACACTACCTTCTATAACGACAAGGCTAAAATCCATTATAGTAACAAAAATTTCGACAACAGACTACCTTCCATAATGACAAGGCTACCATCCATTGTAGTAAAAAAATATCGACAATATAGTACCTTCCATAATGACAAGGCTACCATCCATTGCAGTAACAAAAATCTCGACAACAGAGTACCTTCCATAATGACAAGGCTACCATCCATTGGATTAACAGAAATCTCGACAAAACACTACCTTCATAATGACAAGGCTACCATCCATTGGAGTAACAAAAATATCGATAGCAGACTACCTTCTATAATGACTAGGTTACCATCCATTGGAGTAACAAAGATATCGACAATAGACTACCTTCTATAATGACAAGGCTAAAATCCATTGCAGTAACAAAAATCTCAACAACAGACTACCTTCCATAATGACAAGGTTTCCATCCATTGGAATAACAAAAATATCGACAACACACTACCTTTCATAATGACAAGGCTACCATCCCTTAGAGTAACAAATATCTCAACAACAGACTACTTTCCATAATGACGAGGCTACCATCCATTGGAGTAACAAAAATCACGAAAATAAACTACCTTCCATAATGACAAAGCTACCATCCATTGTAGTGACAAAAATCTCGATAATAGACTACCTTCCATAATGACAAGGCTTCAATCCACTAGAGTAACAAAAATATCGACAACGTACTACCTTCCATAATGACAAGGTTACAATCTATTATAGTAACAAAAATCTCGACAACTGACTAACTCTCATAATGACAAGGTTACCATCCATTAGAATAACAAAACACTCGACAACAGACTATGTTCCATAATGACAAGGCTACGATCCCTTAGAGTAACAAAAATATCGACAACAAACCGCCTTCCACAATGACAAGGCTACCATCCATTGGAGTACCAAAGAAATCGAAAACATACTACCTTCCATAATGACAAGGCTACCATCCCTTAGAGTAACAAAAATCATGACAACAAACTACCTTCCATAATGACAAGGATACCATCCATTGGAGTAACAAAAATCTGAACAACAGACTATTGTCCTTAATGACAAGGCTACCATCCATTGGAGTAACAAAAATCACAACGACAAACCACCTTCCATAATGACAAGGCTACGATCCATTGCAGTAACAAAAATCACGACAACAAACTACCTATCATAATGAAAAGGCTACCATCCATTGTTGTAACAAAAATCTAGACAACATACTACCTTCCATAATGAAAAGGCTACCATCCATTGGAGTAACAAAAATCCCAACAATAGACTACCTTCCATAATGACAACGCTACCATCCCAATGGAGTAACAAAAATCTCGATAGTAGACTACCTTCGATAATGACATGGGTACCATCATTGGAGTAACAAAAATATCCACAAGAGACTACCTTCCATAATGATAAGGCTACAATCCATTGGAGTATTAAAAATCTCGACAACAGACTACCTTCCATAATAACAAGGCTAACATCCATTGGAGTAACAAAAATCACGACAACACACTAGCTACCATAATGACAAGGCTACCATCCATTGGAATAACAAAAATATCGACAACACACTACCTACCATAATGACAAGGCTACCATCCAATGGATTAACAAAAATCTCGACAATAGACTACCTTCCATAATGACAAGTCTACCATCCATTGGAGTAAAAAAAATCTGAACAACAGACTACCGTCCTTAATGACAAGGCTACCATCCATTGGACTAACAGAAATCACAACGACAAACTACCTTCCATAATGATAAGGCTACGATACATTGCAGTAACAAAAATCTCGAGAACATACTACCTTCCATAATGACAAGGCCACCATCCATTATTGTAACAAAAATCTAGACAACTGACTACCTTCTATAATGACAAGGCTACAATCCATTGGAGTAACAAAAATCCCAAAAATAGACTACCTTCCATAATGACAAGGCTACCAACCATTGGATTAACAGAAATCTCAGCAAAACACTACCTTCCATAATGACAAGGCTACCATCCCTTGGAGTATCAAAAATCTCGATAGCAGACTACCTTCCATAATGACTAGGTTACCATCCATTGGAGTAACAAAGATATCGACAATACACTACCTTCTATAACGACAAGGCTAAAATCCATTATAGTAACAAAAATTTCGACAACAGACTACCTTCCATAATGACAAGGCTACCATCCATTGTAGTAAAAAAATATCGACAATATAGTACCTTCCATAATGACAAGGCTACCATCCATTGCAGTAACAAAAATCTCGACAACAGAGTACCTTCCATAATGACAAGGCTACCATCCATTGGAATAAAAAAAATATCGACAACACACTACCTTCCATAATGACAAAGCTACCATCCCTTAAAGTAACAAAAATCTCGACAATAGACTACTTTCCATAATGACGAGGCTATCATCCATTGGAGTAACAAAGATATAGAGAACATACTTCCTTCCATAATGACAAGGCTACCATCCATTGGAGTAACAAAAATCACGACAACAAACTACCTTCTATAATGACAAGGCTACCATCCATTGTAGTGACAAAAATGTCGACAATAGACTACTACCTTCCATAATGACAAGGCTTAAATCCACTGGAGTAACAAAAATCTCGACAACATACTACCTTCCATAATGACAAGGTTACAATCTATTATAGTAACAAAAATCTCGACAACTGATTACCTTTCATAATGACAAGGCTACCGTCCATAGGAATAACAAAACTCTCGACAACAGACTATGTTCAATAATGACAAGGCTACGATCCCTTAGAGTAACAAAAATATCGACAAGGCTACCATCCATTGGAATAACAAAGATATCAAAAACATACTACCTTCCATAATGATAAGGCTACCATCCCTTAGAGTAACAAAAATCATGACAACAGACTACCTTCCATAATGACAAGGCTACCATCCATTGGAGTAACAAAAATATGAACAATAGACTATTGTTCTTAATGACAAGGCTACCATCCATTGGAGTAACAGAAATCACAACGACAAACTACCTTCCAAAATGACAAGGCTACGATCCATTGCAGTAACAAAAAATCTTGACAACAGACTACCTTCCATAATGACAAGGCTACCATCCATTGTTGTAACAAAAATCTAGACAATAGACTACATTCCATAATGACAAGAATACCATCCATTGGAGTAACAAAAATCCCAACAATATACTACTTTCCATAATGACAACGCTACCATCCATTGGAGTAACAGAAATCTCGATAGTAGACTACCTTCGATAATGATATGGGTACCATCATTGGAGTACCAAAAATATCCACAAGAGACTACCTTCCATAATGATAAGGTAACAATCCATTGGAGTATAAAAAATCTCGACAACAGACTACCTCCATAATAACAAGGCTACCATCCATTAGAGTAACAAAAATCTCGACAACACACTACCTACCATAATGACAAGGCTACCATCCATTGGAATAACAAAAATATCGACAACAAACTACCTACCATAATGACAAGGCTACCATCCATTAGAGTTACAAAAATCACGACAACAAACTACCTTCCATAATGACAAGGCTACCATCCATTGTAGTGACAAAATTCTCGACAATAGACTACCTTCCATAATGACAAGGCTTAAATCCACTAGAGTAACAAAAATCTCGACAACATACTACCTTTCATAATGACAAGGTTACAATCTATTATAGTAACAAAAATCTCGACAACTGACTACCTTTCATAATGACAAGGCTACCGTCCATTGGAATAACAAAACTCTCGACAACAGACTATGTTCAATAATGACAAGGCTACAATCCCTTAGAGTAACAAAAATATCGACAACAGACTTCCTTCCACAATGACAAGGCTACCATCCATTGGATTAACAAAGATATCGAAAACATACTACCTTCCATAATTATGTGGCTACCATCCCTTAGAGTAACAAAAATCATGAAAACAGACTACCTTCCATAATGACAAGGCTACCATCCATTGTAGTAACAAAAATATGAACAACAGACAATTGTCCTTAATGACAAGGCTACCATCCATTGGAGTAACATAAATCACAAAGACAAACTACCTTCCATAATGACAAGGCTACGATCCATTGCAGTAACAAAAATCTATACAATAGACTACCTTCCATAATGACAAGGTTACCATCCATTGGAGTAACAAAAATCCCAACAATAGACTACCTTCCATAATGACAACGCTACCATCCATTGGAGTAACAGAAATCTCGATAGTAGACTACCTTCGATAATGACATGGGTACCATCATTGGAGTAACAAAAATATCCATAAGAGACTACCTTCCATAACGACAAGGCTACAATCCATTGGAGTATAAAAAATCTCGACAACAGACTACCTCCATAATAACAAAGCTACCATCCATTGGAGTAACAAAAATCTCGACAACACACTACCTACCATAATGACAAGGCTACCATCCATTGGAATAACTAAAATATCGAGAACAAACTACCTACCATAATGACAAGGCTACCGTCCAATGATGTAACAAAAATCTCGACAATAGACTACCTTCCATAATGACAAGTCTACCATCTATTGGAGTAACAAAAATCTGAACAACAGACTAGCGTCCTTAATGACAAGGCTACCATCCATTGGACTAACAGAAATCACAACGACAAACTACCTTCCATAATGATAAGGCTATGATCCATTGCAGTAACAAAAATCTCGACAACAGACTACCTTCCATAATGACAAGGCCACCATCCATTGTTGTAACAAAAATCTAGACAACAGACTGAAGAAGTGAAAAACACAAGAAGGGGGGTTGAATTGTAAAACTGAAAATCAATTGCAATGAACACGATATTTTTATCCTGGTTCGTTTGATCTCAAACTACTCCAGTCCACCCGTCAAGGTGATTTCGCCTCTCTCCAACGAGGTCTTAATCCACTATATTCAACTGAATATTACAATCTGCTTTAACAACTGCTAAAGCCTTCTTGATGCAAACCACAACCCGGTTTGTCAAGGAATCACTTTCTTACACATAATGGAAATCTAAGTGTGTGAGTGTTTTCTACAAAAACAATTTATCACAACTCTGATATTACACAACTTAAGCTTATGAAACTAGATTGCTAAAATACTGAGTAAGGAGATATGAAGCGTTTAGCAAACTGAGAGAAGGTAGATGATGATTAGCTTTTTAGGCGTGTAATATGATGTAGAGCATTAGCCAATTCAATCTTCATTGTCTTGTTTATATAGCACTGAATTTGTTGAACGTTGGAGCAATATTCTTGATTCAATGCCAATAACAAACTTTCCTTATTGAGCAGATCTTGTCTGGAATGATGCCGTTGGTAATAATTAGCTTTGAATGCACAGTACCGTTGCTACTTAAAGCGTGTTCTGGCTTGGCCTCATTCTGACTCTACTTAAGTGCTGATGAACTGTTGTTGTCTTTTAATCAGAGTGTTGAGCGTAGTTCTGTTCATCAAGCTTCAGCATACGCGTGAGTTGTTCTTCTGATTCTGGTATTCTGATTATAGCATCTTCTGATGCTGATGTTTATAACCAATATTCTGATGCTGATTAAGATGTACTTTTGCTGATACCTATCAGAGTTTCTGCAAAACAGAACTTAATAATTTAGGTAGCAAATATTTCTTATATGAATCACATAATTAATATATCCTTTCATTTTGTTATCATCAAAACTTAAACTTAGGGTAGTAGATTCAAACTTTGTTCTAACAATCTCCCCCTTTTTGATGATGACAAAAACTAGATATTTTTAATTGAGAATAATGTGAAAAGTATCAGAGATAACTAAATGATAAGATGTATCAAAGTAAGAAGTTATCAAGAATAAGGGATAAAGAGATATGAGAGTTGAGAGATACTCCCCCTGAATTTATTACTTCCCTTTTTAATTCCAAGAGTTCTTCAGGATCAGATATTTATTGTCTTTCTTTGATCATCAGAATATCAGAGCTTTGACTATAAGAGGCTTTAGATCAGAATATCAGAGCAGAGCTTCAGATCAGAATATCAGAGCTTTATCAGAGCTTTGCTTTGGATCAAAGTATCAGAGCTTTAGTCTTCAGTGAGTTAGAGAGCATTCTTGTACCTGTAGACTTAAGCAAAAACAGATGAAAACATTCAAGTATATCAGAGTTAGAATGTTTGATATTTTCTGTCTCAGTAATCCGTTATTGAAAAATATCATTCTTGTTCTCCCCCTTTTTGTCAGCAATCAAAAAGTGTAAGTGATGTGCTAAAACATTTAGAGCAGAAAAACTTATCATATTAAAAAGTTCAGAACCAAACAAAACAGTACAGAAGATATGCAAAGAAAACATGAAAATGACATGAATGAAAATCTAAGGTTGGGAAGGAAGGCGTGTGAACAGAGTCTCCAACATTGCTTTGATCTGATCAGCAGTCTCAGTCTGCTTGTGCACCATGCTGACTACTGTGTCTATCTTGCTATCCTGCACATCCATCCTTTCTTTCATCTTCTAGTCATTTTCATACATCCTTTGCTGCAGACGAATATCATTCAGCTTTAGCTCTTCCAGAGTCTGCCTGTCCAAGGCAGCTTGAGAAACATCAGAAGCAGGGAGCTTCTGAGAGCTTTCTGCAACATCTTCAGCTTGACTGGCGTCAGCTTGAATAGTCTGATCTTCTTCTGGCTGCACCTTTGAAGCTGGATGCTTCTCAGACCATGGCTCACTATCCAGAAGGAGCACATCTTCTTTCAGCAGCTGACTTCCAACTTCATTCAGAAGCTTGCTGAAATTCTGCTGTGCTTGCTCATAATTGATGTCTTGCAAGTTTAGAGCTTCAGCACGTACCCAAATTCTGAATTGTGACAAGAGCTGGTCAGAGGCAGCTGGATCAATCATTCCAGGACAGACTTGCTTCAGAGAAGCAATCCACTGCTGTAAACCTGTTTCAAAATTCATATTGCCAGAGCCAACATCCGGCTGTTTTGGTTTTGGAATGGCTATTTTATTTTTCAGATCAGCAAGACGGTCAAGGATTGTTAAATCTATGAAGGTCCTGCTGGGGTTTTCTGTGGTTTGTTTGGGATCTATTTGATTTGGAGAAGGAGTGGGAGAATCAGAGATAATGATTGGACTGGGGGGAGTTTTGGGAGTATTTGGTGGTGTGGTTTCAGGCGAGGATGGCAGCTGAGCCATTGTTACTGTTGTTCCACATGGCAGCTGGATTGCCAGAGGTTGTGGTTCAGATGATTGAGGAGAGTGAGGTTCAAAAGGAGGAGGAGATGGAGTTTTAGAATGATGAAACTCAGGTTGAGGTGATGGTGGATGAATTTCTGGTTGAGGAGAGGGAGAAGGAATTGTTGGTTGTGGAGAAGGAGGAGGAATTTCTGGTTGTTCAAGAATATGTGGTTCTTCTGGAATGGGTTAGAGAGGTTGTTCTGGTTGAGGAGAGTGGACAATTTGTGGTTCAGAGTTTGGATTATTGGAGGGATGATCAGAGGCATGTTGATCAATGTCAGACAACACTTTGTCAATTGCTGATGTTGTTGAAATTGTTGGTTTGGGATGTTTGGTGCGGGGTCTTCTGAGTTGTAGTGCCTCAGATGGGTCATCTTCTGGTTCGGTTTCATCTATTGTTGGGATGGGGATTGGGATTCTATGAGAAGTTGGAGTTGGGATTGATGTTGGAATAGCAGAAGAATTTAAAACAGAAGCAGCAGATAAATTACCTCTTTTCTTGGGTGTCTGCTGGGATGTTCCTTCTGAAGGGGCCTTCCTTTTCTTCGTCTTATTCAGTGTAACTTCTGGTTGAGGTTGGTGCAGATCTTTGATATTCAGATTGGGATCTGTACCATCAGCCTTGCACGCGTCCAAATATCTGAGAACCACCACCGGTTTAGATTCTCTCTCAGAAAATAAAGGAAAGTCACTCAGTGGGACTCTTCTGCTGGTGATGTCAGCAGTGGGAGTAACGCTGGGTTCCTTTCTGATATTCTCTATTAACTTCATTTTCTTCAGATTCTTCATGTTCAGAGGCTTCCCAACCGTTGGTTCAATGGTGCTTAACTCTTGAGCTTCTATCAGGTGCTCTATCAGCCTATTCTCAGTCAGAATATCTGATATTAACCTTCCAAAGGGTATCCAATCCCTCTTTGTTCTTTCTTCTTCCCTGGTCTCCTTCACGCTTGTTCTGAGGTGATTGAACAGAAGATGAGCCAAGTTGATTTTTACCTTCTGATTGATAAAATAGATCAGAAACTGCTGATCTATATTTATGTAATCAGGGGAACTAGTTGGCTTCCTATGATTAAAGCACCCCAGAATTATCTTCGCCCAAACTCTGTGGTGATCCTTCAGATCTCTGATCTTGCTGCTGGGCACCCCATGGGTGAAAATCCTTTCTGCTATGACACCCACGTCAGAGCATCTTTCAGCCATATCAATACAACGGACGCCACCGCCACTATAACCAATCAACTTTGCTATGTGATCCTCAGTGATCACAATCTTCTTCCCCATTATGTAGGAGGTGACTTGATGCGTTGAAGCATTTGCATGAATCCAGAACTCCTTGACTAACATTGGGAATGTTGGTCCAACCAACCTGTCAAAATACCTTTCCCATTTTTGTGCCCTAACTTCTTCTGTTAAATTAAAACCATTCTCTTTCAGACTGCAAAAATCAATGATCAGTTTTGACAACACTTCAAGATTCTTCACTAGAGTAAGGAGTATTCTGAATGGAACTTGGTACTGTTCAGAGGCTGCTTTCTTCTGAGAACCTGCAGAAGCACTGCTGGAGGTTGCCATGTTCACACTTAGGGATTTTGAGAAAAACTGAGAAAATGGGTTTGAAAGAGATGAACACAGAGAAAATGCATAAATTTTTTGAGAGATAATGAGAAACTGTAAAAGATTAAAGTGAGAGGTTAACGTGCTTAAATAGGCTTCAGAATATTTTGAAAGTGTAAACATTTTCAAGAAAGAGAAATAAAATCATGATTACATTTTAAAAACATGATTACTTTCACTTAATGCTTGCTGATTTTGGGGGATTTGAGAAAGATACTTAAAACGGTTACCAGACATGTGTCTCAATGCACCCAATCAGCGTTTTGCCTTCTCAGAAGCATGCACGCGTTCTGCTTCAGATATTTGCTAATGATTGGATGACACTTGTTTGATTTAGTGATCAGCACGTCTATCCTTGAGCTGAAACGCTCAGACCTTTAAGACTAGCATCTGATACAATCTGCATGTTCTATCTTTCTGAAAAAGAGATTGATCAGAAGTTCATAGTAAAATAAATACATTCTGAAGATAAATATATGGAATTAAAACATTTTCACTCTGGGCAGATTTTCATGCTGAGATGTTTCAGAATGAAATTGAACCTATCTTCAGAAAGGGGTTTAGTGAAGATATCAGCCCATTGATGGTCTGTATCTATAAATTTTAAGTTCAAAATTCCTTTCTTAATATAGTCCCTAATGAAATGATGTTTTATTTCTACATGCTTAGCTCTAGAATGTAAAATAGGATTCTTACTTAAGCAAATAACAGAAGTATTATCACAGAGTATAGGGATGTTACTCTCAAAAATCTGGAAGTCTTCAAGCTGAGTTTTCATCCAGAGCATTTGTGTGCTACATCCTGCTGCTGCTATGTACTCAGCTTCTGCTGTTGATAGCGCAATTGTGGATTGCCTTTTGCTGGACCAAGAGATCAGATTTTCTCCCAGAAACTGGAAGCTTCCAGAAGTACTTTTACGCTCTACTCTGTCTCCAGCAAAGTCAGCATCGCAGTAGCCTACTAAACTGTAATCACTAGATTTTCTGTAAAACAAACCCAGATTAGTAGTACCTTTCAGATACTTGAAAATTCACTTAACAGTTGTTAAGTGATATTCTCTAGGATCTGATTGGAATCTAGCACAAATACATACGTTGAATAATATATCAGGTCTTGAAGCTGTCAGATAAAGGAGAGAACCAATCATACCTCTGTAGACTTTCTATTCTACATTTTTGCTTACCTCTTCTCTTTCCAGAATGCATGTGGGATGCATTGGAATCTTTGATGGCTTACATTCTGAGAGGTCAAATTTCTTCAGAAGATCTCTGATGTATTTTCTCTGATGAATGTAAGTTCCCTCTGGAGTTTGATTGATCTGAATTCCTAGGAAGAATTTCAGTTCCCCCATGAGGCTCATCTCAAATTCTGCCTGCGTACACTTAGCAAATTTTCTTCCAAGAGAAGGATTAGTAGAACCAAAAATAATATCATCAACATAAATTTGACATACTAAGATGTCATTCTTAACTGACTTACAGAATAAGGTAGTGTCCACCTTCCCTCTGGTGAATTCATTTTCTAACAGAAAGTTACTTAGCCTTTCATACCATGCTCTTGGAGCTTGTTTCAGACCATATAGCGACTTCTTTAGTTTGAAAACATGTTCTGGATGTTTTGTATTTTCAAAACCAGGGGGTTGGTGCACATAAACCTCTTCTTCTATATAACCATTTAAGAATGCACTCTTGACATCCATCTGATACAGAGTGATGCCTCTATTAACAGCAAATGAAATTAAAAGTCTGATAGATTCTAACCTGGCGACTAGGGAAAAGGTTTATGTATAGTCTATCCCCTCTTGCTGACTATAACCTTGTGCAACCAGTCGTGCTTTGTTTCTGATGACTTCACCTTGTTCATTTAGCTTGTTTCTGAACACCCATCTTGTTCCAATGACGTTGAATCCTTTTGGTTTGGGAGCAAGATCCCATACGTCATTTCTGGTGAATTGATTCAGCTCTTCTTGCATTGCCAGAATCCAGTCATTATCCAGAAGTGCTTCATCAATAGAAGAAGGTTCAATCAGAGACACAAGTCCCATGAGGGTTTCTTCAGAGTTTCTGAAGCTTGCTCTTGTTCTGATTGGATCTTCCTTTCTTCCTAAGATAGTTTCTTCTGGGTGATCCAAGCTGCTTCTGGGTAATCTCTTCTGAGGTTAATCAGCAGCTTTTGTAGGATTGCTAGCATTGCTTCTTTCAGACGTTGAAGGAGTGTCTGTGTTGAGAGCTTCTGATGACTTGTCTTCAGAACCTGTAAGTTCAATTTCCATACCTGCAAAAACTTCATTCTGCTTTGACTTTTCAGAGTCAAGCTTATCATCAAAACGAACATTGATTGATTCTTCCACAATCTGTGTTTCTGTATTGTATACTCTGTACCCTCTTGAGCGTTCAGAGTATCCTAACATAATACACTTTTGTGCTTTAGAGTCAAACTTGTTCAAATAATTATTTGTATTTAACATAAAACAGGTACATCCAAATGGATGAAAATATGAAATGTTGGGCTTTATGTTCTTCCACAATTCATATGGTGTCTTTTCCAGAATAGGTCTTATTGAGATTCTATTCTGAATGTAGCACGCTGTGTTTATTGCCTCTGCCCAGAAGATCTTAGCAACGTTTGTCTCATTGATCATGGTTCTGGCCATTTCTTGCAATGTTTTGTTCTTTCGTTCTACAACTCCATTTTGTTGGGGTGTTCTAGGACAAGAGAAATCATGCAGAATGCCTCTGTCATTAAAGAATGACTCAAAATCTTTGTTTTCAAATTCTCCACCATGATCACTTCTGACTTTAACGATTCTAAGATCCTTTTCATTCTGAACTTGGTTACAGAAGGTAACAAACACAGAGTGTGACTCGTCTCTGTGTCTTAGGAACTTTACCCATGTCCATCTGCTATAGTCATCTATAATTACTAACCCATACTTCTTGCCACTGACTGATGCAGTTTTAACTGGTCCAAATAAGTCAATATGCAGAAGTTCTAATGGCTTAGAGGTAGAAACAACATTTTTTGATTTAAAAGAAGGTTTTGCAAACTTGCCTTTCTGACATGCTTCACACAGAGCATCTGAGTTGAACTTCAAATTAGGAAGTCCTCTGACCAGATTGAGTTTGTTAATCTGAGATATTCTTCTCATACTAACATGCCCCAATCTTCTGTGCCAGATCCACTGCTCGTTCGTAACAGACAGAAGGCACTTTACATTCTGACTTTTCAGTTTAGAAAGTTTGATTTTGTAAATGTTGTTTTTCCTCTTTCCATTAAACAGGATAGTCCCATCTTTCTGACTAACAGCTTTACATGATTTTTGATTAAAGATTATATCATAACCGTTATCACTTAATTGACTTATGGATAACAGATTATGCATTAATCCATCTACTAGCAGAACATTATTAATAGAGGGAAGATTTCCATTACCTACAGTTCCAGAGCCAATTATCTTTCCCCTCGAATTGCCTCCAAAGCCAACGTGGCCTCCAGGCTTAAGTTCCAGGCTTTGGAACATATGCCTTCTTCCCGTCATGTGTTGCGAGCAGCCAGAGTCCAGGTACCATGACTGGTGTTTCTGATTTGCTGCTAAAGATATCTGCAACATGTATTATTTTATCCTTAGGTACCCAAATTTTCTTGGGTCCTGATTTGTTAGATTTACCAAAACTCTGGTTGAATTTTGGTTTCACAGAGTACTTACTGCTAGTGTATTTAATATCATGTGTGTGACCATACACAAAATGTGAATTCAGAGGAGTGTGTTTAATTGTTAAATCCATGACATTCATTGGTGTAGGAACCTTACCTTGGTATCTTATTCCCTTCCTGCCGTTTCTGCTAACTCCATAGATCATTGAAGCCATTTTGCTTCTATCTATGCTTTTAGAAAGGAACTTCTGGAAACTGTGATCATACTCCTTGATGATCTCATCAGCGTTGCTGGGAGTTTCAGAAATTGGTTCCTTCTGAGAGTTTTGTAAATTATTTTCTAATTTTGAAATTTTAATTCTCAGCTCAGAATTCTCCAATTTAAGACTCTCAGTCTTATTAGAGTCAGATTCAAGATTCCTTTTCAGGTCTCTGAATTTAACTCTAATCTGCTGATACCTTTCTAGGATTTCATTAAGGCTTTCAGCAAGTTCAGCCTTGGTAAAATTAACAGCAAAGTCAGGAAATACCTCTTCAGTATCTAATTCTGAGTTTGATTCAGAAGCTTCACTATCTTCTGAAATGTTAGCCATGAGAGCTATGTTTGCTCTCTCATCATCTGATTCTGAGTCAGCTTCAGACGAGTCAGAGTCATCCCATGTAGCCATGAGACTTTTCTTCTTTTCTCTTCCAAACTTCTTTTTGGGCTTTTCCCTCTGAATCTTTGGGCAGTCACTCTTGTAGTGTCCTTGCTCATTGCACTCATAGCAGATGATGTCCTTGGTGTTTGGCTTTCTGCTACCTAAGGAGCCTTCAGATCTTCTGTATCCAGAGGAAGAATATGTCCTTCGGTATCTGGAAGAAGACTCGTTCTGATCAGATCTTCTGGGATTCCTGAACTTACTTTGCCTCTGCTTCCACAGTTGATTCACTCTTCTAGAGAGGAGGGAGAGTTCGTCTTCTTCTGATGAGGATCCATCAGATGTTTCTTCAACTGCCTGCAAAACTTTAGACTAAGATTTTTTGTTAGATTTTAATGCTAAAGGCTTACCTTGCTTCTGTGGTTCATCAACTTCTAGCTCTATCTCATGACTTCTGAGGGAGCTGATAAGTTCCTCCAGAGAAATTTTGTTGAGATCTTTTGCTAGCTTCAGAGCTGTAACCATTGGCCTCCACTGCTTGAGACCAGCTACCAGAATCTGGAATCTTGAGAACATTGTTTCAATGGATTCACTTTCTTCCATTTTGAATGCCTCATACTTCTGAATGAGCGCCAGAGCTTTAGTTTCTTTGACCTGAACGTTGCCCTCATGCGTCATTCTGAGTGAGTCAAACATGTTCTTTGTTGTGTCTCTGTTGGAGATCTTTTCATATTCAGCATACGAGATGGCGCTGAGAAGGATGGTTCTGGCCTTGTGGTGATTCTTGAAGTCACGCTTTTGTTGGTCAGACATTGTTTTCCTATCAATCTTCTGACCGCTTGCATTCACAGGGTGCGTGTATCCATTTGTCACCATATCCCACAGATCAGCATCATGTGCCAGAAAGAAGCTTTCAATTCTGTCTTTCCAGTAATCAGAGTTTTCTCCATCAAAGACTGGAGGTTTCCCGCTGAATCTGTCTCTGTCCTCATGGTTGTCATTGCTGGTGTGAGAATAATTTCCTGCCATTGTGTTTTTCTGACGCTGGATCTTGTACTGACACGGTTAAGTGTTTTAGCTCAAAACCAGGCGCTCTAATACAAATTGAAGAAGTGAAAAACCCAAGAAGGGGGGTTGAATTGTAAAACTGAAAATCAATTGCAATGAACACGATATTTTTATCCTGGTTCGTTTGATCTCAAACTACTCCAGTCGACCCGTCAAGGTGATTTCGCCTCTCTCCAACGAGGTCTTAATCCACTATATTCAACTGAATATTACAATCTGCTTTAACAACTGCTAAAGCCTTCTTGATGCAAACCACAACCCGGTTTGTCAAGGAATCACTTTCTTACACATAATGGAAATCTAAGTGTGTGAGTGTTTTCTACAAAAACAGTTTATCACAACTGTGATATTACACAACTTAAGCTTATGAAACTAGATTGCTAAAATACTGAGTAAGGAGATATGAAGCATTTAGCAAACTGAGAGAAGGTAGATGATGATTAGCTTTTTAGGCGTGTAATATGATATAGAGCATTAGCCAATTCAATCTTCATTGTCTTGTTTATATAGCACTGAATTTGTTGAACGTTGGAGCAATATTCTTGATTCAATGCCAATAACAAACTTTCCTTATTGAGCAGATCTTGTCTGGAATGATGCCGTTGGTAATAATTAGCTTTGAATGCACAGTACCGTTGCTACTTAAAGCGTGTTCTGGCTTGGCCTCATTCTGACTCTGCTTAAGTGCTGATGAACTGTTGTTCTCTTTTAATCAGAGTGTTGAGCGCAGTTCTGTTCATCAAGCTTCAGCATACGCGTGAGTTGTTCTTCTGATTTTGGTATTCTGATTATAGCATCTTCTGATGCTGATGTTTATAACCAATATTCTGATGCTGATTAAGATGTACTTTTGCTGATACCTATCAGAGTTTCTACAAAACAGAACGTAATAATTTAGGTAGCAAATATTTCTTATATGAATCACATAATTAATATATCCTTTCATTTTGTTATCATCAAAACTTAAACTTACGGTAGTAGATTTAAACTCTGTTCTAACACAGACTACCTTCTATAATGACAAGGCTACCATCCATTGGAGTAACAAAAATCCCAACAATAGACTACCTTCCATAATGACAAGGCTACCATCCATTGGAGTAACATAAATCTCGATAGCAAACTACCTTCCATAATGACATGGGTACCATCCTTGGAGTAACCAAAATATCCACAAGAGACTACCTTCCATAATGACAAGGCTACAATCCTTTGGAGTATAAAAAATCTCGACAACAGACTACCTTCCATAATAACAAGGCTACCATCCATTGGAGTAACAAAAATCTCGACAACACACTACCTACCATAATGACAAGGCAACCACCCAATGGAATAACAAAAATATCAACAACACACTACCTACCATAATGAAAAGGCTACCATCCAGTGGAGTAACAAAAATCTCGACAATAGACTACCTTCCATAATGACAAGTCTACCATCCATTGGAGTAACAAATATCTGAACATCAGACTACCGTCCTTAATAAAAAGGCTACCATCCATTGGACTAACAGAAATCACAACGACAAACTACCTTCCATAATGATAAGGCTACGATCCATTGCAGTAACAAAAATCTCGACAACAGACTACCTTCCATAATGACAAGGCCACCATCCATTGTTGTAACAAAAATCTAGACAACAGACTACCTTCTATAATGACAAGGCTACCATCCATTGGAGTAACAAAAATCCCAACAATAGACTACCTTCCATAATGACAAGGCTACTATCCATTGGAGTAACAAAAATCCCAACAATAGACTTCCTTCCATAATGACAAGGCTACCATCTATTGGAGTAACAGAAATCTCGATAGCAGACTACCTTCCATAATGACATGGGTACCATCATTGGCATAACCAAAATATCCACAAGAGACTACCTTCCATAATGACAAGGCTACAATCCATTGGAGTATAAAAAATCTCGACAATAGACTACCTTCCATAATAACAAGGCTACCATCCATTGGAGTAACAAAAATCTCGACAACACACTACCTACCATAATGACAAGGCAACCACCCAATGGAATAATAAAAATATCGAAAACACACTACCTACCATAATGAAAAGGCTACCATCCAGTGGAGTAACAAAAATCTCGACAATAGACTACCTTCCATAATGACAAGTCTACCATCCATTGGAGTAACAAAAATCTGAACAACAGACTACCGTCCTTAATAAAAAGGCTACCATCCATTGGACTAACAGAAATCACAACGACAAACTACCTTCCATAATGATAAGGCTACGATCCATTGTAGTAACCAAAATCTCGACAACAGACTACCTTCCATAATTACAAGGCCACCATCCATTATTATAACAAAAATCTAGACAATAGACTACCTTCTATAATGACAAGGCTACCATCCATTGGAGTAACAAAAATCCCAACAATAGACTACCTTCCATAATGACAAGGCTACCATCCATTGGATTAACAGAAATCTTGACAAAACACTATCTTCCATAATGACAAGGCTACCATCCATTGGAGTAACAAAAATATCGATAGCAGACTACCTTCCATAATGACTTGGTTACCATCCATTGGAGTAAAAAAAATATCGACAATATAGTACCTTCCATAATGACAAGGCTACCATCCATTGCAGTAACAAAAATCTCGACAATAGACTACCTTCCATAATGACAACGCTACCATCCATTGTAGTAAAAAAAATATCGAAAATATAGTGCCTTCCCCAATGATAAGGCTACCATCCATTGCAGTACCAAAAATCTCGACAACAGAGTACCTTCCATAATGACATGGCTACCATCCATTGGAATAACAAAAATATCGACAACACACTACGTTACATAATGACAAGGCAACCATCCCTTAGAGTAACAAAAATCTCGACAACAGACTACTTTCCATAATGATGAGGCTATCATCCATTGGACTAACAAAGATATAGAGAACATACTTCCTTCCATAATGACAAGGCTACCATCCATTGGAGTAACAAAAATCACGACAACAAACTACCTTCCATAATGACAAGGCTACCATCCAATGGAGTAACAAAAATCTCGACAACACACTACCTACCATAATGACAAGGCTACCATCCATTGGAGTAACAGAAATCACAACGACAGACTACCGTCCATAATGACAAGCCTAACATCCATTGCAGTAACAAAAATCTCAACAACAAACTACCTTCCATAAATACAAGGCTACCATCCATTGGAGTAATAGAAGGCTGGACAACAGACTACCTCCCATAATGACTAGGTTACCATACATTGGAGTAACAAAAATGTCGATAATAAACTACCTTCCATAATGACTAGATTACCATCCATTAGAGTAACAAAGATATTGACAATAAACTACCTTCTTTAACGACAAGGCTACAATCCATTGTAGTAATAAAAATCTCGACAACAGACTACCTTCCATAATGACAAGGCTACCATCCATTTTAGGAAAAGAAATATCGATGATAGACTACCTTCCATAATGACAAGGCTACCATACATTGGAGTAACAAAAATCTAGACAATAGAGTACCTTCCATAATGACAAGGCTACCATCCATTGGAGTAACAGAAATCTGGACAACAAACTACCTTCCGTAATGAAAAGGCTACCGTCCATTGGAGTAACAAAAATCTCGATAGCATACTACCTTCCATAATGACAAGGGTACCATCATTTGAGTAACAAAAATATCCACAAGAGACTACCTTCAATAATGACAAGTCTACAATCCATTGGATTATTAAAAATCTTAACAACATACTACCTTCTATAATGACAAGGCTACCATCCATTGGAGTAACAAAAATCTCGACAACAAACTACCTTCCATAATGACAAGGCTACCATCCATTGTAGTGACAAAAATCTCGACAATAGACTACCTTCCATAATTACAAGGCTACAATCCACTGGAGTAACAAAAATCTCGACAACATACTACCTTCCATAATGACAAGTTTACAATCTATTATAGTAACAAAAATCTCGACAATTGACAACTTTTAATAATGACAAGGCTACCGTCCATTGGAATAACAAAAATCTCGACAACAGACTATGTTCCATAATGACAAGGCTACGATCCCTTAGAGTATCAAAAATCTCGACAACTGTCTGCCTTCCATAATGACAAGGCTACCATCCATTGGAGTAACAAAGATATCGACAAAATACTACCTTCCATAATAACAAGGCTACCATCCCTTAGAGTATCAAAAATCATGACAACATACTACCTTCCATAATGACAAGGCTACCATCCATTGGAGTGACAAAAATTTGAACAACAGACTACCGTCCTTAATGACAAGGCTACCATCCATAGGAGTAATGTAAATCATAACGACAAACTACCTTCCATAATGACAAGGCTACGATCCATTGCAGTAACAAAAATCTCGACAACAGACTACCTTCCATAATGACAAGGCCACCATCAATTGTTGTAACAAAAATCTAGACAACAGACTAGCTTCCATAATGACAAGGCTACCATCCATTGGAGTAACAAAAATCCCAACAACAGACTACCTTCCATAATGACAAGGCTACCATCCATTGGAGTAACAGAAATCTTGACAAAACACTACCTTCCATAATTACAAGGCTACAATCCACTGGAGTATCAAAAATCTCGACAACATACTACCTTCCATAATGACAAGTTTACAATCTATTATAGTATCAAAAATCTCGACAATTGACTACTTTTCATAATGACAAGGCTACCGTCCATTGGAATAACAAAAATCTCGACAACCGACTATGTTCCATAATGACAAGGCTACAATCCCTTAGAGTATCAAAATTCTCGACAACTGATTGCCTTCCATAATGACAAGGCTACCATCCATTGGAGTAACAAAGATATCGACAACATACTACCTTCCATAATGACAAGGCTACCATCCCTTAGAGTATCAAAAATCATGACAACATACAACCTTCCATAATGACAAGGCTACCATCCATTGGAGTAACAAAAATTTGAACAACAGACTACCGTCCTTAATGACAAGGCTACCATCCATAGGAGTAACGTAAATCACAACGACAAACTACCTTCCATAATGACAAGGCTACGATCCATTGCAGTAACAAAAATCTCGGCAACAGACTACCTTCCATAATGACAAGGCCACCATCCATTGTTGTAACAAAAATATAGACAACAGACTACCTTCCATAATGACAAGGCTACCATCCATTGGAGTAACAAAAATCCCAACAACAGACTACCTTCCTTAATGAAAAGGCTACCATCCATTGGAGTAACAGAAATCTCGACAAAACACTACCTTCCATAATTACAAGGCTACAATCCACTGGAGTAACAGAAATCTCGACAACATACTACCTTCCATAATGACAAGTTTATAATCTATTATAGTAACAAAAATCTCGACAATTGACTACTTTTCATAATGACAAGGCTACCGTCCATTGGAATAACAAAAATCTCGACAACAGACTATGTTCCATAATGACAAGGCTACGATCCCTTAGAGTATCTAAAATCTCGACAACTGACTGCCTTCCATAATGACAAGGCTACCATCCATTGGAGTAACAAAGATATAGACAACATACTACCTTCCATAATCACAAGGCTACCATCCCTTAGAGTATCAAAAATCATGACATCATACTACCTTCCATAATGACAAGGCTACCATCCATTGGAGTAACAAAAATCAGAACAACAGACTAGCGTCCTTAATGACAAGGCTACCATCCATTAGACTAAAAGAAATCACAACGATAAACTACCTTCCATAATGATAAGGCTACGATCCATTGCAGTAACAAAAATCTCGACAACAGACTACTTTCCATAATGACAAGGCCACCATCCATTGTTGTAACAAAAATCTAGACAACAGACTACCTTCTATAGTGACAAGGCTACCATCCATTGGAGTAACAATAGACTACCTTCCATAATGACAAGGCTACTATCCATTGGAGTAACAAAAATCCCAACAATAGACTACCTTCCATAATGACAAGGCTACCATCCATTGGAATAACAAAAATCTCGATAGCAGACTACCTTCCATAATGACATGGGTACCATCATTGGAGTAACCAAAATATCCACAAGAGACTACCTTCCATAATGACAAGGCTACAATCCATTGGAGTATTAAAAATCTCGACAACAGACTACCTTCCATAATAACAAGGCTACCATCCATTGGAGTAAAAAAAATCTCGACAACACACTACCTACCATAATGACAAGGCTACCACCCAATGGAATAACAAAAATATCGACAACACACTACCTACCATAATGAAAAGGCTATCATCCAGTGGAGTAACAAAAATCTCGACAATAGACTACCTTCCATAATGACAAGTCTACCATCCATTGGAGTAACAAAAATATGAACAACAGACTATTGTCCTTAATAAAAAGGCTACCATCCATTAGACTAACAGAAATCACACCGACAAACTACCTTCCATAATGATAAGGCTACGATCCATTGCAGTAACCAAAATCTCGACAACAGACTACCTTCCATAATGACAAGGCCACCATCCATTATTGTAACAAAAATCTAGACAATAGACTACCTTCTATAATGACAAGGCTACCATCCATTGGAGTAACAAAAATCCCAACAATAGACTACCTTCCATAATGACAAGGCTACCATCCATTGGATTAACAGAAATCTTGACAAAACACTATCTTCCATAATGACAAGGCTACCATCCATTGGAGTAACAAAAATCTCGATAGCAGACTACCTTCCATAATGACTAGGTTACCATCCATTGGAGTAAAAAAAATATCGACAATATAGTACCTTCCATAATGACAAGGCTACCATCCATTGCAGTAACAAAAATCTCGACAATAGACTACATTCCATAATGACAAGGCTACCATCCATTGTAGTAAAAAAATATCGACAATATAGTACCTTCCCCAATGATAAGGCTACCATCCATTGCAGTACCAAAAATCTCGACAACAGAGTACCTTCCATAATGACAAGGCTACCATCCATTGGAATAACAAAAATATCGAAAACACACTACCTTACATAATGACAAGGCAACCATCCCTTGGAGTAACAAAGATATAGAGAACATACTTCCTTCCATAATGACAAGGCTACCATCCATTGGAGTAACAAAAATCACGACAGCAAACTACCTTCCATAATGACAAGGCTACCATTAATTGGAATAACAAAAATATCGACAACACACTACCTTCCATAATGATAAGGCTACCATCCAATGGAGTAACAAAAATCTCGACAACACACTACCTACCATAATGACAAGGCTACCATCCATTGGAGTAACAGAAATCACAACGACAGACTACCGTCCATAATGACAAGCCTAACATCCATTGCAGTAACAAAAATCTCAACAACAAACTACCTTCCATAAATACAAGGCTACCATCCATTGGAGTAATAGAAAGCTGGACAACAGACTACCTCCCGTAAAGACTAGGTTACCATACATTGGAGAAACAAAGATGTCGATAATAGACTACCTTCCATAATGACTAGGTTACCATCCATTGGAGTAACAAAGATATCGATAATAAACTACCTTATTTAATGACAAGGCTACAATCCATTGTAGTAACAAAAATCTCGACAACAGACTACCTTCCATAATGACAAGAGTACCATCCATTTTAGGAAAAGAAATATCGATGATAGACTACCTTCCATAATGACAAGGCTACCATACATTGGAGTAACAAAAATCTAGACAACAGAGTACCTTCCATAATGAAAAGGCTACCATCCATTGGAGTAACAGAAATCTGGACAACAAACTACCTTCTGTAATGACAAGGCTACCGTCCATTGGAGTAACAAAAATCTCGACAGCATACTACCTTCCATAATGACAAGGGTACCATCATTTCAGTAACAAAAATATCCACAAGAGACTACCTTCAATAATGACAAATCTACAATCCATTGGAGTATTAAAAATCTCGACAACATACTACCTTCCATAATGACAAGGCTACCATCCATTGGAGTAACAAAAATCTCGACAACAAACTACCTTCCATAATGACAAGGCTACCATCAATTGTAGTGACAAAAATCTCGACAATAGACTACCTTCCATAATTACAAGGCTACAATCCACTGGAGTAACAAAAATCTCGACAACAAACTACCTTCCATAATAACAAGTTTACAATCTATTATAGTAACAAATATCTAGACAATTGACTACTTTTCATAATGACAAGGCTACCGTCCATTGGAATAACAAAAATCTCGACAACAGACTATGTTCCATAATGACAAGGCTACGATCCCTTAGAGTATCAAAAATCTCGACAACTAACTGCCTTCGATAATGACAAGGCTACCATCCATTGGAGTAACAAAGATATCGACAACATACTACCTTCCATAATGACAAGGCTACCATCCCTTAGAGTATCAAAAATCATGACAACATACTACCTTACATAATGACAAGGCTACCATCCATTGGAGTAACAAAAATCTGAACAACAGACTACCGTCCTTAATGACAAGGCTACCATCCATAGGAGTAACGTAAATCACAACGACAAATAACCTTCCATAATGACAAGGCTACGATCCATTGCAGTAACAAAAATCTCGACAACTGACTACCTTCCATAATGACAAGGCCACCATCCATTGTTGTAACAAAAATCTAGACAACAGACTACCTTCCATAATGACAAGGCTACCATCCATTGGAGTAACAAAAATCCCAACAACAGACTACCTTCCATAATGACAAGGCTACCATCCATTGGAGTAACAAAAATCTCGACAAAACACTACCTTCCATAATGACAAGGCTACCATCCATTGGAGTAATAAAAATCTCGATAGAAGACTACCTTCCATAATTACAAGGGTACCATCATTGGAACAACAAAAATATCCAGAAGAGACTACCTTCCATAATGACAGAGCAATAATCCATTGGAGTATAAAAAATATCGACAACAGACTACCTTCCATAATGACAAGGCTACCATCCATTGGAGTAACTAAAATCTCGACAGCAGACTACCTTCCATAATGACTAGGTTACCATCCATTAGAGTAACAAAGATATCGAAAATAGACTACCTTCTATAACGACAAGACTACAATCCACTGTAGTAACAAAAATCTCAACAACAGACTACCTTCTATAATTACAAGGCTACCATCCATTGTAGTAAAAAAAATATCAACAATAGACTACCTTCCATAATGACAAGGCTACCATCAATTGGAGTAATAAAAATCTCGACAACAGAGTACCTTCCATAATGACAAGGCTACCATCCATTGGCTAACAGAAATTTGGACAACAGACTACCTTCCGTAATGACAAGGCTACCATCCATTGGAGTAACAAAAATCTCAACAGCAGACTACCTTCCATAATGACAAGGGTAACATCATTTGAGTAACAAAAATATCCACAAGAGGGTACCATCCATTGGAATAACAAAAATATTGATAATACACTACCTTCCATAATGACAAGGCTACCATCCAATGGAGTAACAAAAATCTTGACAATACACTACCTTCCATAATGACAAGGCTACCATCCATTGGAGTAACAGAAATCACAATGATAGACTACCTTCCATAATGAAAAGGCTACCATCCATTGCAGTAACAAAAATCTCGACAACAGACTACGTTCCCTAATGACAAGGCTACCATCCATTGGAGTAACATAAATCTAGACAACAGATTACCTTCCATAATGACAAGGCTACCATCCATTGGTGTAACAAAAATCTCGACAGCAGACTACCTTCCACAATGACAAGGGTACCAACATTGGAGTAACAAATATATCCACAAGAGACTACCTTCCATAATGACAAGGCTACAATCCATTGGAGTATTAAAAATCTCGACAACAGACTACTTTCCATAATGACGTGGCTAGAATCCATTGGAGTAACCAAAATCTCGACAATAGACTACCTTCCATAATGACTAGGCTACCATCCATTGGAGTAACAAAGATATCGACAATAGACTACCTTCCATAACGACAAGGCTACAATCCATTGTAGTAACAAAAATCTCGACAATAGACTACCTTCCATATTGACAAGGCTATCATCCATTGTAGTAACAAAAATCTCGACAATAGACTACCTTCCATAATGACAAGGCTACCATCCATTGGAGTAATAAAAATCTCGACAACAGACTACCTTCCATAATGACAAGGCTACCATCCATTGGAATAACAAAAATTTCGACAACACAATACCTTCCATAATGACAAGGCTACCATCCCTTAGAGTAATATAAATCTCGACCACAAACTACCTTCCATAATAACAAGGTTACCATCCATTGGAGTAACAAAGATATCGACAACATTCTACCTTCCATAATGACAAGGATACCATCCATTGGAGTAACCGAAATCACAATGACAGACTACCGTGCATAATGACAAGGCTAACATCCATTGCAGTTACACAAATCTTAACATAAGACCACCTTCCATAAATACAAGGCTACCATCCATTGGAGTAATAGAAATTTGGACAACATACTACCTTCCATAATGACAAGGCTACCATCCATTGGAGTAACAAAAATCTCGACAGTAGACTACCTTCCATATTGACAAGGGTACCATCATTTGAGTAACAAAAATAACCACAAGAGACTACCTTCCATAATGAAAATGCTACAATCCATTGTAGTATAAAAAATCTCGACAACAGAGTACCTTCCATAATGACAAAGCTACCATCCATTGGAGTAACAAAAATCTCGACAATAGACTACCTTCCATAATGACTAGGCTACCATCCATTGGAGTAACAAATATATCGACAATAGACTACCTTCCTTAACGGCAAGGCTACAATCCATTGTAGTAACGAAAATCTCGACAACATACTACCTTCCATAATGACAAGGCTACCATCCATTGTAGTAACAAAAATACATGACAATAGACTACCTTCCATAATGACAAGGCTACCATCCATTGGAGTAACAAAAATCTCGACAGCAGAGTAATATCCATAATGACAAGGCCACCATTCATTGGAATAACAAAAATATCAACAACACACTACCTTCCATAATGACAAGGCTACCATCCCTTAGAGTTACAAAAATCTCGACAACATACTAGTTTCCATAATGATAAAGCTACCATCCATTGGAGTAACAAAGATATCAACAACATACTACCTTCCATAATGACAAGGATACCATCCATTGGAGTAATAAAAACAGACTACCTTCCATAATGACAAGGCTACCATCCATTGTAGTAACAAAAATCTCGACAACAGAGTACCTTCCCTAATGACAAGGCAACCATCAATTGGAATAACAAAAATATCGACAACACACTACCTTCCATAATGACAAGGCTACCGTCCCTTAGAGTAACAAAAATCTCGACAACAAAATACTTTCCATAATGACAAGGCTACCATCCATTGGAGTAACAAAGATATCAACAACATACTACCTTCCATAATGACAAGGCTACCATCCATTGGAGTAACAAAAACACATGCTACCTTCCATAATGACAAGTATACCATTCATTGGAATAACAAAAATATTAACAATACACTACCTTCCATAATGACAAGGCTACCATCCAATGGAGTAACAAAAATCTTGACAATACACTACCTTCCATAATGACAAGGCTACCATCCATTGGAGTAACAAAAATCACAATGACAGACTGCCTTCCATAATGAAAAGGCTACCATCCATTGCAGTAACAAAAATCTCGACAGCAGACTACGTTCCCTAATGACAAGGCTACCATCCATTGGAGTAACATAAATCTAGACAACAGATTACCTTCCATAATGACAAGGCTACAATCCATTGGAGTAACAGAAATCTCGACAGCAGACTACCTTCCACAATCACAAGGGTACCATCATTGGAGTAAGAAATATATCCACAAGAGACTACCTTCCATAATGACAAGGCTACAATCCATTGGAGTATTAAAAATCTCGACAACTGACATGGCTAGAATCCATTGAGTAACCAAAATCTCGACAATAGACTACCTTCCATAATGACTCGGCTACCATCCATTGGAGTAACAAAGATATCGACAACAGACTACCTTCCATAACGACAAGGCTACAATCCATTGTAGTAACAAAAATCTCGACAAAAGACTACCTTCCATATTGACAACGCTATCATCCATTGTAGTAACAAAAATCTCGACAATAGACTACCTTCCATAATGAAAAGTCTACCATCCATTGGAGTAACAAAAATCTCGACAACAAACTACCTTCCATAATGACAAGGCTACCATCCATTGGAATAACAAAAATTTCGACAACACAATACCTTCCATAATGACATGGCTACCATCCCTTATAGTAATATAAATCTCGACCACAAACTACCTTCCATAATAACAAGGTTACCATCCATTGGAGTAAAAAAGATATCGACAACATTCTACCTTCCATAATTACAAGGCTACCATCCATTGTAGTAAAAAAAATCACGACAATAGACTACTTTCCATAATGACAAGACTACCGTCCATTGGAATAACAAAAATATCGACAACAAACTACCTTCCATAATGACAAGGCTACCATCCAATGGAGTAACAAAAATCTCGACAATAGACTACCTTCCATAATTACAAGTCTACCATCCATTGGAGTAACAAAAATCTGAACAACAAACTACCATCCTTAATGACAAGGCTACCATCCAATGGAGTAACAGAAATCACAACGACAGACTACCTTCCATAATGACAAGGCTACCATCCATTATTGTAACAAAAATCTGGACAATAGACTACCTTGCATAATGACAAGGCTACCATCAATTGGAGTAACAAAAATCCTGATAACAGACTACATTCCTCAATGACAAAGCTACCCTCCATTGAAGAAACAGAAATCTCGACAACAGACTACCTTCCATAATGACAAGGCTACCCTCTATTGGAGTAACAAAAATCTCGACAACATACTACCTTCAATAAAGACAAGGGTACCATCATTGGAGTAACAAAATTATCCACAAGAGACTACCTTCGATAATGAGAAGGCCATAATCAATTGGAGTATAAAAAATATCGACAACAGACTACCTTCCATAATGACAAGGCTACCATCCATTGGAGTAACAAAAATCTCGTCAAAACACTACCTTCCATAATGACTAGGCTACCATCCATTAGAGTAACAAAGATATCGACAACAGACTACCTTCCAAAACGACAAGGTTACAATACATTGTAGTAACAAAAATCTCGACGACATACTACCTTCCATATTGACAAGGCTATCATCCATTGTAGTAACAAAAATCTAGACAATAGACTACCTTCCATAATTACAAGGCTACCATCCATTGGAGTTACAAAAATCTCGACAACAAACTACCTTCCATAATGACAAGGCTACCATCCATTGGAATAACAAAAATTTCAACAACAAAATACCTACCATAATGACAAGGCTACCATCCCATAGAGTAATAAAAATCTCGACAACAAACTACCTTCCATAATGACAAGGTTACCATCCATTGGAGTAACAAAGATATCGAAAACATACTACCTTCCATAATGACAAGGCTACCATCCAATGGAGTAACAAAAATATAGACAATAGACTACCTTCCATAATGACAAGGCTACCATCCATTGGAATAACAAAAATATAGACAACATACTACCTTCCATAATGACAAGGCTACCATCCAATGGAGTAACAAAAATCTCGACAATAGACTACCTTCCATAATGACAAGTCTACCATCCATTGGAGTAACAAAAATCTGAACAACAAACTACGTCCTTAATGACAAGGCTACCATCCATTGCAGTAATAGAAATCTCGACAACAGACGACCTTCCATAATGACAAAGCTACCATCCATTGTTGTAATAAAAATCTGGACAATAGACTATCTTGCATAATGACAAGGCTACCATCCATTGGAGTAACAAAAATCCTGATAACAGACTACGTTCCACAATGACAAAGCTACCATCCATTGAAGAAACAGAAATCTGGACAACAGACTGCCTTCCATAATGACAAGGCTACCATCCATTGGAGTAACAAAAATATCGACAACATACTACCTTCCATAATGACAAGGGTACCATCATTGGAGTAACAAAATTATCCACAAGAGACTAGCTTCCATAATGACAAGGCTATAATCCATTGGAGTATAAATAATTTCGACAACAGACTACCTTCTATAATGAAAAGGCTACCATCCATTGGAGTAACAAAAATCTCGACAACACACTACCTTCCATAATGACTAGGCTACCATCCATTAGAGTAACAAAGATATCGACAATAGACTACCTTCCATAATGACAAGGCTACAATACATTGTAGTAACAAAAATCTCGATGACAGACTACCTTCCATAATGACAAGGCTACTATCCGTTGGAATAAAAAATATTTAGACAACACAGTACCTTCCATAATTACAAGGCTACCATCCCTTAGAGTAACAAAAATCTCGACAACATACTACCTTCCATAATGACAAGGTTACCATCCATTGGAGTGATAAAGATATCGACAACATACTACCTTCCATAATGACAAGGCTACCATCCAGTGGAGTAAAAAACATCACGACAACAGACTACCTTCCATAATGACAAGGCTACCATCCATTAGAATAACAAAAATAACGACAACACACTACCTTCCATAATGACAAGGCTACCATCCAATGGAGTAATAAAAATCTCGACAATAGACTACCTTCTATAATGACAAGTCTACCATCCATTGGAGTAACAAAAATCTGAACAACAAACTATTGTCCTTAATGACAAGGCTACCATCCATTGGAGTAACAAAAATCACAACGACAGACTACCTTCCATAATGACAAGGCTACCATCCATTGCAGTAACAAAAATCTCGACAACAGACTACCTTCGATAATGACAAGGCTACCATCCATTGTTGTAACAAAAATCTGGACAACAGACTATCTTGCAAAATGATAAGGCTACCATCCATTGGAGTAACAAAAATCCTGATAACAGACTACGTTCCTCAATGACAAAGCTAAAATCCAATGGAGTAATAGAAATCTCGACGACAGAGTACCTTCCATAATGAAAAGGCTAATATCCATTGGAATTACAAAAATTTCGACAACACATTACCTTCCATAATGACAAGGCTACCATCCATTTGAGCAATAAAAATATCAACAAGAGACTACCTTCCATAATGACAAGTCTACCATCCATTGGAGTAACAAAAATCTCGACAACATACTACCTTCCATAATGACAAGGCTACCATCCAGTGGAGTAAAAAACATCATGAAAACAGACTACCTTCCATAAGGACAAGGCTACCATCCATTGGAATAACAAAAATATCGGCAACACACTACCTTCCATAATGACAAGGCTACCATCCAATGGAGTAATAAAAATCTTGACAATAGACTACCTTCCATAATGACAAGTCTACCATCCATTGGAGTAACAAAAATCTGAACAACAAACTACCGTCCTTAATGACAAGGCTACCATCCATTGCAGTAATAGAAATCTCGACAACAGACGACCTTCCATAATGACAAGGCTACCATCCATTGTTGTAATAAAAATCTGGACAATAGACTATCTTGCATAATGACAAGGCTACCATCCATTGGAGTAACAAAAATCCTGATAACAGACTACGTTCCACAATGACAAAGCTACCATCCATTGAAGAAACAGAAATCTGGAAAACAGACTGCCTTCCATAATGACAAGGCTACCATCCATTGGAGTAACAAAAATATCGACAACATACTACCTTCCATAATGACAAGGGTACCATCATTGGAGTAACAAAATTATCCACAAGAGACTACCTTCCATAATGACAAGGCTATAATCCATTGGAGTATAAAAAATTTCGACAACAGACTACCTTCTATAATGAAAAGGCTACCATCCATTGGAGTAACAAAAATCTCGACAACACACTACCTTCCATAATGACTAGGCAACCATCCATTAGAGTAACAAAGATATCGACAATAGACTACCTTCCATAATGACAAGGCTACAATACATTGTAGTAACAAAAATCTCGACGACAGACTACCTTCCATAATGACAAGTCTACTATCCATTGGAATAAAAAATATTTAGACAACACAGTACCTTCCATAATTACAAGGCTACCATCCCTTAGAGTAACAAAAATCTCGACAACATACTACCTTCCATAATGACAAGGTTACCATCCATTGGAGTGATAAAGATATCGACAACATACTACCTTCCATAATGACAAGGCTACCATCCAGTGGAGTAAAAAACATCACGACAACAGACTACCTTCCATAATGACAAGGCTACCATCCATTAGAATAACAAAAATATCGACAACACACTACCTTCCATAATGACAAGGCTACCATCCAATGGAGTAATAAAAATCTCGACAATAGACTACCTTCTATAATGACAAGTCTACCATCCATTGGAGTAACAAAAATCTGAACAACAAACTATTGTCCTTAATGACAAGGCTACCATCCATTGGAGTAACAAAAATCACAACGACAGACTACCTTCCATAATGACAAGGCTACCATCCATTGCAGTAACAAAAATCTCGACAACAGACTACCTTCCATAATGACAAGGCTACCATCCATTGTTGTAACAAAAATCTGGACAACAGACTATCTTGCAAAATGATAAGGCTACCATCCATTGGAGTAACAAAAATCCTGATAACAGACTATGTTCCTGAATGACAAAGCTAAAATCCAATGGAGTAATAGAAATCTCGACGACAGAGTACCTTCCATAATGACAAGGCTACCATCCATTTGAGCAATAAAAATATCAACAAGAGACTACCTTCCATAATGACAAGTCTACCATCCATTGGAGTAACAAAAATCTCGACAACATACTACCTTCCATAATGACAAGGCTACCATCCAGTGGAGTAAAAAACATCATGAAAACAGACTACCTTCCATAAGGACAAGGCTACCATCTATTGGAATAACAAAAATATCGACAACACACTACCTTCCATAATGACAAGGCTACCATCCAATGGAGTAACAAAAATCTCGACAATAGACTACCTTCCATAATGATAAGTCTACCATCCACTGGAGTAACAAAAATCTGAACAACAAACTATTATCCTTAATGACAAGGCTACCATCCATTGGAGTAATAAAATTCATAACGACAGACTACCTTCCATAATGACAAGGCTACCATCCATTGCAGTAACAAAAATCTCAACAACAGACTACCTTCCATAATGACAAGGCTACCATCCATTGTTGTAACAAAAATCCGGACAACACACTACCTTGCATAATGACAAGGCTAGCATCAATTGGAGTAACAAAAATCTCGACAACGGACTATGTTCCATTAAGACAAGGCTACCATCCATTGGAATAACAAAAATTTTGACAACACAATACCTTCCATTATGAAAAGGCTACCATCCTTTAGAGTAACAAAAATCTCGACAACAAACTACCTTCCATAATGACAAGGTTACCATCCATTGGAGTAACAAAGATATCTACAACAGACTACCTTCCATAATGACAAGGCTACCATCCATTGGAGTAACAAAAATATAAACAAGAGACTAGCTTCCATAATGACAAGGATTCCATCCATTAGAGTAACAAAAATCTCGACAATAGACTACCTTCGATAATGACAGGCTACCATCCATTAGAGTAACAAAAATTTCGAAACAGACTACCTTCTATAATGACTAGGCTACCAACCATTGGAATAACAAAAATCTCGACAACATACTACCTTCCATAATGACAAGTTACCATCCAATGGAGTAACAAAAATCCCGACAACAGACTACCTTCCATAATCACAAGGCTACCATCCGTTGGAGTAACAAAAATCTCGACAACATACTACCTTCCATAATGACAAGGGTACCATCATTGGAGTAAATAAAATATCCACAAGAGAGTACCTTCCATAATGACAAGGCTACAATCCATTGGAGTATAAAAAATATCGACAACAAACTGCCTTCCATAATGACAAGGCTAGAATCCATTGGAGTAACAAAAATCTCGACAACAGACTACATTTTATAATGACTAGGCTACCATCCATTGGAGTAACAAAGATATCGACAACATACTACCTTCCATAATGAAAAGTCTACAATCCATTATAGTAACAAAAATCTCGACAACAAAATACCTTCCAAAATAACAAGGCTACCATGCAATGTAGTAACAAAAATCTCGACGATAGACTACCTTACATAATGAGAAGGCTACCATCCATTGGAGTAACAAAAATCTCGACGACAGACTACATTCCATAATGACAAGACTACCATCCATTGGAATAACAAAAATATCGAAAACAAACTACCTTCCATAATGACAAGGCTACCATCCCTTAGAGTATAAAAAATCTCGACAACGGACTACCTTCCATAATGACAAGGATACCAACCATTGGAGTAATAAAAATCACGACAATAGACTACCTTCCATAATGACATGGCTACGATTAATTGGAATAACAAAAGTATCGAAAACATACTACCTTCCATAATGACAAGGTTACCATCCAATGGAGTAACAAAAATCTCGACAATAGACTACCTTTCGTAATGATAAGTCTACCATCCATTGGAATAACAAAAATATCGATAACATACTAGCTTCCTTAGTGACAAGGCTACCATCCATTGGAGTAACAAAAATCTCGACAATAGACTACCTTCCATAATGACAAGGCTACCATCCATTGGAGTAACAGAAATCATAACGACAGACTACCTTCCATAATGACAAGGCTACCATCCATTGCAGTAACAAAAATCTCGACAACAGACTACCTTCCATAATGACAAGGCTACCATCCATTGTTGTAACCAAAATCTGGACAATAGACTACCTTGCATAATGACAAGGCTGCCATCAATTAGAGTAACAAAAATCCCGATAACAGATTTTCTTCCTTAATGACAAGGTTACCATCCATTGGAATAACAAAAATCTCGACAACGGACTACCTTCCATTATGACAAGGCTACCATCCATTGGAATAACAAAAATTTTGACAACACAATACCTTCCATAATGACAAGGCTACCATCCTTTAGAGTAACAAAAATGTCGACAACAAACTACCTTCCATAATGACAAGGTTACCATCCATTGGAGTAACAAAGATATCGACAACAGACTACCTTCCATAATGACAAGGCTACCATCCATTGTAGTAATAAGAATAACAACAAGAGACTAGCTTCCATAATGACAAGGCTTCCATCCATTGGAGTAACCAAAATCTCGACAATAGACTACCTTCGATAATGACAGGCTACCATCCATTAGAGTAACAAAAATTTCGAAACAGACTACCTTCCATAATGACTAGGCTACCATCCATTGGAATAACAAAAATCTCGACAACATACTACCTTCCATAATGACAAGGTTACCATCCAATGGAGTAACAAAAATCTCGACAATAGACTACCTTCCATAATCACAAGGCTACCATCCGTTGGAGTAACAAAAATCTCGACAACATACTACCTTCCATAATGACAAGGGTACCATCATTGGAGTAAATAAAATATCCACAATAGACTACCTTCCGTAATGACAAGGCTACAATCCATTGGAGTATAAAAAATATCGACAACAGACTGCCTTCCATAATGACAAGGCTAGAATCCAATGGAGTAACAAAAATCTCGACAACAGACTACATTCCATAATGACTAGGCTACCATCCATTGGAGTAACAAAGATATCGACAACATACTACCTTCCATAACGACAAGGCTACAATCCATTATAGTAACAAAAAATCTCGACAACAGAATACCTTCCATAATGACAAGGCTACCATCCAATGTAGTAACAAAAATCTCGACGATAGACTACCTTACATAATGAGAAGGCTACCATCCATTGGAGTAACAAAAATCTCGACGACAGACTACCTTCCATAATGACAAGGCTAATATCCATTGGAATAACAAAAATTTCGACAACACAGTACCTTTCATAATTACAAGGCTACCATCCCTTAGAGTAACAAAAATCTCGACAACAGACTACCTTCCATAATGACAAGGTTACCATACATTGGAGTAATAAAGATATCGACAACATACTACCTTCCATAATTACATGGTTACCATCCAATGGAGTAACAAAAATCTAGACGACAGACTACCTTCCATAATGACAAGGCTACCATCCATTGGAATAACAAAAATATCGACAACATACTACCTTCCTTAATGACAAGACTACCATCCATTAGAGTATCAAAAATCACAACGACAGACTACCTTCCATAATGACAAGGCTACCATCCATTGCAGTAACAAAAATCTCGACAACAGACTACCTTCCATAATGGCAAGGCTACCATCAATTAGAGTAACAAAAATCTGGACAACAGACTACCTTCCATAATGACAAGGCTACCATCCATTGGAGTAACAAAAATATCAACAAGAGACTAGCTTCCATAATGACAAGTCTACCATCCATTAGAGTAACAAAAATCTCGACAATAGAGTACCTTCGATAATGACAAGGCTACCATCCATTGGAATTACAAAAATATCGAAATCACACTACCTTCCATAATCACAAAGCTATCATCCCTTAGAGTAACAAAAATCTCGACAACAGACTACCTTCCATAATGACAAGGCTACCATCCATTGGAGTAACAAAAATTATGAGAAGAGACTACGTTCCATAATGACATGGCTACCATCCATTGGAATAACAAAAATATCGACAACACACTACCTTCCATAATGACAAGGCTACCATCCAATGGAGTAACAAATTTTTTGACAATAGACTACCTTTCGTAATGACAAGTCTACCATCCATTAGAGTAACAAAAATCTGAACAACAGACTACCGTCCTTAATGACAAGGCTACCATCCATTGGAGTAACAGAAATCACAATGACAAACTACCTTCCATAATGACAAGGCTACCATCCATTGTAGTAACAAAAATCTCGACAACAGACTACCTTCCATAATGGCAAGGCTACAATCCATTAGATTAACAAAAATATGGACAATAGACTACCATCCATAATGACAAGGCTTCCATCCATTATAGTAACAAAAATCTCCACAACAGACTACCTTCCATTATTAAAAGGCTACAATCCGTTGGAGTAACAAAAACTCGACAACATACTACCTTCCATAATGACAAGGCTCCCATACATTATAGTAACAAAAATATCGACAATAGACTACCTTCTATAATGACAAGGCCACCATCCATTGGAGTAACAAAAATCTCGACAACAGACTACCTTCCATAATGACAAGCCTAAAATCCATTGGAGTAACAAAAATCCCTACAATAGCCTACCTTCCATAATGACAAGTCTACCATCCATTGTAGTAACAAAAATATCGACAACAAACTGCCTTCCATAATGACAAGGCTAGAATCCATTTGAGTAACAAATATCTCGACAACATACTACATTCCATAATGACTAGGCTATCATCCATTGGAGTAACAAAGATATTGACAACAGACTACCTTCCATAACGACAAGGCTACCATCCATTGTAGTAACAAAAATCTCGATGATAGACTACCTTTCGTAATGACAAGGCTACCATCCATGAGAGTAACAAAAATCTGAACAACAGACTACCGTCCTTAATGACAAGGCTACCATCCATTGGAGTAACAGAAATCACAATGACAAACTACCTTCCATAATGACAAGGCTACCATCCATTACAGTAACAAAAATATCGACAACAGACTACCTTCCATAATGGCAAGGCTACAATCCATTAGATTAACAAAAATATGGACAATAGACTACCTTCCATAATGACAAGGCTACCATCCATTATAGTAACAAAAATCTCCACAACAGACTACCTTCCATTATTAAAAGGCTACAATCCGTTGGAGTAACAAAAACTCGACAACATACTACCTTCCATATTTACAAGGCTACCATACATTATAGTAACAAAAATATCGACAATAGACTACCTTCTATAATGACAAGGCCACCATCCATTAGAGTAACAAAAATCTCGACAACAGACTACCTTCCATAATGACAAGCCTACAATTCCTTGGAGTAACAAAAATCCCTACAATAGCCTACCTTCCATAATGACAAGTCTACCATCCATTGTAGTAACAAAAATATCGACAACAAACTGCCTTCCATAATGACAAGGCTAGAATCCATTGGAGTAACAAATATCTCGACAACATACTACATTCCATAATGACTAGGCTATCATCCATTGGAGTAACAAATATATTGACAATAGACTACCTTCCATAACGAAAAGGCTACCATCCATTGTAGTAACAAAAATCTCGACGATAGACTACCTTCCATAATGACAAGGCTACCATCCATTGGAGTAACAAAAATCTGAACAACAGACCACCGTCCTTAATGACAAGGCTACCATCCATTGGAGTAACAGAAATCACAACGACATGCTACCTTCCATAATGACAAGGCTACCATCCATTGTAGTAACCAAAATATCGTCAATAGACTACCTTCCGTAATGGCAAGGCTACCATCCATTAGAGTAACAAAAATATGGATAGCAGACTACCTTCCATAATGACAAGGCTACCATCCATTGGAGTAACAAAAATATCAACAAGAGACTAGCTTCCATAATAACAAGGCTACCATCCATTGGAGTAAAAAAAATCTCGACAATAGACTACCTTCGATAATAACAGGCTACCATCCATTGGAGTAACAAAAATTTTGAAACAAACTACCTTCCATAATGACATGGCTACGATCCATTGGAATAACAAAAATCTCGACAACATACTACCTTCCATAATGACAAGGCTACCATCCAATGAATTAACAAAAATCTCGACAATAGACTAACTTCCTTATTGACAAGGCTACCATCTGTTGGAGTAAAAAAAATCTCGACAATAGACTACCTTCCATAATGACGAGTCTACCATCCATTGGAGTAACAAAAATCTGAACAACAAACTACCGTCCTTAATGACAAGGCTACCATCCATTGGAGTAACAGGAATCACAACGACAGACTACCTTCCATAATGACAAGGCTACCATCCATTGCAGTAACAAAAATATCGACAATAGACTATCTTCCATAATGACAAGGCTACCATCCATTGTTGTAACAAAAATCTGGACAATATAGTACCTTGCATAATGACAAGGTTACCATCCATTGGAGTATCAAAAATCCTGATAACAGACTACCTGCCTCAATGACAAAGCTACCATTCATTGAAGAAACAGAAATCTCGACAACAGACTACCTTCCATAATGACAAGGCTACCATCCATTGGAGTAACAAAAATCTAGACATCATACTACCTTCCATAATGACAAGGGTACCATCATTAGGGTAACAAAATTATCCACAAGAGACAACCTTCCATAATGAAAAGGCTAGAATCCATTGGAGTATAAAACATCTCGCCAACAGACTACCTTCCATAATGACAAGGCTACCATCCATTGGAGTAACAAAAATCTCAACAACACATTACCTTCCATAATGACTAGGCTACCATCCATTGGAGTAACAAAGATATCGACAACAGACTACCTTCCATAACGACAAGGCTACAATCCATTGTAGTAACAAAAATCTCGACGACGGACTACCTTCCATAATGACAAGGCTACTATCCATTGGAATAACAAAAATTTCGACAACACAGTACCTTCCATAATTACAAGGCTACCATCCCTTAGAGTAACAAAAATCTCGACAACAAACTACCTTCCATAATGACAAGGTTACCATCCATTGGAGTAATAAAGATATCGACAACATACTACCTTCCATAATGACAAGGCTACCATCCATTGGAGTAAAAAAAATCACGACAACAGACTACGTTCCATAATGACAAGGCTACCATCCATTGGAATAACAAAAATATCGACAACACACTACCTTCCATAATGACAAGGCTACCATCCAAAGGAGTAACAAAAATCTGAACAACAAACTACTGTCCTTAATGACAGGGCTACCATCCATTGGAGTAAAAGAAATCTCGACAACAGACTACCTTCCATAATGACAAGGTTACCATCCATTGCAGTAACAAAAATCTCGACAACAGACTACCTTCCCTAATGACAAGGCTACCAACCATTGTTGTAACAAAAATCTGGACAACAGAATACCTTCCATAATGAAAAGTCTACCATCCATTGGAGTAAAAAAAATCTGAACAACAAACTACCGTCCTTAATGACAAGGCTAGCATCCATTGGAGTAACAGAAATCACAACGACAGACAACCTTCCATTATGATAAGGCTACCATCCATTGCAGTAACAAAAATCTCGACAATAGACTATCTTCCATAATGACAAGGCTACCATCCATTGTTGTAACAAAAATCTGGACAATAGACTACCTTGCATAATGACAAGGTTACCATCCATTGGAGTAACAAAAATCCTGATAACAGACTACCTGCCTCAATGACAAAGCTACCATCCATTGAAGAAACAGAAATCTCGACAACAGACTACCTTCCATAATGACAAGGCTACCATCCATTGGAGTAACAAAAATCTAGACAACACATAATGACAAGGGTACCATCATTAGGGTAACAAAATTATCCACAAAAGACAACCTTCCATAATGACAAGGCTACAATCCATTGGAGTATAAAACATCTCGACAACAGACTACCTTCCATAATGACAAGGCTACCATCCATTGGAGTAACAAAAATCTCGACAACACATTACCTTCCATAATGACAAGGCTACAATCCATTGTAGTAACAAAAATCTCGACGACGGACTACCTTCCATAATGACAAGGCTACTATCCATTGGAATAACAAAAATTTCGACAACACAGTACCTTCCATAATTACAAGGCTACCATCCCTTAGAGTAACAAAAATCTCGACAACAAACTACCTTCCATAATGACAAGGTTACCATCCATTGGAGAAATAAAGATATCGACAACATACTACCTTCCATAATGACAAGGCTACCATCCATTGGAGTAAAAAAAAATCATGACAACAGACTACGTTCCATAATGACAAGGCTACCATCCATTGGAATAACAAAAATATCGACAACACACTACCTTCAATAATGACAAGTCTACCATCCAATGGAGTAACAAAAATTTGAACAACAAACTACTGTCCTTAATGACAGGGCTACCATCCATTGGAGTAACATAAATCTCGACAACAGACTACGTTCCATAATGACAATGTTACCATCCATTGCAGTAACAAAAATCTCGACAACAGACTACCTTCCATAATGACAAGGCTACCACCAATGTAATAACAAAAATATCCAGAAGAGTCTACCTTCTATAATGACAAGGCTACAATCCATTGGAGTATAAAAAATCTCAACAATAGACTACCTTCCATAATGACAAGGCTACCATCCATTGGAGTAACCAAAATCTCGAAATACAGACTACCTTCCATAATGACTAGGCTACAACCATTGGAGTAACAAAGATATCGACAACATACTACCTTCCATAACGACAAGGCTACAATCCATTGTAGTAACAAAAATCTCGACAATAGACTACCTAACATAATGACAAGGCTACCATCCATTGCAGTAACAAAAATATCGACAATAGACTACCTTCCGTAATGGCAAGGCTACCATCCATTAGAGTAACAAATATATGGATAGCAGACTACCTTCCATAATGACAAGGCTACCATCCATTGGAGTAACAAAAATATCAACAAGAGACTAGCTTCCATAATGACAAGGCTACCATCCATTGGAGTAACAAAAATCTCGACAATAGACTACCTTCGATAGTAACAGGCTACCATCCATTGGAGTAACAAAATTTTTGAAACAAACTACCTTCCATAATGACATGGCTACGATCCATTTGAATAACAAAAATCTCGACAACATACTACCTTCCATAATGACAAGGCTACCATCCAATGAATTAACAAAAATCTCGACAACAGACTACCTTCCATAATGACAAGGCTTCCATCCATTATAGTAACAAAAATCTCCATAACAGACTACCTTCCATAATGACAAGGCTACCATCTGTTGGAGTAACAAAAATCTCGACAATAGAATACCTTCCATAATGAAAAGTCTACCATCCATTGGAGTAAAAAAAATCTGAACAACAAACTACCGTCCTTAATGACAAGGCTAGCATCCATTGGAGTAACAGAAATCACAACGACAGACAACCTTCCATTATGATAAGGCTACCATCCATTGCAGTAACAAAAATCTCGACAATAGACTATCTTCCATAATGACAAGGCTACCATCCATTGTTGTAACAAAAATCTGGACAATGGACTACCTTGCATAATGACAAGGTTACCATCCATTGGAGTAACAAAAATCCTGATAACAGACTACCTGCCTCAATGACAAAGCTACCATCCATTGAAGAAACAGAAATCTCGACAACAGACTACCTTCCATAATGACAAGGCTACCATCCATTGGAGTAACAAAAATCTAGACAACACATAATGACAAGGGTACCATCATTAGGGTAACAAAATTATCCACAAAAGACAACCTTCCATAATGACAAGGCTACAATCCATTGGAGTATAAAACATCTCGACAACAGACTACCTTCCATAATGACAAGGCTACCATCCATTGGAGTAACAAAAATCTCGACAACACATTACCTTCCATAATGACTAGGCTACCATCCATTGGAGTAACAAAGATATCGACAACAGACTACCTTCCATAATGACAAGGCTACAATCCATTGTAGTAACAAAAATCTCGACGACGGACTACCTTCCATAATTACAAGGCTACTATCCATTGGAATAACAAAAATTTCGACAACACAGTACCTTCCATAATTACAAGGCTACCATCCCTTAGAGTAACAAAAATCTCGACAACAAACTACCTTCCATAATGACAAGGTTACCATCAATTGGAGAAATAAAGATATCGACAACATACTACCTTCCATAATGACAAGGCTACCATCCATTGGAGTAAAAAAAAATCACGACAACAGACTACGTTCCATAATGACAAGGCTACCATCCATTGGAATAACAAAAATATCGACAACACACTACCTTCAATAATGACAAGTCTACCATCCAATGGAGTAACAAAAATTTGAACAACAAACTACTGTCCTTAATGACAGGGCTACCATCCATTGGAGTAACAGAAATCTCGACAACAGACTACGTTCCATAATGACAATGTTACCATCCATTGCAGTAACAAAAATCTCGACAACAGACTACCTTCCATAATGACAAGGCTACCACCAATGTAATAACAAAAATATCCAGAAGAGTCTACCTTCTACAATGACAAGGCTACAATCCATTGGAGTATAAAAAATCTCGACAATAGACTACCTTCCATAATGACAAGGCTACCATCCATTGGAGTAACCAAAATCTCGAAATACAGACTACCTTCCATAATGACTAGGCTACAACCATTGGAGTAACAAAGATATCGACAACATACTACCTTCCATAATAACAAGGCTACCATTCATTGGAGTAACAAAAATCTGAACAACAGACCACCGTCCTTAATGACAAGGCTACCATCCATTGGAGTAACAGAAATCACAAAGACATGCTACCTTCCATAATGACAAGGCTACCATCCATTGCAGTAACAAAAATATCGACAATAGACTACCTTCCGTAATGGCAAGGCTACCATCCATTAGAGTAACAAACATATGGATAGCAGACTACCTTCCATAATGACAAGGCTACCATCCATTGGAGTAACAAAAATATCAACAAGAGACTAGCTTCCATAATGACAAGGCTACCATCCATTGGAGTAACAAAAATCTCGACAATAGACTACCTTCGATAGTAACAGGCTACCATCCATTGGAGTAACAAAAATTTTGAAACAAACTACCTTCCATAATGACATGGCTACGATCCATTTGAATAACAAAAATCTCGACAACATACTACCTTCCATAATGACAAGGCTACCATCCAATGAATTAACAAAAATCTCGACAACAGACTACCTTCCATAATGACAAGGCTTCCATCCATTATAGTAACAAAAATCTCCATAACAGACTACCTTCCATAATGACAAGGCTACCATCTGTTGGAGTAACAAAAATCTCGACAATAGAATACCTTCCATAATGAAAAGTCTACCATCCATTGGAGTAAAAAAAATCTGAACAACAAACTACCGTCCTTAATGACAAGGCTAGCATCCATTGGAGTAACAGAAATCACAACGACAGACAACCTTCCATTATGATAAGGCTACCATCCATTGCAGTAACAAAAATCTCGACAATAGACTATCTTCCATAATGACAAGGCTACCATCCATTGTTGTAACAAAAATCTGGACAATAGACTACCTTGCATAATGACAAGGTTACCATCCATTGGAGTAACAAAAATCCTGATAACAGACTACCTGCCTCAATGACAAAGCTACCATCCATTGAAGAAACAGAAATCTCGACAACAGACTACCTTCCATAATGACAAGGCTACCATCCATTGGAGTAACAAAAATCTAGACAACACATAATGACAAGGGTACCATCATTAGGGTAACAAAATTATCCACAAAAGACAACCTTCCATAATGACAAGGCTACAATCCATTGGAGTATAAAACATCTCGACAACAGACTACCTTCCATAATGACAAGGCTACCATCCATTGGAGTAACAAAAATCTCGACAACACATTACCTTCCATAATGACAAGGCTACAATCCATTGTAGTAACAAAAATCTCGACGACGGACTACCTTCCATAATGACAAGGCTACTATCCATTGGAATAACAAAAATTTCGACAACACAGTACCTTCCATAATTACAAGGCTACCATCCCTTAGAGTAACAAAAATCTCGACAACAAACTACCTTCCATAATGACAAGGTTACCATCCATTGGAGAAATAAAGATATCGACAACATACTACCTTCCATAATGACAAGGCTACCATCCATTGGAGTAAAAAAAAATCATGACAACAGACTACGTTCCATAATGACAAGGCTACCATCCATTGGAATAACAAAAATATCGACAACACACTACCTTCAATAATGACAAGTCTACCATCCAATGGAGTAACAAAAATTTGAACAACAAACTACTGTCCTTAATGACAGGGCTACCATCCATTGGAGTAACAGAAATCTCGACAACAGACTACTTTCCATAATGACAATGTTACCATCCATTGCAGTAACAAAAATCTCGACAACAGACTACCTTCCATAATGACAAGGCTACCACCAATGTAATAACAAAAATATCCAGAAGAGTCTACCTTCTACAATGACAAGGCTACAATCCATTGGAGTATAAAAAATCTCGACAATAGACTACCTTCCATAATGACAAGGCTACCATCCATTGGAGTAACCAAAATCTCGAAATACAGACTACCTTCCATAATGACTAGGCTACAACCATTGGAGTAACAAAGATATCGACAACATACTACCTTCCATAATAACAAGGCTACCATTCATTGGAGTAACAAAAATCTGAACAACAGACCACCGTCCTTAATGACAAGGCTACCATCCATTGGAGTAACAGAAATCACAAAGACATGCTACCTTCCATAATGACAAGGCTACCATCCATTGCAGTAACAAAAATATCGACAATAGACTACCTTCCGTAATGGCAAGGCTACCATCCATTAGAGTAACAAACATATGGATAGCAGACTACCTTCCATAATGACAAGGCTACCATCCATTGGAGTAACAAAAATATCAACAAGAGACTAGCTTCCATAATGACAAGGCTACCATCCATTGGAGTAACAAAAATCTCGACAATAGACTACCTTCGATAGTAACAGGCTACCATCCATTGGAGTAACAAAAATTTTGAAACAAACTACCTTCCATAATGACATGGCTACGATCCATTTGAATAACAAAAATCTCGACAACATACTACCTTCCATAATGACAAGGCTACCATCCAATGAATTAACAAAAATCTCGACAACAGACTACCTTCCATAATGACAAGGCTTCCATCCATTATAGTAACAAAAATCTCCATAACAGACTACCTTCCATAATGACAAGGCTACCATCTGTTGGAGTAACAAAAATCTCGACAATAGAATACCTTCCATAATGAAAAGTCTACCATCCATTGGAGTAAAAAAAATCTGAACAACAAACTACCGTCCTTAATGACATGGCTAGCATCCATTGGAGTAACAGAAATCACAACGACAGACAACCTTCCATTATGATAAGGCTACCATCCATTGCAGTAACAAAAATCTCGACAATAGACTATCTTCCATAATGACAAGGCTACCTTCCATTGTTGTAACAAAAATCTGGACAATAGACTACCTTGCATAATGACAAGGTTACCATCCATTGGAGTAACAAAAATCCTGATAACAGACTACCTGCCTCAATGACAAAGCTACCATCCATTGAAGAAACAGAAATCTCGACAACAGACTACCTTCCATAATGACAAGGCTACCATCCATTGGAGTAACAAAAATCTAGACAACACATAATGACAAGGGTACCATCATTAGGGTAACAAAATTATCCATAAAAGACAACCTTCCATAATGACAAGGCTACAATCCATTGGAGTATAAAACATCTCGACAACAGACTACCTTCCATAATGACAAGGCTACCATCCATTGGAGTAACAAAAATCTCGACAACACATTACCTTCCATAATGACAAGGCTACAATCCATTGTAGTAACAAAAATCTCGACGACGGACTACCTTCCATAATGACAAGGCTACTATCCATTGGAATAACAAAAATTTCGACAACACAGTACCTTCCATAATTACAAGGCTACCATCCCTTAGAGTAACAAAAATCTCGACAACAAACTACCTTCCATAATGACAAGGTTACCATCCATTGGAGAAATAAAGATATCGACAACATACTACCTTCCATAATGACAAGGCTACCATCCATTGGAGTAAAAAAAAATCATGACAACAGACTACGTTCCATAATGACAAGGCTACCATCCGTTGGAATAACAAAAATATCGACAACACACTACCTTCAATAATGACAAGTCTACCATCCAATGGAGTAACAAAAATTTGAACAACAAACTACTGTCCTTAATGACAGGGCTACCATCCATTGGAGTAACAGAAATCTCGACAACAGACTACATTCCATAATGACAATGTTACCATCCATTGCAGTAACAAAAATCTCGACAACAGACTACCTTCCATAATGACAAGGCTACCACCAATGTAATAACAAAAATATCCAGAAGAGTCTACCTTCTACAATGACAAGGCTACAATCCATTGGAGTATAAAAAATCTCAACAATAGACTACCTTCCATAATGACAAGGCTACCATCCATTGGAGTAACCAAAATCTCGAAATACAGACTACCTTCCATAATGACTAGGCTACAACCATTGGAGTAACAAAGATATCGACAACATACTACCTTCCATAACGACAAGGCTACAATCCATTGTAGTAACAAAAATCTCGACAATAGACTACCTAACATAATGACAAGGCTACCATCCATTGTAGTAACAAAAATCTCGACGATAGACTTACTTTCATAATGATAAGGCTAACATCCATTGGAGTAACAAAAATATCGACAACGGACTACCTTCCATAATGACAAGGCTACCATCCATTGGAATAACAATAATTTCGACAACACAATACATTCCATAATGACAAGGCTACCATCCCTTAGAGTAACAAAAATCTCGACAATAGACTACTTTCCATAATGACAAGGTTACCATCCATTGGAGTAACAAAGATATCGACAACATAATACCTTCCATAATGACAAGGCTACAATCTATTGGAGTAACAAAAATATCAACAAGAGACTAGCTTCCATAATGACAAGGCTTCCATCAATTGGAGTAACAAAAATCTCGACAATAGACTACCTTCAATAATGACAGGCTACCATCCATTGGAGAATCAAAAATCTCGACAACATACTACCTTCCATAATGACAAGGCTACCATCCAATGGAGTAACAAAAATCTCGACAATAGACTGCCTTCCATAATGAAAAGGCTACCATTTATTGGAGTAACAAAAATCTCGACAACATACTACCTTCCATAATGACAAGGGAACTATCATTGGAGTAAATAAAATATCCACAAGAGACTACCTTCCATAATGACAAGGCTACAATCCATTAGAGTATAAAAAATATCGACAACAGACTGCCTTCCATAATGACAAGGCTAGAATCCATTGGAGTAACAAAAATCTCGACAACAGACTACATTCCATAATGACTAGGCTACCATCCATTGGAGTAACAAAAATATCGACAACATACTACCTTCCATAACGACAAGGCTAAAATCCATTGTAGTAACAAAAATCTCGACAATATAATACCTTCCATAATGACAAGGCTACCATCCATTGTAGTAACAAAAATCTCGACGATAGACTACCTTCCATAATGACAAGGCTACCATCCATTGGAGTAACAAATATCTCGACGACAGACTACCTTCCATAATTACAAGGATACCATCCATTGCAATAACAAAAATATCGAAAACACACTACCTTCCATAATGAGAAGGCTACCATCCCTTAGAGTAACAAAAATCTCGACAACGGACTACCTTCCATAATGACAAGGCTACCATCCATTGGAGTAACAAAAATCATGACAATAGACTACCTTCCATAATGACATGGCTACGATCCATTGGAAAAACAAAAATATTGACAACATACTACCTTCCATAATGACAAGGCTACCATCCAATGGAGTAACAAAAATCTCGACAACAGACTACCTTTCATAATGATAAGTCTACAATCCATTGGAATAACAAAAATATAGACAACATACTACCTTCCTTAATGACAAGTTTACCATCCATTGGAGTATCAGAAATCACAATAACAGACTACCTTCCATAATGACAAGGATACCATCCATTGCAGTAACAAAAATCTCGACAACAGACTACCTTCCATAATGGCAAGGCTACCATCCATTAGAGTAACAAAAATCTGGACAATAGACTACCTTCCATAATGACAAGGCTACCATCCATTTGAGTAACAAAAATATCAACAAGAGACTAGTTTCCATAATGACAAGTCTACCATCCATTGGAGTAACAAAAATCTCAACAACAGACTACATTCTATAATGAATAGGCTACCAACCATTGGAGTAACAAAGATATCGACAACATACTACCTTTCGTAATGATAAGTCTACAATCCATTGGAATAACAAAAATATAGACAACATACTACCTTCCTTAATGACAAGGCTACCATCGATTGGAGTATCAGAAATCACAATGACAGACTACCTTCCATAATTACAAGGCTACCATCCATTGCAGTAACAAAAATCTCGACAACAGACTACCTTCCATAATGGCAAGGCTACCATCCATTAGAGTAACAAAAATCTGGACAATAGACTACCTTCCATAATGACAAGGCTACCATCCATTTGAGTAACAAAAATATCAACAAGAGACTAGTTTCCATAATGACAAGTCTACCATCCATTGGAGTAACAAAAATCTCGACAATAGACTACCTTAGATAATGACAAGGCTAACATCCATTGGAATAACCAAAATATCGAAAACACACTACCTTCCATAATCACAAGGCTACCATCCCTTAGAGTAAAAAAAATCTCGACAAAAGACTACCTTCCATAATGACAAGGCTACAATCCATTGGAGTAACAAAAATCTCGATGATAGACTACCTTTTATAATGATAAGGCTACCATCCATTGGAGTAGCAAAAATATCGACAACAGACTACCTTCCATAATGACAAGGCTACCATCCATTGTAGTAACAAAAATATTGACAACAGCCTGCCTTCCATAATGATAAGGCTAGAATCCATTGGATTAACAAATATATCGAAAACAAATTACATTCCATAATGACTAGGGTACCATCCATTGGAGTAACAAAGATATCTACAACATACTACCTTCCATAACGACAAGGATACCATCCATTGTAGTAACAAAAATCTCGACGATAGACTACCTTCCACAATGACAAGGCTACCATCCATTGGAGTAACAAAAATATGAACAACAGACTACCGTCCTTAATGACAAGGCTACCATCCATTGGAGTAACAGAAATCACAAAGACATGCTACCTTCCATAATGACAAGGCTACCATCCATTGCAGTAACAAAAATCTCGACAATAGACTACCTTCCGTAATGGCAAGGCTACCATCCGTTAGAGTAACAAAAATATGGATAGCAGAGTAACTTCCATAATGACAAGGCTACCATCCATTGTAGTAACAAAAATATCAACAAGAGACTAGCTTCCATAATGACAAGGCTACCATCCATTGGAGTAACAAAAATATCGACAATAGACTACCTTCGATAATAACAGGCTACCATCATTTGGAGTAACAAAAATTTTGAAACAAACTACCTTCCATAATGACATGGCTACGATCCATTGGAATAACAAAAGTCTCGACAACATACTACCTTCCATAATAACAAGGCTACCATCCAATGGAGTAACAAAAATCTCGACAACAGACTACCTTCCATAATGACAAGTCTTCCATCCATTATAGTAACAAAAATCACCACAACAAACTACCTTCCATAAGGACAAGGCTACCATCCGTTGGAGTAACAAAAATCTCGACAATAGACTACCTTCCATAATGACAAGTCTACCATCCATTAGAGTAACAAAAATCTGAACAACAAACTACCATCCTTAATGACAAGGCTACCATCCAATGGAGTAACAGAAATCACAACGACCGACTACCTTCCATAATGACAAGGCTACCATCCATTGCAGTAACAAAAATCTCGACAATAGACTACATTCCATAATGACAAGGCTACCATCCATTGTTGTAACAAAAATTGGACAACAGACTACCTTGCATAATGACAAGGCTACCATCCATTGGAGTAAAAAAATCCTGATAACAGACTATCTTCCTCAATGACAAAGCTACCATCCATTGAAGAAACAGAAATCTCGACAACAGACTACCTTCCATAATGACAAGGCTACCATCCATTGGAGTAACCAAAATCTAGACAACATACTACCTTCCATAATGACAAGGGTACCATCATTAGGGTAACAAAATTATCCACAAGAGAGAACCTTCCATAATGACAAGGCTACAATCCATTTGAGTATAAAACATCTCGACAACATACTACCTTCCATAATGACAAGGCTACCATCCATTGGAGTAACAAAAATCTCGACAACACATTACCTTCCATAATGACTAGGCTACCATCCATCGGAGTAACAAAGATATCGACAACAGACAACCTTCCATAACGACAAGGCTAGAATCCATTGTAGTAACAAAAATCTCAACGATGGAGTACCTTCCATAATGACAAGGCTACCATCCATTGCAGTAACACAAATCTCGACAATAGACTACCTTCCATAATGGCAAGGCTAGCATCCATTAGAGTAACAAAAATATGGATAGCAGACTACCTTCCATAATGACAAGGCTACCATCCATTGGAGTAACAAAAATCTCGACAATAGACTAACTTCGATAATAACAGGCTACCATCCATTGGAGTAACAAAATTTTTGAAACAAACTACCTTCCATAATGACATGGCTACGATCCATTGGAATAACAAAAGTCTCGACAACATACTACCTTCCATAATGACAAGGCTACCATCCAATGGAGTAACAAAAATCTCGACAACAGACTACCTTCCATAATGACAAGGTTACCATCCATTGGAGTAACAAAGATATCGACAACATAATACCTTACATAATGACAAGGCTACCATCCATTGGAGTAACAAAAATATACACAAGAGACTAGCTTCCATAATGACAAGGCTTCCATCCATTGGAGTAACAAAAATCTCGACAATAGACTACCTTCGATAATGACAGGCTACCATCCATTGGAGTATCAAAAGTCTCGACAACATACTACCTTCCATAATGACAAGGTTACCATCCAATGGAGTAACAAAAATCTCGACAACAGACTGCCTTCCATAATGACAAGGCTACCATCTATTGGAGTAACAAAAATCTCGACAACATACTACCTTCCATAATGACAAGGGTACCATCATTGGAGTAAATAAAATATCCACAAGAGACTACCTTCCATAATGACAAGGCTAGAATCCATTGGAGTAACAAAAATCTCGACAACAGACTACATTCCATAATGACTAGGCTACAATCCATTGGAGTAACAAAGATATCGACAAAATACTACCTTCCATAAAGATAAGGTTAAAATCCAATGTATTAACAAAAATCTCGACATTATAATACCTTCCATAATGACAAGGGTACCATCCATTGTAGTAACAAAAATCTCGACGATGGACTACCTTCCATAATGACAAGGCTACCATCCATTGGAGTAACAAATATCTCGACGATAGACTACCTTCCATAATGACAAGGCTACCATCCCTTAGAGTAACAAAAATCTCGACAGCGAACTACCTTCCATAATGACAAGGCTACCATCCATTGGAGTAACAAAAATCACGACAATAGACTACCTTCCATAATGACATTGCTACGATCCATTGGAATAATAAAAATATCGACAACATACTACCTTCCATATTGACAAGGCTACCATCCAATGGAGTAACAAAAATCTCGACAACAGACTACCTTTCATAATGATAAGTCTACAATCCATTGGAATAACAAAAATATAGACAACATACTACCTTCCTTAATGACAAGGCTACCATCCATTGGAGTATCAGAAATCACAACGACAGACTACCTTCCATAATGACAAGGCTACCATCCATTGCAGTAACAAAAATCTCAACAACAGACTACCTTTGATAATGGCAAGGCTACCATCCATTTGAGTAACAAAAATATCAACAAGAGACTAGTTTCCATAATGACAAGTCTACCATCCATTGGAGTAACAAAAATTTCGACAATAGACTACCTTCCATAATGACAAGGCTACCATCCATTGGAGTAACAAAAATCCTGATAACAGACTACCTTCCTCAATGACAAAGCTACCATCCATTGAAGAAACAGAAATATCGACAACAGACTACCTTCCATAATGACAAGGCTACCATCCATTGGAGTAACAAAAATCTAGACAACATACTACCTTCCATAATGACAAGGGTACCATCATTAGGGTAACAAAATTATCCACAAGAGACAACCTTCCATAATGACAAGGATACAATCCATTGGAGTATAAAACATCTCGACAACAGACTACCTTCCATAATGACAAGGCTAACATCCATTGCAGTAAAAAAAACCTCGACAACACATTACCTTCCATAATGACTAGGCTACAATCCATTGTAGTAACAAAAATCTCAACGACGGGGTACCTTCCATAATGACAAGACTACCATCCATTGCAGTAACACAAATCTCGACAATAGACTACCTTCCATAATGGCAAGGCTACCATCCATTAGAGTAACAAAAATATGGATAGAAGACTACCTTCCATAATGACAAGGCTACCATCCATTGGAGTAACAAAAATATCAACAAGAGACTAGCTTCCATAATGACAAGGCTACCGTCCATTGGAGTAACAAAAATCTCGACAATAGACTACCTTCGATAATAACAGGCTACCATCCATTGGAGTATCAAATTTTTTGAAACAAACTACCTTCCATAATGACATGGCTACGATCAATTGGAGTAACAAAAGTCTCGACAACATACTACCTTCCATAATGACAAGGCTACCATCCAATGGAGTAACAAAAATCTCGACAATAGACTACCTTCCATAATGACAAGGTTACCATCCATTGGAGTAACAAAGATATCGAAAACATAATAGCTTCCATAATGACAAGGCTACAATCCATTGGAGTAACAAAAATATCAACAAGAGACTAGCTTCCATAATGACAAGGCTTCTATCCATTGGAGTAACAAAAATCTCGACAATAGACTACCTTCGATAATGACAGGCTACCATCCATTGGAGTATCAAAAATCTCGACAACATACTATCTTCCATAATGACAAGGTTACCTTCCAATGGAGTAACAAAAATCTCGACAATAGACTGCCTTCCCTAATGACAAGGCTACCATCTATTATAGTAACAGAAATCTCCACAACAGACTACCTTCCTTAATGACAAGGCTACCATCCGTTGGAGTAACAAAAATATCGACAACATACTACCTTCAATAATGACAAGGGTACCATCATTGGAGTAACAAAAATATCCATAAGAGACTACCTTCCATAATGACAAGGCTACAATCCATTGGAGTATAAAAAATCTCGACAACAGACTACCTTCCATAATGACAAGGCTACCATCCATTGGAGTAACCAAAATCTCGAAATACAGACTACCTTCCATAATGACTAGGCTACCACCATTGAAGTAACAAAGATATCGACAACAGACTACCTTCCATAATGACAAGGCTACCATCCATTGTAGTAACAAAAATCTCGACGATAGACTACCTTTCATAATGATAAGGCTACCATCCATTGGAGTAACAAAAATATCGACAAAGGACTACCTTCCATAATGACAAGGCTACCATCCATTGGAATAACAATAATTTCGACAACACAATACCTTCCATAATGACAAGGCTACCATCCCTTAGAGTAACAAAAATCTCGACAACAGACTACCTTCCATAATGACAAGGTTACCATCCATTGGAGTAACAAAGATATCGACAACATAATACCTTCCATAATGACAAGGCTACCATCCATTGGAGTAACAAAAATCTCGACAACAGAATACATTCCATAATGAATAGGCTACCATCCATTGCAGTAACAAAGATATCGACAACATACTACCTTTCGTAATGATAAGTCTACAATCCATTGGAATAACAAAAATATAGACAACATACTACCTTCCTTAATGACAAGGCTACCATCCATTGGAGTATCAGAAATCACAACGACCGACTACCTTCCATAATGACAAGGCTACCATCCATTGCAGTAACAAAAATCTCGACAACAGACTACCTTCCATAATGGCAAGGCTACCATCCGTTAGAGTAACAAAAATATGGACAATAGACTACCTTCCATAATGACAAGGCTACCATCCATTTGAGTAACAAAAATATCACCAAGAGACTAGTTTCCATAATGACAAGTCTACCATCCATTGGAGTAACAAAAATCTCGACAATCGACTACCTTCGATAATGACAAGGCTACCATCCATTGTTGTAACAAAAATCTGGACAATAGACTACCTTGCATAATGACAAGGCTACCATCCATTGGAGTAACAAAAATCCTGACAACAGACTACCTGCCTCAATGACAAAGCTACCATCCATTGAAGAAACAGAAATCTCGATAACAGACTACCTTCCATAATGACAAGGCTTCCATCCATTGGAGTAACAAAAATCTAGACAACATACTACCTTCCATAATGACAAGGGTACCATCATTAGGGTAACAAAATTATCCACAAGAGACAACCTTCCATAATGACAAGGCTACAATCCATTGGAGTATAAAACATCTCGTCAACAGACTACCTTCCATAATAACAAGGCTACCATCCATTGGAGTAACAAAAATATCGACAACACACTACCTTCCATAATGACAAGGCTACCATCCAATGGAGTAACAAAAATATCGACAATAGACTTCCTTCCATAATGACAAGTCTACCATCCATTGGAGTAACAAAAATCTGAACCACAAACTACTGTCCTTAATGACAGGGTTACCCTCCATTGGAGTAACAGAAATCTCGACAACAGACTACCTTCCATAATGACAAGATTACCATCCATTGCAGTAACAAAAATCTCGACAACAGACTACCTTCCATAATGACAAGGCTACCAACAATTGTTGTAACAAAAATCTGGACAACAGACTACCTTGCATAATGACAAGGCTGCCATTAAATGGAGTAACAAAAATCCCGATAACAGACTACCTTCCTTAATGACAAGGCTACCATCCGTTGGAGTAATAAAAATATCGACAACATACTACCTTCAATAATGACAAGGGTACCATCATTGGAGTAACAAAAATATCCACAAGAGACTACCTTCCATAATGACAAGGCTACCATCCATTGGAGTAACCAAAATCTCGAAATACATACTACCTTCCATAATGACTAGGCTATCACCATTGGAGTAACAAAGATATCGACAACATACTACCTTCCATAATGACAAGGTTACCATCCATTGTAGTAACAAAAATCTCGACGATAGACTACCTTTCATAATGATAAGGCTACCATCCATTGGAGTAACAAAAATATCGACAACGGACTACCTTCCATAATGACAAGGCTACCATCCATTGGAATAACAATAATTTCGACAACACAATACCTTCCATAATGACAAGGCTACCATCCGTTAGAGTAACAAAAATCTCGACAACAGACTACCTTCCATAATGACAAGGTTACCATCCATTGGAGTAACAAAGATATTGACAACATAATACCTTCCATAATGATAAGGCTACCATCCATTGGAGTAACAAAAATATCAACAAGAGACTAGTTTCCATAATGACAAGGCTTCCATCCATTGGAGTAACAAAAATCTCGACAATAGACTACCTTCGATAATGACAGGCTACCATCCATTGGAGTATCAAAAATCTCGACAACATACTACCTTCCATAATGACAAGGTTACCATCCAATGGAGTAACAAAAATCTCGACAACAGACTGCCTTCCATAATGACAAGGCTACCATCCATTATAGTAACAAAAATCTCCACAACAGACTACCTTCCTTATTGACAAGGCTACCATCTATTGGAGTAACAAAAATCTCGACAACATACTACCTTCCATAATGACAAGGGTACCATCATTGGAGTAAATAAAATATCCACAAGAGACTACTTTCCATAATGACAAGGCTACAATCCATTGGAGTATAATAAATATCAACAACAGACTGCCTTCCATAATGACAGGGCTAGAATCCATTGGAGTAACAAAAATCTCGACAACAGACTACATTCCATAATGACTAGGCTACCATCCATTGGAGTAACAAAGATATCGACAACATACTACCTTCCATAACGACAAGGCTAAAATCCATTGTAGTAACAAAAATCTCGACAATATAATACCTTCCATAATGACAAGGCTACCATCCATTGTAGTAACAAAAATCTCGACGCTAGACTACCTTCCATAATGACAAGGCTACCATCCATTGAAGTAACAAATATCTCAACGACAGACTACCTTCCATAATGACAAGGCTACCATCCATTGCAATAACAAAAATATCGAAAACACACTACCTTCCATAATGACAAGGCTACCATCCCTTAGAGTAACAAAAATCTGGACAACGGACTACCTTCCATAATGACAAGGCTACCTTCCATTGGAGTAACAAAAATCACGACAATACACTACCTTCCATAATGACATGGCTACGATCCATTGGAATAACAAAAATATCGACAACATACTACCTTCCATAATGACAAGGCTACCATCCAATGGAGTAACAAAAATCTCGACAACGGACTACCTTTCGTAATGATAAGTCTACAATCCATTGGAATAAAAAAAATATAGACAACATACTACCTTCCTTAATGAAAAGGCTACCATCCATTGGAGTATCAGAAATCACAACGACAGACTACCTTCCATAATGACAAGGCTACCATCCATTGCAGTAACAAAAATCTCGACAATAGACTGCCTTCCATAATGACAAGGCTACCATCCATTATAGTAACAAAAATCTCCACAACAGACTACCTTCCAAAATGACAAGGCTACCATCCATTTGAGTAACAAAAATATCAACAAGAGACTAGTTTCCATAATGACCAGTCTACCATCCATTGGAGTAACAAAAATCTCGACAATAGACTACCTTCGATAATGACAAAGCTACCATCCATTGGAATAACAAAAATATCGAAAACACACTACCTTCCATAATCACAAGGCTACCATCCCTTAGAGTAAAAAAAATCTCGACAAAAGACTACCTTCCATAATTACGAGGCTACAATCCATTGGAGTAACAAAAATTCCTACAATAGCCTACCTTCCATAATGACAAGGCTACCATCCATTGTAGTAACAAAAATATCGACAACAGACTGCCTTCCATAATGACAAGGCTAGAATCCATTGGAGTAACAAATATCTCGACAACAGATTACATTCAATAATGACTAGGCTACCATCCATTGGAGTAACAAAGATATCGACAACAGACTACCTTCCATAACGACAAGGATACCATCCATTGTAGTAACAAAAATCTCGACGATAGACTACCTTCCATAATGACAAGGCTACCATCCATTGCAGTAACAAAAATCTCGACAATAGACTACCTTCCATAATGGCAAGGCTACCATCCATTAGAGTAACAAAAATATGGATAGCAGACTACCTTCCATAATGACAAGGCTACCATCCATTGGAGTAACAAAAATATCAACAAGAGGCTAGCTTCCATAATGACAAGGCTACCATCCATTGGAGTAACAAAAATCTCGACAATAGACTACCTTCGATAATGACTGGCTACCATCCGTTGGAGTAACAAAAATTTCGAAACAGACTACCTTCCATAATGACATGGCTACAATCCATTTGAATAACAAAAATCTCGACAACATACTACCTTCCATAATGACAAGGCTACCATCAATGGAGTAACAAAAATCTCGAGAACAGACTACCTTCCATAATGACAAGGCTTCCATCCATTATAGTAACAAAATTATCCACAACAGACTACCTTCCATAAGGACAAGGCTACCATCCGTTGGAGTAACAAAAATCTCGACAATAGACTACCTTCCATAATGAAAAGTCTACCATCCATTGGAGTAACAAAATTCTGAACAACAAACTGCCATCCTAATGACAAGGCTACCATCCATTGGAGTAACAGAAATCACAACGATAGACTACCTTCCATAATGACAAGGCTACCATCCATTATAGTAAAAAAAATCTCCACAACAGACTACCTTCCATTATTACAAGGCTACAATCCGTTGGAGTAACAAAAACTCGAGAACATACTAACTTCCATAATGACAAGGCTACCATCCATTGTAGTAACAAAAATATCGACAATAGACTACCTTCCATAATGACAAGGCTACCATCCATTGGAGTAACAAAAATTACGACAACAAACTAGCCTCCATAATGACAAGGCTACAATCCATTGGAGTAACAAAAATTCCTATAATAGCCTACCTTCCATAATGACAAGGCTACCATCCATTGTAGTAACAGAAATATCGACAACAGACTGCCTTCCATAATGACAAGGCTAGAATCCATTAGAGTAACAAATATCTCGACAACAGACTACATTCCATCATGACTAGGCTACCATCCATTGGATTACAAAGATATCGACAACATACTGCCTTCCATAACGACAAGGCTACAATCCATTGTAGAAACAAAAATCTCGACAACAGAATACCTTCCATAATGACAAGGCTACCATCCATTGTAGTTACAAAAATCTCGACGATAGACTACCTTCCATAATGACAAAGCTACCATCCATTGGAGTAACAAAAATCTCGACGACAGACTACCTTCAATAATGACAAGGATACCATCCATTGGAATAACAAAAATATCGAAAACACACTACCTTCCTTAATGACAAGGCTACCATCCCTTAGAGTAACAAAAATATCGATAACACACTACCTTCCATAATGACAAGGCTACCATCCATTGGAGTAACAAAAATTTGAACAACAGACTACCATCCTTAATGACAAGGCTACCATCCATTGGGGTAACAAAAATGACAACGACATACTACCTTCCATAATGACAAGGCTACCATCCATTGCAGAAACAAAAATCTCGACAATAGACTACCTTCCATAATGGCAAGGCTACCATCCATTAGAGTAACAAAAATATGGATAGCAGACTACCTTCCATAATGACAAGGCTACCATCCATTGGAGTAACAAAAATATCAACAAGAGGCTAGCTTCCATAATGACAAGGCTACCATCCATTGGAGTAACAAAAATCTCGACAATAGACTACCTTCGATAATGACAGGCTACCATCCGTTGGAGTAACAAAAATTTTGAAACAGACTACCTTCCATAATGACATGGCTACGATCCATTGGAATAACAAAAATCTCGACAACATACTACTTTCCATAATGACAAGGCTACCATCCAATGGAGTAATAAAAATCTCGACAACAGACTACCTTCCATAATGACAAGGCTTCCATCCATTATAGTAACAAAATTATCCACAACAGACTACCTTCCATAAGGACAAGGCTACCATCCGTTGGAGTAACAAAAATCTCGAATATAGACTACCTTCCATAATGAAAAGTCTACCATCCATTGGAGTAACAAAAAATCTGAACAACAAACTACCGTCCTTAATGACAAGGCTACCATCCATTGGAGTAACAAAAATCACAACGATAGACTACCTTCCATAATGACAAGGCTACCATCCATTATAGTAACAAAAATCTCCACAACAGACTACCTTCCATTATTACAAGGCTACAATCCGTTGGAGTAACAAAAACTCGACAACATACTAACTTCCATAATGACAAGGCTACCATCCATTGTAGTAACAAAAATATCGACAATAGACTACCTTCCATAATGACAAGGCTACCATCCATTGGAGTAACAAAAATTACGACAACAAACTAGCCTCCATAATGACAAGGCTACAATCCATTGGAGAAACAAAAATTCCTATAATAGCCTACCTTCCATAATGACAAGGCTACCATCCATTGTAGTAACAAAAATATCGACAACAGACTGCCTTCCATAATGACAAGGCTAGAATCCATTGGAGTAAAAAATATCTCGACAATAGACTACATTCCATCAAGACTAGGCTACCATTCATTGGAGTAACAAAGATATCGACGACATACTACCTTCCATAACAACAAGGCTATAATCCATTGTAGTAACAAAAATCTCGACAACAGAATACCTTCCATAATTACAAGGCTACCATCCATTGTAGTAACAAAAATCTCGACAATAGACTAGCTTCCATAATGACAAGGCTACCATCCATTGGAGTAACAAAAATCTCGATAATAGACTACCTTCGATAATGACAGGCTACCATCCGTTGGAGTAACAAAAATTTCGAAACAGACTACCTTCCATAATGACATGGCTACGATCCATTTGAATAACAAAAATCTCGACAACATACTACCTTCCATAATGACAAGGCTACCATCAATGGAGTAACAAAAATCTCGACAACAGACTACCTTCCATAATGACAAGGCTTCCATCCATTATAGTAACAAAATTATCCACAACAGACTACCTTCCATAAGGACAAGGCTACCATCCGTTGGAGTAACAAAAATCTCGACAATAGACTACCTTCCATAATGAAAAGTCTACCATCCATTGGAGTAACAAAAATCTGAACAACAAACTGCCATCCTAATGACAAGGCTACCATCCATTGGAGTAACAGAAATCACAACGATAGACTACCTTCCATAATGACAAGGCTACCATCCATTATTGTAAAAAAAATCTCCACAACAGACTACCTTCCATTATTACAAGGCTACAATCCGTTGGAGTAACAAAAACTGGACAACATACTAACTTCCATAATGACAAGGCTACCATCCATTGTAGTAACAAAAATATCGACAATAGACTACCTTCCATAATCACAAGGCTACCATCCATTGGAGTAACAAAAATTACGACAACAAACTAGCCTCCATAATGACAAGGCTACAATCCATTGGAGTAACAAAAATTCCTATAATAGCCTACCTTCCATAATGACAAGGCTACCATCCATTGTAGTAACAGAAATATCGACAACAGACTGCCTTCCATAATGACAAGGCTAGAATCCATTGGAGTAACAAATATCTCGACAACAGACTACCTTCCATAATGACAAGGCTACCATCCATTGGAGTAACAAAGATATCGACAACATACTGCCTTCCATAACGACAAGGCTACAATCCATTGTAGAAACAAAAATCTCGACAACAGAATACCTTCCATAATGACAAGGCTACCATCCATTGTAGTTACAAAAATCTCGACGATAGACTACCTTCCATAATGACAAGGCTACCATCCATTGGAGTAACAAAAATCTCGACGACAGACTACCTTCAATAATGACAAGGATACCATCCATTGGAATAACAAAAATATCGAAAACACACTACCTTCCTTAATGACAAGGCTACCATCCCTTAGAGTAACAAAAATATCGATAACACACTACCTTCCATAATGACAAGGCTACCATCCATTGGAGTAACAAAAATTTGAACAACAGACTACCATCCTTAATGACAAGGCTACCATCCATTGGGGTAACAAAAATGACAACGACATACTACCTTCCATAATGACAAGGCTACCATCCATTGCAGAAACAAAAATCTCGACAATAGACTACCTTCCATAATGGCAAGGCTACCATCCATTAGAGTAACAAAAATATGGATAGCAGACTACCTTCCATAATGACAAGGCTACCATCCATTGGAGTAACAAAAATATCAACAAGAGGCTAGCTTTCATAATGACAAGGCTACCATCCATTGGAGTAACAAAAATCTCGACAATAGACTACCTTCGATAATGACAGGCTACCATCCGTTGGAGTAACAAAAATTTTGAAACAGACTACCTTCCATAATGACATGGCTACGATCCATTGGAATAACAAAAATCTCGACAACATACTACTTTCCATAATGACAAGGCTACCATCCAATGGAGTAATAAAAATCTCGACAACAGACTACCTTCCATAATGACAAGGCTTCCATCCATTATAGTAACAAAATTATCCACAACAGACTACCTTCCATAAGGACAAGGCTACCATCCGTTGGAGTAACAAAAATCTCGACAATAGACTACCTTCCATAATGAAAAGTCTACCATCCATTGGAGTAACAAAAATCTGAACAACAAACTACCGTCCTTAATGACAAGGCTACCATCCATTGGAGTAACAAAAATCACAACGATAGACTACCTTCCATAATGACAAGGCTACCATCCATTATAGTAACAAAAATCTCCACAACAGACTACCTTCCATTATTACAAGGCTACAATCCGTTGGAGTAACAAAAACTCGACAACATACTAACTTTCATAATGACAAGGCTACCATCCATTGTAGTAACAAAAATATCGACAATCGACTACCTTCCATAATGACAAGGCTACCATCCATTGGAGTAATAAAAATTACGACAACAAACTAGCCTCCATAATGACAAGGCTACAATCCATTGGAGTAACAAAAATTCCTATAATAGCCTACCTTCCATAATGACAAGGCTACCATCCATTGTAGTAACAAAAATATCGACAACAGACTGCCTTCAATATCGACAAGGCTAGAATCCATTGGAGTGACAAATATCTCGACAATAGACTACATTCCATCAAGACTAGGCTACCATCCATTGGAGTAACAAAGATATCGACGACATACTACCTTCCATAACAACAAGGCTACAATCCATTGTAGTAACAAAAATCTCGACAACAGAATACCTTCCATAATGACAAGGCTACCATCCATTGTAGTAACAAAAATCTCAACAATAGACTACCTTCCATAATGACAAGGCTACCATCCATTGCAGAAACAAAAATCTCGACAATAGACTACCTTCCATAATGGTAAGGCTACCATCCATTAGAGTAACAAAAATATGGATAGCAGACTACCTTCCATAATGACAAGGCTACCATCCATTGGAGTAACAAAAATATCAACAAGAGGCTAGCTTCCATAATGAAAAGGCTACCATCCATTGGAGTAACAAAAATCTCGACAATAGACTACCTTCGATAATGACAGGCTACCATCCGTTGGAGTTACAAAAATTTCGAAACAGACTACCTTCGATAATGACATGGCTACGATCCATTGGAATAACAAAAATCTCGACAACATACTACCTTCCATAATAACAAGGATACCACCCACTCGAATAACAAAAATCTCGACAACAGAGTACCTTCCATAATGACAAGGCTACCATCCGTTGGAGTAACAAAAATCTCGACAGCAGAATACCTTCGATAATGATAAGGCTACCATCCATTGAAGTAACAAAAATCTCGATGATAAACTACCTTCTATAATGATAAGGCTACCATCCATTGGAGTAACAAAAATCTTGAAGACAGACTACCTTCCATAATGACAAGGCTACCATTCATTGTAGTAACAGAAATATCGACAACAGACTGCCTTCCATAATGACAAGGCTACCATCCCTTAGAGTAAAAAAAATATCGATAACACACTACCTTCCATAATGACAAGGCTACCATCCATTGGAGTAACAAAAATCACGACAATAGACTACCTTGCATAATTACATGGCTACGATCCATTGGAATACCAAAAATATCGACAACACACTACCTTCCGTAATGACAAGTCTACCATCCATTAGAGTAACAAAAATCTAAACAACAGACTACCATCCTTAATTACAATGCTACCATCCATTGGAGTAACAGAAATCACAACGACAAACTACCTTCCTTAATGACAAGTCTCCCATCCATTGTAGTAATAAAAATCTCAACAACAAACTACCTTCCATAATGGCAAGGCTGCCATCCATTAGAGTAACAAAAATCTGGACAACAGACTACCTTCCATAATTACAAGGCTACCATCCATTGGAGTAACAAAAATATCAACAAGAGACTAGCTTCCATAATGACAAGCCTACCATCCATTGGAGTAATAAAAATCTCGACAATAGACTACCTTTGATAATGGCAAGGCTACCATCCATTGGAATTACAAAAATATCGAAAACACACTACCTTCCATAATCACAAAGCTACCATCCCTTAGAGTAACAAAATTATCGACAACGGACTACCTTCCATAATGAGAAGGCTACTATCCATTGGAGTAACAAAAATTATGACAATAGACTTCCTTCCTTAATGACATGGATACGATCCATTGGAATAACAAAAATATTGACAACAAACTACCTTCCATAATGACAAGGCTACCATCCGATGGAGTAACAAAAATTTCGACAACAGACTACCTTTCGTAATGCCAAGTCAACCATCCATTGGAGTAACAAAAATCTGAACAATAGACTACTGTCCTTAATGACAAGGCTACCATCCATTGGAGTAACAGAAATCACAACGACAGACTACCTTCCATAATGACAAGGCTACCATCCATTGTAGTAATAAAAATCTCGATAATAGACTACCTTCCATAATGGCAAGGCTACAAACCATTAGAGTAACACAAATCGGGACAATAGACTACCTTCCATAATGAATGGGCTACCATCCATTGGAGTAACAAAAATATCAACAAGGGACTAGCTTCCATAATGACAAGTCTACCATCCATTGGAGTAATAAAAATCTCGACAATAGACTACCTTCGATAATGGCAAGGATACCATCCATTGGAATAACAAAAATATCGAAAACACACTACCTTCCATAATGACAAGGCTACCATCTAATGGAGTAACAAAAATCTAGACAACAGACTACCTTTCGTAATGACAAGTCTACCATCCATTGGAGTAACAAAAATATGAACAATAGACTACCGTCCTTAATGACAAGGCTATCATCCATTGGAGTAACAGAAATCACAACGACATACTACCTTCCATAATGACAAGGCTACCATCCATTGCAGTGACAAAAATATCGACAATAGACTACCTTCCATAATGGCAAGGCTACCATCCATTAGAGTAACAAAAATATGGATAGCAGACTACCTTCCATAATGACAAGGCTACCATCCATTGGAGTATAAAAAATATCGACAACGGGCTACCTTCCATAATGACAAGGCTACCATCCATTGGAGTAACAAAAATCACGACAATAGACTACCTTTCATAATGACATGGCTATGATCCATTGGAATAACAAAAATCTCGACAACATACTACCTTCCATAATGACAAGGTTACCATCCAATGGAGTAACAAAAATCTCGACAACAGACTACCTTCCATAATGACAAGGCTACCATCCATTATAGTAACAAAATTATCCACAACAGACTACCTTCCATAAGGACAAGGCTACCATCCGTTGGAGTAACAAAAATCTCGACAATAGACTACCTTCCATAATGAAAAGTCTACCATCCATTGGAGTAACAAAAATCTGAACAACAAACTGCCGTCCTAATGACAAGGCTACCATCCATTGGAGTAACAGAAATCACAACGATAGACTACCTTCCATAATGACAAGGCTACCATCCATTATAGTATCAAAAATCTCCACAACAGACTACCTTCCATTATTACAAGGCTACAATCCGTTGGAGTAACAAAAACTCGACAACATACTAACTTCCATAATGACAAGGCTACCATCCATTGTAGTAACAAAAATATCGACAATAGACTACATTCCATAATGACAAGGCTACCATCCATTGGAGTAACAAAAATTACGACAACAAACTAGCCTCCATAATGACAAGGCTACAATCCATTGGAGTAACAAAAATTCCTATAATAGCCTACCTTCCATAATGACAAGGCTACCATCCATTGTAGTAAAAGAAATATCGACAACAGACTGCCTTCCATAATGACAAGGCTAGAATCAATTGGAGTAACAAATATCTCGACAACAGACTACATTTCATCATGACTAGGCTACCATCCATTGGAGTAACAAAGATATCGACAACATACTACCTTCCATAACGACAAGGCTTCAATCCATTGTAGAAACAAAAATCTCGACAACAGAATACCTTCCATAATGACAAGGCTACCATCCATTGTAGTAACAAAAATCTCGACAACAGACTACCTTCCATAATGACAAGGATACTATCCATTGGAATAACAAAAATATCGAAAACACACTACCTTCCTAAATGACAAGGCTACCATCCCTTAGAGTAACAAAAATATCGATAACACACTACCTTCCATAATGACAAGGCTACCATCCATTGGAGTAACAAAAATCTGAACAACAGACTATCATCCTTAATGACAAGGCTACCATCCATTGGGGTAACAAAAATGACAACGACATACTACCTTCCATAATGACAAGTCTACCATCCATTGCAGAAACAAAAATCTCGACAATAGACTACCTTCCATAATGGCAAGGCTACCATCCATTAGAGTAACAAAAATATGGATAGCAGACTACCTTCCATAATGACAAGGCTACCATCCATTGGAGTAACAAAAATATCAACAAGAGGCTAGCTTCCATAATGACAAGGCTACCATCCATTGGAGTAACAAAAATCTTGACAATAGACTACCTTTGATAAGGACAGGCTACCATCCGTTGGAGTAACAAAAATTTTGAAACAGACTACCTTCCATAATGACATGGCTACGATCCATTGGAATAACAAAAATCTCGACAATATACTACTTTCCATAATGACAAGGCTACCATCCAATGGAGTAATAAAAATCTCGACAACAGACTACCTTCCATATTGACAAGGCTTCCATCCATTATAGTAACAAAATTATCCACAACATACTACCTTGCATAAGGACAAGGCTACCATCCGTTGGAGTAACAAAAATCTCGACAATAGACTACCTTCCATAATGAAAAGTCTACCATCCATTGGAGTAACAAAAATCTGAACAACAAACTACCGTCCTTAATGACAAGGCTACCATCCATTGGAGTAACAAAAATCACAACGATGGACTACCTTCCATAATGACAAGGCTACCATCCATTATAGTAACAAAAATCTCTACAATAGACTACCTTCCATTATTACAAGGCTACAATCCGTTGGAGTAACAAAAACTCGAGAACATACTAACTTCCATAATGACAAGGCTACCATCCATTGTAGTAACAAAAATATCGACAATAGACTACCTTCCATAATGAGAAGGCTACCATCCATTGGAGTAACAAAAGTTACGACAACAAACTAACCTCCATAATGACAAAGCTACAATCCATTGGAGTAACAAAAATTCCTATAATAGCTTACCTTCCATAATGACAAGGCTACCATCCATTGTAGTAACAGAAATATCGACAACAGACTGCCTTCCATAATGACAAGGCTAGAATCCATTGGAGTAACAAATATCTCGACAACAGACTACATTCCATCAAGACTAGGCTACCATCCATTGGAGTAACAAAGATATCGACAACATACTACCTTCCATAACAACAAGGCTACAATCCATTGTAGTAACAAAAATCTCAACAACAGAATACCTTCCATAATGACAAGGCTACAATCCATTGTAGTAACAAAAATCTCGACGATAGACTACCTTCCATAATGACAAGGATACCATCCATTGGAATAACAAAAATATCGAAAACACACTACCTTCCTTAATGACAAGGCTACCATCCCTTAGAGTAACAAAAATATCGATAACACACTACCTTCCATAATGACAAGGCTACCATCCATTGGAGTAACAAAAATATGATCAACAGACTACCGTCCTTAATGACAAGGCTACCATCCATTGGAGTAACAAAAATCACAATGACATACTACCTTTCATAATGACAAGTCTACCATCCATTGCAGAAACAAAAATCTCGACAATAGACTACCTTCCATAATGGCAAGGCTACCATCCATTAGAGTAACAAAAATATGGATAGCAGACTACCTTCCATAATGACAAGGCTACCATCCATTGGAGTAACAAAAATATCAACAATAGGCTAGCTTCCATAATGACAAGGCTACCATCCATTGGAGTAACAAAAATCTCGACAATAGACTACCTTCGATAATGACAGGCTACCATCCGTTGGAGTTACAAAAATTTTGAAACAGACTACCTTCGATAATGACATGGCTACGATCCATTGCAATAACAAAAATCTCGACAACATACTACCTTCCATAATGACAAGGATACCACCCACTGGAATAACAAAAATCTCGACAACAGACTACCTTCCATAATGACAAGGCTACCATCCGTTGGAGTAACAAAAATCTCGACAACAGAATACCTTCCATAATGATAAGGCTACCATCCATTGTAGTAACAAAAATCTCGATGATAGACTACCTTCCATAATGATAAGGCTACCATTCATTGTAGTAACAGAAATATCGACAACAAACTGCCTTCCATAATGACAAGGCTACCATCCCTTAGAGTAACAAAAATATCGATAACACACTACCTTCCATAATGACAAGGCTACCATCCATTGGAGTAACAAAAATCACGACAATTGACTACCTTGCATAATGACATGGCTACGATCCAATGGAATACCAAAAATATCGACAACACAATACCTTCCGTAATGACAAGTCTACCATCCATTGGAGTAACACAAATCTAAACAACAGACTACCATCCTTAATTACAATGCTACCATCCATTGGAGTAACATAAATCACAACGACAAACTAGCTTCCATAATGACAAGTCTCCCATCCATTATAGTAATAAAAATCTCAACAACAAACTACCTTCCATAATGGCAAGGCTACCATCCATTAGAGTAACAAAAATCTGGACAACAGACTACCTTCCATAATGACAAGGCTACCATCCATTGGAGTAACAAAAATATCAACAAGAGACTAGCTTCAATAATGACAAGCCTACCATCCATTGGAGTAATAAAAATCTCGACCATAGACTACCTTTGATAATGGCAAGGCTACCATCCATTGGAATTACAAAAATATCGAAAACACACTACCTTCAATAATCACAAAGCTACCATCCCTTAGAGTAACAAAATTATCGACAACGGACTACCTTCCATAATGACAAGGCTATTATCCATTGGAGTAACAAAAATTACGACAATAGACTTCCTTCCTTAATGACATGGCTACGATCCATTGGAATAACAAAAATATCGACAACACACTACCTTCCATAATGACAAGGCTACCATCCAATGGAGTAACAAAAATTTCGACAACAGACTACCTTTCGTAATGCCAAGTCAACCATCTATTGGAGTAACAAAAATCTGAACAATAGACTACTGTCCTTTATGACAAGGCTACCATCCATTGGAGTAACAGAAATCACAACGACAGACTACCTTCCATAATGACAAGGCTACCATCCATTGTAGTAACAAAAATCTCGATAATAGACTACCTTCCATAATGGCAAGGCTACAAACCATTAGAGTAACACAAATCGGGACAATAGACTACCTTCCATAATGAATGGGCTACCATCCATTGGAGTAACAAAAATATCAACAAGAGACTAGCTTCCATAATGACAAGTCTACCATCCATTGGAGTAAAAAAAATCTCGACAATAGACTACCTTCGATAATGGCAAGGATACCATCCATTGGAATAACAAAAATATCAAAAACACACTACCTTTCATAATGACAAGGCTACCATCCCTTAGAGTAACAAAAATATCGACAACACACTACCTTCCATAATGACAAGGCTACCATCTAATGGAGTAACAAAAATCTAGACAACAGACTACCTTTCGTAATGACAAGTCTACCATTCATTGGAGTAACAAAAATATGAACAATAGACTACCGTCCTTAATGACAAGGCTACCATCCATTGGAGTAACAGAAATCACAACGACATACTACCTTCCATAACGACAAGGCTACCATCCATTGCAGTGACAAAAATATCGACAATAGACTACCTTCCATAATGGCAAGGCTACCATCCATTAGAGTAACAAAAATATGGATAGCAGACTACCTTCCAAAATGACAAGGCTACCATCCCTTGGAGTAACAAAAATATCAACAAGAGACTAGCTTCCATAATGACAAGGCTACCATCCATTAGAGTATAAAAAATATCGACAACGGGCTACCTTCCATAATGACAAGGCTACCATCCATTGGAGTAACAAAAATCACGACAATAGACTACCTTGCATAATGACATGGCTATGATCCATTGGAATAACAAAAATCTCGACAACATACTACCTTCCATAATGACAAGGTTACCATCCAATGGAGTAACAAAAATCTCGACAACAGACTACCTTCCATAATGACAAGGCTACCATCCGTTGGAGTAACAAAAATCTCGACAACATACTACCTTCCATAATGACTAGGCTACCATTCATTGGAGTAACAAAGATATCGACAACATACTACCTTCCATAACGACGAGGCTACAATCAATTGTAGTAACAAAAATCTCGACAACAAAATACCTTCCATAATGACAAGGCTACCATCCATTGTAGTAATAAAAATCTTGACGATAGACTACCTTCTATAATGATAAGGCTACCATCCATTGGAGTTACAAAAATCTCGACGACAGACTACCTTCCATAATGACAAGGCTACCATCCGTTGGAATAACAAAAATATCAAAAACACACTACGTTCCATAATAACAAGGCTACCATCCCTTAGAGTAACAAAAATCTCGACAACAGACTACCTTCCATAATGACAAGGCTACCATCCATTAGAGTAACAAAAATCACGACAATAGACTACCTTGCATAATGAGATGGCTACGATCCATTGGAATAACAAAAATATCGACAACACACTACCTTCCATAATGACAAGGCTATCATCCAATGGAGTAACAAAAATCTCGACAACAGACTACCTTTCGTAATGACAAGTCTACCATCCATTGGAGTAACAAAAATCTGAACGACAAACTACCATCCTTAATGACAATGTTACCATCCATTGGAGTAACAGAAATCACAACGACAGACTACCTTCCATAATGACAAGGCTCCCATCCATTTCAGTAATAAAAATCTCGACAACAAACTACCTTCCATTATGGCAAGGCTACCATCCATTAGAGTAACAAAAATCTGGACAACAGACTACCTTCCATAATGACAAGGATACCATCCATTGGAGTAACAAAAATATCAACAAGAGACTAGCTTTCATAATGACATGTCTACCATCCATTGGAGTAATAAAAATCTCGACAATAGACTACCTTCGATAATGGAAAGGCTACCATCCAATGGAATTACAAAAATATCGAAAACACACTACCTTCCATAATCATAAGGCTACCATCCCTTAGAGTAACAAAATTATCGACAACGGACTACCTTCCATAATGACAAGGCTACTATCCATTGGAGTAACAAAAATTACGATAACAGACTTCCTTCCATAATGGCATGGCTACCATCCATTGGAATAACAAAAATATCGAAAACACACTACCTTCCATAATCACAAGGCTATCATCCCTTAGAGTAACAAAATTATCGACAATGGACTACCATCCATAATGACAAGGCCACTGTCCATTGGAGTAACAAAAATTGCGACAACAGACATCCTTCCATAATGAGATGGCTACCATCCATTGGAATAACAAAAACATCAACAACACACTACCTTCCATAATGACAAGGCTACCATCCAATAGTGTAACAAAAATTTCGACAACAAACTTCCTTTCGTAATGCCAAGTCTACCATCCATTGGAGTAACAAAAATCTGAACAACAGACTACCGTCCTTAATGACAAGGCTACCATCCATTGGAGTAACAGAAATCACAACGACAGACTACCTTCCATAGTGACAAGGCTACCATCCATTGTAGTAACAAAAATCTCGACAATAAACTACCTTCCATAATGGCAAGGCAACAATCCATTATAGTAACAAAAATATGGACAATAGACTACCTTCCATAATGACAAGGCTACCATCCATTGGAGTAACAAAAATATCAACAAGAGACTAGCTTCCATAATGACAAGTCTACCATCCATTGGAGTAATAAAAATATCGACAATAGACTACCTTCGATAATGGCAAGGCTACCATCCATTGGAATAACAAAAATATCGAAAAGACACTACCTTCCATAATCACAAGGCTACCATCCCTTAGAGTAACAAAATTATCGACAACGGACTACCTTCCATAATGACAAGGGTACTGTCCATTGGAGTAAAAAAAATTACGATAACAGACTTCCTTCCATAATGACATGGCTACCATCCATTGGAATAACAAAAATATCGACAACACACTACCTTCCATAATGACAAGGCTACCATCCAATGAAGTAACAAAAATTTCGACAACATACTTCCTTTCGTAATGCTAAGTCTACCATCCATTGGAGTAACAAAAATCTGAACAACAGACTACCGTCCTTAATGACAAGGCTACCATCCATTGGAGTAACAGAAATCACAATGACAGACTACCTTCCATAATGACAAGGCTACCATCCATTGGAAAAACAAAAATATTGAAAACACACTACCTTCCATAATCACAAGGCTATCATCCCTTAGAGTAACAAAATTATCGACAATGGACTACCATCCATAATGACAAGGCCACTGTCCATTGGAGTAACAAAAATTGCGACAACAGACATCCTTCCATAATGACATGGCCTCCATCCATTAGAATAACAAAAATATCAACAACACACTACCTTCCATAATGACAAGGCTACCATCCAATGGAGTAACAAAAATTTCGACAACAAACTTCCTTTCGTAATGCCAAGTCTACCATCCATTGGAGTAACAAAAATCTGAACAACAGACTACCGTCCTTAATGACAAGGCTACCATCCATTGGAGTAACAGAAATCACAATGACAGACTACCTTCCATAATGACAAGGCTACCATCCATTGCAAGTAACAAAAATCCCGACAACAGACTACCTTCTATAATGGCAAGGCTACAATCCATTAGAGTTACAAAAATATGGACAATAGACTACCTTCCATAATGACAAGGCTACCATCCATTATAGTAACAAAAATCTCCATAACAGACTACCTTCCATAATGACAAGGCTACAATCTGTTAGAGTTACAAAAACTCGACAACATACTACCTTCCATAATGACAAGGCTACCATCCGTTGGAGTAACAAAAATCACGACAATAGACTACCTTGCATAATGACATGGCTATGATCCATTGGAATAACAAAAATCTCGACGACATACTACCTTCCATAATGACAAGGCTACCATCCAATGGAGTAACAATAATCACGACAACATACTACCTTCCATAATGACAAGGCTACCATCCGTTGGAGTAACAAAAATCTCGACAACATACTACTATCCATAATGACAAGGGTACTATCGTTGGAGTAACAAAAATATCCACAAGAAAATACCTTCCCTAATGACAAGGCTACAATCCATTGGAGTATAAAAAATATCGACAACAGACTTCCTTCCATAATGACAAGGCTAGAATTCATTGGAGTAACAAAAATCTCGACAAGAGACTACATTCCATAATGACTAGGCTACCATCCATTGGAGTAACAAAGATATCGAAAACATACTACCTTCCATAATGATAATGCTACAATCCATTGTAGTAACAAAAATCTCGACAACAGAATACCTTCCATAATGACAAGGCTACCATCCATTGTAGTAACAAAAATCTTGACGATAGACTACCTTCTATAATGATAAGGCTACCATCCATTGGAGTAACAAAAATCTCGACGACAGACTACCTTCCATAATGACAAGGCTACCATCCGTTGGAATAACAAAAATATCAAAAACACACTACGTTCCATAATAACAAGGCTACCATCCCTTAGAGTAACAAAAATCTCGACAACAAACTACCTTCCATAATGACAAGGCTACCATCCATTGGAGTAACAAAAATCACGACAATAGACTACCTTGCATAATGACATGGCTACGATCCATTGGAATAACAAAAATATCAACAACACACTACCTTCCATAATGACAAGGCTATCATCCAATGGAGTAACAAAAATCTCGACAACAGACTACCTTTCGTAATGACAAGTCTACCATCCATTGGAGTAACAAAAATCTGAACAACAGACTACCATCCTTAATGACAATGCTACCATCCATTGGAGTAACAGAAATCACAACGACAAAATACCTTCCATAATGACAAGGCTCCCATCCATTGCAGTAATAAAAATCTCGACAACAAACTACCGTCCATAATGGCAAGGCTATCATCCATTAGAGTAACAAAAATCTGGACAACAGACTACCTTCCATAATAACAAGGCTACCAGCCATTGGAGTAACAAAAATATCAACAAGAGACTAGCTTCCATAATGACATGTCTACCATCCATTGGAGTAATAAAAATCTCGACAATAGACTACCTTCGATAATGGAAAGGCTACCATACATTGGAATTACAATATCGAAAACACACTACCTTCCATAATCACAAGGCTACCATCCCTTAGAGTAACAAAATTATCGACAACGGACTACCTTCCATAATGACAAGGCTACTATCCATTGGAGTAACAAAAATTATGACAACAAACTTCCTTCCATAATGACATGGCTACCATCCATTGGAATAACAAAAATATCAATAACACACTACCTTCCATAATGACAAGGCTACCATCCAATGGAGTAACAAAAATTTCGACAACAGACTACCTTTCGTAATGCCAAGTCTACCATCCATTGGAGTAACAAAAATATGAACAACAGGCTACTGTCCTTAATGACAAGGCTACCATCCATCGGAGTAACAGAAATCACAACGACAAACTACCTTCCATAATGACAAGGCTACCATCCATTGCAGTAACAAAAATCTCGACAATAGACTACCTTCCATAATGGCAAGGCAACAATCCATTAGAGTAACAAAAATATGGACAATAGACTACCTTCCATAATGACAAGGCTACCATCCATTGGAGTAACAAAAATATCAACAAGAGACTATCTTCCATCATGACAAGTCTACCATCCATTGGAGTAATAAAAATATCGATAATAGACTACCTTCGATAATGGCAAGGCTACCATCCATTGGAATAACAAAAATATCGAAAAGACACTACCTTCCATAATCACAAGGCTACCATCCCTTAGAGTAACAAAATTATCGACAACGGACTACCTTCCATAATGACAAGGGTACTGTCCATTGGAGTAACAAAAATTACGATAACAGACTTCCTTCCATAATGACATGGCTACCATCCATTGGAATAACAAAAATATCGACAACACACTACCTTCCATAATGACAAGGCTACCATCCAATGAAGTAACAAAAATTTCGACAACATACTTCCTTTCGTAATGCTAAGTCTACCATCCATTGGAGTAAAATAAATCTGAACAACAAACTACCGTCCTTAATGACAAGGCTACCATGCATTGAAGTAACAGAAATCACAACGACAGACTACCTTCCATAATGACAAGGCTACCATCCATTGCAGTAACAAAAATCTAGACAACAGACTACCTTCCATAATGGCAAGGCTACAATCCATTAGAGTAACAAAAATATGGACAATAGACTACCTTCCATAATGACAAGGCTACCATCCATTATAGTAACAAAAATCTCCACAACAGACTACCTTCCATAATGACAAGGCTACAATCTGTTAGAGTTACAAAAAGTCGACAACATACTACCTTCCAAAATGACAAGTCTACCATCCATTGTAGTAACAAAAATTTCGACAACAGACTGCCTTCCATAATGACAAGGCTACCATCCATTGTTGTAACAAAAATCTGGACAGCAGACTACCTTGTATAATGACAAGGCTACCATCCATTGGAGTAACAAAAATCCTGATAACAGACTACCTTCCTCAATGACAAAGCTACCATCCATTGAAGAAACATAAATCTCGACAATAGACTACCTTCCATAATGACAAGGCTACCATCCATTGGAGTAGCAAAAATCTAGAAAGCATACTACCTTCCATAATGAAAAGGGTACCAACATTGGAGTAACAAAATTATCCACAAGAGACTAACTTCCATAATGACAAGGCTACAATCCATTGGAGTATAAAAAATCTTGACAACAGACTACCTTCCATAATGACAAGGCTACCATCCATTGGAGTAACAAAAATATCGAAAACACACTACCTTCCATAATGACTAGGCTACCATCCATTGGAGTAATAAAGATATCGACAACAGACTACCTTCCATAACGACAAGGCTACAATCCATTGTAGTAACAAAAATCTCGACGACGCACTACCTTCCATAATGACAAGGCTACTATCCATTGGAATAACAAAAATTTCGACAACAAAGTACCTTCCATAATTACAAGGCTACAATCACTTAGAGTAACAAAAATCTCGACAACAGTCTACCTTCCATAATGATAAGGTTACCATCCATTGGTGTAATAAAGATATAGACAACATACTACCTTCCATAATGACAAGGCTACCATCCATTGGAGTAAAAAAATCACGACAACAGACTACCTTCCATAATGACAAGGCTACCATCCATGGGAATAACAAAAATATCGACAACACACTACCTTCCATAATCACAAGGCTACCATCCAATGGAGTAACAAAAATATCGATAATAGACTTCCTTCCATAATGACAAGGCTACCATCCATTAGAGTAACAGAAATCACAACGACAGACTACCTTCCATAATGACAAGGCTACCATCCATTGCAGTAACAAAAATCTCGACAACAAACTACCTTCCATAATGACAAGGCTACCATCCATTGTTGTAACAAAAATCTGGACAACAGACTACCTTGCATAATGACAAGGCTGCCATCAATTGGAGTAACAAATATCCCGATAACAGACTACCTTCCTAAATGACAAGGCTACCATCCGTTGGAGTAATAAAAATCTCGACAACATACAACCTTCAATAATGACAAGGGTACCATCATTGGAGTAACAAAAATATCAACAAGAGACTACCTTCCATAATGACAAGGCTACAATCCATTGGAGTATAAAAAATCTCGACAACAGACTACCTTCCATAATGACAAGGCTACCATCCATTGAAGTAACCAAAATCTCGTAAACAGACTACCTTCCATAGTGACAAGGCTACCATCCATTGGAGTAAAAGAAATCACAACGACATGCTACCTTCCATAATGACAAGGCTACCATCCATTGCAGTAACAAAAATCTCGACAACATACTACGTTTCATAATGACAAGGCTACCATCCAATGGAGTAACAAAAATCTCGACAACAGACTGCCTTCCATAATGACAAGGCCTCCATCCATTGGAGTAACAAAAATCTCGATAACAGACTAACTTCGATAATTACAAGGCTACCATCCGTTGGAGTAACAAAAATTTTGAAACAAACTACCTTCCATAATGACTAGGCTACCATCCATTGGAATAACAAAAATCTCGACAACATACTACCTTCCATAATGACAAGGCTACCATCCAATGGAGTAACAAAAATCTCTACAACAGATTACCTTCCATAATGACAAGGCTACAATCCATTATAGTAACAAAAATCTCCGCAACAGACTACCTTCCATAATGACAAGGCTACCATCCATTGGAGAAATAGAAAACTCGACAACAAACTACCTTCCATAATGACAAGGCTATCATCCATTGGAGTAACAAAAATCTTGACAATAGACTACCTTCCATAATGACAAGGCTACCATCCCTTAGAGTAACAAAAATCTCGACAACGGACTACCTTCCATAATGACAAGGCAACCATCCATTGGAGTAACAAAAATCACGGCAACAGACTACCTTCCATAATGACATGGCTACGATCCATTGGAATAACAAAAATATCGACAACACACTACCTTCCATAATGACAAGGCTACGATCCAATGGAGTAACAAAAATCTTGATAACAGACTACCTTTCATAATGACAAGTCTACCATCCATTGGAGTAACAAAAATATGAACAGCAGACTACCATCCTTAATGACAAGGCTACAATCCATTGGATTAACAGAAATCATAACAACAGACTACCTTCCATAATGACAAGTCTACCATCCATTGCAGTAACAAAAATCTCGACAACAAACTACCTTCCATAATGACAAGGCTACCATCCTTTGGAGTAACAAAAATCTTGACAAAATACTACCTTCCATAATGACAAGGCTACCATCCAATGGAGTAACAAAAATCTCGACAACAGACTACCTTCCATAATGACAAGGCTACCATCCATTGGAGTAACCAAAATCTGGACAACACACTACCTTCGGTAATGACAAGGCTACCATCCATTATAATAACAAAAATCTCCGCAACAGACTACCTTCCATAATGACAAGGCTACCATCCATTGGAGTAATAGAAATCTCGACAACAAACTACCTTCCATAATGACAAAGCTACCATCCATTGGAGTAACAAAAATCTCGACAATAGACTACCTTCCATAATGACAAGGCTACCATCCCTTAGAGTAACAAAAATCTCGACAACGGACTACCTTCCATAATGACAAGGCTACCATCCATTATAGTAACAAAAATCTCCGCATCATACTACCTTCCATAATGACAAAGCTACCATCCAATGGAGTAACATTAATCTCAACAACAGACTACCTTCCATAATGACAAGGCTACCATCCATTATAGTAACAAAAATCTCTGCAACAGACTACCTTCCATAATGACAAGGCTACCATCCATTGGAGTAATGCAAATCTCGACAACAAACTACCTTCCAAATGACAAGGCTACCATCCATTGGAGTAACAAAAATCTCGACAATAGACTACCTTCCATAATGAGAAGGCTACCATCCCTTAGAGTAAAAAAAATCTCGACAACAGACTACCTTCCCTAATGACAAGGCTACCATCCATTGGTGTAACAAAAATCACGGCAACAGACTACCTTCCATAATGACATGGCTACGATCCATTGGAATAACAAAAATATCGGCAACACGCTACCTTCCATAATGACAAGGCTACCATCCAATGGAGTTACAAAAATCTCGATAACAGTCTACCTTTCGTAATGACAAGTCTACCATCCATTGGAGTAACAAAAATCTGAACAGCAGACTATCGTCCTTAATAACAAGGCTACCATCCATTGGATTAACCGAAATCACAACAACAGACTACCATCCATAACGACAAGGCTACCATCCATTGCAGTAACAAAAATCTCGACAACAGACTACCTTCCATAATGACAAGGCTACCATCCTTTGGAGTAACAAAAATCTCGACAACATACTACCTTCCATAATGATAAGGCTACCATCCAATGGAGTAACAAAAATCTCGACAACATACTACCTTCCATAATGACAAGGCTACCATCCAATGGAGTAACAAAAATCTCGACAACAGACTACCTTCAATAATGACAAGGCTACCATCCATTGGAGTAACAAAAATCTCGACAACAGACTACCTTCGATAATGACAAGGCAACCATCCCTTGGAGTAACAAAAATTTCAAAACAAACTACCTTCCTTAATTACTAGGCAACCATCCATTGGAATAACAAATATCTCGACAACATACTACCTTCCATAATGACAAGGCAACCATCCATTGGAGTAACAAAAATCTCGACAACAGACTACCTTCCATAATGACTAGGCTACCATCCATTGGAATAATAAAAATCTCGACAACATACTATCTTCCATAATGACAAGGCTACCATCCAATGGAGTAACAAAAATCTCAACAACAGACTACCTTCCATAATGACAAGGCTACCATCCATTGGAGTAACAAAAATCTCGACAACAGACTACCTTCGATAATGACAAGGCAACCATCCCTTGGAGTAACAAAAATTTCAAAACAAACTACCTTCCTTAATTACTAGGCAACCATCCGTTGGAATAACAAATATCTCGACAACATACTACCTTCCATAATGACAAGGCAACCATCCATTGGAGTAACAAAAATCTCGACAACAGACTACCTTCCATAATGACTAGGCTACCATCCATTGGAATAATAAAAATCTCGACAACATACTATCTTCCATAATGACAAGGCTACCATCCAATGGAGTAACAAAAATCTCAACAACAGACTACCTTCCATAATGACAAGGCTACCATCTTTTGGAGTAACAAAAATCTCGACAACAGACTACCTCCGATAATGACAAGGCTACCATCAATTGGAGTAACAAAAATTTCGAAACATACTACCTTCCATAATGACAAGGCTACGACCCAACGGAGTAACAAAAATCTCGATAACACACTACCTTTCGTAATGACAAGTCTACCATCAATTGGAGTAACAAAAATCTGAACAACAGACTACGGTCCTTAATGACATGGCTACCATCCATTGGATTAACAAAAATCACAACAACAGACTACCTTCCATAATGATAAGGCTACCATCCATTGCAGTAACAAAAATCTCGACAACAGACTACCTTCCATAATGACTAGGCTACCATCCTTTGGAGTAACAAAAATCTCGACAACATACTACCTTCCATAATGACAAGGCTACCAACCAATGGAGTAACAAAAATCTCGAAAATAGACTACCTTCCATAATGACAAGGCTACCATCCATTGGAGTAACAAAAATCTCGACAACAAACTACCTTTGATAAGGACAAGGCAACCATCTGTTGGAGTAACAAAAATTTCGAAACAAACTACCTGCCATAATGACTAGGCTACCATCTATTGGAATAACAAATATCTCGACAACATAATACCTTCCATAATGACAAGGCTACCATCCAATGGAGTAACAAAAATCTCGACAACATACTACCTTCCATAATTACAAGGCTACCATCTAATGGAGTAACAAAAATCTCGACAACAGACTACCTTCCATAATGACAAGGCTACCATCCATTGGAGTAACAAAAATCTCGACAACAGACTACCTTCGATAATGACAAGGCAACCATCCCTTGGAGTAACAAAAATTTCGAAACAAACTACCTTCCATAATGACTAGGCTACCATCCATTGGAATAACAAAAATCTCGACAACATACTACCTTCCATAATGACAAGGCTACCATCAATTGGAGTAATAAAAATCTCAACAACAGACTACCTTCCATAATGACATGGCTAACATCCATTATAGTAACAAAAATCTCCGCAACAGACTAGCTTCCATAATGACAAGGCTACCATCCATTGGAGTAATGGAAATCTCGACAACAAACTACTTTCCAAATCACAATGCTACCATCCATTGGAGTAACAAAAATCTAGACAATAGACTACCTTCCATAATGACAAGGCTACCATCCCTTAGAGTAACAAAAATCTCGACAACAGACTACCTTCCATAATGACAAGGCTACCATCCATTGGTGTAACAAAAATCACGGCAACAGACTACCTTCCATAATGACATGGCTACGATCCATTGGAATAACAAAAATATCGACAACACACTACCTTCCATAATGACAAGGCTACCATCCAATGGAGTAACAAAAATCTCGATAACAGACAACCTTTCATAATGACAAGTCTACCATCCATTGGATTAACAAAAATCTGAACAGCAGACTACCGTCCTTAATGACAAGGCTACCATCCATTGGATAAACAGAAATCACAACAACAGACTACCTTCCAAATAACAAGGCTACCATCCATTGGAGTAACAAAAATCTCGAAAATAGAATACCTTCCATAATGACAAGGCTACCATCCATTAGTGTAACAAAAATCACTGCAACTGACTACCTTCCATAATGACATGGCTACGATCCATTGGAATAACAAAAATATCGACAACACACTACCTTCCATAATGACAAGGCTACCATCCAATGGAGTAACAAAAATCTCGATAACATACTACCTTTCATAATGACAAGTCTACCATCCATAGGAGTAACAAAAATCTGAACAGCAGACTACCGTCCTTAATGGCTAGGCTACCATCCATTTGATTAACAGAAATCACAACAACAGACTACCTTCCATAATGACAAGGCTACCATCCATTGCAGTAACAAACATCTCGACAACAAACTACCTTCCATAATGACAAGGCTACCATCCTTTGGAGTAACAAAAATCACTACAACATACTACCATCCATAATGACAAGGATACCATCCAATGGAGTAACAAAAATCTCGACAACAGACTACCTTCCATAATGACAAGGCTACCATCCATTGGAGTAACAAAAATCTCGACAACATACTACCTTCCATAATGACAAGGCTACCATCCAATGGAGTAACAAAAATCTCGACAACATACTACCTTCCATAATGACAAGGCTACCATCCTTTGGAGTAACAAAAATCTCGACAACATACTACCTTCCATAATGACAAGGCTACCATCCAATGGAGTAACAAAAATCTCGACAACATACTACCTTCCATAATGACAAGGCTACCATCCAATGGAGTAACAAAAATCTCGACAACAGACTACCTTCCATAATGACAAGGCTACCATCCATTGGAGTAACAAAAATCTCGACAACAGACTACCTTCGATAATGACAAGGCTACCATCCAACGGAGTAACAAAAATCTCAACAACAGACTACCTTCCATAATGACAAGGCTACCATCCTTTGGAGTAACAAAAATCTCGACAACAGACTACCTCCGATAATGACAAGGCTACCATCCATTGGAGTAACAAAAATTTCGAAACATACTACCTTCCATAATGACAAGGCTACGATCCAATGGAGTAACAAAAATCTCGATAACACACTCCCTTTCGTAATGACAAGTCTACCATCAATTGGAGTAACAAAAATCTGAACAACAGACTACGGTCCTTAATGACAAGGCTACCATCCATTGGAATAACAAAAATCACAACAACAGACTACCGTCCATAATGATAAGGCTACCATCCATTGCAGTAACAAAAATCTCGACAACAGACTACCTTCCATAATGACAAGGCTACCATCCTTTGGAGTAACAAAAATCTCGACAACATACTACCTCCCATAATGACAAGGCTACCAACCAATGGAGTAACAAAAATCTCGACAACAGACTACCTTCCATAATGACAAGGCTACCATCCATTGGAGTAACAAAAATCTCGACAACATACTACCTTCCATAATGACAAGGCTACCATCCAATGGAGTAACAAAAATCTCGACAACATACTACCTTCCATAATGACAAGGCTACCATCCAATGGAGTAACAAAAATCTCGACAACAGACTACCTTCCATAATGACAAGGCTACCATCCATTGGAGTAACAAAAATCTCGACAACAGACTACCTTCGATAATGACAAGGCTACCATCCAACGGAGTAACAAAAATCTCAACAACAGACTACCTTCCATAATGACAAGGCTACCATCCTTTGGAGTAACAAAAATCTCGACAACAGACTACCTCCGATAATGACAAGGCTACCATCCATTGGAGTAACAAAAATTTCGAAACATACTACCTTCCATAATGACAAGGCTACGATCCAATGGAGTAACAAAAATCTCGATAACACACTCCCTTTCGTAATGACAAGTCTACCATCAATTGGAGTAACAAAAATCTGAACAACAGACTACGGTCCTTAATGACAAGGCTACCATCCATTGGAATAACAAAAATCACAACAACAGACTACCGTCCATAATGATAAGGCTACCATCCATTGCAGTAACAAAAATCTCGACAACAGACTACCTTCCATAATGACAAGGCTACCATCCTTTGGAGTAACAAAAATCTCGACAACATACTACCTCCCATAATGACAAGGCTACCAACCAATGGAGTAACAAAAATCTCGACAACAGACTACCTTCCATAATGACAAGGCTACCATCCATTGGAGTAACAAAAATCTCGACAACAAACTACCTTTGATAATGACAAGGCAACCATCTGTTGGAGTAACAAAAATTTCGAAACAAACTACCTGCCATAATGACTAGGCTACCATCCATTGGAATAACAAATATCTCGACAACATACTACCTTCCATAATGACAAGGCTACCATCCAATGGAGTAACAAAAATCTCGACAACATACTACCTTCCATAATGAGAAGGCTACCATCCAATGGAGTAACAAAAATCTCGACAACATACTACCTTCCATAATGACAAGGCTACCATCTAATGGAGTAACAAAAATCTCGACAACAGACTACCTTCCATAATGACAAGGCTACCATCCATTGGAGTAACAAAAATCTCGACAACAGACTACCTTCGATAATGACAAGGCTACCATCAATTGGAGTAACAAAAATCTCGACAACAGACTACCTTCCATAATGACAAGGCTACCATCCATTATAATAACAAAAGTCTCCGCAACATACTATCTTCCATAATGACAAGGCTACCATCCAATGGAGTAATAAAAATCTCAACAACAGACTACCTTCCATAATGACAAGGCTACCATCCATTATAGTAACAAAAATCTCCGCAACAGACTATCTTCCATAATGACAAGGCTACCATCCATTAGAGTAATGGAAATCTCGACAACAAACTACCTTCCAAATGACAATGCTACCATCCATTGGAGTAACAAAAATCTAGACAATAGACTACCTTCCATAATGACAAGGCTACCATCCATTGGTGTAACAAAAGTCACGGCAACAGACTACCTTCCATAATGACAAGGCTACCATCCAATGGAGTAACAAAAATCTCGATAACAAACAACCTTTCATAATGACAAGTCTACCATCCATTGGATTAACAAAAATCTTAACAGCAGACTACCGTCCTTAATGACAAGGCTACCATCCATTGGATAAACAGAAATCACAACAACAGACTACCTTCCAAATGACAAGGCTACCATCCATTGGAGTAACAAAAATCTCGACAATAGAATACCTTCCATAATGACAAGGCTACCATCCCTTAGAGTAACAAAAATCTCGATAACAGACTACCTTCCATAATGACAAGGCTACCATCCATTAGTGTAACAAAAATCACGGCAACAGACTACCTTCCATAATGACATGGCTACGATCCATTGGAATAACAAAAATATCGACAACACACTACCTTCCATAATGACAAGGCTACCATCCATTGCAGTAACAAAAATCTCGACAACAGACTACCTTCCATAATGACAAGGCTACCATCCTTTGGAGTAATAAAAATCACTACAACATACTACCTTCCATAATGACAAGGATACCATCCAATGGAGTAACAAAAATCTCGACAACATACTACCTTCGATAATGACAAGGCTACCATCCGTTGGAGTAACAAAAATTTCAAAACAAATTACCTTCCATAAAGACTAGGCTACCATCCATTGGAATAACAAAAATCTCGACAACATACTACCTTCCATAATGACAAGGCTACCCTCAATTGGAGTAACAAAAATCTCGACAACAGACTACCTTCCATAATGACAAGGCTACCATCCATTATAGTAACAAAAATCTCCGCAACATACTACCTTCCATAATGACAAGGCTACCATCCAATGGAGTAACAATAATCTCAACAACAGACTACCTTCCATAATGACAAGGCTACCATCCATTATAGTAACAAAAATCTCCTCAATAGACTACCTTCCATAATGACAAGGCTACCATCCATTGGAGTAATGGAAATCTCGACAACAAACTACCTTCCAAATGACAAGGCTACCATCCATTGGAGTAAAAAAAACTCGACAATAGACTACCTTCCATAATGACAAGGCTACCATCCCTTAGAGTAACAAAAATCATGACAACGGACTACCTTCCATAATGACAAGGGTACCATCCATTGCTGTAACAAAAATCACGGCAACAGACTACCTTCCATAATGACATGGCTACGATCCATTGGAATAACAAAAATACCGACAACGCACTACCTTCCATAATGACATGGCTACAATCCAAATGAGTAACAAAAATCTCGATAACAGACTACCTTTCGTAATGACAAGTCTACCATCCATTGGAGTAACAAAAATCTGAACAGCAGACTACCGTCCTTAATGACAAGGCTACCATCCATTGGATTAAAAGAAATCACATCAACAGACTACCTTCCATAATGACAAGGCTACCATCCATTGCAGTAACAAAAATCTCGACAACAGACTACCTTCCATAATGACAAGGCTACCATCCGTTGGAGTAAAAAAAATCTCGACAACAGACTACCTTCGATAATAACAAGTCTACCATCCGTTGGAGTAACAAAAATTTCGAAACAAACTACCTTCCATAATCACTAGGCTACCATACATTGGAATAACAAAAATCTCGACAACATACTACCTTCCATAATGACAAGGCTACCATCAATTGGAGTAACAAAAATCTCGACAACAGACTACCTTCCATAATGACAATGCTACCATCCATTATAGTAACAAAAATCTACGCAACATACTACCTTCCATAATGACAAGGCTACCATCCAATGGAGTAACAAAAATCTCAACAACAGACTACCTTCCATAATGACAAGGCTACCATCCATTATAGTAACAAAAATCTCCACAACAGACTACCTTCCATAATGACAAGGCTGCCATCCATTAGAGTAATGGAAATCTCGACAACAAACTACCTTCCAAATGACAAGGCTATCATCCATTGGAGTAACGAAAATCTCGACAATAGACTACCTTCCATAATGACAAGGCTACCATCCCTTAGAGTAACAAAAATCTCGACAACGGACTACCTTCCATAATGACAAGGCTACCATCCATTGGTGTAACAAAAATCACGGCAACAGACTACCTTTCATAATGACATGGCTACGATCCATTGGAATAACAAAAATATCGACAACACACTACCTTCCATAATGACAAGGCTACCATCCAATCGAGTAACAAAAATCTCGATAACAGACTACCTTTCGTAATGACAAGTCTACCATCCATTGGAGTAACAAAAATCTGAACAGTAGACTACCGTCCTTAATGACACGGCTACCATCCATTGGATTAACAGAAATCACAACAAGAGACTACCTTCCATAATGACAAGGCTACCATCCATTGAAGTAACAAAAATCTCGACAACAGACTACCTTCCATAATGACAAGGCTACCATCCTTTGGAGTAACAAAAATCTCTACAACATACTACCTTCCATAATGACAAGGATACCATCCAATGGAGTAACAAAAATCTCGACAATAGACTACCTTCCATAATGACAAGGCTACCATCCATTGGAGTAACAAAAATCTCGACAACAGACTACCTTCGATAATGACAAGGCTATCATCCGTTGGAGGAACAAAAATTTCGAAACAAACTACCTTCCATAATGACTAGTCAAACATCCATTGGAATAACAAAAATCTCGACAACATACTACCTTCCATAATGACAAGGCTACCATCAATTGGAGTAACAAAAATCTCGACAACAGACTACCTTCCATAATGACAATGCTACCATCCATTATAGTAACAAAAATCTACGCAACATACTACCTTCCATAATGACAAGGCTACCATCCAATGGAGTAACAAAAATCTCAACAACAGACTACCTTCCATAATGACAAGGCTACCATCCATTATAGTAACAAAAATCTCCACAACAGACTACCTTCCATAATGACAAGGCTGCCATCCATTAGAGTAATGGAAATCTCGACAACAAACTACCTTCCAAATGACAAGGCTATCATCCATTGGAGTAACGAAAATCTCGACAATAGACTACCTTCCATAATGACAAGGCTACCATCCCTTAGAGTAACAAAAATCTCGACAACGGACTACCTTCCATAATGACAAGGCTACCATCCATTGGTGTAACAAAAATCACGGCAACAGACTACCTTTCATAATGACATGGCTACGATCCATTGGAATAACAAAAATATCGACAACACACTACCTTCCATAATGACAAGGCTACCATCCAATCGAGTAACAAAAATCTCGATAACAGACTACCTTTCGTAATGACAAGTCTACCATCCATTGGAGTAACAAAAATCTGAACAGTAGACTACCGTCCTTAATGACACGGCTACCATCCATTGGATTAACAGAAATCACAACAAGAGACTACCTTCCATAATGACAAGGCTACCATCCATTGAAGTAACAAAAATCTCGACAACAGACTACCTTCCATAATGACAAGGCTACCATCCTTTGGAGTAACAAAAATCTCTACAACATACTACCTTCCATAATGACAAGGATACCATCCAATGGAGTAACAAAAATCTCGACAGTAGACTACCTTCCATAATGACAAGGCTACCATCCATTGGAGTAACAAAAATCTCGACAACAGACTACCTTCGATAATGACAAGGCTATCATCCGTTGGAGGAACAAAAATTTCGAAACAAACTACCTTCCATAATGACTAGTCAAACATCCATTGGAATAACAAAAATCTCGACAACATACTACCTTCCATAATGACAAGGCTACCATCAATTGGAAAAACAAAAATCTCGACAACAGACTACCTTCCATAATGACAAGGCTACCATCCATTATAGTAACAAAAATCTCCGCAACATACTACCTTCCATAATGACAAGGCTACCATCCAATGGAGTAACAATAATCTCAACAACAGACTACCTTCCATAATGACAAGGCTACAATCCATTATAGTAACAAAAATCTCCGCAATAGACTACCTTCCATAATGACAAGGCTACCATCCATTGGAGTAATGGAAATCTCGACAACAAACTACCTTCCAAATGACAAGGCTACCATCCATTAGAGTAACAAAAATCTCGACAATAGACTACCTTCCATAATGACAAGGCTACCATCCCTTAGAATAACAAAAATCACGACAACGGACTACCTTCCATAATGACAAGGCTACCATCCATTGCTGTAACAAAAATCACGGCAACTGACTACCTTCCATAATGACATGGCTACGATCCATTGGAATAACAAAATACCGACAACACACTACCTTCCATAACTACAAGGTTACCATCCAATGGAGTAACAAAAATCTCGATAACAGACTACCTTTCGTAATGACAAGTCTACCATCCATTGGAGTAACAAAAATCTGAACAGCAGACTACCGTCCTTAATGACAAGGCTACCATCCATTGGATTAAAAGAAATCACAACAACATACTACCTTCCATAATGACATGGCTACCATCCATTGCAGTAACAAAAATCTTGACAACAGACTACCTTCCATAATGACAAGGCTACCATCAATTGGAGTAACAAAAATCTCGACAATAGACTACCTTCCATAATGACAATGCTACCATCCATTATAGTAACAAAAATCTCCGCAACATACGACCTTCCATAATGACAAGGCTATTATCCAATAGAGTAACAAAAATCTCAACAACAGACTACCTTCCATAATGACAAGGCTACCATCCATTATAGTAACAAAAATCTCCGCAACAGAATACCTTCCATAATGACAAGGTTACCATCCATTACAGTAATGGAAATCTCGACAACAAACTACCTTCCAAATGACAAGGCTACCATCCATTGGAGTAACAAAAATCTCGACAATAGACTACCTTCCATAATGAAAAGGCTACCATCCCTTAGAGTAACAAAAATCTCGACAACGGACTACCTTCCATAATGACAAGGCTACCATCAATTGGAGTAACAAAAATCTCGACAATAGACTACCTTCCATAATGACAAGGCTACCATCCATTGGTGTAACAAAAATCTCCGCAACATACTACCTTCCATAATGACAAGGCTACCATCCAATGGAGTAACAAAAATCTCAATAACGGACTACCTTCCATAATGACAAGGCTACCATCCATTATAGTAACAAAAATCTTCGCAACAGACTACCTTCCATAATGACAAGGCTGCCATCCATTAGAATAATGGAAATCTCGACAACAAACTACCTTCCAAATGACAAGGCTATCATCCATTGGAGTAACAAAAATCTCAACAATAGACTACCTTGCATAATGACAAGGCTACCATCCCTTAGAGTAACAAAAATCACGGCAACAGACTACCTTCCATAATGACATGGCTACGATCCATTGGAATAACAAAAATATCGAGAACACACTACCTTCCATAATGACAAGGCTACCATCCAATGGAGTAACAAAAATCTCGATAACAGACTACCTTTCGTAATGACAAGTCTACCATCCATTGGAGTAACAAAAATATGAACAGCAGACTACCGTCCTTAATGACAAGGCTACCATCCATTGGATTAAAAGAAATCACAACAACAGACTACCTTCCAAAATGACAAGGCTACCATCCATTGCAGTAACAAAAATCTCGACAACAGACTACCTTCCATAATGACAAGGCTACCATCAATTGAAGTAACAAAAATCTCGACAATAGACTACCTTCCATAATGACAATGCTACCATTCATTATAGTAACAAAAATCTCCGCAACATACGACCTTCCATAATGACAAGGCTATCATCCAATGGAGTAACAAAAATCTCAACAACAGACTACCTTCCATAATGACAAGGCTACCATCCATTATAGTAACAAAAATCTCCGCAACAGAATACCTTCCATAATGACAAGGCTACCATCCATTACAGTAATGGAAATCTCGACAACAAACTACCTTCCAAATGACAAGGCTACCATCCATTGGAGTAACAAAAATCTCGACAATAGACTACCTTCCATAATGAAAAGGCTACCATCCCTTAGAGTAACAAAAAACTCGACAACGGACTACCTTCCATAATGACAAGGCTACCATCAATTGGAGTAACAAAAATCTCGACAATAGACTACCTTCCATAATGACAAGGCTACCATCCATTGGTGTAACAAAAATCTCCGCAACATACTACCTTCCATAATGACAAGGCTACCATCCAATGGAGTAACAAAAATCTCAATAATGGACTACCTTCCAAAATGACAAGGCTACCATCCATTATAGTAACAAAAATCTTCGCAACAGACTACCTTCCATAATGACAAGGCTGCAATCCATTAGAATAATGGAAATCTCGACAACAAACTACCTTCCAAATGACAAGGCTATCATCCATTGGAGTAACAAAAATCTCAACAATAGACTACCTTGCATAATGACAAGGCTACCATCCCTTAGAGTAACAAAAATCACGGCAACAGACTACCTTCCATAATGACATGGCTACGATCCATTGGAATAACAAAAATATCGAGAACACACTACCTTCCATAATGACAAGGCTACCATCCAATGGAGTAACAAAAATCTCGATAACAGACTACCTTTCGTAATGACAAGTCTACCATCCATTGGAGTAACAAAAATCTGAACAGCAGACTACCGTCCTTAATGACACGACTACCATCCATTGGATTAACAGAAATCATAACAACAGACTACCTTCCATAATGACAAGGCTACCATCCATTGAAGTAACAAAAATCTCGACAACAGACTACCTTCCATAATGACAAGGCTACCATCCTTTGGAGTAACAAAAATCTCTACAACATACTACCTTCCATAATGACAAGGATACCATCCAATGGAGTAACAAAAATCTCGACAATAGACTACCTTCCATAATGACAAGGCTACCATCCATTGGAGTAACAAAAATCTCGACAACAAACTACCTTCGATAATGACAAGGCTACCATCCATTGGAGGAACAAAAATTTCGAAACAAACTAACTTCCATAATGACTAGGCTACCATCCATTGGAATAACAAAAATCTCGACAACATACTACCTTCCATAATGACAAGGCTACCATCAATTGGAGTAACAAAAATCTCGACAACAGACTACCTTCCATAATGACAAGGCTACCATCCATTATAGTAACAAAAATCTCCGCAACATAATACCTTCCATAATGACAAGGCTACCATCCAATGGAGTAACAATAATCTCAACAACATACTACCTTCTATAATGACAAGGCTACCATCCATTATAGTAACAAAAATATCCGCAACAGACTACCTTCCATAATGACAAGGCTACCATCCATTGGAGTAATGGAAATCTCGACAACAAACTACCTTCCAAATGACAAGCCTACCATCCATTGGAGTAAAAAAAATCTCGACAATAGACTACCTTCCATAATGACAATGCTCCCATCCATTATAGTAACAAAAAACTCCGCAACATACTACCTTCCATAATGACAAGGCTACCATCCAATGGAGTAACAAAAATCTCAACAACAGACTACCTTCCATAAAGACAAGGCTACCATCCATTATAGTAACAAAAATCTCCGCAACAGACTACCTTCCATAATGACAAGGCTACCATCCATTAGAGTAATGGAAATCTCGACAACAAACTACCTTCCAAATGACAAGGCTACCATCCACTGGTGTAACAAAAATCACGGCAACAGACTACCTTCCATAATGACATGGCTACGATCACTTGGAATAACAAAAATATCGACAACACACTACCTTCCATAATGACAAGGCTACCATCCAATGGAGTAACAAAAATCTCGATAACAGGCTACCTTTCGTAATGACAAGTCTACCATCCATTGGAGTAACAAAAATTTGAACAGCAGACTACCATCCTTAATGACAAGGCTACCATCCATTGGATTAATAGAAATCACAACAACAGACTACCTTCCATAATGAAAAGGCTACCATCCATTGCAGTAACAAAAATCTCGACAACAGACTACCTTCCATAATGACAAGGCTACCATCCTTTGGAGTAACAAAAATCTCTACAACATACTACCTTCCATAATGACAAGGATACCATCCAATGGAGTAACAAAAATCTCGACAACAGACTACCTTCCATAATGACAAGGCTACCATCCATTGGAGTAACAAAAATCTCGACAACAGACTACCTTCGATAATGACAAGGCTACCATCCGTTGGAGTAACAAAAATTTCGAAACAAACTACCTTCCATAATGACTAGGCTACCATCCGTTGGAATAACAAAAATCTCGAAAACATAGTCCCTTCCATAATGACAAGGCTATCATCAATTGGAGTAACAAAAATCTCGACAACAGATTACCTTCCATAATGACAAGGCTACCATCCATTATAGTAACAAAAATCTCCGCAACATACTAACTTCCATAATGAAAAGGCTACCATCCAATGGAGTAACAATAATCTCAACAACAGACTACCTTCCATAATGACAAGGCTACCATCCATTATAGTAACAAAAATCTCCACAACAGACTACCTTCCATAATGACAAGGCTACCATCCATTAGAGTAATGGAAATCTCAACAACAAACTACCTACCAAATGACAAGGCTACCATCCATTGGAGTAACAAAAATCTCGACAATAGACTACCTTCCATAATTACAAGGCTACCATCCCTTAGAGTAACAAAAATCTCGACAACGGACTACCTTCCATAATGACAAGGCTACCATCCATTGGTGTAACAAAAATCACGGCAACAGACTACCTTCCATAATGACATGGCTACGATCCATTGGAATAACAAAAATATTGACAACACACTACCTTCCATAATGACAAGGCTACCATCCAATGGAGTAACAAAAATCTCGATAACAGGCTACCTTTCGTAATGACAAGTCTACCATCCATTAGAGTAACAAAAATCTGAACAGCAGACTACCGTCCTTAATGACAAGGCTACCATCCATTGGATTAACAAAAATCACAACATCAGACTACCTTCCATAATGAAAAGGCTACCATCCATTGCAGTAACAAAAATCTCGACAACAGACTACCTTCAATAATGACAAGGCTACCATCCTTTGGAGTAACAAAAATCCCTACAACATACTACCTTCCATAATGACAAGGATACCATCCAATGGAGTAACAAAAATCTCGACAACAGACTACCTTCCATAATGACAAGGCTACCATCCATTGGAGTAACAAAAATCTCGACAACAGACTACCTTCGATAATGACAAGGCTACCATCCATTGGAGTAACAAAGATTTCGAAACAAACTACCTTCCATAATGACTAGGCTACCATCCATTGGAATACCAAAAATCTCGACAACATACTACCTTCCATAATGACAAGGCTACCATCAATTGGAGTAACAAGAATCTCGACAACAGACTACCTTCCATAATGACAAGGCTACCATCCATTATAGTAACAAAAATCTCCGCAACATACTACCTTCCATAATGACAAGGCTACCATCCAATGGAGTAATAATAATCTCAACAACAGACTACCTTCCATAATGACAAGGCTACCATCCATTATAGTAACAAAAATCTTCGCAACAGACTACCTTCCATAATGACAAGGCTACCATCCATTGGAGTAATGGAAATCCCGACAACAAGCTACCTTCCAAATGACAAGGCTACCATCCATTGGAGTAAAAAAAATCTCGACAATAGACTACCTTCCATAATGCCAATGCTACCATCCATTATAGTAACAAAAATCTCCGCAACATACTACCTTCCATAATGACAAGGTTACCATCCAATGGAGTAACAAAAATCTCAACAACAGACTACCTTCCATAATGACAAGGCTACCATCCATTATAGTAACAAAAATCTCTGCAACAGACTACCTTCCATAATGACAAGGCTACCATCCATTGGAGTAATGGAAATCCCGACAACAAGCTACCTTCCAAATGACAAGGCTACCATCCATTGGAGTAAAAAAAATCTCGACAATAGAATACCTTCCATAATGCCAATGCTACCATCCATTATAGTAACAAAAATCTCCGCAACAGACTACCTTCCATAATGACAAGGCTACCATCCATTAGAGTAATGGAAATCTCGACAACAAACTACCTTCCAAATGACAAGGCTACCATCCATTGGAGTAACAAAAATCTCGACAATAGACTACCTTCCATAATGACAAGGCTACCATCCCTTAGAGTAACAAAAATCTCAACAACGGACTACCTTCCATAATGACAAGGCTACCATCAATTGGAGTAACAAAAATCTCGACAATAGACTACCTTCCATAATGACAAGGCTACCATCCATTGGTGTAACAAAAATCTCCGCAACATACTACCTTCCATAATGACAAGGCTACCATCCAATGGAGTAACAAAAATCTCAATAATGGACTACCTTCCAAAATGACAAGGCTACCATCCATTATAGTAACAAAAATCTTCGCAACAGACTACCTTCCATAATGACAAGGCTGCAATCCATTAGAATAATGGAAATCTCGACAACAAACTACCTTCCAAATGACAAGGCTATCATCCATTGGAGTAACAAAAATCTCAACAATAGACTACCTTGCATAATGACAAGGCTACCATCCCTTAGAGTAACAAAAATCACGGCAACAGACTACCTTCCATAATGACATGGCTACGATCCATTGGAATAACAAAAATATCGAGAACACACTACCTTCCATAATGACAAGGCTACCATCCAATGGAGTAACAAAAATCTCGATAACAGACTACCTTTCGTAATGACAAGTCTACCATCCATTGGAGTAACAAAAATCTGAACAGTAGACTACCGTCCTTAATGACACGACTACCATCCATTGGATTAACAGAAATCATAACAACAGACTACCTTCCATAATGACAAGGCTACCATCCATTGAAGTAACAAAAATCTCGACAACAGACTACCTTCCATAATGACAAGGCTACCATCCTTTGGAGTAACAAAAATCTCTACAACATACTACCTTCCATAATGACAAGGATACCATCCAATGGAGTAACAAAAATCTCGACAATAGACTACCTTCCATAATGACAAGGCTACCATCCATTGGAGTAACAAAAATCTCGACAACAAACTACCTTCGATAATGACAAGGCTACCATCCATTGGAGGAACAAAAATTTCGAAACAAACTAACTTCCATAATGACTAGGCTACCATCCATTGGAATAACAAAAATCTCGACAACATACTACCTTCCATAATGACAAGGCTACCATCAATTGGAGTAACAAAAATCTCGACAACAGACTACCTTCCATAATGACAAGGCTACCATCCATTATAGTAACAAAAATCTCCGCAACATAATACCTTCCATAATGACAAGGCTACCATCCAATGGAGTAACAATAATCTCAACAACAGACTACCTTCTATAATGACAAGGCTACCATCCATTATAGTAACAAAAATATCCGCAACAGACTACCTTCCATAATGACAAGGCTACCATCCATTGGAGTAATGGAAATCTCGACAACAAACTACCTTCCAAATGGCGAGGCTACCATCCATTGGAGTAAAAAAAATCTCGACAATAGACTACCTTCCATAATGACAATGCTCCCATCCATTATAGTAACAAAAAACTCCGCAACATACTACCTTCCATAATGACAAGGCTACCATCCAATGGAGTAACAAAAATCTCAACAACAGACTACCTTCCATAATGACAAGGCTACCATCCATTATAGTAACAAAAATCTCGGCAACAGACTACCTTTCATAAAGACAAGGCTACCATCCATTAGAGTAATGGAAATCTCGACAACAAACTACCTTCCAAATGACAAGGCTACCATCCATTGGAGTAACAAAAATCTCGACAATAGACTACCTTCCATAATGACAAGGCTACCATCCCTTAGAGTAACAAAAATCTCGACAACGGACTACCTTCCATAATGACAAGGCTACCATCCATTGGTGTAACAAAAATCATGGCAACATACTACCTTCCATAATGACATGGCTACGATCCATTGGAATAACAAAAATATCGACAACACACTACCTTCCATAATGAGAAGGCTACCATCCAATGGAGTAACAAAAATCTCGATAACAGACTACCTTTCGTAATGACAAGTCTACCATCCATTGGAGTAACAAAAATCTGAACAGCAGACTACCGTCCTTAATGACAAGGCTACCATTCATTGGATTAACAGAAATCACAACAACAGACTACCTTCCATAATGACAAGGCTACCATCCATTGCAGTAAAAAAAATCTCGACAACAGACTACATTCCATAATGACAAGGCTACCATCCTTTGGAGTAACAAAAATCTCGACAACATAATACCTTCCACAATGACAAGGATACCATCCAATGGAGTAACAAAAATCTCGACAATAGACTACCTTCCATAATGACAAGGCTACCATCCATTGGAGTAACAAAAATCTAGACAACATACTACCTTCGATAATTACAAGGATACCATCCATTGGAGTAATAAAATTTTTGAAACAAACTACCTTCCATAAAAACTAGGCTACCATCCATTGGAATAACAAAAATATCGACAACATACTACCTTCCATAATGAGAAGGCTACCATCAATTGGAGTAACAAAAATCTCGACAATAGACTACCTTCTATAATGACAAGGCTACCATCCATTATAGTAACAAAAATATCCGCAACATACTACCTTCCATAATTTCAAGGCTACCATCCAATGGAGTAACAAAAATCTCAACAACAGACTACCTTCCATAATGACAAGGCTACCATCCATTATAGTAACAAAAATCTCCGCAACAGACTACCTTCCATAATGACAAGGCTACCATCCATTAGAGTAATGGAAATCTCGACAACAAATTACCTTCCAAATGACAAGGCTACCATCCATTGGAGTAACAAAAATCTTGACAATAGATTACTTTCCATAATGACAAGGCTACCATCCCTTAGAGTAATAAAAATCTCGACAATGGACTACCTTCCATAATGACAAGGCTACCATCCATTGGTGTAACAAAAATCACGGCAACAGACTACCTTCCATAATGACATGGCTACGATCCATTGGAATAACAAAAATATCGACAACACACTACCTTCCATAATGACAAGGCTACCATCCAATGGAGTAACAAAAATCTCGATAATAGACTACCTTTCGTAATGACAAGTCTACCATCCATTGGAGTAAAAAAAATCTGAACAGCAGACTATCGTCCTTAATGATAAGGCTACCATCTATTGGATTAACAAAAATCACAACAACAGACTACCTTCCATAATGACAAGGCTACCATCCATTGCAGTAACAAAAATCTCGACAACAGACTACCTTCCATAATGACAAGGCTACCATCCTTTGGAGTAACAAAAATCTCGACAACATAATACCTTCCACAATGACAAGGATACCATCCAATGGAGTAACAAAAATCTCGACAACAGACTACCTTCCATAATGACAAGGCTACCATCCATTGGAGTACCAAAAATCTCGACAACAGACTACCTTCGATAATGACAAGGCTACCATCCGTTGGAGTAACAAAAATTTTGAAACAAACTACTTTCCATAATGACTAGGCTACCATCCATTGGAATAACAAAAATCTCGACAACATACTACCTTCCATAATGACAAGGCTACCATCAATTGGAGTAACAAAAATCTCAACAACATACTACCTTCCATAATGACAAGGCTACTATCCAATGGAGTAACAAAATTATCGACAACAGACTACCTTCCATAATGACAAGGCTACCATCCATTGGAGTAACAAAAATCTCGACAACAGACTACCTTCGATAATGATAAGGCTACCATCCGTTGGAGTAACAAAAATTTCGAAACAAACTACCTTCCATAATCACTAGGCTATTATCCATTGGAATAACAAAAATCTCGACAACATACTACCTTCCATAATGACAAGGCTACCATCCAATGGAGTAACAAAAATCTCGACAACAGACTACCTTCCATAATGACAAGGCTACCATCCATTATAGTAACAAAAATCTCCACAACAGACTACCTTCCATAATGACAAGGGTACCATCATTGGAGTACCAAAAATATCCACGAGAAACTACCTTCCATAATGACAAGGCTACAATCCATTAGAGTATAAAAAATCTCGTCAACAGACTACGTTCCATAATGACAAGTCTACCATCCATTGGAGTAACAAAAATCTCGACAATAGACTACCTTCCATAATGACAAGTCTACCATCCATTGGAGTATAAAAAATCTCGACAACACACTACCTTCGATAATGACAAGGCTACCATCCGTTGGAGTAACAAAAATATGAACAGCAGACTACCTTCCATATTAACAAGGCTACCATCCAATGGAGTAACAAAAATCTCGATAACAGACGATCTTTCGTAATGACAAGTCTACCATCCATTGGAGTAACAAAAATGTGAATAGCAGACTAGCGTCCTTAAAGACAAGGCTACTATCCATTGGATTAACAAAAATCACAACAATAAACTACCTTCCATAATGACAAGGCTACCATCCATTGCAGTAACAAAAATCTCGACAACAAACTACCTTTCATAATGACAAGGCTACCATCCATTATAGTAACAAAAATCTCTGCAACAGACTACCTTCCATAATGACAAGGCTACCATCCATTATAGTAACAAAAATCTCCGCAACTGACTACCTTCCATAATAAAAAGGCTACCATCCATTAGAGTAATGGAAATCTCGACAACAAACTACCTTCCAAATGACAAGGCTACCATCCATTGGAGTAACAAAAATCTCGACAATAGACTACCTTCCATAATGACAAGGCTACCATCCCTTAGAGTAACAAAAATCTCGACAACGGACTACCTTCCATAATGACAAGGCTACCATCCATTGGTGTAACAAAAATCACGGCAACAGACTACCTTCCATAATGACATGGCTACGATCCATTGGAATAACAAAAATATCGACAACACACTACCTTCCATAATGACAAGGCTACCATCCAATGGAGTAACAGAAATCTCGATAACAGACTACCTTTCATAATGACAAGTCTACCATCCATTGGAGTAACAAAAATCTGAACAGCAGACTACCGTCCTTAATGACAAGGCTACCATCCATTGGATTAACAGAAATCACAACAACAGACTACCTTCCATAATGACAAGGCTACCATCCATTGCAGTAACAAAAATCTCGATAACAGACTACCTTCAATAATGACAAGGCTACCATCCTTTGGAGTAACAAAAATCTCTACAACATACTACCTTCCATAATGACAAGGATACCATCCAATGGAGTAACAAAAATCTCGACAACAGACTACCTTCCATAATGACAAGGGTACCATCCATTAGAGTAACAAAAATCTCGACAACAGACTACCTTCGATAATGACAAGGCTACCATCCGTTGGAGTAACAAAAATTTTGAAACAAACTACCTTTCATAATGACTAGGCTATCATCCATTGGAATAACAAAAATCTCGACAACATACTACCTTCCATAATGACAAGGCTACCATCAATTGGAGTAACAAAAATCTTGACAAGAGACTACCTTCAATAATGACAAGGCTACCATCCTTTGGAGTAACAAAAATCTCTACAACATACTACCTTCCATAATGACAAGGCTACCATCCAATGGAGTAACAATAATCTCAACAACAGACTACCTTCCATAATGACAAGGCTACCATCCATTATAGTAACAAAAATCTCCGCAACAGACTACCTTCCATAATGACAAGGCTACCATCCATTGGAGTAATGGAAATCTCGACAACAAACTACCTTCCAAATGACGAGGCTACCATCCATTGGAGTAAAAAAAATCTCGACAATAGACTACCTTCCATAATGACAATGCTACCATCCATTATAGTAACAATAATCTCCACAACATACTACCTTCCATAATGACTAGGCTACCATCCAATGGAGTAACAAAAATCTCAACAACAGACTACCTTCCATAATGACAAGGCTACCATCCATTATAGTAACAAAAATCTCCGCAACAGACTACCTTTCATAATGAAAAGGCTACCATTCATTAGAGTAATGGAAATCTCGACAACAAACTACCTTCCAAATGGCGAGGCTACCATCCATTGGAGTAAAAAAAATCTCGACAATAGACTACCTTCCATAATGACATTGCTACCATCCATTATAGTAACAAAAATCTCCGCAACATACTACCTTCCATAATGACCAGGCTACCATCCAATGGAGTAACAAAAATCTCAACAACAGACTACCTTCCATAATGACAAGGCTACCATCCATTATAGTAACAAAAATCTCGGCAACAGACTACCTTTCATAAAGACAAGGCTACCATCCATTAGAGTAATGGAAATCTCGACAACAAACTACCTTCCAAATGACAAGGCTACCATCCATTGGAGTAACCAAAATCTCGACAATAGACTACCTTCCATAATGACAAGGCTACCATCCCTTAGAGTAACAAAAATCTCGACAACGGACTACCTTCCATAATGACAAGGCTACCATCCATTGGTGTAACAAAAATCATGGCAACATACTACCTTCCATAATGACATGGCTACAATCCATTGGAATAACAAAAATATCGACAACACACTACCTTCCATAATGAGAAGGCTACCATCCAATGGAGTAACAAAAATCTCGATAACAGACTACCTTTCGTAATGACAAGTCTACCATCCATTGGAGTAACAAAAATCTGAACAGCAGACTACCGTCCTTAATGACAAGGCTACCATTCATTGGATTAACAGAAATCACAACAACAGACTACCTTCCATAATGACAAGGCTACCATCCATTGCAGTAAAAAAAATCTCGACAACAGACTACATTCCATAATGACAAGGCTACCATCCTTTGGAGTAACAAAAATCTCGACAACATAATACCTTCCACAATGACAAGGATACCATCCAATGGAGTAACAAAAATCTCGACAATAGACTACCTTCCATAATGACAAGGCTACCATCCATTGGAGTAACAAAAATCTAGAAAACATACTACCTTCGATAATTACAAGGATACCATCCATTGGAGTAATAAAATTTTTGAAACAAACTACCTTCCATAATCACTAGGCTACCATCCATTGGAATAACAAAAATATCGACAACATACTACCTTCCATAATGAGAAGGCTACCATCAATTGGAGTAACAAAAATCTCGACAATAGACTACCTTCTATAATGACAAGGCTACCATCCATTATAGTAACAAAAATATCCGCAACATACTACCTTCCATAATTACAAGGCTACCATCCAATGGAGTAACAAAAATCTCAACAACAGACTACCTTCCATAATGACAAGGCTACCATCCATTATAGTAACAAAAATCTCCGCAACAGACTACCTTCCATAATGACAAGGCTACCATCCATTAGAGTAATGGAAATCTCGACAACAAATTACCTTCCAAATGACAAGGCTACCATCCATTGGAGTAACAAAAATCTCGACAATAGATTACTTTCCATAATGACAAGGCTACCATCCCTTAGAGTAATAAAAATCTCGACAACGGACTACCTTCCATAATGACAAGGCTACCATCCATTGGTGTAACAAAAATCACGGCAACAGACTACCTTCCATAATGACATGGCTACGATCCATTGGAATAACAAAAATATCGACAACACACTACCTTCCATAATGACAAGGATACCATCCAATGGAGTAACAAAAATCTCGATAATAGACTACCTTTCGTAATGACAAGTCTACCATCCATTGGAGTAACAAAAATCTGAACAGCAGACTATCGTCCTTAATGATAAGGCTACCATCTATTGGATTAACAAAAATCACAACAACAGACTACCTTCCATAATGACAAGGCTACCATCCATTGCAGTAACAAAAATCTCGACAACAAACTACCTTCCATAATGACAAGGCTACCATCCTTTGGAGTAACAAAAATCTCGACAACATAATACCTTCCACAATGACAAGGATACCATCCAATGGAGTAACAAAAATCTCGACAACAGACTACCTTCCATAATGACAAGGCTACCATCCATTGGAGTACCAAAAATCTCGACAACAGACTACCTTCGATAATGACAAGGCTACCATCCGTTGGAGTAACAAAAATTTTGAAACAAACTACTTTCCATAATTTCTAGGCTACCATCCATTGGAATAACAAAAATCTCGACAACATACTACCTTCCATAATGACAAGGCTACCATCAATTGGAGTAACAAAAATCTCAACAACATACTACCTTCCATAATGACAAGGCTACTATCCAATGGAGTAACAAAATTATCGACAACAGACTACCTTCCATAATGACAAGGCTACCATCCATTGGAGTAACAAAAATCTCGACAACAGACTACCTTCGATAATGACAAGGCTACCATCCGTTGGAGTAACAAAAATTTCGAAACAAACTACCTTCCATAATCACTAGGCTATTATCCATTGGAATAACAAAAATCTCGACAACATACTACCTTCCATAATGACAAGGCTACCATCCAATGGAGTAACAAAAATCTCGACAACAGACTACCTTCCATAATGGCAAGGCTACCATCCATTATAGTAACAAAAATCTCCACAATAGACTACCTTCCATAATGACAAGGGTACCATCATTGGAGTACCAAAAATATCCACGAGAAACTACCTTCCATAATGACAAGGCTACAATCCATTAGAGTATAAAAAATCTCGTCAACAGACTACGTTCCATAATGACAAGTCTACCATCCATTGGAGTAACAAAAATCTCGACAATAGACTACCTTCCATAATGACAAGTCTACCATCCATTGGAGTATAAAAAATCTCGACAACACACTACCTTCGATAATGACAAGGCTACCATCCGTTGGAGTAACAAAAATATGAACAGCAGACTACCTTCCATATTAACAAGGCTACCATCCAATGGAGTAACAAAAATCTCGATAACAGACGACCTTTCGTAATGACAAGTCTACCATCCATTGGAGTAACAAAAATGTGAATAGCAGACTAGCGTCCTTAAAGACAAGGCTACTATCCATTGGATTAACAAAAATCACAACAATAAACTACCTTCCATAATGACAAGGCTACCATCCATTGCAGTAACAAAAATCTCGACAACAAACTACCTTCCATAATGACAAGGCTACCATCCTTTGGAGTAACAAAAATCTCGACAACATACTACCTTCCATAATGACAAGGCTACCATCCAATGGAGTAACAAAAATCTCGACAACAGACTACCTTCCATAATGACAAGGCTACCATCTATTGGAGTAACAAAAATCTCATGAACACACTACCTTCGATAATGACAAGGCTACCATCCGTTGGAGTAACAAAATATTTGAAACTAACTACCTTCCATAATGACTAGGCTACCATCCATGGGAATAACAAAAATCTCGACAACATACTACCTTCCATAATGACAAGGCTACCATCCAATGGAGTAACAAAAATCTCGACAACAGACTACCTTTCATAATGACAAGGCTACAATCCATTATAGTAACAAAAATCTCTGCAACAGACTACCTTCCATAATGACAAGGCTACCATCCATTATAGTAACAAAAATCTCCGCAACAGACTACCTTCCATAATGACAAGGCTACCATCCATTAGAGTAATGGAAATCTCGACAACAAACTACCTTCCAAATGACAAGGCTACCATCCATTGGAGTAACAAAAATCTCGACAATAGACTACCTTCCATAATGACAAGGCTACCATCCCTTAGAGTAACAAAAATCTCAACAACGGACTACCTTCCATAATGACAAGGCTACCATCCATTGGTGTAACAAAAATCACGGCAACAGACTACCTTCCATAATGACATGGCTACGATCCATTGGAATAACAAAAATATCGACAACACACTACCTTCCATAATGACAAGGATACCATCCAATGGAGTAACAAAAATCTCGATAATAGACTACCTTTCGTAATGACAAGTCTACCATCCATTGGAGTAACAAAAATCTGAACAGCAGACTATCGTCCTTAATGATAAGGCTACCATCTATTGGATTAACAAAAATCACAACAACAGACTACCTTCCATAATGACAAGGCTACCATCCATTGCAGTAACAAAAATCTCGACAACAAACTACCTTCCATAATGACAAGGCTACCATCCTTTGGAGTAACAAAAATCTCGACAACATAATACCTTCCACAATGACAAGGATACCATCCAATGGAGTAACAAAAATCTCGACAACAGACTACCTTCCATAATGACAAGGCTACCATCCATTGGAGTACCAAAAATCTCGACAACAGACTACCTTCGATAATGACAAGGCTACCATCCGTTGGAGTAACAAAAATTTTGAAACAAACTACTTTCCATAATTTCTAGGCTACCATCCATTGGAATAACAAAAATCTCGACAACATACTACCTTCCATAATGACAAGGCTACCATCAATTGGAGTAACAAAAATCTCAACAACATACTACCTTCCATAATGACAAGGCTACTATCCAATGGAGTAACAAAATTATCGACAACAGACTACCTTCCATAATGACAAGGCTACCATCCATTGGAGTAACAAAAATCTCGACAACAGACTACCTTCGATAATGACAAGGCTACCATCCGTTGGAGTAACAAAAATTTCGAAACAAACTACCTTCCATAATCACTAGGCTATTATCCATTGGAATAACAAAAATCTCGACAACATACTACCTTCCATAATGACAAGGCTACCATCCAATGGAGTAACAAAAATCTCGACAACAGACTACCTTCCATAATGGCAAGGCTACCATCCATTATAGTAACAAAAATCTCCACAATAGACTACCTTCCATAATGACAAGGGTACCATCATTGGAGTACCAAAAATATCCACGAGAAACTACCTTCCATAATGACAAGGCTACAATCCATTAGAGTATAAAAAATCTCGTCAACAGACTACGTTCCATAATGACAAGTCTACCATCCATTGGAGTAACAAAAATCTCGACAATAGACTACCTTCCATAATGACAAGTCTACCATCCATTGGAGTATAAAAAATCTCGACAACACACTACCTTCGATAATGACAAGGCTACCATCCGTTGGAGTAACAAAAATATGAACAGCAGACTACCTTCCATATTAACAAGGCTACCATCCAATGGAGTAACAAAAATCTCGATAACAGACGACCTTTCGTAATGACAAGTCTACCATCCATTGGAGTAACAAAAATGTGAATAGCAGACTAGCGTCCTTAAAGACAAGGCTACTATCCATTGGATTAACAAAAATCACAACAATAAACTACCTTCCATAATGACAAGGCTACCATCCATTGCAGTAACAAAAATCTCGACAACAAACTACCTTCCATAATGACAAGGCTACCATCCTTTGGAGTAACAAAAATCTCGACAACATACTACCTTCCATAATGACAAGGCTACCATCCAATGGAGTAACAAAAATCTCGACAACAGACTACCTTCCATAATGACAAGGCTACCATCTATTGGAGTAACAAAAATCTCATGAACACACTACCTTCGATAATGACAAGGCTACCATCCGTTGGAGTAACAAAATATTTGAAACTAACTACCTTCCATAATGACTAGGCTACCATCCATGGGAATAACAAAAATCTCGACAACATACTACCTTCCATAATGACAAGGCTACCATCCAATGGAGTAACAAAAATCTCGACAACAGACTACCTTTCATAATGACAAGGCTACAATCCATTATAGTAACAAAAATCTCTGCAACAGACTACCTTCCATAATGACAAGGCTACCATCCATTATAGTAACAAAAATCTCCGCAACAGACTACCTTCCATAATGACAAGGCTACCATCCATTAGAGTAATGGAAATCTCGACAACAAACTACCTTCCAAATGACAAGGCTACCATCCATTGGAGTAACAAAAATCTCGACAATAGACTACCTTCCATAATGACAAGGCTACCATCCCTTAGAGTAACAAAAATCTCAACAACGGACTACCTTCCATAATGACAAGGCTACCATCCATTGGTGTAACAAAAATCACGGTAACAGACTACCTTCCATAATTACATGGCTACGATCCATTGGAATAACAAAAATATCGACAACACACTACCTTCCATAATGACAAGGCTACCATCCAATGGAGTAACAAAAATCTCGATAACAGACTACCTTTCGTAATGACAAGTCTACCATCCATTGGAGTAACAAAAATCTGAACAGCAGACTACCGTCCTTAATGACAAGGCTACCATCCATTGGATTAACAGAAATCACAACAACAGACTACCTTCCATAATGACAAGGCTACCATCCATTGTAGTAACAAAAATCTCAACAACAGACTACCTTCCTTGATGACAAGGCTACCATCCTTTGGAGTAAAAAAAATCTCGATAACATACTACCTTCCATAATGACAATCATACCATCCAATGGAGTAACAAAAATCTCGACAACAGACTACCTTCCATAATGACAAAGCTACCATACATTGGAGTAACAAAAATCTCGATAACAGACTACCTTCGATAATGACAAGGCTACCATCCAATGGAGTAACAAAAATCTCGATAATAGACTACCTTTCGTAATGACAAGTCTACCATCCATTAGAGTAACAAAAATATGAACAACAGACTACCGTCCTTAATGACAAGGATACCATCCATTGGATTAACAGAAATCACAACAATAGACTACTTTCCATAATGACAAGGCTACCATCCATTGCAGTAACAAAAATCTCGACAACAGACTACCTTCCATAATGACAAGGCTACCATCCTTTGGAGTAACAAAAATCTCGACAACATACTACCTTCCATAATGACAAGGCTACCATCCAATGGAGTAAGAAAAATCTCGACAACATACTACCTTCCATAATGACAAGGCTACCATCCGTTGGAGTAAAAAAAATTTCGAAACAAACTACCTTTCATAATGACTAGGCTACCATCCATTGGAATAACAAAAATCTTGACAACATACTACCTTCCATAATGACAAGGCTACCATCCAATGGAGTAACAAAAAATCTCGACAACAGACTACCTTCCATAATGACAAGGCTACCATCCATTATAGTAACAAAAATCTCCGCAACAGACTACCTTCCATAATGACAAGGGTACCATCATTGGAGTAACAAAAATATCCACAAGAGACTACCTTCCATAATGACAAGGCTACCATCCATTGGAGTGACAAAAATCTCGACAATAGACTACCTTCCATAATGACAAGTCTATTATCCCTTAGAGTAACAAAAATCTCAACAACAGACTACCTTCCATAATGACCAGGCTACCATCCATTGGAGTAACAAAAATCACGGCAACAGACTACCTTCCATAATGGCATGGCTACGATCCATTGGAATAACAAAAATATCGACAACACACTACCTTCCATAATGACAAGGCTACCATCCAATGGAGTAACAAAAATCTCGATAACAGATAACCTTCCATAATGACAAGGCTACCATCCAATGGAGTAACAAAAATCTCGACAATAGACTACCTTCCATAATGACAAGGCTACCATCCATTGGAGTAACAAAAATCTCATCAACACACTACCTTCGATAATGACAAGGCTACTATCCATTGCAGTAACAAAAATCTCAACAACAGACTACCTTCCATAATGACAAGGCTACCATCCTTTGGAGTAAAAAAAATCTCGATAACATAATACCTTCCATAATGACAAGGATACCATCCAATGGAGTAACAAAAATCTCCACAACAGACTACCTTCCATAATGACAAGGCTACCATACATTGGAGTAACAAAAATCTCGATAACAGACTACCTTCAATATTGACAAAGCTACCATCCAATGGAGTAACAAAAATCTCGATAACAGACTACCTTTCGTAATGACAAGTCTACCATCCATTGGAGTAACAAAAATATGAACAGCAGACTAGCGTCCTTAATGACAAGGCTACCATCCATTGGATTAACAGAAATCACAACAACATACTACCTTCCATAATGACAAGGCTACCATCCATTGCAGTAAAAAAAATCTCGACAACAAACTACCTTCCATAATGACAAGGCTACCATCCTTTAGAGTAACAAAAATCTCGACAACATACTACCTTCCATAATGACAAGGCTACCATCCAATTGAGTAACAAAAATCTCGACAACAGACTACCTTCCATAATGACAAGGCTACCATCCATTGGAGTAACAAAAATCTAGACAACACACTACCTTCAATAATGACAAGGCTACCATCCGTTGGAGTAACAGAAATTTCGAAACTAACTACCTTCCATAATGACTAGGCTACCATCCATGGGAATAACAAAAATCTCGACAACATACTACCTTCCATAATGACAAGGCTACCATCCAATGGAGTAACAAAAATCTCGACAATAGACTACCTTCCATAATGACAAGGCTACCATCCATTATAGTAACAAAAATCTTCGCAACAGACTACCTTTCATAATGACAAGGCTACCATCCATTGGAGTAATAGAAATCTCAACAACAAACTAACTTCCATAATGACAAGGCTACCATCCCTTAGAGTAACAAAAATCTCGACAACGGACTACCTTCCATAATGACAAGGCTACCATCCTTTGGAGTAACAAAAATCTCGACAACATACTACCTTCCATAATGACAAGGCTACCATCCAATGGAGTAACAAAAATCTCGACAACAGACTACCTTCCTTAATGACAAGGCTACCATCCATTGGAGTAACAAAAATCTCATCAACACACTACCTTCGATAATGACAAGGCTACCATCCGTTGGAGTAACAAAAATTTCGAAACTAACTACCTTCCATAATGACTAGGCTACCATCCATGGGAATAACAAAAATCTCGACAACATACAACCTTCAATAATGACAAGGCTACCATCCAATGGAGTAACAAAAATCTCGACAACAGACTACCTTCGATAATGACAAGGCTACCATCCATTATAGTAACAAAAATCTCTGCAACAGACTACCTACCATAATGACAAGGCTAACATCCATTGGAGTAACAAAAATCTCGACAATAGACTACCTTCCATAATGACATGGCTACCATCCCTTAGAGTAACAAAAATCTCGACAACGGACTACCTTCCATAATGACAAGGCTACCATCCATATGAGTAACAAAAATCACGACAACATACTACCTTCCATAATGACATGGCTACGATCCATTGGAATAACAAAAATATCGACAACACACTAACTTCCATAATGACAAGGCTACCATCCAATGAAGTAACAAAATCTCGATAACAGACTACCTTTCGTAATTAGAAGTCTACCATCCATTGGAGTAACAAAAATATGAACAACAGACTACCGTCCTTAATGACAAGGCTACCATCCATTGGATTAACAGAAATCACAACAATAGACTACCTTCCATAATGACAAGGCTACCATCCATTGCAGTAACAAAAATCTTGACAACAGCCTACCTTCCATAATGACAAGGCAACCATCCTATGGAGTAACAAAAATCTCGATAACATACAACCTTCCATAATGACAAGGCTACCATCCAATGGAGTAAAAAAAATCTCGACAACAGACTACCTTCCATAATGACAAGGCTACCATCCATTAGAGTATAAAAAATCTCGACAACACACTACCTTCTATAATGACAAGGCTACCATCCGTTGGAGTAAAAAAATTTCGAAACAAACTACCTTCCATAATGACTAGGCTACCATCCATTGGAATAACAAAAATCTCGACAACATACTACCTTCCATAATGACAAGGCTACCATCCATTATAGTAACAAAAATCTCTGCAACAGACTACCTTCCATAATGACAAGGGTATCATCATTGGAGTAACAAAAATATCCACAAGAGACTACCTTCCATAATGACAAGGCTACCATCCATTAGAGTAACAAAAATCTCGACAATAGACTACCTTCCATAATGACAAGTCTACCATCCCTTAGAGTAACAAAAATCTCAACAACAGACTACCTTCCATAATGACAAGGCTACCATCCATTGGTGTAACAAAAATCACGTCAATAGACTAACTTCCATAATGGCATGGCTATGATCCATTGGAATAACAAAAATATCGAAAACACATTACCTTCAATAATGACAAGGCTACCATCCAATGGAGTAACAAAAATCTCAATAACAGACTACCTTTCGTAACGACAAGTCGACCATCCATTGGAGTAACAAAAATCTGAACAGCAAACTAGCGTCCTTAATGACAAGGCTACCATCCATTGGATTAACAGAAATCACAACAACAGACTACCTTCCATAATGACAAGGCTACTATCCATTGCAGTAACAAAAATCTCAACAACAGACTACCTTCCATAATGACAAGGCTACCATCCTTTGGAGTAAAAAAATTCTCGATAACATACTACCTTCCATAATGGCAAGGATACCATCCAATGGAGTAACAAATATCTCGACAACAGACTACCTTCCATAATGACAAAGCTACCATACATTGGAGTAACAAAAATCTCGATAACAGACTACCTTCGATAATGACAAGGATACCATCCAATGGAGTAACAAAAATCTCGATAACAGACTACCTTTCGTAATGACAAGTCTACCATCCATTAGAGTAACAAAAATATGAACAACAGACTACCGTCCTTAATGACAAGGCTACCATCCATTGGATTAACAGAAATCACAACAATAGACTACTTTCCATAATGACAAGGCTACCATCCATTGTAGTGACAAAAATCTCGACAACAGACTACCTTCCATAATGACAAGGCTACCATCCTTTGGATTAACAAAAATCTCGACAACATACTACCTTCCATAATGACAAGGCTACCATCCAATGGAGTAACAAAAATCTCGACAACATACTACCTTCCATAATGACAAGGCTACCATCCGTTGGAGTAAAAAAAATTTCGAAACAAACTACCTTCCATAATGACTAGGCTACCATCAAATGGAATAACAAAAATCTCGACAACATACTACCTTCCATAATGACAAGGCTACCATCCAATGGAGTAACAAAAAATCTCGACAACAGACTACCTTCCATAATGACAAGGCTACCATCCGTTATAGTAACAAAAATCTCCGCAACAGACTACCTTTCATAATGACAAGGGTACCATCATTGGAGTAACAAAAATATCCACAAGAGACTACCTTCCATAATGACAAGGCTACCATCCATTGGAGTAACAAAAATCTCGACAATAGACTACCTTCCATAATGATAATTCTACTATCCCTTAGAGTAACAAAAATCTCAACAACGGACTACCTTCCATAATGACCAGGCTACCATCCATTGGAGTAAAAAAATTACGGCAACAAACTACCTTCCATAATGGCATGGCTACGATCCATTGGAATAACAAAAATATCGACAACACACTACCTTCCATAATGACAAGGCTACCATCCAATGGAGTAACAAAAATCTCTATAACAGATAACCTTCGATAATGACAAGGCTACTATCCATTGCAGTAACAAAAATCTCAACAACAGACTACCTTCCATAATGACAAGGCTACCATCCTTTGGAGTAAAAAAAATCTTGATAACATACTACCTTCCATAATGACAAGGATACCATCCAATGGAGTAACAAAAATCTCGACAACAGACTACCTTCCATAATGACAAGGCTACCATACATTGGAGTAACAAAAATCTCGATAACAGACTACCTTCAATATTGACAAGGCTACCATCCAATGGAGTAACAAATATCTCGATAACAGACTACCTTTCATAATGAATAGTCTACCATTCATTGGAGTAACAAAAATCTGAACAGCAGACTAGCGTCCTTAATGACAAGGCTACCATCCATTGGATTAACAGAAATAACAACAACAGACTACCTTCCATAATGACAAGGCTACCATCCATTGCAGTAAAAAAAATCTCGACAACAAACTACCTTCCATAATGACAAGGCTACCATCCTTTAGAGTAACAAAAATCTCGACAACATACTACCTTCCATAATGACAAGGCTAACATCCAATTGAGTAACAAAAATCTCGACAACAGACTACCTTCCATAATGACAAGGCTACCATCCATTGGAGTAACAAAAATCTCGACAACACACTACCTTCAATAATGACAAGGCTACCATCCGTTGGAGTAACAGAAATTTCGAAACTAACTACCTTCCATAATGACTAGGCTACCATCCATGGGAATAACAAAAATCTCGACAACATACTACCTTCCATAATGACAAGGCTACCATCCAATGGAGTAACAAAAATCTCGACAATAGACTACCTTCCATAATGACAAGGCTACCATCGATTATAGTAACAAAAATCTTCGCAACAGACTACCTTTCATAATGACAAGGCTACCATCCATTGGAATAATAGAAATCTCAACAACAAACTAACTTCCATAATGACATGGCTACCATCCATTAGAGTAACAAAAATCTTGACAATAGACTACCTTCCATAATGACAAGGCTACCATCCCTTAGAGTAACAAAAATCTCGACAACAGACTACCTTCAATAATGACAAGGCTGCCATCCATTGGAGTAACAAAAATCTGGACAACAGACTACCTTCCATAATGACAAGTCTACCATCCCTTAGAGTAACAAAAATTTCGAAACAAACTACCTTCCATAATGACTAGGCTACCATCCATTGGAATAAAAAAAATCTCGACAACATACTACCTTCCATAATGACAAGGCTACCAACCAATGGAGTAACAAAAATCTCGACAACAGACTACCTTCCATAATGACAAGGCTACCATCCATTATAGTAACAAAAATCTTCGCAACAGACTACCTTCCATAATGAGAAGGCTACCATCCAATGGAGTAATAGAAATCTCGACAATAAACTACCTTCCATAATGACAACACTACAATCCGTTGGAGTAACAAAAACTCGAAAACATACTACCTTCCATAATGGCAAGGCTACCATCCATTGTAGTAACAAAAATATCGAAAATAGACTACCTTCCATAATGACAAGGCTACCATCCATTGGAGTAACAAAAATATCAACAACAGAACACCTTCCATAATAACAAGGCTACCATCCATTGGAATAACAAAAATATCGACAACACACTACCTTCCATAATGACAAGGCTACCATCCCTTAGATTATCAAAAATATCAACAATAAACTACCTTCCATAATGACAAGGCTACCAACCATTGGAGTAACAAAGATATCGACAACATACTACCTTCCATAGTGACAAGGCTACCATCCATTGAAGTAAAAAAAATCACGACATTAGACTACCTTCCATAATGACAAGGCTACCATCCATTGGAATTACAAAAATCTCGACAACACACTACCTTCCATAATGACAAGGCTACCATCCATTGGAGTAACATAAATCTCGACAACAAACTACCTTCCATAATGACAAGGCTACCATCCATTGGAATTACAAAAATATCGACAACACACTACCTTCCATAATGACAAGGCTACCATCCAATGGAGTAACAAAAATCTAGACAACATACTACCTTTCGTAATGACAAGTCTACCATCCATTGGAGTAAGAAAAATCTGAACAACAGACTATCGTCCTTAATGACAAGGCTACCATCCATTGTAGTAACAGAAATCACAACAACAAACTACCTTCCATAATGACAAGACTACCATCCATTGCAGTAACAAATATCTCGACAAAATACTACCTTCCATAATGTCAAGGCTACCATCCATTGGAGTAACAAAAATCTCAACAACAAACTACCTTTCATAATGACAAGGCTACCATCCGTTAGAGTAACAAAAATTTCGAAACAAACTACCTTCCATAATGACTAGGCTGCCATCCATTGGAAGATCAAAAATCTCGACAACATACTATCTTCTATAATGACAAGGCTACCATCCAATGGAGTAACAAAAATCTTTACAATAGACTACCTTCCATAATGACAAGGCTAAAATCCATTATACTAACAAAAATCTCCTCAACAGACTACCTTCCATAATGACAAGGCTACCATCCATTGGAGTAACAGAAATCTCGACAACAGACTACTCTCCTTAATGACAAGGCTACCATTCGTTGGAGTAACAAAAACTTGACAACATACTACCTTCCATAATGACTATGCTACCATCCATTGTAGTAACAAAAATATCGAAAATAGACTGCCTTTCATGATGACAAGGCTACCATCCATTGGAGTAACAAAAATCTCGACAACAGACTACATTCCATAATGACAAGGCTACCATCCATTGGAGTAACAAAGATATCGACAACATACAACCTTCCATAACGACAAGGCTACAATCCATTGTAGTAACAAAAATCTCGACACCAAACTACCTTCCATAATGACAAGGCTACCATCCATTGGAATAACAAAAATATCGAAAACACATTACCTTCCATAATGACAAGGCTACCATCCCTTATAGTAACAAAAATCTCGACAACGAACTACCTTCCATAATAACAAGGCTACCATCCATTGGAGTAACAAAAATCACGACAACTGACTACCTTTCATAATGACATGGCTACAATCTATTGGAATAACAAAAATATCAACAACATACTACCTTTCATAATGACAAGGCTACCATCCAATGGAGGAACAAAAATTTTGACAAAAGACTACCTTTCGTAATGACAAGTCTACCATCCATTGGAGTAACAAAAATTTGAACAACAGACTACCATCCTTAATGACAAGGCTACCATCCATTAGAGAAACAAAAATCACAACGACATACTACCTTCCATAATGACAAGGCTACCATCCATTGTAGTAACAAAAATCTCGACAACAGAGTACCTTCCATAATGGCAAGGCTACAATCCATTAGAGTAATAAAAATATGGACAGCAGACTACCATCCATAATGACAAGGCTACCATCCATTGGAGTAACAAAAATCTCGACAATAGACTACCTTCGATAATGACAGGCTACCATCCATTGGAGTAACAAATTTCGAAACAAACTACCTTCCATAATGACTAGGCTACCATCCATTGGAATAACAAAAATCTAGACAACATACTACCTTCCATAATGACAAGGCTACCATCCAATGGAGCAACCAAAATCTCGACAACAGACTACCTTCCATAATGACAAGGCTATCATCCATTAAAGTAACAAAAATCACCACAACAGACTACCTTCCATAATGACAAGGCTACCATCCGTTGGAGTAACATAAATCTCGACAACATACTACCTTCCATAATGACAAGGGTACCATCATTGGAGTAACAAAAACATCCACAAGAGACTACCTTCCATAATGACAAGGCTACAATCCATTGGACTATAAAAAATCTCGATAACAGACTACCTTCCATAACGACAAGACTACAATCCATTGTAGTAACAAAAATATCGACAATAAACTACCTTCCATAATGACAAGGCTATGATCCATTGTAGTAACAAAAATCTCGACGACAGACTACCTTCCATAATGACAAGGCTACCATCCATTGGAGTAACAAAAATCTCGACAACAGACTACCTTCCATAATGACAAGGCTACCATCCAATGGAGTAAAAAAAATCTCGACAACAGACTACCTTCCATAATGGCAAGGCTACCATCCATTAGAGTAACAAAAATATGGGAAGCAGACTACCTTCCATAATGACAAGGCTACCATCCATTGGAGTAAAAAAAATATCAACAAGAGACTAGCTTCCATAATGAAAGGCTACAATCCATTGCAGTAACAAAAATCTCGACAATAGACTACCTTCGATAATGACATGCTACCATCCATTGGATTAACAAAAATCTAGACAACATACTACCTACCATAATGACAAGGCTACCATCCAATGGAGTAACAAAAATCTTGACAATAGACAACCTTCCATAATGACAAAGCTACCATCTTTATAGTAACAAAACTCTCCACAACAGACTACCTTCCATAATGACAAGGCTACCATCTGTTGGAGTAACAAAAATCTCGACAACATACTACCTTCCATAATGACAAGGGTACCATCATTGGATTAAATAAAATATCCAAAAGAGACTACCTTCCATAATGACAAGGCTACAATCCATTGGAGTATAAAAAATCTCAAAAACAAACTACCTTCCATAATGACAAGGCTACCATCCATTGGAGTAACAAAAATCTCGACAATAGACTACCTTCCATAATGACAAGGCTACCATCCCTTAGAGTAACAAAAATCTCGGCAACGGACTACATTCCATAATGACAAGGCTACCATCCATTGGAGTAACAAAAAAATCACGGCAACATACTACCTTCCATAATGACACGGCTACGATCCATTGGAATAACAAAAATATCGACAACACACTACCTTCCATAATGACAAGGCTACCATCCAATGGAGTAAAAAAAAATCTCGGTAAAAGACTACCTTTCATAATGACAAGTCTACCATCCATTGGAGTAACAAAAATCTGAAAAGCAGACTATCGTCCATAATGACAAGGCTACCATCCATTGGATTAACATAAATCACAACAACAAACTACCTTCCATAATGACAAGGCTACCATCCATTGTAGTAACAAAAATCTCGACAACAGACTACCTTCCATAATGACAAGGCTACCATCCTTTGTAGTAACAAAAATCTCGACAACATACTACCTTCCATAATGACAAGGCTACCATCCAATAGAGTAACAAAAATGTCGACAACAGACTACCTTCCATAATGACAAGGCTACCATCCATTGGAGTAACAAAAATCTCGACAACAGACTACCTTCAATAATGAAAAGGCTACCATCCGTTAGAGTAACAAAAATTTCGAAACAAACTAACTTCCATAATGACTAGGCTACCATCCATTGGAATAACAAAAATCTCGACAACGTACTACCTTCCATAATGACAAGGCTACCATCCAATGGAGTAACAAAAATCTCGACAACAGACTACCTTCCATAATGACAAGGCTACCATCCATTATAGTAACAAAAATCTCTGCAACAGACTACCTTCCATAATGACAAGGCTACCATCCATTGGAGTAATAGAAATCTCGACAACAAACTACGTTCCATAATGACAAGGCTACCATCCGTTGGAGTAATAAAAACTCAACAACATACTACCTTCCGTAATGACAAGGCTACCATCCATTGTAGTAACAAAAATATTGACAATAGACTAGCTTCCATAATGACAAGGCTACCATCCATTGGAATAAAAAAAATATCGACAACTCAATACCTTCCATAATGACAAGGCTACCATCCCTTAGAGTAACAAAAATATCAACAACAGACTACCTTCCATAATGACAAGGCTACCATCCATTGGAGTAACAAAGATATCAATAACATACTAACTTCCATAGTGACAAGGCTATCATACATTGGAGTAAAAAAAATCACGACAATAGACTACCTTCCATAATGACAAGGATACCATCCAATGGAGTAACAAAAATCTCGACAACAGACTACCTTCGATAATGACAAGGCTGCCATCCGTTGGAGTAACAAAAATTTCGAAACAAAATACCTTCCATAATGAATAGGATACCATCCATTGGAATAATAAAAATCTCGACAACATACTATCTTCCATAATGACAAGGCTACAATCTATTATAGTAACAAAAATCTCCGCAACAGACTACCTTCCATAATGACAAGGCTACCATCCATTATAGTAACAAAAATCTCCGCAACAGACTACCTTCCATAGTGACAAGGCTACCATCCATTGGAGTAATAGAAATATCGACAACAAACTACCTTCCATAATGACAAGGCTACCATCCGTTGGAGTAATAAAAACTCGACAACATACTACCTTCCGTAATGACAAGGCTACCATCCATTGTAGTAACAAAAATATTGACAATAGACTACCTTCCATAATGACAAGGCTACCATCCATTGGAATAAAAAAAAATATCGACAACACACTACCTTCCATAATGACAAGGCTACAATCCCTTAGAGTAAAAAAAATATCAACAACAGACTACCTTCCATAATGACCAGGCTACCATCCATTGGAGTAACAAAGATATCGACAACATACTAACTTCCATAGTGACAAGGCTACCATCCATAGGAGTAAAAAAATCACGACAACAAACTACCTTCCATAATGACAAGGATACCATCCATTGGAATTACAAAAATATCGACAACATACTATCTTCCATAATGACAAGGCTACCATCCAATGGAGTAAGAAAAATCTCGACAACAGACTACCTTCCATAATGACAAGGCTACAATCCATTATAGTAACAAAAATCTCCATAACAGACTACCTTCCATAATGACAAGGCTACCATCCATTGGAGTAACAAAAATCTCGACAACAGACTACTCTCCATATTGACAAGGCTACCATTTGTTGGAGTAACAAAAACTCGACAACATACTACCTTCCATAATGACTAGGCTACCATTCATTGTAGTAACAAAAATATCCACAATAGACTACCTTCCATAATGACAAGGCTACCATCCATTGGATTAACAAAAATCTCGACAACAGACTACCTTCCATAATGACAATGCTACCATCCATTGGAATAACAAAAATATCGACAACACACTACCTTCCATAATGACAAGGCTACCATCCCTTAGAGTAACAAAAATCTCAACAATAGACTACCTTCCATAATGACAAGGCTACCATCCATTGGAGTAACAAAGATATCGACAACATACTACCTTCCATAGTGACAAGGCTACCATCCATTGGAGTAAATAAAATCACGACAACAGACTACCTTCCATAATGACAAGGCTACCATCCACTGGAATAACAAAAATATCGACAACACACTACCTTCCATAATGACAAGGCTACCATCCAATGGAGTAACAAAAATCTCGACAACAAACTATCTTCGATAATGACAAGGCTGCCATCTGTTGGAGTAACAAAAATTTCGAAACAAAATACCTTCCATAATGAATAGGCTACCATCCATTGGAATAATAAAAATCTCGACAACGTACTATCTTCCATAATGACAAGGCTACCATCCAATGGAGTAACAAAAATCTCGACGACAGACTACCTTCCATAATGACAAGGCTATAGTCCATTATAGTAATAAAAATCTCCGCAACAGACTACCTTCCATAATGACAAGTCTACCATCCATTATAGTAACAAAAATCTCCGCAACAGACTACCTTCCATAGTGACAAGGCTACCATCCATTGGAGTAATAGAAATATCGACAACAAACTACCTTCCATAATGACAAGGCTACCATCCGTTGGAGTAATAAAAACTCGACAACATACTACCTTCCGTAATGACAAGGCTACCATCCAATGTAGTAACAAAAATATTGACAATAGACTACCTTCTATAATGACAAGGCTACCATCCATTGGAATAAAAAAAAATATCGACAACACACTACCTTCCATAATGACAAGGCTACCATCCCTTAGAGTAACAAAAATATCAACAACAGACTACCTTCCATAATGACAAGGCTACCATCCATTGGAGTAACAAAGATATCGACAACATACTAACTTCCATAGTGATAAGGCTACCATCCATAGGAGTAAAAAAAATCATGACAACAAACTACCTTCCATAATGACAAGGCTACCATCCATTGGAATTAAAAAAATATCGACAACACACTACCTTCCATAATGACAAGGCTACCATCCAATGGAGTAACAAAAATCTCGACAACAGACTACCTTCGATAATGACAAGGCTGCCATCCGTTGGAGTAATAAAAATTTCGAAACAAACTACCTTTCATAATGACTAGGCTACCATCTCGACAACATACTATCTTCCATAATGACAAGGCTACCATCCAATGGAGTAACAAAAATCTCGACAACAGACTACCTTCCATAATGACAAGGCTACAATCCATTATAGTAACAAAAATCTCCATAACAGACTACCTTACATAATGACAAGGCTACCATCCATTGGAGTAACAAAAATCTCGACAACAGACTACTCTCCATATTGACAAGGCTACCATATGTTGGAGTAACAAAAACTCGACAACATACTACCTTCCATAATGACTAGGCTACCATTCATTGTAGTAACAAAAATATCGACAATAGACTACCTTCCATAATGACAAGGCTACCATCCATTGGAGTAACAAAAATCTCGACAACATACTATCTTCCATAATGACAAGGCTACCATCCAATGGAGTAACAAAAATCTCGACGACAGACTACCTTCCATAATGACAAGGCTACAATCCATTATAGTAACAAAAATCTCCGCAACAGACTACCTTCCATAATGACAAGTCTACCATCCATTATAGTAACAAAAATCTCCGCAACAGACTACCTTCCATAGTGACAAGGCTACCATCCATTGGAGTAATAGAAATATCGACAACAAACTACCTTCCATAATGACAAGGCTACCATCCGTTGGAGTAATAAAAACTCGACAACATACTACCTTCCGTAATGACAAGGCTACCATCCATTGTAGTAACAAAAATATTGACAATAGACTACCTTCCATAATGACAAGGCTACCATCCATTGGAATAAAAAAAAATATCGACAACACACTACCTTCCATAATGACAAGGCTACCATCCCTTAGAGTAACAAAAATATCAACAACAGACTACCTTCCATAATGACAAGGCTACCATCCATTGGAGTAACAAAGATATCGACAACATACTAACTTCCATAGTGATAAGGCTACCATCCATAGGAGTAAAAAAAATCATGAAAACAAACTACCTTCCATAATGACAAGGCTACCATCCATTGGAATTAAAAAAATATCGAAAACACACTACCTTCCATAATGACAAGGCTACCATCCAATGGAGTAACAAAAATCTCGACAACAGACTTCCTTCGATAATGACAAGGCTGCCATCCGTTGGAGTAATAATAATTTCGAAACAAACTACCTTTCATAATGACTAGGCTACCATCTCGACAACATACTATCTTCCATAATGACAAGGCTACCATCCAATGGAGTAACAAAAACCTCGACAACAGACTACCTTCCATAATGACAAGGCTACAATCCATTATAGTAACAAAAATCTCCATAACAGACTACCTTACATAATGACAAGGCTACCATCCATTGGAGTAACAAAAATCTCGACAACAGACTACTCTCCATATTGACAAGGCTACCATATGTTGGAGTAACAAAAACTCGACAACATACTACCTTCCATAATGACTAGGCTACCGTTCATTGTAGTAACAAAAATATTGACAATAGACTACCTTCCATAATGACAAGGCTACCATCCATTGGAGTAACAAAAATCTCGACAATAGACTACCTTCCATAATGACAATGCTACCATCCATTGGAATAACAAAAATATCGACAACACACTACCTTCCATAATGACAAGGCTACCATCCCTTAGAGTAACAAAAATCTCAACAATAGACTACCTTCCATAATGACAAGGCTACCATCCATTAGAGTAACAAAGATGTCGACAACATACTACCTTCCATAGTGACAAGGCTACCATCCATTGGAGTAAATAAAATCACGACAACAGACTACCTTCCATAATGACAAGGCTACCATCCATTGGAATAACAAAAATATCGGCAACACACTACCTTCCATAATGACAAGGCTACCATCCAATGGAGTAACAAAAATCTCGACAACAAACTACCTTCGATAATGACAAGGCTGCCATCTGTTGGAGTAACAAAAATTTCGAAACAAAATACCTCCCATAATGAATAGGCAACCATCTATTGGAATAATAAAAATCTCGACAACATACTATCTTCCATAATGACAAGGCTACCATTCAATGGAGTAACAAAAATCTCGACGACAGACTACCTTCCATAATGACAAGGCTACAATCCATTATAGTAACAAAAATCTCCGCAACAGACTACCTTCCATAATGACAAGTCTACCATCCATTATAGTAACAAAAATATCCGTAATAGACTACCTTCCATAGTGACAAGGCTACCATCCATTGGAGTAATAGAAATATCGACAACAAACTACCTTCCATAATGACAAGGCTACCATCCGTTGGAGTAATAAAAACTCGACAACATACTACCTTCCGTAATGACAAGGCTACCATCCATTGTAGTAACAAAAATATTGACAATAGACTACCTTCCATAATGACAAGGCTACCATCCATTGGAATAAAAAAAAATATCGACAACACACTACCTTCCATAATGACAAGGCTACCATCCCTTAGAGTAACAAAAATATCAACAACAGACTACCTTCCATAATGACAAGGCTACCATCCATTGGAGTAACAAAGATATCGACAACATACTAACTTCCATAGTGACAAGGCTACCATCCATAGGAGTAAAAAAAATCACGACAACAAACTACCTTCCATAATGACAAGGCTACCATCCATTGGAATTACAAAAATATCGACAACACACTACCTTCCATAATGACAAGGCTACCATCCAATGGAGTAACAAAAATCTCGACAACAGACTACCTTCGATAATGACAAGGCTGCCATCCGTTGGAGTAAAAAAAATTTCGAAACAAACTACCTTCCATAATGACTAGGCTACCATCTCGACAACATACTATCTTCCATAATGACAAGGCTACCATCCAATGGATTAACAAAAATATCGACAACAGACTACCTTCCATAATGACAAGGGTACCATCCATTATAGTAACAAAAATCTCCATAACAGACTAGCTTCCATAATGACAAGGCTACCGTCCATTGGAGTAAAAAAAATCTCGACAACAGACTACTCTCCATATTGACAAGGCTACCATCCATTGGAGTAACAAAAATCTCGACAACAGACTACCTTCCATAATGACAATGTTACCATCCATTGGAATAACAAAAATATCGACAACACACTACCTTCCATAATGACAAGGCTACCATCCCTTAGAGTAACAAAAATCTCAAAAACAGACTACCTTCCATAATGACAAGGCTACCATCCATTAGAATAACAAAGATATCGACAACATACTACCTTCCATAGTGACAAGGCTACCATCCATTGGAGTAAATAAAATCACGACAACAGACTACCTTCCATAATGACAAGGCTACCATCCATTGGAATATCAAAAATATCGACAACACACTACCTTCCATAATGACAAGGCTACCATCCAATGGAGTAACAAAAATCTCGACAACAAACTACCTTCGATAATGACAAGGCTGCCATCTGTTGGAGTAACAAAAATTTCGAAACAAAATACCTTCCATAATAAATAGGCTACCATCCATTGGAATAATAAAAATATCGACAACATACTATCTTCCATAATGAAAAGGCTACCATCCAATGGAGTAACAAAAATCTCGACAACAGACTACCTTCCATAATGACAAGGCTATAATCCATTATAGTAACAAAAATCTCTGCAACAGACTACCTTCCATAATGACAAGTCTACCATCCATTATAGTAACAAAAATCTCCGCAACAGACTACCTTCCATAGTGACAAGGCTACCATCCATTGGAGTAATAGAAATATCGACAACAAACTACCTTCCATAATGACAAGGCTAAAATCCGTTGGAGTTATAAAAACTCGACAACATACTACCTTCCGTAATGACAAGGCTACCATCCATTGTAGTAACAAAAATATTGACAATAGACTACCTTCCATAATGACAAGGCTACCATCCCTTAGAGTAACAAAAATATCAACAACGGACTACCTTCCATAATGACAAGGCTACCATCCATTGGAGTAACAAAGATATCGACAACATACTAACTTCCATAGTGACAAGGCTACCATCCATAGGAGTAAAAAAAATCACGACAACAAACTACCTTCCATAATGACAAGGCTACCATCCATTGGAATTACAAAAATATCGACAACACACTACCTTCCATAATGACAAGGCTACCATCCAATGGAGTAACAAAAATCTCGACAATAGACTACCTTCGATAATGACAAGGCTGCCATCCGTTGGAGTAACAAAAATTTCAAAACAAACTACCTTTCATAATGACTAGGCTACCATCTCGACAACATACTATCTTCCATAATGACAAGGCTACCATCCAATGGAGTAACAAAAATCTCGACAACAGACTACCTTCCATAATGACAAGGCTACAATCCATTATAGTAACAAAAATCTCCTTAACAGACTACCTTACATAATGACAAGGCTACCATCCATTGGAGTAACAAAAATCTCGACAACAGACTACTCTCCATATTGACAAGGCTACCATATGTTGGAGTAACAAAAACTCGACAACATACTACCTTCCATAATGACTAGGCTACCGTTCATTGTAGTAACAAAAGTATCGACAATAGACTACCTTCCATAATGACAAGGCTACCATCCATTGGAGTAACAAAAATCTCGACAACAGACTACCTTCCATAATGACAATGTTACCATCCATTGGAATTACAAAAATATCGACAACACACTACCTTCCATAATGACAAGGCTACCATCCCTTAGAGTAACAAAAATCTCAACAACAGACTACCTTCCATAATGACAAGGCTACCATCCATTAGAATAACAAAGATATCGACAACATACTACCTTCCATAGTGACAAGGCTACCATCCATTGGAGTAAATAAAATCACGACAACAGACTACCTTCCATAATGACAAGGCTACCATCCATTGGAATAACAAAAATATCGACAACACACTACCTTCCATAATGACAACGCTACCATCCAATGGAGTAACAAAAATCTCGACAACAAACTACCTTCGATAATGACAAGGCTGCCATCTGTTGGAGTAACAAAAATTTCGAAACAAAATACCTTCCATAATGAATAGGCTACCATCCATTGGAATAATAAAAATCTCGACAACATACTATCTTCCATAATGACAAGGCTACCATCCAATGGAGTAACAAAAATCTCGACAACAGACTACCTTCCATAATGACAAGGCTACAATCCATTATAGTAACAAAAATCTCTGCAACAGACTACCTTCCATAATGACAAGTCTACCATCCATTATAGTAACAAAAATCTCCGCAACAGACTACCTTCCATAGTGACAAGGCTACCATCCATTGGAGTAATAGAAATATCGACAACAAACTACCTTCCATAATGACAAGGCTACCATCCGTTGGAGTAATAAAAGCTCGACAACATACTACCTTCCGTAATGACAAGGCTACCATCCATTGTAGTAACAAAAGTATTGACAATAGACTACCTTCCATAATGACAAGGCTACCATCCATTGGAATAAAAAAAATATCGACAACACACTACCTTCCATAATGACAAGGATACCATCCCTTAGAGTAACAAAAATATCAACAATAGACTACCTTCCATAATGACAAGGCTACCATCCATTGGAGTAACAAAGATATCGACAACATACTAACTTCCACAGTGACAAGGCTACCATCCATAGGAGTAAAAAAAATCACGACAACAAACTACCTTCCATAATGACAAGGCTACCATCCATTGGAATTACAAAAATATCGACAACACACTACCTTCCATAATGACAAGGCTACCATCCAATGGAGTAATAAAAATCTCGACAAAAGACTACCTTCGATAATGACAAGGCTGCCATCCGTTGGAGTAACAAAAATTTCGAAACAAACTACCTTCCATAATGACTAGGCTACCATCTCGACAACATACTATCTTCCATAATGACAAGGCTACCATCCAATGGAGTAACAAAAATCTCGACAACAAACTACCTTCCATAATGACAAGGGTACCATCCATTATAGTAACAAAAATCTCCATAACAGACTACCTTCCATAATGACAAGGCTACCATCCATTGGAGTAAAAAAAATCTCGACAACAGACTACTCTCCATATTGACAAGGCTACCATATGTTGGAGTAACAAAAACTCGACAACATACTACCTTCCATAATGAGAAGGCTACCATTCATTGTAGTAACAAAAATATCGACAATAGACTACCTTACATAATGTCAAGGCTACCATCCATTGGAGTAACAAAAATCTAGACAACAGACTACCTTCCATAATGACAGTGCTACCATCCATTGGAATAACAAAAATATCGACAACACACTACCTTCCATAATGACAAGGCTACCATCCCTTAGAGTAACAAAAATCTCAACAACAGACTACCTTCCATAATGACAAGGCTACCATCCATTGGAGTAACAAAGATATCGACAACATACTACCTTCCATAGTGACAAGGCTACCATCCATTGGAATAAATAAAATCACGACAACAGACTACCTCCCATAATGACAAGGCTACCATCCATTGGAATAACAAAAATATCGACAAAACACTACCTTCCATAATGACAAGGCTACCATCCAATGGAGTAACAAAAATCTCGACAACAGACTACCTTCCATAATGACAATGCTACCATCCATTGGAGTAACAAAGATATCGACAACATACTACCTTCCATAGTGACAAGGCTACCATCCATTGGAGTAAATAAAATAACGACAACAGACTACCTTCCATAATGACAAGGCTACCATCCATTGGAATAACAAAAATATCGACAAAACACTACCTTCCATAATGACAAGGCTACCATCCAATGGAGTAACAAAAATCTCGACAACAGACTACCTTCGATAATGACAAGGCTGCCATCCGTTGGAGTAACAAAAATTTCGAAACAAACTAGCTTCCATAATGACTAGGCTACCATCTCGACAACATACTATCTTCCATAATGACAAGGCTACCATCCAATGGAGTAACAAAAATCTCGACAACAGACTACCTTCAATAATGACAAGGGTACCATCCATTATAGTAACAAAAATCTCCATAACAGACTACCTTCCATAATGACAAGGCTACCATCCATTGGAGTAAAAAAAATCTCGACAACAGACTACTCTCCATATTGACAAGGCTACCATATGTTGGAGTAACAAAAACTCGACAACATACTACCTTCCATAATGACAAGGCTACCATTCATTGTAGTAACAAAAATATCGACAATAGACTACCTTCCATAATGTCAAGGCTACCATCCATTGGAGTAACAAAAATCTCGACAACAGACTACCTTCCATAATGACAATGCTACCATCCATTGGAGTAACAAAGATATCGACAACATACTACCTTCCATAGTGACAAGGCTACCATCCATTGGAGTAAATAAAATAACGACAACAGACTACCTTCCATAATGACAAGGCTACCATCCATTGGAATAACAAAAATATCGACAAAACACTACCTTCCATAATGACAAGGCTACCATCCAATGGAGTAACAAAAATCTCGACAACAGACTACCTTCGATAATGACAAGGCTGCCATCCGTTGGAGTAACAAAAATTTCGAAACAAACTACCTTCCATAATGACTAGGCTACCATCTCGACAACATATTATCTTCCATAATGACAAGGCTACCATCCAATGGAGTAACAAAAATCTAATCAACAGACTACCTTCCATAATGACAAGGCTACAATCCATTATAGTAACAAAAATCTCCATAACAGACTACCTTACATAATGACAAGGCTACCATCCATTGTAGTAACAGAAATCTCGACAACAGACTACTCTCCATATTGACAAGGCTACCATATGTTGGAGTAACAAAAACTCGACAACATACTACCTTCCATAATGACTAGGCTACCATTCATTGTAGTAACAAAAATATCGACAATAGACTACCTTCCATAATGACAAGGCTACCATCCATTGGAGTAACAAAAATCACGACAACAGACTACCTTCCATAATGACAATGCTACCATCCATTGGAATAACAAAAATATCGACAACACACTACCTTCCATAATGACAAGGCTTCCATCCCTTAGAGTAACAAAAATCTCAACAACAGACTACCTTCCATAAGGACAAGGCTACCATCCATTAGAGTAACAAAGATATCGACAACATACTACCTTCCATAGTGACAAGGCTACCATCCATTGGAGTAAATAAAATCACGACAACAGACTACCTTCCATAATGACAAGGCTACCATCCATTGGAATAACAAAAATATCGACAACACACTACCTTCCATAATGACAAGGCTACCATCCAATGGAGTAACAAAAATCTCGACAACAAACTACCTTCGATAATGACAAGGCTGCCATCTGTTGGAGTAACAAAAATTTCGAAACAAAATACCTTCCATAATGAATAGGCTACCATCCATTGGAATAATAAAAATCTCGACAACATACTATCTTCCATAATGACAAGGCTACCATCCAATGGAGTAACAAAAATCTCGACAACAGACTACCTTCCATAATGACAAGGCTACAATCCATTATAGTAACAAAAATCTCCGCAACAGACTACCTTCCATAATGACAAGTCTACCATCCATTATAGTAACAAAAATCTCCGCAACAGACTACCTTCCATAGTGACAAGGCTACCATCCATTGGAGTAATAGAAATATCGACAACAAACTACCTTCCATAATGACAAGGCTACCATCCGTTGGAGTAATAAAAACTCGACAACATACTACCTTCTGTAATGACAAGGCTACTATCCATTGTAGTAACAAAAATATTGACAATAGACTACCTTCCATAATGACAAGGCTACCATCCCTTAGAGTAACAAAAATATCAACAACAGACTACCTTCCATAATGACAAGGCTACCATCCATTGGAGTAACAAAGATATCGACAACATACTAACTTCCATAGTGACAAGGCTACCATCCATAGGAGTAAAAAAAATCACGACAACAAACTACCTTCCATAATGACAAGGCTACCATCCATTGGAATTACAAAAATATCGACAACACACTACCTTCCATAATGACAAGGCTACCATCCAATGGAGTAACAAAAATCTCGACAACAAACTACCTTCGATAATGACAAGGCTGGCATCCGTTGGAGTAACAAAAATTTCGAAACAAACTACCTTCCATAATGACTAGGCTACCATGTCGACAACATACTATCTTCCATAATGACAAGGCTACCATCCAATGGAGTAACAAAAATCTCGACAACAGACTACCTTCCATAATGACAAGGCTACAATCCATTATAGTAACAAAAATCACCATAACAGACTACCTTACATAATGACAAGGCTACCATCCATTGGAGTAACAAAAATCTCGACAACAGACTACTCTCCATATTGACAAGGCTACCATATGTTGGAGTAACAAAAACTTGACAACATACTACCTTCCATAATGACTAGGCTACCATTCATTGTAGTAACAAAAATATCGACAATAGACTACCTTCCATAATGACAAGGCTACCATCCATTGGAGTAACAAAAATCTCGACAACAGACTACCTTCCATAATGACAATGCTACCATCCATTGGAATAACAAAAATATCGACAACACACTACCTTCCATAATGACAAGGCTACCATCCCTTAGAGTAACAAAAATCTCAACAACAGACTACCTTCCATAATGACAAGGCTACCATCCATTAGAGTAACAAAGATATCGACAACATACTACCTTCCATAGTGACAAGGCTACCATCCATTGGAGTAAATAAAATCACGACAACAGACTACCTTCCATAATGACAAGGCTACCATCCATTGGAATAACAAAAATATCGACAACACACTACCCTCCATAATGACAAGGCTACCATCCAATGGAGTAACAAAAATCTCGACAAAAGACTACCTTCGATAATGACAAGGCTGCCATCTGTTGGAGTAACAAAAATTTCGAAACAAAATACCTTCCATAATGAATAGGCTACCATCCATTGGAATAATAAAAATCTCGACAACATACTATCTTCCATAATGACAAGGCTACCATCCAATGGAGTAACAAAAATCTCGACAACAGACTACCTTCCATACTGACAAGGCTACAATCCATTATAGTAACAAAAATCTCCGCAACAGACTACCTTCCATAATGACAAGGCTACCATCCATTATAGTAACAAAAATCTCCGCAACAGACTACCTTCCATAGTGACAAGGCTACCATCCATTGGAGTAATAGAAATATCGACAACAAACTACCTTCCATAATGACAAGGCTACCATCCGTTGGAGTAATAAAAACTCGACAACATACTACCTTCTGTAATGACAAGGCTACCATCTATTGTAGTGACAAAAATATTGACAATAGACTACCTTCTATAATGACAAGGCTACCATCCATTGGAATAAAAAAAAATATCGACAACACACTACCTTCCATAATGACAAGGCTACCATCCCTTAGAGTAACAAAAATATCAACAACAGACTACCTTCCATAATGACAAGGCTACCATCCATTGGAGTAACAAAGATTTCGACAACATACTAACTTCCATAGTGACAAGGCTACCATCCATAGGAGTAAATAAAATCACGACAACAGACTACCTTCCATAATGACAAGGCTACCATCCATTGGAATAACAAAAATATCGACAAAACACTACCTTCCATAATGACAAGGCTACCATCCAATGGAGTAACAAAAATCTCGACAACAGACTACCTTGGATAATGACAAGGCTGCCATCCGTTGGAGTAACAAAAATTTCGAAACAAACTACCTTCCATAATGACTAGGCTACCATCTCGACAACATACTATCTTCCATAATGACAAGGCTACCATCCAATGGAGTAACTAAAATCTCGACAACAGACTACCTTCCATAATGACAAGGCTACAATCCATTATAGTAACAAAATTCTCCATAACAGACTACCTTACATAATGACAAGGCTACCATCCATTGGAGTAACAAAATTCTCGACAACAGACTACTCTCCATATTGACAAGGCTACCATATGTTGGAGTAACAAAAACTCGACAACATACTACCTTCCATAATGACTAGGCTACCATTCATTGTAGTAACAAAAATATCGACAATAGACTACCTTCCATAATGACAAGGCTACCATCCATTGGAGTAACAAAAATCTCGACAACATACTACCTTCCATAATGACAATGCTACCATCCATTGGAATAACAAAAATATCGACAACAAACTACCTTCCATAATGACAAGGCTTCCATCCCTTAGAGTAACAAAAATCTCAACAACAGACTACCTTCCATAAGGACAAGGCTACCATCCATTAGAGTAACAAAGATATCGACAACATACTACATTCCATAGTGACAAGGCTACCATCCATTGGAGTAAATAAAATCACGACAACAGACTACCTTCCATAATGACAAGGCTACCATCCATTGGAATAACAAAAATATCGAGAACACACTACCTTCCATAATGACAAGGCTACCATCCAATGGAGTAACAAAAATATCGACAACAAACTACCTTCGATAATGACAAGGCTGCCATCTGTTGGAGTAACAAAAATTTCGAAACAAAATACCTTCCATAATGAATAGGCTACCATCCATTGGAATAATAAAAATCTCGACAACATACTATCTTCCATAATGACAAGGCTACCATCCAATGGAGTAACAAAAATCTCGACAACAGACTACCTTCCATAATGACAAGGCTACAATCCATTATAGTAACAAAAATCTCCGCAACAGACTACCTTCTATAATGACAAGGCTACCATCCATTATAGTAACAAAAATCTCCGCAACAGACTACCTTCCATAGTGACAAGGCTACCATCCATTGGAGTAATAGAAATATCAACAACAAACTACCTTCCATAATGACAAGGCTACCATCCGTTGGAGTAATAAAAACTCGACAACATACTACCTTCCGTAATGACAAGGCTACCATCCATTGTAGCAACAAAAATATTGTCAATAGACTACCTTCCATAATGACAAGGCTACCATCCATTGGAAAAAAAAAATATCGACAACACACTACCTTCCATAATGACAAGGCTACCATCCCTTAGAGTAACAAAAATATCAACAACAGACTACCTTCCATAATGACAAGGCTACCATCCATTGGAGTAACAAAGATAACGACAACATACTAACTTCTATAGTGACAAGGCTACCATCCATAGGAGTAAAAAATATCACGACAACAAACTACCTTCCATAATGACAAGGCTACCATCCATTGTAATTACAAAAATATCGACAACACACTACCTTCCATAATGACAAGGCTACCATCCAATGGAGTAACAAAAATCTCGACAACAGACTACCTTCGATAATGACAAGGCTGCCATCCGTTGGAGTAACAAAAATTTCGAAACAAACTACCTTCCATAATGACTAGGCTACCATCTCGACAACATACTATCTTCCATAATGACAAGGCTACCATCCAATGGAGTAACAAAAATCTCGACAACAGACTACCTTCCATAATGACAAGGCTACAATCCATTATAGTAACAAAAATCTCAATAACAGACTACCTTACATAATGACAAGGCTACCATCCATTGGAGTAACAAAAATCTCGACAACAGACTACTCTCCATATTAACAAGGCTACCATCTGTTGGAGTAACAAAAACTCGACAACATACTACCTTCCATAATGACTAGGCTACCATTCATTGTAGTAACAAAAATATCGACAATAGACTACCTTCCATAATGACAAGGCTACCACCCATTGGAGTAACAAAAATCTCGACAACAGACTACCTTCCATAATGACAATGCTACCATCCATTGGAATAACAAAAATATCGACAACACACTACCTTCCATAATGACAAGGCTACCATCCCTTAGAGTAACAAAAATCTCAACAACAGACTACCTTCCATAATGACAAGGCTACCATCCATTGGAGTAACAAAGATATCGACAACATACTACCTTCCATAGTTACAAGGCTACCATCCATTGGAGTAAATAAAATCACGACAATAGACTACCTTCCATAATGACAAGGCTACCATCCATTGGAATAACAAAAATATCGACAACACACTACCTTCCATAATGACAAGGCTACCATCCAATGGAGTAACAAAAATCTCGACAACAGACTACCTTCGACAATGACAAGGCTGCCATCTGTTGGAGTAACAAAAATTTCGAAACAAAATACCTTCCATAATGAATAGGCTACCATCCATTGGAATAATAAAAATCTCGACAACATACTATCTTCCATAAAGACAAGGCTACCATCCAATGGAGTAACAAAAATCTCGACAACAGACTACCTTCCATAATGACAAGGCTACCATCCAATGGAGTAACAAAAATCTCGACAATAGACTACCTTCCATAATGACAAAGCTACCATCCATTATAGTAACAAAAATCTCCGCAACAGACTACCTTCCATAGTGACAAGGCTACCATCCATTGGAGTAATAGAAATATCGACAACAAACTACCTTCCATAATGACAAGCCTACCATCCGTTAGAGTAATAAAAACTCGACAACATACTACCTTCCGTAATGACAAGGCTACCATCTATTGTAGTAACAAAAATATTGACAATAGACTACCTTCCATAATGACAAGGCTACCATCCATTGGAATAAAAAAAAATATCGACAGCACACTACCTTCCATAATGACAAGGCTACCATCCCTTAGAGTAACAAAAATATCAACAACAGACTACCTTCCATAATGACAAGGCTACCATCCATTGGAGTAACAAAGATATCGGCAACATACTAACTTCCATAGTGACAAGGCTACCATCCATAGGAGTAAAAAAAATCACGACAACAAACTACCTTCCATAATGACAAGGCTACCATCCATTGGAATTACAAAAATATCGACAATACACTACCTTCCATAATGACAAGGCTACCATCCAATGGAGTAACAAAAATCTCGACAACAGACTACCTTCGATAATGATAAGGCTGCCATCCATTGGAGTAACAAAAATTTCGAAACAAACTACCTTCCATAATGACTAGGCTACCATCTCGACAACATACTATCTTCCATAATGACAAGGCTACCATCCAATGGAGTAACAAAAATCTCGACAACAGACTACCTTCCATAATGACAAGGATACAATCCATTATAGTAACAAAAATCTCCATAACAAACTACCTTCCATAATGACAAGGCTACCATCCATTGGAGTAACAAAAATCTCGACAACAGACTACTCTCCATATTGACAAGGCTACCATCTGTTGGAGTAACAAAAACTCGACAACATACTACCTTCCATAATGACTAGGCTACCATTCATTGTAGTAACAAAAATATCGACAATAGATTACCTTCCATAATGACAAGGCTACCATCCATTGGAGTAACAAAAATCTCGACAACAGACTACCTTCCATAATGACAATGCTACCATCCATTGGAATAACAAAAATATCGACAACACACTACCTTCCATAATGACAAGGCTACCATCCCTTAGAGTAACAAAAACTCGACAACATACTACCTTCCATAATGACTAGGCTACCATCCATTGGAGTAACAAAGATATCGACAACATACTACCTTCCATAGTTACAAGGCTACCATCCATTGGAGTAAATAAAATCACGACAACAGACTACCTTCCATAATGACAAGGCTACCATCCATTGGAATAACAAAAATATCGACAACACACTACCTTCCATAATGACAAGGCTACCATCTGTTAGAGTAACAAAAATCTCGATAACATACTACCTTCCATAATGACAAGGGTACCATCATTGTAGTAACAAAAACATCCACAAGAGACTACCTTCCATAATGACAAGGCTACCATACATTAGAGTAACAAAAATCTCGACAATAGACTACCTTCCATAATGACTACCATCCATTGGAGTAACAAAGATATCAACAAGAGACTACCTTCCATAACGACAAGACTACAATCCATTGTAGTAACAAAAATCTCAACAACAGACTACCTTCCATAATGACAAGGCTACGATCCATTGTAGAAACAAAAATCTCGACGATAGACTATCTTCCATAATGACAAGGCTACCATCCATTAGAGTAACAAAAATCTCGACAACAGATTACCTTCCAGAATGACAAGGCTACCATCCAATGGAGTAAAAAAAATCTTGACAACAGACTACCTTCCATAATGGCAAGGCTACCATCCATTAGAGTAACAAAAATATGGGAAGCAGACTACCTTCCATAATGACAAGGCTACCATCCATTGGAGTAACAAAAATACCAACAAGAGACTAGCTTCCATAATGAAAGGCTACCATCCATTGGAGTAACAAAAATCTCGACAATAGACTACCTTCGATAATGACAGGCTACCATCCATTGGATTAACAAAAATCTAGACAACATACTACCTACCATAATGACAAGGCTACCATCCAATGGAGTAACAAAAATCTCGACAATAGACTACCTTCCATAATGACAAGGCTACCATCTTTATAGTAACAAAACTCTCCACAACAGACTACATTCCATAATGACAAGGCTACCATTCGTTAGAGTAACAAAAATCTCGACAACATACTACCTTCCATAATGACAAGGGTACCATCATTGGAGTAAATAAAATATCCACAAGAGACTACCGTCAATAATGACAAGGCTACCATCCATTGGAGTAACTAAAATCTCGACAATAGACTACCTTCCATAATGACAAGGCTACCATCCCTTAGAGTAACAAAAATCTCGACAACGGACTACATTCCATAATGACAAGGCTACCATCCATTGGAGTAACAAAAAAAATCACGGCAACATACTACCTTCCATAATGACACGGCTACGATCCATTGGAATAACAAAAATATCGACAACACACTACCTTCCTTAATGATAGAGCTACCATCCAATGGAGTAACAAAAATCTCGGTAAAAGACTACCTTTCGTAATGACAAGTCTACCATCCATTGGAGTAACAAAAATATGAACAGCAGACTACCGTCCATAATGACAAGGCTACCATCCATTGGATTAACAGAAATCACAACAACAAACTTCCTTCCATAATGACAAGGCTACCATCCATTGTAGTAACAAAAATCTCGACAACAGACTACCTTCCATAATGACAAGGCTAAAATCCTTTGGAGTAACAAAAATCTCGACAACATACTACCTTCCATAATGACAAGGCTACCATCCAATGGAGTAACAAAAATGTCGACAACAGACTACCTTCCATAATGACAAGGCTACCATCCATTGGAGTAACAAAAATCTCGACAACAGACTACCTTCAATAATGACAAGGCTACCATCCGTTGGAGTAACAAAAATTTCGAAACAAACTAACTTCCATAATGACTAGGCTACCATCCACTCGAATAACCAAAATCTCAACAACGTACTACCTTCCATAATGACAAGGTTACCATCCAATGGAGTAACAAAAATATCGACAACAGACTACCTTCCATAATGACAAGGCTACCATCCATTATAGTAACAAAAATCTCTGCAACAGACTACCTTCCATAATGACAAGGCTACCATCCATTGGAGTAATAGAAATATCGACAACAAACTACCTTCCATAATTACAAGGCTACCATCCGTTGGAGTAATAAAAACTCGACAACATACTACCTTCCGTAATGACAAGGCTACCATCCATTATAGTAACAAAAATATTGACAATAGACTACCTTCCATAATGACAAGGCTACCATCCGTTGGAATAAAAAAAATATCGACAACACACTACCTTCCATAATGACAAGGCTACCATCCCTTAGAGTATCAAAAATATCAACAACATACTACCTTCCATAATGACAAGGCTACCATCCATTTCAGTAACAAAGATATCGACAACATACTAACTTCCATAGTGACAAGGCTATCATCCATTGGAGTAAAAAAAATCACGACAACAGACTACGTTCCATAATGACAAGGCTACCATCCAATCGAGTAACAAAAATCTCGACAATAGACAACCTTCGATAATGACAAGGCTGCCATCCGTTGGAGTAACAAAAATTTCGAAACAAAATACCTTCCATAGTGAATAGGCTACCATCCATTGGAATAATAAAAATCTCGACAACATACTATCTTCCATAATGACAAGGCTACCATCCAATGGAGTAACAAAGATATCGACAACATACTAACTTCCATAGTGACAACGCTACAATCCATTATAGTAACAAAAATCTCCGCAACAGACTACCTTCCATAATGACAAGGCTACCATCCATTATAGTAACAAAAATCTCCGCAACAGACTACCTTCCATAGTGACAAGGGTACCATCCATTGGAGTAATAGAAATATCGACAACAAACTACCTTCCATAATGACAAGGCTACCATCCGTTGGAGTAATAAAAACTCGACAACATACTACCTTCCGTAATGACAAGGCTACCATCCATTGTAGTAACAAAAATATTGACAAAGACTACCTTCCATAATGACAAGGCTACCATCCATTGGAATAAAAAAATATATCGACAACACACTACCTTCCAATAATGACAAGGCTACCATCCCTTAGAGTAACAAAAATATCAACAACAGACTACCTTCCATAATGATAAGGCTACCATCCATTGGAGTAACAAAGATATTGACAACATACTAACTTCCATAATGACTAGGCTACCATCCACTGGAATAACCAAAATCTCAACAACATACTACCTTCCATAATGACAAGGCTACCATCCAATGGAGTAACAAAAATATCGACAACAGACTACCTTCCATAATGACAAGGCTACCATCCATTATAGTAACAAAAATCTCTGCAACAGACTACCTTCCATAATGACAAGGCTACCATCCATTGGAGTAATAGAAATATCGACAACAAACTACCTTCCATAATTACATGGCTACCATCCGTTGGAGTAATAAAAACTCGACAACATACTACCTTCCGTAATGACAAGGCTACCATCCATTGTAGTAACAAAAATATTGACAATAGACTACCTTCCATAATGACAAGGCTACCATCCATTGGAATAAAAAAAATATCGATAACACACTACCTTCCATAATGACAAGGCTACCATCCCTTAGAGTATCAAAAATATCAACAACATACTACCTTCCATAATGACAAGGCTACCATCCATTTCAGTAACAAAGATATCGACAAAATACTAACTTCCATAGTGACAAGGCTATCATCCATTGGAGTAAAAAAAATCACGACAACAGACTACCTTCCATAATGACAAGGCTACCATCCAATCGAGTAACAAAAATCTCGACAATAGACAACCTTCGATAATGACAAGGCTGCCATCCGTTGGAGTAACAAAAATTTCGAAACAAAATACCTTCCATAGTGAATAGGCTACCATCCATTGGAATAATAAAAATCTCGACAACATACTATCTTCCATAATGACAAGGCTATTATCCAATGGAGTAACAAAGATATCGACAACATACTAACTTCAATAGTGACAAGGCTACCATCCATAGGAGTAACAAAAATCTCGACAACAGACTACCTTCCATAATGACAAGGCTACAATCCATTATAGTAATAAAAATCTCCGCAACAGACTACCTTCCATAATGACAAGGCTACCATCCATTATAGTAACAAAAATCTCCGCAACAGACTACCTTCCATAGTGACAAGGCTACCATCCATTGGAGTAATAGAAATATCGACAACAAACTACCTTCCATAATGACAAGGCTACCATCCGTTGGAGTAATAAAAACTCGACAACATACTACCTTCCGTAATGACAAGGCTACCATCCATTGTAGTAACAAAAATATTGACAATAAACTACCTTCCATAATGACAAGGCTACCATCCATTGGAATAAAAAAAAATATCGACAACACACTACCTTCCAATAATGACAAGGCTACCATCCCTTAGAGTAACAAAAATATCAACAACAGACTACCTTCCATAATGACAAGGCTACCATCCATTGGAGTAACAAAGATATCGACAACATACTAACTTCCATAGTGACAAGGCTACCATCCATAGGAGTAAAAAAAATCACGACAACAAACTACCTTCCATAATGACAAGGCTACCATCCATTGGAATTACAAAAATATCGACAACACACTACCTTCCATAATGACAAGGCTACCATCCAATGGAGTAACAAAAATCTCGACAACAGACTACCTTCGATAATGATAAGGCTGCCATTTGTTGGAGTAACAAAAATTTCGAAACAAACTACCTTCCATAATGACTAGGCTACCATCTCGACAACATATTATCTTCCATAATGACAAGGCTACCATCCAATGGAGTAACAAAAATCTCGACAACAGACTACCTTCCATAATGACAAGGATACAATCCATTATAGTAACAAAAATCTCCATAACAGACTACCTTCCATAATGACAAGGCTACCATCCATTGGAGTAACAAAAATCTCGACAACAGACTACTCTCCATATTGACAAGGCTACCATCTGTTGGAGTAACAAAAACTCGACAACATACTACCTTCCATAATGACTAGGCTACCATTCATTGTAGTAACAAAAATATCGACAATAGACTACCTTCCATAATGACAAGGCTACCATCCATTAGAGTAACAAAAATCTCGACAACAGACTACCTTCCATAATGACAATGCTACCATCCATTGGAATAACAAAAATATCTAAAACACACTACCTTCCATAATGACAAGGCTACCATCCCTTAGAGTAAGAAAACTCGACAACATACTACCTTCCATAATGACTAGGCTACCATCCATTGGAGTAACAAAGATATCGACAACATACTACCTTCCATAATGACAAGGCTACCATCCATTATAGTAACAAAAATCTCCGCAACAGACTACCTTCCATAGTGACAAGGCTACCATCCATTGGAGTAATAGAAATATCGACAACAAACTACCTTCCATAATGACAAGCCTACCATCCGTTGGAGTAATAAAAACTCGACAACATACTACCTTCCGTAATGACAAGGCTACCATCCATTGTAGTAACAAAAATATTGACAATAGACTACCTTCCATAATGACAAGGCTACCATCCATTGGAATAAAAAAAAATATCGACAGCACACTACCTTCCATAATGACAAGGCTACCATCCCTTAGAGTAACAAAAATATCAACAACAGACTACCTTCCATAATGACAAGGCTACCATCCATTGGAGTAACAAAGATATCGGCAACATACTAACTTCCATAGTGACAAGGCTACCATCCATAGGAGTAACAAAAATCACGACAACAAACTACCTTCCATAATGACAAGGCTACCATCCATTGGAATTACAAAAATATCGACAACACACTACCTTCCATAATGACAAGGCTACCATCCAATGGAGTAACAAAAATCTCGACAACAGACTACCTTCGATAATGATAAAGCTGCCATCCGTTGGAGTAACAAAAATTTCGAAACAAACTACCTTCCATAATGACTAGGCTACCATCTCGACAACATACTATCTTCCATAATGACAAGGCTACCATCCAATGGAGTAACAAAAATCTCGACAACAGACTACCTTCCATAATGACAAGGATACAATCCATTATAGTAACAAAAATCTCCATAACAAACTACCTTCCATAATGACAAGGCTACCATCCATTGGAGTAACAAAAATCTCGACAACAGACTACTCTCCATATTGACAAGGCTACCATCTGTTGGAGTAACAAAAACTCGACAACATACTACCTTCCATAATGACTAGGCTACCATTCATTGTAGTAACAAAAATATCGACAATAGATTACCTTCCATAATGACAAGGCTACCATCCATTGGAGTAACAAAAATCTCGACAACAGACTACCTTCCATAATGACAATGCTACCATCCATTGGAATAACAAAAATATCGACAACACACTACCTTCCATAATGACAAGGCTACCATCCCTTAGAGTAACAAAAACTCGACAACATACTACCTTCCATAATGACTAGGCTACCATCCATTGGAGTAACAAAGATATCGACAACATACTACCTTCCATAGTTACAAGGCTACCATCCATTGGAGTAAATAAAATCACGACAACAGACTACCTTCCATAATGACAAGGCTACCATCCATTGGAATAACAAAAATATCGACAACACACTACCTTCCATAATGACAAGGCTACCATCTGTTAGAGTAACAAAAATCTCGATAACATACTACCTTCCATAATGACAAGGGTACCATCATTGTAGTAACAAAAACATCAACAAGAGACTACCTTCCATAATGACAAGGCTACCATACATTAGAGTAACAAAAATCTCGACAATAGACTACCTTCCATAATGACTACCATCCATTGGAGTAACAAAGATATCAACAAGAGACTACCTTCCATAACGACAAGACTACAATCCATTGTAGTAACAAAAATCTCAACAACAGACTACCTTCCATAATGACAAGGCTACGATCCATTGTAGAAACAAAAATCTCGACGATAGACTATCTTCCATAATGACAAGGCTACCATCCATTAGAGTAACAAAAATCTCGACAACAGATTACCTTCCAGAATGACAAGGCTACCATCCAATGGAGTAAAAAAAATCTTGACAACAGACTACCTTCCATAATGGCAAGGCTACCATCCATTAGAGTAACAAAAATATGGGAAGCAGACTACCTTCCATAATGACAAGGCTACCATCCATTGGAGTAACAAAAATACCAACAAGAGACTAGCTTCCATAATGAAAGGCTACCATCCATTGGAGTAACAAAAATATCGACAATAGACTACCTTCGATAATGACAGGCTACCATCCATTGGATTAACAAAAATCTAGACAACATACTACCTACCATAATGACAAGGCTACCATCCAATGGAGTAACAAAAATCTCGACAATAGACTACCTTCCATAATGACAAGGCTACCATCTTTATAGTAACAAAACTCTCCACAACAAACTACATTCCATAATGACAAGGCTACCATTCGTTAGAGTAACAAAAATCTCGACAACATACTACCTTCCATAATGACAAGGGTACCATCATTGGAGTAAATAAAATATCCACAAGAGACTACCGTCAATAATGACAAGGCTACCATCCATTGGAGTAACTAAAATCTCGACAATAGACTACCTTCCATAATGACAAGGCTACCATCCCTTAGAGTAACAAAAATCTCGACAACGGACTACATTCCATAATGACAAGGCTACCATCCATTGGAGTAACAAAAAAAATCACGGCAACATACTACCTTCCATAATGACACGGCTACGATCCATTGGAATAACAAAAATATCGACAACACACTACCTTCCTTAATGACAGAGCTACCATCCAATGGAGTAACAAAAATCTCGGTAAAAGACTACCTTTCGTAATGACAAGTCTACCATCCATTGGAGTAACAAAAATATGAACAGCAGACTACCGTCCATAATGACAAGGCTACCATCCATTGGATTAACAGAAATCACAACAACAAACTACCTTCCATAATGACAAGGCTACCATCCATTGTAGTAACAAAAATCTCGACAACAGACTACCTTCCATAATGACATGGCTAAAATCCTTTGGAGTAACAAAAATCTCGACAACATACTACCTTCCATAATGACAAGGCTACCATCCAATGGAGTAACAAAAATGTCGACAACAGACTACCTTCCATAATGACAAGGCTACCATCCATTGGAGTAACAAAAATCTCGACAACAGACTACCTTCAATAATGACAAGGCTACCATCCGTTGGAGTAACAAAAATTTCGAAACAAACTAACTTCCATAATGACTAGGCTACCATCCACTCGAATAACCAAAATCTCAACAACGTACTACCTTCCATAATGACAAGGCTACCATCCAATGGAGTAACAAAAATATCGACAACAGACTACCTTCCATAATGACAAGGCTACCATCCATTATAGTAACAAAAATCTCTGCAACAGACTACCTTCCATAATGACAAGGCTACCATCCATTGGAGTAATAGAAATATCGACAACAAACAACCTTCCATAATTACAAGGCTACCATCCGTTGGAGTAATAAAAACTCGACAACATACTACCTTCCGTAATGACAAGGCTACCATCCATTATAGTAACAAAAATATTGACAATAGACTACCTTCCATAATGACAAGGCTACCATCCGTTGGAATAAAAACAATATCGACAACACACTACCTTCCATAATGACAAGGCTACCATCCCTTAGAGTATCAAAAATATCAACAACATACTACCTTCCATAATGACAAGGCTACCATCCATTTCAGTAACAAAGATATCGACAACATACTAACTTCCATAGTGACAAGGCTATCATCCATTGGAGTAAAAAAAATCACGACAACAGACTACTTTCCATAATGACAAGGCTACCATCCAATCGAGTAACAAAAATCTCGACAATAGACAACCTTCGATAATGACAAGGCTGCCATCCGTTGGAGTAACAAAAATTTCGAAACAAAATACCTTCCATAGTGAATAGGCTACCATCCATTGGAATAATAAAAATCTCGACAACATACTATCTTCCATAATGACAAGGCTACCATCCAATGGAGTAACAAAGATATCGACAACATACTAACTTCCATAGTGACAAGGCTACCATCCATAGGAGTAACAAAAATCTCGACAACAGACTACCTTCCATAATGACAACGCTACAATCCATTATAGTAACAAAAATCTCCGCAACAGACTACCTTCCATAATGACAAGGCTACCATCCATTATAGTAACAAAAATCTCCGCAACAGACTACCTTCCATAGTGACAAGGGTACCATCCATTGGAGTAATAGAAATATCGACAACAAACTACCTTCCATAATGACAAGGCTACCATCCGTTGGAGTAATAAAAACTCGACAACATACTACCTTCCGTAATGACAAGGCTACCATCCATTGTAGTAACAAAAATATTGACAAAGACTACCTTCCATAATGACAAGGCTACCATCCATTGGAATAAAAAAATATATCGACAACACACTACCTTCCAATAATGACAAGGCTACCATCCCTTAGAGTAACAAAAATATCAACAACAGACTACCTTCCATAATGATAAGGCTACCATCCATTGGAGTAACAAAGGTATCAACAACATACTAACTTCCATAATGACTAGGCTACCATCCACTGGAATAACCAAAATCTCAACAACATACTACCTTCCATAATGACAAGGCTACCATCCAATGGAGTAACAAAAATATCGACAACAGACTACCTTCCATAATGACAAGGCTACCATCCATTATAGTAACAAAAATCTCTGCAACAGACTACCTTCCATAATGACAAGGCTACCATCCATTGGAGTAATAGAAATATCGACAACAAACTACCTTCCATAATTACATGGCTACCATCCGTTGGAGTAATAAAAACTCGACAACATACTACCTTCCGTAATGACAAGGCTACCATCCATTGTAGTAACAAAAATATTGACAATAGACTACCTTCCATAATGACAAGGCTACCATCCATTGGAATAAAAAAAATATCGATAACACACTACCTTCCATAATGACAAGGCTACCATCCCTTAGAGTATCAAAAATATCAACAACATACTACCTTCCATAATGACCAGGCTACCATCCATTTCAGTAACAAAGATATCGACAAAATACTAACTTCCATAGTGACAAGGCTATCATCCATTGGAGTAAAAAAAATCACGACAACAGACTACCTTCCATAATGACAAGGCTACCATCCAATCGAGTAACAAAAATCTCGACAATAGACAACCTTCGATAATGACAAGGCTGCCATCCGTTGGAGTAACAAAAATTTCGAAACAAAATACCTTTCATAGTGAATAGGCTACCATCCATTGGAATAATAAAAATCTCGACAACATACTACCTTCCATAATTACAAGGCTACTATCCAATGGAGTAACAAAGATATCGACAACATACTAACTTCAATAGTGACAAGGCTACCATCCATAGGAGTAACAAAAATCTCGACAACAGACTACCTTCCATAATGACAAGGCTATAATCCATTATAGTAATAAAAATCTCCGCAACAGACTACCTTCCATAATGACAAGGCTACCATCCATTATAGTAACAAAAATCTCCGCAACAGACTACCTTCCATAGTGACAAGGCTACCATCCATTGGAGTAATAGAAATATCGACAACAAACTACCTTCCATAATGACAAGGCTACCATCCGTTGGAGTAATAAAAACTCGACAACATACTACCTTCCGTAATGACAAGGCTACCATCCATTGTAGTAACAAAAATATTGACAATAAACTACCTTCCATAATGACAAGGCTACCATCCATTGGAATAAAAAAAAATATCGACAACACACTACCTTCCAATAATGACAAGGCTACCATCCCTTAGAGTAACAAAAATATCAACAACAGACTACCTTCCATAATGACAAGGCTACCATCCATTGGAGTAACAAAGATATCGACAACATACTAACTTCCATAGTGACAAGGCTACCATCCATAGGAGTAAAAAAAATCACGACAACAAACTACCTTCCATAATGACAAGGCTACCATCCATTGGAATTACAAAAATATCGACAACACACTACCTTCCATAATGACAAGGCTACCATCCAATGGAGTAACAAAAATCTCGACAACAGACTACCTTCGATAATGATAAGGCTGCCATTTGTTGGAGTAACAAAAATTTCGAAACAAACTACCTTCCATAATGACTAGGCTACCATCTCGACAACATATTATCTTCCATAATGACAAGGCTACCATCCAATGGAGTAACAAAAATCTCGACAACAGACTACCTTCCATAATGACAAGGATACAATCCATTATAGTAACAAAAATCTCCATAACAGACTACCTTCCATAATGACAAGGCTACCATCCATTGGAGTAACAAAAATCTCGACAACAGACTACTCTCCATATTGACAAGGCTACCATCTGTTGGAGTAACAAAAACTCGACAACATACTACCTTCCATAATGACTAGGCTACCATTCATTGTAGTAACAAAAATATCGACAATAGACTACCTTCCATAATGACAAGGCTACCATCCATTAGAGTAACAAAAATCTCGACAACAGACTACCTTCCATAATGACAATGCTACCATCCATTGGAATAACAAAAATATTTAAAACACACTACCTTCCATAATGACAAGGCTACCATCCCTTAGAGTAAGAAAACTCGACAACATACTACCTTCCATAATGACTAGGCTACCATCCATTGGAGTAACAAAGATATCGACAACATACTACCTTCCATAGTGACAAGGCTACCATCCATTGGAGTAAATAAAATCACGACAACAGACTACCTTCCATAATGACAAGGCTACCATCCATTGGAATAACAAAAATATCGACAACACACTACCTTCCATAATGACAAGGCTACCATCCCTTAGAGTAACAAAAATCTCAACAACAGACTACCTTCCATAATGACAAGGCTACCATCCTTTGGAGTAACAAAGATATCGACAACATACTACCTTTCATAGTGACAAAGCTACCATCCATTGGAGTAAATAAAATCACGACAATAGACTACCTTCCATAATGACAAGGCTACCATCCCTTAGAGTAACAAAAATCTCGACAACGGACTACATTCCATAATGACAAGGCTACCATCCATTAGAGTAACAAAAAAAATCACGGCAACATACTACCTTCCATAATGACACGGCTACGATCCATTGGAATAACAAAAATATCGACAACACACTACCTTCCTTAATGACAGAGCTACCATCCAATGGAGTAACAAAAATCTCGGTAAAAGACTACCTTTCGTAATGACAAGTCTACCATCCATTGGAGTAACAAAAATATGAACAGCAGACTACCGTCCATAATGACAAGGCTACCATCCATTGGATTAACAGAAATCACAACAACAAACTACCTTCCATAATGACAAGGCTACCATCCATTGTAGTAACAAAAATCTCGACAACAGACTACCTTCCATAATGACAAGGCTAAAATCCTTTGGAGTAACAAAAATCTCGACAACATACTACCTTCCATAATGACAAGGCTACCATCCAATGGAGTAACAAAAATGTCGACAACAGACTACCTTCCATAATGACAAGGCTACCATCCATTGGAGTAACAAAAATCTCGACAACAGACTACCTTCAAGAATGACAAGGCTACCATCCGTTGGAGTAACAAAAATTTCGAAACAAACTAACTTCCATAATGACTAGGCTACCATCCACTGGAATAACCACAATCTCAACAACGTACTACCTTCCATAATGACAAGGCTACCATCCAATGGAGTAACAAAAATATCGACAACAGACTACCTTCCATAATGACAAGGCTACCATCCATTATAGTAACAAAAATCACTGCAACAGACTACCTTCCATAATGACAAGGCTACCATCCATTGGAGTAATAGAAATATCGACAACAAACTACCTTCCATAATTACAAGGCTACCATCCGTTGGAGTAGTAAAAACTCGACAACATACTACCTTCCGTAATTACAAGGCTACCATCCATTGTAGTAATAAAAATATTGACAATAGACTACCTTCCATAATGACAAGGCTACCATCCATTGGAATAAAAAAAATATCGACAACACACTACCTTCCATAATGACAAGGCTACCATCCCTTAGAGTATCAAAAATATCAACAACATACTACCTTCCATAATGACAAGGCTACCATCCATTTCAGTAACAAAGATATCGACAACATACTAACTTCCATAGTGACAAGGCTATCATCCATTGGAGTAAAAAAAATCACGACAACAGACTACCTTCCATAATGACAAGGCTACCATCCAATCGAGTAACAAAAATCTCGACAATAGACAACCTTCGATAATGACAAGGCTGCCATCCGTTGGAGTAACAAAAATTTCGAAACAAAATACCTTCCATAGTGAATAGGCTACCATCCATTGGAATAATATAAATCTCGACAACATACTATCTTCCTTAATGACAAGGCTACCATCCAATGGAGTAACAAAGATATCGACAACATACTAACTTCCATAGTGACAAGGCTACCATCCATAGGAGTAACAAAAATCTCGACAACAGACTACCTTCCATAATGACAAGGCTACAATCCATTATAGTAACAAAAATCTCTGCAACAGACTACCTTCCATAATGACAAGGCTACCATCCATTATAGTAACAAAAATCTCCGCAACAGACTACCTTCCATAGAGACAAGGCTACCATCCATTGGAGTAATAGAAATATCGACAACAAACTACCTTCCATAATGACAAGGCTACCATCCGTTGGAGTAATAAAAACTCGACAACATACTACCTTCCGTAATGACAAGGCTACCATCCATTGTAGTAACAAAAATATTGACAATAGACTACCTTCCATAATGACAAGGCTACCATCCATTGGAATAAAAAAAAATATCGACAACACACTACCTTCCAATAATGACAAGGCTACCATCCCTTAGAGTAACAAAAATATCAACAACAGACTACCTTCCATAATGACAAGGCTACCATCCATTGGAGTAACAAAGATATCGACAACATACTAACTTCCATAGTGACAAGGCTACCATCCATAGGAGTAAAAAAAATCACGACAACAAACTACCTTCCATAATGACAAGGCTACCATCCATTGGAATTACAAAAATATCGACAACACACTACCTTCCATAATGACAAGGCTACCATCCAATGGAGTAACAAAAATCTCGACAACAGACTACCTTCGATAATGATAAGGCTGCCATTTGTTGGAGTAACAAAAATTTCGAAACAAACTACCTTCCATAATGACGAGGCTACCATCTCGACAACATATTATCTTCCATAATGACAAGGCTACCATCCAATGGAGTAACAAAAATCTCGACAACAGACTACCTTCCATAATGACAGGGATACAATCCATTATAGTAACAAAAATCTCCATAACAGACTACCTTCCATATTGACAAGGCTACCATCTGTTGGAGTAACAAAAACTGGACAACATACTACCTTCCATAATGACTAGGCTACCATTCATTGTAGTAACAAAAATATCGACAATAGACTACCTTCCATAATGACAAGGCTACCATCCATTGGAGTAACAAAAATCTCGACAATAGACTACCTTCCATAATGACAATGCTACCATCCATTGGAATAACAAAAATATCGAAAACACACTACCTTCCATAATGACAAGGCTACCATCCCTTAGAGTAACAAAAACTCGACAACATACTACCTTCCATAATGACTAGGCTACCATCCTTTGGAGTAACAAAGATATCGACAACATACTACCTTCCATAGTGACAAGGCTACCATCCATTGGAGTAAATAAAATCACGACAACAGACTACCTTCCATAATGACAAGGCTACCATCCATTGGAATAACAAAAATATCGACAACACACTACCTTCCATAATGACAAGGCTACCATCCCTTAGAGTAACAAAAATCTCAACAACAGACTACCTTCCATAATGACAAGGCTACCATCCTTTGGAGTAACAAAGATATCGACAACATACTACCTTTCATAGTGACAAAGCTACCATCCATTGGAGTAAATAAAATCACGACAACAGACTACCTTCCATAATGACAAGGCTACCATCCATTGGAATAACAAAAATATCGACAACACACTACCTTCCATAATGACAAGGCTACCATCCAATGGAGTAACAAAAATCTCGACAACATACTACCTTCGATAATGACAAGGCTGCCATCTGTTGGAGTAACAAAAATTTCGAAACAAAATACCTTCCACAATGACTAGGCTACCATCCATTGGAATAATAAAAATCTCGACAACATACTATCTTCCATAATGACAAGGCTACCATCCAATGGAGTAACAAAAATCTCGACAACAGACTACCTTCCATAATGACATGGCTACAATCCATTGGAATAACAAAAATATCAACAACATACTACCTTTCATAATGACAAGGTTACCATCCAATTGGAGGAACAAAAATCTTGACAAAAGAATACCTTTCATAATGACAAGTCTACCATCCATTGGAGTAACAAAAATTTGAACAATAGACTACCGTCCTTAATGACAAGGCTACAATCCATTAGAGAAACAAAAATCACAATGACATAGTACCTTCCATAATGACAACGCTACCATCCATTGCAGTAACAAAAATCTCGACAACAGAGTACCTTCCATAATGGCAAGGCTACCATCCATTAGAGTAATAAAAATATGGACAGCAGACTACCATCCATAATGACAAGGCTACCATCCATTGGAGTAACAAAAATCTCGACAATAGACTACCTTCGATAATGACAGGCTACCATCCATTGGAGTAAAAAAATTTCGAAACAAACTACCTTCCATAATGACTAGGCTACCATCCATTGGAATAACAAAAATCTAGACAACATACTACCTTCCATAATGACAAGGCTACCATCCAATGGAGTAACAAAAATCTCGACAACAGACTACCTTCCATAATGACAAGGCTATCATCCATTAAAGTAACAAAAATCTCCACAACAGACTACCTTCCATAATGACAAGGCTACCATCCGTTGGAGTAACAAAAATCTCGATAACATACTACCTTCCATAATGACAAGGGTACCATCATTAGAGTAACAAAAACATCCACAAGAGACTACCTTCCATAATGACAAGGCTACAATCCATTGGACTATAAAAAATCTCGACAACAGACTACCTTCCATAATGACAAGGCTACCATCCATTAGAGTAACAAAAATCTCGACAATAGACTACCTTCCATAATGACTACCATCCATTGGAGTAACAAAGATATCGACAAGAGACTACCTTCCATAACGACAAGAATACAATCCATTGTAGTAACAAAAATCTCAACAACAGACTACCTTCCATAATGACAAGGCTACGATCCATTGTAGAAACAAAAATCTCGACGATAGACTATCTTCCATAATGACAAGGCTACCATCCATTGGAGTAACAAAAATCTCGACAACAGACTACCTTCCAGAATGACAAGGCTACCATCCAATGGAGTAAAAAAAATCTCGACAACAGACTACCTTCCATAATGGCAAGGCTACCATCCATTAGAGTAACAAAAATATGGGAAGCAGACTACCTTCCATAATGACAAGGCTACCATCCATTGGAGTAACAAAAATATCAACAAGAGACTAGCTTCCATAATGAAAGGCTACCATCCATTGGAGTAACAAAAATCTCGACAATAGACTACCTTCGATAATGACAGGCTACCATCCATTGGATTAACAAAAATCTAGACAACATACTACCTACCATAATGACAAGGCTACCATCGAATGGAGTAACAAAAATCTCGACAATAGACTACCTTCCATAATGACAAGGCTACCATCTTTATAGTACCAAAACTCTCCACAACAGACTACCTTCCATAATGACAAGGCTACCATTCGTTGGAGTAACAAAAATCTCGACAACATACTACCTTCCATAATGACAAGGGTACCATCATTGGAGTAAATAAAATATCCACAAGAGACTACCTTCAATAATGACAAGGCAACCATCCATTGGAGTAACAAAAATCTCGACAATAGACTACCTTCCATAATGACAAGGCTACCATCCCTTAGAGTAACAAAAATCTCGACAACGGACTACATTCCATAATGACAAGGCTACCATCCATTGGAGTAACAAAATAAATCACGGCAACATACTACCTTCCATAATGACACGGCTACGATCCATTGGAATAACAAAAATATCGACAACAAACTACCTTCCATAATGACAAGGCTACCATCCAATGGAGTAACAAAAATCTCGGTAAAAGACTACCTTTCGTAATGACAAGTCTACCATCCATTGGAGTAACAAAAATCTGAACAGCAGACTACCGTCCATAATGACAAGGCTACCATCCATTGGATTAACAAAAATCACAACAACAAACTACCTTCCATAATGAGAAGGCTACCATCCATTGTAGTAACAAAAATCTCGACAACAGACTACCTTCCATAATGACAAGGCTACAATCCTTTGGAGTAACAAAAATCTCGACAACATACTACCTTCCATAATGACAAGGCTACCATCCAATGGAGTAACAAAAATGTCGACAACAGACTACCTTCAATAATGACAAGGCTGCCATCCATTATAGTAACAAAAATCTCTGCAACAGACTACCTTCCATAATGACAAGGCTACCATCCATTGGAGTAATAGAAATCTCGACAACAAACTACCTTCCATAATGACAAGGCTACCATCCGTTGGAGTAATAAAAACTCGACAACATACTACCTTCCGTAATGTCAAGGCTACCATCCATTGTAGTAACAAAAATATTGACAATAGACTACCTTCCATAATGACAAGGCTACCATCCATTGGAATAAAAAAAATATCGACAACACACTACCTTCCATAATGACAAGGCTACCATCCCTTAGAGTATCAAAAATATCAACAACAGACTACCTTCCATAATGACAAGGCTACCATCCATTGGAGTAACAAAGATATTGACAACATACTAACTTCCATAGTGACAAGGCTATCATCCATTGGAGTAAAAAAAATCACGACAACAGACTACCTTCCATAATGACAAGGCTACCATCCAATGGAGTAACAAAAATCACGACAATAGACTACCTTCGATAATGACAAGGCTGCCATCCGTTGGAGTAACAAAAATTTCGAAACAAAATACCTTCCATAGTGAATAGGCTACCATCCATTGGAATAATAAAAATCTCGACAACATACTATCTTCCATAATGACAAGGCTACCATCCAATGGAGTAACAAAGATATCGACAACATACTAACTTCCATAGTGACAAGGCTACCATCCATAGGAGTAAAAAAAATCTCGACAACAGACTACCTTCCATAATGACAAGGCTACAATCCATTATAGTAACAAAAATCTCCATAACAGACTACCTTCCATAATGACAAGGCTACCATCCATTGGAGTAACTAAAATCTCGACAACAGACTACTCTCCATATTGACAAGGCTACCATCTGTTGGAGTAACTAAAACTCGACAACATACTACCTTCCATAATGACTAGGCTACCATTCAATGTAGTAACAAAAAATCCACAATAGACTACCTTCCATAATGACAAGGCTACCATCCATTGGAGTAACAAAAATCTTGACAACAGACTACCTTCCATAATGACAATGCTACCATCCATTGGAATAACAAAAATATCGACAACACACTACCTTCCATAATGACAAGGCTACCATCCCTTAGAGTAACAAAAATCTCAACAACACCCTACCTTCCATAATGACAAGGCTACCATCCATTGGAGTAACAAAGATATCGACAACATACTACCTTCCATAGTGACAAGGCTACCATCCATTGGAGTAAATAAAATCACGACAACAGACTACCTTCCATAATGACAAGGCTACAATCCATTGGAATAACAAAAATATCGATAACACACTACCTTCCATAATGACAAGGCTACCATCCAATGGAGTAACAAAAATCTCGACAACAGACTACCTTCGATAACGACAAGGCTGCCATCTGTTGGAGTAACAAAAATTTCGAAACAAAATACCTTCCATAATGAATAGGCTACCATCCATTGGAATAATAAAAATCTCGACAACATACTATCTTCCATAATGACAAGGCTACCATCCAATGGAGTAACAAAAATCTCGACAACAGACTACCTTCCATAATGACAAGGCTAAAATCCATTATAGTAACAAAAATCTCCGCAACAGACTACCTTCCATAATGACAAGGCTACCATCCATTATAGTAACAAAAATCTCCGCAACAGACTACCTTCCATAGTGACAAGGCTACCATCCATTGGAGTAATAGAAATATCGACAACAAACTACCTTCCATAATGACAAGGCTACCATCCGTTGGAGTAATAAAAACTCGAGAACATACTACCTTCCGTAATGACAAGGCTACCATCCATTGGAGTAACAAAAATCTCGACAACAAACTACCTTCGATAATGACAAGGCTGCCATTTGTTGGAGTAACAAAAATTTCGAAACAAAATACCTTCCATAATGAATAGGCTACCATCCATTGGAATAATGAAAATCTCGACAACATACTATCTTCCATAATCACAAGGCTACCATCCAATGGAGTAACAAAAATCTCGACAACAGACTACCTTCCATAATGACAAGGCTAAAATCCATTATAGTAACAAAAATCTCCACAACAGACTACCTTCCATAATGACAAGGCTACCATCCATTATAGTAACAAAAATCTCCGCAACAGACTACCTTCCATAGTGACAAGGCTACCATCCATTGGAGTAATAGAAATATCGACAACAAACTACCTTCCATAATGACAAGGCTACCATCCGTTGGAGTAACAAAAACTCGACAAGAGACTACCCTCCATAATGACAATGATACCATCCATTGGAATAACAAAAATATCGACAACACACTACCTTCCATAATGACAAGGCTACCATCCCTTAGAGTAACAAAAATCTCAACAACAGACTTCCTTCCATAATGACAAGACTACCATCCATTGGAGTAACAAAAATCTCGACAACAGACTACCTTCCATAATGACAAGGCTACAATCCATTATAGTAACAAAAATCTCCATAACTGACTACCTTCCATAATGACAAGGCTACCATCCATTGGAATAACAAAAATATCGACAACACACTACCTTCCATAATGACAAGGCTACCATCCGTTGGAGTAACAAAAATCTCGATAACATACTACCTTCCATAATGACAAGGGTACCATCATTGGAGTAAGAAAAACATCCACAAGAGACTACCTTCCATAATGACAAGGCTACCATCCATTGGAGTAACAAAAATCTCGACAACAGACTACCTTCCATAATGACAATTCTACCATCCATTGGAATAACAAAAATATTGTCAACACACTACCTTTTATAATGACAAGGCTACCATCCCTTAGAGTAACAAAAATCTCAACAACAGACTACCTTCCATAATGACAAGGCTACCATCCATTGGAGTAACAAAGATATCGACAACATACTACCTTCCATAGTGACAAGGCTACCATCCATTGGAGTAAATAAAATGACGACAACAGACTACCTTCCATAATGACAAGGCTACAATCCATTGGAATAACAAAAATATCGACAACACACTACCTTCCATAATGACAAGGCTACCATCCAATGGAGTAACAAAAATCTCGACAACAGACTACCTTCGATAATGACAAGGCTGCCATCCGTTGTAGTAACAAAAATTTCGAAACAAAATACCTTCCATAATGACTAGGCTACCATCCATTGGAATAATAAAAATCTCGACAACATACTATCTTCCATAATGACAAGTCTACCATCCAATGGAGTAACAAAAATCTCGACAACAAACTACCTTCCATAATGACAAGGCTACAATCCATTATAGTAACAAAAATCTCCGCAACAGACTACCTTCCATAATGACAAGGCTACCATCCATCATAGTAACAAAAATCTCCGCAACAGATTACCTTCCATAGTGACAAGGCTACCATCCACTGGAGTAATAGAAATATCGACAATAAACTACCTTCCATAATGACAAGGCTACCATCCAATGGAGTACCAGAAATCTCGACAACAGACTACCTTCCATAATGACAAGGCTACAATCCATTATAGTAACAAAAATCTCCATAACAGACTACCTTCCATAATGACAAGGCTACCATCCATTGGAGTAACAAAAATCTCGACAACAGACTACTCCCCATATTGACAAGGCTACCATCTGTTGGAGTAACAAAAACTCGACAACATACTACCTTCCATAATGAGAAGGCTACCATTCATTGTAGTAACTAAAATATCGATAATAGACTACCTTCCATAATGACAAGGCTACCATCCATTGGAGTAACAAAAATCTCGACAATAGACTACCTTCCATAATGACAATTCTACCATCCATTGGAATAACAAAAATATCGACAACACACTACCTTCCATAATGACAAGGCTACCATCCCTTAGAGTAACAAAAATCTCAACAACAGACTACCTTCCATAATGACAAGGCTACGATCCATTGGAGTAACAAAGATATCGACAACATACTACCTTCCATAGTGACAAGGCTACCATCCATTGGAGTAAATAAAATCATGACAACAGACTACCTTCCATAATGACAAGGCTACCATCCATTGGAATAACAAAAATATCGACAACACACTACCTTCCATAATGACAAGGCTACCATCCAATGGAGTAACAAAAATCTCGACAACAGACTACCTTCGATAATGATAAGGCTGCCATCCGTTGGAGTAACAAAAATTTCGAAACAAAATACCTTCCATAATGACTAGGCTACCATCCATTGGAATAATAAAAATCTTGACAACATACTATCTTCCATAATGACAAGGCTACCATCCAATGGAGTAACAAAAATCTCGACAACAAACTACCTTCCATAATGACAAGGCTACAATCCATTATAGTAACAAAAATCTCCGCAACAGACTACCTTCCATAATGACAAGGCTACCATCCATCATAGTAACAAAAATCTCCGCAACAGACTACCTTCCATAGTGACAAGGCTACCATCCATTGGAGTAATAGAAATATCGACAACAAACTACCTTCCATAATGACAATGCTACCATCCGTTGGAGTAATAAAAACTCGACAACATACTACCTTCCGTAATGACAAGGCTACCATCCATTGTAGTAACAAAAATATTGGCAATAGACTACCTTCCATAATGACAAGGCTACCATCCATTGGAATAAATAAAAATATCGACAACACACTACCTTCCATAATGACAAGGCTACCATCCCTAAGAGTAACAAAAATATCAACAACAGACTACCTTCCATAATGACAAGGCTACCATCCATTGGAGTAACAAAGATATCGACAACACACTACCTTCCATAATGACAAGGCTACCATCCGTTGGAGTAACAAAAATCTCGATAACATACTACCTTCCATAATGACAAGGGTACCATCATTGGAGTAACAAAAACATTCACAAGAGACTACCTTCCATAATGACAAGGCTACCATCCATTGGAGTAACAAAAATCTTGACAACAAACTACCTTCCATAATGACAATGCTACCATCCATTGGAATAACAAAAATATCGACAACACACTACCTTCCATAATGACAAGGCTACCATCCCTTAGAGTAACAAAAATCTCAACAACACACTACCTTCCATAATGACAAGGCTACCATCCAATGGAGTAACAAAAATCTCGACAACAGACTACCTTCGATAATGACAAGGCTGCCATCCGTTGGAGTAACAAAAATTTCGAAACAAAATACCTTCCATAATGACTAGGCTACCATCCATTGGAATAATAAAAATCTCGACAACATACTATCTTCCATAATGACAAGTCTACCATCCAATGGAGTAACAAAAATCTCGACAACAAACTACCTTCCATAATGACAAGGCTACAATCCATTATAGTAACAAAAATCTCCGCAACAGACTACCTTCCATAATGACAAGGCTACCATCCATCATAGTAACAAAAATCTCCGCAACAGACTACCTTCCATAGTGACAAGGCTACCATCCATTGGAGTAATAGAAATATCGACAATAAACTACCTTCCATAATGACAAGGCTACCATCCAATGGAGTACCAAAAATCTCGACAACAGACTACCTTCCATAATGACAAGGCTACAATCCATTATGGTAACAAAAATCTTCATAACAGACTACCTTCCATAATGACAAGGCTACCATCCATTGGAGTAACAAAAATCTCGACAACAGACTACTCCCCATATTGACAAGGCTACCATCTGTTGGAGTAACAAAAACTCGACAACATACTACCTTCCATAATGACTAGGCTACCATTCATTGTAGTAACTAAAATATCGATAATAGACTACCTTCCATAATGACAAGGCTACCATCCATTGGAGTAACAAAAATCTCGACAACAGACTACCTTCCATAATGACAATTCTACCATCCATTGGAATAATAAAAATATCGACAACACACTACCTTCCATAATGACAAGACTACCATCCCTTAGAGTAACAAAAATTTCAACAACAGACTACCTTCCATAATGACAAGGCTACGATCCATTGGAGTAACAAAGATATCGACAACATACTACCTTCCATAGTGACAAGGCTACCATCCATTGGAGTAAATAAAATCATGACAACAGACTACCTTCCATAATGACAAGGCTACCATCCATTGGAATAACAAAAATATCGACAACACACTACCTTCCATAATGACAAGGCTACCATCCAATGGAGTAACAAAAATCTCGACAATAGACTACCTTCGATAATGATAAGGCTGCCATCCGTTGGAGTAACAAAAATTTCGAAACAAAATACCTTCCATAATGACTAGGCTACCATCCATTGGAATAATAAAAATCTTGACAACATACTATCTTCCATAATGACAAGGCTACCATCCAATGGAGTAACAAAAATCTCGACAACAAACTACCTTCCATAATGACAAGGCTACAATCCATTATAGTAACAAAAATCTCCGCAACAGACTACCTTCCATAATGACAAGGCTACCATCCATCATAGTAACAAAAATCTCCGCAACAGACTACCTTCCATAGTGACAAGGCTACCATCCATTGGAGTAATAGAAATATCGACAACAAACTACCTTCCATAATGACAATGCTACCATCCGTTGGAGTAATAAAAACTCGACAACATACTACCTTCCGTAATGACAAGGCTACCATCCATTGTAGTAACAAAAATATTGGCAATAGACTACCTTCCATAATGACAAGGCTACCATCCATTGGAGTAAAAAAAAATATCGACAACACACTACCTTCCATAATGACAAGGCTACCATCCCTAAGAGTAACAAAAATATCAACAACAGACTACCTTCCATAATGACAAGGCTACCATCCATTGGAGTAACAAAGATATCGACAACACACTACCTTCCATAATGACAAGGCTACCATCCGTTGGAGTAACAAAAATCTCGATAACATACTACCTTCCATAATGACAAGGGTACCATCATTGGAGTAACAAAAACATTCACAAGAGACTACCTTCCATAATGACAAGGCTACCATCCTTTGGAGTAACAAAAATCTTGACAACAGACTACCTTCCATAATGACAATGCTACCATCCATTGGAATAACAAAAATATCGACAACACACTACCTTCCATAATGACAAGGCTACCATCCCTTAGAGTAACAAAAATCTCAACAACACACTACCTTCCATAATGACAAGGCTACCATCCAATGGAGTAACAAAAATCTCGACAACAGACTACCTTCGATAATGACAAGGCTGCCATCCGTTGGAGTAACAAAAATTTCGAAACAAAATACCTTCCATAATGACTAGGCTACCATCCATTGGAATAATAAAAATCTCGACAACATACTATCTTCCATAATGACAAGTCTACCATCCAATGGAGTAACAAAAATCTCGACAACAAACTACCTTCCATAATGACAAGGCTACAATCCATTATAGTAACAAAAATCTCCGCAACAGACTACCTTCCATAATGACAAGGCTACCATCCATCATAGTAACAAAAATCTCCGCAACAGACTACCTTCCATAGTGACAAGGCTACCATCCATTGGAGTAATAGAAATATCGACAATAAACTACCTTCCATAATGACAAGGCTACCATCCAATGGAGTACCAAAAATCTCGACAACAGACTACCTTCCATAATGACAAGGCTACAATCCATTATGGTAACAAAAATCTCCATAACAGACTACCTTCCTTAATGACAAGGCTACCATCCATTGGAGTAACAAAAATCTCGACAACAGACTACTCCCCATATTGACAAGGCTACCATCTGTTGGAGTAACAAAAACTCGACAACATACTACCTTCCATAATGACTAGGCTACCATTCATTGTAGTAACTAAAATATCGATAATAGACTACCTTCCATAATGACAAGGCTACCATCCATTGGAGTAACAAAAATCTCGACAACAGACTACCTTCCATAATGACAATTCTACCATCCATTGGAATAATAAAAATATCGACAACACACTACCTTCCATAATGACAAGACTACCATCCCTTAGAGTAACAAAAATTTCAACAACAGACTACCTTCCATAATGACAAGGCTACGATCCATTGGAGTAACAAAGATATCGACAACATACTACCTTCCATAGTGACAAGGCTACCATCCATTGGAGTAAATAAAATCATGACAACAGACTACCTTCCATAATGACAAGGCTACCATCCATTGGAATAACAAAAATATCGACAACACACTACCTTCCATAATGACAAGGCTACCATCCAATGGAGTAACAAAAATCTCGACAACAGACTACCTTCGATAATGATAAGGCTGCCATCCGTTGGAGTAACAAAAATTTCGAAACAAAATACCTTCCATAATGACTAGGCTACCATCCATTGGAATAATAAAAATCTTGACAACATACTATCTTCCATAATGACAAGGCTACCATCCAATGGAGTAACAAAAATCTCGACAACAAACTACCTTCCATAATGACAAGGCTACAATCCATTATAGTAACAAAAATCTCCGCAACAGACTACCTTCCATAATGACAAGGCTACCATCCATCATAGTAACAAAAATCTCCGCAACAGACTACCTTCCATAGTGACAAGGCTACCATCCATTGGAGTAATAGAAATATCGACAACAAACTACCTTCCATAATGACAATGCTACCATCCGTTGGAGTAATAAAAACTCGACAACATACTACCTTCCGTAATGACAAGGCTACCATCCATTGTAGTAACAAAAATATTGGCAATAGACTACCTTCCATAATGACAAGGCTACCATCCATTGGAGTAAAAAAAAATATCGACAACACACTACCTTCCATAATGACAAGGCTACCATCCCTAAGAGTAACAAAAATATCAACAACAGACTACCTTCCATAATGACAAGGCTACCATCCATTGGAGTAACAAAGATATCGACAACACACTACCTTCCATAATGACAAGGCTACCATCCGTTGGAGTAACAAAAATCTCGATAACATACTACCTTCCATAATGACAAGGGTACCATCATTGGAGTAACAAAAACATTCACAAGAGACTACCTTCCATAATGACAAGGCTACCATCCTTTGGAGTAACAAAAATCTTGACAACAGACTACCTTCCATAATGACAATGCTACCATCCATTGGAATAACAAAAATATCGACAACACACTACCTTCCATAATGACAAGGCTACCATCCCTTAGAGTAACAAAAATCTCAACAACACACTACCTTCCATAATGACAAGGCTACCATCCAATGGAGTAACAAAAATCTCGACAACAGACTACCTTCGATAATGACAAGGCTGCCATCCGTTGGAGTAACAAAAATTTCGAAACAAAATACCTTCCATAATGACTAGGCTACCATCCATTGGAATAATAAAAATCTCGACAACATACTATCTTCCATAATGACAAGTCTACCATCCAATGGAGTAACAAAAATCTCGACAACAAACTACCTTCCATAATGACAAGGCTACAATCCATTATAGTAACAAAAATCTCCGCAACAGACTACCTTCCATAATGACAAGGCTACCATCCATCATAGTAACAAAAATCTCCGCAACAGACTACCTTCCATAGTGACAAGGCTACCATCCATTGGAGTAATAGAAATATCGACAATAAACTACCTTCCATAATGACAAGGCTACCATCCAATGGAGTACCAAAAATCTCGACAACAGACTACCTTCCATAATGACAAGGCTACAATCCATTATGGTAACAAAAATCTCCATAACAGACTACCTTCCTTAATGACAAGGCTACCATCCATTGGAGTAACAAAAATCTCGACAACAGACTACTCCCCATATTGACAAGGCTACCATCTGTTGGAGTAACAAAAACTCGACAACATACTACCTTCCATAATGACTAGGCTACCATTCATTGTAGTAACTAAAATATCGATAATAGACTACCTTCCATAATGACAAGGCTACCATCCATTGGAGTAACAAAAATCTCGACAACAGACTACCTTCCATAATGACAATTCTACCATCCATTGGAATAATAAAAATATCGACAACACACTACCTTCCATAATGACAAGGCTACCATCCCTTAGAGTAACAAAAATCTCAACAACAGACTACCTTCCATAATGACAAGGCTACGATCCATTGGAGTAATAAAGATATCGACAACATACTACCTTCCATAGTGACAAGGCTACCATCCATTGGAGTAAATAAAATCATGACAACAGACTACCTTCCATAATGACAAGGCTACCATCCATTGGAATAACAAAAATATCGACAACACACTACCTTCCATAATGACAAGGCTACCATCCAATGGAGTAACAAAAATCTCGACAACAGACTACCTTCGATAATGATAAGGCTGCCATCCGTTGGAGTAACAAAAATTTCGAAACAAAATACCTTCCATAATGACTAGGCTACCATCCATTGGAATAATAAAAATCTTGACAACATACTATCTTCCATAATGACAAGGCTACCATCCAATGGAGTAACAAAAATCTCGACAACAAACTACCTTCCATAATGACAAGGCTACAATCCATTATAGTAACAAAAATCTCCGCAACAGACTACCTTCCATAATGACAAGGCTACCATCCATCATAGTAACAAAAATCTCCGCAACAGACTACCTTCCATAGTGACAAGGCTACCATCCATTGGAGTAATAGAAATATCGACAACAAACTACCTTCCATAATGACAATGCTACCATCCGTTGGAGTAATAAAAACTCGACAACATACTACCTTCCGTAATGACAAGGCTACCATCCATTGTAGTAACAAAAATATTGGCAATAGACTACCTTCCATAATGACAAGGCTACCATCCATTGGAGTAAAAAAAAATATCGACAACACACTACCTTCCATAATGACAAGGCTACCATCCCTAAGAGTAACAAAAATATCAACAACAGACTACCTTCCATAATGACAAGGCTACCATCCATTGGAGTAACAAAGATATCGACAACACACTACCTTCCATAATGACAAGGCTACCATCCGTTGGAGTAACAAAAATCTTGATAACATACTACCTTCCATAATGACAAGGGTACCATCATTGGAGTAACAAAAACATCCACAAGAGACTACCTTCCATAATGACATGGCTACCATCCATTGGAGTAACAAAAATCTTGACAACAAACTACCTTCCATAATGACAATGCTACCATCCATTGGAATAACAAAAATATCGACAACACACTACCTTCCATAATGACAAGGCTACCATCCCTTAGAGTAACAAAAATCTCAACAACAAACTACCTTCCATAATGACAAGGCTACCATCCATTGGAGTAACAAAGATATCGACAACATACTACCTTCCATAGTGACAAGGCTACCATCCATTGGAGTAAATAAAATCACGACAACAGACTACCTTCCATAATGACAAGGCTACAATCCATTGGAATAACAAAAATATCGATAACACACTACCTTCCATAATGACAAGGCTACCATCCAATGGAGTAACAAAAATCTCGACAACAGACTACCTTCGATAACGACAAGGCTGCCATCTGTTGGAGTAACAAAAATTTCGAAACAAAATACCTTCCATAATGAATAGGCTACCATCCATTGGAATAATAAAAATCTCGACAACATACTATCTTCCAAAATGACAAGGCTACCATCCAATGGAGTAACAAAAATCTCGACAACAGACTACCTTCCATAATGACAAGGCTAAAATCCATTATAGTAACAAAAATCTCCGCAACAGACTACCTTCCATAATGACAAGGCTACCATCCATTATAGTAACAAAAATCTCCGCAACAGACTACCTTCCATAGTGACAAGGCTACCATCCATTGGAGTAATAGAAATATCGACAACAAACTACCTTCCATAATGACAAGGATACCATCCGTTGGAGTAATAAAAACTCGAGAACATACTACCTTCCGTAATGACAAGGCTACCATCCATTGGAGTAACAAAAATCTCGACAACAGACTACCTTCGATAATGACAAGGCTGCCATTTGTTGGAGTAACAAAAATTTCGAAACAAAATACCTTCCATAATGAATAGGCTACCATCCATTGGAATAATTAAAATCTCGACAACATACTATCTTCCATAATCACAAGGCTACCATCCAATGGAGTAACAAAAATCTCGACAACAGACTACCTTCCATAATGACAAGGCTAAAATCCATTATAGTAACAAAAATCTCCGCAACAGACTACCTTCCATAATGACAAGGCTACCATCCATTATAGTAACAAAAATCTCCGCAACAGACTACCTTCCATAGTGACAAGGCTACCATCCATTGGAGTAATAGAAATATCGACAACAAACTACCTTCCATAATGACAAGGCTACCATCCCTTGGAGTAATAAAAACTCGATAACATACTACCTTCCGTAATGACAAGGCTACCATCCATTGGAGTAACAAAAATCTCGACAAGAGACTACCTTCCATAATGACAATGCTACCATCCATTGGAATAACAAAAATATCGACAACACACTACCTTCCATAATGACAAGGCTACCATCCCTTAGAGTAACAAAAATCTCAACAACAGACTACCTTCCATAATGACAAGACTACCATCCATTGGAGTAACAAAGATATCGACAACATACTAACTTCCATAGTGACAAGGCTACCATCCATAGGAGTAAAAAAAATCACGACAACAAACTACCTTCCATAATGACAAGGCTACGATCCATTGGAGTAACAAAGATATCGACAACATACTACCTTCCATAGTGACAAGGCTACCATCCATTGGAGTAAATAAAATCACGACAACAGACTACCTTCCATAATGACAAGGCTACCATCCATTGGAATAACAAAAATATCGACAACACACTACCTTCCATAATGACAAGGCTACCATCCAATGAAGTAACAAAAATCTCGACAATAGACTACCTTCGATAATGATAAGGCTGCCATCCGTTGGAGTAACAAAAATTTCGAAACAAAATACCTTCCATAATGACTAGGCTACCATCCATTGGAATAATAAAAATCTTGACAACATACTATCTTCCATAATGACAAGGCTACCATCCAATGGAGTAACAAAAATCTCGACAACAAACTACCTTCCATAATGACAAGGCTACAATCCATTATAGTAACAAAAATCTCTGCAACAGACTACCTTCCATAATGACAAGGCTACCATCCATCATAGTAACAGAAATCTACGCAACAGACTACCTTCCATAGTGACAAGGCTACCATCCATTGGAGTAATAGAAATATCGACAACAAACTACCTTCCATAATGACAATGCTACCATCCGTTGGAGTAATAAAAACTCGACAACATACTACCTTCCGTAATGACAAGGCTACCATCCACTGTAGTAACAAAAATATTGGCAATAGACTACGTTCCATAATGACAAGGCTACCATCCATTGGAATAAAAAAAAATATCGACAACACACTACCTTCCATAATGACAAGGCTACCATCCGTTGGAGTAACAAAAATCTTGATAACATACTACCTTCCATAATGACAAGGGTACCATCATTGGAGTAACAAAAACATCCACAAGAGACTACCTTCCATAATGACAAGGCTACCATCCATTGGAGTAACAAAAATCTTGACAACAGACTACCTTCCATAATGACAATGCTACCATCCATTGGAATAACAAAAATATCGACAACACACTACCTTCCATAATGACAAGGCTACCATCCCTTAGAGTAACAAAAATCTCAACAACACACTACCTTCCATAATGACAAGGCTACCATCCAATGGAGTAACAAAAATCTCGACAACAGACTACCTTCGTTAATGACAAGGCTGCCATCCGTTGGAGTAACAAAAATTTCGAAACAAAATACCTTCCATAATGACTAGGCTACCATCCATTGGAATAATAAAAATCTCGACAACATACTATCTTCCATAATGACAAGTCTACCATCCAATGGAGTAACAAAAATCTCGACAACAAACTACCTTCCATAATGACAAGGCTACAATCCATTATAGTAACAAAAATCTCCGCAACAGACTACCTTCCATAATGACAAGGCTACCATCCATCATAGTAACAAAAATATCCGCAACAGACTACCTTCCATAGTGACAAGGCTACCATCCATTGGAGTAATAGAAATATCGACAATAAACTACTTTCCATAATGACAAGGCTACCATCCAATGGAGTAGCAAAAATCTCGACAACAGACTACCTTCCATAATGACAAGGCTACAATCCATTATGGTAACAAAAATCTCCATAACAGACTACCTTCCTAAATGACAAGGCTACCATCCATTGGAGTAACAAAAATCTCGACAACAGACTACTCCCCATATTGACAAGGCTACCATCTGTTGGAGTAACAAAAACTCGACAACATACTACCTTCCATAATGACTAGGCTACCATTCATTATAGTAACTAAAATATCGATAATAGACTACCTTCCATAATGACAAGGCTACCATCCATTGGAGTAACAAAAATCTCGACAACAGACTACCTTCCATAATGACAATTCTACCATCCATTGGAATAACAAAAATATCGACAACACACTACCTTCCATAATGACAAGGCTACCATCCCTTAGAGTAACAAAAATCTCAACAACAGACTACCTTCCATAATGACAAGGCTACGATCCATTGGAGTAACAAAGATATCGACAACATACTACCTTCCATAGTGACAAGGCTACCATCCATTGGAGTAAATAAAATCACGACAACAGACTACCTTCCATAATGACAAGGGTACCATCATTGGAGTAACAAAAACATCCACAAGAGACTACCTTCCATAATGACATGGCTACCATCCATTGGAGTAACAAAAATCTTGACAACAGACTACCTTCCATAATGACAATGCTACCATCCATTGGAATAACAAAAATATCGACAACACACTACCTTCCATAATGACAAGGCTACCATCCCTTAGAGTAACAAAAATCTCAACAACAAACTACCTTCCATAATGACAAGGCTACCATCCATTGGAGTAACAAAGATATCGACAACATACTACCTTCCATAGTGACAAGGCTACCATCCATTGGAGTAAATAAAATCACGACAACAGACTACCTTCCATAATGACAAGGCTACAATCCATTGGAATAACAAAAATATCGATAACACACTACCTTCCATAATGACAAGGCTACCATCCAATGGAGTAACAAAAATCTCGACAACAGGCTACCTTCGATAACGACAAGGCTGCCATCTGTTGGAGTAACAAAAATTTCGAAACAAAATACCTTCCATAATGAATAGGCTACCATCCATTGGAATAATAAAAATCTCGACAACATACTATCTTCCATAATGACAAGGCTACCATCCAATGGAGTAACAAAAATCTCGACAACAGACTACCTTCCATAATGACAAGGCTAAAATCCATTATAGTAACAAAAATCTCCGCAACAGACTACCTTCCATAATGACAAGGCTACCATCCATTATAGTAACAAAAATCTCCGCAACAGACTACCTTCCATAGTGACAAGGATACCATCCATTGGAGTAATAGAAATATCGACAACAAACTACCTTCCATAATGACAAGGATACCATCCGTTGGAGTAATAAAAACTCGAGAACATACTACCTTCCGTAATGACAAGGCTACCATCCATTGGAGTAACAAAAATCTCGACAACAGACTACCTTCGATAATGACAAGGCTGCCATTTGTTGGAGTAACAAAAATTTCGAAACAAAATACCTTCCATAATGAATAGGCTACCATCCATTGGAATAATTAAAATCTCGACAACATACTATCTTCCATAATCACAAGGCTACCATCCAATGGAGTAACAAAAATCTCGACAACAGACTACCTTCCATAATGACAAGGCTAAAATCCATTATAGTAACAAAAATCTCCGCAACAGACTACCTTCCATAATGACAAGGCTACCATCCATTATAGTAACAAAAATCTCCGCAACAGACTACCTTCCATAGTGACAAGGCTACCATCCATTGGAGTAATAGAAATATCGACAACAAACTACCTTCCATAATGACAAGGCTACCATCCCTTGGAGTAATAAAAACTCGATAACATACTACCTTCCGTAATGACAAGGCTACCATCCATTGGAGTAACAAAAATCTCGACAAGAGACTACCTTCCATAATGACAATGCTACCATCCATTGGAATAACAAAAATATCGACAACACACTACCTTCCATAATGACAAGGCTACCATCCCTTAGAGTAACAAAAATCTCAACAACAGACTACCTTCCATAATGACAAGACTACCATCCATTGGAGTAACAAAGATATCGACAACATACTAACTTCCATAGTGACAAGGCTACCATCCATAGGAGTAAAAAAAATCACGACAACAAACTACCTTCCATAATGACAAGGCTACGATCCATTGGAGTAACAAAGATTTCGACAACATACTACCTTCCATAGTGACAAGGCTACCATCCATTGGAGTAAATAAAATCACGACAACAGACTACCTTCCATAATGACAAGGCTACCATCCATTGGAATAACAAAAATATCGACAACACACTACCTTCCATAATGACAAGGCTACCATCCAATGGAGTAACAAAAATCTCGACAACAGACTACCTTCGATAATGATAAGGCTGCCATCCGTTGGAGTAACAAAAATTTCGAAACAAAATACCTTCCATAATGACTAGGCTACCATCCATTGGAATAATAAAAATCTTGACAACATACTATCTTCCATAATGACAAGGCTACCATCCAATGGAGTAACAAAAATCTCGACAACAAACTACCTTCCATAATGACAAGGCTACAATCCATTATAGTAACAAAAATCTCTGCAACAGACTACCTTCCATAATGACAAGGCTACCATCCATCATAGTAACAAAAATCTCCCCAACAGACTACCTTCCATAGTGACAAGGCTACCATCCATTGGAGTAATAGAAATATCGACAACAAACTACCTTCCATAATGACAATGCTACCATCCGTTGGAGTAATAAAAACTCGACAACATACTACCTTCCGTAATGACAAGGCTACCATCCATTGTAGTAACAAAAATATTGGCAATAGACTACCTTCCATAATGACAAGGCTACCATCCATTGGAATAAAAAAAAATATCGACAACACACTACCTTCCATAATGACAAGGCTACCATCCCTAAGAGTAACAAAAATATCAACAACAGACTACCTTCCATAATGACAAGGCTACCATCTATTGGAGTAACAAAGATATCGACAACACACTACCTTCCATAATGACAAGGCTACCATCCGTTGGAGTAACAAAAATCTTGATAACATACTACCTTCCATAATGACAAGGGTACCATCATTGGAGTAACAAAAACATCCACAAGAGACTACCTTCCATAATGACAAGGCTACCATCCATTGGAGTAACAAAAATCTTGACAACAGACTACCTTCCATAATGACAATGCTACCATCCATTGGAATAACAAAAATATCAACAACACACTACCTTCCATAATGACAAGGCTACCATCCCTTAGAGTAACAAAAATCTCAACAACACACTACCTTCCATAATGACAAGGCTACCATCCAATGGAGTAACAAAAATCTCGACAACAGACTACCTTCGATAATGACAAGGCTGCCATCCGTTGGAGTAACAAAAATTTCGAAACAAAATACCTTCCATAATGACTAGGCTACCATCCATTGGAATAATAAAAATCTCGACAACATACTATCTTCCATAATGACAAGTCTACCATCCAATGGAGTAACAAAAATCTCGACAACAAACTACCTTCCATAATGACAAGGCTACAATCCATTATAGTAACAAAAATCTCCGCAACAGACTACCTTCCATAATGACAAGGCTACCATCCATCATAGTAACAAAAATATCCGCAACAGACTACCTTCCATAGTGACAAGGCTACCATCCATTGGAGTAATAGAAATATCGACAATAAACTACTTTCCATAATGACAAGGCTACCATCCAATGGAGTACCAAAAATCTCGACAACAGACTACCTTCCATAATGACAAGGCTACAATCCATTATGGTAACAAAAATCTCCATAACAGACTACCTTCCATAATGACAAGGCTACCATCCATTGGAGTAACAAAAATCTCGACAACAGACTACTCCCCATATTGACAAGGCTACCATCTGTTGGAGTAACAAAAACTCGACAACATACTACCTTCCATAATGACTAGGCTACCATTCATTATAGTAACTAAAATATCGATAATAGACTACCTTCCATAATGACAAGGCTACCATCCATTGGAGTAACAAAAATCTCGACAACAGACTACCTTCCATAATGACAATTCTACCATCCATTGGAATAACAAAAATATCGGCAACACACTACCTTCCATAATGACAAGGCTACCATCCCTTAGAGTAACAAAAATCTCAACAACAGACTACCTTCCATAATGACAAGGCTACGATCCATTGGAGTAACAAAGATATCGACAACATACTACCTTCCATAGTGACAAGGCTACCATCCATTGGAGTAAATAAAATCACGACAACAGACTACCTTCCATAATGACAAGGGTACCATCATTGGAGTAACAAAAACATCCACAAGAGACTACCTTCCATAATGACATGGCTACCATCCATTGGAGTAACAAAAATCTTGACAACAGACTACCTTCCATAATGACAATGCTACCATCCATTGGAATAACAAAAATATCGACAACACACTACCTTCCATAATGACAAGGCTACCATCCCTTAGAGTAACAAAAATCTCAACAACAAACTACCTTCCATAATGACAAGGCTACCATCCATTGGAGTAACAAAGATATCGACAACATACTACCTTCCATAGTGACAAGGCTACCATCCATTGGAGTAAATAAAATCACGACAACAGACTACCTTCCATAATGACAAGGCTACAATCCATTGGAATAACAAAAATATCGATAACACACTACCTTCCATAATGACAAGGCTACCATCCAATGGAGTAACAAAAATCTCGACAACAGACTACCTTCGATAACGACAAGGCTGCCATCTGTTGGAGTAACAAAAATTTCGAAACAAAATACCTTCCATAATGAATAGGCTACCATCCATTGGAATAATAAAAATCTCGACAACATACTATCTTCGATAATGACAAGGCTACCATCCAATGGAGTAACAAAAATCTCGACAATAGACTACCTTCCATAATGACAAGGCTAAAATCCATTATAGTAACAAAAATCTCCGCAACAGACTACCTTCCATAATGACAAGGCTACCATCCATTATAGTAACAAAAATCTCCGCAACAGACTACCTTCCATAGTGACAAGGCTACCATCCATTGGAGTAATAGAAATATCGACAACAAACTACCTTCCATAATGACAAGGATACCATCCGTTGGAGTAATAAAAACTCGAGAACATACTACCTTCCGTAATGACAAGGCTACCATCCATTGGAGTAACAAAAATCTCGACAACAGACTACCTTCGATAATGACAAGGCTGCCATTTGTTGGAGTAACAAAAATTTTGAAACAAAATACCTTCCATAATGAATAGGCTACCATCCATTGGAATAATTAAAATCTCGACAACATACTATCTTCCATAATCACAAGGCTACCATCCAATGGAGTAACAAAAATCTCGACAACAGACTACCTTCCATAATGACAAGGCTAAAATCCATTATAGTAACAAAAATCTCCGCAACAGACTACCTTCCATAATGACAAGGCTACCATCCATTATAGTAACAAAAATCTCCGCAACAGACTACCTTCCATAGTGACAAGGCTACCATCCATTGGAGTACTAGAAATATCGACAACAAACTACCTTCCATAATGACAAGGCTACCATCCCTTGGAGTAATAAAAACTCGATAACATACTACCTTCCGTAATGACAAGGCTACCATCCATTGGAGTAACAAAAATCTCGACAAGAGACTACCTTCCATAAAGACAATGCTACCATCCATTGGAATAACAAAAATATCGACAACACACTACCTTCCATAATGACAAGGCTACCATCCCTTAGAGTAACAAAAATCTCAACAACAGACTACCTTCCATAATGACAAGACTACCATCCATTGGAGTAACAAAGATATCGACAACATACTAACTTCCATAGTGACAAGGCTACCATCCATAGGAGTAAAAAAAATCACGACAACAAACTACCATCCATAATGACAAGGCTACGATCCATTGGAGTAACAAAGATATCGACAACATACTACCTTCCATAGTGACAAGGCTACCATCCATTGGAGTAAATAAAATCACGACAACAGACTACCTTCCATAATGACAAGGCTACCATCCATTGGAATAACAAAAATATCGACAACACACTACCTTCCATAATGACAAGGCTACCATCCAATGGAGTAACAAAAATCTCGACAACAGACTACCTTCGATAATGATAAGGCTGCCATCCGTTGGAGTAACAAAAATTTCGAAACAAAATACCTTCCATAATGACTAGGCTACCATCCATTGGAATAATAAAAATCTTGACAACATACTATCTTCCATAATGACAAGGCTACCATCCAATGGAGTAACAAAAATCTCGACAACAAACTACCTTCCATAATGACAAGGCTACAATCCATTATAGTAACAAAAATATCTGCAACAGACTACCTTCCATAATGACAAGGCTACCATCCATCATAGTAACAAAAATCTCCGCAACAGACTACCTTCCATAGTGACAAGGCTACCATCCATTGGAGTAATAGAAATATCGACAACAAACTACCTTCCATAATGACAATGCTACCATCCGTTGGAGTAATAAAAACTCGACAACATACTACCTTCCGTAATTACAAGGCTACCATCCATTGTAGTAACAAAAATATTGGCAATAGACTACCTTCCATAATGACAAGGCTACCATCCATTGGAATAAAAAAAAATATCGACAACACACTACCTTCCATAATGACAAGGCTACCATCCCTAAGAGTAACAAAAATATCAACAACAGACTACCTTCCATAATGACAAGGCTACCATCCATTGGAGTAACAAAGATATCGACAACACACTACCTTCCATAATGACAAGGCTACCATCCGTTGGAGTAACAAAAATCTTGATAACATACTACCTTCCATAATGACAAGGGTACCATCATTGGAGTAACAAAAACATCCACAAGAGACTACCTTCCATAATGACAAGGCTACCATCCATTGGAGTAACAAAAATCTTGACAACAGACTACCTTCCATAATGACAATGCTACCATCCATTGGAATAACAAAAATATCGACAACACACTACCTTCCATAATGACAAGGCTACCATCCCTTAGAGTAACAAAAATCTCAACAACACACTACCTTCCATAATGACAAGGCTACCATCCAATGGAGTAACAAAAATCTCGACAACAGACTACCTTCGATAATGACAAGGCTGCCATCCGTTGGAGTAACAAAAATTTCGAAACAAAATACCTTCCATAATGACTAGGCTACCATCCATTGGAATAATAAAAATCTCGACAACATACTATCTTCCATAATGACAAGTCTACCATCCAATGGAGTAACAAAAATCTCGACAACAAACTACCTTCCATAATGACAAGGCTACAATCCATTATAGTAACAAAAATCTCCGCAACAGACTACCTTCCATAATGACAAGGCTACCATCCATCATAGTAACAAAAATATCCGCAACAGACTACCTTCCATAGTGACAAGGCTACCATCCATTGGAGTAATAGAAATATCGACAATAAACTACTTTCCATAATGACAAGGCTACCATCCAATGGAGTACCAAAAATCTCGACAACAGACTACCTTCCATAATGACAAGGCTACAATCCATTATGGTAACAAAAATCTCCATAACAGACTACCTTCCATAATGACAAGGCTACCATCCATTGGAGTAACAAAAATCTCGACAACAGACTACTCCCCATATTGACAAGGCTACCATCTGTTGGAGTAATAAAAACTCGACAACATACTACCTTCCATAATGACTAGGCTACCATTCATTATAGTAACTAAAATATCGATAATAGACTACCTTCCATAATGACAAGGCTACCATCCATTGGAGTAACAAAAATCTCGACAACAGACTACCTTCCATAATGACAATTCTACCATCCATTGGAATAACAAAAATATCGACAACACACTACCTTCCATAATGACAAGGCTACCATCCCTTAGAGTAACAAAAATCTCAACAACAGACTACCTTCCATAATGACAAGGCTACGATCCATTGGAGTAACAAAGATATCGACAACATACTACCTTCCATAGTGACAAGGCTACCATCCATTGGAGTAAATAAAATCACGACAACAGACTACCTTCCATAATGACAAGGCTACCATCCATTGGAATAACAAAAATATCGACAACACACTACCTTCCATATTGACAAGGCTACCATCCAATGGAGTAACAAAAATCTCGACAACAGACTACCTTCGATAATGATAAGGCTGCCATCCGTTGGAGTAACAAAAATTTCGAAACAAAATACCTTCCATAATGACTAGGCTACCATCCATTGGAATAATAAAAATCTTGACAACATACTATCTTCCATAATGACAAGGCTACCATCCAATGGAGTAACAAAAATCTCGACAACAAACTACCTTCCATAATGACAAGGCTACAATCCATTATAGTAACAAAAATCTCCGCAACAGACTACCTTCCATAATGACAAGGCTACCATCCATCATAGTAACAAAAATCTCCGCAACAGATTACCTTCCATAGTGACAAGGCTACCATCCATTGGAGTAATAGAAATATCGACAACAAACTACCTTCCATAATGACAATGCTACCATCCGTTGGAGTAATAAAAACTCGACAACATACTACCTTCCGTAATGACAAGGCTACCATCCATTGTAGTAACAAAAATATTGGCAATAGACTACCTTCCATAATGACAAGGCTACCATCCATTGGAATAAAAAAAAATATCGACAACACACTACCTTCCATAATGACAAGGCTACCATCCCTAAGAGTAACAAAAATATCAACAACAGACTACCTTCCATAATGACAAGGCTACCATCCATTGGAGTAACAAAGATATCGACAACACACTACCTTCCATAATGACAAGGCTACCATCCGTTGGAGTAACAAAAATCTCGATAACATACTACCTTCCATAATGACAAGGGTACCATCATTGGAGTAACAAAAACATCCACAAGAGACTACCTTCCATAATGACAAAGCTACCATCCATTGGAGTAACAAAAATCTTGACAACAGACTACCTTCCATAATGACAATGCTACCATCCATTGGAATAACAAAAATATCGACAACACACTACCTTCCATAATGACAAGGCTACCATCCCTTAGAGTAACAAAAATCTCAACAACACACTACCTTCCATAATGACAAGGCTACCATCCATTGGAGTAACAAAGATATCGACAACATACTACCTTCCATAGTGACAAGGCTACCATCCATTGGAGTAAATAAATTCACGACAACAGACTACCTTCCATAATGACAAGGCTACAATCCATTGGAATAACAAAAATATCGATAACACACTACCTTCCATAATGACAAGGCTACCATCCAATGGAGTAACAAAAATCTCGACAACAGACTACCTTCGATAACGACAAGGCTGCCATCTGTTGGAGTAACAAAAATTTCGAAACAAAATACCTTCCATAATGAATAGGCTACCATCCATTGGAATAATAAAAATCTCGACAACATACTATCTTCCATAATGACAAGGCTACCATCCAATGGAGTAACAAAAATCTCGACAACAGACTACCTTCCATAATGACAAGGCTAAAATCCATTATAGTAACAAAAATCTCCGCAACAGACTACCTTCCATAATGACAAGGCTACCATCCATTATAGTAACAAAAATCTCCGCAACAGACTACCTTCCATAGTGACAAGGCTACCATCCATTGGAGTAATAGAAATATCGACAACAAACTACCTTCCATAATGACAAGGCTACCATTCGTTGGAGTAATAAAAACTCGAGAACATACTACCTTCCGTAATGACAAGGCTACCATCCATTGGAGTAACAAAAATCTCGACAACAGACTACCTTCGATAATGACAAGGCTGCCATTTGTTGGAGTAACAAAAATTTCGAAACAAAATACCTTCCATAATGAATAGGCTACCATCCATTGGAATAATTAAAATCTCGACAACATACTATCTTCCATAATCACAAGGCTACCATCCAATGGATTAACAAAAATCTCGACAACAGACTACCTTCCATAATGACAAGGCTAAAATCCATTATAGTAACAAAAATCTCCGCAACAGACTACCTTCCATAATGACAAGGCTACCATCCATTATAGTAACAAAAATCTCCGCAACAGACTACCTTCCATAGTGACAAGGCTACCATCCATTGGAGTAATAGAAATATTGACAACAAACTACCTTCCATAATGACAAGGCTACCATTCGTTGGAGTAATAAAAACTCGACAACATACTACCTTCCGTAATGACAAGGCTACCATCCATTGGAGTAACAAAAATCTCGACAAGAGACTACCTTCCATAATGACAATGCTACCATCCATTGGAATAACAAAAATATCGACAACACACTACCTTCCATAATGACAAGGCTACCATCCCTTAGAGTAACAAAAATCTCAACAACAGACTACCTTCCATAATGACAAAACTACCATCCATTGGAGTAACAAAGATATCGACAACATACTAACTTCCATAGTGACAAGGCTACCATCCATAGGAGTAAAAAAAATCACGACAACAAACTACCTTCCATAATGACAAGGCTACCATCCATTGGAATTACAAAAATATCGACAACACACTACCTTCCATAATGACAAGGCTACCATCCAATGGAGTAACAAAAATCTCGACAATAGACTACCTTCGAAAATGACAAGGCTGCCATCCGTTGGAGTAACAAAAATTTCGAAACAAACTACCTTCCATAATGACTAGGCTACCATCTCGACAACATACTATCTTCCATAATGACAAGGCTACCATCAAATGGAGTAACAAAAATCTCGACAACAAACTACCTTCCATAATGACAAGGCTACAATCCATTATAGTAACAAAAATCTCCATAACTGACTACCTTCCATAATGACAAGGCTACCATCCATTGGAATAACAAAAATATCGACAACACACTACCTTCCATAATGACAAGGCTACCATCCGTTGGAGTAACAAAAATCTCGATAACATACTACCTTCCATAATGACAAGGGTACCATCATTGGAGTAACAAAAACATCCACAAGAGACTACCTTCCATAATGACAAGGCTACCATCCATTGGAGTAACAAAAATCTCGACAACAGACTACCTTCCATAATGACAATTCTACCATCCATTGGAATAACAAAAATATCGTCAACACACTACCTTTTATAATGACAAGGCTACCATCCCTTAGAGTAACAAAAATCTCAACAACAGACTACCTTCCATAATGACAAGGCTACCATCCATTGGAGTAACAAAGATATCGACAACATACTACCTTCCATAGTGACAAGGCTACCATCCATTGGAGTAAATAAAATGACGACAACAGGCTACCTTCCATAATGACAAGGCTACAATCCATTGGAATAACAAAAATATCGACAACACACTACCTTCCATAATGACAAGGCTACCATCCAATGGAGTAACAAAAATCTCGACAACAGACTACCTTCGATAATGACAAGGCTGCCATCCGTTGGAGTAACAAAAATTTCGAAACAAAATACCTTCCATAATGACTAGGCGACCATCCATTGGAATAATAAAAATCTCGACAACATACTATCTTCCATAATGACAAGTCTACCATCCAATGGAGTAACAAAAATATCGACAACAAACTACCTTCCATAATGACAAGGCTACAATCCATTATAGTAACAAAAATCTCCGCAACAGACTACCTTCCATAATGATAAGGCTACCATCCATCATAGTAACAAAAATCTCCGCAACAGACTACCTTCCATAGTGACAAGGCTACCATCCATTGGAATAACAAAAATATCGACAACACACTACCTTCCATAATGACAAGGCTACCATCCCTTAGAGTAACAAAAATCTCAACAACACACTACCTTCCATAATGACAAGGCTACCATCCATTGGAGTAACAAAGATATCGACAACATACTACCTTCCATAGTGACAAGGCTACCATCCATTGGAGTAAATAAATTCACGACAACAGACTACCTTCCATAATGACAAGGCTACAATCCATTGGAATAACAAAAATATCGATAACACACTACCTTCCATAATGACAAGGCTACCATCCAATGGAGTAACAAAAATCTCGACAACAGACTACCTTCGATAACGACAAGGCTGCCATCTGTTGGAGTAACAAAAATTTCGAAACAAAATACCTTCCATAATGAATAGGCTACCATCCATTGGAATAATAAAAATCTCGACAACATACTATCTTCCATAATGACAAGGCTACCATCCAATGGAGTAACAAAAATCTCGACAACAGACTACCTTCCATAATGACAAGGCTACAATCCATTATAGTAACAAAAATCTCCGCAACAGACTACCTTCCATAATGACAAGGCTACCATCCATCATAGTAACAAAAATCTCCGCAACAGACTACCTTCCATAGTGACAAGGCTACCATCCATTGGAGTAATAGAATTATCGACAACAAACTACCTTCCATAATGACAATGCTACCATCCGTTGGAGTAATAAAAACTCGACAACATACTACCTTCCGTAATGACAAGGCTACCATCCATTGTAGTAACAAAAATATTGGCAATAGACTACCTTCCATAATGACAAGGCTACCATCCATTGGAATAAAAAAAAATATCGACAACACACTACCTTCCATAATGACAAGGCTACCATCCCTAAGAGTAACAAAAATATCAACAACAGACTACCTTCCATAATGACAAGGCTACCATCCATTGGAGTAACAAAGATATCGACAACATACTAACTTCCATAGTGACAAGGCTACCATCCATAGGAGTAAAAAAAATCACGACAACAAACTACCTTCCATAATGACAAGGCTACCATCCATTGGAATTATAAAAATATTGACAACACACTACCTTCATTAATGACAAGGCTACCATCCAATGGAGTAACAGAAATCTCGACAACAGACTACCTTCGATAATGAAAACGCTGCCATCCGTTGGAGTAACATAAATTTCGAAACAAACTACCTTCCATAATGACTAGGCTACCATCTCGACAACATACTATCTTCCATAATGACAAGGCTACCATCCAATGGAGTAACAAAAATCTCGACAACAGACTACCTTCCATAATGACAAGGCTACAGTCCATTATAGTAACAAAAATCTCCATAACAGACTACCTTCCATAATGACAAGGCTACCATCCATTGGAGTAACAAAAATCTCGACAACAGACTACTCTCCATAACGACAAGGCTACCATCTGTTGGAGTAACAAAAACTCGACAACATATTACCTTCCATAATGACGAGGCTACCATTCATTGTAGTAACAAAAATATTGACAATAGACTACCTTCCATAATGACAAGGCTACCATCCATTAGAGTAACAAAAATCTCGACAACAGACTACCTTCCATAATGACAATGCTATCATCCATTAGAATAACAAAAATATCGACAACACACAACCTTCCATAATGACAAGGCTACCATCCCTTAGAGTAACAAAAATCTCAACAACAGACTACCTTCCATAATGACAAGGCTACCATCCATTGGAGTAACAAAGATATCGACAACATACTACCTTCCATAGTGACAAGGCTACCATCCATTGGAGTAAAAAAAATCACGACAACATACTACCTTCCATAATGACAAGGCTACCATCCATTGGAATAACAAAAATATCGACAACACACTACCTTCCATAATGACAAGGCTACCATCCATTGGAATAACAAAAATATCAACAACACACTACCTTCCATAATGACAAGGCTACCATCCATTGGAGTAACAAAAATATGGACAACAGACTACCTTCCATATTGACATGGCTACCATCCATTGGAGTAACAAAAATATTAACAAGAGACTAGCTTGCATAATGACAAGGCTACCATCCATTGGAGTAACAAAAATCTCGACAATAGACTACCTTCGATAATGACAAGGCTACAATCCATTGGAATAACAAAAATATCGAAAACACACTACCTTCCATAATCACAAGGCTACCATCCCTTAGAGTAACAAAAATATCGACAACGGACTACCTTCCATAATGACAAGGCTACCATCCATTGGAGTAACAAAAATTACGACAAAAGACTACCTTCCATAATGACTTGGCAACCATCCATTGGAATAACAAAAATATCGACAACACACTACCTTCCATAATGACAAGGCTACCATCCAATGGAGTAACAAAAATTTCGACAACACACTACCTTTTGTAATTACAAGTCTACCATCCATTGGAGTAATAAAAATCTGAACAACTGACTACCGTCCTTGAAGACAAGGCTACCATCCATTGGAGTAACAGAAATCACAAAGACAGACTACCAACCATAATGACAAGGCTACTATCCATTGCAGTAACAAAAATCTCAACAACATACTACCTTCTATAATGGCAAGGCTACCATCCATTAGAGTAACAACAATCTGGACAACAGACTACCTTCCATAATGACAAGGCTACCGTCCATTACAGTAACAAAAATCTCCACAACAAACTACCTTTCATAATGACAAGGCTACAATCCATTGGAGTAACAAAAACTCGACAACATACTACCTTTCATAATGACTAGGCTACCATCCATTGTAGTAACAAAAATATCGACAATAGACTACCTTCCATAATGACAAGGCTATCATCCATTGGCGTAACAAAAATATCAACAACAGACTACCTTCCATAATGACAAGGCTACCATCCATTGGAGTAACAAAGATATCGACAACATACTACCTTCTATAGTGACAAGGCTACCATCCATTGGAATAAAAAAAATATCGACAACACACTACCTTCCATAATGACAAGGCTACCATCCATTGGAGTAACAAAAATCAAAACAACAAACTACCTTCCATAATGACAAGGCTACCATCCATTGGAGTAACAAAAATATCAATAAGAGACTAGCTTGCATAATGACAAGGCTACTATCCATTGGAGTAACAGAAATCACAACGACACACTACCTTCCATAATGACAAGGCTACCATTCCTTAGAGTAACAAAAATCTCAACAATAGACTACCTTCCATAATGACAAGGCTATCATCCATTGGAGTAACAAAAATTACGACAGCAGACTACCTTCCATAATGACAAGGCTACCATCCATTGGAGTAAAAAAAATCACGACAGCAGACTACCTTCCATAATGACAAGGCTACCATCCATTGGAATTACAAAAAATCGAAAACACACTAACTTCCACAATCACAAGGCTACCATCCCTTAGAGTAAGAAAAATCTCGACAACGGACTACCTTCCATAATGATAAGGCTACCATCCATTGGAGTAACAAAAATTATGACAATAGACTACCTTCCATAATGACATGGCTACCATCCATTGGAATAACAAAAATATCGATAACACACTACCTTTTGTAATTACAAGTCTACCATCCATTGGAGTAACAAAAATCTGAAAAACTTACTACCGTCCTTAAAGACAAGGCTACCATCCATTGGAGTAACAAAAACTCGACAACATACTACCTTCCATAATGACAAGGCTACCATCCATTGTAGTAACAAAAATATCGACAATAGACTACCTTCCATAATGACACGGCTACCATCCATTAGAGTAACAAAAATCTCGACAACAGACTACCTTCCATAATGACAAGGCTACAATCCATCATAGTAACAAAAATCTCCACAACAGACTACCTTCCATAATGACAAGCCTACCATCCCTTAGAGTAATAGAAACCTCGATAACAGACTACCTTCCATAATGACAACGCTACCATCCGTTGGAGTAACAAAAACTCGACAACATACTACCTTCCATAATGACAAGGCTACCATCCATTATAGTAACATAAATATCGACAATAGACGACCTTCCATAATGACAAGGCTACCATCCATTGGAGTAACAAAAATCTCGACAACAGACTACCTTCCATAATGACAAGGCTATCATCCATTGGAATAACAAAAATATCGACAACACACTACCTTCCATAATGACAAGGCTACCATCCCTTAGAGTAACAAAAATCTCAACAACAGACTACCTTCCATAATGACAAGGCTACCATCCATTGGAGTAACAAAAATTACGACAACAGACTACCTTCCATAATGACAAGGCTACCATCCATTGGAGTAAAAAAAATCACGACAGCAAAATACCTTCCATAATGACAAGGCTACCATCCATTGGAATTACAAAAATATCGAAAACACACTAACTTCCACAATCACAAGGCTACCATCCCTTAGAGTAAGAAAAATCTCGACAACGGACTACCTTCCATAATGACAAGGCTACCATCCATTGGAGTAACAAAAATTATCACAACAGACTACCTTCCATAATGACATGGCTACCATCCATTGGAATAACCAAAATGTCGATAACACACTACCTTCCATAATGACAAGGCTACCATCCAATGGAGTAACCAAAATTTCGACAATAGACTACCTTTCGTAATTACAAGTCCACCATCCATTGGAGTAACAAAAATCTGAACAACAGACTATCGTCCTTAATGACAAAGCTACCATCCATTGGAGTAACAGAAGTCACAACGACAGACTACCTTCCATAATGACAACGCTACCATCCATTGCAGTAACAAAAATATCGACAATAAACTATCTTCTATAATGGCAAAGTTACCATCCATTAGAGTAACAAAAATATGGACAACAGACTACCTTCCATAATGACAAGGCTACCATCCATTACAGTAACAAAAATCTCCACAACAGACTACATTCCATAATGACAAGGCTACAATCTGTTGGAGTAACAAAAACTCGACAACATACTACCTTCCATAATGACAAGGCTACCATCCATTGTAGTAACAAAAATATCGACAATAGACTACCTTCCATAATGACACGGCTACCATCCATTGGAGTAACAAAAATCTCGACAACAGACTACCTCCCATAATGACAAGGCTACCATCCATTATAGTAACAAAAACCTCCGCAACAGACTACCTTCCATAATGACAAGGCTACCATCCATTGGAGTAATAGAAATCTCGATAACAGACTACCTTCCATAATGACAAGGCTACCATCCATTGTAGTAACAAAAATATTGACAATAGACGACCTTCCATAATAGCAAGGCTACCATCTATTGGAGTAACAAAAATATCGACAACAGACTACCTTCCATAGTGACAAGGCTACCATCCATTGGGATAACAAAAATATCGACAACACACTACCTTCAATAATGACAAGGCTACCATTCCTTAGAGTAACAAAAATCTCAACAATAGACTACCTTCCATAATGACAAGGCTACCATCCATTGGAGTAACAAAAATTACGACTGCAGACTACCTTCCATAATGACAAGGCTACCATCCATTGGAGTAAAAAAAATCACGATAGCAGACTACCTTCCATAATGACAAGGCTACCATCCATTGGAATTACAAAAATATCAAAAACACACTAACTTCCACAATCACAAGGCTACCATCCCTTAGAGTAAGAAAAATCTCGACAACGGACTACCTTCCATAATGACAAGGCTAACATCCATTGGAGTAACAAAAATTATGACAATAGACTACCTTCCATAATGACATGGCTACCATCCATTGGAATAACAAAAATATCGATAACACACTACCTTTTGTAATTACAAGTCTACCATCCATTGGAGTAACAAAAATCTGAACAACTTACTACCGTCCTTAAAGACAAGGCTACCATCCATTGGAGTAACAAAAACTCGACAACATACTACCTTCCATAATGACAAGGCTACCATCCATTGTAGTAACAAAAATATCGACAATAGACTACCTTCCATAATTACACGGCTACCATCCATTGGAATAACAAAAATCTCGACAACAGACTACCTTCCATAATGACAAGGCTACAATCCATTATAGTAACAAAAATCTCCACAACAGACTACCTTCCATAATGACAAGCCTACCATCCCTTAGAGTAATAGAAATCTTGATAACAGACTACTTTCCATAATGACAAGGCTACCATCCGTTGGAGTAACAAAAATATCGACAACACACTACCTTCCATAATGACAAGGCTACCATCCCTTAGAGTAACAAAAATCTCAACAACAGACTACCTTCCATAATGACAAGGCTACCATCCATACGAGTAACAAAAATTACCACAGCAGACTACCTTCCATAATGACATGGCTACCATCCATTGGAATAACAAATATATCGACAACACACTCCTTCCATAATGACAAGGCTACCATCCAATGGAGTAACAAAAATTTCGACAATAGACTACCTTTCGTAATTACAAGTCTACCATCCATTGTAGTAACAAAAATCTGAACAACAGACTATCATCCTTAATGACAAGGCTACCATCCATTGGAGTAACAGAAATCACAACGACAGACTACCTTCCATAATGACAACACTACCATCCATTGCAGTAACAAAAATCTCGACAACAAACTACCTTCTATAATGGCAAGGCTATCATCCATTAGAGTAACAAAAATATGGACAACAGACTACCTTCCATAATGACACGCTACCATCCATTGGAGTAACAAAAACTCGACAACATACTACCTTCCATAATGACACGGCTACCATCCATTGGAGTAACAAAAATCTCGACAACAAACTACCTTCCATAATGACAAGGCTACCATCCATTATAGTACCAAAAATCTCCGCAACAGATTACCTTCCATAATGACAAGGCTACCATCCGTTGAAGTAATAGAAATCTCGATAACAGACTACCTTCCATAATGACAAGGCTACCATCCATTGTAGTAACAAAAATATTGACAATAGACGACCTTCCATAATGGCAAGGCTACCATCCATTGGAGTAACAAAAATCTCGACAACAGACTACCTTCCATAGTGACAAGGTTACCATCCATTGGAATAACAAAAATAACGACAACTCACTACCTTCCATAATGACAAGGCTACCATCCCTTAGAGTAACAAAAATCTCAACAACAGACTACCTTCCATAATGACAAGGCTACCATCCATTGGAGTAACAAAAATTACGACAGTAGACTACCTTCCATAATGACAAGGCTACCATCCATTGGAGTAAAAAAAATCACGACAGCAGACTACCTTCCATAATGACAAGGCTACCATCCATTGGAATTACAAAAATATCGAAAACACACTAACTTCCCCAATCACAAGGCTACCATCCCTTAGAGTAACAAAAATCTCGACAAAGGACTACCTTCCATAATGACAAGGCTTCCATCCATTGGAGTAACAAAAATTACGACAACAGAACACCTTCCATAATGACATGGCTACCATCCATTGGAATTACAAAAATATCAACAACACACTACCTTCCATAATGACAAGGCTACCATCCAATGGAGTAACAAAAATTTCGACAATAGACTACCTTTCGTAATTACAAGTCTACCATCCATTGGAGTAACAAAAATCTGAACAACAGACTATCGTCCTTAATGACAAGGCTACCATCCATTGGAGTAACAGAAATCATAACGACAGACTACCTTCCATAATGACAACGCTACCATCCATTGCAGTAAAAAAAATCTCATCAACAAACAACCTTTTATAATGGTAAGGCTACCATCCATTAGAGTAACAAAAATATGGACAACATACTACCTTCCATAATGACACGGCTACCATCCATTGGAGTAACAAAAATCTCGACAATAGACTACCTTACATAATAACAAGGCTACCATCCATTATAGTAACAAAAATCTCTGCCACAGACTACCTTCCATAATGACAAGGCTTCCATCCATTGGAGTAATAGAAATCTCGATAACAGACTACCTTCCATAATGACAAGGGTACCATCCATTGTAGTAACAAAGATATCGACAATAGACGACCTTCCATAATGACAAGGCTACCATCCATTGGAGTAACAAAAATCTCGACAACAGACTACCTTCCATAATGACAAGGCTACCATCCATTGGAATAACTAAAATATAGACAACACACTACCTTCCATAATGACAAGGCTACCATCCCTTAGAGTAACAAAAATCTCAACAACAGACTACCTTCCATAATGACAAGGCTACCATCCATTGGAGTAATAAAAATTACGACAGCAGACTATCTTCCATAATGACAAGGCTACCATCCATTAGAGTAAAAAAAATCACGACAGCAGAATACCTTCCATAATGACAAGGCTACCATCCATTGGAATTACAAAAATATCGAAAACACACTAACTTCCACAATCACAAGGCTACCATCCCTTAGAGTAACAAAAATCTCGACAACGGACTACCTTCCATAATGGCAAGGCTACCATCCATTGGAGTAACAAAAATTATGACAACAGACTACCTTCCATAATGACATGGCTACCATCCATTGGAATAACAAATATATCGACAACACACTACCTTCCATAATGACAAGGCTACCATCCAATGGAGTAACAAAAATTTCGACAATAGACTACCTTTCGTAATTACAAGTCTACCATCCATTGGAGTAACATAAATCAGAACAACAGACTATCATCCTTAATGACAAGGCTTCCATCCATTGGAGTAACAGAAATCACAACGACAAACTACCTTCCATAATGACAACGCTACCATCCATTGCAGTAACAAAAATCTCGACAACAAACTACCTTCTATAATGGCAAGGCTACAATCCATTAGAGTAACAAAAATATGGACAACAGACTACCTTCCATAATGACAAGGCTACCATCCATTACAGTAACAAAAATCTCCACAACAGACTACATTCCATAATGACAAGGCTACAATCTGTTGGAGTAACAAAAACTCGACAACATACTACCTTCCATAATGACACGGCTACCATCCATTGGAGTAATAAAAATATTGACAATAGACGACCTTCCATAATGGCAAGGCTACCATTCATTTGAGTAACAAAAATCTCGACAACACACTACCTTCCATAATGACAAGGCTACCATCCCTTAGAGTAAAAAAAATCTCAACAACACACTACCTTCCATAATGACAAGGCTACCATCCATTGGAGTAACAAAAATTACGACAGCAGACTACCTTCCATAATGACAAGGCTACCATCCATTGGAGTAAAAAAAATCACGACAGCAGACTACCTTCCATAATGACAAGGCTACCATCCATTAGAATTACAAAAATATCGAAAACACACTAACTTCCCCAATCACAAGGCTACCATCCCTTAGAGAAACAAAAATCTCGACAAAGGACTACCTTCCATAATGACAAGGCTTCCATCCATTGGAGTAACAAAAATTACGACAACAGACTACCTTCTATAATGACATGGCTACCATCCATTGGAATAACAAAAATATCGACAACATACTACCTTCCATAATGACAAGGCTACCATCCAATGGAGTAACAAAAATTTCGACAATAGACTACCTTTCGTAATTACAAGTCTACCATCCATTGGAGTAACAAAAATCTGAACAACAGATTATCGTCCTTAATGACAAGGCTACCATCCATTGGAGTAACAGAAATCATAACGACAGACTACCTTCCATAATGACAACGCTACCATCCATTGCAGTAACAAAAATCTCATCAACAAACTACCTTTTATAATGGCAAAGGCTACCATCCATTAGAGTAACAAAAATATGGACAACATACTACCTTCCATAATGACAAGGCTACCATCCATTGTAGTAACAAAAATATCGACAATAGACTACCTTCCATAATGACACGGCTACCATCCATTGCAGTAACAAAAATCTCGACAACAAACTACCTTCCATAATGACAAGGCTACCATCCATTATAGTAACAAAAATCTCCGCAACAGACTACGTTCCATAATGACAAGGCTTCCATCCATTGGACTAATAGAAATCTCGATAACAGACTACCTTCCATAATGACAAGGCTACCATCCATTGTAGTAACAAAAATATCGACAATAGACGACCTTCCATAATGACAAGGCTACCATCCATTGGAGTAACAAAAATCTCGACAACAGACTACCTTCCATAATGACAAGGCTACCATCCATTGGAATAACTAAAATATAGACAACACACTACCTTCCATAATGACAAGGCTACCATCCCTTAGAGTAACAAAAATCTCAACAACAGACTACCTTCCATAATGACAAGGCTACCATCCATTTTAGTAACAAAGATATCCACAACATACTACCTTCCATAGTGACAAGGCTACCATCCATTGGAGTAAAAAAAATCACGACAACAGACTACCTTCCATAATGACAAGTCTACCATCCATTGGAATAACAAAAATATCGACAACACACTACCTTCTATAATGACAAGGCTACCATCCCTTAGAGTAACAAAAATCTCAACAACAGACTACCTTCCATAATGACAAGGCTACGATCCATTGGAGTAACAAAGATATCGAAACATACTACCTTCCATAGTGACAAGGCTACCATCCATTGGAGTAAATAAAATCACGACAGCAGACTACTTTCGATAATGACAAGGCTACCATCCATTGGAATTACAAAAATGTCGAAAACACACTACCTTCCATAATCACAAGGCTACCATCCCTTAGAGTAACAAAAATCTCGACAACGGACTACCTTCCATAATGACAAGGATACCATCCATTGGAGTAACAAAAATTAGGACAACAGACTACCTTCCATAATGGCATGGCTACCATCCATTGGAATAACAAAAATCTCGACAACACACTACCTTCCATAATGACAAGGCTACCATCCAATGGAGTAACAAAAATTTCGACAATAGAGTACCTTTCGTAATTACAAGTCTACCATCCATTGGAGTAACAAAAATATGAACAACAGACTATCGTCCTTAATGACAAGGCTACCATCCATTGGAGTAACATAAATCACAAGGACAGACTACCTTCCATAATGATAAGGCTACCATCCATTGCAGTAACAAAAATCTCGACAACATACTACCTTCTATAATGGAAAGGCTACCATCCATTAGAGTAACAAAAATATGGACAACAGACTACCTTCCATAATGACAAGGCTACCATCCATTACAGTAACAAAAATCTCCACAACAGACTACATTCCATAATGACAAGGCTACAATCCGTTGGAGTAACAAAAACTCGACAACATACTACCTTCCATAATGACAAGGCTACCATCCATTGTAGTAACAAAAATATCGACAATAGACGACCTTCCATAATGACCAGGCTACCATCCATTGGAATAACTAAAATATCGACAACACACTACCTTCCATAATGACAAGGCAACCATCCCTTAGAGTAACAAAAATCTCAACAACATACTACCTTCCATAATGACAAGGCTACCATCCATTGGAGTAACAAAGATATCGACAACATACTACCTTCCATAGTGACAAGGCTACCATCCATTGGAGTAAAAAAAATCACGACAACAGACTACCTTCCATAATGACAAGGCTACCATCCATTGGAATAACAAAAATATCGACAACACACTACCTTCCTTAATGATAAGGCTACCATCCATTGGAATAACAAAAATATCGACAACACACTACCTTTCGTAATGACAAGTCTACCATCCATTGGAGTAACAAAAATCTGAACAACAAACTACCTTCCATAATGACAAGGCTACCATCCATTGGAGTAACAAAAATATCAACAAGAGACTAGCTTCTATAATGACAAGGCTACCATCCATGGGAGTAACAAAAATCTCGACAATAGACTACCTTCGATAATGATAAGGCTACCATCCATTGGAATAACAAAAATATCAAAAACACACTACCTTCCATAATCAAAAGGCTACAATCCCTTAGAGTAAAAAAATCTCGACAACGGACTACCTTCCATAATGACAAGGCTACCATCCATTGGAGTAACAAAAATTACGACAATAGACTACCTTCCATATTGACATGGCTACCATCCATTGGAATAACAAAAATATCGATAACACACTACCTTCCATAATGACAAGGCTACCATCCAATCGATTAACAAAAATTTCGACTACAGACTACCCTTCGTAATTACAAGTCTACCATCCATTGGAGTAACAAAAATCAGAACAACAGACTATCTTCCTTAATGACAAGGCTACCATCCATTGGAGTAACAGAAATCATAACGACAGACTACCTTTCATAATGACAAGGCTACCATCCATTGGAATAACTAAAATATAGACAACACACTACCTTCCATAATGACAAGGCTACCATCCCTTAGAGTAACAAAAATCTCAACAACAGACTACCTTCCATATTGACAAGGCTACCATCCATTTTAGTAACAAAGATATCGACAACATACTACCTTCCATAGTGACAAGGCTACCATCCATTGGAGTAAAAAAAATCACGACAACAGACTACCTTCCATTATGACAAGTCTACCATCCATTGGAATAACAAAAATATCGACAACACACTACCTTCCATAATGACAAGGCTACCATCCCTTAGAGTAACAAAAATCTCAACAACAGACTACCTTCCATAATGACAAGGCTACGATCCATTGGAGTAACAAAGATATCGAAACATACTACCTTCCATAGTGACAAGGCTACCATCCATTGGAGTAAATAAAATCACGACAACAGACTACTTTCCATAATGACAAGGCTACCATCCATTGGAATTACAAAAATGTCGAAAACACACTACCTTCCATAATCAGAAGGCTACTATCCCTTAGAGTAACAAAAATCACGACAACGGACTACCTTCCATAATGACAAGGCTACCATCCATTGGAGTAACAAAAATTACGACAACATACTACCTTCCATAATGACATGGCTACCATCCATTGGAATAACAAAAATATCGACAACACACTACCTTCCATAATGACAAGGCTACCGTCCAATGGAGTAACAAAAATTTCGACAACAGACTACCTTTCGTAATACCAAGTCTACCATCCATTGGAGTAACAAAAATCTGAACAACAGACTATCATCCTTAATGACAAGGATATCATCCATTGGAGTAACAGAAATCACAACGACAGACTACCTTCCATAATGACAAGGCTACCATCCATTGGAGTAACAAAAATCTCCACAACAGACTACATTCCATAATGAGAAGGCTACCATCCATTACAGTAACAAAAATCTCAAAAACAGACTACATTCCATAATGACGAGGCTACAATCTGTTGGAGTAACAAAAACTCGACAACATACTACCTTCCATAATGACAAGGCTAACATCCATTGTAGTAACAAAAATATCTACAATAGACTACCTTCCATAATGACACAGCTACCATCAATTGGAGTAACAAAAATCTCGACAACAGACTACCTTCCATAATGACAAGGCTACCATCCATTATAGTAACAAAAATCTCCGCAACAGACTACCTTCCATAATGACAAGGCTACCATCCGTTGGAGTAACAAAAACTCGACAATATACTACCTTCCATAATGACAAGGCTACGATACATTGTAGTAACAAAAATACCGACAATAGACGACCTTCCATAATTACAAGGCTACCATCCATTGGAGTAACAAAAATCTCGACAACAGACTACCTTCCATAATGACATGGCTACCATTCATTGGAATAACTAAAATATCGACAACAAACTACCTTCCATAATGACAAAGCTACCATCCCTTAGAGTAACAAAAATCTCAACAACAGACTACTTTCCATAATGACAAGGCTACCATCCATTGGAGTAACAAAGATATCGACAACATACTACCTTCCATAGTGACAAGGCTACCATCCATTACAGTAAAAAAATCACGACAAGATACTACCTTCCATAATGACAAGGCTACCATCCATTGGAATAACAAATATATCGACAACACACTACCTTCCATAATGACAAGGCTACCTTCCATTGTAGTAACAAAAATATCGACAATAGACTACCTTTCGTAATGACAAGGCTACCATCCATTGGAGTAACAAAAATCTCGACAACAGACTACCTTCCATAATGACAAGGCTACCATCCATTATAGTAACAAAAATCTCTGCAACAGACTACCTTCCATAATGACAAGGCTACCATCCATTGGAGTAATAGAAATCTCGATAACAGACTACCTTCCATAATGACAAGGCTACCATCCGTTGGAGTAACAAAAACTCGACAACATACTACCTTCCATAATGACAAGGCTACCATCCATTGGAGTAACAAAAATATCGACAACAGCCTACCTTCCATAATGACAAGGCTATCATCCATTGGAATAACTAAAATATCGACAACACACTACCTTCCATAATGACAAGGCTACCATCCCTTAGAGTAACAAAAATCTCAACAACAGACTACCTTCCATAATGACAAGGCTACCATCCATTGGAGTAAAAAAGATATCGACAACATACTACCTTCCATAGTGACAAGGCTACTATCCATTGGAGTAAAAAAAATCAAGACAACAAACTACCTTCCATAATGACAAGGCTACCATCCATTGGAATAACAAATATATCGACAACACACTACCTTCCATAATCACAAGGCTACCATCCATTGGAATAACAAAAATATCGACAACACACTACCTTTCGTAATGACAAGTCTACCATCCATTGGAGTAACAAAAATATGAACAACAGACTACCTTCCATAATGACAAGGCTACCATCCATTGGAGTAACAAAAATATCAGCAGGAGACTAGCTTCCATAATGACAAGGCTACCATCCATGGGAGTAACAAAAATTACAACAATAGACTACCTTCGATAATGATAAGGCTACCATCCATTGGAATAACAAAAATATCGAAAACACACTACCTTCCATAACACAAGGCTACCATCCCTTAGAGTAACAAAAATCTCGACAACGGACTACCTTCCATAATGACAAGGCTACCATCCAATCGAGTAAAAAAAATTACGACAACATACTACCTTCCATAGTGACAAGGCTACCATTCATTGGAGTAAAAAAATCACGACAACAAACTACCTTCCATAATGACAAGGCTACCATCCATTGGAATAACAAAAATATCGACAACAGACTACCTTCCATAATGACAAGGCTACCATCCGTTGGAGTAACAAAAACTCAACAACATACTACCTTCCATAATGACAAGGCTACCATCCATTGTAGTAACAAAAATATCGATAATAGACGACCTTCCATAATGACAAGGCTACCATCCATTGGAGTAACAAAAATCTCGACAACAGACTATCTTCCATAATGACAAGGCTACCATCCATTGGAATAACTAAAATATCGACAACATACTACCTTCCATAATGACAAGTCTACCATCCATTGGAGTAAAAAAAATCTGAACAACAGACTACCGTCCTTAATGACAAGGCTACCATCCATTGGAGTAACAGTAAATGACAACGACAGACTACCTTTCTTAATGACAAGGATACCATCCATTGTAGTGACCAAAATCTCGAAAACAGACTACCTTCCAAAATGACAAGGCTACCATCTAGTGTTGTAACAAAAATCTGGACAACAGACTACCTTCCATAATGACAAGGCTACCATCCATTGGAGTAACAAAAATCCCGACAATAGCCTACCTTCCATAATGACAAGGCTACCATCCATTAGAGTAACAGAAATCTCGACACCACACTACCTTCCATATTGACAAGGCTACCATCCATTGGAGTAACAAAAATCTCGACAGCAGACTACCTTCCATAATGACAAGGGTACCATCATTGGAGTAACAAAAAAATCCACAAGAGACTACCTTCCATAATGACAAGGCTACCATCCCTTAGAGTATCAAAAATCACGACAACAGACTACCTTCCATAATGACAAGGCTACCATCCATTGGAATAACAAAAATATCGACAACATAATAGCTTGCATAATGACAAGGCTACCATCCAATTGAGTAACAAAAATCACGACAATAGACTACCTTCTATAATGACAAGTCTACCATCCATTGGAGTAACAAAAATCTGAACAACAGACTACCATCCTTAATGACAAGGCTACCATCCATTGGAGTAACAGTAAATGACATCGACAGACTACCTTTCTTAATGACAAGGATACCATCCATTGTAGTGACCAGAATCTCGAAAACAAACTACCTTCCAAAATGACAAGGCTACCATCTAGTGTTGTAACAAAAATATGGACAACAGACTACCTTCCATAATGACAAGGCTACCATCCATTGGAGTAACAAAAATCCCGACAATAGCCTACCTTCCATAATGACAAGGCTACCATCCATTAGAGTAACAGAAATCTCGACACCAAACTACCTTCCATAATGACAAGGATACCATCCGTTGGAGTAACAAAAATCTCGACAGCAGACTACCTTCCATAATGACAAGGGTACCATCATTGGAGTAACAAAAAAATCCACAAGAGAGTACCTTCCAAAATTACAAGGCTACCATCCCTTAGAGTAATAATAATCACGACAACAGACTACCTTCCATAATGACAAGGCTACCATCCATTGGAATAACAAAAATATCGACAACATAATACCTTCCATAATGACAAGGCTACCATCCAATTGAGTAACAAAAATCTCGACAATAGACTACCTTCTATAATGACAAGTCTACCATCCATTGGAGTAACAAAAATCTGAACAACATACTACCGTCCTTAATGACAAGGATACCATCCCTTGGAGTACCAATAAATGACAACGACAAACTACCTTCCTTAATGACAAGGATATCATCCATTGAAGTGACCAAAATCTCGAAAATAGACTACCTTCCAAAATGACAAGGCTACCATCTATTGTTGTAACAAAAATCTGGACAACAGACTACCTTCCATAATGACAAGGCTACCATCCATTAGAGTAACAAAAATCCCAACAATAGCCTACCTTCCACAATGACAAGGCTACCATCCATTAGAGTTACAGAAATCTCGACAACAAACTACCTTCCATAATGACAAGGGTACCATCATTGGAGTAACAAAAATATCCATAAGAGACTACCTTCCATAATTACAAGGCTACAATCCATTGGAGTATAAAAAATCTCGACAAAAGACTACCTTCCATAATGACAAGGCTACCATCCATTGGAGTAACAAAAATCTCGACAACAGACTACCTTCCATAATTACTAGGTTACCATCCAATGGAGTAACAAAGATATCGACAAAAGACTACATTCCATAATGACAAGGCTACAATCCATTTTAGTAACAAAAATCTCGACAACAGACTACCCTCCATAATGACAAGGCTACCATCCATTAGAATAACAAAAATATCGACAACACACTACCTTCCATAATGACAAGCCTACCATCCCTTAGAGTAATAAAAATCTCAACAACATACTACCTTCCATAATGACAAGGGTACCATCCATTGGAGTAACAAAGATATCGACAACATACTACCTTCCATAGTGACAAGGCTACCATCCATTGGAGTAACAAAAATCACGACAACAGACTACCTTACATAATGACAAGGCTACCATCCATTGGTATAACAAAAATATCGATAACACACTACCTTCCATAATGACAAGCCTACCATCCAATGGAGTAACAAAGATATCGACAACAAACTACATTCCATAACGACAACGCTGAAATCCATTGTAGTAACAAAAATCTCGACAATAGACTACCTTCCACAATGACAAGGCTACCATCCATTGGAATAACAAAAATATTGACAAAACACTACCTTCCATAATGACAAGCCTACCATCCCTTAGAGTAACAAAAATCTCAACAACAGACTACCTTCCATAATGACAAGGCTACCATCCATTGGAGTAACAAAGATATCGACAAAACACTACCTTCCATAGTCACAAGGCTACCATCCATTGGAATAACAAAAGTCTCGACAACAGACTACCTTCCATAATGGCTAGGTTACCATCCATTGGAGTAACAAAGTTATCGGCAACAAACTACATTCCATAACGACAAGGCTACAATCCATTATAGTAACAAAAATCTCGACAATAGACTACCTTCCATAATGACAAGGCTACCATCCATTGGAATAACAAAAATATCGACAACACACTACCTTCCATAATGAAAAGCCTACCACCCTTAAAGTAACAAAAATATCAACAACAGACTACCTTCCATAATGACAAGGCTACCATCCATTGATGTAACAAAAATCTCGACAACGGACTACCTTCCATAATGAAAAGACTACCATCCATTATAGTAACAAAAATATCCACAACAGACTACCTTCCATAATGACAAGGCTACCATCATTGGAGTAACAAAAAAATCCACAATAGACTACCTTCCATAATGACAAGGCTACAATCCATTGGAGTATAAAAAATCTCGACAACAGACTACCTTCCATAATGACAAGGCTACCATCCATTGGAGTAACAAAAATCTCGACAACAGACTACCTTCCAAAATGACTAGGTTACCATCCATTGGAGTAACAAAGATATCGACAACAGACTACATTCCGTAACAACAAGGCTACAATCCATTTTAGTAACAAAAATCTTGACAACAGACTACCTTCCATAATGACAAGTCTACCATCCATTGGAATAACAAAAATATCGACAACACACTACCTTCCATAATGACAAGGCTACCATCCCTTAGAGTAACAAAAATCTCAACAACAGACTACCTTCCATAATGACAAGGCTACGATCCATTGGAGTAACAAAGATATCGAAACATACTACCTTCCATAGTGACAAGGCTACCATCCATTGGAGTAAATAAAATCACGACAACAGACTACTTTCCATAATGACAAGGCTACCATCCATTGGAATTACAAAAATGTCGAAAACACACTACCTTCCATAATCAGAAGGCTACTATCCCTTAGAGTAACAAAAATCACGACAACGGACTACCTTCCATAATGACAAGGCTACCATCCATTGGAGTAACAAAAATTACGACAACATACTACCTTCCATAATGACATGGCTACCATCCATTGGAATAACAAAAATATCGACAACAGACTACCTTCCATAATGACAAGGCTACCGTCCAATGGAGTAACAAAAATTTCGACAACAGACTACCTTTCGTAATACCAAGTCTACCATCCATTGGAGTAACAAAAATCTGAACAACAGACTATCATCCTTAATGACAAGGATATCATCCATTGGAGTAACAGAAATCACAACGACAGACTACCTTCCATAATGACAAGGCTACCATCCATTGGAGTAACAAAAATCTCCACAACAGACTACATTCCATAATGAGAAGGCTACCATCCATTACAGTAACAAAAATCTCAAAAACAGACTACATTCCATAATGACGAGGCTACAATCCGTTGGAGTAACAAAAACTCGACAACATACTACCTTCCATAATGACAAGGCTAACATCCATTGTAGTAACAAAAATATCTACAATAGACTACCTTCCATAATGACACAGCTACCATCAATTGGAGTAACAAAAATCTCGACAACAGACTACCTTCCATAATGACAAGGCTACCATCCATTATAGTAACAAAAATCTCCGCAACAGACTACCTTCCATAATGACAAGGCTACCATCCGTTGGAGTAACAAAAACTCGACAATATACTACCTTCCATAATGACAAGGCTACGATACATTGTAGTAACAAAAATACCGACAATAGACGACCTTCCATAATTACAAGGGTACCATCCATTGGAGTAACAAAAATCTCGACAACAGACTACCTTCCATAATGACATGGCTACCATTCATTGGAATAACTAAAATATCGACAACACACTACCTTCCATAATGACAAAGCTACCATCCCTTAGAGTAACAAAAATCTCAACAACAGACTACCTTCCATAATGACAAGGCTACCATCCATTGGAGTAAAAAAGATATCGACAACATACTACCTTCCATAGTGACAAGGCTACTATCCATTGGAGTAAAAAAAATCAAGACAACAAACTACCTTCCATAATGACAAGGCTACCATCCATTGGAATAACAAATATATCGACAACACACTACCTTCCATAATCACAAGGCTACCATCCATTGGAATAACAAAAATATCGACAACACACTACCTTTCGTAATGACAAGTCTACCATCCATTGGAGTAACAAAAATATGAACAACAGACTACCTTCCATAATGACAAGGCTACCATCCATTGGAGTAACAAAAATATCAGCAGGAGACTAGCTTCCATAATGACAAGGCTACCATCCATGGGAGTAACAAAAATTACGACAATAGACTACCTTCGATAATGATAAGGCTACCATCCATTGGAATAACAAAAATATCGAAAACACACTACCTTCCATAACACAAGGCTACCATCCCTTAGAGTAACAAAAATCTCGACAACGGACTACCTTCCATAATGACAAGGCTACCATCCAATCGAGTAACAAAAATTACGACAACATACTACCTTCCATAGTGACAAGGCTACCATTCATTGGAGTAAAAAAATCACGACAACAAACTACCTTCCATAATGACAAGGCTACCATCCATTGGAATAACAAAAATATCGACAACAGACTACCTTCCATAATGACAAGGCTACCATCCGTTGGAGTAACAAAAACTCAACAACATACTACCTTCCATAATGACAAGGCTACCATCCATTGGAATAACTAAAATATCGACAACATACTACCTTCCATAATGACAAGTCTACCATCCATTGGAGTAAAAAAAATCTGAACAACAGACTACCGTCCTTAATGACAAGGCTACCATCCATTGGAGTAACAGTAAATGACAACGACAGACTACCTTTCTTAATGACAAGGATACCATCCATTGTAGTGACCAAAATCTCGAAAACAGACTACCTTCCAAAATGACAAGGCTACCATCTAGTGTTGTAACAAAAATCTGGACAACAGACTACCTTCCATAATGACAAGGCTACCATCCATTGGAGTAACAAAAATCCCGACAATAGCCTACCTTCCATAATGACAAGGCTACCATCCATTAGAGTAACAGAAATCTCGACACCACACTACCTTCCATATTGACAAGGCTACCATCCATTGGAGTAACAAAAATCTCGACAGCAGACTACCTTCCATAATGACAAGGGTACCATCATTGGAGTAACAAAAAAATCCACAAGAGACTACCTTCCATAATGACAAGGCTACCATCCCTTAGAGTATCAAAAATCACGACAACAGACTACCTTCCATAATGACAAGGCTACCATCCATTGGAATAACAAAAATATCGACAACATAATACCTTCCATAATGACAAGGCTACCATCCAATTGAGTAACAAAAATCACGACAATAGACTACCTTCTATAATGACAAGTCTACCATCCATTGGAGTAACAAAAATCTGAACAACAGACTACCATCCTTAATGACAAGGCTACCATCCATTGGAGTAACAGTAAATGACATCGACAGACTACCTTTCTTAATGACAAGGATACCATCCATTGTAGTGACCAAAATCTCGAAAACAAACTACCTTCCAAAATTACAAGGCTACCATCTAGTGTTGTAACAAAAATATGGACAACAGACTACCTTCCATAATGACAAGGCTACCATCCATTGGAGTAACAAAAATCCCGACAATAGCCTACCTTCCATAATGACAAGTCTACCATCCATTAGAGTAACAGAAATCTCGACACCAAACTACCTTCCATAATGACAAGGATACCATCCGTTGGAGTAACAAAAATCTCGACAGCAGACTACCTTCCATAATGACAAGGGTACCATCATTGGAGTAACAAAAAAATCCACAAGAGACTACCTTCCAAAATTACAAGGCTACCATCCCTTAGAGTAATAATAATCACGACAACAGACTACCTTCCATAATGACAAGGCTACCATCCATTGGAATAACAAAAATATCGACAACATAATACCTTCCATAATGACAAGGCTACCATCCAATTGAGTAACAAAAATCTCGACAATAGACTACCTTCTATAATGACAAGTCTACCATCCATTGGAGTAACAAAAATCTGAACAACATACTACCGTCCTTAATGACAAGGATACCATCCCTTGGAGTACCAATAAATGACAACGACAAACTACCTTCCTTAATGACAAGGATATCATCCATTGAAGTGACCAAAATCTCGAAAATAGACTACCTTCCAAAATGACAAGGCTACCATCTATTGTTGTAACAAAAATCTGGACAACAGACTACCTTCCATAATGACAAGGCTACCATCCATTAGAGTAACAAAAATCCCAACAATAGCCTACCTTCCACAATGACAAGGCTACCATCCATTAGAGTTACAGAAATCTCGACAACAAACTACCTTCCATAATGACAAGGGTACCATCATTGGAGTAACAAAAATATCCATAAGAGACTACCTTCCATAATTACAAGGCTACAATCCATTGGAGTATAAAAAATCTCGACAAAAGACTACCTTCCATAATGACAAGGCTACCATCCATTGGAGTAACAAAAATCTCGACAACAGACTACCTTCCATAATTACTAGGTTACCATCCAATGGAGTAACAAAGATATCGACAAAAGACTACATTCCATAATGACAAGGCTACAATCCATTTTAGTAACAAAAATCTCGACAACAGACTACCCTCCATAATGACAAGGCTACCATCCATTAGAATAACAAAAATATCGACAACACACTACCTTCCATAATGACAAGCCTACCATCCCTTAGAGTAATAAAAATCTCAACAACATACTACCTTCCATAATGACAAGGGTACCATCCATTGGAGTAACAAAGATATCGACAACATACTACCTTCCATAGTGACAAGGCTACCATCCATTGGAGTAACAAAAATCACGACAACAGACTACCTTACATAATGACAAGGCTACCATCCATTGGTATAACAAAAATATCGATAACACACTACCTTCCATAATGACAAGCCTACCATCCAATGGAGTAACAAAGATATCGACAACAAACTACATTCCATAACGACAACGCTGAAATCCATTGTAGTAACAAAAATCTCGACAATAGACTACCTTCCACAATGACAAGGCTACCATCCATTGGAATAACAAAAATATTGACAAAACACTACCTTCCATAATGACAAGCCTACCATCCCTTAGAGTAACAAAAATCTCAACAACAGACTACCTTCCATAATGACAAGGCTACCATCCATTGGAGTAACAAAGATATCGATAAAACACTACCTTCCATAGTCACAAGGCTACCATCCATTGGAATAACAAAAGTCTCGACAACAGACTACCTTCCATAATGGCTAGGTTACCATCCATTGGAGTAACAAAGTTATCGGCAACAAACTACATTCCATAACGACAAGGCTACAATCCATTATAGTAACAAAAATCTCGACAATAGACTACCTTCCATAATGACAAGGCTACCATCCATTGGAATAACAAAAATATCGACAACACACTACCTTCCATAATGAAAAGCCTACCACCCTTAAAGTAACAAAAATATCAACAACAGACTACCTTCCATAATGACAAGGCTACCATCCATTGATGTAACAAAAATCTCGACAACGGACTACCTTCCATAATGAAAAGACTACCATCCATTATAGTAACAAAAATATCCACAACAGACTACCTTCCATAATGACAAGGCTACCATCATTGGAGTAACAAAAAAATCCACAATAGACTACCTTCCATAATGACAAGGCTACAATCCATTGGAGTATAAAAAATCTCGACAACAGACTACCTTCCATAATGACAAGGCTACCATCCATTGGAGTAACAAAAATCTCGACAACAGACTACCTTCCAAAATGACTAGGTTACCATCCATTGGAGTAACAAAGATATCGACAACAGACTACATTCCGTAACAACAAGGCTACAATCCATTTTAGTAACAAAAATCTTGACAACAGACTACCTTCCATAATGATAAGGCTACCATCCATTGGAGTAACAAAAATCTCGACAACAGACTACCTTCCATAATGACTAGGTTACCATCCATTGGAGTAACAAAGATATCGAAAACAGACTACATTCCATAACAACAAGGCTACAATCCATTTTAGTAACAAAAATCTTGACAACAGACTACCTTCCATAATGACAAGGCTACCATCCATTGGAATAACAAAAATAACGACAACACACTACCTTCCATAATGACAAGCCTACCATCCCTTAGAGTAACAAAAATCTCAACAACAGACTACCTTCCATAATGACAAGGCTACCATCCATTGGAGTAACAAAGATATCGACAAGATACTACCTTCCATAGTGACAAGGCTACCATCCATTGGAATAACAAAAATATCGACAACAGACTACCTTCCATAATAACAAGGCTACCATCCCTTAGAGTAACAAAAATATCGACAACAAACTAATTTCCATTATGACAAGGCTACCATCCATTGGAGTAACAAAGATATCGAAAACATACTACCTTCCATAGTGACAAGGCTACCATCCATTGGAGTAACAAAAATCACGACAACAGACTACCTTCCATAATGACAAGGCTACCATCCAATGGAGTAACAAAGATATCGACAACATACTACATTCCATAGCGACAAGGCTACAATCCATTGTAGTAACAAAAATCTCCACAATAGAATCCCTTCCATAATGACAAGGCTACCATCCATTGGAGTAACATAAATCTTGACAATAGACTACCTTCCATAATGATAAGGCTACCATCCGTTGGAGTAACAAAAACTCGACAACATACTACCTTCTATAATGACAAGGGTACCATCATTGGAGTAACAAAAAAATCCACAAGAGACTACCTTCCATAATGACAAGGCTACAATCCATTGGAGTAACAAAAGTATAAACAACAGACTACCTTCCATAATGACTAGTTTACCATCCATTGGAGTAACAAAGATATCGACAACAGACTACATTCCATAACGACAAGGCTACAATCCATTGTAGTAACAAAAATCTCGACAACAGCCTACCTTCTATAATGACAAGGCTACCATCCATTGTTATAACAAAAATATCGACAACACACTACCTTCCATAATAACAAGCCTACCATCCCTTAGAGTAACAAAAATATCAACAACAGACTACCTTCCATAATGACAAGGCTACTATCCATTGGAGTAAAAAAGATATCGACAAAATACTACCTTCCATAGTGACAAGGCTACCATCCATTGGAGTAACAAAAGTCTCGACAACAGACTACCTTCCATAATGACTAGGTTACCATCCATTGGAGTAACAAAGATATCGACAACAAACTACATTCCATAACGACAAGGGTAAAATCCATTATAGTAACAAAAACTCGACAACAGACTACCTTCTATAATGACAAGGCTACCATCCATTGGAATAAAAAAAATATTGACAACATACTACCTTCCATAATGACAAGCCTACCATCCCTTAGAGTAACAAAAATCTTGATAACAGACTACCTTCCATAATGACAAGGCTACCATCCATTATAATAAAAAAAATATTGACAACATACTACCTTCCATAGTGACAAGGCTACCATCCCTTTGAGTAACAAAAATCACAACAACAGACTACCTTCCATAATGATAAGGCTACCATCCATTGGAATAATAAAAATATCCACAACACAATACCTTCCATAATGACAAGGCTACCATCCAATTGAGTAACAAAAATCTCGACAATAGACTACCTTCCATAATGACAAGGCTACCATCCATTGGAGTAATAGTAAATGGCAACAAAAAGCTACCATCCTTAATGACAAGGATACCATCCATTGCAGTACCAAAATCTCGAAAATATACTACCTTCCAAAATGACAAGGCTACCATCCCATAGAGTAACAAAAATACAGACAACAAAATACCTTCCATAATGACAAGGCTACCATCCATTGTAATAACAAACATATCAACAACACACTACCTTCCATAATAACAAGGCTACCATCCCTTAGAGTAACAAAAATCTCGACAACAGACTCCTTTCCATAATGACAAGGCTACCATCCATTGGAGTAACAAAGATATCGAAAACATACTACCTTCCATAATGACAAGGCTACCATCCATTGGAGTAACAAAAATCACGACAACAGACTACCTTCCATAATGACAAGGCTACCATCCATTGGAATAACAAAAATATCGATAACACACTACCTTCCATAATGCAAGGCTACTATCCAATGGAGTAACAAAGATATCGACAACAGACTACATTCCATAACGACAAGGATACAATCCATTGTAGTAACAAAAATCTAGACAATAGACTACCTTCCATAATGACTAAGTTACCATCCATTGGAGTAACAAAGATATCGACAATAGACTACATTCCATAACGACAAGGCTACAATCCATTGTAGTAACAAAAACTCGACAACAGACTACCTTCTATAATGACAAGGCTATCATCCATTGGAATAAAAAAAAATATTGACAACATACTACCTTCCATAATGACAAGCCTACCATCCCTTAGAGTAACAAAAATCTCGATAACAGACTACCTTCCATAATGACAAGGCTACCGTCCATTGTAATAACAAAAATATCGACAACATACTACCTTCACTAGTGACAAGGCTACTATCCCTTAGAGTAACAAAAATCTCAACAACAAACTACCTTCAATAATGACAAGCCTACCATCCATTGGAGTCACAAAGATATCGACAAAATACTACCTTCCATAGTGACAAGGCTACCATCCATTGGAGTAACAAAAATCTCGGCAACATACTACCTTCCATAATGACTAGGTTACCATCCATTGGAGTAACAAATATATCCACAACAAACTACTTTCCGTAACGACAAGGCTACAATCCATTGTAGTAACAAAAATCTCGACAACAGCCTACCTTCCATAATGACAAGCCTACCATCCATTGGAATAACAAAAATATCGATAACACACTACCTTCCATAATGACAAGCCTACCATCCCTTAGAGTAACAAAAATCTCAACAACAGACTACCTTCCATAATGACAAGGCTACCATCCATTGGAGTAACAACGATATGAACATCATACTACCTTCCATAGTGACAAGGCTACCATCCATTGGAGTAACAAAAATCACGACAACATACTACCTTACATAATGACAAGGCTACTGTCTATTAGAATAACAAAAATCTCGACAACAGACTACCTTCTATAATGAATAGGTTACCATCCATTGGAGTAACAAAGATATCGACAACAAACTACATTCCATAACGACAAGGCTACAATCCATTAGAGTAACAAAACTCTCGACAATAGACTACCTTTCATAATGACAAGGTTACCATCCCTTAGAGTAACAAAAATCTCGACAACAAACTACCTTCCATAATGACAAGGCTACCATACATTGGAATAACAAAAATATCGACAACATACTACCTTTCATAATGACAAGGCTACCATCCCTTAGAGTAACAAAAATCACAACAACATACTACCTTCCATAATGACAAGGCTACCATCCATTGGAATAAAAAAAATATCGACAACACAATACCTTCCATAATGACAAGGCTACCATCCAATTGAGTAACAAAAATCTCGACAATAGACTACCTTCCATAATGACAAGTCTACCATCCATTCGAGTAACAAAAATATGAACAACAGACTACCGTCCTTAAAGACAAGGCTACCATCCATTGGAGTAATAGTAAATGACAACGACACACTACCTTCCTTAATGACAAGGATACCATCCATTGCAGTGACCAAAATCTCGAAAACAGACTACCTTCCAAAATGACAAGGCTACCATATTCTGTTAAAAAAATCTAGACAACAGACTACCTTCCATAATCACAAGGCTACCATCCATTGGAGTAAAAAAAATCCCGACAATAGCCTACCTTCCATAATCACAAGGCTACCATCCATTAGAGTAACAGAAATCTTGAGAACTGACTACCTACCATAATGACAAGGCTACCATCCATCGGAGTAACAAAAATCTCGACAGCAGACTACCTTCCATAATGACAAGGGTACCATCATTGGAGTAACAAAAATCTAGACAATAGGCTACCTTCCATGGTGACAAGGCTACAATCCATTGGAGTATAAAAATTCTTGACAATAGACTACCTTCCTTAAAGACAAGGCTACCATCTATTGGAGTAACAAAAATCTCGACAACAGACTACCTTCCATAATGACTAGGTTACCATCCATCAGAGTAACAAAGATATCGATAACAGACTACATTCCATAATGACAAGGCTACAATCCATTATTGTAACAAAAATCTCGACAACTGGCTACCTTCCATAATGAAAAGGCTACCATCCATCGGAGTAACAAAAATCTCAACAGCAGACTAACTTCCATAATGACAAGGGTATCATCATTGGAGTAACAAAAATCTGAACAACAGACTACCTTCCATAATGACAAGGCTACCATCCATTGGAGTAACAAAAATACCTACAACAGAATACCTTCCATAATGACAAGGCTACCATCCATTGCAATAACAAAAATATCAACAACACACTACCTTCCATAATAACAAGGCTACCATCCCTTAGAGTAACAAAAATCTCGACAACAGACTCCTTTCCATAATTACAAGGCTACCATCCATTGGAGTAACAAAGATATCGAAAACATACTACCTTCCATAATGACAAGGCTACCATCCATTGGAGTAACAAAAATCACGACAACAGACTACCTTCCTTAATGACAAGGCTACCATCCATCGGAGTAAGAAAAATCTCAACAGCAGACTACCTTCCATAATGACAAGGGTATCATCATTGGAGTAACAAAAATCTGAACAACAGACTACCTTCCATAATGACAAGGCTACCATCCATTGGAGTAACAAAAATACCGACAACAGAATACCTTCCATAATGAAAAAGCTACCATCCATTGCAATAACAAAAATATCAACAACACACTACCTTCCATAATAACAAGGCTACCATCCCTTAGAGTAACAAAAATCTCGACAACAGACTCCTTTCCATAATGACAAGGCTACCATCCATTGGAGTAACAAAGATATCAAAAACATACTACCTTGCATAATGACAAGGCTACCATCCATTGAAGTAAATAAAAACACGACAACAAACTACCTTCCATAATGACAAGGCTACCATCCATTGGAATAACAAAAATATCGATAACACACTAGCATCCATAATGACAAGGCTACCATCCAATGGAGTAACAAAGATATCGACAACAAACTACATTCCATAACGACAAGGCTACAATCCATTGTAGTAACAAAAATCTAGACAACAGACTACCATCCATAATGACAAGGCTACCATCCATTGGAATAACAAAAATATCTACAACACACTACCTTCCATAATGACAAGCCTACCATCCCTTAGAGTAACAAAAATCTAAACAACAGACTACCTTCCATAATGTCAAGGCTAGCATCCATTGGAGTAACAAAGATATCGACAAAATACTACCTTCCATAGTGACAAGGCTACCATCCATTGGAGTAACAAAAATATCGGCAACATACTACCTTCCATAATGACAAGGCTACCATCCATTAGAATAACAAAAATATCGATAACACACTACCATCCATAATGACAAGGCTACCATCCAATGGAGTAACAAAGATATCGACAACAAACTACATTCCATAACGACAAGGCTACAATCCATTGTAGTAACAAAAATCTAGACAACCGACTACCATCCATAATGACAAGGCTACCATCCATTGGAATAACAAAAATATCTACAACACACTACCTTCCATAATGACAAGCCTACCATCCCTTAGAGTAACAAAAATATCAACAACAGACTACCTTCCATAATGACAAGGCTAGCATCCATTGGAGTAACAAAGATATCGACAAAATACTACCTTCCATAGTGACAAGGCTACCATCCATTGGAGTAACAAAAATATCGGCAACATACGACCTTCCATAATGACTAGGTTACCATCCATTTGAGTCACAAAGATATCGACAACAAACTACATTCCATAACGACAAGGCTACAATCCATTGTAGTAACAAAAATCTCGACAATAGACTACCTTCCATAATGACAAGGCTACCATCCATTGGAATAACAAAAATATCGACAACACACTACCTTCCATAATGACAAGCCTACCATCCCTTAGAGTAACAAAAATCTCAACAACAGACTACCTTCCATAATGACAAGGCTACCATCCATTGGAGTAACAACGATATGAACATCATACTACCTTCCATAGTGACAAGGCTACCATCCATTGGAGTAATAAAAATCACGACAACATACTACCTTACATAATGACAAGGCTACTGTCTATTAGAATAACAAAAATCTCGACAACAGACTACCTTCTATAATGAATAGGTTACCATCCATTGGAGTAACAAAGATATCGACAACAAACTACATTCCATAACGACAAGGCTACAATCCATTAGAGTAACAAAACTCTCGACAATAGACTACCTTTCATAATGACAAGGTTACCATCCCTTAGAGTAACAAAAATCTCGACAACAAACTACCTTCCATAATGACAAGGCTACCATACATTGGAATAACAAAAATATCGACAACATACTACCTTTCATAATGACAAGGCTACCATCCCTTAGAGTAACAAAAATCACAACAACATACTACCTTCCATAATGACAAGGCTACCATCCATTGGAATAAAAAAAATATCGACAACACAATACCTTCCATAATGACAAGGCTACCATCCAATTGAGTAACAAAAATCTCAACAATAGACTACCTTCCATAATGACAAGTCTACCATCCATTCGAGTAACAAAAATAAGAACAACAGACTACCGTCCTTAAAGACAAGGCTACCATCCATTGGAGTAATAGTAAATGACAACGACACACTACCTTCCTTAATGACAAGGATACCATCCATTGCAGTGACCAAAATCTCGAAAACAGACTACCTTCCAAAATGACAAGGCTACCATATTCTGTTAAAAAAATCTAGACAACAGACTACCTTCCATAATCACAAGGCTACCATCCATTGGAGTAAAAAAAATCCCGACAATAGCCTACCTTCCATAATCACAAGGCTACCATCCATTAGAGTAACAGAAATCTTGAGAACTGACTACCTACCATAATGACAAGGCTACCATCCATCGGAGTAACAAAAATCTCGACAGCAGACTACCTTCCATAATGACAAGGGTACCATCATTGGAGTAACAAAAATCTAGACAATAGGCTACCTTCCATGGTGACAAGGCTACAATCCATTGGAGTATAAAAAATCTTGACAATAGACTACCTTCCTTAATGACAAGGCTACCATCTATTGGAGTAACAAAAATCTCGACAACAGACTACCTTCCATAATGACTAGGTTACCATCCATCAGAGTAACAAAGATATCGATAACAGACTACATTCCATAATGACAAGGCTACAATCCATTATTGTAACAAAAATCTCGACAACTGGCTACCTTCCATAATGAAAAGGCTACCATCCATCGGAGTAACAAAAATCTCAACAGCAGACTAACTTCCATAATGACAAGGGTATCATCATTGGAGTAACAAAAATCTGAACAACAGACTACCTTCCATAATGACAAGGCTACCATCCATTGGAGTAACAAAAATACCTACAACAAAATACCTTCCATAATGACAAGGCTACCATCCATTGCAATAACAAAAATATCAACAACACACTACCTTCCATAATAACAAGGCTACCATCCCTTAGAGTAACAAAAATCTCGACAACAGACTCCTTTCCATAATTACAAGGCTACCATCCATTGGAGTAACAAAGATATCAAAAACATACTACCTTCCATAATGACAAGGCTACCATCCATTGGAGTAACAAAAATCACGACAACAGACTACCTTCCTTAATGACAAGGCTACCATCCATCGGAGTAACAAAAATCTCAACAGCAGACTACCTTCCATAATGACAAGGGTATCATCATTGGAGTAACAAAAATCTGAACAACAGACTACCTTCCATAATGACAAGGCTACCATCCATTGGAGTAACAAAAATACCGACAACAGAATACCTTCCATAATGAAAAAGCTACCATCCATTGCAATAACAAAAATATCAACAACACACTACCTTCCATAATAACAAGGCTACCATCCCTTAGAGTAACAAAAATCTCGACAACAGACTCATTTCCATAATGACAAGGCTACCATCCATTGGAGTAACAAAGATATCAAAAACATACTACCTTGCATAATGACAAGGGTACCATCCATTGAAGTAAATAAAAACACGACAACAAACTACCTTCCATAATGACAAGGCTACCATCCATTGGAATAACAAAAATATCGATAACACACTAGCATCCATAATGACAAGGCTACCATCCAATGGAGTAACAAAGATATCGACAACAAACTACATTCCAAAACGACAAGGCTACAATCCATTGTAGTAACAAAAATCTAGACAACAGACTACCATCCATAATGACAAGGCTACCATCCATTGGAATAACAAAAATATCTACAACACACTACCTTCCATAATGACAAGCCTACCATCCCTTAGAGTAACAAAAATCTCAACAACAGACTACCTTCCATAATGTCAAGGCTAGCATCCATTGGAGTAACAAAGATATCGACAAAATACTACCTTCCATAGTGACAAGGCTACCATCCATTGGAGTAACAAAAATATCGGCAACATACTACCTTCCATAATGACAAGGCTACCATCCATTAGAATAACAAAAATATCGATAACACACTACCATCCATAATGACAAGGCTACCATCCAATGGAGTAACAAAGATATCGACAACAAACTACATTCCATAACGACAAGGCTACAATCCATTGTAGTAACAAAAATCTAGACAACCGACTACCATCCATAATGACAAGGCTACCATCCATTGGAATAACAAAAATATCTACAACACACTACCTTCCATAATGACAAGCCTACCATCCCTTAGAGTAACAAAAATATCAACAACAGACTACCTTCCATAATGACAAGGCTAGCATCCATTGGAGTAACAAAGATATCGACAAAATACTACCTTCCATAGTGACAAGGCTACCATCCATTGGAGTAACAAAAATATCGGCAACATACGACCTTCCATAATGACTAGGTTACCATCCATTTGAGTCACAAAGATATCGACAACAAACTACATTCCATAACGACAAGGCTACAATCCATTGTAGTAACAAAAATCTCGACAATAGACTACCTTCCATAATGACAAGGCTACCATCCATTGGAATAACAAAAATATCGACAACACACTACCTTCCATAATGACAAGCCTACCATCCCTTATAGTAACAAAAATCTCAACAACAGACTACCTTCCATAATGACAAGGCTACCATCCATTGGAGTAACAAAGATATGGACATCATACTACCTTCCATAGTGACAAGGCTACCATCCATTGGAGTAATAAAAAATCACGACAACATACTACCTTACATAATGACAAGGCTACCATCCATTGGAATAACAAAAATCTCGACAACAGACTACCTTCTATAATGAATAGGTTACCATCCATTGGAGTAACAAAGATTTTGACAACAAACTACATTCCATAACGACAAGGCTACAATCCATTAGAGTAACCAAACTCCCGATAATAGACTATCTTTCATAATGATAAGGTTACCATCCCTTAGAGTAACAAAAATCTCGACAACAAACTACCTTCCATAATGACAAGGCTACCATACATTGGAATAACAAAAATATCGAAAACATACTACCTTTCATAATGACAAGGCTACCATCCCTTAGAGTAACAAAAATCACATCAAAAGACTACCTTCCATAATGACAAGGCAACCATCCATTGGAATAAAAAAAAATCGACAACACAATACCTTCCATAATGACAAGGCTACCATCCAATTGAGTAACAAAAATCTCGACAATAGACTACCTTCAATAATGACAAGTCTACCATCCATTGGAGTAACACAAATCTGAACAACAGACTACCGTCCTTAATGACAAGGCTACTTTCCATTGGAGTAATAGTAAATGACAACGACAAACTTCCTTCCTGAATGACAAGGATACCATCCATTGCAGTGACCATAATCTAGAAAATAGACTACCTTCCAAAATGACAAGGCTACCATATATTGTTAAAAAAATCTAGACAACAGACTACCTTCCATAATGACAAGGCTACCATCCATTAGAGTAACAAAAATCTCGACAACTTACTACCTTCCATAATGACAAGGCTACCATCCATCGAAGTAACAAAAATCTCGACAGCAGACTACCTTCCATAATGACAAGGGTACCATCATTGGAGTAACAAAAAAATCCACAAGAGACTACCTTCCAAAATTACAAGGCTACCATCCCTTAGAGTAATAATAATCACGACAACAGACTACCTTCCATAATGACAAGGCTACCATCCATTGGAATAACAAAAATATCGACAACATAATACCTTCCATAATGACAAGGCTACCATCCAATTGAGTAACAAAAATCTCGACAATAGACTACCTTCTATAATGACAAGTCTACCATCCATTGGAGTAACAAAAATCTGAACAACATACTACCGTCCTTAATGACAAGGATACCATCCCTTGGAGTACCAATAAATGACAACGACAAACTACCTTCCTTAATGACAAGGATATCATCCATTGAAGTGACCAAAATCTCGAAAATAGACTACCTTCCAAAATGACAAGGCTACCATCTATTGTTGTAACAAAAATCTGGACAACAGACTACCTTCCATAATGACAAGGCTACCATCCATTAGAGTAACAAAAATCCCAACAATAGCCTACCTTCCACAATGACAAGGCTACCATCCATTAGAGTTACAGAAATCTCGACAACAAACTACCTTCCATAATGACAAGGGTACCATCATTGGAGTAACAAAAATATCCATAAGAGACTACCTTCCATAATTACAAGGCTACAATCCATTGGAGTATAAAAAATCTCGACAAAAGACTACCTTCCATAATGACAAGGCTACCATCCATTGGAGTAACAAAAATCTCGACAACAGACTACCTTCCATAATTACTAGGTTACCATCCAATGGAGTAACAAAGATATCGACAAAAGACTACATTCCATAATGACAAGGCTACAATCCATTTTAGTAACAAAAATCTCGACAACAGACTACCCTCCATAATGACAAGGCTACCATCCATTAGAATAACAAAAATATCGACAACACACTACCTTCCATAATGACAAGCCTACCATCCCTTAGAGTAATAAAAATCTCAACAACATACTACCTTCCATAATGACAAGGGTACCATCCATTGGAGTAACAAAGATATCGACAACATACTACCTTCCATAGTGACAAGGCTACCATCCATTGGAGTAACAAAAATCACGACAACAGACTACCTTACATAATGACAAGGCTACCATCCATTGGTATAACAAAAATATCGATAACACACTACCTTCCATAATGACAAGCCTACCATCCAATGGAGTAACAAAGATATCGACAACAAACTACATTCCATAACGACAACGCTGAAATCCATTGTAGTAACAAAAATCTCGACAATAGACTACCTTCCACAATGACAAGGCTACCATCCATTGGAATAACAAAAATATTGACAAAACACTACCTTCCATAATGACAAGCCTACCATCCCTTAGAGTAACAAAAATCTCAACAACAGACTACCTTCCATAATGACAAGGCTACCATCCATTGGAGTAACAAAGATATCGATAAAACACTACCTTCCATAGTCACAAGGCTACCATCCATTGGAATAACAAAAGTCTCGACAACAGACTACCTTCCATAATGGCTAGGTTACCATCCATTGGAGTAACAAAGTTATCGGCAACAAACTACATTCCATAACGACAAGGCTACAATCCATTATAGTAACAAAAATCTCGACAATAGACTACCTTCCATAATGACAAGGCTACCATCCATTGGAATAACAAAAATATCGACAACACACTACCTTCCATAATGAAAAGCCTACCACCCTTAAAGTAACAAAAATATCAACAACAGACTACCTTCCATAATGACAAGGCTACCATCCATTGATGTAACAAAAATCTCGACAACGGACTACCTTCCATAATGAAAAGACTACCATCCATTATAGTAACAAAAATATCCACAACAGACTACCTTCCATAATGACAAGGCTACCATCATTGGAGTAACAAAAAAATCCACAATAGACTACCTTCCATAATGACAAGGCTACAATCCATTGGAGTATAAAAAATCTCGACAACAGACTACCTTCCATAATGACAAGGCTACCATCCATTGGAGTAACAAAAATCTCGACAACAGACTACCTTCCAAAATGACTAGGTTACCATCCATTGGAGTAACAAAGATATCGACAACAGACTACATTCCGTAACAACAAGGCTACAATCCATTTTAGTAACAAAAATCTTGACAACAGACTACCTTCCATAATGATAAGGCTACCATCCATTGGAGTAACAAAAATCTCGACAACAGACTACCTTCCATAATGACTAGGTTACCATCCATTGGAGTAACAAAGATATCGAAAACAGACTACATTCCATAACAACAAGGCTACAATCCATTTTAGTAACAAAAATCTTGACAACAGACTACCTTCCATAATGACAAGGCTACCATCCATTGGAATAACAAAAATAACGATAACACACTACCTTCCATAATGACAAGCCTACCATCCCTTAGAGTAACAAAAATCTCAACAACAGACTACCTTCCATAATGACAAGGCTACCATCCATTGGAGTAACAAAGATATCGACAAGATACTACCTTCCATAGTGACAAGGCTACCATCCATTGGAATAACAAAAATATCGACAACAGACTACCTTCCATAATAACAAGGCTACCATCCCTTAGAGTAACAAAAATATCGACAACAAACTAATTTCCATTATGACAAGGCTACCATCCATTGGAGTAACAAAGATATCGAAAACATACTACCTTCCATAGTGACAAGGCTACCATCCATTGGAGTAACAAAAATCACGACAACAGACTGCCTTCCATAATGACAAGGCTACCATCCAATGGAGTAACAAAGATATCGACAACATACTACATTCCATAGCGACAAGGCTACAATCCATTGTAGTAACAAAAATCTCCACAATAGAATCCCTTCCATAATGACAAGGCTACCATCCATTGGAGTAACATAAATCTTGACAATAGACTACCTTCCATAATGATAAGGCTACCATCCGTTGGAGTAACAAAAACTCGACAACATACTACCTTCTATAATGACAAGGGTACCATCATTGGAGTAACAAAAAAATCCACAAGAGACTACCTTCCATAATGACAAGGCTACAATCCATTGGAGTAACAAAAGTATAAACAACAGACTACCTTCCATAATGACTAGTTTACCATCCATTGGAGTAACAAAGATATCGACAACAGACTACATTCCATAACGACAAGGCTACAATCCATTGTAGTAACAAAAATCTCGACAACAGCCTACCTTCTATAATGACAAGGCTACCATCCATTGTTATAACAAAAATATCGACAACACACTACCTTCCATAATAACAAGCCTACCATCCCTTAGAGTAACAAAAATATCAACAACAGACTACCTTCCATAATGACAAGGCTACTATCCATTGGAGTAAAAAAGATATCGACAAAATACTACCTTCCATAGTGACAAGGCTACCATCCATTGGAGTAACAAAAGTCTCGACAACAGACTACCTTCCATAATGACTAGGTTACCATCCATTGGAGTAACAAAGATATCGACAACAAACTACATTCCATAACGACAAGGGTAAAATCCATTATAGTAACAAAAACTCGACAACAGACTACCTTCTATAATGACAAGGCTACCATCCATTGGAATAAAAAAAATATTGACAACATACTACCTTCCATAATGACAAGCCTACCATCCCTTAGAGTAACAAAAATCTTGATAACAGACTACCTTCCATAATGACAAGGCTACCATCCATTATAATAAAAAAAATATCGACAACATACTACCTTCCATAGTGACAAGGCTACCATCCCTTTGAGTAACAAAAATCACAACAACAGACTACCTTCCATAATGATAAGGCTACCATCCATTGGAATAATAAAAATATCCACAACACAATACCTTCCATAATGACAAGGCTACCATCCAATTGAGTAACAAAAATCTCGACAATAGACTACCTTCCATAATGACAAGGCTACCATCCATTGGAGTAATATTAAATGGCAACAAAAAGCTACCATCCTTAATGACAAGGATACCATCCATTGCAGTACCAAAATCTCGAAAATATACTACCTTCCAAAATGACAAGGCTACCATCCCTTAGAGTAACAAAAATACAGACAACAAAATACCTTCCATAATGACAAGGCTACCATCCATTGTAATAACAAACATATCAACAACACACTACCTTCCATAATAACAAGGCTACCATCCCTTAGAGTAACAAAAATCTCGACAACAGACTCCTTTCCATAATGACAAGGCTACCATCCATTGGAGTAACAAAGATATCGAAAACATACTACCTTCCATAATGACAAGGCTACCATCCATTGGAGTAACAAAAATCACGACAACAGACTACCTTCCATAATGACAAGGCTACCATCCATTGGAATAACAAAAATATCGATAACACACTACCTTCCATAATGCAAGGCTACTATCCAATGGAGTAACAAAGATATCGACAACAGACTACATTCCATAACGACAAGGATACAATCCATTGTAGTAACAAAAATCTAGACAATAGACTACCTTCCATAATGACTAAGTTACCATCCATTGGAGTAACAAAGATATCGACAATAGACTACATTCCATAACGACAAGGCTACAATCCATTGTAGTAACAAAAACTCGACAACAGACTACCTTCTATAATGACAAGGCTATCATCCATTGGAATAAAAAAAAATATTGACAACATACTACCTTCCATAATGACAAGCCTACCATCCCTTAGAGTAACAAAAATCTCGATAACAGACTACCTTCCATAATGACAAGGCTACCGTCCATTGTAATAACAAAAATATCGACAACATACTACCTTCACTAGTGACAAGGCTACTATCCCTTAGAGTAACAAAAATCTCAACAACAAACTACCTTTAATAATGACAAGCCTACCATCCATTGGAGTAACAAAGATATCGACAAAATACTACCTTCCATAGTGACAAGGCTACCATCCATTGGAGTAACAAAAATCTCGGCAACATACTACCTTCCATAATGACTAGGTTACCATCCATTGGAGTAACAAAGATATCGACAACAAACTACTTTCCGTAACGACAAGGCTACAATCCATTGTAGTAACAAAAATCTCGACAACAGCCTACCTTCCATAATGACAAGCCTACCATCCATTGGAATAACAAAAATATCGATAACACACTACCTTCCATAATGACAAGCCTACCATCCCTTAGAGTAACAAAAATCTCAACAACAGACTACCTTCCATAATGACAAGGCTACCATCCATTGGAGTAACAACGATATGAACATCATACTACCTTCCATAGTGACAAGGCTACCATCCATTGGAGTAACAAAAATCACGACAACATACTACCTTACATAATGACAAGGCTACTGTCTATTAGAATAACAAAAATCTCGACAACAGACTACCTTCTATAATGAATAGGTTACCATCCATTGGAGTAACAAAGATATCGACAACAAACTACATTCCATAACGACAAGGCTACAATCCATTAGAGTAACAAAACTCTCGACAATAGACTACCTTTCATAATGACAAGGTTACCATCCCTTAGAGTAACAAAAATCTCGACAACAAACTACCTTCCATAATGACAAGGCTACCATACATTGGAATAACAAAAATATCGACAACATACTACCTTTCATAATGACAAGGCTACCATCCCTTAGAGTAACAAAAATCACAACAACATACTACCTTCCATAATGACAAGGCTACCATCCATTGGAATAAAAAAAATATCGACAACACAATACCTTCCATAATGACAAGGCTACCATCCAATTGAGTAACAAAAATCTCGACAATAGACTACCTTCCATAATGACAAGTCTACCATCCATTCGAGTAACAAAAATATGAACAACAGACTACCGTCCTTAAAGACAAGGCTACCATCCATTGGAGTAATAGTAAATGACAACGACACACTACCTTCCTTAATGACAAGGATACCATCCATTGCAGTGACCAAAATCTCGAAAACAGACTACCTTCCAAAATGACAAGGCTACCATATTCTGTTAAAAAAATCTAGACAACAGACTACCTTCCATAATCACAAGGCTACCATCCATTGGAGTAAAAAAAATCCCGACAATAGCCTACCTTCCATAATCACAAGGCTACCATCCATTAGAGTAACAGAAATCTTGAGAACTGACTACCTACCATAATGACAAGGCTACCATCCATCGGAGTAACAAAAATCTCGACAGCAGACTACCTTCCATAATGACAAGGGTACCATCATTGGAGTAACAAAAATCTAGACAATAGGCTACCTTCCATGGTGACAAGGCTACAATCCATTGGAGTATAAAAATTCTTGACAATAGACTACCTTCCTTAAAGACAAGGCTACCATCTATTGGAGTAACAAAAATCTCGACAACAGACTACCTTCCATAATGACTAGGTTACCATCCATCAGAGTAACAAAGATATCCATAACAGACTACATTCCATAATGACAAGGCTACAATCCATTATTGTAACAAAAATCTCGACAACTGGCTACCTTCCATAATGAAAAGGCTACCATGCATCGGAGTAACAAAAATCTCAACAGCAGACTAACTTCCATAATGACAAGGGTATCATCAATGGAGTAACAAAAATCTGAACAACAGACTACCTTCCATAATGACAAGGCTACCATCCATTGGAGTAACAAAAATACCTACAACAGAATACCTTCCATAATGACAAGGCTACCATCCATTGCAATAACAAAAATATCAACAACACACTACCTTCCATAATAACAAGGCTACCATCCCTTAGAGTAACAAAAATCTCGACAACAGACTCCTTTCCATAATTACAAGGCTACCATCCATTGGAGTAACAAAGATATCGAAAACATACTACCTTCCATAATGACAAGGCTACCATCCATTGGAGTAACAAAAATCACGACAACAGACTACCTTCCTTAATGACAAGGCTACCATCCATCGGAGTAAGAAAAATCTCAACAGCAGACTACCTTCCATAATGACAAGGGTATCATCATTGGAGTAACAAAAATCTGAACAACAGACTACCTTCCATAATGACAAGGCTACCATCCATTGGAGTAACAAAAATACCGACAACAGAATACCTTCCATAATGAAAAAGCTACCATCCATTGCAATAACAAAAATATCAACAACACACTACCTTCCATAATAACAAGGCTACCATCCCTTAGAGTAACAAAAATCTCGACAACAGACTCCTTTCCATAATGACAAGGCTACCATCCATTGGAGTAACAAAGATATCAAAAACATACTACCTTGCATAATGACAAGGCTACCATCCATTGAAGTAAATAAAAACACGACAACAAACTACCTTCCATAATGACAAGGCTACCATCCATTGGAATAACAAAAATATCGATAACACACTAGCATCCATAATGACAAGGCTACCATCCAATGGAGTAACAAAGATATCGACAACAAACTACATTCCATAACGACAAGGCTACAATCCATTGTAGTAACAAAAATCTAGACAACAGACTACCATCCATAATGACAAGGCTACCATCCATTGGAATAACAAAAATATCTACAACACACTACCTTCCATAATGACAAGCCTACCATCCCTTAGAGTAACAAAAATCTAAACAACAGACTACCTTCCATAATGTCAAGGCTAGCATCCATTGGAGTAACAAAGATATCGACAAAATACTACCTTCCATAGTGACAAGGCTACCATCCATTGGAGTAACAAAAATATCGGCAACATACTACCTTCCATAATGACAAGGCTACCATCCATTAGAATAACAAAAATATCGATAACACACTACCATCCATAATGACAAGGCTACCATCCAATGGAGTAACAAAGATATCGACAACAAACTACATTCCATAACGACAAGGCTACAATCCATTGTAGTAACAAAAATCTAGACAACCGACTACCATCCATAATGACAAGGCTACCATCCATTGGAATAACAAAAATATCTACAACACACTACCTTCCATAATGACAAGCCTACCATCCCTTAGAGTAACAAAAATATCAACAACAGACTACCTTCCATAATGACAAGGCTAGCATCCATTGGAGTAACAAAGATATCGACAAAATACTACCTTCCATAGTGACAAGGCTACCATCCATTGGAGTAACAAAAATATCGGCAACATACGACCTTCCATAATGACTAGGTTACCATCCATTTGAGTCACAAAGATATCGACAACAAACTACATTCCATAACGACAAGGCTACAATCCATTGTAGTAACAAAAATCTCGACAATAGACTACCTTCCATAATGACAAGGCTACCATCCATTGGAATAACAAAAATATCGACAACACACTACCTTCCATAATGACAAGCCTACCATCCCTTAGAGTAACAAAAATCTCAACAACAGACTACCTTCCATAATGACAAGGCTACCATCCATTGGAGTAACAACGATATGAACATCATACTACCTTCCATAGTGACAAGGCTACCATCCATTGGAGTAACAAAAATCACGACAACATACTACCTTACATAATGACAAGGCTACTGTCTATTAGAATAACAAAAATCTCGACAACAGACTACCTTCTATAATGAATAGGTTACCATCCATTGGAGTAACAAAGATATCGACAACAAACTACATTCCATAACGACAAGGCTACAATCCATTAGAGTAACAAAACTCTCGACAATAGACTACCTTTCATAATGACAAGGTTACCATCCCTTAGAGTAACAAAAATCTCGACAACAAACTACCTTCCATAATGACAAGGCTACCATACATTGGAATAACAAAAATATCGACAACATACTACCTTTCATAATGACAAGGCTACCATCCCTTAGAGTAACAAAAATCACAACAACATACTACCTTCCATAATGACAAGGCTACCATCCATTGGAATAAAAAAAATATCGACAACACAATACCTTCCATAATGACAAGGCTACCATCCAATTGAGTAACAAAAATCTCGACAATAGACTACCTTCCATAATGACAAGTCTACCATCCATTCGAGTAACAAAAATAAGAACAACAGACTACCGTCCTTAAAGACAAGGCTACCATCCATTGGAGTAATAGTAAATGACAACGACACACTACCTTCCTTAATGACAAGGATACCATCCATTGCAGTGACCAAAATCTCGAAAACAGACTACCTTCCAAAATGACAAGGCTACCATATTCTGTTAAAAAAATCTAGACAACAGACTACCTTCCATAATCACAAGGCTACCATCCATTGGAGTAAAAAAAATCCCGACAATAGCCTACCTTCCATAATCACAAGGCTACCATCCATTAGAGTAACAGAAATCTTGAGAACTGACTACCTACCATAATGACAAGGCTACCATCCATCGGAGTAACAAAAATCTCGACAGCAGACTACCTTCCATAATGACAAGGGTACCATCATTGGAGTAACAAAAATCTAGACAATAGGCTACCTTCCATGGTGACAAGGCTACAATCCATTGGAGTATAAAAAATCTTGACAATAGACTACCTTCCTTAATGACAAGGCTACCATCTATTGGAGTAACAAAAATCTCGACAACAGACTACCTTCCATAATGACTAGGTTACCATCCATCAGAGTAACAAAGATATCGATAACAGACTACATTCCATAATGACAAGGCTACAATCCATTATTGTAACAAAAATCTCGACAACTGGCTACCTTCCATAATGAAAAGGCTACCATCCATCGGAGTAACAAAAATCTCAACAGCAGACTAACTTCCATAATGACAAGGGTATCATCATTGGAGTAACAAAAATCTGAACAACAGACTACCTTCCATAATGACAAGGCTACCATCCATTGGAGTAACAAAAATACCTACAACAAAATACCTTCCATAATGACAAGGCTACCATCCATTGCAATAACAAAAATATCAACAACACACTACCTTCCATAATAACAAGGCTACCATCCCTTAGAGTAACAAAAATCTCGACAACAGACTCCTTTCCATAATTACAAGGCTACCATCCATTGGAGTAACAAAGATATCGAAAACATACTACCTTCCATAATGACAAGGCTACCATCCATTGGAGTAACAAAAATCACGACAACAGACTACCTTCCTTAATGACAAGGCTACCATCCATCGGAGTAACAAAAATCTCAACAGCAGACTACCTTCCATAATGACAAGGGTATCATCATTGGAGTAACAAAAATCTGAACAACAGACTACCTTCCATAATGACAAGGCTACCATCCATTGGAGTAACAAAAATACCGACAACAGAATACCTTCAATAATGAAAAAGCTACCATCCATTGCAATAACAAAAATATCAACAACACACTACCTTCCATAATAACAAGGCTACCATCCCTTAGAGTAACAAAAATCTCGACAACAGACTCATTTCCATAATGACAAGGCTACCATCCATTGGAGTAACAAAGATATCAAAAACATACTACCTTGCATAATGACAAGGGTACCATCCATTGAAGTAAATAAAAACACGACAACAAACTACCTTCCATAATGACAAGGCTACCATCCATTGGAATAACAAAAATATCGATAACACACTAGCATCCATAATGACAAGGCTACCATCCAATGGAGTAACAAAGATATCGACAACAAACTACATTCCAAAACGACAAGGCTACAATCCATTGTAGTAACAAAAATCTAGACAACAGACTACCATCCATAATGACAAGGCTACCATCCATTGGAATAACAAAAATATCTACAACACACTACCTTCCATAATGACAAGCCTACCATCCCTTAGAGTAACAAAAATCTCAACAACAGACTACCTTCCATAATGTCAAGGCTAGCATCCATTGGAGTAACAAAGATATCGACAAAATACTACCTTCCATAGTGACAAGGCTACCATCCATTGGAGTAACAAAAATATCGGCAACATACTACCTTCCATAATGACAAGGCTACCATCCATTAGAATAACAAAAATATCGATAACACACTACCATCCATAATGACAAGGCTACCATCCAATGGAGTAACAAAGATATCGACAACAAACTACATTCCATAACGACAAGGCTACAATCCATTGTAGTAACAAAAATCTAGACAACCGACTACCATCCATAATGACAAGGCTACCATCCATTGGAATAACAAAAATATCTACAACACACTACCTTCCATAATGACAAGCCTACCATCCCTTAGAGTAACAAAAATATCAACAACAGACTACCTTCCATAATGACAAGGCTAGCATCCATTGGAGTAACAAAGATATCGACAAAATACTACCTTCCATAGTGACAAGGCTACCATCCATTGGAGTAACAAAAATATCGGCAACATACGACCTTCCATAATGACTAGGTTACCATCCATTTGAGTCACAAAGATATCGATAACAAACTACATTCCATAACGACAAGGCTACAATCCATTGTAGTAACAAAAATCTCGACAATAGACTACCTTCCATAATGACAAGGCTACCATCCATTGGAATAACAAAAATATCGACAACACACTACCTTCCATAATGACAAGCCTACCATCCCTTAGAGTAACAAAAATCTCAACAACAGACTACCTTCCATAATGACAAGGCTACCATCCATTGGAGTAACAAAGATATGGACATCATACTACCTTCCATAGTGACAAGGCTACCATCCATTGGAGTAATAAAAAATCACGACAACATACTACCTTACATAATGACAAGGCTACCATCCATTGGAATAACAAAAATCTCGACAACAGACTACCTTCTATAATGAATAGGTTACCATCCATTGGAGTAACAAAGATTTTGACAACAAACTACATTCCATAACGACAAGGCTACAATCCATTAGAGTAACCAAACTCCCGATAATAGACTATCTTTCATAATGATAAGGTTACCATCCCTTAGAGTATCAAAAATCTCGACAACAAACTACCTTCCATAATGACAAGGCTACCATACATTGGAATAACAAAAATATCGAAAACATACTACCTTTCATAATGACAAGGCTACCATCCCTTAGAGTAACAAAAATCACAACAAAAGACTACCTTCCATAATGACAAGGCAACCATCCATTGGAATAAAAAAAAATCGACAACACAATACCTTCCATAATGACAAGGCTACCATCCAATTGAGTAACAAAAATCTCGACAATAGACTACCTTCAATAATGACAAGTCTACCATCCATTGGAGTAACACAAATCTGAACAACAGACTACCGTCCTTAATGACAAGGCTACTTTCCATTGGAGTAATAGTAAATGACAACGACAAACTTCCTTCCTGAATGACAAGGATACCATCCATTGCAGTGACCATAATCTAGAAAATAGACTACCTTCCAAAATGACAAGGCTACCATATATTGTTAAAAAAATCTAGACAACAGACTACCTTCCATAATGACAAGGCTACCATCCATTAGAGTAACAGAAATCTCGACAACTTACTACCTTCCATAATGACAAGGCTACCATCCATCGAAGTAACAAAAATCTCGACAGCAGACTACCTTCCATAATGACAAGGGTACCATCATTGGAGTAACAAAAATCTAGACAATAGACTACCTTCCATAGTGACAAGGCTATAATCCATTGGAGTATAAAAAATCTCGACAACAGACTACCTTCCATAATGACAAGGCTACCATCCATTGGAGTAACAAAAATCTCGACAACATACTACCTTCCATAATGACTAGGTTACCATCCATCGGAGTAACAAAGATATCGACAACAGACTACATTCCATAATGACAAGGCTATAATCCATTGTAGTAACAGAAATCTCGACAACATACTACCTTCAATAATGACAAGGCTACCATCCATTGGAATAACAAAAATATCGATAACACACTACCTTCCATAATGACAAGCCTACAATCCCTTAGAGTAACAAAAATCTCAACAATAGACTACTTTCCATAGTGACAAGGATACCATCCATTGGAGTAACAAAAATCACGACAACAGACTACCTTCCATAATGACAAGGCTACCATCCATTGGAATAATAAAAATATCGACAACACAATACCTTCCATAATGGCAAGGCTATCATCCAATGGAGTAAAAAAAATATCAACAATAGATTACCTTCCATAATGACAAGTCTACCATCCATTAGAGTAACATAAATATGAACAATAGACTACCGTCCTTAATGACAAGGCTACCATCCATTGGAGTAACAGAAAATCACAATGATAGACTACCTTCCATAATGACAAGGCTACCATCTATTATTGTAACAAAAATCTGGACAACAAACTACCTTCCATAATGACAAGGCTACCATTCATTGGAGTAACAAATATCCCGACAATAACCTACCTTCCATAATGACAAGGCTACCATCCATTGGAGTAACAGAAATCTCGACAATAGACTACCTTCCATAATGAAAAGGCTACCATCCATTGGAGTCACAAAAATCTCGATAGCAGACTACCTTCCTTAATGACAAGGGTACCATCATTAGAGTAACAAAAATATCCACAACAGACTACCTTCCATAATGAATAGGCTACAATCCATTGGAGTATAAAAAATCTCGATAACACACTACCTTCGATAATGAAAAGGCTACCATCCATTGGAGTAACAAAAATCTCGACAATAGACTACCTTCCATAATGAAAAGGCTACCATCCATTGGAGTCACAAAAATCTCGATAGCAGACTACCTTCCTTAATGACAAGGGTACCATCATTAGAGTAACAAAAATATCCACAACAGACTACCTTCCATAATGACAAAGCTACCATCCATTGGAGTAACAAAAATCCCGACAATAACCTACCTTCCATAATGACAAGCCTACCATCCATTGGAGTAACAAAAATCTCGACAATAACCTACCTTCCATAATGACAAGCCTACCATCCATTGGAGTAACAGAAATCTCGTCAACAGACTACCTTCCATAATGACAAGGCTACCATCCATTGGTGTAAAAATAATCTCGACAACAAACTTCCTTGCATAATGACTAGTTTACCATCCATTGGAGTTACAAAGATATCGACAACAAACTACCTTCCATAACGACAAGGCTACCATCCATTGTAGTAACAAAAATATCGACAATAGACTACCTTCCATAATAACAAGGCTACCATTCATTAGAGTAACAAAAATCTCGACAACAGACTAGCTTCCATAATGACAAGGCTACCATCCCTTAGAGTAACAAATATCTCGACAACAGACTACCTTCCATAATGACAAGGCTACCATCCATTGGATTAACAAAGATAATGACAAAATACTACAATCCATAGTGATAAGGCTACCATCCCTTAGAGTAACAAAAATCACAACAACAGACTACCTTCCATAATGACAAGGCTACCATCCATTGGAGTAACAAAAATCCCGACAATAGCCTACCTTCCATAATGACAAGGCAACCATCCATTAGAGTAACAGAAATCTCGACAGCAGACTACCTTCCATAATGACAAGGGTACCATCCATTGGAGTATAAAAAATATCGACAACAGACTACCTTCCATAATGACAAGGCTACCATCGATTGGAGTAACAAAAATCTCGACAATAGACTAGCTTCCATAATGATTTGGTTACCATCCATTGGAGTAACAAAGATATCGACAAAAAACTACATTCCATAATGACAAGGCTACCATTCATTGTAGGAACAAAAATATCGACAACAGACTACCTTCCATAATGACAAGGCTACCATCCATTGGAATAACAAAAATATCGACAACACACTACCTTCCATAATGACAAGCCTACCATCCCTTAGAGTAACAAAATTCTCAACAATAGACTACCTTCCATAATGACAAAGCTATCATCCATTGGAGTAACAAAGATATCGACAACATACTACCTTCCATAGTGACAAGACTACCATCCATAGGAGTAACAAAAATCACGACAACAGACTAACTTACATAATGACAAGGCTACCATCCATTGGAATAACAAAAATATCGACAACACGCTACCTTCCATAATAACAAGGCTACCATCCCTTAGAGTAACAAAAATCTCGACAATAGACTACTTTCCATAATGACAAGGCTTCCATCCATTGGAGTAACAAAGATATCGAGAACATACTAACTTCCATAGTGACAATGCTACCATCCATTGGAGTAACAAAAATCACGACAACAGACTACCTTCCATAATGACAAGGCTACCATCCATTGGAATAATAAAAATATCGACAACACACTACCTTCCATAATAGCAAGGCTACCATCCAATGGAGTAATAAAAATATTGAAAATAGTTTACCTTCCATAATAACAAGTCTACCATCCATTGGAGTAACAAAAATATGAACAACAGACTACCGTCCTTAATGACAAGGCTACCATCAATTGGAGTAACAAAAATATGGATAACATACTCCCTTCCATAATGAGAAGGCTACCATCCATTGTAGTGACAAAGATCTCGACAACAGACTTCCTTCCATAATGACAAGGCTACCATCTATTGTTGTAACAAAAATCTGGAAAATAGACTACCTTCCGTAATGACAAGGCTACCATTCATTGGAGTAACAAAAATCCCGACAATAACCTACCTTCCAAAATGACAAGGCTACCGTCCATTGGAGTAACAGAAATATCGACAATAGACTACCTTCCATAATGAAAAGACTACCATCCATTGGAGTAACAAAAATCTCGATAGCAGACTACCTTCCATAATGACAAGGGTACCATCATTAGAGTAACAAAAATATCCACAAGAGACTACCTTCCATAATGACAAGGCTACAATCCATTGGAGTTTAAAAAAATCTCGACAACACACTACCTTCCATAATGACAAGGCTACCATCCATTGGAGTGACAAATATCTCGACAACAGACTACCTTCCACAATGACAAGGCTACCATCTATTGTTGTAACAAAAATCTGGACAACAGACTACCTTCCATAATGACAACGCTACCATTCATTAGAGTAACAAAAATCCCGACAATAACCTACCTTCCACAATGACAAGGCTACCATCCAGTGTAGTAACAAAAATATTGACAATAGACTACCTTCCATAATGACAAGGCTACCATCCATTAGAGTAACAAAAATCTGGACAACAGACTACCTTCCATAATGAGAAGGCTACACTCCATTGGAGTAACAAAAATCCCGACAATAACCTACCTTCCATAATGACAAGGCTACAATCCATTGGAGTATAAAAAATCTCTACAACACACTACCTTTGATAATGACAAGGCTACCATCCATTGGAGTAACAAAAATCTCGACAACAGACTACCTTCCATAACGACAAGGCTACAATCCATTGTAGTAACAAAAATCTCGACAATAGACTACCTTCCATAATGAAAAGGCTTCCATCCATTGTAGTAACAGAAATATCGACAATAGACTACCTTCCATAATGACAGGCTACCATCAATTGGAGTAATTAAAATCTGGACAATAGACTACCTTCCATAATGACAAGGCTACCATCCATTGGAGTAACAAAAATCCCGACAATAACCTACCTTCCATAATGACAAGCCTACCATCCATTGGAGTAACAGAAATATCGACAACAAACTACCTTCCATAATGACAAGGCTACCATCCATTGGAGTAAAAAGAATCTCGACAACAAACTACCTTCCATAATGATTAGGTTACCATCCATTGGAGTTACAAAGATATCGACAACAGACTACCTTCCATAACGACAAGGCTACAATCCATTGTAGTAACAAAAATCTCGACAACGGACTACCTTCCATAATGAAAAGACTACCATTCATTGTAGTAAAAAAAATATCGACAATAGACTACATTCCATAATGACAAGGCTACCATCCATTTGATTAACAAAGATAACGACAACATACTACAATCCATAGTGACAAGGCTACCATTCCTTAGAGTAACAAAAATGTCGACAACAGACTACCTTCCATAATAACAAGGCTACCATTCATTGGAATAACAAAAATATAGACAACATACTACCTTCCATAATGACAAGGCTACCATCCCTTAGAGTAACAAAAATCACAACAACAGACTACCTTCGATAATGACAAGGCTACCATCCATTGGAATAACAAAAATATCGACAACACAATACCTTCCATAATGACAAGGCTACCATCCAATTGAGTAACAAAAATCTCGTCAATAGACTATCTTCCATAATGTCAAGGCTACCATCCATCGGAGTAACAAACATCTCGACAGCAGACTACATTCCATAATGACAAGGGCACCATCAATGGAGAAACAAAAATCTCGACAATAGACTACCTTCCATAGTGACAAGGCTATAATCCATTAGAGTATAAAAAATCTCGACAACAGACTACCTTCCATAATGACAAGGCTACCATCGATTGGAGTAACAAAAATGTCGACAACAGACTACCTTCCTTAATGACAAGGATACCATCCATTGCAGCGACCAAAATCTCGAAAACAGACTACCTTCCATAATGACAAGGCTACCATCCATTGGAATAAACAGAAATACCGAAAATAACCTACCTTCCATAATGACAAGCCAACCATCCATTGGAGTAACATAAATATCGACAACAAACTACCTTCCATAATGACAAGGCTACCATCCATTGGAGTAAAAAGATTCTCGACAACATACTACCTTCCATAATGACTAGGTTACCATCCATTGGAGTTAAAAAGATATCGCCAACAGACTACCTTCCATAACGACAATGCTACAATCGATTGTAGTAACCAAAATCTCGACAACAGACTACCTTCCATAATGAAAAGGCTACCATCCATTGTAGTAACAAAAATATCGACAATAGACTACCTTCCACAATAACAAGGCTACCATCCATTGGAGTAACAAAGATATCGACAACAAACTACATTCCATAATGACAAGGCTACAATCCATTGTAGTAACAAAAATATCGACAACAGACTACCTTCCATAATGACAAGGCTACCATCCATTGGAATAACAAAAATATCGACAACACACTAGCTTCCATAATGACAAGCCTACCGTCCCTTAGAGTAACAAAAATCTCAACAACAGACTACCTTCCATAATGAAAAGGCTACCATCCATTGGAGTAACAAAAATCTCGACAATAGACTAGCTTCCATAATGATAAGGCTACCATCCCTTAGAGTAACAAAAATCTCGACAATAGACTACCTTCCATAATGACAAGGCTACCATACATTGGATTAAGAAAGATAACGACAACATACTACAATCCATAGTGACAAGGCTACCATCCCTTAGAGTAACAAAAATCTCAATAATAGACTACCTTCCATAATGACAAGGCTACCATTAATTGGAATAACAAAAATATCGACAACATACTACCTTCCATAATGACAATGCTACCATCCCTTAGAGTAACAAAAATCACAACAACAGACTACCTTCCATAATGACAAGGCTACCATCCATTAGAATAACAAAAATATCGACAACACAATACCTTCCATAATGACAAGGCTACCATCCAATTTAGTAACAAAAATCTCGACAATAGACTACCTTCCATAATGACAAGTCAACTATCCATTGGAGTAACAAAAATTTGAAAACCAGACTACCGTCCTTAATGACAAGGCTACCATCCATTGGAGTAAATGTAAATGACAACGACAGACTACCTTCCTTAATAACAAGGATACCATCCATTGCAGCAACCAAAAACACGAAAACAGACTACCTTCCATAATAACAAGGCTACCATCCATTGGAGTAACAAAAATCCCGACAATAACCTACCTTCCATAATGACAAGCCAACCATCCATTGGAGTAACAGAAATATCGACAACAAACTACCTTCCATAATGACAAGGCTACCATCCATTGGAGTAACAAAAATCTCGACAACATACTACCTTCCATAATGACTAGGTTACCATCCATTGGAGTTACAAAGATATCGACAACAGACTACCTTCCATAACGACAAAGCTACGATCGATTGTAGTAACCAAAATCTCGACAACAGACTACCTTCCATAATGAAAAGGCTACCACCCATTGTAGTAACAAAAATATCGACAATAGACTACCTTCCATAATAACAAGGCTACCATCCATTGGAGTAACAAAAATATAAACAATAGACTAGCTTCCATAATGACAAGGCTACCATCCATTGGAATAACAAAAATATCGACAACACACTACCTTCCATAATGACAAGGCTACCATCCCTTAGAGAAACAAAAATCTCGACAACAGACTACCTTCCATAATGACAAGGCTACCATCGATTGGATTAACAAAGATAACGACAACATACTATAATCCATAGTGACAAGGCTACCATCCATTGGAGTAACAAAAATCACGACAACAGACTACCTTTAATAATGAAAAGGCTACCATCCATTGTAGTAACAAAAATATCGAAAATAGACTACCTTCCATAATAACAAGGCTACCATCCATTGGAGTAACAAAAATCTCCACAACAAACTAGCTTCCATAATGACAAGGCTACCATCCCTTAGAGTAACAAAAATCTCGACAACAGACTACCTTCCATAATGACAAGGCTAGCATCCATTGGATTAACAAAGATAACGACAACATACTAAAATCCATAGTGACAAGGCTACTATCCCTTAGAGTAACAAAAATCTCAACAATAGACTACCTTCCATAATGACAAGGCTACCATTCATTGGAATAACAAAAATATCGACAACATACTACCTTCTATAATGACAAGGCTACCATCCCTTAGAGTAACAAAAATCACAACAACAGACTACCTTCAATAATGACAAGGCTACCATCCATTCGAATAACAAAAATATCGCCAACATAATACCTTCCATAATGACAAGGCTACCATCCAATTGAGTAACAAAAATCTCTACAATAGACTACCTTCCATAATGAAAATTCAACTATCCATTGGAGTAAGAAAAATCTGAACATAAGACTACCGTCCTTAATGACAAGGCTACCATCCATTGGAGTAAATGTAAATGACAACGACAAACTACCTTCGTTAATGACAAGGATACCATCCATTGAAGTGACCAAAATCTCGAAAACAGACTACCTTCCAAAATTACAAGGCTACCATCTATTGTTGTTAAAAAAATCTAGACAACAGACTACCTTCCATAATGACAAGGCTACCATCCATTGGAGTAACAAAAATCCCGACAATAACCTACCTTCCATAATGACAAGGCTACCATCCGTTAGAGTAACAGAAATCTCGACAACTGACTACCTTCCATAATGACAAGGCTACCATCCATCAGAGTAACAAAAATCTCGACAGTAGACTACCTTCCATAATGACAAGGATACCATCATTGGAGTAACAAAAATCTGGACAATAGACTACCTTCCATAGTGACAAGGCTACAATCCATTAGAGTATAAAAAATATCGACAACAGACTACCTTCCATAATGACAAGGCTACCATCCATTGGAGTAACAAAAATCTCGACAACAGACTACCTTCCATAATGACTAGGTTACCATCCATTGGAGTAACAAAGATATCGACAACAGACTACATTCCATAATGAGAAGGCTACAATCCATTGTAGTAACAAAAATATCGACAACATACTACCTTCCATAATGACAAGCCTACCATCCCTTAGAGTAAGAAAAATCTCACCAACAGACTACCTTCCATAATGACAAGGCTACCATCCATTGGAGTAACAAAGATATCGACAACATACTACCTTCCATAGTGACAAGGCTACCATCCATTGGAGTAACAAAAATCACGACAACTGACTACCTTACATAATGACAAGGCTACCATCCATTGGAATAACAAAAATATCGACAACACACTACCTTCCATAATAACAAGGCTACCATCCCTTAGAGTAACAAAAATCTCGACAACGGACTACTTTCCATAATGACAAGGCTACCATCCATTGGAGTAACAAAGATATCGATAACATACTACCTTCCATAGTGACAAGGCTACCATCCATTGGAGTAACAAAAATCACGACAACAGAGTACCTTCCATATTGACAAGGCTACCATCCATTGGAATAACAAAAATATCGACAACACACTATCTTCCATAATGGAAAGGCTACAATCCAATGGAGTAACAAAAATATTGACAATAGATTACCTTCCATAATGACAAGTCTACCATCCATTGGAGTAACAAAAATCTGAACAACAGACTACCCTCCTTAATGACAAGGCTACCATCCATTGCAGTGACCAAAATCTCGAAAATAGAGTACCTTCCAAAATGACAAGGCTACCATGTATTGTTGTTAAAAAAATCTAGACAACAGACTACCTTCCATAATGACAAGGCTACCATCCATTGGAGTAACAAAAATCCCGACAATAGCCTACCTTCCATAATGACAAGTCTACCATCCGTTAGAGTAACAGAAATCTCGACAAATGACTACCTTCCATAATAACAAGGCTACCATCCATCAGAGTAACAAAAATGTCGACAGCAGACTACCTTCCTTAATGACAAGGGTACCATCATTGGAATAACAAAAATCTCGACAATAGACTACCTTCCATAGTGACAAGGCTACAATCCATTAGAGTATAAAAAATCTCGACAACAGACTACCTTCCATAATGACAAGGCTACCATCCATTGGAGTAACAAAAATCTCGACAACAGACTATCTTCCATAATGACTAGGTTACCATCCATTGGAGTAACAAAGATATCGACAACAGACTACATTCCATAATGACAAGGCTACAATCCATTGTAGTAACAAAAATATCGACAACAGACTACCTTCCAAAATGACAAGGCTACCATCCATTGGAATAACAAAAATATCGACAACAAACTACCTTCCATAATGACAAGCCTACCATCCCTTAGAGTAACAAAAATCTCAACAACAGACTACCTTCCATAATGACAAGGCTACCATCCATTGGAGTAACAAAGATATCGACAACATACTAGCTTCCATAGTGACAAGGCTACCATCCATTGGAGTAACAAAAATCACGACAACAGACTACCTTCCATAATGACAAGGCTACCATCCATTGGAATAACAAAAATATCGACAACACACTACCTTCCAAAATGGCAAGGATACCATCCAATGGAGTAACAAAAATATCGACAATAGATTACCTTCCATAATGACAAGTCTACCATCCATTGGAGTAACAAAAATCTGAACAACAGACTACCGTCCTTAATGACAAGGCTACGATCCATTGGAGTAAATGTAAATGACAACGACAGACTACCTTCCTTAATGACAAGGATACCATCCATTGCAGTGACCAAAATCTCGAAAGCAGACTACCTTCCAAAATGACAAGGCTACCATCTATTGTTGTTAAAAAAATCTAGACAACATACTACCTTCCATAATGACAAGGCTACCATCCATTGGAGTAACAAAATTCCCGACAATAGCCTACCTTCCATAATGACAAGGCTACCATCCGTTAGAGTAACAGAAATCTCAACAACTGACTACCTTCCATAATGACAAGGCTACCATCCATCAGAGTAACAAAAATCTGGACAGCAGACTACCTTCCATAATGACAAGGGTACCATCATTGGAGTAACAAAAATCTTGACAATAGACTACCTTCCATAGTGACAAGGCTATAATCCATTAGAGTATAAAAAATATCGACAACAGACTACCTTCCATAATGACAAGGGTACCATCCATTGGAGTAACAAAAATCTCGACAACAGACTACCTTCCATAATGACTAGGTTACCATCCATTGGAGTAACAAAGATATCGACAACAGACTACATTCCATAATGACAAGGCTACAATCCATTGTAGTAACAAAAATATCTACAACAGACTACCTTCCAAAATGACAAGGCTACCATCCATTGGAATAACAAAAATATCGACAACAAACTACCTTCCATAATGACAAGCCTACCATCCCTTAGAGTAACAAAAATCTCAACAACAGACTACCTTCCATAATGACAAGGCTACCATCCATTGGAGTAACAAAGAAATCGACAACATACTACCTTCCATAGTGACAAGGCTACCATCCATTGGAGTAACAAAAATCACGACAACAGACTACCTTCCATAATGACAAGGCTACCATCCATTGGAATAACAAAAATATCGACAACACACTACCTTCCATAATGGCAAGGATACCATCCAATGGAGTAACAAAAATATCGACAATAGATTACCTTCCATAATGACAAGTCTACCATCCATTGGAGTAACAAAAATCTGAACAACAGACTACCGTCCTTAATGACAAGGCTACGATCCATTGGAGTAAATGTAAATGACAACGACAGACTACCTTCCTTAATGACAAGGATACCATCCATTGCAGTGACCAAAATCTCGAAAGCAGACTACCTTCCAAAATGACAAGGCTACCATCTATTGTTGTTAAAAAAATCTAGACAACATACTACCTTCCATAATGACAAGGCTACCATCCATTGAAGTAACAAAAATCCCCACAATAGCCTACCTTCCATAATGACAAGGCTACCATCCATTAGAGTAACAGAAATCTCAACAACTGACTACCTTCCATAATGACAAGGCTACCATCCATCAGAGTAACAAAAATATGGACAGCAGACTACCTTCCAGAATGACAAGGGTACCATCATTGGAGTAACAAAAATCTTGACAATAGACTACCTTCCATAGTGACAAGGCTACAATCCATTAGAGTATAAAAAATATCGACAATAGACTACCTTCCATAATGACAAGGGTACCATCCATTGGAGTAACAAAAATCTCGACAACAGACTACCTTCCATAATGACTAGGTTACCATCCATTGGAGTAACAAAGATATCGACAACAGACTACATTCCATAATGACAAGGCTACAATCCATTGTAGTAACAAAAATATCGACAACAGACTACCTTCCATAATGACAAGGCTACCATCCATTGGAGTAACAAAGATATCGACAACATACTACCTTCCATAGTGACAAGGCTACCATCCATTGGAGTAACAAAAATCACGACAACAGACTACCTTCCATAATGACAAGGCTACCATCCATTGGAATAACAAAAATATCGACAACACACTACCTTCCATAATGGCAAGGATACCATCCAATGGAGTAACAAAAATATCGACAATAGATTACCTTCCATAATGACAAGTCTACCATCCATTGGAGTAACAAAAATCTGAACAACAGACTACCGTCCTTAATGACAAGGCTACGATCCATTGGAGTAAATGTAAATGACAACGACAGACTACCTTCCTTAATGACAAGGATACCATCCATTGCAGTGACCAAAATCTCGAAAGCAGACTACCTTCCAAAATGACAAGGCTACCATCTATTGTTGTTAAAAAAATCTAGACAACATACTACCTTCCATAATGACAAGGCTACCATCCATTGGAGTAACAAAAATCCCCACAATAGCCTACCTTCCATAATGACAAGGCTACCATCCATTAGAGTAACAGAAATCTCAACAACTGACTACCTTCCATAATGACAAGGCTACCATCCATCAGGGTAACAAAAATCTGGACAGCAGACTACCTTCCATAATGACAAGGGTACCATCATTGGAGTAACAAAAATCTTGACAATAGACTACCTTCCATAGTGACAAGGCTACAATCCATTAGAGTATAAAAAATATCGACAACAGACTACCTTCCATAATGACAAGGGTACCATCCATTGGAGTAACAAAAATCTCGACAACAGACTACCTTCCATAATGACTAGGTTACCATCCATTGGAGTACCAAAGATATCGACAACAGACTACATTCCATAATGACAAGGCTACAATCCATTGTAGTAACAAAAATATCGACAACATACTACCTTCCATAATGACAAGCCTATCATCCCTTAGAGTAAGAAAAATCTCAACAACAGACTACCTTCCATAATGACAAGGCTACCATCCATTGGAGTAACAAAGATATCGACAACATACTACCTTCCATAGTGATAAGGCTACCATCCATTGGAGTAACAAAAAACACGACAACAGACTACCTTACATAATGACAAGGCTACCATCCATTGGAATAACAAAAATATCGACAACACACTACCTTCCATAATAACAAGGCTACCATCCCTTAGAGTAACAAAAATCTCAACAACAGACTACCTTCCATAATGACAAGGCTACCATCCATTGGAGTAACAAAGATATCGACAACATACTACCTTCCATAGTGACAAGGCTACCATCCATTGGAGTAACAAAAATCACGACAACAGACTACCTTCCATAATGACAAGGCTACCATCCATTGGAATAACAAAAATATCGACAACGCACTACCTTCCATAATGGCAAGGCTACAATCCAATGGAGTAACAAAAATATCGACAATAGACTACCTTCCATAATGACAAGTCTACCATCCATTGGAGTAACAAAAATCTGAAAACCAGACTACCATCCTTAATGACAAGGCTACTATCCATTAGAGTGAATGTCAATGACAACGTTAGACTACCTTCCTTAATGACAAGGATACCATCCATTGCCGTGACCAAAATCTCGAAAACAGACTACCTTCCAAAATGACAAGGCTACCATCTATTGTTGTAAAAAAAATCTAGACAACAGACTACCTTCCATAATGACCAGGCTACCATCCATTGGAGTAACAAAAATCCCGACAATAGCCTACCTTCCATAATGACAAGGCTACCATCCGTTAGAGTAACATAAATCTCGACAACTGACTACCTTCCATAATGACAAGGCTACAATCCATCAGAGTAACAAAAATCTCGACAACAGACTACCTTCCATAATGACAAGGCTACCATCCATTGGAGTAACAAAAATCTCGACAACAGACTACCTTCCATAATGACTAGGTTACCATCCATTGGAGTAACAAAGATATCGACAACAGACTACATTCCATAATGACAAGGCTACAATCCATTGTAGTAACAAAAATATCGACAACAGACTACCTTCCATAATGACAACGCTACCATCCATTGGAATAACAAAAATATCAACAACACACTACCTTCCATAATGACAAGCCTACCATCCCTTAGAGTAACAAAAATCTCAACAACAGACTACCTTCCATAATGACAAGGCTACAATCCATTAGAGTATAAAAAATCTCGACAATAGACTACCTTCCATAATGACAAGGCTACCATCCATTGGAGTAACAAAAATCTCGACAACAGACTACCTTCCATAATGACTAGGCTACCATCCATTGGAATAACAAAAATATCGACAACACACTACCTTCCATAATGGCAAGGCTACAATCCAATGGAGTAACAAAAATATCGACAATGGATTACCTTCCATAATGACAAGTCTACCATCCATTGGAGTAACAAAAATCTGAAAACCAGACTACCATCCTTAATGACAAGGCTACCATCCATTGGAGTGAATGTAAATGACAACGACAGACTACCTTCCTTAATGACAAGGATACCATCCATTGTAGTGACCAAAATCTCGAAAATAGACTACCTTCCAAAATGACAAGGCTACCATCTATTGTTGTTAAAAAAATCTAGACAACATACTACCTTCCATAATGACAAGGCTACCCTCCATTGGAGTAACAAAAATCCTGACAATAGCCTACCTTCCATAATGACAAGGCTACCATCCATCAGAGTAACAAAAATCTCGACAGTAGACTACCTTCCATAATGATAAGGGTACCATCATTGGAGTAACAAAAATCTCGACAATAGACTACCTTCCATAGTGACAAGGCTACAATCCATTAGAGTATAAAAAATCTCGACAATAGACTACCTTCCATAATGACAAGGCTACCATCCATTGGAGTAACAAAAATCTCGACAACAGACTACCATCCATAATGACTAGGTTACCATCCATTGGAGTAACAAAGATATCGACAAAAGACTACATTCCATAATGACAAGGCTACAATCCATTGTAGTAACAAAAATATGGACAACAGACTACCTTCCATAATGATAAGGCTACCATCCATTGGAATAACAAAAATATCGACAACACACTACCTTCCATAATGACAAGCCTACCATCCCTTTGAGTAACAAAAATTTCAACAACAGACTACTTTCCATAATGACAAGGCTACCATCCATTGGAGTAACAAAGATATCGACAACATACTACCTTCCATAGTGACAAGGATACCATCCATTGGAGTAACAAAAATCACGACAACAGACTACCTTACATAATGACAAGGCTACCATCCATTGGAATAACAAAAATATCGACAACATACTACTTTCCATAATAACAAGGCTACCATCCCTTAGAGTAACAAAAATCTCGACAACAGACTACTTTCCATAATGACAAGGCTACCATCCATTGGAGTAACAAAGATATCGACAACATACTACCTTCCATAGTGACAAGGCTACCATCCACTGGAGTAACAAAAATCACGACAATAGACTACCTTCCATAATGACAAGGCTACCATCCATTGGAATAACAAAAATATCGACAACACACTACCTTCCATAATGGCAAGGCTACCATCCAATGGAGTAACAAAAATATCGACAATAGATTACCTTCCATAATGACAAGTCTACCATCCGTTGGAGTAACAAAAATATGAGCAACAGACTACCGTCTTTAATGACAAGGCTACCATCCATTAGAGTAACAGAAAATCACAACGACAGACTACCTTCCATAATGACAAGGCTACCATCCATTGCAGTGACAAAAATCTCGACAACAGACTACCTTCCATAATGACAAGGCTACCATCTATTGTTGTAACAAAAATCTCGACAACAGTCTACCTTCCATAATGACAAGGCTACCATCCATTGTAGTAACAAAAATATCGACAATAGACTACCTTCCATAATAACAAGGCTACCATCCATTGGAGTAACAAAAATCTCGACAACAGAATAGCTTCCATAATGACAAGGCTACCATCCATTGGAATAACAAAAATATCGACAACACACTACCTTCCATAATGACAAGGCTACCATCCCTTAGAGTAACAAAAATCTCGACCACAGACTACCTTCCATAATAACAAGGCTACAATCCATTGGAATATAAAAAATCTCGACAACACACTACCTTGCATAATGACAAAGCTATTATCCATTGGAGTAATAAAAATCTAGACAACAAACTACCTTCCATAACGACAAGGCTACAATCCATTGTAGTAACAAAAATCTCGACAACAGACTACCTTCCATAATGAAAAGGCTTCCATCCATTATAGTAACAAAAATATCGACAATAGACTACCTTCCATAATGACAAGGCTACCATCCATTGGAGTAACAAAAATATGGACAACAGACTACCTTCCATAATGACAAGGCTACCATCCATTGGAGTAACAAAAATCCCGACAATAACCTACTTTCCATAATGAAAAGCCTACCATCCATTGGAGTAAAAAGAATCTCGACAACAAACTACCTTCCATAATAACTAGGTTACCATCTGAAATTATGGCAACAGATACTCAATGTCACAATGAATGTTATCCACCATATCTGACTTTCTATAAGACAGTAAATAAAAAAACAGTAAAGAACACAGTCAATTGTTTACCCAGTTCAGTGTGAAACAACACCTACTCTGGGGGCTACCAAGCCAGGGAGGAAATCCACTATAAGAGATATTAATTCAGGAATAAACCAACCAGTTTATCTCCTTCACTTAAGACCTAACCAATGCAACTTCAATCTAAGTTCAACTTATACCTGAGTTCCTACTCACTCCCCCTCAATCACAGCAGTGATACTAAACAATTGACTAATGAAATTATGAAGACACTCTTCAGAACATACACTAGATTATGCTTCACAACTTTTAATCAAGCAACACAAACACTCGTGCTTCAAAGCTTTGAGTGATACATAAACCTAACTTGACCTTGCTTCAATGCTTTAATCAAGTGACACAAACACTCTTGCTTCAAAGCTTTGAGTGATACACAACCCTTACAATCAAAACCTACTCCAAGTCACTTATCACAATGATAATTGCTTGGATTACAGTAGTTAAAACTATACAGCTCCTTGTAGATCTTCTGTCTAAAAGTGTTGATCTTCCCAACAACCTTCCTGTTGAATATATATGCAGTTGTTTCTTCAGTTAGGGCTTCCACGGAAAGCTAGGGTTAATTAGGGTTAACCTCAAGACTTGGTCACAAGACTTTATCAACTAGATTAGGGTTGAGCTAAGTTAACCTAAGGTCCACGTGAGATTCTGTTCTGGAATGTATGAACCAAATTCCTGAAAAATCTCAGAATTAACCAAACTGCATAACTGTTAGATCAGTACAGGATGTCTTAACATTGGTTATGACAACAGGAATCCTGTTTACTGATTTTGGTAGAATGTAATAAATGTGATCATTGCAAAATGCTCAGATACACACTCATGAAGAGAAGCTACTGTATGCCATTCTTTTTCTGCATAAAGTACCTAATAACCCAGAATGTTATGACATCAGTCATGACATTCACACATCTGGTTTTACCAAAAATACATGCCAATAACTAAACACTTACAAACTCCCCCTTTGGCAAATTTTTGGCTAAAACCCCTAAACAATCAGAAAATAGAGAGCAGTAGAAATAATATGTCTGCAGAAAAAAATAATGTCTACCAAGAATAATTAACACATAATCTTCTCCCCCTCTTTAGCCATAAATAGGCCAAAGATACAAGTATTGTTAGGTTATACAGTCATCCAAAATGAGTAATAAAAACAACAAAAAGTCTGAAATTACATGCAGCAACAGGAATCAGCAGCATGCTTGACACTCCACTGATCTACAAGCACTGCCATCTTCAGATGAGGCACTATCTTCAGCATTAATCTGATCTTCAGCAGCATCCTCTTCCCTTCTTTGTCCTTCAACCTCCTCCTGTTCTAGTCTGGCAATTAGGTTCTCAAGAGTCATTTTCCTTGTCTCCAGCTCTTTGCAGGTTTCCTTCAGCACAGCTATAACATCAGATTTCTTGGACTGAGTTTTGATAGTTGATATCTCAGCTGATGTCATGACAATGTCAGGAACATGAGTTCCCTGAAATAGCTTATAGTGCAACCCAAGAGCAGGGGCTCTTTTGCATACAATATCTCTTTCTACTAGAATGTCAGGATACTGAGCAAGGACAATACCACATAGGAGGGAGGGAAAGGAAATAGGGCCTTTAACAGCATAGCTTCCAGCATGTTTTAAAGTTTGATCAAAGATATACCTGCCATAGTCAAATTCTGTCCTGGTTCCAACAGCATAAATGAATCTTCCCAATCCTGTGGAGATGGTTGATTTATGGTTGGTAGGAACCCAGTTGGATGCACCAATCTTGTGTAGCATGGCAAATTTCATGCTTAGCTTGCTTGCATTCAGCTTGCCTTTTAAGGGCCAGCTCTTGACTTGATTTGCAGTGATGGTTTGGCATACTTGGTTGTCAGTAACCTCTAATTCAGGGCAAGCCTCATCTTGTCTTCCAAGGAATTTTTTAATTTCAGAGGGAGAGAAATTAACTTTTCTTCCTCTCACATAGACACATTTAAAGTCAGCTGACCTTTCATCACCACATCCATCAGATAAATTCACTATGAATTCCTTGACATGATTTTCATAGCAGTTGGTAAACTTTACCACATTATTCATTAGTCCAGCAGTTTTGATTAGGTCCATGATCTCCTTACATTCCATGGCACCATTGTTTAGTTCTCTTTCCAAGGCTATTCTTTTTAAACAAACATACTTCCATCTGTTGGCATTTTCAGGGTGGTGAAAAGAAATGTTGTCAGTGGGGACTTCAGGAACTTTAGCCATTTTTCTTGAAGTGAGTTTCCTTCTGAGAGAGATGTCTTCAGCATCAACTTCAAATTCTGATTCCTCATCAGAATCAGAAGGTTCAGGCTCTTTCCTTTTCTTTGCTATTGGTTGTCTCACAGGCTTTGAGAGACTACCAGCATGTACTCGGGTTTTCACCTTCCCTTTGGAAAATCCTGTCTTCACAGTTTCTACACCAGTCTTGCCTTCAGACCTGGTTTTCTTATGAGCAACATCATCAGTCTTCTCTTTGGTCAGACATTTTGCAGCATCCTGCTTACATTTTCTGTTCATTATCCTCCTAGATATGCTAGGGTTGATATTTTCAATTAGGTCATTGTCTGAGTATTCTTCATCCACATCAATAACCGGTGGTTTAACATCCTTCTCTGACGGGTTCTGGATATCATCAAGATTTTCAGATGTTTTCTGAATGTTGTTGTCTGGTGTCTCAACATTCTTAGAGACATCTGGATTTATTTCCACATTTGGACTAGCAGATTCTTGATTTAAAGGAACAGAAATGCCCGGTACAGAGTGGTTTTCATTCAGAATTCTTGTAACAAGTCTAGCTATTGCTTGATGAACATAAGTTGTGCCTTCCCAATTTGCTATTCTTGAGGGAACAGAAGATGATGGTTTAGAGGTATTACCAGATGACGTATCTTGAGACCTTCCTGCATGCCTTGTTCTCAGCTTTTTAACCTTAGAGGGGTTAGTTGCCAGTTCTCTAAGAGGAGTAATCTCTAGGACTTCAGAATCCATGCATGTTGTGATTGCCCTAGGATCTCGTTCAGAGGATGCGGATGAAACAGTCGTCTTGGAAGAGGATGATGTTTGAGACATTTTGATAGTCTTAGAAAACCAGTAACAACGAGAGAGAAATCTTTGATTGAGAGAATGGGGATTGTTATAGAGCGAGAAAGGAAGGAGGTAAATGAGTGTCTATTCAACTTCTTAACAATTTTGAAAGAAATAGGAAAACATATGATTAACCCAATCAAAATAGACTTAACACAAAAAACTCCTTCATCCCTTGTTTTAAGCAAAATTAATTGCTACATTTCCTCATGTTGGCAAATACCCAACTTGCCCCTCAAATTTTCAAATTGATTTGCATCAAGTTCTTTGGTAAAAATGTCAGCCAGTTGTAGTTCAGTGGCAACATGTTCCAGTTTAATTGTCTTCTCCTCTACAAGATCTCTGATAAAATAATGTATAATGTCAATATGCTTGGTCCTGCTATGCTGAATAGGATTCTTGGAAATGTTGATTGTACTCTGATTGTCACAGTACAATGTCATAACATCTTGTGTGACATTATACTCAGTAAGCATATGTTTCATCCAGATCATTTGAGAACAGCTACTACCAGCTGTAATGTATTCAACTTCAATAGTAGAGAGAGACACACAGTTCTGTTTCTTGCTGAACCAGGAGACCAAATTATTTCCTAAGAAGAAACATCCTCCAGAGGTGCTCTTTCTATCATCAGCACTTCCAGCCCAATCAGCATCACAGTAACCAGTCAGAGTTGGTTCACAACCATGAGAGTACAACAAGCCATAGTTGTAAGTTCCACTTACATACTTCAAAATTCTCTTTACTTGGTTGATATGACTGACTTTGGGATCATCTTGGTATCTTGCACATACTCCAACTGCAAAAGAAATGTCAGGTCTGCTGGCTGTTAAATATAACAGACTTCCTATCATGCTTCTGTACAGGCTTTGGTCCACCTTAACCCCACTTGAATCTTTGGATAGCTTTAAATGAGTAGGAGCAGGAGTCCTTTTGTGGCTGACATTCTCCATAACAAACTTCTTGACAATGTTCTTTACATAATTACTTTGAGACAGAAAAATTGAGTCTTCCATCTGTGTGACTTGCAGTCCAAGAAAGTAGGTCAATTCTCCCATGAAGCTCATTTCGAATTCAGCCTGTATTTGGTCAGCAAAATGTTTAACCATTTTATCTGACATTCCCCCAAACACTATGTCATCAACATAGATTTGAGCTACCATTATCTTTCCTCCTTCATTTTTGACAAAGAGGGTTTTATCCAAGCCTCCTTTTCTGTATCCTTTGTCAGAGATAAATTTTGTCAAGCTGTCATACTATGCTCAAGGAGCTTGTTTCAGGCCATATAAAGCTTTCCTCAATTTGTAGACATGATCAGGGTAGTTTGGATCCACAAAACCTTTAGGCTGTTCCATATAAACTTCCTCATTTAAGTACCCATTTAGGAAGGCACTTTTTTTATCCATCTGAAATAACTTGAACTTCAGGAGACAAGCAATTCCCAATAGGAGTCTGATAGATTCCAGTCTCGCTACGGGGGCAAAGGTCTCATCAAAATCAACCCCTTCAACTTGAGTGTATCCTTGAGCAACAAGTCTTGCCTTATTCCTGGTGACAACTCCTTCAGCATCTGATTTGTTCTTGTATATCCATTTTGTGCCAATGATGTTTGTTCCTTCTGGTCTAGGAACTAACTTCCATACTTAATGTTGCTTGAATTGGTTCAATTCATCTTCCATTGCCATAATCCAGTATTCATCAGTTAAAGCCTCCTTAACATTTCTTGGTTCAATTTTAGACACAAAGCAAGAGTTTGAGATGATTTCTCTAGATCTTGTAATGACTCCACTGTTAGGATCTCCTATGACGAGTTCTTGAGGATGATCTTTCTGAATTATGATGGAAGGGATTTTGCTAGCTTCCTTGGATTCAGAGTTTGCTGCAGTGGTGTTAGGTAGGTCATTCTGTTGAGTTGAAGTCTCAAAGAATGTCTCAACATTACAAGGGACATATGTTTCCTCATGATAATCATCAACTATGACATTTATTGATTCCATCATGACTTTGGTCCTGGAATTGAATACCCTATAAGCTCTGCTGTTGGTGGAGTATCCTAGAAATATTCCTTCATCACTTTTAGGGTCCAGCTTTCTCCTTTGATCACGATCTGCCAGAATGTAGCATTTGCTGCCAAATACATGGAAGTACTTCACTGTTGGCTTTCTTCCTTTCCATAGTTCATAAATGGTGGATGAGGTTCCCTTTCTCAAGGTGACCCTGTTATGGACATAACAGGCTATATTCATAGCTTCAGCCCAAAAATGAATGGGAAGTCTTTTGGCATGTATCATTGCTCTGGCAGATTCCTGTATGGTCCTGTTTTTCCTTTCTACAACTCCATTTTGTTGAGGAGTTATAGGAGAAGAGAATTCATGATTAATTCCTTCTGAGGAACAGAACTCATTAAACTTACTGTTTTCAAATTCCTTTCCATGATCACTTCTAATTCTGACAATGCATCCTTCTTTTTCTCTTTGAATTCTTTTGCACAGTTCTCTAAAAACTTCAAATACATCACATTTTTCCCTAATGAAGTTAATCCAGGTGAATCTGGAAAAATCATCCACAACAACATAGGCATATCTTTTTCCACCAAGACTTTCCACCTGCATTGGTCCCATCAGATCCATATGTAGAAGTTCTAGAACCTTAGAGGTGGTCAGATGTCTTGACTTTGGATGTGACATCCTAGTCTGCTTACCAACCTGACATTCACCACATACTCTCCCTTCATCAATTTGCAGTCTTGGAATCCCTCTGACTGCCTCCACGGATATAATCCTTTTCATTCCTCTTAGATGTAGATGGCCAAGTTTTTGGTGCCACAGTTTCACTTCTTTTTCTTCTTTTGCAATAGAACACACAGTAGAGTAATTAGTGTTCTCAGGCTCCCACAGGTAGCAGTTGTCTTTAGATCTGAATCCTTTCATTACAACTTCTTGTTTCTCATTAGTTACAAGACATTCAGATTTTGAGAAGTTGACCTTGAATCCTAGATCGCATAATTGACTGATACTTATGAGATTAGCAATCAGGCCTCTTACCAGCAATACTTCATTTAGATTTGGAACTCCAGGGCAGTCCAAGTTTCCAACTCCTTTGATTTCTCCTCTAGCACCATCTCCAAAGGTCACATAACTAGTGGTGTGAGGTTTAACATTATTGAGAAGGTTCTTGATTCCAGTCATGTGCTTAGAACATCCACTGTCAAAGTACCAGTCTTCCTTTGCAGAGACTCTAAGGGAAGTGTGAGCTATCAGGGAAGTAGCCTTTTTCTTCCACTGTGGAGTATATGGTACCTTGTTAAACTTAGGTTTGACACCTGGGTTCTGATTAGGATATCCATATAATCTGAAGCATAATGGCTTTATGTGACCAAACCTCCCACAATGATGACATCTCCATCTTTGATACTTTTTCTTCATATTTCTCTGTTCACGATGTTGAGTGCTTTGTTGTGACATCTGTTTTGACATTTGTTTATCAGGCCTGATCTTCTTGTCTGTACCAGATTTCTTTGCTGCCACAAATCCTATACCAGACTTGTTTCCCACATTTTGTCAAACCTGAAGGATTTCTTCCAATTTGTCAGTTCCATTTGTCAGCATCTTGACAGATTTTGTCATCTGGTCCAGTTTTGAGTTTAGCATTTGAACTTCCCCTTCTATATGACTTATAGTATCAATGTCTGCCCTTTTCTCAGCCTCCAACTTTAGTATGAGTTTTGTTTATCTCTCATTTTGCTGACAGACATCAGCACTTCTGATACATACTTTCTTGTAGGAATCAGCCAGTTCTTCAAATGTCACTTCCTCGTCACTAGAATCACTATCAGAGTTACAGATACCAGTTAGTGCAGTAACTAGTTTGGCAGATTCTTCTTCAGAATTACTTTCTGAATCACAGTCAGACCAAGTAATAGACATTCCTTTCTTTTGTTTCTTAAGAAAGGTAGGACATTCAACTCGAATGTGCCCATATCCTTCACATCCATGGCATTGAATTCCTCTGCTTTGATTTCCCTTCTCTTCAGACTTTGGTCTTCTGCTGGAGTCATAAGATCTGTTAATGTCAGACGGAATGTTCTTGACATTTGACCTTGACTTTGGATCCATTCTCTTGATGAGTTTGTTGAGTTGTCTTCCAAGCATGGCTATAGCTTCTGAAATATTTTCTTCTTCATCCTCCTTCTTTTCATCTTCAGTGTTAGATACAAGTGCTATGCTCTTGTTTTTCTTGTCGACATTGTCACTGATCCCCATCTCAAAGGTCTGAAGAGACCCAATGAGTTCATCCACCTTCAAATTGCTGATATCATGCGCTTCCTCTATAGCAGTTACCTTCATTGCAAATCTTTTAGGCAAGGATCTGAGAATCTTTCTCACCAGTTTTTCTTCTGCATCTTTTCTCCCAATGCTCTTGAGGTGTTGGCAATCTCCAAGATGTTCATGTGAAACTCATGAATGGTTTCATCTTCCATCATCCTTAGGTTCTCAAATTTGGTAGTCAGCATTTGAAGCCTTGACATTTTTACTTTGGATGTGCCCTCATGGGTAGTTTTGAGAGTGTCTCATACTTCCTTGGCCAGTTCACATTGATGTACTAGTCTGAATATGTTTTTATCAATTCCATTGAACAAGGCATTTAATGCTTTGGAATTTACCAGAGCTAACTCATCTTCTTCTTTGCTCCATTCTTCCTCAGGTTTCAGACTGATTGTCCCATCTTTCTCAGTTATGGTGGGATGGTTCCATCCTTTGTCAGCATCTCTCCAAGCCTTTTTGTCCAGTGATTTTAAGAAGGCAACCATATGAGGTTTCCAGTAGTCATAATTTGATCCATCCAAAATGGGTGGTCTGTTTCCAAAAACTCCTTCTTTGTCCATAGCGCCAGAAAGTGATATCCCTAGATCTCACCCAGTAATACAGGCAGGGTGCCTGCTCTGATGCCAATTGAAATTCTGGCAACAGATACTCAATGACACAATGAATGTTATGACACCGTATCTGACTTTCTATAAGAGTAAATAAAAAAACAGTAAAGAACACAGTCAATTGTTTACCCAGTTTAGTGTGAAACAACACCTACTCTGGGGGCTACCAAGCCAGAGAGGAAATCCACTATACGAGATATTAATTCAGGAATAAACCAACTAGTTTATCTCCTTCACTTAAGACCTACCCAATGCAACTTCAATCTAAGTTCAACTTATACCTGAGTTCCTACTCACTCCCCCTCAATCACAGCAGTGATACTAAACAATTGACTAATTAAATTATGAAGACACTCTTCAGAACATACACTTGATTATGCTTCACATCTTTTAATCAAGCAACACAAACACTCGTGCTTCAAAGCTTTGAGTGATACATAAACCTAACTTGACCTTGCTTCAAAGCTTTAATCAAGTGACATAAACACTCTTGCTTCAAAGCTTTGAGTGATACACAACCCTTACAATCAAAACCTACTCCAAGTCACTTATCACAATGATACTTCTGTCTAAAAGTGTTGATCTTCCCAATAGCCTTCCTGTTGAATATATATGCAGTTGTTTCTTCAATTAGGGCTTCCACGAAAATCTATGGTTAATTAGGGTTAACCTCAAGACTTGGTCACAAGACTTTATCAACCAGATTAGGGTTGAGCTAAGTTAATCTAAGGTCCACGTGAGATTCTGTTCTGGAATGTATGAACCAAATTCCTGAAAAATCTCAGAATTAACCAAACTGCATACCTGTTAGATCAGTACAGGATGTCTTAACATTGGTTACGACAACAGGAATCCTGTTTACTGATTTTGGTAGAATGTAATAAATGTGATCATTGCAAAATGCTCAGATACACACTAATGAAGAGCAGCTACTGTATGCCATTCTTTTTCTGCATAAAGTACCTAATAACCCAAAATCTTATGACATCAGTCATGACATTCACATACCTGGTTTTACCAAAAATACATGCCAATAACTAAACACTTACACCATCCATTGGAGTTACAAAGATATCGACAACAGACTAACTTCCATAACGACAAGGCTACAATCCATTGTAGTAACCAAAATCTCGACAACAGACTACCTTCCATAATGAAAAGGCTACCATCCATTGTAGTTACAAAAATATCGACAATAGACTACCTTCCATAATAACAAGGCTACCATCCATTGGAGTAACAAAAATCTTGACAACAGACTACCTTCTATAATGACAAGGCTACCATCTATTGGAATAACAAAAATATCGATAACACACTACCTTCCATAATGACAAGGCTACCATCCCTTAGAGTAACAAAAATCTCGACAACAGACTACCTTCCATAATGACAAGATTACCATTATTGGATTAACAAATATAACGACAACATACTACAATCCATAGTGACAAGGCTACCATCCATTGGAGTAACAAAAATCACGACAACAGACTACCTTCCATAATGACAAGGCTACCATCCATTGGAATAACAAAAATATCGACAATAGACTACCTTCAATAATGACAAGGCTACCATCCATTGGAGTAACAAAAATATCGACAATAGACTACCTTCCATAATGACTAGGCTACCATCCATTGGACTAAAAAAATCTCGACAACAGACTACCTTCCATAATGACTATGTTACCATCCATTGGAGTAACAAAGATATCAACAACAGACTACATTCCATAATGACAAGGCTACAATCCATTGTAGTAACAAAAATATCGACAATAGACTACCTTCCATAATGACAAGGCTACCATCCATCGGAATAACAAAAATATCGACAACACACTACCTTCCATAATGACAAGCCTACCATCCCTTAGAGTAACAAAAATCTCAACAACAGACTACCTTCCATGATGACAAGGCTACCATCCATTGGAGTAACAAAGATATCGACAACATACTACCTTCCATAGTGACAAGGCTACGATCCATTAGAGTAACAAAAATCACGACAACAGACTACCTTACATAATGACAAGGCTACCATCCATTGGAATAACAAAAATATCGACAACACACTACCTTCCATAATAACAAGGCTACCATCCCTTAGAGTAACAAAAATCTCGACAATAGACTACTTTCCATAATGACAAGGCTACCATCCATTGGAGTAACAAAGATATCGACAACATACTACCTTCCCTAGCGACAAGGCTACCATTCATTAGAGTAACAAAAATCACGACAACAGACTACCTTCCATAATGACAAGGCTACCATCCATTGGAATACCAAAAAATATCGACAACACACTACCTTCCATAATGGCAAGGCTACCATCTAATGGAGTAACAAAAATATCGACAATAGATTACCTTCCATAATGACAAGTCTACCATCCATTGGAGTAACAAAAATATGAACAACAGACTACCGTCCTTAATTACAAGGCTACAATCCATTAGAGTAACAGAAAATCACAACGGCAGACTACCTTCCATAATGACAAGGCTACCATCCATTGCAGTGACAAAAATCTCGACAACAAACTACCTTCCATAATGACAAGGCTACCATCTATTATTGTAACAAAAATCTAGACAACAGACTACCTTCCATAATGACCAGGCTACCGTTCATTGTAGTAACAAAAATATAGACAATAGAATACCTTCCATAATAACAAGGCTACAATCCATTGGAGTAACAAAAATCTCGACAACAGACTGGCTTCCATAATGACAAGGCTACCATCCATTGGAATAAAAAAAATATCGATAACACACTACCTTCCATAATGACAAGGCTACCATCCCTTAGAGTAACAAAAATATCGACAACAGAGTACCTTCCATAATGACAAGGCTACAATCCATTGGAGTATAAAAAATCTCGACAACACACTACCTTCCATAATGACAAGGCTACCATCCATTGGAGTAACAAAAATATAGACAACATACTACCTTCAATAACGACAAGGCTACAATCCATTGAAGTAACAAAAATCTCGAAAACAAAATACCTTCCTTAATGAAAAGGCTTCCATCCATTATAGTAAGAAAAATATCTACAATAGACTACCTTCCATAATGACAAGGCTACCATCCATTGGAGTAACAAAAATCTGGACAACAGACTACCTTCCATAATGACAAGGCTACCATCTATTGGAGTAACACAGATCCCGACAATAACCTACTTTCCATAATGAAAAGCCTACCATCCATTGGAGTAACAGAAATATCGACAACAGACTACCTTCCATAATGACAAGGCTACCATCCATTGGAGTAAAAAGAATCTCGATAACAAACTACTTACCATAATGACTAGGTTACCATCCATTGGAGTTACAAAGATATCGACAACAGACTACCTTCCATAACGACAAGGCTACAATCCATTGTAGTAACCAAAATCACGACAACAGACTACCTTCCATAATGAAAAGGCTACCATCCATTGTAGTAACAAAAATATCGACAATAGACTACCTTCCATAATAACAAGGCTTCCATCCATTGGAGTAACAAAAATCTCGACAACAAACTACCTTCCATAATGACAAGGCTACCATCCATTGGAATAACAAAAATATCGATAACACACTACCTTCCATAATGACAAGGCTACCATCCCTTAGATTAACAAAAATCTCGACAATAGACTACCTTCCATAATGACAAGGCTACCATCCATTGGATTAACAAATATAACGATAACATACTACAATCCATAGTGACAAGGCTACCATCCATTGGAGTAACAAAAATCACGACAACAGACTACCTTCCATAATGACAAGGCTACCATCCATTGGAATAACAAAAATATCGACAATAGACTACCTTCCATAATGACAAGGCTACCATCCATTGTAGTAACAAAAATATCGACAATAGACTACCTTCCATAATGACAAGGCTACCATCCATCGGAATAACAAAAATATCGACAACACACTACCTTCCATAATGACAAGCCTACCATCCCTTAGAGTAACAAAAATCTCAACAACAGACTACCTTCCATGATGACAAGGCTACCATCCATTGGAGTAACAAAGATATCGACAACATACTACCTTCCATAGTGACAAGGCTACGATCCATTAGAGTAACAAAAATCACGACAACAGACTACCTTACATAATGACAAGGCTACCATCCATTGGAATAACAAAAATATCGACAACACACTACCTTCCATAATAACAAGGCTACCATCCCTTAGAGTAACAAAAATCTCGACAACAGACTACTTTCCATAATGACAAGGCTACCATCCATTGGAGTAACAAAGATATCGACAACATACTACCTTCCCTAGCGACAAGGCTACCATTCATTAGAGTAACAAAAATCACGACAACAGACTACCTTCCATAATGACAAGGCTACCATCCATTGGAATACCAAAAAATATCGACAACACACTACCTTCCATAATGGCAAGGCTACCATCTAATGGAGTAACAAAAATATCGACAATAGATTACCTTCCATAATGACAAGTCTACCATCCATTGGAGTAACAAAAATATGAACAACAGACTACCGTCCTTAATTACAAGGCTACAATCCATTAGAGTAACAGAAAATCACAACGGCAGACTACCTTCCATAATGACAAGGCTACCATCCATTGCAGTGACAAAAATCTCGACAACAAACTACCTTCCATAATGACAAGGCTACCATCTATTATTGTAACAAAAATCTGGACAACAGACTACCTTCCATAATGACCAGGCTACCGTTCATTGTAGTAACAAAAATATAGACAATAGAATACCTTCCATAATAACAAGGCTACAATCCATTGGAGTAACAAAAATCTCGACAACAGACTGGCTTCCATAATGACAAGGCTACCATCCATTGGAATAAAAAAAATATCGATAACACACTACCTTCCATAATGACAAGGCTACCATCCCTTAGAGTAACAAAAATATCGACAACAGAGTACCTTCCATAATGACAAGGCTACAATCCATTGGAGTATAAAAAATCTCGACAACACACTACCTTCCATAATGACAAGGCTACCATCCATTGGAGTAACAAAAATCTAGACAACATACTACCTTCAATAACGACAAGGCTACAATCCATTGAAGTAACAAAAATCTCGACAACAAAATACCTTCCTTAATGAAAAGGCTTCCATCCATTATAGTAAGAAAAATATCTACAATAGACTACCTTCCATAATGACAAGGCTACCATCCATTGGAGTAACAAAAATCTGGACAACAGACTACCTTCCATAATGACAAGGCTACCATCTATTGGAGTAACACAGATCCCGACAATAACCTACTTTCCATAATGAAAAGCCTACCATCCATTGGAGTAACAGAAATATCGACAACAGACTACCTTCCATAATGACAAGGCTACCATCCATTGGAGTAAAAAGAATCTCGATAACAAACTACTTACCATAATGACTAGGTTACCATCCATTGGAGTTACAAAGATATCGACAACAGACTACCTTCCATAACGACAAGGCTACAATCCATTGTAGTAACCAAAATCACGACAACAGACTACCTTCCATAATGAAAAGGCTACCATCCATTGTAGTAACAAAAATATCGACAATAGACTACCTTCCATAATAACAAGGCTTCCATCCATTGGAGTAACAAAAATCTCGACAACAAACTACCTTCCGTAATGACAAGGCTACCATCCATTGGAATAACAAAAATATCGATAACACACTACCTTCCATAATGACAAGGCTACCATCCCTTAGATTAACAAAAATCTCGACAATAGACTACCTTCCATAATGACAAGGCTACCATCCATTGGATTCACAAATATAACGATAACATACTACAATCCATAGTGACAAGGCTACCATCCATTGGAGTAACAAAAATCACGACAACAGACTACCTTCCATAATGACAAGGCTACCATCCATTGGAATAACAAAAATATCGACAATAGACTACCTTCCATAATGACAAGGCTACCATCCATTGGAGTAACAAAAATATCGACAATAGACTACCTTCCATAATTACAAGGGTACCATCCATTGGAGTAACAAAAATCTCGACAACAGACTAGCTTCCATAATGACAAGGCTACCATTCATTGGAATAATAAAAATATCGACAACACACTACCTTCCATAATGACAAGGCTACCATCCCTTAGAGAAACAAAAATCTCGACAACAGACTACCTTCCATAATGACAAGGCTACCATCCATTGGAGTAACAAAAATCACGACAACAGACTACCTTCCTTAATGACAAGGCTACCATCCATTGGAATAACAAAAATATCGACAATAAATTACCTTCCATAATGATAAGTCTAACATCCATTGCAGTAACAAAAAGCTCGACAATAGACTACCTTCCATAATGACAAGGCTACCATCCATTGGAATAATAAAAATATCGACAACACACTACCTTCCATAATAACAAGGCTACAATCCAATGGAGTAACAAAAATCTCGACAATTGCCTACCTTCCATAATGACAAGGCTACCATCCATTGAAGTAACAGAAATCTCAACAACAGACTATCGTCCTTAATTACAAAGCTACCATCCATTGGAGTAACGGAAATCACAACAACAGACTACCTTCCATAATTACAAGGCTACCATCCATTGCAGTAACAAAAATCTTGACAACAGACTACCTTCCATAATGGCAAGGCTACCATCCCTTAGAGTAACAAAAATCTCGACAACAGACTACCTTCCATAATGACAAGGCTACCATCCATTGGATTAACAAATATAACGATAACATACTACAATCCATAGTGACAAGGCTACCATCCATTGGAGTAACAAAAATCACGACAACAGACTACCTTCCATAATGACAAGGCTACCATCCATTGGAATAACAAAAATATCGACAATAGACTACCTTCCATAATGACAAGGCTACCATCCATTGGAGTAACAAAAATATCGACAATAGACTACCTTCCATAATGACAAGGCTACCATCCATTGGAGTATCAAAAATATCGACAATAGACTACCTTCCATAATTACAAGGCTACCATCCATTGGAGTAACAAAAATCTCGACCACAGACTAGCTTCCATAATGACAAGGCTACCATCCATTGGAATAATAAAAATATCGACAACACACTACCTTCCATAATGACAAGGCTACCATCCCTTAGAGAAACAAAAATCTCGACAACAGACTACCTTCCATAATGACAAGGCTACCATCCATTGGAGTAACAAAAATCACGACAACAGACTACCTTCCTTAATGACAAGGCTACCATCCATTGGAATAACAAAAATATCGACAATAAATTACCTTCCATAATGATAAGGCTAACATCCATTGCAGTAACAAAAAGCTCGACAATAGACTACCTTCCATAATGACAAGGCTACCATCCATTGGAATAATAAAAATATCGACAACACACTACCTTCCATAATAACAAGGCTACAATCCAATGGAGTAACAAAAATCTCGACAATTGCCTACCTTCCATAATGACAAGGCTATCATCCATTGAAGTAACAAAAATCTGAACAACAGACTATCGTCCTTAATTACAAAGCTACCATCCATTGGAGTAACGGAAATCACAACAACAGACTACCTTCCATAATTACAAGGCTACCATCCATTGCAGTAACAAAAATCGTGACAACACACTACCTTCCATAATGGCAAGGCTACCATCCATTAGAGAAAAAAATATGGACAACAGACTACCTTCCATAATGACAAGGCTACCATCCATTGGAGTAAAAGATATCTCGACAATAGACTACCTTCCATAATGACAAGGCTACCATCCCTTGGAGTAACAAAAACTTGACATCATACTACCTTCTATAATGACAAGGGTACCATCATTGGAGTAACATATCCATAATAGACTACCTTCAATAATTACAAGGCTACAATCCATTGGAGTATAAAAAATATCGACAACAGACTACCTTCCATAATGACAAGCCTACAATCTATTATAGTAACAAAATTCTCGACAATAGACTACCTTTCATAAAGACAATTCTACCATCCCTTAGAGTAACAAAAATCTCGACAACAGACTACCTTCCATAATGATAAAGCTACCATCCTTTGGATTAACAAAATTCTCTACAACATACTACCTTCCATAATAACAAGGATACCATCCAATGGAGTAACAAAAATATCGACAATAGACTACCTTCCATAATGATAAGGCTACCATCCATTGGAGTAACAAAAATCTTGACAACAGACTACCTTCGATAATGACAAGGCTACCATCCATTGGAGTAACAAAAATCTCGACAACACACTACCTTCCATAATGACAAGGCTACCATCCCTTAGAGAAACAAAAATCTCGACAACAGACTACCTTCCTTAATGACAAGGCTACCATCCATTGGAGTAACAAAAATCTCGACAACAGACTACCTTCCATAATGATAAAGCTACCATCCTTTGGAGTAACAAAATTCTCTACAACATACTACCTTCCATAATAACAAGGATACCATCCAATGGAGTAACAAAAATATCGACAATAGACTACCTTCCATAATGATAAGGCTACCATCCATTGGAGTAACAAAAATCTCGACAACAGACTACCTTCGATAATGACAAGGCTACCATCCATTGGAGTAACAAAAATCTCGACAACACACTACCTTCCATAATGACAAGGCTACCATCCCTTAGAGAAACAAAAATCTCGACAACAGACTACCTTCCTTAATGACAAGGCTACCATCCATTGGAGTAACAAAAATCACGACAATAGACTACCTTCCATAATGACAAGGTTACCATCCATTGGAATAACAAAAATATCGACAATAAACTACCTTCCATAATGATAAGGCTACCATCCATTGCAGTAACAAAAATCTCGACAACAGACTACCTTCCATATTGACAAGGCTACCATCCATTGGAATACAAAAATATCGACAACACACTACCTTCCATAATAACAAGGCTATAATCCAATGGAGTAACAAAAATCTCGACAATTGGCTACCTTCCATAATGACAAGGCTACCATCCATTGAAGTAACAGAAATCTGAACAACAGACTATCGTCCTTAATTATAAGGCTACCATCCATTGGAGTAACGGAAATCACAACAACAGACTACCTTCCATAATTACAAGGCTACCATCCATTACAGTAACAAAAATCTCGACAACAGACTACCTTCCATAATGGCAAGGCTAACATCCATTAGAGGGAAAAAAATATGGACAACAGACTACCTTCCATAATGACAAGGCTACCATCCATTGGAGTAACAGATATCTCGACAATAGACTACCTTCCATAATGACAAGGCTACCATCCGTTGGAGTAACAAAAACTAGACAACATACTATCTTCCATAATGACAAGGCTACAATCCATTGGAGTATAAAAATATCGACAATCGACTGCCTTCCATAATGACAAGCCTACAATCTATTATAGTAACAAAAATCTCGACAATAGACTACCTTTCATAATGACAATGCTACCATCCCTTAGAGTAACAAAAATCTCGACAATTGCCTACCTTCCGTAATGACAATGCTACCATCCATTGGAGTAACAAAGAATCACGACAACAGACTACCTTCCATAATGACAAAGCTACCATCCATTGGAGTAACAAAGATATCGACAACATACTACCTTCCATAGTGACAAGGCTACCATCCATTGGAGTAACAAAAATCACGACAACAGACTACCTTCCATAATGACAAGGCTACCATCCATTGGAGTAAAAAGAATCTCGACAACAAACTACCTTCCATAATGACTAGGATACCATCAATTAGAGTTACAAAGATATCGACAACAGACTACCTTCCATAACGACAAGGCTATAATCCATTGTAGTAACCAAAACCTCGACAACAGACTACCTTCCATAATGAAAAGGCTACCATCCATTGTAGTAACAAAAATATCGACAATAGACTACCTTCCATAATAACAAGGCTACCATCCATTGGAGTAACAAAAATCTCGACAACAGACTACCTTCCATAATGACAAGGCTACCATCCATTGGAATAACAAAAATATCGATAACACACTACCTTCCATAATGACAAGGCTACCATCCCTTAGAGTAACAAAAATCTCGACAACATACTACCTTCCATAATGACAAGGCTACCATCCATTGGATTAACAAATATAACGACCACATACTACAATCCATAGTGACAAGGCTACCATCCATTGGAGTAACAAAAATCACGACAATAGACTACCTTCCATAATGACAAGGCTACCATCCAATGGAATAACAAAAATATCGACAATAGACTACCTTCCATAATAACAAGGCTACCATCCATTGGAGTAACAAAAATATCGACAATAGACTACCTTCCATAATGACAAGGCTACCATCCATTGGAGTAAAAAAAATCTCGACAACAAACTAGCTTCCATAATGACAAGGCTACCATCCATTGGAATAATAAAAATATCGACAACACACTACCTTCCATAATGACAAGGCTACCATCCCTTAGAGAAACAAAAATCTCGACAACAGACTACCTTCCTTAATGACAAGGCTACCATCCATTGGAGTAACAAAAATCACGACAATAGACTACCTTCCATAATGACAAGGTTACCATCCATTGGAATAACAAAAATGTCGACAATAAACTACCTTCCATAATGATAAGGCTACCATCCATTGCAGTAACAAAAATCTCGACAACAGACTACCTTCCATATTGACAAGGCTACCATCCATTGGAATACAAAAATATCGACAACACACTACCTTCCATAATAACAAGGCTATAATCCAATGGAGTAACAAAAATCTCGACAATTGGCTACCTTCCATAATGACAAGGCTACCATCCATTGAAGTAACAGAAATCTGAACAACAGACTATCGTCCTTAATTATAAGGCTACCATCCATTGGAGTAACGGAAATCACAACAACAGACTACCTTCCATAATTACAAGGCTACCATCCATTACAGTAACAAAAATCTCGACAACAGACTACCTTCCATAATGGCAAGGCTAACATCCATTAGAGGGAAAAAAATATGGACAACAGACTACCTTCCATAATGACAAGGCTACCATCCATTGGAGTAACAGATATCTCGACAATAGACTACCTTCCATAATGACAAGGCTACCATCCGTTGGAGTAACAAAAACTAGACAACATACTATCTTCCATAATGACAAGGCTACAATCCATTGGAGTATAAAAATATCGACAATCGACTGCCTTCCATAATGACAAGCCTACAATCTATTATAGTAACAAAAATCTCGACAATAGACTACCTTTCATAATGACAACGCTACCATCCCTTAGAGTAACAAAAATCTCGACAATTGCCTACCTTCCGTAATGACAAGGCTACCATCCATTGGAGTAACAAAGAATCACGACAACAGACTACCTTCCATAATGACAAAGCTACCATCCATTGGAGTAACAAAGATATTGACAACATACTACCTTCCATAGTGACAAGGCTACCATCCATTGGAGTAACAAAAATCACGACAACAGACTACCTTCCATAATGACAAGGCTCCCATCCATTGGAGTAAAAAGAATCTCGACAACAAACTACCTTCCATAATGACTAGGATACCATCAATTAGAGTTACAAAGATATCGACAACAGACTACCTTCCATAACGACAAGGCTATAATCCATTGTAGTAACCAAAACCTCGACAACAGACTACCTTCCATAATGAAAAGGCTACCATCCATTGTAGTAACAAAAATATCGACAATAGACTACCTTCCATAATAACAAGGCTACCATCCATTTGAGTAACAAAAATCTCAACAACAGACTACCTTCCATAATGACAAGGCTACCATCCATTGGAATAACAAAAATATCGATAACACACTACCTTCCATAATGACAAGGCTACCATCCCTTAGAGTAACAAAAATCTCGACAACATACTACCTTCCATAATGACAAGGCTACCATCCATTGGATTAACAAATATAACGACCACATACTACAATCCATAGTGACAAGGCTACCATCCATTGGAGTAACAAAAATCACGACAATAGACTACCTTCCATAATGACAAGGCTACCATCCAATGGAATAACAAAAATATCGACAATAGACTACCTTCCATAATAACAAGGCTACCATCCATTGGAGTAACAAAAATATCGACAATAGACTACCTTCCATAATGACAAGGCTACCATCCATTGGAGTAACAAAAATATCGACAATAGACTACCTTCCATAATGACAAGGCTACCATCCATTGGAGTAACAAAAATCTCGACAACAGACTAGCTTCCATGATGACAAGGCTACCATCCATTCGAATAATAAAAATATCTACAACACACTACCTTCCATAATGACAAGGCTACCATCCCTAAGAGAAACAAAAATCTCGACAACAGACTACCTTCCATAATGATAAGGCTACCATCCATTGCAGTAACAAAAATCTCGACAATAGACTACCTTCCATAATGACAAGGCTACCATCCTTTGGAATAACAAAAATATCGACATCACACTACCTTCCATAATAACAAGGCTACAATCCAATGGAGTAACAAAAATCTCGACAATTGCCTACCTTCCATAATGACAAGGCTACCATCCATTGAAGTAACAGAAATCTGAACAATAGACTATCGTCCTTAATTACAAGGATACCATCCATTGGAATAACTGAAATCACAACAACAGACTACCTTCCATAATTACAAGGCTACCATCCATTGCAGTAACCAAAATCTCGACAACAGACTACCTTCCATAATGGCAAGGCTACCATCCATTAGAGAAATAAAAATATGGACAACAAACTACCTTCCATAATGACAAGGCTACCATCCATTGGAGTAACAGATATCTCGACAACAGACTACCTTCTGAAATGACAAGGCTACCATCCATTGGAGTAACAAAAACTCGACAACATACTACCTTCCATAATGACAAGGGTACCATCATTGGAGTAACAAAAATATCCACAATAGACTACCTTCCATAATGACAAGCCTACAATCTATTATAGTAACAAAAATCTCGACAATAGACAACCTTTCATAATGTCAACGCTACCATCCCTTAGAGTAAAAAAAATCTCGACAACAGACTACCTTCCGTAATGACAAGGCTACCATCCATTGGAGTAACAAAGATATCGACAACACACTACCTTCCATAATGACAAGCCTACCATCCCTTGGAATAAAAAAATCATGACAACAGACTACCTTCCATAATGACAAGGCTACCATCCATAGGAGTAACAAAGATATCGACAACATACTACCTTCCATAGTGACAAGGCTACCATCCATTGGAGTAACAAAAATCACGACAACAAACTACCTTCCATAATGACAAGGCTACCATCCATTGGAATAACAAAAATTTCGAAAACTCACTACCTTCAAGAATGACGAGACTACCATCCAATGGAGTAACAAAAACATCAACAATAGATTAACTTCCAGAATGACAAGTCTACCATCCATTGGAATAACAAAAATATGAACAACAGACTACCTTCCATAATGACAAGGCTACCATTCATTGGAGTAACAAAAATCTCGACAGCAGACTACCTTCCATAATGACTAGATTACCATCCTTTGGAGTTAGAAAGATATCGACAACAGACTACCTACCTTAACGACAAGGCTACAATCCATTGTAGTAACAAAAACCTCGACAATAGACTACCTTCCATAAAGAAAAGGCTACCATCCATTGAAGTAACAAAAATATCGACAATAGACTACCTTCCAGAGTGACAAGGCTACCATCCATTGGAGTAACAAAAATCACGACAACAGACTACCTTCCATAATGACAAGGCTACCATCCATTGGAATAACAAAAATTTCGAAAACTCACTACCTTCCAGAATGACAAGACTACCATCCAATGGAGTAACAAAAACATCAACAATAGATTACCTTCCAGAATGACAAGTCTACCATCCATTGGAATAACAAAAATATGAACAACAGACTACCTTCCATAATGACAAGGCTACCATCCATTGGAGTAACAAAAATCTCGACAGCAGACTACCTTCCATAATGACTAGGTTACCATCCATTGGAGTTAGAAAGATATCGACAACAGACTTCCTACCTTAACGACAAGGCTACAATCCATTGTAGTAACAAAAACCTCGACAATAGACTACCTTCCATAATGAAAAGGCTACCATCCATTGAAGTAACAAAAATATCGACAATAGACTACCTTCCATAATGACAAGGCTACCATCCATTGGAGTAAAAAAAATCTCGACAACAAACTAGCTTCCATAATGACAAGGCTACCATCCTTTGGAATAATAAAAATATCGACAACACACTACCTTCCATAATGACAAGGCTACCATCCCTTAGAGAAACAAAAATCTCGACAACAGACTACCTTCCATAATGACAAGGCTACCATCCATTGGAGTATCAAAAATCACAACAATAGACTACCTTCCATAATGACAAGGCTACCATCCATTGGAATAACAAAAATATCGACAATAAACTACCTTCTATGATGACAAGGCTACCATCCATTGGAGTAACAAAAATCTCGACAATAGACTAACTTCCATAATGACAAGGCTACTATCCATTGGAATAATAAAAATATCAACGACACATTACCTTCCATAATAACAAGGCTCCCATCCAATGGAGTAACAAAAATCTCGACAATTGCCTACCTTCCATAATGACAAGGCTACCATCCATTGAAGTAACAGAAATCTGAACAAAAGACTACCGTCCTTAATTACAAGGCTACCATCCATTGGAGTAACTGAAATCACAACAACAGACTAACTTCCATAATTACAAGGCTACCATCCATTGCAGTAACAAAAATCTCGACAACAGACTACCTTCCATAATGGCAAGGCTACATCCATTAGAGAAACAAAAATATGGACAACAGACTACCTTCCATAATGACAAGGCTACCATCCATTGGAGTAACAGAAATCTCGACAACAACTTACCTTCCATAATGACAAGGCTACCATCCGTTGGAGTAACAAAAACTAGATAACATACTACCTTCCATAATGACAAGGGTACCATCATTGGAGCAACAAAAATATCCACAAGAGACTACCTTCCATAATGACAAGGCTACAATCCACTGGAGTATAAAAAATATCGACAACAGACTACCTTCCATAATGACAAGGCTACCATCCCTTAGAGAAACAAAAATCTCGACAACAGACTACCTTCCTTAATGACAAGGCTACCATCCATTGGAGTAACAAAAATCACGACAATAGACTACCTTCCATAATGACAAGGTTACCATCCATTGGAATAACAAAAATATCGACAATAAACTACCTTCCATAATGATAAGGCTACCATCCATTGCAGTAACAAAAATCTCGACAACAGACTACCTTCCATATTGACAAGGCTACCATCCATTGGAATACAAAAATATCGACAACACACTACCTTCCATAATAACAAGGCTATAATCCAATGGAGTAACAAAAATCTCGACAATTGGCTACCTTCCATAATGACAAGGCTACCATCCATTGAAGTAACAGAAATCTGAACAACAGACTATCGTCCTTAATTATAAGGCTACCATCCATTGGAGTAACGGAAATCACAACAACAGACTACCTTCCATAATTACAAGGCTACCATCCATTACAGTAACAAAAATCTCGACAACAGACTACCTTCCATAATGGCAAGGCTAACATCCATTAGAGGGAAAAAAATATGGACAACAGACTACCTTCCATAATGACAAGGCTACCATCCATTGGAGTAACAGATATCTCGACAATAGACTACCTTCCATAATGACAAGGCTACCATCCGTTGGAGTAACAAAAACTAGACAACATACTATCTTCCATAATGACAAGGCTACAATCCATTGGAGTATAAAAATATCGACAATCGACTGCCTTCCATAATGACAAGCCTACAATCTATTATAGTAACAAAAATCTCGACAATAGACTACCTTTCATAATGACAACGCTACCATCCCTTAGAGTAACAAAAATCTCGACAATTGCCTACCTTCCGTAATGACAAGGCTACCATCCATTGGAGTAACAAAGAATCACGACAACAGACTACCTTCCATAATGACAAAGCTACCATCCATTGGAGTAACAAAGATATCGATAACATACTACCTTCCATAGTGACAAGGCTACCATCCATTGGAGTAACAAAAATCACGACAACAGACTACCTTCCATAATGACAAGGCTCCCATCCATTGGAGTAAAAAGAATCTCGACAACATACTACCTTCCATAATGACTAGGATACCATCAATTAGAGTTACAAAGATATCGACAACAGACTACCTTCCATAACGACAAGGCTATAATCCATTGTAGTAACCAAAACCTCGACAACAGACTACCTTCCATAATGAAAAGGCTACCATCCATTGTAGTAACAAAAATATCGACAATAGACTACCTTCCATAATAACAAGGCTACCATCCATTGGAGTAACAAAAATCTCAACAACAGACTACCTTCCATAATGACAAGGCTACCATCCATTGGAATAACAAAAATATCGATAACACACTACCTTCCATAATGACAAGGCTACCATCCCTTAGAGTAACAAAAATCTCGACAACATACTACCTTCCATAATGACAAGGCTACCATCCATTGGATTAACAAATATAACGACCACATACTACAATCCATAGTGACAAGGCTACCATCCATTGGAGTAACAAAAATCACGACAATAGACTACCTTCCATAATGACAAGGCTACCATCCAATGGAATAACAAAAATATCGACAATAGACTACCTTCCATAATAACAAGGCTACCATCCATTGGAGTAACAAAAATATCGACAATAGACTACCTTCCATAATGACAAGGCTACCATCCATTGGAGTAACAAAAATATCGACAATAGACTACCTTCCATAATGACAAGGCTACCATCCATTGGAGTAACAAAAATCTCGACAACAGACTAGCTTCCATGATGACAAGGCTACCATCCATTCGAATAATAAAAATATCTACAACACACTACCTTCCATAATGACAAGGCTACCATCCCTAAGAGAAACAAAAATCTCGACAACAGACTACCTTCCATAATGATAAGGCTACCATCCATTGCAGTAACAAAAATCTCGACAATAGACTACCTTCCATAATGACAAGGCTACCATCCTTTGGAATAACAAAAATATCGACATCACACTACCTTCCATAATAACAAAGCTACACTCCAATGGAGTAACAAAAATCTCGACAATTGCCTACCTTCCATAATGACAAGGCTACCATCCATTGGAATAACTGAAATCACAACAACAGACTACCTTCCATAATTACAAGGCTACCATCCATTGCAGTAACCAAAATCTCGACAACAGACTACCTTCCATAATGGCAAGGCTACCATCCATTAGAGAAATAAAAATATGGACAACAAACTACCTTCCATAATGACAAGGCTACCATCCATTGGAGTAACAGATATCTCGACAACAGACTACCTTCTGAAATGACAAGGCACCATCCATTGGAGTAACAAAAACTCGACAACATACTACCTTCCATAATGACAAGGGTACCATCATTGGAGTAACAAAAATATCCACAATAGACTACCTTCCATAATGACAAGCCTACAATCTATTATAGTAACAAAAATCTCGACAATAGACAACCTTTCATAATGTCAACGCTACCATCCCTTAGAGTAAAAAAAATCTCGACAACAGACTACCTTCCGTAATGACAAGGCTACCATCCATTGGAGTAACAAAGATATCGACAACACACTACCTTCCATAATGACAAGCCTACCATCCCTTGGAATAAAAAAATCATGACAACAGACTACCTTCCATAATGACAAGGCTACCATCCATAGGAGTAACAAAGATATCGACAACATACTACCTTCCATAGTGACAAGGCTACCATCCATTGGAGTAACAAAAATCACGACAACAAACTACCTTCCATAATGACAAGGCTACCATCCATTGGAATAACAAAATTTTTGAAAACTCACTACCTTCAAGAATGACGAGACTACCATCCAATGGAGTAACAAAAACATCAACAATAGATTAACTTCCAGAATGACAAGTCTACCATCCATTGGAATAACAAAAATATGAACAACAGACTACCTTCCATAATGACAAGGCTACCATTCATTGGAGTAACAAAAATCTCGACAGCAGACTACCTTCCATAATGACTAGATTACCATCCTTTGGAGTTAGAAAGATATCGACAACAGACTACCTACCTTAACGACAAGGCTACAATCCATTGTAGTAACAAAAACCTCGACAATAGACTACCTTCCATAAAGAAAAGGCTACCATCCATTGAAGTAACAAAAATATCGACAATAGACTACCTTCCATAATGACAAGGCTACCATCCATTGGAGTAACAAAAATCACGACAACAGACTACCTTCCATAATGACAAGGCTACCATCCATTGGAATAACAAAAATTTCGAAAACTCACTACCTTCCAGAATGACAAGACTACCATCCAATGGAGTAACAAAAACATCAACAATAGATTACCTTCCAGAATGACAAGTCTACCATCCATTGGAATAACAAAAATATGAACAACAGACTACCTTCCATAATGACAAGGCTACCATCCATTGGAGTAACAAAAATCTCGACAGCAGACTACCTTCCATAATGACTAGGTTACCATCCATTGGAGTTAGAAAGATATCGACAACAGACTACCTACCTTAACGACAAGGCTACAATCCATTGTAGTAACAAAAACCTCGACAATAGACTACCTTCCATAATGAAAAGGCTACCATCCATTGAAGTAACAAAAATATCGATAATAGACTACCTTCCATAATGACAAGGCTACCATCCATTGGAGTAAAAAAAATCTCGACAACAAACTAGCTTCCATAATGACAAGGCTACCATCCTTTGGAATAATAAAAATATCGACAACACACTACCTTCCATAATGACAAGGCTACCATCCCTTAGAGAAACAAAAATCTCGACAACAGACTACCTTCCATAATGACAAGGCTACCATCCATTGGAGTATCAAAAATCACAACAACAGACTACCTTCCATAATGACAAGGCTACCATCCATTGGAATAACAAAAATATCGACAATAAACTACCTTCTATGATGACAAGGCTACCATCCATTGGAGTAACAAAAATCTCGACAATAGACTAACTTCCATAATGACAAGGCTATTATCCATTGGAATAATAAAAATATCAACGACACATTACCTTCCATAATAACAAGGCTCCCATCCAATGGAGTAACAAAAATCTCGACAATTGCCTACCTTCCATAATGACAAGGCTACCATCCATTGAAGTAACAGAAATCTGAACAAAAGACTACCGTCCTTAATTACAAGGCTACCATCCATTGGAGTAACTGAAATCACAACAACAGACTAACTTTCATAATTACAAGGCTACCATCCATTGCAGTAACAAAAATCTCGACAACAGACTACCTTCCATAATGGCAAGGCTACATCCATTAGAGAAACAAAAATATGGACAACAGACTACCTTCCATAATGACAAGGCTACCATCCATTGGAGTAAAAGAAATCTCGACAACAACTTACCTTCCATAATGACAAGGCTACCATCCGTTGGAGTAACAAAAACTAGATAACATACTACCTTCCATAATGACAAGGGTACCATCATTGGAGCAACAAAAATATCCACAAGAGACTACCTTCCATAATGACAAGGCTACAATCCATTGGAGTATAAAAAATATCAACAACAGACTACCTTCCATAATGACAAGCCTACAATCTATTATAGTAACAAAAATCTCGACAATAGAATACCTTTCATAATAACAACGCTACCATCCCTTAGAGTAACAAAAATCTCGACACCACACTACCTTCCGTAATGACAAGGCTACCTTCCATTGGAGTAACAAATATATCGACATCGCACTACCTTCCATAATGACAAGGCTACCATCCCTTAGAGTAACAAACTCACGATAACAGACTACCTTCCATAATGACAAGGCTACCATCCATTGGAGTAACAAAGATATCGACAACATACTACCTTCCATAGTGACAAGGCTACGAGCCATTGGAGTAACAAAAATCACGAAAATAGACTACCTTCCATAGTGACAAGGCTACCATCCATTAGAATAACAAAAATATCGACAACACACTACCTTCCAAAATGACAAGGCTACCATCCAATGGAGTAACAAAAATATCGATAATAGATTAACTTCCATAATGACAAGTCTACCATCCATTTGAATAACAAAAATATGAACAACAGACTACCGTCCTTAATGACAAGGCTACCATCCATTGGAGTAACAGAAAATCACAATGACATAGTACCTTCCATAATGACAGGGCTATCATCCATTGCATTGACAAAAATTTCGACAACAGACTACCTTCCATAATGACATGGCTACCATCCATTGGAATAACAAAAATATCGACAACACACTACCTTCCATAATGACAAGGCTACAATCCATTGGAGTATAAAAAATCTCGACAACAGACTACCTTCCATAATGACAAGGCTACCATCCATTGGAGTAACAAAAATATCAACAAGAGACTACCTTCCATAATGACTAGGTTACCATCCATTGGAGTTACAATGATATCGACAACAAACTACCTTCCATAACGACAAGGCTACAATCCATTGTAGTAACAAAAATCTCGACAACAGTCTACCTTCCATAATGAAAAGGCTACCATCCATTGTAGTAACAAAAACATCGATAATAGACTACCTTCCATAATGACAAGGCTACCATCCATTGGAGTAACAAAAATCTCGACAATAGACTAGCTTCCATAATGATAAAGTTATCATCCATTGGAATAACAAAAATATCGACAACACACTACCTTCTATAATGACAAGGCTACCATCCCTTAGAGTAACAGAAATCTCGACGACATACTACCTTCCATAATGACAAGGCTACCATCCATTGGATTAACAAAGATATCGACAACATACTATGTTCCATAGTGACAAGGCTACCATCCATTGGAGTAACAAAAATCACGACAATAGACTACCTTCCATAATGACAAGGCTACCATCTATTGTTGTAACAAAAATCTGGACAACAAACTACCTTCCATAATGACAAGGCTACCATCCATTGGAGTAACAAAAATCTCAACAACAGACTAGCTTCCATAATGACAAGGCTACCATCCATTGGAATAACAAAAATGTCGACAACACACTACCTTCCATAATAACAAGGCTACCATCCAATGGAGTAACAAAAATCTCGACAATTGCCTACCTTCCATAATGACAAGGCTACCATCCATTGAAGTAATAGAAATCTGAACAACAGAATATCGTCCTTAATGACAAGGCTACCATCCATTAGAGTAACAGAAATCACAACAACAGACTACCTTCCATAATGACAAGGCTACCATGCATTGTAGTAACAAAAATCTCGACAACATACTACCTTGCATAATGGCAAAGCTACCATCCATTAGAGAAACAAAAATATGGACAATAGACTGCCTTCAATAATGACAAGGCTACCATCCATTGGAGTAATAAAAATATCAACAAGAGACTATCTTCAATAATGACAAGGCTACCAACCATTAGAGTAACAGAAATCTCGACAATAGCCTACCTTCGATAATGATAAGGCTACCATCCATTGGAGTAATAGAAAACCACAATGACAGACTACCTTCCATAATGACAAGGCTACCATCCATTGCAGTGACAAAAATCTCGACAACAGACTACCTTCCATAATAACAAGGCTACCATCTATTGTTGTAACAAAAATCTGGACAACAAACTACCTTCCATAATGACAAGGCTACCATCCATTGGAGTAACAAAAATCCCTACAATAACCTACCTTCCATAATGACAAGGCTTCCATCCATTGGAGTAACAAAAATCTCAACAACAGACTACCTTCCATAATGACAAGGCTACCATCCATTGGAGTAACAAAAATCTCGACAGCAGACTACCTTCAATAATAACAAGGGTACTATCATTGGATTAACAAAAATATCCACAAGAGACTACCTTCCATAATGACAAGGCTACAATCCATTGGTGTATAAAAAATCTCGACAACAGACTACCTTCCATAATGACAACACTACCATCCATTGGTGTAACAAAAATCTAAACAACAGACTACCTTCCATAATGAGTAGTTTACCATCCATTGGAGTAACAAAGATATCGACAACAGACTACCTTCCATAACGACAAGGCTACAACCCATTGGAGTAACACAAATCTGGACAACAGACTACCTTCCATAATGACAAGGCTACCATCCATTGGAGTAACAAAAATCCCGAAAATAACCTACCTTCCATAATGACAAGGCTACCATCCATTAGAGTAACAAAAATCTCGACAACAACTACCTTCCATAATGACAAGGCTACCATCCATTAGAGTAACAAAAATCTCGACAAAAAACTACCTTCCATAATGACTAGGTTACCATCCACTGGAGTTACAAAGATATCCACAATAGACTACCTTCCATAACGATAAGGCTACAATCCATTGTTGTAAAAAAAATATCGGCAACAGACTACCTTCCATAATGACAAGACTACCATCCATTATAGTAACAAAAATCTCCACAACAGTCTACCTTCCATAATGACAAGTCTACCATCCATTGGAGTAACAAAATTCTCGACAACAGACTACCTTCCATAATGACATAGCTACCATCCGTTGGAGTAACAAAAACTCGACAACATACTACCTTCCATAATGACAAGGGTACCATCATTGGAGTAACAAAAATATCCAGAAGAGACTAGCTTCCATAATGACAAGGCTACAATCCATTGGAATAACAAAAATGTCGACAACACACTACCTTCCATAATAACAAGGCTACCATCCAATGGAGTAACAAAAATCACGACAATTGCCTACCTTCCATAATGACAAGGCTACCATCCATTGAAGTAATAGAAATCTGAACAAAAGAATATCGTCCTTAATGACAAGGCTACCATCCATTAGAGTAACAGAAATCACAACAACAGACTACCTTCCATAATGACAAGGTTACCATGCATTGTAGTAACAAAAATCTCTACAACATACTACCTTGCATAATGGCAAAGCTACCATCCATTAGAGAAACAAAAATATGGACAACAGACTGCCTTCAATAATGACAAGGCTACCATCCATTGGAGTAATAAAAATATCAACAAGAGACTATCTTCAATAATGACAAGGCTACCAACCATTGGAGTAACAAAAATCTCGACAATAGCCTACCTTCGATAATGACAAGGCTACCATCCAATGGAGTAATAGAAAACCACAATGACAGACTACCTTCCATAATGACAAGGCTACCATCCATTGCAGTGACAAAAATCTCGACAACAGACTACCTTCCATAATAACAAGGCTACCATCTATTGTTGTAACAAAAATCTGGACAACAGACTACCTTCCATAATGACAAGGCTACCATCCATTGGAGTAACAAAAATCCCTACAATAACCTACCTTCCATAATGACAAGGCTTCCATCCATTGGAGTAACAAAAATCTCGACAACAGACTACCTTCCATAATGACAAGGCTACCATCCATTGGAGTAACAAAAATCTCGACAGCAGACTACCTTCAATAATAACAAGGGTACTATCATTGGATTAACAAAAATATCCACAAGAGACTACCTTCCATAATGACAAGGCTACAATCCATTGGAGTATAAAAAATCTCGACAACAGACTACCTTCCATAATGACAACACTACCATCCATTGGTGTAACAAAAATCTAAACAACAGACTACCTTCCATAATGAGTAGTTTACCATCCATTGGAGTAACAAAGATATCGACAACAGACTACCTTCCATAACGACAAGGCTACAACCCATTGGAGTAACACAAATCTGGACAACAGACTACCTTCCATAATGACAAGGCTACCATCCATTGGAGTAACAAAAATCCCGAAAATAACCTACCTTCCATAATGACAAGGCTACCATCCATTAGAGTAACAAAAATCTCGACAATAGACTACCTTCCATAATGACAAGGCTACCATCCATTAGAGTAACAAAAATCTCGACAAAAAACTACCTTCCATAATGACTAGGTTACCATCCACTGGAGTTACAAAGATATCCACAATAGACTACCTTCCATAACGATAAGGCTACAATCCATTGTTGTAAAAAAAATATCGGCAACAGACTACCTTCCATAATGACAAGACTACCATCCATTATAGTAACAAAAATCTCCACAACAGTCTACGTTCCATAATGACAAGGCTACCATCCATTGGAGTAACAAAAATCTCGACAACAGACTACCTTCCATAATGACATAGCTACCATCCGTTGGAGTAACAAAAACTCGACAACATACTACCTTCCATAATGACAAGGGTACCATCATTGGAGTAACAAAAATATCCAGAAGAGACTAGCTTCCATAATGACAAGGCTACAATCCATTGGAATAACAAAAATGTCGACAACACACTACCTTCCATAATAACAAGGCTACCATCCAATGGAGTAACAAAAATCACGACAATTGCCTACCTTCCATAATGAAAGGCTACCATCCATTGAAGTAATAGAAATCTGAACAAAAGAATATCGTCCTTAATGACAAGGCTACCATCCATTAGAGTAACAGAAATCACAACAACAGACTACCTTCCATAATGACAAGGTTACCATGCATTGTAGTAACAAAAATCTCTACAACATACTACCTTGCATAATGGCAAAGCTACCATCCATTAGAGAAACAAAAATATGGACAACAGACTGCCTTCAATAATGACAAGGCTACTATCCATTGGAGTAATAAAAATATCAACAAGAGACTATCTTCAATAATGACAAGGCTACCAACCATTGGAGTAACAAAAATCTCGACAATAGCCTACCTTCGATAATGACAAGGCTACCATCCATTGGAGTAATAGAAAACCACAATGACAGACTACCTTCCATAATGACAAGGCTACCATCCATTGCAGTGACAAAAATCTCGACAACAGACTACCTTCCATAATAACAAGGCTACCATCTATTGTTGTAACAAAAATCTGGACAACAGACTACCTTCCATAATGACAAGGCTACCATCCATTGGAGTAACAAAAATCCCTACAATAACCTACCTTCCATAATGACAAGGCTTCCATCCATTGGAGTAACAAAAATCTCGACAACAGACTACCTTCCATAATGACAAGGCTACCATCCATTGGAGTAACAAAAATCTCGACAGCAGACTACCTTCTATAATAACAAGGGTACTATCATTGGAGTAACAAAAATATCCACAAGAGACTACCTTCCATAATGACAAGGCTACAATCCATTGGAGTATAAAAAATCTCGACAACAGACTACCTTCCATAATGACAACACTACCATCCATTGGTGTAAGAAAAATATAAACAACAGAATACCTTCCATAATGAGTAGTTTACCATCCATTGGAGTAACAAAGATATCGACAACAGACTACCTTCCATAACGACAAGGCTACAACCCATTGTAGTAACAAAAATCTCGACAACAGACTACCTTCCATAATGAAAAGGCTACCATCCATTGTAGTAACAAAAATAGCGACAATAGACTACCTTCGATAATGACTAGGCTACCATCCATTGGAGTAACATAAATCTGGACAACAGACTACCTTCCATAATGACAAGGCTACCATCCATTGGAGTAACAAAAATCCCTAAAATTACCTACCTTCCATAATGACAAGGCTACCATCCATTAGAGTAACAAAAATCTCGACAACAGACTACCTTCCATAATGACAAGGCTAACATCCATTAGAGTAACAAAAATCTCGACAAAAAACTACCTTCCATAATGACTAGGTTACCATCCACTGGAGTTACAAAGATATCCACAATGGACTACCTTCCATAACGATAAGGCTACAATCCATTGTTGTAAAAAAAATCTCGGCAACAGACTACCTTCCATAATGACAAGTCTACCATCCTATGGAGTAACAAAAATATGAACAACAGACTATTATCCTTAATGACAAGGATACCATCCATTGGAGTAACAGAAAATCACAATGACAGACTACCTTCCATAATGACAAGGCTACCATCCATTGCAGTGACAAAAATCTCGACAAAAGACTACCTTCCATAATGACAAGGCTACCATCTATTGTTGTAACAAAAATCTGGACAACAAACTACCTTCCATAATGACAAGGCTACCATCCATTGGAGTAACAAAAATATCGACAATAGACTACCTTCCATAATTACTAGGCTACCATCCATTGGAGTAACAATAATCTGGACAACAGACTACCTTCCATAATAACAAGGCTACCATCCATTGGAGTAACAAAAATCCTGACAATAACCTACCTTCCATAATGACAAGGCTATCATCCATTAGAGTAACAAAAGTCTCGACAACAAACTACCTTCCAAAATGAAAAGGCTACCATCCATTAGAGTAACAAAAATCTCGACAACAAACTACCTTCCATAATGACTAGGTTACCATCCACTGGAGTTACAAAGATATCCACAACAGACTACCTTCCATAACGACAAGGCTACAATCCATTGTTGTAAAAAAAATCTCCGCAACAGACTACCTTCCATAATGACAAGACTACCATCCATTATAGTAACAAAAATCTCCACAACAGTCTACCTTCCATAATGACAAGGCTACAATCCATTGGAGTAACAGAAATCTTGACAACAGACTACCTTCCATAATGACAATGCTACCATCCGTTGGAGTAACAAAAACTCGACAACATACTACCTTCCATAATGACAAGGGTACCATCATTGGAGTAACAAAAATATCCACAAGAGACTACCTTCCATAATGACAAGGCTACAATCCATTGGAGTATAAAAAATCTCAACAACAGACTACCTTCCATAATGACAAGCCTACAATCTATTATAGTAACAAAAATATCGACAATATACTACCTTTAATAATGACAACGCTACCATCCCTTAGAGTAACAAAACTCTCGAAAACAAACTACCTTCCGTAATGACAAGGCTACCATCCATTGGAGTAAACAAAATATCGACAACACACTACCTTCCATAATGACAAGGCTACCATCCCTTAGAGTAATAAAAATCACGTCAACAGACTACCTTCCATAATGACAAGGCTACCATCCATTGGAGTAACAAAGATATCGACAACATACTACCTTCCATAGTGACAAGGCTACCATCCAATGGAGTAACAAAAATCACGACAACAGACTACCTTCCATAATAACAAGGCTACCATCCATTGGAATAACAAAAATATCGACTACACACTACCTTCCATAATGACAAGGCTACCATCCAATGGAGTAACAAAAATACCGACAATAGATTACCTTCCATAATGACAAGTCTACCATCCATTGGAGTAACAAAAATATGAACAACAGACTATTGTCCTTAATGACAAGGCTACCATCCAATGGAGTAACAGAAAATCACAATGACAGACTACCTTCCATAATGACAAAGCTACCATCCATTGCAGTGACAAAAATCTCGACAAAACAATACATTCCATAATGACAAGGCTACCATCTATTGTTGTAACAAAAATCTGGACATCAGACTGCCTTCCATAATGACAAGGCTACCATCCATTGGAGTAACAAAAATCCAGACAAAAACCTACGTTCCATAATAACAAGGCTTCCATCCATTGGAGTAACAAAAATCTCGACAACAGACTACCTTCCATAATGACAAGGCTACCATCCATTGGAGTAACAAAAATCTCGACAGCAGACTACCTTCCATAATGACAAGGCTACCATCCATTAGAGTAACAAAAATCTCGACAAAAAACTACCTTCCATAATGACTAGGTTACCATCCACTGGAGTTACAAAGATATCCACAATAGACTACCTTCCATAACGATAAGGCTACAATCCATTATTGTAAAAAAAATCTCGGCAACAGACTACCTTCCATAATGACAAGACTACCATCCATTATAGTAACAAAAATCTCCACAACAGTCTACGTTCCATAATGACAAGGCTACCATCCATTGGAGTAAAAAAAATCTCGACAACAGACTACCTTCCATAATGACATAGCTACCATCCGTTGGAGTAACAAAAACTTGACAACATACTACCTTCCATAATGACAAGGGTACCATCATTGGAGTAACAAAAATATCCAGAAGAGACTACCTTCCATAATGACAAGGCTACAATCCGTTGGAGTATAAAAAATATCGACAACAAACTACCTTCCATAATGACAAGCCTACAATCTATTATAGTAACAAAAATATCGACAATATACTAGCTTTCATAATGACAACGCTACCATCCCTTAGAGTAACAAAACTCTCGAAAACAGACTACCTTCCGTAATGACAAGGCTACCATCCATTGGAGTAACAAAGATATCGACAACACACTACCTTCCATAATGACAAGGCTACCATCCCTTAGAGTAATAAAAATCACGTCAACAGACTACCTTCCATAATGACAAGGCTACCATCCATTGGAGTAACAAAGATATCGACAACATACTACCTTCCATAGTTACAAGGCTACCATCCATTGGAGTAACAAAAATCCCGACAACAAACTACCTTCCATAATAACAAGGCTACCATCCATTGGAATAACAAAAATATCGACTACACACTACCTTCCATAATGACAAGGCTACCATCCAATGGAGTAACAAAAATACCGACAATAGATTACCTTCCATAATGACAAGTCTACCATCTATTTGAGTAACAAAAATATGAACAACAGACTATTATCCTTAATGACAAGGCTACCATCCATTGGAGTAACAGAGAATCACAATGATAGACTACCTTCCATAATGACAAGGCTACCATCCATTGCAGTAACAAAAATCTCGACAAAAGACTACGTTCCATAATGACAAGGCTACCATCTGTTCTTGTAACAAAAATCTGGACAACAAACTACCTTCCATAATGAAAAGGCTACCATCCATTGGAGTAACAAAAATATCGACAATAGACTAGCTTCCATAATGACTAGGCTACCATCCATTGGAGTAACAATAATCTGGACAACAGACTACCTTCCATAATGACAAGGCTACCATCCATTGGAGTAACAAAAATCCTGACAATAACCTACCTTTTATAATGACAAGGCTATCATCCATTAGAGTAACAAAAGTCTCGACAACAAACTACCTTCCAAAATGACAAGGCTACCATCCATTAGAGTAACAAAAATCTCGACAACAAACTACCTTCCATAATGACTAGGTGACCATCCACTGGAGTTACAAAGATATCCACAACAGACTACCTTCCATAACGACAAGGCTACAATCCATTGTTGTAAAAAAAATCTCGGCAACAGACTACCTTCCATAATGACAAGACTACCATCCATTATAGTAACAAAAATCTCCACAACAGTCTACCTTCCATAATGACAAGGCTACCATCCATTGGAGTAACAGAAATCTTGACAACAAACTACCTTCCATAATGACAATGCTACCATCCGTTGGAGTAACAAAAACTCGACAACATACTACCTTCCATAATGACAAGGGTACTATCATTGGAGTAACAAAAATATCCACAAGAGACTACCTTCCATAATGACAAGGCTATAGTCCATTGGAGTATAAAAATCTCGACAACAGACTACCTTCCATAATGACAAGGCTACCATCCATTGGTGTAACAAAAATCTCAACAACAGACTACCTTCCATAATGAGTAGGTTACCATCCATTGGAGTAACAAAGATATCGACAATAGACTACCTTCCATAACGACAAGGCTACAATCCATTGTAGTAACAAAAATCTCGACAATAGACTACCTTTCATAATGAAAAGGCTACCATCCATTGTAGTAACAAAAATATCGACAATAGACTACCTTCCATAATGACAAGGCTACCATCAATTGGAGTAACAAAAATCTGGAAAACAGACTACCTTCCATAATGACAAGGCTACCATCCATTGGAGTAACAAAAATCCCGACAATAACTTACCTTCCATAATGACAAGGCTACCATCCATTGGAGTAACAGAAAACTCGACAACAGACTACCTTCCATAATGACAAGGCTACCATCCATTGGAGTAACAAAAATCTCGACAACAAACTACCTTCCATAATGATTAGGTTACCATCCATTGGAGTTACAAAGATATCGACAACAAACTACCTTACATAACGACAAGGCTACAATCCATTGTAGTAACAAAAATCTCGAAAATAGACTACCTTCCATAACGAAAAGGCTACCATCCATTGTAGTAACAAAAATATCGACAATAGACTACCTTCCATAATGACAAGGCTACCATCCATTGGAGTAACAAAAGTCTCGACAATAGACTTGCTTCCATAATGACAAGGCTATCATCCATTGGAATAACAAAAATATCGACAACACACTACCTACCATTATGACAAGGCTACCATCCCTTAGAGTAACAAAAATCTCGACAACAGACTACCTTCCATAATGACAAGGCTACCGTCCATTGGATTAACAAAGATATCGACAACATACTACATTCCATAGTGACAAGGCTACCATCCATTGGAGTAACAAAAATCACGACAACAGACTACCTTCCATAATGACAAGTCTACCATCCATTGGAATAACAAAAATATCGCCAACATACTACCTTCCATAATGACAAGGCTACCATCCATTAGAGTTACAAAAATATCAACAACAGACTAGATTCCATAATGACAAGGCTACCATCCATTGGAATAACAAAAAAGTCTAAAACACACTACCTTCCATAATAACAAGGCTACCATCCAAATGAGTAACAAAAATCTCAACAAGAGACTAGCTTCAGTAATGACAAGCATACCATCCATTGGAGTAACAAAAATCTCGAAACAGACTAACTTCCATAATGACTAGGCTACTATCCATTGGAATAAAAAAAATCTCGACAACATAGTACCTTCCATAATGACAAGGCAGTAACAAAAATCTCGACAACAGACTATGTTCCATAATGGCAAAGCTACCATCCATTAGAGAAACAAAAATATGGACAACAGACTACCTTCCATAATGACAAGGCTAACATCCATTGTTGTAACAAAAATCTCGACAACATACTACCTTCCATAATGACAAGACTACCATCCATTATAGTAACAAAAATCTCCACAACAGTCTACCTTCCATAATGACAAGGCTACCATCCATTGGAGTAATAGAAATCTCGACAACAGACTACCTTCCATAATGACAAGGCTACCATCCGTTGGAGTAACAAAAACTCGACAACATACTACCTTCCATAATGACAAGGGTACCATCATTGGAGTAACAAAAATATCCACAAGAGACTACCTTTCATAATGACAAGGCTACAATCCATTGGAGTATAAAAAATATCGACAACAGACTACCTTCCATAATGACAAGCCTACAATCTATTATAGTAACAAAAATCTCGACAATATACTACCTTTCATAATGACAATGCTACCATCCCTTAGAGTAACAAAACTCTCGAAAAGAGACTACCTTCCGTAATGACAAGGCTACCATCCATTGGAGTAACAAAGATATCGACAACATACTACCTTCCATAATGACAAGGCTACCATCCATTGGAATAACAAAAAAATCGACAACACACTACCTTCCATAATGACAAGGCTACCATCCAATGGAGTAACAAAAATATCGACAATAGATTACCTTCCATAATGACAAGTCTACCATCCATTGGAGTAGCAAAAATATGAACAACAGACTACCGTCCTTAATGACAAGGCTACCATCCATTGGAGTAACAGAAAATCACAATGACAGACTACCTTCCTTTATGACAAGGCTACCATCCATTGCAGTGACAAAAATCTCGGCAACAGACTACCTTCTATAATCACAAGGCTACCATCTATTTTTGTAACAAAAATCGGGACAACAGACTACCTTCAATAATGACAAGGCTACCATCCATTGGAGTAACAAAAATCCCGATAATAACCTACCTTCCATAATGACAAGGCTACCATCCATTTGAGTAACAGAAAACTCGACAACAGACTACATTCCATAATGACATGGCTACCATCCATTGGAGTAACAAAAATCTCGACAACAGACTACCTTCCATAATGACTAGGTTACCATCCATTGGAGTAACAAAAATATCCACAAGAGACTACCTTCCATAACGACAAGGCTACAATCCATTGGAGTTACAAAGATATCGACAACAAACTACCTTCCATAATGACAAGGCTACCATCTATTGTAGTAACAAAAATATCGACAATAGACTATCTTCCATAATGACAAGGCTACCATCCATTGGAGTAACAAAAATCTTGACAACAGACAAGCTTCCATAATTACAAGGCTACCATCCATTGGAATAACAAAAATATCGGCAACACACTACCTTCCATAATGACAAGGCTACCGTCCCTTAGAGTAACAAAAATCTCGTTAACAGAATAACATCCATAATGACAAGGCTACCATCCATTAGATTAACAAAGATATCGAAAACATACTACGTGCCATAGTTACAAGGCTACCATCTATTGGAGTAACAAAAATCACGACAACAGACTACCTTCCATAATGACAAGGCTACCATCCATTGGAGTAACAAAAATCTCGACAACAGACTACCTTCCATAATGACATGGCTACCATCCATTGGAGTAACAAAAATCTCGACAACAGACTACCTTCCATAATGACAAGGGTACCATCATTGGAGTAACACAAATATTCACAAGAGACTACCTTCCATAATGACAAGGCTACAATCCATTAGAGTATAAAAAATCTCGACAATAGACTACCTTCCATAATGACAAGGCTACCATCCATTGGAGAAACAAAAATCTCGACAACAGACTACCTTCCATAATGACTAAGTTACCATCCATTGGAGTAACAAAGATATCGACAACATACTACATTCCATAACGACAAGGTTACCATCCATTGGAGTTACAAAGATATCGACAACAAACTACCTTCCATAATGACAAGGCTACAATCCATTGTAGTAACAAAAATCTCGACAATAGACTACTTTCCATAATGAAAAGGCTACCATCCATTGTAGTAACAAAAATATCGACAACATACTACGTTCCATAGTGACAAGGCTACCATCCATTGGAGTAACAAAAATCACGACAACAGACTACCTTCCATAATGACAAGTCTACCATCCATTGGAATAACAAAAATATCGCCAACATACTACCTTCCATAATGACAAGGCTACCATCCATTAGAGTAACAAAAATATCAACAACAGACTAGATTCCATAATGACAAGGCTACCATCCATTGGAATAACAAAAAAGTCTACAACACACTACCTTCCATAATAACAAGGCTACCATCCAAATGAGTAACAAAAATCTCAACAAGAGACTAGCTTCAATAATGACAAGGATACCAACCATTGGAGTAACAAAAATCTCGACAACAGACTACCTTCGATAATGATAAGGCTACCATCCATTGGAGTAACAAAAATCTCGAAACAGACTAACTTCCATAATGACTAGGCTACTATCCATTGGAATAAAAAAAATCTCGACAACATAGTACCTTCCATAATGACAAGGCAAGAACAAAAATCTCGACAACAGACTATGTTCCATAATGGCAAAGCTACCATCCATTAGAGAAATAAAAATATGGACAACAGACTACCTTCCATAATGACAAGGCTAACATCCATTGTTGTAACAAAAATCTCGACAACATACTACCTTCCATAATGACAAGACTACCATCCATTATAGTAACAAAAATATCCACAACAGTCTACCTTCCATAATGTAAAGGCTACCATCCATTGGAGTAATAGAAATCTCGACAACAGACTACCTTCCATAATGACAAGGCTACCATCTATTGGAGTAACAAAAACTCGACAACATACTACCTTCCATAATGACAAGGGTACCATCATTGGAGTAACAAAAATATCCACAAGAGACTACCTTTCATAATGACAAGGCTACAATCCTTTGGAGTATAAAAAATATCGACAACAGACTACCTTCCATAATGACAAGCCTACAATCTATTATAGTAACAAAAATCTCGACAATATACTACCTTTCATAATGACAATGCTACCATCCCTTAGAGTAACAAAATTCTCGAAAAGAGACTACCTTCCATAATAACAAGGCTACCATCCATTGGAATAACAAAAATATCGACAACACACTACCTTCCATAATGACAAGGCTACCATCCAATGGAGTAACAAAAATATCGACAATAGATTACCTTCCATAATGACAAGTCTACCATCCATTGGAGTAGCAAAAATATGAAAAACAGACTACCGTCCTTAATGACAAGGCTACCATCCATTGGAGTAACAGAAAATCACAATGACAAACTACCTTCCATTATGACAAGGCTACCATCCATTGCAGTGACAAAAATCTCGGCGACAGACTACCTTCTATAATCACAAAGCTACCATCTATTTTTGTAACAAAAATCTGGACAACAGACTACCTTCAATAATGACAAGGCTACCATCCATTGGAGTAACAAAAATCCCGACAATAACCTACCTTCCATAATGACAAGGCTACCATCCATTTGAGTTACAGAAATCTCGACAACAGACTACATTCCATAACAACAAGGCTACAATCCATTGGAGTAACAAAAATCTCGACAACAGACTACCATCCATAATGACAAGGGTACCATCATTGGAGTAACACAAATATTCACAAGAGACTACCTTCCATAATGACAAGGCTACAATCCATTAGAGTATAAAAAATCTCGACAACAGACTACCTTCCATAATGACAAGGGTACCATCCATTGGAGTAACAAAAATCTCGACAACAGACTACCTTCCAAAATGACTAGGTTACTATCCATTGGAGTAACAAAGATATCGACAACAGACTACATTCCATAATGACAAGGTTACCGTCCATTGGAGTTACAAAGATATCGACAACAAACTACCTTCCATAATGACAAGGCTACAATCCATTGTAGTAACAAAAATCTCGACAATAGACTACTTTCCATAATGAAAAGGCTACCATCCATTGTAGTAACAAAAATATCGACAATAGACTACCTTCCATAATGACAAGGCTACCATCCATTGGATTAACAAAAATCTTGACAACAGATAAGCTTCCATAATTACAAGGCTACCATCCATTGGAATAACAAAAATATCGGCAACAAACTACCTTCCATAATGACAAGGCTACTGTCCCTTAGAGTAACAACAATCTCGACAACAGAATACCATCCATAATGATAAGGCTACCATCCATTGGATTAACAAAGATATCGACAACATACTACGTTCCATAGTGACAAGGCTACCATCCATTGGAGTAACAAAAATCACGACAACAGACTACCTTCCATAATGACAAGGCTACCATCCATTGGAATAACAAAAATATCGACAATAGACTACCTTCCATAATGACAAGGCTACTATCCATTGGAGTAACAAAAATATCGACAACAGACTACCTTCCATAATGAAAAGGCTACCATCCATTATAGGAACAAAAATATCTACAAAAGACTACCTTCTATAATGACAAGGCTAAAATCCATTGGAGTAACAAAAATATGGACAACAGACTACCTTTCATAATGACAAGGCTACCATCCATTGGAGTAACAAAAATCCCGACAATAAGCTACCTTCTATAATAACAAGGCTACCATCCATTGGAGTAATTGAAATCTCGACAACAGACTATCTTCCATAATGGAAAGGCTACCATCCATTGGAGTAACAAAAATCTAGACAACAAACTACCTTTCATAATGACTAGGTTACCATCCATTGGAGTTACAAAGATATCGACAACAGACTACCTTCCGTAACGACAAGGCTATAATCCATTGTAGGAACAAAAATCTCGACAACAGACTACCTTCCATAATGAAAAGGCTACCATCCATTGTAGTAAAAAAATATCGATAATAGACTACTTTCCATAATGACAAGGCTACCATCCATTGAAGTAACAAAAATCTTGACAACAGACTAGCTTCCATAATTACAAGGCTAACATCCATTGGAATAACAAAAATATCGGCAGTACACTACCTTCCATAATGACAAGGCTACCATCCCTTAGAGTAACAAAAATCTCGACAACAAACTACCATCCATAATGACAAGGCTACCATCCATTGGATTAACAAAGATATCGACAACATACTACGTTCCATAGTGACAAGGCTACCATCCATTGGAGTAACAAAAATGACGACAACAGACTACCTTCCATAATGACAAGGCTACCATCCATTGGAATAACAAAAATATTGACAATAGACTACCTTCCATAATGACAACGCTACCATCCATTGGAGTAACAAAAATATCGACAACAGACTACCTTCCATAATGAAAAGGCTACCATCCATTATAGTAACAAAAATATCGACAAAAGACTACCTTCCATAATGACAAGGCTAACATCCATTGGAGTAACCAAAATATGGACAACAGACTACCTTTCGTAATGACAAGGCTACCATCCATTGGAGTAACAAAAATCCCGACAATAACCTACCTTCTCTAATAACAAGGCTACCATCCATTGGAGTAACAGAAATCCCGACAACAGACTACCTTCCATAATGGAAAGGCTACCATCCATTGGAGTAACAAAAATCTAGACAACAAACTACCTTCCATAATGACTAGGTTACCATCCATTGGAATTACAAAGATATCGACAACAGACTACCTTCCATAACGACAAGGCTATAATCCATTATAGTAACAAAAATCTCGACAATAGACTACCTTCCATAATGAAATGGCTACCATCCATTGTAGTAACAAAAATATCGATAATAGACTACCTTCCATAATGACAAGGCTACCATCCATTGAATTAACAAAGATATCGACAACATACTATGTTCCATAGTGACAAGGCTACCATCCATTGGAGTAACAAAAATGACGACAACAGACTACATTCCATAATGACAAGGCTACCATCCATTGGAATAACAAAAATATCGACAATAGACTACCTTCCATAATGACAAGGCTACCATCTATTGGAGTAACAAAAATATCGACAACAGACTACCTTCCATAATGAAAAGGCTACCATCCATTAGAGTAACAAAAATCTCGACAACAGACTACCATCCATAATGACAAGGCTACCATCCATTGGATTAACAAAGATATCGATGAAATACTATGTTCCATAATGACAATGCTACCATCCATTGGAGTAACAAAAATCACGACAACAGACTACCTTCCATAATGACAAGGCTACCATCCATTGGAGTAACAAAAATATCGACAACATACTAGATTCCATAATGACAAGGCTACCATCCATTGGAATAACAAAAATATAGACAACACACTACCTTCCATAATGACAAGTCTACCATCCATTGGAGTAACAAAAATATGAACAACTGACTACCGTCCTTAATGACAAGGCTACCATCCATTGGAGTAAAAGAATATCACAATGACAAACTACCTTCCATAATGACAAGGCTACCATCCATTGCAGTGACAAAAATCTAGACAACAGACTACCATCCACAATGATAAGGCCACCATCTATTGTTGTAACAAAAATCTGGACAACAGACTACCTTCCATAATGACAAGGCTACCATCCATTGGAGTAACAAAAATCCCGACAATAAGCTACCTTCTATAATAACAAGGCTACCATCCATTGGAGTAACAGAAATCTCGTCAACAGACTACCTTCCATAATGGAAAGGCTACCATCCATTGGAGTAACAAAAATCTAGACAACAAACTACCTTTCATAATGACTAGGTTACCATCCATTGGAGTTACAAAGATATCGACAACAGACTACCTTCCATAACGATAAGGCTATAATCCATTGTAGTAACAAAAATCTCGACAACAGACTACCTTCCATAATGAAAAGGCTACCATCCATTGTAGTAAAAAAATATCGATAATAGACTACTTTCCATAATGACAAGGCTACCATCCATTGAAGTAACAAATATCTTGACAACAGGCTAGCTTCCATAATTACAAGGCTACCATCCATTGGAATAACAAAAATATCGGAAACACACTACCTTCCATAATGACAAGGCTTCCATCCCTTAGAGTAACAAAAATCTCGACAACAAACTACCATCCATAATGACAAGGCTACCATCCATTGGATTAACAAAGATATCGACAACATACTACGTTCCATAGTGACAAGGCTACCATCCATTGGAGTAATAAAAATCACGACAACAGACTACCTTCCATAATGACAAGGCTACCATCCATTGGAATAACAAAAATATTGACAATAGACTACCTTCCATAATGACAACGCTACCATCCATTGGAGTAACAAAAATATCGACAACAGACTACCTTCCATAAGCAACCATCCATTATAGTAACAAAAATATCGACAAAAGACTACCTTCCATAATGACAAGGCTAACATCCATTGGAGTAACAAAAATATGGACAACAGACTACCTTTCGTAATGACAAGGCTACCATCCATTGGAGTAACCAAAATCCCGACAATAACCTACCTTCTCTAATAACAAGGCTACCATCCGTTGGAGTAACAGAAATCTCGACAACAGACTACCTTCCATAATGGAAAGGCTACCATCCATTGGAGTAACAAAAATCTAGACAACAAACTACCTTCCATAATGACTAGGTCACCATCCATTGGAATTACAAAGATATCGACAACAGACTACCTTCCATAACGACAAGGCTATAATCCATTATAGTAACAAAAATCTCGACAATAGACTACCTTCCATAATGACAAGGCTACTATCCATTGAAGTAACAAAATTCTTGACAACAGACTAGCTTCCATAATTACAAGGCTACCATCCCTTGGATTAACAAAGATATCGACAACATACTATGTTCCATAGTGACAAGGCTACCATCCATTGGAGTAACAAAAATCACGACAACAGACTACATTCCATAATGACAAGGCTACCATCCATTGGAATAACAAAAATATCGACAATAGACTACCTTCCATAATGACAAGGCTACCATCCATTGAAGTAACAAAATTCTTGACAACAAACTAGCTTCCATAATTACAAGGCTAACATCCCTTGGATTAACAAAGATATCGACAACATACTATGTTCCATAGTGACAAGGCTACCATCCATTGGAGTAACAAAAATAACGACAACAGACTACATTCCATAATGACAAGGCTACCATCCATTGGAATAACAAAAATATCGACAATAGACTACCTTCCATAATGACAAGGCTACCATCCATTGGAGTAACAAAAATATCGACAACAGACTACCTTTCATAATGAAAAGGCTACCAACCATTAGAGTAACAAAAATCTCGACAACAGACGACCATCCATAATGACAAGGCTACCATCCATTGGATTAACAAAGATATCGACAAAATACTATGTTCCATAATGACAATGCTACCATCCATTGGAGTAACAAAAATCACGACAATAGACTACCTTCCATAATGACAAGGCTACCATCCATTGGAGTAACAAAAATATCGACAAAATACTAGATTCCATAATGACAAGGCTACCATCCATTGGAATAACAAAAATATAGACAACACACTACCTTCCATAATGACAAGTCTACCATCCATTGGAGTAACAAAAATATGAATAATAGACTACCATCCTTAATGACAAGGCTACCATCCATTGGAGTAACAGAATATCACAATGACAAACTACCTTCCATAATGACAAGGCTTCCATCCATTGCAGTGACAAAAATCTAGACAACAGACTACCATCCATAATGATAAGGCCACCATCTATTGTTGTAACAAAAATCTGGACAACAGACTACCTTCCATAATGACAAGGCTACCATCAATTGGAGTAACAAAAATCCAGACAATAACCTACCTTCTATAATAACAAGGCTACCATCCATTGGAGTAACAGAAATCTCGACAACAGACTACCTTCCATAATGGAAAGGCTACCATCCATTGGAGTAACAAAAATCTAGACAACAAACTACCTTTCATAATGACTAGGTTACCATCCATTGGAGTTACAAAGATATCGACAACAGACTACCTACCATAACGACAAGGCTATAATCCATTGTAGTAACAAAAATCTCGACAACAGACTACCTTCCATAATGAAAAGGCTACCATCCATTGTAGTAAAAAAATATCGATAATAGACTACTTTCCATAATGACAAGGCTACCATCCATTGAAGTAACAAAAATCTTGACAACAGACTAGCTTCCATAATTACAAGGCTACCATCCATTGGAATAACAAAAATATCGGCAACACACTACCTTCCATAATGACAAGGCTACCATCCCTTAGAGTAACAAAAATCTCGACAACAAACTACCATCCATAATGACAAGGCTACCATCCATTGGATTAACAAAGATATCGACAACATACTACGTTCCATAGTGACAAGGCTACCATCCATTGGAGTAACAAAAATATGGACCACAAACTACATTTCGAAATGATAAGGCTACCATCCATTGGAGTAAAAAAAATCTCGACAATAACCTACCTTCTCTAATAACAAGGCTACCATCCATTGGAGTAACAGAAATCTCGACAACAAACTACCTTCAATAATGGAAAGGCTACCATCCATTGGAGTAACAAAAATCTAGACAACAAACTACCTTCCATAATGACTAGGTTACCATCCATTGAAATTACAAAGATATCGACAACAGACTACCTTCCATAACGACTAGGCTATAATCCATTATAGTAACAAAAATCTCGACAATAGACTACCTTCCATAATGAAATGGCTACCATCCATTGTAGTAACAAAAATATCGATAATAGACTACCTTCCATAATGACAAGGCTACCATCCATTGAAGTAACAAAAATGTTGACAACAGACTAGCTTCCATAATTACAAGGCTACCATCCCTTGGATTAACAAAGATATCGACAACATACTATGTTCCATAGTGACAAGGCTACCATCCATTGGAGTAACAAAAATCACGACAACAGACTACATTCCATAATGACAAGGCTACCATCCATTGGAATAACAAAAATATCGACAATAGACTACCTTCCATAATGACAAGGCTACCATCCATTGGAGTAACAAAAATATCGACAACAGACTACCTTCCATAATGAAAAGGCTACCATCCATTAGAGTAACAAAAATCTCGACAACAGACTACCATCCATAATGACAAGGCTACCATCCATTGGATTAACAAAGATATCGACAAAATACTACGTTCCATAATGACAATGCTACCATCCATTGGAGTAACAAAAATCACGACAACAGACTACCTTCCATAATGACAAGGCTACCATCCATTGGAGTAACAAAAATATCGACAACATACTAGATTCCATAATGACAAGGCTACCATCCATTGGAATAACAAAAATATAGACAACACACTACCTTCCATAATGACAAGTCTACCATCCATTGGAGTAAAAGAATATCACAATGACAAACTACCTTCCATAATGACAAGGCTACAATCCATTGAAGTGACAAAAATCTAGACAACAGACTACCATCCATAATGATAAGGCCACCATCTATTGTCGTAACAAAAATCTGGACAACAGACTACCTTCCGTAATGACAAGGCTACCATCAATTGGAGTAACAAAAATCCCGACAATAACCTACCTTCCATAATGACAAGGCTACCATCCTCTATAGTAACAAAAATCTCGACAACAGACTATCTTCCATAATGACAAGGCTACCATCCATTGGAGTAACAAAAATCTCAACAGCAGAGTACCTTCCATAATGACAAGGGTACCATGATTGTAGTAACAAAAATATCCACAAGAGACTACCTTCCATAATGACAAGGCTACAATCCATTGGAGTATAAAAAACCTCGACAACAGACTACCTTCCATAATGACAAGGCTACCATCCATTGGAGTAACAAAAATCTCGACAACAGATTACCTTCCATAATGACTAGGTTACCATCCATTGGAGTAACAAAGATATCGATAATAGACTACCTTGCATAATGAAAAGGCTACCATCCATTGTAGTAACAAAAATATCGACAATAGACTACCTTCCATAATGACAAGGCTACCATCCATTGGAGTAATAAAAATCTTGACAACAGACTAGCTTCCATAATTACAAGGCTACCATCCATTGGAATATCAAAAATATCGACAACACACTACCTTCCATAATGACAAGGCTACCGTCCCTTAGAATAACAAAAATCTCGACAACAGACTACCATGCATAATGACAAGGCTACAATTCATTGGATTAACAAAGATATCGACAACATACTACGTTCCATAGTGACAATGCTACCATCCATTGGAGTAACAAAAATCACGACAATAGACTACCTTCCATAATGACAAGGCTACCATCCATTGGAATAACAAAAATATCGACAATAGACTACCTTCCATAATGACAAGGCTACCATCCATTGGAGTAACAAAAATATCGACAATAGACTAGCTTCCATAATGACAAGGCTACCATCCATTGGAATAACAAAAATATAGACAACACACTACCTTCCATAATGACAAGTCTACCATCCATTGGAGTAACAAAAATATGAACAACAGACTACCGTCCTTAATGACAAGGCTACCATCCATTGGAGTAACAGAATATCACAACGATAAACTACCTTCCATAATGACAAGGCTACCATCCATTGCAGTGACAAAAATCTAGACAACAGACTACCATCCATAATGATAAGGCCACAATCTATTGTTGTAACAAAAATCTGGACAACAGACTACCTTCCATAATGACAAGGCTACCATCAATTGGAGTAACAAAAATCCCGACAATAACCTACCTTCCATAATGACAAGGCTACCATCCTCTGTAGTAACAAACATCTCGACAACAGACTACCTTCCATAATGAAAAGGCTACCATCCATTGGAGTAACAAAAACCTCAACAGCAGACTACCTTCCATAATGACAAGGGTACCATCATTGTAGTAACAAAAATATCCACAAGAGACTACCTTCCATAATGACAAGGCTACAATCCATTGGAGTGACAAAAATCTAGACAACAAACTACCTTCCATAATGACTAGGTTACCATCCATAGGAGTTACAAAGATATCGACAACAGACTACCTTCCATAACGACAAGGCTACAATCCATTGTAGTAAGAAAAATCTCGACAATAGACTACCTTCCATAATGAAAAGGCTACCATCCATTGTAGTAACAAAAATATCGACAATAGACTACCTTCCATTATGACAAGGCTACCATCCATTGGAGTAACAAAAATCTTGACAACAGACTAGCTTCCATAATTACAAGGCTACCATCCATTGGAATATCAAAAATATCGACAACACACTACCTTCCATAATGACAAGGCTACCGTCCCTTAGAATAACAAAAATCTCGACAACAGACTACCATCCATAATGACAAGGCTACCATTCATTGGATTAACAAAGATATCGACAACATACTATGTTCCATAGTGACAATGCTACCATCCATTGGAGTAACAAAAACCAGGACAACAGACTACCTTCCATAATGACAAGGCTACCATCCATTGGAATAACAAAAATATCGACAATAGACTACCTTCCATAATGACAAGGCTACCATCCATTGGAGTAACAAAAATATCGACAACAGACTAGCTTCCATAATGACAAGGCTACCATCCATTGGAATAACAAAAATATAGACAACACACTACCTTACATAATGACAAGTCTACCATCCATTGGAGTAACAAAAATATGAACAACAAACTATGGTCCTTAATGACAAGGCTACCATCCATTGGAGTAACAGAATATCACAACGACAGACTACCTTCCATAATGACAAGGCTACCATCCATTGCAGTGACAAAAATCTGGACAATAGACTACCATCCATAATGACAAGGCTACCATTTATTGTTGTTACAAAAATCTGGACAACAGACTACCTTCCATAATGACAAGGCTACCATCTTTTCTAGTAACAAAAATCTCGACAATAGACTACCTTCCATAATGACAAGGCTACAATCCATTGGAGTAACAAAAATCTCAACAGCAGACTACCTTCCATAATGACAAGGGTACCATCATTGTAGTAATAAAAATATCCATAAGAGACTACCTTCCATAATGACAAGGCTACAATCCATTGGAGTATAAAAAACCTCGACAACAGACTACCTTCCATAATGACAAGGCTACCATCCATTGGAGCAACAAAAATCTCGACAACAGACTACCTTCCATAATGACTAGGTTACCATCCATTGGAGTAACAAAGATATCGACAATAGACTACCTTCCATAATGACAAGGCTACAATCCATTGTAGTAACAAAAATCTCGACAACAGACTACCTTCCATAATGAAAAGGCTACCATCCATTGTAGTAACAAAAATATCGACAATAGACTAACTTCCATAATGACAAGGTTAACATCCATTGGAGTAACACAAAAATGGACAACAGACTACCTTTCATAATGACAAGGCTACCATCCATTGGAGTAACAAAAATCCCGACAATAACCTACCTTCCATAATGACAAGGCTACCATCCATTGGAATAACAGAAATCTCGAAAAAAGACTACCTTCCATAATGGAAAGGCTACCATCCATTGGAGTGACAAAAATCTAGACAACAAACTACCTTCCATAATTACTAGGTTACCATCCATTGGAGTTACAAAGATATCGACAACAGACTACCTTCCATAACGACAAGGCTACAATCCATTGTAGTAAGAAAAATCTCGACAATAGACTACCTTCCATAATGAAAAGGCTACCATCCATTGTAGTAACAAAAATATCGACAATAGACTACCTTCCATTATGACAAGGCTACCATCCATTGGAGTAACAAAAATATCGACAACAGACTAGCTTCCATAATGACAAGGCTACCATCCATTGGAATAACAAAAATATAGACAACACACTACCTTACATAATGACAAGTCTACCATCCATTGGAGTAACAAAAATATGAACAACAAACTATGGTCCTTAATGACAAGGCTACCATCCATTGGAGTAACAGAATATCACAACGACAGACTACCTTCCATAATGACAAGGCTACCATCCATTGCAGTGACAAAAATCTGGACAATAGACTACCATCCATAATGACAAGGCTACCATTTATTGTTGTTACAAAAATCTGGACAACAGACTACCTTCCATAATGACAAGGCTACCATCTTTTCTAGTAACAAAAATCTCGACAATAGACTACCTTCCATAATGACAAGGCTACAATCCATTGGAGTAACAAAAATCTCAACAGCAGACTACCTTCCATAATGACAAGGGTACCATCATTGTAGTAATAAAAATATCCATAAGAGACTACCTTCCATAATGACAAGGCTACAATCCATTGGAGTATAAAAAACCTCGACAACAGACTACCTTCCATAATGACAAGGCTACCATCCATTGGAGCAACAAAAATCTCGACAACAGACTACCTTCCATAATGACTAGGTTACCATCCATTGGAGTAACAAAGATATCGACAATAGACTACCTTCCATAATGACAAGGCTACAATCCATTGTAGTAACAAAAATCTCGACAACAGACTACCTTCCATAATGAAAAGGCTACCATCCATTGTAGTAACAAAAATATCGACAATAGACTAACTTCCATAATGACAAGGTTAACATCCATTGGAGTAACACAAAAATGGACAACAGACTACCTTTCATAATGACAAGGCTACCATCCATTGGAGTAACAAAAATCCCGACAATAACCTACCTTCCATAATGACAAGGCTACCATCCATTGGAATAACAGAAATCTCGAAAAAAGACTACCTTCCATAATGGAAAGGCTACCATCCATTGGAGTGACAAAAATCTAGACAACAAACTACCTTCCATAATTACTAGGTTACCATCCATTGGAGTTACAAAGATATCGACAACAGACTACCTTCCATAACGACAAGGCTACAATCCATTGTAGTAAGAAAAATCTCGACAATAGACTACCTTCCATAATAAAAAGGCTACCATCCATTGTAGTAACAAAAATATCGACAATAGACTACCTTCCATTATGACAAGGCTACCATCCATTGGAGTAACAAAAATCTTGACAACAGACTAGCTTCCATAATTACAAGGCTACCATCCATTGGAATATCAAAAATATCGACAACACACTACCTTCCATAATGACAAGGCTACCGTCCCTTAGAATAACAAAAATCTCGACAACAGACTACCATCCATAATGACAAGGCTACCATTCATTGGATTAACAAAGATATCGACAACATACTACGTTCCATAGTGACAATGCTACCATCCATTGGAGTAACAAAAATCACGACAACAGACTACCTTCCATAATGACAAGGCTAACATCCATTGGAATAACAAAAATATCGACAATAGACTACCTTCCATAATGACAAGGCTACCATCCATTGGAGTAACAAAAATATTGACAACAGACTAGCTTCCACAATGATAAGGCTACCATCCATTGGAATAACAAAAATATAGACAACACACTACCTTCCATAATGAAAAGTCTACCATCCATTGGAGTAACAAAAATATGAACAACAGACTACCGTCCTTAATGACAAGGCTACCATCCATTGGAGTAACAGAATATCACAACGACATACTACCTTCCATAATGACAAGGCTACCATCCATTGCAGTGGCAAAAATCTGGACACAGACTACCATCCATAATGACAAGGCTACCATCTATTGTTGTAACAAAAATCTGGACAACAGACTACCTTCCATAATGACAAGGCTACCATCAATTGGAGTAACAAAAATCCCGACAATAACCTACCTTCCATAATGACAAGGCTACCATCCTTTCTAGTAACAAAAATCTCGACAACAGACTACCTTCCATAATGACAAGGCTACCATCCATTGGAGTAACAAAAATCTCAACAGCAGACTACCTTCCATAATGACAAGGGTACCATCATTGTAGTAATAAAAATATGCACAAGAGACTACCTTCCATAATGACAAGGCTACCATCCCTTGGATTAACAAAGATATCGACAACATACTATGTTCCATAGTGACAAGGCTACCATCCATTGGAGTAACAAAAATCACGACAACAGACTACATTCCATAATGACAAGGCTACCATCCATTGGAATAACAAAAATATCGACAATAGACTACCTTCCATAATGACAAGGCTACCATCCATTGAAGTAACAAAATTCTTGACAACAAACTAGCTTCCATAATTACAAGGCTAACATCCCTTGGATTAACAAAGATATCGACAACATACTATGTTCCATAGTGACAAGGCTACCATCCATTGGAGTAACAAAAATAACGACAACAGACTACATTCCATAATGACAAGGCTACCATCCATTGGAATAACAAAAATATCGACAATAGACTACCTTCCATAATGACAAGGCTACCATCCATTGGAGTAACAAAAATATCGACAACAGACTACCTTTCATAATGAAAAGGCTACCAACCATTAGAGTAACAAAAATCTCGACAACAGACTACCATCCATAATGACAAGGCTACCATCCATTGGATTAACAAAGATATCGACAAAATACTATGTTCCATAATGACAATGCTACCATCCATTGGAGTAACAAAAATCACGACGATAGACTACCTTCCATAATGACAAGGCTACCATCCATTGGAGTAACAAAAATATCGACAACATAATAGATTCCATAATGACAAGGCTACCATCCATTGGAATAACAAAAATATAGACAACACACTACCTTCCATAATGACAAGTCTACCATCCATTGGAGTAACAAACATATGAATAACAGACTACCATCCTTAATGACAAGGCTAACATCCATTGGAGTAACAGAATATCACAATGACAAACTACCTTCCATAATGACAAGGCTACCATCCATTGCAGTGACAAAAATCTAGACAACAGACTACCATCCATAATGATAAGGCCACCATCTATTGTTGTAACAAAAATCTGGACAACAGACTACCTTCCATAATGACAAGGCTACCATCAATTGGAGTAACAAAAATCCAGACAATAACCTACCTTCTATAATAACAAGGCTACCATCCATTGGAGTAACAGAAATCTCGACAACAGACTACCTTCCATAATGGAAAGGCTACCATCCATTGGAGTAACAAAAATCTAGACAACAAACTACCTTTCATAATGACTAGGTTACCATCCATTGGAGTTACAAAGATATCGACAACAGACTACCTACCATAACGACAAGGCTATAATCCATTGTAGTAACAAAAATCTCGACAACAGACTACCTTCCATAATGAAAAGGCTACCATCCATTGTAGTAAAAAAATATCGATAATAGACTACTTTCCATAATGACAAGGCTACCATCCATTGAAGTAACAAAAATCTTGACAACAGACTAGCTTCCATAATTACAAGGCTACCATCCATTGGAATAACAAAAATATCGGCAACACACTACCTTCCATAATGACAAGGCTACCATCCCTTAGAGTAACAAAAATCTCGACAACAAACTACCATCCATAATGACAAGGCTACCATCCATTGGATTAACAAAGATATCGACAACATACTACGTTCCATAGTGACAAGGCTACCATCCATTGGAGTAACAAAAATATGGACCACAAACTACCTTTCGAAATGATAAGGCTACCATCCATTGGAGTAAAAAAAATCTCGACAATAACCTACCTTCTCTAATAACAAGGCTACCATCCATTGGAGTAACAGAAATCTCGACAACAGACTACCTTCAATAATGGAAAGGCTACCATCCATTGGAGTAACAAAAATCTAGACAACAGACTACCTTCCATATAGACAGGGCTACCATCCCTTAGAGTAACAAAAATATCGACAATAGACTACCTTCCATAATGACAAGGCTACTATCCATTGGAGTAACAAAGATATCGACAACATACTACCTTCCATAATGACAAGGCTACCATCCATTGGAGCAACAAAAATCACGAAAACAGACTACCTGCCATAATGACTAGGCTACCATCCATTGGAATAACAAAAATATCGACAACACACTACCTTCCATAATGACAAGGCTACCATGCAACGGAGTAACAAAAATCTCGGCAATAGATTACCTTCCATAATGACAAGGGTACCATCATTGGAGTAACCAAAATATCAACAAGAGACTACCTTCCATAATTACAAGGCTACAATTTATTGGAGTTTAAAAAATCTCGACAACAGACTACCTTCCATAATGACAAGGCTACCATCCATTAAAGTAACTAAAATCTCGTACACAAACTACCTTCCATAATGACAAGGCTACTGTTGTGAATTCAATGCCAATAACAAAGTATAGAATAAGGGAAGAATAAAGAACAAGGAAGAAGAAGAACACAAGAATTGGTTATAACTGCTATTCTTTACTTTCTCTTCGAAAACAAGATTACAAGTTTACAAGAATAACAAATAACCCTCTCACCCTAAATTAGGATTTGCTGTGATACAATGATGAGAGACTAGTATGCTATTTATAATAAAACCTAACATACTAACTAATGGGCTTTTTCCACAAGGCCCATTATACAAGCTAACTTAATAATCAAGCTAACTTAACAAATTAGGGTTTAAACACTAAAACCTAATTTAACAAGCATTCTTCGACAAATACATGCTTCGACTACAGCATGTACTTCGATCATGCTATAGTTCGATCCAAAATCCCACAAATCTCCACCTTGGACCTAACTCTACAGCATCAAGAGACACTAACTAGCTTTCTTCATGCAGCTTTATCAACTGCATACAGTGGAAAAACTTGCAACTTGGCAATGTTTTGGTGATCATATCAGCGGCATTGTGATCTGTCGAGACCTTCAGCACTTGGACTTCTCCACGCTCGATTACCCCTCTGACGAAATGCAGCCTCACATCTATGTGCTTGGTTCGCTCATGATAGGCTGAGTTCTTCGACAGGTGTATTGCACTTTGACTATCACATTTAACAGTGATACCTTGACCTTGAAGTATCAGCTCCTTTGCAAAACCTTCAAGCCACAATGCTTCTTTCACAGCTTCAGTTAGGGCAATATATTCTGCTTCAGTAGTTGATAAGGCAACAACCTTCTGAAGAGTTGCTTTCCAACTAATTGCTGTACCAAACATAGTGAAAACATATCCAGAAATAGATTTTCTGGAATCCATACAGCCTGCATAATCAGAGTCAACATAGCCTTCTACTGCTGCTTTACTATCTTCACCCAAGGCTCCACCATAAATTAAGACTCTGTTCAGAGACCCATTTATGTACCTTAGAATCCACTTTAACGCTTGCCAGTGAGCCTTTCCAGGATTCGCCATGTACCTGCTTACAAGACTTACTGCATATGCTATGTCGGGTCTAGTACAGACCATAGCATACATCAAAGAACCAACTATATTAGCATATGGGATGCTATTCATATAGGTTCTTTCAACATCAGTACTGGGATATTGATCAATACTCAGCTTGAATTGAGGGTTTGTTGGAGTCACAACAGGCTTTGAGTTCGACATACCAAACTTGTCAAGAATCTTTCGTAGGTATGCCTCTTGAGATAAGCATAATTTCGACTGCTTTCTATCTTTTCGAATGTCAATTCCAAGAATCCTAGATGCAGCTCCCAGATCCTTCATGTCAAACTCCTTATTGAGTTCAGCCTTCACCCTTATTACTTCTTCGACATTGTTGCTTGCTATCAGAATATCATCAACGTAAAGCAACAAAATTACAAATCAATTTTCAGGTCGAAATCTGGAGTAAACACAATGGTCGAACTGACTTCTAATGAAACCTATGTGTTCCATGAACTTGTCGAATCTCTTATTCCACTGTCGAGGAGATTGTTTAAGTCCATATAAAGATCTCTTCAGTTTGCACACATAATCTTCTTTCCCCTTTTCGACATACCCTTCAGGTTGCCTCATCAGGATTGTTTCATCTAAGTCACCATACAAGAACGCAGTCTTCACATCCATTTGTTCCAGTTCAAGGTCGAACTGAGCCACCATGGCAAGCAACATTCGGATGGATCTGTACTTCACAACAGGGGAAAATACATCATTGAAGTCGACACCTTCTTTCTGAGTGAAACCCCTTGCGACTAATCTTGCCTTGTACCTCTTCGACATTACTCCTTCAATTCCTTCCTTAACTTTGAAAATCCACTTACAGCTGACTAACCTTGCCCCAACAGGTTTCTTGATTAGTTCCCAAGTGTGATTATCATGGAGAGATTTCATCTCATCATGCATGGCCTTTAGCCATTCAGTCTTCATTCGACTCCTTATAACTTCCTTATAATCTCTAGGTTCTTCGTCTAGAACTTCACTTGCAGAGATTAAGGCATAAGCTACAAGATCTGCATATCCAAGTCTCTGAGGTGGTTTTATGACTCTTCTTTGCCTATCTCTCAACAATAGGTATTCATCAACAGTTTCCTCAACATCATCAGAATCTTCTGTTTCTTCTTCGACTTCATCTGGGATACGCATTTCAGCATCAACATGCTCCACCTCAACAGGAATCTCTACCTGTTCCAGCTCTTCGTCAACATCATCAGTTTTCTTGAAAGCCATTTCAGTTTCATTGAAAACTACATCTCGACTGGTGATACACCTCCTGTGACCTGGCTCTAGGCACCATAGCTTATAAGCTTTCACTCCTTCAGGGTATCCCATAAACATGCATTTCAGAGCTCTAGGTTCGACCTTGTCTTGCCTAATGTGAGCATAGGCTACACAGCTAAATACTCTTAGTTTGTCGAGATCTGGTGGATGTCCCGACCAAACTTCTTCAGGTGTCTTCATATCTAACGCTGTCGAAGGACATCTGTTTATCAGATATGCTGCTGTCGAAACAGCCTCAGCCCAAAACACCTTCTTTAATCCCGCACTAGTCAACATGCATCTAACTCTCTCCAAAATAGTTCGATTAAACCTTTCAGCCAAACCATTTTGTTGTGGAGTACCTGCGGTAGTTCTGTGCCTTGCAATACCAGAAGCAACACAAAAACTGTCGAACGCCTCATTGCAAAACTCAAGGCCATTGTCGGTTCTCAACCTCTTTACCTTTCTGCCAGTTTGATTTTCGACAAGAGTCTTCCAACTTTTGAAATTCTCAAAAGTTTCATCCTTAGTCTTCTGGATGAATACCCATAACTTTCTGGAATAGTCATCTACTATGGATAGAAAATACTTTGCTCCTGAATGTGATGGACACCTTGCAGGCCCCCAAAGATCAACATGGATGTAATCAAGGGATCCATGTGTTCTTTGTTTTCCTTTGTTGAACTTCATTCTACAGGACTTTCCAGGTACACAGGGTTCACAAAACTTCAGCTTTTCGACTTTATCTCCACCAAGCAGATTTTGTTTCCCTAATTCAACCAGACCCCTTTCACTGACATGGCCCAATCTCATGTGCCAAATTTCTGTTTTCGACAAAGGTTTCGTGGATGCAACATTTGTCGAACCACTTACAACTTCAGCCTCAAGGGTATACAAGCCTTGTTTCTTCACGCCTCTCAAGACTTCCTCCGACCCTTTCATGACTCTTAGGATACTTTTCTCTCCTTGAAAAACATATCCTTTCTTGTCGAATTCACCAAGAGAAATTAATTTTCTCTTCAAATCAGGTACATACCTGACTTCAGTCAACAATCTTATTGACTCATCATGGAGCTTGAATCTCACAGATCCAACGCCTGCAATCTTGCAAGCTTTGTTGTTTCCCAGCAATACAGATCCACCATCTTGATCACATAATTCCTCGAACAAGTCTTTGTTTGGAGTCATGTGCCAAGTGCATCCAGAATCCATAATCCATTCCTTCGACGAGTTTTTGCTTGAAACCACAAGAACATCAGATGATTCGAAATCATCTTGGACAATAGCTGCGTTGCCATTATCCTTACCTCCATGATCTTTCAGGCGTTCAGGGCACACCTTTCTTGTGTGACCTACTTTCTTACAGTGATAGCATCTAATACCAGATGCATCACCACTATAAGACTTCGACTGATTTTTACCTTTCCTCTTGTCGAATTTTCCTTTAACAGCCAAACCTTCACCAACTGTCGAAGGTTTATGCTCCTTACGTTCGTTCAAGTCCTTAGAGTACAAAGCTGATTGAACTTCTTCAAAGGTCAGGGACTCTCTTCCATACAAGAGGGTTTCTTTGAAGTGAGCATGTGATCTGGGCAAAGCGCACAATAATAACAGCGCTTGATCTTCATCATCAATCTTTACATCAATATTTTCAAGATCAAGAATCAGCTTGTTGAACATATCCAACTGCTCAGCCAACACTTTGTCTTCAATCATCTTGAATGAATACAAAGCTTGCTTCAGGTAGAGTCGATTTACCAGAGATTTGGTCATATACAAACTTTCAAGTTTCACCCATAACCCTGATGCCGTCGTCTCCTTTGATACCTGTCGAAGAACCTTATCACCAAGGCTCAACAAAATTGCGCTGTGTGCTTTCTCGATCATGGCCGTCTTCTCTCTTTCTGTTAACGCAGCGTCCATCGCCGTCGCTCCCTTCAACGCTTCCAAACAACCCTGCTGAACCAGTAGGGCTTTCATCTTCAAGCGCCATAGACCGAAATCATTCACTCCGATGAACTTTTTAATCTCATATTTTGTTGAAGGCATCTTCTCCACGCTCACCGCACCAATTTGTTGTGAATTCAATGCCAATAACAAAGTATAGAATAAGGGAAGAATAAAGAACAAGGAAGAAGAAGAACACAAGAATTGGTTATAACTGCTATTCTTTACTTTCTCTTCGAAAACAAGATTACAAGTTTACAAGAATAACAAATAACCCTCTCACCCTAAATTAGGATTTGCTGTGATGCAATGATGAGAGACTAGTATGCTATTTATAATAAAACCTAACATACTAACTAATGGGCTTTTTCCACAAGGCCCATTATACAAGCTAACTTAATAATCAAGCTAACTTAACAAATTAGGGTTTAAACACTAAAACCTAATTTAACAAGCATTCTTCGACAAATACATGCTTCGACTACAGCATGTACTTCGATCATGCTAGAGTTCGATCCAAAATCCCACAGCTACCATGCAACGGAGTAACAAAAATCTCGGCAATAGATTACCTTCCATAATGACAAGGGTACCATCATTGGAGTAACCAAAATATCAACAAGAGACTACCTTCCATAATTACAAGGATACCATCCATTATAGTGACAAAAATCTCGATAATATACTACCTTCTATAATGACAAAGATACCATGCCTTAGAGTAATAAAAATCTTGACAACAGACTACCTTCCATAATGACAAGGCTACCATCCATTGGAGTAACAAAGATATAGACAACAGACTACCTTCCATAACGACAAGGCTACGATCCATTCTAGTAACAAAAATCTCGACAATAGACTACCTTACATAATGACAAGTCTACCATCCATTGGAATAACAAAAATATCGACAACACACTACCTTCCATAATGACAAGGCTACCATGCAATGGAGTAACAAAAATCTCGGCAATAGACTACTTTCCATAATGACAAGGGTACCATCATTGGAGTAACCAAAATATCAACAAGAGACTACCTTCCATAGGCTACAATTTATTGGAGTATAAAAAATCTCGACAACAGACTACCTTCCATAATGACTAGGCTACCATCCATTGAAGTAACAAAGATATAAACAACATACTACCTTCCATAACAAACAAGGCTACCATCCATTGGAGTAACAAAGATATCGACAACATACTACCTTCCATAATGACAAGGCTACCATCCATTGGAGTGACAAAAATCACGACAACAAACTACCTTCCATAATGACAAGGCTACCATCCATTGGAATAACAAAAATATCGACAACACACTACCTTGCATAATGACAAGGCTACCATGCAATGGAGTAACAAAAATCTCGGCAATAGACTACCTTCCATAATGACAAGGGTACCATCATTGGAGTAACCAAAATATCAACACGAGACTACCTTCCATAATTACAAGGCTATAATTTATTGGAGTATAAAAAATCTAGACAACATACTACCTTCCATAATGACAAGGCTACCATCCATTAAAGTAACTAAAATCTCGTACACAAACTACCTTCCATAATGACTAGGCTACCATCCATTGGACTAACAAAGATATCGAAAACAAACTACACTCCATAACGACAAGGCTACAATCCATTTTAGTAACAAAAATCATGACAACAGACTACCTTCAATAATGACAAGGCTACCATCCATTGTAGTGACAAAAACCTCGATAATATACTACCTTCTATAATGACAACGCTACCATCCATTGGAATAACAAAAATCTCGACAACAGACTACGTTCCATAATGAAAAGGCTACCATCCCTTAGAATAACAAAAATCTGGACAACAAACTACCTTCTTTAATGACAAGGCTACCATCCATTGGAGTAACAAAGATATCGACAACATACTACCTTCAATAATGACAAGGCTACCATCCCTTAGAGTAACAAAAATCAGGACAATAAACTTCCTTTCATAATGACAAGGCTACCATCCATTGGAATAAAAAAAATATCGTACACAAACTACCTTCCATAATGACTAGGCTACCATCCATTGGAGTAACAAAGATATAGACAACATACTACCTTCCATAACGACTAGGCTACCATCCATTGGAATAACAAAAATCTCAACAACAGACTACCTTAAATAATGACAACGCTACCATCCATTGGAATAACAAAAATCTCGACAATAAACTACCTTCCATATGGACAAGGCTACCATCCCTTAGAGTAACAAAAATATCGACAATAGACTACCTTCCATTATGACAAGGCTACCATCCAATGGAGTAACAAGGATATCGACAACATACTACCTTCCATAATGACAAGGCTACCATCCATTGGAGCAACAAAAATCATAAAAACAGACTACCTTCCATAATGACTAGGCTACCATCCTTTGGAATAACAAAAATATCGACAACACACTACCTTCCATAATGACAAGGCTACCATGCAACGGAGTAACAAAAATCTCGGCAATAGATTACCTTCCATAATGACAAGGGTACCATCATTGGAGTAACAAAAATATCAACAAGAGACTACCTTCCATAATTACAAGGCTACAATTTATTGGAGTTTAAAAAATCTCGACAACAGACTACCTTCCATAATGACGGCTACCATCCATTAAAGTAACTAAAATCTCGTACACAAACTACCTTCCATAATGACTAGGCTACCATCCATTGGAGTAACAAAGATATAGACAACATACTACCTTCCATAACGACAAGGCTACGATCCATTCTAGTAACAAAAATCTCGACAATAGACTACCTTACATAATGACAAGGCTACCATCCATTGTAGTGACAAAAATCTAGACAATATACTACCTTCTATAATGACAACGCTACCATCCATTGGAATAAAAAAAATCTCGACAATAGACTACCTTCCATATAGACAGGGCTACCATCCCTTAGAGTAACAAAAATATCAACAATAGACTACCTTCCATAATGACAAGGCTACTATCCATTGGAGTAACAAAGATATCGACAACATACTACCTTCCATAATGACAAGGCTACCATCCATTGGAGCAACAAAAATCACGAAAACAGACTACCTTCCATTATGACTAGGCTACCATCCATTGGAATAACAAAAATATCGACAACACACTACCTTCCATAATGACAAGGCTACCATGCAACGGAGTAACAAAAATCTCGGCAATAGATTACCTTCCATAATGACAAGGGTACCATCATTGGAGTAACCAAAATATCAACAAGAGACTACCTTCCATAATTACAAGGCTACAATTTATTGGAGTTTAAAAAATCTCGACAACAGACTACCTTCCATAATGACAAGGCTACCATCCATTAAAGTAACTAAAATCTCGTACACAAACTACCTTCCATAATGACAAGGCTACCATGCAACGGAGTAACAAAAATCTTGGCAATAGATTACCTTCCATAATGACAAGGGTACCATCATTGGAGTAACCAAAATATCAACAAGAGACTACCTTCCATAATTACAAGGCTACCATCCATTATAGTGACAAAAATCTCGATAATATACTACCTTCTATAATGACAAAGATACCATCCCTTAGAGTAATAAAAATCTGGACAACAGACTACCTTCCATAATGACAAGGCTACCATCCATTGGAGTAACAAAGATATAGACAACAGACTACCTTCCATAACGACAAGGCTACGATCCATTCTAGTAACAAAAATCTCGACAATAGACTACCTTACATAATGACAAGTCTACCATCCATTGGAATAACAAAAATATCGACAACACACTACCTTCCATAATGACAAGGCTACCATGCAATGGAGTAACAAAAATCTCGGCAATAGACTACTTTCCATAATGACAAGGGTACCATCATTGGAGTAACCAAAATATCAACAAGAGACTACCTTCCATAGGCTACAATTTATTGGAGTATAAAAAATCTCGACAACAGACTACCTTCCATAATGACTAGGCTACCATCCATTGAAGTAACAAAGATATAAACAACAGACTACCTTCCATAACAAACAAGGCTACCATCCATTGGAGTAACAAAGATATCGACAACATACTACCTTCCATAACAAACAAGGCTACCATCCATTGGAGTGACAAAAATCACGACAACAGACTACCTTCCATAATGACAAGGCTACCATCCATTGGAATAACAAAAATATCGACAACACACTACCTTGCATAATGACAAGGCTACCATGCAATGGAGTAACAAAAATCTCGGCAATAGACTACCTTCCATAATGACAAGGGTACCATCATTGGAGTAACCAAAATATCAACAAGAGACTACCTTCCATAATTACAAGGCTATAATTTATTGGAGTATAAAAACTCTAGACAACATACTTCCTTCCATAATGACAAGGCTACCAACCATTAAAGTAACTAAAATCTCGTACACAAACTACCTTCCATAATGACTAGGCTACCATCCATTGGACTAACAAAGATATCGACAACAAACTACACTCCATAACGACAAGGCTACAATCCATTTTAGTAACAAAAATCTTGACAACAGACTACCTTCAATAATGACAAGGCTACCATCCATTGTAGTGACAAAAACCTCGATAATATACTACCTTCTATAATGACAACGCTACCATCCATTGGAATAACAAAAATCTCGACAACAGACTACGTTCCATAATGAAAAGGCTACCATCCCTTAGAATAACAAAAATCTGGACAACAAACTACCTTCTTTAATGACAAGGCTACCATCCATTGGAGTAACAAAGATATCGACAACATACTACCTTCCATAATGACAAGGCTACCATCCCTTAGAGTAACAAAAATTAGGACAATAAACTTCCTTTCATAATGACAAGGCTACCATCCATCGGAATAAAAAAAATATCGTACACAAACTACCTTCCATAATGACTAGGCTACCATACATTGGAGTAACAAAGATATCGACAACATACTACCTTCCATAATGACAAGGCTACCATCCATTGGAGCAACAAAAATCAGGAAAACAGACTACCTTCCATAATGACTAGGCTACCATCCATTGGAATAACAAAAATATCGACAAAACACTACCTTCCATAATGACAAGGCTACCATGCAACGGAGTAACAAAAATCTCGGCAATAGATTACCTTCCATAATGACAAGGGTACCATCATTGGAGTAACCAAAATATCAACAAGAGACTACCTTCCATAATTACAAGGCTACAATTTATTGGAGTTTAAAAAATCTCGACAACAGACTACCTTCCATAATGACAAGGCTACCATCCATTAAAGTAACTAAAATCTCGTACACAAACTACCTTCCATAATGACAAGGCTACCATGCAACGGAGTAACAAAAATCTCGGCAATAGATTACCTTCCATAATGACAAGGGTACCATCATTGGAGTAACCAAAATATCAACAAGAGACTACCTTCCATAATTACAAGGCTACCATCCATTATAGTGACAAAAATCTCGATAATATACTACCTTCTATAATGACAAAGATACCATCCCTTAGAGTAATAAAAATCTGGACAACAGACTACCTTCCATAATGACAAGGCTACCATCCATTGGAGTAACAAAGATATAGACAACAGACTACCTTCCATAACGACAAGGCTACGATCCATTCTAGTAACAAAAATCTCGACAATAGACTACCTTACATAATGACAAGTCTACCATCCATTGGAATAACAAAAATATCGACAACACACTACCTTCCATAATGACAAGGCTACCATGCAATGGAGTAACAAAAATCTCGGCAATAGACTACTTTCCATAATGACAAGGGTACCATCATTGGAGTAACCAAAATATCAACAAGAGACTACCTTCCATAGGCTACAATTTATTGGAGTATAAAAAATCTCGACAACAGACTACCTTCTATAATGACTAGGCTACCATCCATTGAAGTAACAAAGATATAAACAACAGACTACCTTCCATAACAAACAAGGCTACCATCCATTGGAGTAACAAAGATATCGATAACATACTACCTTCCATAATGACAAGGCTACCATCCATTGGAGTGACAAAAATCACGACAACAGACTACCTTCCATAATGACAAGGCTACCATCCATTGGAATAACAAAAATATCGACAACACACTACCTTGCATAATGACAAGGCTACCATGCAATGGAGTAACAAAAATCTCGGCAATAGACTACCTTCCATAATGACAAGGGTACCATCATTGGAGTAACCAAAATATCAACAAGAGACTACCTTCCATAATTACAAGGCTATAATTTATTGGAGTATAAAAAATCTAGACAACATACTACCTTCCATAATGACAAGGCTACCAACCATTAAAGTAACTAAAATCTCGTACACAAACTACCTTCCATAATGACTAGGCTACCATCCATTGGACTAACAAAGATATCGACAACAAACTACACTCCATAACGACAAGGCTACAATCCATTTTAGTAACAAAAATCTTGACAACAGACTACCTTCAATAATGACAAGGCTACCATCCATTGTAGTGACAAAAACCTCGATAATATACAACCTTCTATAATGACAACGCTACCATCCATTGGAATAACAAAAATCTCGACAACAGACTACGTTCCATAATGAAAATGCTACCATCCCTTAGAATAACAAAAATCTGGACAACAAACTACCTTCTTTAATGACAAGGCTACCATCCATTGGAGTAACAAAGATATCGACAACATACTACCTTCCATAATGACAAGGCTACCATCCCTTAGAGTAACAAAAATCATGACAATAAACTTCCTTACATAATGACAAGGCTACCATCCATCGGAATAAAAAAAATATCGTACACAAACTACCTTCCATAATGACTAGGCTACCATCCATTGGAGTAACAAAGATATAGACAACATACTACCTTCCATAACGACAAGGCTACAACCCATTCTAGTAACAAAAATCTCGACAAAAGACTACCTTCCATAATGACTAGGCAACCATCCATTGGAATAACAAAAATCTCGACAACAGACTACCTTAAATAATGACAACGCTACCATCCATTGGAATAACAAAAATCTCGACAACAGACTACCTTCCATATGGACAAGGCTACCATCCCTTAGAGTAACAAAAATATCGACAATAGACTACCTTCCAAAATGACAAGGCTACCATCCATTGGAGTAACAAAGATATCGACATTATACTACCTTCCATAATGACAAGGCTACCATCCATTGGAACAAGAAAAATAACGAAAACATACTACCTTCCATAATGACAAGGCTACCATCCATTGGAATAACAAAAATATCGACAACACACTACCTTCCATAATGACAAGGCTACCATGCAACGGAGTAACAAAAATCTCGGCAATAGATTACCTTCCATAATGACAAGGGTACCATCATTGGAGTAACCAAAATATCAACAAGAGACTACCTTCCATAATTACAAGGCTACAATTTATTGGAGTTTAAAAAATCTCGACAACAGACTACCTTCCATAATGACAAGGCTACCATCCATTAAAGTAACTAAAATCTCGTACACAAACTACCTTCCATAATGACAAGGCTACCATGCAACGGAGTAACAAAAATCTCGGCAATAGATTACCTTCCATAATGACAAGTGTACCATCATTGGAGTAACCAAAATATCAACAAGAGACTACCTTCCATAATTACAAGGCTACCATCCATTATAGTGAAAAAAATCTTGATAATATACTACCTTCTATAATGACAAAGATACCATCCCTTAGAGTAATAAAAATCTGGACAACAGACTACCTTCCATAATGACAAGGCTACCATCCATTGGAGTAACAAAGATATAGACAACAGACTACCTTCCATAACGACAAGGCTACGATCCATTCTAGTAACAAAAATCTCGACAATAGACTACCTTACATAATGACAAGTCTACCATCCATTGGAATAACAAAAATATCGACAACACGCTACCTTCCATAATGAAAAGGCTACCATGCAATGGAGTAACAAAAATCTCGGCAATAGACTACTTTCCATAATGACAAGGGTACCATCATTGGAGTAACCAAAATATCAACAAGAGACTACCTTCCATAGGCTAAATTTATTGGAGTATAAAAAATCTCGACAACAGACTACCTTCCATAATGACTAGGCTACCATCCATTGAAGTAACAAAGATATAAACAACAGACTACCTTCCATAACAAACAAGGCTACCATCCATTGGAGTAACAAAGATATCGACAACATACTACCTTCCATAATGACAAGGCTACCATCCATTGGAGTGACAAAAATCACGACAACAGACTACCTTCCATAATGACAAGGCTACCATCCATTGGAATAACAAAAATATCGACAACACACTACCTTGCATAATGACAAGGCTACCATGCAATGGAGTAACAAAAATCTCGGCAATAGACTACCTTCCATAATGACAAGGGTACCATCATTGGAGTGACCAAAATATCAACAAGAGACTACCTTCCATAATTACAAGGCTATAATTTATTGGAGTATAAAAAATCTAGACAACATACTACCTTCCATAATGACAAGGCTACCATCCATTAAAGTAACTAAAATCTCGTACACAAACTACCTTCCATAATGACTAGGCTACCATCCATTGGACTAACAAAGATATCGACAACAAACTACATTCCGTAACGAGAAGGCTACAATCCATTTTAGTAACAAAAATCTTGACAATAGACTACCTTCAATAATGACAAGGCTACCATCCATTGTAGTGACAAAAACCTCGATAATATACTACCTTCTATAATGACAACGCTACCATCCATTGGAATAACAAAAATCTCGATAACAGACTACGTTCCATAATGAAAAGGCTACCATCCCTTAGAATAACAAAAATCTGGACAACAAACTACCTTCTTTAATGACAAGGCTACCATCCATTGGAGTAACAAAGATATCGACAACATACTACCTTCCATAATGACAAGGCTACCATCCCTTAGAGTAACAAAAATCAGGACAATAAACTTCCTTTCATAATGACAAGGCTACCATCCATTGGAATAAAAAAAATATCGTACACAAACTACCTTCCATATGACTAGGCTACCATCCATTGGAGTAACAAAGATATAGACAACATACTACCTTCCATAACGACAAGGCTACAACCCATTCTAGTAACAAAAATCTCGACAAAAGACTACCTTCCATAATGACTAGGCTACCATCCATTGGAATAACAAAAATCTCGACAACAGACTACCTTAAATAATGACAACGCTACCACCAATTGGAATAACAAAAATCTCGACAATAGACTACCTTCCATATGGACAAGGCTACCATCCCTTAGAGTAACAAAAATATCGACAATAGACTACCTTCCAAAATGACAAGGCTACCATCCATTGGAGTAACAAAGATATCGACAACATACTACCTTCCATAATGACAAGGCTACCATCCATTGGAGTAAAAAAAATAACGAAAACAGACTACCTTCCATAATGACAAGGCTACCATCCATTGGAATAACAAAAATATCAAACACACACTACCTTCCATAATGACAAGGCTACCATGCAACGGAGTAACAAAAATCTCGGCAATAGATTACCTTCCATAATGACAAGGGTACCATCATTGGAGTAACCAAAATATCAACAAGAGACTACCTTCCATAATTACAAGGCTACAATTTATTGGAGTATAAAAAATCTCGACAACAGACTACCTTCCATAATGACAAGGCTACCATCCATTAAAGTAACTAAAATCTCATACACAAACTACCTTCCATAATGACTAGGCTACCATCCATTGGAGTAACAAAGATATAGACAACAGACTACCTTCCATAACGACAAGGCTACGATCCATTCTAGTAACAAAAATCTCGACAATAGACTACCTTACATAATGACAAGGCTACCATCCATTGTAGTGACAAAAATCTCGACAATATACTACTTTCTATAATGACAAGGCTACCATCCATTGGAATAAAAAAAATCTCGACAACAGACTATCTTCCATATGGACAGGGCTATCATCCCTTAGAGTAACAAAAATATCGACAATAGACTACCTTCCATAATGACAAGGCTACCATCCATTGGAGTAACAAAGATATCGACAACATACTACCTTCCATAATGACAAGGCTAACATCCATTGGAGTAACAAAAATCACGAAAACAGACTACCTTCCATAATGACAAGGCTACCATCCATTGGAATAACAAAAATATCGACAACACACTACCTTCCATAATGACAAGGCTACCATGCAATGGAGTAACAAAAATCTTGGCAATAGACTACCTTCCATAATAACAAGGGTACCATCATTGGATTAACCAAAATATCAACAAGAGACTACCTTCCATAATTACAAGGCTACAATTTATTGGAGTATAAAAAATCTCGACAGCAGACTACCTTCCATAATGACAAGGCTACCATCCATTAAAGTAACTAAAATCTCGTACACAATCTACCTTCCATAATGACTAGGCTACCATCCCTTGGACTAACAAAGATATCAACAACAAACTACCTTCCATAACGACAAGGCTACAATCCATTGTAGTAACAAAAATCTTGACAACAGACTACCTTCCATAATGACAAGGCTACCATCCATTATAGTGACAAAAATCTCGATAATATACTACCTTCTATAATGACAAAGATACCATCCCTTAGAGTAATAAAAATCTAGACAACAGACTACCTTCCATAATGACAAGGCTACCATCCATTGGAGTAACAAAGATATCGACAACATACTACCTTCCATAATGACAAGGATACCATCCCTTAGAGTAACAAAAATCAGGACAATAGACTTCCTTTCATAATGACAAGGCTACCATCCATTGGAATAACAAAAATATCGACAACACACTACCTTCCATAATGACAAGGCTACCATGCAATGGAGTAACAAAAATCTCGGCAATAGACTACTTTCCATAATGACAAGGGTACCATCATTGGATTAACCAAAATATCAACAAGAGACTACCTTCCATAGGCTACAATTTATTGGAGTATAAAAAATCTCGACAACAGACTACCTTCCATAATGACTAGGCTACCATCCATTGAAGTAACAAAGATATAAACAACAGACTACCTTCCATAACGACAAGGCTACAATCCATTCTAGTAACAAAAATCTTGACAATAGACTACCTTACATAATGACAAGGCTACCATCCATTGTAGTGACAAAAATCTCGACAATATACTACCTTCTATAATGACAATGCTACCATCCATTGGAATAACAAAAATCTCGACAACAGACTACCTTCCATATGGATAGGGCTACCATCCCTTAGAGTAACAAAAATATCGATAATAGACTACCTTCCATAATGACAAGGCTACCATCCATTGGAGTAACAAAGATATTGACAACATACTACCTTCCATAATGACAAGGCTACCATCCATTGGAGTAACAAAAATCACGAAAACAGACTACCTTCCATAATGACAAGGCTACCATCCATTGGAATAACAAAAATATCGATAACACACTACCTTCCATAATGACAAGGCTACCATGCAACGGAGTAACAAAAATCTCGGCAATAGACTACCTTCTATAATGACAAGGGTACCATCATTGGAGTAACCAAAATATCAACAAGAGACTACCTTCCATAATTACAAGGCCATAATTTATTGGAGTATAAAAAATCTCGACAACAGACTACCTTCCATAATGACAAGGCTACCATCCATTAAAGTAACTAAAATCTCGTACAAAAACTACCTTCCATAATGACTAGGCTACCATCCATTGGATTAACAAAGATATAGACAACATACTACCTTCCATAACGACAAGGCTACAACCCATTCTAATAACAAAAATCTCGACAACAGACTACCTGACATAATGACAAGGCTACCATCCACTATAGTGATAAAAATCTCGACAATATACTACCTTCTATAATGACAACGCTACCATCCATTGGCATAACAAAAATCTCGACAACAGACTACCTTCCATATGGATAAGGCTACCATCCCTTAGAGTAACAAAAATATCGACAATAGACTACCTTCCATAATGACAAGTCTACCATCCATTGGAGTAACAAAGATATCGACAACATACTACCTTCCATAATGACAAGGCTACCATCCATTGGAGTAACAAAAATCCCGAAAACAGACTACCTTCCATAATGACAAGGCTACCATCCATTAGAATAACAAAAATATCGACAACACACTACCTTCCATAATGACAAGGCTACCATCCATTAAAGTAACTAAAATCTCATACACAATCTACCTTCCATAATGACTAGGCTACCATCCCTTGTACTAACAAAGATATCGACAACAAACTACCTTCCATAACGACAAGGCTACAGTCCATTGTAGTAACAAAAATCTTGACAACAAACTACCTTCCATAATGACAAGGCTACCATCCATTGTAGTGACAAAAATCTCGATAATATGCTACCTTCTATAATGAAAAAGCTACCATCCCTTAGAGTAACAAAAATCTTGACAACAGACTACCTTCCATAATGACAAGACTACCATCCATTGGAGTAACAAAGATATCGACAACATACTACCTTCCATAATGACAAAGCTACCATCCTTTAGAGTAACAAAATTCAGGACAATAGACTTCCTTTCATAATGACAAGGCTACCATCCATTGGAATAACAAAAATATCGACAACACACTACCTTCCATAATGACAAGGCTACCATGCAATGGAGTAACAAAAATCTCGGCAATAGACTACCTTCCATAATGACAAGGGTACCATCATTGGAGTAACCAAAATATCAACAAGAGTCTACCTTCCATAATTACAAGGCTACAATTTATTGGATTATAAAAAATCTCGACAACAGACTACCTTCCATAATAACAAGGCTACCATCCATTAAAGTAACTAAAATCTCGTACACAAACTACCTTCCATAATGACTAGGCTACCATCCATTGGACTAACAAAGATATCAACAACAAACTACCTTCCATAATGACAAGGCTACAATCCATTGTAGTGACAAAAATCTCGATAATACACTACCTTCTATAATGACAATGCTACCATCAATTGGAATAACAAAAATCTCAACAACAGACTACGTTCCATAAGGACAAGGCTACCTTCCGTTAGAGTAACAAAAATCTTGACAACATACTACCTTCCATAATGACAAGGCTAACATCCATTGGAGTAACAAAGATATCGACAACATACTACCTTCCATAATGACAAGGCTACCATCCCCTAGACTAACAAAAATCAGGACAATAGACTTCCTTTCATATTGACAAGGCTACCATCCATTGGAATAACAAAAATATCGTACACAAACTACCTTCCATAATGACTAGGCTACCATCCATTGGAGTAACAAAGATATAGACAACAAACTACCTTCCATAAGGACAAGGCTACAATCCATTCTAGTAACAAAAATCTCGACAATAGACTACCTTACATAATGACAAGGCTACCATCCATTGTAGTGACAAAAATCTCGACAATATACTACCTTTTATAATGACAACGCTACCATCCATTAGAATAACAAAAATCTCGACAGCATAATACCTTCCATATGGACAGGGCTACCATCCCTTAGAGTAACAAACATATGACAATAGACTACCTTCCATAATTAGAAGGCTACCATCCATTGGAGTAACAAAGATATCGACAACATACTACCTTCCATAATGACAAGGCTACCATCCATTGGAGTAACAAAAATCTAGAAAACAGACTACCTTCCATAATGACAAGGTTACCATCCATTGGAATAACAAAAATATCGAAAATACACTACCTTCCATAATGACAAGGCTACCATGCAACGGAGTAACAAAATTCTCGGCAATAGACTACTTTCCATAATGACAAGGCTACCATCATTGGAGTAACCAAAATATCAACAAGAGACTACCTTCCATAATTACAAGGATACAATTTATTGGAGTATAAAATATCTCGACAACAGACTACCTTCCATAATGACTAGGATACCATCCATTGGAGTAACAAAGATATAGACAACAGACTACCTTCCATAACGACAAGGCTACAATCCATTATAGTAACAAAAATCTCGACAATAGACTACCTTACATAATTACAAGGCTACCATCCATTGTAGTGACAAAATCTCTACAATATACTACCTTCTATAATGAAAACGCTACCATCCATAGGAATAACAAAAATCTCGACAACAGACTACCTTCCATATGGATAGGGCTACCATCCCTTAGAGTAACAAAAATATCGACAATAGACTACCTTCCATAATGACAAGGCTACCATCCATTGGAGTAACAAAGATATTGACAACATACTACCTTCCATAATGACAAGGCTACCATCCGTTGGAGTAACAAAAATCACAAAAACAGACTACCTTCCATAATGACAAGGGTACCATCATTGGAGTAACCAAAATATCAACAAGAGACTACCTTCCATAATTACAAGGTTACAATTTATTGGAGTATAAAAAATCTCGACAACAGACTACCTTCCATAATGACAAGGCTACCATCCATTAAAGTAACTAAAATCTCGTACACAAACTACCTTCCATAATGACTAGGCTACCATCCATTGGAGTAACAAAGATATAGACAACATACTACCTTCCATAACGACAAGGCTACCATCCATTGTAGTGATAAAAATCTCGACAATATACTACCTTAAATAATGACAACGCTACCATCCATTGGAATAACAAAAATCTCGACAATAGACTACCTTCCATATGGACAAGGCTACCATCCCTTAGAGTAACAAAAATATCGACAATAGACTACCTTCCATAATGACAAGGCTACCATCCATTGGAGTAACAAAGATATCGAAAATAGACTACCTTCCATAATGACAAGGCTACCATCCATTGGAATAACAAAAATATCGACAACACACTACCTTCCATAATGACAAGGCTACCATGCAACGGAGTAACAAAAATCTCGGCAATAGACTACCTTCCATAATGACAAGGGTACCATCATTGGAGTAACCAAAATATCAACAAGAGACTACCTTCCATAATTACAAGGCTACAATTTATTGGAGTATAAAAAATCTCGACAACAGACTACCTTCCATAATGACAAGGCTACCATCCATTAAAGTAACTAAAATCTCGTACACAATCTACCTTCCATAATGACTAGGCTACCATCCCTTAGACTAACAAAGATATCGACAACAAACTACCTTCCATAACGACAAGGCTACAATCCATTGTAGTAACAAAAATCTTGACAACAGACTACCTTCCATAATGACAAGGCTACCATCCATTGTAGTGACAAAAATATCGATAATATACTACCTTCAATAATGACAATGCTACCATCCATTGGAATAACAAAAATCTCGACAACGGACTATGTTCCATAACGACAAGGCTACCATCCCTTAGAGTAACAAAAATCTGGACAACAGACTACCTTCCATAATGACAAGGCTACCATCCATTGGAGTAACAAAGATATCGACAACATACTACCTTCCATAATGACAAGGCTACCATCCCTTAGAGTAACAAAAATCAGGACAATAGACTTCCTTTCATAATGACAAGTCCTCCATCCATTGGAATAACAAAAATATCGTACACAAACTACCTTCCATAATGACTAAACTACCATACATTGAAGTAACAAAGATATAGACAACATACTACCTTCCATAACGACAAGTCTACAATCCATTCTAGTAACAAAAATCTCGACAAAAGACTACCTTACATAATGATAAGGCTACCATCCATTGTAGTGACAAAAATCTCGACAATATACTACCTTCTATAATGACAACGCTACCATCCATTGGAATAACAAAAATATCGACAATAGACTACCATCCATATTGACAAGGCTACCAACCCTTAGAGTAACAAAAATATCAACAATAGACTACCTTCCATAATGACAAGGCTACCATCCATTGGAGTAACAAAGATATCGACAACATACTACCTTCCATAATGACAAGGCTACCATCCATTGGAGTAACAAAAATCACGAAAACAGACTACCTTCCATAATGACAAGGCTACGATCCATTGGAATAACAAAAATATCGACAACACACTACCTTGCATAATGACAAGGCTACCATGCAATGGAGTAACAAAAATCTCGGCAATAGACTACATTCCATAATGACAAGGGTACCATCTTTGGAGTAACCAAAATATCAACAAGAGACTACCTTCCATAATTACAAGGCTATAATTTATTGGAGTATAAAAAATATCGACAACAGACTACCTTCCATAATGATAAGGCTACCATCCATTAAAGTAACTAAAATCTCGTACACAAACTACCTTCCATAATGACTAGGCTACCATCCATTGGACTAACAAATATATCAACAACAAACTACACTCCTTAACAACAAGGCTACAACCCATTTTAGTAACAAAAATCTTGACAACAGACTACCTTCAATAATGACAAGGCTACCATCCATTGTAGTGACAAAAACCTCGATAATATACTACCTTCTATAATGACAACGCTACCATCCATTGGAATAACAAAAATGTCGACAACAGACTACGTTCCATAATGAAAAGGCTATCATCCCTTAGAATAACAAAAATCTGGACAACAGACTACCTTCCATAATGACAAGGCTACCATCCATTGGAGTAACAAAGATATCGACAACATACTACCTTCCATAATGACAAGGCTACCATCTCTTAGAGTAACAAAAATCAGGACAATAAACTTCCTTTCATAATGACAAGGCTACCATCCATTGGAATAAAAAAATATCGTACACAAACTACCTTACATAATGACTAGGCTACCATCCATTGGAGTAACAAAGATATAGACAACATACTACCTTCCATAACGACAAGGCTACAACCCATTCTAGTAACAAAAATCTCGACAACAGACTACCTTCCATAATGACTAGGCTACCATCCATTGGAATAACAAAAATCTCGACAACAGACTACCTTTCATATGGATAAGGCTACCATACCTTAGAGTAACAAAAATATCGACAACATACTACCTTCCATAATGACAAGGCTTCCATCCATTGGAGTAACAAAAATCACGAAAACAGACTACCTTCCATAATGACAAGGCTACCATGCAACGGAGTAACAAAACTCTCGGCAATAGACTACCTTCCATAATGACAAGGGTACCATTATTGGAGTAACCAAAATATCAACAAGAGACTACCTTCCATAATTACAAGGCTACAATTTATTGGAGTATAAAAAATCTCGACAACAGACTACCTTCCATAATGACTAGGATACCATCAATTAAAGTAACTAAAATATCGTACACAAACTACCTTCCATAATGACAAGGGTACCATCCATTGGAGTAACAAAGATATCGACAACACACTACCTTCCATAATGATAAGGCTACCATGCAATGGAGTAACAAAAATCTTGGCAATAGACTACCTTCCATAATAACAAGGGTACCATCATTGGAGTAACCGAAATATCAACAAGAGAGTACCTTCCATAATTACAAGGCTACAATTTATTAGAGTATAAAAAATCTCGACAACAGACTACCTTTAATAATGACAAGGCTACCATCCATTAAAGTAACTAAAATCTCGTACACAATCTACCTTCCATAATGACTAGGCTACCATCCATTGGACTAACAAAGATATCGTCAACAAACTACCTTCCATAACGACAAGGCTATAATCCATTGTAGTAACAAAAATCTTGACAACAGACAACCTTCCATAATGACAAGGCTATAATCCATTGTATTGACAAAAATCTCGATAATATACTACCTTCTATAATGACAATGCTACCATCAATTGGAATAACAAAAATCTCGACAACAGACTACGTTCCATAATGATAAGGCTACCTTCCCTTAGAGTAACAAAAATCTAGATAACATACTACCTTCCATAATGACAAGGCTACCATCCATTGGCGTAACAAAGATATCGACAACATACTACCTTCCATAATGACAAGGCTACCATCCCCTAGAGTAATAAAAATCAGGACAATAGACTTCCTTTCATAATGACAAGGCTACCATCCATTGGAATAACAAAAATATCGTACACAAACTACATTCCATAATGACTAGGCTACCATCCATTGGAGTAACAAATATATAGACAACAGACTACCTTCCATAATGACAAGGCTACAATCCATTCTAGTAACAAAAATCTCGAAAATAGACTACCTTACATAATGACAAGGCTACCATCCATTGTAGTGACAAAAATCTCTACAATATACTACCTTCTATAATGACAACGCTACCATCCATTGGAATAACAAAAATCTCGACAACAGACTACCTTCCATATGGATAGGGCTACCATCCCTTAGAGTAACAAAAATATCGACAATAGACTACCTTCCATAATGACAAGGCTACCATCCATTGGAGTAACAAAGATATCGACAACATACTACCTTCCATAATGACAAGGCTACCATCCATTGGAGTAACAAAAATCTAGAAAACAGACTACCTTCGATAATGACAAGGTTACCATCCATTGGAATAACAAAAATATCGAAAACACGCTACCTTCCATAATGACAAGGCTACCATGCAACGGAGTAACAAAACTCTCGGCAATAGACTACCTTCCATAATGACAAGGGTACCATCATTGGAGTAACCAAAATATCAACAAGAGACTACCTTCCATAATTACAAGGCTACAATTTATTGGAGTATAAAAAATCTCGACAACAGACTACCTTCCATAATGACTAGGATACCATCCATTAAAGTAACTAAAATCTCGTACAAAACTACCTTCCATAATGACAAGGGTACCATCCATTGGAGTAACAAAGATATCGACAACACACTACCTTCCATAATGATAAGGCTACCATGCAATGGAGTAACAAAAATCTTGGCAATAGACTACCTTCCATAATAACAAGGGTACCATCATTGGAGTAACCGAAATATCAGCAAGAGACTACCTTCCATAATTACAAGGCTACAATTTATTGGAGTATAAAAAATCTCGACAACAGACTACCTTCAATAATGACAAGGCTACCATCCATTAAAGTAACTAAAATCTCGTACACAATCTACCTTCCATAATGACTAGGCTACCATCCATTGGACTAACAAAGATATCGTCAACAAACTACCTTCCATAACGACAAGGCTATAATCCATTGTAGTAACAAAAATCTTGACAACAGACAACCTTCCATAATGACAAGGCTATAATCCATTGTAGTGACAAAAATCTCGATAATATACTACCTTCTATAATGACAATGCTACCATCAATTGGAATAACAAAAATCTCGACAACAGACTACGTTCCATAATGACAAGGCTACCTTCCCTTAGAGTAACAAAAATCTGGACAACATACTACCTTCCATAATGACAAGGCTACCATCCATTGGCGTAACAAAGATATCGACAACATACTACCTTCCATAATGACAAGGTTACCATCCCCTAAAGTAATAAAAATCAGGACAATAGACTTCCTTTCATAATGACAAGGCTACCATCCATTGGAATAACAAAAATATCGTACACAAACTACATTCCATAATGACTAGGCTACCATCCATTGGAGTAACAAATATATAGACAACAGACTACCTTCCATAATGACAAGGCTACAATCCATTCTAGTAACAAAAATCTCGAAAATAGACTACCTTACATAATGACAAGGCTACCATCCATTGTAGTGACAAAAATCTCTACAATATACTACCTTCTATAATGACAACGCTACCATCCATTGGAATAACAAAAATCTCGACAACTGACTACCTTCCATATGGATAGGGCTACCATCCCTTAGAGTAACAAAAATATCGACAATAGACTACCTTCCATAATGACAAGGCTACCATCCATTGGAGTAACAAAGATATCGACAACATACTACCTTCCATAATGACAAGGCTACCATCCATTGGAGTAACAAAAATCACGAAAACAGACTACCTTCGATAATGACAAGGTTACCATCCATTGGAATAACAAAAATATCGAAAACATGCTACCTTCCATAATGACAAGGCTACCATGCAACGGAGTAACAAAACTCTCGGCAATAGACTACCTTCTATAATGACAAGGGTACCATCATTGGAGTAACCAAAATATCAACAAGAGACCTTCCATAATTACAAGGCTACAATTTATTGGAGTATAAAAAATCTCGACAACAGACTACCTTCCATAATGACTAGGATACCATCCATTAAAGTAACTAAAATCTCGTACACAAACTACCTTCCATAATGACTAGGCTACCATCCATTGGAGTAACAAAGATATCGACAACACACTACCTTCCATAATGATAAGGCTACCATGCAATGGAGTAACAAAAATCTTGGCAATAGACTACCTTCCATAATAACAAGGGTACCATCATTGGAGTAACCGAAATATCAATAAGAGACTACCTTCCATAATTACAAGGCTACAATTTATTGGAGTATAAAAAATCTCGACAACAGACTACCTTCAATAATGACAAGGCTACCATCCATTAAAGTAACTAAAATCTCGTACACAATTTACCTTCCATAATGACTAGGCTACCATCCATTGGACTAACAAAGATATCAACAACAAACTACCTCCCATAACGACAAGGCTATAATCCATTGTAGTAACAAAAATCTTGACAACAGACAACCTTCCATAATGACAAGGCTATAATCCATTGTAGTGACAAAAATCTCGATAATATACTACCTTCTATAATGACAATGCTACCATCAATTGGAATAACAAAAATCTCGACAACAGACTAAGTTCCATAATGACAAGGCTACCTTCCCTTAGAGTAACAAAAATCTGGACAACATACTACCTTCCATAATGACAAGGCTACCATGCATTGGCGTAACAAAGATATCGATAACATACTACCTTCCATAATGACAAGGCTACCATCCCCTAGAGTAATAAAAATCAGGACAATAGACTTCCTTTCATAATGACAAGGCTACCATCCATTGGAATAACAAAAATATCGTACACAAACTACATTCCAAAATGACTAGGCTACCATCCATTGGAGTAACAAATATATAGACAACAGACTACCTTCCATAATGACAAGGCTACCATCCATTGTAGTGACAAAAATCTCGACAATATACTACCTTTTATAATTACAACGCTACCATCCATTGGAATAACAAAAATCTCGACAACATACTACCTTCCATATGGACAAGGCTACCATCCCTTAGAGTAACAAAAATATCGACAATAGACTACCTTCCATAATGACAAGGCTACCATCCATTGGAGTAACAAAGATATCGACAACATACTACCTTCCATAATGACAAGGCTACCATCCATTGGAGTAACAAAAATCACGAAAACAGACTACCTTCCATAATGACAAGGTTACCATCCATTGGAATAACAAAAATATCGAAAACACGCTACCTTCCATAATGACAAGGCTACCATGCAACGGAGTAACAAAACTCTCGGCAATAGACTACCTTCCATAATGACAAGGGTACCATCATTGGAGTAACCAAAATATCAACAAGAGACTACCTTCCATAATTACAAGGCTACAATTTATTGGAGTATAAAAAATCTCGACAACAGACTACCTTCCATAATGACTAGGATAGCATCCATTAAAGTAAGTAAAATCTCGTACACAAACTACCTTCCATAATGACTAGGCTACCATCCATTGGAGTAACAAAGATATCGACAACATACTACCTTCCATAATGACAAGGCTACCGTCCCCTAGAGTAACAAAAATCAGGACAATAGACTTCCTTTCATAATGACAAGGCTACCATCCATTGGAATAACAAAATTATCGTACACTAACTACCTTCCATAATGACTAGGCTACCATCCATTGGAGTAACAAAGATATAGACAACAGACTACCTTCCATAATGACAAGGCTACAATCCATTCTAGTAACAAAAATCTCGACAATAGACTACCTTACATAATGACAAGGCTACCATCCATTGTAGTGACAAAAATCTCGACAATATACTACCTTTTATAATGACAACGCTACCATCCATTGGAATAACAAAAATCTCGACAACATACTACCTTCCATATGGACAGGGCTACCATCCCTTAGAGTAACAAAAATATCGACAATAGACTACCTTCCATAATGACAAGGCTACAATCCATTGGAGTAACAAAGATATCGACAACATACTACCTTCCATAATGACAAGGCTACCATCCATTGGAGTAACAAAAATCACGAAAACAGACTACCTTCCATAATGACAATGTTACCATCCATTGGAATAACAAAAATATCGAAAACACACTATCTTCCATAATGACAAGGCTACCATGCAACGGAGTAACAAAAATCTCGGCAATAGACTACCTTCCATAATGACAAGGGTACCATCATTGGAGTAACCAAAATATCAACAAGAGACTACCTTCCATAATTACAAGGTTACAATTTATTGGAGTATAAAAAATCTCGACAACAGACTACCTTCCATAATGACAAGGCTACCATCCATTAAAGTAACTAAAATCTCGTACACAAACTACCTTCTATAATGACTAGGCTACCATCCATTGGAGTAACAAAGATATAGACAACAGACTACCTTCCATAACGACAAGGCTACAATCCATTCTAGTAACAAAAATCTCGACAACAGACTACCTTACAAAATGACAAGGCTACCATCCATTGTAGTGACAAAAATCTCGACAATAGACTAGCTTCCATAATGACAAGGCTACCATCCATTGGAGTAACAAAGATATCGACAACATACTAACTTCCATAATGATAAGGCTACCATCCATTGGAGTAACAAAAATCACGAAAACAGACTACCTTCCATAATGACAAGGCTACCATCCATTGGATTAACAAAAATATTGACAACACACTACCTTCCATAATGACAAGGCTACAATGCAATGGAGTAATAAAAATCTCGGCAATAGACTACCTTCCATAATGACAAGGGTACCATCATTGGAGTAACCAAAATATCAACAAGAGACTACCTTCCATAATTACAAGGCTACAATCTATTGGAGTATAAAAAATCTCGACAACAGACTACCTTCCATAATGACAAGGCTACCATCCATTAAAGTAACTAAAATCTCGTACACAAACTACCTTCCATAATGACTAGGCTACCATCCATTAGACTAACAAAGATATCGACAACAAACTACCTTCCATAACGACAAGGCCACAATCCATTGTAGTAATAAAAATCTTGACAATAGACTACCTTCCATAATGACAAGGCCACCATCCATTGTAGTGACAAAAATCTCGATAATATACTGCCTTCTATAATGACAACGCTACCATCTAATGGAATAACAAAAATCTCGACAACAGACTACGTTCCATAATGATAAGGCTACCATCCATTATAGTGACAATATATTACCTTCTATAATGACAAGGCTACCATCCATTGGAGTAACAAAAATCTCGACAACAGACTACCTTCCATAATGACAAGGCTACCATCCATTGGAGTAACTAAAATCTCGTACACAAACTACCTTCCATAATGACTAGGCTACCATCCATTGGAGTAACAAAGATATCGACAACAAACTATCTTCCATAACGACAAGGCTAAAATCCATTGTAGTAACAAAAATCTCGACAACAGACTACCTTCCATAATGACAAGGCTACTATCCATTGGAGTAACAAAAATCACGAAAACATACTACCTTCCATAATGACAAGGCTACCATCCATTGGAATAACAAAAATATTGACAACACACTACCTTCCATAATGACAAGGCTACCATGCACGGAGTAACATAAATCTCTACAATAGACTACCTTCCATAATGACAAGGGTACCATCATTGGAGTAACCAAAATATCAACAAGAGACTACCTTCCATAATTACAAGGCTACAATTTATTGGAGTATAAAAAATCTCGACAACAGACTACCTTCCATAATGACTAGGATACCATCCATTAAAGTAACTAAAATCTCGTACACAAACTACCTTCCATAATGACTAGGCTACCATCCATTGGAGTAACAAAGATATCGACAACATACTACCTTCCATAATGACAAGTCTACCGTCCCCTAGAGTAACAAAAATCAGGACAATAGACTTCCTTTCATAATGACAAGGCTACCATCCATTGGAATAACAAAAATATCGTACACTAACTACCTTCCATAATGACTAGGCTACCATCCATTGGAGTAACAAAGATATAGACAATAGACTACCTTCCATAATGACAAGGCTACAATCCATTCTAGTAACAAAAATCTTGACAATAGACTACCTTACATAATGACAAGGCTACCATCAATTGTAGTGACAAAAATCTCGACAATATACTACCTTTTATAATGACAACGCTACCATCCATTGGAATAACAAAAATCTCGACAACATACTACCTTCCATATGGACAGGGCTACCATCCCTTAGAGTAACAAAAATATCGACAATAGACTACCTTCCATAATGACAAGGCTACCATCCATTGGAGTAACAAATATATCGACAACATACTACCTTCCATAATGACAAGGCTGCCATCCATTGGAGTAACAAAAATCACGAAAACAGACTACCTTCCATAATGACAAGGTTACCATCCATTGGAATAATAAAAATATCAAAAACACACTATCTTCCATAATGACAAGGCTACCATGCAACGGAGTAACAAAAATCTCGGCAATAGACTACCTTCCATAATGACAAGGGTACCATCATTGGAGTAACCAAAATATCAACAAGAGACTACCTTCCATAATTACAAGGCTACAATTTATTGGAGTATAAAAAATCTAGACAACATACTACCTTCCATAATGACTAGGATACCATCCATTCGAGTAACAAAGACATAGACAACAGACTACCTTCCATAACGACAAGGCTACAATCCATTCTAGTAACAGAAATCTCGACAATAGACTACCTTACATAATGACAAGGCTACCATCCATTGTAGTGACAAAAATCTCTACAATATACTACCTTCTATAATGACAACGCTACCATCCATTGGAATAACGAAAATCTCGACAACAGACTACCTTCCATATGGATAGGGCTACCATCCCTTAGAGTAACAAAATATCGACAATAGACTACCTTCCATAATGACAATGCTACCATCCATTGGAGTAACAAAGATATTGACAACATACTACCTTCCATAATTATAAGGCTACCATCCATTGGAGTAACAAAAATCACGAAAGCAGACTACCTTCCATAATGACAAGGCTACCATCCATTGGAATAACAAAAATATCGACAACACACTACCTTCCATAATGACAAGGCTACCATGCAACAGAGTAGTAAAAATCTCGGCAATAGACTACCATCCATAATGACAAGGGTACCATCATTGGAGTAACCAAAATATCAACAAGAGACTACCTTCCATAATTACAAGGTTACAATTTATTGGAGTATAAAAAATCTCGACAACAGACTACCTTCCATAATGACAAGGCTACCATCCATTAAAGTAACTAAAATCTCGTACACAAACTACCTTCCATAATGACTAGGCTACCATCCATTGGAGTAACAAAGATATAGACAACAGACTACCTTCCATAACGACAAGGCTACAATCCATTCTAGTAACAAAATTCTCTACAACAGACTACCTTACATAATGACAAGGCTACCATCCATTGTAGTGACAAAAATCTCGACAATAGACTACCTTCCATAATGACAAGGCTACCATCCATTGGAGTAACAAAGATATCGACAACATACTACCTTCAATAATGACAAGGCTACCATCCATTGGAGTAACAAAAATCACGAAAACAGACTACCTTCCATAATGACAAGGCTACCATGCAATGGAGTAATAAAAATCTCGGCAATAGACTACCTTCCATAATGACAAGGGTACCATCATTGGAGTAACCAAAATATCAACAAGAGACTACCTTCCATAATTACAAGGCTACAATCTATTGGAGTATAAAAAATGTCGACAATAGACTACCTTCCATAATGACAAGGCTACCATCCATTAAAGTAACTAAAATCTCGTACACAAACTACCTTCCATAATGACTAGGCTACCATCCATTAGATTAACAAAGATATCGACAACAAACTACCTTCCATAACGATAAGGCCACCATCCATTGTAGTGACAAAAATCTCGATAATATACTTCCTTTTATAATGACAACGCTACCATTTAATGGAATAACAAAAATCTCGACAACTGACTACGTTCCATAATGACAAGGCTACCATCCATTATAGTGACAATATATTACCTTCTATAATGACAAGGCTACTATCCATTGGAGTAACAAAAATCACGAAAACATACTACCTTCCATAATGACAAGGCTACCATGCATTGGAATAACAAAAATATTGATAACACACTACCTTCAATAATGACAAGGCTACCATGCACGGAGTAACATAAATCTCAGCAATAGACTACCTTCCATAATGACAAGGGTACCATCATTGGAGTAACCAAAATATCAACAAGAGACTACCTTCCATAATTACAAGGCTACAATTTATTGGAGTATAAAAAATCTCGACAACAGACTACCTTCCATAATGACAAGGCTACCATCCATTAAAGTAACTAAAATCTCGTACATAAACTACCTTCCATAATGACTAGGCTACCATCCATTGGAGTAACAAAGATATACACAACAAACTACCTTCCATAACGACAAGGCTACAATCCATTCTAGTAACAATAATCTTGACAACAGACTACCTTACATAATGACAAGGCTACCATCCATTGTAGTGACAAAAATCTTGACAATATACTACCTTCTTTAATGACAACGCTACCATCCATTGGAATAACAAAAATCTCAACAACATACTACCTTCAATATGGAAAAGGCTACCATCCCTTAGAGTAACAAAAATGTCGACAATAGACTACCTTCCATAATGACAAGGCTACCATCCATTGGAGTACCAAAGATTTCGACAATATACTACTTTCCATAATGACAAGGCTACCATCCATTGGAGTAACAAAAATCACGAAAACAGACTACCTTCCATAATGACAAGGCTACCATCCATTGGAATAAAAAAAATATCGACAACACACTACCTTCCATAATTACAAGGCTACCATGCAATGGAGTAACAGAAATATCAATAAGAGACTACCTTCCATAATTACAAGGCTACAATCTATTGGAGTATAAAAAATCTCGACAACATACTACCTTCCATAATGACAAGGCTACCATCCATTAAAGTAACTAAAATATCATACACAAACTACCTTCCATAATGACTAGGCTACCATCCATTGGATTAACAAAGATATCGACAACAAACTACCTTCCATAACGACAAGGCCACAATCCATTGTAGTATTAAAAATCTTGACAATAGACTACCTTCCATAATGACAAGGCCACCATCCATTGTAGTGACAAATCTCGATAATATACTGCCTTCGATAATGACAACGCTACCATTTAATGGAATAACAAAAATCTCGACAACAGACTAAGTTCCATAATGACAAGGCTACCTTCCCTTAGAGTAACAAAAATATGGACAACATAGTACCTTCCATAATGACAAGGCTACCATGCATTGGCGTAACAAAGATATCGATAACATACTACCTTCCATAATGACAAGGCTACCATCCCCTAGAGTAATAAAAATCAGGACAATAGACTTCCTTTCATAATGACAAGGCTACCATCCATTGGAATAACAAAAATATCGTACACAAACTACATTCCAAAATGACTAGGCTACCATCCATTGGAGTAACAAATATATAGACAACAGACTACCTTCAATAATGACAAGGCTACCATCCATTGTAGTGACAAAAATCTCGACAATATACTACCTTTTATAATTACAACGCTACCATCCATTGGAATAACAAAAATCTCGACAACATACTGCCTTCCATATGGACAAGGCTACCATCCCTTAGAGTAACAAAAATATCGACAATAGACTACCTTCCATAATGACAAGGCTACCATCCATTGGAGTAACAAAGATATCGACAACATACTACCTTCCATAATGACAAGGCTACCATCCATTGGAGTAACAAAAATCACGAAAACAGACTACCTTCCATAATGACAAGGTTACCATCCATTGGAATAACAAAAATATCGAAAACACGCTACCTTCCATAATGACAAGGCTACCATGCAACGGAGTAACAAAACTCTCGGCAATAGACTACCTTCCATAATGACAAGGGTACCATCATTGGAGTAACCAAAATATCAACAAGAGACTACCTTCCATAATTACAAGGCTACAATTTATTGGAGTATAAAAAATCTCGACAACAGACTACCTTCCATAATGACTAGGATAGCATCCATTAAAGTAAGTAAAATCTCGTACACAAACTACCTTCCATAATGACTACGCTACCATCCATTGGAGTAACAAAGATATCGACAACATACTACCTTCCATAATGACAAGGCTACCGTCCCCTAGAGTAACAAAAATCAGGACAATATACTTCCTTTCATAATGACAAGGCTACCATCCATTGGAATAACAAAATTATCGTACACTAACTACCTTCCATAATGACTAGGCTACCATCCATTGGAGTAACAAAGATATAGACAACAGACTACCTTCCATAATGACAAGGCTACAATCCATTCTAGTAACAAAAATCTCGACAATAGACTACCTTACATAATGACAAGGCTACCATCCATTGTAGTGACAAAAATCTCGACAATATACTACATTTTATAATGACAACGCTACCATCCATTGGAATAACAAAAATCTCGACAACATACTACCTTCCATATGGACAGGGCTACCATCCCTTAGAGTAACAAAAATATCGACAATAGACTACCTTCCATAATGACAAGGCTACAATCCATTGGAGTAACAAAGATATCGACAACATACTACCTTCCATAATGACAAGGCTACCATCCATTGGAGTAACAAAAATCACGAAAACAGACTACCTTCCATAATGACAATGTTACCATCCATTGGAATAACAAAAATGTCGAAAACACACTATCTTCCATAATGACAAGGCTACCATGCAACGGAGTAACAAAAATCTCGGCAATAGACTACCTTCCATAATGACAAGGGTACCATCATTGGAGTAACCAAAATATCAACAAGAGACTACCTTCCATAAGTACAAGGTTACAATCTATTGGAGTATAAAAAATCTCGACAACAGACTACCTTCCATAATGGCAAGGCTACCATCCATTAAAGTAACTAAAATCTCGTACACAAACTACCTTCCATAATGACTAGGCTACCATCCATTAGACTAACAAAGATATCGACAACAGACTACCTTCCATAACGACAAGGCTACAATCCATTCTAGTAACAAAAATCTCGACAATAGACTACCTTACATAATGACAAGGCTACCATCCATTGTAGTGACAAAAATCTCGACAATATACTACATTTTATAATGACAACGCTACCATCCATTGGAATAACAAAAATCTCGACAACATACTACCTTCCATATGGACAGGGCTACCATCCCTTAGAGTAACAAAAATATCGACAATAGACTACCTTCCATAATGACAAGGCTACAATCCATTGGAGTAACAAAGATATCGACAACATACTACCTTCCATAATGACAAGGCTACCATCCATTGGAGTAACAAAAATCACGAAAACAGACTACCTTCCATAATGACAATGTTACCATCCATTGGAATAACAAAAATGTCGAAAACACACTATTTTCCATAATGACAAGGCTACCATGCAACGGAGTAACAAAAATCTCGGCAATAGACTACCTTCCATAATGACAAGGGTACCATCATTGGAGTAACCAAAATATCAACAAGAGACTACCTTCCATAATTACAAGGTTACAATCTATTGGAGTATAAAAAATCTCGACAACAGACTACCTTCCATAATGACAAGGCTACCATCCATTAAAGTAACTAAAATCTCGTACACAAACTACCTTCTATAATGACTAGGCTACCATCCATTGGAGTAACAAAGATATAGACAACAGACTACCTTCCATAACGACAAGGCTACAATCCATTCTAGTAACAAAAATCTCGACAACAGACTACCTTACAAAATGACAAGGCTACCATCCATTGTAGTGACAAAAATCTCGACAATAGACTACCTTCCATAATGACAAGGCTACCATCCATTGGAGTAACAAAGATATCGACAACATACTAACTTCCATAATGATAAGGCTACCATCCATTGGAGTAACAAAAATCACGAAAACAGACTACCTTCCATAATGACAAGGCTACCATCCATTGGAATAACAAAAATATTGACAACACACTACCTTCCATAATGACAAGGCTAAAATGCAATGGAGTAATAAAAATCTCGGCAATAGACTACCTTCCATAATGACAAGGGTACCATCATTGGAGTAACCAAAATATCAACAAGAGACTACCTTCCATAATTACAAGGCTACAATCTATTGGAGTATAAAAAATCTCGACAACAGACTACCTTCCATAATGGCAAGGCTACCATCCATTAAAGTAACTAAAATCTCGTACACAAACTACCTTCCATAATGACTAGGCTACCATCCATTAGACTAACAAAGATATCGACAACAAACTACCTTCCATAACGACAAGGCCACAATCCATTGTAGTAATAAAAATCTTGACAATAGACTACCTTCCATAATGACAAGGCCACCATCCATTGTAGTGACAAAAATCTCGATAATATACTGCCTTCTATAATGACAACGCTACCATCTAATGGAATAACAAAAATCTCGACAACAGACTACGTTCCATAATGATAAGGCTACCATCCATTATAGTGACAATATATTACCTTCTATAATGACAAGGCTACCATCCATTGGAGTAACAAAAATCTCGACAACAGACTACCTTCCATAATGACAAGGCTACCATCCATTGGAGTAACTAAAATCTCGTACACAAACTACCTTCCATAATGACTAGGCTACCATCCATTGGAGTAACAAAGATATCGACAACAAACTATCTTCCATAACGACAAGGCTAAAATCCATTGTAGTAACAAAAATCTCGAAAACATACTACCTTCCATAATGACAAGGCTACCATCCAATGGAATAACAAAAATATTGACAACACACTACCTTCCATAATGACAAGGCTACCATGCACGGAGTAACATAAATCTCTACAATAGACTACCTTCCATAATGACAAGGGTACCATCATTGGAGTAACCAAAATATCAACAAGAGACTACCTTCCATAATTACAAGGCTACAATTTATTGGAGTATAAAAAATCTCGACAACAGACTACCTTCCATAATGACTAGGATACCATCCATTAAAGTAACTGAAATCTCGTACACAAACTACCTTCCATAATGACTAGGCTACCATCCATTGGAGTAACAAAGATATCGACAACATACTACCTTCCATAATGACAAGTCTACCGTCCCCTAGAGTAACAAAAATCAGGACAATAGACTTCCTTTCATAATGACAAGGCTACCATCCATTGGAATAACAAAAATATCGTACACTAACTACCTTCCATAATGACTAGGCTACCATCCATTGGAGTAACAAAGATATAGACAATAGACTACCTTCCATAATGACAAGGCTACAATCCATTCTAGTAACAAAAATCTCGACAATAGACTACCTTACATAATGACAAGGCTACCATCAATTGTAGTGACAAAAATCTCGACAATATACTACCTTTTATAATGACAACGCTGCCATCCATTGGAATAACAAAAATCTCGACAACATACTACCTTCCATATGGACAGGGCTACCATCCCTTAGAGTAACAAAAATATCGACAATAGACTACCTTCCATAATGACAAGGCTACCATCCATTGGAGTAACATATATATCGACAACATACTACCTTCCATAATGACAAGGCTACCATCCATTGGAGTAACAAAAATCACGAAAACAGACTACCTTCCATAATGACAAGGTTACCATCCATTGGAATAATAAAAATATCAAAAACACACTTTCTTCCATAATGACAAGGCTACCATGCAACGGAGTAACAAAAATCTCGGCAATAGACTACCTTCCATAATGACAAGGGTACCATCATTGGAGTAACCAAAATATCAATAAGAGACTACCTTCCATAATTACAAGGCTACAATTTATTGGAGTATAAAAAATCTAGACAACAGACTACCTTCCATAATGACTAGGATACCATCCATTGGAGTAACAAAGACATAGTCAACAGACTACCTTCCATAACGACAAGGCTACAATCCATTCTAGTAACAGAAATCTCGACAATAGACTACCTTACATAATGACAAGGCTACCATCCATTGTAGTGACAAAAATCTCTACAATATACTACCTTCTATAATGACAACCCTACCATCCATTGGAATAACAAAAATCTCGACAACAGACTACCTTCCATATGGATAGGGCTACCATCCCTTAGAGTAACAAAATATCGACAATAGACTACCTTCCATAATGACAATGCTACCATCCATTGGAGTAACAAAGATATTGACAACATACTACCTTCCATAATTATAAGGCTACCATCCATTGGAGTAACAAAAATCACGAAAGCAGACTACCTTCCATAATGACAAGGCTACCATCCATTGGAATAACAAAAATATCGACAACACACTACCTTCCATAATGACAAGGCTACCATGCAACAGAGTAGTAAAAATCTCGGCAATAGACTACCATCCATAATGACAAGGGTACCATCATTGGAGTAACCAAAATATCAACAAGAGACTACCTTCCATAATTACAAGGTTCCAATTTATTGGAGTATAAAAAATCTCGACAACAGACTACCTTCCATAATGACAAGGCTACCATCCATTAAAGTAACTAAAATCTCGTACACAAACTACCTTCCATAATGACTAGGCTACCATCCATTGGAGTAACAAAGATATAGACAACAGACTACCTTCCATAACGACAAGGCTACAATCCATTCTAGTAACAAAATTCTCTACAACAGACTACCTTACATAATGACAAGGCTACCATCCATTGTAGTGACAAAAATCTCGACAATAGACTACCTTCCATAATGACAAGGCTACCATCCATTGGAGTAACAAAGATATCGACAACATACTACCTTCAATAATGACAAGGCTACCATCCATTGGAGTAACAAAAATCACGAAAACAGACTACCTTCCATAATGACAAGGCTACCATGCAATGGAGTAATAAAAATCTCGGCAATAGACTACCTTCCATAATGACAAGGGTACCATCATTGGAGTAACCAAAATATCAACAAGAGACTACCTTCCATAATTACAAGGCTACAATCTATTGGAGTATAAAAAATGTCGACAATAGACTACCTTCCATAATGACAAGGCTACCATCCATTAAAGTAACTAAAATCTCGTACACAAACTACCTTCCATAATGACTAGGCTACCATCCATTAGATTAACAAAGATATCGACAACAAACTACCTTCCATAACGATAAGGCCACCATCCATTGTAGTGACAAAAATCTCGATAATATACTTCCTTTTATAATGACAACGCTACCATTTAATGGAATAACAAAAATCTTGACAACTGACTACGTTCCATAATGACAAGGCTACCATCCATTATAGTGACAATACATTACCTTCTATAATGACAAGGCTACTATCCATTGGAGTAACAAAAATCACGAAAACATACTACCTTCCATAATGACAAGGCTACCATGCATTGGAATAACAAAAATATTGATAACACACTACCTTCAATAATGACAAGGCTACCATGCACGGAGTAACATAAATCTCAGCAATAGACTACCTTCCATAATGACAAGGGTACCATCATTGGAGTAACCAAAATATCAACAAGAGACTACCTTCCATAATTACAAGGCTACAATTTATTGGAGTATAAAAAATCTCGACAACAGACTACCTTCCATAATGACAAGGCTACCATCCATTAAAGTAACTAAAATCTCGTACATAAACTACCTTCCATAATGACTAGGCTACCATCCATTGGAGTAACAAAGATATACACAACAAACTACCTTCCATAACGACAAGGCTACAATCCATTCTAGTAACAATAATCTTGACAACAGACTACCTTACATAATGACAAGGCTACCATCCATTGTAGTGACAAAAATCTCGACAATATACTACCTTCTTTAATGACAACGCTACCATCCATTGGAATAACAAAAATCTCAACAACATACTACCTTCAATATGGAAAAGGCTACCATCCCTTAGAGTAACAAAAATGTCGACAATAGACTACCTTCCATAATGACAAGGCTACCATCCATTGGAGTACCAAAGATTTCGACAATATACTAATTTCCATAATGACAAGGCTACCATCCATTGGAGTAACAAAAATCACGAAAACAGACTACCTTCCATAATGACAAGGCTAACATCCATTGGAATAAAAAAAATATCGACAACACACTACCTTCCATAATTACAAGGCTACCATGCAATGGAGTAACAAAAATATCAACAAGAGACTACCTTCCATAATTACAAGGCTACAATCTATTGGAGTATAAAAAATCTCGACAACAGACTACCTTCCATAATGACAAGGCTACCATCCATTAAAGTAACTAAAATATCATACACAAACTACCTTCCATAATGACTAGGCTACCATCCATTGGATTAACAAAGATATCGACAACAAACTACCTTCCATAACGACAAGGCCACAATCCATTGTAGTATTAAAAATCTTGACAATAGACTACCTTCCATAATGACAAGGCCACCATCCATTGTAGTGACAAAAATCTCGATAATATACTGCCTTCTATAATGACAACGCTACCATTTAATGGAATAACAAAAATCTCGACAACAGACTACGTTCCATAATGACAAGGCTACCATCCATTATATTGACAATATATTACCTTCTATAATGACAAGGCTACCATCCATTGGAGTAACAAAAATCTCGACAACAGACTACCTTCCATAATGACAAGGCTACCATCAATTGGAGTAACTAAAATCTCGTACACAAACTACCTTCCATAATGACTAGGCTACCATCCATTGGAGTAACAAAGATATCGACAAAAGACAATCTTCCATAACGACAACGCTACAATCCATTGTAGTAACAAAAATCTCGACAACAGACTGCCTTCCATAATGACAAGGCTATTATCCATTGGAGTAACAAAAATCACGAAAAATTACTACCTTCCATAATGACAAGGCTACCATCCATTGGAATAACAAAAATATTGACAACACACTACCTTCCATAATGACAAGGCTACCATGCACGGAGTAACATAAATCTCAGCAATAGACTACCTTCCATAATGACAAGGGTACCATCATTGGAGTAACCAAAATATCAACAAGAGACTACCTTCCATAATTGCAAGGCTACAATTTATTGGAGTATAAAAAATATCGACAACAGACTACCTTCCATAATGACAAGGCTACCATCCATTAAAGTAACTAAAATCTCGTACATAAACTACCTTCCATAATGACTAGGCTACCATCCATTGTAGTAACAAAGATATAGACAACAAACTACGTTCCATAACGACAAGGCTACAATCCATTCTAGTAACAATAATCTCGACAACAGACTACCTTACATAATGACAAGGCTACCATCCATTGTAGTGACAAAAATCTCGACAATAGACTACCTTCCATAATGATAAGGCTACCATCCATAGGAGTAACAAAGATATCGACAACATACTACCTTCAATAATGACAAGACTACCATCCATTGGAGTAACAAAAATCACGAAAACAGACTACCTTCCATAATGACAAGGCTACCATGCAATGGAGTAATAAAAATCTCGGCAATAGACTACCTTCCATAATGACAAGGGTACCATCATTGGAGTAACCAAAATATCAACAAGAGACTACCTTCCATAATTAGAAGGCTACAATCTATTGGAGTATAAAAAATCTCGACAACAGACTACCTTCCATAATGACAAGGCTACCATCCATTAAAGTAACTAAAATCTCGTACACAAACTACCTTCCATAATGACTAGGCTACCATCCATTGGATTAACAAAGATATCGACAACAAACTACCTTCCATAACGATAAGGCCACAATTCATTGTAGGAATAAAAATCTTGACAATATACTACCTTCCATAATGACAAGGCCACCATCCATTGTAGTGACAAAAATCTCGATAATATACTTCCTTCTATAATGACAACGCTACCATTTAATGGAATAACAAAAATCTCGACAACTGACTACGTTCCATAATGACAAGGCTACCATCCATTATAGTGACAATATATTACCTTCTATAATGACAAGGCTACCATCCATTGGAGTAACAAAAATCTCGACAACAGACTACCTTCCATAATGACAAGGCTACCATCAATTGGAGTAACTAAAATCTCGTACACAAACTACCTTCCATAATGACTAGGCTACCATCCATTGGAGTAACAAAGATATCGACAACAGACTATCTTCCATAACGACAAGGCTAAAATCCATTGTAGTAACAAAAATCTCGACAACAGACTACCTTCCATAATGACAAGGCTACTATCCATTGGAGTAACAAAAATCACGAAAACATACTACCTTCCATAATTACAAGGCTACCATGCATTGGAATAACAAAAATATTGACAACACACTACCTTCAATAATGACAAGGCTACCATGCACGGAGTAACATAAATCTCAGCAATAGACTACCTTCCATAATGACAAGGGTACCATCATTGGAGTAACCAAAATATCAACAAGAGACTACCTTCCATAATTACAAGGCTACAATTTATTGGAGTATAAAAAATCTCGACAACAGACTACCTTCCATAATGACAAGGCTACCATCCATTAAAGTAACTAAAATCTCGTACATAAACTACCTTCCATAATGACTAGGCTACCATCCATTGGAGTAACAAAGATATAGACAACAAAATACCTTCCATAACGACAAGGCTACAATCCATTCTAGTAACAATAATCTCGACAACAGACTACCTTACATAATGACAAGGCTACCATCCATTGTAGTGACAAAAATCTCGACAACATACTACCTTCTTTAATGACAATGCTACCATCCATTGGAATAACAAAAATCTCAACAACAGACTACCTTCAATATGGAAAAGGCTACCATCCCTTAGAGTAACAAAAATGTCGACAATAGACTACCTTCAATAATGACAAGGATACCATCCATTGGAGTACCAAAGATATCGACAATATACTACTTTCCATAATGACAAGGCTACCATCCATTGGAGTAACAAAAATCACAAAAACAGACTACCTTCCATAATGACAAGGCTACCATCCATTGGAATAACAAAAATATCGACAACACACTACCTTCCATAATGACAAGGCTACCATGTAATGGAGTAACAAAAATCTCGGCTATAGACTACCTTCCATAATGACAAGGGTACCATCATTGGAGTAACCAAAATATCAACAAGAGACTACCTTCCATAATTACAAGGCTACAATCTATTGGAGTATAAAAAATCTCGCCAACAGACTACCTTCCATAATGACAAGGCTACCATCCATTAAAGTAACTAAAATCTCGTACACAAACTACCTTCCATAATGACTAGGCTACCATCTATTGGATTAACAAAGATATCGACAACAAACTACCTTCCATAACGACAAGGCCACAATCCATTGTAGTAATAAAAATCTTGACAATAGACTACCTTCCATAACGACAAGGCCACCATCCATTGTAGTGACAATATATTACCTTCAATAATGACAAGGCTACCATCCATTGGAGTAACAAAGATATCGACAACAGACTATCTTCCATAACGACAAGGTTACAATCCATTGTATTAACAAAAATCTCGTCAACAGACTACCTTCCATAATGACAAGGCTACTATCCATTGGAGTAACAAAAATCACGAAAACATACTACCTTCCATAATGACAAGGCTACCATCCATTGGAATAACAAAAATATTGACAACACACTACCTTCCATAATGACAAGGCTACCATGCACGGAGTAACATAAATCTCAGCAATAGACTACCTTCCATAATGACAAGGGTACCATCATTGGAGTAACCAAAATATCAACAAGAGACTACCTTCCATAATTACAAGGCTACAATTTATTGGAGTATAAAAAATCTCGACAACAGACTACCTTCCATAATGACAAGGCTACCATCCATTAAAGTAACTAAAATCTCGTACATAAACTACCTTCCATAATGACTAGGCTACCATCCATTGAGGTAACAAAGATATAGACAACAAACTACCTTCCATAACGACAAGGCTAAAATCCATTCTAGTAACATAAATCTCGACAACAGACTACCTTACATAATGACAAGGCTACCATCCATTGTAGTGACAAAAATCTCGACAATAGACTACCTTCCATAATGACAAGGCTACCATCCATTGGAGTAACAAAGATATCGACAACATACTACCTTCCATAATGACAAAGCTACCATCCATTGGAGTAACAAAAATCACGAAAACAGACTACCTTCCATAATGACAAGGCTACCATCCATTGGAATAACAAAAATATTGACAACACACTAGCTTCCATAATGACAAGGCTACCATGCAATGGAGTAATAAAAATCTCGGCAATAGACTACCTTCCATAATGACAAGGGTACCATCATTGGAGTAACCAAAATATCAACAAGAGACTACCTTCCATAATTACAAGGCTACAATCTATTGGAGTATAAAAAATCTCGACAACAGACTACCTTCCATAATGACAAGTCTACCATCCATTAAAGTAACTAAAATCTCGTACACAAACTACCTTCCATAATGACTAGGCTACCATCCATTGGATTAACAAAGATATCAACAACAAACTACCTTCCATAACGACAAGGCCACAATCCATTATAGTAATAAAAATCTTGACAATAGACTACCTTCCATAATGACAACGCCACCATCCATTGTAGTGACAAAAATCTCGATAATATATTGCCTTCTATAATGACAACGCTACCATTTAATGGAATAACAAAAATCTCGACAACAGACTACGTTCCATAATGACAAGGCTACCATCCATTATAGTGACAATATATTACCTTCTATAATGACAAGGCTACCATCCATTGGAGTAACAAAAATCTCGACAACAGACTACCTTCCATAATGACAAGGCTACCATCAATTGGAGTAACTAAAATCTCGTACACAAACTACCTTCCATAATGACTAGGCTACCATCCATTCGAGTAACAAAGATATCGACATCAGACTATCTTCCATAACGACAAGGCTACGATCCATTGTAGTAACAAAAATCTCGACAACAGACTACCTTCCATAATGACAAGGCTACTATCCATTGGAGTAACAAAAATCACGAAAACATACTAACTTCCATAATGACAAGGCTACCATGCATTGGAATAACAAAAATATCGACAACACACTACCTTCCATAATGACAAGGCTACCATGCAATGGAGTAACAAAAATCTCGGCTATAGACTACCTTCCATAATGACAAGGGTACCATCATTGGAGTAACCAAAATATCAACAAGAGACTACCTTCCATAATTACAAGGCTACAATCTATTCGAGTATAAAAAATCTCGACAATAGACTACCTTCCATAATGACAAGGCTACCATCTATTAAAGTAACTAAAATATCATACACAAACTACCTTCCATAATTACTAGGCTACCACCCATTGGACTAACAAAGATATCGACAACAAACTACCTTCCATAACGACAAGGCTACAATCCATTGTAGTAACAAAAATCTCGACAACAGACTACCTTCCATAATGACAAGGCTACCATCCATTGTAGTGACAAAAATATCGATAATATACTACCTCCTATAATGAAAATGCTACCATCCATTGGAATAACAAAAATCTCGATAACAGACTACCTTCCATAATGACAAGGGTACCATCATTGGAGTAACCAAAATATCAACAAGAGACTACCTTCCATAATTACAAGGCTACAATCTATTGGAGTATAAAAAATCTCGCCAACAGACTACCTTCCATAATGACAAGGCTACCATCCATTAAAGTAACTAAAATCTCGTACAAAAACTACCTTCCATAATGACTAGGCTACCATCCATTGGATTAACAAAGATATCGACAACAAACTACCTTCCATAACGACAAGGCCACAATCCATTGTAGTAATAAAAATCTTGACAATAGACTACCTTCCATAATGACAAGGCCGCCATCCATTGTAGTGACAAAAATCTCGATAATATACTGCCTTCTATAATGACAACGCTACCATTTAATGGAATAATAAAAATCTCGACAACAGACTACGTTCCATAATGACAAGGCTACCATCCATTATAGTGACAATATATTACCTTCTATAATGACAAGGCTACCATCCATTGGAGTGTAAAAAATCTCGACAACAGACTACCTTCCATAATGACAAGGCTACCATCAATTGGAGTAACTAAAATCTCGTACACAAACTACCTTCCATAATGACTAGGCTACCATCCATTGGAGTAACAAAGATATCGACAACAGACTATCTTCCATAACGACAAGGCTACAATCCATTGTATTAACAAAAATCTCGACAACAGACTACCTTCCATAATGACAAGGCTACTATCCATTGGAGTAACAAAAATCATGAAAACATACTAACTTCCATAATGACAAGGCTACCATGCATTGGAATAACAAAAATATTGACAACACACTACCTTCCATAATGACAAGGCTACCATGCACGGAGTAACATAAATCTCAGCAATAGACTACCTTCCATAATGACAAGGGTACCATCATTTGAGTAACCAAAATATCAACAAGAGACTACATTCCATAATTACAAGGCTACAATTTATTGGAGTATAAAAAATCTCGACAACAGACTACCTTCCATAATGACAAGGCTACCATCCATTAAAGTAACTAAAATCTCGTACATAAACTACCTTCCATAATGACTAGGCTACCATCCATTGGAGTAACAAAGATATAGACAACAAACTACCTTCCATAACGACAAGGCTACAATCCATTCTAGTAACAATAATCTCGACAACAGACTACCTTACATAATGACAAGGCTACCATCCATTGTAGTGACAAAAATCTCGACAATAGACTACCTTCCATAATGACAATGCTACCATCCATTGGAATAACAAAGATATCGACAACATACTACCTTCCATAATGACAAGGCTACCATCCATTGGAGTAACAAAAATCATGAAAACAGACTACCTTCCATAATGACAAGGCTACCATCCATTGGAATAACAAAAATATTGACAACACACTACCTTCCATAATGACAAGGCTACCATGCAATGGAGTAATAAAAATCTCGGCAATAGACTACCTTCCATAATGACAAGGGTACCATCATTGGAGTAACCAAAATATCAACAAGAGACTACCTTCCATAATTACAAGGCTATAATCTATTGGAGTATAAAAAATCTCGACAACAGACTAACTTCCATAATGACAAGGCTACCATCCATTAAAGTAACTAAAATCTCGTACACAAACTACCTTCCATAATGACTAGGCTACCATCCATTGGATTAACAAAGATATCGACAACAAACTACCTTCCATAACGACAAGGCCACAATCCATTGTAGTAATAAAAATCTTGACAATAGACTACCTTCCATAATGACAACGCCACCATCCATTGTAGTAACAAAAATCTCGATAATATACTGCCTTCTATAATGACAACGCTACCATTTAATGGAATAACAAAAATCTCGACAACAGTCTACGTTCCATAATGACAAGGCTACCATCCATTATAGTGACAATATATTACCTTCTATAATGACAAGGCTACCATCCATTGGAGTAACAAAAATCTCGACAACAGACTACCTTACATAATGACAAGGCTACCATCAATTGGAGTAACTAAAATCTCGTACACAAACTACCTTCCATAATGACTAGGCTACCATCCCGTGGAGTAACAAAGATATCGACAACATACTATCTTCCATAACGACAAGGCTACGATCCATTGTAGTAACAAAAATCTCGACAATAGACTACCTTCCATAATGACAAGGCTATTATCCATTGGAGTAACAAAAATCATGAAAACATACTAACTTCCATAATGACAAGGCTACCATGCATTGGAATAACAAAAATATTGACAACGCACTACCTTCCATAATGACAAGGCTACCATGCACGGAGTAACATAAATCTCAGCAATAGACTACCTTCCATAATGACAAGGGTACCATCATTTGAGTAACCAAAATATCAACAAGAGACTACATTCCATAATTACAAGGCTACAATTTATTGGAGTATAAAAAATCTCGACAACAGACTACCTTCCATAATGACAAGGCTACCATCCATTAAAGTAACTAAAATCTCGTACATAAACTACCTTCCATAATGACTAGGCTACCATCCATTGGAGTAACAAAGATATAGACAACAAACTACCTTCCATAACGACAAGGCTACAATCCATTCTAGTAACAATAATCTTGACAACAGACTACCTTACATAATGACAAGGCTACCATCCATTGTAGTGACAAAAATCTCGACAATATACTACCTTCTTTAATGACAATGCTACCATCCATTGGAATAACAAAAATCTCAACAACAGACTACCTTCAATATGGAAAAGGCTACCATCCCTTAGAGTAACAAAAATGTCGACAATAGACTACCTTCCATAATGACAAGGCTACAATCCATTGGAGTACCAAAGATATCGAAAATATACTACTTTCCATAATTACAAGGCTACCATCCATTGGAGTAACAAAAATCACGAAAACAGACTACCTTCCATAATGACAAGGCTACCATCCACTGGAATAACAAAAATATCGACAACACACTATCTTCCATAATGACAAGGGTACCATCATTGGAGTAACCAAAATATCAACAAGAGACTACCTTCCATAATTGCAAGGCTACAATCTATTGGAGTATAAAAAATCTCGACAATAGACTACCTTCCATAATGACAAGGCTACCATCCATTAAAGTAACTAAAATATCATACACAAACTACCTTCCATAATGACTAGGCTACCATCCATTGGACTAACAAAGATATCGACAACAAACTACCTTCCATAACGACAAGGCTACAATCCATTGTAGTAACAAAAATCTCGACAACAGACTACCTTCCATAATGACAAGGCTACCATCCATAGTAGTGACAAAAATATCGATAATATACTACCTCCTATAATGAAAATGCTACCATCCATTGGAATAACAAAAATCTCGATAACAGACTACGTTCCATAATGGCAAGGCTACCATCCCTTAGAGTAACAAATATCTCGACAACAAACCACCTTCCATAATGACAAGGCTACCATTCATTGGAGTAACAAAAGTCACGACAATAGACTACCTTCCATAATGACAGGGCTACCACCCATTAGAATAACAAAAATATCGACAACACACTACCTTCCATAATGACAAGGCTAACATGCAATGGAGTAAGAAAAATCTCGGCAACAGACTACCTTCCATAATGACAAGGCTACTATCCATTGGAGTAACAAATATATCGACAACATACTACCTTCCATAATGACAAGGCTACCATCCCTTAGAGTAATAAAAATCACGACAATAGACTACCTTTCATAATGACAAGGCTATCATCCATTGGAATAACAAAAATATCATACACAAACTACCTTCCATAATGACTAGGCTACCATCCATTTGAGTAACAAAGATATCGACAACAGACTACCTTCCATAATTACTAGGCTACAATCCATTCTAGTAATAAAAATCTCGACAACAAACTACTTTACCTAATGACAATGCTACCATCCATTGGAATAACAAAAATCTCGACAACAGACTACCTTCCATATGGACAAGGCTACCATCCCGTAGAGTAACAAAAATCTCGACAATAGACTACCTTCTATAATGACAAGGCTACCATCCATTGGAGTAACAAAGATATCGACAACATACTACCTTCCATAATGGCAAGGCTACCATCCATTGGAGTAACAAAAATCAAGACAACAGACTACCTTCCATAATGACAAGGCTACCATCTATTAGAATAACAAAAATATCGACAACACACTACCTTCCATAATGATAAGGCTACCATGCAATGGAGTAACAAAAATCTCGGCAATAGACTACCTTCTATAATGACAAGGGTACCATCATTGGAGTAACCAAAATATCAACAAGAGACTACCTTCCATAATTACAAGGCTACAATCCATTGGAGTATAAAAAACTCGACAATAGACTACCTTTCATAATGACAAGGCTACCATCCATTAAAGTAACTAAAATCTCGTACACAAACTACCTTCCATAATGACTAGGCTACCATCCATTGGACTAACAAAGATATCGACAACAAACTACCTTCCATAACGACAAGGCTACCTTCCATAATGAGAAGGCTACCATCCATTCTAGTGACAAAAATCTCGATAATATTCTACCTTCTTTAATGACAACGCCACGATTCAATGGAATAACAAAAATCTCGACAACAGACTACATTCCATAATGACAAGGCTACCATCCAATATAGTGACAAAAATCTCGACAATATATTACCTTCTATAATGACAAGGCTACCATCCATTGGAGTATCAAAAATCTCGACAACAGACTACCTTCCATAATGACAAGGCTACCATCCATTGGAGTAACTAAAATCTCGTACACAAAATACCTTCCATAATGACTAGGCTACCATCCATTCGAGTAACAAAGATATCGACAACAGACTATCTTCCACAACGACAAGGCTACAATCCATTGTAGTAACAAAAATCTCGACAACAAACTACCTTCCATAATGACTAGGCTACCATCCATTGGACTAACAAAAATCACAAAAATAGACTACTTCCATAATGACAAGGCTACCATCCATTGGAATAACAAAAATATCGACAACACACTACCTTCCATAATGACAAGGCTACCATGCAACGGAATAACAAAAATCTCGGCAATAGACTACCTTCCATAATGACATGGGTACCATCATTGGAGTAAGCAAAATATCAACAAGAGACTACCTTCCATAATTACAATGCTACAATTTATTAGAGTATAAAAAATCTCGACAACAGACTACCTTCCATAATGACAAGGCTACCATCCATTAAAGTAAAAAAAATCTCGTACACAAACTACCTTCCATAATAACTAGGCTACCATCCATGGGAGTAACAAAGATATAGACAACAAACTACCTTCCATAACGACAAGGCTACAATCCATTCTAGTAACAAAAATCTCGACAACAGACTACCTTCCATAATGACAAGGCTACCATCCATTGGAGTAAATAAAATCTCATACACAAACTACCTTCCATAATGACTAGGCTACCATCCATTGGAGTAACAAAGATATCGACAACAAACTATCTTCCATAACGACAAGGCTACAATTCATTGTAGTAACAAAAATCTCGACAACAGACTACCTTCCCTAATGACAAGGCTACCATCCATTGGAGTGACAAAAATATCGATAATATACTACCTTCTATAATGACAATCCTACCATCCATTGGAATAACAAAAATCTCGACAACAGACTACGTTCCATAATGGGAAGGCTACCATCCCTTAGAGTTACAAATATCTCGAGAACAGACCACCTTCCATAATGACAAGGCTAATATCCATTGGAATAACAAAAATATCGATAACACACTACCTTCCATAATGACAAGGCTACCATCCATTGGAGTAACAAAAATCATGACAACAGACTACCTTCCATAATGACAAGGCTACCATCTATTGGAATAACAAAAATATCGATAACACACTACCTTCCATAATGACAAGGCTACCATGCAATGGAGTAACAAAAATCTCGGCAATAGACTACCTTCCATAATGACAAGGGTACCATCATTGGAGTAACCAAAATATCAACAAGAGTCTACCTTCCATAATTACAAGGCTACAATCCATTGGAGTATAAAAAATCTCGACAGCAGACTACCTTTCATAATGACAAGGCTACCATCCATTAAAGTAACTAAAATCTCGTACACAAACTACCTTTCATAATGACTAGGCTACCATCCATTGGACTAACAAAGATATCGACAACAAACTACCTTCCATAACGACAAGGCTACAATCCATTGTAGTAACAAAAATCTTGACAACAGACTACCTTCCATAACGACAAGGCTACCATCCATTGTAGTGACAAAAATCTCGATAATATACTACCTTCTATAATGACAATGCTACCATCCGATGGAATAACAAAAATCTCGACAACAGACTATGTTCCATAATGACAAGGCTACCATCCAATATAGTGACAAAAATCTCGACAATATATTACCTTCTATAATGACAAGGCTACCATCCATTGGAGTAACAAAAATCTCGACAACAGACTACCTTCCATAATGACAAGGCTACCATCCATTGGAGTAACTAAAATCTCGTACACAAACTACCTTCCGTAATGACTAGGCTACCATCCATTGGAGTAACAAAGATATCGACAACAGACTATCTTCCATAACGACAAGGCTACAATCCATTGTAGTAACACAAATCTCGACAGCATACTACCTTCCATAATGAGAAGGCTACTATCCATTGGAGTAACAAAAATCACAAAAAGAGACTACCTTCCATAATGACAAGGCTACCATCCATTGGAATAACAAAAATATCGACAACACACTACCTTCCATAATGACAAGGCTACCATGCAACGGAGTAACAAAAATCTCGGCAATAGACTACCTTCCATAATGACATGGGTACCATCATTGGAGTAACCAAAATATCAACAAGAGACTACCTTCCATAATTACAAGGCTACAATTTATTGGAGTATAAAAAATCTCGACAACAGACTACCTTCCATAATGAAAAGGCTACCATCCATTAAAGTAAAAAAAATCTCGTACACAAACTACCTTCTATAATGACTAGGCTACCATCCATTGGAGTAACAAAGATATAGACAACAAACTACCTTCCATAATGACAAGGCTAGAATCCATTCTAGTAACAAAAATCTCGACAACAGACTACCATACATAATGAAAAGGCTACCATCCATTGTAGTGACAAAAAACTCGACAATATACTATCTTCTTTAATGACAACGCTACCATCCATTGTAATAACAAAAATCTCGACAACAGACTACCTTCCATATGGACAAGGCTACCATCCCTTAGAGTAACAAAAATCTCGACAATAGACTACCTTCCATAATGACAAGGCTACCATCCATTGGAGTAACAAAGATATCCACAACATACTACCTTCCATAATGGCAAGGCTACCATCCATTGGAGTAACAAAAATCATGACAACAGACTACCTTCCATAATGACAAGGCTACCATCTATTGGAATAACAAAAATATCGACAACACACTACCTTCCATAATGACAAGGCTACCATGCAATGGAGTAACAAAAATCTCGGCAATAGACTACCTTCCATAATGACAAGGGTACCATCATTGGAGTAACCAAAATATCAACAAGAGTCTACCTTCCATAATTACAAGGCTACAATCCATTGGAGTATAAAAAATCTCGACAACTGACTACCTTTCATAATGACAAGGCTACCATCCATTAAAGTAACTAAAATCTAGTACACAAACTACCTTTCGTAATGACTAGGCTACCATCCATTGGACTAACAAAGATATCGACAACAAACTACCTTCCATAACGACAAGGCTACAATCCATTGTAGTAACAAAAATCTTGACAACAGACTACCTTCCATAACGACAAGGCTACCATCCATTGTAGTGACAAAAATCTCGATAATATACTACCTTCTATAATGACAATGCTACCATCCGATGGAATAACAAAAATCTCGACAACAGACTATGTTCCATAATGACAAGGCTACCATCCAATATAGTGACAAAAATCTCGACAATATATTACCTTCTATAATGACAAGGCTACCATCCATTGGAGTAACAAAAATCTCGACAACAGACTACCTTCCATAATGACAAGGCTACCATCCATTGGAGTAACTAAAATCTCGTACACAAACTACCTTCCGTAATGACTAGGCTACCATCCATTGGAGTAACAAAGATATCGACAACAGACTATCTTCCATAACGACAAGGCTACAATCCATTGTAGTAACACAAATCTCGACAGCATACTACCTTCCATAATGACAAGGCTACTATCCATTGGAGTAACAAAAATCACAAAAAGAGACTACCTTCCATAATGACAAGGCTACCATCCATTGGAATAACAAAAATATCAACAACACACTACCTTCCATAATGACAAGGCTACCATGCAACGGAGTAACAAAAATCTCGGCAATAAACTACCTTCCATAATGACAAGGGTACCATCATTGGAGTAACCAAAATATCAACAAGTGACTACCTTCCATAATTACAAGGCTACAATTTATTGGAGTATAAAAAATCTCGACAACAGACTACCTTCCATAATGAAAAGGCTACCATCCATTAAAGTAAAAAAAATCTCGTACACAAACTACCTTCCATAATGACTAGGCTACCATCCATTGGAGTAACAAAGATATAGACAACAAACTACCTTCCATAATGACAAGGCTAGAATCCATTCTAGTAACAAAAATCTCGACAACAGACTACCATACATAATGGAAAGGCTACCATCCATTGTAGTGACAAAAAACTCGACAATATACTATCTTCTTTAATGACAACGCTACCATCCATTGTAATAACAAAAATCTCGACAACAAACTACCTTCCATATGGACAAGGCTACCATCCCTTAGAGTAACAAAAATCTCGACAATAGACTACCTTCCATAATGACAAGGCTACCATCCATTGGAGTAACAAAGATATCGACAACATACTACCTTCCATAATGACAAGGCTACCATCCATTGGAGTAAAAAAAATGACGAAAACAGACTACCTTCCATAATGACAAGGCTACCATCCATTGGAATAACAAAAATATCGACAACACACTAACTTCCATAATGACAAGGCTACCATGCAACGGAGTAACAAAAATATCGGCAATAGACTACCTTCAATAATGACAAGTGTACCATAATTGGAGTAACCAAAATATCAACAAGAGATTACCTTCCATAATTAAAAGGCTACAATTTATTGGAGTATAAAAAATCTCAACAACAGACTACCTTCCATAATGACAAGGCTACCATCCTATAAAGTAACTAAAATCTCGTACACAAACTACCTTCCATAATGACTAGGCTACCATCCATTGGAGTAACAAAGATATAGACAAGAAACTACCTTCCATAACGACAAGGCTACAATCCATTCTAGTAACAAAAATCTCGACAACTGACTACCTTACATAATGACAAGGCTACCATCCATTGTAGTGACAAAAATCTCGACAATATACTACTTTCTTTAATGACAACGCTACCATCCATTGGAATAACAAAAATCTCGACAACAGACTACCTTCCATATGGACAAGGCTACCATCCCTTAGAGTAACAAAAATCTCGACAATAGACTACCTTCCATAATGACAAGGCTACCATCCATTGGAGTAACAAAGATATCGACAACATACTACCTTCCATAATGACAAGGCTACCATCCATTGGAGTAACAAAAATCACGAAAACAGACTACCTTCCATAATGACAAGGCTACCATCCATTGGAATAACAAAAATATCGACAACACACTATCTTCCATAATGACAAGGGTACCATCATTGGAGTAACCAAAATATCAACAAGAGACTACCTTCCATAATTGCAAGGCTACAATCTATTGGAGTATAAAAAATCTCTACAACAGACTACCTTCCATAATGACAAGGCTGCCATCCATTAAAGTAACTAAAATCTCGTACACAAACTACCTTCCATAATGACTAGGCTACCATCCATTGGACTAACAAAGATATCGACAACAAACTACCTTCCATAACGACATAGCCACAATCCATTGTAGTAACAAAAATCTTGACAACAGACTACCTTCCATAATGACAAGGCCACCAGCCATTGTAGTGACAAAAATCTCGATAATATACTACCTTCTATAATGACAACGCTACCATCTAATGGAATAACAAAAATCTTGACAACAGACTACGTTCCATAATGACAAGGCTACCATCCATTATAGTGACAAATATCTCGACAATAGACTACCTTCTATAATGACAAGGCTACCATCCATTGGAGTAACAAAGATATCAACAAAATACTACCTTCCATAATGACAAGGCTACCATCTATTGGAATAACAAAAATATCGAAAACACACTACCTTCCATAATGACAAGGCTACCATGCAATGGAGTAACAAAAATCTCGGCAATAGACTACCTTCCATAATGACAAGGGTACCATCATTGGAGTAACCAAAATATCAACAAGAGACTACCTTCCATAATTACAAGGCTACAATTTATTGGAGTATAAAAAATCTCGACAACAGACTACCTTCCATAATGAAAAGGCCACCATCCATTAAAGTAAAAAAAATCTCGTACACAAACTACCTTCCATAATGACTAGGCTACCATCCATTGGAGTAACAAAGATATAGACAACAAACTACCTTCCATAATGACAAGGCTAGAATCCATTGTAGTAACAAAAATCTCGACAACAGACTACCATACATAATGAAAAGGCTACCATCCATTGTAGTGACAAAAAACTCGACAATATACTATCTTCTTTAATGACAACGCTACCATCCATTGTAATAACAAAAATCTCGACAACAGACTACCTTCCATATGGACAAGGCTACCATCCCTTAGAGTAACAAAAATCTCGACAATAGACTACCTTCCATAATGACAAGGCTACCATCCATTGGAGTAACAAAGATATCCACAACATACTACCTTCCATAATGGCAAGGCTACCATCCATTGGAGTAACAAAAATCATGACAACAGACTACCTTCCATAATGACAAGGCTACCATCTATTGGAATAACAAAAATATCGACAACACACTACCTTCCATAATGACAAGGCTACCATGCAATGGAGTAACAAAAATCTCGGCAATAGACTACCTTCCATAATGACAAGGGTACCATCATTGGAGTAACCAAAATATCAACAAGAGTCTACCTTCCATAATTACAAGGCTACAATCCATTGGAGTATAAAAAATCTCGACAACAGACTACCTTTCATAATGACAAGGCTACCATCCATTAAAGTAACTAAAATCTAGTACACAAACTACCTTTCGTAATGACTAGGCTACCATCCATTGGACTAACAAAGATATCGACAACAAACTACCTTCCATAACGACAAGGCTACAATCCATTGTAGTAACAAAAATCTTGACAACAGACTACCTTCCATAACGACAAGGCTACCATCCATTGTAGTGACAAAAATCTCGATAATATACTACCTTCTATAATGACAATGCTACCATCCGATGGAATAACAAAAATCTCGACAACAGACTATGTTCCATAATGACAAGGCTACCATCCAATATAGTGACAAAAATCTCGACAATATATTACCTTCTATAATGACAAGGCTACCATCCATTGGAGTAACAAAAATCTCGACAACAGACTACCTTCCATAATGACAAGGCTACCATCCATTGGAGTAACTAAAATCTCGTACACAAACTACCTTCCGTAATGACTAGGCTACCATCCATTGGAGTAACAAAGATATCGACAACAGACTATCTTCCATAACGACAAGGCTACAATCCATTGTAGTAACACAAATCTCGACAGCATACTACCTTCCATAATGACAAGGCTACTATCCATTGGAGTAACAAAAATCACAAAAAGAGACTACCTTCCATAATGACAAGGCTACCATCCATTGGAATAACAAAAATATCGACAACACACTACCTTCCATAATGACAAGGCTACCATGCAACGGAGTAACAAAAATCTCGGCAATAGACTACCTTCCATAATGACAAGGGTACCATCATTGGAGTAACCAAAATATCAACAAGTGACTACCTTCCATAATTACAAGGCTACAATTTATTGGAGTATAAAAAATCTCGACAACAGACTACCTTCCATAATGAAAAGGCTACCATCCATTAAAGTAAAAAAAATCTCGTACACAAACTACCTTCCATAATGACTAGGCTACCATCCATTGGAGTAACAAAGATATAGACAACAAACTACCTTCCATAATGACAAGGCTAGAATCCATTCTAGTAACAAAAATCTCGACAACAGACTACCATACATAATGGAAAGGCTACCATCCATTGTAGTGACAAAAAACTCGACAATATACTATCTTCTTTAATGACAATGCTACCATCCATTGTAATAACAAAAATCTCGACAACAGACTACCTTCCATATGGACAAGGCTACCATCCCTTAGAGTAACAAAAATCTCGACAATAGACTACCTTCCATAATGACAAGGCTACCATCCATTGGAGTAACAAAGATATCGACAACATACTACCTTCCATAATGACAAGGCTACCATCCATTGGAGTAAAAAAAATGACGAAAACAGACTACCTTCCATAATGACAAGGCTACCATCCATTGGAATAACAAAAATATCGACAACACACTAACTTCCATAATGACAAGGCTACCATGCAACGGAGTAACAAAAATATCGGCAATAGACTACCTTCAATAATGACAAGTGTACCATCATTGGAGTAACCAAAATATCAACAAGAGATTACCTTCCATAATTAAAAGGCTACAATTTATTGGAGTATAAAAAATCTCAACAACAGACTACCTTCCATAATGACAAGGCTACCATCCTATAAAGTAACTAAAATCTCGTACACAAACTACCTTCCATAATGACTAGGCTACCATCCATTGGAGTAACAAAGATATAGACAAGAAACTACCTTCCATAACGACAAGGCTACAATCCATTCTAGTAACAAAAATCTCGACAACTGACTACCTTACATAATGACAAGGCTACCATCCATTGTAGTGACAAAAATCTCGACAATATACTACTTTCTTTAATGACAATGCTACCATCCATTGGAATAACAAAAATCTCGACAACAGACTACCTTCCATATGGACAAGGCTACCATCCCTTAGAGTAACAAAAATCTCGACAATAGACTACCTTCCATAATGACAAGGCTACCATCCATTGGAGTAACAAAGATATCGACAACATACTACCTTCCATAATGACAAGGCTACCATCCATTGGAGTAACAAAAATCACGAAAACAGACTACCTTCCATAATGACAAGGCTACCATCCATTGGAATAACAAAAATATCGACAACACACTATCTTCCATAATGACAAGGGTACCATCATTGGAGTAACCAAAATATCAACAAGAGACTACCTTCCATAATTGCAAGGCTACAATCTATTGGAGTATAAAAAATCTCGACAACAGACTACCTTCCATAATGACAAGGCTGCCATCCATTAAAGTAACTAAAATCTCGTACACAAACTACCTTCCATAATGACTAGGCTACCATCCATTGGACTAACAAAGATATCGACAACAAACTACCTTCCATAACGACATAGCCACAATCCATTGTAGTAACAAAAATCTTGACAACAGACTACCTTCCATAATGACAAGGCCACCAGCCATTGTAGTGACAAAAATCTCGATAATATACTACCTTCTATAATGACAACGCTACCATCTAATGGAATAACAAAAATCTCGACAACAGACTACGTTCCATAATGACAAGGCTACCATCCATTATAGTGACAAATATCTCGACAATAGACTACCTTCTATAATGACAAGGCTACCATCCATTGGAGTAACAAAGATATCAACAACATACTACCTTCCATAATGACAAGGCTACCATCTATTGGAATAACAAAAATATCGAAAACACACTACCTTCCATAATGACAAGGCTACCATGCAATGGAGTAACAAAAATCTCGGCAATAGACTACCTTCCATAATGACAAGGGTACCATCATTGGAGTAACCAAAATATCAACAAGAGTCTACCTTCCATAATTACAAGGCTACAATCCATTGGAGTATAAAAAATCTCGACAACAGACTACCTTTCATAATGACAAGGCTACCATCCATTAAAGTAACTAAAATCTCGTACACAAACTACCTTTCATAATGACTAGGCTACCATCCATTGGACTAACAAAGATATCGACAACAAACTACCTTCCATAACGACAAGGCTACAATCCATTGTAGTAACAAAAATCTTGACAACATACTACCTTCCATAACGACAAGGCTACCATCCATTATAGTGACAAAAATCTCGATAATATACTACCTTCTATAATGACAATGCTACCATCCGATGGAATAACAAAAATCTCGACAACAAACTATGTTCCATAATGACAAGACTACCATCCAATATAGTGACAAAAATCTCGACAATATATTACCTTCCATAATGACAAGGCTACCATCCATTGGAATAACAAAAATATCGACAACACACTACCTTCCATAATGACAAGGCTACCATGCAACGGAGTAACAAAAATCTCGGCAATAGACTACCTTCCATAATGACAAGGGTACCATCATTGGAGTAACCAAAATATCAATAAGAGACTACCTTCCATAATTACAAGGCTACAATTTATTGGAGTATAAAAAATCTCGACAACAGACTACCTTCCATAATGACAAGGCTACCATCCATTAAAGTAAAAAAAATCTCGTACACAAACTACCTTCCATAATGACTAGGCTACCATCCATTGGAGTAACAAATATATAGACAACAAACTACCTTCCATAATGACAAGGCTACAATCCATTCTAGTTACAAAAATCTCGACAACAGACTACCTTACATAATGACAAGGCTACCATCCATTGTAGTGACAAAAAACTCGACAATATACTATCTTCTTTAATGACAACGCTACCATCCATTGTAATAACAAAAATCTCGACAACAGACTACCTTCCATATGGACAAGGGTACCATCATTGGAGTAACCAAAATATCAACAAGAGACTACCTTCCATAATTACAAGGCTACAATCCATTGGAGTATAAAAAATCTCGACAACAGACTACCTTTCATAATGACAAGGCTACCATCCATTAAAGTAACCAAAATCTCGTACACAAACTACCTTCAATAATGACTAGGCTACCATCCATTGGACTAACAAACATATCGACAACAAACTACCTTCCATAACGACAAGGCTACAATCCACTGCAGTAACAAAAATCTTGACAACAGACTACCATCCATAATGACAAGGCTACCATCCATTGTAGTGACAAAAATCTCGACAATATACTACCTTCTTTAATGACAACGCTACCATCCATTGGAATAACAAAAATCTCGACAACAGACTACCTTCCATATGGACAAGGCTACCATCCCTTAGAGTAACAAAAATCTCGACAATAGACTACCTTCCATAATGACAAGGCTACCATCCATTGGAGTAACAAAGATATCGACAACATACTACCTTCCATAATGACAAGGCTACCATCCATTGGAGTAACAAAAATCACGAAAACAGACTACCTTCCATAATGACAAGGCTACCATCCATTGGAATAACAAAAATATCGACAACACACTAACTTCCATAATGACAAGGCTACCATGCAACGGAGTAACAAAAATATCGGCAATAGACTACCTTCAATAATGACAAGTGTACCATCATTGGAGTAACCAAAATATCAACAAGAGATTACCTTCCATAATTACAAGGCTACAATTTATTGGAGTATAAAAAATCTCAACAACAGACTACCTTCCATAATGACAAGGCTACCATCCTATAAAGTAACTAAAATCTCGTACACAAACTACCTTCCATAATGACTAGGCTACCATCCATTGGAGTAACAAAGATATAGACAAGAAACTACCTTCCATAACGACAAGGCTACAATCCATTCTAGTAACAATAATCTCGACAACTGACTACCTTACATAATGACAAGGCTACCATCCATTGTAGTGACAAAAATCTCGACAATATACTACCTTCTTTAATGACAACGCTACCATCCATTGGAATAACAAAAATCTCGACAACAGACTACCTTCCATATGGACAAGGCTACCATCCCTTAGAGTAACAAAAATCTCGACAATAGACTACCTTCCATAATGACAAGGCTACCATCCATTGGAGTAACAAAGATATCGACAACATACTACCTTCCATAATGACAAGGCTACCATCCATTGGAGTAACAAAAATCACGAAAACAGACTACCTTCCATAATGACAAGGCTACCATCCATTGGAATAACAAAAATATCGACAACACACTATCTTCCATAATGACAAGGGTACCATCATTGGAGTAACCAAAATATCAACAAGAGACTACCTTCCATAATTGCAAGGCTACAATCTATTGGAGTATAAAAAATCTCGACAACAGACTACCTTCCATAATGACAAGGCTGCCATCCATTAAAGTAACTAAAATCTCGTACACAAACTACCTTCCATAATGACTAGGCTACCATCCATTGGACTAACAAAGATATTGACAACAAACTACCTTCCATAACGACATAGCCACAATCCATTGTAGTAACAAAAATCTTGACAACAGACTACCTTCCATAATGACATGGCCACCAGGCATTGTAGTGACAAAAATCTCGATAATATACTACCTTCTATAATGACAACGCTACCATCTAATGGAATAACAAAAATCTCGACAACAGACTACGTTCCATAATGACAAGGATAACATCCATTATAGTGACAAATATCTCGACAATAGACTACCTTCTATAATGACAAGGCTACCATCCATTGGAGTAACAAAGATATCAACAACATACTACCTTCCATAATGACAAGGCTACCATCTATTGGAATAACAAAAATATCGAAAACACACTACCTTCCATAATGACAAGGCTACCATGCAATGGAGTAACAAAAATCTCGGCAATAGACTACCTTCCATAATGACAAGGGTACCATCATTGGAGTAACCAAAATATCAACAAGAGTCTACCTTCCATAATTACAAGGCTACAATCCATTGGAGTATAAAAAATCTCGACAACAGACTACCTTTCATAATGACAAGGCTACCATCCATTAAAGTAACTAAAATCTCGTACACAAACTACCTTTCATAATGACTAGGCTACCATCCATTGGACTAACAAAGATATCGACAACAAACTACCTTCCATAACGACAAGGCTACAATCCATTGTAGTAACAAAAATCTTGACAACATACTACCTTCCATAACGACAAGGCTACCATCCATTATAGTGACAAAAATCTCGATAATATACTACCTTCTATAATGACAATGCTACCATCCGATGGAATAACAAAAATCTCGACAACAAACTATGTTCCATAATGACAAGACTACCATCCAATATAGTGACAAAAATCTCGACAATATATTACCTTCCATAATGACAAGGCTACCATCCATTGGAATAACAAAAATATCGACAACACACTACCTTCCATAATGACAAGGCTACCATGCAACGGAGTAACAAAAATCTCGGCAATAGACTACCTTCCATAATGACAAGGGTACCATCATTGGAGTAACCAAAATATCAATAAGAGACTACCTTCCATAATTACAAGGCTACAATTTATTGGAGTATAAAAAATCTCGACAACAGACTACCTTCCATAATGACAAGGCTACCATCCATTAAAGTAAAAAAAATCTCGTACACAAACTACCTTCCATAATGACTAGGCTACCATCCATTGGAGTAACAAATATATAGACAACAAACTACCTTCCATAATGACAAGGCTACAATCCATTCTAGTAACAAAAATCTCGACAACAGACTACCTTACATAATGACAAGGCTACCATCCATTGTAGTGACAAAAAACTCGACAATATACTATCTTCTTTAATGACAACGCTACCATCCATTGTAATAACAAAAATCTCGACAACAGACTACCTTCCATATGGACAAGGGTACCATCATTAGAGTAACCAAAATATCAACAAGAGACTACCTTCCATAATTACAAGGCTACAATCCATTGGAGTATAAAAAATCTCGACAACAGACTACCTTTCATAATGACAAGGCTACCATCCATTAAAGTAACCAAAATCTCGTACACAAACTACCTTCAATAATGACTAGGCTACCATCCATTGGACTAACAAACATATCGACAACAAACTACCTTCCATAACGACAAGGCTACAATCCACTGCAGTAACAAAAATCTTGACAACAGACTACCATCCATAATGACAAGGCTACCATCCATTGTAGTGACAAAAATCTCGACAATATACTACCTTCTTTAATGACAACGCTACCATCCATTGGAATAACAAAAATCTCGACAATAGACTACCTTCCATATGGACAAGGCTACCATCCCTTAGAGTAACAAAAATCTCGACAATAGACTACCTTCCATAATGACAAGGCTACCATCCATTGGAGTAACAAAGATATCGACAACATACTACCTTCCATAATGACAAGGCTACCATCCATTGGAGTAACAAAAATCACGAAAACAGACTACCTTCCATAATGACAAGGCTACCATCCATTGGAATAACAAAAATATCGACAACACACTAACTTCCATAATGACAAGGCTACCATGCAACGGAGTAACAAAAATATCGGCAATAGACTACCTTCAATAATGACAAGTGTACCATCATTGGAGTAACCAAAATATCAACAAGAAATTACCTTCCATAATTACAAGGCTACAATTTATTGGAGTATAAAAAATCTCAACAACAGACTACCTTCCATAATGACAAGGCTACCATCCTATAAAGTAACTAAAATCTCGTACACAAACTACCTTCCATAATGACTAGGCTACCATCCATTGGAGTAACAAAGATATAGACAAGAAACTACCTTCCATAACGACAAGGCTACAATCCATTCTAGTAACAAAAATCTCGACAACTGACTACCTTACATAATGACAAGGCTACCATCCATTGTAGTGACAAAAATCTCGACAATATACTACCTTCTTTAATGACAACGCTACCATCCATTGGAATAACAAAAATCTCGACAACAGACTACCTTCCATATGGACAAGGCTACCATCCCTTAGAGTAACAAAAATCTCGACAATAGACTACCTTCCATAATGACAAGGCTACCATCCATTGGAGTAACAAAGATATCGACAACATACTACCTTCCATAATGACAAGGCTACCATCCATTGGAGTAACAAAAATCACGAAAACAGACTACCTTCCATAATGACAAGGCTACCATCCATTGGAATAACAAAAATATCGACAACACACTATCTTCCATAATGACAAGGGTACCATCATTGGAGTAACCAAAATATCAACAAGAGACTACCTTCCATAATTGCAAGGCTACAATCTATTGGAGTATAAAAAATCTCGACAACAGACTACCTTCCATAATGACAAGGCTGCCATCCATTAAAGTAACTAAAATCTCGTACACAAACTACCTTCCATAATGACTAGGCTACCATTCATTGGACTAACAAAGATATCGACAACAAACTACCTTCCATAACGACATAGCCACAATCCATTGTAGTAACAAAAATCTTGACAACAGACTACCTTCCATAATGACAAGGCCACCAGGCATTGTAGTGACAAAAATCTCGATAATATACTACCTTCTATAATGACAACGCTACCATCTAATGGAATAACAAAAATCTCGACAACAGACTACGTTCCATAATGACAAGGCTACCATCCATTATAGTGACAAATATCTCGACAATAGACTACCTTCTATAATGACAAGGCTACCATCCATTGGAGTAACAAAGATATCAACAACATACTACCTTCCATAATGACAAGGCTACCATCTATTGGAATAACAAAAATATCGAAAACACACTACCTTCCATAATGACAAGGCTACCATGCAATGGAGTAACAAAAATCTCGGCAATAGACTACCTTCCATAATGACAAGGGTACCATCATTGGAGTAACCAAAATATCAACAAGAGTCTACCTTCCATAATTACAAGGCTACAATCCATTGGAGTATAAAAAATCTCGACAACAGACTACCTTTCATAATGACAAGGCTACCATCCATTAAAGTAACTAAAATCTCGTACACAAACTACCTTTCATAATGACTAGGCTACCATCCATTGGACTAACAAAGATATCGACAACAAACTACCTTCCATAACGACAAGGCTACAATCCATTGTAGTAACAAAAATCTTGACAACATACTACCTTCCATAACGACAAGGCTACCATCCATTATAGTGACAAAAATCTCGATAATATACTACCTTCTATAATGACAATGCTACCATCCGATGGAATAACAAAAATCTCGATAACAGACTATGTTCCATAATGACAAGACTACCATCCAATATAGTGACAAAAATCTCGACAATATATTACCTTCCATAATGACAAGGCTACCATCCATTGGAATAACAAAAATATCGACAACACACTACCTTCCATAATGACAAGGCTACCATGCAACGGAGTAACAAAAATCTCGGCAATAGACTACCTTCCATAATGACAAGGGTACCATCATTGGAGTAACCAAAATATCAATAAGAGACTACCTTCCATAATTACAAGGCTACAATTTATTGGAGTATAAAAAATCTCGACAACAGACTACCTTCCATAATGACAAGGCTACCATCCATTAAAGTAAAAAAAATCTCGTACACAAACTACCTTCCATAATGACTAGGCTACCATCCATTGGAGTAACAAATATATAGACAACAAACTACCTTCCATAATGACAAGGCTACAATCCATTCTAGTAACAAAAATCTCGACAACAGACTACCTTACATAATGACAAGGCTACCATCCATTGTAGTGACAAAAAACTCGACAATATACTATATTCTTTAAAGACAACGCTACCATCCATTGTAATAACAAAAATCTCGACAACAGACTACCTTCCATATGGACAAGGGTACCATCATTGGAGTAACCAAAATATCAACAACAGACTACCTTCCATAATGACAAGGCCACCATCCATTGTAGTGACAGAAATCTCGATAATATACTACCTTCTATAATGACAACGCTACCATCTAATGGAATAACAAAAATCTCGACAACAGACTACGTTCCATAATGACAAGGCTACCATCAATTATAGTGACAAATATCTCGACAATAGACTACCTTCTATAATGACAAGGCTACCATCCATTGGAGTAACAAAGATATCAACAACATACTACCTTCCATAATGGCAAGGCTACCATCCATTGGAGTAACAAAAATCATGACAACAGACTACCTTCCATAATGACAAGGCTACCATCTATTGGAATAACAAAAATATCGAAAACACACTACCTTCCATAATGACAAGGCTACCATGCAATGGAGTAACAAAAATCTCGGCAATAAACTACCTTCCATAATGACAAGGGTACCATCATTGGAGTAACCAAAATATCAACAAGAGTCTACCTTCCATAATTACAAGGCTACAATCCATTGGAGTATAAAAAATCTCGACAACAGACTACCTTTCATAATGACAAGGCTACCATCCATTAAAGTAACTAAAATCTCGTACACAAACTACCTTTCATAATGACTAGGCTACCATCCATTGGACTAACAAAGATATCGACAACAAACTACCTTCCATAACGACAAGGCTACAATCCATTGTAGTAACAAAAATCTTGACAACATACTACCTTCCATAACGACAAGGCTACCATCCATTATAGTGACAAAAATCTCGATAATATACTACCTTCTATAATGACAATGCTACCATCCGATGGAATAACAAAAATCTCGACAACAGACTACGTTCCATAATGACAAGGCTACCATCCAATATAGTGACAAAAATCTCGACAATATATTACCTTCCATAATGACAAGGCTACCATCCATTGGAATAACAAAAATATCGACAACACACTACCTTCCATAATGACAAGGCTACCATGCAACGGAGTAACAAAAATCTCGGCAATAGACTACCTTCCATATAGACAAGGGTACCATCATTGGAGTAACCAAAATATCAACAAGAGACTACCTTCCATAATTACAAGGCTACAATTTATTGGAGTATAAAAAATCTCGACAACAGACTACCTTCCATAATGACAAGGCTACCATCCATTAAAATAAAAAAAATCTCGTACACAAACTACCTTCCATAATGACTAGGCTACCATCCATTAGAGTAACAAATATATAGACAACAAACTACCATCCATAATGACAAGGCTACAATCCATTCTAGTAACAAAAATCTCGACAACAGACTACCTTACATAATGACAAGGCTACCATCCATTGTAGTGACAAAAAACTCGACAATATACTATCTTCTTTAATGACAACGCTACCATCCATTGTAATAACAAAAATCTCGACAACAGACTACCTTCCATATGGACAAGGGTACCATCATTGGAGTAACCAAAATATCAACAAGAGACTATCTTCCATAATTACTAGGCTACAATCCATTGGAGTATAAAAAATCTCGACAACAGACTACCTTTCATAATGACAAGGCTACCATCCATTAAAGTAACCAAAATCTCGTACACAAGCTACCTTCCATAATGACTAGGCTACCATCCATTGGACTAACAAACATATCGACAACAAACTACCTTCCATAACGACAAGGCTACAATCCACTGCAGTAACAAACATCTTGACAACAGACTACCTTCCATAATGACAAGGCTACCATCCATTGTAGTGACAAAAATCTCGATAATATACTAACTTCCATAATGACAACGCTACCATCCAATGGAATAACAAAAATCTCGACAACAGACTACCTTCCATATGGACAAGGCTACCATCCAATATAGTGACAAAAATCTCGACAATATATTACCTTCTATAATGACAAGGCTACCATCCATTGGAGTAACAAAAATCTCGACAACAGACTACCTTCCATAATCACAAGGCTACCATCCATTGGAGTAACTAAAATCTCGTACACAAACTACCTTCCATAATGACTAGGCTACCATCCATTGTAGTAACTAAGATATCGACAACAAACCATCTTCTATAACGACAAGGCTACAATCCATTGTAGTAACAAAAATCCTGACAACAGACTACCTTCCATAATGACAAGGCTACCATCCATTGAAGTAACAAAAATCACGACAATAGACTACCTTCCATAATAATAAGGCTACCATCCATTGGAATAACAAAGATATCGACAACAGACTATCTTCCATAACGACAAGGCTACAATCCATTGTAGTAACAAAAATCTCGACAACAGACTACCTTCCATAATGACAAGGCTACCATCCATTGTAGTGACAAAAATATCGATAATATACTACCTTCTATAATGACAACGCTACCATCCATTGGAATAACAAAAATCTCGATAACAGACTACGTTCCATAATGGCAAGGCTACCATCCCTTAGAGTAACAAATATCTCGACAACAGACCACCTTCCATAATGGCAAGGCTACCATCCATTGGAGTAACAAAAATCACGACAATAGACTACCTTCCATAATGACAGGGCTACCATCCATTGGAATAACAAAAATATCGACAACACACTACTTTCCATAATGACAAGGCTACCATGCAATGGAGTAACAAAAATCTCGGTAATAGACTACCTTCCATAATGACAAGGCTACCATCCCTTAGAGTAAAAAAAATATCGACAACAAACTACCTTCCATAATGACAAGGCTACCATCCATTGGAGTAACAAAGATATCGACAACATACTACCTTCCATAATGACAAGGATACCATCCCTTAGAGTAATAAAAATCACGACAATAGACTACCTTTCATAATGACAAGGCTATCATCCATTGGAATAACAAAAATATCGTACACAAACTACCTTCAATAATGACTAGGCTACCATCCATTGGAGTAACAAAGATATCGACAACAGACTACCTTCCATAACGACAAGGCTACAATCCATTCTAGTAACAAAAATATCGACAACAGACTACCTTACCTAATGACAAGGCTACCATCCATTGTTGTGACAAAAATCTCGACAATACACTACCTTCTATAATGACAATGCTACCATCCATTGGAATAACAAAAATCTCGACAACAGACTACCTTCCATATGGACAAGGCTACCATCCCTTAGAGTAACAAAAATCTCGACAATAGACTACCTTCTATAATGACAAGGCTAGCATCCAATGGATAAACAAAGATATCGATAACATACTACCTTCCATAATGGCAAGGCTACCATCCATTGGAGTAACAAAAATCATGACAACAGACTACCTTCCATAATGACAACGCAACCATCTATTGGAATAACAAAAATCTCGGCAATAGACTACCTTCCATAATGACAAGGCTACCATGCAATGGAGTAACAAAAATCTCTGCAATAGACTACCTTCCATAATGACAAGGCTACCATCATTGGAGTAACCAAAATATCAACAAGAGACTACCTTCCATAATTACAAGGCTACAATCCATTGGAGTATAAAAAATCTCGACAACAAACTACCTTTCATAATGACAAGGCTACCATCCATTAAAGTAACTAAAATCTCGTACACAAACTACCTTCCATAATTACAAGGCTACAATCCATTGTAGTAACAAAAATCTTGACAACAGACTACCTTCCATAATGACAAGGCTACCATCCATTGTAGTGACAAAAATCTTGATAATATACTAACTTCTATAATGACAATGCTACCATCCAATGGAATAACAAAAATCTCGACAACAGACTATGTTCCATAATGACAAGGCTACCATCCAATATAGTGACAAAAATCTCGACAATATATTACCTTCTATAATGACAAGGGTACCATCCATTGGAGTAACAAAAATCTCGACAACAGAATACCTTCCATAATCACAAGGCTACCATCCATTGGAGTAACTAAAATCTCGTACGCAAACTACCTTCCATAATGACTAGGCTACCATCTATTGTAGTAACAAAGATACCGAAAATAGACTATCTTCTATAATGACAAGGCTACCATCTATTGGAGTAACAAAAATCACGACAATAGACTACCTTCCATAATAATAAGGCTACCAACCATTGGAATAACAATGATATCGAAAACAGACTATCTTCCATAACGACAAGGCTACAATCCATTGTAGTAACAAAAATCTCGACAACAGACTACCTTCCATAATGACAAGGCTACCATCCATTGTAGTGACAAAAATATCAATAATATACTACCTTCTATAATGACAATGCTACCATCCATTGGAATAACAAAAATCTCGATAACAGACTACGTTCCATAATGGCAAGGCTACCATCCCTTAGAGTAACAAATATCTCGACAATAGACCACCTTCCATAATGACAAGGCTACCATCAATTGGAGTAACAAAAATCAAGACAATAGACTACCTTCCGTAACGACATGGCTACAATCCATTGTAGAAACAAAAATCTCGACAACAGACTACCTTCCATAATGACAAGGCTACCATCCATTGGAGTAAAAAAGATATTGACAACATACTACCTTCCATAATGACAAGGTTACCATCCATTGGAATAACAAAAATCTCGACAACAGACTACCTTCCATATGGACAAGGCTACCATCCCTTAGAGTAACAAAAATCTCGACAATAGACTACCTTCTATAATGACAAGGCTATCATCCATTGGAGAAACAAAGATATCGATAACAAACTACCTTCCATAACGACAAGGCTACAATCCATTCTAGTAACAAAAATCTCGACAACAGACTACCTTACCTAATGACAAGGCTACCATTCATTGTAGTGACAAAAATCTCGACAATATACTACCTTCTATAATGACAATTCTACCATCCATTGGGATAACAAAAATCTCGACAACAAACTACCTTCCATATGGACAAGGCTACCATCCCTTAGAGTAACAAAAATCTCGACAATAGACTACCTTCTATAATGACAAGGCTAGCATCCAATGGATAAACAAAGATATCGATAACATACTACCTTCCATAATGGCAAGGCTACCATCCATTGGAGTAACAAAAATCATGACAACAGACTACCTTCCATAATGACAACGCAACCATCTATTGGAATAACAAAAATATCGATAACACACTACCTTCCATAATGACAAGGCTACCATGCAATGGAGTAACAAAAATCTCGGCAATAGACTACCTTCCATAATGACAAGGGTACCATCATTGGAGTAACCAAAATATCAACAAGAGACTACCTTCCATAATTACAAGGATACAATCCATTGGAGTATAAGAAATCTCGACAACAGACTACCTTTCATAATGACAAGGCTACCATCCATTAAAGTAACTAAAATCTCGTACACAAACTACCTTCCATAATGACTAGGCTACCATCCATTGGACTAACAAACATATCAACAACAAACTACCTTCCATAACGACAAGGCTACAATCCATTGTAGTAACAAAAATCTTGACAACAGACTACCTTCCATAATGACAAGGCTACCATCCATTGTAGTGACAAAAATCTTGATAATATACTAACTTCTATAATGACAACGCTACCATCCAATGGAATAACAAAAATCTTGACAACAGACTACGTTCCATAATGACAAGGCTACCATCCAATATAGTGACAAAAATCTCGACAATATATTACCTTCTACAATGACAAGGCTACCATCCATTGGAGTAACAAAAATCTCGACAACAGAATACCTTCCATAATCACAAGGCTACCATCCATTGGAGTAACTAAAATCTCGTACACAAACTACCTTCCATAATGACTAGGCTACCATCCATTGGAGTAACAAAGATATCGACAACAGACTATCTTCCATAACGACAAGGCTACAATCCATTGAAGTAACAAAAATCTCGACAACAGACTACCTTCCATAATGACAAGGCTACCATCCATTGTAGTGACAAAAATATCAATAATATACTACCTTCTATAATGACAATGCTACCATCCATTGGAATAACAAAAATCTCGATAACAGACTACGTTCCATAATGGCAAGGCTACCATCCCTTAGAGTAACAAATATCTCGACAACAGACCACCTTCCATAATGACAAGGCTACCATCCATTGGAGTAACAAAAATCACGACAATAGACTACCTTACCTTCCATAATGATAGGGCTACCATCCATTGGAATAACAAAAATATCGACAACACACTACCTTCCATAATGACAAGGGTACCATGCAATGGATTAACAAAAATCTCGGCAATAGACTACATTCCATAATGACAAGGCTACCATCCCTTAGAGTAAAAAAAATATCGACAACAGACTACCTTCCATAATGACAAGGCTACCATCCATTGGAGTAACAAAGATATCGACAACATACTACCTTCCATAATGACAAGGCTACCATCCCTTAGAGTAATAAAAATCACGACAATAGACTACCTTTAATAATGACAAGGCTATCATCCATTGGAATAACAAAAATATCGAACACAAACTACCTTCCATAATGACTAGGCTACCATCCATTGGAGTAACAAAGATATCGACAACAGACTACCTTCTATAACGACAAGGCTACAATCTATTCTAGTTACAAAAATCTCGACAACAGACTACCTTACCTAATGACAAGGCTACCATCCATTGTAGTGACAAAAATCTCGACAATATACTACCTTCTATAATGACAATGCTACCATCCATTGGAATAACAAAAATCTCGACAACAGACTACCTTCCATATGGACAAGGCTACCATCCCTTAGAGTAACAAAAATCTCGACAATAGACTACCTTCTATAATGACAAGGCTACCATCCATTGGAGAAACAAAGATATTGATAACATACTACCTTCCATAATGGCAAGGCTACCATCCATTGGAGTAACAAAAATCATGACAACAGACTACCTTCCATAATGACAACGCTACCATCTATTGGAATAACAAAAATATCGACAACACACTACCTTCCATAATGACAAGGCTACCATGCAATGGAGTAACAAAAATCTCGGCAATAGACTACCTTCCATAATGACAAGGGTACCATCATTGGAGTAACCAAAATATCAACAAGAGACTACCTTCCATAATTACAAGGCTACAATCCATTGGAGTATAAAAAATCACGACAACAGACTACCTTTCATAATGACAAGGCTACCATCCATTAAAGTAACTAAAATCTCGTATACAAAATACCTTCCATAATGACTAGGCTACCATCCATTGGACTAACAAACATATCGACAACAAACTACCTTCCATAACGACAAGGCTACAATCCATTATAGTAACAAAAATCTTGACAACAGACTACCTTCCATAATGACAAGGCTACCATCCATTGTAGTGACAAAAATCTCGATAATATACTACCTTCTATAACGACAATGCTACCATCCATTGGAATAACAAAAATCTCGACAACAGACTAGGTTCCATAATGACAAGGCTACCATCCAATATAGTGACAAAAATCTTGACAATATATTACCTTCTATAATGACAAGGCTACCATTCATTGGAGTAACAAAAATCTAGACAATAGACTACCTTCCATAATGACAAGGCTACCATCCATTATAGTAACTAAAATCTCGTACACAAACTACCTTCCATAATGACTAGGCTACCATCCATTGGAGTAACAAAGATATCGACAACAGAATATCTTCTATAACGACAAGGCTACAGTCCATTGTAGTAACAAAAATCTCGACAACAGACTACCTTCCATAATGACAAGGCTACCATCCATTGGAGTAACAAAAATCACGACAATAGACTACTTTCCATAATAATAAGGCTACCATCCATTGGAATAACAAAGATATCGACAACAGACTATCTTCCATAATGACAAGGCTACAATCCATTGTAGTAACAAAAATCTCGACAACAGACTACCTTCCATAATGACAAGGCTACCATCCATTGTAGTGACAAAAATATCGATAATATACTACCTTCTATAATGACAACGCTACCATCCATTGGAATAACAAAAATCTTGATAAAATACTACGTTCCATAATTGCAAGGCTACCATCCCTTAGAGTAACAAATATCTCGACAACATACCACCTTACATAATGACAAGGCTACCATCCATTGGAGTAACAAAAATCACGACAAGAGACTACCTTCCATAATGACAGGGCTACCATCTATTGGAATAACAAAAATATCGACAACACACTACCTTCCATAATGACAAGGCTACCATGCAATGGAGTAACAAAAATCTCGGCAATAGACTACCTTCCATAATAACAAGGCTACCATCCCTTAGAGTAAAAAAAATATCGACAACAGACTACCTTCCATAATGACAAGGCTACCATCCATTGGAGTAACAAAGATATCGACAACATACTACCTTCCATAATGTCAAGGCTACCATCCCTTAGAGTAATAAAAATCATGACAATAGAATACCTTTCCTAATGACAAGGCTATCATCCATTGGAATAACAAAAATATCGTACACAAACTACCTTCCATGATGACTAGGCTACCATCCATTGGAGTAACAAAGATATCGACAACAGACTACCTTCCATAACGACAAGGCTACAATCCATTCTAGTAACAAAAATCTCGACAACAGACTACCTTACCTAATGACAAGGCTACCATCCATTTTAGTGACAAAAATCTCGACAATATACTACCTTCTATAAAGACAATGCTACCATCAATTGGAATAACAAAAATCTCGACAACAGACTACCTTCCATATGGACAAGGCTACCATCCCTTAGAGTAACAAAAATCTCGACAATAGACTACCTTCTATAATGACAAGGCTACTATCCATTGGAGAAACAAAGATATCGATAAAATTCTACCTTCCATAATGGCAAGGCTACCACATATTGGAATAACAAAAATATCGACAACACACTACCTTCCATAATGACAAGGCTACCATGCAATGGAGTAAAAAAAATCTCGGCAATAGACTACCTTCCATAATGACAAGGGTACCATCATTGGAGTAACCAAAATATCAACAAGAGACTACCTTCCATAATTACAAGGCTACAATCCATTGGAGTATAAAAAATCTCGACAACAGACTACCTTTCATAATGACAAGGCTACCATCCATTAAAGTAACTAAAATCTCGTACACAAACTACCTTCCATAATGACTAGGCTACCATCCATTGGACTAACAAAGATATCGACAACAAACTACCTTCCATAATGACAAGGCTACAATCCATTGTAGTAACGAAAATCTTGACAACAGACTACCTTCCATAATGATAAGGCTACCATCCATTGTAGTGACAAAAATCTCCATAATATACTACCTTCTATAATGACAACGCTACCATCCAATGGAATAACAAAAATATCGATAACAGACTACGTTCCATAATGACAAGGCTACCATCCAATATAGTGAAAAAAATCCCGCCAATATATTACCTTCTATAATGACAAGGCTACCATCCATTGGAGTAACAAAAATCTCGACAACAGACTACCTTCCATAATGACAAGGCTACCATCAATTGGAGTAACTAAAATCTCGTACACAAACTACCTTCCATAATGACTAGGCTACCATCCATTGGAGTAACAAAGATATCGACAACAGACTATCTTCTATAACGACAAGGCTATAATCCATTGTAGTAACAAAAATCTCGACAACAGACTACCTTCCATAATGACAAGGCTACCATCCATTGGAGTAACAAAAATCACAACAATAGACTACCTTCCATAAAAATAAGGCTACCATCCATTGGAATAACAAAGATATCGACAACAGACTATCTTCCATAATGACAAGGCTACAATCCATTGTAGTAACAAAAATCTCGACAAAAGACTACCTTCCATAATGACAAGGCTACCATCCATTGTAGTGAAAAGAATATCGATAATATACTACCTTCTATAATGACAACGCTACCATCCATTGGAATAACAAAAATCTCGATAACAGACTACGTTCCATAATGGCAAGGCTACCATCCCTTAGAGTAACAAATATCTCGACAACAAACCACCTTACATAATGACAAGGCTTCTGTGACCGGTGGATCTGGAACTGACTGTTTAACGCTGGTTCGCGAAATGTCGCGGAAGCAATAATCGCCACCGTCTTTTATTTTCTCCAAATGGAAAGGACAAAAGCACAAAAAAATTCCTTAAGGAGATTGCTCTCGGTTCGGGAGGTAGGTTATAGAAAGGGAAGGTGTTAGCACCCTTTCTATCCATTGTTATCCATGGGCTCTTAGATATTTGCTCATTTGTGTTTTCAAAAATGTTTGTTTGCTTTTCAACTGTGGGTTTTAAAAAGTTTCTTTGAAAATTCCAGTTCGACTCTTGTATCGGTCCTCAAGAGTGTTTGAAAAATTGCTTTCGAAAGCTTTTGAAAATGTGTTGGTGTGAAAAGTATTTTTGACTTTTGTTTTGAAATTAGAGCAAGTATCTAGAGTTGTCTACCTACCCTAAGGAATTCGTCTGTGTAAATGTCCTTTAAAGTAGTGCCATCCCACCATTGAGAGGTAGGTAGCACCACCGTTGGAGGTGTTCGGGTCAATTCGAGGTTAGGGACATGGTGATCACCAGAGCAATGGGAAGATACCTTAGAAGCTACCCTCATGCCAGGTTCCCGGATCATGAGGACTTACTAAGACATCCTCTACTCGACGATCACCTTTCGAGGCAAGGCAACAGTGAGGCGTACCCTAGGGGTGGTGTGTGATTTTTGTGTCGTTTTCATTTATTTTGTCTTGTCATGTCATGGGTGATCTACGCGTTTGTTTTTATTTATTGTCCATTCATTCTTGCATGCATTTGTTAACAGTTAAAAATTGCGAAAAAGGTAAAGTTCTAAACTATTACAAAAGGCGCGGGTCCACATCGCCAAAATTTCCAGGACCCGATTTGACAGAAAAAAAATAAGTAAAGTAAAAGTGCGAGAAAGTATGAAGTTACACGGCTTTGGGAGAAGTACATGAATATTAAAAGAAAAAGAAATAAATACGCGAATTAAATTAAAATTAGAAACGAGGGCGTTGGACCCTTTTTAATGAAATTAAATTAAATGATTATTAAATTAATGAAATTAAAAAGAAAAGAAGTTATTTTTGGTATTTATGACTTTTATGAGAATTAACTGAAATTTAAACCTAATTCTACAATTTTTTTAATTTATTAAGAAAGTACTAAAATTAAACCTAAATTAACCTAATTATTTACATGCAATTTTAATTTATAAAAATAATAGGAAATATTTAATTATTATGAAAGAAAAGAAAAAAAGGATAAAAACTATTACAAACCCTAATTCTACCAAGTTTTAAGTTTATTAAAAAAAATATTATTAAGATTAACCCTAGATTAAAACTAATTAATTAATAAAGGTTTTATTTACAAAAATATCAATTAAATAAATATATTTTAATTTTGTCTTTTTCTGATTTTTTTTGTGTTTTTTATATTATTGTGAAAATATTAAATTAATTAAAAACAATAATTTAAATAAACAAAAAGAAATAATAAAAAAAATGTAAAAGCTTGCAAACCTAGGGGGGTCTGTCCCCAAATGTGAGGTGAAGTCCAGCAATTTTAGGCCCAATAAGTTCTGGCCTGATTGACTTTTCTATTAGCATGCATGGGCGTTGACTGAGGTTCACCATGTTCCTTCAATCGTGACCCTTTGATCCATCCTAGTAGGCGCGTGTATGGCTTGATTTTGAGGATGTATGATACACCTTGGCGCTGAAACTGCATATGAGCGTTATATGAAAAATAATATGAAAGGGGGTGGGGACCTGGGGCTCGAACCCAGGTCCTGATGATTACCAATGCTTATGCTTGCCAAATGCGCTGCTTTGTTTCTTTCTCCATCATATAGCTAATAAACATAATAAAATAAAATAAAGGTTAGTGCTTCTTTTTCGCGCGAATATTTGAATCAACCAACCAACCCTGGACACTTCATCATCTTCCTCCTTGTTTTGTTTTGTTTTTGAAACACAAAAAAGAACTAGCAACGGTTTTGAACCGTTCCAGAAAGTCACTTTTGCAAAAATAACGAATAGCTCAGGGCAACTCATAAATTGAGCGCGAGGATCGTTTTCTTTTCGTCCAAGCACTCTTGTTCCAATGGTCCAGGTCTTGAGTGCTAATTTTTCCTTAATTAAGAAGCCCTAATTCAAGGTTCTGAAAAACCTAAAATATACCAATGGCATCTTCGCATACAGTGTATAAAAACTCAATTAAAATATAGAGTAAGCTTCAGAATCATGAGAGCAACACAAAACATGCATTAGAATTTGAAATCACGCCATGAATGGTAAAACACGATATATGCAAAAAAGTGAAAAAACTTGAGTTCTATTCACGGATTCTGGGTGTTATGAATGTGGAAAATGATTCAGATATGTTGCTTGATGCCTCAGGAAGCCAATGGAACAGATATTTTGCCTTGAATCGCCTTAAAACTCAGTTTTCAGTATTGGAGTTTTTCTTGAAAATTTCAAGTTTGCTTATGGCTCTTCTGCACAGCTTCCAGTCTTTTGGCATCAAGGTTTCACTGTATATGTATGTGTGAAGGTTTTAGGTCAAAGAAATCACACAAAAACCTTTGCATTCATGATTTGCAAGATTTGATTTTCAAAGATCTTTTCAAATATTTTCCCATGCCTATTTGGTACAAATCATGGCCAATCATCATAATTCCTTCCATATTTGTTTGTACACGAAATATTGAGATTATTTTATGCACAAAAAGATTTAGAAAATTAGGTTTAGTATTTTTCACCTATTTATTTTAATTAAATGAATTATTAATGATTAAAAATCCAAATAAATAAAATAAAAATGATAAAAACTTCCCTTTGGGCCAAATGTTCGTGCACATGCCTTGGATAATGAATTGTGGAAGAAAAAGAGGCCCATTAGCAATTTTAGGTCATTTGAAGCAATGTTGACTTTTCAAAATATCCAAACATTTCCCAACTTCCACAAGGCATAACTTGCTCAATTTTTAAGATTTGCTCATGTTCTTGGACATTTTGGAAAGTTATTTGAGTCCTTTAACCAATGCCTTTGGTCCCATGTCATTTTGATTTACCAATATCAAGTTATGGCCTTTGACTTAAAGTCCCTTTTTGTTGACTTTTGAAAATGACCTATAATGTTGAAATTGATAACTTTTTGTGAGAGCATTTCATGGACTTGAAGTATGAAGAGGAGTTGTAGGAAATTTCTTTATCTTCAAAATGAGCTTTGGATGGAATTTTTCTGATAATCCATGTGAAAGTTATGCCCTAGTCAATTTACAGTTGACTTTTTCAGCTGTCCAAATAAGGAAACTTTTGCATCTTGATAATTTTTGAGCCAAACTTTGAGAATCATGATAAAGCATTGATCAAATGATGTTTGTGGCTTCAAAATGAGATGTTGACCAAAAATTTGGACTTTTGACTGTCAAATGACCATTTTGCCCCTACAGTTGACTTTAGTGCAATTTAGGGTTTTTTACTATGCAATTTTATGCTGAAAGTCTTGAAACTTGGTATGAGGATGCTTAACCATATTTATAGGCATGTGGGACTTGATTGGGTCCTTGGAAACTTCATTTACTTTGTCAGAACCAAAACCCTAATTTTTGACTGTTTAGGAGGCCCTTGAACTGTGCAACCCTTGAGGAGATTTTGAAGCTTTGACTTGGCATTTCTTTGAAGAATATGGGAGGGCAAATTTTGGGGTACAACAGCTACCATCCATTGGAGTAACAAAAATCATGACATAAGACTACCTTCCATAATGACAGGGCTACCATCCATTGGAATAACAAAAATATCGACAACACACTACTTTCCATAATGACAAGGCTACCATGAAATGGAGTAACAAAAATCTCGGCAATAGACTACCTTCCATAATGACAAGGCTACCATCCCTTAGAGTAAAAAAAATATCGACAACAGACTACCTTCCATAATGACAAGGCTACCATCCATTGGAGTAACAAAGATATCGACAACATACTACCTTCCATAATGACAAGGCTACCATCCCTTAGAGTAATAAGTATCACGACAATAGACTACCTTTCATAATGACAAGGCTATCATCCATTGGAATAACAAAAATATCGTACACAAACTACCTTCCATAATGACTAGGCTACCATCCATTGGAGTAACAAAGATATCGACAATAGACTACCTTCTATAACGACAAGGCTACAATTCATTCTAGTTACAAAAATCTCGACAACAGACTACCTTACCTAATGACAAGGCTACCATCCATTGTAGTGACAAAAATCTCGACAATATACTACCTTCTATAATGACAATGTTACCATCCATTGGAATAACAAAAATCTCGACAACAGACTACCTTCCATATGAACAAGGCTACCATCCCTTAGAGTAATAAAAATCTCGACAATAGACTACCTTCTATAATGACAAGGCTACCATCCATTGGAGAAACAAAGATATTGATAACATACTACCTTCCATAATGGCAAGGCTACCATCCATTGGAGTAACAAAAATCATGACAACAGACTACCTTCCATAATGACAAGGCTACCATCTATTGGAATAAAAAAAATATCGACAACACATTACCTTCCTTAATGACAAGGTTACCATGCAATGGAGTAACAAAAATCTCAGCAATAGACTACCTTCCATAATGATAAGGGTACCATCATTGGAGTAACCAAAATATCAACAAGAGACTACCTTCCATAATTACAAGGCTACAATCCATTGGAGTATAAAACATATCGACAACAGACTACCTTTCATAATGACAAGGCTACCATCCATTAAAGTAACTAAAATCTCGTACACAAACTACCTTCCATAATGACTAGGCTACCATCCATTAGACTAACAAAGATATCGACAACAAACTACCTTCCATAACGACACGGCTACAATCCATTGTAGTAACAAAAATCTTGACAACAGACTACCTTCCATAATGACAAGGCTACCATCCATTGTAGTGACAAAAATCTAGATAATATACTACCTTCTATAATGACAACGCTACCATCCAATGGAATAACAAAAATCTCGACAACAGACTACGTTCCATAATGACAAGGCTACCATCCAATATTGTGACAAAAATCTCGACATTATATTACCTTCTATAATGACAAGGCTACCATCCATTGGAGTAACAAAAATCTCGACAACAGACTACCTTCCATAATGACAAGGCTACCATCCATTGGAGTAACTAAAATCTCGTACACAAACTACCTTCTATAATGACTAGGCTACCATCCATTGGAGTAACAAAGATATCGACAACAGTCTATCTTCTATAACGACAAGGCTACAATCCATTGTAGTAACAAAAATCTCGACAACAGACTACCTTCCATAATGACAAGGCTACCATCCATTGGAGAAACAAAAATCACGACGATAGACTACCTTCCATAATAATAAGGCTACCATCCATTGGAATAACAAAGATATCGACAAGAGACTATCTTCCATAACGACAAGGCTACAATCCATTGTAGTAACAAAAATCTCGACAACAGACTACCTTCCATAATGACAAGGCTACCATCCATTGTAGTGACAAAAATATCGATAATATACTACCTTCTATAATGACAACGCTACCATCCATTGGAATAACAAAAATCTCGATAATAGACTACGTTCCATAATGGCAAGGCTACCATCCCTTACAGTAACAAATATCTCGACAACAGACCACCTTCCATAATGACAAGGCTACCATCCATTGGAGTAACAAAAATCACGACAATAGACAACCTTCCATAATGACAGGGCTACCATCCATTGGAATAACAAAAATATCGACAACACACTACCTTCCATAATGACAAGGCTACCATGCAATGGAGTAACAAAAATCTCGGCAATAGACTACCTTCCATAATGACAAGGCTACCATCCATTGTAGTGACAAAAATCTAGATAATATACTACCTTCTATAATGACAACGCTACCATCCAATGGAATAACAAAAATCTCGACAACAGACTACGTTCCATAATGACAAGGCTACCATCCAATATTGTGACAAAAATCTCGACATTATATTACCTTCTATAATGACAAGGCTACCATCCATTGGAGTAACAAAAATCTCGACAACAGACTACCTTCCATAATGACAAGGCTACCATCCATTGGAGTAACTAAAATCTCGTACACAAACTACCTTCTATAATGACTAGGCTACCATCCATTGGAGTAACAAAGATATCGACAACAGTCTATCTTCTATAACGACAAGGCTACAATCCATTGTAGTAACAAAAATCTCGACAACAGACTACCTTCCATAATGACAAGGCTACCATCCATTGGAGAAACAAAAATCACGACGATAGACTACCTTCCATAATAATAAGGCTACCATCCATTGGAATAACAAAGATATCGACAAGAGACTATCTTCCATAACGACAAGGCTACAATCCATTGTAGTAACAAAAATCTCGACAACAGACTACCTTCCATAATGACAAGGCTACCATCCATTGTAGTGACAAAAATATCGATAATATACTACCTTCTATAATGACAACGCTACCATCCATTGGAATAACAAAAATCTCGATAATAGACTACGTTCCATAATGGCAAGGCTACCATCCCTTACAGTAACAAATATCTCGACAACAGACCACCTTCCATAATGACAAGGCTACCATCCATTGGAGTAACAAAAATCACGACAATAGACAACCTTCTATAATGACAGGGCTACCATCCATTGGAATAACAAAAATATCGACAACACACTACCTTCCATAATGACAAGGCTACCATGCAATGGAGTAACAAAAATCTCGGCAATAGACTACCTTCCATAATGACAAGGCTACCATCCCTTAGAGTAAAAAAAAATATCGACAACAGACTACCTTCCATAATGACAAGGCTACCATCCATTGGAGTAACAATGATATCGACAACATACTACCTTCCATAATGACAAGGCTACCATCCCTTAGAGTAATAAAAATCACGACAATAGACTACCTTTCATAATGACAAGGATATCATCCATTGGAATAACAAAAATATCGTACACAAACTACCTTCCATAATGACTAGGCTACCATCCATTAGAGTAACAAAGATATCGACAACAGACTACCTTCTATAACGACAAGGCTACAATCCATTCTAGTAACAAAAATCTCGACAACAGACTACCTTACCTAATGACAAGGCTACCATCCATTGTAGTGACAAAAATCTCGACAATATACTACCTTCTATAATGACAATGCTACCATCCATTGGAATAACAAAAATCTCTACAACAGACTACCTTCCATATGGACAAGGCTACCATCCCTTAGAGTAACAAAAATCTCGACAATAGACTACCTTCTATAATGACAAGGCTACCATCCATTGGAGAAACAAAGATATCGATAACATACTACCTTCCATAATGGTAAGGCTACCATCCATTGGAGTAACAAAAATCATGACAACAGACTACCTTCCATAATGACCACGCTACCATCTATTGGAATAACAAAAATATCGACAACACACTACCTTCCATAATGACAAGGCTACCATGCAATGGAGTAACAAAAATCTCGTCAATAGACTACCTTCCATAATGACAAGGGTACCATCATTGGAGTAACCAAAATATCAACAAGAGACTACCTTCCATAATTACAAGGCTACAATCCATTGGAGTATAAAAAATCTCGACAACAGACTACCTTTCATAATGACAAGGCTACCATCCATTAAAGTAACTAAAATCTCGTACACAAACTACCTTCCATAATGACTAGGCTACCATCCATTGGACTAACAAACATATCGACAACAAACTACCTTCCATAACGACAAGGCTACAATCCATTGTAGTAACAAAAATCTGGACAACAGACTACCTTCCATAATGACAAGGCTACCATCCATTGTAGTGACAAAAATCTTGATAATATACTAACTTCTATAATGACAACGCTACCATCCAATGGAATAACAAAAATCTCGACAACAGACTACGTTCCATAATGACAATGCTACCATCCAATATAGTGACAAAAATCTCGACAATATATTACCTTCTATAATGACAAGGCTACCATCCATTGGAGTAACAAAAATCTCGACAACAGACTACCTTCCATAATCACAAGGCTACCATCCATTGGAGTAACTAAAACCTCGTACACAAACTACCTTCCATAATGACGAGGCTACCATCCATTGGAGTAACAAAGATATCGGCAACAGACTATCATTTATAACGACAAGGCTACAATCCATTGTAGTAACAAAAATCTCGACAACAGACTACCTTCCATAATGACAAGGCTACCATCCATTGGAGTAACAAAAATCACGACAATAGACTACCTTCCATAATAATAAGGCTACCATCCATTGGAATAACAAAGATATCGACAACAAACTATCTTCCATAACGACAAGGCTACAATCCATTATAGTAACAAAAATCTCGACAACAGACTACCTTCCATAATGACAAGGCTACCATCCATTGTAGTGACAACAATATCGATAATATACTACCTTCTATAATGACAATGCTACCATCCATTGGAATAACAAAAATCTCGATAACAGTCTACGTTCCATAATGGCAAGGCTACCATCCCTTAGAGTAACAAATATCTCGACAATAGACCACCTTCCATAATTACAAGGCTACCATCCATTGGAGTAACAAAAATCACGACAATAGACTACCTTCCATAATGACAGGTCTACCATCCATTGGAATAACAAAAATATCGACAACACACTACCTTCCATAATGACAAGGCTACCATGCAATGGAGTAACAAAAATCTCGACAATAGACTACCTTCCATAATGACAAGGCTACCATCCCTTAGAGTAAAAAAAATATCGAAAACAGACTACCTTCCATAATGACAAGGCTACCATCCATTGGAGTAACAAAGATATCGACAACATACTACCTTCCATAATGACAAGGCTACCATACCTTAGAGTAATAAAAATCACGACAATAGACTACCTTTCATAATGACAAGGCTATCATCCATTGGAATAACAAAAATATCGTACACAAACTACCTTCCATAATGACTAGGCTACCATCCATTGGAGTAACAAAGATATCGACAACAGACTACCTTCTATAACGACAAGACTACAATCCATTCTAGTAACAAAAATCTCGACAACAGACTACCTTACCTAATGACAAGGCTACCATCCATTGTAGTGACAAAAATCTCGACAATATACTACCTTCTATAATGACAATGCTACCATCCATTGGAATAACAAAAATCTCGACAACAGACTACCTTCCATAATGACAATGCTACCATCCAATATAGTGACAAAAATCTCGACAATATATTACCTTCTATAATGACAAGGCTACCATCCATTGGAGTAACAAAAATCTCGACAACAGACTACCTTCCATAATCACAAGGCTACCATCCATTGGAGTAACTAAAACCTCGTACACAAACTACCTTCCATAATGACGAGGCTACCATCCATTGGAGTAACAAAGATATCGGCAACAGACTATCATTTATAACGACAAGGCTACAATCCATTGTAGTAACAAAAATCTCGACAACAGACTACCTTCCATAATGACAAGGCTACCATCCATTGGAGTAACAAAAATCACGACAATAGACTACCTTCCATAATAATAAGGCTACCATCCATTGGAATAACAAAGATATCGACAACAAACTATCTTCCATAACGACAAGGCTACAATCCATTATAGTAACAAAAATCTCGACAACAGACTACCTTCCATAATGACAAGGCTACCATCCATTGTAGTGACAACAATATCGATAATATACTACCTTCTATAATGACAATGCTACCATCCATTGGAATAACAAAAATCTCGATAACAGTCTACGTTCCATAATGGCAAGGCTACCATCCCTTAGAGTAACAAATATCTCGACAATAGACCACCTTCCATAATTACAAGGCTACCATCCATTGGAGTAACAAAAATCACGACAATAGACTACCTTCCATAATGACAGGTCTACCATCCATTGGAATAACAAAAATATCGACAACACACTACCTTCCATAATGACAAGGCTACCATGCAATGGAGTAACAAAAATCTCGACAATAGACTACCTTCCATAATGACAAGGCTACCATCCCTTAGAGTAAAAAAAATATCGAAAACAGACTACCTTCCATAATGACAAGGCTACCATCCATTGGAGTAACAAAGATATCGACAACATACTACCTTCCATAATGACAAGGCTACCATACCTTAGAGTAATAAAAATCACGACAATAGACTACCTTTCATAATGACAAGGCTATCATCCATTGGAATAACAAAAATATCGTACACAAACTACCTTCCATAATGACTAGGCTACCATCCATTGGAGTAACAAAGATATCGACAACAGACTACCTTCTATAACGACAAGACTACAATCCATTCTAGTAACAAAAATCTCGACAACAGACTACCTTACCTAATGACAAGGCTACCATCCATTGTAGTGACAAAAATCTCGACAATATACTACCTTCTATAATGACAATGCTACCATCCATTGGAATAACAAAAATCTCGACAACAGACTACCTTCCATATGGACAAGGCTACCATCCCTTAGAGTAACAAAAATCTCGACAATAGACTACCTTCTATAATGACAAGGCTACCATCCATTGGAGAAACAAAGATATCGATAACATACTACCTTCCATAATGGCAAGGCTACCATCCATTGGAGTTACAAAAATCATGACAACAGACTACCTTCCATAATGACAACGCTACCATCTATTGGAATAATAAAAATATCGACAACACACTACCTTCCATAATGACAAGGCTACCATGCAATGGAGTAACAAAAATCTCGGCAATAGACTACCTTCCATAATGACAAGGGTACCATCATTGGAGTAACCAAAATATCAACAAGAGACTACATTCCATAATTACAAGGCTACAATCCATTGGAGTATAAAAAATCTCGACAACAGACTACCTTTCATAATGACAAGGCTACCATCCATTAAAGTAACTAAAATCTCGTACACAAACTACCTTCCATAATTACTAGGCTACCATCCATTGGACTAACAAACATATCGACAACAAACTACCTTCCATAACGACAAGGCTACAATCCATTCTAGTAACAAAAATCTCGACAACAGACTACCTTCCATAATGACAAGGCTACCATCCATTGTAGTGACAAAAATCTCGACAATATATTACCTTCTATAATGACAAGGCTACCATCCATTGGAGTAACAAAAATCTCGACAATAGACTACCTTCCATAATGACAAGGCTACCATCCATTGGAGTAACTAAAATCTCGTACACAAACTACCTTCCATAATGACTAGGCTACCATCCATTGGAGTAACAAAGATATCGACAACAGACTATCTTCTATAACGACAAGGCTACAATCCATTGTAGTAACAAAAATCTCGACAATAGACTACCTTCCATAATGACAAGGCTACCATCCATTGGAGTAACAAAAATCACGACAATAGACTACCTTCCATAATAATTAGGCTACCATCCATTGGAATAACAAAGATATTGACAACGGACTATCTTCCATAACGACAAGGCTACAATCCATTATAGTAACCAAAATCTCGACAACAGACTACCTTCCATAATGACAAGGCTACCATCCATTGTAGTGACAAAAATATCGATAATATACTACCTTCTATAATGACAACGCTACCATCCATTGGAATAACAAAAATCTCGATAATAGACTACGTTCCATAATGGCAAGGCTACCATCCCTTACAGTAACAAATATCTCGACAACAGACCACCTTCCATAATGACAAGGCTACCATCCATTGGAGTAACAAAAATCACGACAATAGACAACCTTCCATAATGACAGGGCTACCATCCATTGGAATAACAAAAATATCGACAACACACTACCTTCCATAATGACAAGGCTACCATGCAATGGAGTAACAAAAATCTCGGCAATAGACTACCTTCCATAATGACAAGGCTACCATCCCTTAGAGTAAAAAAAATATCGACAACAGACTACCTTCCATAATGACAAGGCTACCATCCATTGGAGTAACAAAGATATCGACAACATACTACCTTCCATAATGACAAGGCTACCATCCCTTAGAGTAATAAAAATCACGACAATAGACTACCTTTCATAATGACAAGGCTATCATCCATTGGAATAACAAAAATATCATACACAAACTACCTTCCATAATGACTAGGCTACCATCCATTGGAGTAACAAAGATATCGACAACAGACTACCTTCTATAACGACAAGACTACAATCCATTCTAGTAACAAAAATCTCGACAACAGACTACCTTACCTAATGACAAGGCTACCATCCATTGTAGTGACAAAACTCTCGACAATATACTACCTTCTATAATGACAATGCTACCATCCATTGGAATAACAAAAATCTCGACAACAGACTACCTTCCATATGGACAAGGCTACCATCCCTTAGAGTAACAAAAATCTCGACAATAGACTACCTTCTATAATGACAAGGCTACCATCCATTGGAGAAACAAAGATATCGATAACATACTACCTTCCATAATGGCAAGGCTACCATCCATTGGAGTTACAAAAATCATGACAACAGACTACCTTCCATAATGACAACGCTACCATCTATTGGAATAATAAAAATATCGACAACACACTACCTTCCATAATGACAAGGCTACCATGCAATGGAGTAACAAAAATCTCGGCAATAGACTACCTTCCATAATGACAAGGGTACCATCATTGGAGTAACCAAAATATCAACAAGAGACTACCTTCCATAATTACAAGGCTATAATCCATTGGAGTATAAAAAATCTTCGACAACAGACTACCTTTCATAATGACAAGGCTACCATCCATTAAAGTAACTAAAATCTCGTACACAAACTACCTTCCATAATTACTAGGCTACCATCCATTGGACTAACAAACATATCGACAACAAACTACCTTCCATAACGACAAGGCTACAATCCATTCTAGTAACAAAAATCTCGACAACAGACTACCTTCCATAATGACAAGGCTACCATCCATTGTAGTGACAAAAATCTCGACAATATATTACCTTCTATAATGACAAGGCTACCATCCATTGGAGTAACAAAAATCTCGACAATAGACTACCTTCCATAATGACAAGGCTACCATCCATTGGAGTAACTAAAATCTCGTACACAAACTACCTTCCATAATGACTAGGCTACCATCCATTGGAGTAACAAAGATATCGACAACAGACTATCTTCTATAACGACAAGGCTACAATCCATTGTAGTAACAATAATCTCGACAACAGACTACCTTCCATAATGACAAGGCTACCATCCATTGGAGTAACAAAAATCACGACAATAGACTACCTTCCATAATAATTAGGCTACCATCCATTGGAATAACAAAGATATTGACAACGGACTATCTTCCATAACGACAAGGCTACAATCCATTATAGTAACAAAAATCTCGACAACAGACTACCTTCCATAATGACAAGGCTACCATCCATTGTAGTGACAAAAATATCGATAATATACTACCTTCTATAATGACAATGCTACCATCCATTGGAATAACAAAAATCTCGATAATAGTCTACGTTCCATAATGGCAAGGCTACCATCCCTTAGAGTAACAAATATTTCGACAACAGACCACCTTCCATAATGACAAGGCTACCATCCATTGGAGTAACAAAAATCATGACAATAGACTACCTTCCATAATGACAGGTCTACCGTCCATTGGAATAACAAAAATATCGACAACACACTACCTTCCATAATGACAAGGCTACCATGCAATGGAGTAACAAAAATCTCGGCAATAGACTACCTTCCATAATGACAAGGCTACCATCCCTTAGAGTAAAAAAAATATCGACAACAGACTACCTTCCATAATGACAAGGCTACCATCCATTGGAGTAACAAAGATATCGACAACATACTACCTTCCATAATGACAAGGCTACCATCCCTTAGAGTAATAAAAATCACGACAAAAGACTACCTTTCATAATGACAAGGCTATCATCCATTGGAATAACAAAAATATCATACACAAACTACCTTCCATAATGACTAGGCTACCATCCATTGGAGTAACAAAGATATCGACAACAGACTACCTTCTATAACGACAAGACTACAATCCATTCTAGTAACAAAAATCTTGACAACAGACTACCTTACCTAATGACAAGGCTACCATCCATTGTAGTGATAAAAATCTCGACAATATACTACCCTCTATAATGACAATGCTACCATCCATTGGAATAACAAAAATCTCGACAACAGACTACCTTCCATATGGACAAGGCTACCATCCCTTAGAGTAACAAAAATCTCGTTAATAGACTACCTTCTATAATGACAAGGCTACCATCCATTGGAGAAACAAAGATATCGATAACATACTACCTTCCATAATGGCAAGGCTACCATCCATTGGAGTAACAAAAATCATGACAACAGACTACCTTCCATAATGACAACGCTACCATCTATTGGAATAACAAAAATATCGACAACACACTACCTTCCATAATGACAAGGCTACCATGCAATGGAGTAACAAAAATCTCGGCAATAGACTACCTTCCATAATGACAAGGGTACCATCATTGGAGTAACCAAAATATCAACAAGAGACTACCTTCCATAATTACAAGGCTATAATCCATTGGAGTATAAAAAATCTCGACAACAGACTACCTTTCATAATGACAAGGCTACCATCCATTAATGTAACTAAAATCTCGTACACAAACTACCTTCCATAATGACTAGGCTACCATCCATTGGACTAACAAACATATCGACAACAAACTACCTTCCATAACGACAAGGCTATAATCCATTGTAGTAACAAAAATCTTGACAACAGACTACCTTCCATAATGACAAGGCTACCATCCATTGGAGTAACAAAAATCTCGACAATAGACTACCTTCCATAATGACAAGGCTACCATCCATTGGAGTAACTAAAATCTCGTACACAAACTACCTTCCATAATGACTAGTCTACCATCCATTGGAGTAACAAAGATATCGACAACAAACTATCTTCTATAACGACAAGGCTACAATCCATTGTAGTAACAAAAATCTCGACAACAGACTACCTTCCATAATGACAAGGCTACCATCCATTGGAGTAACAAAAATCACGACAATAGACTACTTTCCATAATAATAAGGCTACCATCCATTGGAATAACAAAGATATTGACAACAGACTATATTCCATAACGACAAGGCTACAATCCATTGTAGTAACAAAAATCTCGACAACAGACTACCTTCCATAATGACAAGACTACCATCCATTGTAGTGACAAAAATATCGATAATATACTACCTTCTATAATGACAATGCTACCATCCATTGGAATAACAAAAATCTCGATAATAGTCTACGTTCCATAATGGCAAAGCTACCATCCCTTAGAGTAACAAATATTTCGACAACAGACCACCTTCCATAATGACAAGGCTACCATCCATTGGAGTAACAAAAATCATGACAATAGACTACCTTCCATAATGACAGGTCTACCATCCATTGGAATAACAAAAATATCGACAACACACTACCTTCCATAATGACAAGGCTACCATGCAATGGAGTAAGAAAAATCTCGGCAATAGACTACCTTCCATAATGACAAGGCTACCATCCCTTAGAGTAAAAAAAATATCGACAACAGACTACCTTCCATAATGACAAGGCTACCATCCATTGGAGTAACAAAGATATCGACAACATACTACCTTCCATAATGACAAGGCTACCATCCCTTAGAGTAATAAAAATCACGACAATAGACTACCTTTCATAATGACAAGGCTATCATCCATTGGAATAACAAAAATATCATACACAAACTACCTTCCATAATGACTAGGCTACCATCCATTGGAGTAACAAAGATATCGACAACAGACTACCTTCTATAACGACAAGACTACAATCCATTCTAGTAACAAAAATCTTGACAACAGACTACCTTACCTAATGACAAGGCTACCATCCATTGTAGTGATAAAAATCTCGACAATATACTACCTTCTATAATGACAATGCTACCATCCATTGGAATAACAAAAATCTCGACAACAGACTACCTTCCATATGGACAAGGCTACCATCCCTTAGGGTAACAAAAATCTCGGCAATAGACTACCTTCTATAATGACAAGGCTACCATCCATTGGAGAAACAAAGATATCGATAACATACTACCTTCCATAATGGCAAGGCTACCATCCATTGGAGTAACAAAAATCATGACAACAGACTACCTTCCATAATGACAACGCTACCATCTATTGGAATAACAAAAATATCGACAACACACTACCTTCCATAATGACAAGGCTACCATGCAATGGAGTAACAAAAATCTCGGCAATAGACTACCTTCCATAATGACAAGGGTACCATCATTGGAGTAACCAAAATATCAACAATAGACTACATTCCATAATTACAAGGCTATAATCCATTGGAGTATAAAAAATCTTGACAACAGACTACCTTTCATAATGACAAGGCTACCATCCATTAAAGTAACTAAAATCTCGTACACAAACTACCTTCCATAATGACTAGGCTACCATCCATTGGACTAACAAACATATCGACAACAAACTACCTTCCATAACGACAAGGCTACAATCCATTGTAGTAACAAAAATCTTGACAACAGACTACCTTCCATAATGACAAGGCTACCATCCATTGGAGTAACAAAAATCTCGACAATAGACTACCTTCCATAATGACAAGGCTACCATCCATTGGAGTAACTAAAATCTCGTAAACAAACTACCTTCCATAATGACTAGTCTACCATCCATTGGAGTAACGAAGATATCGACAACAAACTATCTTCTATAACGACAAGGCTACAATCCATTGTAGTAACAAAAATCTCGACAACAGACTACCTTCCATAATGACAAGGCTACCATCCATTGGAGTAACAAAAATCACGACAATAGACTACTTTCCATAATAATAAGGCTACCATCCATTGGAATAACAAAGATATCGACAACAGACTATATTCCATAACGACAAGGCTACAATCCATTGTAGTAACAAAAATCTCGACAACAGACTACCTTCCATAATGACAAGACTACCATCCATTGTAGTGACAAAAATATCGATAATATACTACCTTCTATAATGACAACGCTACCATCCATTGGAATAACAAAAATCTCGATAAAATACTACGTTCCATAATAGCAAGGCTACCATCACTTAGAGTAACAAATATCTCGACAACAGACCACCTTTCATAATGACAAGGCTACCATCCATTGGAGTAACAAAAATCACGAAAGAGACTACCTTCCATAATGACAGGGCTACCATACATTGGAATAACAAAAATATCGACAACACACTACCTTCCATAATGACAAGGCTACCATGCAATGGAGTAACAAAAATCTCGGCAATAAACTACCTTCCATAATGACAAGGCTACCATCCCTTAGAGTAAAAAAAATATCGACAACAGACTACCTTCCATAGAGACAAGGCTACCATCCATTGGAGTAACAAAGATATCGATAACATACTACCTGCCATAATGACAAGGCTACCATCCCTTAGAGTAATAAAAATCACGGCAATAGACTACCTTTCATAATGACAAGGCTATCATCCATTGGAATAACAAAAATATCGTACACAAACTACCTTCCATAATGACTAGGCTACCATCCATTGGAGTAACAAAGATATCGACAATAGACTACCTTCCATAACGACAAGGCTACAATCCATTCTAGTAACAAAAATCTCGACAACAGACTACCTTACCTAATGACAAGGCTACCATCCATTGTAGTGACAAAAATCTCGACATTATACTACCTTCTATAATGACAATGCTACCATCCATTGGAATAACAAAAATCTCGACAACAGACTACCTTCCATATGGACAAGGCTACCATCCCTTAGAGTAACAAAAATCTTGACAACAGACTACCTTCCATAATGACAAGGCTACCATCCATTGTAGTGACAAAAATCTCGATAATATACTACCTTCTATAATTACAACGCTTCCATCCAATGGAATAACAAAAATCTCGACAACAGACTACGTTCCATAATGACAAAGCTACCATCCAATATAGTGACAAAAATCTCGATAATATATTACCTTCTATAATGACAAGGCTACCATCCATTGGAGTAACAAAAATCTCGACAACAGACTACCTTCCATAATGACAAGGCTACCATCCATTGGAGTAACTAAAATCTCGTACACAAACTAACTTCCATAATGACTAGGCTACCATCCATTGGAGTAACAAAGATATTGACATCAGTCTATCTTCTATAACGACAAGGCTACAATCCATTGTAGTAACAAAAATCTCGACAACAGACTACCTTCCATAATGACAAGGCTACCATCCATTGGAGTAACAAAAATCACGACGATAGACTACCTTCCATAATAATAAGGCTACCATCCATTGGAATAACAAAGATATCGACAATAGACTATCTTCCATAACGACAAGGCTACAATCCATTGTAGTAACAAAAATCTCGACAACAGACTACCTTCCATAATGACAAGGCTACCATCCATTGTAGTGACAAAAATATCGATACTATACTACCTTCTATAATGACAACGCTACCATCCATTGGAATAACAAAAATCTCGATGACAGACTACGTTCCATAATAGCAAGGCTACCATCCCTTAGAGTAACAAATATCTCGACAACAGACCACCTTCCATAATGACAAGGCTACCATCCATTGGAGTAACAAAAATCACGACAATAGACAACCTTCCATAATGACAGGGCTACCATCCATTGGAATAACAAAAATATCGACAACACACTACCTTCCATAGTGACAAGGCTACCATGCAATGGAGTAACAAAAATCTCGGCAATAGACTACCTTCCATAATGACAAGGCTACCATCCCTTAGAGTAAAAAAAATATCGACAACCGACTACCTTCCATAATGACAAGGCTACCATCCATTGGAGTAACAAAGATATTGACAACATACTACCTTCCATAATGTCAAGACTACCATCCATTGGAGTAACTAAAATCTCGTACACAATCTACCTTCCATAATGACTAGGCTACCATCCGTTGGAGTAACAAAGATATCGACAACAGACTATCTTCTATAATGACAAGGCTACAATCCATTGTAGTAACAAAAATCTCGACAACAGACTACCTTCCATAATGACAAGGCTACCATCCATTGTAGTGACAAAAATATCGATAATATACTACCTTCTATAATGACAACGCTACCATCCATTGGAATAACAAAAATCTCGATAAAATACTACGTTCCATAATAGCAAGGCTACCATCACTTAGAGTAACAAATATCTCGACAACAGACCACCTTTCATAATGACAAGGCTACCATCCATTGGAGTAACAAAAATCACGAAAGAGACTACCTTCCATAATGACAGGGCTACCATACATTGGAATAACAAAAATATCGACAACACACTACCTTCCATAATGACAAGGCTACCATGCAATGGAGTAACAAAAATCTCGGCAATAAACTACCTTCCATAATGACAAGGCTACCATCCCTTAGAGTAAAAAAAATATCGACAACAGACTACCTTCCATAGAGACAAGGCTACCATCCATTGGAGTAACAAAGATATCGATAACATACTACCTGCCATAATGACAAGGCTACCATCCCTTAGAGTAATAAAAATCACGGCAATAGACTACCTTTCATAATGACAAGGCTATCATCCATTGGAATAACAAAAATATCGTACACAAACTACCTTCCATAATGACTAGGCTACCATCCATTGGAGTAACAAAGATATCGACAATAGACTACCTTCCATAACGACAAGGCTACAATCCATTCTAGTAACAAAAATCTTGACAACAGACTACCTTACCTAATGACAAGGCTACCATCCATTGTAGTGATAAAAATCTCGACAATATACTACCCTCTATAATGACAAGGCTACCATCCATTGGAGTAACAAAAATCTCGACAACAGACTACCTTCCATAATGACAAGGCTACCATCCATTGGAGTAACTAAAATCTCGTACACAAACTAACTTCCATAATGACTAGGCTACCATCCATTGGAGTAACAAAGATATTGACATCAGTCTATCTTCTATAACGACAAGGCTACAATCCATTGTAGTAACAAAAATCTCGACAACAGACTACCTTCCATAATGACAAGGCTACCATCCATTGGAGTAACAAAAATCACGACGATAGACTACCTTCCATAATAATAAGGCTACCATCCATTGGAATAACAAAGATATCGACAATAGACTATCTTCCATAACGACAAGGCTACAATCCATTGTAGTAACAAAAATCTCGACAACAGACTACCTTCCATAATGACAAGGCTACCATCCATTGTAGTGACAAAAATATCGATACTATACTACCTTCTATAATGACAACGCTACCATCCATTGGAATAACAAAAATCTCGATGACAGACTACGTTCCATAATAGCAAGGCTACCATCCCTTAGAGTAACAAATATCTCGACAACAGACCACCTTCCATAATGACAAGGCTACCATCCATTGGAGTAACAAAAATCACGACAATAGACAACCTTCCATAATGACAGGGCTACCATCCATTGGAATAACAAAAATATCGACAACACACTACCTTCCATAGTGACAAGGCTACCATGCAATGGAGTAACAAAAATCTCGGCAATAGACTACCTTCCATAATGACAAGGCTACCATCCCTTAGAGTAAAAAAAATATCGACAACCGACTACCTTCCATAATGACAAGGCTACCATCCATTGGAGTAACAAAGATATTGACAACATACTACCTTCCATAATGTCAAGACTACCATCCATTGGAGTAACTAAAATCTCGTACACAATCTACCTTCCATAATGACTAGGCTACCATCCGTTGGAGTAACAAAGATATCGACAACAGACTATCTTCTATAATGACAAGGCTACAATCCATTGTAGTAACAAAAATCTCGACAACAGACTACCTTCCATAATGACAAGGCTACCATCCATTGTAGTGACAAAAATATCGATAATATACTACCTTCTATAATGACAACGCTACCATCCATTGGAATAACAAAAATCTCGATAAAATACTACGTTCCATAATAGCAAGGCTACCATCACTTAGAGTAACAAATATCTCGACAACAGACCACCTTTCATAATGACAAGGCTACCATCCATTGGAGTAACAAAAATCACGAAAGAGACTACCTTCCATAATGACAGGGCTACCATACATTGGAATAACAAAAATATCGACAACACACTACCTTCCATAATGACAAGGCTACCATGCAATGGAGTAACAAAAATCTCGGCAATAAACTACCTTCCATAATGACAAGGCTACCATCCCTTAGAGTAAAAAAAATATCGACAACAGACTACCTTCCATAGAGACAAGGCTACCATCCATTGGAGTAACAAAGATATCGATAACATACTACCTGCCATAATGACAAGGCTACCATCCCTTAGAGTAATAAAAATCACGGCAATAGACTACCTTTCATAATGACAAGGCTATCATCCATTGGAATAACAAAAATATCGTACACAAACTACCTTCCATAATGACTAGGCTACCATCCATTGGAGTAACAAAGATATCGACAATAGACTACCTTCCATAACGACAAGGCTACAATCCATTCTAGTAACAAAAATCTCGACAACAGACTACCTTACCTAATGACAAGGCTACCATCCATTGTAGTGACAAAAATCTCGACATTATACTACCTTCTATAATGACAATGCTACCATCCATTGGAATAACAAAAATCTCGACAACAGACTACCTTCCATATGGACAAGGCTACCATCCCTTAGAGTAACAAAAATCTTGACAACAGACTACCTTCCATAATGACAAGGCTACCATCCATTGTAGTGACAAAAATCTCGATAATATACTACCTTCTATAATTACAACGCTACCATCCAATGGAATAACAAAAATCTCGACAACAGACTACGTTTCATAATGACAAAGCTACCATCCAATATAGTGACAAAAATCTCGATAATATATTACCTTCTATAATGAAAAGGCTACCATCCATTGGAGTAACAAAAATCTCGACAACAGACTACCTTCCATAATGACAAGGCTACCATCCATTGGAGTAACTAAAATCTCGTACACAAACTACCTTCCATAATGACTAGGCTACCATCCATTGGAGTAACAAAGATATTGACATCAGTCTATCTTCTATAACGACAAGGCTACAATCCATTGTAGTAACAAAAATCTCGACAACAGACTACCTTCCATAATGACAAGGCTACCATCCATTGGAGTAACAAAAATCACGACGATAGACTACCTTCCATAATAATAAGGCTACCATCCATTGGAATAACAAAGATATCGACAATAGACTATCTTCCATAACGACAAGGCTACAATCCATTGTAGTAACAAAAATCTCGACAACAGACTACCTTCCATAATGACAAGGCTACCATCCATTGTAGTGACAAAAATATCGATACTATACTACCTTCTATAATGACAACGCTACCATCCATTGGAATAACAAAAATCTCGATGACAGACTACGTTCCATAATAGCAAGGCTACCATCCCTTAGAGTAACAAATATCTCGACAACAGACCACCTTCCATAATGACAAGGCTACCATCCATTGGAGTAACAAAAATCACGACAATAGACAACCTTCCATAATGACAGGGCTACCATCCATTGGAATAACAAAAATATCGACAACACACTACCTTCCATAGTGACAAGGCTACCATGCAATGGAGTAACAAAAATCTCGGCAATAGACTACCTTCCATAATGACAAGGCTACCATCCGTTAGAGTAAAAAAAATATCGACAACAGACTACCTTCCATAATGACAAGGCTACCATCCATTGGAGTAACAAAGATATTGACAACATACTACCTTCCATAATGTCAAGACTACCATCCATTGGAGTAACTAAAATCTCGTACACAATCTACCTTCCATAATGACTAGGCTACCATCCATTGGAGTAACAAAGATATCGACAACAGACTATCTTCTATAATGACAAGGCTACAATCCATTGTAGTAACAAAAATCTCGACAACAGACTACCTTCCATAATGACAAGGCTACCATCCATTGGAGTAACAAAAATCACGACAATAGACTACCTTCCATAATAATAAGGCTACCATCCATTGGAATAACAAAGATATCGACAACAGACTATGTTCCATAACGACAAGGCTACAATCCCTTGTAGTAACAAAAATCTCGACAACAGACTACCTTCCATAATGACAAGGCTACCATCCATTGTAGTGAAAAAAATATCGATAATATACTACCTTCTATAATGACAACGCTACCATCCATTGGAATAACAAAAATATCGATAACAGACTACGTTCCATAATGGCAAGGCTACCATCCCTTAGAGTAACAAATATCTCGATAACAAACCACCTTACATAATGACAAGGCTACCATCCATTGGAATAACAAAAATCACGACATAAGACTACCTTCCATAATGACAGGGCTACCATCCATTGGAATAACAAAAATATCGACAACACACTACCTTCCATAATGACAAGGCTACCATGAAATGGAGTAACGAAAATCTCGGCAATAGAGTACCTTCCATAATAACAAGGCTACCATCCCTTAGAGTAAAAAAAATATCGACAACAGACTACCTTCCATAGAGACAAGGCTACCATCCATTGGAGTAACAAAGATATCGACAACATACTACCTGCCATAATGACAAGGCTACCATCCCTTAGAGTAATAAAAATCACGGCAATAGACTACCTTTCATAATGACAAGGCTATCATCCATTGGAATAACAAAAATATCGTACATAAACTACCTTCCATAATGACTAGGCTACCATCCATTGGAGTAACAAAGATATCGACAATAGACTACCTTCCATAACGACAAGGCTACAATCCATTCTAGTAACAAAAATCTCGACAACAGACTACCTTACCTAATGACAAGGCTACCATCCATTGTAGTGACAAAAATCTCGACATTATACTACCTTCTATAATGACAATGCTACCATCCATTGGAATAACAAAAATCTCGACAACAGACTACCTTCCATATGGACAAGGCTACCATCCCTTAGAGTAACAAAAATCTTGACAATAGACTACCTTCCATAATGACAAGGCTACCATCCATTATAGTGACAAAAATCTCGATAATATACTACCTTCTATAATGACAACGCTACCATCCAATGGAATAACAAAAATCTCGACAACAGACTACGTTCCATAATGACAAGGCTACCATCCAATATAGTGACAAAAATCTCGACAATATATTACCTTCTATAATGACCAGGCTACCATCCATTGGAGTAACAAAAATCTCGACAACAGACTACCTTCCATAATGACAAGGCTACCATCCATTGGAGTAACTAAAATCTCGTACACAAACTACCTTCCATAATGACTAGGCTACCATCCATTGGAGTAACAAAGATATCGACATCAGTCTATCTTCTATAACGACAAGGCTACAATCCATTGTAGTAACAAAAATCTCGACAACAGACTACCTTCCATAATGACAAGGCTACCATCCATTGGAGTAACAAAAATCACGACGATAGACTACCTTCCATAATAATAAGGCTACCATCCATTGGAATAACAAAGATATCGACAATAGACTATCTTCCATAACGACAAGGCTACAATCCATTGTAGTAACAAAAATCTCGACAACAGACTACCTTCCATAATGACAAGGCTACCATCCATTGTAGTGACAAAAATACTGATACTATACTACCTTCTATAATGACAACGCTACCATCCATTGGAATAACAAAAATCTCGATGACAGACTACGTTCCATAATAGCAAGGCTACCATCCCTTAGAGTAACAAATATCTCGACAACAGACCACCTTCCATAATGACAAGGCTACCATCCATTGGAGTAACAAAAATCACGACAATAGACAACCTTCCATAATGACAGGGCTACCATCCATTGGAATAACAAAAATATCGACAACACACTACCTTCCATAATGACAAGGCTACCATGCAATGGAGTAACAAAAATCTCGGCAATAGACTACCTTCCATAATGACAAGGCTACCATCCCTTAGAGTAAAAAAAATATCAACAACAGACTACCTTCCATAATGACAAGGCTACCATCCATTGGAGTAACAAAGATATTAACAACATACTACCTTCCATAATGTCAAGACTACCATCCATTGGAGTAACTAAAATCACGACAATAGACTACCTTTCATAATGACAAAGCTATCATCCATTGGAATAACAAAAATATAGTACAGAAACTACCTTCCATAATGACTAGGCTACCATCCATTGGAGTAACAAAGTTATCGACAACAGACTACCTTCCATAACGACAAGGCTACAATCCATTCTAGTAACAAAAATCTCGACAACAGACTACCTTACCTAATGACAAGGCTACCATCCATTGTAGTGACAAAAATCTCGACAATATACTACCTTCTATAATGACAATGCTACCATCCATTGGAATAACAAAAATCTCAACAACAGACTACCTTCCATATGGACAAGGCTACCATCCCTTAGAGTAACAAAAATCTTGACAAAAGACTACCTTCTATAATGAAAAGGCTACCATCCATTGGAGAAACAAAGATATCGATAACATACTACCTTCCATAATGGCAAGGCTACCATCCATTGGAGTAACAAAAATCATGACAATAGACTACCTTCCATATGGACAACTCTACCAACTATTGGAATAACAAAAATATCGACAACAATACCTTCCATAATGACAAGGCTACCATGCAATGGAGTAACAAAAATATCGGCAATAGACTACCTTACATAATGACAAGGGTACAATCATTGGAGTAACCAAAATATCAACAAGAGACTACCTTCCATAATTACAAGGCTACAATCCATTGGAGTATAAAAAATCTCGACAACAGACTACCTTTCATAATGTAAAGGCTATGATCCATTAAAGTAACTAAAATCTCGTACACAAAGTACCTTCCAAAATGACTAGGCTACCATCCATTGGACTAACAAACATATCCACCACAAACTACCTTCCATAACGACAAGGCTACCATCCATTGTAGTAACAAAAATCTTGACAATTGACTACCTTCCATAATGAAAAGGCTACCATCCATTGTAGTGACAAAAATCTCGATAATATACTACCTTCTATAATGACAACGCTACCATCCAATGGAATAACAAAAATCTCGACAACAGACTACGTTCCATAATGACAAGGCTACCATCCAATATAGTGACAAAAATCTCGACAATATATTACCTTCTATAATGACAAGGCTACCATCCATTGGAGTAACAAAAATCTCGACAATAGACTACCTTACATAATGACAAGGCTACCATCCATTGGAGTAACTAAAATCTCGTACACAAACTACCTTCCATAATGACTAGGCTACCATCCATTGGAGTAACAAAGATATCGAAAACAGACTATCTTCTATAACGACAAGGCTACAATCCATTATAGTAACAAAAATCTCGACAACAGACTACCTTCCATAATGACAAGGCTACCATCCATTGGAGTAACAAAAATCACGACAATAGACTACCTTCCATAATAATAAGGCTACCATCCATTGGAATAACAAAGATATCGACAACAGACTATCTTCCATAACGACAAGGCTACAATCCATTGTAGTAACAAAAATATCGATAATATACTACCTTCTATAATGACAACGCTACCATCCATTAGAATAACAAAAATCTCGATAAAATACTACGTTCCATAACGGCAAGGCTACCATCCCTTAGAGTAACAAATATCTCGACAACAGACCACCTTACATAATGACAAGGCTACCATCCATTGGAGTAACAAAAATCACGACAAGAGACTACCTTCCATAATGACTGCGCTACCATCGATTGGAATAACAAAAATATCGACAACACACTACCTTCCATAATGACAAGGCTACCATGCAATGGAGTAACAAAAATCTCGGCAATAGACTACTTTCCATAATGACAAGGCTATCATCCCTTAGAGTAAAAAAAATATCGACAACTGACTACCTTCCATAATGACAAGGCTACCATCCATTGGAGTAACAAAGATATCGACAACATACTACCTTCTATAATGTCAAGGCTACCATCCCTTAGAGTAATAAAAATCACGACAATAGACTACCTTTCATAATGACAAGGCTACCATCTATTGGAATAACAAAAATATCGTACACAAACTACCTTCCATAATGACTTGGCTACCATCCATTGGAGTAACAAAGATATCGACAACCAACTACCTTCCATAACGACAAGGCTACAATCCATTGTAGTAACAAAAATCTTGACAACAGACTACCTTCCATAATGACAAGGCTACCATCCATTGTAGTGACAAAAATCTTGATAATATACTACCTTCTATAATGACAACGCTACCATCCAATGGAATAACAAAAATCTCGACAACAGACTACGTTCCATAATGACAAGGCTACCATCCAATATAGTGACAAAAATCTCGACAATATATTACCTTCCATAATGACAAGGCTACCATGCAATGGAGTAACAAAAATCTCGGCAATAGACTACCTTCCATAATGACTAGGCTACCATCCATTGGAGTAACAAAGATATCGACAACAGACTATCTTCTATAACGACAAGGCTACAATCCATTATAGTAACAAAAATCTCGACAACAGACTACCTTCCATAATGACAAGGCTACCATCCATTGGAGTAACAAAAATCACGACAATAGACTACCTTCCATAATAATAAGGCTACCATCCATTGGAATAACAAAGATATCGACAACAGACTATCTTCCATAACGACAAGGCTACAATCCATTGTAGTAACAAAAATCTCGACAACAGACTACCTTCCATAATGACAAGGCTACCATCCATTGTAGTGACAAAAATATCGATAATATACTACCTTCTATAATGACAACGCTACCATCCATTAGAATAACAAAAATCTCGATAAAATACTACGTTCCATAACGGCAAGGCTACCATCTCTTAGAGTAACAAATATCTCGACAACAGACCACCTTACATAATGACAAGGCTACCATCCATTGGAGTAACAAAAATCATGACAAGAGGCTACCTTCCATAATGACAGGGCTAACATCGATTGGAATAACAAAAATATCGACAACACACTACCTTCCATAATGACAAGGCTACCATGCAATGGAGTAACAAAAATCTCGGCAATAGACTACTTTCCATAATGACAAGGCTATAATCCCTTAGAGTAAAAAAAATATCGACAACAGGCTACCTTCCATAATGACAAGGCTACCATCCATTGGAGTAACAAAGATATCGACAACATACTACCTTCTATAATGTCAAGGCTACCATCCCTTAGAGTAATAAAAATCACGACAATAGACTACCTTTCATAATGACAAGGCTATCATCCATTGGAATAAAAAAAATATCGTAAACAAACTACCTTCCATAATGACTTGGCTACCATCCATTGGAGTAACAAAGATATCGACAACCGACTACCTTCCATAACGACAAGGCTACAATCCATTCCAGTAACAAAAATCTCGACAACAGACTACCTTATCTAATGACAAGGCTACCATCCATTGTAGTGACAAAAATCTCGACAATAGACTACCTTCTATAATGACAAGGCTACCATCCATTGGAGAAACAAAGATATCGATAACATACTACCTTCCATAATGGCAAGGCTACCATCCATTGGAGTAACAAAAATCATGACAACAGACTACCTTCCATAATGACAAGGCTACCTTCTATTGGAATAACAAAAATATTGACAACACACTACCTTCCATAATGACAAGGCTACCATGCAATGGAGTAACAAAAATCTCGGCAATAGACTACCTTCCATAATGACAAGGGTACCATCATTGGAGTAACCAAAATATCAACAAGAGACTACCTTCCATAATTACAACGCTACAATCCATTGGAGTATAAAAAATCTCGACAACAGACTACCTTTCATAATGACAACGCTACCATCCATTAAAGTAACTAAAATCTCGTACATAAACTACCTTCCATAATGACTAGGCTACCATCCATTGGACTAACAAAGATATCGACAACAAACTATCTTCCATAACGACAAGGCTACAATCCATTGTAGTAACAAAAATCTTGACAACAGACTACCTTCCATAATGACAAGGCTACCATCCATTGTAGTGACAAAAATCTCGATAATATACTACCTTCTATAATGAGAACGCTACCATCCAATGGAATAACAAAAATCTCGACAACAGACTACGTTCCATAATGACAAGGCTACCATCCAATATAGTGACAAAAATCTCGACAATATATTACCTTCCATAATGACAAGGCTACCATGCAATGGAGTAACAAAAATCTCGGCAATAGACTACCTTCCATAATGACAAGGCTACCATCCCTTAGAGTAAAAAAAATATCGACAACAGACTACCTTCCATAATGACAAGGCTACCATCCATTGGAGTAACAAAGATATTGACAACATACTACCTTCCATAATGTCTAGGCTACCATCCCTTAGAGTAATAAAAATCACGACAATAGACTACCTTTCATAATGACAAGGCTATCATCCATTGGAATAACAAAAATATCGACAACAGACTACCTTCCATAACGACAAGGCTACAATCCATTCTAGTAACAAAAATCTCGACAACAGACTACCTTATCTAATGACAAGGCTACCATCCATTGTAGTGACAAAAATCTCGACAATAGACTACCTTCTATAATGACAAGGCTACCATCCATTGGAGAAACAAAGATATCGATAACATACTACCTTCCATAATGGCAAGGCTACCATCCATTGGAGTAACAAAAATCATGACAACAGACTACCTTCCATAATGACAAGGCTACCATCTATTGGAATAACAAAAATATCGATAACACACTACCTTCCATAATGACAAGGCTACCATGCAATGGAGTAACAAAAATCTCGGCAATAGGCTACCTTCCATAATGACAAGGGTACCATCATTGGAGTAACCAAAATATCAACAAGAGACTACCTTCCATAATTACAAGGCAACAATCCATTGGAGTATAAAAAATCTCGACAACAGACTACCTTTCATAATGACAAGGCTACCATCCATTAAAGTAACTAAAATCTCGTACACAAACTACCTTCCATAATGACTAGGCTACCATCCATTGGACTAACAAAGATATCGACAACAAACTACCTTCCATAACGACAAGGCTACAATCCATTGTAGTAACAAAAATCTTGACAACAGACTACCTTCCATAATGACAAGGCTACCATCCATTGTAGTGACAAAAATCTCGATAATATACTACCTTCTATAATGACAACGCTACCATCCAATGGAATAACAAAAATCTCGACAACAGACTACGTTCCATAATGACAAGGCTACCATCCAATATAGTGACAAAAATCTCGACAATATATTACCTTCCATAATGACAAGGCTACCATGCAATGGAGTAACAAAAATCTCGGCAATAGACTACCTTCCATAATGACAAGGCTACCATCCCTTAGAGTAAAAAAAATATCGACAACAGACTACCTTCCATAATGACAAGGCTACCATCCATTGGAGTAACAAAGATATCGACAACATACTACCTTCTATAATGTCTAGGCTACCATCCCTTAGAGTAATAAAAATCACGACAATAGACTACCTTTCATAATGACAAGGCTATCATCCATTGGAATAACAAAAATATCGACAACAGACTACCTTCCATAACGACAAGGCTACAATCCATTCTAGTAACAAAAATCTCGACAACAGACTACCTTACCTAATGACAAGTCTACCATCCATTGTAGTGACAAAAATCTCGACAATATACTACCTTCTATAAAGACAATGCTACCATCCATTGGAATAACAAAAATCTCGACAACAAACTACCTTCCATATGGACAAGGCTACCATCCCTTAGAGTAACAAAAATCTCGACAATAGACTACCTTCTATAATGACAAGGCTACCATCCATTGGAGAAACAAAGATATCGATAACATTCTACCTTCCATAATGGCAAGGCTACCATCCATTGGAGTAACAAAAATCATGACAACAAACTACCTTCCATAATGACAAGGCTACCATCTATTGGAATAACAAAAATATCGACAACACACAACCTTCCATAATGACAAGGCTACCATGCAATGGAGTAACAAAAATCTCGGCAATAGACTACCTTCCATAATGACAAGGGTACCATCATTGGAGTAACCAAAATATCAACAATAGACTACCTTCCATAATTACAAGGCTACAATCCATTGGAGTATAAAAAATCTCGACAACAGACTACCTTTCATAATGACAAGGCTACCATCCATTAAAGTAACTAAAATCTCGTACACAAACTACCTTCCATAATGACTAGGCTACCATCCATTGGACTAACAAAGATATCGACAAGAAACTACCTTCCATAACGACAAGGCTACAATCCATTGTAGTAACAAAAATCATGACAACAGACTACCTTCCATAATGACTAGGCTACCATCCATTGTAGTGACAAAAATCATGATAATATACTACCTTCTATAATGACAACGCTACCATCCAATGGAATAACAAAAATCTCGACAACAGACTACGTACCATAATGACAAGGCTACCATCCAATATAGTGACAAAAATCTCGACAATATATTACCTTCTATAATGATAAGGCTACCATCCATTGGAGTAACAAAAATCTCGACAACAGACTACCTTCCATAATGACAAGGCTACCATCCATTGGAGTAACTAAAATCTCGTACACAAACTACCTTCCATAATGACTAGGCTACCATCCATTGGAGTAACAAAGATATCGACAACAGACTATCTTCTATAACGACAAGGCTACAATCCATTGTAGTAACAAAAATCTAGACAACAGACTACCTTCCATAATGACAAGGCTACCATCCATTGGAGTAACAAAAATCACGACAATAGACTAGCTTCCATAATAATAAGGCTACCATCCATTGGAATAACAAAGATATCGAAAACAGACTATCTTCCATAACGACAAGGCTACAATCCATTGTAGTAACAAAAATCTCGACAACAGACTACCTTCCATAATTACAAGGCTACCATCCATTGTAGTGAAAAAAATATCGATAATATACTACCATCTATAATGACAACGCTACCATCCATTGGAATAACAAAAATCTCGATAACAGACTACGTTCCATAATGGCAAGGCTACCATCCCTTAGAGTAACAAATATCTCGACAACAGACCACCTTACATAGTGACAAGGCTACCATCCATTGGAGTAACAAAAATCACGACAAGAGACTACCTTCCATAATGACAGGGCTACCATCCATTGGAATAACAAAAATATCGACAACACACTACCTTCCATAATGACAAGGCTACCATGCAATAGAGTAACAAAAATCTCGGCAATAGACTACCTTCCATAATGACAAGGCTACCACCCCTTAGAGTAAAAAAAATATCGACAGCAGACTACCTTACATAATGACAAGGCTACCATCCATTGGAGTAACAAAGATATCGACAACATACTACCTTCCATAATGATAAAGCTACCATCCCTTAGAGTAATAAAAATCACGAAAATAGACTACCTTTCATAATGACAAGGCTATCATCCATTGGAATAACAAAAATATCATACACAAACTACCTTCCATAATGACTAGGCTACCATCCATTGGAGTAACAAAGATATCGACAATAGACTACCTTCCATAACGACAAGGCTACAATCCATTCTAGTAACAAAAATCTCGACAACAGACTACCTTACCTAATGACAAGGCTACCATCCATTGTAGTGACAAAAATCTCGACAATATACTACCTTTTATAATGACAATGCTACCATCCATTGGAATAACAAAGATATCGACAACACACTACCTTCCATAATGACAAGGCTACCATGCAATAGAGTAACAAAAACCTCGACAATAGACTACCTTCTATAATGACAAGGCTACCATCAATTGGAGAAACAAAGATATTGATAACATACTACCTTCCATAATGGCAAGGCTACCATCCATTGGAGTAACAAAAATCATGACAACAAACTACCTTCCATAATGACAAGGCTACCATCTATTGGAATAACAAAAATATCGATAACACACTACCTTCCATAATGACAAGGCTACCATGCAATGGAGTAACAAAAATCTCGGCAATAGACTACCTTCCATAATGACAAGGGTACCATCATTGGAGTAACCAAAATATCAACAATAGACTACCTTCCATAATTACAAGGCTACAATCCATTGGAGTATAAAAAATCTCGACAACAGACTACCTTTCATAATGACAAGGCTACCATCCATTAAAGTAACTAAAATCTCGTACACAAACTACCTTCCATAATGACTAGGCTACCATCCATTGGACTAACAAAGATATCGACAACAAACTACCTTCCATAACGACAAGGCTACAATCCATTGTAGTAACAAAAATCTTGACAACAGACTACCTTCCATAATGACAAGGCTACCATCCATTGTAGTGACAAAAATCTCGATAATATACTACCTTCTATAATGACAACGCTACCATCCAATGGAATAACAAAAATCTCGACAACAGACTACGTTCCATAATGACAAGGCTACCATCCAATATAGTGACAAAAATCTCGACAATATATTACCTTCCATAATGACAAGGCTACCATGCAATGGAGTAACAAAAATCTCGGCAATAGACTACCTTCCATAATGACAAGGCTACCATCCCTTAGAGTAAAAAAAATATCGACAACAGACTACCTTCCATAATGACAAGGCTACCATCCATTGGAGTAACAAAGATATCGACAACATACTACCTTCTATAATGTCTAGGCTACCATCCCTTAGAGTAATAAAAATCACGACAATAGACTACCTTTCATAATGACAAGGCTATCATCCATTGGAATAACAAAAATATCGACAACAGACTACCTTCCATAACGACAAGGCTACAATCCATTCTAGTAACAAAAATCTCGACAACAGACTACCTTACCTAATGACAAGTCTACCATCCATTGTAGTGACAAAAATCTCGACAATATACTACCTTCTATAAAGACAATGCTACCATCCATTGGAATAACAAAAATCTCGACAACAAACTACCTTCCATATGGACAAGGCTACCATCCCTTAGAGTAACAAAAATCTCGACAATAGACTACCTTCTATAATGACAAGGCTACCATCCATTGGAGAAACAAAGATATCGATAACATTCTACCTTCCATAATGGCAAGGCTACCATCCATTGGAGTAACAAAAATCATGACAACAAACTACCTTCCATAATGACAAGGCTACCATCTATTGGAATAACAAAAATATCGACAACACACAACCTTCCATAATGACAAGGCTACCATGCAATGGAGTAACAAAAATCTCGGCAATAGACTACCTTCCATAATGACAAGGGTACCATCATTGGAGTAACCAAAATATCAACAATAGACTACCTTCCATAATTACAAGGCTACAATCCATTGGAGTATAAAAAATCTCGACAACAGACTACCTTTCATAATGACAAGGCTACCATCCATTAAAGTAACTAAAATCTCGTACACAAACTACCTTCCATAATGACTAGGCTACCATCCATTGGACTAACAAAGATATCGACAAGAAACTACCTTCAATAACGACAAGGCTACAATCCATTGTAGTAACAAAAATCATGACAACAGACTACCTTCCATAATGACTAGGCTACCATCCATTGTAGTGACAAAAATCATGATAATATACTACCTTCTATAATGACAACGCTACCATCCAATGGAATAACAAAAATCTCGACAACAGACTACGTACCATAATGACAAGGCTACCATCCAATATAGTGACAAAAATCTCGACAATATATTACCTTCTATAATGATAAGGCTACCATCCATTGGAGTAACAAAAATCTCGACAACAGACTACCTTCCATAATGACAAGGCTACCATCCATTGGAGTAACTAAAATCTCGTACACAAACTACCTTCCATAATGACTAGGCTACCATCCATTGGAGTAACAAAGATATCGACAACAGACTATCTTCTATAACGACAAGGCTACAATCCATTGTAGTAACAAAAATCTAGACAACAGACTACCTTCCATAATGACAAGGCTACCATCCATTGGAGTAACAAAAATCACGACAATAGACTAGCTTCCATAATAATAAGGCTACCATCCATTGGAATAACAAAGATATCGAAAACAGACTATCTTCCATAACGACAAGGCTACAATCCATTGTAGTAACAAAAATCTCGACAACAGACTACCTTCCATAATTACAAGGCTACCATCCATTGTAGTGAAAAAAATATCGATAATATACTACCATCTATAATGACAACGCTACCATCCATTGGAATAACAAAAATCTCGATAACAGACTACGTTCCATAATGGCAAGGCTACCATCCCTTAGAGTAACAAATATCTCGACAACAAACCACCTTACATAGTGACAAGGCTACCATCCATTGGAGTAACAAAAATCACGACAAGAGACTACCTTCCATAATGACAGGGCTACCATCCATTGGAATAACAAAAATATCGACAACACACTACCTTCCATAATGACAAGGCTACCATGCAATAGAGTAACAAAAATCTCGGCAATAGACTACCTTCCATAATGACAAGGCTACCACCCCTTAGAGTAAAAAAAATATCGACAGCAGACTACCTTACATAATGACAAGGCTACCATCCATTGGAGTAACAAAGATATCGACAACATACTACCTTCCATAATGATAAAGCTACCATCCCTTAGAGTAATAAAAATCACGAAAATAGACTACCTTTCATAATGACAAGGCTATCATCCATTGGAATAACAAAAATATCATACACAAACTACCTTCCATAATGACTAGGCTACCATCCATTGGAGTAACAAAGATATCGACAATAGACTACCTTCCATAACGACAAGGCTACAATCCATTCTAGTAACAAAAATCTCGACAACAGACTACCTTACCTAATGACAAGGCTACCATCCATTGTAGTGACAAAAATCTCGACAATATACTACCTTTTATAATGACAATGCTACCATCCATTGGAATAACAAAGATATCGACAACACACTACCTTCCATAATGACAAGGCTACCATGCAATAGAGTAACAAAAATCTCGACAATAGACTACCTTCTATAATGACAAGGCTACCATCAATTGGAGAAACAAAGATATTGATAACATACTACCTTCCATAATGGCAAGGCTACCATCCATTGGAGTAACAAAAATCATGACAACAAACTACCTTCCATAATGACAAGGCTACCATCTATTGGAATAACAAAAATATCGACAACACACTACCTTCCATAATGACAAGGCTACCATGCAATGGAGTAACAAAAATCTCGGCAATAGACTACCTTCCATAATGACAAGGGTACCATCATTGGAGTAACCAAAATATCAACAATAGACTACCTTCCATAATTACAAGGCTACAATCCATTGGAGTATAAAAAATCTCGACAACAGACTACCTTTCATAATGACAAGGCTACCATCCATTAAAGTAACTAAAATCTCGTACACAAACTACCTTCCATAATGACTAGGCTACCATCCATTGGACTAACAAAGATATCGACAACAAACTACCTTCCATAACGACAAGGCTACAATCCATTGTAGTAACAAAAATCATGACAACAGACTACCTTCCATAATGACAAGGCTACCATCCATTGTAGTGACAAAAATCACGATAATATACTACCTTCTATAATGACAACGCTACCATCCAATGGATTAACAAAAATCTCGACAACAGACTACGTACCATAATGACAAGGCTACCATCCAATATAGTGACAAAAATCTCGACAATATATTACCTTCTATAATGACAAGGCTACCATCCATTGGAGTAACAAAAATCTCGACAACAGACTACCTTCCATAATGACAAGGCTACCATCCATTGGAGTAACTAAAATCTCGTACACAAACTACCTTCCATAATGACTAGGCTACCATCCATTGGAGTAACAAAGATATCGACAACAGACTATCTTCTATAACGACAAGGCTACAATCCATTGTAGTAACAAAAATCTAGAAAACAGACTACCTTCCATAATGACAAGGCTACCATCCATTGGAGTAACAAAAATCACGACAATAGACTACCTTCCATAATAATAAGGCTACCATCCATTGGAATAACAAAGATATCGAAAACAGACTATCTTCCATAACGACAAGGCTACAATCCATTGTAGTAACAAAAATCTCGACAACAGACTACCTTCCATAATTACAAGGCTACCATCCGTTGTAGTGAAAAAAATATCGATAATATACTACCATCTATAATGACAACGCTACCATCCATTGGAATAACAAAAATCTCGATAACAGACTACGTTCCATAATGGCAAGGCTACCATCCCTTAGAGTAACAAATATCTCGACAACAGACCACCTTACATAGTGACAAGGCTACCATCCATTGGAGTAACAAAAATCACGACAAGAGACTACCTTCCATAATGACAGGGCTACCATCCATTGGAATAACAAAAATATCGACAACACACTACCTTCCATAATGACAAGGCTACCATGCAATAGAGTAACAAAAATCTCGGCAATAGACTACCTTCCATAATGACAAGGCTACCATCCCTTAGAGTAAAAAAAATATTGACAGCAGACTACCTTTCATAATGACAAGGCTACCATCCATTGGAGTAACAAAGATATCGACAACATACTACCTTCCATAATGATAAGGCTACCATCCCTTAGAGTAATAAAAATCACGACAATAGACTACCTTTCATAATGACAAGGCTATCATCCATTGGAATAACAAAAATATCATACACAAACTACCTTCCATAATGACTAGGCTACCATCCATTGGAGTAACAAAGATATCGACAATAGACTACCTTCCATAACGACAAGGCTACAATCCATTCTAGTAACAAAAATCTCGACAACAGACTACCTTACCTAATGACAAGGCTACCATCCATTGTAGTGACAAAAATCTCGACAATATACTACCTTTTATAATGACAATGCTACCATCCATTGGAATAACAAAAATCTCGACAACATACTACCTTCCATATGGACATGGATACCATCCCTTAGAGTAACAAAAATCTCAACAATAGACTACCTTCTATAATGACAAGGCTACCATCAATTAGAGAAACAAAGATATTGATAACATACTACTTTCCATAATGGCAAGGCTACCATCCATTGGAGTAACAAAAATCATGACAACAAACTACCTTCCATAATGACAAGGCTACCATCTATTGGAATAACAAAAATATCGTCAACACATTACCTTCCTTAATGACAAGGTTACCATGCAATGGAGTAACAAAAATCTCAGCAATAGACTACCTTCCATAATGATAAGGGTACCATCATTGGAGTAACCAAAATATCAACAAGAGAGTACCTTCCATAATTACAAGGCTACAATCCATTGGAGTATAAAAAATCTCGACAACAGACTACCTTTCATAATGACAAGGCTACCATCCATTAAAGTAACTAAAATCTCGTACACAAACTACCTTCCATAATGACTAGGCTACCATCCATTGGACTAACAAAGATATCGACAACAAACTACCTTCCATAACAACAAGGCTACAATCCATTGTAGTAACAAAAATCTTGACAACAGACTACCTTCCATAATAACAAGGCTACCATCCATTATAGTGACAAAAATCTCGATAATATACTACCTTCTATAATGACAACGCTACCATCCAATGGAATAACAAAAATCTCAAGAACAGACTACGTTCCATAATGACAAGGCTACCATCCAATATAGTGACAAAAATCTCGACAATATATTACCTTCTATAATGACAAGGCTACCATCCATTGGAGTAACAAAAATCTCGACAACAGACTACCTTCCATAATGACAAGGCTACCATCAATTGGAGTAACTAAAATATCGTACACAAACTACCATCCATAATGACTAGGCTACCATCCATTGGAGTAACAAAGATATCGACAACAAACTATCTTCTATAACGACAAGGCTACAATCCATTGTAGTAACAAAAATCTCGACAACAGACTACCTTCTATAATGACAAGGCTACCATCCATTGGAGTAACAAAAATCACTACAATAGACTACCTTCCATAATAATAAGGCTACCATCCATTGGAATAACAAAGATATCAACAACAGACTATCTTCCATAACGACAAGGCTACAATCCATTGTAGTAACAAAAATCTCGACAACAGACTACCTTCCATAATGACAAGGCTCCCATCCATTGTAGTGAAAAAAATATCGATAATATACTACCTTCTATAATGACAACGCTACCATCCATTGGAATAACAAAAATCCCGATAACAGACTACGTTCCATAATGGCAAGGCTACCATCCCTTAGAGTAACAAATATCTCGACAACGGACCACCTTACATAATGACAAGGATACCATCCATTGGAGTAACAACAATCACGACAAGAGACTACCTTCCATAATGACAGGGCTATCATCCATTGGAATAACAAAAATATCGATAATACACTACCTTCCATAATGACAAGGCTACCATGCAATGGAGTAACAAAAAATCTCGGCAATATATTACCTTCCATAATGACAAGGCTACCATGCAATAGAGTAACAAAAATCTCGGCAATAGACTACCTTCCATAATGACAAGGCTACCATCCCTTAGAGTAAAAAAAATATCGACAACAGACTACCTTCCATAATGACAAGGCTACCATCCATTGGAGTAACAAAGATATTGACAACATACTACCTTCCATAATGTCTAGGCTACCATCCCTTAGAGTAATAAAAATCACGACAATAGACTACCTTTCATAATGACAAGGCTATCATCCATTGGAATAACAAAAATATCGACAACAGACTACCTTCCATAACGACAAGGCTACAATCCATTCTAGTAACAAAAATCTCGACAACAGACTACCTTATCTAATGACAAGGCTACCATCCGTTGTAGTGACAAAAATCTCGACAATAGACTACCTTCTATAATGACAAGGCTACCATCCATTGGAGAAACAAAGATATCGATAACATACTACCTTCCATAATGGCAAGGCTACCATCCATTGGAGTAACAAAAATCATGACAACAGACTACCTTCCATAATGACAAGGCTACCATCTATTGGAATAACAAAAATATCGATAACACACTACCTTCCATAATGACAAGGCTACCATGCAATGGAGTAACAAAAATCTCGGCAATAGGCTACCTTCCATAATGACAAGGGTACCATCATTGGAGTAACCAAAATATCAACAAGAGACTACCTTCCATAATTACAAGGCTACAATCCATTGGAGTATAAAAAATCTCGACAACAGACTACCTTTCATAATGACAAGGCTACCATCCATTAAAGTAACTAAAATCTCGTACACAAACTACCTTCCATAATGACTAGGCTACCATCCATTGGACTAACAAAGATATCGACAACAAACTACCTTCCATAACGACAAGGCTACAATCCATTGTAGTAACAAAAATCTTGACAACAGACTACCTTCCATAATGACAAGGCTACCATCCATTGTAGTGACAAAAATCTCGATAATATACTACCTTCTATAATGACAACGCTACCATCCAATGGAATAACAAAAATCTCGACAACAGACTACGTTCCATAATGACAAGGCTACCATCCAATATAGTGACAAAAATCTCGACATTATATTACCTTCCATAATGACAAGGCTACCATGCAATGGAGTAACAAAAATCTCGGCAATAGACTACCTTCCATAATGACAAGGCTACCATCCCTTAGAGTAAAAAAAATATCGACAACAGACTACCTTCCATAATGACAAGGCTACCATCCATTGGAGTAACAAAGATATCGACAACATACTACCTTCTATAATGTCTAGGCTACCATCCCTTAGAGTAATAAAAATCACGACAATAGACTACCTTTCATAATGACAAGGCTATCATCCATTGGAATAACAAAAATATCGACAACAGACTACCTTCCATAACGACAAGGCTACAATCCATTCTAGTAACAAAAATCTCGACAACAGACTACCTTACCTAATGACAAGGCTACCATCCATTGTAGTGACAAAAATCTCGACAATATACTACCTTCTATAAAGACAATGCTACCATCCATTGGAATAACAAAAATCTCGACAACAAACTACCTTCCATATGGACAAGGCTACCATCCCTTAGAGTAACAAAAATCTCGACAATAGACTACCTTCTATAATGACAAGGCTACCATCCATTGGAGAAACAAAGATATCGATAACATTCTACCTTCCATAATGGCAAGGCTACCATCCATTGGAGTAACAAAAATCATGACAACAAACTACCTTCCATAATGACAAGGCTACCATCTATTGGAATAACAAAAATATCGACAACACACAACCTTCCATAATGACAAGGCTACCATGCAATGGAGTAACAAAAATCTCGGCAATAGACTACCTTCCATAATGACAAGGGTACCATCCATTGGAGTAACTAAAATCTCGTACACAAACTACCTTCCATAATGACTAGGCTACCATCCATTGGAGTAACAAAGATATCGACAACAGACTATCTTCTATAACGACAAGGCTACAATCCATTGTAGTAACAAAAATCTAGACAACAGACTACCTTCCATAATGACAAGGCTACCATCCATTGGAGTAACAAAAATCACGACAATAGACTAGCTTCCATAATAATAAGGCTACCATCCATTGGAATAACAAAGATATCGAAAACAGACTATCTTCCATAACGACAAGGCTACAATCCATTGTAGTAACAAAAATCTCGACAACAGACTACCTTCCATAATTACAAGGCTACCATCCATTGTAGTGAAAAAAATATCGATAATATACTACCATCTATAATGACAACGCTACCATCCATTGGAATAACAAAAATCTCGATAACAGACTACGTTCCATAATGGCAAGGCTACCATCCCTTAGAGTAACAAATATCTCGACAACAGACCACCTTACATAGTGACAAGGCTACCATCCATTGGAGTAACAAAAATCACGACAAGAGACTACCTTCCATAATGACAGGGCTACCATCCATTGGAATAACAAAAATATCGACAACACACTACCTTCCATAATGACAAGGCTACCATGCAATAGAGTAACAAAAATCTCGGCAATAGACTACCTTCCATAATGACAAGGCTACCACCCCTTAGAGTAAAAAAAATATCGACAGCAGACTACCTTACATAATGACAAGGCTACCATCCATTGGAGTAACAAAGATATCGACAACATACTACCTTCCATAATGATAAAGCTACCATCCCTTAGAGTAATAAAAATCACGAAAATAGACTACCTTTCATAATGACAAGGCTATCATCCATTGGAATAACAAAAATATCATACACAAACTACCTTCCATAATGACTAGGCTACCATCCATTGGAGTAACAAAGATATCGACAATAGACTACCTTCCATAACGACAAGGCTACAATCCATTCTAGTAACAAAAATCTCGACAACAGACTACCTTACCTAATGACAAGGCTACCATCCATTGTAGTGACAAAAATCTCGACAATATACTACCTTTTATAATGACAATGCTACCATCCATTGGAATAACAAAGATATCGACAACACACTACCTTCCATAATGACAAGGCTACCATGCAATAGAGTAACAAAAATCTCGACAATAGACTACCTTCTATAATGACAAGGCTACCATCAATTGGAGAAACAAAGATATTGATAACATACTACCTTCCATAATGGCAAGGCTACCATCCATTGGAGTAACAAAAATCATGACAACAAACTACCTTCCATAATGACAAGGCTACCATCTATTGGAATAACAAAAATATCGACAACACACTACCTTCCATAATGACAAGGCTACCATGCAATGGAGTAACAAAAATCTCGGCAATAGACTACCTTCCATAATGACAAGGGTACCATCATTGGAGTAACCAAAATATCAACAATAGACTACCTTCCATAATTACAAGGCTACAATCCATTGGAGTATAAAAAATCTCGACAACAGACTACCTTTCATAATGACAAGGCTACCATCCATTAAAGTAACTAAAATCTCGTACACAAACTACCTTCCATAATGACTAGGCTACCATCCATTGGACTAACAAAGATATCGACAACAAACTACCTTCCATAACGACAAGGCTACAATCCATTGTAGTAACAAAAATCATGACAACAGACTACCTTCCATAATGACAAGGCTACCATCCATTGTAGTGACAAAAATCACGATAATATACTACCTTCTATAATGACAACGCTACCATCCAATGGATTAACAAAAATCTCGACAACAGACTACGTACCATAATGACAAGGCTACCATCCAATATAGTGACAAAAATCTCGACAATATATTACCTTCTATAATGACAAGGCTACCATCCATTGGAGTAACAAAAATCTCGACAACAGACTACCTTCCATAATGACAAGGCTACCATCCATTGGAGTAACTAAAATCTCGTACACAAACTACCTTCCATAATGACTAGGCTACCATCCATTGGAGTAACAAAGATATCGACAACAGACTATCTTCTATAACGACAAGGCTACAATCCATTGTAGTAACAAAAATCTAGAAAACAGACTACCTTCCATAATGACAAGGCTACCATCCATTGGAGTAACAAAAATCACGACAATAGACTACCTTCCATAATAATAAGGCTACCATCCATTGGAATAACAAAGATATCGAAAACAGACTATCTTCCATAACGACAAGGCTACAATCCATTGTAGTAACAAAAATCTCGACAACAGACTACCTTCCATAATTACAAGGCTACCATCCGTTGTAGTGAAAAAAATATCGATAATATACTACCATCTATAATGACAACGCTACCATCCATTGGAATAACAAAAATCTCGATAACAGACTACGTTCCATAATGGCAAGGCTACCATCCCTTAGAGTAACAAATATCTCGACAACAGACCACCTTACATAGTGACAAGGCTACCATCCATTGGAGTAACAAAAATCACGACAAGAGACTACCTTCCATAATGACAGGGCTACCATCCATTGGAATAACAAAAATATCGACAACACACTACCTTCCATAATGACAAGGCTACCATGCAATAGAGTAACAAAAATCTCGGCAATAGACTACCTTCCATAATGACAAGGCTACCATCCCTTAGAGTAAAAAAAATATCGACAGCAGACTACCTTCCATAATGACAAGGCTACCATCCATTGGAGTAACAAAGATATCGACAACATACTACCTTCCATAATGATAAGGCTACCATCCCTTAGAGTAATAAAAATCACGACAATAGACTACCTTTCATAATGACAAGGCTATCATCCATTGGAATAACAAAAATATCATACACAAACTACCTTCCATAATGACTAGGCTACCATCCATTGGAGTAACAAAGATATCGACAATAGACTACCTTCCATAACGACAAGGCTACAATCCATTCTAGTAACAAAAATCTCGACAACAGACTACCTTACCTAATGACAAGGCTACCATCCATTGTAGTGACAAAAATCTCGACAATATACTACCTTTTATAATGACAATGCTACCATCCATTGGAATAACAAAAATCTCGACAACATACTACCTTCCATATGGACATGGATACCATCCCTTAGAGTAACAAAAATCTCAACAATAGACTACCTTCTATAATGACAAGGCTACCATCAATTAGAGAAACAAAGATATTGATAACATACTACTTTCCATAATGGCAAGGCTACCATCCATTGGAGTAACAAAAATCATGACAACAAACTACCTTCCATAATGACAAGGCTACCATCTATTGGAATAACAAAAATATCGTCAACACATTACCTTCCTTAATGACAAGGTTACCATGCAATGGAGTAACAAAAATCTCAGCAATAGACTACCTTCCATAATGATAAGGGTACCATCATTGGAGTAACCAAAATATCAACAAGAGAGTACCTTCCATAATTACAAGGCTACAATCCATTGGAGTATAAAAAATCTCGACAACAGACTACCTTTCATAATGACAAGGCTACCATCCATTAAAGTAACTAAAATCTCGTACACAAACTACCTTCCATAATGACTAGGCTACCATCCATTGGACTAACAAAGATATCGACAACAAACTACCTTCCATAACAACAAGGCTACAATCCATTGTAGTAACAAAAATCTTGACAACAAACTACCTTCCATAATGACAAGGCTACCATCCAATATAGTGACAAAAATCTCGACAATATATTACCTTCTATAATGACAAGGCTACCATCCATTGGAGTAACAAAAATCTCGACAACAGACTACCTTCCATAATGACAAGGCTACCATCAATTGGAGTAACTAAAATATCGTACACAAACTACCATCCATAATGACTAGGCTACCATCCATTGGAGTAACAAAGATATCGACAACAAACTATCTTCTATAACGACAAGGCTACAATCCATTGTAGTAACAAAAATCTCGACAACAGACTACCTTCTATAATGACAAGGCTACCATCCATTGGAGTAACAAAAATCACTACAATAGACTACCTTCCATAATAATAAGGCTACCATGCATTGGAATAACAAAGATATCAACAACAGACTATCTTCCATAACGACAAGGCTACAATCCATTGTAGTAACAAAAATCTCGACAACAGACTACCTTCCATAATGACAAGGCTCCCATCCATTGTAGTGAAAAAAATATCGATAATATACTACCTTCTATAATGACAACGCTACCATCCATTGGAATAACAAAAATCCCGATAACAGACTACGTTCCATAATGGCAAGGCTACCATCCCTTAGAGTAACAAATATCTCGACAACGGACCACCTTACATAATGACAAGGATACCATCCATTGGAGTAACAACAATCACGACAAGAGACTACCTTCCATAATGACAGGGCTATCATCCATTGGAATAACAAAAATATCGATAATACACTACCTTCCATAATGACAAGGCTACCATGCAATGGAGTAACAAAAAATCTCGGCAATAGACTACCTTCCATAATGACAAGGCTATAATCCCTTAGAGTAAAAAAAATATCGACAACAGACTACCTTCCATAATGAAAAGGCTACCATCCATTGGAGTAACAAAGATATCGACAACATACTACCTTCCATAATGACAAGGCTACCATCCCTTAGAGTAATAAAAATAATGACAATAGACTACCTTTCATAATGACAAGGCTATCATCCATTGGAATAACAAAAATATCGTACACAAACTACCTTCCATAATGACTAGGCTACCATCCATTGGAGGAACAAAGATATCGACAATAGACTACCTTCCATAACGACAAGGCTACAATCCATTCTAGTAACAAAAATCTCGACAATAGACTACCTTACCTAATGACAAGGCTACCATCCATTGTAGTGACAAAAATCTCGACAATATACTACCTTCTATAATTACAATGCTACCATCCATTGGAATAACAAAAATCTCGACAACAGACTACCTTCCATATGGACAAGGCTACCATCCTTTAGAGTAACAAAAATCTCGACAATAGACTACCTTCTATAATGACAAAGCTACCATCCATTGGAGAAACAAAGATATTGATAACATACTACCTTCCATAATGGCAAAGCTACCATCCATTGGAGTAACAAAAATCATGACAACAGACTACCTTCCATAATGACAAGGCTACCATCTATTGAAATAACAAAAATATCGACAACACATTACCTTCCTTAATCACAAGGTTACCATGCAATGGAGTAACAAAAATCTCAGCAATAGACTACCTTCCATAATGATAAGGGTACCATCATTGGAGTAACCAAAATATCAACAAGAGACTACCTTCCATAATTACAAGGCTACTATCCATTGGAGTATAAAAAATCTCGACAACAGACTACCTTTCATAATGACAAGGCTTCCATCCATTAAAGTAACTAAAATCTCGTACACAAACTACCTTCCATAATGACTAGGCTACCATCCATTAGACTAACAAATATATCAGTAACAAACTACCTTCCATAACGACAAGGCTACAATCCATTGTAGTAACAAAAATCTTGACAACAGACTACCTTCCATAATGACAAGGCTACCATCCATTGTAGTGACAAAAACCTCGATAATATACTACCTTCTATAATGACAACGCTACCATCCAATGGAATAACAAAAATATCGACAACACACTATGTTCCATAATGACAAGGCTACCATCCAATATAGTGACAAAAATCTCGACAATATATTACCTTCTATAATGACAAGGCTACCATCCATTGGAGTAACAAAAATCTCGACAACAGACTACCTTCCATAATGACAAGGCTACCATCCATTGGAGTAACTAAAATCTCGTACACAAATTACCTTCCATAATTACTAGGCTACCATCCATTGGAGTAACAAAGATATCGACAACAGACTATCTTCTATAACGACAAGGCTACAATCCATTGTAGTAACAAAAATCTCGAAAATAGACTACCTTCCATAATGACAAGGCTACCATCCATTGGAGTAACTAAAATCTCGTACACAAACTACCTTCCATAATGACTAGGCTACCATCCATTGGAGTAACAAAGATATCGACAACAAACTATCTTCCATTATGACAAGGCTACAATCCATTGTAGTAACAAAAATCTCGACAACAGACTACCTTCCATAATAACAAGGCTACCATCCATTGTAGTGACAAAAATCTTGATAATATACTACCTTCTATAATGACAATGTTACCATCCATTGGAATAACAAAAATCTCGAAAACAGACTACCTTCCATAATGAGAAGGCTACCATCCATTGGAGTAACAAAGATATCGACAACATACTACCTTCCATAATGACATGGCTACCATCCCTTAGAGTAACAAAACTCACGACAATAGACTACCTTTTATAATGACAAGGCTACCATCCATTGGAATGACAAAAATATCGTACACAAACTACCTTCCATAATGACTAGGCTACCATCCATTGGAGTAACAAAGATATCGACAACAGACTACCTTCCATAACGACAAGGCTACCATCCATTGGAGTAACAAAGATATCGACAACATACTACCTTCCATATTGACAAGGCTACCATCCATTGTAGTGACAAAAGTATCGACAATATACTACCTCCTATAATGACAAAGCTACCATCCATTGGAATAATAAAATCTCGACAACAGACTACCTTCCATATGGACAAGGCTACCATCCCTTAGAGTAACAAAAATCTAGACAATAGACTACCTTCCATAATGTCAAGGCTAGCATCCATTGGAGTAACAAAGATATCGAAAACATAGTACCTTCCATAATGACAAGGCTACAATCCATTGGAGTAACAAAAATCACGTCAATAGACTACCTTCCATAATGACAAGGCTTCAATCCATTGGAGTAACAAAAATCACGACAATAGACTACCTTCCATAATGACAAGGCTACAATCCATTGGAGTAACAAAAATCTCGGCAATAGACTACCTTCCAAAATGACAAGGCTACCATGCAATGGAGTAACAAAATCTCGGCAATAGACTACCTTCCATAATTGTAAGGGTACCATCATTGGAGTAACCAAAATATCAACAAGAGACTACCTTCCATAATTACAAGGCTACAATCCATTGTAGTATAAAAAATCTCGACAACAGACTACCTTCCATAATGACAAGGCTACCATCCATTAAAGTAACTAAAATCACGTACACAAACTACCTTCCATAATGACTAGGCTACCATCCATTGGACTAACAAAGATATCGACAACAAACTACCTTCCATAACGACAAGGCTACAATCCATTATAGTAACAAAAATCTTAACAACAGACTACCTTCCATAATGGAAAGTCTACCATCCATTGTAGTGACAAAAATCTCGATAATATACTACCTTCTATAATGACAATGCTACCATCCATTGGAATAACTAAAATCTCGACAACAAACTACGTTCCATAATGACAAGGCTACCATCCATTGGAGTAACCAAGATATCGACAACATATTACCTTCCATAATGGCAAGGCTACCATCCCTTAGAGTAACAAAAATCACGACAACAGACTACCTTTCATAATGACAAGGCTACCATCCATTGGAATAACAAAAATATCGTACACAAACTACCTTCCATAATGACTAGGCTACCATCCATTTGAGTAACAAAGATATCGACAACAGACTACCTTCCATAACGACAAGGCTACCATCCATTGGAGTAACAAAGATATCGACAACATACTACTTTCCATAATGACAAGGCTACCATCCCTTAGAGTAACAACAATCACAACAACAGACTACCTTTCATAATGACAAGGCTACCATCCATTGGAATAACAAAAATATCGTACACAAACTACCTTCAATAACGACTAGTCTACCATCCATTGGAGTGACAAAGATATCGACAACCGACTACCTTCCATAATGACAAGGCTACAATCCATTGTAGTAACAAAAATCTCGACAACAGATTACCTTCCATAATTACATGGCTACCATTCATTGTAGTGATAAAAATCTCAACAATATACTACCTTCTATAATGACAATTCCACCATCCATTGGAGTAACAAAAATATCGACAACAGACTACTTTCCATAATGACAAGGCTACAATCTATTATAGTAACAAAAATCTCGACAATAGACTACCTTTCATAATGACAAGGCTACCATCAATTGGAATAACAAAAATCTCGACAACAGACTACGTTCCATAATGGCAAGGCTACCATCCCTTAGAGTAACAAATATCTCGACAACGGACCACCTTACATAATGACAAGGATACCATCCATTGGAGTAACAACAATCACGACAAGAGACTACCTTCCATAATGACAGGGCTATCATCCATTGGAATAACAAAAATATCGATAATACACTACCTTCCATAATGACAAGGCTACCATGCAATGGAGTAACAAAAAATCTCGGCAATAGACTACCTTCCATATTGACAAGGCTATAATCCCTTAGAGTAAAAAAAATATCGACAACAGACTACCTTCCATAATGAAAAGGCTACCATCCATTGGAGTAACAAAGATATCGACAACATACTACCTTCCATAATGACAAGGCTACCATCCCTTAGAGTAATAAAAATAACGACAATAGACTACCTTTCATAATGACAAGGCTATCATCCATTGGAATAACAAAAATATCGTACACAAACTACCTTCCATAATGACTAGGCTACCATCCATTGGAGGAACAAAGATATCGACAATAGACTACCTTCCATAACGACAAGGCTACAATCCATTCTAGTAACAAAAATCTCGACAATAGACTACCTTACCTAATGACAAGGCTACCATCCATTGTAGTGAAAAAAATCTCGACAATATACTACCTTCTATAATTACAATGCTACCATCCATTGGAATAACAAAAATCTCGACAACAGACTACCTTCCATATGGACAAGGCTACCATCCTTTAGAGTAACAAAAATCTCGACAATAGACTACCTTCTATAATGACAAGGCTACCATCCATTGGAGAAACAAAGATATTGATAACATACTACCTTCCATAATGGCAAAGCTACCATCCATTGGAGTAACAAAAATCATGACAACAGACTACCTTCCATAATGACAAGGCTACCATCTATTGGAATAACAAAAATATCGACAACACATTACCTTCCTTAATGACAAGGTTACCATGCAATGGAGTAACAAAAATCTCAGCAATAGACTACCTTCCATAATGATAAGGGTACCATCATTGGAGTAACCAAAATATCAACAAGAGACTACCTTCCATAATTACATGGCTACAATCCATTGGAGTATAAAAAATCTCGACAACAGACTACCTTTCATAATGACAAGGCTACCATCCATTAAAGTAACTAAAATCTCGTACACAAACTACCTTCCATAATGACTAGGCTACCATCCATTGGACTAACAAAGATATCGACAACAAACTACCTTCCATAACGACAAGGCTACAATCCATTGTAGTAACAAAAATCTTGACAACAGACTACCTTCCATAATGACAAGGCTACCATCCATTATAGTGACAAAAATCTCGATAATATACTACCTTCTATAATGACAATGCTACCATCCAATGGAATAACAAAAATCTCGAGAACAGACTACGTTCCATAATGACAAGGCTACCATCCAATATAGTGACAAAAATCTCGACAATATATTACCTTCTATAATGACAAGGCTACCATCCATTGGAGTAACAAAAATCTCGACAACAGACTACCTTCCATAATGACAAGGCTACAATCCATTGGAGTAACTAAAATATCGTACACAAACTACCATCCATAATGACTAGGCTACCATCCATTGGAGTAACAAAGATATCGACAACAAACTATCTTCTATAACGACAAGGCTATAATCCTTTGTAGTAACAAAAATCTCGACAACAGACTACCTTCTATAATGACAAGGCTACCATCCATTGGAGTAACAAAAATCACTACAATAGACTACCTTCCATAATAATAAGGCTACCATCCATTGGAATAACAAAGATATCGAAAACAGACTATCTTCCATAACGACAAGGCTACAATCCATTGTAGTAACAAAAATCTCGACAACAGACTACCTTCCATAATTACAAGGCTACCATCCATTGTAGTAAAAAAAATATCGATAATATACTACCATCTATAATGACAACGCTACCATCCATTGGAATAACAAAAATCTCGATAACAGACTACGTTCCATAATGGCAAGGCTACCATCCCTTAGAGTAACAAATATCTCGACAACAGACCACCTTACATAGTGACAAGGCTACCATCCATTGGATTAACAAAAATCACGACAAGAGACTACCTTCCATAATGACAGGGCTACCATCCATTGGAATAACAAAAATATCGACAACACACTACCTTCCATAATGACAAGGCTACCATGCAATAGAGTAACAAAAATCTCGACAATAGACTACCTTCCATAATGACAAGGCTACCATCCCTTAGAGTAAAAAAAATATCGACATCAGACTACCTTCCATAATGACAAGGCTACCATCCATTGGAGTAACAAAGATATCGACAACATACTACCTTCCATAATGATAAGGCTACCATCCCTTAGAGTAATAAAAATCACGACAATAGACTACCTTTCATAATGACAAGGCTATCATCCATTGGAATAACAAAAATATCATACACAAACTACCTTCCATAATGACTAGGCTACCATCCATTGGAGTAACAAAGATATCGACAATAGACTACCTTCCATAACGACAAGGCTACAATCCATTCTAGTAACAAAAATCTCGACAACAGACTACCTTACCTAATGACAAGGCTACCATCCATTGTAGTGACAAAAATCTCGACAATATACTACCTTTTATAATGACAATGCTACCATCCATTGGAATAACAAAAATCTCGACAACATACTACCTTCCATATGGACAAGCATACCATCCCTTAGAGTAACAAAAATCTCGACAATAGACTACCTTCTATAATGACAAGGCTACCATCAATTGGAGAAACAAAGATATTGATAACATACTACCTTCCATAATGGCAAGGCTACCATCCATTGGAGTAACAAAAATCATGACAACAAACTACCTTCCATAATGACAAGGCTACCATCTATTGGAATAACAAAAATATCGACAACACATTACCTTCCTTAATGACAAGGTTACCATGCAATGGAGTAACAAAAATATCAGCAATAGACTACCTTTCATAATGATAAGGGTACCATCATTGGAGTAACCAAAATATCAACAAGAGACTACCTTCCATAATTATAAGGCTACAATCCATTGGAGTATAAAAAATCTCGACAACAGACTACCTTTCATAATGACAAGGCTACCATCCATTAAAGTAACTAAAATCTCGTACACAAACTACCTTCCATAATGACAAGGCTACCATCCATTGGAGTAACTAAAATATCGTACACAAACTACCATCCATAATGACTAGGCTACCATCCATTGGAGTAACAAAGATATCGACAACAAACTATCTTCTATAACGACAAGGCTACAATCCATTGTAGTAACAAAAATCTCGACAACAGACTACCTTCTATAATGACAAGGCTACCATCCATTGGAGTAACAAAAATCACTACAATAGACTACCTTCCATAATAATAAGGCTACCATCCATTGGAATAACAAAGATATTAACAACAGACTATCTTCCATAACGACAAGGCTACAATCCATTGTAGTAACAAAAATCTCGACAACAGACTACCTTCCATAATGACAAGGCTCCCATCCATTGAAGTGAAAAAAATATCGATAATATACTACCTTCTATAATGACAACGCTACCATCCATTGGAATAACAAAAATCTCGATAACAGACTACGTTCCATAATGGCAAGGCTACCATCCCTTAGAGTAACAAATATCTCGACAACAGACCACCTTACATAATGACAAGGATACCATCCATTGGAGTAACAACAATCACGACAAGAGACTACCTTCCATAATGACAGGGCTATCATCCATTGGAATAACAAAAATATCGATAATACACTACCTTCCATAATGACAAGGCTACCATGCAATGGAGTAACAAAAAATCTCGGCAATAGACTACCTTCCATAATGACAAGGCTATAATCCCTTAGAGTAAAAAAAATATCGACAACAGACTACCTTCCATAATGAAAAGGCTACCATCCATTGGAGTAACAAAGATATCGACAACATACTACCTTCCATAATGACAAGGCTACCATCCCTTAGAGTAATAAAAATAACGACAATAGACTACCTTTCATAATGACAAGGCTATCATCCATTGGAATAACAAAAATATCATACACAAACTACCTTCCATAATGACTAGGCTACCATCCATTGGAGGAACAAAGATATCGACAATAGACTACCTTCCATAACGACAAGGCTACAATCCATTCTAGTAACAAAAATCTCGACAACATACTACCTTACGTAATGACAAGGATACCATCCATTGTAGTGACAAAAATCTCGACAATATACTACCTTCTATAATGACAATGCTACCATCCATTGGAATAACAAAAATCTCGACAATAGACTACCTTCCATATGGACAAGGCTTCCATCATTTAGAGTAACAAAAATCTCGACAATAGACTACCTTCTATAATGACAAGGCTACCATCCATTGGAGAAACAAAGATATTGATAACATACTACCTTCCATAATGGCAAGGCTACCATCCATTGGAGTAACAAAAATCATGACAACAGACTACCTTCCATAATGACAAGGCTACCATCTATTGAAATAACAAAAATATCGACAACACATTACCTTCCTTAATCACAAGGTTACCATGCAATGGAGTAACAAAAATCTCAGCAATAGACTACCTTCCATAATGATAAGGGTACCATCATTGGAGTAACCAAAATATCAACAAGAGACTACCTTCCATAATTACAAGGCTACAATCCATTGGAGTATAAAAAATCTCGACAATAGACTACCTTTCATAATGACAAGGCTTCCATCCATTAAAGTAACTAAAATCTCGTACACAAACTACCTTCCATAATGACTAGGCTACCATCCATTGGACTAACAAATATATCAGTAACAAACTACCTTCCATAACAACAAGGCTACAATACATTGTAGTCACAAAAATCTTGACAACAGACTACCTTCCATAATGACAAGGCTACCATCCATTGTAGTGACAAAAACCTCGATAATATACTACCTTCTATAATGACAACGCTACCATCCAATGGAATAACAAAAATCTCGACAACAGACTACCTTCCATAATGACAAGGCTACCATCCATTGTAGTAACTAAAATCTCGTACACAAATTACCTTCCATAATGACTAGGCTACCATCCATTGGAGTAACAAAGATATCGACAACAAACTATCTTCTATAACGACAAGGCTACAATCCATTGTAGTAACAAAAATCTCGAAAATAGACTACCTTCCATAATGACAAGGCTACCATCCATTGGAGTAACTAAAATCTCGTACACAAACTACCTTCCATAATGACTAGGCTACCTTCCATTGGAGTAACAAAGATATCGACAACAAACTATCTTCCATTATGACAAGGCTACAATCCATTGTAGTAACAAAAATCTCGACAACAGACTACCTTCCATAATAACAAGGCTACCATCCATTGTAGTGACAAAAATCTTGATAATATACTACCTTCTATAATGACAATGTTACCATCCATTGGAATAACAAAAATCTTGAAAACAGACTACCTTCCATAATGAGAAGGCTACCATCCATTGGAGTAACAAAGATATCGACAACATACTACCTTCCATAATGACATGGCTACCATCCCTTAGAGTAACAAAACTCACGACAATAGACTACCTTTTATAATGACAAGGCTACCATCCATTGGAATAACAAAAATATCGTACACAAACTACCTTCCATAATGACTAGGCTACCATCCATTGGAGTAACAAAGATATCGACAACAGACTACCTTCCATAATGACAAGGCTACCATCCATTGGAGTAACAAAGATATCGACAACATACTACCTTCCATATTGACAAGGCTACCATCCATTGTAGTGACAAAAGTCTCGACAATATACTACCTCCTATAATGACAAAGCTACCATCCATTGGAATAATAAAATCTCGACAACAGACTACCTTCCATATGGACAAGGCTACCATCCCTTAGAGTAACAAAAATCTAGACAATAGACTACCTTCCATAATGTCAAGGCTAGCATCCATTGGAGTAACAAAGATATCGAAAACATAGTACCTTCCATAATGACAAGGCTACAATCCATTGGAGTAACAAAAATCACGTCAATAGACTACCTTCCATAATGACAAGGCTTCAATCCATTGGAGTAACAAAAATCACGACAATAGACTACCTTCCATAATGACAAGGCTACAATCCATTGGAGTAACAAAAATCTCGGCAATAGACTACCTTCCATAATGGTAAGGGTACCATCATTGGAGTAACCAAAATATCAACAAGAGACTACCTTCCATAGTTACAAGGCTACAATCCATTTTAGTATAAAAAATCTCGACAACAGACTACCTTCCATAATGACAAGGCTACCATCCATTAAAGTAACTAAAATCACGTACACAAACTGCCTTCCATAATGACTAGGCTACCATCCATTGGACTAACAAAGATATCAACAACAAACTACCTTCCATAACGACAAGGCTACAATCCTTTATAGTAACAAAAATCTTAACAACAGACTACCTTCCATAATGGAAAGGCTACCATCCATTGTAGTGACAAAAATCTCGATAATATACTACCTTCTATAATGACAATGCTACCATCCATTGGAATAACTAAAATCTCGACAACAAACTACGTTCCATAATGACAAGGCTACCATCCATTGGAGTAACCAAGATATCGACAACATATTACCTTCCATAATGGTAAGGCTACCATCCCTTAGAGTAACAAAAATCACGACAACAGACTACCTTTCATAATGACAAGGCTACCATCCATTGGAATAACAAAAATATCGTACACAAACTACCTTCCATAATGACTAGGCTACCATCCATTTGAGTAACAAAGATATCGACAACAGACTACCTTCCATAACGACAAGGCTACCATCCATTGGAGTAACAAAGATATCGACAACATACTACTTTCCATAATGACAAGGCTACCATCCCTTAGAGTAACAACAATCACAACAACAGACTACCTTTCATAATGACAAGGCTACCATCCATTTGAATAACAAAAATATCGTACACAAACTACCTTTAATAACGACTAGTCTACCATCCATTGGAGTGACAAAGATATCGACAACCGACTACCTTCCATAATGACAAGGCTACAATCCATTGTAGTAACAAAAATCTCGACAACAGATTACCTTCCATAATTACATGGCTACCATTCATTGTAGTGATAAAAATCTCAACAATATACTACCTTCTATAATGACAATTCCACCATCCATTGGAGTAACAAAAATTTCGACAACAGATTACTTTCCATAATGACAAGGCTACAATCTATTATAGTAACAAAAATCTCGACAATAGACTACCTTTCATAATGACAAGGCTACCATCAATTGGAATAACAAAAATCTCGACAACAGACTACATTCCATAATGACTAGGCTACCATCCCTTAGAGTAACAAAACTCTGGACAACAAACTTCCTTTCATAATGAAAAGGCTACAATCCATTGGAGTATAAAAAATCTCGACAACAAACTACCTTCCATAATGACAAGGCTACCATCCATTGGATTAACTAAAATCTCATGCACAAACTACCTTCCATAATGACTAGGCTACCATCCATTAGAGTAACAAAGATATCGACAACAGACTACGTTTCACAACGACAAGGCTACAATCCATTATAGTAACAAAAATATCGACAATAGACTACCTTCCATAATGACAAGGCTACCATCCATTATAGTGACAAAAATCTCGACAAGAGACTACCTTCTATAATTACATGGCTACAATCCATTGGAGTAACAAAAATCTCGACAACAGACTACCTTCCATAATGACAAGGCTACCATCCATTGGAGTAACTAAAATCTCGACAATAGACTACCTTCCATAATGACAAGGCTACCATCCATTGGAGTAACGAAGATAACGACAACATAGTACCTTCCATAATGACAAGGCTACCATCATTTGGAGTAACAAAATTCACGACAACAGACTACCTACCATAATGACAAGGCTACCATCCATTGGAATAACAAAAATATCTACAACACACTACCTTCAATAATGGCAAGGCTACCATGCAATGGAGTAACAAAAATCTCGGCAATAGACTACCTTCCATAATGACAAGGGTACCATCATTGGAGTAACCAAAATATCAACAAGAGACTACCTTCCATAATTACAACGCTACAATCCATTGGAGTATAAAAAATCTCGACAACAGGCTACCTTTCATAATGACAAGGCTACCATCCATTAAAGTAACTAAAATCTCGTACACAAACTACCTTCCATAATGACTAGGCTACCATCCATTGGACTAAAAAAGATATCGACAACAAACTACCTTCCATAACGACAAGGCTACAATCCATTGTAGTAACAAAAATCTTGACACAGACTAACTTCCATAATGACAAGGCTACCATCCATTGTAGTGACAAAAATCTCGATAATATACTACCTTTTATAATGACAACGCTACCATCCAATGGAATAACAAAAATCTTGACAACAGACTACGTTCCATAATGACAAGGCTACCATCCAATATAGTGACAAAAATCTCGACAATATATTACCTTCTGTAATGACAAGGCTACCATCCATTGGAGTAACAAAAATCTCGACAACAGACTACCTTCCATAATGACAAGGCTACCATCCATTGGAGTAACTAAAATCTCGTACACAAACTACCTTCCATAATGTCTAGGCTACTATCCATTGGAGTAACAAAGATCTCGACAACAGACTATCTTCCATAACGACAAGGATACAATCCATTGTAGTAACAAAAATCTCGACAACAGACTACCTTCTATAATGACAAGGCTACCATCCATTGTAGTGACAAAAATATTGATAATATACTACCTTCTATAATGACAATGTTACCATCCATTGGAATAACAAAAATCTCGATAACAGACTATGTTCCATAATTGCAAGGCTACAATCCCTTAGAGTAACAAATATGTCGACAATAGACCACCTTACATAATGACAAGGCTACCATCCATTGGAGTAACAAAAATCACGACAAGAGACTACCTTTCATAATGACAGGGCTACCATCCATTGGAATAACAAAAATATCGACAACACACTACCTTCCATAATGACAAGGCTACCATGCAATGGAGTAACAAAAATATCGGCAATAGACTATCTTCCATAATGACAAGGCTACCATCCCATAGAGTAAAAAAAATATCGACAACAGACTACCTTCCATAGCGACAAGGCTACCATCCATTGGAGTAACAAAGATATCGACAACATACTACTTTCCATAATGACAAGGCTACCATCCCTTAAAGTAACAACAATCACAACAACAGACTACCTTTCATAATGACAAGGCTACCATCCATTGGAATAACAAAAATATCGTACACAAACTACCTTCAATAACGACTAGTCTACCATCCATTGGAGTGACAAAGATATCGACAACCGACTACCTTCCATAATGACAAGGCTACAATCCATTGTAGTAACAAAAATCTCGACAACAGATTACCTTCCATAATTACATGGCTACCATTCATTGTAGTGATAAGAATCTCAACAATATACTACCTTCTATAATGACAATTCCACCATCCATTGGAGTAACAAAAATTTCGACAACAGACTACTTTCCATAATGACAAGGCTACAATCTATTATAGTAACAAAAATCTCGACAATAGACTACCTTTCATAATGACAAGGCTACCATCAATTGGAATAACAAAAATCTCGACAACAGACTACATTCTATAATGACTAGGCTACCATCCCTTAGAGTAACAAAACTCTGGACAACAAACTTCCTTTCATAATGAAAAGGCTACAATCCATTGGAGTATAAAAAATCTCGACAACAGACTACCTTCCATAATGACAAGGCTACCATCCATTGGATTAACTAAAATCTCGTGCACAAACTACCTTCCATAATGACTAGGCTACCATCCATTAAAGTAACAAAGATATCGACAACAAACTACGTTTCACAACAACAAGGCTACAATCCATTATAGTAACAAAAATCTCGAGAATAGACTACCTTCCATAATGACAAGGCTACCATCCATTATAGTGACAAAAATCTCGACAAGAGACTACCTTCTATAATTACATGGCTACAATCCATTGGAGTAACAAAAATCTCGACAATAGACTACCTTCCATAATGACAAGGCTACCATCCATTGGAGTAACTAAAATCTCGACAATAGACTACCTTCCATAATGACAAGGCTACCATCCATTGGAGTAACGAAGATAACAACAACATAGTACCTTCCATAATGACAAGGCTACCATCATTTGGAGTAACAAAATTCACGACAACAGACTACCTACCATAATGACAAGGCTACCATCCATTGGAATAACAAAAATATCTACAACACACTACCTTCAATAATGACAAGGCTACCATGCAATGGAGTAACAAAAATCTCGGCAATAGACTACCTTCCATAATGACAAGGGTACCATCATTGGAGTAACCAAAATATCAACAAGAGACTACCTTCCATAATTACAACGCTACAATCCATTGGAGTATAAAAAATCTCGACAACAGGCTACCTTTCATAATGACAAGGCTACCATCCATTAAAGTAACTAAAATCTCGTACACAAACTACCTTCCATAATGACTAGGCTACCATCCATTGGACTAAAAAAGATATCGACAACAAACTACCTTCCATAACGACAAGGCTACAATCCATTGTAGTAACAAAAATCTTGACACAGACTAACTTCCATAATGACAAGGCTACCATCCATTGTAGTGACAAAAATCTCGATAATATACTACCTTTTATAATGACAACGCTACCATCCAATGGAATAACAAAAATCTTGACAACAGACTACGTTCCATAATGACAAGGCTACCATCCAATATAGTGACAAAAATCTCGACAATATATTACCTTCTATAATGACAAGGCTACCATCCATTGGAGTAACAAAAATCTCGACAACAGACTACCTTCCATAATGACAAGGCTACCATCCATTGGAGTAACTAAAATCTCGTACACAAACTACCTTCCATAATGTCTAGGCTACTATCCATTGGAGTAACAAAGATCTCGACAACAGACTATCTTCCATAACGACAAGGATACAATCCATTGTAGTAACAAAAATCTCGACAACAGACTACCTTCTATAATGACAAGGCTACCATCCATTGTAGTGACAAAAATATTGATAATATACTACCTTCTATAATGACAATGTTACCATCCATTGGAATAACAAAAATCTCGATAACAGACTACGTTCCATAATGGCAAGGCTACCATCCCTTAGAGTAACAAATATGTCGACAATAGACCACCTTACATAATGACAAGGCTACCATCCATTGGAGTAACAAAAATCACGACAAGAGACTACCTTTCATAATGACAGGGCTACCGTCCATTGGAATAACAAAAATATCGACAACACACTACCTTCCATAATGACAAGGCTACCATGCAATGGAGTAACAAAAATCTCGGCAATAGACTATCTTCCATAATGACAAGGCTACCATCCCATAGAGTAAAAAAAATATCGACAACAGACTACCTTCTATAATGACAAGGCTACCATCCATTGGAGTAACAAAGATATCGACAACATACTACCTTCCATAATGACAAGGCTACCATCCCTTAGAGTAATAAAAATCACGACAATAGACTACCTTTCATAATGACAAGGCTATCATCCATTGGAATAACAAAAATATCTTACACAAACTACCTTCCATAATGACTAGGCTACCATCCATTGGAGTAACAAAGATATCAACAACAGACTACCTTCCATAACGACAAGGCTACAATCTATTCTAGTAACAAAAATCTCGACAACAGACTACCTTACCTAATGACAAGGCTACCATCCATTGTAGTGACAAAAATCTCGACAATATACTACCTTCTATAATGACAATGCTACCATCCATTGGAATAACAAAAATCTTGACAACAGACTACCTTCCATATGGACAAGCCTACCATCCCTTAGAGTAACAAAAATATCGACAATAGACTATCTTCTATAATGACAAGGCTACCATCCATTGGAGAAACAAAGATATTGATAAGAAACTACCTTCAATAATGGCAAGGCTACCATCCATTGGAGTAACAAAAATCATGACAACAGACTACCTTCCATAATGACAAGGCTACCATCATTTGGAATACCAAAAATATCGACAACACACTACCTTCCATAATGACAAGGTTACCATGCAATGGAGTAACAAAAATCTCGGCAATAAAATACCTTCCATAATGATAAGGGTACCATCATTGGAATACCCAAAATATCAACAAGAGACTACCTTCCATAATTACAAGGCTATAATCCATTGGAGTATAAAAAATCTCGACAACAGACTGAAGAAGTGAAAAACACAAGAAGGGGGGTTGAATTGTAAAACTGAAAATCAATGCAATGAACACGATATTTTAATCCTGGTTCGTTTGATCTCAAACTACTCCAGTCCACCCGTCAAGGTGATTTCGCCTCTCTCCAACGAGGTCTTAATCCACTATATTCAACTGAATATTACAATCTGCTTTAACAACTGCTAAAGCCTTCTTGAAGCAAACCACAATCCGGTTTCTCAAGGAATTACTTTCTTCTAAAGAATTGAAATCTAGGTGTGTGAATGTTTTCTACAAAACTGTTTATCACAACTGTGATACTACACAAATTAAGCTTATGGAAACTAGATTGCTAAAATAATTGAGTAAGGTATTTTGGATCTTTTAGCAAACTGAGAGTGAGGAAGATGATGATTAGCTTTTTGGCGTGTAGATTGTTGTAGAGCATTAGCCAATTCAATCTTCATTGACTTGTTTATATAGCATTGGAATTAGTGAACGTTGGAGCAATAATTCTGATTCAATGCCAATAACAATCTTTCCTTATTAAGCAGATCTTGTCTGGAATGATGCCGTTGGTAATAACTCATCTTGAATGCACAAAACCGTAGCCACTTACGCGTGTTCTGGCTTTGGCTCATTCTGACGCTGCTTAAGTGCTGATGAACTGTTGTTGTCTTTATCAGAGTTTAGAGTGTTGAGCGTAGATCTGTTCATCAAGCTTCAGCATAAGCGTGAGTTGTTCTTCTGATTATAGTATCGGATATAGCATCTTCTGATGCTGATGTTGATATACAATTTTCTGATGCTGATTATGATGTACTCTTGCTGATACCCATCAGAGTTTCTGTAAAACAGAAAGTAATTGTTAGGTAGCAAATAGTTCTTACATGAATCACATAATTAATATATCATTTCATTTTGTTATCATCAAACCTTAAACTTAGGGTAGTAGATTTAAACTTTGTTCTAACAATCTCCCCCTTTTTGATGATGACAAAAACTAGATATTTTTTAATTGAAAATAGCGTGAAAAGTATCAGAGATAACTAAATGATAAGTTGTATCAGAATTAAATAAGAAGTTATCAAAGATAAGGGATAAAGAGATATCAGAGTTTAGATCGTAGATACTCCCCCTGAATTTATTACTTCCCTTTTTAATTCCAAGAGTTCTTCAGGATCAGATCTTTATTGACTTTCTTTGAACATCAGAATATTAGAGCTTCAGATCAAAATATCAGAGCTTTGACTATAAGAACTTCAGATCAGAATATCATAGCTTCAGTGTATCAGAGGTGATTAACTTCTTGTACCTGTAGACTTATGCAAAAACATAAAACATATTCAAGTATATCAGAGTTAGAATGTTTGAGACTTTTTGTCTCAGTAATCCGTTATTGAAAAATATCATTCTTGTTCTCCCCCCTTTTGTCAGCAATCAAAAAGTGTAGGTGATGTGCTAAAACGATCAGAGCAGAAAAACTTGTTATATTAAAATTCAGAGCCAGACAAAACAGTACAAAAGATATGCAAAGAAAACATTGAAGATTATCATGAATGAAAAACTAAGGATGGGGTGGGAAGCGTGTGAACAGAGTCTCCAGCATTGCCTTAATCTGATAAGCAGTTTCAGTCTGCTTGTGCACCATGCTGACTATTGTATCTATCTTGATGTCTTGCACATCCATCCTTTCCTTCATCTTCCGATCACTTTCATCCATTATTTGCTGCAGACGCATATCATTCAGCTTCAGCTCTTCCAGAGTCTGCCTGTCCAAGGCAGCTTGAGAAACATCAGAAGCAGAAAGCTTCTGAGAGCTTTCTGCAACGTCTTCAGCTTGTCTAACCTCTTCAGCTTGAATTGTCTGATCTTCTTCTGGCTGTACTTTTGAATTTGGGCGCTTATCCAGAAGGAGCACGTCTTCCTGTGGCAGCTGACTTTGAACTTCCTTCAGCAACTTGCTGAAGTTCTGTTGTGCCTGCTCATAGTTGATATCTTGCAACTTGAGGGCTTCAGCACGTACCCATATTCTGAAGCATGTCCAGAGCTGGTCTGAGGAAGCAGGATCAATCATTCCAAGACAGACTTGCTTTAGAGAAGCAATCCATTGCTGCAAACCTGTTTCAAAATTCACAATTCCAGAGCCAACATCTGGCTGTTTTGGTTTTGGAATGGCTATTTAATTTTTGAGATCAGCAAGACGGTCAAGGATTGTTAAATTGATGAAGGTCCTGCTGGGGTATTCTGTAGTTTGTTTGGGAGATGTTTGTTTGGGAGATGGAGTGGGAGAATCAGAAATAATAATTGGACTGTTTGGGGTTTTTGGAGTATTTGGAGGGGTAGTTTCTGGCGAGGATGGCAGCTGGGCCATTGTTACGGTTGTTCCACATGGCAACTGAATTGCCAAGGGTTGTGGCTCAGAGGATTGAGGAGAATGAGGTTCAGGTGAGGGAGTTTCAGAATGATGAAACTCAGGTTGAGGTGATGGTGGAGGTGATGGTTGAGGTGATGGAGGATGAATTTCTGGTTGAGGAGAGGGAGGAGGAATTGCTGGTTATGGAGAAGGAGGTTGAATTTCTTGTTGAATTTCTCGTTGTTGTGGAATTTGTGGTTCTTCTGGTATGGGTGAGAGAGGTTGTTCTGGTTGAGGAGAGTGGGCAATTTCTGGTTCAGTGTTTGGATTATTTGAGAGGTGATCAGAAACACGTTGATCAATGTCAGACAGAACTTTGTCAAGTTCTGATGCTATTGAAGTTGTGGGTTTTGGATGTTTGGTGCGGGGTCTCCTGAGAGTCAGTGACTCAGAAGGGTCATCTTCTAGTTCGGTTTCATCAATAGTTGGTATGGGGATTGGAATTTCATGTGAAGCTGGAGTTGGGATTGATGTTGGAATAGCAGAAGAATTTAAAACAGAAGCAGCAGATAAATTACCTCTTTTCTTGGGGGTCTGCTGGGATGATCCTTCTGAAGTGGCCTTCCTTTTCTTCGTCTTCTTCAGTGTAACTTCTGGTTGTGGTTGGTGCAAATCTTTGATATTCAACTTGGGATCTGTACCATCAGCCTTGCAAGCGTCCAAGTATCTGAGAACCACCACTGGTTTAGATTCTATCTCAGAAAATAATGGAAAGTCGTCCAGGGGGACTCTTCTTCTAGTGATGTCAGCAAGAGGAGTAACGCTGGGCTCCTTTCTGATATTCTCTATCAATTTCATTTTCTTAAGATTCTTGGCGTTCAGAGGCTTGCCAACAGTTGGTTCAATAGAACTTAATTCTTGAGCTTCTGTGAGGTGCTCTATCAGCCTATTCTCTGTCAGAATATCTGATATTAACCTGCCAAAGGGTATCCAATCCCTCTTTGTTCTTTCTTCTTCCCTGGTCTCCTTGACGCTGGTCCTGAGGTGATTAAATAGAAGATGAGCCAAGTTGATTTTTACCTTCTGATTAATAAAATAGATCAGAAACTGCTGATCTATATTTATATAATCAGGGGAGCTTGTTGGCTTCCTATGATTAAAGCACCCCAGAATGATCTTCGCCCATACTCTGTGGTGATCCTTTAAGTTTCTGATCTTGCTGCTGGGAACCCCATGGGTGAAAATCTGCTCTGCAATGACACCAACGTCAGAGCATCTTTCATCCATATCGATACAGCGGACACCACCGCCACTGTATCCAATCAATCTTGCTATGTGATCCTCAGTGATCACAATCTTATTTCCCATTATGTAGGAGGTGACTTGATGCGTTGATGAGGACGCATGAATCTAGAACTCCTTGACCAAAACTGGGAACGTTGGTCCAACCAACCTATCAAAATATCTCTCCCATCCCTGTGCCCTAACTTCTTCTGTCAAGTCAAATCCATTTTCTTTCAGACTGGAGAAGTCAATAATCAGTTCAGACAACACTTCCAATTTCTTCACTGGTGTAAGGAGTGTTCTGAATGGAACTTGGTACTGTTCAGAAGAAGCCTTCTTCTGAGAACCTGCAGAAACATTGCTAGAGGTTGCCATGTTCACACTTAGGGTTTTTTCTTAGAAAACTGAAAAATGGGTTTCTTTTGAGAGAGATGAACACACAGAAAATGCAGAAAAATATTTGTGAGATTGTAAGAAACGGTAAAGGATTATTGAAAGAAGTTAAAGTGCTTAAATAGATTTCAAAATACTTTTTGAAAGTGTAAACAATTTCAAGAAAAAGAAATAAAATCATGATTACGTTTTAAAACATGATTACTTTCATTTAATGCTTGCTGATTTTGGGGGATTTGAGAAAGATACTTGAAACAGTTACCAGACATGTGTCTCAATGCACCCAATCAGCGTTTTGCCTTCTCAGAAGCATGCACGCGTTCTGCTTCAGAGATTTGCTGATGATTGGATGACACTTGTTTGATTTAGTGAGCAGCATGTCTATCCTTTAGTTGAAATGCTCAGAACCTTAAGAGAGATTGATCAGAAGTTCATAGTAAAACAAATACATTCTGAAGATAAATATATAAACTTAAAACATTTTCATTCTGGGCAGATTTTCATGCTGAGATGTTTCAGAATGAAATTGAATCTATCTTCAGGAAGGGGTTTAGTGAAGATATCAACCCATTGATGGTCTGTATCAATAAATTTTAAGTTCAAAATTCCTTTTTGAATATAGTCCCGAATGAAATGATGTTTTATTTCTATATGCTTAGCTCTAGAATGTAAAACGAGATTCTTACTTAAACAAATAGCAGAAGTATTGTCATAGAGTATAGGGATGTTACTCTCAAAAATCTGGAAGTCTTCAAGCTGACTTTTCATCCAGAGCATTTGTGTGCTGCATCCTGCTGCTGCTATGTACTCAGCTTCTGCTGTTGATAGCACAATTGTGGATTGCCTTTTGCTGGACCAAGAGATCAGATTTTCTCCCAGAAACTGGCAGCTTCCAGAAGTACTTTTACTCTCTACTCTGTCTCCAGCAAAGTCAGCATCGCAGTAGCCTACTAAGCTGTAATCACTAGATTTTCTATAAAATAAACCCAGATTAGTAGTACCTTTCAGATACTTGAAAATTCGCTTAATAGCTGTTAAGTGAGATTCTCTAGGATCTGATTGGAATCTAGCACAAATACAAGCGCTGAATAAGATAACAGGCCTTGAAGCTGTCAGATAAAGGAGAGAACCAATCATACCTCTGTAGACCTTCTGTTCTACCTTTTTGCTTACCTCTTCTCTTTCCAGAATGCACGTGGGATGCATTGGAATCTTTGATGGCTTACATTCTGAGAGGTTAAATTTCTTTAGAAGATCTCTGACATATTTGCTCTGATGAATGTAAGTTCCCTCTGGAGTTTGATTGATCTGAATTCCTAGAAAGAATTTTAGTTCCCCCATGAGGCTCATCTCAAATTCTGCTTGCATACACTTTGCAAATTTTCTTCCAAGAGAAGGATTAGTAGATCCAAAAATAATATCATCAACATAAATTTGACAGACTAAGATGTCATTCTTAACTGACTTACAGAATAAGGTAGTGTCCACCTTCCCTCTGGTGAATTCATTTTCTAACAGAAAGTTAGTTAGTCTTTCATACCAAGCTCTGGGAGCTTGTTTCAGACCATATAGTGACTTCTTTAGTTTGAAAACATGTTCTGGATGTTTTGTATTTTCAAAACCAGGGGGTTGGTGCACATAAACCTCTTCTTCTATATAACCATTTAAGAATGCACTCTTGACATCCATCTGATACAGAGTGATGCCTCTATTAACAACAAATGAAATTAAAAGTCTGATAGATTCTATCCTGGCGACTGGAGCAAAGGTTTCTGTATAGTCTATTCCCTCTTGCTGACTATAACCTTGTGCTACCAGTCGTGCCTTGTTTCTGATGACTTCACCTTGTTCATTTAGCTTGTTTCTGAACACCAATCTTGTTCCAATGACGTTGAATCCTTTTGGTCTGGGAACAAGATCCCATACGTCATTTCTGGTGAATTGATTCAGCTCTTCTTGCATTGCTACAATCCAGTCGTTGTCCAGAAGTGCTTCATCAATAGAAGAAGGTTCAATCAGAGATACAAGTCCCATGAGGGATTCTTCAGAGTTTCTGAAGCTTACTCTTGTTCTGATTGGATCTTCCTTTCTTCCTAAGATAGTTTCTTCTGGATGATTCAAGCTGCTTCTGGGTAGTCTCTTCTGAGGTTGATCAGCAGCTGTTGTAGGATTGCTAGCAGTGCTCCTGTCAGATGTTGAACGGGTGTCTGTGTTGGGAGCTTTTGATGACTTGTCTTAAGAACCTGTAAATTCAATTTCCATACCTGCAAAAACTTCATTCTGCTTTGACTTTTCAGAGTCAAGCTTATCATCAAAACGAACACTGTATGATTCTTCCACAATCTGTGTTTCTGTATTGTATACTCTGTACTCTCTTGAGCGTTCAGAGTATCCTAACATAATACACTTCTGTTCTTTAGAGTCAAACTTGTTCAAATAATTTTTTGTATTTAACATAAAGCAAGTACATCCAAAAGGATGAAAATATGAAATGTTGGGCTTTCTGTTCTTCCACAATTCATATGGAGTCTTTTCCAGAATAAGTCTTATTGAGATTCTATTCTGAATTGTGCACGCTGTGTTTATTGCCTCTGCCCAGAAGATCTTAGCAACGTTTGTCTCATTGATCATGGTTCTGGCCATTTCTTGCAATGTTCTGTTCTTTCATTCTACAACTCCATTTTGTTGGGGAGTTCTAGGACAAGAGAAATCATGCAGAATGCCTCTGTCATTAAAGAATGACTCAAAATCTTTGTTTTCAAACTCTCCACCATGATCACTTCTGACTTTAACGATTCTAAGATCCTTTTCATTCTGAACTTGGTTACAGAAGGTAACAAACACAAAGTGTGACTCGTCCTTGTTTCTTAAGAGCTTTACCCATGTCCATCTGCTATAGTCATCTACGATTACTAACCCATACTTCTTTCCACTGACTGAAGCAGTTTTAACTGGTCCAAATAAGTCAATGTGCAGAAGTTCTAATGTCTTAGAGGTAGAAACAACATTTTTAGATTTGAAAGAAGGTTTTGAAAACTTACCTTTCTGACATGCTTCACACAGAGCATCTGAATTGAACTTCAAATTAGGAAGTCCTCTGACCAGATTGAGTTTGTTAATCTGAGATATTCTTCTCATACTAACATGCCCCAATCTTCTGTGCTAGATCCACTGCTCGTTGTTAACAGACAGAAGACACTTTACATTCTGACTTTTCAGTTCATAAAGTTTGATTTTGTAAATATTGTTTTTCCTCTTTCCATTAAACAGGATAGTCCCATCTTTCTGACTAACAGCTTTACATGATTTTTGATTAAAGATTATATCATAAACGTTATCACTTAATTGACTTATGGATAACAGATTATGCATTAATCCATCTACTAGCAGAACATTATTAATAGAGGGAAGATTTCCATTACCTACAGTTCCAGAGCCAATGATCTTTCCCCTCTGATTGCCTCCAAAGCCAACGTGGCCTCCAGGTTTAAGTTTCAGGCTTTGGAACATATGCCTTCTTCATGTCATGTGTCGCGAGCAGCCAGAGTCCAGGTACCATGACTAGTGTTTCTGATTTGCTGCTAAAGATATCTGCAACATGTATTATTTTATCCTTAGGTACCCAGCTTTTCTTGGGTCCTGATTTGTTAGATTTACCAAAACTCTGGTTGAATTTTGGTTTCACAGAATACTTACTGCTAGTGTATTTTATATCATGTGTGTGACCATACACAAAATGTGAGTTCAGAGGAGTGTGTTTAATGGTTAAATCCATTACATTCTTTGGTGTAGGAACCTTACCTTGGTATCCTATTCCCTTCCTTCCGTTTCTGCTAACTCCATAGATCATTGAAGTCATTTTGCTTCTATCTATGCTTTTAGCAAAGAACTTCTGGAAACTGTGATCATACTCCTTGATGATCTCATCGGCGCTGCTGGGAGTTTCAGAAATTGGTTCCTTCTGAGAGTTTTGTAAAACATTTTCTAATTTTGAAATTTTATTTCTCAGCTCAGAATTTTCCAATTTAAGACTCTCAGTCTTATCAGAGTCAGATTCAAGATTCCTTTTCAGGTTTCTGAATTTAACTCTAATCTGCTGGTACCTTTCCAGAATTTCATTAAGGCTTTCAGCAAGTTCAGCCTTAGTAAAATTAATTGCAAAGTCAGGAAATACCTCTTCAATATCTGATTCTGAGTCTGATTCAGAAGCTTCACTCTCTTCTGAAATGTTGGCCATGAGAGCTATGTTTGCTCTCTCATCATTTGATTCTGAGTCAGCTTCAGACGAGTCAGAGTCATCCCATGTATCCATGAGACTTTTCTTCTTTTCTCTTCCAAACTTCTTTTTGGGCTTTTCCCTCTGAATCTTTGGGCAGTCACTCTTGTAGTGTCCTTGCTCATTACACTCATAGCAGATGATGTCCTTGGTGTTTAGCTTTCTGCTTCCTTAGGAGCCTTCAGATCTTTTGTATCCAGAGGAAGAATTTGTCCTTCTGTATCTGGAAGAGGACTCGTTCTGATCAGATCTTCTGGGATTCCTGAACTTCCTTTGCCTCTGCTTCCATAGTTGATTCACTCTTCTGGAGAGGATAGAAAGTTCGTCTTCTTCTGATGAGGATCCATCAGATGTTTCTTCAACTGCCTCCAAAACTTTAGACTCAGATTTTTTGTTAGATTTTAATGCTAAAGGCTTACCTTTCTTCTGAGGTTCATCAGCTTCTAGCTCTATCTCATGACTTCTGAGGGAGCTGATAAGTTCCTCCAGAGAAATTTTGTTGAGATCTTTTGCTAGCTTCAGTGCTGTAACCATTGGCCTCCACTGCTTTGGTAAGCTTCTGATGATCTTCTTGACGTGATCAACAGTAGAGTAACCTTTGTCCAGAACCTTGAGACCAGCTACCAGAATTTGGAATCTTGAGAACATTGTTTCAATGGATTCACTTTCTTCCATTTTGAATGCCTCATACTTCTGAATGAGCGCAAGAGCTTTAGTTTCTTTGACCTGAACGTTGCCCTCATGCGTCATTCTGAGTGAGTCAAACATGTTCTTTGATGTGTCTCTGTTAGAGATCTTTTCATATTCAGCATAAGAGATGGCGCTGAGAAGGATGGTTCTGGCCTTGTGGTGTTTTTTGAAGTCACGCTTTTGTTGGTCAGTCATTGCTTTCCTATCAATCTTCTGACCGCTTGCATTCACAGGGTGCGTGTATCCATCTGTCACCATGTCCCACAAATCAGCATCATGTGCCAGAAAGAAGCTTTCAATTTTGTCTTTCCACTAATCAAAATTTTCTCCATCAAAGACTGGAGGTTTGCCGCTGAATCTGTCTCTGTCTTCATTGTTGTCATTGCTGGTGTGATGATAAGTTCCTGCCATTGTGTGTTTCTGACGTTGGATCTTGTACTGACAAAGTTAAGTGTTTTAGCTCAGAACCAGGCGCTGATACCAATTGAAGAAGTGAAAAACACAAGAAGGGGGGTTGAATTGTAAAACTGAAAATCAATGCAATGAACACGATATTTTTATCCTAGTTCGTTTGATCTCAAACTACTCCAGTCCACCCGTCAAGGTGATTTCGCCTCTCTCCAATGAGGTCTTAATCCACTATATTCAACAGAATATTACAATCTTCTTTAACAACTGCTAAAGCCTTCTTGAAGCAAACCACAATCCGGTTTCTCAAGGAATTACTTTCTTACAAAGAATTGAAATCTAGGTGTGTGAATGTTTTCTACAAAACTTTTTATCACAACTGTGATACTACACAAATTAAGCTTATGGAAACTAGATTGCTAAAATAATTGAGTAAGGAATTTTGGATCTTTTAGCAAACTGAGAGTGAGGAAGATGATGATTAGCTTTTTGGCGTGTAGATTGTTGTAGAGCATTAGCCAATTCAATCTTCATTGACTTGTTTATATAGCATTGGAATTAGTGAACGTTGGAGCAATAATTCTGATTCAATGCCAATAACAATCTTTCCTTATTAAGCAGATCTTGTCTGGAATGATGCCGTTGGTAATAACTCATCTTGAATGCACAAAACCGTAGCCACTTACCCGTGTTCTGGCTTTGGCTCATTCTGACGCTGCTTAAGTGCTGATGAACTATTGTTGTCTTTATCAAAGTTCAGAGTGTTGAGCGCAGATCTATTCTTCAAGCTTCAGCATATGCGTGAGTTGTTCTTCTGATTCTGGTATCTGATATAGCATCTTCTGATGCTGATGTTGATATCCAATTTTCTGATGCTGATTATGATGTACTCTTGCTGATACCCATCAGTGTTTCTGTAAAACAGAAAGTAATTTTTAGGTAGCAAATAGTTCTTACATGAATCACATAATTAATATATCATTTCATTTTGTTATCATCAAAACATAAACTTAGGGTAGTAGATTCAAACCTTGTTCTAACACAGACTACCTTTCATAATGATAAGGCTTCCATCCAATAAAGTAACTAAAATCTCGTACACAAACAACCTTCCATAATGACTAGGCTACCATCCATTGGACTAACAAAGATATCAACAACAAACTACCTTCCATAACGACAAGGCTACAATCCATTGTAGTAACAAAAATCTTGAAAACAGACTACCTTCCATAAAGACAAGGCTACCATCCATTGTACTGACAAAAATCTCGATAATATACTACCTTATATAATGACAACGCTACCATCCAATGGAATAACAAAAATCTCGACAACAAACTACATTCCATAATGACAAGGATACCATCCAATATAGTGACAAAAATCTCGACAACATATATCCTTTTATAATGACAAGGCTACCATCCATTGGAGTAACAAAAATCTCGACAATAGACTACCTTCCATAATGACAAGACTACCACCCATTGGAGTAACTAAAATCTCGTACACAAACTACCTTCCATAATGACTAGGCTACCATCCATTGGAGTAACAAAGATATCGACAATAGACTATCTTTTATAACGACAAGGCTACAATCCATTGTAGTAACAAAAATCTCGACAACAGACTACCTTCCATAATGACAAGGCTACCATCCATTGGAGTAACAAAAATCACGACAATAGACTACCTTCCATAATAATAAGGCTACCATCCATTGGAATAACAAAAATATCGACAACACACTACCTTCCATAATGACAAGGCTACCATGCAATGGAGTAACAAAAATCTCGACAATAAACTACCTTCCATAATGACAAGGCTACCATCATTGGAGTAACCAAAATATCAACAAGAGACTACCTTCCATAATTACAAGGCTACAATCCATTGGAGTATAAAAAATCTCGACAACAGACTACCTTCCATAATGACAAGGCTACCATCCATTGGAGTAACTAAAATCTCGTACACAAACTACCTTCCATAATGACTAGGCTACCTTCCATTGGAGTAACAAAGATATCGACAACAGACAATCTTCCATAACGACAAGGCTACAATCCATTGTAGTAACAAAAATCTCGACAATAGACTACCTTCCATAATGACAAGGCTACCATCTATTGTAGTGACAAAAATATTGATAACATACTGCCTTCTATAATGACAACGCTACCATCCATTGGAATAACAAAAATCTTGACAACAGACTACCTTCCCTAATGACAAGGCTACCATCCATTGGAGTAACAAAGATATCGATAACATACTACCTTCCATAATGACAAGGCTACCATCCCTTAGAGTTACAAAAATCACGACAATAGACTACCTTTCATAATGACAAGGCTACCATCCATTGGAATAACAAAAATAACATTCACAAACTACCTTCCATAATGACTAGGCTACCATCCATTGGAGTAACAAAGATATCGACAATAGACTACCTTCCCTAACGACAAGGCTACAATCCATTCTAGTAACAAAAATCTCGACAACAGACTACCTTACATAATGACAAGGCTACCATCCATGGTAGTGACAAAAATCTCAACAATATACTACCTTCTATAATGACAATGCTACCATCCATTAGAATAACAAAAATCTCGACAACAGACTACCTTCCATATGGACAAGGCAACCATCACTTAGAGTAACAAAAATCTCGACAATCGACTACCTTCCATAATGACAAGGCTACCATCCATTGGAGTAACAAAGATATCGACAACATAGTACCTTCCATAATGACAAGGCTACCATCCATTGGAGTAACAAAAATCACGACAACAGACTACCTTCCATAATGACAAGGCTACCATACATTGGAATAACAAGAATATCTACAACACACTACCTTCCATAATGACAAGGCTACCATGCAATGGAGTAATAAAAATCTCGGCAATAGACTACCTTCCATAATGACAAGGGTACCATCATTGGAGTAGCCAAAATATCAACAAGAGACTACCTTCCATAATTACAAGGCTACAATCCATTGGAGTATAAAAAATCTCGACAATAGACTACCTTCCATAATGACAAGGCTACCATCCATTAAAGTAACTTAAATCTCGTACACAAACTAGCTTCCATAATGACTAGGCTACCATCCATTGGACTAACAAAGATATCGACAACAAACTACCTTCCATAACGACAAGGCTACAATCCATTATAGTAACAAAAATCTTAACAACAGACTACCTTCCATAATGACAAGGCTACCATCCATTGTAGTGACAAAAATCTCGATAATATACTACCTTCTATATTGACAACGCTACCATCCATTGGAATAACAAAAATCTCGACAACAGACTACGTTCCATAATGACAAGGCTACCATCCCTAAGAGTAACAAAAATATGGACAACAGACTACCTTCCATAATGACAAGGCTACCATCCATTGGAGTAAAAAAGATATCGACAACTTACTACCTTCAATAATTACAAGGCTACCATCCCTTAGAGTAACAAAAATCACGACAATAGACTACCTTTCATAATGACAAGGCTACCATCCATTGGAATAACAAAAATAACGTTCACAAACTACCTTCCATAATGACTAGGCTACCATCCATTGGAGTAACAAAGATATCGACAATAGACTACCTTCCCTAACGACAAGGCTACAATCCATTATAGTAACAAAAATCTCGACAACAGACTACCTTAAATAATGACAAGGCTACCATCCATGGTAGTGACAAAAATCTCAACAATATACTACCTTCTATAACGACAATGCTACCATCCATTAGAATAACAAAAATCTCGACAACAGACTACCTTCCATATGGACAAGGCAACCATAACTTAGAGTAACAAAAATCTCGACAATCGACTACCTTCCATAATGACAAGGCTACCATCCATTGGAGTAACAAAGATATCGACAACATAGTACCTTCCATAATGACAAGGCTACCATCCATTGGAGTAACAAAAATCACGACAACAGACTACCTTCCATAATGACAAGGCTACCATACATTGGAATAACAAGAATATCTACAACACACTACCTTCCATAATGACAAGGCTACCATGCAATGGAGTAACAAAAATCTCGGCAATACACTACCTTCCATAATGACAAGGGTACCATCATTGGAGTAGCCAAAATATCAACAAGAGACTACCTTCCATAATTACAAGGCTACAATCCATTGGAGTATAAAAAATCTCGACAATAGACTACCTTCCATAATGACAAGGCTACCATCCATTAAAGTAACTTAAATCTCGTACACAAACTAGCTTCCATAATGACTAGGCTACCATCCATTGGACTAACAAAGATATCGACAACAAACTACCTTCCATAACGACAAGGCTACAATCCATTATAGTAACAAAAATCTTAACAACAGACTACCTTCCATAATGACAAGGCTACCATCCATTGTAGTGACAAAAATCTCGATAATATACTACCTTCTATATTGACAACGCTACCATCCATTGGAATAACAAAAATCTCGACAACAGACTACTTTCCATAATGACAAGGCTACCATCCCTAAGAGTAACAAAAATATTGACAACAGACTACCTTCCATAATGACAAGGCTACCATCCATTGGAGTAACAAAGATATCGACAACTTACTACCTTCAATAATTACAAGGCTACCATCCCTTAGAGTAACAAAAATCACGACAATAGACTACCTTTCATAATGACAAGGCTACCATCCATTGGAATAACAAAAATATCGTTCACAAACTACCTTCCATAATGACTAGGCTACCATCCAATGGAGTGACAAAGATATCGACAATAGACTACCTTCCCTAACGACAAGGCTACAATCCATTCTAGTTACAAAAATCTCGACAACAGACTACCTTACATAATGACAAGGCTACCATCCATTGTAGTGACAAAAATCTCAACAATATACTACCTTCTATAATGACAATGCTACCATCCATTGGAATAACAAAAATCTCGACAACAGACTACCTTACATAATGACAAGGATACCATCCATTATAGTGACAAAAATCTCAACAATATACTACCTTCTATAATGACAATGCTCCCATCCATTGGAATAACAAAAATCTCGACAACAGACTACCTTCCATATGGACAAGGCAACCATCCCTTAGAGTAACAAAAATCTCGACAATAGACTACCTTCCATAATGACAAGGCTACCGTCCATTGGAGTAACAAAGATATCGACAACATAGTACCTTCCATAATGACTAGGCTACCATCCATTGGAGTAACAAAAATCACGACAACAGACTACCTCCCATAATGACAAGGCTACCATCCATTGGAATAACAAAAATATCTACAACACACTACCTTCCATAATGACAAGGCTACCATGCAATGGAGTAACGAAAATATCGGCAATAGACTACCTTCCAAAATGACAAGGGTACCATCATTGGAGTAGCCAAAATATCAACAAGAGACTACCTTCCATAATTACAAGGCTACAATCCATTGGAGTATAAAAAATCTCGACAACAGACTACCTTCCATAATGACAAGGCTACCATCCATTAAAGTAACTTAAATCTCGTACACAAACTACCTTCCATAATGACTAGGCTACCATCCATTGGACTAACAAAGATATCGACAACTTACTACCTTCAATAATGACAAGGCTACCATCCCTTAGAGTAACAAAAATCACGACAATAGACTACCTTTCATAATGACAAGGCTACCATCCATTGGAATAACAAAAATATCGTTCACAAACTACCTTCCATAATGACTAGGCTACCATCTATTGGAGTAACAAAGATATCGACAATAGACTACCTTCCCTAACGACAAGGCTACAATCCATTCTAGTAACAAAAATCTCGACAACAGACTACCTTACATAATGACAAGGATACCATCCATTGTAGTGACAAAAATCCCAACAATTTACTACCTTCTATAATGACAATGCTACCATCCATTGGAATAACAAAAATCTCGACAACAGACTACCTTCCATATGGACAAGGCAACCATCACTTAGAGTAACAAAAATCTCGACAATAGACTACCTTCCATAATGACAAGGCTACCATCCATTGGAGTAACAAAGATATCGACAACATAGTACCTTCCATAATGACAAGGCTACCATCCATTGGAGTAACAAAAATCACGACAACAGACTACCTTTCATAATGACAAGGCTACCATCCATTGGAATAACAAAAATATCTACAACACACTACCTTCCATAATGACAAGGCTACCATGCAATGGAGTAACAAAAATCTCGGCAATAGACTACCTTCCATAATGACAAGGGTACCATCATTGGAGTAGCCAAAATATCAACAAGAGACTACCTTCCATAATTACAAGGCTACAATCCATTGGAGTAACAAAAATCTCGAGAACAGACTACCTTCCATAATGACAAGGCTACAATCTATTATAGTAACAAAAATCTCGACTATAGGCTACCTTTCATAATGACAAGGCTACCATCCATTGGAATAACAAAAATCTCGACAACAGACTACATTCCATAATGACAAGGCTACCATCCCTTAGAGTAACAAAAATCTCGACAACATACTACCTTCCATAATGACAAGGCTTCAATCCATAGGAGTAACTAAAATCTCATACACAAACTACCTTCCATAATGACTAGGCTACCATCCATTAGAGTAACAAAGATATCGAAAATAGACTACCTTCCACAACGACAAGGCTACAATCCATTATAGTAACAAAAATCTCGACAACAGGCTACCTTCCATAATGACAAGGCTACCATCCATTATAGTGACAAAAATCTCGACAATATATTACCTTCTATAATTACAAGGTTACCATCCATTGGAGTAAAAAAAATCTCGACAACGGACTACCTTCCATAATGACAAGGCTACCATCCATTGGAGTAACTAAAATCTCGTACACAAACTACCTTCCATAATGACTAGGCTACCATCCATTGGAGTAACAAAGATATCGACAACAGACTATCTTCCATAACAACAAGGCTACAATCCATTGTAGTAACAAATATATCGACAACAGACTACCTTCCATAATGACAAGGCTACCATCCATTGTAGTGGAAAAAATCTCGATAATAAACTACCTTCTATAATGACAACGCTACCATCCATTGGAATATTAAAAATCTCGACAACATAGTATGTTCCATAATGACAAGGCTACCATCCCTTAATGTAACAAATATCTCGACAAGAGACCACCTACCATAATGACAAGGCTACCATCCATTGGAGTAACAAAGATATCGACAACATACTACCTTCCATAATGACAAGGCTACCATCCCTTAGAGTAACAAAAATCATGACAATAGACTACCTTTCATAATGACAAGGCTACCATCCATTGGAATAACAAAAATATGGTATACAAACTACCTTCCATAATGACTAGGCTACCATCCATTGGAGAAACAATGATATTGACAATAGACTACCTTCCATAACGACAAGGCTACAATCCATTATGGTAACAAAAATCTCGACAACAGACTACCTTACATAATGACAAGGCTACCATCCATTGTAGTGACAAAAATCTCGACAATATACTACCTTCTATAATGATAACACTACCATCCATTGGAATAAAAAATATCTCGACAACAAACTACCTCCCATATGAACAAGGCTACCATCCGTTAGAGTAACAAAAATCTCGACAATAGACTACCTTCCATAATGACAAGGCTACCATCCATTGCAGTAACAAAGATATCGACAACATAGTACCTTCCATAATGACAAGGCCACCCTCCATTGGAGTAACAAAAATCTTGAGAATAGACTACCTTCCATAATGACAAGGCTACCATCCATTGGAATAACAAAAATATCTACAAAACACTACCTTCCATAATGACAAGGCTACCATGCAACGGAGTAACAAAAATCTCGACAACAGACTACCTTCCATGATGACAAGGCTACCATCCATTAGAGTAACTAAAATCTCGTACACAAACTACCTTCCTTAATGACTAGGCTACCATCCATTGGAGTAACGATGATATTGACAATAGACTATCTTCCATAACGACAAGGCTACAATCCATTGTAGTAACAAATATCTCGACAATAGACTACCTTCCATAATGACAAGGCTACCATCCATTGGAATAACAAAAATATCGTACACAAACTACCTTCAATAATGACTAGTCTACCATCCATTGGAGTAATAAAGATATCGACAACAGACTACCTTCCATAATGACAAGGCTATAATCCATTGTAGTAACAAAAATCTCGACAACAGATTACCTTCCATAATGACAAGGCTACCATTCATTGTAGTGTCAAAAATCTCAACAATATACTACCTTCTATAATTACAAGGCTACCATCCATTGGAGTAACAAAAATCTCGAATATAGACTACCTTTCATAATGAAAAGGCTACAATCTATTATAGTACCAAAAATCTCGACAATAGACTACCTTTCATAATGACAAGGCTACCATCCATTGGAATAACAAAAATCTAGAGAACAGACTACATTCCATAATGACAAGGCTACCATCCATTGTAGTGACAAAAATATCGATATTATACTACCTTCTATAATGACAATGCTACCATCCATTGGAATAACAAAAATCTCGACAACAGACTATGTTCCATAATGACAAGGCTATCATCCCTTAGAGTAACAAATATCTCGACAACAAACCACCTTCCATAATGACAAGGCTACCATCCATTGGAGTAACAAAGATATCGAGAACATACTCCCTTCCATAATGACAAGGCTACCATCCCTTAGAGTAAACAAAATCACGACAATAGACTACCTTTCATAATGACAAGGCTACCATCCATTGGAATAACAAAAATATCGTACATAAACTACCTTCCATAATGACTAGGCTACCATCCATTGGAGTAATAAAGATATCGAAAATAGACTACCCTTCATAACGACAAGGCTACAATCCATTCTAGTAACAAAAATCTCGACAACAGACTACCTTACATAACGACAAGGCTACCATCCGTTGTAGTGACAAAAATCTCGACAATATACTACCTTCTATAATGACAACGCTATGATCCATTGGAATAACAAAAATCTCGACAACAGACTACCTTCCATATGGACAAGGCTACCATCCCTTAGAGTAACAAAAATCTCGACAATAGACTACCTTCCATAATGACAAGGCTACCATCCATTAAAGTATCTAAAATCTCGTACACAAACTACCTTCCATAAGGACTAGGCTACCATCCATTGGACTAACAAAGATATCGACAACAAACTACCTTCCATAACGACAACGCTACAATCCATTATAGTAACAAAAATCTTAACAAAAATAGACTACCTTCCATAATGACAAGGCTACCATCCCTAAGAGTAACAAAAATCACGAAAATAGACTACCTTTCATAATGACAAGGCTACTATCCGTTGGAATAAAAAAAATATCGTACACAAACTACCTTCCATAATGACTAGGCTACCATCCATTGGAGTAACAAAGATATCGACAACAGACTACCTTCCATAACGACAAGGCTACCATCCATTGGAGTAATAAAGATATCGACAACATACTACCTTCCATAATGACAAGGCTACCATCCCTTAGAGTAACAAAAATCACGACAACAAACTACCTTTAATAATGACAAGGCTACCATCCATTGGAATAACAAAAATATTGTACACAAACTACCTTCAATAATGACTAGTCTACCATCCGTTGGAGTAACAAAGATATCGACAACAGACTACCTTCCATAACGACAAGGCTATAATCCATTGTAGTAACAAAAATCTCGACAACAGATTACCTTCCATAATGACAAGGATACCATTCATTGTAGTGACAAAAATCTCAACAATATACTACCTTCTATAATTACAAGGCTACCATCCATTGGAGTAACCAAAATCTCGACAACAGACTACCTTCCATAATGACAAGGCTACAATCTATTATAGTAACAAAAATCTTGGCAATAGACTACCTTTCATAATGACAAGGCTACCATCCATTGGAATAACAAAAATCTCGACAACAGACTACATTCCATAATGACAAGGCTACCATCCATTATAGTGACAAAAATCTCGATAATATACTACCTTCTATAATGAGAACGCTACCATCCATTGGAATAACAAAAATCTCGACAACAAACTATGTTCCATAATGACAAGGCAATCATCCCTTAGAGTAACAAATATCTCGACAACAAACCACCTTCCATAATGACAAGGCTACCATCCATTGGAATAACAAAGATATCGACAACATACTACCTTCCATAATGACAAGGCTACCATCCCTTCGAGTAACAAAAACCACGACAATAGACTACCTTTCATAATGACAAGGCTACCATCCATTGGAATATCAAAAATATCGTACACAAACGAGCTTCAAAAATGACTAGTCTACCATCCATTGGAGTAACAAAGATATCGACAACAAACTACCTTCCATAATGACAAGGCTATAATCCATTGTAGTAACAAAAATCTCGACAACATATTACCTTCCATAATGACAAGGCTACCATTCATTGTAGTGACAAAAATCTCTCCAATATACTACCTTCTATAATTACAAGGCTACCATCCATTGGAGTAACAAAAATCTCGACAACAGACTACCTTCCATAATGACAAGGCTACAATCTATTATAGTAACAAAAATCTTGACAATAGAATACCTTTCATAATGAAAAGGCTACCATCGATTGGAATAACAAAAACCTCGGCAACAGACTATGTTCCGTAATGACAAGGCTACCATCCATTGTAGTGACAAAAATATCGATAATATACTACCTTCTGTAATGACAACGCTACCATCCATTGGAATAACAAAAATCTCGACAACAGACTATGTTCCATAATGACAAGCTATCATCCCTTAGAGTAACAAATATCTCGACAACAAACCACCTTCCATAATGACAAGGCTACCATCCATTGGAGTAACAAAGATATCGACAACATACTACCTTCCATAATAACAAGGCTACCATCCCTTAGAGTAACAAAAATCACGTCAATAGACTACATTTCATAATGACAAGGCTACCATCCATTGGAATAACAAAAATATCGTACACAAACTACCTTCCATAATGACAAGGCTACCATCCATTGTAGTGACAAAAATCTCGATAATATACTACCTTCTATAATGACAATGCTACCATCCATTGGAATAACAAAAATCTCGACAACAAACTACGTTCCATAATGACAAGGCTACCATCATCCCTAAGAGTAACAAAAATAACGATAATAGACTACCTTTCGTAATGACAAGGCTACCATCCGTTGGCATAACAAAAATATCGACAACAGACTACCTTCCATAATGACTAGGCTACCATCCATTGGAGTAATAAAGATATCGACAACATACTACCTTCCATAATGACAAGGCTACCATCCCTTAGAGTACCAAAAATCACGACAACAAACTACCTTTAATAATGACAAGGCTACCATCCATTGGAATAACAAAAATATTGTACACAAACTACCTTCAATAATGACTAGTCTACCATCCATTGGAGTAACAAAGATATCGACAACAGACTACCTTCCATAACGACAAGGCTATAATCCATTGTAGTAACAAAAATATCGACAACAGATTACCTTCCATAATGACAAGGATACAATTCATTGTAGTGACAAAAATCTCAACAATATACTACCTTCTATAATTACAAGGCTACCATCCATTGGAGTAACCAAAATCTCGACAACAGACTACTTTCCATAATGACAAGGCTACAATCTATTATAGTAACAAAAATCTTAACAATAGACTACCTTTCATAATGACAAGGCTACCATCCATTGGAATAACAAAAATCTCGACAACAGACTACATTCCATAATGACAAGGCTACCATCCATTATAGTGACAAAAATCTCGATAATATACTACCTTCTATAATGAGAACGCTACCATCCATTAGAATAACAAAAATCTCGACAACGAACTATGTTCCATAATGACAAGGCTATCATCCCTTAGAGTAACAAATATCTCGACAACAAACCACCTTCCATAATGACAAGGCTACCATCCATTGGAGTAACAATGATATCGACAACATATTACCTTCCATAATGACAAGGCTACCATCCCTTCGAGTAACAAAAACCACGACAATAGACTACCTTTCATAATGACAAGGCTACCATCCATTGGAATATCAAAAATATCGTACACAAACGAGCTTCAAAAATGACTAGTCTACCATCCATTGGAGTAACAAAGATATCGACAACAGACTACCTTCCATAATGACAAGGCTATAATCCATTGTAGTAACCAAAATCTCGACAACATATTACCTTCCATAATGACAAGGCTACCATTCATTGTAGTGACAAAAATCACAACAATATACTACCTTCTATAATTACAAGGCTACCATCCATTGGAGTAACAAAAATCTCGACAACAGACTACCTTCCATAATGACAAGGCTACAATCTATTATAGTAACAAAAATCTTGACAATAGAATACCTTTCATAATGACAAGGCTACCATCCATTGGAATAACTAAAACGTCGACAACAAACTATGTTCCGTAATGACAAGGCTACCATCCATTGTAGTGACAAAAATATCGATAATATACTACCTTCTATAATGACAACGCTACCATCCATTGGAATAACAAAAATCTTGACAACAGACTATGTTCCATAATGACAAGCTATCATCCCTTAGAGTAACAAATATCTCGACAACAAACAACCTTCCATAATGACAAGGCTACCATCCATTGGAGTAACAATGATATCGACAACATACTACCTTCCATAATGATAAGGCTACCATCCCTTAGAGTAACAAAAATCACGTCAATAGACTACATTTCATAATGACAAGGCTACCATCCATTGGAATAACAAAAATATCGTACACAAATTACCTTCCATAATGAAAAGGCTACCATCCATTGTAGTGACAAAAATCTCGATAATATAATACCTTCTATAATGACAATGCTACCATCCATTGGAATAACAAAAATCTCGACAACAAACTACGTTCCATAATGACAAGGCTACCATCCCTAAGAGTAACAAAAATCACGACAATAGACTACCTTTCATAATGACAAGGCTACTATCCGTTGGAATAACAAAAATATCGTACACAAACTACCTTCCATAATTACTAGGCTACCATCCATTGGAGTAATAAAGATATCGACAACAGACTATCTTCCATAATGACAAGGCTACCATCCATTGGAGTAATAAAGATATCAACAACATACTACCTTCCATAATGACAAGGCTACCATCCCTTAGAGTAACAAAAATCACGACAACAAACTACCTTTAATAATGACAAGGCTACCATCCTTTGGAATAACAAAAATATTGTACACAAACTACCTTCAATAATGACTAGTCTACCATCCATTGGAGTAACAAAGATATCGACAACAGACTACCTTCCATAACGACAAGGCTATAATCCATTGTAGTAACAAAAATCTCGACAACAGATTACCTTCCATAATGACAAGGATACCATTCATTGTAGTGACAAAAATCTCAACAATATACTACCTTCTATAATTACAAGGCTACCATCCATTGGAGTAACCAAAATCTCGACAACAGACTACCTTCCATAATGACAAGGCTACAATCTATTATAGTAACAAAAATCTTGACAATAGACTACCTTTCATAATGACGAGGCTACCATCCATTGGAATAACCAAAATCTCGACAACAGACTACATTCCATAATGACAAGGCTACCATCCATTGTAGTGACAAAAATCTCGATAATATACTACCTTCTATAATGAGAACGCTACCATCCATTAGAATAACAAAAATCTCGACAACGAACTATGTTCCATAATGACAAGGCTATCATCCCTTAGAGTAACAAATATCTCGACAACAAACCACCTTCCATTATGACAAGGCTACCATCCATTGGAGTAACAATGATATCGACAACATACTACCTTCCATAATGACAAGGCTACCATCCCTTTGAGTAACAAAAACCACGACAATAGACTACCTTTCATAATGACAAGGCTACCATCCATTGGAATATCAAAAATATCGTACACAAACGAACTTCAAAAATGACTAGTCTACCATCCATTGGAGTAACAAAGATATCGACAACAGACTACTTTCCATAATGACAAGGCTATAATCCATTGTAGTAACCAAAATCTCGACAACATATTACCTTCCATAATGACAAGGCTACCATTCATTGTAGTGACAAAAATCACAACAATATACTACCTTCTATAATTACAAGGCTACCATCCATTGGAGTAACAAAAATCTCGACAACAGACTACCTTCCATAATGACAAGGCTACAATCTATTATAGTAACAAAAATCTTGACAATAGAATACCTTTCATAATGACAAGGCTACCATCCATTGGAATAACAAAAACGTCGACAACAGACTATGTTCCGTAATGACAAGGCTACCATCCATTGTAGTGACAAAAATATCGATAATATACTACCTTCTATAATGACAACGCTACCATCCATTGGAATAACAAAAATCTCGACAACAGACTATGTTCCATAATGACAAGCTATCATCCCTTAGAGTAACAAATATCTCGACAACAAACCACCTTCCATAATGACAAGGCTACCATCCATTGGAGTAACAAAGATATCGACAACATACTACCTTCCATAATGACAAGGCTACCATCCCTTAGAGTAACAAAAATCACGTCAATAGACTACATTTCATAATGACAAGGCTACCATCCATTGGAATAACAAAAATATCGTACACAAATTACCTTCCATAATGACAAGGCTACCATCCATTGTAGTGACAAAAATCTCGATAATATAATACCTTCTATAATGACAATGCTACCATCCATTGGAATAACAAAAATCTCGACAACAAACTACGTTCCATAATGACAAGGCTACCATCCCTAAGAGTAACAAAAATCACGACAATAGACTACCTTTCATAATGACAAGGCTACTATCCGTTGGAATAACAAAAATATCGTACACAAACTACCTTCCATAATTACTAGGCTACCATCCATTGGAGTAATAAAGATATCGACAACAGACTATCTTCCATAATGACAAGGCTACCATCCATTGGAGTAATAAAGATATCAATAACATACTACCTTCCATAATGACAAGGCTACCATCCCTTAGAGTAACAAAAATCACGACAACAAACTACCTTTAATAATGACAAGGCTACCATCCTTTGGAATAACAAAAATATTGTACACAAACTACCTTCAATAATGACTAGTCTACCATCCATTGGAGTAACAAAGATATCGACAACAGACTACCTTCCATAACGACAAGGCTATAATCCATTGTAGTAACAAAAATCTCGACAACAGATTACCTTCCATAATGACAAGGATACCATTCATTGTAGTGACAAAAATCTCAACAATATACTACCTTCTATAATTACAAGGCTACCATCCAATGGAGTAACCAAAATCTCGACAACAGACTACCTTCCATAATGACAAGGCTACAATCTATTATAGTAACAAAAATCTTGACAATAGACTACCTTTCATAATGACGAGGCTACCATCCATTGGAATAACCAAAATATCGACAACAGACTACATTCCATAATGACAAGGCTACCATCCATTGTAGTGACAAAAATCTCGATAATATACTACCTTCTATAATGAGAACGCTACCATCCATTAGAATAACAAAAATCTCGACAACGAACTATGTTCCATAATGACAAGGCTATCATCCCTTAGAGTAACAAATATCTCGACAACAAACCACCTTCCATTATGACAAGGCTACCATCCATTGGAGTAACAATGATATCGACAACATACTACTTTCCATAATGACAAGGCTACCATCCCTTCGAGTAACAAAAACCACGACAATAGACTACCTTTCATAATGACAAGGCTACCATCCATTGGAATATCAAAAATATCGTACACAAACGAGCTTCAAAAATGACTAGTCTACCATCCATTGGAGTAACAAAGATATCGACAACAGACTACCTTCCATAATGACAAGGCTATAATCCATTGTAGTAACAAAAATCTAGACAACATATTACCTTCCATAATGACAAGGCTACCATTCATTGTAGTGACAAAAATCTCAACAATATACTACCTTCTATAATTACAAGGCTACCATCCATTGGAGTAACAAAAATCTCGACAACAGACTACCTTCCATAATGACAAGGCTACAATCTATTATAGTAACAAAAATCTTGACAATAGAATACCTTTCATAATGACAAGACTATCATCCATTGGAATAACAAAAATCTCAACAACAGACTATGTTCCGTAATGACAAGGCTACCATCCATTGTAGTGACAAAAATCTCGATAATATACTACCTTCTATAATGAGAACGCTACCATCCATTGGAATAATAAAAATCTCGACAACAAACTATGTTCCATAATGACAAGGCTATCATCCCTTAGAGTAACAAATATCTCGACACCAAACCACCTTACATAATGACAAGGCTACCATCCATTGGAGTAACAAAGATATCGACAACATACTACCTTCCATAATGACAAGGCTACCATCCCTTCGAGTAACAAAAATCACGACAATAGACTACCTTTCATAATGACAAGGCTACCATCCATTGGAATAAAAAAAATATCGTACATAAACGACCTTCAAAAATGACTAGTCTACCATCCATTGGAGTAACAAAGATATCGACAACAGACTACCTTCCATAATGACAAGGCTATAATCCATTGTAGTAACAAAAATCTCGACAACAGATTACCTTCCATAATGACAAGGATACCATTCATTGTAGTGACAAAAATCTCAACAATATACTACCTTCTATAATTACAAGGCTACCATCCATTGGAGTAACCAAAATCTCGACAACAGACTACCTTCCATAATGACAAGGCTACAATCTATTATAGTAACAAAAATCTTAACAATAGACAACCTTTCATAATGACAAGGCTACCATCCATTGGAATAACAAAAATCTCGACAACAGACTACATTCCATAATGACAAGGCTACCATCCATTGTAGTGACAAAAATCTCGATAATATACTACCTTCTATAATGAGAACGCTACCATCCATTGGAATAACAAAATTCTCGACAACAAATTATGTTCCATAATGACAAGGCTATCATCCCTTAGAGTAACAAATATCTCGAGAACAAACCACCTTCCATAATGACAAGGCTACCATCCATTGGAGTAACAAAGATATCGACAACATACTACCTTCCATAATGACAAGGCTACCATCCCTTCGAGTAACAAAAACCACGACAATAGACTACCTTTCATAATGACAAGGCTACCATCCATTGGAATAACAAAAATATCGTACACAAACGACCTTCAAAAATGACTAGTCTACCATCCATTGGAGTAACAAAGATATCGACAACAAACTACCTTCCATAATGACAAGGCTATAATCCATTGTAGTAACAAAAATCTCGACAACATATTACCTTCCATAATGACAAGGCTACCATTCATTGTAGTGACAAAAATCTCAACAATATACTACCTTCTATAATTACAAGGCTACCATCCATTGGAGTAACAAAAATCTCGACAACAGACTACCTTCCATAATGACAAGGCTACAATCTATTATAGTAACAAAAATCTTGACAATAGAATACCTTTCATAATGACAAGGCTACCATCCATTGGAATAATAAAAATCTCGACAACAGACTATGTTCTGTAATGACAAGGCTACCATCCATTGTAGTGACAAAAATATCGATAATATACTACCTTCTATAATGACAATGCTACCATCCATTGGAATAACAAAAATCTCGACAACAGACTATGTTCCATAATGACAAGCTATCATCCCTTAGAGTAACAAATATCTCGACAACAAACCACCTTCCATAATGACCAGGCTACCATCCATTGGAGTAACAAAGATATCGACAACATACTACCTTCCGTAATGACAAGGCTACCATCCCTTAGAGTAACAAAAATCACGTCAATAGACTACATTTCATAATGACAAGGCTACCATCCATTGGAATAACAAAAATATCGTACACAAACTACCTTCCATAATGACTAGGCTACCATCCATTGGAGTAACAAAGATATCGACAATAGACTACCTTCTATAACGACAAGGCTACAATCCATTCTAGTAACAAAAATCTCGACAACAGATTACCTTCCATAATGACAAGGATACCATTCATTGTAGTGACAAAAATCTCAACAATATACTACCTTCTATAATTACAAGGCTACCATCCATTGGAGTAACAAAAATCTCGACAACAGACTACCTTCCATAATGACAAGGCTACAATCTATTATAGTAACAAAAATCTTGACAATAGACTACCTTTCATAATGACAAGGCTACCATCCATTGGAATAACAAAAATCTCGACAATAGACTACATTCCATAATGACAAGGCTACCATCCATTGTAGTGACAAAAATCTCGATAATATACTACCTTCTATAATGAGAACGCTACCATCCATTGGAATAACAAAAATCTCGACAACAAACTATGTTCCATAATGACAAGGCTATCATCCCTTAGAGTAACAAATATCTCGACACCAAACCACCTTCCATAATGACAAGGCTACCATCCATTGGAGTAACAAAGATATCGACAACATACTACCTTCCATAATGACAAGGCTACCATCCCTTCGAGTAACAAAAATCACGACAATAGACTATCTTTCTTAATGACAAGGCTACCATCCATTGGAATAAAAAAAATATCGTACATAAACGACCTTCAAAAATGACTAGTCTACCATCCATTGGAGTAACAAAGATATCGACAACAGACTACCTTCCATAATGACAAGGCTATAATCCATTGTAGTAACAAAAATCTCGACAACAGATTACCTTCCATAATGACAAGGATACAATTCATTGTAGTGACAAAAATCTCAACAATATACTACCTTCTATAATTACAAGGCTACCATCCATTGGAGTAACCAAAATCTCGACAACAGACTACCTTCCATAATGACAAGGCTACAATCTATTATAGTAACAAAAATCTTGACAATAGACTACCTTTCATAATGACAAGGCTATCATCCATTGGAATAACAAAAATCTCGACAACAGGCTATGTTCCGTAATGACAAGGCTACCATCCATTGTAGTGACAAAAATATCGATAATATACTACCTTCTATAATGACAACGCTACCATTCATTGGAATAACAAAAATCTCGACAACAGACTATGTTCCATAATGACAAGCTATCATCCCTTAGAGTAACAAATATCTCGACAACAAACCACCTTCTATAATGACAAGGCTACCATCCATTGGAGTAACAAAGATATCGACAACATACTACCTTTCGTAATGACAAGGCTACCATCCCTTAGAGTAACAAAAATCATGTCAATAGACTACATTTCATAATGACAAGGCTACCATCCATTGGAATAACAAAAATATCGTACACAAACTACCTTCCATAATGACTAGGCTACCATCCATTGGAGTAACAAAGATATCGACAATAGACTACCTTCCATAACGACAAGGCTACAATCCATTCTAGTAACAAAAATCTCGACAACAGATTACCTTCCATAATGACAAGGATACCATTCATTGTAGTGAAAAAAATCTCAACAATATACTACCTTCTATAATTACAAGGCTACCATCCATTGGAGTAACAAAAATCTCGACAACAGACTACCTTCCATAATGACAAGGCTACAATCTATTATAGTAACAAAAATCTTGACAATAGACTACCTTTCATAATGACAAGGCTACCATCCATTGGAATAACAAAAATCTCGACAATAGACTACATTCCATAATGACAAGGCTACCATCCATTGTAGTGACAAAAATCTCGATAATATACTACCTTCTATAATGAGAACGCTACCATCCATTGGAATAACAAAAATCTCGACAACAAACTATGTTCCATAATGACAAGGCTATCATCCCTTAGAGTAACAAATATCTCGACACCAAACCACCTTCCATAATGACAAGGCTACCATCCATTGGAGTAACAAAGATATTGACAACATACTACCTTCCATAATGACAAGGCTACCATCCCTTCGAGTAACAAAAATCACGACAATAGACTACCTTTCATAATGACAAGGCTACCATCCATTGGAATAAAAAAAATATCGTACATAAACGACCTTCAAAAATGACTAGTCTACCATCCATTGGAGTAACAAAGATATCGACAACAAACTACCTTCCATAATGACAAGGCTATAATCCATTGTAGTAACAAAAATCTCGACAACAGATTACCTTCCATAATGACAAGGATACCATTCATTGTAGTGACAAAAATCTCAACAATATACTACCTTCTATAATTACAAGGCTACCATCCATTGGAGTAACCAAAATCTCGATAACATACTACCTTCCATAATGAAAAGGCTACAATCTATTATAGTAACAAAAATCTTGACAATAGACTACCTTTCATAATGACAAGGCTACCATCCATTGGAATAACAAAAATCTCGACAATAGACTACATTCCATAATGACAAGGCTACCATCCATTGTAGTGACAAAAATCTCGATAATATACTACCTTCTATAATGAGAACGCTACCATCCATTGGAATAATAAAAATCTCGACAACAACCTATGTTCCATAATGACAAGGCTATCATCCCTTAGAGTAACAAATATCTCGACACCAAACCACCTTACATAATGACAAGGCTACCATCCATTGGAGTAACAAAGATATCGACAACATACTACCTTCCATAATGACAAGGCTACCATCCCTTCGAGTAACAAAAATCACGACAATAGACTACCTTTCATAATGACAAGGCTACCATCCATTGGAATAAAAAAAATATCGTACATAAACGACCTTCAAAAATGACTAGTCTACCATCCATTGGAGTAACAAAGATATCGACAACAGACTACCTTCCATAATGACAAGGCTATAATCCATTGTAGTAACAAAAATCTCGACAACAGATTACCTTCCATAATGACAAGGATACCATTCATTGTAGTGACAAAAATCTCAACAATATACTACCTTCTATAATTACAAGGCTACCATCCATTGGAGTAACCAAAATCTCGACAACAGACTACCTTCCATAATGACAAGGCTACAATCTATTATAGTAACAAAAATCTTAACAATAGACTACCTTTCATAATGACAAGGCTACCATCCATTGGAATAACAAAAATCTCGACAACAGACTACATTCCATAATGACAAGGCTACCATCCATTGTAGTGACAAAAATCTCGATAATATACTACCTTCTATAATGAGAACGCTACCATCCATTGGAATAACAAAATTCTCGACAACAAACTATGTTCCATAATGACAAGGCTATCATCCCTTAGAGTAACAAATATCTCGAGAACAAACCACCTTCCATAATGACAAGGCTACCATCCATTGGAGTAACAAAGATATCGACAACATACTACCTTCCATAATGACAAGGCTACCATCCCTTCGAGTAACAAAAACCACGACAATAGACTACCTTTCATAATGACAAGGCTACCATCCATTGGAATAACAAAAATATCGTACACAAACGACCTTCAAAAATGACTAGTCTACCATCCATTGGAGTAACAAAGATATCGACAACAGACTACCTTCCATAATGACAAGGATATAATCCATTGTAGTAACAAAAATCTCGACAACATATTACCTTCCATAATGACAAGGCTACCATTCATTGTAGTGACAAAAATCTCAACAATATACTACCTTCTATAATTACAAGGCTACCATCCATTGGAGTAACAAAAATCTCGACAACAGACTACCTTCCATAATGACAAGGCTACAATCTATTATAGTAACAAAAATCTTGACAATAGAATACCTTTCATAATGACAAGGCTACCATCCATTGGAATAATAAAAATCTCGACAACAGACTATGTTCCGTAATGACAAGGCTACCATCCATTGTAGTGACAAAAATATCGATAATATACTACCTTCTATAATGACAATGCTACCATCCATTGGAATAACAAAAATCTCGACAACAGACTATGTTCCATAATGACAAGCTATCATCCCTTAGAGTAACAAATATCTCGACAACAAACCACCTTCCATAATGACAAGGCTACCATCCATTGGAGTAACAAAGATATCGACAACATACTACCTTCCGTAATGACAAGGCTACCATCCCTTAGAGTAACAAAAATCACGTCAATAGACTACATTTCATAATGACAAGGCTACCATCCATTGGAATAACAAAAATATCGTACACAAACTACCTTCCATAATGACTAGGCTACCATCCATTGGAGTAACAAAGATATCGACAATAGACTACCTTCTATAACGACAAGGCTACAATCCATTCTAGTAACAAAAATCTCGACAACAGATTACCTTCCATAATGACAAGGATACCATTCATTGTAGTGACAAAAATCTCAACAATATACTACCTTCTATAATTACAAGGCTACCATCCATTGGAGTAACAAAAATCTCGACAACAGACTACCTTCCATAATGACAAGGCTACAATCTATTATAGTAACAAAAATCTTGACAATAGACTACCTTTCATAATGACAAGGCTACCATCCATTGGAATAACAAAAATCTCGACAATAGACTACATTCCATAATGACAAGGCTACCATATATTGTAGTGACAAAAATCTCGATAACATACTACCTTCTATAATGAGAACGCTACCATCCATTGGAATAACAAAAATCTCGACAACAAACTATGTTCAATAATGACAAGGCTATCATCCCTTAGAGTAACAAATATCTCGACACCAAACCACCTTCCATAATGACAAGGCTACCATCCATTGGAGTAACAAAGATATCGACAACATACTACCTTCCATAATGACAAGGCTACCATCCCTTCGAGTAACAAAAATCACGACAATAGACTATCTATCATAATGACAAGGCTACCATCCATTGGAATAAAAAAAATATCGTACATAAACGACCTTCAAAAATGACTAGTCTACCATCCATTGGAGTAACAAAGATATCGACAACAGACTACCTTCCATAATGACAAGGCTATAATCCATTGTAGTAACAAAAATCTCGACAACAGATTACCTTCCATAATGACAAGGATACAATTCATTGTAGTGACAAAAATCTCAACAATATACTACCTTCTATAATTACAAGGCTACCATCCATTGGAGTAACCAAAATCTCGACAACAGACTACCTTCCATAATGACAAGGCTACAATCTATTATAGTAACAAAAATCTTGACAATAGACTACCTTTCATAATGACAAGGCTATCATCCATTGGAATAACAAAAATCTCGACAACAGGCTATGTTCCGTAATGACAAGGCTACCATCCATTGTAGTGACAAAAATATCGATAATATACTACCTTCTATAATGACAACGCTACCATTCATTGGAATAACAAAAATATCGACAACAGACTATGTTCCATAATGACAAGCTATCATCCCTTAGAGTAACAAATATCTCGACAACAAACCACCTTCTATAATGACAAGGCTACCATCCATTGGAGTAACAAAGATATCGACAACATACTACCTTTCGTAATGACAAGGCTACCATCCCTTAGAGTAACAAAAATCATGTCAATAGACTACATTTCATAATGACAAGGCTACCATCCATTGGAATAACAAAAATATCGTACACAAACTACCTTCCATAATGACTAGGCTACCATCCATTAGAGTAACAAAGATATCGACAATAGACTACCTTCCATAACGACAAGGCTACAATCCATTCTAGTAACAAAAATCTCGACAACAGATTACCTTCCATAATGACAAGGATACCATTCATTGTAGTGAAAAAAATCTCAACAATATACTACCTTCTATAATTACAAGGCTACCATCCATTGGAGTAACAAAAATCTCAACAACAGACTACCTTCCATAATGACAAGGCTACAATCTATTATAGTAACAAAAATCTTGACAATAGACTACCTTTCATAATGACAAGGCTACCATCCATTGGAATAACAAAAATCTCGACAATAGACTACATTCCATAATGACAAGGCTACCATCCATTTTAGTGACAAAAATCTCGATAATATACTACCTTCTATAATGAGAACGCTACCATCCATTGGAATAACAACAATCTCGACAACAAACTATGTTCCATAATTACAAGGCTATCATCCCTTAGAGTAACAAATATCTTGACACCAAACCACCTTCCATAATGACAAGGCTACCATCCATTGGAGTAACAAAGATATTGACAACATACTACCTTCCATAATGACAAGGCTACCATCCCTTCGAGTAACAAAAATCACGACAATAGACTACCTTTCATAATGACAAAGCTACCATCCATTGGAATACAAAAAATATCGTACATAAACGACCTTCAAAAATGACTAGTCTACCATCCATTGGAGTAACAAAGATATCGACAACAGACTACCTTCCATAATGACAAGGCTATAATCCATTGTAGTAACAAAAATCTCGACAACAGATTACCTTCCATAATGACAAGGATACCATTCATTGTAGTGACAAAAATCTCAACAATATACTACCTTCTATAATTACAAGGCTACCATCCATTGGAGTAACCAAAATCTCGACAACAGACTACCTTCCATAATGACAAGGCTACAATCTATTATAGTAACAAAAATCTTGACAATAGACTACCTTTCATAATGACAAGGCTACCATCCATTGGAATAACAAAAATCTCGACAATAGACTACATTCCATAATGACAAGGCTACCATCCATTGTAGTGACAAAAATCTCGATAATATACTACCTTCTATAATGAGAACGCTACCATCCATTGGAATAATAAAAATCTCGACAACAAACTATGTTCCATAATGACAAGGCTATCATCCCTTAGAGTAACAAATATCTCGACACCAAACCACCTTCCATAATGACAAGGCTACCATCCATTGGAGTAACAAAGATATCGACAACATACTACCTTCCATAATGACAAGGCTACCATCCCTTCGAGTAACAAAAATCACGACAATAGACTACCTTTCATAATGACAAGGCTACCATCCATTGGAATAAAAAAAATATCGTACATAAACGACCTTCAAAAATGACTAGTCTACCATCCATTGGAGTAACAAAGATATCGACAACTGACTACCTTCCATAATGACAAGGCTATAATCCATTGTAGTAACAAAAATCTCGACAACAGATTACCTTCCATAATGACAAGGATACCATTCATTGTAGTGACAAAAATCTCAACAATATACTACCTTCTATAATTACAAGGCTACCATCCATTGGAGAAACCAAAATCTCGACAACAGACTACCTTCCATAATGACAAGGCTACAATCTATTATAGTAACAAAAATCTTGACAATAGACTACCTTTCATAATGACAAGGCTACCATCCATTGGAATAACAAAAATCTCGACAACAGACTACATTCCATAATGACAAGGCTACCATCCATTGTAGTGACAAAAATCTCGATAATATACTACCTTCTATAATGAGAACGCTACCATCCATTGGAATAACAAAATTCTCGACAACAAACTATGTTCCATAATGACAAGGCTATCATCCCTTAGAGTAACAAATATCTCGACAACAAACCACCTTCCATAATGACAAGGCTACCATCCATTGGAGTAACAAAGATATCGACAACATACTACCTTCCATAATGACAAGGCTACCCTCCCTTCGAGTAACAAAAACCACGACAACAGACTACCTTTCATAATGACAAGGCTACCATCCATTGGAATAACAAAAATATCGTACACAAACGACCTTCAAAAATGACTAGTCTACCATCCATTGGAGTAACAAAGATATCGACAACAGACTACCTTCCATAATGACAAGGATATAATCCATTGTAGTAACAAAAATCTCGACAACATATTACCTTCCATAATGACAAGGCTACCATTCATTGTAGTGACAAAAATTTCAACAATATGCTACCTTCTATAATTACAAGGCTACCATCCATTGGAGTAACAAAAATCTCGACAACATACTACCTTCCATAATGACAAGGCTACAATCTATTATAGTAACAAAAATCTTGACAATAGAATACCTTTCATAATGACAAGGCTACCATCCATTGGAATTATAAAAATCTCGACAACAGACTATGTTCCGTAATGACAAGGCTACCATCCATTGTAGTGACAAAAATATCGATAATATACTACCTTCTATAATGACAATGCTACCATCCATTGGAATAACAAAAATCTCGACAACAGACTATGTTCCATAATGACAAGCTATCATCCCTTAGAGTAACAAATATCTCGACAATAAACCACCTTCCATAATGACAAGGCTACCATCCATTGGAGTAACAAAGATATCGACAACATACTACCTTCCATAATGACAAGGCTACCATCCCTTAGAGTAACAAAAATCACGTCAATAGACTACCTTTCATAATGACAAGGCTACCATCCATTGGAATAACAAAAATACCGTACACAAACGACCTTAAGAAATGACTAGTCTACCATCCATTGGAGTAACAAAGATATCGACAACAGACTACCTTCCATAATGACAAGGCTATAATCCATTGTAGTAACAAAAATCTCGACAACATATTACCTTCCATAATGACAAGGCTACCATTCATTGTAGTGACAAAAATCTCAACAATATACTACCTTCTATAATTACAAGGCTACCATCCATTGGAGTAACAAAAATCTCGACAACAGACTACCTGTCAAAATGACAAGGCTACAATCTATTATAGTAACAAAAATCTTGACAATAGAATACCTTTCATATCGACAAGGCTACCATCCATTGGAATAACAAAAATCTCGACAACAGACTATGTTCCGTAATGACAAGGCTACCATCCATTGTAGTGACAAAAATATCGATAATATAATACCTTCTATAATGACAATGCTACCATCCATTGGAATAACAAAAATCTCGACAACAGACTATGTTCCATAATGACAAGCTATCATCCCTTAGAGTAACAAATATCTCGACAACAAACCACCTTCCATAATGACAAGGCTACCATCCATTGGAGTAACAAAGATATCGACAACATACTACCTTCCATAATGACAAGGCTACCATCCCTTAGAGTAACAAAAATCACGTCAATAGACTACCTTTCATAATGACAAGGCTACCATCCATTGGAATAACAAAAATATCGTACACAAACGACCTTAAAAAATGACTAGTCTACCATCCATTGGAGTAACAAAGATATCGACAACAGACTACCTTCCATAATGACAAGGCTATAATCCATTGTAGTAACAAAAATCTCGACAACATATTACCTTCCATAATGACAAGGCTACCATTCATTGTAGTGACAAAAATCTCAACAATATACTACCTTCTATAATTACAAGGCTACCATCCATTGGAGTAACAAAAATCTCGACAACAGACTACCTTCCATAATGACAAGGCTACAATCTATTATAGTAACAAAAATCTTGACAATAGAATACCTTTCATAATGACAAGGCTACCATCCATTGGAGTAACAAAAATCTAGACAACAGACTATGTTCCGTAATGACAAGGCTACCATCCATTGTAGTGACAAAAATATCGATAATATACTACCTTCTATAATGACAATGCTACCATCCATTGGAATAACAAAAATCTCGACAACAGACTATGTTCCATAATGACAAGCTATCATCCCTTAGAGTAACAAATATCTCGACAACAAACCACCTTCCATAATGACAAGGCTACCATCCATTGGAGTAACAAAGATATCGACAACATACTACCTTCCATAATGACAAGGCTACCATCCCTTAGAGTAACAAAAATCACGTCAATAGACTACCTTTCATAATGACAAGGCTACCATCCATTGGAATAACAAAAATATCGTACACAAACGACCTTAAAAAATGACTAGTCTACCTTCCATTGGAGTAACAAAGATATCGACAACAGACTACCTTTCATAATGACAAGGCTATAATCCATTGTAGTAACAAAAATCTCGACAACATATTACCTTCCATAATGACAAGGCTACCATTCATTGTAGTGACAAAAATCTCAACAATATACTACCTTCTATAATTACAAGGCTACCATCCATTGGAGTAACAAAAATCTCGACAACAGACTACCTTCCATAATGACAAGGCTACAATCTATTATAGTAACAAAAATCTTGACAATAGAATACCTTTCATAATGACAAGGCTACCATCCATTGGAATAATAAAAATCTCGACAATAGACTATGTTTCGTAATGACAAGGCTACCATCCATTGTAGTGACAAAAATATCGATAATATACTACCTTCTATAATGACAATTCTACCATCCATTGGAATAACAAAAATCTTGACAACAGACTATGTTCCATAATGACAAGCTATCATCCCTTAGAGTAACAAATATCTCGACAACAAACCACCTTCCATAATGACAAGGCTACCATCCATTGGAGTAACAAAGATATCGTACACAAACGACCTTAAAAAATGACTAGTCTACCTTCCATTGGAGTAACAAAGATATCGACAACAGACTACCTTTCATAATGACAAGGCTATAATCCATTGTAGTAACAAAAATCTCGACAACATATTACCTTCCATAATGACAAGGCTACCATTCATTGTAGTGACAAAAATCTCAACAATATACTACCTTCTATAATTACAAGGCTACCATCCATTGGAGTAACAAAAATCTCGACAACAGACTACCTTCCATAATGACAAGGCTACAATCTATTATAGTAACAAAAATCTTGACAATAGAATACCTTTCATGATGACAAGGCTACCATCCATTGGAATAATAAAAATCTCGACAACAGACTATGTTTCGTAATGACAAGGCTACCATCCATTGTAGTGACAAAAATATCGATAATATACTACCTTCTATAATGACAATGCTACCATCCATTGGAATAACAAAAATCTCGACAACAGACTATGTTCCATAATGACAAGCTATCATCCCTTAGAGTAACAAATATCTCGACAACAAACCACCTTCCATAATGACAAGGCTACCATCCATTGGAGTAACAAAGATATCGATAACATACTACCTTCCATAATGACAAGGCTACCATCCCTTAGAGTAACAAAAATCACGTCAATAGACTACCTTTCGTAATGACAAGGCTACCATCCATTGGAATATTAAAAAAATCGTACACAAACGACCTTAAAAAATGACTAGTCTACCATCCATTGGAGTAACAAAGAAATCGAGAACAGACTACCTTCCATAATGACAAGGCTATAATCCATTGTAGTAACAAAAATCTCGACAACATATTACCTTCCATAATGACAAGGCTACCATTCATTGTAGTGACAAAAATCTCAACAATATACTACCTTCTATAATTACAAGGCTACCATCCATTGGAGTAACAAAAATCTCGACAACAGACTACCTTCCATAATGACAAGGCTACAATCTATTATAGTAACAAAAATCTTGACAATAGAATACCTTTCATAATGACAAGGCTACCATCCATTGGAATAACAAAAATCTCGACAACAGACTATGTTCCGTAATGACAAGGCTACCATCCATTGTAGTGACAAAAATATCGATAATATACTACCTTCTATAATGACAATGCTACCATCCATTGGAATAACAAAAATCTCGACAACAGACTATGTTCCATAATGACAAGCTATCATCCCTTAGAGTAACAAATATCTCGACAACAAACCACCTTCCATAATGACAAGGCTACCATCCATTGGAGTAACAAAGATATCGACAACATACTACCTTCCATAATGACAAGGCTACCATCCCTTCGAGTAACAAAAATCACGTCAATAGACTACCTTTCATAATGACAAGGCTACCATCCATTGGAATAACAAAAATATCGTACACAAACGACCTTAAAAAATGACTAGTCTACCATCCATTGGAGTAACAAAGATATCGACAACAGACTACCTTCCATAATGACAAGGCTATAATCCATTGTAGTAACAAAAATCTCGACAACATATTACCTTCCATAATGACAAGGCTACCATTCATTGTAGTGACAAAAATCTCAACAATATACTACCTTCTATAATTACAAGGCTACCATCCATTGGAGTAACAAAAATCTCGACAACAGACTACCTTCCATAATGACAAGGCTACAATCTATTATAGTAACAAAAATCTTGACAATAGAATACCTTTCATAATGACAAGGCTACCATCCATTGGAATAACAAAAATCTCGACAACAGACTATGTTCCGTAATGACAAGGCTACCATCCATTGTAGTGACAAAAATATCGATAATATACTACCTTCTATAATGACAATGCTACCATCCATTGGAATAACAAAAATCTCGACAACAGGCTATGTTCCATAATGACAAGCTATCATCCCTTAGAGTAACAAATATCTCGACAACAAACCACCTTCCATAATGACAAGGCTACCATCCATTGGAGTAACAAAGATATCGACAACATACTACCTTCCATAATGACAAGGCTATCATCCCTTAGAGTAACAATAATCACGTCAATAGACTACCTTTCATAATGACAAGGATACCATCCATTGGAATAACAAAAATATCGTACACAAACTACCTTCCATAATGACTAGGCTACCATCCATTGGAGTAACAAAGATATCGACAATAGACTACCTTCCATAACGACGAGGCTATAATCCATTCTAGTAACAAAAATCCCGACAATAGATTACCTTCCATAATGACAAGGATACCATTCATTGTAGTGACAAAAATCTCAACAATATACTACCTTCTATAATTACAAGGCTACCATCATTTGGAGTAACCAAAATCTCGACAATAGACTACCTTCCATAATGACAAGGCTACAATCTATTATAGTAACAAAAATCTTGACAATAGACTACCTTTCATAATGACAAGGCTACCATCCATTGGAATAACAAAAATCTCGATAATAGACTATATTCCATAATGACAAGGCTACCATCCATTGTAGTGACAAAAATCTTGATAATATACTACCTTCTATAATGAGAACGCTACCATCCATTGGAATAACAAAAATCTCGACAACAAACTATGTTCCATAATGACAAGGCTATCATCCCTTAGAGTAACAAATATCTCGACAACAAACCACCTTCCATAATGACAAGGCTACCATCCATTGGAGTAACAAAGATATCGACAACATACTACCTTCCATAATGACAAGGCTACCATCCCTTCGAGTAACAAAAATCACGTCAATAGACTACCTTTCATAATGTCAAGGCTACCATCCATTGGAATAAAAAAAATATCGTACACAAACGACCTTCAAAAATGACTAGTCTACCATCCATTGGAGTAACAAAGATATCGACAACAGACTACCTTCCATAATGACAAGGCTATAATCCATTGTAGTAACAAAAATCTCGACAACATATTACCTTCCATAATGACAAGGCTACCATTCATTGTAGTGACAAAAATCTCAACAATATACTACCTTCTATAATTACAAGGCTACCATCCATTGGAGTAACAAAAATCTCGACAACAGACTACCTTCCATAATGACAAGGCTACAATCTATTATAGTAACAAAAATCTTGACAATAGAATACCTTTCATAATGACAAGGCTACCATCCATTGGAATAACAAAAATCTCGACAACAGACTATGTTCCGTAATGACAAGGCTACCATCCATTGTAGTGACAAAAATATCGATAATATACTACCTTCTATAATGACAATGCTACCATCCATTGGAATAACAAAAATCTCGACAACAGGCTATGTTCCATAATGACAAGCTATCATCCCTTAGAGTAACAAATATCTCGACAACAAACCACCTTCCATAATGACAAGGCTACCATCCATTGGAGTAACAAAGATATCGACAACATACTACCTTCCATAATGACAAGGCTATCATCCCTTAGAGTAACAATAATCACGTCAATAGACTACCTTTCATAATGACAAGGATACCATCCATTGGAATAACAAAAATATCGTACACAAACTACCTTCCATAATGACTAGGCTACCATCCATTGGAGTAACAAAGATATCGACAATAGACTACCTTCCATAACGACGAGGCTATAATCCATTCTAGTAACAAAAATCCCGACAATAGATTACCTTCCATAATGACAAGGATACCATTCATTGTAGTGACAAAAATCTCAACAATATACTACCTTCTATAATTACAAGGCTACCATCATTTGGAGTAACCAAAATCTCGACAATAGACTACCTTCCATAATGACAAGGCTACAATCTATTATAGTAACAAAAATCTTGACAATAGACTACCTTTCATAATGACAAGGCTACCATCCATTGGAATAACAAAAATCTCGATAATAGACTATATTCCATAATGACAAGGCTACCATCCATTGTAGTGACAAAAATCTTGATAATATACTACCTTCTATAATGAGAACGCTACCATCCATTGGAATAACAAAAATCTCGACAACAAACTATGTTCCATAATGACAAGGCTATCATCCCTTAGAGTAACAAATATCTCGACAACAAACCACCTTCCATAATGACAAGGCTATCATCCATTGGAGTAACAAAGATATCGACAACATACTACCTTCCATAATGACAAGGCTACCATCCCTTCGAGTAACAAAAATCACGACAATAGACTACCTTTCATAATGTCAAGGCTACCATCCATTGGAATAAAAAAAATATCGTACATAAACGACCTTCAAAAATGACTAGTCTACCATCCATTGGAGTAACAAAGATATCGACAACAAACTACCTTCCATAATGACAAGGCTATAATCCATTGTAGTAACAAAAATCTCGACAACAGATTACCTTCCATAATGACAAGGATACCATTCATTGTAGTGACAAAAATCTCAACAATATACTACCTTCTATAATTACAAGGCTACCATCCATTGGAGTAACCAAAATCTCGACAAAAGACTACCTTCCATAATGACCAGGCTACAATCTATTATAGTAACAAAAATCTTGACAATAGACTACCTTTCATAATGACAAGGATACCATCCATTGGAATAACAAAAATCTCGACAACAGACTACATTCCATAATGACAAGGCTACCATCCATTGTAGTGACAAAAATCTCGATAATATACTACCTTCTATAATGAGAACGCTACCATCCATTGGAATAACAAAAATCTCGACAACAAACTATGTTCCATAATGATAAGGCTATCATCCCTTAGAGTAACAAATATCTCGACAACAAACCACCTTCCATAATGACAAGGCTACCATCCATTGGAGTAACAAAGATATCAACAACATACTACCTTCCATAATGACAAGGCTACCATCCCTTCGAGTAACAAAAACCATGACAATAGACTACCTTTCATAATGACAAGGCTACCATCCATTGGAATAACAAAAATATCATACACAAACGACCTTCAAAATGACTAGTCTACCATCCATTGGAGTAACAAAGATATCGACAACAGAATACCTTCCATAATGACAAGGCTATAATCCATTGTAGTAACAAAAATCTCGACAACATATTACCTTCCATAATGACAAGGCTACCATTCATTATAGTGACAAAAATCTCAACAATATACTACCTTCTATAATTACAAGGCTACCATCCATTGGAGTAACAAAAATCTCGACAACAGACTACCTTCCATAATGACAAGGCTACAATCTTTTATAGTAACAAAAATATTGACAATAGAATACCTTTCATAATGACAAGGCTACCATCCATTGGAATAACAAAAATCTCGACAACAGACTATGTTCCGTAATGACAAGGCTACCATCCATTGTAGTGACAAAAATATCGATAATATACTACCTTCTATAATGACAATGCTACCATCCATTGAAATAACAAAAATCTCGACAACAGACTATGTTCCATAATGACAAGCTATCATCCCTTAGAGTAACAAATATCTCGACAACAAACCACCTTCCATAATGACAAGGCTACCATCCATTGGAGTAACAAAGATATCGACAACATACTACCTTCCATAATGACAAGGCTACCATCCCTTAGAGTAACAAAAATCACGTCAATAGACTACCTTTCATAATGACAAGGCTACCATCCATTGGAATAACAAAAATATTCTACACAAACTACCTTCCATAATGACTAGGCTACCATCCATTGGAGTAACAAAGATATCGACAATATACTACCTTCCATAACGACAAGGCTATAATCCATTCTAGTAACAAAAATATCGACAACAGATTACCTTCCATAATGACAAGGATACCATTCATTGTAGTGACAAAAATCTCAACAATATACTACCTTCTATAATTACAAGGCTACCATCCATTGGAGTAACCAAAATCTCGACAATAGACTACCTTCCATAATGACAAGGCTACAATCTATTATAGTAACAAAAATCTTGACAATAGACTACCTTTCATAATGACAAGGCTACCATCCATTGGAATAACAAAAATCTCGACAAGAGACTACATTCCATAATGACAAGGCTACCATCCATTGTAGTGACAAAAATCTTGATAATATACTACCTTCTATAATGAGAACGCTACCATCCATTGGAATAACAAAAATCTCGACAACAAACTATGTTCCATAATGACAAGGCTATCATCCCTTAGAGTAACAAATAACTCGACAACAAACCACCTTCCATAATGACAAGGCTACCATCCATTGGAGTAACAAAGATATCGAAAACATACGACCTTCCATAATGACAAGGCTACCATCCCTTCGAGTAACAAAAATCACGACAATAGACTACCTTTCATAATGTCAAGGCTACCATCCATTGGAATAAAAAAAATATCATACATAAACGACCTTCAAAAATGACTAGTCTACCATCCATTGGAGTAACAAAGATATCGACAACAAACTACCTTCCATAATGACAAGGCTATAATCCATTGTAGTAACAAAAATCTCGACAACAGATTACCTTCCATAATGACAAGGATACCATTCATTGTAGTGACAAAAATCTCAACAATATACTACCTTCTATAATTACAAGGCTACCATCCATTGGAGTAACCAAAATCTCGACAACAGACTACCTTCCATAAAGACAAGGCTACAATCTATTATAGTAACAAAAATCTTGACAATAGACTACCTTTCATAATGACAAGGCTACCATCCATTGGAATAACAAAAATCTTGACAACAGACTACATTCCATAATGACAAGGCTACCATCCATTGTAGTGATAAAAATCTCGATAATATACTACCTTCTATAATGAGAACGCTACCATCCATTGGAATAACAAAAATCTCGACAACAAACTATGTTCCATAATGATAAGGCTATCATCCCTTAGAGTAACAAATATCTCCACAACAAACCACCTTCCATAATGACAAGGCTACCATCCATTGGAGTAACAAAGATATCGACAACATACTACCTTCCATAATGACAAGGCTACCATCCATAAGAGTAACAATAATCACGTCAATAGATTACCTTCCATAATGACAAGGATACCATCCATTGGAATAACAAAAATATCGTACACAAACTACCTTCCATAATGACTAGGCTACCATCCATTGGAGTAACAAAGATATCGACAATAGACTACCTTCCATAACGACAAGGCTATAATCCATTCTAGTAACAAAAATCTCGACAACAGATTACCTTCCATAATGACAAGGATACCATTCATTGTAGTGACAAAAATCTCAACAATATACTACCTTCTATAATTACAAGGCTACCATCCATTGGAGTAACAAAAATCTCGACAACAGACTACCTTCCATAATTACAAGGCTACAATCTATTATAGTAACAAAAATCTTGACAATAGAATACCTTTCATAATGACAAGGCTACCATCCATAGGAATAACAAAAATCTCGACAACAGACTATGTTCCGTAATGACAAGGCTACCATCCATTGTAGTGACAAAAATATCAATAATATACTACCTTCTATAATGACAATGCTACCATCCATTGGAATAACAAAAATCTCGACAACAGACTATGTTCCATAATGACAAGCTATCATCCCTTAGAGTAACAAATATCTCGACAACAAACCACCTTCCATAATGACAAGGCTACCATCCATTGGAGTAACAAAGATATCGACAACATACTACCTTCCATAATGACAAGGCTACCATCCCTTCGAGTAACAAAAATCACGTCAATAGACTACCTTTCATAATGACAAGGCTACCATCCATTGGAATAACAAAAATATCGTACACAAACGACCTTAAAAAATGACTAGTCTACCTTCCATTGGAGTAACAAAGATATCGACAACAGACTAACTTTCATAATGACAAGGCTATAATCCATTGTAGTAACAAAAATCTCGACAACATATTACCTTCCATAATGGCAAGGCTATCATTCATTGTAGTGACAAAAATTTCAACAATATACTACCTTCTATAATTACAAGGCTACCATTCATTGGAGTAACAAAAATCTCGACAACAAACTACCTTCCATAATGACAAGGCTACAATCTATTATAGTAACAAAAATCTTGACAATAGAATACCTTTCATAATGACAAGGCTACCATCCATTGGAATAACAAAAATCTCGACAACAGACTATGTTCCGTAATGACAAGGCTACCATCCATTGTAGTGACAAAAATATCGATAATATACTACCTTCTATAATGACAATGCTACCATCCATTGGAATAACAAAAATATCGACAACAGACTATGTTCCATAATGACAAGCTATCATCCCTTAGAGTAACATATATCTCGACAACAAACAACCTTCCATAATGACAAGGCTACCATCCATTGGAGTAACAAAGATATCGACAACATACTACCTTCCATGATGACAAGGCTACCATCCCTTAGAGTAACAATAATCACGTCAATAGACTACCTTTCATAATGACAAGGATACCATCCATTGGAATAACAAAAATATCGTACACAAACTACCTTCCATAATGACTAGGCTACCATCCATTGGAGTAACAAAGATATCGACAATAGACTACCTTCCATAACGACAAGGCTATAATCCATTCTAGTAACAAAAATCTCGACAACAGATTACCTTCAATAATGACAAGGATACCATTCATTGTAGTGACAAAAATCTCAACAATATACTACCTTCTATAATTACAAGGCTACCATCATTTGGAGTAACCAAAATCTCGACAATAGACTACCTTCCATAATGACAAGGCTACAATCTATTATAGTAACAAAAATCTTGACAATAGACTACCTTTCATAATGACAAGGCTACCATCCATTGGAATAACAAAAATCTCGACCATAGACTATATTCCATAATGACAAGGCTACCATCCATTGTAGTGACAAAAATCATGATAATATACTACCTTCTATAATGAGAACGCTACCATCCATTGGAATAACAAAAATCTCGACAACAAACTATGTTCCATAATGACAAGGCTATCATCCCTTAGAGTAACAAATATCTCGACAACAAACCACCTTCCATAATGACAAGGCTACCATCCATTGGAGTAACAAAGATATCGACAACATACTACCTTCCATAATGACAAGGCTACCATCCCTTCGAGTAACAAAAATCACGACAATAGACTACCTTTCATAATGTCAAGGCTACCATCCATTGGAATAAAAAAAAGATCGTACATAAACGACCTTCAAAAATGACTAGTCTACCATCCATTGGAGTAATAAAGATATCGACAATAAACTACCTTCCATAATGACAAGGCTATAATCCATTGTAGTAACAAAAATCTCGACAACAGATTACCTTCCATAATGATAAGGATACCATTCATTGTAGTGACCAAAATCTCAACAATATACTACCTTCTATAATTACAAGGCTACCATCCATTGGAGTAACCAAAATCTCGACAACAGACTACCTTCCATAATGACAAGGCTACAATCTATTATAGTAACAAAAATCTTGACAATAGACTACCTTTCATAATGACAAGGCTACCATCCATTGGAATAACAAAAATCTCGACAACAGACTACATTCCATAATGACAAGGCTACCATCCATTGTAGTGACAAAAATCTCGATAATATACTACCTTCTATAATGAGAACGCTACCATCCATTGGAATAACAAAAATCTCGACAAAAAACTATGTTCCATAATGATAAGGCTATCATCCCTTAGAGTAACAAATATCTCGACAACAAACCACCTTCCATAATGACAAGGCTACCATCCATTGGAGTAACAAAGATATCGACAACATACTACCTTCCATAATGACAAGGCTACCATCCCTTCGAGTAACAAAAACCACGACAATAGACTACCTTTCATAATGACAAGGCTACCATCCATTGGAATAACAAAAATATCATACACAAACGACCTTCAAAAATGACTAGTCTACCATCCATTGGAGTAACAAAGATATCGACAACAGACTACCTTCCATAATGACAAGGCTATAATCCATTGTAGTAACAAAAATCTCGACAACATATTACCTTCCATAATGACAAGGCTACCATTCATTGTAGTGACAAAAATCTCAACAATATACTACCTTCTATAATTACAACGCTACCATCCATTGGAGTAAAAAAAATCTCGACAACAGACTACCTTCCATAATGACAAGGCTACAATCTATTATAGTAACAAAAATCTTGACAATAGAATACCTTTCATAATGACAAGGCTACCATCCATTGGAATAACAAAAATCTCGACAACAGACTATGTTCCGTAATGACAAGGCTACCATCCATTGTAGTGACAAAAATATCGATAATATACTACCTTCTATAATGACAATGTTACCATCCATTGGAATAACAAAAATCTCGACAACAGACTATGTTCCATAATGACAAGCTATCATCCCTTAGAGTAACAAATATCTCGACAACAAACCACCTTCCATAATGACAAGGCTACCATCCATTGGAGTAACAAAGATATCGACAACATACTACCTTCCATAATGACAAGGCTACCATCCCTTAGAGTAACAATAATCACGTCAATAGACTACCTTTCATAATGACAAGGATACCATCCATTGGAATAACAAAAATATCGTACACAAACTACCTTCCATAATGACTAGGCTACCATCCATTGGAGTAACAAAGATATCGACAATAGACTACCTTCCATAACGACAAGGCTATAATCCATTCTAGTAACAAAAATCTCGACAACAGATTACCTTCCATAATGACAAGGATACCATTCATTGTAGTGACAAAAATCTCAACAATATACTACCTTCTATAATTACAAGGCTACCATCATTGGGAGTAACCAAAATCTCGACAATAGACTACCTTCCATAATGACAAGGCTACAATCTATTATAGTAACAAAAATCTTGACAATAGACTACCTTTCATAATGACAAGGCTACCATCCATTGGAATAACAAAAATCTCAACCATAGACTACATTCCATAATGACAAGGCTACCATCCATTGTAGTGACAAAAATCTTGATAATATACTACCTTCTATAATGAGAACGCTACCATCCATTGGAATAACAAAAATCTCGACAACAAACTATGTTCCATAATGACAAGGCTATCATCCCTTAGAGTAACAAATATCTCGACAACAAACCACCTTCCATAATGACAAGGCTACCATCCATTGGAGTAACAAAGATATCGACAACATACTACCTTCCATAACGACAAGGCTACCATCCCTTCGAGTAACAAAAATCACGACAATAGACTACCTTTCATAATGTCAAGGCTACCATCCATTGGAATAAAAAAAATATCGTACATAAACGACCTTCAAAAATGACTAGTCTACCATCCATTGGAGTAATAAAGATATCGACAACAAACTACCTTCCATAATGACAAGGCTATAATCCATTGTAGTAACAAAAATCTCGACAACAGATTACCTTCCATAATGACAAGGATACCATTCATTGTAGTGACAAAAATCTCAACAATATACTACCTTCTATAATTACAAGGCTACCATCCATTGGAGTAACCAAAATCTCGACAACAGACTACCTTCCATAATGACAAGGCTACAATCTATTATAGTAACAAAAATCTTGACAATAGACTACCTTTCATAATGACAAGGCTACCATCCATTGGAATAACAAAAATCTCGACAACAGACTACATTCCATAATGACAAGGCTACCATCCATTGTAGTGACAAAAATCTCGATAATATACTACCTTCTATAATGAGAATGCTACCATCCATTGGAATAACAAAAATCTCGACAAAAAACTATGTTCCATAATGATAAGGCTATCATCCCTTAGAGTAACAAATATCTCGACAACAAACCACCTTCCATAATGACAAGGCTACCATCCATTGAGGTAACAAAGATATCGACAACATACTACCTTCCATAATGACAAGGCTACCATCCCTTCGAGTAACAAAAACCACGACAATAGACTACCTTTCATAATGACAAGGCTACCATCCATTGGAATAACAAAAATATCATACACAAACGACCTTCAAAGATGACTAGTCTACCATCCATTGGAGTAACAAAGATATCGACAACAGACTACCTTCCATAATGACAAGGCTATAATCCATTGTAGTAACAAAAATCTCGACAACATATTACCTTCCATAATGACAAGGCTACCATTCATTGTAGTGACAAAAATCTCAACAATATACTACCTTCTATAATTACAACGCTACCATCCATTGGAGTAACAAAAATCTCGACAACAGACTACCTTCCATAATGACAAGGCTACAATCTATTATAGTAACAAAAATCTTGACAATAGAATACCTTTCATAATGACAAGGCTACCATCCATTGGAATAACAAAAATCTCGACAACAGACTATGTTCCGTAATGACAAGGCTACCATCCATTGTAGTGACAAAAATATCGATAATATACTACCTTCTATAATGACAATGCTACCATCCATTGGAATAACAAAAATCTCGACAACAGACTATGTTCCATAATGACAAGCTATCATCCCTTAGAGTAACAAATATCTCGACCACAAACCACCTTCCATAATGTCAAGGCTACCATCCATTGGAGTAACAAAGATATCGACAACATACTACCTTCCATAATGACAAGGCTACCATCCCTTAGAGTAACAAAAATCACGTCAATAGACTACCTTTCATAATGACAAGGCTACCATCCATTGGAATAACAAAAATATCGTACACAAACTACCTTCCATAATGACTAGGCTACCATCCATTGGAGTAACAAAGATATCGACAATAGACTACCTTCTATAACGACAAGGCTATAATCCATTCTAGTAACAAAAATATCGACAACAGATTACCTTCCATAATGACAAGGATACCATTCATTGTAGTGACAAAAATCTCAACAATATACTACCTTCTATAATTACAAGGCTACCATCCCTTGGAGTAACCAAAATCTCGACAATAGACTACCTTCCATAATGACAAGGCTACAATCTATTATAGTAACAAAAATCTTGACAATAGACTACCTTTCATAATGACAAGGCTACCATCCATTGGAATAACAAAAATCTCGACAATAGACTACATTCCATAATGACAAGGCTACCATCCATTATAGTGACAAAAATCTTGATAATATACTACCTTCTATAATGAGAACGCTACCATCCATTGGAATAACAAAAATCTCGACAACAAACTATGTTCCATAATGACAAGGCTATCATCCCTTAGAGTAACAAATAACTCGACAACAAACCACCTTCCATAATGACAAGGCTACCATCCATTGGAGTAACAAAGATATCGACAACATACTACCTTCCATAATGACAAGGCTACCATCCCTTCGAGTAACAAAAATCACGACAATAGACTACCTTTCATAATGTCAAGGCTACCATCCATTGGAATAAAAAAAATATCGTACATAAACGACCTTCAAAAATGACTAGTCTACCATCCATTGGAGTAACAAAGATATCGACAACAAACTACCTTCCATAATGACAAGGCTATAATCCATTGTAGTAATAAAAATCTCGACAACAGATTACCTTCCATAATGACAAGGATACCATTCATTGTAGTGACAAAAATCTCAACAATATACTACCTTCTATAATTACAAGGCTACCATCCATTGGAGTAACAAAAATCTCGATAACAGACTACCTTCCATAATTACAAGGATACCATCCATTCGAGTAAAACAAATCTCGACAATAGACCATGGTCCATAATGACAAGGCTACCATCCATTGAGTAACAAAGATCTCGAAAATAGACTACCTTCCATAATGGCAAGGCTACCATCCATAGGAGTAACAAAAATATCGACAATAGACTACCTTCCATAAAGACAAGGCTACCATCCATTGGAGTAACAAAAATATTGACAAAAGACTACATTCCATAAAGACAAAGCTACCATCCATTGCAGTTACAAAAATCTCGACAACAGACTACCTTCCATAATGACAAGGTTACCATCCATTGGGATAAAAAAAACTCGACAACAAACTACCTTCCATAATAACAAGGCTACTATCCAATGGAATAACAAAAATCTCGACAATAGACAACCTTTCATAATGACAAGGCTACCATCCATTGGAGTAACAAAAATCTGAACAACAAACTACCTTCCATAATGGCAAGGCTACCATCCATTGGAGTAACAAAAATATCGACAACATACTACTTTCCATAATGACAAGCCTAACATCCATTGAAGTAAAAAAAATCTCGACAACAGACTACGTTCCATAATGTCAAGGCTACCATCCATTAGAGTAACAAAAATTTCGACAACAGACTACCTTCCATAATGACAAGGCTACCATCCATTGGAGTAAAAAAAATCTCGATAACAGACTACCTTTCATAATGACAAGGCTACTATCCATTAAGTAAAAAAGATATCGACAACAAACTACCTTCCATAATGACAAGGCTACCATCCATTGCAGTAAAAAAAATCTCGACAACAAACTACCTTCCATATGACAAGGATACCATCCATTGGAGTAAAAAAAATCTTGACAATATACTACCTTCCATAATGACAAGGCTACCATCCATTGGATTAACAAAAATCTCGACAACAGACTACCTTCCATAATTAAAAGGATACCATCCATTGGAGTAAAAAAAATCTCGACAATAGACCATGGTCCATAATGATAAGGCTACCATCCATTAGAGTAACAAAAATCTCGACAAAAGACTTCCTTCCATAATGACAAGGCTACCATCCATTAGAGTAACAAAAATCTCTACCACAGACTACCTTCCATAATGACAAGGCTACCTTCCATTGGAGTAAAACAAATCTTGACAATATACTACCTTCCATAATTACAAGGCTAGCATCCATTGGAGTAAAAAAATCTCGACAAGAGACTACCTTCCATAATGACAAGGCTACCATCCATTGGAGTAACAAAAATATCGACAGCAGACTACTTTCCATAATGACAAGGCTACCATTCATTGGAGTAACAAAAATCTCGACAATAGACCATGGTCCATAATGACAAGGCTACCATCCATTGGAGTAAAAAAAATCTCAACAAAAGACTTCCTTCCATAATGACAAGGCTACCATCCATTAGAGTAACAAAAATCTCTACCACGGACTACCTTCCATAATGACAAGGCTACCATCCATTGAGTTACAGAGATCTCGACAATAGAATACCTTCCATAATGAATAGGCTACCATCTATAGGAGTAACAAAAATATCGACAATAGACTACCTTCCATAAAGACAAGGATACCATCCATTGGAGTAACAAAAATATTGACAAAAGACTACCTTCCATAAAGACAAAGCTACCATCCATTGCAGTAACAAAAATCTCGACAACAAACTACCTTCCATAATGACAAAGCTACCATCCATTGGAGTAAAAAAAATCTCGACAACAGACTACCTTCCATAATGACAAGGTTACCATCCATGGTGATAACAAAAATCTCGACAACAGACTACCTTTCATAATAACAAGGCTACTATCCCATGGAATAACAAAAATCTCGACAATAGACTATCTTTCATAATGACAAGGCTACCATCCATTGGAGTAACAAAAATCTGAACAACAAAATACCATCCATAACGACAAGGCTACCATCCATTTGAGTAACAAAAATATCGACAACAGACTACTTTCCATAATGACAAGCCTACCATCCATTGAAGTAACAAAAATCTCGACAACAGACTACGTTCCATAATGTCAAGGCTACCATCCATTAGAGTAACAAAAATATCGACAACAGACTACCTTCCATAATGACAAGGCTACCATCCATTGGAGTAAAAAAAATCTCGACAACAGACTACCTTCCATAATGACAAGGCTATTATCCATTAAGTAACAAAGATATCGACAACAGACTACCTTCCATAATGACAAGGCTACCATCCATTGGAGTAAAAAAAATCTCGACAACAAACTACCTTCCATATGACAATGCTACCATCCATTGGAGTAAAACAAATCTTGACAATATACTACCTTCCATAATGACAAGGCTAGCATCCATTGGAGTAAAAAAAATCTCGACAACAAACTACCTTCCATAATGACAAGGCTACCATCCATTGGAGTTAAAAAAATCATGACAATATACTACCTTCCATAATTACAAGGCTAGCATCCATTGGAATAAAAAAAATATCGACAAGAGACTACATTTCATAATGACAAGGCTACCATCCATTGGAGTAACAAAAATATCGACAGCAGACTACCTTCCATAATGACAAGGCTACCATCCATTGGAGTAATAAAAATCTCGACAACAGTCTACCTTCCATAGTTACAAGGATACCATCCATTGGAGTAACAAAAATCTCGACAATAGATCAGGGTCCATAATGACAAGGCTACCAACCATTGGAGTAACAAAAATCACGACAAAAGACTTCCTTCCATAATGACAAGGCTACCATCCATTAGAGTAACAAAAATCTCTACCACATACTACCTTCCATAATGACAAGGCTACCTTCCATTGAGTAACAAAGATCTCGAAAATAGACTACCTTCCATAATGACAAGGCTACCATCCATAGGAGTAACAAAAATATCGACAACAGACTACCTTCTATAAAGACAATGCTACCATCCATTGGAGTAACAAAAATATTGAAAAAAGACTACCTTCCATAAAGACAAAGCTACCATCCATTGCAGTAACAAAAATATCGACAATAGACTACCTTCCATAATGACAAAGCTACCATCCATTAGAGTAAAAAAAATCTCGACAACAGACTACCTTCCATAATGACAAGGTTACCATCCATTGGGATAACAAAAATCTCGACAACACACTAACTTCCATAATAACAAGGCTACTATCCAATGGAATAACAAAAATCTCGACAATAGACTACCTTTCATAATGACAAGGCTACCATCCATTGGAGTAACAAAAATATGAACAACAAACTTCTTTCCATACTGACAAGGCTACCATCCATTGGAGTAACAAAAATATCTACAACAGACTACTTTCCATAATGACAAGTCTACCATTCATTGAAGTAACAAAAATCTCGACAACAGACTACATTCCATAATGTCAAGGCTAGCATCCATTGGAGTAAAAAAAATATCGACAACAGACTACCTTCCATAATGACAGGGCTACCATCCATTGGAGTAAAAAAAATCTTGATAACAGACTACCTTCCATAATGACAAGGCTACCATCCATTGGAGTAAAAAAAATTTGAACAACAAACTACCTTCGATAATGACAAGGCTACCATCCATTGCAGTAAAAAAATTCTCGACAACAGACTACCTTCCATATGAAAAGGCTACCATCCATTGGAGTAAACAAAATCTTGACAATATACTACCTTCCATAATGACAAGGCTAGCATCCATTAAAGTAAAAAAAATCTCGACAAGAGACTACCTTCCATAATGACAAGGCTACCATCCATTGGAGTAACAAAAATATTGACAACAGACTACCTTTCCTAATGACAAGGCTACCATCCATTGGAGTAACAAAAATCTTGACAATATACTACCTTCCATAATTACAAGGCTAGCATCCATTGGAGTAACAAATATATCGACAACAGAATACGTTCCATAATGAAAAGCCTACCATCCATTGAAGTAACAAAAATCTCAACAACAGACTATGTTCCATATTGTTAAGGATACCATCAATTAGAGTAACAAAAATCTCGACAACAGACTACCTTCCATAATGACAAGGCTACCATCCATTGGACTAAAAAAAATATCGACAACAGACTACCTTCCATAATGACAAGGCTACAATCCATTTAGTAACAAAGATATCGACAACAGACTACCTTCCATAATGACAAGGCTACCATCCATTGTAGTAAAAAAAATCTCGACAACAAACTACCTTCCATATGACAAGGCTACCATCCATTGGAGTAAAAAAAATGTTGACAATATACTACCTTCCATAATGACAAGGCTACTATCCATTGGGATAACAAAAATCTCGACAACAGACTACCTTCCATAATAACAAGGCTACTATCGAAAGGAATAACAAAAATCTCGACAATAGACTACCTTTCATAATGACAAGGCTACCATCCATTAGAGTAACAAAAATCTGAACAACAAACTACCTTCCTTAATGACAAGGCTACCATCCATTGATTAACAACGATCTTGACAATAGACTACTTTCCATAATGACAAGTCTAGCATCCGTTGGAGTAAAAAAAATCTTGACAATATACTACCTTCCATAATGACAAGGCTAGCATCCATTGGAGTAAAAAAAATCTTGACAACAGACTACCTTCCATAATGACAAGGCTACCATCCATTGGAGTAACAAAAATATCGACAATAGACTACCTTCCATAATAACAAGGCTACCATCCATTGGAGTAACAAAAATCTGAACAACAAACTACCTTCCATAATGACAAGGCTACCATCCATTGCAGTAAAAAAAATCTCGACAACACACTACCTTCCATAATGACAAGGCTACCATCCATTGGATTAAAAAAAATCTTGACAATATACTACCTTCCATAATTACAAGGCTAGCATCCATTGGAGTAACAACCATATCGACAGCAGACTACCTTCCATAATTACAAGGATACCATCCATTGGAGTAACAAAAATCTGAACAACAAACTACCTTCCATAATGACAAGGATACCATCCATTGATTAACAACGATCTCGACAATAGACTACCTTCCATAATGACAAGGCTAGCATCCATTGGAGTAAAAAAAATCTTGACAATATACTACCTTCCTTAATGATAAGGCTAGCATCCATTGGAGTAAAAAAAATCTCGACAACAGACTACCTTCCATAATGACAAGGCTACCATCCATTGGAGTAACAAAAATATCGACAGCAGACTACCTTCCATAATGACAAGGCTACCATCCATTCGAGTAACAAAAATCTGAACAACAAACTACCTTCCATAATGACAAGGCTACCATCCATTGCAGTAAAAAGAATCTCGACAACAGACTACCTTCCATAATTACAAGGCTACCATCCATTGGAGTAAAAACAATCTTGACAATATACTACCTTCCATAATTACAAGGCTAGTATCCATTGGAGTAACAAACATATCGACATCAGACTACCTTCCATAATTACAAGGATACCATCCATTGGAGTAAAAAAATCTCGACAATAGACCATGGTCCATAATGATAAGGCTACCATCCATTGGAGTAACAAAAATCTCGACAAAAGACTTCCTTCCATAATGACAAGGCTACCATCCATTAGAATAACAAAAATCTCTACCACAGACTACCTTCCATAATGACAAGGCTACCTTCCATTGAGTAACAAAGATCTCGAAAATAGACTACCTTCCATAATGACAAGGCTACCATCCATAGGGGTAACAAAAATATCGACAACAGACTACCTTCCATAAAGACAAGGCTACCATCCATTGGAGTAACAAAAATATTGACAAAAGACTACCTTCAATAAAGACAAAGCTACCATTTATTGCAGTAACAAAAATCTCGACAACAGACTAACTTCCATAATGACAAAGCTACCATCCATTGGAGTAAAAAAAATCTCGACAATAGACTACCTTCCATAATGACAAGGTTACCATCCATTGGGATAACAAAAATCTCGATAACACACTACCTTCCAAAATAACAAGGCTACTATCCAATGGAATAACAAAAATCTCAACAATAGACTACCTTTCATAATGACAAGGCTACCATCCATTGGAGTAACAAAAATCTGAACAACAAACTTCCTTCCATAATGACAAGGCTACAGTCCATTGGAGTAACAAAAATATCGATAATAGACTACTTTCCATAATGACAAGCCTACCATTCGTTGAAGTAACAAAAATCTCGACAACAGACTACGTTCCATAATGTCAAGGCTACCATCCATTAGAGTAACAAAAATGTCGACAAAATACTACCTTCCATAATGACAGGGCTACCATCCATTGGAATAAAAAAAATCTCGATACCAGGCTACCTTCCATAATGACAAGGCTACTATCCATTAAGTAACAAAGATATTGACAACAAACTACCTTCCATAATGACAAGGCTACCATCCATTGCAGTAAAAAAAATCTCGACAACAAACTACCTTGCATATGATAAAGCTACCATCCATTAGAGTAAAAAAAATCTTGACAATATACTACCTTCCATAATGACAAGGCTAGCATCCATTGGAGTAAAAAAAATCTCAACAACAGACTACCTTCCATAATGACAACGCTACCATCCATTGGAGTAACAAAAATATCTACAGCAGACTACCTTCCATAATGACAAGGGTACCATCCATTGGAGTAACCAAAATATCGACAGCAGACTACCTTCCATAATGACAAGGCTACCATCCATTGGAGTAACAAAAATCTGAACAACAGACTACCTTCCATAATGACAAGGCTACCATCCATTGGAGTAATAAATATATCGACAACAGACTACGTTCCTTAATGAAAAGCCTACCATCCATTGGAGTAACAAAAATCTTGACAACAGACTACGTTCCATAATGTCAAGGCTACCATCCATTTGAGTAACAAAAATCTCGACAACAAACTATCTTCCATAATGACAAGGTTACCATCCATTCCAGTAAAACAAAATCTCGACAACAGACTACCTTCCATAATGACAAGGCTACCATTCATTGAGTAACAAAGATATCGACAACAGACTACCTTCCATAATGACAAGGCTACCATCCATTGCAGTAAAAAAAATCTCGACAACACACTACCTTCCATATGAAAAGGCTACCATCCATTGGAGTAAAAAAAATGTTGACAATATAATACCTTCCATAATGACAAGGCAAGCATCCATTGGAGTAAAATCAATCTCGACAACAGACTACCTTCCATAATGGCAAGGCTACCATCCATTAGAGTAACAAAAATCTCGACAGTTGACTACCTTCCATAATGACAAGGCTACCATCCATTGGAGTAACAAAAATCTCGACAACAGACTACCTTCCATAATTACAAGGATACCATCCATTGGAGTAACAAAAATCTCGAAAATAGACCACGGCCAATAATGACAAGGCTAACATCCATTGGAGTAACAAAAATATCGACAAAAGACTTCCTTCCATAATGACAAGGCTACCATCCATTAGAGTAACAAAAATCTCTACCACAGACTACCTTCCATAATGACAAGGCTACCATCCATTGAGTAGCAAAGATCTCGACAATAGACTACCTTCCATAATGACACGGCTACCATCCATAGGAGTAACAAAAATATCGACAACAGACTACCTTCCATAAAGACAAGGCTACCATCCATTGGAGTAACAAAAATATTGACAAAAGACTACCTTCCTTAAAGACAAAGTTACCATCCATTGTAGTAACAAAAATCTTGACAGCAGACTACCTTCCATAATGACAAGGCTACCATCCATTGGAGTAAAAAAAATCTAGACAACAGACTACCTTCCATAATGACAAGGTTACCATCCATTGGGATACCAAAAATCTCAACAACAGACTACCTTCCATAATAACAAGGCTACTATCCAATGGAATAACAAAAATCTCGACGATACACTACCTTTCATAATGACAAGGCTACCATCCATTGGAGTAACAAAAATATTAACAACAAACTACCTTCCATAATGACAAGGCTACCATCCATTGGAGTAACAAAAATATCGACAACAGACTACTTTCCATAATGACAAGCCTACCATCCATTGAAGTAACAAAAATCTCGACAACAGACTACATTCCATAATGTCAAGGCAACCATCCATTAGAGTAACAAAAATCTCGACAACAGACTACCTTCCATAATGACAAGGCTACCATCCATTGGAGTAACAAAATTATCGAAAGCAGACTACCTTCCATAATGATAAGGCTACCATCCATTGGAGTAACAAAAATCTCGACAACAAACGACCTTCCATAATTTCAAGGATACCATCCATTGGAGTAACAAAAATCTCGACAATAGACCATGGTCCATAATGACAAGGCTACCATCCATTGGAGTAACAAAAATCTCGATAAAAGACTTCCTTCCATAATGACAAGGCTACCATCCATTAGAGTAATAAAAATCTCTACCAAAGACTACCTTCCATAATGACAAGGCTACCATCCATTGAGTAACAAAGATCTCGACAATAGACTACCTTCTATAATGACAAGGCTACCATCCAATTGAGTAACAAAAATATCGACAAAAGACTACCTTACATAATGACAAGGATACCATCCATTGGAGTAACAAAAATATTGACAAAAGACTACCTTCGTTAAAGACAAAGTTACCATCCATTGTAGTAACAAAAAACTTGACAGAAGACTACCTTCCATAATGACAAGGCTACCATCCATTGGAGTAAAAAAAATCTAGACAACAGACTACCTTCCATAATGACAAGGTTACCATCCATTGGGATAACAAAAATCTCGACAACAGACTACCTTCCATAATAACAAGGCTACTATCCAATGGAATAACAAAAATCTCGACGATAGACTACCTTTCATAATGACAAGGCTACCATCCATTGGAGTAACAAAAATATGAACAACAAACTACCTTCCATAATGACAAGGCTACCATCCATTGGAGTAACAAAAATATCGACAACAGACTACTTTCCATAATGACAAGCCTACCATCCATAGAAGTAACAAAAATCTCGACAATAGGCTATGTTCCATAATGTCAAGGCAACCATCCATTAGAGTAACAAAAATGTCGACAACAGACTACCTTCCATAATGACAAGGCTACCATCCATTGGAGTAAATAAAATCTCGACAACAGACTACCTTCCATAATGACAAGGCTACTATCCATTGAGTAACAAAGATGTCGACAACAAAGTACCTTCCATAATGACAAGGCTACCATCCATTGCAATAAAAAATATCTCGACAACAAACTACCTTCCATATGACAAGGCTACCATCCATTGGAGTAAAAAAATTCTTGACAATATACTACCTTCCATAATGACAAGGCTAGCATCCATTGGAGTAAAAAAAATATCGACAGCAGACTACCTTCCATAATGACAAGGCTACCATCCATTGGAGTAAGAAAAATATCGATAGCAAACTACCTTACATAACGACAAGGCTACCATCCATTGGAGAAACAAAAATCTGAACAACAAACTACCTTCCATAATGACAAGGCTACCATCCATTGGAGTAACAAATATATCGACAACAGACAACTTTCCATACTGACAAGCCTACCATCCATTGAAGTAACAAAAATCTCGACAACAAACTACGTTCCATAATGTCAAGGCTACCTTCCATTAGAGTAACAAAAATGTCGACAACAGACTACCTTCCATAATGACAAGGCTACCATCCATTGGAGTAAACAAAATCTCGACAACAAACTACCTTCCATATGACAAGGCTACCATCCATTGGAGTAAAAAAAATCTTGACAATATACTACCTTCCATAATGACAAGGCTAGCATCCATTGGAGTATAAAAAATCTTGAAAATAGACTACCTTCTATAATGACAAGGCTACCATCCATTGGAGTAACAAAAATATCGACAGTTGACTACCTTCCATAATGACAAGGCTACCATCCATTGGAGTAACAAAAATCTCGACAACAGACTACCTTCCATAATTACAAGGATACCATCCATTGGAGTAACAAAAATCTCGACAATAGACCATGGTCCATAATGACAAGGCAACCATCCATTAGAGTAACAAAAATATCTACCACAGACTACCTTCCGTAATGACAAGGCTACCATCCATTGAGTAACAAAGATCTCGACAATAGACTACCTTCCATAAAGACAAGGCTACCATCCATTGGAGTAACAAAAATATCGACAGCAGACTACGTTCCATAATGACATGGCTACTATCCATTTTAGTAACAAAAATCTCGACAACAGACTACCTTCCATAATGACAAGGCTAGCATCCATTGAGTAACAAAGATATCGACAACAGACTACCTTCGATAATAACAAGGATACCATCCATTTAGTAACAAAGATATCAAAAACAGAATACCTTCCATAATGACAAGGATACCATCCATTGGAGTAAAAAATCTCGACAACAGACTACCTTACATATGACAAGGCTACCATCCATTGAAGTAAAAAAAATCTCGACAATAGACTACCTTCCATAATGACAAGGCTACCATCCATTGGAGTAACAAAAATATCGATAGCTGAATACCTTTCATAATAACAAGGCTACCATCCATTGGAGTAACAAAAATCTCGACAAAAGAATTCCTTCCATAATGACAAGGCTACCATCCATTAGAGTAACAAAATTATCTACCACATACTACCTTCCATAATGACAAGGCTACCATCCATTGAGTAACAAAGATCTCGACAATAGACTACCTTCAATAATGACAAGGCTACCATCCATAGGAGTAACAAAAATATCCACAACAGGCTACCTTCCATAAAGACAAGGCTACCATCCATTGGAGTAACTAAAATATTGACAAAAGACTACCTTCCATAAAGACAAAGCTAACATCCATTGCAGTAACAAAAATCTCGACAGCAGACTACCTTCCATAATGATAAGGCTACCATCCATTGGAGTAAAAAAAATCTAGACAACAGACTACCTTCCATAATGACAAGGTTACCATCCATTGGGATAACAAAAATCTCGACAATAGACTACCTTCCATAATAACAAGGCTACTATCCAATGTAATAACAAAAATCTCGACAATAGACTACCTTTCATAATGACAAGGCTACCATCCATTGGAGTAACAAAAATATCGACAACAGACTACTTTCCATAATGACAAGCCTACCATCCATTGAAGTTATAAAAATCTCGACAATAGAATACGTTCCATAATGCCAAGCCTACCATCCATTAGAGTAACAAAAATGTAGACAACAGACTACCTTCCAGACTGACAAGGCTACCATCCATTAGAGTAAAAAAAATCTCGACAACAGACTACCTTCCATAATGACAAGGCTATTATCCATTGAGTAACAAAGATATCGACAACAGACTACCTTCCATAATGACAAGGCTACCATCCATTGTAGTAAAACAAATCTTGACAACAAATTACCTTCCATATGACAAGGCTACCATCCATTGGAGTAAAAAAAATCTTGACAATATACTACCTTCCATAATGACAAGGCTAGCATCCATTGGAGTAAAAAAAATCTCGAAAACAGACTACCTTCCATAATGGCAAGGCTACCATCCATCGGAGTAACAAAAATATTGACAGCTGACTACCTTCCATAATGACAAGGCTACCATCCATTGGAGTAACAAAAATCTCGACAAAAGACTTCCTTCCATAATGACAAGGCTACCATCCATTAGAGTAACAAAATTCTCTACCACAGACTACCTTCCATAATGACAAGGCTACCATCCATTGAGTAACAAAGATCTCGACAATAGACTACCTTCAATAATGACAAGGCTACCATCCATAGGAGTAACAAAAATATCAACAACATGCTACCTTCCATAAAGACAAGGCTACCATCCATTGGAGTAACAAAAATATTGACAAAAGACTACCTTCCATAAAGACAAAGCTACCATCCATTGCAGTAACAAAAATATCGACAATAGACTACCTTCCATATAGAAAAAGCTACCATCCATCGGAGTAAAAAAATGTCGACAATAGACTACCTTCCATAATGACAAGGTTACCATCCATTGGGATAACAAAAATCTCGACAACAGACTACCTTCCATAATAACAAGGCTACTATCCAATGGAATAACAAAAATCTCGATAATAGACTACCTTTCATAATCACAAGGCTAACATACATTGGAGTAACAAAAATCTGAACAACAAACTACCTTCCATAATGACAAGGCTACCATCCATTGAGTAACAAAGATATCGACAACCGACTACCTTCCATAATGACAAGGATACCATCCATTGGAGTAAAAAAATATCGACAACAGACTACCTTACATATGATAAGGCTATCATCCATTGGTGTAAAAAAAATCTCGATAACAGACTACCTCCCATTATTACAAGGATACCATCCATTGGAGTATCAAAAATCTCAATAATAGACCACGGTCCATAATGAAAAGGCTATCATCCATTGGAATAACAAAAATCTCGACATAAGACTTCCTTCCATAATGAAAAGGGTACCATCCATTAGAGTAACAAAAATCTCTACCACAGACTACCTTCCATAATGACAAGGCTACCATCCATTGGAGTAAAAAAAATCTAGACAAAAGACTACCTTCCATAATGACAAGGTTACCATCCATTGGGATAACAAAAATATGGACAACAGACTACCTTCCTTAATAACAAGGCTACTATCCAATGGAATAACAAAATTCTCGACAATAGACTACCTTTCATAATGACAAGGCTACCATCCATTGGAGTTACAAAAATATCGACAACAGACTACTTTCCATAATGACAAGCCTACCATCCATTGAAGTAACAAAAATCTCGACAACAAACTACGTTCCATAATGTCAAGGCTACCTTCCATTAGAGTAACAAAAATGTCGACAACAGACTACCTTCCATAATGACAAGGCTACCATCCATTGGAGTAAAAAAAATCTCGACAACAAACTACCTTCCATATGACAAGGCTACCATCCATTGGAGTAAAAAAAATCTTGAAAATATACTACCTTCCATAATGACAAGGCTAGCATCCATTGGAGTATAAAAAATCTCGAAAATAGACTAACTTCCATAATGACAAGGCTACCATCCATTGGAGTAACAAAAATATCGACAGCTGACTACCTTCCATAATGACAAGGCTACCCTCCATTGGAGTAACAAAAATCTCGACAACAGACTACCTTCCATAATTACAAGGATACCATCCATTGGAGTTACAAAAATATCGACAATAGACCATGGTCCATAATGACAAGGCAACCATCCATTGGAGTAACAAAAATCTCGACAAAAGACTTCCTTCCATAATGGCAAGGCTACCATCCATTAGAGTAACAAAAATATCTACCACAGACTACCTTCCGTAATGACAAGGCTACCATCCATTGAGTAACAAAGATCTCGACAATAGACTACCTTCCATAATGACAAGGCTACCATCCATAGGAGTAACAAAAATATCGACAACAGACTACCTTCCATAAAGACAAGGCTACCATCCATTGGAGTAACAAAAATATCGACAGCAGACTACCTTCCATAATGACATGGCTACTATCCATTGTAGTAACAAAAATCTCGACAACAAACTACCTTCCATAATGACAAGGCTAGCATCCATTGAGTAACAAAGATATCGACAACAGACTACCTTCGATAATAACAAGGCTACCATCCATTTAGTAACAAAGATATCAAAAACAGAATACCTTCCATAATGACAAGGATACCATCCATTGGAGTAAAAAATCTCGACAACAGACTACCTTACATATGACAAGGCTACCATCCATTGGAGTAAAAAAAATGTCGACAACAGACTACCTTCCATAATGACAAGGCTACCATCCATTGGAGTAACAAAAATATCGATAGCTGACTACCTTTCATAATAACAAGGCTACCATCCATTGGAGTAACAAAAATCTCGACAAAAGACTTCCTTCCATAATGACAAGGCTACCATCCGTTAGAGTAACAAAATTCTCTACCACAGACTACCTTCCATAATGACAAGGCTACCATCCATTGAGTAACAAAGATCTCGACAATAGACTACCTTCAATAATGACAAGGCTACCATCAATAGGAGTAACAAAAATATCCACAACAGGCTACCTTCCATAAAGACAAGGCTACCATCCATTGGAGTAACAAAAATATTGACAAAAGACTACCTTCCATAAATACAAAGCTACCATCCATTGCAGTAACAAAAATCTCGACAATAGACTACCTTCCATAATGAAAAAGCTACCATCCATTGGAGTAAAAAAAATCTCGACAATAGACTACTTTCCATAAAGACAAGGTTACCATCCATTCGGATAACAAAAATCTCGACAACAGACTACCTTCCATAATAACAAGGCTACTATCCAATGGAATAACAAAAATCTCGATAATAGACTACCTTTCATAATGACAAGGCTACCATACATTGGAGTAACAAAAATCTGAACAACAAACTACCTTCCATAATGACAAGGCTACCATCCATTGAGTAACAAAGAGATCGACAATAGACTACCTTCCATAATGACAAGGATACCATGCGTTGGAGTAAAAAAATCTCGACAACAGACTACCTTCCATAATTACAAGGATACCATCCATTGGAGTAATAAAAATTTCAACAATAGACCACGGTCCATAATGACAAGGCTACCATCCATTGGAATAACAAAAATCTCGACATAAGACTTCCTTCCATAATGACAAGGGTACCATCCATTAGAGTAACAAAAATCTCTACCACAGACTACCTTCCATAATGACAAGGCTACCATCCATTGGAGTAAAAAAAATCTAGACAAAAGACTACATTCCATAATGACAAGGTTACCATCCATTGGGATAACAAAACTCTCGACAACAGACTACCTTCCTTAATAACAAGGCTACTATCCAATGGAATAACAAAATTCTCGACAATAGACTACCTTTCATAATGAAAAGGCTACCATCCATTGGAGTTACAAAAATATCGACAACAGACTACTTTCCATAATGACAAGCCTACCATCCATTGAAGTAACAAAAATCTCGACAACAAACTACGTTCCATAATGTCAAGGCTACCTTCCATTAGAGTAACAAAAATGTCGACAACAGACTACCTTCCATAATGACAAGGCTACCAAAAGACTACCTTCCATAATGACAAGGCTAGTATCTATTGGAGTATAAAAAATCTGGAAAACAGACTACCTTCCATAATGACAAGGCTACCATCCATTGGAGTAACAAAAATATGGACAGCTGACTACCTTCCATAATGACAAGGCTACCATCCATTGGAGTAACAAAAATCTCGACAACAGACTACCTTCCATAATTACAAGGATACCATCCATTGGAGTAACAAAAATCTCGACAATAGACCATGGTCCATAATGACAAGGCAACCATCCATTATAGTTACAAAAATATCGACAAAAGACTTCCTTCCATAATGGCAAGGATACCATCCATTAGAGTAACAAAAGTCTCTACCACAGACGACCTTCCGTAATGACAAGGCTACCATCCATTGAGTAACAAAGATCTCGACAATAGACTACCTTCCATAATGACAAGGCTACAATCCATAGGAATAACAAAAATATCGAAAACAGACTACCTTCCATAAAGACAAGGCTACCATCCATTGGAGTAACAAAAATATCGACAGCAGACTACCTTCCATAATGACATGGCTACTATCCATTGTAGTAACAAAAATCTCGACAATAGACTACCTTTCACAATGACAAGGCTAACATCCATTTAGTAACAAAGATATCGACAACAGACTACCTTCGATAATAACAAGGCTACCATCCATTTAGTAACAAAGATATCAAAAACAGAATACCTTCCATAAAGACAAGGATACCATCCATTAGAGTAAAAAATCTCGACAACAGACTACCTTACATATGACAAGGATACCATCCATTGGATTAAAAAAAATCCCGACAACAGACTACCTTCCATAATTACAAGGATACAATCCATTGGAGTAACAAATATCTTGACAATAGACCACGGTCCATAATGACAAGGCTACCATCCATTGGAGTAACAAAAATCTCGACAAAAGACTTCCTTCCATAATGACAAGGATACCATCCATTAGAGTAACAAAAATCTCTACCACAGACTACCTTCCATAATGACAAGGCTACCTTCCATTGAGTAAAAAAGATCTCGACAATAGACTACCTTCCGTAATGACAAGGCTACCATCCACAGGAGTAACAAAAATATCGACAACAGACTACCTTCCATAAAGACAAGGCTACCATCCATTGGAGTAACAAAAATATTGACAAAAGACTACCTTCCATAAAGACAAAGCTACCATCCATTGTAGTAACAAAAATCTTGACAACATACTACCTTCTAGAATGACAACGCTACCATCCATTGCAGTAAAAAAAATCACGACAACAAACTACCTCCCATATGACAAGGCTACCATCAATTCGAGTAAAAAAAATCTTGACAATATACTACCTTCCATAATGACAAAGCTAGCATCCATTGGAGTAAAAAAAATATCGACAACAGTCTACCTTCCATAATGACAAGGCTACCATCCATTGGAGTAAAAAAAATATCGTCAGCAGACTACCTTCCATAATGACAAGGCTACCATCTATTGGAGTAACAAAAATCTCGACAATAGACTACCTTCCATAATGACAAGGCTACCATCGATTAAGTAACAAAGATCTCGACAATAGACTACCTTCCATAATGACAAGGCTACCATCCATATGAGTAACAAAAATATCGACAGCAGACTACCTTCCATAAAGACAAGGCTATCATCCATTGGAGTAACAAAATTATTAAAAAAAGACTACCTTCCATAAAGACAAAGCTACCATCCATTGCAGTAAAAAAAATCTCGACAACAGAGTACCTTCCATAATGACAAAGCTACCATCCATTGGAGTAAAAAAAATCTCGACAACAGACTATCTTTCATAATGACAAGGTTAGCATCCATTGGGATAACAAAAATCTCGACAATAGACTATGTTCCATAATAACAAGGCTACTATCCAATGGAAAAACAAAAATCTCAATAATAGACCACCTTTCATAATGACAAGGCTACCATACATTGGAGTAACAAAAATCTGAACAACAAACTACCTTCCATAATGACAAGGCTACCATCCATTGAGTAACAGAGATATCGACAACAGACTACCTTCCATAATGACAAGGATACCATCCATTGGAGTAAAAAAATCTCGACAACAGACTACCTTACATATAAAAAGGCTACCATCCATTGGAGTAAAAAAAAATCTCGACAACAGACTACCTTCCATAATTACAAGGATACCATCCTTTGGAGTAACAAAAATCACAACAATAGACCACGGTCCATAATGACAAGGCTACCATCCATTGGAATAACAAAAATCTCGACAAAAGACTACCTTCCATAAATACAAGGGTATCATCCATTAGACTAACAAAAATCTCTACCACAGACTACCTTCCATAATGACAAGGCTACCATCCATTGACTAAAAAAGATCTCGACAATAGAATCCCTTCCATAATAAAAAGGCTACCATCCATAACGACAAGGCTACCATCCATTGGAGTAACAAAAATATTGACAAAAGACTAGCTTCCATAAAGACAAAGCTACAATCCATTGCATTTACAAAAATCTCGACAACAGACTTCCTTCTATAATGACAAGGCTACCATCCATTGGAGTAAAAAAAATCTCGACAACAGAGTACCTTCCATAATAACAAGGTTACCATCCATTGGGATAACAAAAATCTCGACAACAGACTACCTTCCATAATAACAAGGCTACTATCCAATGGATTAACAAAAATCTCGACAACAGACTACGTTCCATAAAGACAAGGCTACCAACCATTAAAGTAACAAAAATCTGAACAACAAACTACCTTCCATAATGACAAGGGTACCATCCATTGGATAAACAAAAATCTCGACAACAGACTACGTTCCATAATGTCAAGGCTACCATCCATTAGAGTAACAAAAATCTCGATAACAGACTAACTTCCATAATGACAAGGTTAACATCCATTGGAGTAACAAAAATATCGACAGCAGACTACCTTCCATAATGACAAGGCTACAATCCATTGGAGTAAAAAAAATCTCGACAACAGACTACCTTCCATAATGACAAGACTACCTTCCATAATAACAAGGCTACCATCCACTGAATAACAAAGATATCGACAACATACTACCTTCCATAATAACAAGGCTACCATCCATTGAGTAACAAGGATATCAACAACAGACTACCTTCCATAATGACAAGGATACCATCCATTGGAGTAAAAAAAATATCGACAACAGACAGACTTACATATGACAAGGCTACCATCCATTGGGGTAAAAAAAATCTCGACAACAGACTACCATCCATAATGACAAGGATACCATCCATTGGAGTAACAAAAATCTCGACAATAGACTATCTTCAATAATGAAAAGGCTACCATCCATTGGAGTAACAAAAATATCAACAACACACGACGTTCCATAATGACAAGGCTACCATCCATTGGAGTAACAAAAATCTCGACAACAGACTACGTTCCATAAAGACAAGGCTACCAACCATTAAAGTAACAAAAATCTCGACAACAGACTACCTTCCATAATGATAAGGCTATAATCCATTGAGTAACAAAGATATCGACAACAAACTACCTTCCATAATGACAAGGCTACCATCCATTGCAGTAAAGAAAACTCGACAACAGACTACCTTCCATATGACAAGGCTTAAATCCATTGGAGTAAAAAAAATCTCGATAACAGACTACCTTCCATAATGACAAGACTGCCTTCCATAATAACAAGGCTACCATCCATTGAGTAACAAAGATATCGACAACAGAATACCTTCCATAATGACAAGGATACCATCCATTGGAGTAAAAAAATCTCGACAACAGACTAACTTCCATAATGACAAGTTTACCATCCATTGGGATAACAAAAATCTCGACAACAGACTACCTTCCATATGACAAGGCTACTATCCAATGGAATAACAAAAATCTCGACAATAGACTACCTTTCTTAATGACAAGGCTACCATCCATTGGAGTAACAAGAACATGAACAATAGACTACCTTCCATAATGACAAGGCTACAATACATTGGAGTAACAAAAATCTCAACGACATACTACCTTCCATAATGATAAGGCTACCATCCATTGGAGTAACAAAAATATCGACAACAGACTATGTTCCATAAAGAAAAGGCTACCATCCATTAGAGTAACAAAAATCTCGACAACAGACTACCTTCAATAAGGACAAGGCTACCATCCATTGGAGTAACAAAAATATCGACAGCAGATTACCGTCCATAATGACAAGGCTACCATCCATTGTAGTAACAAAAATCTCGACAACAGACTACCTTCCATAATGACAAGGCTAGCATTGATTGAGTAACAAATATATCGACAACATACTACCTTCCATAATAACAATGCTACCATCCATTGAGTAACAAAGATATCGACAACATACGACGTTCCATAATGACAAGGCTACCATCCAGTGGAGTAAAAAAAATCTCGACAATAGACTACCTTCCATAATGACAAGGCTACCATCCATTGAGTAACAATGATTTCGACAATAGACTACCTTCCATAATGACAAGGCTACCATCCATTGCAGTAAAAAAAATCTCTACAACAAACTTCCTTCCATATGACAAGGCTACCATCCATTGGAGTAAAAAAATCTCGACAATATACTACCTTCCATAATGATAAGACTGCCTTCCATAATGACAAGGCTACCATCCATTAGGTAACAAAGATATCGACAACAGACTACCTTCCATAATGACAAGCCTACCATCCATTGGAGTAAAAAAAATCTCGACAACAGACTACCTTCCATAATGACAAGGTTACCATCCATTGGGATAACAAAAATCTCGACAACAGACTACCTTCCATAATGACAAGGCTACTATCCAATGGAATAACAAAAATCTCGACAATAGACTACCTTTCATAATGACAAGGCAACCATCCATTGGAGTAACATAAATATCGACAACAGACTACTTTCCATAATGACAAGCCTACCATCCATTGAAGTAACAAAAATCTCGACAACAAACTACGTTCCATAATGTCAAGGCTACCATCCATTAGAGTAACAAAAATGTCGACAACAGACAACCTTCCATAATGACAAGGCTACCATCCATTGGAGTAAAAAAAATCTCGACAACAGACTACCTTCCATAATGACAAGGTTAACATCCATTGGAGTAACAAAGATATCGACAACAGACTATCTTCAATAATGACAACGCTACCATCCATTGCAGTAAAAAAAATCACGACAACAAACTACCTTCCATAACGACAAGGCTAGCATCCATTGAGTAACAAAGATATCGACAACAAACTACCTTCCATAATAACAAGGCTACTATCTAATGGAGTAACAAAAATCTCGACAACAAACTACGTTCCATAAAGACAAGGCTACCAACCATTAAAGTAACAAAAATATGAACAATAAACTACCTTCCATAATGACAAGGCTACCATCCATTGGATTAACAAAAATATCGACATCAGATTACCTTCCATAATGACAAGCCTACAACCCATTGAAGTAACAAAAATCTCGACAACAGACTACGTTCCATAATGTCAAGGCTACCATCCATTAGAGTAACAAAAATCTCGATAACATACTAACTTTGATAATGACAAGGTTAACATCCATTGGAGTAACAAAAATATCGACAGCAGACTACCTTCCATAATGACAAGGCTACAATCCATTCGAGTAAAAAAAATCTCGACAACAGACTACCTTCCATAATGACAAGACTACCTTCCATAATAACAAGGCTACTATACATTGAGTAACAAAGATATCGACAACAGACTACCTTCCATAATGACAAGGATACCATCCATTGGAGTAAAAAATTCTCGACATTAGACTACCTTCCATATGACAAGGCTACCATCCATTGGAGTAAAAAAAATCTCGACAACAGACTACCTTCCATAATGGCAAGGTTACCATCCATTGGAATAACAAAAATATCGACAATAGACTACCTTCCATAATGACAAGGCTACTATCCAATGGAATAACAAAAATCTCGACAATAGACTACCTTTCATAATGACAAGGCTACCATCCATTGGAGTAACAAAAATATGAACAACAGGCTACCTTTCATAATGACAAGGCTACAATCCATTTGAGTAACAAAAATCTCAACGACATACTACCTTCCATAATGAAAAGGCTACCATCCATTGGAGTAACAAAAATATCGACAACAGACTACGTTCCATAAAGAGAAGTCTACCATCCATTAGCGTAACAAAAATCTCGACAACAGACTACCTTCCATAATGACAAGGCTACCATCCATTGTAGTAACAAAAATATTGACAACAGACTACCTTCAATAATGACAAGGCTACCATCCATTGTAGTAACAAAAATCTCGACAACAGACTACCTTCCATAATGACAAGGCTAGCATCCATTGAGTAACAAAGATATCGACAACAGACTACCATTCATAATAACAAGGGTACCATCCATCGAGTAACAAAGATATCGACAAGAGACTACCTTCCATAATGACAAGGATACCATCCATTGGAGTAAAAAAAATCTCGACAACAGACTACCATCCATAATGACAAGGATACCATCCATTGGAGTAACAAAAATCTCGACAATAGACTATCTTCAATAATGAAAAGGCTACCATCCATTGGAGTAACAAAAATATCAACAACCCACGACGTTCCATAATGACAAGGCAACCATCCATTGGAGTAACAAAAATCTCGACAACAGACTACGTTCCATAAAGACAAGGCTACCATCCATTGGATTAACAAAAATATCGACAGCAGACTACCTTCCATGATGACAAGGATACCATCAATTGGAGTAAAAAAAATCTCGACAACAGAATACATTCCATAATGATAAGGCTACAATCCATTGAGTAACAAAGATATCGACAACAAACTACCTTCCATAATGACAAGGCTACCATCCATTGCAGTAAAAAAAACTCGACAACAGACTACCTTCCATATGACAAGGCTACAATCCATTGGAGTAAAAAAAATCTCGATAATAGACTATCTTCCATAATGACAAGACTGCCTTCCATAATAACAAGGCTAACATCCATTGAATAACAAAGATATCGACAACAGAATACCTTCCATAATGACAAGGATACCATCCATTGGAGTAAACAAATCTCGACAACAAAATTCCTTACATATGGCAAGGCTACCATCCATTGGAGTAAAAAAAATCTCGACAACAGACTAGCTTCCATAATGACAAGTTTACCATCCATTGGGACAACAAAAATCTCGACAACAAACTACCTTCCATAATGACAAGGCTACTATCCAATGGAATAACAAAAATCTCGACAATAGACTACCTTTCATAATGACAAGGCTACCATCCATTGGAGTAACAAAAACATGAACAATAGACTACCTTCCATAATGACAAGGCTACAATCCATTGGAGTAACAAAAATCTCAACGACATGCTACCTTTCCATAATGACAAGGCTACCATCCATTGGAGTAACAAAAATATCGACAACAGACTATGTTCCATAAAGACAAGGCTACCATCCATTAGAGTAACCAAAATCTCGACAACAGACTACCTTCAATAAGGACAAGGCAACCATCCATTGTAGTAACAAAAATCTCGACAACAGAATACCTTCCATAATGACAACTCTAGCATCCATTGAGTAACAAAGATATCGACAACATACTACCTTCCATAATAATAAGGCTACCATCCATTGAGTAACAAAGATATCGACAACACACGACGTTCCAAAATGACAAGGCTACCATCCATTGGAGTAACAAAAATCTCGACAACAGACTACGTCCCATAAAGACAAGGCTACCATCCATTAGAGTAACAAAAATCTCGACAACGGACTACCTTCCATAATGACATGGCTACCATCCATTGGATTAACAAAAATATCGACAGCAGACTACCTTCCATAATGACAAGGCTACCATCCATTGGGGTAAAAAATATCTCGATAACAGACTACCTTCCATAATGACAAGGCTACCATCCATTGAGTAACAATGATATCGACAATAGACTACCTTCCATAATGACAAGGCTACCATCCATTGCAGTAAAAAAAATCTCTACAACAAACTTCCTTCCATATGACAAGGCTACCATCCATTGGAGTAAAAAAAATCTCGACAATATACTACCTTCCATAATGACAAGACTGCCTTCCATAATAACAAGGCTACCATCCATTGAGTAACAAAGATATCGACAACAGACTACCCTCCATAATGACAAGGATACCATCCATTGTAGTAAAACAATTCTCGACAACAGACATACTTACATATGACAAGGCTACCATCCATTGGAGTAAAAAAAATCTCGACAACAGACTACCATCTATAATGACAGGTATATCATCCATTGGAGTTACAAAAATCTCGACAATAGACTATCTTCAATAATGAAAAGGCTACCATCCATGGGAGTAACAAAAATCTCGACAACAGACTACGTTCCATAAAGACAAGGCTACCATCCATTAGAGTAACAAAAATCTCGACAACAGACTACCTTCCATAATGACATGGCTACCATCAATTGGATTAACAAAAATATCGACAGCAGACTACCTTCGATAATGACAAGGCTACCATCCAATGGAGTAAAAAAAATCTCGACAACAGACTACCTTCCATAATGACAAGACTACCATCCATTGGAGTAAAAAAAATCTCGACAATATACTACCTTCCATAATGACAAGGTTACCATCCATTGGGATAACAAAAATCTCGACAACAAACTACCTTCCATAATGACAAGGCTACTATCCAATGGAATAACAAAAATCACGACAATAGACTACCTTTCATAATGATAAGGCTACCATCCATTGGAGTAACAAAAATATTAACAACAGACTACCTTCCATAATGACAAGGATATAATCCATTGGAGTAACAAAAATCTCAACGACATACTACCTTCCATAATGACAAGGCTACCATCCATTGGAGTAACAAAAATATCGACAACAGACTACGTTCCATAAAGACAAGGCTACCATCCATTAGAGTAACAAAAATCTCGACAAGAGACTAACTTCAATAAGGAAAAGGCTACCATCCATTGGAGTAACAAAAATATCGACAGCAGATTACCTTCCATAATGACAAGGCTACCATCCATTATAGTAACAAAAATATCGACAATAGACTACCTTCCATAATGACAAGGCTACCATCCATTGAGTAACAAAGATATCGACAACATACTACCTTCCATAATAACAAGGCTACCATCCATTGAGTAACAAAGATATCGCCAAGAGACTACCTTCCATAATGACGAGGATACCATCCATTGGAGTAAAACAATTCTCGACAACAGACATACTTACATATGACAAGGATACTATCCATTGGAGTAAAAAAAATCTCGACAATAGACTACCATCCATAATGACAGGGATACCATCCATTGGAGTAACAAAAATCTCGACAATAGACTATCTTCAATAATGAAAAGGCTACCATCCATTGGAGTAAAAAAAATATCAACAACACACGACGTTCCATAATGACAAGGCTACCATCCATTGAGTAACAAAGATATCGACAATAGACTACCTTCCATAATGACAAGGCTACCATCCATTGCAGTAAAAAAAATCTCGACAACAAACTAGCTTCCATATGACAAGGCTACCATCCATTGGAGTAAAAAAAATCTCGACAATATACTACCTTCCATAATGACAAGACTGCCTTCCAGAATAACAAGCCTACCATCCATTAGGTAACAAAGATATCGACAACATACTACCTTCCCTAATGACAAGGCTACCATCCATTGGAGTAAAAAAAATCTCGACAACAAACTACCTTCCATAATGACAAGGTTACCATCCATTGGGATAACAAAAATCTCGACAACAAACTACCTTCCATAATGACAAGGCTACTATCCAATGGAATAACAAAAATCTCGACAATAGACTACCTTTCATAATGATAAGGCTACCATGTAATTGCAAGCTTCTCAAGTCATATTTAAAGCATGTGTTTTGATGAAGACAACATGGACATCAACATTCAAAGGATGTGCAAAAAGCTTATCAACATCAAATAAAAGTCTTGAAGATTATTGAAGAATTATTGAAGAATCATCAAATGTCAAATGGTATAAATAATTCTTAAAATCTTGAATATAGATGTTCACAATATGCATTCATCAACATATACATATTCCATAACTTCAACATCAAGGAAATATTTGTTTGAAATATCTATCAAAAAGTATTTTTGAAAATAACCCTTTAGGAACCGGTTCCTCCCTAACAGGGAACCGGGTTCCAGAATTTCTCAAAAAACATGTCCCTGGTTTTTGTACTAGGAACCGGGTTGTACCAATAGGGGAACCGGTTCCTGCGTGATTTTTTTGAATTTCAACTTATAACATTCACTAAGAACCGGGTTCTGTCAGTGTCAGAACCGGTTCCTAGCGAACCAATGTAGCTTTTATTTTGTTTTTTGAACATTTTTTAAGTGGTATCTTTTCATGAATGCATTGCAACTTTTCATATGAATTGGCATGAATGAAGAGGTTCTTATGACTTTATAAAATGCTGCAGATTTTCTTATTTCAAAAACAATGCTTAAATTTACAAATTAACAAAAAACCTTCTTCAATAAACAATTTTTCATCATTCACATTTTGAAAATAAACTTTCATGTGTTCATAATTTTGTGAAACTTGCCATATACACTTTCATTATCATTACAAGTTTCATACATACATTGTGAACATTTATATACATTGTTGAGAATTGTTTTTATCTTGAATAAAAAGATCAAGTGAAGATTGATAAAGCTCTCCATATACTTCAAACTAAATCATTGTATTACTTAAAGAAATTATTCCCTTACTATCCAGGATTGTTGGAAGTAAGTGTTGTGATTTGAAGAGGATTGTTCTTCATTCACATTAGTGTTTGTTTGGTCTTAAAGGTGTTAAGAACCTTTGATCACCCTATAGGTTAGATAGTAAGCATAGGTTGTAAATCATTCTAACTATAGTGAAATCTCTTTTGTGTTGGAAAGGGGACTGAAGTACTCTCGGATTGTAAGGGGAACCAGGATATATCACCGTGTTCTTTACTTTTCTGCATTTATCGCTTTCATCACCATAATCAGGAAAAGATAAAGATATAATCAAAACCTTCAAACCATAACCAAAAATTACTACCAAGCATTCTCATAAAACCGAATAAATTTTTCTAAGACCTAATTCACCCCCCCCCCTCCTAGGCACTCTGAGAATTATAATTAGCATCAGAGCAAGTTATAGGTAACTTGTTCCTAAAGATCTAGAATGGCTTCCGCAAATCATCAACCAGTTTTCAGAGATGGTGGTAGTAACAACAAGCCTCCTCTATTCTGTGGTGAATATTTTGACTTCTGGAAAATACGCATGAAGGCGCATTTAGAAGCACAAGGAGAGGAAGTATTGGATGCTGTTGAAAATGGTCCATTTATCCCGATATCATTTATCAATGGCATTGGTTCTACAAAGCCCAAAACTGCATGGGACGATGATGATAAAAAGAAAGTTCTCTATGACAAAAAGGCAATAAACCTTCTTTAAGGTGCACTCAGTATGGACGAATTTTTCCGTGTCTCGAACTGTAAGACAGCAAAAGAAATATGGGATACCCTAGTTCAAACTCATGAAGGAACGGCTGAAGTAAAAAGATCAAGGCTAAATACCTTGAGTCAAGAATATGAACTATTTCGAATGCAGCCCGGAGAATCCATTCTTGACTTACAAAAGAGATTTGTGCATTTGACAAATCACTTAAATGCTCTTGGTAAAACCTTGACAAATAATGAACTCAACTTGAAAATCCTTAGATCATTAACTAGGGAATGGCAACCAAAGGTAACGGCAATCTCGGAAAAGAAGAGTCTCTCCGTAATGACTTTCGCTACATTATTTGGCAAACTTCAAGAATACGAAACGGAACTCGGTAGACTTGAAAAACATGAAAATTTAGAGAAGAAATCCAAAGGCATTGCTTTGAAAGTTGATTCAAAAGAAAGTCAAGATAAAGATGCATCGGAGGAAGATGAAAACTTCTTGCTTCTTGTAAAAAGGTTAGGAAAATATTTTGGTCATAAAAATAATCTTCATAATGCTAACTTTGTCAAGAGGAAGAAATTTTTTAATCATAAAGATAAAGAAGCCTCCACATCAACACAAGATGTCACATGTTATGAATGTGGAAAGCAAGGTCACATAAAGCAGGATTGTCCAAAACTCTCCAAGAAAAATGGATTCAAAGGCCAAAAGGAGTTCAAGAACAAAAAGGCTTATGTTGCATGGGAAGATAATAAGATAAGTTCTTCATCTGATTCGGAAAGCGACGAATGTGCAAATCTAGCATTAATGGCTTCACATCACTGCGACGATGAAGAGGAGGTATGCTGGAAATCCACATCAAATGTTTGGTATCTTGATAGTGCATGTTCAAAGCATATGACAGGAGATGTACACCAATTTTCATATCTAGTACATAAAGCCAAAGGGTATGTCACTTATGGAGACAACACCAAAGGAAAGATTCTTGGCGTTGGAATAGTTGGCACACCTCCATCCATTCAAATTGAGGATGTTCTCTATGTTGATGGATTAAAGCACAATCTTCTTAGCATAAGTCAACTTTGCGATAGAGGGTTCAAGATCAAATTCAGCAAAGATGAATGTCTCATTATGGATGAGGCAACCAATGAGGTAAAACTCAAAGGTATAAGAACTAACAATATTTTTATGATTACTTTAGATGATTTGTCTCTGAAGGTACAATGTCTTATGGTAAACAACAATGACGCTTGGTTATGGCACAAGAGGATCGCTCACATTCACATGGAGCACTTGAACAAATTGGTTAAGCATGACTTAGTTATTGGTCTACCAAAGATGAGGTTCATCAAAGACAAATTATGTAATGCATGCCAAAAGGGAAAATAGACCAAAACAACTTTCAAATCTAAGAATGTGGTGTCTACTACAAGGCCACTACAATTGTTACACATGGATCTCTTTGGTCCATCAAGAACAAAAAGCTTCGGAGGTAATGTATACGCTTTAGTCATTATTGATGATTTTTCTAGATATTCTTGGACTTTGTTTCTTGTGCAGAAAAGTGATGCCTTTAAAGCTTTTAAGAAGTATGCTAAGAAAATCCAAAATGAAAAATCACTAAAGATTGTATCCATAAGAAGTAATCATGGTGGAGAATTCCAAAATGCTCAATTTGAAGAATTTTGTGAAGAACATGGTATCTCTCATAATTTTTCAGCACCTAGAACTCCATAACAAAATGGAGTAGTTGAAAGAAAGAATAGGTTTCTTGTGGAACTTGCAAGAACAATGCTTAGTGATGCAAATCTTCCTAAATATTTTTGGGCGGATGCGGTTAGTACGGCATGTTATGTTGGAAATCGAGTTATCATTAGACCTATAATAAAGAAGACTCCATATGAACTTTTCAAAGGAAGAAAGCCTAATATTGCTCACTTTCACATTTTTGGATGCAAGTGCTTTGTTCTTAATAATGACAAAGATAATCTCGGTAAGTTTGACGAGAAATCCGATGAAGGTATATTTCTTGGTTATTCGCTTTCTAGTAAAGCATATAGAATTTATAATAAAAGAACTTTAACTATTGAAGAGTCTATGCATGTATCTTTTGATGAAACTAACCGCTCCAAGGAGGAAGTAGTTGTTTGTGATGATGATGATCCTATAGATTTACACCCGGAAGATCTTTCAATTGATCAAATTAAGAAATCACCGGAAAATCAAGAAAACATTGTACATCAAGATTCAAACACCAATGATCTACCAAAAGAATGGAGAACTCATAGAGACCATCCTATTGATAAAATTATTGGTGACATTAGCCAAGGAGTATCAACAAGATTGAATCTAAAAGATGCTTGCTTAAACATGGCGTTTGTTTCTCAAATTGAACCTACCAAAGTTGATGAAGCCTTAGGAGATGATCAATGGATTATTGCTATGCAAGAAGAATTAAATCAATTCGAGAGAAATCAAGTTTGGGAACTTGTTCCTAGACCAAGTGGTAAACACATCATAGGTACCCGATGGGTGTTTAAAAACAAACTTGATGAGAATGGTCTAATTGTTCGAAACAAAGCAAGGTTGGTTGCCCAAGGTTACAATCAAGAGGAAGGAATCGACTTGGAAGAAACATTTGCTCCGGTTGCAAGGTTAGAAGCTATACGTCTTTTACTTGCTTATGCTTGTTCATTAAATTTTCAGCTTTTTCAAATGGACGTCAAAAGCGCATTCTTGAATGGATACATCAATGAAGAAGTCTATGTCAAACAACCCCTGAGATTTGAAGACTTCAAACATCCTTCACATGTCTTTAAGTTGAGAAAGGCTCTTTATGGCTTAAAGCAAGCACCAAGAGCATGGTATGATAGACTTAGCAATTTTTTGTGTGAAAAGGGTTTCGAAAAGGGTAAGGTTGATAAAACCTTGTTCATTAAGAAAATCCAAAGTAACACTTTATTGGTTCAAGTCTATGTTGATGATATCATTTTTGGATCGACTAACAAAGAAATGTGTGCGGAATTCTCATTGATGATGCAAGGAGAATTCGAGATGTCTATGATGGGAAAGATGAACTACTTTCTTGGACTACAAATCAAGCAACTAGAAGATGGAATCTTCATCAACCAATCTAAGTATTGCAAAGAATTATTGAAAAAGTTTGATATGGACAATTGTAAAGCCATGAATACTCCAATGGGCTCCGGTACTTATGTTGATCAAGATGAATCTGGTACTCCAATTGATGTTACAAAGTACAGAGGTATGATTAGTTCTTTATTGTACTTGACGGCAAGCCGTCCTGACATCATGTTTAGTGTTTGTCCTTGCGCTCGCTTTCAAGCAAATCCAAAGGAATCACACCTCATGGCAGTTAAAAGGATCATGAAGTATCTTAAAGGAACAATCAATGTCGGCATATGGTATCCAAAAGGTAGTACTTGCACTTTAATTGGTTATTCTGACGTGGATAATGCAGGTTGTAAAACTGATCGTAAAAGCACAAGTGGTACTTGTCACATTATTGGAAATGCATTAGTATCATGCGCTTGTAAAAAGCAAGCATGTGTTGCTCTTAGCACGGCCGAAGCAGAATACATAGCAGCGGGTAGTTGTTGTGCACAAATTCTTTGGCTCAAGCAACAACTCCGTGATTACGGACTTGATCTCGGATTCATTCCTCTTCGATGCGACAATACAAGTGCTATCAATATTACAAAGAATTCGGTCATGCATTCAAGAACAAAACATATAGATATTCGACATCATTTTCTCTGTGATCATGTACTTAAAGGAGATGTCAAAGTCACTTTTGTGGATACTCATAACCAACTCGCAGATATCTTCACTAAACCGCTTTCTTCAAAATCCGAAGAGAAGTTGGTATTTGGGATGAAGGTGATATATAATGTTTCTCTTAAGATGCACGTCTTAATTTTTATATGTATTTATTTCACTCTTTTTCCCCATCCTTTTTGATGTTAACAAAGAGGGAGAAGAATATGCATATGTGTTGTTTTGTTTCAAAGAAATTGCAGGCCCAAATAAATATCAAAACTCACTCCAAAATTCAAAGAATCATGGACTTAGGGGGAGCATACAATTTATGGGGAGCCTTGCATTTGCTCAACATGTTTTCTATATAAAACAAGATAAACATTTCAAGAAATCGTTTTCAAGACATGGTTGTCATCATCAAAAAGGGGGAGAATGTAATTGCAAGCTTCTCAAGTCATATTTAAAGCATGTGTTTTGATGAAGACAACATGGACATCAACATTCAAAGGATGTGCAAAAAGCTTATCAACATCAAATAAAAGTCTTGAAGATTATTGAAGAATTATTGAAGAATCATCAAATGTCAAATGGTATAAATAATTCTAAAAATCTTGAATATAGATGTTCACAATATGCATTCATCAACATATACATTTTCCATAACTTTAACATCAAGAAAAAATTTGTTTGAAATATCTTTCAAAAAGTATTTTTGAAAATAACCCTTTAGGAACCGGTTCCTCCCTAAAAAGGAACCGGGTTCCAGAATTTCTCAAAAAACATGTCCCTGGTTTTTGTACCAGGAACCGGGTTGTACCAATAGGGGAACCGGTTCTTGCGTGATATTTTTGAATTTCAACTTATAACGTTCACTATGAACCGTGTTCTGTCAGTGTCGGAACCGGTTCCTAGCGAACCAGTGCAGCTTTTATTTTGTTTTTTGAACATTTTTTAAGTGGTATCTTTTCATGAATGCATTGCAACTTTTCATATGAATTGGCATGAATGAAGAGGTTCTTATGACTTTATAAAATGCTGCAGATTTTATTATTTCAAAAACAATGCTTCAATTTTCAAATTAACAAAAAACCTTCTTCAATAAACAATTTTTCATCATTCACATTTTGAACATAAACATTCATGTGTTCATAATTTTGTGAAACTTGCCATATACACTTTCATTATCATTACAAGTTTCATACATACATTATGAACATTTATATACATTATTGAGAGTTGTTTTTATCTTGAAGAAGAAGATCAATTGAAGATTGATAAAGCTCTCCGTATACTTCAAACTAAATCATTGTATTACCTAAAGAAATTATTCCCTTACTATCCAGGATTGTTGGAAGTAAGTGTTGTGATTTGAAGAGGATTGCTCTTCATTCACATTAGTGTTTGTTTGGTCTTAAAGGTGTTAAGAACCTTTGATCACCCTATAGGTTAGATAGTAAGAATAGGCTGTACTATCATTCTAACTATAGTGAAATCTCTTTCGTGTTGGAAAGCGGACTGGAGTACTCTCGGATTGTGAGGGGAACCAGGATATATCACCGTGTTCTTTACTTTTCCCAATTGTCGCTTTCATTACCATAATCAGGAAAAGATAAAGATATAATCAAAACCTTCAAACCTTAACCAAAAATTACTACCAAGCATTCTCATAAAACCGAATAAATTTTTATAAGACCTAATTCACCCCCCCCCTCTTAGGCACTCTGAGACTTACATACCATCCATTGGAGTAAAAAAAATCTCGACAACAGACTATCTTCCATAATGACAAGGCTACAATCCATTGGAGTAACAAAAATCTCAACGACATACTACCTTCCATAATGACAAGGCTACCATCCATTGGAGTAACAAAAATATCGACAACAGACTACGTTCCATAAAGACAAGGCTACAATCCATTAGAGTAACAAAAATCTCGACAATAGACTACCTTCAATAAGGAAATGGCTACCATCCATTGGAGTAACAAAAATATCGATAATAGACTACCTTCCATAATGGCAAGTCTACCATCCATTGCAGTAAAAAAAATCTCGACAACAAACTTCCTTCCATATGACAAGGCTACCATCCATTGGAGTAAAAAAAATCTCGACAATATACTACCTTCCATAATGACAATACTGCCTTTCATAATAACAAGGCTACCATCCATTGAGTAACAAAGTTATCGATAACAAACTACCTTCCATAATGACAAGGATACCATCCATTGGAGTAAAACAATTCTTGACAACAGACATACTTACATATGACAAGGCTACCATCCATTGGAGTAAAAAAAATCTCGACAACAGACTACCATCCATAATGACAGGGATACCATCCATTGGAGTAACAAAAATCTCGACAATAGACTATATTCAATAATGAAAAGGCTACCATCCATTGGAGTAACAAAAATATCAATGCCACACGAAGTTCCATAATGACAAGGCTACCATCCATTGGAGTAACAAAAATCTCGACAACAGACTACGTTCCATAAAGACAAGGCTACCATCCATTGGAGTAACAAAAATTTCGACAACAGACTACCTTCCATAATGACATGGCTACCATCCATTGGATTAACAAAAATATCAACAGCGGACTACCTTCCATAATGACAAGGCTACCATCCATTGGAGTAAAAAAAATCTCGACAACAGACTATCTTCCATAATGACAAGGCTACCATCCATTGAGTAACAAAGATATCGACAATAGACTACCTTCCATAATGACAAGGCTACCATCCATTGCAGTAAAAAAAATCTCGACAACAGACTACCTTTCATATGACTAGGCTACCATCCATTGGAGTAAAAAAAATCTCAACAATATACTACCTTCCATAATGACAAGGCTAGCATCCATTGGAGTAAAGAAAATCTCGACAACAGACTACCTTCCATAATGACAAGGCTACCATCCATTGGAGTAACAAAAATATCGACAGCAGACTTCCTTCCATAATGACAAGGCTACCATCCATTGGAGTAAAAAAAAATCTCACAACAGACTACCTTTCATAATTACAAGGCTACCATCCATTGGAGTAACAAAAATCTTGACAATAGACCACGGTCCAAAATGACAAGGCTACCATCCATTGGAGTTACAAAAATATCGACAAAAGACTTCCTTCCATAATGACAAGGCTACCATCCATTAGAGTAACAAAAATCTCTACCACAGACTACCTTCCATAATGACAAGTCTACCATCCATTGAGTAACAAAGATCTCGATAATAGACAACCATCCATAATGACAAGGCTAGCATCCATATGATTAACAAAAATAACGACAACAAACTATCTTCCATAAAGACAAGGCTACCATCCATTGGAGTAACAAAAATATTGACAAAAGACTACCTTCCATAAAGAGAAAGCTACCGTCCATTGCAGTAACTAAAATCTAGACAATAGACTACCTTCCATAATGACAAGGCTACCATCCATTGGAGTAAAAAATTCTCGACAACAAACTACCTTCCATAATGACAAAGTTACCATCCATTGGGATAACAAAAATCTCGACAACAGACTACCTTCCGTAATAACAAGGCTACTATCCAATGGAATAACAAAAATCTTCACAATAGACTACCTTTCATAATGACAAGGCTACCATCCAATGGAGTAACAAAAATCTGAACAACAAACTACCTTCAAAAATGACAAGGCTAACATCCATTGGAGTAACAAAAATATCGACAACAGACTACGTTCCATAATGACAAGCCTACCATCCATTGAAGTAACAAAAATCTCGACAACAGACTACGTTCCATAATGTCAAGGCTACCATCCATTGGAGTAACAAAAATCTCGACAACAGACTACCTTCCATAATGACAAGGCTACCATCCATTGGAGTAAAAAAAATATCGACAACAGAATACCTTCCATAATGACAAGGATACCAACCATTTTAGTAACAAAAATCTCGACAACAGACTACCTTCCATAATGACAAGGCTAGCATCCATTGAGTAACAAAGATATCGACAACATACTACCTTCCATAATAACAAGGCTACCATCCATTGAGTAACGACGATATTGACAATAGACTACCTTCCATAATGACAAGGATACCATCCATTGGATTAAAAAAGTCTCGACAATAGACTACCTTGCATATGACAAGGCTACCGTCAATTGGAGTAAAATAAATCTCGACAATAGACTACCATCTATAATGACAAGGCTACCATCCATTGGAGTAAAAAAAATCTCGACAACAGACTACCTTCCATAATGACAAGGCTACCATCCATTAGTAACAAAAATATCGACAGCAGACTTCCTTCCATAATGACAAGGCTACCATCCATTGGAGTAAAAAAATCTCACAACAGACTACCTTTCATAATTACAAGGATACCATCCATTGGAGTAACAAAATTTTTCACAATAGACCACGATCCAAAATGACAAGGCTACCATCCATTGGAGTTACAAAAATCTCGATAAAAGACTTCCTTCCATAATGACAAGGCTACCATCCATTGAGTAACAAAGATCTCGACAATAGACAACCATCCATAATGACAAGGCTAGCATCCATAGGATTAACAAAAATAACGACAACAGACTACCTTTCATAAAGACAGGGCTACCATCCATTGGAGTAACAAAAATATTGATAAAAGACTACATTCCATAAAGACAAAGCTACCGTCCATTGCAGTAACAAAAATCTCGACAACATACTACCTTCCATAATAACAAGGCTACTATCCAATGGAATAACAAAAATCTTGACAATAGACTACCTTTCATAATGACAAGGCTACCATCCAATGGAGTAACAAATATCTGAACAACAAACTACCTTCCATAATGACAAGGCTACCATCCATTGGAGTAACAAAAATATCGACAACAGACTACGTTCCATAATGACAAGCCAACCATCCATTGAAGTAACAAAAATCTCGACAACAGACTATGTTCCATAATGTCAAGGCTACCATCCATTGGAGTAACAAAAATCTCGACAACTAACTACCTTCCATAATGACAAGGCTACCATCCATTGGAGTAAAAAAAATATCGACAACAGAATACCTTCCATAATGACAAGGATACCAACCATTGTAGTAACAAAAATCTCGACAACAGACTACCTTCCATAATACCTTCCATAATGACAAGGCTACCATCCATAGAGTAACAACGATATCGACAACAGACTACCTTCCATATGACAAGGCTACCATCAATTGGAGTAAAATAAATCTCGACAACAGACTACCATCAATAATGAAAAGGCTACCATCCATTGGAGTAACAAAAATGTCAACAACACATGACGTTCCATAATGACAAGGCTACAATCCATTGGAGTAACAAAAATCTCCACAACAGACTACGTTCCATAAAGACAAGGCTACCATCCATTAGAGTAACAAAAATCTGGACAACAGAATACCTTCCATAATGACAAGGATACCATCCATTGGAGTAACAAAAAATATCGACAATATACTACCTTCCATAAAGACAAGGCTACCATCCATTGGTGTAACAAAAATCGGGACAACATAATACCTTCCATAATGACAAGGATACCATCCATTGGAGTAACAAAAATATTGATAACAGACTACCTTCCATAATGACAAGGCTACCATCCATTGGAGTAACAAAAATCTTGGAAACTGACTACCTTCCATAGTGAAAAGGTTACCATCCATTGGGATAACAAAAATCTCAGCAACAGACTACATTCCATAATGACAAGGCTACTATCCAATGGAATAACAAAAATCTCGACAATAGACTACCTTTCATAATGACAAGGCTACCATCCATTGGAGTAACAAAAATATGAACAACAGACTACCTTCCGTAATGACAAGGCTACAATCCAATTGAGTAACAAAAATCTCAACCACATACTACCTTCCATAATGACAAGGCTACCATCCATTGGAGTAACAAAAATATCGACAACAGACTACGTTCCATAAAGACAAGGCTAGCATCTATTAGATTAACAAAAATCTCGACAACATACTACATTCAATAAGGAAAAGGCCACCATCCATTGGAGTAACAAAAATATCGACAACAAATTACGTTCCATAATGACAAGGCTACCATCCATTGTAGTAACAAAAATCTCGACAACAGACTACCTTCCATAATGACAAGGCTAGCATCCATCGAGTAACAAAGATATCGACAACATACTACCTTCCATAATAACAAGGCTACCATCCATTGAGTAACAAAGATATTGACAACAGACTACCTTCCATAATGACAAGGATACCATCCATTGGAGTAAAACAATTCTGGACAACAGACATACTTACATATGACAAGGATACTATCCATTGGAGTAAAAAAAATCTCGACAATAGACTACCATCCATAATGACAGGGATACCATCCATTGGAGTAACAAAAATCTCGACAATAGACTATCTTCAATAATGAAAAGGCTACCATCCATTGGAGTAAAAAAAATATCAACAACACACGACGTTCCATAATGACAAGGCTACCATCCATTGGAATAACAAAAATCTCGACAACAGACTACGTACCATAAAGACAAGGCTACCATCCATTATAGTAACAAAAATCTCGACAACGGACTACCTTCCATAATTACATGGCTACAATCCATTGGATTAACAAAAATATCGACGGCAGACTACCTTCCATAATGGCAAGGATACCAACCATTTTAGTAACAAAAATCTCGACAACAGACTACCTTCCATAATGACAAGGCTAGCATCCATTGAGTAACAAAGATATCGACAACATACTACCTTCCATAATAACAAGGCTACCATCCATTGAGTAACGACGATATTGACAACAGACTACCTTCCATAATGACAAGGATACCATCCATTGGATTAAAAAAGTCTCGACAACAGACTACCTTGCATATGACAAGGCTACCATCAATTGGAGTAAAATAAATCTCGACAATAGACTACCATCTATAATGACAAGGCTACCATCCATTGGAGTAAAAAAAATCTCGACAACAGACTACCTTCCATAATGACAAGGCTACCATCCATTAGTAACAAAAATATCGACAGCAGACTTCCTTCCATAATGACAAGGCTACCATCCATTGGAGTAAAAAAATCTCACAACAGACTACCTTTCATAATTACAAGGATACCATCCATTGGAGTAACAAAATTTTTCACAATAGACCACGATCCAAAATGACAAGGCTACCATCCATTGGAGTTACAAAAATCTCGATAAAAGACTTCCTTCCATAATGACAAGGCTACCATCCATTGAGTAACAAAGATCTCGACAATAGACAACCATCCATAATGACAAGGCTAGCATCCATAGGATTAACAAAAATAACGACAACAGACTACCTTCCATAAAGACAGGGCTACCATCCATTGGAGTAACAAAAATATTGATAAAAGACTACATTCCATAAAGACAAAGCTACCGTCCATTGCAGTAACAAAAATCTCGACAACATACTACCTTCCATAATAACAAGGCTACTATCCAATGGAATAACAAAAATCTTGACAATAGACTACCTTTCATAATGACAAGGCTACCATCCAATGGAGTAACAAATATCTGAACAACAAACTACCTTCCATAATGACAAGGCTACCATCCATTGGAGTAACAAAAATATCGACAACAGACTACGTTCCATAATGACAAGCCAACCATCCATTGAAGTAACAAAAATCTCGACAACAGACTATGTTCCATAATGTCAAGGCTACCATCCATTGGAGTAACAAAAATCTCGACAACTAACTACCTTCCATAATGACAAGACTACCATCCATTGGAGTAAAAAAAATATCGACAACAGAATACCTTCCATAATGACAAGGATACCAACCATTGTAGTAACAAAAATCTCGACAACAGACTACCTTCCATAATACCTTCCATAATGACAAGGCTACCTTCCATAGAGTAACAACGATATTGACAACAGACTACCTTCCATATGACAAGGCTACCATCAATTGGAGTAAAATAAATCTCGACAACAGACTACCATCAATAATGAAAAGGATACCATCCATTGGAGTAACAAAAATGTCAACAACACATGACGTTCCATAATGACAAGGCTACAATGCATTGGAGTAACAAAAATCTCCACAACAGACTACGTTCCATAAAGACAAGGCTACCATCCATTAGAGTAACAAAAATCTGGACAACAGAATACCTTCCATAATGACAAGGATACCATCCATTGGAGTAACAAAAAATATCGACAATATACTACCTTCCATAAAGACAAGGCTACCATCCATTGGTGTAACAAAAATCGGGACAACATAATACCTTCCATAATGACAAGGATACCATCCATTGGAGTAACAAAAATATTGATAACAGACTACCTTCCATAATGACAAGGCTACCATCCATTGGAGTAACAAAAATCTTGGAAACTGACTACCTTCCATAGTGAAAAGGTTACCATCCATTGGGATAACAAAAATCTCAGCAACAGACTACATTCCATAATGACAAGGCTACTATCCAATGGAATAACAAAAATCTCGACAATAGACTACCTTTCATAATGACAAGGCTACCATCCATTGGAGTAACAAAAATATGAACAACAGACTACCTTCCGTAATGACAAGGCTACAATCCAATTGAGTAACAAAAATCTCAACCACATACTACCTTCCATAATGACAAGGCTACCATCCATTGGAGTAACAAAAATATCGACAACAGACTACGTTCCATAAAGACAAGGCTAACATCTATTAGATTAACAAAAATCTCGACAACATACTACATTCAATAAGGAAAAGGCCACCATCCATTGGAGTAACAAAAATATCGACAACAAATTACGTTCCATAATGACAAGGCTACCATCCATTGTAGTAACAAAAATCTCGACAACAGACTACCTTCCATAATGACAAGGCTAGCATCCATCGAGTAACAAAGATATCGACAACATACTACCTTCCATAATAACAAGGCTACCATCCATTGAGTAACAAAGATATTGACAACAGACTACCTTCCATAATGACAAGGATACCATCCATTGGAGTAAAACAATTCTCGACAACAGACATACTTACATATGACAAGGATACCATCCATTGGAGTAAAAAAAATCTCGACAATAGACTACCATCCATAATGACAGGGATACCATCCATTGGAGTAACAAAAATCTCGACAATAGACTATCTTCAATAATGAAAAGGCTACCATCCATTGGAGTAAAAAAAATATCAACAACACACGACGTTCCATAATGACAAGGCTACCATCCATTGGAATAACAAAAATCTCGACAACAGACTACGTTCCATAAAGACAAGGCTACCATCCATTATAGTAACAAAAATCTCGACAACGGACTACCTTCCATAATTACATGGCTACCATCCATTGGATTAACAAAAATATCGACGGCAGACTACCTTCCATAATGATAAGGCTACTATCCATTAGAGTAAAAAAATCTCGACAACAAACTACCTTCCATAATGACAAGGCTACAATCCATTGAGTAACAAAGATATCGACAATAGACTACCTTCCATAATGGCAAGGCTACCATCCATTGTAGTAAAAAATATCTCGACAACAAACTTCCTTCCATATGACAAGGCTACCATCCATTGGAGTAAAAAAAATCTCGACAATATACTACCTTCCATAATGACAAGGCTAGCATCCATTGGAGTAAAAAAAATCTCGACAACAGACTACCTTCCATAATGACAAGGCTACCATCCATTAGTAACAAAAATATCGACAGCAGACTTCCTTCCATAATGACAAGGCTACCATCCATTGGAGTAAAAAAAATCTCACAACAGACTACCTTTCATAATTACAAGGATACCATCCATTGGAGTAACAAAAATCTTGACAATAGACCACGATCCATAATGACAAGGCTACCATCCATTGTAGTTACAAAAATCTCGACAAAAGACTTCCTTCCATAATGACAAGGCTACCATCCATTAGAGTAACAAAAATCTCTACCGCAGACTACCTTCCATAATGACAAGGCTACCATCCATTGAGTAACAAAGATCTCGACAATAGACAACCATCCATAATGACAAGGCTAGCATCCATAAGATTAACAAAAATAACGACAACAGACTATCTTCCATAAAGACAAGGCTACCATCCATTGGAGTAACAAAAATATTGACAAAAGACTACCTTCCATAAAGACAAAGCTACCGTCCATTGCAGTAACAAAAATCTCGACAACAGACTACCTTCCATAATGACAAGGCTACCATCCATTGGAGTAAAAAAAATCTCGACAACAGACTACCTTCCATAATGAAAAGGTTACCATCCATTGGGATAACAAAAATCTCGACAACAGACTACCTTCCATAATAACAAGGCTACTATCCAATGGAATAACAAAAATCTTGACAATAGACTACCTTTCATAATGACAAGGCTACCATCAAATGGAGTACCAAATATCTGAACAGCAAACTACCTTCCATAATGACAAGGCTACCATCCATTGGAGTAACAAAAATATCGACAACAGACTACGTTCCATAATGACAAGCCTACCATCCATTGAAGTAACAAAAATCTCGACAACAGACTATGTTCCATAATGTCAAGGCTACCATCCATTGGAGTAACAAAAATCTCGACAACAGACTACCTTCCATAATGACAAGGCTACAATCCATTGGAGTAAAAAAATATCTACAACAGAATACCTTCCATAATGACAAGGATACCAACCATTGTAGTAACAAAAATCTCGACAACAGACTACCTTCCATAATACCTTCCATAATGACAAGGCTACCATCCATTGAGTAACAAAGATATCGACAACATACTACCTTCCATAATAACAAGGCTACCATCCATTGAGTAACAACGATATCGACAATAGACTACCTTCCATAATGACAAGGATACCATCCATTGGATTAAAAAAAATCACGACAACAGACTACCTTGCATATGACAAGGCTACCATCAATTAGAGTAAAATAAATATCGACAACAGACTACCATCAATAATGAAAAGGCTACCATCCATTGGAGTAACAAAAATGTCAACAACACATGACGTTCTATAATGACAAAGCTACAATCCATTGGAGTAACAAAAATCTCCACAACAGACTACGTTCCATAAAGACAAGGCTACCATCCATTTGAGTAACAAAAATCTCGACAACAGACTACCTTCCATATTGATAAGGCTACCATCCATTGGAGTAACAAAAATGTCGACAACAGACTACCTTCCATAATGACAAGGCTACCATCCATTGGAGTAAAAAAAATCTCAACAATAGACTACCTTCCATAATGACAAGGCTACCATCCATTGAGTAACAAAGATATCGACAACAGACTACCTTCATTGATGACAAGGCTACCATCCATTGCAGTAAAAAAAATCTCGACAACAGACTACCTTCCATATGACCAGGCTACCATCCATTGGAGTAAAAAAAAGCTCGACAATATACTACATTCCATAATGACAAGGCTACCATCCATTGGAGTAACAAAAATCTCGACAAAAGACTTCCTTCCAGAATGACAAGGCTACCATCCATTAGAGTAACAAAAATCTCTACCATAGACTACCTACCATAATGACAAGGCTACCATCACTTGAGAAACAAAGATCTCGACAATAGACTACCTTCCATAATGACAAGGCTACCATCCATAAATACAAGGCTACCATCCATTGGAGTAACAAATATATCGATAACAGACTACGTTCCATAAAGACAAGGCTACCATCCATTGGAGTAACAAAAATCTCGACAATAGACTACCTTCCATAATGACAAGGCTACCATCCATTGGAGTAACAAAAATCTGGACAACAAACTACCTTCCATAATTACAGGGCTACCATCCATTGGAGTAACAAAAATCTCGACAACAGACTACCTTCCATAATGACAAGGCTACCATCCATTGAAGTAACAAAAATCTCGACAATAGACCATGTTCCATAATGACAAGGCTACCATCCATTGGAGTAACAAAAATATCGACAACAAACTACCTTCCATAATGACAAGGCTACCATCCATTTGAGTAAAATAAATCTAGACAACAGACTGCCTTCCATATGAGAAGGCTACCATCCATTGTAGTAAAAAAAATCTCGACAACAGACTACCTTCTATAATGACAAGGTTACTATCCATTGGAATGACAAAAATTTCGACAATAGACTACCTTTCATAATGACAAGGCTACCATCCATTGGAGTATCAAAAATCAGAACATCAAACTACTTTCCATAATGACAAGGCTACCATCCATTGAAGTACCAAAAATCTTAACGACAAATTATATTTTTATAATGACAAGGCTACCATCCATTGGTGTAACAAAAATCGGGACAACAGAATACCTTCCATAATGAGAAGGATACCATCCATTGGAGTAACAAAAATATCGACAATAGACTACCTTCCATAATGACAAGTCTACCATCAATTGGAGCAACAAAAATCTTGGAAACTGACTACCTTCCATTGTGAAAAGGTTACCATCCATTGGAGTAACAAAAATCTCAGCAATAGACAATCTTCAATAATGACAAGGCTATCATCAAATGGAGTAACCAAAATATCAACAACACATTACGTTCCATAATGAGAAGGCTACCATCCATTTGAGTAAAAAAATCTTGACAAAAGACTATGGTCCATAAAGACAAAGCTATTATCCATTAGGGAAACAAAAATCTCGACAACAGACTACCTTCCATAATGACAAGTCTTCCATCCATTGGAGTAACAAAAATAACGGCAACAAACTACCTTCCATAATGACAAGGCTACCATCCATTGGAGTAACAAAAATCTCGACAAAAGACTACCTTCCATAATGACAAGGCTACCATCCATTGAGTGACAAAGATATCGACAACAGACTACCTTCCAAAATGACAAGGCTAGCATCCATTGCGTAACAAAGATATCGACAACAGACTACCTTCCATAATGACAAGGCTACCATCCATTGCAGTAAAAAGAATCTCGACAACAGACTACCTTCCATAATGACAAGGCTGTCATCCATTGAAGTTAAAAAAATCTCGACAACAGACTACCTTCCATAATGACAAGGCTACCATCAATTGGAGTAACAAAAATATCGACAACAGACTATGTTCCATAATGACAAGCCTACCATCCATTGAAGTAAGAAAAATCTCCACAACAGACTACGTTCCATAAAGACAAGGCTACCATCCATTAGAGTAACAAAAATCTCGACAACAGACTACCTTCCATATTGATAAGGCTACCATCCATTGGAGTAACAAAAATGTCGACAATAGACTACCTTCCATAATGACAAGGCTACCATCCATTGGAGTAAAAAAAATCTCAACAATAGACTACCTTCCATAATGACAAGGCTACCATCCATTGAGTAACAAAGATACCGACAACAGACTACCTTCATTAATGACAAGGCTACCATCCATTGCAGTAAAAAAAATCTCGACACTAGACTACCTTCCATATGACCAGGCTACCATCCATTGGAGTACAAAAAAGCTCGACAATATACTACATTCCATAATGACAAGGCTACCATCCATTGGAGTAACAAAAATCTCGACAAAAGACTTCCTTCCAGAATGACAAGGCTACCATCCATTAGAGTAACAAAAATCTTTACCATAGACTACCTACCATAATGACAAGGCTACCATCACTTGAGTAACAAAGATCTCGACAATAGACTACCTTCCATAATGACAAGGCTACCATCCATAAATACAAGGCTACCATCCATTGGAGTAACAAAAATATCGACAACAGACTACGTTCCATAAATACAAGGCTACCATCCATTGGAGTAACAAAAATCTCGACAATAGACTACCTTCCATAATGACAAGGCTACCATCCATTGGAGTAACAAAAATCTGGACAACAAACTACCTTCCATAATTACAGGGCTACCATCCATTGGAGTAACAAAAATCTCGACAACAGACTGCCTTCCATATGAGAAGGATACCATCCATTGTAGTAAAAAAAATCTCGACAACAGACTACCTTCTATAATGACAAGGTTACTATCCATTGGAATGACAAAAATTTCGACAATAGACTACCTTTCATAATGACAAGGCTACCATCCATTGGAGTATCAAAAATCAGAACATCAAACTACTTTCCATAATGACAAGGCTACCATCCATTGAAGTACCAAAAATCTTAACGACAAATTATATTTTTATAATGACAAGGCTACCATCCATTGGTGTAACAAAAATCGGGACAACAGAATACCTTCCATAATGACAAGGATACCATCCATTGGAGTAACAAAAATATCGACAATAGACTACCTTCCATAATGACAAGGCTACCATCAATTGGAGCAACAAAAATCTTGGAAACTGACTACCTTCCATTGTGAAAAGGTTACCATCCATTGGAGTAACAAAAATCTCAGCAATAGACAATCTTCAATAATGACAAGGCTATCATCAAATGGAGTAACCAAAATATCAACAACACATTACGTTCAATAATGAGAAGGCTACCATCCATTTGAGTAAAAAAATCTTGACAAAAGACTATGGTCCATAAAGACAAAGCTATTATCCATTAGGGAAACAAAAATCTCGACAACAGAGTACCTTCCATAATGACAAGGATACCATCCATTGGAGTAACAAAAATATCGACAATAGACTACCTTCCATAATGACAAGTCTTCCATCCATTGGAGTAACAAAAATAACGGCAACAAACTACCTTCCATAATGACAAGGCTACCATCCATTGGAGTAACAAAAATCTCGACAAAAGACTACCTTCCATAATGACAAGGCTACCATCCATTGAGTGACAAAGATATCGACAACAGACTACCTTCCATAATGACAAGGCTACCATCCATTGCAGTAAAAAAATCTCGACAACAGACTACCTTCCATATGTAAAGGCTACCATCCATTGGAGTAAAAAGAATCTTGACAACAGACTACCTTCCGTAATGACAAGGTTGTCATCCATTGAAGTTAAAAAAATCTCGACAACAGACTACCTTCCATAATGAGAAGGCTACCATCCATTGGAGTAACAAAAATATCGACAACAGACTACGTTCCATAATGACAAGCCTACCATCCATTAAAGTAACAAAAATCTCGACAACAGACTATGTTCCATAATGTCAAGGCTACCATCCATTGGAGTAACAAAAATCTCGACAACAGACTACCTTCCATAATTACAAGGCTACAATCCATTGGAGTAAAAAAATATCGACAACAGAATACCTTCCATAATGACAAGGATACCAACCATTGTAGTAACAAAAATCTCGACAACAGACTACCTTCCATAATACCTTCCATAATGACAAGGCTACCATCCATTGAGTAACAAAGATATCGACAACATACTACCTTCCATAATAACAAGGCTACCATCCATTGAGTAACAACGATATCGACAACAGACTACCTTCCATAATGACAAGGATACCATCCATTGGATTAAAAAAAATCTCGACAACAGACTACCTTGCATATGACAAGGCTACCAGCAATTAGAGTAAAATAAATATCGACAACAGACTACCATCAAAAATATAAAGGCTACCATCCATTGGAGTAACAAAAATGTCAACAACACATGACGTTCTATAACGACAAGGCTATAATCCATTGGAGTAACAAAAATCTCCACAACAGACTACGTTCCATAAAGACAAGGCTACCATCCATTAGAGTAACAAAAATCTCGACAACAGACTACCTTCCATATTGATAAGGCTACCATCCATTGGAGTAACAAAAGTGTCGACAATAGACTACCTTCCATAATGACAAGGCTACCATCCATTGGAGTAAAAAAAATCTCAACAATAGACTACCTTCCATAATGACAAGGCTACCATCCATTGAGTAACAAAGATACCGACAACAGACTACCTTCATTAATGACAAGGCTACCATCCATTGCAGTAAAAAAAATCTCGACAACAGACTACCTTCCATATGACCAGGCTACCATCCATTGGAGTAAAAAAAAGCTCGACAATATACTACATTCCATAATGACAAGGCTACCATCCATTGGAGTAACAAAAATCTCGACAAAAGACTTCCTTCCAGAATGACAAGGCTACCATCCATTAGAGTAAGAAAAATCTATACCATAGACTACCTTCCATAATGTCAAGGCTACCATCACTTGAGTAACAAAGATCTCGACAATAGACTACCTTCCATAATGACAAGGCTACCATCCATAAATACAAGGCTACCATCCATTGGAGTAACAAAAATATCGACAACAGACTACGTTCCATAAAGACAAGGCTACCATCCATTGGAGTAACAAAAATCTCGACAATAGACTACCTTCCATAATGACAAGGCTACCATCCATTGGAGTAACAAAAATCTGGACAACAAACTACCTTCCATAATTACAGGGCTACCATCCATTGGAGTAACAAAAATCTCGACAATAGACTACCTTCCATAATGACAAGGCTACCATCCATTGAAGTAACAAAAATCTCGACAATAGACCATGTTCCATAATGACAAGGCTACCATCCATTGGAGTAAAAAAAATATCGACAACAAACTACCTTCCATAATGACAATGCTACCATCCATTTGAGTAAAAAAACTCTCGACAACAGACTGCCTTCCATATGAGAAGGCTACCATGCATTGTAGTAAAAAGAAATCTCGACAACAGACTACATTCCATAATGACAAGGTTACTATCCATTGGAATGACAAAAATTTCGACAACAAACTACCTTTTATAATGACAAGGCTACCATCCATTGGTGTAACAAAAATCGGGACAACAGAATACCTTCCATAATGACAAGGATACCATCCATTGGAGTAACAAAAATATCGACAATAGACTACCTTCCATAATGACAAGGCTACCATCAATTGGAGCAACAAAAATCTTGAAAACTGACTACCTTCCATTGTGAAAAGGTTACCATCCATTGGAGTAACAAAAATCTCAGCAATAGACAATCTTTAATAATGACAAGGCTATCATCAAATGGAGTAACCAAATTATCAACAACACATTATGTTCCATAATGAGAAGGCTACCATCCATTTGAGTAAAAAAATCTTGACAAAAGACTATGGTACATAAAGACAAAGCTATTATCCATTAGGGAAACAAAAATCTCGACAACAGACAACCTTCCATAATGACAAGTCTACCATCCATTGGTGTAACAAAAATCTCGACGAAAGACTACCTTCCATAATGACAAGGCTACCATCCATTGAGTCACAAAGATATCGACAATAGACTACCTTCCATAATGACAAGGCTAGCATCCATTGCGTAACAAAGATATCGACAACAGACTACCTTCCATAATGACAAGGCTACCATCCAATGCAGTAAAAAAATCTCGACAACAGACTACCTTCCATATGACAAGGCTATCATCCATTGGAGTAAAAAAAATCTCGACAACAGACTACCTTCCATAATGACAAGGCTACCATCCATTGGAGTAAAAAAAATATCGTCAGCAAACTACCTTCCATAATGACAAGGCTACCATCCATTGGAGTAACAAAAATCTCGACAACAGACTACTTTCCATAATTACAAGGCTACCATCCATTGGAGTATCAAAAATCTCGACAATAGACCACGGTCCATAATAACAAGGCTACCATCCATTAGAGTAAAAAAAATCTCTACAACAGACTACCTTCCATAATGACAAGGCTACCATCCATTGAGTAACAATGATCTTGTCAATAAACTACCTTCCATAATAACAAGTTTACCATCCATCGGAGTAACAAAAATATCGACAACATACTACCTTCCATAAAGACAAGGCTACCATCCATTGCATTAACAAAAATATCGATAACAGACTACCTTCCGAAAAGACAAGGCTACCATCCATTGTAGTAAAAAAAATCTCGACAACATACTACCTTCCATAATGAAAATTTTACCATCCATTGGAGTAAAAAAAATCTCGATAATAGACTATCTTCAATAATGAAAAGGCTACCATCCATTGCAGTAAACAAAATATCAACAACACACTACGTTCCATAATGACAAGGCTACCATCCATATGAGTAACAAAAATATCGACGACAGACTACCTTCCATAAAGACAAGGCTACCATCCATTGGAGTAACAAAAATATTGACAAAAGACTACCTTCCACAAAGACAAAGCTACCATCCATTGGTGTAACAAAAATCTCGACAAAAGACTACCTTCCATAACGACAAGGCTACCATCCATTGGGATAACAAAAATCTCGACAACAGATTACCTTCCATAAAGACAAGGCTACCATCCATTGGAGTAACAAAAATATCGACAACAGACTACCTTCCATAAAGACAAGGCTACCATCCATCGGAGTACAAAAATCTCGACAATAGACTACCTTCCATAATGACAAGGCTACCATCCATTGGAGTAAAAAAATATCCATAGTAGACTACCTTCCATCATGAAACGGTTAACATCCATTGGGATAACGAAAATCTCGACCACAGAATACCTTCTATAATGAAAAGGCTACTATCCAATGGAATATAAAAAATCTAGACAATAGACTACATTTCATAATGACAAGGCTACCATCCATTGGAGTAAGAAAAATCTGAACAACAGACTACCTTCCATATTGACAAGGCTAGCATCCATTGGAGTAACAAAAATCTCTACAACAGACTACCTTCCATAATGACAAGGCTACCATCCATTGAGTAACATAGATCTCGACAACAGACTACCTTCTATAATGACAAGGCTACCATCCATAGGAGTAACAAAAATATCGACAACATACTACCTTCAATAAAGACAAAGCTACCATCCATTGGAGTAACAAAAATATCGAAAATAGACTACCTTCCATAAAGACAAGGCTACCATCCATTGCAGTAACAAAAATATCGACAACAAATTACTTTCCATAATGAAAACTTTACCATCCATTGGAGTAACAAAAATCTCGACAATAGACTATCTTCAATAATGAAAAGTATACCATCCATTGGAGTAACTAAAATATCAACAACACACTATGTTCCATAATGACAAGGCTACCATCCATACGTGTAACAAAAATATCGACAAGAGACTACCTTTTATAAAGACAAGGCTACCATCCATTGGAGTAACAAAAATATTAACAAAAGACTACCTTCCATAAAGACAAAGCTACCATCCATTGGTGTAACAAAAATCTCGACAACAGACTACCTTCCATAATGACAAGGCTACCATCCATTGGAGTAAAAAAAATCTCGACAATAGACTACTTTACATAATGACAAGGTTACCATCCATTGGGATGACAAAAATCTCGACAACAGACTACCTTCCATGAAGACAAGGCTACCATCAATTGGAGTAACAAAAATCTTGACAATAGACTACCTTCCATAATGACAAGGCTACCATCGATTGGAGTAAAAAAATCTCGACAGTAGACTACCTTCCATAATGACAAGGTTACCATCCATTGGGATATCGAAAATCTCGACAACAGACTACCTTCCATAATGACAAGGCTACTATCCAATGGAATAAAAAAAATCTCGACAATGGACTACACTTCATAATGACAAGGCTACCATCCATTGGAGTAACAAAAATCTGAACAACAGACTACCTTCCATATTGACAAGGCTACCATCCATTGGAGTAATAAAAGTATCGACAACTGAATACCTTCCATAATGACAAGGCTACCATCCATTGGAGTAACAAAAATATCAACAACAGACTACCTTCCGTAATGACAAGGCTGCCACCCATTGGAGTAATAAAAATCCCGACAACCGACTACCTTCCATAAAGACATGGCTACCATTTATTGGGTAACAAAGATATCGACAACAGACTACCTTCCATAATGACAAGGCTACCATCCAATGGAATAACAAATCTCTCGAAAACAGACTACCTTCCATATGAGAAGGCTACCATTCATTGGAGTAAAAAAAATCTCGATAACAAACTACCTTCCATAATGACAAGGTTACCATCCATTGTAATGACAAAAATCTCGATAACAAACTACCTTCCATAATGATAAGGCTACCATCCATAGGAGTAACAAAAATATCGACAACATACTACCTTGCATAAAGACAAGGCTACCATCCATTGGAGTAACAAAAATATCGACAACAGACTACATTTCATAAAGACAAGGCTACCATCCATTGTAGTAAGAAAAATCTCGATAAAAGACTACCTTCCATAATGAGAAGGCTACCATCCATTGGAGTAAGAAAAATCTCGACAACAGACTACCTTCCATAATGACAAGGCTACCATCCATTGAGTAACAAAGATATCGACAACAGACTACCTTCCATAATGATAAGGCTACCATCCATTTCAGTAAAAAAAATCTCGACAACAGACTACCTTCCATATGAGAAGGCTACCATCCATCGGAGTAAAAAAAATCGACAACAGACTACCTTCCATATGAGAAGGCTACCATCCATCGGAGTAAAAAAAATCGACAACAGACTACCTTCCATAATGACAAGGTTACCATCCAATGGAATGAAAAAAATATCGACAAAAAACTACCTTCTATAAAGACAAGGCTACCATCCAATGGAATAATAAATATCTTGACAACAGACTACCTTTCATACTGAAAAGGCTACCATCCATTGAAGTATCAAAAATCAGAACAACAAACTACCTTCCATAATGACAAGGCTACAATCCATTGAAGTAATAGAAATCTTAACGACAAACTACATTTTTAAAATGACAAGGCTATCATCCATTGGTGTAACAAAAATCTGGACAACAGACTACCATCCATAAATGACAAGGCTACCATCCATTGGAGTAACAAAAATATCAACAACAGACTACCTTCCATAATGACAAGGCTACCATCAATTGGAGTAACAAAATCTCGGCAACTGACTACCTTCCATAATGAAAAGGTTACCATACAATGGAGTAACAAAAATATTGACAACTGACTACGTTCCATAATGACAAGGCTACCATGCATTGGAGTAACAAAAATCCCGACAACAGACTACCTTCCGTAATGAAAAGGCTACCATCCAATGGAATAACAAAAATCTCAACAACAGACTACCTTCCATTATGACAAGGCTACCATCCATTTGAGTAACAAACATATCGACAACAGACTACCTTCCATAATGATAAGCCTACAATCCATTGGAGTATCAAAAATCTCGACAACACACTGTGTTCCATAATGTCAAGGCTACCATCCATTGGAGTAACAAAAATCTCGAGAATAGACTACCTTCCATAATGACAAGGCTACCATCCATTGGAGTAACAAAAATCTTGACAGTATACCATGTTCCATAATGAGAAGGATACCATCCATTGGAGTAACAAAAATCTCGACAACTGACTACCTTCCAAAATGACAAGGCTACCATCCATTGGAGTAACAAAAATATCGACAACAGACTATGTTCCATAATGACAAGGCTATCATCCATTGGAGTAACAAAAATCTCGACAATAAACTACCTTCGATAATGACAAGGCTACCATCCAATGGAATAACAAAAATCTCGACAACAGACTACCTTTTATATGAGAAGGCTACCATCCATTTGAGTAAAACAAATCTCGACAAAAGACTACCTTCAATAATGACAAGGTTACCATCCATTGCAATGACAAAAATGTCGACAACAAACTACCTTCCATAATGACAAGGCTACCATCCATAGGAGTAACAAAAATATCGACAACATACTACCTTCCATAAAGACAAGGATACCATCCATTGGAGTAACAAAAATATCGACAACAGACTACATTTCATAAAGACAAGGCTATCATCCATTGCAGTAACAAAAATCTCAATATTAGACTACCTTCCATAATGACAAGGCTACCATCCATTGGAGTAAAAAAAATCTAGACAATAGACTACCTTCCATAATGACAAGGCTACCATCCATTGGAGTAAAAAAAATCTAGACAACAAACTACGTTTCATAAAGACAAGGCTACCATCCATTGAGTAACAAAGATATCGACAATAGGCTACCTTCCATAATGACAAGGATACCATCCATTTGAGTAAAAAAATCTCGACAACAGACTACCTTCCATATGAGAAGGCTACCATCCATTGGAGTAAAAAAAATCTCGACAACACACTACGTTCCATGATGTCAAGGATACCATCCATTGGAGTAACAAAAATCTCGAGAACAGACTAACTTCCATAATGACAAGGCTACCATCCATTGGAGTAACAAAAATCTCGACAATAGACTTCCTTCCTTAATAACAAGGATACCATCCATTGGAGTATCAAAAATCTATACAACACACTATGTTCCATAATGACAAGGCTATCATCCATTGAGTAACAAAGATCTCGACAATAGACTATCTTCCATAATGAAAAGGCTACAATCCATTGGAGTAACAAAAATCTCAAAAATAGACTACCTTCCATAATGACAAGGCTACCATCCATTGGAGTAAAAAAATCTCGACAGTAGACTACCTTCCATAATGACAAGGCTACCATCAAATGGAATAACAAAAAGCTCGACAATAGACTACCTTTCATTATGACAAGGCTACCATCCATTTGAGTAACAAACATATCGACAATAGACTACGTTCCATAATGATAAGCCTACAATCCATTGGAGTATCAAAAATCTCGACAACACACTACGTTCCATAATGTCAACGCTACAATCCATTGGAGTATCAAAAATCTCGACAACACACTACGTTCCATAATGTCAACGCTACCATCCATTGGAGTAACAAAAATCTTGACAGTATTCCATGTTCCATAATGAGAAGGATACCATCCATTGGAGTAACAAAAATCTCGCCAACTGACTACCTTCCATAATGACAAGGCTACCATCCATTGGAGTAACAAAAATATCGACAACAGACTATGTTCCATAATGACAAGGCTATCATCCATTGGAGTAACAAAAATCTCGACAATAAACTACCTTCCATAATGACAAGGCTACCATCCAATGGAATAACAAAAATCTCGACAACAGACTATCTTCATTAATGACAAGGTTGCCATCCATTGCAATGACAAAAATGTCGACAACAAACTACCTTCCATAATGACAAGGCTACCATCCATAGGAGTAACAAAAATATCGACAACATACTACCTTCCATAAAGACCAGGATACCATCCATTGGAGTAACAAAAATATCGACAACAGACTACATTTCATAAAGACAAGGCTATCATCCATTGCAGTAACAAAAATCTCAATAACAGACTACCTTCCATAATGACAAGGCTACCATCCATTGGAGTAAAAAAAATCTAGACAACAGACTACCTTTCATAATGACAAGGATACCATCCATTGAGTAACAAAGATATCGACAATAGGCTACCTTCCATAATGACAAGGATACCATCCATTTGAGTAAAAAAATCTCGACAACAGACTACCTTCCATATGAGAAGGCTACCATCCAATGGAGTAAAAAAAATCTCGACAACACACTACGTTCCATGATGTCAAGGATACCATCCATTGGAGTAACAAAAATCTCGAGAACAAACTAACTTCAATAATGACAAGGCTACCATCCATAGGAGTAAAAAAATCTCGACAATAGACTTCCTTCCTTAATGACAAGGATACCATCCATTGGAGTAACAAAAATCTATACAACACACTACGTTCCATAATGACAAGGCTATCATCCATTGAGTAACAAAGATCTCGACAATAGACTACCTTCCATAACGAAAAGGCTACCATCCATTGGAGTAACAAAAATCTCAAAAATAGACTACCTTCCATAATGACAAGGCTACCATCCATTGGAGTGAAAAAATCTCGATAGTAGACTACCTTCCATAATGACAAGGCTACCATCAAATGGAATAACAAAAAGCTCGACAATAGACTAACTTTCATAATGACAAGGCTACCATCCATTGAAGTAACAAAAATCTGAACAACAGACTACCTTCCATATTGAAAAGGCCACCATCCATTGGAGTAACAAAAATATCGACAACTGACTATGTTCCATAATGACAAGGCTACCATCCATTGGAGTAACAAAAATCTCGACAATAGACTACCTTCCATATGAGAAGGCTACCATCCATTTGAGTAAAAAAATATCGACAACAGACTATGTTCCATAATGACATGGCTACCATCCATTGCAATGACAAAAATCTCCAAAACAAACTACCTTCCATAATGACAAGGCTACCATCCATAGGAGTAACAAAAATATCGACAACATACTACCTTCCATAAAGACAAGTCAACCATCCATTGGAGTAACAAAAATATCGACAACAAACTACATTTCATAAAGACAAGGCTTCCATCCATTGCAGTAACAAAAATCTCGATAACAGACTACCTTCCATAATGACAAGGCTACCATCCATTGGAGTAAAAAAATCTCGACAACAGACTACCTTTCATAATGACAAGGCTACCATCCATTGAGTAACAAAGATATCGTCAATAGACTATCTTCCATAATGACAAGGCTACCATCCATTTGAGTAAAAAAAATCTCGACAACAGACTACCTTCCATATGAGAAGGCTACCGTCCATTGGAGTATAAAAATCTCGACAACAGACTACATTCCATAATGACAAGGTTACCATCCATTGGAATGAAAAAAATCTCGACAACAAACTACCTTCCATAATGACAAGGCTACCATCCATTGAAGTATCAAAAACCAGACCAACAGACTACCTTCTATAATGACAAGCGTACCATCCATTGAAGTAACATAAATCATAAAGACAAACTACATTTTTATAATGACCAGGCTACCATCCATTGGCGTAACAAAAATTTGGACAAAAGACTACCTTCCATAATGACAACGCTACCATCCATTGGAGTAACAAAAATATCGACAACCGACTACCTTCAATAATGACAAGGCTACCATCAATTGGAGTAACAAAAATCTCGGCAACTAACTATCTTCCATAATGAAAAGTTTACAATACAATGGAGTAACAAAAAGATTGACAACTGACTACGTTCCATAATGACAAGGCTACCATCCATTGGAGTAACAAAAATCTTGACAACAGACTCCGTTCCATAGTGAAAAGGCTACCATCCAATGGAATAACAAAAATCTCAACAACACACTACCTTCCATTATGACAAGGCTACCATCCATTTGAGTAACAAAAATATCGACAACAGACTACGTTCCATAATGACAAGCCTACCATCCATTAGAGTAACAAAAATCTCGACAACACACTACGTTCCATAATGTCAAGGCTACCATCCATTGGAGTAACAAAAATATCGACAACACACTACCTTCCATAATTACAAGGCTACCATCCATTGGAGTAACAAAAATCTCGACAACAGACGACCTTCTATTATGACAAGGCTACCATCCATTGGAGTAACAAAAATCTCGACAATAGACCACGTTCCATAATGAGAAGGATATCATCCATTGGAGTAACAAAAATCTCGACAACAAACTTCCTTCCTTAATGACAAGGATACCATCCATTGGAGTAACAAAAATATCTACAACACACTACGTTCCATAATGACAAGGCTATCATCCATTGAGTAACAATGATCTCGATAATAGACTACCTTCCATAATGACAAGGCTACCATACATTGGAGTAACAAAATTATCGATAATAGACTACCTTCCATAAAGACAAGGCTACCATCCATTGGAGTAACAAAAATATCGACAACAGACTACCTTCCATAAAGACAAGGATATCATCCATTGGAGTAACAAAAATCTAGAGAATAGACTACCTTCCATAATGACAAGGCTACCATCCAATGGAATAACAAAAATCTCGACAATAGACTACCTTTCATAATGACAAGGCTACCATATATTGGAGTAACAAAAATCTGAACAACTGACTACCTTCCATAATGACAAGGCTACCATCCATTGGAGTAATAAAAATATCGACAACTGACTATGTTCCATAATGACAAGGCTACCATCCATTGGAGTAACAAAAATCTCGACAACATACTACCTTCCATAATGACAAGGCTACCATCCATTGAGTAACAAAGATATCGTCAACATACTACCTTCCATAATGACAATGATACCATCCATTTGAGTAAAAAAATTCTCGACAACAGATTACCTTCCATATGAGAAGGATACCATCCATTTGAGTAAAAAAAATCTCGACAAAAGACTACCTTCAATAATGACAAGGTTACCATCCATTGCAATGATAAAAATCTCGACAACAGACTACCTTCCATAATGACAAGGCTACCATCCATAGGAGTAACAAAAATATCGAAAAACATACTACCTTCCATAAAGACAAGGCTACCATCCATTGGAGTAACAAAAATGTTGACAACATACTACATTTCATAAACACAAGGCTACCATCTATTGCGGTAACAAAAATCTCGACAACAGACTACCTTCCATATGAGAAGGCTACCATCCATTGGAGTAAAAAATATTTCGACAACAGACTACCTTCCGTAATGACAAGGTTACCATCCATTGGAATGACAAAAATCTTGACAACAAACTACCTTCCATAATGAAAAGGCTACCATCCAATGGAATAATAAAAATCTCAACAGCAAACTACCTTTCATACTGACAAGGCTACCATCCATTGAAGTTTCAAAAATCAGAACAATAGACTACCTTCCATAATGACAAAGGCTACCATCCATTGGAGTAACAGAAATATCGACAACAGATTACCTTCCATAATGACAAGGCTACCATCAATTGGAGTAACAAAAATCTCGGCAACTAACTGCCTTCCATAATGAAAAGGTTACCATATAATGGAGTAACAAAAATATTGACAACTGACTACGTTCCATAATGACAAGGCTACCATCCATTGGAGTAACAAAAATCCCGACAACAAACTACCTTCCATAATGAAAAGGCTACCATCCAATGGAATAACAAAATTCTCAACAACAGACTACCTTCCATTATGACAAGGCTACCATCCACTTGAGTAACAAAAATATCGACAACAGACTACGTTCCATAATGTCAAGGCTACCATCCAATCGAGTAACAAAAATCTCGAGAACAAACTACCGTCCATAATGACAAGGTTACCATCCATTGGAGTAACAAAAATCTCAGCAACAGACTACCTTCTATTATAACAAGGCTACCATCCATTGGAGTAACAAAAATATCGACAATAGACAAGGTTCCATAATGATAAGGATACCATCCATTGGAGTAACAAAGATCTCGACAATAGACTAGCTTCCATAAAGACAAGGCTACCATCCATTGGAGTAACAAAAATCTAAAGAATAGACTACCTTCCATAATGACAAGGCTACAATCCATTGAAGTAAAAAAAGCTCGACAGTAGACTACCTTCCATAATGACGAGGGTACCATCCATTGGGATAACAAAAATCTCGACAATAGACAACCTTCCATAATGACAAGGCTACCATCCATTGGAGTAACAGAAATATCGACAACAGACTACCTTCCATAATGACAAGGCTACCATCCATAATGAAAAGGCTACCATTCATTGGAGTAACAAAAATCTCGAAAATATACTACCTTCCGTAATGACAAGGCTACCATCCATTGGAGTAACAAAAATATCGACAACAGACAACCTTCCATATTGATAATGCTACCATCCATTGGAGTAACAAAAATCTCGACAATAGACTACCTACCATAATGATAAGGCTACCATCCATTGGAGTAACAAAAATATGAACAACAGAATACCTTCCATAATGACAAGGCTACCATCCATTGGAGTAACAAAAATCTCGAAAACAGACTACCTTGCATAATGACAACGCTACCATCCATTGAAGTAACAAAAATCTCGAAAACAGACTACCTTCCATAATGACAAGGCTACCATCCATTGGAGTAACAAAAATCTCGAGAACAGACAACCTTCCATAATCATAATGCTACCATCCATTGGAGTAACAAAAATCTCGATAATAGACTACCTTCCATAATGACAAGGCTACCATTCATTGGAGTAACAAAAATATGAACAACAGACTACCTTCCCTACTTAGAAGGCTACCATCCATTGGAGTGACAGAAATCACAACGACATACTACCTTACATAATGAAAACGCTAGCATCAATTGGAGTAACAAAAATCCCGACAACAAACTACCTTCCATAATGACAAGGCTACCATTCATTGGAATAACCAAAATCTAGACAACAAACTACCTTCCATAATAACAAGGCTACTATCCATTGGAGTAACAAAAACATCGAAAACAGAATACGTTCCATAATGAAAAGGCTACAATCCATTGGAATAACAAAACTCTCGACAACAGACTACCATCCATAATGACAAGGCTACCATCCATTGGAGTAACAAAAATCTCGAAAACAGACTACCTTCCGTAATGACAAGGTTACCATCCATTGGAGTAACAAAAATCTCGACAACAAACAACCTTCAATAATGATAATGCTACCATCCATTGGAGTAACAAAAATCTCAATAGACTACCTTCCATTATGACAAGGCTACCATCCACTTGAGTAACAAAAATATCGACAACAGACTACGTTCCATAATGTCAAGGCTACCATCCAATCGAGTAACAAAAATCTCGAGAACAAACTACCTTCCATAATGACAAGGTTACCATCCATTGGAGTAACAAAAACATCGACAAAAAAATACATTCCATAATGAAAAGGCTACAATCCATTGGAATAACAAAAATCTCGACAACAGACTACCATCAATAATGACAAGGCTACATTCCATTGAAGTAACAAAAATCTCGAAAACAGACTACCTTCCGTAATGACAAGGCTACCATCCATTGGAGTAACAAAAATCTCGACAACAGACAACCTTCCATAATTATAATGCTACCATCCATTGGAGTAACAAAAATCATGACAATAGACTACCTACCATAATGACAAGGCTACCATCCATTGGAGTAACAAAAATATGAACAACAGACTACCTTCCATACTGACAAGGCTACCATCCATTGGAGTAACAAAAATCTCGAAAATAGACTACCTTCCAAAATGACAAGGCTACCATCCATTGAAGTAACAAAAATCTCGAAAATAGACTAGTTTCCATAATTACAAGGCTACTATCCATTGGAGTGACAAAAATCTCGACAATAGACAACCTTCCATAATTATAATGCTACCATCCATTGGAGTAACAAAAATCTCGACAATAGACTACCTTCCATAATGACAAGGCTACCATCCATTGGAGTAACAAAAATATGAAAAACAGACTACCTTCCATAGTGACAAAGCTACCATCCATTGGAGTGACAGAAATCACAACGACATACTACCTTCCATAATGACAACGCTAGCATCCATTGGAGTAACAAAAATTTCGACATTAGACTACCTTCCATAATGACAAGGCTACCATTCATTGGAATAACAAAAATCTAGATAACACACTACCTTCAATAATAACAAGGCTATTATCCATTGGAATAATAAAACCATCGACAACAGAATACGTACCATAATGAAATGGCTACAATCCATTGGAATAACAAAATCCTCGACAACAAACTACCATCCATAATGAAAAGGCTACCATCCATTGGAGTAACAAAAATCTCGAAAATATACTACCTTCCGTAATGACAAGGCTACCATCCATTGGAGTAACAAAAATCTCGCCAACAGACAACCTTCCATATTGATAATGCTACCATCCATTGGAGTAACAAAAATCTCGACAATAGACTACCTACCATAATGATAAGGCTACCATCCATTGGAGTAACAAAAATATGAACAACAGAATACCTTCCATAATGACAAGGCTACCATCCATTGGAGTAACAAAAATCTCGAAAACAGACTACCTTGCATAATGACAACGCTACCATCCATTGAAGTAACAAAAATCTCGAAAACAGACTACCTTCCATAATGACAAGGCTACCATCCATTGGAGTAACAAAAATCTCGAGAACAGACAACCTTCCATAATGATAATGCTACCATCCATTGGAGTAACAAAAATCTCGATAATAGACTACCTTCCATAATGACAAGGCTACCATTCATTGGAGTAACAAAAATATGAACAACAGACTACCTTCCCTACTTAGAAGGCTACCATCCATTGGAGTGACAGAAATCACAACGACATACTACCTTACATAATGCAAACACTAGCATCAATTGGAGTAACAAAAATCCCGACAACAAACTACCTTCCATAATGACAAGGCTACCATTCATTGGAATAACCAAAATCTAGACAACCAACTACCTTCCATAATAACAAGGCTACTATCCATTGGAGTAACAAAAACATCGAAAACAGAATACGTTCCATAATGAAAAGGCTACAATCCATTGGAATAACAAAACTCTCGACAACAGACTACCATCCATAATGACAAGGCTACCATCCATTGGAGTAACAAAAATCTCGTAAACAGACTACCTTCCGTAATGACAAAGTTACCATCCATTGGAGTAACAAAAATCTCGACAACAAACAACCTTCTATAATGATAATGCTACCATCCATTGGAGTAACAAAAATCTCAATAGACTACCTACCATAATGACAAGGCTACCATCCATTGGAGTAACAAAAATATGAACAACAAACTACCTTCCATAATGACAAGGCTACAATCCATTTGAGTAACAAAAATCTCGAAAATAGACTACATTCCATAATGACAAGGCTACCATCCATTGGAGTAACAAAAATCTCGAAAACAGACTACCTTCCATAATGACAACACTTCCATCCATTGAAGTAACAAAAATCTCGAAAATAGACTACCTTCCATAATGACAAGGCTACCATCCATTGGAGTAACAAAAATCTCGAGAACAGACAACCTTCCATAATGATAATGCTACCATCCATTGGAGTAACAAAAATCTCGACAATAGACTACCTTCCATAATAACAAGGCTACCATCCATTGGAGTAACAAAAATATGAACAACAGACTACCTTCCATAGTTACAAGGGTACCATCCATTAGAGTGACAGAAATCACAACGACATGCTACCTTCCATAATGACAACGCTAGAATCAATTGGAGTAACAAAAATATAGACAATAGACTACCTTCCATTATAACAAGGCTACTATCCTTTAGAGTAACAAAAACATTGAAAACAGAATACGTTCCATAATGAAAAGGCTACAATCCATTGGAATAACAAAAATCTCGACAACAGACTACCATACATAATGACAAGGCTACCATCCATTGGAGTAACAAAAATCTAGAAAACAGACTACCTTCCGTAATGACAAGGCTACCATCCATTGGAGTAACTAAAATCTCGACAACAGACAATCTTCAATAATGATAATGCTACCATCCATTGGAGTAACAAAAATCTCGACAATAGACTACCTACCATAATGATAAGGCTACCATCCATTGGAGTAACAAAAATATGAACAACAGAATACCTTCCATAATGACAAGGCTACCATCCATTGCAGTAAAAAAAATCTCGAAAACAGACTACCTTGCATAATGACAACGCTACCATCCATTGAAGTAACTAAAATCTCGAAAACAGACTACCTTCCATAATGACAAGGCTACCATCCATTGGAGTAACAAAAATCTCAAGAACAGACAACCTTCCATAATGATAATGCTACCATCCATTGGAGTAACAAAAATCTCGACAATAGACTACCTTCCATAATGACAAGGCTACCATCCATTGGAGTAATAAAAATATGAACAACAGACTACCTTCCCTACTTAGAAGGCTACCATCCATTGGAGTGACAGAAATCACAACGACATACTACCTTACATAATGAAAACGCTAGCATCAATTGGAGTAACAAAAATCCCGAAAACAGACTACCTTCCATAATGACAAGGCTACCATTCATTGGAATAACCAAAATCTAGACAACAGACTACCTTCCATAATAACAAGGCTACTATCCATTAGAGTAACAAAAACATCGAAAACAGAATACGTTCCATAATGAAAATGCTACAATCCATTAGAATAACAAAACTCTCGACAACAGACTACCATCCATAATGACAAGGCTACCATCCATTGGAGTAACAAAAATCTCAAAAACAGACTACCTTCCGTAATGACAAGGTTACCATCCATTGGAGTAACAAAAATCTCGACAACAAACAACCTTCCATAATGATAATGCTACCATCCATTGGAGTAACAAAAATCTCAATAGACTACCTACCATAATGACAAGGCTACCATCCATTGGAGTAACAAAAATATGAACAACAAACTACCTTCCATAATGACAAGGCTACCATCCATTTGAGTAACAAAAATCTCGAAAATAGACTACATTCCATAATGACAAGGCTACCATCCATTGGAGTAACAAAAATCTCGAAAACAGACTACCTTCCATAATGACAAGGCTACCATCCATTGGAGTAACAAAAATCTCGAAAACAGACTAACTTCCATAATGACAACACTACCATCCTATGAAGTAACAAAAATCTCGAAAATAGACTACCTTCCATAATGACAAGGCTACCATCCATTGGAGTAACAAAAATCTCGAAAACAGACTACCTTCCATAATGACAAGGCTACCATCCATTGGAGTAACAAAAATCTCGAAAACAGACTACCTTCCATAATGACAACACTACCATCCATTGAAGTAACAAAAATCTCGAAAATAGACTACCTTCCATAATGACAAGGCTACCATCCATTGGAGTAACAAAAATCTCGAAAACAGACTACCTTCCATAATGACAAGGCTACCATCCATTGGAGTAACAAAAATCTCGAGAACAGACAACCTTCCATAATGATAATGCTACCATCCATTGGAGTAACAAAAATCTCGATAATAAACTACCTTCCATAATGACAAGGCTCCCATTCATTGGAGTAACAAAAATATGAACAACAGACTACCTTCCCTACTTAGAAGGCTACCATCCATTGGAGTGACAGAAATCACAACGACATACTACCTTACATAATGAAAATGCTAGCATCAATTGGAGTAACAAAAATCCCGACAACAAACTACCTTCCATAATGACAAGGCTACCATTCATTGGAATAACCAAAATCTAGACAACAAACTACCTTCCATAATAACAAGGCTACTATCCATTGGAGTAATAAAAACATCGAAAACAGAATACGTTCCATAATGAAAAGGCTACAATCCATTGGAATAACAAAACTCTCGACAACAGACTACCATCCATAATGACAAGGCTACCATCCATTGGAGTAACAAAAATCTCGAAAACAAACTACCTTCCGTAATGACAAGGTTACCATCCATTGGAGTAACAAAAATCTCGACAACAAACAACCTTCCATAATGATAATGCTACCATCCATTGGAGTAACAAAAATCTCAATAGACTACCTACCATAATGACAAGGCTACCATCCATTGGAGTAACAAAAATATGAACAACAAACTACCTTCCATAATGACAAGGCTACCATCCATTTGAGTAACAAAAATCTCGAAAATAGACTACATTCCATAATGACAAGGCTACCATCCATTGGAGTAACAAAAATCTCGAAAACAGACTACCTTCCATAATGACAACTCTACCATCCATTGAAGTAACAAAAATCTCGAAAATAGACTACCTTCCATAATGACAAGGCTACCATCCATTGGAGTAACAAAAATCTCGAAAACAGACTACCTTCCATAATGACAAGGCTACCATCCATTGGAGTAACAAAAATCTCGACAAAAGACTACCTTCCATAATGATAATGCTACCATCCATTGGAGTAACAAAAATCTCGATAATAAACTACCTTCCATAATGACAAGGCTACCATTCATTGGAGTAACAAAAATATGAACAACAGACTACCTTCCCTACTTAGAAGGCTACCATCCATTGGAGTGACAGAAATCACAACGACATACTACCTTACATAATGAAAACGCTAGCATCAATTGGAGTAACAAAAATCCCGACAACAAACTACCTTCCATAATGACAAGGCCACCATTCATTGGAATAACCAAAATCTAGACAACAAACTACCTTCCATAATAACAAGGCTACTATCCATTGGAGTAATAAAAACATCGAAAACAGAATACGTTCCATAATGAAAAGGCTACAATCCATTGGAATAACAAAACTCTCGACAACAGACTACCATCCATAATGACAAGGCTACCATCCATTGGAGTAACAAAAATCTCGAAAACAAACTACCTTCCGTAATGACAAGGTTACCATCCATTGGAGTAACAAAAATCTCGACAACAAACAACCTTCCATAATGATAATGCTACCATCCATTGGAGTAACAAAAATCTCAATAGACTACCTACCATAATGACAAGGCTACCATCCATTGGAGTAACAAAAATATGAACAACAAACTACCTTCCATAATGACAAGGCTACCATCCATTTGAGTAACAAAAATCTCGAAAATAGACTACATTCCATAATGACAAGGCTACCATCCATTGGAGTAACAAAAATCTCGAAAACAGACTACCTTCCATAATGACAAGGCTACCATCCATTGGAGTAACAAAAATCTCGAAAACAGACTAACTTCCATAATGACAACACTACCATCCTATGAAGTAACAAAAATCTCGAAAATAGACTACCTTCCATAATGACAAGGCTACCATCCATTGGAGTAACAAAAATCTCGAAAACAGACTACCTTCCATAATGACAAGGCTACCATCCATTGGAGTAACAAAAATCTCGAAAACAGACTACCTTCCATAATGACAACACTACCATCCATTGAAGTAACAAAAATCTCGAAAATAGACTACCTTCCATAATGACAAGGCTACCATCCATTGGAGTAACAAAAATCTCGAAAACAGACTACCTTCCATAATGACAAGGCTACCATCCATTGGAGTAACAAAAATCTCGAGAACAGACAACCTTCCATAATGATAATGCTACCATCCATTGGAGTAACAAAAATCTCGATAATAAACTACCTTCCATAATGACAAGGCTCCCATTCATTGGAGTAACAAAAATATGAACAACAGACTACCTTCCCTACTTAGAAGGTTACCATCCATTGGAGTGACAGAAATCACAACGACATACTACCTTACATAATGAAAACGCTAGCATCAATTGGAGTAACAAAAATCCCGACAACAAACTACCTTCCATAATGACAAGGCTACCATTCATTGGAATAACCAAAATCTAGACAACAAACTACCTTCCATAATAACAAGGCTACTATCCATTGGAGTAATAAAAACATCGAAAACAGAATACGTTCCATAATGAAAAGGCTACAATCCATTGGAATAACAAAACTCTCGACAACAGACTACCATCCATAATGACAAGGCTACCATCCATTGGAGTAACAAAAATCTCGAAAACAAACTACCTTCCGTAATGACAAGGTTACCATCCATTGGAGTAACAAAAATCTCGACAACAAACAACCTTCCATAATGATAATGCTACCATCCATTGGAGTAACAAAAATCTCAATAGACTACCTACCATAATGACAAGGCTACCATCCATTGGAGTAACAAAAATATGAACAACAAACTACCTTCCATAATGACAAGGCTACCATCCATTTGAGTAACAAAAATCTCGAAAATAGACTACATTCCATAATGACAAGGCTACCATCCATTGGAGTAACAAAAATCTCGAAAACAGACTACCTTCCATAATGACAACTCTACCATCCATTGAAGTAACAAAAATCTCGAAAATAGACTACCTTCCATAATGACAAGGCTACCATCCATTGGAGTAACAAAAATCTCGAAAACAGACTACCTTCCATAATGACAAGGCTACCATCCATTGGAGTAACAAAAATCTCGACAAAAGACTACCTTCCATAATGATAATGCTACCATCCATTGGAGTAACAAAAATCTCGATAATAAACTACCTTCCATAATGACAAGGCTACCATTCATTGGAGTAACAAAAATATGAACAACAGACTACCTTCCCTACTTAGAAGGCTACCATCCATTGGAGTGACAGAAATCACAACGACATACTACCTTACATAATGAAAACGCTAGCATCAATTGGAGTAACAAAAATCCCGACAACAAACTACCTTCCATAATGACAAGGCCACCATTCATTGGAATAACCAAAATCTAGACAACAAACTACCTTCCATAATAACAAGGCTACTATCCATTGGAGTAATAAAAACATCGAAAACAGAATACGTTCCATAATGAAAAGGCTACAATCCATTGGAATAACAAAACTCTCGACAACAGACTACCATCCATAATGACAAGGCTACCATCCATTGGAGTAACAAAAATCTCGAAAACAAACTACCTTCCGTAATGACAAGGTTACCATCCATTGGAGTAACAAAAATCTCGACAACAAACAACCTTCCATAATGATAATGCTACCATCCATTGGAGTAACAAAAATCTCAATAGACTACCTACCATAATGACAAGGCTACCATCCATTGGAGTAACAAAAATATGAACAACAAACTACCTTCCATAATGACAAGGCTACCATCCATTTGAGTAACAAAAATCTCGAAAATAGACTACATTCCATAATGACAAGGCTACCATCCATTGGAGTAACAAAAATCTCGAAAACAGACTACCTTCCATAATGACAAGGCTACCATCCATTGGAGTAACAAAAATCTCGAAAACAGACTAACTTCCATAATGACAACACTACCATCCTATGAAGTAACAAAAATCTCGAAAATAGACTACCTTCCATAATGACAAGGCTACCATCCATTGGAGTAACAAAAATCTCGAAAACAGACTACCTTCCATAATGACAAGGCTACCATCCATTGGAGTAACAAAAATCTCGAAAACAGACTACCTTCCATAATGACAACACTACCATCCATTGAAGTAACAAAAATCTCGAAAATAGACTACCTTCCATAATGACAAGGCTACCATCCATTGGAGTAACAAAAATCTCGAAAACAGACTACCTTCCATAATGACAAGGCTACCATCCATTGGAGTAACAAAAATCTCGAGAACAGACAACCTTCCATAATGATAATGCTACCATCCATTGGAGTAACAAAAATCTCGATAATAAACTACCTTCCATAATGACAAGGCTCCCATTCATTGGAGTAACAAAAATATGAACAACAGACTACCTTCCCTACTTAGAAGGTTACCATCCATTGGAGTGACAGAAATCACAACGACATACTACCTTACATAATGAAAACGCTAGCATCAATTGGAGTAACAAAAATCCCGACAACAAACTACCTTCCATAATGACAAGGCTACCATTCATTGGAATAACCAAAATCTAGACAACAAACTACCTTCCATAATAACAAGGCTACTATCCATTGGAGTAATAAAAACATCGAAAACAGAATACGTTCCATAATGAAAAGGCTACAATCCATTGGAATAACAAAACTCTCGACAACAGACTACCATCCATAATGACAAGGCTACCATCCATTGGAGTAACAAAAATCTCGAAAACAAACTACCTTCCGTAATGACAAGGTTACCATCCATTGGAGTAACAAAAATCTCGACAACAAACAACCTTCCATAATGATAATGCTACCATCCATTGGAGTAACAAAAATCTCAATAGACTACCTACCATAATGACAAGGCTACCATCCATTGGAGTAACAAAAATATGAACAACAAACTACCTTCCATAATGACAAGGCTACCATCCATTTGAGTAACAAAAATCTCGAAAATAGACTACATTCCATAATGACAAGGCTACCATCCATTGGAGTAACAAAAATCTCGAAAACAGACTACCTTCCATAATGACAAGGCTACCATCCATTGGAGTAACAAAAATCTCGAAAACAGACTAACTTCCATAATGACAACACTACCATCCTATGAAGTAACAAAAATCTCGAAAATAGACTACCTTCCATAATGACAAGGCTACCATCCATTGGAGTAACAAAAATCTCGAAAACAGACTACCTTCCATAATGACAAGGCTACCATCCATTGGAGTAACAAAAATCTCGAAAACAGACTACCTTCCATAATGACAACACTACCATCCATTGAAGTAACAAAAATCTCGAAAATAGACTACCTTCCATAATGACAAGGCTACCATCCATTGGAGTAACAAAAATCTCGAAAACAGACTACCTTCCATAATGACAAGGCTACCATCCATTGGAGTAACAAAAATCTCGAGAACAGACAACCTTCCATAATGATAATGCTACCATCCATTGGAGTAACAAAAATCTCGATAATAAACTACCTTCCATAATGACAAGGCTCCCATTCATTGGAGTAACAAAAATATGAACAACAGACTACCTTCCCTACTTAGAAGGTTACCATCCATTGGAGTGACAGAAATCACAACGACATACTACCTTACATAATGAAAACGCTAGCATCAATTGGAGTAACAAAAATCCCGACAACAAACTACCTTCCATAATGACAAGGCTACCATTCATTGGAATAACCAAAATCTAGACAACAAACTACCTTCCATAATAACAAGGCTACTATCCATTGGAGTAATAAAAACATCGAAAACAGAATACGTTCCATAATGAAAAGGCTACAATCCATTGGAATAACAAAACTCTCGACAACAGACTACCATCCATAATGACAAGGCTACCATCCATTGGAGTAACAAAAATCTCGAAAACAAACTACCTTCCGTAATGACAAGGTTACCATCCATTGGAGTAACAAAAATCTCGACAACAAACAACCTTCCATAATGATAATGCTACCATCCATTGGAGTAACAAAAATCTCAATAGACTACCTACCATAATGACAAGGCTACCATCCATTGGAGTAACAAAAATATGAACAACAAACTACCTTCCATAATGACAAGGCTACCATCCATTTGAGTAACAAAAATCTCGAAAATAGACTACATTCCATAATGACAAGGCTACCATCCATTGGAGTAACAAAAATCTCGAAAACAGACTACCTTCCATAATGACAACTCTACCATCCATTGAAGTAACAAAAATCTCGAAAATAGACTACCTTCCATAATGACAAGGCTACCATCCATTGGAGTAACAAAAATCTCGAAAACAGACTACCTTCCATAATGACAAGGCTACCATCCATTGGAGTAACAAAAATCTCGACAAAAGACTACCTTCCATAATGATAATGCTACCATCCATTGGAGTAACAAAAATCTCGATAATAAACTACCTTCCATAATGACAAGGCTACCATTCATTGGAGTAACAAAAATATGAACAACAGACTACCTTCCCTACTTAGAAGGCTACCATCCATTGGAGTGACAGAAATCACAACGACATACTACCTTACATAATGAAAACGCTAGCATCAATTGGAGTAACAAAAATCCCGACAACAAACTACCTTCCATAATGACAAGGCCACCATTCATTGGAATAACCAAAATCTAGACAACAAACTACCTTCCATAATAACAAGGCTACTATCCATTGGAGTAATAAAAACATCGAAAACAGAATACGTTCCATAATGAAAAGGCTACAATCCATTGGAATAACAAAACTCTCGACAACAGACTACCATCCATAATGACAAGGCTACCATCCATTGGAGTAACAAAAATCTCGAAAACAAACTACCTTCCGTAATGACAAGGTTACCATCCATTGGAGTAACAAAAATCTCGACAACAAACAACCTTCCATAATGATAATGCTACCATCCATTGGAGTAACAAAAATCTCAATAGACTACCTACCATAATGACAAGGCTACCATCCATTGGAGTAACAAAAATATGAACAACAAACTACCTTCCATAATGACAAGGCTACCATCCATTTGAGTAACAAAAATCTCGAAAATAGACTACATTCCATAATGACAAGGCTACCATCCATTGGAGTAACAAAAATCTCGAAAACAGACTACCTTCCATAATGACAAGGCTACCATCCATTGGAGTAACAAAAATCTCGAAAACAGACTAACTTCCATAATGACAACACTACCATCCTATGAAGTAACAAAAATCTCGAAAATAGACTACCTTCCATAATGACAAGGCTACCATCCATTGGAGTAACAAAAATCTCGAAAACAGACTACCTTCCATAATGACAAGGCTACCATCCATTGGAGTAACAAAAATCTCGAAAACAGACTACCTTCCATAATGACAACACTACCATCCATTGAAGTAACAAAAATCTCGAAAATAGACTACCTTCCATAATGACAAGGCTACCATCCATTGGAGTAACAAAAATCTCGAAAACAGACTACCTTCCATAATGACAAGGCTACCATCCATTGGAGTAACAAAAATCTCGAGAACAGACAACCTTCCATAATGATAATGCTACCATCCATTGGAGTAACAAAAATCTCGATAATAAACTACCTTCCATAATGACAAGGCTCCCATTCATTGGAGTAACAAAAATATGAACAACAGACTACCTTCCCTACTTAGAAGGTTACCATCCATTGGAGTGACAGAAATCACAACGACATACTACCTTACATAATGAAAACGCTAGCATCAATTGGAGTAACAAAAATCCCGACAACAAACTACCTTCCATAATGACAAGGCTACCATTCATTGGAATAACCAAAATCTAGACAACAAACTACCTTCCATAATAACAAGGCTACTATCCATTGGAGTAATAAAAACATCGAAAACAGAATACGTTCCATAATGAAAAGGCTACAATCCATTGGAATAACAAAACTCTCGACAACAGACTACCATCCATAATGACAAGGCTACCATCCATTGGAGTAACAAAAATCTCGAAAACAAACTACCTTCCGTAATGACAAGGTTACCATCCATTGGAGTAACAAAAATCTCGACAACAAACAACCTTCCATAATGATAATGCTACCATCCATTGGAGTAACAAAAATCTCAATAGACTACCTACCATAATGACAAGGCTACCATCCATTGGAGTAACAAAAATATGAACAACAAACTACCTTCCATAATGACAAGGCTACCATCCATTTGAGTAACAAAAATCTCGAAAATAGACTACATTCCATAATGACAAGGCTACCATCCATTGGAGTAACAAAAATCTCGAAAACAGACTACCTTCCATAATGACAACTCTACCATCCATTGAAGTAACAAAAATCTCGAAAATAGACTACCTTCCATAATGACAAGGCTACCATCCATTGGAGTAACAAAAATCTCGAAAACAGACTACCTTCCATAATGACAAGGCTACCATCCATTGGAGTAACAAAAATCTCGACAAAAGACTACCTTCCATAATGATAATGCTACCATCCATTGGAGTAACAAAAATCTCGATAATAAACTACCTTCCATAATGACAAGGCTACCATTCATTGGAGTAACAAAAATATGAACAACAGACTACCTTCCCTACTTAGAAGGCTACCATCCATTGGAGTGACAGAAATCACAACGACATACTACCTTACATAATGAAAACGCTAGCATCAATTGGAGTAACAAAAATCCCGACAACAAACTACCTTCCATAATGACAAGGCCACCATTCATTGGAATAACCAAAATCTAGACAACAAACTACCTTCCATAATAACAAGGCTACTATCCATTGGAGTAATAAAAACATCGAAAACAGAATACGTTCCATAATGAAAAGGCTACAATCCATTGGAATAACAAAACTCTCGACAACAGACTACCATCCATAATGACAAGGCTACCATCCATTGGAGTAACAAAAATCTCGAAAACAAACTACCTTCCGTAATGACAAGGTTACCATCCATTGGAGTAACAAAAATCTCGACAACAAACAACCTTCCATAATGATAATGCTACCATCCATTGGAGTAACAAAAATCTCAATAGACTACCTACCATAATGACAAGGCTACCATCCATTGGAGTAACAAAAATATGAACAACAAACTACCTTCCATAATGACAAGGCTACCATCCATTTGAGTAACAAAAATCTCGAAAATAGACTACATTCCATAATGACAAGGCTACCATCCATTGGAGTAACAAAAATCTCCAAAACAGACTACCTTCCATAATGACAACTCTACCATCCATTGAAGTAACAAAAATCTCGAAAATAGACTACCTTCCATAATGACAAGGCTACCATCCATTGGAGTAACAAAAATCTCGAGAACAGACAACCTTCCATAATGATAATGCTACCATCCATTGGAGTAACAAAAATCTCGACAAAAGACTACCTTCCATAATAACAAGGCTACCATCCATTGGAGTAACAAAAATATGAACAACAGACTACCTTCCATAGTTACAAGGCTACCATCCATTAGAGTGACAGAAATCACAACGACATGCTACCTTCCATAATGACAATGCTAGCATCAATTGGAGTAACAAAAATATAGACAATAGACTACCTTCCATTATAACAAGGCTACTATCCATTAGAGTAACAAAAACATTGAAAACAGAATACGTTCCATAATGAAAAGGCTACAATCCATTGGAATAACAAAAATCTCAACAACAGACTACCATCCATAATGACAAGGCTACCATCCATTGGAGTAACAAAAATCTCGAAAATAGACTACCTTCCGTAATGACAAGGCTACCATCCATTGGAGTAACTAAAATCTCGACAACAGACAATCTTCAATAATGATAATGCTACCATCCATTGGAGTAACAAAAATCTCGACAATAGACTACCTACCATAATGATAAGGCTACCATCCATTGGAGTAACAAAAATATGAACAACAGAATACCTTCCATAATGACAAGGCTACCATCCATTGGAGTAAAAAAAATCTCGAAAACAGACTACCTTGCATAATGACAACGCTACAATCCATTGAAGTAACTAAAATATCGAAAATAGACTACCTTCCATAATGACAAGGCTACCATCCATTGGAGTAACAAAAATCTCGAGAACAGACAACCTTCCATAATGATAATGCTACCATCCATTGGAGTAACAAAAATCTCGACAATAGACTACCTTCCATAATGACAAGGCTACCATCCATTGGAGTAACAAAAATATGAACAACAGACTACCTTCCCTACTTAGAAGGCTACCATCCATTGGAGTGACAGAAATCACAAGGACATACTACCTTACATAATGAAAACGCTAGCATCAATTGGAGTAACAAAAATCCCGACAACAGACTACCTTCCATAATGACAAGGCTGCCATTCATTGGAATAACCAAAATCTAGACAACAGAATACCTTCCATAATAACAAGGCTACTATCCATTAGAGTAACAAAAACATCGAAAACAGAATACGTTCCATAATGAAAAGGCTACCATCCATTGGAGTAACAAAAATCTCGAAAACAAACTACCTTCCATAATGACAAGGCCACCATCCATTGGAGTAACAAAAATCTCGAAAACAGACTACCTTCCATAATGACAAGGCTACCATCCATTGGAGTAACAAAAATCTCGACAATAGACAACCTTCCATAATGATAATGCTACCATCCATTGGAATAACAAAAATCTCGACAATAGACTACCTACCATAATGACAAGGCTACCATCCATTGGAGTAACAAAAATATGAACAACAAACTACCTTCCATAATGACCAGGCTACCATCCACTGGAGTAACAAAAATCTCACAAATAGACTACATTCCATAATGACAAGGCTACCATCCATTGGAGTAACAAAAATCTCGAAAACAGACTACCTTCCATAATCACAAGGCTACCATCCATTGGAGTAACAAAAAACTCGAAAAAAGACTACCTTCCATAATGACAACGCTACCATCCATTGAAGTAACAAAAATCTCGAAAACAGACTACCTTCCATAATGACAAGGCTACCATCCATTGGAGTAACAAAAATCTCGAGAACAGACAACCTTCCATAATGATAATGCTACCATCCATTGGAGTAACAACAATCTCGACAATAGACTACCTTCCATAATGACAAGGCTACCATCCATTGGAGTAACAAAAATATGAACAACAGACTACCTTCCATAGTTACAAGGCTACCATCCATTGGAGTGACAGAAATCACAACGACATACTACCTTCCATAATGACAACGCTAGCATCAATTGGAGTAACAAAAATCTCGACAACAAACTACCTTCCATAATGACAAGGCTACCATTCATTGGAATAACCAAAATCTAGACAACATACTACCTTCCATAATAACAAGGCTACTATCCATTGGAGTAACAAAAACATTGAAAACAGAATACGTTCCATAATGAAAAGGCTACAATCCATTGGAATAACAAAAATCTCGACAACAGACTACCATCCATAATGACAAGGCTACCATCCATTGGAGTAACAAAAATCTCGAAAACAGACTACCTTCCGTAATGACAAGGCTACCATCCATTGGAGTAACAAAAATCTCGACGACAGACAACCTTCAATAATGATAATGCTACCATCCATTGGAGTAAAAAAAAATCTTGACAATAGACTACCTACCATAATGACAAGGCTACCATCCATTGGAGTAACAAAAATATGAACAACAAACTACCTTCCATAATGACAAGGCTACCATCCACTGGAGTAACAAAAATCTCGAAAATAGACTACCTTCCATAATGACAAGGCTACCATCCATTGGAGTAACAAAAATCTCGAAAACAGACTACCTTCCATAATGACAACGCTACCATCCATTGAAGTAACAAAAATCTCGAAAACAGACTACCTTCCATAATGACAAGGCTACCGTCCATTGGAGTAACAAAACTCTCGAGAATAGACAACCTTCCATAATGATAATGCTACCATCCATTGGAGTAACAAAAATCTCGACAATAGACTACCTTCCATAATGACAAGGCTACCATCCATTGGAGTAACAAAAATATGAACAACAGACTACCTTCCATAGTTACAAGGCTACCATCCATTGGAGTGACAGAAATCATAACGACATACTACCTTCCATAATGACAACGCTAGCATCAATTGGAGTAACAAAAATCTCGACAACAAACTACCTTACATAATGACAAGGCTACCATTCATTGGAATAACCAAAATCTAGACAACATACTACCTTCCATAATAACAAGGCTATTATCCATTGGAGTAACAAAAACATCGAAAACAGAATACGTTCCATAATGAAAAGGCTACAATCCATTGGAATAACAAAAATCTCGACAACAGACTACCATCCATAATGACAAGGCTACCATCCATTGGAGTAACAAAAATCTCGAAAACAGACTACCTTCCGTAATGAAAGGCTACCATCCATTGGAGTAACAAAAATCTCGACAACAGACAACCTTCAATAATGATAATGCTACCATCCATTGGAGTAACAAAAATCTTGACAATAGACTACCTACCATAATGACAAGGCTACCATCCATTGGAGTAACAAAAATATGAACAACAAACTACCTTCCATAATGACAAGGCTACCATCCATTGCAGTAACAAAAATCACGAAAACAGACTACCTTCCATAATGACAAGGCTACCATCTATTGGAGTAACAAAAATCTCGAAAACAGACTACCTTCCATAATGACAATGCTACCCTCCATTGAAGTAACAAAAATCTCGAAAACAGACTACCTTCCATAATGACAAGGCTACCATCCATTGGAGTAACAAAAATCTCGACAACAAACAAACTTCCATAATGATAATGCTACCATCCATTGGAGTAACAAAAATCTCGACAACAGACAACCTTCCATAATGATAATGCTACCATCCATTGGAGTAACAAAAATCTAGAAAATAGACTACCTTCCATAATGACAAGGCTACCATCCATTGGAGTAACAAAAATATGAACAACAAACTACCTTCAATAGTTACGAGGCTACCATCCATTGGAGTGACATAAATCACAACGACATACTACCTTCCATAATGACAACGCTAGCATCCATTGGAGTAACAAAAATCTCGACAACAGACTACCTTCCATAATGACAAGGCTACCATCCATTGGAGTAACAAAAATCTCGAAAAAAGACTACCTTCCATAATGACAACGCTACCATCCATTGAAGTAACAAAAATCTCGAAAATAGACTACCTTCCATAATGACAAGGCTACCGTCCATTGGAGTAACAAAAATCTCGAAAACAGACTACCTTCCGTAATGACAAGGCTACCATCCATTGGAGTAACAAAAATCTCGACAACAGACAACCTTCAATAATGATAATGCTACCATCCATTGGAGTAACAAAAACCTTGACAATAGACTACCTACCATAATGACAAGGCTATCATCCATTGGAGTAACAAAAATATGAACAACAAACTACCTTCCATAATGACAAGGCTACCATCCATTGGAGTAACAAAAATCTCGAAAACAGACTACCTTCCATAATGACAAGGCTACCATCCATTGGAGTAACAAAAATCTCGAAAACAGACTACCTTCCATAATGACAAGGCTACCATCCATTGGAGTAATAAAAATCTCGACAACAGACAAACTTCCATAATGATAATGCTACCATCCATTGGAGTAACAAAAATCTCCACAATAGACAACCTTCCATAATGATAATGTTACCATCCATTGGAGTAACAAAAATCTAGACAATAGACTACCTTCCATAATGATAAGGCTACCATCCATTGGAGTAAAAAAAATATGGACAACAGACTACCTTCAATAGTTACGAGGCTACCATCCATTGGAGTGACAGAAATCACAACGACATACTACCTTCCATAATGACAACGCTAGCATCCATTGGAGTAACAAAAATGTCGACAACAGACTACCTTCCATAATGACAAGGCTACTATCCATTGGAGTAACAAAAACATCGACAACAGAATACGTTCCATAATGAAAAGGCTACAATCCATTGGAATAACAAAAATATCGACAATAGACTACATCCCTAATGACAAGGCTACAATCCATTGGAGTAACAAAAGTCTCGAAAACAGACTACCTTCTGTAATGACTAGGCAACCATCCATTGGAGTAACAAAAATCTCGACAACAGACAACCTTCCATAATGATAATGCTACCATCCATTGGAGTAACAAAAATCTCGACAATAGACAACCTTCCATAATGATAATGTTACCATCCATTGGAGTAACAAAAATCTAGACAATAGACTACCTTCCATAATGACAAGGCTACCATCCATTGGAGTAACAAAAATATGAACAACAGACTACCTTCAATAGTTACGAGGCTACCATCCATTGGAGTGACAGAAATCACAACGACATACTACCTTCCATAATGACAACGCTAGCATCCATTGGAGTAACAAAAATCTCGACAACAGACTACCTTCCATAATGACAAGGCCACTATCCATTGGAGTAACAAAAACATCGACAACAGAATAGGTTCCATAATGAAAAGGCTACAATCCATTGGAAAAACAAAAATCTCGACAATAGACTACCATCCCTAATGACAAGGCTACCATCCATTGGAGTAACAAAAGTCTCGAAAACAGACTACCTTCTGTAATGACTAGGCAACCATCCATTGGAGTAACAAAAATCTCGACAACAGACAACCTTCCATAATGATAAGGCTACCATCCATTGGATTAACAAAAATATGAACAACAAACTACCTTCCATAATGACAAAGCTACCATCCATTGGAGTAACAAAAATCTCGAAAATAGACTACCTTCCATAATGACAAGGCTACCATCCATTAAAGTAACAAAAATATCGAAAATAGACTACCTTCCATAATGACAAGGCTACCATCCATTGGAGTAACAAAAATCTCGACAACAGATAAACTTCCATAATGATAATGCTACCATCCATTGTAGTAACAAAAATCTCGACAACAGACAACCTTCCATAATGATAATGCTACCATCCATTTGAGTAACAAAAATCTAGACAATAGACTACCTTCCATAATGACAAGGCTACCATCCATTGGAGTAACAAAAATATGAACAACAGACTACCTTCCATAGTTACAAGGCTACCATCCATTGGAGTGAAAGAAATCACAACGACATACTACCTTCCACAATGACAACACTAGCATCCATTGGAGTAACAAAAATCTCGAGAACAGACTACCTTCCATAATGACAAGGCTACTATTCATTGGAATAATAAAAATCTAGACAACAGACTACCTTCTATAAGACCAAGGCTATTATCCATTGGAGTAACAAAAACATTGACAACAGAATATGTTCCATAATGAAAAGGCTACAATCCATTGGAGTAACAAAAATCTCAAAAAAAGACTACCTTCCATAATGACAACGCTACCATCCATTAAAGTAACAAAAATCTTGAAAACAGACTACCTTCCATAATGACAAGGCTACCATCCATTGGAGTAACAAAAATCTCGACAACAAACAAACTTCCATAATGATAATGCTACCATCCATTGGAGTAACAAAAATCTCGACAACAGACAACCTTCCATAATGATAATGCTACCATCCATTGGAGTAACAAAAATCTAGAAAATAGACTACCTTCCATAATGACAAGGCTACCATCCATTGGAGTAACAAAAATATGAACAACAAACTACCTTCAATAGTTACGAGGCTACCATCCATTGGAGTGACAGAAATCACAACGACATACTACCTTCCATAATGACAATGCTAGCATCCATTGGAGTAACAAAAATCTCGACAACAGACTACCTTCCATAATGACAAGGCTACCATCCATTGGAGTAACAAAAATCTCGAAAAAAGACTACCTTCCATAATGACAACGCTACCATCCATTGAAGTAACAAAAATCTCGAAAATAGACTACCTTCCATAATGACAAGGCTACCGTCCATTGGAGTAACAAAAATCTCGAGAACAGACCATTGGAGTAACAAAAATCTCGAGAACAGACAACCTTCCATAATGATAATGCTACCATCCATTGGAGTAATAAAAATCTCGACAATAGACTACCTTCCACAATGACAAGGCTACCATCCATTGGAGTAACAAAAATATGAACAACAGACTACCTTCCATAGTTACAAGGCTACCATCCATTGGAGTGACAGAAATCACAACGACATACTACCTTCCATAATGACAACGCTAGCATCAATTGGAGTAACAAAAATCTCGACAACAAACTACCTTACATAACGACAAGGCTACCATTCATTGGAATAACCAAAATCTAGACAACATACTACCTTCCATAATAACAAGGCTATTTTCCATTGGAGTAACAAAAACATCGAAAACAGAATACGTTCCATAATGAAAAGGCTACAATCCATTGGAATAACAAAAATCTCGACAACATACTACCATCCATAATGACAAGGCTACCATCCATTGGAGTAACAAAAATCTCGAAAACAGACTACCTTCTGTAATGAAAGGCTACCATCCATTGGAGTAACAAAAATCTCGACAACAGACAACCTTCAATAATGATAATGCTACCATCCATTGGAGTAACAAAAATCTTGACAATAGACTACCTACCATAATGACAAGGCTACCATCCATTGGAGTAACAAAAATATGAACAACAAACTACCTTCCATAATGACAAGGCTACCATCCATTGGAGTAACAAAAATCACGAAAACATACTACCTTCCATAATGACAAGGCTACCATCTATTGGAGTAACAAAAATCTCGAAAACAGACTACCTTTCATAATGACAACGCTACCATCCATTGAAGTAACAAAAATCTCGAAATCAGACTAAATTCCATAATGACAAGGCTACCATCCATTGGAGTAACAAAAATCTCGACAACAAACAAACTTCCATAATGATAATGCTACCATCCATTGGAGTAACAAAAATCTCGACAACAGACAACATTCCATAATGATAATGCTACCATCCATTGGAGTAACAAAAATCTAGAAAATAGACTACCTTCCATAATGACAAGGCTACCATCCATTGGAGTAACAAAAATATGAACAATAGACTACCTTCAATAGTTACGAGGCTACCATCCATTGGAGTGACAGAAATCACAACGACATACTACCTTCCATAATGACAACGCTAGCATCCATTGGAGTAACAAAAATCTCGACAACAGACTACCTTCCATAATGACAAGGCTACTATCCATTGGAGTAACAAAAACATCGACAACAGAATAGGTTCCATAATGAAAAGGCTACAATCCATTGGAATAACAAAAATCTCGACAATAGACTACCATCCCCAATGACAACGCTACCATCCATTGGAGTAACAAAAATCTCGAAAACAGACTACCTTCCGTAATGACAAGGCTACCATTTATTGGAGTAACAAAAATCTCGACAACAGACAACCTTCAATAATGATAATGCTACCATCCATTGGAGTAACAAAAATCTTGACAATAGACTACCTACCATAATGACAAGGCTACCATCCATTGGAGTAACAAAAATATGAACAACAAACAACCTTCCATAATGACAAGGCTACCATCCATTGGAGTAACAAAAATCACGAAAACAGACTACCTTCCATAATAAAAAGGCTACCATCTATTGGAGTAACAAAAATCTCGAAAAAGACTACCTTCCATAATGACAACGCTACCATCCATTAAAGTAACAAAAATCTTGAAAACAGACTACCTTCCATAATGACAAGGCTACCATCCATTGGAGTAACAAAAATCTCGACAACAAACAAACTTCCATAATGATAATGCTACCATCCATTGGAGTAACAAAAATCTCGACAACAGACAACCTTCCATAATGATAATGCTACCATCCATTGGAGTAACAAAAATCTAGAAAATAGACTACCTTCCATAATGACAAGGCTACCATCCATTGGAGTAACAAAAATATGAACAACATACTACCTTCAATAGTTACGAGGCTACCATCCATTGGAGTGACAGAAATCACAACGACATACTACCTTCCATAATGACAACACTAGCATCCATTGGAGTAACAAAAATCTCGACAACATACTACCTTCCATAATGACAAGGCTACTATCCATTGGAGTAACAAAAACATCGACAACAGAATAGGTTCCATAATGAAAAGGCTACAATCCCATGGAATAACAAAAATCTCGACAATAGACTACCATCCCTAATGACAAGGCTACCATCCATTGGAGTAACAAAAATCTCGAAAACAGACTACCTTCCGTAATGACAAGGCTACAATCCATTGGAGTAACAAAAATCTCGACAACAGACAACCTTCAATAATGATAATGCTACCATCCATTGGAGTAACAAAAATCTTGACAATAGACTACCTACAATAATGACAAGGCTATCATCCATTGGAGTAACAAAAATATGAACAACAAACTACCTTCCATAATGACAAGGCTACCATCCATTGGAGTAACAAAAATCTCGAAAACAGACTACCTTCCATAATGACAAGGCTACCATCCATTGGAGTAACAAAAATCTCGAAAACAGACTACCTTCCATAATGACAAGGCTACCATCCATTGGAGTAATAAAAATCTCGACAACAGACAAACTTCCATAATGATAATGCTACCATCCATTGGAGTAACAAAAATCTCGACAATAGACAACCTTCCATAATGATAATGTTACCATCCATTGGAGTAACAAAAATCTAGACAATAGACTACCTTCCATAATGACAAGGCTACCATCCATTGGAGTAACAAAAATATGGACAACAGACTACCTTCAATAGTTACGGGGCTACCATCCATTGGAGTGACAGAAATCACAACGACATACTACCTTCCATAATTACAATGCTAGCATCCATTGGAGTAACAAAAATCTCGACAACAGACTACCTTCCATAATGACAAGGCTACTATCCATTGGAGTAACAAAAACATCGACAACAGAATACGTTCCATAATGAAAAGAGGCTACAATCCATTGGAATAACAAAAATCTCGACAATAGACTACATCCCTAATGACAAGGCTACAATCCATTGGAGTAACAAAAGTCTCGAAAACAGACTACCTTCTGTAATGACTAGGCAACCATCCATTGGAGTAACAAAAATCTCGACAACAGACAACCTTCCATAATGATAATGCTACCATCCATTGGAGTAACAAAAATCTCGACAATAGACAACCTTCCATAATGATAATGTTACCATCCATTGGAGTAACAAAAATCTAGACAATAGACTACCTTCCATAATGACAAGGCTACCATCCATTGGAGTAACAAAAATATGAACAACAGACTACCTTCAATAGTTACGAGGCTACCATCCATTGGAGTGACAGAAATCACAACGACATACTACCTTCCATAATGACAACGCTAGCATCCATTGGACTAACAAAAATCTCGACAACAGACTACCTTCCATAATGACAAGGCCACTATCCATTGGAGTAACAAAAACATCGACAACAGAATAGGTTCCATAATTAAAAGGCTACAATCCATTGGAATAACAAAAATCTCGACAATAGACTACCATCCCTAATGACAAGGCTACCATCCATTGGAGTAACAAAAGTCTCGAAAACAGACTACCTTCTGTAATGACTAGGCAACCATCCATTGGAGTAATAAAAATATCGACAACAGACAACCTTCCATAATGATAAGGCTACCATCCATTGGATTAACAAAAATATGAACAACAAACTACCTTCCATAATGACAAGACTACCATCCATTGGAGTAACAAAAATCTTGAAAACATACTACCTTCCATAATGACAATGCTACCATCCATTGAAGTAACAAATATGTCGAAAACGGACTACCTTCCATAATGACAAGGCTACCATCCATTGGAGTAACAAGAATCTCGAGAACAAACAACCTTCCATAATGATAATGCTACCATCCATTGGAGTAACAAAAATCTCGACAATAGACAACCTTCCATAATGATAATGTTACCATCCATTGGAGTAACAAAAATCTAGACAATAGACTACCTTCCATAATGACAAGGCTACCATCCATTGGAGTAACAAAAATATGAACAACAGACTACCTTCAATAGTTACGAGGCTACCATCCATTAGAGTGACAGAAATCACAACGACGTACTACCTTCCATAATGACAATGCTAGCATCCATTGGAGTAACAAAAATCTCGACAACAGACTACCTTCCATAATGACAAGGCTACTATCCATTGGAGTAACAAAAACATCGACAACAGAATAGGTTCCATAATGAAAAGGCTACAATCCATTGGACTAACCAAAATCTCGACAATAGACTACCATCCCTAATGACATGGCTACCATCCATTGGAGTAACAAAAGTCTCGAAAACAGACTACCTTCTGTAATGACTAGGCAAGCATCCATTAGAGTAACAAAAATCTCGACAACAGACAACCTTCCATAATGATAAGGCTACCATCCATTGGATTAACAAAAATATGAACAACAAACTACCTTCCATAATGACAAGGCTACCATCCATTGGAGTAACAAAAATCTCGAAAATAGACTACCTTCCATAATGACAAGGCTACCATCCATTAAAGTAACAAAAATATCGAAAATAGACTACCTTCCATAATGACAAGGCTACCATCCATTGGAGTAACAAAAATCTCGACAACAGATAAACTTCCATAATGATAATGCTACCATCCATTGTAGTAACAAAAATCTCGACAACAGACAACCTTCCATAATGATAATGCTACCATCCATTTGAGTAACAAAAATCTAGACAATAGACTACCTTGCATAATGACAAGGCTACCATCCATTGGAGTAACAAAAATATGAACAACAGACTACCTTCCATAGTTACAAGGCTACCATCCATTGGAGTGAAAGAAATCACAACGACATACTACCTTCCACAATGACAACACTAGCATCCATTGGAGTAACAAAAATCTCGAGAACAGACTACCTTCCATAATGACAAGGCTACTATTCATTGGAATAATAAAAATCTAAACAACAGACTACCTTCTATAAGAGCAAGGCTATTATCCATTGGAGTAACAAAAACAATGACAACAGAATATGTTCCATAATGAAAAGGCTACAATCCATTGGAATAACAAAAATCTCGACAATAGACTACCATCCCTAATGACAAGGCTGCCATCCATTGGAGTAACAAAAATCTCGCAAACAGACTACCTTCTGTAATGACAAGGCTACCATCCATTGGAGTAACAAATATCTCGACAACAGACAACATTCCATAATGATAATGCTACCATCCATTGGAGTAACAAAAATCTCGACAATAGACTACCTACCATAATGACAAGGCTACCATCCATTGGAGTAACAAAAATATGAACAACAAACTACCTTCCATAATGACAAGGCTACCATCCATTAGAGTAACAAAAATCTCGAGAACAGACAACCTTCCATAATGATAATGCTAGCATCCATTGGAGTAAAAAAAATCTCGACAATAGAGTACCTTCCATAATGACAAGGCTACCATCCATTAGAGTAACAAAAATATGAACAACAGACTACGTTCCTTAGTTACAAGGCTACCATCCATTGGAGTGACAAAAATCACAATGACATACTACCTTCCATAATGACAACGCTAGCATCAATTGGAGTAACAAAAATCTCGACAACAGACTACTTTCCATAATGACAAGGCTACCATTCATTTGAATAACCAAAATCTAGACAACAGACTACCTTCCATATTACAAGGCTACTATCCATTGGAGTAACAAAAACATCGAAAACAGAATACGTTCCATAATGAAAAGGCTACAATCCATTGGAATAACAAAAATCTTGACAACAGACTACCATCCATAATGACAAGGCTACCATCCATTGGAGTAACAAAAATCTCGAAAACAAACTACCTTCCGTTATGACAAGGCTACCATCCATTGGAGTAACAAAAATTTCGACAACAGACAACCTTCCATAATGATAATACTACCATCCATTGGAGTAACAAAAATCTCGACAATAGACTACCTACCATAATGACAAGGCTACCATCCATTGGAGTAACAAAAATATGAACAACAAACTACCTTCCATAATGACAAGGCTACCATCCATTGGAGTAACAAAAATCTTGAAAATAGACTACCTTCCATAATGACAAGGCTACCATCCATTGGAGTAACAAAAATCTCGAAAACAGACTACCTTCCATAATGACAAGACTACCATCCATTGGAGTAACAAAAATCTTGAAAACATACTACCTTCCATAATGACAATGCTACCATCCATTGAAGTAACAAATATGTCGAAAACGGACTACCTTCCATAATGACAAGGCTACCATCCATTGGAGTAACAAGAATCTCGAGAACAAACAACCTTCCATAATGATAATGCTACCATCCATTGGAGTAACAAAAATCTCGACAATAGACTACCTTCCATAATGACAAGGCTATCATCAACTGGAGTAACAAAAATATGAACAACATACTACCTTCCATAGTTACAAGGCTACCATCCATTGGAGTGACAGAAATCACAACGACATACTACCTTCCATAATGACAACGCTAGCATCAATTGGAGTAACAAAAATCTCGACAACAGACTACCTTCCATAATGACAAGGCTACCATTCATTGGAATAACCAACATCTAGACAACACACTACCTTCCATAATAACAAGGCTATTATCCATTGGAGTAACAAAAACATCGAAAATAGAATACGTTCCATAATGAAAAGGCTACAATCCATTGGAATAACAAAAATCTCGACCACAGACTACCATCCATAATGACAAGGCTACCATCCATTGGAGTAACAAAAATCTCGAAAACAGACTACCTTCCGTAATGACAAGGCTACCATCCATTGGAGTAACAAAAATCTCAACAACAGACAACCTTCCATAATGATAATGCTACCATCCATTAGAGTAACAAAAATCTCGGCAATAGACTACCTACCATAATGACAAGGCTACCATCCATTGGAGTAACAAAAATATGAACAACAAACTACCTTCCATAATGACAAGGCTACCATCCATTGGAGTAACAAAAATATCGAAAACAGACTACCTTCCATAATGACAAGGCTACCATCCATTGGAGTAACAAAAATCTAGAAAACAGACTACCTTCCATAATGACAAGGCTAACATCCATTGGAGTAACAAAAATATCGACAACAGACAAACTTCCTTAATGATTATGCTACCACCCATTGGAGTAACAAAAATCTCAACAACAGACAACCTTTCATAATGATAATGCTACCATCCATTGGAGTAACAAAAATCTAGACAATAGACTACCTTCCATAATGACAAGGCTACCATCCATTGGAGTAACAAAAATATGAACAACATACTACCTTCCATAGTTACAAGCCTACCATCCATTGGAGTGACAGAAATCACAACGACATACTACCTTCCATAATGACAACGCTAGCATTCATTGGAGTAACAAAAATCTCGACAACAGACTACCTTCCATAATGCCAAGGCTACTATTCATTGGAGTGACAAAAACATCGAAAACAGAATACGTTCCATAATGAAAAGGCTACAATCCATTGGAATAACAAAAATCTCAACAATAGACTACCATCCCTAATGACAAGGCTACCATCCATTGGAGTAACAAAAATCTTGAAAACAGACTACCTTCCGTAATGACAAGGCTACCATCCATTGGAGTAACAAAAATATCGACAACAGACAACCTTCCATAATGATAATGCTACCATCCATTGGAGTAACAAAAATCTCGACAATAGACTACCTACCATAATGATTAGGCTACCATCCATTGGAGTAACAAAAATATGAACAACAAACTACCTTCCATAATGACTAGGCTACCATCCATTGGAGTAACAAAAATCTCGAAAACAGACTACCTTCCATAATGACAAGGCTACCATCCATTAAAGTAACAAAATTATCGAAAATAGACTACCTTCCATAATGACAAGGCTACCATCCATTGGAGTAACAAAAATCTCGACAACAGATAAACATCCATAATGATAATGCTACCATCCATTGGAGTAACAAAAATCTCGACAACATACAACCTTCAATAATGACAACGCTACGATCCATTGAAGTAACAAATATCTCGAAAACGGACTACCTTCCATAATGACAAGGCTACCATCCATTGGTGTAACAAAAATCTCGAGAACAGACAACCTTCTATAATGATAATTCTACCATCCATTGGAGTAACAAAAATCTCGACAATAGACTACCTTCCATAATGATAAGGCTACCATCAATTGGAGTAACAAAAATATGAACAACAGACTACCTTCCATAGTTACAAGGATACCATCCATTGGAGTGACAGAAATCACAATGACATACTACCTTCAATAATGACAACGCTAGTCAACTGGAGTAACAAAAATCTCGACAACAGACTACCTTCCATAATGACAAGGCTACCATTCGTTGGAATAACCAAAATCTAGACAATAGACTACCTTCCATAATTACAAGGCTAATATCCATTGGATTAACAAAAACATCGAAAACAGAATACGTTCCATAATGAAAAGGCTACAATCCATTGGAATAACAAAAATCTCGACAATAGACTACCGTCCATAATGACAAGGCTACCATCCATTGGAGTAACAAAAATCTCGAAAACAGACTACCTTCCGTAATGACAAGGCTACCATCCATTGGAGTAACAAAAATCTCGACAACAGACAACCTTCCATAATGATAATGCTACCATCCATTGGAGTAACAAAAATCTCGACAATAGACTACCTACCATAATGACAAGGCTACCATCCATTGCAGTAACAAAAATATGAACAAAAAACTACCTTCCATAATGACAAGGCTACCATTGATTGGAGTATCAAAAATCTCGAAAATAGACTACCTTCCATAATGACAAGGCTACCATCCATTGGAGTAACAAAAATCTCGAAAATAGACTACCTTCCATAATGACAAGACTACCATCCATTGGAGTAACAAAAATCTTGAAAACAGACTACCTTCCATAATGACAACGCTACCATCCATTGAAGTAACAAATATCTCGACAACAGACAACCTTCCATAATGATAATGCTACCATCCATTGGAGTAACAAAAATCTAGACAATAGACTACCTACCATAATGACAAGGCTACCATCCATTGGAGTAACAAAAATATGAACAACAGACTACCTTCCATAGTTACAAGGCTACCATCCATTGGAGTGACAGAAATCACAACGACATACTACCTTCCGTAATGACAACGCTACCATCCATTGGAGTAACAAAAATCTCGACAACAGACTACCTTCCATAATGACAAGGCTACTATCCATTGGAGTAACAAAAACATCGACAACAGAATACGTTCCATAATGAAAAGGCTACAATCCATTGGAATAACAAAAATCTCGAAAATAGACTACCTTCTGTAATGACAAGGCTACCATCCATTGGAGTAACAAAAATCTCGACAACAGACAACCTTCCATAATGATAATGCTACCATCCATTGGAGTAACAAAAATCTCGAAAACAGACTACCTTCCATAATTACAAGGCTAACATCCATTGGAGTAACAAAAATATTGACAATAGACAAACTTCCTTAATGATAATGCTACCACCCATTGGAGTAACAAAAATCTCAACAAGAGACAACCTTTCATAATGATAATGCTACCATCCATTGGAGTAACAAAAATCTAGACAATAGACTACCTTCCATAATGACAAGGCTACCATCCATTGGAGTAACATAAATATGGACAACATACTACCTTCCATAGTTACAAGCCTACCATCCATTGGAGTGACAGAAATCACAACGACATACTACCTTCCATAATGACAACGCTAGCATTCATTGGAGTAACAAAAATCTCGACAATAGACTACCTTCCATAATGCCAAGGCTACTATTCATTGGAGTGACAAAAACATCGACAACAGAATACGTTCCATAATGAAAAGGCTACAATCCATTGGAATAACAAAAATCTCAACAATAGACTACCATCCCTAATGACAAGGCTACCATCCATTGGAGTAACAAAAATCTTGAAAACACACTACCTTCCGTAATGACAAGGCTACCATCCATTAGAGTAACAAAAATATCGACAACAGACAACCTTCCATAATGATAATGCTACCATCCATTGGAGTAACAAAAATCTCGACAATAGACTACCTACCATAATGATTAGGCTACCATCCATTGGAGTAACAAAAATATGAACAACAAACTACCTTCCATAATGACTAGGCTACCATCCATTGGAGTAACAAAAATCTCGAAAACAGACTACCTTCCATAATGACAAGGCTACCATCCATTAAAGTAACAAAAATATCGAAAACAGACTACCTTCCATAATGACAAGGCTACCATCCATTGGAGTAACAAAAATCTCGACAACAGATAAACATCCATAATGATAATGCTACCATCCATTGGAGTAACAAAAATCTCGACAACATACAACCTTCCATAATGACAACGCTACGATCCATTGAAGTAACAAATATCTCGAAAACGGACTACCTTCCATAATGACAAGGCTACCATCCATTGGAGTAACAAAAATCTCGAGAACAGACAACCTTCTATAATGATAATGCTACCATCCATTGGAGTAACAAAAATCTCGACAATAGACTACCTTCCATAATGATAAGGCTACCATCAATTGGAGTAACAAAAATATGAACAACAGACTACCTTCCATAGTTACAAGGCTACCATCCATTGGAGTGACAGAAATCACAACGACATACTACCTTCAATAATGACAACGCTAGTCAACTGGAGTAACAAAAATCTCGACAACAGACTACCTTCCATAATGACAAGGCTACCATTCGTTGGAATAACCAAAATCTAGACAACAGACTACCTTCCATAATTACAAGGCTACTATCCATTGGAGTAACAAAAACATCGAAAACAGAATACGTTCCATAATGAAAAGGCTACAATCCATTGGAATAACAAAAATCTCGACAATAGACTACCGTCCATAATGACAAGGCTACTATCCATTGGAGTAACAAAAATCTCAAAAACAGACTACCTTCCGTAATGACAAGGCTACCATCCATTGGAGTAACAAAAATCTCGACAACAGACAACCTTCCATAATGATAATGCTACCATCCATTGGAGTAACAAAAATCTCGACAATAGACTACCTACCATAATGACAAGGCTACCATCCATTGCAGTAACAAAAATATGAACAACAAACTACCTTCCATAATGACAAGGCTACCATCGATTGGAGTAACAAAAATCTCGAAGATAGACTACAATCCATAATGACAAGGCTACCATCCATTGGAGTAACAAAAATCTCGAAAACAGACTACCTTCCATAATGACAAGACTACCATCCATTGGAGTAACAAAAATCTTGAAAACAGACTACCTTCCATAATGACAACGCTACCATCCATTGAAGTAACAAATATCTTGACAACAGACAACCTTCCATAATGATAATGCTACCATCCATTGGAGTAACAAAAATCTAGACAATAGACTACCTACCATAATGACAAGGCTACCATCCATTGGAGTAACAAAAATATGAACAACAGACTACCTTCCATAGTTACAAGGCTACCATCATTGGAGTGACAGAAATCACAACGACATACTACCTTCTATAATGACAACGCTACCATCCATTGGAGTAACAAAAATCTCGACAACAGACTACCTTCCATAATGATAATGCTACCATCCATTGGAGTAACAAAAATCTCGACAATAGACTACCTACCATAATGACAAGGCTACCATCCATTGCAGTAACAAAAATATGAACAACAAACTACCTTCCATAATGACAAGGCTACCATCAATTGGAGTAACAAAAATCTCGAAAATAGACTACAATCCATAATGACAAGGCTACCATCCATTGGAGTAACAAAAATCTCGAAAACAGACTACCTTCCATAATGGCAAGACTACCATCCATTGGAGTAACAAAAATCTTGAAAACAGACTACCTTCCATAATGACAACGCTACCATCCATTGAAGTAACAAATATCTCGACAAAAGACAACCTTCCATAATGATAATGCTACCATCCATTGGAGTAACAAAAATCTAGACAATAGACTACCTACCATAATGACAAGGCTACCATCCATTGGAGTAACAAAAATATGAACAACAGACTACCTTCCATAGTTACAAGGCTACCATCATTGGAGTGACAGAAATCACAACGACATACTACCTTCTATAATGACAACGCTACCATCCATTGGAGTAACAAAAATCTCGACAACAGACTACCTTCCATAATGACAAGGCTACTATCCATTGGAGTAACAAAAACATCGACAACAGAATACGTTCCATAATGAAAAGGCTACAATCCATTGGAATAACAAAAATCTCGAAAACAGACAACCTTCCATAATGATAATGCTACCATCCATTGGAGTAACAAAAATCTCGACAATAGACTACCTACCATAATGACAAGGCTACCATCCATTGGAGTAACAAAAATATGAACAACAAACTACCTTCCATAATGACAAGGCTACCATCCATTGGAGTAACAAAAATCTCGAAAATAGACTACCTTCCATAATGACAAGGCTACCATCCATTAAAGTAACAAAAATATCGAAAATAGACTACCTTCCATAATGACAAGGCTACCATCCATTGGAGTAACAAAAATCTCGACAATAGATAAACTTCCAAAATGATAATGCTACCATCCATTGGAGTAACAAAAATCTCGACAACAGACAACCTTCCATAATGATAATGCTACCATCCATTGGAGTAACAAAAATCTAGACAATAGACTACCTTCCATAATGACAAGGCTACCATCCATTGGAGTAACAAAAATATGAACAACAGAGTACCTTCCATAGTTACAAGGCTACCATCCATTGGAGTGACAGAAATCACAACGACATACTACCTTCCATAATGACAACGCTAGCATCCATTGGAGTAACAAAAATCTCGACAACAGACAACCTTCCATAATGACAAGGCTACTATTCATTGGAATAATAAAAATCTAGACAACAGACTACCTTCCATAATAGCAAGGCTACTATCCATTAGAGTTACAAAAACATTGACAACAAAATACGTTCAATAATGAAAAGTCTACAATCCATTGGAATAACAAAAATCTCGACAATAGACTACCATCCCTAATGACAAGGCTACCATCCATTGGAGTAACAAAAATCTCGAAAATAGACTACCTTCCGTAATGACAAGGCTACCATCCATTGGAGTAACAAAAATCTCGACAACAGACAACCTTCCATAATGATAATGCTACCATCCATTGGAGTAACAAAAATCTAGACAATAGACTACCTACCATAATGACAAGGCTACCATCCATTGGAGTAACAAAAATATGAACAACAAACTACCTTCCATAATGACAAGGATACCATCCATTGGAGTGACAGAAATCTTGAAAATAGACTACCTTCCATAATGACAAGGCTACCATCCATTGGAGTAACAAAAATCTCGAAAACAGACTACCTTCCATAATGACAAGACTACCATCCATTGGAGTAACAAAAATCTTGAAAACATACTACCTTCCATAATGACAACGCTACCATCCATTGAAGTAGCAAATATCTCGAAAATGGACTACCTTCCATAATGACAAGGCTACCATCCATTGGAGTAACAAGAATCTCGAGAACAAACAACCTTCCATAATGATAATGCTACCATCCATTGGAGTAACAAAAATCTCGACAATAGACTACCTTCCATAGTTACAAGGCTACCATCCATTGGAGTGACAGAAATAACAACGACATACTACCTTCCATAATGACAACGCAAGCATCAATTGGAGTAACAAAAATCTCGACAACAGACTACCTTCCATAATGACAAGGCTACCATTCATTGGAATAACCAACATCTAGACAACAGACTACCTTCCATAATAACAAGGCTATTATCCGTTGGAGTAACAAAAACATCGAAAACAGAATATGTTCCATAATGAAAAGGCTACAATCCATTGGAATAACAAAAATCTCGACAACAGACTACCATCCATAATGACAAGGCTACCATCCATTGGAGTAACAAAAATCTCGAAAATAGACAACCTTCCGTAATGACAAGGCTACCATCCATTGGAGTAACAAAAATCTCGACAACAGACAACCTTCCGTAATGATAATGCTACCATCCATTAGAGTAAAAAAATATCGGCAATAGACTTCCTACCATAATGACAAGGCTACCATCCATTGGAGTAACAAAAATATGAACAACAAACTACCTTCCATAATGACAAGGCTACCATCCATTGGAGTAACAAAAATATCGAAAACAGACTACCTTCCATAATGACAAGGCTACCATCCATTGGAGTAACAAAAATCTCGAAAACAGACAACCTTCCATAATGACAAGGCTAACATCCATTGGAGTAACAAAAATATCGACAACAGACAAACTTCCTTAATGATAATGCTACCACCCATTGGAGTAACAAAAATCTCAACAACAGACAAACTTTCATAATGATAATGCTACCATCCATTGGAGTAACAAAAATCTAGACAATAGACTACCTTCCATAATGACAAGGCTACCATCCATTGGAGTAACAAAAATATGAACAACATACTACCTTCCATAGTTACAAGGCTACCATCCATTGGAGTGACAGAAATCACAACGACATACTACCTTCCATAATGACAACGCTAGCATTCATTGGAGTAACAAAAATCTCGACAACAGACTACCTTCCATAATGCCAAGGCTACTATCCATTGGAGTGACAAAAACATCGACAACAGAATACGTTCCATAATGAAAAGGCTACAATCAATTAGAATAACAAAAATCTCAACAATAGACTACCATCCCTAATGACAAGGCTAACATCCATTGGAGTAACAAAAATCATGAAAACAGACTACCTTCCGTAATGACAAGGCTACCATCCATTGGAGTAACAAAAATATCGACAACAGACAACCTTCCATAATGATGATGCTACCATCCATTGGAGTAACAAAAATCTCGACAATAGACTACCTACCATAATGATAAGGCTACCATCCATTGGAGTAACAAAAATATGAACAACAAACTACCTTCCATAATGACTAGGCTACCATCCATTGGAGTAACAAAAATCTCGAAAACAGACTACCTTCCATAATGACAAGGCTACCATCCATTAAAGTAACAAAAATATCGAAAATAGACTACCTTCCATAATGACAAGGCTACCATCCATTGGAGTAACAAAAATATCGACAACAGATAAACTTCCATAATGATAATGCTACCATCCATTGGAGTAACAAAAATCTCGACAACATACAACCTTCCATAATGACAATGCTACGATCCATTGAAGTAACAAATATCTCGAAAATGGACTACCTTCCATAATGACAAGGCTACCATCCATTGGAGTAACAAAAATCTCGAGAACAGACAACCTTCTATAATGATAATGCTACCATCCATTGGAGTAACAAAAATCTCGACAATAGACTACCTTCCATAATGACAAGGCTACCATCAATTGGAGTAACAAAAATATGAACAACAGACTACCTTCCATAGTTACAAGGATACCATCCATTGGAGTGAAAGAAATCACAACGACATACTACCTTCAATAATGACAACGTTAGTCAACTGGAGTAACAAAAATCTCGACAACAGACTACCTTCCATAATGAAAAGGCTACCAATCATTGGAATAACCAAAATCTAGACAACAGACTACCATCCATAATGACAAGGCTACCATCCATTGGAGTAACAAAAATCTCGAAAACAGACAACCTTCCGTAATGACAAGGCTACCATCCATTGGAGTAACAAAAATCTCGACAACAGACAACCTTCCTGTGATCGGTGGATCTGGAACTGACTGTTTAATGTTGTTTCGCGAAATGTCGCGGATGCAAGAGTCGCCACCGTCTTTTATTTTCTCCAAATGGAAAGGACAAAAGCACAGAAAAATTCCTTATAGAGATTGCTCTCGGTTCGGGAGGTAGATTATAAAAAGGGAAGGTGTTAGCACCCTTTCTATCCATGGTTATCCATGGGCTCTTAGATACTTGCTCATTGTGTTTTCAAAATGGTTTGTTTGCTTTTCAACTGTGGGTTTTAAAAAGTTTCTTTGAAAATTCCAGTTCGACTCTTGTATCGGTCCTCAAGAGTGTTTGAAAAAATGCTTTCGAAAGCTTTTTGAAAAGGTGTCGGTGTGAAAAGTATTCTTTTGATTTGTTTTGAAATTAGTCTGTGTAAATGTCCTTTAAAGTAGTGCCATCCCACCATTGAGAGGTAGGTAGCACCACCGTTGGAGGTGTTCGGGTCAATTCGAAGTTCGGGACATGGTGATCACCAGAGCAATGGGAAGACACCTTAGAAGCTACCCTCATGCCAGGTTCCCGGATCATGAGGACTTACTAAAACATCCTCTACTCGACGATCACCTTTCGAGAGGCAAGGAAACAGTGAGGCGTACCCTAGGGGTGGTGTGTGATTTGTGTGTCAGGTTCATTTATTTTATCTTGTTCATGTCATGGGTGATCTAAGCGTTTGTTTTTATTTATTGTCATTCATTCTTGCATGTATTTGTTAACAGTTAAAAATTTGCGAGAAAGATAAAAGTTCTAAAGTTATTACAAAAGGCGCGGGTCCACATCGCCAAAGATTCCAGAACCCGATTTGACAGAAAAATAAAGAAAGTAAAGTAAAGTGCGAGAAAGTATGAAATTACACGGCTTTGGGAGAAGTACATAAATAATTAAAAGAAAAAGAAATAAATACGCGATTTGAATTAAGATTGGAAACGAGGGCGTTGGACCCTTTTTAATGAGATTAGATTAAATTATTAAATTAAAGAAAAAGAAATTATTTTTGGTTTCTGGTATTTAGGAGAATTTAATGCAATTAAAACCTAATTCTACAATTTTTATTTTATTATGAAAACATATTAAAGTTTAACCTAAAATTAACCCTAATTAATTAATGCGATTTGATTCATAAAAATAAATAGTTAATTATTAGTGAAAAGAAAAGAAAAAGGATAAAAATTAATTAAAACTAATTCTACCAATTTTAAATTATTTAAGAAAATGTTAAGATTTAAACCTAAATTAGAACTAAAATCAATTAAAGTTATTTATTTACAAAAGTGATATTTAAATTAAAAAAAACTTATTTTTTTGTCTTTTCTGATTTTTTGGTGTTTTTTATATTATTGTGAAAATATTTAAATTAAAAAAACTAATTAATTGAATCAAAATAAATAATAAAAAAAATAATGGAAATAATATTGCAAACCTAGGGGGGTGTCTGTCCCCAAATTGGAGGCTTTAGTCAGTAATTCAGGCCCATTTACCCTTTGGCCTCTTTGACTTTTTCACTAGCGTGCCCAGGCGTTGACTCACGTTCACCATGTTCCTTCAATTGTGACCCTTTGAGGGATCTTGGTGTGTGCGTGGCACGTTGGAAATTGTGGGTGTATGGTATTCCTTAACGCTGAACCTGCACAGAATGATAATTGAAAAAATAATATTGGAAAGGGTGGGGGACCTGGGGCTCGAACCCAGGTCCTGATGATTACCAGCCTTACGCCTTACCACTGAGCTATTCAACGCGCTTTTATTATACAATATGAAACAAATAATATAACATAAATACAATGGTCAATGGGAAAGTTAGCGCGAAATTCAAATAGACCAATCACTGAGTGCCACTGAGTCATCTTCTTCGTCCCTGTGTTTCATTTGAAAAACAAAAAAATGACCAAATACAAAAACTAGCGATTAGAGATTCTTGGCTCATAAATTAGGCGCGAGATATGGAATTGATTGGCCATGGTCTTCTAGTTCTAATGGTCCAAGCCTCATGTCCCAATTTTTCCTGAACTGGGAAACCCTAATTCACAGTTTTGAAAACCCTAGGTCTTGTTCATGGCGAAATCGCGTGTAGTGCACAAAAACACAATTAAATTATATAGTTAGCATCAGAATCATATAATGAACACAAATCAAGCATCAAAAATTATGAAAACTGCATGAGTCGAGATGCAAGAGTGTCAAATATTTTATGTACAGGGTGAGATCGTTCTCACGTATCTTTGTGTCAAAGCTTATGGTTTTGATCTGTATATGTTCCTTGAAGCCTCAAGAACACGATGGAATCAGTGTTGTGGCTTGAATCGACCTAGAAATTGGTTTTTAGATTTGAGTTTTTTTGAGAAAATTCAAGTTTGTTCTTGGCCTTTTTTGCGCAGCTGGGAGCTTGTTCTGAATAGGGTTGGCATATGTATATATGTATGAATGATTTAGGTCAAAGAAAACAACCAAAAACCTTGGCATTCATGACTTTTAAGATTTGATTTTCAAAGATCTTTTCAAATATTTTTTCATGCTATTTTGGCTTCAATCATATCCAATCACTTCAATTCCTTCCATATTTGATTGTACACGAAATATTGATCCTATTTTATGCACAAAGAGATTCAAAAGATTAGGTTTAGTATTTTTCATGTATTTTATTTAATTAAATGAATTATTAATAATAAAAAATCCAAATAAATAAATAAAAAATGATAAAAACTTCCCTTTGGGCCAAATGGTCGTGCACATGCCTTGGATGATGAATTGTGGAAGAAAAAGAGGCCCATTAGCAATTTTAGGTCATTTGAAGCAATGTTGACTTTTCAAAATATCCAAAAATTTCCCAACTTCTACAACGCATAACTTGCTCAATTTGTAATCTTTGCTCATGTTCTAGGACATTTTGGAAAGGTCTTTGAGTCCTCTAACCAATGTCTTTGGTCCCATGTCATTTTGATTTACCAATCTCAAGTGATGGCCTTTTACTTAAAGTCCCTTTTTGTTGACTTTTGGAAATGACCTATAATGTTGAAATTGATAACTTTTTGTGAGAGAATTTCTTGGACTTGAAGTGTGAAGAGGAGTTGTAGGAAATGTCTTCATCTTCAAAATGAGCTTTGGATGGAATTTTTCTGATAATCCATGTGGATGTTATGCCCTAGTCAAGTTACAGTTGACTTTTTCAACTGTCCAAATATGGAAACTTTTGCATCTTGATGATTTTTGAGCCAAGCTTTGAGAATCATGATCAAGCATTGATCAAATGATGTTTGTGGCTTCAAAATGATATGTTGACCAAAAATTTGAAATGTTGACTGTCAAATGACCATTTTTCCCCTACAGTTGACTGTAATGCAATTAGGGTTTTTGACTGTGCAATTTTGAGCTGTAAGTCTTGAAACTTGGTATGAGGATGCTTGACCATATTTTTAGGCATGTGGGACTTGATTGGACCCTTGGAAACTTCATTTACTTTGTCAGAACCAAAACCCTAATTTTGACTGTTTAGGAGGCCCTTGAACTGTGCAACCCTTGGGGAGATTTTGAAGCTTGACTTGGCAATTTCTTGAAGAATATGGGAGGGAAAATTTTGGGGTACAACAGTTGCCCCTGTTCAATCTTCTTAGACCTGAGGATGCAGATTGGCTGACGTGCCTTTCGTAATCCGAAGGTGGAAGATGATTGAACACTAGAGTGCCCAGAAATTTGCGCTCACATAATAGTAGTGTGATGGTGGAATGGGCTTATAGATGCCATTTGGAGATTGATGAATAGGATGATGGGCTTATAGATGCCATGCTAAGAGATGATGGAAGGTGGATGGGCTTATAGATGCCATCTGGGTGTTGATCGCGTAAGAGATTCCTTAGCGAGAACTTGCGTACCTGCAAAGGAAAAAACGATTACCTGACCTATTACAGGAGCTGGTCTTCAGATAGATGTGCAGGTGTGTCCTGACTTGTTACAGGAGCTGAATCTAGAGCTTCAAATGGTGATGAATGAACCAGGGATGGTTACTACCTCAACAGGAACGGTGAGAGAACCTTGGATGACTTTAACCTCAACAACAATCGTTGAGAACATCTTAGGATGATTACTACCTCCGCAGTATCGGGGAGAGAACCATACGCGACTACAACCTCAATAGCAATCATTGAGAAAACCTTGGATGGAATTATCATCTCCGCAGTATCGGGGAGAGAACCATAGGCGATTACAACCTCAATAGCAATCATTGAGAAAACCTTGGATGGAATTATCATCTCCGCAGTATCGGGGAGAGAACCATAGGCGATTACAACCTCAATAGCAATCATTGAGAAAACCTTGGATGGAATTATCATCTCCACAGTATCAGGGAGAGAACCATAGGCGATTACAACCTCAATAGCAATCATTGGGAAAACCTTGGATGGAATTATCATCTCCGCAGTATCGGGGAGAGAACCATAGGCGATTACAACCTCAATAACAATCATTGAGAAAACCTTGGATAACTTCTACTGAGTCTTCATCAGAAAAATCTGTTTGGGGTCGATTTAACTGGACTAGAGAAGGCCTAGGACTGGATAAGAAATCTTTGGAGTTGATTAACTGAACCGGTCTAGGTCTAGAAATGTCTTCAACTGGATAAGAAACAGGGAGATCTTGGGGTCGATCTGACTGAACCAGAGAAGGCCTTTGACTGGATAAGAAATCTTTGGAGTCGATTTAACTGAACCGGTCTAGGTCTTGAAATATGGCTGAGAACTTAACTGAATCTTTTCCTGAAAGGTAAAGGTCAGTCATATGCAATGCATGATATGAATCAAGCAATGATGTTCTCAACATAAATGAGATTTGTAAGATATGATGCGTATATGCATGCTGTAATGATGGATGTTTATGAATGTATCTTCGTTGTCTAGGAAAGTAAATCCTTGACGGGTGCCGGGAAGTCACTCCTGGGCTGATGTTGGCAAGTAGATCTTTTCTTCCGCTGGGGACGATAGTTGCGAGAATACCAGTAGGAGAAGATAACTCTGTTGGGGAATAAACTTGGCGAATGGAATATTCTGCGGGGAGAAAAGTACTCTGACAATCTTGCTAGGGAGCAATACTCTGTGGGGAGAGAGATACTTTGTTGAGTTGATGGTAACTTGCTGGGGATACGTTTGTTGTGTTGGAAGTGCTGATATACTTCGCTGGGGATAAGGAGACTTTGTCGAGGACGCTCTTTCCGTGGTTTTTGGCTGAGGATAACCCAGTTATATCCTGGTAAGGAAATAACTCTTTGAATAAAGCCGGGAGACGCGTTTGTGCTTTGCGAGGGATAAGCTTCCAGAATCTACTGGGGATAAGCTTACTGCCTGGGGAGGTGAATTCCAACTTTCCTGGGGAAACTGGATTGGACTCTCTTGGGGAAGTTTTGAATTGCATCGGGGAAGTGACTCCTTTGAATGTCTGGTATACCGCCGGGGAACAATCTTTAGACCAAGATTGCCGGGGATGCTTGTTAAGAATATATGCTGCTGGGGAATGTTGATATCTGCTGGAGGATACCCAACTTCCTTAAGATTTGATAACTTTGCTTGAGGAGAGTGTACTGACTTGCTGGCTCACTCTCTGGGGAATTAGGATATCTGATTATGTTCTTCGGCTGATCTTACCTTGATACCTTGGAGGACAGAACAATTAGATTACCTAGACAACTCTTTATTGCCCATGTTTCTAATGTTACATGTAATTAATCCTTTGTCTCGTATGCAAATATTCATGAGTTAGCAAATTATTGTCAATGCATATATCACAAATTGAACCTTGGACGTTCTTCGCAAAACAAAACAGAAAAAGGAAAAACAATTGGCAATTTTAACTGAAAAATATATTTGTATTGATTTTTGAATGGCCTATAAATAGGCGTTTGTGTACAAGAGGCTGACGTCCTAGTAAGAGAACGCCGCCGAACAAAAGAGTTTATACAAATTTTGTACAAGAGAAAATAAAACAGCTGTGTGAAATGAATGATCCACTGGGTTTCAACTCTGCTATTGCCTTTATAACTCCGAGCGTCTCATCACTTGATGACCTTGGTTGAAGATGAAGCTGACTGATCGATGCCGTCTGAACTTGATGTAGATACCGGATTCTGGATGCAAAGTGATCCAATGAGACATAGTATTACGCTTTATCCCTAACTTTTGCCTGGACCGCCGTTTCGGGTTTTCAGTCCACCGGGATACCCTTTTTTGCCCAAGCCGCCTTTTCAGGTTTTCGACTTGCCGGGTGTACAGATTTTTTTCATTTCATCCCTTCATTTTGCACAAACCCTTTTGGTTCGACGGGAAGCCCTAATTTTTGCCTAGGTATGTCAGCCTAGCGGGTCTTTTTTTCATGCGTAGTATCTTTTTACTATGTCTGCATTGGCGGGGTGAGGAAGGTCGTCACCATCCATGTTGGTTAGAATCATGGCTCCTCCTGAGAACACATGCTTAACCACAAATGGCCCTTCGTACGTAGGGGTCCATTTGCCCCTTGGATCACTCTGAGGAAGGATGATTCGCTTGATTACCAGATCCCCAACTTGATATTCCTGTGGTCTGACCTTTTTGTTAAATGCCCTGATCATCCGTTTCTGATACGTCTGACCATGGCAGATAGCAGCAAGTCTCTTTTCATCAATAAGGTTTAATTGATCAAGTCATGTCTGGATCCAATCATCTTCGTTCAGATTTGCATCCTTCATTATCCGGAGAGAGGGTATTTGCACTTCGATCGATAAGACTGCCTCCATACCATAAACCAAAGAGAAAGGAGTTGCCCCGGTTGACGTCCTGGCTGAGGTACGGTACCCATGTAGAGCGAACGGTAACATCTCGTGCCAATCTTTGTAAGTCACTGTCATCTTCTGCACGATTTTCTTGATATTTTTATTTGCTGCTTCTATAACCCCATTCATCTTCGGTCTGTAAGGAGAAGAATTGTGGTGCTGTATTTTGAACTGCTCGCAGAGCTCAGTGATCATCTTATTATTCAGGTTGGTACCGTTGTCTGTAATGATCCTCTCTGGGACGCCGTACCGACAGATCAGATTATGCCGAATGAACCGTGCCACAACAGTCTTGGTTACCGTAGCGTAGGAAGCTGCTTCAACCCACTTTGTAAAATAATCAATCGCCACTAGGATGAAGCGATGCCCATTAGATGCCATAGGTTTAATCTCACCGATCATGTCTATGCCCCACATTGTAAACGGCCAAGGCGCAGTCAGAACATTCAGAGGAACTGGGGGAACATGCACCTTGTCTGCATAAATCTGGCACTTATGGCATGTCCTGGAATGTTTGTAGCAGTCAGCTTCCATTGTGGACCAGAAATACCCTGCCCGAAGGATCTTCTTAGCCATAGTGTGTCCACTGGAATGTGTACCAAAGGTCCCCTCATGTAGCTCTTCCATGATCCTTTCTGCTTCAGTCTTATCCACACAACGCAGTAAGGTTGAATCATGGTTTCTCTTGTACAAGATGCCGTTGCTAAGGAAGAACTTTGCTGCGAACCTTCTCAGAAACTTCTTATCATTGATAGAGGCACCTTCAGGATACTCCTGAGCTTCCAGATATCTTTTCACCTCATGGTACCAAGGCTTCTCAGTCACCAATTCAGTCTCGAGATCACAACAGTATGCCGGTTCGTCCAGTTTCCATATAATGATCCGGGAAGCCTCATTATCCCATTTGACCTTGAACATAGAAGACATTGTAGCTAACGCGTCCGCCAGCTGATTCTCTTCTCTCGGAAAGTGTTCAAAGGTTATCTTCGTGAAGTGGGGGATCAAGGTCAACACACATTCTCTGTAAGGAATAAGATTTGGATGTTTCGTATCCCACTCTCCTTTCATCTGATTGATCACAAGAGTGGAATCTCCAAAGACACTCAGAAACTTGATCCTTAGGTCGATCGCAGCTTGAAGACCCATGATGCACGCCTCATACTCCGCCATGTTGTTGGTACAGTTGAAACATAGCCGGGCAGTGAGTGGAGTATGAGTGCCTTGAGGTGATATGATTATGGCGCCGATACCGTTACCCAAAGCGTTGGAGGCTCCATCAAAGTGCATAGACCATCGGTATCCTTCCTCAGGTCCTTCATTCGGTCCAGGTACTTCACAATCAGTCACTATCATGATACTTTCATCTGGAAACTCGAAGTTCATTGACTGATAGTCATCTACTGCCTGATGTGCCAAGTGGTCTGCCAATACACTTCCCTTGATGGCTTTCTGGGTCGTGTACTGAATGTCGTATTCTGTCAAGATCATTTGCCATCTTGCAATTCTCCCAGACAGAGCAGGCTTTTCGAATATGTACTTTATAGGATCCATCTTTGAGATCAACAAGGTGGTGTGAGTCAGCATATACTGTTTCAGCCGGCGAGCAGCCCATACCAAAGCGCAGCAAGTTTTCTCAAGCAGTGAGTATCGGGTCTCACAGTCGGTAAACTTTTTGCTGAGGTAATAAATGGCATGCTCTTTTCGGCCAGACTCGTCATGCTGCCCCATCACACACCCCATTGAGTTGTCAAGCACTGTTAGATATAGTATCAGAGGTCTCCCTTCAACCGGTGGCATGAGGATGGGTGGTTCTTGGAGATACTCTTTGATTCTGTCGAAAGCAGCCTGACATTCATCGTTCCAACGTACTACCTGATCTTTCTTCAGCAGCTTGAAGATTGGTTCACAGGTAGCAGTCAGGTGTGAGATGAACCGAGCAATGTAATTCAGGCGTCCTAAAAAGCCTCTGACTTCCTTCTCTGTCTTAGGAACTGGCATCTCTTGAATAGCTTTAACCTTGGCAGGGTCCACTTGAATGCCCTTTTCACTTACCACGAAGCCCAGCAACTTCCCAGATCTAACCCCGAAGGTGCACTTGTTCGGGTTCAACCTCAGCTTGTACAGTTTCAACTGGTCAAACAACTTCTGCAGATGATCTAGGTGCTCTTCCTCAGTCTGGGACCTTGCGATCATGTCGTCAACATACACTTCTATCTCATGATGGATCATGTCATGAAATAAAGCAACCATGGCACGTTGGTAGGTTGCCCCAGCGTTCTTCAACCCGAATGGAATGACCTTGTAGCAGAAGGTGCCCCACTGAGTAACAAAGGTAGTCTTCTCCATGTCTTCAGCTGCCATCTTGATCTGATTGTAACCTGAAAAGCCATCCATGAAAGAGAACACCTTATGCTGAGCAGTATTATCCACCAGGACGTCAATGTGAGGTAAAGGGAAGTCATCTTTGGGGCTGGCCCTATTCAGATCTCTGTAATCAACACACATTCTGACCTTTCCATCCTTCTTTGGTACCGGCACCACATTAGCAACCCACTGAGGGTAAGAAGTCACTGCAAGAAACCCGGCATCAAACTGTTTCATAACCTCGGCTTTAATCTTTTCAGACATTTCTGGACGCATACGTCGGACCTTTTGCTTAACCGGAGGGCAGTCTTCCTTAGTAGGCAAGTGATGAACCACAATATCGGTATCCAACCCGGGCATGTCTTCGTAGGTCCAGGCAAAGATCTCCATATAATCATGTAGAATCTTATTCAACCGTTGCTTCACGCTGAGCTCTAGGTTGGCACCAATCTTTACCTCTTTCCTGTCTGCCTCAGTACCCAAGTTTATTATTTCCACTGGCTCTTCATGTGGTTGAATTGCCCTCTCTTCCTGAAGCAACAGTCTTGCAAGCTCGCCAGGCACTTCGCAATCATCTTCACCTTCGTCTTCGGCTAAGTTGATCGGATTTTCGAAGTCATAATTGGCAGTAGCAGAGTCGTTACCAGTGAGATCCAGAGTGGATTGAAACCTGTATGAGTGAGTGTGTGTGTAAATACAACTGTTTTGAAATATGTATAAAGGAAGGAAAGACAGAAAAGGAGCATAAGATTTGAAATGCGAGAAAACGTCCAATATTTTCATTTATGATATATGAAATGACAATTTATATGCCCTCACAAATAAAACCACGGTGCCTCGGGTAAGACACCGGGCCATATAGTTCAATTTATTGTTTATTACAAATAACAAAACAAAGAAGTTTATTACTGCGTAACAAAGGTAACAGGAGTATGGTCTTTGGCAATCCAATTGGTCAATCCGCCTTCAGTCGTCGGATAGATCCAGCTATTGAACTCAGTTTCGTCCACTTCATTGTCCTCCCCAACAGCATTCACTCCTGGATTTGTGATGAGCACAGGAGGTCTTCTGGTCTTCGCCTTCCGCATAGCTTTCTGACCCTCTGCAGTAAAAACCAGCCCAAATTTGTCAGTTTTCTGTGTAAAGTCGGGAAGCCTGCCCCAGTTAGTACATTCACCTTTCTGAACCACAGCCCGGGCATCCTTTAGGGAAGCCATCTTCAAAGGAACATTCTCTTCGACTGCTGTTTCTGCTGCTGCTGAAATTGGAAGCACCTCCTCGAAATGCTGAAAGGGGGTTTCAATAAACTCCCCGTCCATCTCAATGTATCTGAAGGAATTCAAATGGCTTACCATATACTCCTCCTCTCCTTGTACAGTGACGATTTTCCCTCTGACAGGGTACTTCAGCTTCAGGTGCAAGGTAGAGGTCACTGCCCCAGCTTTATGGTTCCAAGGTCGACCCAGTAGACAAGAGTACGATGGACGGATATCCATCACATAAAAAGTAGAGTCAAACACCTGAGAGCCCACACGAATAGGAATGTCAACCTCTCCATGAACCATCCTCTTGGAACCGTCAAAAGCTCTGACGATGATATTGCTGGGTTTCAGTTCCAGGCCTTCACAATCCAAACGGTCTAAAGCCTTCTTTGGTAGAACATTCAAGGAGGAACCAGTATCCACCAATACATGTGCTTGAGTAGTGCCCCTACATTCGATAGAGACATGCAGGGCATCATTGTGGTCCCTTCCCTTCGCAGTCAGGTCAGCATCTGAGAAACCCAAGCCATTGTCTGCCGTCAGATTTGCTACGCAATCAGTGAATTGAACTGCAGATGTTTCCTGTGGCACATGGGCCATCTTGAGAAATGAGATTAGGGCCTTAGCATGGGCCTCGGAGCATAGCAATAAGGAGAGCATGGAGATCTTGGAGGGCGTGTGCCCCAGCTATTCCACAACATTAAAGTCACTCTTTTTTATTATCTTTAGAATCTCCTCCATTTCTTGTTGGGAGGCCTCAGCATTTATAGGTATCGGTGCCTCCATCCGGGCAGGCTCATCTTCAATTCCTTTGCCCCGAGCATTAGATGACTCGGCAGCAGGGGAAACAACTTGGTCAGCAACAGGAACAGGTACACTTGTAGGTGTTATAAGGAGGGGTCTTCGAGTAGCGGGAGGTGCAATGTCAGGCGAGAAGAGCCTGCCACTGTGGGTGACCTTGGCTGGACCTGTGATATCGCAGATACTGGCGCCAGTGTTGAATTCTTGTTTGATCCCATTCACATATACATCTGCCCCATAGTGCCAGGGGACGGCCTTATCGGATACGTAGGGAAGAGGCCCCGGAACAGTAATAACCACAGGTGTAACAGTCATGATTTGAACAGGCTTCTTCGGGAGAGCCTTGATTGGATTATTGAAGATGGTAACCACATAAACTTCTTCTACCGGGACCAACTGAACAACAGACTTCTTAAACAGAATCTCCTTGCTATCCATTAGGCTTTGGATGCCTAACTTCAGCAAGGGACAACCAGATAGGGAAACAGCACAGAACAGGCAACCCTCACTGCAACCCGGAAATAAACCGGCCAGCAGCAGGTTCCTCTTGACAGTCTTCAGAGGAGTAGCTAGATCATCCACAGAAACAGCGTACACTTCTTCATCAACAGCATTTACCCCATGTTGAGGCATAGGAGCAGTCACCACATTCGGCCTCTCAGGCGCTTCGAACTGTATCTCCTTTGCGTCGATAAGGTCTTGCACCTTATTCCTTAATGCCCAACAGTCATCAGTGGAATGCCCCGGGCTATCAGAATGGTACGCACAACGGGCATTTAGATTGTATTTCGGAGAGGCAGTGTTTACACCTTTGGGTGCCTCTCTAACAGTCACTAGATTGGTGGATAGCAACTGTGGCAAGATCTGCGATAAGGTCATGCTCAAACGGGTAAACTCTCTCTGGGGTCTTTCAGCCCTTTGAGGATTGGTTGGCCGAGGAGCGGCAGCAGGCTTGGCAATCATTACCGCACTGACAGATTGGCGGCGCTCAGATTTCTCTGGTCTCCGGGAGCCATATACAGCACTAGCCTCCTTTTTGAAGGGTTTCTTCTCAGAACTAGACGATGCACCCTTCGGAATCTTTCCAGACTTCAACCCAGCCTCAATTCTCTCTCCAGTCAGAATCAGATCAGTGAACCCTGCAGACGAATTCCCGATAAGATGGTTGAAAAATGGCCCAGATAGGGTCCCCAAGAACATGTCTACTAACTCCCGATCAGTCAACGGAGGCTGCACCCTGCCAGCCAGATCCCTCCACTTCTGAGCGTACTCCTTAAAACCTTCACTTGAACCTAACGACATACCCTGGAGTTGGGTACATGTAGGGGCAAGGTCGGCATTATATTGATACTGCTTATAGAAAGTAGTAGCCAACTCCTCCCAGTTACGAACCTTGGTCCCATCCAGCTGATAGAACAATTCGAGATGAGTCCCTGAAAGACTCTCCTGGAAGAAGTGGATCCACAAATTCTTATCCACTGAGTACGGTTGAATCTTCCGAACATAGGACCTGAGATGTAGCTTGGGACAAGACGCCCCGTCGTACTTAGTGAAAGATGGTGCTTTGAATTTACGAGGAATGATTACCCCAGTAGACAAACCCAAATCTCCAAAATCAAGCCCAGGTACCTGTTGGATCTCCATAACATTCAACCTGTCTTCCAACTGCTTGTAACGGTCTTCTGCCGAAGGATATTGCTCTTCATCAAAATCAGTCTCGTTGTCGGAGACTACCGGACTAGGACCTTTTTCCGCTTGGGGAGTACTCTTGCCAATAGAAGAACCAGCCTCTTCATTCTGCAGAGTATTGCCAAACCTTCGGCCCGAGTTGAACAGAACAGTTCTTCTCTTCTTCTTCTTTTCCTTCTTCAGGAGCAGAGCTTTCAGCTCTTCTTGGCCCTGAGCCAAACCCATGATTAATTCCTGAAATTGCGCATTCTGCGCCTGAAGAGCCTTGATGGACATCTCAGTTGATGACGAGTCGGGATTCATGGTGCTGAAATAAACAGCGAAGAACGGTAAGCAACCTGAAAAGAAGAAAACCTGCTATGCACATGATGAATGGAATGCGTATGATTTATGTTTTCAAAGACAATCGGGAATCAACTTTGTAAACAAAAAGGAACACACTTCATTAGATTCAACATTGAAATTGGAATTATTCAACAGGTTGCCCTTAGGCGTTACATGAAAGGAAATACTGAAAAGGGAAATAAAGTTGTAAAAGAACATCCAGAGCTCCTTATTGATCCCATGGTCTCCTCTTCTCAGTACGGATGTAGGCATTCAGAGCTCTCTCATTCTCCAACTGCTTTGTCAGCTTCAGGATCTTTAATTCCTGCTCGTTGAACTTTTCCCGGTAAGAATCCTGTTCTTCTCGCAGTTGCGACCAAGATCTCTTCAATGTCTCATAATCAGTAGGTATCTGAGGAGGAAGGACAGTTGGAGGAACACCATCTTTGTCAGGACACTCAAGAATGACGGGTCTAACAGCTTCATACGGCATACCTAACTTCTGAGCACGGATGCGAACCCATTTGTAGTAGGCTTCCATAGGTAAAGAAGTCTTTGGCCCCAACTCCTGTGGGTCAGCTTTATGAACTTTGTCCCAAGCCTTGATGAACCTATGACGCAGCTCGTCGCTATCCACCTGAAACTCAAAACTGATGTGAGGCACCAACATCTCATTGGGCCCTGCTCTTCTTGCTCTTCCAAACTGACGGAGTGCTAGACATGGATTGTAAGAGATTCCTCCTTTGGTACCAATCAGAGGAACATTAGGGTATTCGCTGCATCGATCAATGACAGCTATCTCATCCAAACCTCTGCAAGTCTAAATGATGTCTTTATCGGTAAGAGACATTAACTTATGAGCCCAACCTCTTCCTTCTTGGTTCTTCAGCACGAACTTAGGGAGGTGCGAAATAAACCACCTCACCAACAAAGGGATACAACACCATAGGGTTCCTCGTCTTCGGGTAGTACGAGTATGAAGTTGTTGCAAGATGTCACCCAAGAGAGTGGGCACGGGATTCTGAGACATAAAGATCCTTATGGCAGTGACATTGATGAAGTTGTCAGGATTAGGAAACAAGACTAGCCCATAGATTAAGAGAGCCAAGATGTCTTCGTAATGACAAGGCTACCATCCATTTGAGTAACAAAAATCTCGACAACAGACAACCTTCCATAATGATAATGCTACCATCCATTGGAGTAACAAAAATCTCGACAATAGACTACCTACCATAATGACAAGGCTACCATCCATTGGAGTAACAAAAATATAAACAACAGACTACCTTCCATAATTACAAGGCTACCATCCATTGGAGTAACAAAAATCTCAAAAAAAAACTACCTTCCATAATGACAAGGCTACCATCCATTGGAGTAACAAAATTCTCGAAAACAGACTACCTTACATAATGGCAAGGCTACCATCCATTCGAGTAACAAAAATCTCGACAACAGACACCTTCCATAATGATAATGCTACCATCCATTGCAGTAACAAAAATATCGACAATAGACTACCTTCCATAATGACGAGGCTACCATCCATTGGAGTAACCAAAATATAAAAAACAAACTACCTTCCATAGTGACAAGGCTAACATCCATTGGAGTAACAGAAATCACAACGACATACTACCTTCCATAATGACAACGGTAGCATCCATTGGAGTAACAAAAATCTCGACAACAGACTACCTTCCATAATGACAGGGCTACCATTCATTGGAATAACAAAAATCTAGACAACATACTACTTTCCATAATAACAATGCTACTATCCATTGGAGTAACAAAAACATCGACAACAGAATACGTTCCCTAATGAAAAGGCTACAATCCATTGGAATTACAAAAATCTTGACAACAGAGTACCATCCATAATGACAAGGCTACCATCCATTGGAGTAACAAAAATCTCGAAAACAGACTACCTTCCGTAATGACAAGGCTACCATCCATTGGAGTAACAAAAATCACGACAATAGACTACCATCCATAATGACAATGATACCATCCATTGGAGTAACAAAAATCTCGACAATAGACTACCTTCCATAATGACAAAGCTACCATCTATTGGAGTAACAAAAATCTCGAAAATAGACTACCTTTCTTAATGACAAGGCAACCATCTATTTGAGTAACAAAAAACTCGACAACAGACAACCTTCCATAATGATAATGCTACCATCCATTGGAGTAACAAAAATCTCGACAATAGACTACCTACCATAATGACAAGGCTACCATCCATTGGAGTAACAAAAATATGAACAACAGACTACCTTCCATAATGACAAGGCTACCATCCATTAAAGTAACAAAAATATCAAAAACAAACTACCTTCCATAATGACAAGGCTACCATCCATTGGAGTAACAAAAATCTCGAAAACAGACTACCTTACATAATGGCAAGGCTACCATCCATTGGAGTAACAAAAATCTCGACAACAGACACCTTCCATAATGATAATGCTACCATCCATTGGAGTAACAAAAATATCGACAATAGACTACCTTCCATAATGACGAGGCTACCATCCATTGGAGTAACCAAAATATAAACAACAGACTACCTTCCATAGTGACAAGGCTACCATCCATTGGAGTAACAGAAATCCCAAGGACATACTACCTTCCATAATGACAGGGCTACCATTCATTGGAATAAATAAAAATCTAGACAACAGACTACTTTCCATAATGACAAGGCTACCATGCATTGGAGTAACAAAAATCTCAAAAACAGACTACCTTTTGTAATGACAAGGCTACCATCCATTGGAGTAACAATAATCTCGACAACAGACAACCTTCCATTATGATAATGCTACCATCCATTGGAGTAACAAAAATCTCGACAATAGACTACCTACCATAATGGCAAGTCTACCATCCATTGGAGTAACAAAAATATGAACAACATACTACCTTCCATAATGACAAGGCAACCATCCATTGGAGTAACAAAAATCTCGAAAACAGACTACCTTCCATAATGACAAGGCTACCATCCATTAAAGTAACAAAAATATAGAAAATAGACTACCTTCCATATTGACAAGGCTACCAACCATTGGAGTAAGAAAAATCTCGACAACAAATGAACTTCCATAATGATAATGCTACAATCCATTGGAGTAACAAAAATCTCGACAACAGACTACCTTCCATAATGACAAGGCTACCATCCAATGGAATAACAAAAATATGAACAACAGGCTACCTTCCATAGTGACAAGGCTACAATCCATTGGAGTGACAGAAATCAAGACGACATACTACCTTCCAAAATGACAACGCTAGCATCCATTGGAGTAACAAAAATCTCGACAATAGACTACCTTCCATAATGACAAGGCTACCATCCATTGGAATAACAAAAAGCTCGACAACAAACTACCTTTCATAATGACAAGGCTACCATCCATTGGAGTAACGAAAACATCGACAACAGAATACGTTCCATAATGACAATGATACAATCCATTGGAATAACAAAAATGACGACAATAGACAACCTTCCATAATGATAATGCGACCATCCATTGGAGTAACAAAAATCTCGACAACAGACTACCTTCCATAATGACAAGGCTACCATCAATTGGAGTAACAAAAATATGAACAACAGACTAACTTCCATAATGACAAGGCTACAATCCATTGGAGTAACAAAAATCTCGAAAATAGACTACCTTCCAAAATGACAAGGCTACCATCCATTGAATTAACAAAAAACTCGAAAACAGACTACCTTCCATAATGACAAGGCTACCATCCATTGGAGTAACCAAAATATAAACAACAGACTACCTTCCATAGTGACAAGGCTACCATCCATTGGAGTAACAGAAATCCCAAGGACATACTACCTTCCATAATGACAGGGCTACCATTCATTGGAATAAATAAAAATCTAGACAACAAACTACTTTCCATAATGACAAGGCTACCATGCATTGGAGTAACAAAAATCTCAAAAACAGACTACCTTTTGTAATGACAAGGCTACCATCCATTGGAGTAACAATAATCTCGACAACAGACAACCTTCCATTATGATAATGCTACCATCCATTGGAGTAACAAAAATCTCGACAATAGACTACCTACCATAATGGCAAGGCTACCATCCATTGGAGTAACAAAAATATGAACAACATACTACCTTCCATAATGACAAGGCAACCATCCATTGGAGTAACAAAAATCTCGAAAACAGACTACCTTCCATAATGACAAGGCTACCATCCATTAAAGTAACAAAAATATAGAAAATAGACTACCTTCCATATTGACAAGGCTACCAACCATTGGAGTAAGAAAAATCTCGACAACAAATGAACTTCCATAATGATAATGCTACAATCCATTGGAGTAACAAAAATCTCGACAACAGACTACCTTCCATAATGACAAGGCTACCATCCAATGGAATAACAAAAATATGAACAACAGGCTACCTTCCATAGTGACAAGGCTACAATCCATTGGAGTGACAGAAATGAAGACGACATACTACCTTCCAAAATGACAACGCTAGCATCCATTGGAATAACAAAAATGACGACAATAGACTACCATCCATAATGACAATGATACCATCCATTGGAGTAACAAAAATCTCGACAACAGACTACCTTCCATAATGACAAGGCTACCATCTATTGGAGTAACAAAAATCTCGAAAATAGACTACCTTTCGTAATGACAAGGCTACCATCCATTTGAGTAACAAAAATCTCAACAACAGACAACCTTCCATAATGATAATGCTACCATCCATTGTAGTAAAAAAAATCTCGACAATAGACTACCTACCATAATGACAAGGCTACCATCCATTGGAGTAACAAAAATATGAACAACAGACTACCTTCCATTATGACAAGGCTACCATCCATTGGAGTAACAAAAATCTCAAAAACAAACTACCTTTCATAATGACAAGGCAACCATCCATTGGAGTAACAAAAATCTCGAAAATAGACTACCTTCCATAATGACAAGGCTACCATCCATTGGAGTAAAAAAATTCTCGACAACAGACAACCTTCCATAATGATAATGCTACTATCCATTGGAGTAACAAAAGTCTCAACAATAGACTACCTTCCATAATGACAAGGCTACCATTCATTGGAGTAACAAAAATATGAACAACAGACTACCTTCCATAGTTACAAGGCTACCGTCCATTGGAGTAACAAAAATCTCGAAAACAGACTACCTTCCATAGTGACAAGGCTACCATCCATTGGAGTGACAGAAATCACAACGACATACTACCTTCCAAAATGACAACGCTAGCATCCATTGGAGTAACAAAAATCTCGACAATAGACTACCTTCCATAATGACAAGGCTACCATCCATTGGAATAACAAAAATCTCGACAACAAACTACCTTTCATAATGACAAGGCTACCATCGATTGGAGTAACGAAAACATGGACAACAGAATACGTTCCATAATGACAATGATACAATCCATTAGAATAACAAAAATCTCGACAACAGACTACCATCCATAATGACAAGGCTACCATCCATTGGAGTAACAAAAATCTTGAAAACAGACTACCTTCCGTAATGACAAGGCTACCATCCATTGGAGTAACAAAAATCTCGACAACAGACAACCTTCCATAATGATAATGCTACCATCCATTGGAGTAACAAAAATCTCGACAATAGACTACCTACCATAATGACAAGGCTACCATCCATTGGAGTAACAAAAATATGAACAACAGACTACCTTCCATAATGACAAGGCTACCATCCATTGGAGTAACAAAAATCTCGAAAACAGACTACCTTCCGTAATGACAAGGCTACCATCCATTGGAGTAACAAAAATCTCGACAATAGACAACCTTCCATAATGATAATGCGACCATCCATTGGAGTAACAAAAATCTCGACAATAGACTACCTACCATAATGACAAGGCTACCATCAATTGGAGTAACAAAAATATGAACAACAGACTAACTTCCATAATGACAAGGCTACAATCCATTGGAGTAACAAAAATCTCGAAAATAGACTACCTTCCAAAATGACAAGGCTACCATCCATTGAATTAACAAAAAACTCGAAAACAGACTACCTTCCATAATGACAAGGCTACCATCCATTGGAGTAACAAAAATATAAACAACAGACTACCTTCCATAGTGACAAGGCTACCATCCATTGGAGTAACAAAAATCTGGACAACAGACAACCTTCCATAATGATAATGCTACCATCCATTGGAATAACATAAAATCTAGACAACAAACTACCTTCCATAATAACAAGGCTATTATCCATTGGAGTAACAAAAACATTGACAACAGAATACGTTCCATAATGAAAAGGCTACAATCCATTGGAATAACAAAAATCTCGACAACAGACTACCATCCATAATGATAAGGCTACCATCCATTGGAGAAACAAAAATCTCGAAAACAGACTACCTTCCGTAATGACAAGGCTACCATCCATTGTAGTAACAAAAATCTCGACAACAGACAGTCTTCCATAATGATAATGCTACCATCCATTGGAGTAAGAAAAATCTCGACAATAGACTACGTACCATAATGGCAAGGCTAGCATCCATTGGAGTAACAAAAATATAAACAACAGACTACCTTCCATAATTACAAGGCTACCATCCATTGGAGTAAAAAAAATCTTGAAAATAGACTACCTTCCAAAATGATAAGGCTACCATCCATTTTAAGTAACAAAAATCTCGAAAACAGACTACCTTCCATAATCTCAAGGCTACCATCCATTGGAGTAACAAAAATCTCGACAACAGACAACCTTCCATAATGATAATGCTACCATCCATTGGAGTAACAAAAATCTCGACAATAGACTACCTTCCATAATGACAAGGCTACCATCCATTGGAGTAACAAAAATATGAAAAACAGACTACCTTACATAGTGACAAGGCTACTATCCATTGGACTGACAGAAATCAAAACAACATACTACCTTCCAAAATGACAAAGCTAGGATCCATTGGAATAACAAAAATCTCGACAAAAACTACCTTTCATAATGACAAGGCTACCATCCATTGGAGTAACGAAAACATCGACAACAGAATACGTTCCATAATGACAATGATACAATCCAATGGAATAACAAAAATCTCGACAACAAACTACCATCCATATTGACAACGCTACCATCCATTGGAGTAACAAAAATCTCGAAAACAGACTACCTTCCGTAATGACAAGGCTACCATCCATTCGAGTAACAAAAATATCGACAACAGACAACCTTACATAATGATAATGCTACCATCCATTGGAGTAACAAAAATCTCGACAATAAACTACCTACCATAATGACAAGGCTACCATCCATTGGAGTAACAAAAATATGAACAACAGACTACCTTCCATAATGACAAGGCTACCATCCATTGGAGTAACAAAAATCTCGAAAACAGATTACCTTCAAAAATGACAAAGCTACCATCCATTGAAGTGACAAAAATCTCGAAAATAGACTACCTTCCATAATGACATGGCAACCATCCATTGGAGTAACAAAAATCTCGACAACAGACAACCTTCCATAATGATAATGCTATCATCCATTGGAGTAACAAAAATGTCGACAATAGACTACCTTCCATAATGACAGGGCTACCATCCATTGGAGTAACAAAAATATGAACAACAGACTACCTTCCATAGTTATAAGGCTACCATCCATTGGATTGACAGAAATCACAACGACATACTACCTTCCATAATGACAACGCTAGGATAAATTTTTTGTAAGAAAAATATCGACAACAGACTACCTTCCATAATAACAAGGCTACTATCCATTGGATTAACAAAAACATTGAAAACAGAATACTTTCCATAATGAAAAGGCTACAATCCATTGGAATAACAAAAATCTCGACAACAGACAACCTTCCATAATGATAATGCTACCATCCATTGGAGTAACAAAAATCTCGACAATAGACTACCTACCAAAATGACAAGGATACCATCCATTAGAGTAACAAAAATATGAACAACAAACTACCTTCCATAATGACAAGGCTACCATCCATTGGAGTAACAAAAATCTCGAAAATAGACTACCTTCCATAATGACAAGGCTAGCATCCATTGAAGTAACAAAAATCTCCAAAACAGACTACCTTCCATAATGACAAGGTTATCATCCATTGGAGTAACAAAAATCTCGACAACAGACAACCTTCCATAATGATAATGCTACCATCCATTGGAGTAACAAAAATCAATACAATAGACTACCTTCCATAATGACAAGGCTACCATCCATTGGAGTAACAAAAATATGAACAACAAACTACCTTCAATAGTTATAAGGCTACCATCCATTGGAGTGACAGAAATCACAACGACATACTACCATCCATAATGACAATGCTAGCATAAATTGGAGTAACAAAAATATCGACAACAAACTACGTTCCATAATGACAAGGCTACCATTCATTGGAATAACAAAAAACTAGACAACAGACTACCTTCCATAATAACAAGGCTACTATCCATTGGAGTAACAAAAACATCGAAAACAGAATACGTTCCATAATGAAAAGGCTACAATCCATTGGAATAACAAAAATCTCGACAACAGACTACCATCCATAATGACAACGCTACCATCCATTGGAGTAACAAAAATCTCGAAAACAAACTACATTCCGTAATGACAAGGCTACCATCCATTGGAGTAACAAAAATCTCGACAACAGACAACCTTCCATAATGATAATGCTACCATCCATTGGAGTAACAAAAATCTCGACAATAGACTACCTACCATAATGACAAGTCTACCATCCATTGGAGTAACAAAAATATTAACAACAAACTACCTTCCATAATGACAAGGCTACCATCCATTGGAGTAACAAAAATCTCGAAAACAAACTACCTTCCATAATGACAAGTCTAGCATCCATTGAAGTAAAAAAAATCTCCAAAACAGACTACCTTCCATAATGACAAGGTTACCATCCATTGGAGTAACAAAAATCTCGACAACAGATAACCTTCCATAATGATAATGCTACCATCCATTGGAGTAAAAAAAATCTCGACAATAGACTACCTTCCATAATGACAAGGCTACCATCCATTGGAGTAACAAAAATATGAACAAAAAACTACCTACCATAGTTACAAGGCTACCATCCACTGGAGTGACAGAAATCACAACGACATACTACCTTCCATGATGACAACGCTAGCATCCATTGGAGTAACAAAAATCTCGAAAATAGACTACCTTCCATAATGACAAGGCTACTATTCATTGGAATAACAAAAATCTAGACAACAGACTACCTTCCATAATAACAAGGCTACTATCCATTGGAGTAACAAAAACATCGAGAACATAATACGTTCCATAATAAAAAGGATACAATCCATTGGACGAACAAAAATCTCGACAACAGACTACCATCTATAATGACAAGGCTACCATCCATTGGAGTAACAAAAATCTCGAAAACAGACTACCTTCCGTAATTACAAGGCTACCATCCATTGGAGTAACAAAAATCTCGACAATAGACTACCTACCATAATGACAAGGATACCATCCATTAGAGTAACAAAAATATGAACAACAAACTACCTTCCATAATGACAAGGCTACCATCCATTGGAGTAACAAAAATATGAACAACAAACTACCTTCCATAATGACAAGGATACCATCCATTAGAGTAACAAAAATATGAACAACAAACTACCTTCCATAATGACAAGGCTAGCATCCATTAAAGTAACAAAAATCTCCAAAACAGACTACCTTCCATAATGACAAGGTTATCATCCATTGGAGTAACAAAAATCTCGACAACAGACAACCTTCCATAATGATAATGCTACCATCCATTGGAGTAACAAAAATCTCGACAATAGACTACCTTCCATAATGACAAGGCTACCATCCATTGGAGTAACAAAAATATGAACAACAAACTACCTTCAATAGTTATAAGGCTACCATCCATTGGAGTGACAGAAATCACAACGACATACTACCTTCCATAATGACAAGGCTACCATTCATTGGAATAACAAAAAACTAGACAACAAACTACCTTCCATAATAACAACGCTACTATCCATTGGAGTAACAAAAACATCGAAAACAGAATACGTTACATAATGAAAAGGCTACAATCCATTGGAATAACAAAAATCTCGAAAACAGACTACCACCCATAATGACAAGGCTACCATCCATTGGAGTAACAAAAATCTCGAAAACAAACTACATTCCGTAATGACAAGGCTACCATCCATTGGAGTAACAAAAATCTCGACAACAGACAACCTTCCATAATGATAATGCTACCATCCATTGGAGTAACAAAAATCTCGACAATAGACTACCTACCATAATGACAAGGATACCATCCATTAGAGTAACAAAAATATAAACAACAAACTACCTTCCATAATGACAAGGCTACCATCCATTGGAGTAACAAAAATCTCGAAAATAGACTACCTTCCATAATGACAAGGCTAGCATCCATTGAAGTAACAAAAATCTCCAAAACAGACTACCTTCCATAATGAAAAGGTTACCATCCATTGGAGTAACAAAAATCTCGACAACAGACAACCTTCCATAATGATAATGCTACCATCCATTGGAGTAACAAAAATATCGACAATAGACTACCTTCCATAATGACAAGGCTACCATCCATTGGAGTAACAAAAATATGAACAACAAACTACCTTCCATAGTTATAAGGCAACCATCCATTGGAGTAACAAAAATCTTGAAAATAGAATACCTTCCATAATGACAAGGCTAGCATCCATTGAAGTAACAAAAATCTCCAAAATAGACTATCTTCCATAATGACAAGGCTACCATCCATTGGAGTAACAAAAATATGAACAACAGACTACCTTCCATAGTTACAAGGCTACCATCCACTGGAGTGACAGAAATCACAACGACATACTACCTTCCATAATGACAACACTAGCATCCATTGGAGTAACAAAAATCTCGACAACAGACTACCTTCCATAATGACAAGGCTACTATTCATTGTAATAACAAAAATCTAGACAACAGACTACCTTCCATAATAACAAGGCTACTATCCATTGGAGTAACAAAAACATCGACAACAGAATACGTTGCATAATGAAAAGGCTACAATCCATTGGAATAACAAAAATCTCGACAACAGACTACCATCCATAATGAAAAGGCTACCATCCATTGGAGTAGCAAAAATCTCGAAAACAGACTACCTTCTGTAATGACAAGGCTACCGTCCATTGGAGTAACAAAAATCTCGACAACAGACAACCTTCCATAAAGATAATGGTACCATCCATTGGAGTAACAAAAATCTTGACAATAGACTATCTACCATAATGACAAGGCTACCATCCATTGGAGTAACAAAAATATGAACAACAAACTACCTTCCATAATGACAAGGCTACCATCCATTGGAGTAACAATAATCTCGAAAACAGACTACCTTCCATAATGACAAGGCTACCATCCATTAAAGTAACAAAAATCTCGAAAATAGACTACCTTCCATAATGACAAGGCTACCATCCATTGGAGTAACAAAAATATGAACAACAAACTACCTTCCATAATGACAAGGCTACCATCCATTGGAGTAACAATAATCTCGAAAACGGACTACCTTCCATAATGACAAGGCTACCATCCATTAAAGTAACAAAAATCTCGAAAACAGACTACCTTCCATAATGACAAGGCTACCATCCATTGGAGTAACAGAAATCTCGACAACAGACTAACTTCCATAATGATAATGCTATCATCCATTGGAGTAACAAAAATCTCAACCACAGACTACCTTCCATAATGACAAGGCTACCATCCATTGGAGTAACAAAAATCTCGACAATAGACTACCTACCATAATGACAAGGCTACCATCCATTGGAGTAACAAAAATATGAACAACAAACTACCTTCCATAATGACAAGGCTACCATCCATTGGAGTAACAAAAATCTCGACAACAGACAACCTTCCATAATGATAATGATACCATCCGTTGGAGTAACAAAAATCTCGACAATACACTACCTACCATAATGACAAGGCTACCATCCATTGGAGTAACAAAAATATGAACAACAGACTACCTTCCATAATGACAAGGCTACCATCCATTGGAGTAACAAAACTATCGAAAACAGACTACCTTCCAAAATAACAAGGCTACCATCCATTGAAGTAACAAAAATCTCAAAAACAGACTACCTTCCATAATGACAAGGCTACCATCCATTGGAGTAACAAAAATCTCGACAACAGACAACCTTCCATAATGTTAATGTTACCATCCATTGGAGTAACAAAAATCTCGACAATATACTACCTTCCATAATGACAAGGTTACCATCCATGGGAGTAACAAAAATATGAAAAACATTCTACCTTCAATAGTGACAAGGCTACCATCCATTGGATTGACAGAAATCACAATGACCTACTACCTTCCAAAATGACAATGCTAGCATCCATTGGAGTAACAAAAATCTCGACAATAGACTACCTTCCATAATGACAAGGCTACCATCCATTGGAATAACAAAAATCTCGACAACAAACTACCTTTCATAATGACAAGGCTACCATCCATTGGAGTAACGAAAACACCGACAACACAATACGTTCCATAATGACAATGATACAATCCATTGGAATAACAAAAATCTCGACAACTGACTACCATCCATTGGAGTAACAAAAATCTTGAAAATAGACTACCTTCCGTAATGACAAGGCTACCATCCATTGGAGTAACAAAAATCTCGACAACAGACAACCTTCCATAATGATAATGATACCATCCGTTGGAGTAACAAAAATCTCGACAATAGACTACCTACCATAATGACAAGGCTACCATCCATTGGAGTAACAAAAATATGAACAACAGACTACCTTCCATAATGACAAGGCTACCATCCATTGGAGTAACAAAAATCTCGAAAACAGACTACCTTCCAAAATGACAAGGCTACCATCCATTGAAGTAACAAAAATCTCGAAAATAGACTACCTTCCATAATGACAAGGATACCATCCATTGGAGTAACAAAAATCTCAACAACAGACAACCTTCCATAATGATAATGCTACCATCCAATGGAGTAACAAAAATCTCGACAATAGACTACCTTCCATAATGACAAGGCTACCATCCATTGGAGTAACAAAAATATGAACAACAAACTACCTTCCATAATGACAAGGCTACCATCCATTGGAGTAACAATAATCTCGAAAACAGACTACCTTCCATAATGACAAGGCTACCATCCATTAAAGTAACAAAAATCTCGAAAACAGACTACCTTCCATAATGACAAGGCTACCATCCATTAAAGTAACAAAAATCTCGAAAACAGACTACCTTCCATAATGACAAGGCTACTATCCATTGGAGTAACAGAAATCTCGACAACAGACTAACTTCCATAGTGATAATGCTATCATCCATTAGAGTAATAAAAATCTCAACCACAGACTACCTTCCATAATGACAAGGCTACCATCCATTGGAGTAACAAAAATCTCGACAATAGACTACCTACCATAATGACAAGGCTACCATCCATTGGAGTAACAAAAATATGAACAACAAACTACCATCCATAATGACAAGGCTACCATCCATTGGAGTAACAAAAATCTCGACAACAGACAACCTTCCATAATGATAATGATACCATCCGTTGGAGTAACAAAAATCTCGACAATACACTACCTACCATAATGACAAGGCTACCATCCATTGGAGTAACAAAAATATGAACAACAGACTACCTTCCATAATGACAAGGCTACCATCCATTGGAGTAACAAAACTATCGAAAACAGACTACCTTCCAAAATAACAAGGCTACCATCCATTGAAGTAACAAAAATCTCGAAAACAGACTACCTTCCATAATGACAAGTCTACCATCCATTGGAGTAACAAAAATCTCGACAATATACTACCTTCCATAATGACAAGGTTACCATCCATGGGAGTAACAAAAATATGAAAAACATTCTACCTTCAATAGTGACAAGGCTACCATCCATTGGATTGAGAGAAATCACAATGACCTACTACCTTCCAAAATGACAATGCTAGCATCCACTGGAGTAACAAAAATCTCGACAATAGACTACCTTCCATAATGACAAGGCTACCATCCATTGGAGTAACAAAAATCTCGACAACAAACTACCTTTCATAATGACAAGGCTACCATCCATTGGAGTAACGAAAACACCGACAACACAATACGTTCCATAATGACAATGATACAATCCAATGGAATAACAAAAATCTCGACAACTGACTACCATCCATTGGAGTAACAAAAATCTTGAAAATAGACTACCTTCCGTAATGACAAGGCTACCATCCATTGGAGTAACAAAAATCTCGACAACAGACAACCTTCCATAATGATAATGATACCATCCGTTGGAGTAACAAAAATCTCGACAATAGACTACCTACCATAATGACAAGGCTACCATCCATTGGAGTAACAAAAATATGAACAACAGACTACCTTCCATAATGACAAGGCTACCATCCATTGGAGTAACAAAAATCTCGAAAACAGACTACCTTCCAAAATGACAAGGCTACCATCCATTGAAGTAACAAAAATCTCGAAAATAGACTACCTTCCATAATGACAAGGCTACCATCCATTGGAGTAACAAAAATATGAACAACAAACTACCTTCCATAGTCACAAGGCTACCATCCATTGGAGTGATAGAAATCACAACGACATACTACCTTGCATAATGACAACGCTGGCATCAATTGGAGTAAGAAAAATATCAACAACAGACTACCTTCCATAATGACAAAGCTACCATTCATTGGAATAACAAAAATCTAGACAACAGACTACCTTCCATAATAACAAGGCTACTATCCATTGGAGTAACAAAAACATCGAAAACAGAATACATTCCATAATGAAAAGGCTACAATCCATTGGAATAACAAAAATCTCGACAACAGACTACCATCCATAATGACAAGGCTACCATCCTTTGGAGTAACAAAAATCTCGAAAACAGACTACCTTCCGTAATGACAAGGCTACCATCCATTGGAGTAACAAAAATCTCGACAACAGACAACCTTCCATAATGATAATGCTACCATCAATTGGAGTAACAAAAATCTCGACAATAGACTACCTACCATAATGACAAGGCTACCATCCATTGGAGTAACAAAAATATGAACAACAAACTACCATCCTTAATGACAAGGCTACAATCCATTGGAGTAACAAAAATCTCGAAAACAGACTACCTTCCATAATGACAAGGCTAGCATCCATTGAAGTAACAAAAATCTCCAAAATAGACTACCTTCAATAATGATAAGGCTACCATCCATTGGAGTAACAAAAATATGAACAACAGACTACCTTCCATAGTTACAAGGCTACCATCCACTGGAGTGACAGAAATCACAACGACATACTACTTTCCGTAATGACAACACTAGCATCCATTGGAGTAACAAAACTCTCGACAACAGACTACCTTCCATAATGACAAGGCTACTATTCATTGGAATAACAAAAATCTAGACAACAGACTACCTTCCATAATAACAAGGCTACTATCCATTGGAGTAACAAAAACATCGACAATAGAATACGTTCCATAATGAAAAGGCTACAATCCATTGGAATAACAAAAATCTCGACAACAGACTACCATCCATAATGACAAGGCTACCATCCATTGGAGTAACAAAAATCTCGAAAATAGACTACCTTCCGTAATGACAAGGCTACCGTCCATTGGAGTAACAAAAATCTCGACAACAGACAACCTTCCATAATGATAATGGTACCATCCATTGGAGTAACAAAAATCTCGACAATAGACTATCTACCATAATGACAAGGCTACCATCCATTGGAGTAACAAAAATATGAACAACAAACTACCTTCCATAATGACAAGGCTACCATCCATTGGAGTAACAATAATCTCGAAAACAGACTACCTTCCTTAATGACAAGGCTACCATCCATTAAAGTAACAAAAATCTCGAAAACAGACTACCTTCCATAATGACAAGGCTACCATCCATTAAAGTAACAAAAATCTCGAAAACAGACTACCTTCCATAAAGACAAGGCTACAATCCATTAAAGTAACAAAAATCTCGAAAACAGACTACCTTCCATAATGACAAGGCTACCATCCATTGGAGTAACAGAAATCTCGACAACAGACTAACTTCCATAATGATAATGCTATCATCCATTGGAGTAACAAAAATCTCAACAATAGACTACCTTCCATAATGACAAGGCTACCATCCATTGGAGTAACAAAAATCTCGACAATAGACTACCTACCATAATGACAAGGCTACCATCCATTGGAGTAAAAAATTATGAACAACAAACTACCTTCCATAATGACAAGGCTACCATCCATTGGAGTAACAATAATCTCGAAAACAGACTACCTTCCATAATGACAAGGCTACCATCCATTAAAGTAACAAAAATCTCGAAAACAGACTACCTTCCATAATGACAAGGCTACCATCGATTAAAGTAACAAAAATCTCGAAAACAGACTACCTTCCATAATGACAAGGCTACCATCCATTGGAGTAACAGAAATCTCGACAACAGACTAACTTCCATAATGATAATGCTATCATCCATTGGAGTAACAAAAATCTCAACAACAGACTACCATCCATAATGACAAGGCTACCATCCATTGGAGTAACAAAAATCTCGACAATAGACTACCTACCATAATGACAAGGCTACCATCCATTGGAGTAAAAAAAATATGAACAGCAAACTACCTTCCATAATGACAAGGCTACCATCCATTGGAGTAACAATAATCTCGAAAACAGACTACCTTCCATAATGACAAGGCTACCATCCATTAAAGTAACAAAAATCTCGAAAACAGACTACCTTCCATAATGACAAGGCTACAATCCATTAAAGTAACAAAAATCTCGAAAACAGACTACCTTCCATAATGACAAGGCTACCATCCATTGGAGTAACAGAAATCTCGACAACAGACTAACTTCCATAATGATAATGCTATCATCCATTGGAGTAACAAAAATCTCAACAACAGACTACCTTCCATAATGACAAGGCTACCATCCATTGGAGTAACATAAATATCTACAATAGAATACCTACCATAATGACAAGGCTACCATCCATTGGAGTAAAAAAAATATGAACAACAAACTACCTTCCATAATGACAAGGCTACCATCCATTGGAGTAACAATAATCTCGAAAACAGACTACCTTCCATAATGACAAGGCTACCATCCATTAAAGTAACAAAAATCTCGAAAACAGATTACCTTCCATAATGACAAGGCTACCATCCATTAAAGTAACAAAAATCTCGAAAACAGACTACCTTCCATAATGACAAGGCTACCATCCATTGGAGTAACAGAAATCTCGACAACAGACTAACTTCCATAATGATAATGCTATCATCCATTGGAGTAACAAAAATCTCAACAACAGACTACCTTCCATAATGACAAGGCTACCATCCATTGGAGTAACAAAAATCTCGACAACAAACTACCTTCCATAATGACAAGGCTACCATCCATTGGAGTAAAAAAAATATGAACAACAAACTACCTTCCATAATGACAAGGCTACCATCCATTGGAGTAACAATAATCTCGAAAACAGACTACCTTCCATAATGACAAGGCTACCATCCATTGGAGTAACAAAAATCTCGAAAACAGACTACCTTCCATAATGACAAGGCTACCATCCATTAAAGTAACAAAAATCTCGAAAATAGACTACCTTCCATAATGACAAGGCTACCATCCATTGGAGTAACAAAAATCTCGACAACAGACTAACTTCCATAATGATAATGCTATCATCCATTGGAGTAACAAAAATCTCAACAACAGACTACCTTCCAAAATGACAAGGCTACCATCCATTGGAATAACAAAAATATGAACAAGAGACTACCTTTCATAATGACAAGGCTACCATCCATTGGAGTAACGAAAACATCGACAACAGAATACGTTCCATAATGACAATGATACAATCCATTGGAATAACAAAAATCACGACAATATACTACCATCCATAATGACAATGATACCATCCATTGGAGTAACAAAAATCTCGACAACAAACTACCTTCCATAATGACAATGCTACCATCCATTGGAGTAACAATAATCTCGAAAACAGACTACCTTCCATAATGACAAGGCTACCATCCATTAAAGTAACAAAAATCTCGAAAACAGACTACCTTCCATAAAGACAAGGCTACAATCCATTAAAGTAACAAAAATCTCGAAAACAGACTACCTTCCATAATGACAAGGCTACCATCCATTGGAGTAACAGAAATCTCGACAACAGACTAACTTCCATAATGATAATGCTATCATCCATTGGAGTAACAAAAATCTCAACAACAGACTACCTTCCATAATGACAAGGCTACCATCCATTGGAGTAACAAAAATCTCGACAACAAACTACCTTCCATAATGACAAGGCTACCATCCATTGGAGTAAAAAAAATATGAACAACAAACTACCTTCCATAATGACAAGGCTACCATCCATTGGAGTAACAATAATCTCGAAAACAGACTACCTTCCATAATGACAAGGCTACCATCCATTGGAGTAACAAAAATCTCGAAAACAGACTACCTTCCATAATGACAAGGCTACCATCCATTAAAGTAACAAAAATCTCGAAAATAGACTACCTTCCATAATGACAAGGCTACCATCCATTGGAGTAACAAAAATCTCGACAACAGACTAACTTCCATAATGATAATGCTATCATCCATTGGAGTAACAAAAATCTCAACAACAGACTACCTTCCAAAATGACAAGGCTACCATCCATTGGAATAACAAAAATATGAACAAGAGACTACCTTTCATAATGACAAGGCTACCATCCATTGGAGTAACGAAAACATCGACAACAGAATACGTTCCATAATGACAATGATACAATCCATTGGAATAACAAAAATCACGACAATATACTACCATCCATAATGACAATGATACCATCCATTGGAGTAACAAAAATCTCGACAACAAACTACCTTCCATAATGACAATGCTACCATCCATTGGAGTAACAATAATCTCGAAAACAGACTACCTTCCATAATGACAAGGCTACCATCCATTAAAGTAACAAAAATCTCGAAAACAGACTACCTTCCATAAAGACAAGGCTACAATCCATTAAAGTAACAAAAATCTCGAAAACAGACTACCTTCCATAATGACAAGGCTATCATCCATTGGAGTAACAGAAATCTCGACAACAGACTAACTTCCATAATGATAATGCTATCATCCATTGGAGTAACAAAAATCTCAACAATAGACTACCTTCCATAATGACAAGGCTACCATCCATTGGAGTAACAAAAATCTCGACAATAGACTACCTACCATAATGACAAGGCTACCATCCATTGGAGTAAAAAATTATGAACAACAAACTACCTTCCATAATGACAAGGCTACCATCCATTGGAGTAACAATAATCTCGAAAACAGACTACCTTCCATAATGACAAGGCTACCATCCATTAAAGTAACAAAAATCTCGAAAACAGACTACCTTCCATAATGACAAGGCTACCATCGATTAAAGTAACAAAAATCTCGAAAACAGACTACCTTCCATAATGACAAGGCTACCATCCATTGGAGTAACAGAAATCTCGACAACAGACTAACTTCCATAATGATAATGCTATCATCCATTGGAGTAACAAAAATCTCAACAACAGACTACCATCCATAATGACAAGGCTACCATCCATTGGAGTAACAAAAATCTCGACAATAGACTACCTACCATAATGACAAGGCTACCATCCATTGGAGTAAAAAAAATATGAACAGCAAACTACCTTCCATAATGACAAGGCTACCATCCATTGGAGTAACAATAATCTCGAAAACAGACTACCTTCCATAATGACAAGGCTACCATCCATTAAAGTAACAAAAATCTCGAAAACAGACTACCTTCCATAATGACAAGGCTACAATCCATTAAAGTAACAAAAATCTCGAAAACAGACTACCTTCCATAATGACAAGGCTACCATCCATTGGAGTAACAGAAATCTCGACAACAGACTAACTTCCATAATGATAATGCTATCATCCATTGGAGTAACAAAAATCTCAACAACAGACTACCTTCCATAATGACAAGGCTACCATCCATTGGAGTAACATAAATATCTACAATAGAATACCTACCATAATGACAAGGCTACCATCCATTGGAGTAAAAAAAATATGAACAACAAACTACCTTCCATAATGACAAGGCTACCATCCATTGGAGTAACAATAATCTCGAAAACAGACTACCTTCCATAATGACAAGGCTACCATCCATTAAAGTAACAAAAATCTCGAAAACAGATTACCTTCCATAATGACAAGGCTACCATCCATTAAAGTAACAAAAATCTCGAAAACAGACTACCTTCCATAATGACAAGGCTACCATCCATTGGAGTAACAGAAATCTCGACAACAGACTAACTTCCATAATGATAATGCTATCATCCATTGGAGTAACAAAAATCTCAACAACAGACTACCTTCCATAATGACAAGGCTACCATCCATTGGAGTAACAAAAATCTCGACAACAAACTACCTTCCATAATGACAAGGCTACCATCCATTGGAGTAAAAAAAATATGAACAACAAACTACCTTCCATAATGACAAGGCTACCATCCATTGGAGTAACAATAATCTCGAAAACAGACTACCTTCCATAATGACAAGGCTACCATCCATTGGAGTAACAAAAATCTCGAAAACAGACTACCTTCCATAATGACAAGGCTACCATCCATTAAAGTAACAAAAATCTCGAAAATAGACTACCTTCCATAATGACAAGGCTACCATCCATTGGAGTAACAAAAATCTCGACAACAGACTAACTTCCATAATGATAATGCTATCATCCATTGGAGTAACAAAAATCTCAACAACAGACTACCTTCCAAAATGACAAGGCTACCATCCATTGGAATAACAAAAATATGAACAAGAGACTACCTTTCATAATGACAAGGCTACCATCCATTGGAGTAACGAAAACATCGACAACAGAATACGTTCCATAATGACAATGATACAATCCATTGGAATAACAAAAATCACGACAATATACTACCATCCATAATGACAATGATACCATCCATTGGAGTAACAAAAATCTCGACAACAAACTACCTTCCATAATGACAATGCTACCATCCATTGGAGTAACAATAATCTCGAAAACAGACTACCTTCCATAATGACAAGGCTACCATCCATTAAAGTAACAAAAATCTCGAAAACAGACTACCTTCCATAAAGACAAGGCTACAATCCATTAAAGTAACAAAAATCTCGAAAACAGACTACCTTCCATAATGACAAGGCTACCATCCATTGGAGTAACAGAAATCTCGACAACAGACTAACTTCCATAATGATAATGCTATCATCCATTGGAGTAACAAAAATCTCAACAACAGACTACCTTCCATAATGACAAGGCTACCATCCATTGGAGTAACAAAAATCTCGACAACAAACTACCTTCCATAATGACAAGGCTACCATCCATTGGAGTAAAAAAAATATGAACAACAAACTACCTTCCATAATGACAAGGCTACCATCCATTGGAGTAACAATAATCTCGAAAACAGACTACCTTCCATAATGACAAGGCTACCATCCATTGGAGTAACAAAAATCTCGAAAACAGACTACCTTCCATAATGACAAGGCTACCATCCATTAAAGTAACAAAAATCTCGAAAATAGACTACCTTCCATAATGACAAGGCTACCATCCATTGGAGTAACAAAAATCTCGACAACAGACTAACTTCCATAATGATAATGCTATCATCCATTGGAGTAACAAAAATCTCAACAACAGACTACCTTCCAAAATGACAAGGCTACCATCCATTGGAATAACAAAAATATGAACAAGAGACTACCTTTCATAATGACAAGGCTACCATCCATTGGAGTAACGAAAACATCGACAACAGAATACGTTCCATAATGACAATGATACAATCCATTGGAATAACAAAAATCACGACAATATACTACCATCCATAATGACAATGATACCATCCATTGGAGTAACAAAAATCTCGACAACAAACTACCTTCCATAATGACAATGCTACCATCCATTGGAGTAACAATAATCTCGAAAACAGACTACCTTCCATAATGACAAGGCTACCATCCATTAAAGTAACAAAAATCTCGAAAACAGACTACCTTCCATAAAGACAAGGCTACAATCCATTAAAGTAACAAAAATCTCGAAAACAGACTACCTTCCATAATGACAAGGCTACCATCCATTGGAGTAACAGAAATCTCGACAACAGACTAACTTCCATAATGATAATGCTATCATCCATTGGAGTAACAAAAATCTCAACAATAGACTACCTTCCATAATGACAAGGCTACCATCCATTGGAGTAACAAAAATCTCGACAATAGACTACCTACCATAATGACAAGGCTACCATCCATTGGAGTAAAAAATTATGAACAACAAACTACCTTCCATAATGACAAGGCTACCATCCATTGGAGTAACAATAATCTCGAAAACAGACTACCTTCCATAATGACAAGGCTACCATCCATTAAAGTAACAAAAATCTCGAAAACAGACTACCTTCCATAATGACAAGGCTACCATCCATTAAAGTAACAAAAATCTCGAAAACAGACTACCTTCCATAATGACAAGGCTACCATCCATTGGAGTAACAGAAATCTCGACAACAGACTAACTTCCATAATGATAATGCTATCATCCATTGGAGTAACAAAAATCTCAACAACAGACTACCATCCATAATGACAAGGCTACCATCCATTGGAGTAACAAAAATCTCGACAATAGACTACCTACCATAATGACAAGGCTACCATCCATTGGAGTAAAAAAAATATGAACAACAAACTACCTTCCATAATGACAAGGCTACCATCCATTGGAGTAACAATAATCTCGAAAACAGACTACCTTCCATAATGACAAGGCTACCATCCATTAAAGTAACAAAAATCTCGAAAACAGACTACCTTCCATAATGACAAGGCTACAATCCATTAAAGTAACAAAAATCTCGAAAACAGACTACCTTCCATAATGACAAGGCTACCATCCATTGGAGTAACAGAAATCTCGACAACAGACTAACTTCCATAATGATAATGCTATCATCCATTGGAGTAACAAAAATCTCAACAACAGACTACCTTCCATAATGACAAGGCTACCATCCATTGGAGTAACATAAATATCTACAATAGAATACCTACCATAATGACAAGGCTACCATCCATTGGAGTAAAAAAAATATGAACAACAAACTACCTTCCATAATGACAAGGCTACCATCCATTGGAGTAACAATAATCTCGAAAACAGACTACCTTCCATAATGACAAGGCTACCATCCATTAAAGTAACAAAAATCTCGAAAACAGATTACCTTCCATAATGACAAGGCTACCATCCATTAAAGTAACAAAAATCTCGAAAACAGACTACCTTCCATAATGACAAGGCTACCATCCATTGGAGTAACAGAAATCTCGACAACAGACTAACTTCCATAATGATAATGCTATCATCCATTGGAGTAACAAAAATCTCAACAACAGACTACCTTCCATAATGACAAGGCTACCATCCATTGGAGTAACAAAAATCTCGACAATAGACTACCTACCATAATGACAAGGCTACCATCCATTGGAGTAAAAAAAATATGAACAACAAACTACCTTCCATAATGACAAGGCTACCATCCATTGGAGTAACAATAATCTCGAAAACAGACTACCTTCCATAATGACAAGGCTACCATCCATTAAAGTAACAAAAATCTCGAAAACAGACTACCTTCCATAATGACAAGGCTACCATCCATTAAAGTAACAAAAATCTCGAAAATAGACTACCTTCCATAATGACAAGGCTACCATCCATTGGAGTAACAAAAATCTCGACAACAGACTAACTTCCATAATGATAATGCTATCATCCATTGGAGTAACAAAAATCTCAACAACAGACTACCTTCCAAAATGACAAGGCTACCATCCATTGGAATAACAAAAATATGAACAAGAGACTACCTTTCATAATGACAAGGCTACCATCCATTGGAGTAACGAAAACATCGACAACAGAATACGTTCCATAATGACAATGATACAATCCATTGGAATAACAAAAATCACGACAATATACTACCATCCATAATGACAATGATACCATCCATTGGAGTAACAAAAATCTCGACAACAAACTACCTTCCATAATGACAATGCTACCATCCATTGGAGTAACAATAATCTCGAAAACAGACTACCTTCCATAATGACAAGGCTACCATCCATTAAAGTAACAAAAATCTCGAAAACAGACTACCTTCCATAATGACAAGGCTACCATCCATTAAAGTAACAAAAATCTCGAAAACAGACTACCTTCCATAATGACAAGGCTACCATCCATTGGAGTAACAGAAATCTCGACAACAGACTAACTTCCATAATGATAATGCTATCATCCATTGGAGTAACAAAAATCTCAACAACAGACTACCTTCCATAATGACAAGGCTACCATCCATTGGAGTAACATAAATATCTACAATAGAATACCTACCATAATGACAAGGCTACCATCCATTGGAGTAAAAAAAATATGAACAACAAACTACCTTCCATAATGACAAGGCTACCATCCATTGGAGTAACAATAATCTCGAAAACAGACTACCTTCCATAATGACAAGGCTACCATCCATTAAAGTAACAAAAATCTCGAAAACAGATTACCTTCCATAATGACAAGGCTACCATCCATTAAAGTAACAAAAATCTCGAAAACAGACTACCTTCCATAATGACAAGGCTACCATCCATTGGAGTAACAGAAATCTCGACAACAGACTAACTTCCATAATGATAATGCTATCATCCATTGGAGTAACAAAAATCTCAACAACAGACTACCTTCCATAATGACAAGGCTACCATCCATTGGAGTAACAAAAATCTCGACAATAGACTACCTACCATAATGACAAGGCTACCATCCATTGGAGTAAAAAAAATATGAACAACAAACTACCTTCCATAATGACAAGGCTACCATCCATTGGAGTAACAATAATCTCGAAAACAGACTACCTTCCATAATGACAAGGCTACCATCCATTAAAGTAACAAAAATCTCGAAAACAGACTACCTTCCATAATGACAAGGCTACCATCCATTAAAGTAACAAAAATCTCGAAAATAGACTACCTTCCATAATGACAAGGCTACCATCCATTGGAGTAACAAAAATCTCGACAACAGACTAACTTCCATAATGATAATGCTATCATCCATTGGAGTAACAAAAATCTCAACAACAGACTACCTTCCAAAATGACAAGGCTACCATCCATTGGAATAACAAAAATATGAACAAGAGACTACCTTTCATAATGACAAGGCTACCATCCATTGGAGTAACGAAAACATCGACAACAGAATACGTTCCATAATGACAATGATACAATCCATTGGAATAACAAAAATCACGACAATATACTACCATCCATAATGACAATGATACCATCCATTGGAGTAACAAAAATCTCGACAACAAACTACCTTCCATAATGACAATGCTACCATCCATTGGAGTAACAATAATCTCGAAAACAGACTACCTTCCATAATGACAAGGCTACCATCCATTAAAGTAACAAAAATCTCGAAAACAGACTACCTTCCATAATGACAAGGCTACAATCCATTAAAGTAACAAAAATCTCGAAAACAGACTACCTTCCATAATGACAAGGCTACCATCCATTGGAGTAACAGAAATCTCGACAACAGACTAACTTCCATAATGATAATGCTATCATCCATTGGAGTAACAAAAATCTCAACAACAGACTACCTTCCATAATGACAAGGCTACCATCCATTGGAGTAACATAAATATCTACAATAGAATACCTACCATAATGACAAGGCTACCATCCATTGGAGTAAAAAAAATATGAACAACAAACTACCTTCCATAATGACAAGGCTACCATCCATTGGAGTAACAATAATCTCGAAAACAGACTACCTTCCATAATGACAAGGCTACCATCCATTAAAGTAACAAAAATCTCGAAAACAGATTACCTTCCATAATGACAAGGCTACCATCCATTAAAGTAACAAAAATCTCGAAAACAGACTACCTTCCATAATGACAAGGCTACCATCCATTGGAGTAACAGAAATCTCGACAACAGACTAACTTCCATAATGATAATGCTATCATCCATTGGAGTAACAAAAATCTCAACAACAGACTACCTTCCATAATGACAAGGCTACCATCCATTGGAGTAACAAAAATCTCGACAATAGACTACCTACCATAATGACAAGGCTACCATCCATTGGAGTAAAAAAAATATGAACAACAAACTACCTTCCATAATGACAAGGCTACCATCCATTGGAGTAACAATAATCTCGAAAACAGACTACCTTCCATAATGACAAGGCTACCATCCATTAAAGTAACAAAAATCTCGAAAACAGACTACCTTCCATAATGACAAGGCTACCATCCATTAAAGTAACAAAAATCTCGAAAATAGACTACCTTCCATAATGACAAGGCTACCATCCATTGGAGTAACAAAAATCTCGACAACAGACTAACTTCCATAATGATAATGCTATCATCCATTGGAGTAACAAAAATCTCAACAACAGACTACCTTCCAAAATGACAAGGCTACCATCCATTGGAATAACAAAAATATGAACAAGAGACTACCTTTCATAATGACAAGGCTACCATCCATTGGAGTAACGAAAACATCGACAACAGAATACGTTCCATAATGACAATGATACAATCCATTGGAATAACAAAAATCACGACAATATACTACCATCCATAATGACAATGATACCATCCATTGGAGTAACAAAAATCTCGACAACAAACTACCTTCCATAATGACAATGCTACCATCCATTGGAGTAACAATAATCTCGAAAACAGACTACCTTCCATAATGACAAGGCTACCATCCATTAAAGTAACAAAAATCTCGAAAACAGACTACCTTCCATAATGACAAGGCTACCATCCATTAAAGTAACAAAAATCTCGAAAACAGACTACCTTCCATAATGACAAGGCTACCATCCATTGGAGTAACAGAAATCTCGACAACAGACTAACTTCCATAATGATAATGCTATCATCCATTGGAGTAACAAAAATCTCAACAACAGACTACCTTCCATAATGACAAGGCTACCATCCATTGGAGTAACAAAAATCTCGACAATAGACTACCTACCATAATGACAAGGCTACCATCCATTGGAGTAAAAAAAATATGAACAACAAACTACCTTCCATAATGACAAGGCTACCATCCATTGGAGTAACAATAATCTCGAAAACAGACTACCTTCCATAATGACAAGGCTACCATCCATTAAAGTAACAAAAATCTCGAAAACAGACTACCTTCCATAATGACAAGGCTACCATCCATTAAAGTAACAAAAATCTCGAAAATAGACTACCTTCCATAATGACAAGGCTACCATCCATTGGAGTAACAAAAATCTCGACAACAGACTAACTTCCATAATGATAATGCTATCATCCATTGGAGTAACAAAAATCTCAACAACAGACTACCTTCCAAAATGACAAGGCTACCATCCATTGGAATAACAAAAATATGAACAAGAGACTACCTTTCATAATGACAAGGCTACCATCCATTGGAGTAACGAAAACATCGACAACAGAATACGTTCCATAATGACAATGATACAATCCATTGGAATAACAAAAATCACGACAATATACTACCATCCATAATGACAATGATACCATCCATTGGAGTAACAAAAATCTCGACAACAAACTACCTTCCATAATGACAAGGCTACCATCTATTGGAGTAACAAAAATCTCGAAAATAGACTACCTTTCGTAATGACAAGGCTACCATCCATTGGAGTAACAAAAATATCGACAACAGACTACCCTCCATAATGACAAGACTACCATTCATTGAAATAACAAAAATCTAGACAACAAACTACCTTCCATAATAACAAGGCTCCTATCCATTGGAGTAACAAAAACATCGAAAACAGAATATGTTCCATAATGAAAAGGCTACAATCCATTGGAATAACAAAAATCTCGACAACAGACTACCGTCCATAATAACAAGGCAACCATCCACTGGAGTAACAAAAATCTCAAAAACCGACTACCTTACGTAATGACAAGGCTACCATCCATTGGAGTAACAAAAATCTCGACAACAGACAACTTTCCATAATGATAATTCTACCATCCATTGGAGTAACAAAAATCTCGACAATAGACTACCTACCATAATGACAAGGCTACCATCCATTGGAGTAACCAAAATATGAACAACAAACTACCTTCCATAATGACAACGCTACCATCCATTGGAGTAACAAAAATCTCAAAAACAGACTACCTTCCATAATGACAAGGCTAGCATCCAGTGAAGTAACAAATTTCTCGAAAATAGACTACCTTCCATAATGACAAGGCTACCATCCATTAAAGTAACAAAAATCTCAACAACAGACTACCTTCCAAAATGACAAGGCTACCATCCATTGGAGTAACAAAAATATGAACAACAAACTACCTTCCATAGTGACAAGGCTACCATCCATTGGAGTGACAGAAATCACAACGACATACTACCTTCCAAAATGACAACGCATGCATCCATTGGAGTAACAAAAATCTCGACAACAGACTACTTTCCATAATGACAAGGCTACTATTCATTGGAATAACAAAAATCTAGACAACAGACTACCTTCCATAATAACAAGGCTACTATCCATTGGAGTAACAAAAACATCGACAACAGAATACGTTCCATAATGAAAAGGCTACAATCCATTGGAATAACAAAAATCTCGACAACAAACTACCATCCATAATGACAAGGCTACCATCCATTGGAGTAACAAAAATCTCGAAAACAGACTACCTTCCGTAATGACAAGGCTACCATCCATTGGAGTAACAAATATCTCGACAACAGACAACCTTCCATAATGATAATGGTACCATCCATTGGAGTAACAAAAATCTCGACAATAGACTACCAACCATAATGACAAGGCTACCATCCATTGGAGTAACAAAAATATGAACAACAAAGTAACTTCCATAATGACAAGGCTACCATCCATTGGAGTAACAATAATCTCGAAAACAGACTACCTTCCATAATGACAAGGCTACCATCCATTAAAGTAACAAAAATCTCGAAAACAGACTACCTTCCATAATGACAAGGCTACCATCCATTGGAGTAACAAAAATCTCAACATATGACTACCTTCCAAAATGACAAGGCTACCATCCATTGGAGTAACAAAAATATGAACAACAGACTACCTTCCATAGTGACAAGGCTACCATCCATTGGAGTGACAGAAATCACAATGACATACTACCTTCCAAAATGACAACGCTTGCATCCATTGGAGTAACAAAAATCACGACAACAGACTACCTTCCATAATGACAAGGCTACTATTCATTGGAATAACAAAAATCTAGACAACAGACTACCTTCCATAATAACAAGTCTACTATCCATTGGAGTAACAAAAACATCGACAACAGAATACGTTCCATAATGAAAAGGCTACAATCCATTGGAATAACAAAAATCTCGACAACAGACTACCATCCATAATGACAAGGCTACCATACATTGGAGTAACAAAAATCTCGAAAATAGACTACCTTCCATAATGACAAGGCTACCATCCATTGGAGTAACAAATATCTCGACAACATACAACCTTCCATAATGATAATGGTACCATCCATTGGAGTAACAAAAATCTCGACAATAGACTACCTACCATAATGACAAGGCTACCACCCATTGGAGTAACAAAAATATGAACAACAAACTACCTTCCATAATGACAGGGCTACCATCCATTGGAGTAACAATAATCTCGAAAACAGACTACCTTCCATAATGACAAGGCTACCATCCATTAAAGTAACAAAAATCTCGAAAACAGACTACCTTCCATAATGACAAGGCTACCATCCATTAGAGTAACAAAAATCTCGACAACAGACTAACTTCCATAATGATAATGCTATCATCCATTGGAGTAACAAAAATCTCAACAACAGACTACCTTCCAAAATGACAAGGCTACCATCCATTGGAGTAACAAAAATATGAACAACAGACTACCTTCCATAGTGACAAGGCTACCATCCATTGGAGTGACAGAAATCACAACGACATACTACCTTCCAAAATGACAACGCTAGAATCCATTAGAGTAACAAAAATCTCGATAATAGACTACCTTCCATAATGACAAGGCTACCATCCATTGGAATAACAAAAATCTCGACAACAAACTACCTTTCATAATGACAAGGCTACCATCCATTGGAGTAACGAAAACATCGACAACATAATACGTTCCAAAATGAAAATGATACAATCCATTGGAATAACAAAAATCACGACAATAGACTACCATCCATAATGACAATGATACCATCCATTGGAGTAACAAAAATCTCGACAACAGACTACCTTCCATAATGACAAGGATACCATCCATTGGAGTAACAAAAATCTCGACAACAGACAACCTTCCATAATGATAATGCTACCATCCATTGGAGTAACAAAAATATCGACAACAGACTACCTTCCATAATGACAAGGCTACCATCCATTGGAGTAAGAAAAATATGAACAACAGACTACCTTCATTAGTGACAAGGCTACCATCCATTGGAGTAAATGAAATCACAACGACATACTACCTTCCATAATGACAACGCTAGCATGAATTGGAGTAACAAAAATATCGACAACAGACTACCTTCCATAATGACAAAGCTACCATTCATTGGAATAACAAAAATCTAGACAAAAGACTACCTTCCATAATAGCAAGGCTACTATCCATTGGAGTAACAAAAACATCGAAAACAGATTACGTTCCATAATGAAAAGGCTAAAATCCATTGGAATAACAAAAATCTCGACAACAGACTACCATCCATAATGACAAGGCTACCATCCATTGGAGTAACAAAAATCTCGAAAACAGACTACCTTCCGTAATGACAAGGCTACCATCCATTGGAGTAACAAAAATCTCGACAACAGACTACCTACCATATTGACAAGGCTACCATCCATTGGAGTAACAAAAATATGAACAACAAAGTACCTTCCATAATGACAACGCTACCATCCATTGGAGTAACAAAAATCTTGAAAACAGACTACCTTCCATAATGACAAGGCTAGCATCCATCGAAGTAACAAAAATCTCGAAAACAGACTACCTTCCATAATGACAAGGCTACCATCCACTAGAGTAACAAAAATCTCGACAACAGACTAACTTCCATAATGATAATGCTATCATCCTTTGGAGTAACAAAAATCTCAACAACAGACTACCTTCCAAAATGACAAGGCTACCATCCATTGGAGTAACAAAAATATAAACAACAGACTACCTTTCATAGTGACAAGGCTACAATCCATTGGAGTGACAGAAATCCCCACGACATACTACCTTCCAAAATGACAACGCTAGCATCCATTGGAGTAACAAAAATCTCGACAATAGACTACCTTCCATAATGATAAGGCTACCATCCATTGGAATAACAAAAATCTCGACAACAAACTACCTTTCATAATGACAAGGCTACCATCCATTGGAGTAACGAAAACATCGACAATAGAATATGTTCCATAATGACAATGATACAATCCATTGGAATAACAAAAATGACGACAATAGACTACCATCCATAATGACAATGATACCATCCATTGGAGTAACAAAAATCTCGACAACAGACTACCTTCCATAATGACAAGGCTACCATCTATTGGAGTAACAAAAATCTCGAAAATAGACTACCTTTCGTAATGACAAGGCTACCATTCATTGGAATAACAAAAATCTAGACATCAGACTACCTTCCATGATAACAAGGCTAATATCCATTGGAGTAACAAAAACATCGAAAATAGAATACGTTCCATAATGAAAAGGCTACAATCCATTGGAATAACAAAAATCTCGACAACAGACTACCATCCATAATGACAAGGCTACCATCCATTGGAGTAACAAAAATCTCGAAAACAGACTACCTTCTGTAATGACAAGTCTACCATCCATTGGAGTAACAAAAATCTCAACAACAGACTACCTTCCATAATGATAATTCTACCATCCATTGGAGTAACAAAAATCTCGACAATAGACTACCTACCATAATGACAAGGCTACCATCCATTGGAGTAACAAAAATATGAACAACAAACTACCTTCCATAATGACAACGCTACCATCCATTGGAGTAACAAAAATCTCGAAAACAGACTACCTTCCATAATGACAAGAGTAACATCCATTGAAGTAACAAAAATATCCAAAACAGACTACCTTCCATAATGACAAGGCTACCATCCATTGGAGTAACAAAAATCTCGACAATAGACAACCTTCCATAATGATAATGCTACCATCCATTGGAGTAACAAAAATATCGACAATAGACTACCTTCCATAATGACAAGGCTACCATCCATTGGAGTAACAAAAATATGAACAACAAACTACCTTCCATAGTTACAAGGATACCATCCACTGGAATGACATAAATCACAACGACATACTACCTTCCATAATAACAACGCTAGCATCCATTGGAGTAACAAAAATCTCGACAACAGACTACCTTCCATAATGACAAGGCTACTATTCATTGGAATAACAAAAATCTCGACAACAGACTACCTTCCATAGTGACAAGGCTACCATCCATTGGAGTGACAGAAATCACAACGACATACTACCTTCCAAAATGACAATGCTAGCATCCATTGGAGTAACAAAAATCTCGACAATAGACTACATTCCATAATGACAAGGCTACCATCCATTGGAATAACAAAAATCTAGACAACAAACTACCTTTCATAATGACAAGGCTACCATCCATTGGAGTAACGAAAACATCGACAACAGAATACGTTCCATAATGACAATGATACAATCCATTGGAATAACAAAAATCACGACAATAGACTACCATCCATAATGACAATGATACCATCCATTGGAGTAACAAAAATCTCAACAACAGAGTACCTTCCATAATGACAAGGCTACCATCTATTGGAGTAACAAAAATCTCGACAACAGACAACCTTCCATAATGATAATGCTACCATCCATTGGAGTAACAAAAATATCGACAACAGACTACCTTCCATAATGACAAGGCTACCATCCATTGGAGTAAGAAAAATATGAACAACAGACTACCTTCATTAGTGACAAGGCTACCATCCATTGGAGTAAATGAAATCACAACGACATACTACCTTCCATAATGACAACGCTAGCATGAATTGGAGTAACAAAAATATCGACAACAGACTACCTTCCATAATGACAAAGCTACCATTCATTGGAATAACAAAAATCTAGACAAAAGACTACCTTCCATAATAGCAAGGCTACTATCCATTGGAGTAACAAAAACATCGAAAACAGATTACGTTCCATAATGAAAAGGCTAAAATCCATTGGAATAACAAAAATCTCGACAACAGACTACCATCCATAATGACAAGGCTACCATCCATTGGAGTAACAAAAATCTCGAAAACAGACTACCTTCCGTAATGACAAGGCTACCATCCATTGGAGTAACAAAAATCTCGACAACAGACTACCTACCATATTGACAAGGCTACCATCCATTGGAGTAACAAAAATATGAACAACAAAGTACCTTCCATAATGACAACGCTACCATCCATTGGAGTAACAAAAATCTTGAAAACAGACTACCTTCCATAATGACAAGGCTAGCATCCATCGAAGTAACAAAAATCTCGAAAACAGACTACCTTCCATAATGACAAGGCTACCATCCACTAGAGTAACAAAAATCTCGACAACAGACTAACTTCCATAATGATAATGCTATCATCCTTTGGAGTAACAAAAATCTCAACAACAGACTACCTTCCAAAATGACAAGGCTACCATCCATTGGAGTAACAAAAATATAAACAACAGACTACCTTTCATAGTGACAAGGCTACAATCCATTGGAGTGACAGAAATCCCCACGACATACTACCTTCCAAAATGACAACGCTAGCATCCATTGGAGTAACAAAAATCTCGACAATAGACTACCTTCCATAATGATAAGGCTACCATCCATTGGAATAACAAAAATCTCGACAACAAACTACCTTTCATAATGACAAGGCTACCATCCATTGGAGTAACGAAAACATCGACAATAGAATATGTTCCATAATGACAATGATACAATCCATTGGAATAACAAAAATGACGACAATAGACTACCATCCATAATGACAATGATACCATCCATTGGAGTAACAAAAATCTCGACAACAGACTACCTTCCATAATGACAAGGCTACCATCTATTGGAGTAACAAAAATCTCGAAAATAGACTACCTTTCGTAATGACAAGGCTACCATTCATTGGAATAACAAAAATCTAGACATCAGACTACCTTCCATGATAACAAGGCTAATATCCATTGGAGTAACAAAAACATCGAAAATAGAATACGTTCCATAATGAAAAGGCTACAATCCATTGGAATAACAAAAATCTCGACAACAGACTACCATCCATAATGACAAGGCTACCATCCATTGGAGTAACAAAAATCTCGAAAACAGACTACCTTCTGTAATGACAAGTCTACCATCCATTGGAGTAACAAAAATCTCAACAACAGACTACCTTCCATAATGATAATTCTACCATCCATTGGAGTAACAAAAATCTCGACAATAGACTACCTACCATAATGACAAGGCTACCATCCATTGGAGTAACAAAAATATGAACAACAAACTACCTTCCATAATGACAACGCTACCATCCATTGGAGTAACAAAAATCTCGAAAACAGACTACCTTCCATAATGACAAGAGTAACATCCATTGAAGTAACAAAAATATCCAAAACAGACTACCTTCCATAATGACAAGGCTACCATCCATTGGAGTAACAAAAATCTCGACAATAGACAACCTTCCATAATGATAATGCTACCATCCATTGGAGTAACAAAAATATCGACAATAGACTACCTTCCATAATGACAAGGCTACCATCCATTGGAGTAACAAAAATATGAACAACAAACTACCTTCCATAGTTACAAGGATACCATCCACTGGAATGACATAAATCACAACGACATACTACCTTCCATAATAACAACGCTAGCATCCATTGGAGTAACAAAAATCTCGACAACAGACTACCTTCCATAATGACAAGGCTACTATTCATTGGAATAACAAAAATCTCGACAACAGACTACCTTCCATAGTGACAAGGCTACCATCCATTGGAGTGACAGAAATCACAACGACATACTACCTTCCAAAATGACAATGCTAGCATCCATTGGAGTAACAAAAATCTCGACAATAGACTACATTCCATAATGACAAGGCTACCATCCATTGGAATAACAAAAATCTAGACAACAAACTACCTTTCATAATGACAAGGCTACCATCCATTGGAGTAACGAAAACATCGACAACAGAATACGTTCCATAATGACAATGATACAATCCATTGGAATAACAAAAATCACGACAATAGACTACCATCCATAATGACAATGATACCATCCATTGGAGTAACAAAAATCTCAACAACAGAGTACCTTCCATAATGACAAGGCTACCATCTATTGGAGTAACAAAAATCTCGAAAATAGACTACCTTTCGTAATGACAAGGCTACAATCCATTGGAGTAACAAAAATATCGACAACAGACTACCTTCCATAATGACAAGGCTACCATTCATTGGAATAACGAAAATCTAGACAACAGACTACCTTCCATAATAACAAGGCTACTATCCGTTGGAGTAACAAAAACATCGTAAACAGAATATGTTCCATAATGAAAAGGCTACAATCCATTGGAATAACAAAAATCACGACAATAGACTACCATCCATAATGACAATGATACCATCCATTGGAGTAACAAAAATCTCGACAACAGACTACCTTCCATAATGACAAGGATACCATCCATTGGAGTAACAAAAATCTCGACAACAGACAACCTTCAATAATGATAATGCTACCATCCATTGGAATAACAAAAATATCGACAACATACTACCTTCCATAATGACAAGGCTACCATCCATTGGAGTAAGAAAAATATGAACAACAGACTACCTTCCATAGTGACAAGGCTACCATCCATTGGAGTGATAGAAATCACAACGACATACTACCTTCCATAATGACAACGCTAGCATCAATTGGAGTAACAAAAATTTCGACAACAGACTACCTTCCATAATGACAAAGCTACCATTCATTGGAATAACAAAAATCTAGACAACAGACTACCTTCCATAATAACAAGGCTACTATCCATTGGAGTAACAAAAACATCGAAAACAGAATACGTTCCATAATGAAAAGGCTAAAATCCATTGGAATAAAAAAATCTCGACAACAGACTACCATCCATAATGACAAGGCTACCATCCATTGGAGTAAAAAAAATCTCGAAAACAGACTACCTTCCGTAATGACAAGGCTACCATCCATTGGAGTAACAAAAATCTCGACAACAGACTACCTACCATATTGACAAGGCTACGATCCATTGGAGTAACAAAAATATGAACAACAAACTACCTTCCATAATGACAATGCTACCATCCATTGGAGTAACAAAAATCTAGAAAACAGACTACCTTCCATAATGACAAGGCTAGCATCCATTGAAGTAACAAAAATCTAGAAAACAGACTACCTTCCATAATGACAAGGCTACCATCCACTGGAGTAACAAATATCTCGACAACAGACTAACTTCCATAATGATAATGCTATCATCCTTTGGAGTAACAAAAATCTCAACAACTGACTACCTTCCAAAATGACAAGGCTACCATCCATTGGAGTAACAAAAATATGAACAACAGACTACCTTCCATAGTGACAAGGCTACCATCCATTGGAGTGACAGAAATCCCCATGACATACTACCTTCTAAAATGACAAAGCTAGCATCCATTGGAGTAACAAAAATCTCGACAATAGACTACCTTCCATAATGACAAGGCTACCATCCATTGGAATAACAAAAATCTCGACAACAAACTACCTTACATAATGAAAAGGCTACCATCCATTGGAGTAACGAAAACATCGACAACAGAATATGTTCCATAATGACAATGATACAATCCATTGGAATAACAAAAATCACGACAATAGACTACCATCCATAATGACAATGATACCATCCATTGGAGTAACAAAAATCTCGACAACAGACTACCTTCCATAATGACAAGGCTACCATCTATTGGAGTCACAAAAATCTCGAAAATAGACTACCTTTCGTAATGACAAGGCTACCATTCATTGGAATAACAAAAATCTAGACATCAGACTACCTTCCGTAATAACAAGGCTAATATCCATTGGAGTAACAAAAACATCGAAAACAGAATACGTTCCATAATGAAAAGGCTACAATCCATTGGAATAACAAAAATCTCGACAACAGACTACCATCCATAATGACAAGGCTACCATCAATTGGAGTAACAAAAATCTTGAAAATAGACTACCTTCCGTAATGACAAGGCTACCATCCATTGGAGTAACAAAAATCTCGACAACAGACAACCTTCCATAATGATAATTCTACCATCCATTGGAGTAACAAAAATCTCGACAATAGACTACCTACCATAATGACAAGGCTACCATCCATTGGAGTAACAAAAATATGAACAACAAACTACCTTCCATAATGACAACGCTACCATCCATTGGAGTAACAAAAATCTCGAAAACAGACTACCTTCCATAATGACAAGGCTAACATCCATTGAAGTAACAAAAATATCCAAAACAGACTACCTTCCATAATGACAAGGCTACCGTCCATTGGAGTAACAAAAATCTCGACAACAGACAACCTTCCATAATGATAATGCTACCAACCATTGGAGTAACAAAAATATCGACAATAGACTACCTTCCATAATGACAAGGCTACCATCCATTGGAGTAACAAAAATATGAACAACAGACTACCTTCCATAGTTACAAGGATACCATCCACTGGAGTGACATAAATCACAACGACATACTACCTTCCATAATAACAACGCTAGAATCCATTGAAGTAACAAAAATCTCGACAACTGACTACCTTCCATAATGACAAGGCTACTATTCATTGGAATAACAAAAATCTCGACAACAGACTACCTTCCATAGTGACAAGGCTACCATCTATTGGAGTGACAGAAATCACAACGACATACTACCTTCCAAAATGACAATGCTAGCATCCATTGGAGTAACAAAAATCTCGACAATAGACTACCTTCCATAATGACAAGGCTACCATCCATTGGAATAACAAAAATCTAGACAACAAACTACCTTTCATAATGACAAGGCTACCATCCATTGGAGTAACGAAAACATCGACAACAGAATACGTTCCATAATGACAATGATACAATCCATTGGAATAACAAAAATCACGACAATAGACTACCATCCATAATGACAATGATACCAACCATTGGAGTAACAAAAATCTCAACAACAGACTACCTTCCATAATGACCAGGCTACCATCTATTGGAGTAACAAAAATCTCGAAAATAGACTACCTTTCGTAATGACAAGGCTACCATCCATTGGAGTAACAAAAATATCGACAACAGACTACCTTCCATAATGACAAGGCTACCATTCATTGGAATAACAAAAATCTAGACAACAGACTACCTTCCATAATAACAAGGCTACTATCCATTGGAGTAACAAAAACATCGAAAACAGAATATGTTCCATAATGAAAAGGCTACAATCCATTGGAATAACAAAAATCACGACAATAGACTACCATCCATAATGACAATGATACCATCCATTGGAGTAACAAAAATCTCGAGAACAGACTACCTTCCATAATGACAAGGATACCATCCATTGGAGTAACAAAAATCTCGACAACAGACAACCTTCCATAATGATAATGCTACCATCCATTGGAGTAACAAACATATCGACAACAGACTACCTTCCATAATGATAAGGCTACCATCCATTGGAGTAAGAAAAATATGAACAACAGACTACCTTCCATAGTGACAAGGCTACCATCCATTGGAGTGATAGAAATCACAACGACATACTACCTTCCATAATGACAACGCTAGCATCAATTGGAGTAACAAAAATTTCGACAACAGACTACCTTCCATAATGACAAAGCTACCATTCATTGGAATAACAAAAATCTAGACAACAGACTACCTTCCATAATAACAAGGCTACTATCCATTGGAGTAACAAAAACATCGAAAACAGAATACGTTCCATAATGAAAAGGCTAAAATCCATTGGAATAAAAAAATCTCGACAACAGACTACCATCCATAATGACAAGGCTACCATCCATTGGAGTAACAAAAATCTCGAAAACAGACTACCTTCCATAATGACAAGGCTACCATCCATTGGAGTAACAAAAATCTCGACAACAGACTACCTACCATATTGACAAGGCTACGATCCATTGGAGTAACAAAAATCTAGAAAACATACTACCTTCCATAATGACAAGGCTACCATCCACTGGAGTAACAAATATCTCGACAACAGACTAACTTCCATAATGATAATGCTATCATCCTTTGGAGTAACAAAAATCTCAACAACTGACTACCTTCCAAAATGACAAGGCTACCATCCATTGGAGTAACAAAAATATGAACAACAGACTACCTTCCATAGTGACAAGGCTACCATCCATTGGAGTGACAGAAATCCCCACGACATACTACCTTCTAAAATGACAAAGCTAGCATCCATTGGAGTAACAAAAATCTCGACAATAGACTACCTTCCATAATGACAAGGCTACCATCCATTGGAATAACAAAAATCTCGACAACAAACTACCTTACATAATGAAAAGGCTACCATCCATTGGAGTAACGAAAACATCGACAACATAATATGTTCCATAATGACAATGATACAATCCATTGGAATAACAAAAATCACGACAATAGACTACCATCCATAATGACAATGATACCATCCATTGGAGTAACAAAAATCTCGACAACAGACTACCTTCCATAATGACAAGGCTACCATCTATTGGAGTAACAAAAATCTCGAAAATAGACCACCTTTCATAATGACAAGGCTACCATTCATTGGAATAACAAAAATCTAGACATCAGACTACCTTCCATAATAACAAGGCTAATATCCATTGGAGTAACAAAAACATCGAAAACAGAATACGTTCCATAATGAAAAGGCTACAATCCATTGGAATAACAAAAATCTCGACAACAGACTACCATCCATAATGACAAGGCTACCATCAATTGGAGTAACAAAAATCTTGAAAACAGACTACCTTCCGTAATGACAAGGCTACCATCCATTGGAGTAACAAAAATCTCGACAACCGACAACCTTCCATAATGATAATTCTACCATCCATTGGAGTAACAAAAATCTCGACAATAGACTACCTACCATAATGACAAGGCTACCATCCATTGGAGTAACAAAAATATGAACAACAAACTACCTTCCATAATGACAACGCTACCATCCATTCGAGTAACAAAAATCTCGAAAACAGACTACCTTCTATAATGACAAGGCTAACATCCATTGAAGTAACAAAAATATCCAAAACAGACTACCTTCCATAATGACAAGGCTACCATCCATTGGAGTAACAAAAATCTCGACAACAGACAACCTTCCATAATGATAATGCTACCATCCATTGGAGTAACAAAAATATCGACAATAGACTACCTTCCATAATGACAAGGCTACCATCCATTGGAGTAACAAAAATATGAACAACAGACTACCTTCCATAGTTACAAGGATACCATCCACTGGAGTGACATAAATCACAACGACATACTACCTTCCATAATAACAACGCTAGAATCCATTGAAGTAACAAAAATCTCGACAACAGACTACCTTCCATAATGACAAGGCTACTATTCATTGGAATAACAAAAATCTCGACAACAGACTACCTTCCATAGTGACAAGGCTACCATCCATTGGAGTGACAGAAATCACAACGACATACTACCTTCCAAAATGACAATGCTAGCATCCATTGGAGTAACAAAAATCTCGACAATAGACTACCTTCCATAATGATAAGGCTACCATCCATTGGAATAACAAAAATCTAGACAACAAACTACCTTTCATAATGACAAGGCTACCATCCATTGGAGTAACGAAAACATCGACAACAGAATACGTTCCATAATGACAATGATACAATCCATTGGAATAACAAAAATCACGACAATAGACTACCATCCATAATGACAATGATACCAACCATTGGAGTAACAAAAATCTCAACAACAGACTACCTTCCATAATGACCAGGCTACCATCTATTGGAGTAACAAAAATCTCGAAAATAGACTACCTTTCGTAATGACAAGGCTACCATCCATTGGAGTAACAAAAATATCGACAACATACTACCTTCCATAATGACAAGGCTACCATTCATTGGAATAACAAAAATCTAGACAACAGACTACCTTCCATAATAACAAGGCTACTATCCATTGGAGTAACAAAAACATCGAAAACAGAATATGTTCCATAATGAAAAGGCTACAATCCATTGGAATAACAAAAATCACGACAACAGACTACCATCCATAATGACAATGATACCATCCATTGGAGTAACAAAAATCTCGAGAACAGACTACCTTCCATAATGACAAGGATACCATCCATTGGAGTAACAAAAATCTCGACAACAGACAACCTTCCATAATGATAATGCTACCATCCATTGGAGTAACAAAAATATCGACAACAGACTACCTTCCATAATGATAAGGCTACCATCCATTGGAGTAAGAAAAATATGAACAACAGACTACCTTCCATAGTGACAAGGCTACCATCCATTGGAGTGATAGAAATCACAACGACATACTACCTTCCATAATGACAACGCTAGCATCAATTGGAGTAACAAAAATTTCGACAACAGACTACCTTCCATAATGACAAAGCTACCATTCATTGGAATAACAAAAATCTAGACAACAGACTACCTTCCATAATAACAAGGCTACTATCCATTGGAGTAACAAAAACATCGAAAACAGAATACGTTCCATAATGAAAAGGCTAAAATCCATTGGAATAAAAAAATCTCGACAACAGACTACCATCCATAATGACAAGGCTACCATCCATTGGAGTAACAAAAATCTCGAAAACAGACTACCTTCCATAATGACAAGGCTACCATCCATTGGAGTAACAAAAATCTCGACAATAGACTACCTACCATATTGACAAGGCTACGATCCATTGGAGTAACAAAAATCTAGAAAACATACTACCTTCCATAATGACAAGGCTACCATCCACTGGAGTAACAAATATCTCGACAACAGACTAACTTCCATAATGATAATGCTATCATCCTTTGGAGTAACAAAAATCTCAACAACTGACTACCTTCCAAAATGACAAGGCTACCATCCATTGGAGTAACAAAAATATGAACAACAGACTACCTTCCATAGTGACAAGGCTACCATCCATTGGAGTGACAGAAATCCCCACGACATACTACCTTCTAAAATGACAAAGCTAGCATCCATTGGAGTAACAAAAATCTCGACAATAGACTACCTTCCATAATGACAAGGCTACCATCCATTGGAATAACAAAAATCTCGAAAACAAACTACCTTACATAATGAAAAGGCTACCATCCATTGGAGTAACGAAAACATCGACAACATAATATGTTCCATAATGACAATGATACAATCCATTGGAATAACAAAAATCACGACAATAGACTACCATCCATAATGACAATGATACCATCCATTGGAGTAACAAAAATCTCGACAACAGACTACCTTCCATAATGACAAGGCTACCATCTATTGGAGTAACAAAAATCTCGAAAATAGACCACCTTTCGTAATGACAAGGCTACCATTCATTGGAATAACAAAAATCTAGACATCAGACTACCTTCCATAATAACAAGGCTAATATCCATTGGAGTAACAAAAACATCGAAAACAGAATACGTTCCATAATGAAAAGGCTACAATCCATTGGAATAACAAAAATCTCGACAACAGACTACCATCCATAATGACAAGGCTACCATCAATTGGAGTAACAAAAATCTTGAAAACAGACTACCTTCCGTAATGACAAGGCTACCATCCATTGGAGTAACAAAAATCTCGACAACCGACAACCTTCCATAATGATAATTCTACCATCCATTGGAGTAACAAAAATCTCGACAATAGACTACCTACCATAATGACAAGGCTACCATCCATTGGAGTAACAAAAATATGAACAACAAACTACCTTCCATAATGACAACGCTACCATCCATTCGAGTAACAAAAATCTCGAAAACAGACTACCTTCTATAATGACAAGGCTAACATCCATTGAAGTAACAAAAATATCCAAAACAGACTACCTTCCATAATGACAAGGCTACCATCCATTGGAGTAACAAAAATCTCGACAACAGACAACCTTCCATAATGATAATGCTACCATCCATTGGAGTAACAAAAATATCGACAATAGACTACCTTCCATAATGACAAGGCTAATATCCATTGGAGTAACAAAAATATGAACAACAGACTACCTTCCATAGTTACAAGGATACCATCCACTGGAGTGACATAAATCACAACGACATACTACCTTCCATAATAACAACGCTAGAATCCATTGAAGTAACAAAAATCTCGACAACAGACTACCTTCCATAATGACAAGGCTACTATTCATTGGAATAACAAAAATCTCGACAACAGACTACCTTACATAGTGACAAGGCTACCATCCATTGGAGTGACAGAAATCACAACGACATACTACCTTCCAAAATGACAATGCTAGCATCCATTGGAGTAACAAAAATCTCGACAATAGACTACCTTCCATAATGATAAGGCTACCATCCATTGGAATAACAAAAATCTAGACAACAAACTACCTTTCATAATGACAAGGCTACCATCCATTGGAGTAACGAAAACATCGACAACAGAATACGTTCCATAATGACAATGATACAATCCATTGGAATAACAAAAATCACGACAATAGACTACCATCCATAATGACAATGATACCAACCATTGGAGTAACAAAAATCTCAACAACAGACTACCTTCCATAATGACCAGGCTACCATCTATTGGAGTAACAAAAATCTCGAAAATAGACTACCTTTCGTAATGACAAGGCTACCATCCATTGGAGTAACAAAAATATCGACAACAGACTACCTTCCATAATGACAAGGCTACCATTCATTGGAATAACAAAAATCTAGACAACAGACTACCTTCCATAATAACAAGGCTACTATCCATTGGAGTAACAAAAACATCGAAAACAGAATATGTTCCATAATGAAAAGGCTACAATCCATTGGAATAACAAAAATCACGACAATAGACTACCATCCATAATGACAATGATACCATCCATTGGAGTAACAAAAATCTCGAGAACAGACTACCTTCCATAATGACAAGGATACCATCCATTGGAGTAACAAAAATCTCGACAACAGACAACCTTCCATAATGATAATGCTACCATCCATTGGAGTAACAAAAATATCGACAACAGACTACCTTCCATAATGACAAGGCTACCATCCATTGGAGTAAGAAAAATATGAACAACAGACTACCTTCCACAGTGATAAGGCTACCATCCATTGGAGTGATAGAAATCACAACGACATACTACCTTCCATAATGACAACGCTAGCATCAATTGGAGTAACAAAAATATCGACAACAGACTACCTTCCATAATGACAAAGCTACCATTCATTGGAATAACAAAAATCTAGACAACAGACTACCTTCCATAATAACAAGGCTACTATCCACTTGAGTAACAAAACCATCGAAAATAGAATACGTTCCATAATGAAAAGGCTAAAATCCATTGGAATAACAAAAATCTCGACAACAGACTACCATCCATAATGACAAGGCTACCATCCATTGGAGTAACAAAAATCTCGAAAACAGACTACCTTCCGTAATGACAAGGCTACCATCCATTGGAGTAACAAAAATCTCGACAACAGACTACCTACCATATTGACAAGGCTACCATCCATTGGAGTAACAAAAATATGAACAACAAACTACCTTCCATAATGACAACGCTACCATCCACTGGAGTAACAAAAATCTCGAAAACAGACTACCTTCCATAATGACAAAGCTAGCATCCATTGAAGTAACAAAAATCTCCAAAACAGACTACCTTCCATAATGACAAGGCTACCATCCACTGGAGTAACAAAAATCTCGACAACAGACTAATTTCCATAATGATAATGCTATCATCCTTTGGAGTAACAAAAATCTCAACAACAGACTACCTTCCAAAATGACAAGGCTACCATCCGTTGGAGTAACAAAAATATGAACAACAGACTACCTTCCATAGTGACAAGGCTACCATCCATTGGAGTGACAGAAATCCCCATGACATACTACCTTCCAAAATGACAACGCTAGCATCCATTGGAGTAACAAAAATCTCGACAATAGACTACCTTCCATAATGACAAGGCTACCATCCATTGGAATAACAAAAATCTCGACAACAAACTACCTTTCAAAATGACAAGGCTACCATCCATTGGAGTAACGAAAACATCGACAACAGAATATGTTCCATAATGACAATGATACAATCCATCGGAATAACAAAAATCACGACAATAGACTACCATCCGTAATGACAATGATAGCATCCATTGGAGTAACAAAAATCTTGACAACAGACTACCTTCGATAATGACAAGGCTACCATCTATTGGAGTAACAAAAATCTCAAAAATAGACTACCTTTCGTAATGACAAGGCTACCATTCATTGGAATAACAAAAATCTAGACAAGAGACTACCTTCCATAATAACAAGGCTAATATCCATTGGAGTAACAAAAACATCAAAAACAGAATACGTTCCATAATGAAAAGGCTACAATCCATTGGAATAACAAAAATCTCGACAACAGACTACCATCCATAATGACAAGGCTACCATCCATTGGAGTAACAAAAATCTCGAAAACAGACTACCTTCCGTAATGACAAGGCTACCATCCATTGGAGTAACAAAAATCTCGACAACAGACAACCTTCCATAATGATAATTCTATCATCCATTGGAGTAACAAAAATCTCGACAATAGACTACCTACCATAATGACAAGGCTACCATCCATTGGAGTAACAAAAATATGAACAACAAACTACCTTCCATAATGACAACGCTACCATCCATTGGAGTAACAAAAATCTCGAAAACAGACTACCTTCCATAATGACAAGGCTAACATCCATTGAAGTAACAAAAATATCCAAAACAGACTACCTTCCATAATGACAAGGCTACCATCCATTGGAGTAACAAAAATCTTGACAACAGACAACCTTCCATAATGATAATGCTACCATCCATTGGAGTAACAAAAATATCGACAATAGACTACCTTCCATAATGACAAGGCTACCATCCATTGGAGTAACAAAAATCTTGACAACAGACAACCTTCCATAATGATAATGCTACCATCCATTGGAGTAACAAAAATATCGACAATAGACTACCTTCCATAATGACAAGGCTACCATCCATTGGAGTAACAAAAATATGAACAACATACTACCTTCCATAGTTACAAGGATACCATCCACTAGAGTGACATAAATCACAACGACGTACTACCTTCCATAATAACAACGCTACCATCCATTGGAGTAACAAAAATCTCGACAACAGACTACCTTCCATAATGACAAGGCTACTATTCATTGGAATAACAAATATCTCGACAACAGACTACCTTCCATAGTGACAAGGCTACCATCCATTGGAGTGACAGAAATCACAACGACATACTACCTTCCAAAATGACAATGCTAGCATCCATTGGAGTAACAAAAATCTCGACAATAGACTACCTTCCATAATGACAAGGCTACCATCCATTGGAATAACAAAAATCTAGACAACAAACTACCTTTCATAATGACAAGGCTACCATCCATTGGAGTAACGAAAACATCAACAACAGAATACGTTCCATAATGACAATGATACAATCCATTGGAATAACAAAAATCACGACAATAGACTACCATCCATAATGACAATGATACCATCCATTGGAGTAACAAAAATCTCAACAACAGACTACCTTCCATAATGACAAGGCTACCATCTATTGGAGTAACAAAAATCTCGAAAATAGACTACCTTTCGTAATGACAAGGCTACCATCCATTGGAGTAACAAAAATATCGACAACAGACTAGCTTCCATAATGACAAGGCTACCATTCATTGGAATAACAAAAATCTAGACAACATACTACCTTCCATAATAACAAGGCTATTATCGACTGGAGTAACAAAAACATCGAAAACAGAATATGTTCCATAATGAAAAGGCTACAATCCATTGGAATAACAAAAATCACGACAATAGACTACCATCCATAATGACAATGATACCATCCATTGGAGTAACAAAAATCTCGACAACAGACTACCTTCCATAATGACAAGGATACCATCCATTGGAGTAACAAAAATCTCGACAACAGACAACCTTCCATAATGATAATGCTACCATCCATTAGAGTAACAAAAATATCGACAAAAGACTACCTTCCATAATGACAAGGCTACACCCCATTGGAGTAACAAAAATCTCGACAACAAACTACCTTTCATAATGACAAGGCTACCATCCATTGGAGTAACGAAAACATCGACAACAGAATACGTTCCATAATGACAATGATACAATCCATTGGATTAACAAAAATAACAACAATAGACTACCATCCATAATGACAATGATACCATCCATTAGAGTAACAAAAATCTCGACAACAGACTACCTTCCATAATGACAAGGCTACCATCTATTGGAGTAACAAAAAGCTCGAAAATAGACTACCTTTCGTAATGACAAGGCTACCATTCATTGGAATAACAAAAATCTAGACAACAGACTACCTTCCATAATAACAAGGCTAATATCCATTGGAGTAACAAAAACATCAAAAACAGAATACGTTCCATAATGAAAAGGCTACAATCCATTGGAATAACAAAAATCTCGACAACAGACTACCATCCATAATGACAAGGCTACCATCCATTGGAGTAACAAAAATCTCGAAAATAGACTACCTTCCGTAATGACAAGGCTACCATCCATTGGAGTAACAATTATCTTGACAACAGACAACCTTCCATAATGATAATTCTACCATCCATTGGAGTAACAAAAATCTCGACAATAGACTACCTACCATAATGACAAGGCTACCATCCATTGGAGTAACAAAAATATGAACAACAAACTACCTTCCATAATGACAACGCTACCATCCATTGGAGTAACAAAATTCTCGAAAACAGACTACCATCCATAATGACAAGGCTACCATCCATTGGAGTAACAAAAATCTCGAAAACATACTACCTTCCGTAATCACAAGGCTACCATCCATTGGAGTAACATAAATCTTGAGAACAAACAACCTTCCATAATGATAATGCTACCATCCATTGGAGTAACAAAAATCTCGACAATAGACTACCTTCCATAATGACAAGGCTACCATCCATTGGAGTAAAAAAAATATGAACAACAGACTACCTTCCATAGTTACAAGGATACCATCAACTGGAGTGACAGAAATCACAACGACATACTACCTTCCATAATGACAACGCTAGCATCCATTGGAGTAACAAAAATCTCGACAATAGACTACCTTCCGTAATGACAAGGCTACTATTCAATGGAATAACAAAAATTTAGACAACGGACTACCTTCCATAATAACAAGGCTACTATCCATTGGAGTAACAAAAACATCGACAACAGAATACGTTCCATAATGAAAAGGCTACAATCCATTGGAATAACAAAAATCTCGACAACAGACTACCATCCATAATGACAAGGCTACCATCCATTGGAGTAACAAAAATCTCGAAAATAGATTACCTTCCGTAATGACAAGGTTACCATCCATTGGAGTAACAAAAATATCGACAACAGACAACCTTCGATAATGATAAAGGTACCATCCATTGGAGTAACAAAAATCTCGACAATAGACTACCTACCAAAATGACAAGGCTACCATCCATTGGAGTTACAAAAATATGAACAACAAACTACCTTCCATAATGACAAGGCTACCATCCATTGGAGTAACTAAAATCTCGAAAACAGACTACCTTCCATAATGACAAGGCTACCATCCATTAAAGTAACAAAAATCTCGAAAACAGACTACCTTCCATAATGAAAAGGCTACCATCCATTGGAGTAACAAAAATCTCGACAATAGACAAACTTCCATAATGATAATGCTATCATCCATTGGAGTAACAAAAATCTAAACAACAGACTACCTTCAAAAATGATAAGGCTACCATCCATTGGAGTAACAAAAATATGAACAACAGACTACCTTCCATAGTGACAAGGCTACCATCCATTGGAGTGATAGAAATCACAAAGACATACTACCTTCCAAAATGACAAAGCTAGCATCCATTGGAGTAACAAAAATCTCGACAATTGACTACCTTCCATAATGACAAGGCTACCATCGATTGGAATAACAAAAATCTCGACAACAAACTACCTTTCATAATGACAAGGCTACCATCCATTGGAGTAATGAAAACATCGACAACAGAATACGTTCCATAATGACAATGATACAATCCATTGGAATAACAAAAATCACGACAACAGACTACCATCCATAATGACAAGGATACCATCCATTAGAGTAACAAAAATCTCGAAAATAGACTACCTTCCATTATGACAAGGCTACCATCCATTGAAGTAACAAAAATATGAACAACAGACTACCTTCCATAGTTACAAGGATACCATCCACTGGAGTGACATAAATCACAACGACATACTACCTTTCATAATGACAACGCTAGCATACATTGGAGTAACAAAAATCTCGACAACAGACTACCTTCCATAATGACAAGGCTACTATTCATTGGAATAACAAAAATCTAGACAACAGACTACCTTCCATAATAACAAGGCTACTATCTATTGGAGTAACAAAAACATCGACAATAGAATACGTTCCATAATGAAAAGGCTACAATCCATTGGAATAACAAAAATCTGGACAACAGACTACCATCCATAATGACAAGGCTACCATCCATTGGAGTAACAAAAATCTCGAAAACAGACTACCATCCATAATGACAAGGCTACCATCCATTGGAGTAACAATAATCTCGAAAACAGACTACCTTCCATAATGACAAGGCTACCATCCATTAAAGTAACAAAAATCTCGAAAACAGACTACCTTCCATAATGACAAGGCTACCATCCATTGGAGTAACAAAAATCTCGATAACAGACTAACTTCCATAATGATAATGCTATCATCCATTGGAGTAACAAAAATCTCAACAACAGACTACCTTCCAAAATGACAAGGCTACCATCCATTGGAGTAACAAAAATCTCGACAACGAACTACCTTCCATAATAACAAGGCTACTATCCATTGAAGTAACAAAAACATCGACAACAGAATACGTTCCATAATGAAAAGGCTACAATCCATTGGAATAACAAAAATCTCGACAACAAACTACCATCCATAATGACAAGGCTACCATCCATTGGAGTAACAAAAATCTCGAAAATAGATTACCTTCCGTAATGACAAGGCTACCATACATTGGACTAACAAAAATCTCGACAACATACAACCTTCCATAATGACAATAGACTACCTTCCATAATGACAAGGCTACCATCCATTGGAGTAACAAAAATATGAACAAGAGACTACCTTCCATAGTTACAAGGATACCATCCACTGGAGTGACAAAAATCTCGAAAATAGACTACCTTCCGTAATGACAAGGCTACCATCCATTGGAGTAAAAAAAATCTAGACAACAGACAACCTTCCATAATGATAATGCTACCATCCATTGGAGTAACAAAAATCTCGACAATAGACTACCTACCATAATGACAAGGCTACCATCCATTGGAGTAACAAAAATATGAACAACAAACTACCTTCCATAATGACAAGGCTACCATCCATTGGAGTAGCAAAATTCTCGAAAACAGACTACCTTCCATAATGACAAGGCTAACATCCATTGAAGTAACAAAAATCTCCAAAACAGACTACCTTCCATAATGACAAGGCTACCATCCATTGGAATAACAAAAATCACGACAACAAACTACCATCCATAATGACAATGATACCATCCATTGGAGTAACAAAAATCTAGACAATAGACTACCTTCCATAATGACAAGGCTACCATCCATTGGAGTAACAAAAATCTCGAAAATAGACTACCTTTCGTAATGACATGGCTACCATCCATTGGAGTAACAAAAATATCGACAACAGACTACCTTCCATAATGAAAAGGCTAACATCCATTGGAGTAACAAAAATCTCGACAACAGACAACCTTCCATAATGATAATGCTACCATCCATTGGAGTAACAAAAATATCGACAATAGACTACCTTCCATAATGACAAGGCTACCATCCATTGAAGTAACAAAAATATGAACAACAGACTACCTTCCATAGTTACAAGGATACCATCCACTGGAGTGACATAAATCACAACGACATACTACCTTCCATAATGACAACGCTAGCATACATTGGAGTAACAAAAATCTCGACAACAGACTACCTTCCATAATGACAAGGCTACTATTCATTGGAATAACAAAAATCTAGACAACAGACTACCTTCCATAATAACAAGGCTACTATCCATTGGAGTAACAAAAACATCGACAATAGAATACGTTCCATAATGAAAAGGCTACAATCCATTGGAATAACAAAAATCTGGACAACAGACTACTATCCATAATGACAAGGCTACCATCCATTGGAGTAACAAAAATCTCGAAAACATACTACCTTCCGTAATGACAAGGCTACCATCCATTGGAGTAACAAAAATCTTGACAACAAACAACCTTCCATAATGATAACGCTACCATCCATTGGAGTAACAAAAATCTCGACAATAGACTACCTTCCATAATGACAAGGCTACCATCCATTGGAGTAACAAAAATATGAACAACAGACTACCTTCCATAGTTACAAGGCTACCATCCACTGGAGTGACAGAAATAACAACGACATACTACCTTCCATAATGACAACGCTAGCATCCATTGCAGTAACAAAAATCTCGACAACAGACTACCTTCCGTAATGACAAGGCTACTATTCATTGGAATAACAAAAATCTAGACAACAGACTACCTTCTATAATAACAAGGCTACTATCCATTGAATTAACAAAAACATCGACAACAGAATACGTTCCATAATGAAAAGGCTACAATCCATTGGAATAACAAAAATCTCGACAACAGACTACCATCCATAATGACAAGGCTACCATCCATTGGAGTAACAAAAATATCGAAAATAGATTACCTTCCGTAATGACAAGGCTACCATACATTGGAGTAACAAAAATCTCGACAATAGACAACCTTCCATAATGACAATAGACTACCTTCCATAATGACAAGGCTACCATCCATTGGAGTAACAAAAATATGAACAACAAACTACCTTCCATAGTTACAAGGATACCATCCACTGGAGTGACAAAAATCTCGAAAATAGACTACCTTCCGTAATGACAAGGCTACCATCCATTGGAGTAACAAAAATCTCGACAACAGACAACCTTCCATAATGATAATGCTACCATCCATTGGAGTAACAAAAATCTCGACAATAGACTACCTACCATAATGACAAGGCTACCATCCATTGGAGTAACAAAAATATGAACAACAAACTACCTTCCATAATGACAAGGCTACCATCCATTGGAGTAGCAAAATTCTCGAAAACAGACTACCTTCCATAATGACAAGGCTAGCATCCATTGAAGTAACAAAAATCTCCAAAACAGACTACCTTCCATAATGACAAGGCTACCATCCATTGGAATAACAATAATCACGACAACAGACTACCATCCATAATGACAATGATACCATCCATTGGAGTAACAAAAATCTACACAATAGACTACCTTCCATAATGACAAGGCTACCATTCATTGGAGTAACAAAAATCTCGACAACAGACTACCTTCCATAATGACAAGGCTACTATTCATTTGAATAACAAAAATCTATACAACAGACTACCTTCCATAATAACAAGGCTACTATCCATTGGAGTAACAAAAACATCGACAACAGAAAACGTTCCATAATGAAAAGGCTACAATCCATTGGAATAACAAAAATCTCGACAACAGACTACCATCCATAATGACAAGGCTACCATCCATTGGAGTAACAATAATCTCGAAAATAGACTACCTTCCGTAATGACAAGGCTACCATCCATTGGAGTAAAAAAAATCTCTTCAACAAACAAACTTCCATTATGATAATGCTACCATCCATTGGAGTAACAAAAATCTCGACAATAGACTACCTACCATAATGACAATGCTACCATCCATTGGAGTAACAAAAATATGAACAACAAACTACCTTCCATAATGACAAGGCTACCATCCATTGGAGTAGCAAAATTCTCGAAAACAGACTACCTTCCATAATGACAAGGCTAGCATCCATTGAAGTAACAAAAATCTCCAAAACATACTACCTTCCATAATGACAAGGCTACCATCCATTGGAGTAACAAAAATCTCGACAACAGACAACCTTCCATAATGATAATGCTACCATCCATTGGAGTAACAAAAATCTCGACAATAGACTACCTTCCATAATGACAAGGCTACCATCCATTGGAGTAACAAAAATATGAACAACATACTACCTTCCATAGTTACAAGGCTACCATCCACTGGAGTGACAGAAATAACAACGACATACTACCTTCCATAATGACAACGCTAGCATCCATTGCAGTAACAAAAATCTCGACAACAGACTACCTTCCGTAATGACAAGGATACTATTCATTGGAATAACAAAAATCTAGACAACAGACTACCTTCCATAATAACAAGGCTACTATCCATTGAAGTAACAAAAACATCGACAACAGAATACGTTCCATAATGAAAAGGCTAAAATCCATTGGAATAACAAAAATCTCGACAACAGACTAACATCCATAATGACAAGGCTACCATCCATTAGAGTAACAAAAATATCGAAAATAGATTACCTTCCGTAATGACAAGGCTACCATACATTGGAGTAACAAAAATCTCGACAATAGACAACCTTCCATAATGACAATAGACTACCTTCCATAATGACAAGGCTACCATACATTGGAGTAACAAAAATATGAACAACAGACTACCTTCCATAGTTACAAGGATACCATCCACTGGAGTGACAAAAATCTCGAAAATAGACTACCTTCCGTAATGACAAGGCTACCATCCATTGGAGTAACAAAAATCTCGACAACAGACAACCTTCCATAATGATAATGCTACCATCCATTGGAGTAACAAAAATCTCGACAATAGACTACCTACCATAATGACAAGGCTACCATCCATTGGAGTAACAAAAATATGAACAACAAACTACCTTCCATAATGACAAGGCTACCATCCATTGGAGTAGCAAAATTCTCGAAAACAGACTACCTTCCATAATGACAAGGCTAGCATCCATTGAAGTAACAAAAATCTCCAAAACAGACTACCTTCCATAATGACAAGGCTACCATCCATTGGAATAACAAAAATCACGACAACAGACTACCATCCATAATGACAATGATACCATCCGTTGGAGTAACAAAAATCTACACAATAGACTACCTTCCATAATGACAAGGCTACCATTCATTGGAGTAACAAAAATCTCGACAACAGACTACCTTCCATAATGACAAGGCTACTATTCATTTGAATAACAAAAATCTATACAACAGACTACCTTCCATAATAACAAGGCTACTATCCATTAGAGTAACAAAAACATCGACAACAGAAAAAGTTCCATAATGAAAAGGCTACAATCCATTGGAATAACAAAAATCTCGACAACAGACTACCATCCATAATGACAAGGCTACCATCCATTGGAGTAACAATAATCTCGAAAACAGACTACCTTCCGTAATGACAAGGCTACCATCCATTGGAGTAAAAAAAATCTCGACAACAGACAAACTTCCATAATGATAATGCTACCATCCATTGGAGTAACAAAAATCTCGACTATAGACTACCTACCATAATGACAATGCTACCATCCATTGGAGTAACAAAAATATGAACAACAAACTACCTTCCATAATGACAAGGCTACCATCCATTGGAGTAGCAAAATTCTCGAAAACAGACTACCTTCCATAATGACAAGGCTAGCATCCATTGAAGTAACAAAAATCTCCAAAACAGACTACCTTCCATAATGACAAGGCTACCATCCATTGGAGTAACAAAAATTTCGACAACAGACAACCTTCCATAATGATAATGCTACCATCCATTGGAGTAACAAAAATCTCGACAATAGACTACCTTCCATAATGACAAGGCTACCATCCATTGGAGTAACAAAAATATGAACAACATACTACCTTCCATAGTTACAAGGCTACCATCCACTGGAGTGACAGAAATAACAACGACATACTACCTTCCATAATGACAACGCTAGCATCCATTGCAGTAACAAAAATCTCGACAACAGACTACCTTCCGTAATGACAAGGCTACTATTCATTGGAATAACAAAAATCTAGACAACAGACTACATTCCATAATAACAAGGCTACTATCCATTGAAGTAACAAAAACATCGACAACATAATACGTTCCATAATGAAAAGGCTACAATCCATTGGAATAACAAAAATCTCGACAACAGACTACCATCCATAATGACAAGGCTACCATCCATTGGAGTAACAAAAATATCGAAAATAGATTACCTTCCGTAATGACAAGGCTACCATACATTGGAGTAACAAAAATCTCGACAATAGACAACCTTCCATAATGACAATAGACTACCTTCCATAATGACAAGGCTACCATCCATTGGAGTAACAAAAATCTCGACAATAGACTACCTACCATAATGACAAGGCTACCATCCATTGGAGTAACAAAAATATGAACAACAAACTACCTTCCATAATGACAAGGCTACCATCCATTGGAGTAGCAAAATTCTCGAAAACAGACTACCTTCCATAATGACAAGGCTAGCATCCATTGAAGTAACAAAAATCTCCAAAACAGACTACCTTCCATAATGACAAGGCTACCATCCATTGGAATAACAAAAATCACGACAACAGACTACCATCCATAATGACAATGATACCATCCATTGGAGTAACAAAAATCTACACAATAGACTACCTTCCATAATGACAAGGCTACCATTCATTGGAGTAACAAAAATCTCGACAACAGACTACCTTCCATAATGACAAGGCTACTATTCATTTGAATAACAAAAATCTATACAACAGACTACCTTCCATAATAACAAGGCTACTATCCATTGGAGTAACAAAAACATCGACAACAGAAAACGTTCCATAATGAAAAGGCTACAATCCATTGGAATAACAAAAATCTCGACAACAGACTACCATCCATAATGACAAGGCTACCATCCATTGGAGTAACAATAATCTCGAAAATAGACTACCTTCCGTAATGACAAGGCTACCATCCATTGGAGTAAAAAAAAACTCTTCAACAAACAAACTTCCATAATGATAATGCTACCATCCATTGGAGTAACAAAAATCTCGACAATAGACTACCTACCATAATGACAATGCTACCATCCATTGGAGTAACAAAAATATGAACAACAAACTACCTTCCATAATGACAAGGCTACCATCCATTGGAGTAGCAAAATTCTCGAAAACAGACTACCTTCCATAATGACAAGGCTAGCATCCATTGAAGTAACAAAAATCTCCAAAACATACTACCTTCCATAATGACAAGGCTACCATCCATTGGAGTAACAAAAATCTCGACAACAGACAACCTTCCATAATGATAATGCTACCATCCATTGGAGTAACAAAAATCTCGACAATAGACTACCTTCCATAATGACAAGGCTACCATCCATTGGAGTAACAAAAATATGAACAACATACTACCTTCCATAGTTACAAGGCTACCATCCACTGGAGTGACAGAAATAACAACGACATACTACCTTCCATAATGACAATGCTAGCATCCATTGCAGTAACAAAAATCTCGACAACAGACTACCTTCCGTAATGACAAGGATACTATTCATTGGAATAACAAAAATATAGACAACAGACTACCTTCCATAATAACAAGGCTACTATCCATTGAAGTAACAAAAACATCGACAACAGAATACGTTCCATAATGAAAAGGCTACAATCCATTGGAATAACAAAAATCTCGACAACAGACTAACATCCATAATGACAAGGCTACCATCCATTAGAGTAACAAAAATATCGAAAATAGATTACCTTCCGTAATGACAAGGCTACCATACATTGGAGTAACAAAAATCTCGACAATAGACAACCTTCCATAATGACAATAGACTACCTTCCATAATGACAAGGCTACCATACATTGGAGTAACAAAAATATGAACAACAGACTACCTTCCATAGTTACAAGGATACCATCCACTGGAGTGACAAAAATCTCGAAAATAGACTACCTTCCGTAATGACAAGGCTACCATCCATTGGAGTAACAAAAATCTCGACAACAGACAACCTTCCATAATGATAATGCTACCATCCATTGGAGTAACAAAAATCTCGACAATAGACTACCTACCATAATGACAAGGCTACCATCCATTGGAGTAACAAAAATATGAACAACAAACTACCTTCCATAATGACAAGGCTACCATCCATTGGAGTAGCAAAATTCTCGAAAACAGACTACCTTCCATAATGACAAGGCTAGCATCCATTGAAGTAACAAAAATCTCCAAAACAGACTACCTTCCATAATGACAAGGCTACCATCCATTGGAATAACAAAAATCACGACAACAGACTACCATCCATAATGACAATGATACCATCCGTTGTAGTAACAAAAATCTACACAATAGACTACCTTCCATAATGACAAGGCTACCATTCATTGGAGTAACAAAAATCTCGACAACAGACTACCTTCCATAATGACAAGGCTACTATTCATTTGAATAACAAAAATCTATACAACAGACTACCTTCCATAATAACAAGGCTACTATCCATTAGAGTAACAAAAACATCGACAACAGAAAAAGTTCCATAATGAAAAGGCTACAATCCATTAGAATAACAAAAATCTCGACAACAGACTACCATCCATAATGACAAGGCTACCATCCATTGGAGTAACAATAATCTCGAAAACAGACTACCTTCCGTAATGACAAGGCTACCATCCATTGGAGTAAAAAAAATCTCGACAACAGACAAACTTCCATAATGATAATGCTACCATCCATTGGAGTAACAAAAATCTCGACTATAGACTACCTACCATAATGACAATGCTACCATCCATTGGAGTAAAAAAAATATGAACAACAAACTACCTTCCATAATGACAAGGCTACCATCCATTGGAGTAGCAAAATTCTCGAAAACAGACTACCTTCCATAATGACAAGGCTAGCATCCATTGAAGTAACAAAAATCTCCAAAACAGACTACCTTCCATAATGACAAGGCTACCATCCATTGGAGTAACAAAAATTTCGACAACAGACAACCTTCCATAATGATAATGCTACCATCCATTGGAGTAACAAAAATCTCGACAATAGACTACCTTCCATAATGACAAGGCTACCATCCATTGGAGTAACAAAAATATGAACAACATACTACCTTCCATAGTTACAAGGCTACCATCCACTGGAGTGACAGAAATAACAACGACATACTACCTTCCATAATGACAACGCTAGCATCCATTGCAGTAACAAAAATCTCGACAACAGACTACCTTCCGTAATGACAAGGCTACTATTCATTGGAATAACAAAAATCTAGACAACAGACTACATTCCATAATAACAAGGCTACTATCCATTGAAGTAACAAAAACATCGACAACATAATACGTTCCATAATGAAAAGGCTACAATCCATTGGAATAACAAAAATCTCGACAACAGACTACCATCCATAATGACAAGGCTACCATCCATTGGAGTAACAAAAATATCGAAAATAGATTACCTTCCGTAATGACAAGGCTACCATACATTGGAGTAACAAAAATCTCGACAATAGACAACCTTCCATAATGACAATAGACTACCTTCCATAATGACAAGGCTACCATCCATTGGAGTAACAAAAATATGAACAACAGACTACCTTCCATAGTTACAAGGATACCATCCACTGGAGTGACAAAAATCTCGAAAATAGACTACCTTCCGTAATGACAAGGCTACCATCCATTGGAGTAACAAAAATCTCGACAACAGACAACCTTCCATAATGATAATGCTACCATCCATTGGAGTAACAAAAATCTCGACAATAGACTACCTACCATAATGACAAGGCTACCATCCATTGGAGTAACAAAAATATGAACAACAAACTACCTTCCATAATGACAAGGCTACCATCCATTGGAGTAGCAAAATTCTCGAAAACAGACTACCTTCCATAATGACAAGGCTAGCATCCATTGAAGTAACAAAAATCTCCAAAACAGACTACCTTCCATAATGACAAGGCTACCATCCATTGGAATAACAAAAATCATGACAACAGACTACCATCCATAATGACAATGATACCATCCGTTGGAGTAACAAAAATCTACACAATAGACTACCTTCCATAATGACAAGGCTACCATTCATTGGAGTAACAAAAATCTCGACAACAGACTACCTTCCATAATGACAAGGCTACTATTCATTTGAATAACAAAAATCTATACAACAGACTACCTTCCATAATAACAAGGCTACTATCCATTGGAGTAACAAAAACATCGACAACAGAAAAAGTTCCATAATGAAAAGGCTACAATCCATTGGAATAACAAAAATCTCGACAACAGACTACCATCCATAATGACAAGGCTACCATCCATTGGAGTAACAATAATCTCGAAAACAGACTACCTTCCGTAATGACAAGGCTACCATCCATTGGAGTAAAAAAAATCTCGACAACAGACAAACTTCCATAATGATAATGCTACCATCCATTGGAGTAACAAAAATCTCGACTATAGACTACCTACCATAATGACAATGCTACCATCCATTGGAGTAACAAAAATATGAACAACAAACTACCTTCCATAATGACAAGGCTACCATCCATTGGAGTAGCAAAATTCTCGAAAACAGACTACCTTCCATAATGACAAGGCTAGCATCCATTGAAGTAACAAAAATCTCCAAAACAGACTACCTTCCATAATGACAAGGCTACCATCCATTGGAGTAACAAAATTTTCGACAACAGACAACCTTCCATAATGATAATGCTACCATCCATTGGAGTAACAAAAATCTCGACAATAGACTACCTTCCATAATGACAAGGCTACCATCCATTGGAGTAACAAAAATATGAACAACATACTACCTTCCATAGTTACAAGGCTACCATCCACTGGAGTGACAGAAATAACAACGACATACTACCTTCCATAATGACAACGCTAGCATCCATTGCAGTAACAAAAATCTCGACAACAGACTACATTCCGTAATGACAAGGCTACTATTCATTGGAATAACAAAAATCTAGACAACAGACTACATTCCATAATAACAAGGCTACTATCCATTGAAGTAACAAAAACATCGACAACATAATACGTTCCATAATGAAAAGGCTACAATCCATTGGAATAACAAAAATCTCGACAACAGACTACCATCCATAATGACAAGGCTACCATCCATTGGAGTAACAAAAATATCGAAAATAGATTACCTTCCGTAATGACAAGGCTACCATACATTGGAGTAACAAAAATCTCGACAATAGACAACCTTCCATAATGACAATAGACTACCTTCCATAATGACAAGGCTACCATCCATTGGAGTAACAAAAATATGAACAACAGACTACCTTCCATAGTTACAAGGATACCATCCACTGGAGTGACAAAAATCTCGAAAATAGACTACCTTCCGTAATGACAAGGCTACCATCCATTGGAGTAACAAAAATCTCGACAACAGACAACCTTCCATAATGATAATGCTACCATCCATTGGAGTAACAAAAATCTCGACAATAGACTACCTACCATAATGACAAGGCTACCATCCATTGGAGTAACAAAAATATGAACAACAAACTACCTTCCATAATGACAAGGCTACCATCCATTGGAGTAGCAAAATTCTCGAAAACAGACTACCTTCCATAATGACAAGGCTAGCATCCATTGAAGTAACAAAAATCTCCAAAACAGACTACCTTCCATAATGACAAGGCTACCTTCCATTGGAATAACAAAAATCACGACAACAGACTACCATCCATAATGACAATGATACCATCCGTTGGAGTAACAAAAATCTACACAATAGACTACCTTCCATAATGACAAGGCTACCATTCATTGGAGTAACAAAAATCTCGACAACAGACTACCTTCCATAATGACAAGGCTACTATTCATTTGAATAACAAAAATCTATACAACAGACTACCTTCCATAATAACAAGGCTACTATCCATTGGAGTAACAAAAACATCGACAACAGAAAAAGTTCCATAATGAAAAGGCTACAATCCATTGGAATAACAAAAATCTCGACAACAGACTACCATCCATAATGACAAGGCTACCATCCATTGGAGTAAAAAAAATATCGAAAATAGATTACCTTCCGTAATGACAAGGCTACCATACATTGGAGTAACAAAAATCTCGACAATAGACAACCTTCCATAATGACAATAGACTACCTTCCATAATGACAAGGCTACCATACATTGGAGTAACAAAAATATGAACAACAGACTACCTTCCATAGTTACAAGGATACCATCCACTGGAGTGACAAAAATCTCGAAAATAGACTACCTTCCGTAATGACAAGGCTACCATCCATTGGAGTAACAAAAATCTCGACAACAGACAACCTTCCATAATGATAATGCTACCATCCATTGGAGTAACAAAAATCTCGACAATAGACTACCTACCATAATGACAAGGCTACCATCCATTGGAGTAACAAAAATATGAACAACAAACTACCTTCCATAATGACAAGGCTACCATCCATTGGAGTAGCAAAATTCTCGAAAACAGACTACCTTCCATAATGACAAGGCTAGCATCCATTGAAGTAACAAAAATCTCCAAAACAGACTACCTTCCATAATGACAAGGCTACCATCCATTGGAATAACAAAAATCACGACAACAGACTACCATCCATAATGACAATGATACCATCCGTTGGAGTAACAAAAATCTACACAATAGACTACCTTCCATAATGACAAGGCTACCATTCATTGGAGTAACAAAAATCTCGACAACAGACTACCTTCCATAATGACAAGGCTACTATTCATTTGAATAACAAAAATCTATACAACAGACTACCTTCCATAATAACAAGGCTACTATCCATTGGAGTAACAAAAACATCGACAACAGAAAAAGTTCCATAATGAAAAGGCTACAATCCATTGGAATAACAAAAATCTCGACAACAGACTACCATCCATAATGACAAGGCTACCATCCATTGGAGTAACAATAATCTCGAAAACAGACTACCTTCCGTAATGACAAGGCTACCATCCATTGGAGTAAAAAAAATCTCGACAACAGACAAACTTCCATAATGATAATGCTACCATCCATTGGAGTAACAAAAATCTCGACTATAGACTACCTACCATAATGACAATGCTACCATCCATTGGAGTAACAAAAATATGAACAACAAACTACCTTCCATAATGACAAGGCTACCATCCATTGGAGTAGCAAAATTCTCGAAAATAGACTACCTTCCATAATGACAAGGCTAGCATCCATTGAAGTAACAAAAATCTCCAAAACAGACTACCTTCCATAATGACAAGGCTACCATCCATTGGAGTAACAAAAATTTCGACAACAGACAACCTTCCATAATGATAATGCTACCATCCATTGGAGTAACAAAAATATGAACAACATACTACCTTCCATAGTTACAAGGCTACCATCCACTGGAGTGACAGAAATAACAACGACATACTACCTTCCATAATGACAACGCTAGCATCCATTGCAGTAACAAAAATCTCGACAACAGACTACCTTCCGTAATGACAAGGCTACTATTCATTGGAATAACAAAAATCTAGACAACAGACTACATTCCATAATAACAAGGCTACTATCCATTGAAGTAACAAAAACATCGACAACATAATACGTTCCATAATGAAAAGGCTACAATCCATTGGAATAACAAAAATCTCGACAACAGACTACCATCCATAATGACAAGGCTACCATCCATTGGAGTAACAAAAATATCGAAAATAGATTACCTTCCGTAATGACAAGGCTACCATACATTGGAGTAACAAAAATCTCAACAATAGACAACCTTCCATAATGACAATAGACTACCTTCCATAATGACAAGGCTACCATCCATTGGAGTAACAAAAATATGAACAACAGACTACCTTCCATAGTTACAAGGATACCATCCACTGGAGTGACAAAAATCTCGAAAATAGACTACCTTCCGTAATGACAAGGCTACCATCCATTGGAGTAACAAAAATCTCGACAACAGACAACCTTCCATAATGATAATGCTACCATCCATTGGAGTAACAAAAATCTCGACAATAGACTACCTACCATAATGACAAGGCTACCATCCATTGGAGTAACAAAAATATGAACAACAAACTACCTTCCATAATGACAAGGCTACCATCCATTGGAGTAGCAAAATTCTCGAAAACAGACTACCTTCCATAATGACAAGGCTAGCATCCATTGAAGTAACAAAAATCTCCAAAACAGACTACCTTCCATAATGACAAGGCTACCATCCATTGGAATAACAAAAATCACGACAACAGACTACCATCCATAATGACAATGATACCATCCGTTGGAGTAACAAAAATCTACACAATAGACTACCTTCCATAATGACAAGGCTACCATTCATTGGAGTAACAAAAATCTCGACAACAGACTACCTTCCATAATGACAAGGCTACTATTCATTTGAATAACAAAAATCTATACAACAGACTACCTTCCATAATTACAAGGCTACTATCCATTGGAGTAACAAAAACATCGACAACAGAAAACGTTCCATAATGAAAAGGCTACAATCCATTGGAATAACAAAAATCTAGACAACAGACTACCATCCATAATGACAAGGCTACCATCCATTGGAGTAACAATAATCTCGAAAACAGACTACCTTCCGTAATGACAAGGCTACCATCCATTGGAGTAAAAAAAATCTCGACAACAGACAAACTTCCATAATGATAATGCTACCATCCATTGGAGTAACAAAAATCTCGACAATAGACTACCTACCATAATGACAATGCTACCATCCGTTGGAGTAACAAAAATATGAACAACAAACTACCTTCCATAATGACAAGGCTACCATCCATTGGAGTAGCAAAATTCTCGAAAACAGACTACCTTCCATAATGACAAGGCTAGCATCCATTGAAGTAACAAAAATCTCCAAAACAGACTACCTTCCATAATGACAAGGCTACCATCCATTGGAGTAACAAAAATCTCGACAACAGAGAACCTTCCATAATGATAATGCTACCATCCATTGGAGTAACAAAAATCTCGACAATAGACTACCTTCCATAATGACAAGGCTACCATCCATTGGAGTAACGAAAATATGAACAACAGACTACCTTCCATAGTTACAAGGCTACCATCCATTGGAGTAACGAAAACATCGACAACAGAATACATTCTATAATGACAATGATACAATCCATTGGAATAACAAAAATCACGACAACAGACTACCATCCATAATGACAATGATACCATCCATTGGAGTAACAATAATCTCGACAACAGACTACCTTCCATAATGACAAGGCTACCATCTATCGGAGTAACAAAAATCTCGAAAATAGACTACCTTTCGTAATGATAAGGCTACCATCCATTGGAGTAACAAAAATCTCGAAAACAGACTACCTTTCGTAATGACAAGGCTACCATCCATTGGAGTAACAAAAATCTCGACAATAGACTACCTACCATAATGACAATGCTACCATCCATTGGAGTAACAAAAATATGAACAACAAACTACCTTCCATAATGACAAGGCTACCATCCATTGGAGTAACAAAAATCTCGAAAACATACTACCTTCCATAATGACAAGGCTACCATCCATTAAAGTAACAAAAATCTCGAAAACAGACTACCTTCCATAATGACAAGGCTACCATCCATTGGAGTAACAAAAATCTCGACAATAGACTACCTACCATAATGACAATGCTACCATCCATTGGAGTAACAAAAATATGAACAACAAACTACCTTCCATAATGACAAGGCTACCATCCATTGGAGTAACAAAAATCTCGAAAACATACTACCTTCCATAATGACAAGGCTACCATCCATTAAAGTAACAAAAATCTCGAAAACAGACTACCTTCCATAATGACAAGGCTACCATCCATTGGAGTAACAAAAATCTCGACAACAGATAAACTTCCATAATGATAATGCTACCATCCATTGGAGTAACAAAAATCTCGATAATAGACTACCTTCCATAATGACAAGGCTACCATCCATTGGAGTAACGAAAATATGAACAACAGACTACCTTCCATAGTTACAAGGCTACCATCCATTGGAGTAACGAAAACATCGACAACAGAATACGTTCCATAATGACAATGATACAATCTATTGGAATAACAAAAATCACAACAACAGACTACCATCCATAATGACAATGATACCATCCATTGGAGTAACAAAAATCTCGACAACAGACTACCTTCCATAATGACAAGGGTACAATCAATTGGAGTAACAAAAATCTCGAAAATAAACTACCTTTCGTAATGACAAGGCTACCATCCATTGGAGTAATAAAAATCTAGACAACAGACAACCTTCCATAATGATAATGCTACCATCCATTGGAGTAACAAAAATCTCGACAATAGGCTACCTACCATAATGACAAGGCTACCATCCATTCGAGTAACAAAAATATGAACAACAGACTACCTTCCATAATGACAAGGCTACCATCCATTGGAGTACCAATAATCTCAAAAAATAAACTACCTTCCATAATGACAAGGCTACCATCCATTGGAGTAACAAAAATCTCGACAACAGACAACCTTCCATAATGATAATGCTACCATCCATTGGAGTAACAAAAATCTCGGCAATAGACTACCTTCCATAATGACAAGGCTACCATCCATTGGAGTAACAAAAATTTGAACAACAGTCTACCTTCCATAGTTACAAGGCTACCATCCACTGGAGTGACATAAATCACAACGACATACTACCTTCCATAATGACAACGCTAGCATCCATTGGAGTAACAAAAATCTCGGCATCAGACTACCTTCCATACTGACAAAGCTACTATTCATTGGAATAACTAAAATCTAGACAACATACTACCTTCCATAATAACAAGGCTACTATCCATTGGAGTAACAAAAACATCAACAACAGAATACGTTCTATAATGAAAAGGCAACAATCCATTGGAATAACAAAAATCTTGACAAGAGACTACCATCCATAATGACAAGGCTACCATCCATTGGAGTAACAAAAATCTCGAAAACAGACTACCTTCCGTAATGACAAGGCTACCAACCATTGGAGTAACAAAAATCTCGACAACAGACAACCTTCCATAATGATAATGCTACCATCCATTGGACTAACAAAAATATGAACAACAAACTACCTTCCATAATGACAAGGCTACCATCCATTGGAGTAACAAAAACATCGACAACAGAATACGTTCCATAATGAAAAGGCTACAATCCATTGGAATAACAAAAATATCAACAACAGACTACCATCCATAACGACAAGGCTACCATCCATTGGAGTAACAAAACTCTCGAAAACAGACTACCTTCCGTAATGACAAGGCTACCATCCATTGGAGTAACAAAAATCTCAACAACAGACAACCTTCCATAATGATAATGCTACCATCCATTGGATTAAGAAAAATCTCGACAATAGACTACCTTCCATAATGACAAGGCTACCATCCACTGGGATAACAAAAATCTCGACAACAAACTACCTTTCATAATGACACGACTACCATCCATTGGAGTAACGAAAACATCGACAACAAAATATGTTCCATAATGACAATGATACAATCCATTGGAATACAAAAAATCACGACAATAGACTACCATCCATAATGACAATGATACCATCCATTGGAGTAACAAAAATCTCGACAACAGACTACCTTCCATAATGACAAGGCTACCATCTATTGGAGTAACAAAAATCTCGAAAATAGACTACCTTTCGTAATGACAAGGCTACCATCCATTGGAGTAATAAAAATCTAGACAACAGACAACCTTCCATAATGATAATGCTACCATCCATTGGAGTAATAATAATCTCAAATACAGATTACCTTCCATAATGACAAGGCTACCATCTATCGGAGTAACAAAAATCTCGAAAATAGACTACCTTCCATAATGACAAGGCTACCATCCATTGGAGTACCAATAATCTCAAAAACAAACTACCTTTCATAATGACAAGGCTACCATCCATTGGAGTAACAAAAATCTCGAAAACAGACAACCTTCCATAATGATAATGCTACCATCCATTGGAGTAACAAAAATCTCGACAATAGACTACCTTCCATAATGACAAGGCTACCATCCATTGGAGTAACAAAAATATGAACAACAGACTACCTTCCATAGTTACAAGGCTACCATCCATTGGAGTGACATAAATCACAACGACATACTACCTTCCATAATGACAACGCTAGCATCCATTGGAGTAACAAAAATCTCGACAACAGACTACCTTCCATAATTACAAGGCTACTTTTCATTGGAATAACAAAAATCTAGACAACAGACTACCTTCCATAATAACAAGGCTACTATCCATTGGAGTAACAAAAACATCGACAACAGAATACGTTCCATAATGAAAAGGCTACAATTGGAATAACAAAAATCTCAACAACAGACTACCATCCATAATGACAAGGCTACCATCCATTGGAGTAACAAAAATCCTGAAAACAGACTACCTTCTGTAATGACAAGGCTACCATCCATTGGAGTAACAAAATTCTCGACAACAGATAACCTTCCATAATGATAATGCTACCATCCATTGGAGTAACAAAAATCTCGACAATAGACTAACTACCATAATGACAATACTACCATCCATTGGAGTAACAAAAATATGAACAACAAACTACCTTCCATAATGACAAGGCTACCATCAATTGGAGTAACAAAAATCTCAAAAACAGACTACCTTCCATAATGACAAGGCTACCATCCATTAAAGTAACAAAAATCTCGAAAGCAGACTACCTTCCATAATGACAAGGGTACCATCCATTGGAGTAACAAAAATCTCGACAACTGACAAACTTCCATAATGATAATGCTACCATCGATTGGAGTAAATAAAAACCTCAACAACAGACTACCTTCCAAAATGACAAGGCTAGCATCCATTGAAGTAACAAAAATCTCCAAAATAGACTACCTTCCATAATGACAATGCTACCATCCATTGGAGTAACAAAAATCTCGACAATAAACTACCTTCCATAATGACAAGGCTACCATCCATTGGATTAACAAAAATATGAACAACAGACTACCTTCCATAGTTACAAGGCTACCATCCATTGGAGTAACGAAAACATCGACAATAGAATACGTTCCATAATGACAATGATACAATCCATTGGAATAACAAAAATCACGACAACAGACTACCATCCATAATGACAATGATACCATCCATTGGAGTACAAAAATATCGACAACAGACTACCTTCCATAATGACAAGGCTACCATCTATTGGAGTAACAAAAATCTCAAAAATAGACTACCTTTCGTAATGACAAGGCTACCATCCATTAGAGTAATAAAAATCTAGACAACAGACAACCTTCTATAATGATAATGCTACCATCCATTGGAGTAACAAAAATCTCGACAATAGACTACCTACCATAATGACAATGCTACCATCGATTGCAGTAACAAAAATATGAACAACAGACTACCTTCGATAATGACAAGGCTACCATCCATTGGAGTACCAATAATCTCAAAAACAAACTACCTTCCATAATGACAATCTACCATCCATTGTAGTAACAAAAATCACGAAAACAGACTACCTTCCATAATGACAAGGCTACCATCCATTGGAGTAACAAAAATCTCGACAACAGACAACCTTCCATAATAATAATTCTACCATCCATTGGAGTAACAAAAATCTCGACAATAGACTACCTTCCATAATGATAAGGCTACCATCTATTGGAGTAACAAAAATCTCGAAAATAGACTACCTTTCATAATGAAAAGGCTACTATCCATTGGTGTAATAAAAATCTCGATAACAGACAACCTTCCATAATAATAATGCTACCATCCATTGGAGTAACAAAATTCTCGACAATAGACTACCTACCATAATGATAAGGCTACCATCCATTTGAGTAACAAAAATATGAACAATAGACTACCTTTCATAATGACAAGGCTACCATCCATTGGAGTACCAAAAATCTCAAAAACAAACTACCTTCCAAATGACAAGGCTACCATCCATTGGAGTAACAAAAATCTCGAAAATAGACTACCTTCCATAATGACAAGGCTACCATCCATTGGAGTAACAAAAATCTCGACAACAGACAACCTTCCATAATAATAATGCTACCATCCATTGGAGTAAAAAAAATATTGACAATAGACTACCTTCCATAATGACGAGGCTACCATCCATTGGTGTAACAAAAATCTCGACAACAGACATCCTTCCATAATGATAATGCTACCATCCATTGGAGTAACAAAATCCTCGACATTATACTACCTTCCATAATGACAATGCTGCCATCCATTGGAGTAACAAAAATATGAACAACAGACTACCTTCCATAGTTACAAGGCTACCATCCACTGGAGTGACATAAATCACAACGACATATTACCTTCCATAATGACAACGCTAGCAGCCATTGGAGTAACAAAAATCTCGACAACAGAATACCTTTCATAATGACAAGGCTACTATTCATTGGAATAACAAAAATCTAGACAACAGACTACCTTCCATAATAACAAGGCTACTATCCATTGGAGTAACAAAAACATTGACAACAGAATACGTTCCATAATGAAAAGGCTACAATCCATTGTAATAACAAAAATATCAACAACAGACTACCATCCATAATGACAAGGCTACCATCCATTGGAGTAACAAAAATCTCGAAAACAGACTACCTTCCGTAATGACAAGGCTACCATCCATTGGAGTAACAAAAATCTCGACAACAGACAACCTTCCATAATGATAATGCTACCATCCATTGGAGTAACAAAAATCTCGACAATAGACTACCTACCATAATGACATTGCTACCATCCATTGGAGTAACAAAAATATGTACAACAAACTACCTTCCATAATGACAAGGCTACCATCCATTGGAGTAACAAAAATCTCGAAAACAGACTACCTTCCATAATGACAAGGCTACCATCCATTAAAGTAACAAAAATCTCGAAAGCATACAACCTTCCATAATGACAAGGCTACCATCCATTGGAGTAACAAAAATCTCGACAACAGACAAACTTCCATAATGATAATGCTACCATCCATTGGAGTAACAAAAATCTCAACAACAGACTACCTTCCAAAATGACAAGGCTAGCATCCATTGAAGTAACAAAAATCTCCAAAACAGACTACCTTCCATAATGACAAGGCTACCATCCATTGGAGTACCAATAATCTCAAAAACAAACTACCTTCCATAATTACAAGGCTACCATCCATTGTAGTAACAAAAATCTCGAAAATCGACTACCTTCCATAATGACAAGGCTACCATCCATTGGAGTAACAAAAATCTCGGCAACAAACAACCTTCCATAATGATAATGCTACCATCCATTGGAGTAACAAAAATCTCGACAATAGACTACCTTCCATAATGACAAGGCTACCATTCATTGGAGTAACAAAAATATGAACAACAGACTACCTTCCATAGTTACAAGGCTACCAGCCATTGGAGTAACGAAAACATCGACAACAGAATACGTTCCATAATGACAATGATACAATCCATGGGAATAACAAAAATCACGACAACAAACTACCATCCATAATGAAAATGATACCATCCATTGGAGTAACAAAAATCTCGACAACAGACTACCTTCCATAATGACAAGGCTACCATCTATTGGAGTAACAAAAATCTCGAAAATAGACTACCTTTCGTAATGACAAGGCTACCATCCATTGGAGTAATAAAAATCTAGACAACAGACAACCTTCTATAATGATAATGCTACCATCCATTGGAGTAGCAAAAATCTCGACAATAGACTACCTACCATAATGACAAGGCTACCATCCATTGGAGTAACAAAAATATGAACAACAGACTACCTTCCATAATGACAAGGCTACCATCCATTGGAGTACCTATAATCTCAAAAACAAACTACCTTCCATAATGACAAGGCTACCATCCATTATAGTAACAAAAATCTCGAAAACAGACTACCTTCCATAATGACAAGGCTACCATCCATTGGAGTAACAAAAATCTCGACAACAGACAACCTTCCATAATGATAATGCTACCATCCATTGGAGTAACAAAAATCTCGACAATAGACTACCTTCCATAATGATAAGGCTACTATTCATTGGAATAACAAAAATCTAGACAACAGACTACCTTCCATAATAACAAGGCTACTATCCATTGGAGTAACAAAAACATCGACAACAGAATACGTTCCATAATGAAAAGGCTACAATCAATTGGAATAACAAAAATCTCAACAACAGACTACCATCCATAATGACAAGGCTACCATCCATTGGAGTAACAAAAATCTCGACAACAGACAACCTTCCATAATGATAATGCTACCATCCATTTGAGTAACAAAAATCTCGACAACAGACTACCTTCCATAATGACAAGGCTACTATTCATTGGAATAAAAAAAATCTAGACAACATACTACCTTCCATAATAAGAAGGCTACTATTCATTGGAGTAACAAAAACATCAACAACAGAATACGTTCCATAATGAAAAGGCTACAATCCATTGGAATAACAAAAATCTCGACAACAGACTACCATCCATAATGACAAGGCTACCATCCATTGGAGTAACAAAAATCTCGAAAACATACTACCTTCCGTAATGACAAGGCTACCATCCATTGGTGTAACAAAAATATCGACAACAACAACCTTCCATAATGATAATGCTACCATCCATTGGAGTAACAAAAATATGAAAAACAGACTACCTTCCATAGTGACAAGGCTACCATGCATTGGAGTGACAGAAATCACAACGACATACTACCTTCCAAAATGACAATGCTAGCATCCATTGGAGTAACAAAAATCTCGACAATAGACTACCTTCCATAATGACAAGGCTACCATCCATTGGAATAATAAAAATCTCGACAACAAACTACCTTTCATAATGACAAGGCTACCATCCATTCGAGTAACGAAAACATCGACAACAGAATACGTTCCATAATGACAATGATACATGTAGTTGTTTAGGTATTGGCATGCATTTTTGGTAAAACCAGGTGTATGAATGTCATGACTGATGTCATAACATTCTAGTTTATTAGGTACAGATTTATTAGGTACCTTTGCAGAAAAATATTGTCATACAGGTACTGATGTTTATGAGTGTGTATCTGAGCATTTTGCAAAATGATCACATTTACCAAAATTAGTAAACAGGAATTCAGATGTCATAACAAATCTCTATAATAGACTACCTTCCATAATGACAAGGCTACCATCTATTGGAGTAACCAAAATCTCGAAAATAAACTACCTTTCGTAATGACAAGGCTACCATCCGTTGGAGTAATAAAAATCTCGACAACAAACAACCTTCCATAATAATAATGCTACCATCCACTGGAGTAACAAAAATCTCGACAATAGACTACCTACCATAATGACAAGGCTACCATCCATTGGAGTAACAAAAATATGAACAACATACTACCTTCCATAGTGACAAGGCTACCATCCATTGGAGTAACAGAAATCACAACAACATACTACCTTCCATAATGACAACCCTCGCATCCATTGGAGTAACAAAAATCTCGTAAACAGACTACCTTCAATAATGACAGGGCTACCATTCATTTGAATAACAAAAATCTAGACAACAGACTACCTTCCATAAAAACAAGGCTACTATCCATTGGAGTAACAAAAACATCGACAACAGAAAACATTCCCTAATGAAAAGGCTACAATCCATTGGAATAACAAAAATCTCGACAACAGAATACCATCCATAATAATAAGGCTACCATCCATTGGAGTAACAAAAATCTCGAAAACAGACTACCTTCCATAATGATAAGGCTACCATCCATTGGTGTAACAAAAATCTCGACAACAGACAACCTTCCATAATGATAATTCTACCATCCATTGGAGTAACAAAAATCTCGACAATAGACTACCTACCCTAATGACAAGGCTACCATCCATTGGAGTAACAAAAATAGGAACAACAGACTACCTTCCATAATGACAAGGCTACCATCCATTGGATTAACAAAAATCTCGAAAACAGACTACCTTCCAAAATGACAAGGCTACCATCCATTGTAGTAACAAAAATCTCGAAAACAGACTACCTTCCATAATGACAAGGCTACCATCCATTGTAGTAACAAAATTCTCGAAAACAGACTACCTTCCATAATGACAAGGCTACCATCCATTGGATAACAAAAATCTCGACAACAAACAACCTTCCATAATGATAATGCTACCATCCATTGGAGTAACAAAAATCTCGACAATAGACGACCTTCCATAATGAAAAGGCTACCATCCATTGGAGTAACAAAAATATGAAAAACAGACTACCTTCCATAGTGACAAGGCTACCATGCATTGGAGTGACAAAAATCACAACGACATACTACCTTTCAAAATGACAACGCTAGAATCCATTGGAGTAAAAAAAATATCGAAAATAGACTATCTTCCATAATGACAAGGCTACCATCCATTGGAATAACAAAAATCTCGATAACAGACTACCTTCCATAGTTGAAAGGCTACCATCCATTAGAGTAACAAAAACATCGACAACAGAATACGTTCCATAATGACAATGATACAATCCATTGGAATAACAAAAATCACGACAACAGGCTACCATCCATAATGACAATGATACCATCCATTGGAGTAACAAAAATCTCGATAGCAGACTACCTTGCATAATGAGAAGGCTACCATCTATTGGAGTAACAAAAATCTCGAAAATAGACTACCTTTCGTAATGACAAGGCTACCATCCATTGGAGTAATAAAAATATAGACAACAGAAAACCTTCCATAATGATAATGCTACCATCCATTGGAGTAACAAAAATCTTGACAATAGACTACCTACAATAATGACAAGGCTACTATCCATTGGAGTACCAAAAATATGAACAACAGACTACCTTCCATAATGACGAGGCTACCATCCATTGGAGTACCAATAATCTCAAAAACAAACTACCTACCATAATGACAAGGCTACCATCCATTGGAGTAACAAAAATCTCGAAAATAGACTACCTTCCATAACGACAAGGCTACCATCCATTGGAGTAACAAAAATCTTGACAACAGACAACCTTCCATAATGATAATGCTACCATCCATTGGAGTAACAAAAATCTCTACAATAGACTACCTTCCATAATGACAAGGCTTCCATCTATTGGAGTAACAAAAATCTCGAAAATAAACTACCTTTCGTAATAACAAGGTTACCATCCATTGGAGTAACAAAAATCTCGACAACAGACAACCTTCCATAATGATAATGCTACGATCCATTGGAGTAACAAAAATTTCGAAAATAGACTACCCTTCTTAATGACAAGGCTACCATCCATTGGAGTAATAAAAATCTAGACAACAGAAAACCTTCCATAATGATAATGCTACCATCCATTGGAGTAACAAAAATCTCGACAATAGACTACCTACCATAATGACAAGGCTACCATCCATTGGAGTAACAAAAATATGAACAACAGACTACCTTCCATAATGACGAGGCTACCATCCATAGGAGTAACAAAAATCTCGACAACAGACAACCTTCCATAATGATAATGCTACCATCCATTGGAGTAACAAAAATCTCGACAATAGACTACCTTACATAATGACGAGGCTACCATCCATTGGAGTAAATAAAATATGAACCACAAACTACCTTCCATAGTGACAAGGCTACCATCCATTGGAGTAACAGAAATCAAAACGACATACTACCTTCCGTAATGACAAGGCTACAATCCATTGGAGTAACAAAAATCTCGACAATAGACAACCTTCCATAATGATAATGCTACCATCCATTGGAGTAACAAAAATCTCGACAATAGACTACCTACCATAATGACAAGGCTACCATCCATTGGCGTAACAAAAATCTCGAAAACAGACTACCTTCCAAAATGACAAGGCTACCATCCGTTGAAGTAACAAAAATCTCGAAAATAGACTACCTTCCATAATGACAAGGCTACCATCCATTGGATTAACAAAAATCTCGACAACAGACAACCTTCCATAATGATCATGCTACCATCCATTGGAGTAACAAAAATATCGACAATAGACTACCTTCCATAATGACAAGGCTACCATCCATATGAATAATAAAAATCTCGAAAACAGACTACCTCCCGCAATGACAAGGCTACCATCCATTGGAGTAACAAAAATCTCGATAACAGACAACCTTCCATAATGATAATGCTACCATCCATTGGAGTAACAAAAATCTCGAAAATAGACTACCTTTCGTAATGACAAGGCTACCATTCATTGTAGTAAAAAAAATCTCAACAACAGACTAACTTCCATAATGACAAGGTTACCATCCATTAGAGTAACAAAAATATCGACAACATACTTCATTCCATAATGACAAGGCTACCATCCGTTGGAGTAACACAAATTTAAACAAGAGACTACATTCCATAATGACAAGGCTACCATCCATTGGAATAACAAAAATATCGAAAACACACTACCTTCCATAATGACAAGGCTAACATCCCTTAGAGTAACAAAAATCTCGACAACGGACTACCTTCCATAATGACAATACTACCATCCATTGTAATAACAAAAATCTCGACAACAGACTACCTTCCAGATTGACAAGGCTAGCATTCATTGTGGTAAAAGAAATCTCGACAACAGACAACCTTCCATAATGATAATGCTACCATCAATTGGAGTAACAAAAATCTCGACAATAGACTACCTTCTATAATGACAAGGCTACCATCAATTGGAGTAACAAAAATATGAACAACAGACTACCTTCCATAGTGACAAGGCTACCATCCATTGGAGTGACAAAAATCACAACGACATAATACCTTCCATAATGACAATGCTAGCATCCATTGGAGTAACAAAAATCTCGACAACAGACTACCTTCCATAATGATAATGCTACCATCCATTGGAGTAGCAAAAATCTCGTCAATAGACTACCTACCATAATGACAAGGCTACCATCCATTGGAGTAACAAAAATCTCGACAACAGGCTACCTTCCATAATGATAATGCTACCATCCATTAGAGTAGCAAAAATCTCGTCAATAGACTACCTACCATAATGACAAGGCTACCATCCATTGGAGTAACAAAAATATGAAAAAACAGACTACCTACCATCCATTGGAATAACAAAAATCTCGAAAATAGACTACCTTCAAAAATGACAAGGCTACCATCCATTGAAGTAACAAAAATCTCGAAAACAGACTACCTTCCATAATGACAAGGCTACCATCCATTGGAGTAACAAAAATCTCGACAACAGACAACCTTCCATAATGATAATGCTACCATCCATTGGAGTAACAAAAATCTCGAAAATAGACGACTTTCCTTAATGACAAGGCTACCATCCATTGGAGTAACAAAAATACGAAAAACATACTACCTTCCATAGTGACAAGGCTACCATGCATTGGAGTGACAGAAATCACAATGACATACTACCTTCCAAAATGACAACGCTAGCATCCATTGGAGTAACAAAAATCTCGACAATAGACTACCTTCCATAATGACAAGGCTACCATCCATTGGAATAACAAAAATCTCGAAACAAACTACCTTTCATAATGACAAGGCTACCATCCATTGGAGTAACGAAAACATCGACAACAGAATACGTTCCATAATGACAATGATACAATCCATTGGAATAACAAAAATCACGACAATAGACTACCATCCATAATGACAATGATACCATCCATTGGAGTAACAAAAATCTCAAAAACAGACTACCTTCCATAATGACAAGGCTACCATCTATTGGAGTAACAAAAATCTCGAAAACAGACTACCTTCCATAATTACAAGGCTACCATCCATTGGAGTAACAAAAATCTCGACAACAGACTACCTTCCATAATGATAATGCTACCATCCATTGGAGTAACAAAAATCTCGACAATAGACTACCTACCATAATGACAAGGCTACCATCCATTGGAGTGACAAAAATATGAATAACAGACTACCTTCCATAATGACCAGGCTACCATCCATTGGAGTAACAAAAATCTCAAAAACAAACTACCTTCCATAATCACTAGGCTACCATCCATTGGAGTAAGAAAAATCTCGAAAACAGACTACCTTTCATAATGACAAGGCTACCATCCATTGGAGTAACAAAAATCTCGACAAAAGACAACCTACCATTATGACAAGGCTACCATCCATTGGAGTAACAAAAATCTCGACAATAGACTACCTTCCATAATGACGAGGCTACCATCCATTGGAGTAACAAAAATATGAACAACAGACTACCTTCTATAGTGACAAGGCTACCATCCATTGGAGTAACAGAAATCACAACGACATACTACCTTCCATAATGACAACGCTAGCATCCATTGGAGTAACAAAAATCTCGACAACAGACTACCTTCCATAATGACAAGGCCACCATTCATTGGAATAACAAAATTCTAGACAACATACTACCTTCCATAATAACAAGGCTACTATCCATTGGAGTAACAAAAACATCGACAACAGAATACGTTCCCTAATGAAAAGGCTACAATCCATTGGAATAACAAAAATCTCGACAATAGACTACCATCCATAATTACAAGGCTACCATCCATTGGAGTAACAAAAATCTCGAAAACTGACTACCTTCCGTAATGACAAGGCTACCATCCATTGGAGTAACAAAAATCTCGACAATAGACAACCTTCCATAATTATAATGTTACCATCCATTGGAGTAACAAAAATCTCGACAATAGACTACCTACCATAATGACAAGGCTACCATCCATTGGAGTAACAAAAATATGAACAACAGACTATGTTCCATAATGATAAGGCTACCATCCATTGGAGTAACAAAAATCTCAAAAACACACTACCTTCCAAAATGACAAGGCTATCATCCATTGAAGTAACAAAAATCTCGAAAACAGACTACCTTCCATAATTACAAGGCTTACATCCATTGGAGTAACAAAAATCTCGACAAAAGACAACCTTCCATAATGATAATGCTACCATCCATTGGAGTAACAAAAATCTCGACAATAGACTACCTTCCATAATGACAAGGCTACCATCCATTGGAGTAACAAAAATATGAAAAACAGACTACCTTCCATAGTGACAAGGCTACCATCCATTGGAGTGACAGAAATCACAACGACATACTACCTTTCATAATGACAAGGCTACCATCCATTTGAATAACAAAAATCTCGACAACAAACTATCTTTCATAATGACATGGCTACCATCCATTGGAGTAACGAAAACATCGACAACAGAATACGTTCCATAATGACAATGATACAATCCATTGGAATAACAAAAATCACGACAAAAGACTACCATCCATAATGACAATGATACCATCCATTGGAGTAACAAAAATCTTGACAACAGACTACCTTCCATAATGATAAGGCTACCATCTATTGGAGTAACAAAAATCTCGACAACAGACTAACTTTCGTAATGACGAGGCTACCATCCATTAGAGTAACAAAAATCTCGACAACAGACATCCTTGCATAATGACAAGGCTACCATCCGTTGGAGTAACAAAAATATCGAAAACACACTACCTTCCATAATGACAAGGCTAACATCCCTTAGAGTAACAAAAAACTCGACAAAGGACTACCTTCCATAATGACAAGACTAACATCCATTGTAGTAACAAAAATCTCGACAACAGACTACCTTCCGGAATGACAATGCTACCATTCATTGTAGTAAAAGAAATCTCGACAATAGACAACCTTCCATAATGATAATGCTACCATCAATTGGAGTAACAAAAATCTCGACATTAGACTACCTTCCATAATGACAAGACTACCATCCATTGGAGTAACAAAAATATGAACAACAGACTACCTTCCATAGTGACAAGGCTACCATCCATTGGAGTGACAGAAATCACAACGACATACTACCTTCCATAATAAAAATGCTAGCACCCATTGGAGTAACAAAAAGCTCGACAGCAGACTACCTTCCAAAATGATAATGCTACCATCCATTGGAGTAGCAAAAATCTCGTCAGTAGACTACCTACCATAATGACAATGTTACCATCCATTGGAGTTACAAAAATATGAACAATAGACTACCTTCCATAATGACAAGGCTACCATCCATTGGAGTAACAAAAATCTCGAAAGTAGACTACCTTCCATAATGACAAGGCTACCATCCATTGGAGTAACAAAAATATGAACAAGAGACTACCTTCCATAATGACAAGGCTACCATCCATTGATGTAACAAAAATCTCGAAAACAAACTACCTTCCATAATTACAAGGCTACCATCAATTGGAGTAACAAAAATCTCGAAAACAGACTACCTTCCAAAATGACAAGGCTACCATCCATTAAAGTAACCAAAATCTCGAAAACAGAATACCTTCCATAATGACAAGGCTACCATCCGTTGGAGTAACAAAAATCTCGACAACAGACTACCTTCCATAGTGACAAGGCTACCATCCATTGGAGTGACAGAAATCACAATGACATACTACCTTCCATAATAACAATGCTAGCACCCATTGGATTAACAAAAATCTCGACAACAGACTACCTTCCATAATGATAATGCTACCATCCATTGGAGTAGCAAAAATCTCGTCAGTAGACTACCTACCATAATGACAATGCTACCATCCATTGGAGTTACAAAAATATGAACAATAGACTACCTTCTATAATGACAAGGCTACCATCCATTGGAGTAACAAAAATCTCGAAAGTAGACTACCTTCCATAATGACAAGGCTACCATCCATTGGTGTAACAAAAATCTCGACAACAGACAACCTTCCATAATGATAATGCTACCATCCATTGGAGTAACAAAAATCTCGAAAACATACTACCTTCCAAAATGACAATGCTAGCATCCATTGGAGTAACAAAAATCTCGACAACAGACTACCTTCCATAATGACAAGGCTACCATCCATTGGAATAACAAAAATCTCGACATCAAACTACCTTTCATAATGACAAGGCTACCATCCATTGGAGTAACGGAAACATCGAAAACAGAATACGTTCCATAATGACAATGATACAATCCATTGGAATAACAAAAATCACGACAACAGACTACCATCCATAATGACAATGATACCATCCATTGGAGTAACAAAAATCTCGACAACAGACTACCTTCCATAATGACAAGGCTACCATCTATTGGAGTAACAAAAATCTAGAAAATAGACAACCTTCCATAATGATAATGCTACCATCCATTGGAGTAACAAAAATCACGACAATAGACTACCTACCATAATGACAAGGCTACCATCCATTGGAGTAACAAAAATATGAACAAGAGACTACCTTCCATAATGACAAGGCTACCATCCATTGGAGTAACAAAAATCTCGAAAACAAACTACCTTCCATAATGACAAGGCTACCATCCATTGGAGTAAGAAAAATCTCGAAAACAGACTACCTTCCATAATTACAAGGCTACCATCCATTGGAGTAACAAAAATCTCGACAATTGACTACCTACCATAATGACAAGGCTACCATCCATTGAAGTAACAAAAATCTCGAAAACAGACTACCTTGCATAATTACAAGGCTACCATCCATTGTAATAACAAAAATCTCGACAACAAACTACTTTTCATAATGACAAGGCTACCATCCATTGGAGTAACGAAAACATCGACAACAGAATACGTTCCATAATGACAATGATACAATCCATTGGAATAACAAAAATCACGAAAACAGACTACCATCCATAATGACAATGATACCATCCATTGGAGTAACAAAAATCTCGAAACAGACTACCTTCCATAATGACAAGGCTACCATCTATTAGAGTAACAAAAATCTCGAAAGTAGACTACCTTTCGTAATGACAAGGCTACCATCCATTGGAGTAACAAAAATCTCGACAACAGACAACCTTCCATAATGATAATGCTACCATCCATTGCAGTAACAAAAATCTCGACAATAGACTACCTTCCATAATGAAAAGGCTACCATCCATTGGAGTAACAAAAATATGAAAAACCGACTACCTTCCATAGTGACAAGGCTACCATCCATTGGAGTGACAGAAATCACAACGACATACTACCTTCCATAATGACAACGCTAGCATCCATTGGAGTAACAAAAATCTCGACAATAGACTACCTTCCATAATGACAAGGCTACCATCCATTTGAATAAAAAAAATCTCGAAAATAGACTACCTTCCGTAATGACAAGGCTACCATCCATTGGAGTAACAAAAATCTTGACAAAAGACAACCTTCCATAATGATAATGCTACCATCCATTGGAGTAACAAAAATCTCGACAACAGACAACCTTCCATAATGATAATGCTACCATCCATTGGAGTAACAAAAATCTCGAAAATAGACTACCTTCCGTAATGACAAGGCTACCATTCATTGTAGTAAAAAAAATCTCAACAACAGACTACCTTCCATAATGACAAGGTTACCATCCATTAGAGTAACAAAAATCTAGACAACAGACTTCATTCCATAATGACAAGGCTACCATCCGTTGGAGTAACAAAAATATAAACAAGAGACTACATTCCATAATGACAAGGCTACCATCCATTGGAATAACAAAAATATTGAAAACACACTACCTTCCATAATAAAAAGGCTAACATCCCTTAGAGTAACAAAAATCTCGACAACGGACTACCTTCCGTAATGACAAGACTACCATCCATTATAGTAACAAAAATCTCGACAACAGACTACCTTCCAGAATGACAAGGCTACCATTCATTGTAGTAAAACAAATCTCGACAACAGACAACCTTCCATAATGATAATGCTACCATCAATTGGAGTAACAAAAATCTCGACAATAGACTACCTTCCATAATGACAAGGCTACCATCCATTAGAGTAACAAAAATAAGAACAACAGACTACCTTCCATAGTGACAAGGCTACCATCCATTGGAGTGACAGAAATCACAACGACATACTACCTTCCATAATGACAACGCAAGCATCCATTGGAGTAACAAAAATCTCGACAACATACTACCTTCCATAATGATAATGCTACCATCCATTGGAGTAACAAAAATATCGTCAATAGACTACCTACCATAATGACAAGGCTACCATCCATTGGAGTTACAAAAATATGAACAACAGACTACCTTCCATAATGATAAGGCTACCATCCATTAGAGTAACAAAAATCTCGAAAACAGACTACCTTGCATAATGACAAGGCTACCATCCATTGGAGTAACAAAAATCTCGACAATAGACAACCTTCCATAATGATAATGCTACCATCCATTGGAGTAACAAAAATCTCGAAAACAGACTACCTTCCATAATGACAAGGCTACCGTCCATTGGAGTAACAAAAATCTCGACAACAGACAACCTTCCATAATGATAATGCTACCATCCATTAGAGTAACAAAAATCTCGACAATAGACGACCTTCCATAATGATAATGCTAGCATCCATTGGAGTAACAAAAATCTCGACAACAGACTACCTTCCATAATGACAAGGCTACCATCCATTGGAATAACAAAAATCTCGACAACAAACTACCTTTCATAATGACAAGGCTACCATCCATTGGAGTAACGGAAACATCGAAAACAGAATACGTTCCATAATGACAATGATACAATCCATTGGAATAACAAAAATCACGACAACAGACTACCATCCATAATGACAATGATACCATCCATTGGAGTAACAAAAATCTTGACAACAGACTACCTTCCATAATGACAAGGCTACCATCTATTGGAGTAACAAAAATCTAGAAAATAGACAACCTTCCATAATGATAATGCTACCATCCATTGGAGTAACAAAAATCACGACAATAGACTACCTACCATAATGACAAGGCTACCATCCATTGGAGTAACAAAAATATGAACAAGAGACTACCTTCCATAATGACAAGGCTACCATCCATTGGAGTAACAAAAATCTCGAAAACAAACTACCTTCCATAATGACAAGGCTACCATCCATTGGAGTAAGAAAAATCTCGAAAACAGACTACCTTCCATAATTACAAGGCTACCATCCATTGGAGTAACAAAAATCTCGACAATAGACTACCTACCATAATGACAAGGCTACCATCCATTGAAGTAACAAAAATCTCGAAAACAGACTACCTTGCATAATTACAAGGCTACCATCCATTGTAATAACAAAAATCTCGACAACAAACTACTTTTCATAATGACAAGGCTACCATCCATTGGAGTAACGAAAATCTCGAAAACAGACTACCTTCCATAATGATAAGGCTACCATCCATTAGAGTAACAAAAATCTCGAAAACAGACTACCTTCCATAATGACAAGGCTACCATCCATTGGTGTAACAAAAATCTCGACAATAGACAACCTTCCATAATGATAATGCTACCATCCATTGGAGTAACAAAAATCTCGAAAACAGACTACCTTCCATAATGACAAGGCTACCGTCCATTGGAGTAACAAAAATCTCGACAACAGACAACCTTCCATAATGATAATGCTACCATCCATTAGAGTAACAAAAATCTCGACAATAGACGACCTTCCATAATGAAAAGGCTACCATCCATTGGAGTAACTTAAATATGAAAAATAGACTACCTTCCATAGTGACAAGGCTACCATGCATTGGAGTGACAGAAATCACAACGACATACTACCTTCCAAAATGACAACGCTAGCATCCATTGGAGTAACAAAAATCTCGACAATAGACTACCTTCCATAATGACTAGGCTACCATCCATTGGAGTAACGAAAACATCGACAACAGAATACGTTCCATAATGACAATGATACAATCCATTGGAATAACAAAAATCACGACAACAGACTACCATCCATAATGACAATGATACCATCCATTGGAGTAACAAAAATCTCGAAACAGACTACCTTCCATAATGACAAGGCTACCATCTATTGGAGTAACAAAAATCTCGAAAGTAGACTACCTTTCGTAATGACAAGGCTACCATCCATTGGAGTAACAAAAATCTCGACAACAGACAACCTTCCATAATGATAATGCTACCATCTATTGGAGTAACAAAAATCTCGACAATAGACTACCTACCATAATGACAAGGCTACCATCCATTGGAGTAACAAAAATATGAAAACAGACTACCTTCCATAATGACAAGGCTACCATCCATTGGAGTAACAAAAATCTCGAAAACAAACTACCTTCCATAATGACAACGCTACCATCCATTGGAGTAAGAAAAATCTCGAAACCAGACTACCTTCCATAATTACAAGGCTACCATCCATTGGAGTAACAAAAATCTCGACAACAGACAACCTTCCATAATGATAATGCTACCATCCATTGCAGTAACAAAAATCTCGACAATAGACTACCTTCCATAATGAAAAGGCTACCATCCATTGGAGTAACAAAAATATGAAAAACCGACTACCTTCCATAGTGACAAGGCTACCATCCATTGAGTGACAGAAATCACAACGACATACTACCTTCCATAATGACAACGCTAGCGTCCATTGGAGTAACAAAAATCTCGACAATAGACTACCTTCCATAATGACAAGGCTACCATCCATTTGAATAACAAAAATCTCGAAAACAGACTACCTTCCGTAATGACAAGGCTACCATCCATTGGAGTAACAAAAATCTTGACAAAAGACAACCTTCCATAATGATAATGCTACCATCCATTGGAGTAACAAAAATCTCGACAACAGACAACCTTCCATAATGATAATGCTACCATCCATTGGAGTAACAAAAATCTCGAAAATAGACTACCTTCCGTAATGACAAGGCTACCATTCATTGTAGTAAAAAAAATCTCAACAACAGACTACCTTCCATAATGACAAGGTTACCATCCATTAGAGTAACAAAAATCTAGACAACAGACTTCATTCCATAATGACAAGGCTACCATCCGTTGGAGTAACAAAAATATAAACAAGAGACTACATTCCATAATGACAAGGCTACCATCCATTGGAATAACAAAAATATTGAAAACACACTACCTTCCATAATAAAAAGGCTAACATCCCTTAGAGTAACAAAAATCTCGACAACGGACTACCTTCCATAATGACAAGACTACCATCCATTATAGTAACAAAAATCTCGACAACAGACTACCTTCCAGAATGACAAGGCTACCATTCATTGTAGTAAAACAAATCTCGACAACAGACAACCTTCCATAATGATAATGCTACCATCAATTGGAGTAACAAAAATCTCGACAATAGACTACCTTCCATAATGACAAGGCTACCATCCATTAGAGTAACAAAAATATGAACAACAGACTACCTTCCATAGTGACAAGGCTACCATCCATTGGAGTGACAGAAATCACAACGACATACTACCTTCCATAATGACAACGCAAGCATCCATTGGAGTAACAAAAATCTCGACAACATACTACCTTCCATAATGATAATGCTACCATCCATTGGAGTAACAAAAATATCGTCAATAGACTACCTACCATAATGACAAGGCTACCATCCATTGGAGTTACAAAAATATGAACAACAGACTACCTTCCATAATGATAAGGCTACCATCCATTAGAGTAACAAAAATCTCGAAAACAGACTACCTTCCATAATGACAAGGCTACCATCCATTGGAGTAACAAAAATCTCGACAATAGACAACCTTCCATAATGATAATGCTACCATCCATTGGAGTAACAAAAATCTCGAAAACAGACTACCTTCCATAATGACAAGGCTACCGTCCATTGGAGTAACAAAAATCTCGACAACAGACAACCTTCCATAATGATAATGCTACCATCCATTAGAGTAACAAAAATCTCGACAATAGACGACCTTCCATAATGAAAAGGCTACCATCCATTGGAGTAACTTAAATATGAAAAACAGACTACCTTCCATAGTGACAAGGCTACCATGCATTGGAGTGACAGAAATCACAACGACATACTACCTTCCAAAATGACAACGCTAGCATCCATTGGAGTAACAAAAATCTCGACAATAGACTACCTTCCATAATGACTAGGCTACCATCCATTGGAATAACAAAAATCTCGACAACAAACTACCTTTCATAATGACAAGGCTGCCATCCATTGGAGTAACGAAAACATCGACAACAGAATACGTTCCATAATGACAATGATACAATCCATTGGAATAACAAAAATCACGACAACAGACTACCATCCATAATGACAATGATACCATCCATTGGAGTAACAAAAATCTCGACAACAGACTACCTTCCATAATGACAAGGCTACCATCTATTGGAGTAACAAAAATCTCGAAAATAGACTACCTTTCGTAATGACAAGGCTACCATCCATTGGAGTAACCAAAATCTCGACAACAGACAAACTTCCATAATGATAATGCTACCATCCATTGGAGTAACAAAAATCTCGACAATAGACTACCTACCATAATGACAAGGCTACCATCCATTGGAGTAACAAAAATATGAACAACAGACTACCTTCCATAATGACAAGGCTACCATCCATTGGAGTAACAAAAATCTGAAAAACAAACTACCTTTCATAATGACAAGGCTACCATCCATTGGAGTAAGAAAAATCTCGAAAACAGACTACCTTCCATAATGACAAGGCTACCATCCATTGGAGTAACAAAAATCTCGACAAAAGACATCCTTCCATAAAGATAATGCTACCATCCATTGGAGTAACAAAAATATCGACAATAGACTACCTTCCATAATGACGAGGCTACCATCCATTAGAGTAACAAAAATATGAACAACATACTACCTTCTATAGTGACAAGGCTACCATCCATTGGAGTAACTGAAATCACAACGACATACTACCTTCCATAATGACAACGCTAGCATCCATTGGAGTAACAAAAATCTCGACAACAGACTGTCTTCCATAATGACAGGGATACCATTCATTGGAATAACAAAAATCTAGACAACATACTACCTTCTATAATAACAAGGCTACTATCCATTGGAGTAACAAAAACATCGATAACAGAATATGTTCCCTAATGAAAAGGCTACAATCCATTGGAATAACAAAAATCTCGACAACAGACTACCATCCATAATTACAAGGCTACCATCCATTGGAGTAACAAAAATCTCGAAAACAGACTACCTTCTGTAATGACAAGGCTACCATCCATTGGAGTAACAAAAATATCGACAACAGACAACCTACCATAATGATAATGCTACCATCCATTGGAGTAACAAAAATTTCGACAATAGATTACCTACCATAATGAAAAGGCTACCATCCATTGGAGTAACCAAAATATGAACAACAGACTACCTTCCATAATGACAAGGCTACCATCCATTGGAGTAACAAAAATCTCGAAAACATACTACCTTCCAAAATGACAAGGCTACCATCCATTGAAGTAACAAATATCTCGAAAACAGACTACCTTCCATAATTACAAGGCTACCATCCACTGGAGTAACAAAAATCTCGACAACAAACAACCTTCCATAATGATAATGCTACCATCCATTGGAGTAACAAAAATCTCGAAAACAGACTACCTTCCGTAATGACAAGGCTACCATTCATTGTAGTAAAAAAATCTTAACAACAGACTAACTTCCATAATGACAAGGCTGCCTTCAATTGGAGTAACAAAAATCTTTACAATAGACTACCTTCTATAATGACAAGGTTACCATCCATTAGAGTAACAAAAATCTAGACAACAAACTTCATTCCATAATGACAAGGCTACCATCCGTTGGAGTAACGAAAATATAAACAAGAGACTACATTCCATAATGACAAGGCTACCGTCCATTGGAATAACAAAAATATCGAAAACACACTACATTCCATAATGACAAGGCTAACATCCCTTAGAGTAACAAAAATCTCGACAACGAACTACCTTCCATAATGACAAGACTACCATCCATTGTAGTAACAAAAATCTCGACAACAGACTACCTTCCAGAATGACAAGGCTACCATTCATTGTAGTAAAAGAAATCTCGACAACAGGCAACCTTCCATAATGATAATGCTACCATCAATTGGAGTAATAAAAATCTCGAAAATAGACTACCTTCCATAATGACAAGGCTACCATCCATTGGAGTAACAAAAATATGAACAACAGACTACCTTCCATAGTGACAAGGCTACCATCCATTGGAGTGACAGAAATCACAACGACATACTACCCTCCATAATGACAACGCTAGCATCCATTGGAGTAACAAAAATATCGTCAATAGACTACCTACCATAATGACTAGGCTACCATCCATTGGAGTTACAAAAATATGAACAACAGACTACCTTCCATAATGACAAGGCTACCATCCATTGGAGTAACAAAAATCTCGAAAACAGACTACCTTCCAAAATGACAAGGCTACCATCCATTGGAGTAACAAAAATCTCGACAACAGACAACCTTCCATAATGATAATTCTACCATCCATTAGTGTAACAAAAATCTCGACAATAGACGACCTTCCAAAATGACAAGGCTACCATCCATTGGAGTAACAAAAATATGAAAAATAGACTACCTTCCATAGTGACAAGGCTACCATGCATTGGAGTGACAGAAATCACAACGACATACTACCTTCCAAAATGACAATGCTAGCATCCATTGGAGTAACAAAAATCTCGACAACAGACTACCTTCCATAATGAATAGGCTACCATACATTGGAATAACAAAAATCTCGACAACAAACTACCTTTCATAATGACAAGGCTACCATCCATTGGAGTAACGAAAACATCGACAACAGAATACGTTCCATAATGACAATAATACAATCCATTAGAATAACAAAAATCACGACAACAGACTACCATCCATAATGACAATGATACCATCCATTGGAGTAACAAAAATCTCGACAACAGACTACCTTCCATAATGACAAAGCTACCATCTATTGGAGTAACAAAAATCTCGAAAATAGACTACCTTTCGTAATGACAAGGCTACCATCCATTGGAGTAACCAAAATCTCGACAACAGACAACCTTCCATAATGATAATGCTACCATCCATTGGAGTAACAAAAATCACGACAATAGACTAACTACCATAATGACAAGGCTACCATCCATTGGAGTAACAAAAATATGAACAACAGACTACCTTCCATAATGACAAGGATACCATCCATTGGAGTAACAAAAATCTCAAAAACAAACTACCTTCCATAATTACAAGGCTACCATCCATTGGAGTAAGAAAAATCTCGACAACAGACTACCTTCCATAATGACAGGATACCATGCATTGGAATAACAAAAATCTAGATAACAGACTACCTTCTATAATAACAAGGCTACTATCCATTGGAGTAACAAAAACATCGATAACAGAATATGTTACCTAATGAAAAGGCTACAATCCATTGGAATAACAAAAATCTCGACAACAGACAACCTTCCATAATGACAAGGCTAACATCCATTGGAGTAACAAAAATATGAACAACAGACTACCTTCCATAATGACAAGGTTACCATCCATTGGAGTAACAAAAATCTCGAAAACAGACTACCTTCCAAAATGACAAGGCTACCATCCATTGAAGTAACAAAAATATCGAAAACAAACTACCTTCCATAATTACAAGGCTACCATCCATTGGAGTAACAAAAATCTCGACAACAGACAACCTTCCATAATGATAATGCTACCATCCATTGGAGTAACAAAAATCTCGACAATAGACTACCTTCCATAATGACAAGGCTACCATCCATTGGAGTAACAAAAATATGAAAAACAGACTACCTTCCATAGTGACAAGGCTACCATCCATTGGAGTGACAGAAATCACAACGACATACTACCTTCCATAATGACAATTCTAGCATCCATTGGAGTAACAAAAGTCTCGACAATAGACTACCTTCCATAATGACAAGACTACCATCCATTTGAATAACAAAAATCTCGAAAATAAACTACCTTCCGTAATGACAAGGCTACCATCCATTGGAGTAACAAAAATCTCGACAACAAACAACCTTCCATAATGATAATGCTACCATCCATTGGAGTAACAAAAATCTCGAAAACAGACTACCTTCCGTAATGACAAGGCTATCATTCATTATAGTAAAAAAAATCTCAACAACAGACTACCTTCCATAATGACAAGGCTGACATCCATTAGAGTAACAAAAATCTCGCTAACAGACTTCATTCCATAATGATAAGGCTACCATCCGTTGGAGTAACGAAAATATAAACAAGAGACTACATTCCATGATGACAAGGCTAACATCCCTTAGAGTAACAAAAATCTCGACAACGGACTACCTTCCATAATGACAAGACTACCATCCATTGTAGTAACAAAAATCTCGACAACAGACTACCTTTCAGAATGACAAGGCTACCATTCATTGTAGTAAAAGAAATCTCGACAACAGGAAACCTTCCATAATGATAATGCTACCATCCATTGGAGTAACAAAAATATGAACAACAGACTACCTTCCATAGTGACAAGGCTACCATCCATTGGAGTGACAGAAATCACAACGACATACTACCTTCCATAATGATAACGCTAGCATCCATTGGAGTAACAAAAATCTCGACAACAGACTACCTTCCATAATGATAATGCTACCATCCATTGGAGTAACAAAAATCTCATCAATAGACTACCTACCTTAATGACAAGGCTACCATCCATTGGAGTTACAAAAATATGAACAACAGACTACCTTCCATAAAGAAAAGGCTACCATCCATTGGAGTAACAAAAATCTCGAAAACAGACTACCTTCCATAATGACAAGGCTACCATCCATTGGAGTAAGAAAAATCTCGACAACAGACAACCTTCCATAATGACAAGGCTACCGTCCATTGGAGTAACAAAAATCTCGACAAAAGACATCCTTCCATAATGATAATGCTACCATCCATTGGAGTAACAAAATTCTCGACAATAGACTACCTTCCATAATGACGAGGCTACCATCCATTGGAGTAACAAAAATATGAACAACAGACTACCTTCTATAGTGACAAGGCTACCATCCATTGGAGTAACAGAAATCACAACGACATACTACCTTCCATAATGACAACGCTAGCATCCATTGGAGTAACAAAAATCTCGACAACAGACTACCTTCCATAATGACAGGGATACCATTCATTGGAACAACAAAAATCTAGACAACAGACTACCTTCTATAATAACAAGGCTATTATCCATTGGAGTAACAAAAACATCGATAACATAATACGTTCCCTAATGAAAAGGCTACCATCCATTGGAGTAACAAAAATCTCGAAAACAGACTACCTTCTGTAATGACAAGGCTACCAACCATTGGAGTAACAAAAATCTCGACAACAGACAACCTTCCATAATGATTATGCTACCATCCATTGGAGTAACAAAAATCTCGACAATAGACTACCTACCATAATGACAAGGCTACCATCCATTGGAGTAACAAAAATCTCGACAACAGACAACCTTCCATAATGATAATGCTACCATCCATTGGAGTAACAAAAATCTCGACAATAGGCTACCTTCCATAATGACAAGGCTACCATCCATTTGAATAACAAAAATATCGAAAATAGACTACCTTCCATAATGACAAGGCTACCATCCATTGGAGTAACAAAAATCTCGACAACAAACAACCTTCCATAATGATAATGCTACCATCCATTGGAGTTACAAAAATCTCGAAAACAGACTACCTTCCGTAATGACAAGGCTACCATTCATTGTAGTAAAAAAAATCTCAACAACAAACTACCTTCCATAATGACAAGGCTGCCATCAATTGGAGTAACAAAAATCTTTAAAATAGACTACCTTCTATAATTACAAGGTTACCATCCATTAGAGTAACAAAAATCTCGACAACAGACTTCATTCCCTAATGACAAGGCTACCATCCGTTGGAGTAACGAAAATATAAATAAGAGACTACATTCCATAATGACAAGGCTACCATCCATTGGAATAACAAAAATATGGAAAACACGCTACATTCCATAATGACAAGGCTAGCATCCCTTAGAGTAACAAAAATCTCGACAACGGACTACCTTCCATAATGACAAGACTACCATCCATTGTAGTAACAAAAATCTCGACAACAGACTACCTTCCAGAATGACAAGGCTACCATTCATTGTAGTAAAAGAAATCTCGACAATAGGAAACCTTCCATAATTATAATGCTACCATCAATTGGAGTAATAAAAATCTCGACAATAGACTACATTCCATAATGACAAGGCTACCATCCATTGGAGCAATAAAAATATGAACAACAGACTACCTTCCATATTGACAAGGCTACCATCCATTGGAGTGACAGAAATCACAACGACATACTACCTTCCATAATGACAACGCTAGCATCCATTGGAGTAACAAAAATCTTGGCACAGACTACCTTCCATAATGATAATGCTACCATCCATTGGAGTAACAAAAATCTCGAAAACAGACTACCTTCCATAATGACAAGGCTACCATCCATTGGAGTAACAAAAATCTCGACAACAGACAACCTTCCATAATGACAAGGCTACCGTCCATTCGAGTAACAAAAATCTCGACAAAAGACATCCTTCCATAATGATAATGCTACCATCCATTGGAGTAACAAAAATATGAACAATAGACTACCTTCTATAGTGACAAGGCTACCATCCATTGGAGTAACAGAAATCACAACGACATACTACCTTCCATAATGACAACGCTAGCATCCATTGGAGTAACAAAAATCTCGACAACAGACTACCTTCCATAATGACAGGGATACCATTCATTGGAATAACAAAAATCTAGACAACAGACTACCTTCTATAATAACAAGGCTACTATCCATTGGAGTAACAAAAACATCGATAACATAATACGTTCCCTAATGAAAAGGCTACAATCCATTGGAATAACAAAAATCTCGACAATAGACTACCTTCCATAATTACAAGGCTACCATCCATTGGAGTAACAAAAATATCGTAAACAGACTACCTTCTATAATGACAAGGCTACCATCCATTGGAGTAACAAAAATCTCGACAACAGACAACCTTCCATAATGATAATGCTACCATCCATTGGAGAAACAAAAATCTCGACAATAGACTACCTACCATAATGACAAGGCTACCATCCATTGGAGTAACAAAAATATGAACAACAGACTACCTTCCATAATGACAAGGCTACCATCCATTGGAGTAACAAAAATCTCGAAAACAGACTACCTTCCAAAATGACAAGGCGACCATCCATTGAAGTAACAAAAATCTCGAAAATAGACTACCTTCCATAATTACAAGGCTACCATCCATTGATGTAACAAAAATCTCGACAACAGACAACCTTCCATAATGACAATGCTACCATCCATTGGAGTAACAAAAATCTCGACAATAGACTACCTTCCATAGTGACAAGGCTACCATCCATTGGAGTGACAGAAATCACAACGACATACTACCTTCCATAATGACAACGCTAGCATCCATTGGAGTAACAAAAATCTTGACAATAGACTACCTTCCATAATGACAAGGCTACCATCCATTTTAATAACAACAATCTCAAAAATAGACTACCTTCCATAATGACAAGGCTACCATCCATTGGAGTAACAAAAATCTCGACAACAAACAACCTTCCATAATGATAATGCTACCATCCATTGGAGTTACAAAAATCTCGAAAATAGACTACCTTCCGTAATGACAAGGCTACCATTCATTGTAGTAAAAAAAATCTCAACAACAGACTACTTTCCATAATGACAAGGCTGCCATCTATTGGAGTAACAAAAATCTTTACAGTAGAATACCTTCTATAATGAAGAGGTTACCATCCATTAAAGTAACAAAAATCTCGACAACATACTTCATTCCATAATGACAAGGCTACCATCCGTTGGAGTAACGAAAATATAAACAAGAGACTACATTCCATAATGACAAGGCTACCATCCATTGGAATAAAAAAAATATGGAAAACACACTACATTCCATAATGACAAGGCTAACATCCCTTAGAGTAACAAAAATCTCGACAACGGACTACCTTCTATAATGACAAGACTACCATCCATTGTAGTAACAAAAATCTCGACAACAGACTACCTTCTAGAATGACAAGGCTACAATTCATTGTAGTAAAAGAAATCTCGACAACAGGCAACCTTCCATAATGATAATGCTACCATCAAATGGAGTAATAAAAATCTCGACAATAGACTACCTTCCATAATGACAAGGCTACCATCCATTGGAGTAAAAAAAATATGAACAACAGACTACCTTCCATAGTGACAACGCTACCATCCATTGGAGTGACAGAAATCACAACGACATACTACCTTCCATAATGAAAAGGCTACCATCCATTGGAGTAACAAAAATCTCGAAAACAGACTACCTTCCATAATGACAAGGCTACCATCCATTGGAGTAACAAAAATCTCGACAACAGACAAACTTCCATAATTATAATGCTACCATCCATTTGAGTAAGAAAAATCTCGAAAACAGACTACCTTCCGTAATGACAAGGCTACCATCCATTGGTGTAACAAAAATCTCGACAACAGACAACCTTCCATAATGATAATGCTACCATCCATTGGATTAAGAAAAATCTCGACAATAGACTACCTACCATAATGACAAGGCTACCATCCATTGGAGTAATAAATATATGAACAACAAACTACCTTCCATAATGACAAGGCTACCATCCATTGGAGTAACAAAAATCTCAAAAACGAACTACCTTCCAAAATGACAAGGCTACCATCCATTGAAGTAACAAAAATCTCGAAAACAGTCTACCTTCCATAATGACAAGGCTACCATCCATTGGAGTAACAAAAATGTCGACAACAGACAACCTTCCATAATGATAATGCTACCATCTATTAGAGTAACAAAAATCTCGTCAATGGACTACCTACCATAATGACAAGGCTACCATCCATTGGAGTTACAAAAATATGAACAACAGACTACCTTCCATAATGACAAGGCTACCATCCATTGGAGTAACAAAAATCTCGAAAACAGACTACCTTCCATAATGACAAGGGTACAATCCATTGGAGTAAGAAAAATCTTGAAAACAGACTACCTTCCATAATGACAAGGCTACCATCCATTGGAGTAACAAAAATCTCGACAACGGACAACCTTCCATAATGATAATGCTACCATCCATTGGAGTAACAAAAATCTCGAAAACAGACCCCCTTCCGTAATGACAAGGCTACCATTTATTGTAGTAAAAAAAATCTCAACAACAGACTACCTTCCATAATTACAAGGCTGCCATCAATTGGAGTAACAAAAATCTTTACAATAGACTACCTTCTATAATGACAAGGTTACCATCCATTAGAGTAACAAAAATCTCGATAACAAACTTCATTCCATAATGACAAGGCTACCATCCGTTGGAGTAACGAAAATATAAACAAGAGACTACATTCCATAATGACAAGGCTACCATCCATTGGAATAACAAAAATATCGAAAACACACTACCTTCCATAATGACAAGGCTAACATCCCTTAGAGTAATAAAAATCACGACAATGGACTACCTTCCATAATGACAAGACTACCATCCATTGTAGTAACAAAAATCTCGACAACAGACTACCTTCGAGAATGACAAGGCTACCATTCATTGTAGTAAAAGAAATCTCGAAAACAGACTACCTTCCATAATGACAAGGCTACCATCCATTGGAGTAACAAAAATCTCGATAATAGATAACCTTCCATAATGATAATGGTACCATCCATTGGAGTAACAAAAGTCTCGAAAACAGACTACCTTCCGTAATGACAAGGCTACCATCCATTGGAGTAACAAAAATCTCGACAACAAACAACCTTCCATAATGATAATGCTACCATCCATTGGAGTTACAAAAATCTCGAAAATAGACTACCTTCCGTAATGACAAGGCTACCATTCATTGTAGTAAAAAAAATCTCAACAACAGACTACCTTCCATAATGACAAGGCTGCCATCTATTGGAGTAACAAAAATCTTTATAATAGACTACCTTCTATAATGACAAGGTTACCATCCATTAAAGTAACAAAAATCTCGACAACAGACTTCATTCCATAATGACAAGGCTACAATCCGTTGGAGTAACGAAAATATAAACAAGAGACTACATTCCATAATGACAAGGCTACCATCCATTGGAATAAAAAAAATATGGAAAACACACTACATTCCATAATGACAAGGCTAACATCCCTTAGAGTAACAAAAATCTCGACAACGGACTACCTTCTATAACGACAAGACTACCATCCATTGTAGTAACAAAAATCTCGACAACATACTACCTTCTAGAATGACAAGGCTACAATTCATTGTAGTAAAAGAAATCTCGACAACAGGCAACCTTCCATAATGATAATGCTACCATCAAATGGAGTAATAAAAATCTCGACAATAGACTACCTTCCATAATGACAAGGCTACCATCCATTGGAGTAAAAAAAATATGAACAACAGACTACCTTCCATAGTGACAAGGCTACCATCCATTGGAGTGACAGAAATCACAACGACATACTACCTTCCATAATGACAACGCTAGCATCCATTGGACTAACAAAAATCTTAACAACAGACTACCTTCCATAATGATAATGCTACCATCCATTGAAGTAACAAAAATCTCGTCAATAGACTACCTACTTAATGACAAGCTACCATCCATTGGAGTTACAAAAATATGAACAACAAACTACCTTCCATAATGAAAAGGCTACCATCCATTGGAGTAACAAAAATCTCGAAAACAGACTACCTTCCATAATGACAAGGCTACCATCCATTGGAGTAACAAAAATCACGACAACAGACAAACTTCCATAATTATAATGCTACCATCCATTTGAGTAACAAAAATCTCGAAAACAGACTACCTTCCGTAATGACAAGGATACCATCCATTGGTGTAACAAAAATCTCGACAACAGACAACCTTCCATAATGATAATGCTACCATCCATTGGATTAAGAAAAATCTCGACAATAGACTACCTACCATAATGACAAGGCTACCATCCATTGGAGTAATAAAAATATGAACAACAAACTACCTTCCATAATGACAAGGCTACCATCCATTGGAGTAACAAAAATCTCAAAAACAGACTACCTTCCAAAATGACAAGGCTACCATCCATTGAAGTAACAAAAATCTCGAAAACAGTCTACCTTCCATAATGACAAGGCTACCATCCATTGGAGTAACAAAAATCTCGACAACAAACAACCTTCCATAATGATAATGCTACCATCCATTAGAGTAACAAAAATCTCGTCAATAGACTACCTACCATAATGACAAGGCTACCATCCATTGGAGTTACAAAAATATGAACAACAGACTACCTTCCATAATGACAAGGCTACCATCCATTGGAGTAACAAAAATCTCGAAAACAGACTACCTTCCATAATGACAAGGCTACAATCCATTGGAGTAAGAAAAATCTTGAAAACAGACAACCTTCCGTAATGACAAGTCTACCATCCATTGGAGTAACAAAAATCTCGACAACGGACAACCTTCCATAATGATAATGCTACCATCCATTGGAGTAACAAAAATATCGAAAATAGACCCCCTTCCGTAATGACAAGGCTACCATTTATTGTAGTAAAAAAAATCTCAACAACAGACTACCTTCCATAATGACAAGGCTGCCATCAATTGGAGTAACAAAAATCTTTACAATAGACTAACTTCTACAATGACAAGGTTACCATCCATTAGAGTAACAAAAATCTCGATAACAAACTTCATTCCATAATGACAAGGCTACCATCCGTTGGAGTAACGAAAATATAAACAAGAGACTACATTCCATAATGACAAGGCTACCATCCATTGGAATAACAAAAATATCGAAAACACACTACCTTCCATAATGACAAGGCTAACATCCCTTAGAGTAACAAAAATCTCGACAATGGACTACCTTCCATAATGACAAGACTACCATCCATTGTAGTAACAAAAATCTCGACAACAGACTACCTTCCAGAATGACAAGGCTACCATTCATTGTAGTAAAAGAAATCTCGAAAACAGACTACCTTCCATAATGACAAGGCTACCATCCATTGGAGTAACAAAAATCTCGACAATAGATAACCTTCCATAATGATAATGCTACCATCCATTGGAGTAACAAAAATCTCGAAAACAGACTACCTTCCGTAATGACAAGGCTACCATCCATTGGTGTAACAAAAATCTCGACAACAGACAACCTTCCATAATGATAACGCTACCATCCATTGGAGTAACCAAAATCTCGACAATAGACTACCTACCATAATGACAAGGCTACCATCCATTGGAGTAATAAAAATATGAACAACAGACTACCTTCCATAATTACAAGGCTACCATCCATTGGAGTAACAAAAATCTCAAAAACAGACTACCTTCCAAAATGACAAGGCTACCATCCATTGAAGTAACAAAAATCTCGAAAACAGACTACCTTCCATAATGACAAGGCTACCATCCATTGGAGTAGCAAAAATCTCGACAACAGACAACCTTCCATAATGACAAGGCTACCATCCATTGGAGTAACACAAATATGAACAATAGACTACCTTCCATATTGACACGGCTACCATCCATTGGAGTGACAGAAATCACAATGACATACTACCTTCCATAATAACAACGCTAGCATCCATTGGAGTAACAAAAATCTCGACAACAGACTACCTTCCATAATGATAATGCTACCATCCATTGGAGTAACAAAAATATCGTCAATAGACTACCTACCATAATGACAAGGCTACCATCCATTGGAGTTACAAAAATATGAACAACAGACTACCTTCCATAATGACAAGGCTACCAACCATTGGAATAACAAAAATCTCGAAAACATACTACCTTCCATAATGACAAGGCTACCATCCATTGGAGTAAGAAAAGTTTTGAAAAAGGACTACCTTCCGTAATGACAAGGCTACCATCCATTGGAGTAACAAAAATGTCGACAATAGACAACCTTCCATAATGATAATGCTACCATCCATTGGAGTTACAAAAATAAGGACAATAGACTACCTTCCATAATGACGAGGCTACCATCGATTGGAGTAACAAAAATATGAACAACAGACTACCTTCCATAATGACAAGGCTACCATCCATTGGAGTAACAAAAATCTTGACAATAAACTACCTTCCATAATGACAAGGCTACCATACATTGTAGTAAAAGAAATCTCGACAACAGACAACCATCCATAATGATAATGCTACCATCAATTGGAGTAACAAAAATCTCGACAATAGACTACCTTCCATAATGACAAGGCTACCATCCATTGGAGTAACAGAAATCACAACGACATACTACCTTCCATAATGACAATGCTAGCATCCATTGGAGTAATAAAAACATCGACAACATAATACGTTCCCTAATGAAAAGGCTACAATCCATTGGAATAACAAAAATCTCGACAACAGACTACCATCCATAATTACAAGGCTACCATCCATTGGAGTAACAAAAATCTCGAAAACAGACTACCTTCCGTAATGACAAGGCTACCATCCATTGGAGTAACAAAAATCTCGACAATAGACAACCTTCCATAATGATAATGCTACCATCCATTGGAGTAACAAAAATCTCGACAATAGACTACCTACCATAATGACAAGGCTACCATTCATTGGAGTAATAAAAATATGAACAACAGACTACCTTCCATAATGACAAGGCTACCATCCATTGGAGTAACAAAAATCTCGAAAACAAACTACCTTCCAAAATGACAAGGCTACCATCCATTGAAGTACCAAAAATCTCAAAAACAGACTACCTTCCATAATGACAAGGCTACCATCCATTGGAGTAACAAAAATCTCGACAACAGACAACCTTTCATAATGAGAATGCTACCATCCATTGGAGTAACAAAAATATGAAAAACAGACTACCTTCCATAGTGACAAGGCTACCATCCATTGGAGTGACAGAAACCACAACGACATACTACCTTCCATAATGAGAAGGCTACCATCCATTGGAGTAACAAAAATCTCGACAAGAGACTACCTTCCATAATGACAAGGCTACCATCCATTTGAATAACAAAAACTCGAAAATAGACTACCTTCCGTAATGACAAGGCTACCATCCATTGGAATAACAAAAATCTCGGAAACAGACTACCTTTCATAATGATAATGCTACCATCCATTAGAGTAACAAAAATCTCGTCAATAGACTACCTACCATAATGACAAGGCTACCATCCATTGGAGTTACAAAAATATGAACAACAGACTACCTTCCATAATGACAAGGCTACCATCCATTGGAGTAACAAAAATCTCGAAAACAGACTACCTTCCATAATGACAAGGCTACAATCCATTGGAGTAAGAAAAATCTTGAAAACAGACAACCTTCCGTAATGACAAGTCTACCATCCATTGGAGTAACAAAAATCTCGACAACGGACAACCTTCCATAATGATAATGCTACCATCCATTGGAGTAACAAAAATCTCGAAAATAGACCCCCTTCCGTAATGACAAGGCTACCATTTATTGTAGTAAAAAAAATCTCAACAACAGACTACCTTCCATAATGACAAGGCTGCCATCAATTGGAGTAACAAAAATCTTTACAATAGACTAACTTCTATAATGACAAGGTTACCATCCATTAGAGTAACAAAAATCTCGATAACAAACTTCATTCCATAATGACAAGGCTACCATCCGTTGGAGTAACGAAAATATAAACAAAAGACTACATTCCATAATGACAAGGCTACCATCCATTGGAATAACAAAAATATCGAAAACACACTACCTTCCATAATGACAAGGCTAACATCCCTTAGAGTAACAAAAATCTCGACAATGGACTACCTTCCATAATGACAAGACTACCATCCATTGTAGTAACAAAAATCTCGACAACAGAATACCTTCCAGAATGACAAGGCTACCATTCATTGTAGTAAAAGAAATCTCGAAAACAGACTACCTTCCATAATGACAAGGCTACCATCCATTGGAGTAACAAAAATCTCGACAATAGATAACCTTCCATAATGATAATGCTACCATCCATTGGAGTAACAAAAATCTCGAAAACAGACTACCTTCCGTAATGACAAGGCTACCATCCATTGGTGTAACAAAAATCTCGACAACAGACAACCTTCCATAATGATAATGCTACCATCCATTGGAGTAACAAAAATCTCGACAATAGACTACCTACCATAATGACAAGGCTACCATCCATTGGAGTAATAAAAAAATGAACAACAGACTACCTTCCATAATTACAAGGCTACCATCCATTGGAGTAACAAAAATATCGAAAACAGACTACCTTCCATAATGACAAGGCTACAATCCATTGGAGTAAGAAAAATCTTGAAAATAGACTACCTTCCGTAATGACAAGTCTACCATCCATTGGAGTAACAAAAATCTCGACAACGGACAACCTTCCATAATGAAAATGCTACCATCCATTGGAGTAACAAAAATCTCGAAAATAGACCCCCTTCCGTAATGACAAGAATACCATTTATTGTAGTAAAAAAAATGTCAACAACAGACTACCTTCCATAATGACAAGGCTGCCATCAATTGGAGTAACAAAAATCTTTACAATAGACTAACTTCTATAATGACAAGGTTACCATCCATTAGAGTAACAAAAATCTCGATAACAAACTTCATTCCATAATGACAAGGCTACCATCCGTTGGAGTAACGAAAATATAAACAAGAGACTACATTCCATAATGACAAGGCTACCATCCATTGGAATAACAAAAATATCGAAAACACACTACCTTCCATAATGACAAGGCTAACATCCCTTAGAGTAACAAAAATCTCGACAATGGACTACCTTCCATAATGACAAGACTACCATCCATTGTAGTAAAAAAAATCTCGACAACAGACTACCTTCCAGAATGACAAGGCTACCATCCATTGGAGTGACAGAAATCACAATGACATACTACCTTCCATAATAACAACGCTAGCATCCATTGGAGTAACAAAAATCTCGACAACAGACTACCTTCCATAATGATAATGCTACCATCCATTGGAGTAACAAAAATATCATCAATAGACTACCTACCATAATGACAAGGCTACCATCCATTGGAGTTACAAAAATATGAACAACAGACTACCTTCCATAATGACAAGGCTACCAACCATTGGAATAACAAAAATCTCGAAAACAGACTACCTTCCATAATGACAAGGCTACCATCCATTGGAGTAAGAAAATTTTTGAAAACAGACTACCTTCCGTAATGACAAGGCTACCATCCATTGGAGTAACAAAAATCTCGACAATAGACAACCTTCCATAATGATAATGCTACCATCCATTGGAGTTACAAAAATAAGGACAATAGACTACGTTCCATAATGACGAGGCTACCATCGATTGGAGTAACAAAAATATGAACAACAGACTACCTTCCATAATGACAAGGCTACCATCCATTGGAGTAACAAAAATCTTGACAATAAACTACCTTCCATAATGACAAGGCTACCATACATTGTAGTAAAAGAAATCTCGACAACAGACAACTTTCCATAATGATAATGCTACCATCAATTGGAGTAACAAAAATCTCGACAATAGACTACCTTCCATAATGACAAGGCTACCATCCATTGGAGTAACAGAAATCACAACGACATACTACCTTCCATAATGACAACGCTAGCATCCATTGGAGTAACAAAAACATCGACAACAGAATACGTTCCCTAATGAAAAGGCTACAATCCATTGGAATAACAAAAATCTCGACAACAGACTACCATCCATAATTACAAGGCTACCATCCATTGGAGTAACAAAAATCTCGAAAACAGACTACCTTCCGTAATGACAAGGCTACCATCCATTGGAGTAACAAAAATCTCGACAATAGACAACCTTCCATAATGATAATGCTACCATCCACTGGAGTAACAAAAATCTCGACAATAGACTACCTACCATAATGACAAGGCTACCATTCATTGGAGTAACAAAAATATGAACAACAGACTACCTTCCATAATGACAAGGCTACCATCCATTGGAGTAACAAAAATCTCGAAAACAAACTACCTTCCAAAATGACAAGGCTACCATCCATTGAAGTACCAAAAATCTCGAAAACAGACTACCTTCCATAATGACAAGGCTACCATCCATTGGAGTAACAAAAATCTTGACAACAGACAACCTTTCATAATGAGAATGCTACCATCCATTGGAGTAACAAAAATATGAAAAACAGACTACCTTCCATAGTGACAAGGCTACCATCCATTGGAGTGACAGAAACCACAACGACATACAACCTTCCATAATGACAACGCTAGCATCCATTGGAGTAACAAAAATCTCGACAATAGACTACATTCCATAATGATAAGGCTACCATCCATTTGAATAACAAAAACTCGAAAATAGACTACCTTCCGTAATTACAAGGCTACCATCCATTGGAGTAACAAAAATCTCGGAAACAGACTACCTTTCATAATGACAAGGCTACTAGCCATTGGAGTAACAAAAATCTCGACAACAGACAACCTTCCATAATGATAATGCTACCATCCATTGGAGTAACAAAAATCTCGACAATAGACTACCTTCCATAATGACGAGGCTACCATCCATTGGAGTAACAAAAATATGAACAACAGACTACCTTCCATAGTGACAAGGCTACCATCCATTAGAGTGACAGAAATCACATTGACATACTACCTTCCATAATGACAACGCTAGCATCCATTGGAGTAACAAAAATCTCGACAATTGACTACCTTCCATAATGACAAGGCTACCAACCATTGGAGTAACAAAAATCTCGAAAACAGACTACCTTCCGTAATGACAAGGCTACAATCCATTGGAGTAATAAAAATCTCGACAACAGACAACCTTCCATAATGATAATGCTACCAACCATTGGAGTAACAAAAATCTCGAAAATAGACTACCTTCGGTAATGACAAGGCTACCATTCATTGTATTAAAAAAAATCTCAACAACAGACTACCTTCAATAATGACAAGGCTGCCATCCATTGAAGTAACAAAAATCTTTACAATAGACTACCTTCCATAATGACAAGGTTACCATCCATTAGAGTAACAAAAATCTCGACAACAGACTTCATTCCATAATGACAAGGCTACCATCCGTTGGAGTAACGAAAATATAAACAAGAGACTACATTCCATAATGACAAGGCTACCATCCATTGGAATAACAAAAATATCGAAAACACACTACCTTCCATAATGACAAGACTACCATCCATTATAGTAACAAAAATCTCTACAACAGACTACCTTCCAGAATGACAAGGCTACCATTCATTGTAGTAAAAGAAATCTCGACAACAAACAACCTTCCTTAATGATAATGCTACCATCAATTGGAGTAACAAAATTCTCGACAATAGACTGCCTTCCATAATGACAAGGCTACCATCCATTGGAGTAACAAAAATATGAAGAACAAACTACCTTCCAAAGTGACAAGGCTACCATCCATTGGAGTGACAGAAATCAAAACGACATACTACCTTCCATAATGACAATGTTAGCATCCATTGGAGTAACAAAAATCTCGACAATAGACTACCTTCCATAATGATAATGCTACCATCCATTGGAGTAACAAAAATCTCGTCAATAGACTACCTACCATAATGACAAGGCTACCATCCATTGGAGTTACAAAAATCTCGAAAAAAGACTACCTTCCATAATGACAAGGCTACCATCCATTGGAGTAACAAAAATCTCGAAAACAAACTACCTTCCGTAATGACAAGGGTACCATCCATTGGAGCAACAAAAATCTCGACAACAGACAACCTTCCATAATGATAATGCTACCATCCATTGGAGTAACAAAAATCTCGTCAATAGACTACCTACCATAATGATAAGGCTACCATCCATTGGAGTAACAAAAATATGAACAACAGACTACCTTCCATAGTGACAAGGCTACCATCCATTGGAGTAAGAAAAATTCTCGAAAACAGACTACCTTCCATAATGACAAGGCTACCATCCATTGGAGTAAAAAAAATCTCGAAAACAGACTACCTTCCATAATGACAATGCTACAATCCAATGGAGTAAAAATATCTCGACAACAGACAACCTTCCATAATGATAATGCTACCATCCATTGGAGTAACAAAAATCTCGACAATAGACTACCTTCCATAATGACAAGGCGACCATACATTGGAGTAACAAAAATATGAACAACAAACTACCTTCCATAGTGACAAGGCTACCATCCATTGGAGTGACAGAAATCACAACGACATACTACCTTCCATAATGACAACGCTAGCATCCATTGGAGTAACAAAAATCTCGACAATAGACTACCTTCCATAATGACAAGGCTACCATCCATTGGAATAACAAAAATCTCGAAAACAGACTACCTTCCGTAATGACAAGGCTACCATCCATTGGAGTAACAAAAATCTCGACAACAGACAACCTACCATAATGATAATGCTACCATCCATTGGAGTAACAAAAATCTCGAAAACAGACTACCTTCCGTAATGACAAGGCTACCATTCATTGTAGTAAAAAAAATCTTTACAATAGACTACCTTCGATAATGACAAGGTTACCATCCATTAGAGTAACAAAAATCTCGACAACAGACTTCATTCCATAATGACAAGGCTACCATCCGTTAGAGTAACGAAAATATAAACAAGAGACTACCTTCCATAATGAAAAGGCAACCATCCATTAGAATAACAAAAATATCGAAAACACACTACCTTCCATAATGACAAGGCTACCATCCATTGGAGTGACAGAAATCACAACTACATACTACCTACCATAATGACAACGCTACCATCCATTGGAGTAACAAAAATATGAATAACAGACTACCTTCCATAATGAAAAGGCTACCATCCATTGGAGTAAAAAAAATCTCGAAAACAGACTACCTTCCATAATGATAAGGCTACCATCCATTGGAGTAACAAAAATCTTGACAACAGACAACCTTCCATAATGATAATGCTACCATCCATGGGAGTTACAAAAATCTCGACAATAGACTACCTTATATAATGACAAGGCTTCCATCCATTGGAGTAACAAAAATATGAACAACAGACAACCTTCAATAGTGACAAGGCTACCATCCATTGGAGTTACAAAAATCTAGACAATAGACTACCTTCCATAATAACAAGGCTACTATCCATTAGAGTAACAAAAATCACAACGATATACTACCTTACATAATGACAAGGCTAGCATCCATTGGAGTAACAAAAAACTCGACAACAGACTACCTTCCATAATGACAAGGCAACCATTCATTGGAATAACAAAAATCTAGACAACATACTACCTTCCATAATAACAACGCTACTACCCATTGAGTAACAAAAAATCGACAACAGAATATGTTCCATAATGACAAGGCTACAATCCATTGGAATAACAAAAATCTCAACAACATACTACCATCCATAATGACAACGATACCATCCATTGGAGTAACAAAAATCTCGACAACAAACTACCTTCAATAATGCCAAAGCTACCATCCATTATAGTAACAAAAATCTCGAAAACAGACTGCCTTCCAGAATGACAAGGCTACCATCCATTGGAGTAACAAAAATCTCGAAAACACACAACCTTCCATAATGATAATGCTACCTTCCATTGGAGTAACAAATATATCGACAATAGACTACCTTCCATAATGACAAGGCTACCAACCATTGGAGTAAAAAAAATATGAACAACAGACTACCTTCCATAGTGACAAGGCTACCATCCATTGGAGTGACAGAAATCACAACGACAGACTACCTTCCATAATGACAAGGCTAGCATCCATTGGAGTAACAAAAATCTCAACAACACACTACCTTCCATAATGACAAGGCTACCATCCATTGGAATAACAAAAATCTCGACAACACACTACCTTCCATAATGACAAGACTACCATCCATTGGAGTAATAAAAACATCGACAACAAAATACGTTCCATAATGACAACGCTACCATCCATTGGAGTAACAAAATTCTCGACAACAGACTACCATCCATAATGACAACGATACCATCCATTGGAGTAACAAAAATCTCGGCAACAGACTACCTTTCATAATGACAAGGCTACAATCCATTGGAGTAACAAAGATATCGACAACATACTACCTTCCTTAATGACAAGGCAACCATCCATTGGAGTCACAAGAATATCGAAAACAGACTACCTTCCATAATGACAAGGCTACCATCCATTGGAATAATAAATATCTCGAAAACAGACTACCTTCCACAATGACAAGGCTAACATCCATTGGAGTAACAAAAATCTCGAAAACAGACTACCTTCCATAATGACAAGGCTACCATCCAATGGAGTAACAAAAATCTCGACAACAGACAACCTTCCATAATGATAATGCTATCATCCATTGGAGTCACAAAAATATCGACAATAGACTAACTTCCATAATGACAAGGCTACCATCCATTGGAGTAACAAAAATATGAACAACAGACTACCTTCCATAGTGACAAGGCTACCATCCATTGGAGTGACAGAAATCACAACGACATACTACCTTCCATAATGACAAGGCTAGCATCCATTGGAGTAACTAAAAACTCGACAACGGACTACCTTCCATAATGACAAGGCAACCATTCATTTGAATAACAAAAATCTAGACAACAGACTACCTTCCATGATAACAAGGCTACTACCCATTGGAGTAACAAAAACATCGACAACAGAATACGTTCCATAATGATTGGACTACAATCCATTGGAAAAACAAAAATCTCGACAACAGACTACCATCCATAATGACAATGATACCATCCATTAGAGTAACAAAAATCTCGACAATAAACTACCTTCCATAAATCCAAGGCTACCATCCATTATAGTAACAAAAATCTCGAAAACATACTACCTTCCAGAATGACAAGGCTACCATCCAATGGAGTAACAAAAATCTCGACAACAGACTACCTTCCAGAGTGACAAGGCTACCATCCATTGGAGTAACAAAAATCTCGAAAATAGACTACCTTACATAATGACAAGGCTACCATCCATTGGAGTAACAAAAATCTCGAAAACAGACTACCTTCCATAATGACAAGGCTACCATCCAATGGAGTAACAAAAATCTCGGCAACAGACAACCTTCCATAAGGATAATGCTACCATCCATTGGAGTAACAAAAATATCGACAATAGACTACCTTCCATAATGACAAGGCTACCATCCACTGGAGTAACAAAAATATGAACAACAGACTACCTTCCATAGTGACAAGGCTACCATCCATTGGAGTGACAAAAATCACAACGACTTACTACCTTCCATAATGACAAGGCTACCATTCATTGGAATAACAAAAATCTAGACAACAGACTACCTTCCATAATAATAAGGCTACTATCCATTGGAGTATCAAAAACATCGACAACAGAATACGTTCCATAATGACCAGGCTACAATCCATTGGAATAACAAAAATCTCGACAACAGACAACCATCCATAATGACAACGATACCATCCATTGGAGTAACAAAAATCTCGACAATAAACTACCTTCCATAATTCCAAGGCTACCATCCATTATAGTAACAAAAATCTCGAAAACATACTACCTTCCAGAATGACAAGGCTACCACCCAATGGAGTAACAAAAATCTCGACAATAGACTACCTTTTATAGTGACAAGGCTACCATCCATTGGAGTGACAAAAATCATAACGACAGATTACCCTCCATAATGACAAGGCTACCATCCATTGGAGTAACAAATATCTCGAAAACAGACTACCTTCCATAATGACAAGGCTACCATCCAATGGAGTAACAAAAATCTTGACAACAGACAACCTTCCATAATGATAATGCTACCATCCATTGGAGTAACAAAAATATCGACAATAGACTACCTTCCATAATGACAAGGCTACCATCCATTGGAGTAACAAAAATATGAACAACAGACTACCTTCCATAGTGACAAGGCTACCATCCATTGGAGTGACAAAAATCACGACGACATACTACCTTCCATAATGACAACGCTAGCATCAACTGGAGTAAAAAAAATCTCGACAATAGACTACCTTCCATAATGACAAGGCTACCATTCATTGGAATAACAAAAATCTAGACAACAGACTACCTTCCATAATAATAAGGCTACTATCCATTGGAGTATCAAAAACATCGACAACAGAATACGTTCCATAATGACAAGGCTACAATGCATTGGAATAACAAAAATCTCGACAACAGACTACAATCCATAATGACAACGATACCATCCATTGGAGTAACAAAAAACTCGACAATAAACTACCTTCCATAATTCCAAGGCTACCATCCATTATAGTAACAAAAATCTCGAAAACAGACTACCTTCCAGAATGACAAGGCTACCATCCAATGGAGTAACAAAAATCTCGACAACAGACTACCTTCCATAGTGACAAGGCTACCATCCATTGGAGTGACAGAAATCACAACGACAGTCTACCTTCCATAATGACAAGGCTAGCATCCATTGGAGTAACAAAAATCTCAACAACACACTACCTTCCATAATGACAAGGCTACCATCCATTGGAATAACAAAAATCTCGACAACAGACTACCTTCCATAATGACAAGGCTACGATCCATTGGAGTAACAAAAACATCGACAACAAAATACGTTCCATAATGACAAGGCTACCATCCATTAGAGTAACAAAATTCTCGACAACAGACTACCATCCATAATGACAACGATACCATCCATTGGAGTAACAAAAATCTCGACAACAGACTACCTTCCATAATGACAAGGCTACAATCCATTGGAGTAACAAATATATCGACAACATACTAAATTCCTTAATGACAAGGCTACCATTCGTTGGAGTAACAAGAATATCAACAATAGACTACCTTCCATAATGACAAGGCTACCATTCATTGGAGTAACAAAAATCACAACGACATACTACCTTCCATAATGACAAGGCTAGCATCCATTGGAGTAACTAAAAACTCGACAACGGACTACCTTCCATAATGACAAGGCAACCATTCATTTGAATAATAAAAATCTAGACAACAGACTACCTTCCATAATAACAAGGCTACTATCCATTGGAGTAACAAAAACATCGACAACAGAATACGTTCCATAATGACAAGGCTACAATCCATTGGAAAAACAAAAATCTCGACAATAGACTTCCATCCATAATGACAATGATACCATTCATTTGAGTAACAAAAATCTCGACAATAAACTACCTTCCATAATTCCAAGGCTACCATCCATTATAGTAACAAAAATCTCGAAAATATACTACCTTCCAGAATGACAAGGCTACCATCCAATGGAGTAACAAAAATCTCGACAACAGACTACCTTCCATAGTGACAAGGCTACGATCCATTGGAAACACAAAAATCTCGAAAACAGACTACCTTCCACAATGACAAGGCTACCATCCATTGGAGTAACAAAAATCTCGAAAACAGACTACCTTCCATAATGACAAGGCTACCATCCAATGGAGTAACAAAAATCTCGACAACAGACAACCTTCCATAACGATAATGCTACCATCCATTGGAGTAACAAAAATATCGACAATAGACTACCTTCCATAATGACAAGGCTACCATCCATTGGAGTAACAAAAATATGAACAACAAACTACCTTCCATAGTGACAAGGCTACCATCCATTGGAGTGACAAAAATCACGACGACATACTACCTTCCATAATGACAACGCTAGCATCCATTGGAGTAAGAAAAATCTCGACAATAGAGTACCTTCCATAATGACAAGGCTACCATTCATTGGAATAACAAAAATCTAGACAACAGACTACCTTCCATAATAATAAGGCTACTATCCATTGGAGTATCAAAAACATCGACAACAGAATACGTTCCATAATGACAAGGCTACAACCCATTGGAATAACAAAAATCTCGACAACAGACTACCATCCATAATGACAATGATACCATCCATTTGAGTAACAAAAATCTCGACAATAAACTACCTTCCATAATTCCAAGGCTACCATCCATTATAGTAACAAAAATCTCGAAAACATACTACCTTCCAGAATGACAAGGCTACCATCCAATGGAGTAACAAAAATCTCGACAACAGACTACCTTCCATAGTGACAAGGCTACGATCCATTGGAGTAACAAAAATCGCAAAAACAGACTACCTTCCATAATGACAAGGCTACCATCCATTGGAGTAACAAATATCTTGAAAACAGACTACCTTCCATAATGACAAGGCTACCATCCAATGGAGTAACAAAAATCTTGACAACAGACAACCTTCCATAATGATAATGCTACCATCCATTGGAGTAACAAAAATATCGATAATAGACTACCTTCCATAATGACAAGGCTACCATCCATTGGAGTAACAAAAATATGAACAACAAACTACCTTCCATAGTGACAAGGCTACCATCCATTGGAGTGACAAAAATCACGACGACATACTACCTTCCATAATGACAACGCTAGCATCAACTGGAGTAAAAAAAATCTCGACAATAGACTACCTTCCATAATGACAAGGCTACCATTCATTGGAATAACAAAAATATAGACAACAGACTACCTTCTATAATAATAAGGCTACTATCCATTGGAGTATCAAAAACATCGACAACAGAATACGTTCCATAATGACAAGGCTACAATCCATTGGAATAACAAAAATCTCGACAACAAACTACCATCCATAATGACAACGATACCATGCATTGGAGTTACAAAAAACTCGACAATAAACTACCTTCCATAATTCCAAGGCTACCATCCATTATAGTAACAAAAATCTCGAAAACAGACTACCTTCCAGAATGACAAGGCTACCATCCAATGGAGTAACAAAAATCTCGACAACAGACTACCTTCCATAGTGACAAGGCTACCATCCATTGGAGTGACAGAAATCACAACGACAGACTACCTTCTATAATGACAAGGCTAGCATCCATTGGAGTAACAAAAATCTCAACAACACACTACCTTCCATAATGACAAGGCTACCATCCATTGGAATAACAAAAATCTCGACAACAGACTACCTTCCATAATGACAAGGCTACGATCCATTGGAGTAACAAAAACATCGACAACAAAATATGTTCCATAATGACAAGGCTACCATCCATTATAGTAACAAAATTCTCGACAACAGACTACCATCCATAATGACAATGATACCATCCATTGGAGTAACAAAAATCTCGACAACAGACTACCTTCCATAATGACAAGGCTACAATCCATTGGAGTAACAAAGATATCGACAACATACTAAATTCCTTAATGACAAGGCTACCATCCATTGGAGTAACAAGAATATCAACAATAGACTACCTTCCATAAGGACAAGGCTACCATTCATTGGAGTAACAAAAATCACAACGACATACTACCTTCCATAATGACAAGGCTATCATCCATTGGAGTAACTAAAAACTCGACAACGGACTACCTTCCATAATGACAAGGCAACCATTCATTTGAATAATAAAAATCTAGACAACAGACTACCTTCCATAATAACAAGGCTACTATCCATTGGAGTAACAAAAACATCGACAACATAATACGTTCCATAATGACAAGGCTACAATCCATTGGAAAAACAAAAATCTCCACAACAGACTACCATCCATAATGACAATGATACCATCCATTTGAGTAACAAAAATCTCGACAATAAACTACCTTCCATAATTCCAAGGCTACCATCCATTATAGTAACAAAAATCTCGAAAACATACTACCTTCCAGAATGACAAGGCTACTATCCAATGGAGTAACAAAAATCTCGACAACAGACTACCTTCCATAGTGACAAGGCTACGATCCATTGGAGTAACAAAAATCTCGAAAACAGACTACCTTCCATAATGACAAGGCTACCATCCATTGGAGTAACAAAAATCACGAAAACAGACTACCTTCCATAATGACAAGGCTACCATCCAATGGAGTAACAAAAATCTCGACAACAGACAACCTTCTATAACGATAATGCTACCATCCATTGGAGTAACAAAAATATCGACAATAGACTACCTTCCATAATGACAAGGCTACCATCCATTGGAGTAACAAAAATATGAACAACAGACTACCTTCCATAGTGACAAGGCTACCATGCATTGGAGTGACAAAAATCACGACGACATACTACCTTCCACAATGACAACGCTAGCATCCATTGGAGTAAGAAAAATCTCGACAATAGACTACCTTCCATAATGACAAGGCTACCATTCATTGGAATAACAAAAATCTAGACAACAGACTACCTTCCATAATAATAAGGCTACTATCCATTGGAGTATCAAAAACATCGACAACAGAATACGTTCCATAATGACAAGGCTACAATCCATTGGAATAACAAAAATCTCGACAACAGACTACCATCCATAATGACAATGATACCATCCATTGGAGTAACAAAAATCTCGACAATAAACTACCTTCCATAATTCCAAGGCTACCATCCATTATAGTAACAAAAATCTCGAAAACAGACTACCTTCCAGAATGACAAGGCTACCATCCAATGGAGTAACAAAAACATCGACAACAGAATACGTTCCATAATGACAAGGCTACAATCCATTGGAAAAACAAAAATCTCGACACCAGACTACCATCCATAATGACAATGATACCATCCATTTGAGTAACAAAAATCTCGACAATAAACTACCTTCCATAATTCCAAGGCTACCATCCATTATAGTAACAAAAATCTCGAAAACATACTACCTTCCAGAATGACAAGGCTACCATCCAATGGAGTAACAAAAATCTCGACAACAGACTACCTTCCATAGTGACAAGGCTACGATCCATTGGAGTAACAAAAATCTCGAAAATAGACTACCTTCCATAATGACAAGGCTACCATCCATTGGAGTAACAAAAATCTCGAAAACAGACTACCTTCCATAATGACAAGGCTACCATCCAATGGAGTAACAAAAATCTCGACAACAGACAACCTTCCATAATGATAATGCTACCATCCAGTGGAGTAACAAAAATATCGACAATAGACTACCTTCCATAATGACAAGGCTAGCATCCATTGGAGTAACAAAAATATGAACAACAGACTACCTTCCATAGTGACAAGGCTACCATCCATTGGAGTTACAAAAATCACGACGACATACTACCTTCCATAATGACAACGCTAGCATCCATTGGAGTAAGAAAAATCAAAAGGACATACTACCTTCCATAATGACAAGGCTAGCATCCATTAGAGTAACTAAAAACTCGACAACGGAATACCTTCCATAGTGACAAGGCAACCATTCATTTGAATAATAAAAATCTAGACAACAGACTACCTTCCATAATAACAAGGCTACTATCTATTGGAGTAACAAAAACATCGACAACAGAATACGTTCCATAATGACAAGGCTACAATCCATTGGAAAAACAAAAATCTCGAAAACAGACTACCATCCATAATGACAATGATACCATCCATTTGAGTAACAAAAATCTCGACAATAAACTACCTTCCATAATTCCAAGGCTACCATCCATTATAGTAACAAAAATCTCGAAAACATACTACCTTCGAGAATGACAAGGCTACCATCCAATGGAGTAACAAAAATCTCGACAACAGACTACCTTCCATAGTGACAAGGCTACGATCCATTGGAGTAACAAAAATCTCGAAAACAGACTACCTTCCATAATGACAAGGCTACCATCCAATGGAGTAACAAAAATCTCGACAACAGACAACCTTCCATAATGATAATGCTACCATCCATTGGAGTAACAAAAATATCAACAATAGACTACCTTCCATAATGACAAGGCTACCATCCATTGGAGTAACAAAAATATGAACAACAAACTACCTTCCATAGTGACAAGGCTACCATCCATTGGAGTGACAAAAATCACGACGACATACTACCTTCCATAATGACAACGCTTGCATCCATTGGAGTAAGAAAAATCACAACGACATACTACCTTCCATAATGACAAGGCTAGCATCCATTGGAGTAACTAAAAACTCGACAACAGACTACCTTCCTTAATGACAAGGCAACCATTCATTTGAATAATAAAAATCTAGACAATAGACTACCTTCCATAATAACAAGGCTACTATCCATTGGAGTAACAAAAACATCGACAACAGAATACGCTACATAATGACAAGGCTACAATCCATTGGAAAAACAAAAATCTCGACAACAGACTACCATCCATAATGACAATGATACCATCCATTTGAGTAACAAAAATCTCGACAATAAACTACCTTCCATAATTCCAAGGCTACCATCCATTATAGTAACAAAAATCTCGAAAACATACTACCTTCCAGAATGACAAGGCTACCATCCAACGGAGTAACAAAAATCTCGACAATAGACTACCTTCCATAGTGACAAGGCTACGATACATTGGAGTAACAAAAATCTCGAAAACAAACTACCTTCCATAATGACAAGGCTACCATCCATTGGAGTAACAAAAATCTCGAAAATAGACTACCTTCCATAATGACAAGGCTACCATCCAATGGAGTAACAAAAATCTCGACAACAGTCAACCTTCCATAATGATAATGCTACCATCCATTGGAGTAACAAAAATATCGACAATAGACTACCTTCCATAATGACAAGGCTACCATCCATTGGAGTAACAAAAATATGAACAACAGACTACCTTCCATAGTGACAAGGCTACCATCCATTGGAGTGACAAAAATCACGACGACATACTACCTTCCATAATGACAACGCTAGCATCCATTGGAGTAAGAAAAACCTCGACAATAGACTACCTTCCATAATGACAAGGCTACCAGTCATTGGAATAACAAAAATCTAGACAACAGACTACCTTCCATAATAATAAGGCTACTATCCATTGGAGTATCAAAAACATCGACAACAGAATACGTTCCATAATGACAAGGCTACAATCCATTGGAATAACAAAAATCTCGACAACAGACTACCATCCATAATGACAACGATACCATCCATTGGAGTAACAAAAAACTCGACAATAAACTACCTTCCCTAATTCCAAGGCTACCATCCATTATAGTAACAAAAATCTCGAAAACAGACTACCTTCCAGAATGACAAGGCTACCATCCAATGGAGTAACAAAAATCTCGACAACAGACTACCTTCCATAGTGACAAGGCTACCATCCATTGGAGTGACAAAAATCACAACGACAGACTACCTTCCATAATGACAAGGCTAGCATCCATTGGAGTAACAAAAATCTCAACAACACACTACCTTCCATAATGACAAGGCTACCATCCATTGGAATAACAAAAATCTCGACAACAGACTACCTTCCATAATGACAAGGCTACGATCCATTGGAGTAACAAAAACATCGACAATAGAATACGTTCCATAATGACAAGGCTACCATCCATTAGAGTAACAAAATTCTCGACAACAGACTACCATCCATAATGACAACGATACCATCCATTGGAGTAACAAAAATCTCGACAACAGACTACCTTCCATAATGACAAGGCTACAATCCATTGGAGTAACAAAGATATCGATAACATACTAAATTCCTTAATGACAAGGCTACCATCCATTGGAGTAACAAGAATATCAACAATAGACTACCTTCCATAATGACAAGGCTACCATTCATTGGAGTAACAAAAATCACAACGACATACTACCTTCCATAATGACAAGGCTAGCATCCATTGGAGTAACTAAAAACACGACAACGGACTACCTTCCATAATGACAAGGCAACCATTCATTTGAATAACAAAAATCTAGACAACAGACTACCTTCCATAATAACAAGGCTATTATCCATTGGAGTAACAAAAACAACGACAACAGAGTACATTCCATAATGACAAGGCTACAATCCATTGGAAAAACAAAAATCTCGACAACAGACTACCATCCATAATGACAATGATACCATCCATTTGAGTAACAAAAATCTCGACAATTAACTACCTTCCATAATTCCAAGGCTACCATCCATTATAGTAACAAAAATCTCGAAAACATACTACCTTCCAGAATGACAAGGCTACCATCCATTGGAGTAACAAAAATCTCGACAACAGACTACCTTCCATAGTGACAAGGCTACGATCCATTGGAGTAACAAAAATCTCGAAAACAGACTACCTTCCATAATGACAAGGCTACCATCCAATGGAGTAACAAAAATCTCGACAACAGACAACCTTCCATAACGATAATGCTACCATCCATTGGAGTAACAAAAATATCGACATTAGACTACCTTCCATAATGACAAGGCTACCATCCATTGGAGTAACAAAAATATGAACAACAAACTACCTTCCATAGTGACAAGGCTACCATCCATTGGAGTGACAAAAATCACGACGACATACTACCTTCCATAATTACAACGCTAGCATCCATTGGAGTAAGAAAAATCTCGACAATAGACTACCTTCCATAATGACAAGGCTACCATTCATTGGAATAACAAAAATCTAGACAACATACTACCTTCCATAATAATAAGGCTACTATCCATTGGAGTATCAAAAACATCGACAACAGAATACGTTCCATAATGACAAGGCTACAATCTATTGGAATAACAAAAATCTCGACAACAGACTACCATCCATAATGACAAGGATACCATCCATTGGAGTAACAAAAATCTCGACAATAAACTACCTTCCATAATTACAAGGCTACCATCCATTATAGTAACAAAAATCTCGAAAACAGACTACCTTCCAGAATGACAAGGCTACCATCCAATGGAGTAAAAAAAACATCGACAACAGAATACGTTCCATAATGACAAGGCTAAAATCCATTGGAAAAACAAAAATCTCGACACCAGACTACCATCCATAATGACAATGATACCATCCATTTGAGTAACAAAAATCTCGACAATAAACTACCTTCCATAATTCCAAGGCTACCATCCATTATAGTAACAAAAATCTCGAAAACATACTACCTTCCAGAATGACAAGGCTACCATCAATTGGAGTAACAAAAATCTCGACAACAGACTACTTTCTATAGTGACAAGGCTACGATCCATTGGAGTAACAAAAATCTCGAAAACAGACTACCTTCCATAATGACAAGGCTACCATCCATTGGAGTAACAAAAATCTCGAAAACAGACTACCTTCCATAATGACAAGGCTACCATCCAATGGAGTAACAAAAATCTTGACAACAGACAACCTTCCATAATGATAATGCTACCATCCAGTGGAGTAACAAAAATATCGACAATAGACTACCTTCCATAATGACAAGGCTACCATCCATTGGAGTAACAAAAATATGAACAACAGACTACCTTCCATAGTGACAAGGCTACCATCCATTGGAGTGACAAAAATCACGACGACATACTACCTCCCATAATGACAACGCTAGCATCCATTGGAGTAAGAAAAATCAAAAGGACATACTACCTTCCATAATGACAAGGCTAGCATCCATTGGAGTAACTAAAAACTCGACAATGGACTACCTTCCATAATGACAAGGCAACCATTCATTTGAATAATAAAAATCTAGACAACAGACTACCTTCCATAATAACAAGGCTACTATCCATTGGAGTAACAAAAACATCGACAACAGAATACGTTCCATAATGACAAGGCTACAATCCATTGGAAAAACAAAAATCTCGACAACAGATTACCATCCATAAGGACAATGATACCATCCATTTGAGTAACAAAAATCTCGACAATAAACTACCTTCCATAATTCCAAGGCTACCATCCATTATAGTAACAAAAATCTCGAAAGCATACTACCTTCCAGAATGACAACGCTACCATCCAATGGAGTAACAAAAATCTCGACAACAGACTACCTTCCATAGTGACAAGGCTACGATCCATTGGAGTAACAAAAATCTCGAAAACAGACTACCTTCCATAATGACAAGGCTACCATCCATTGGAGTAACAAAAATCTCGAAAATAGACTACCTTCCATAATGACAAGGCTACCATCCAATGGAGTAACAAAAATCTCGACAACAGACAACCTTCCATAATGATAATGCTAGCATCCATTGGAGTAACAAAAATATCGACAATAGACTACCTTCCATAATGACAAGGCTACCATCCATTGGAGTAACAAAAATATGAACAACATACTACCTTCCATAATGACAAGGCTACCATCCAATGGAGTAACAAAAATCTCGACAACAGACTACCTTCCATAGTGACAAGGCTACCATCCATTGGGGTGACAAAAATCACGACGACATACTACCTTCCATAATGACAACCCTAGCATCCATTGGAGTAAAAAAATCTCGACAATAGACTACCTTCCATAATGACAAGGCTACCATTCATTGGAATAACAAAAATCTAGACAACAGAATACCTTCCATAATAATAAGGCTACTATCCATTGGAGTATCAAAAACATCGACAACAAAATACGTTCCATAATGACAAGGCTACAATCCATTGGAATAACAAAAATCTCGACAACAGACTACCATCCATAATGACAATGATACCATCCATTGGAGTAACAAAAATCTCGACAATAAACTAGCTTCCATAATTCCAAGGCTACCATCCATTGGAGTAACAAAGATATCGACAACAGACAACCTTCCATAATGATAACGCTACCATCCATTGGAGTAACAAATATATCGAAATTAGACTACCTTCCATAATGACAAGGCTACCATCCATTGGAGTAAAAAAAAATGAACAACAGACTACCTTCCATAGTGACAAGGCTACCATCCATTGGAGTGACAGAAATCACAACGACTGACAACCTTCCATAATGACAAGGCTAGCATCCATTGGAGTAACAAAAATCTCAATAACAAACTACCTTCCATAATGACAAGGCTACCATCCATTGGAATAACAAAAATCTCGACAACAGACTACCTTCCATAATGACAAGGCTACCATCCATTGGAGTAACAAAAACATCGACAACAGAATACATTCCATAATGACAAGCTACCATCCATTGGAGTAACAATAATATCGACAACCGACTACCTTCCATAATGACAAGGCTACCATCCATTTGAGTAACCAAAATCTCGAAAATAGACTACCTTTCATAATGACAAGGCTACCATCCAATAGAGTAACAAAAATCTCGACAACAGACAACCTTCCATAATGATAATGCTACCATCCATTGGAGTAACAAAAATCTCGACAATAGACTACCTTCCATAATGACAAGACTACCATCCATTGGATTAACTAAAATATGACCAACAGACTACCTTCCATAGTAACAAGGCTACCATCCATTGGAGTGACAGAAATCACAACAACATACTACCTTCCATAATGACAACGCTAGCATCCATTGGAGTAACAAAAATCTCGACAATAGACTATCTTCCATAATGACAAGGCTACCATTCATTCGAATAATAAAAATCTAGACAACAGACTACCTTCCATAATAACAAGGCTACTATCCATTGGAGTAACAAAAACATCTACAACAGAATACGTTCCATAATGACAAGGCTACAATCCATTGGAATAACAAAAATCTCGACAACAGACTACCATCCATAAGGACAACGATACCATCCATTGGAGTAACAAAAATCTCGACAACAAACTACCTTCCATAATTCCAAGGCTACCATCCATTATAGTAACAAAAATCTTGAAAATAGACTACCTTCCAGAATGACAAGGCTACCATCCATTGGAGTAACTAAAATCTCAACAACAGACAACCTTCCATAATGATAATGCTACCATCATTGGAGTAACAAATATATCGACAATAGACTACCTTCCATAATGACAAGGCTACCATCTATTGGAGTAGAAAAAATATGAAAAATGGACTACCTTCCATAGTGACAAGGCTACCATCCATTGGAGTGACAGAAATCACAACGACAGACTACCTTCCATAATGACATGCCTAGCATCCATTGGAGTAACAAAAATCTCAACAACACACTACCTTCCATAATGACAAGGCTACCATCCATTGGAGTAACAAAAACATCGACAACAAAATACGTTCCATAATGACAAGGCTACCATCCATTAGAGTAAGAAAATTCTCGACAACATACTACCATCCATAATGACAACGATACCATCCATTGTAGTAACAAAAATCTCGACAACAAACTACCTTCCATAATGACAAGGCTACAATCCATTGGAGTAACAAAGATATCGACAACATACTACCTTCCTTAATGAAAAGGATACCACCCATTGGAGTAACAAGAATATCGACAACAGCTTACCTTCCATAATGACAAGGCTACCATCCATTGGAGTAACAAAAATCACAACGACATACTACCTTCCATAATGACAAGGCTAGCATCCATTGGAGTAACAAAAAACCTGACAACGGACTACCTTCAATAATGACAAGGCAACCATTCATTTGAATAACAAAAATCTAGACAACAGACTACCTTCCATAATAACAAGGCTACTATCCATTGGAGTAACAAAAACATCGACAACAGAATACGTTCCATAATGACAAGGCTACAATCCATTGGAATAACAAAAATCTCGACAACAGACTACCATCCATAATGACAACGTTACCATCCATTGGAGTAACAAAAATCTCGACAACAAACTACCTTCCATAATGCCAAGGATACCTTCCATTATATTAAAAAAAATCTTGAAAACAGACTACCTTCTAGAATGACAAGGCTACCATCCATTGGAGAAACAAAAATCTCAACAACAGACAACCTTCCATAATGATAATGCTACCATCCATTGGAGTAACAAATATATCGACAATAGACTACCTTCCATAATGACAAGGCTACCATCCATTGGAGTAAAAAAAATATGAACAACAAACTACCTTCCATAGTGACAAGGCTACCATCCATTGGAGTGACAGAAATCACAATGACAGACTACCTTCCATAATGACAAGGCTAGCATCCATTAGAGTAACAAAAAACCTGACAACGGACTACCTTCCATAATGATAAGGCCACCATCCATTGGAATAACAAAAATCTCAACAACAGACTACCTTCCATAATGACAAGGCTACCATCCATTGGAGTAACAAAAACATCGACAACAGAATAGGTTCCATAATGACAAGGCTACCATCCATTGGAGTAACAAGAATATCGACAACAAATTACTTTCCATAATGACAAGGCTACCATCCATTGGAGTAACAAGAATATCGACAACAAACTACTTTCCATAATGACAAGCCTACCATCCATTGGAGTAACAAGAATCTCGAAAACAGAGTACCTTCCATAATGACAAGGCTACCATCCAATGGAGTAACAAAAATCTCGGCAACAGACAACCTTCCATAATGATAATGCTACCATCCATTGGAGTAACAAAAATATGAACAACAGACTACCTTCCATAGTGACAAGGCTACCATCCATTGCAGTAAAAAAAATATGAACAACAGACTACCTTCCATAGTGACAAGGCTACCATCCATTGGAGTGACAGAAATCACAATGACAGACTACCTTCCATAATGACAAGGCTAGCATCCATTGGAGTAACAAAAATCTCAACAACACACTACCTTCCATAATGATAAGGCCACCATCCATTGGAATAACAAAAATCTCAACAACAGACTACCATCCATAATGACAAGGCTGCCATCCATTGGAGTAACAAAAACATCGACAACAGAATAGGTTCCATAATGACAAGGCTACCATCCATTGGAGTAACAAGAATATCGACAACAAACTACTTTCCATAATGACAAGGCTACCATCCATTGGAGTAACAAGAATATCGACAACACACTACTTTCCATAATGACAAGCCTACCATCCATTGGAGTAACAAGAATCTCGAAAACAGAGTACCTTCCATAATGACAAGGCTACCATCCAATGGAGTAACAAAAATCTCGACAACAGACAACCTTCCATAATGATAATGCTACCATCCATTGGAGTAACAAAAATATGAACAACAGACTACCTTCCATAGTGACAAGGCTACCATCCATTGGAGTAAAAAAAATATGAACAACAGACTACCTTCCATAGTGACAAGGCTACCATCCATTGGAGTGACAGAAATCACAACGACAGAGTACCTTCCATAATGACAAGGCTAGCATCCATTGGAGTAACAAAAATCTCAACAACACACTACCTTCCATAATGATAAGGCCACCATCCATTGGAATAACAAAAATCTCAACAACAGACTACCTTCCATAATGACAAGGCTGCCATCCATTGGAGTAACAAAAACATCGACAACAGAATAGGTTCCATAATGACAAGGCTACCATCCATTGGAGTAACAAGAATATCGACAACAAACTACTTTCCATAATGACAAGGCTACCATCCATTGGAGTAACAAGAATATCGACAACAAACTACTTTCCATAATGACAAGCCTACCATCCATTGGAGTAACAAGAATCTCGAAAACAGAGTACCTTCCATAATGACAAGGCTACCATCCAATGGAGTAACAAAAATCTCGACAACAGACAACCTTCCATAATGATAATGCTACCATCCATTGGAGTAACAAAAATATGAACAACAGACTACCTTCCATAGTGACAAGGCTACCATCCATTGGACTGACAAAAATCACAACGACATACTACCTTCCATAATGACAAAGCTAGCATCCATTGGATTAACAAAAATCTCGACAATAGACTACCTTCCATAATGACAAGGCTACCATTCATTGGAATAACAAAAATCTAGACAACAGACTACCTTCCATAATAACAAGGCTACTATCCATTGGAGTAATAAAAACATCGACAACAAAATACGTTCCATAATAACAAGGCTACAATCCATTGGAATAACAAAAATCTCGACAACAGACTACCATTCATAATGACAATGATATAATCCATTGGAGTAACAAAAATCTCGACAATAAAATACCTTCCATAATTCCAAGGCTACCATCCATTTTAGTAACAAAAATCTCGAAAACTGCCTACCTTCCAGAATGACAAGGCTACCATCCAATGGAGTAACAAAAATATCGACAACAGACTACCTTCCATAGTGACAAGGCTACCATCCATTGGAGTGACAGAAATCACAACGAGAGACTACCTTCCATAATGACAAGGCTAGCATCCATTGGAGTAATAAAAATCTCAACAACACACTACCTTCCATAATGACAAGGCTACCATCCATTGGAATAAAAAAAATCTCGACAACAGACTACCTTCCATAATGACAAGGCTACCATCCATTGGAGTAACAAAAAAATCGACAACAGAATACGTTCCATAATGACAAGGCTACCATCCATTAGAGTAACAAAATTCTCGACAATAGACTACCATCCATAATGACAACGATACCATCCATTTGAGTAAAAAAATCTCGACAACAGACTACCTTCCATAATGACAAGGCTAGCATCCATTGGAGTAACTAAAAACTCGACAACGTACGACTTTCCATAATGACAAGGCAACCATATATTTGAATAACAAAAATCTAGACAACATACTACCTTCCATAATAACAAGGCTACTATCCATTGGAGTAACAAAAACATCGACAACAGAATACGTTCCATAATGACAAGGCTACAATCCATTGGAATAACAAAAATCTCAACAACAGACTACCATCCATAATGACAACGTTACCATCCATTGGAGTAACAAAAATCTCGAAAACAAACTACCTTCCATAATGCCAAGGCTACCTTCCATTATAGTAACAAAAATCTCGAAAACAGACTACCTTCCAGAATGACAAGGCTACCCTCCATTGGAGTAACAAAAATCTCGACAACAAACAACCTTCCATAATGATAATGCTACCATCCATTGGAGTAACAAATATATCAACAATAGACTACCTTCCATAATGACAAGGCTACCATCCATTGGAGTAAAAAAAATATGAACAATAGACTACCTTCCATAGTGACAAGGCTACCATCCATTGGAGTGACATAAATCACAATGACAGACTACCTTCCATAATGATAAGGCTAGCATCCATTGGAGTAACAAAAATCTCAACCACACACTACCTTCCATAATGACAAGGCTACCATCCATTGGAATAACAAAAATCTCGACAACAGACTACCTTCCATAATGACAAGGCTACCATCCATTGGAGTAACAAAAACATCGACAACAGAATACGTTCCATAATGACAAGCTACCATCCATTAGAGTAACAAGAATATCGACAACAGACTACCTTCCATAATGACTAGGCTACCATCCATTGGAGTAACAAAAATCTCGAAAACAGACTACCTTTCATAATGACAAGGCTACCATCCAATGGAGTATCAAAAATCTCGACAACAGACAACCTTCCATAATGATAATGCTACCATCCATTGGAGTAACAAAAATCTCGACAATAGACTACCTTCCATAATGACAAGGCTACCATCCATTGGAGTAACTAAAATATGACCAACAGACTACCTTCCATAGTGACAAGGCCACCATCCATTGGAGTGACAAAAATCACAACGACATATTACCTTCCATAATGACAACGCTAGCATCCATTGGAGTAACAAAAATCTCGACAATAGACTACCTTCCATAATGACAAGGCTACCATTCATTGGAATAACAAAAACCTTGACAACAGACTACCTTCCATAATAACAAGGCTACTATTCATTGGAGTAACAAAAACATTGACAACAAAATACATTCCATAATGACAAGGCTTCAATCCATTGGAATAACAAAAATCTCGACAACAGACTACCATCCATAATGACAACGATACCATCCATTGGAGTAACAAAAATCTCGACAACAAACTACTTTCCATAATTTGAAGGGTACCATCCATTATAGTAACAAAAATCTCGAAAAAAGACTACCTTCCAGAATTACAAGGCTACCCTCCATTGGAGTAACAAAAATCTCGACAACAGACAACCTTCCATAATGATAATGCTACCATCCATTGGAGTAACAAATATATCAACAATAGACTAACTTCCATAATGACATGGCTACCATCCATTGGAGTAAAAAAATATGAACAACAGACTACCTTCCATAGTTACAAGGCTACCATCCATTGGAGTGACATAAATCACAATGACAGACTACCTTCCATAATGATAAGGCTAGCATCCATTGGAGTAACAAAAATCTCAACAACACACTACCTTCCATAATGACAAGGCTACCATCCGTTGGAATAACAAAAATCTCGACAACAGACTACCTTCCATAATGACAAGGCTACCATCCATTGGAGTAACAAAAACATCGACAACAGAATACGTTCCATAATGACAAGCTACCATCCATTAGAGTAACAAGAATATCGACAACAGACTACCTTCCATAATGACAAGGCTACCATCCATTGGAGTAACAAAAATCTCGAAAACAGACTACCTTTCATAATGACAAGGCTACCATCCAATGGAGTATCAAAAATCTCGACAACAGACAACCTTCCATAATGATAATGCTACCATCCATTGGAGTAACAAAAATCTCGACAATAGACTACCTTCCATAATGACAAGGCTACCATCCATTGGAGTAACTAAAATATGACCAACAGACTACCTTCCATAGTGACAAGGCCACCATCCATTGGAGTGACAAAAATCACAACGACATATTACCTTCCATAATGACAACGCTAGCATCCATTGGAGTAACAAAAATCTCGACAATAGACTACCTTCCATAATGACAAGGCTACCATTCATTGGAATAACAAAAACCTTGACAACAGACTACCTTCCATAATAACAAGGCTACTATTCATTGGAGTAACAAAAACATTGACAACAAAATACATTCCATAATGACAAGGCTACAATCCATTGGAATAACAAAAATCTCGACAACAGACTACCATCCATAATGACAACGATACCATCCATTGGAGTAACAAAAATCTCGACAACAAACTACTTTCCATAATTTGAAGGGTACCATCCATTATAGTAACAAAAATCTCGAAAAAAGACTACCTTCCAGAATTACAAGGCTACCCTCCATTGGAGTAACAAAAATCTCGACAACAGACAACCTTCCATAATGATAATGCTACCATCCATTGGAGTAACAAATATATCAACAATAGACTAACTTCCATAATGACATGGCTACCATCCATTGGAGTAAAAAAATATGAACAACAGACTACCTTCCATAGTGACAAGGCTACCATCCATTGGAGTGACATAAATCACAATGACAGACTACCTTCCATAATGATAAGGCTAGCATCCATTGGAGTAACAAAAATCTCAACAACACACTACCTTCCATAATGACAAGGCTACCATCCGTTGGAATAACAAAAATCTCGACAACAGACTACCTTCCATAATGACAAGGCTACCATCCATTGGAGTAACAAAAACATCGACAACAGAATACGTTCCATAATGACAAGCTACCATCCATTAGAGTAACAAGAATATCGACAACAGACTACCTTCCATAATGACAAGGCTACCATCCATTGGAGTAACAAAAATCTCGAAAACAGACTACCTTTCATAATGACAAGGCTACCATCCAATGGAGTATCAAAAATCTCGACAACAAACAACCTTCCATAATGATAATGCTACCATCCATTGGAGTAACAAAAATCTCGACAATAGACTACCTTCCATAATGACAAGGCTACCATCCATTGGAGTAACTAAAATATGACCAACAGACTACCTTCCATAGTGACAAGGCCACCATCCATTGGAGTGACAAAAATCACAACGACATATTACCTTCCATAATGACAACGCTAGCATCCATTGGAGTAACAAAAATCTCGACAATAGACTACCTTCCATAATGACAAGGCTACCATTCATTGGAATAACAAAAACCTTGACAACAGACTACCTTCCATAATAACAAGGCTACTATTCATTGGAGTAACAAAAACATTGACAACAAAATACATTCCATAATGACAAGGCTACAATCCATTGGAATAACAAAAATCTCGACAACAGACTACCATCCATAATGACAACGATACCATCCATTGGAGTAACAAAAATCTCGACAACAAACTACTTTCCATAATTTGAAGGGTACCATCCATTATAGTAACAAAAATCTCGAAAAAAGACTACCTTCCAGAATTACAAGGCTACCCTCCATTGGAGTAACAAAAATCTCGACAACAGACAACCTTCCATAATGATAATGCTACCATCCATTGGAGTAACAAATATATCAACAATAGACTAACTTCCATAATGACATGGCTACCATCCATTGGAGTAAAAAAATATGAACAACAGACTACCTTCCATAGTGACAAGGCTACCATCCATTGGAGTGACATAAATCACAATGACAGACTACCTTCCATAATGATAAGGCTAGCATCCATTGGAGTAACAAAAATCTCAACAACACACTACCTTCCATAATGACAAGGCTACCATCCGTTGGAATAACAAAAATCTCGACAACAGACTACCTTCCATAATGACAAGTCTACCATCCATTGGAGTAACAAAAACATCGACAACAGAATACGTTCCATAATGACAAGCTACCATCCATTAGAGTAACAAGAATATCGACAACAGACTACCTTCCATAATGACAAGGCTACCATCCATTGGAGTAACAAAAATCTCGAAAACAGACTACCTTTCATAATGACAAGGCTACCATCCAATGGAGTATCAAAAATCTCGACAACAAACAACCTTCCATAATGATAATGCTACCATCCATTGGAGTAACAAAAATCTCGACAATAGACTACATTACATAATGACAAGGCTACCATCCATTGGAGTAACTAAAATATGACCAACAGACTACCTTCCATAGTGACAAGGCCACCATCCATTGGAGTGACAAAAATCACAACGACATATTACCTTCCATAATGACAACGCTAGCATCCATTGGAGTAACAAAAATCTCGACAATAGACTACCTTCCATAATGACAAGGCTACCATTCATTGGAATAACAAAAATCTTGACAACAGACTACCTTCCATAATAACAAGGCTACTATCCATTGGAGTAACAAAAACATTGACAACAAAATACATTCCATAATGACAAGGCTACAATCCATTGGAATAACAAAAATCTCGACAATAGACTACCATCCATAATGACAACGATACCATCCATTGGAGTAACAAAAATCTCGACAATAAACTACTTTCAATAATTCGAAGGCTACCATCCATTATAGTAACAAAAATATCGAAAAAAGACTACCTTCCAGAATTACAAGGCTACCCTCCATTGGAGTAACAAAAATCTCGACAACAGACAACCTTCCATAATGATAATGCTACCATCCATTGGAGTAACAAATATATCAACAATAGACTAACTTCCATAATGACAAGGCTACCATCCATTGGAGTAAAAAAATATGAACAACAGACTACCTTCCATAGTGACAAGGCTACCATCCATTGGAGTGACATAAATCACAATGACAGACTACCTTCCATAATGATAAGGCTAGCATCCATTGGAGTAACAAAAATCTCAACAACACACTACCTTCCATAATGACAAGGCTACCATCCATTGGAATAAAAAAAATCTCGACAACAGACTACCTTCCATAATGACAAGGCTACCATCCATTGGAGTAACAAAAACATCGACAACAGAATACGTTCCATAATGACAAGCTACCATCCATTGGAGTAACAAGAATATCGACAACAGACTACCTTCCATAATGACAAGTCTACCATCCATTGGAGTAACAAAAATCTCGAAAACAGACTACCTTTCATAATGACAAGGCTACCATCCAATGGAGTATCAAAAATCTCGACAACAGACAACCTTCCATAATGATAATGCTACCATCCATTGGAGTAACAAAAATATCGACAATAGACTACCTACCATAATGACAAGGCTACCATCCATTGGAGTAACTAAAATATGACCAACAGACTACCTTCCATAGTGACAAGGCCACCATCCATTGGAGTGACAAAAATCACAACGACATACTACCTTCCATAATGACAACGCTAGCATCCATTGGAGTAACAAAAATCTCGACAATAGACTACCTTCCATAATGACAAGGCTACCATTCATTGGAATAACAAAAATCTAGACAACAGACTACCTTCCATAATAACAAAGCTACTATCCATTGGAGTAACAAAAACATTGACAACAGAATACGTTCCATAATGACAAGGCTACAATCCATTGGAATAACAAAAATCTCGACAATAGACTACCATCCATAATGGCAACGATACCATCCATTGGAGTAACAAAAATCTCGACAACAAACTACCTTCCATAATTCGAAGGCTACCATCCATTATAGTAACAAAAATCTCGAAAAAAGACTACCTTCCAGAATGACAAGGCTACCCTCCATTGGAGTAACAAAAATCTCGACAACAGACAACCTTCCATAATGATAATGCTACCATCATTGGAGTAACAAATATATCAACAATAGACTACCTTCAATAATGACAAGGCTACCATCCATTGGAGTAAAAAAAATATGAACAACAGACTACCTTCCATAGTGACAAGGCTATTATCCATTGGAGTGACAAAAATCACAACGACAAACTACATTCCATAATGACAAGGCTATCATCCATTGGAGTAACAAAAATCTCAACAACACACTACCATCCATAATGACAAGGCTACCATCTATTGGAATAACAAAAACCTCGACAACAAACTACCTTCCATAATGACAAGGCTACCATCCATTGGAGTAACAAAAACATCGACAACACAATACGGTCCATAATGACAAGGATACCATCCAGTAGAGTAACAAAATTCTCGACAACAGACTACCATCCATAATGACAACGATACCATCCATTGGAGTAACAAAAATATCGACAACAGACTACCTTCCATAATCACAAGGCTACAATCCATTGGAGTAACAAAGATATCGACAACATACTACCTTCCTTAATGACAAGGCTACCATCCATTGGAGTAACAAGAATTCCATAATGACAAGGCTACCATCCGTTGGAGTAACAAAAATCACAACGACATACTACCTTCCATAATGACAAGGCTAGCATCCATTGGAGTAACAAAAAACTCGACAACGGACTACCTTCCATAATGACAAGGCAACCATTCATTTGAATAACAAAAATCTAGACAACAGACTACCTTCCATAATAACAAGGCTACTATCCATTGGAGTAACAAAAACATCAACAACAGAATACGTTCCATAATGACAAGGCTATAATCAATTGGAATAACAAAAATCTCGACAATAAACTACCATCCATAATGACAACGTTACCATCCATTGCAGTAACAAAAATCTCGACAACAAACTACCTTCCATAATGCCAAGGCTACCTTTCATTATAGTAACAAAAATCTCGAAAACAGACTACCTTCCAGAATGACAAGGCTACCATCCATTGGAGTAACAAAAATCTCGACAACAGACAACCTTCCATAATGATAATGCTAACATCCATTGGAGTAACAAATATATCGACAATAGACTACCTTCCATAATGACAAGGCTACCATCCATTGGAGTAAAAATAATATGAACAACAGACTACCTTCCATAGTGACAAGGCTACCATCCATTGGAGTGACAGAAATCACAACGACAGACTACCTTCCATAATGACAAGGCTAGCATCCATTGGAGTAACAAAAATCTCAATAACACACTACCTTCCATAATGACAAGGCTACCATCCATTGGAATAACAAAAATCTCAACAACAGACTACCTTCCATAATGACAAGGCTACCATCGATTGGAGTAATAAAAACATCGACAACATAATACGTTCCATAATGACAAGGCTACCATCCATTGGAGTAACAAGAATATCGACAACAAACTACCTTACATAATGACAAGGCTACCATCCATTGGAGTAACAAAAATCTCGAAAACAGACTACCTTCCATAATGACAAGGCTACCATCCATTGGAGTAACAAAAATCTCGACAATAGACTACCTTCCATAATGACAAGGCTACCATCCATTGGAGTAAAAAAAATATGAACAACAGACTACCTTCCATAGTGACAAGGCTACCATCAATTGGAGTGACATAAATCACAACGACCGACTACCTTCCATAATGACAAGGCTAGCATCCAATGGAGTAACAAAAATCTCAACAACACACTACCTTCCATAATGACAAGGCTACCATCCATTGGAATAACAAAAATCTAGACAACAGACTACCTTCCATAATGACAAGGCTACCATCCATTAGAGTAACAATTTTCTCGACAACAGACTACCATCCATAATGACAACGATACCATCCATTGGAATAACAAAAATCTCGGCAACAGACTACCTTCCATAATGACAAGGCTACAATCCATTGGAGTAACAAAGATATCGACAACATACTACCTTCCTTAATGAAAGGGCTACCATCCATTGGAGTAACAAGAATATCGACAACAGACTACCTTCCATAATGACAAGGCTACCATCCATTGGAGTAACAAAAATCACAACGACATACTACCTTCCATAATGACAAGGCTAGCATCCATTGGAGTAACAAAAAACTCGACAACGAACTACCTTCCATAATGACAAGGCAACCATTCATTTGAATTACAAAAATCTAGACAACAGACTACCTTCCATAATAACAAGGCTACTATCCATTGGAGTAACAAAAACATCGACAACAGAATACGTTACATAATGACAAGGCTACAATCCATTGAAATAACAAAAATCTCGACAACAGACTACCATCCATAATGACAACATTACCATCCATTGGAGTATCAAAAATCTCGAAAACAAACTACCTTCTAGAATGACAAGGCTACCATCCATTAGAGTAACAAAAATCTCGACAACAGACAACCTTCCATAATGATAATGCTACCATCCATTGGAGTAACAAATCTATCGACAATAGACTACCTTCCATAATGACAAGGCTACCATCCATTGGAGTAAAATAAATATGAACAACAGACTACCTTCCATAGTGACAAGGCTACCATCCATTGGAATGACAGAAATCACAACGACAGACTACCTTCCATAATGACAAGGCTAGCATCCATTGGAGTAACAAAAATCTCAACAACACACTACCTTCCATAATGACAAGGCTACCATCCATTGGAATAACAAAAATCTCAACAACAGACTACCTTCCATAATGACAAGGCTACCATCCATTGGAGTAACAAAAACATCGACAACAGAATATGTTCCTAATGACAAGGCTACCATCCATTGGAGTAACAAGAATATCGACAACAAACTACCTTCCATAATGACAAGGCTACCATCCATTGGAGTAACAAAAATCTCGAAAACAGACTACCTTCCATAATGACAAGGCTACCATCCAATGGAGTAACAAAAATCTCGACAACAGACAACCTTCCATAATGATAATGCTACCATCCATTGGAGTAACAAAAATCTCGACAATAGACTACCTTCCATAATGACAAGGCTACCATCCATTGGAGTAACAAAAATATGAACAACAGAATACCTTCCATATTGACAAGGCTACCATCCATTGGAGTGACAAAAATCACAACGACATACTACCTTCCATATTGACAACGCTAGCATCCATTGGTGTAACAAAAATATCGACAATAGACTACCTTCAATAATGACAAGGCTACCATCCATTGGAATAACAAAAATCTCAACAACAGACTACCTTCCATAATGACAAGGCTACCATCCATTGGAGTAACAAAAACATCGACAACAGAATACGTTCCATAATGACAAGGCTACCATCCATTGGAGTAACAAGAATATCGACAACAAAATACCTTCCATAATGACAAGGCTACCATTCATTCTAGTAAAAAAAATCTCAACAACAGACTACCTTCCATAATGACAAGGCTGCCATCCATTGGAATAACAAAAATATTTACAACAGACTACCTTCCATAATGACAAGGTTACCATCCATTAGAGTAACAGAAATCTCGAGAACAAACTTCATTCCATAATGACAAGGCTACCATCCGTTGGAGTAACGAAAATATAAACAAGAGACTACCTTCCATAATGACAAGGCTACCATCCATTGGAGTGACAGAAATCACAACGACAGACTACCTTCCATAATGACAACGCTAGCATCCATTGGAGTAACAAAAATCTCGACAATAGACAACCTTCAATAATGACAAGGCTACCATCCATTAGAATAACAAAAATCTTGAAAACAGACTAGCTTCCGTAATGACAAGGCTACAATCCATTGGAATAACAAAAACATCGACAACAGAATACGTTCCATAATGACAAGGCTACAATCCATTGGAATAACAAAAATCTCGACAACAGATTACCATCCATAATGACAATGTTACCATCCATTGGAGTAACAAAAATCTCGACAACAAACTACCTTCCATAATGCCAAGGCTACCTTCCTTTATAGTAACAAAAATCTTGAAAAGAGACTACCTTCCATAATGACAAGGCTACCATCCAATGGAGTAACAAAAATATCGACAACAGACAACCTTCCATAATGATAATGCTACCATCCATTGGAGTAACAAATATATCGACAATAGACTACCTTCCATAATGACAAGGCTACCACCATTGGAGTAACAAAAATATGAACAACAGACTACCTTCCATATTGACAAGGCTACCATCCATTGGAGTGACAGAAATCACAACGACATATTACCTTCCATAATGACAACGCTAGCATCCATTTGAGTAACAAAAATATCTACAATAGACTACCTTCCATAATGACAAGGCTACCATCCATTGGAATAACAAAAATCTCAACAACAGACTACCTTCCATAATGACAAGGCTACCATCCATTGGAGTAACAAAAACATCGACAACATAATACGTTCCATAATGACAAGGCTACCATCCATTGGAGTAACAAGAATATCGACAACAAACTACCTTCCATAATGACAAGGCGGCCATCCATTAGAGTAACAAAAATCTCGACAATAGACTACCTTCCATAATGACAAGGCTACCATCCATTCGAGTAACAAAAATATGAACAACAGACTACCTTCCATATTGACAAGGCTACCATCCATTGGAGTGACAGAAATCACAACGACATACTACCTTCCATAATGACAACGCTAGCATCCATTAGAGTAACAAAAATATCGACAATACACTACCTTCCATAATGACAAGGCTACCATCCATTGGAATAACAAAAATCTCAACAACAGACTACCTTCCATAATGACAAGGCTACCATCCATTGGAGTAACAAAAACATCGACAACAGAATACGTTCCATAATGACAAGGCTACCATCCATTAGAGTAACAAAATTATCGACAACAGACTACCATCCATAATGACAATGATACCATCCATTGGAGTAACAAAAATCTCGACAACAGACTACCTTCCATAATGACAAGGCTACAATCCATTGGAGTAACAAAGATATCGACAACATACTACCTTCCTTAATAACAAGGCTACCATCCATTGGAGTAACAAGAATATCGACAACAGACTACCTTCCATAATGACAAGGCTACCATCCATTGGAGTAACAAAAATCACAACGACATACTACCTTCCATAATGACAAGCCTAGCATCCATTGGAGTAACAAAAAACTCAACAACGAACTACCTTCCATAATGACAAGGCAACCATTCATTTGAATTACAAAAATCTAGACAACAGACTACCTTCCATAATAACAAGGCTACCATCCATTGGAGTAACAAGAATATCGACAACAGACTACCTTCCATAATGACAAGGCTACAATTCATTCTAGTAAAAAAAATCTCGACAACAGACTACCTTCCATAATGACAAGGCGGCCATCCATTGGAATAACAAAAATATTTACAACAGACTACCTTCCATAATGACAAGGTTACCATCCATTGGAGTAACAAGAATATCGACAACAGACTACCTTCCATAATGACAAGGCTACCATCCATTGGAGTGACAGAAATCACAACGACATACTACCTTCCATAATGACAAGGCTACCATCCATTGGAATAACAAAAATCTCGAAAACAGACTACCTTCCGTAATGACAAGGCTAGAATCCATTGGAATAACAAAAATCTCGACAACAGACTACCATCCATAATGACAATGATACCATCCCTTGGAGTAACAAAAATCTCGACAACAAACTACCTTCCATAATTCAAAGGCTACCATCCATTATAGTAACAAAAATCTCGAAAACAGACTACCTTCCAGAATGACAAGGTTACCATCCATTGGAGTAACAAAAATCTCGACAACAGACAACCTTCCATAATGATAATGCTACCATCATTGGAGTAACAAATATATCAACAATAGACTACCTTCCATAATGACAAGGCTACCATCCATTGGAGTAAAAAAAATATGAACAACAGACTACCTTCCATAGTGACAAGGCTACCATCCATTGGAGTGACATAAATCACAACGACAGACTACCTTCCATAATGACAAGGCTAGCATCCAATGGAGTAACAAAAATCTCAACAACACACTACCTTCCATAATGACAAGGCTACCATCCATTGGAATAACAAAAATCTAGACAACAGACTACCTTCCATAATGACAAGGCTACCATCCATTGGAGTAACAAAAACATCGACAACAGAATACGTTCCATAATGACAAGGCTACCATCCATTAGAGTAACAAAATTATCGACAACAGACTACCATCCATAATGACAATGATACCATCCATTGGAGTAACAAAAATCTCGACAACAGACTACCTTCCATAATGACAAGGCTACAATCCATTGGAGTAACAAAGATATCGACAACATACTACCTTCCTTAATAACAAGGCTACCATCCATTGGAGTAACAAGAATATCGACAACAGACTACCTTCCATAATGACAAGGCTACCATCCATTGGAGTAACAAAAATCACAACGACATACTACCTTCCATAATGACAAGCCTAGCATCCATTGGAGTAACAAAAAACTCAACAACGAACTACCTTCCATAATGACAAGGCAACCATTCATTTGAATTACAAAAATCTAGACAACAGACTACCTTCCATAATAACAAGGCTACCATCCATTGGAGTAACAAGAATATCGACAACAGACTACCTTCCATAATGACAAGGCTACCATCCATTGGAGTAACAAAAATCACAACGACATACTACCTTCCATAATGACAAGCCTAGCATCCATTGGAGTAACAAAAAACTCAACAACGAACTACCTTCCATAATGACAAGGCAACCATTCATTTGAATTACAAAAATCTAGACAACAGACTACCTTCCATAATAACAAGGCTACTATCCATTGGAGTAACAAAAACATCGACAACAGAATACGTTCCATAATGACAAGGCTACAATCCATTGAAATAACAAAAATCTCGACATCGGACTACCATCTATAATGACAACGTTACCATCCATAAGAGTAACAAAAATCTCGACAACAAACTACCTTCCATAATGCCAAGGCTACCTTCCATTATAGTAACAAAAATCTCGTAAACAGACTACCTTCTAGAATGACAAGGCTACCATCCATTAGAGTAACAAAAATCTCGACAACAGACAACCTTCCATAATGATAATGCTACCATCCATTGGAGTAACAAATATATCGACAATAGACTACCTTCCAAAATGACAAGGCTACCATCCATTGGAGTAAAAAAATATGAACAACAGACTACCTTCCATATTGTCAAGGCTACCATCCATTGGAGTGACAGAAATCACAACGACAGACTACCTTCCATAGTGACAAGGCTAGCATCCATTGGAGTAACAAAAATCTCAATAACACACTACCTTCTATAATGACAAGGCTACCATCCATTGGAATAACAAAAATCTCAACAACAGACTACCTTCCATAATGACAAGGCTACCATCCATTGGAGTAACAAAAACATCGACAACAGAATACGTTCCATAATGACAAGGCTACCATCCATTGGAGTAACAAGAATATCGACAACAAACTACCTTCCATAATGACAAGGCTACTATCCATTGGAGTAACAAAAATCTTGAAAACAGACTACCTTCCATAATGACAAGGCTACCATCCAATGGAGTAACAAAAATCTCGACAACAGACAACCTTCCATAATGATAATGCTACCATCCATTGGAGTAACAAAAATCTCGACAATAGACTACCTTCCATAATGACAAGGCTACCATCCATTGGAGTAACAAAAATATGAACAACATACTACCTTCCATATTGACAAGGCTACCATCCATTGGAGTGACAGAAATCACAACGACATACTACCTTCTATAATGAAAACGCTAGCATCCATTGGAGTAACAAAAATCTCGACAATAGACTACCTTCCATAATGAAAAGGCTACCATCCATTGGAATAACAAAAATCTCAACAACAAACTACCTTCCATAATGACAAGGCTACCATCCATTGGAGTTACAAAAACATCGACAATAGAATACGTTCCATAATGATAAGGCTACCATCCATTGGAGTAACAAGAATATCGACAACAAACTACCTTCCATAATGACAAGGCTACCATTCATTCTAGTATAAAAAAAATTCGACAACAGACTACCTTCCATAATGACAAGGCTGCCATCCATTGGAATAACAAAAATATTTACAACAGATTACCTTCCATAATGACAAGGTTACCATCCATTAGAGTAACAAAAATCTCGACAACAGACTTCATTCCATAATGACAAGGCTACCATGCGTTGGAGTAACTAAAATATAAACAAGAGACTACCTTCCATAATGACAAGGCTACCATCCATTGGAGTGACAGAAATCACAACGACAGACTACCTTCAATAATGACAAGGCTAGCATCCATTGGAGTAACAAAAATCTCGACAATAGACTACCTTTCATAATGACAAGGCTACCATCCATTGGAATAACAAAAATCTCGACAACATACTACCTTCCATAATGACAAGGCTACCATCCATTGGAGTAACAAAAACATCGACAATAGAATACGTTCCATAATGACAAGGCTACCATCCATTAGAGTAACAAATTTCTCGACAACAGACTACCATCCATAATGACAACGATACCATCCATTGGAGTAACAAAAATCTCGACAACAAACTACCTTCCATAATGCCAAGGCTACCTTCCATTATAATAACAAAAATCTCGTAAACAGACTACCTTCTAGAATGACAAGGCTACCATCCATTAGAGTAACAAAAATCTCGACAACAGACAACCTTCCATAATGATAATGCTACCATCCATTGGAGTAACAAATATATCGACAATAGACTACCTTCCAAAATGACAAGGCTACCATCCATTGGAGTAAAAAAATATGAACAACAGACTACCTTCCATATTGTCAAGGCTACCATCCATTGGAGTGACAGAGATCACAACGACAGACTACCTTCCATAGTGACAAGGCTAGCATCCATTGGAGTAACAAAAATCTCAATAACACACTACCTTCTATAATGACAAGGCTACCATCCATTGGAATAACAAAAATCTCAACAACAGACTACCTTCCATAATGACAAGGCTACCATCCATTGGAGTAACAAAAACATCGACAACAGAATACGTTCCATAATGACAAGGCTACCATCCATTGGAGTAACAAGAATATCGACAACAAACTACCTTCCATAATGACAAGGCTACCATCCATTGGAGTAACAAAAATCTCGAAAACAGACTACCTTCCATAATGACAAGGCTACCATCCAATGGAGTAACAAAAATCTCGACAACAGACAACCTTCCATAATGATAATGCTACCATCCATTGGAGTAAAAAAAATCTCGACAATAGACTACCTTCCATAATGACAAGGTTACCATCCATTGGAGTAACAAAAATATGAACAACATACTACCTTCCATATTGACAAGGCTACCATCCATTGGAGTGACAGAAATCACAACGACATACTACCTTCCATAATGAAAACGCTAGCATCCATTGGAGTAACAAGAATATCGACAACAAACTACCTTCCATAATGACAAGGCTACCATTCATTCTAGTAAAAAAAAATTTCGACAACAGACTACCTTCCATAATGACAAGGCTGCCATCCATTGGAATAACAAAAATATTTACAACAGATTACCTTCCATAATGACAAGGTTACCATCCATTAGAGTAACAAAAATCTCGACAACAGACTTCATTCCATAATGACAAGGCTACCATGCGTTGGAGTAACTAAAATATAAACAAGAGACTACCTTCCATAATGACAAGGCTACCATCCATTGGAGTGACAGAAATCACAACGACAGACTACCTTCCATAATGACAAGGCTAGCATCCATTGGAGTAACAAAAATCTCGACAATAGACTACCTTTCATAATGACAAGGCTACCATCCATTGGAATAACAAAAATCTCGACAACATACTACCTTCCATAATGACAAGGCTACCATCCATTGGAGTAACAAAAACATCGACAATAGAATACGTTCCATAATGACAAGGCTACCATCCATTAGAGTAACAAATTTCTCGACAACAGACTACCATCCATAATGACAACGATACCATCCATTGGAGTAACAAAAATCTCGACAACAGACTACCTTCCATAATGACAAGGCACTAATCCATTGGAGTAACAAAGATATCGACAACATACTACCTTCCTTAATGACAAGGCTACCATCCATTGGAGTAACAAGAATATCGACAAGAGACTACCTTCCATAATGACAAGGCTACCATCCATTGGAGTAACAAAAATCACAACGATATACTACCTTCCATAATGACAAGGCTAGCATCCATTGGAGTAACAAAAATCACAACGACAACGGACATACTACCTTCCATAATGACAAGGCTAGCATCCATTGGAGTAACAAAAAACTCGACAACGGACTACCTTCCATAATGAGAAGGCAACCATTCATTTGAATAACAAAAATCTAGACAACAGACTACCTTCCATAATAACAAGGCTACTATCCATTGGAGTAACAAAAACATCGACAACAGAATACGTTCCATAATGACAAGGCTACAATCCATTGGAATAACAAAAATCTCGACAACAGACTACCGTCCATAATGACAATGTTACCATCCATTGGAGTAACAAAAATATCGACAACAAACTACCTTCCATAATGCCAAGGCTACCTTCCATTATAGTAACAAAAATCTCGAAAAGAGACTACCTTCCATAATGACAAGGCTACCATCCAATGGAGTAACAAAAATCTCGACAACAGACAACCTTCCATAATGATAATGCTACCATCCATTGGAGTAACAAATATATCGAAAATAGACTACCTTTCAATATGACAAGGCTACCATCCATTGGAGTAACAAAAATATGAACAATAGACTACCTTCCATATTGACAAGGCTACCATCCATTGGAGTGACAGAAATCACAACGACATACTACCTTCCATAATGACAACGCTAGCATCCATTGGAGTAACAAAAATATCTACAATAGACTACCTTCCATAATGACAAGGCTACCATCCAGTGGAATAACAATAATCTCAACAACAGACTACCTTCCATAATGACAACGCTACCATCCATTGGAGTAACAAAAACATCGACAACAAAATATGTTCCATAATGACAAGGCTACCATCCATTGGAGTAACAAGAATATCGACAACAAACTACCTTCCATAATGACAAGGCTACCATTCATTCTAGTAAAAAAAATCTCCACAACAGACTACCTTCCATAATGACAAGGCTGCCATCCATTGGAATAACAAAAATATTTACAACAAACTACCTTCCATAATGACAAGGTTACCATCCATTAGAGTAACAAAAATCTCGACAACAGACTTCATTCTATAATGACAAGGCTACCATCCGTTGGAGTAACAAAAATATAAACAAGAGACTACCTTCCATAATGACAAGGCTACCATCCATTGGAGTGACAAAAATCACAACGACAGACTACCTTCCATAATGACAACGCTAGCATCCATTGGAGTAACAAAAATCTCGACAATAGACTACCTTCCAGAATGACAAGGCTACCATCCATTGGAATAACAAAAATCTCGAAAACAGACTACCTTCCGTAATGACAAGGCTCGAATCCATTGGAATAACAAAAATCTCGACAACAGACTACCATCCATAATGACAATGATACCATCCATTGGAGTAACAAAAATCTCGACAACAAACTACCTTCCATAATTCCAAGGCTACCATCCATTATAGTAACAAAAATCTCGAAAACAGACTACCTTCCAGAATGACAAGGCTACCATCCATTGGAGTAACAAAAATCTCGACAACAGACAACCTTCCATAATAATAATGCTACCATCATTGGAGTAACAAATATATCAAAAATAGACTACCTTCCATAATGACAAGGCTACCATCCATTGGGGTAAAAAAAATGAACAACAGACTACCTTCCATAGTGACAAGGCTACCATCCATTGGAGTGACATAAATCACAACGACAGACTACCTTCCATAATGATAAGGCTAGCATCCAATGGAGTAACAAAAATCTCAACAACACACTACCTTCCATAATGACAAGGCTACCATCCATTGGAATAACAAAAATCAAGACAACAGACTACCTTCCATAATGACAAGGCTACCATCCATTGGAGTAACAAAAACATAGACAACAGAATACGTTCAATAATGACAACGCTACCATCCATTAGAGTAACAAAATTCTCGACAACAGACTACCATCCATAATGACAATGATACCATCCATTGGAGTAACAAAAATCTCGACAATGGACTACCTTCCATAATGACAAGGCTACACTCCATTGGAGTAACAAAGATATCGACAACATACTACCTTCCTTAATGACAAGGCTACCATCCATTGGAGTAACAAGAATATCGACAACAGACTACCTTCTATAATGACAAGCCTAGCATCCATTGGAGTAACAAAAAACTCGACAACGAACTACCTTCCATAATGACAAGGAAACCATTCATTTGAATTACAAAAATCTAGACAACAGACTACCTTCCATAATAACAAGGCTATTATCCATTGGAGTAACAAAAACATCGACAACAGAATACCTTCCATAATGACAAGGCTACCTTCCATTATAGTAACAAAAATCTCGTAAACAGACTACCTTCTAGAATGACAAGGCTACCATCCATTAGAGTAACAAAAATCTCGACAACAGACAACCTTCCATAATGATAATGCTACCATCCATTGGAGTAACAAATATATCGACAATAAACTACCTTCCATAATGACAAGGCTACCATCCATTGGAGTAAAAAAATATGAACAATAGACTACCTTCCATAGTGACAAGGCTACCATCCATTGGAGTGACAGAAATCACAACGACAGACTACCTTCCATAGTGACAAGGCTAGCATCCATTGGAGTAACGAAAATCTCAACAACACACTACCTTCCATAATGACAAGGCTACCATCCATTGGAATAACAAAAATCTCAACAACAGACTACCTTCCATAATGACAAGGCTACCATCCATTGGAGTAACAAAAACATCGACAACAAAATACGTTCCATAATGACAAGGCTACCATCCATTGGAGTAACAAGAATATCGACAACAAACTACCTTCCATAATGACAAGGCTACCATCCATTGGAGTAACAAAAATCTCGACAACAGACAATCTTCCATAATGATAATGCTACCATCCATTGGAGTAACAAAAATCTCGACAATAGACTACCTTCCATAATGACAAGGCTACCATCCATTGGAGTAACAAAAATATGAACAACATACTACCTTCCATATTGACAAGGCTACCATCCATTGGAGTGACAGAAATCACAACGACATACTACCTTCCATAATGACAAGGCTACCATCCATTGGAGTAACAAAAACATTGACAATAGAATACGTTCCATAATGACAAGGCTACCATCCATTGGAGTAACAAGAATATCGACAACAAACTACCTTCCATAATGAAAAGGCTACCATTCATTCTAGTAAAAAAAATCTCGACAACAGACTACCTTCCATAATGACAAGGCTTCCATCCATTGGAATAACAAAAATATTTACAACAGATTACCTTCCATAATGACAAGGTTACCATCCATTAGAGTAACAAAAATCTCGACAACAGACTTCATTCCATAAGGACAATGCTACCATCCGTTGGAGTAACAAAAATATAAACAAGAGACTACCTTCCATAATGACAAGGCTACCGTCCATTGGAGTGACAGAAATCACAACGACAGACTACCTTCCATAATGACAAGGCTAGCATCCATTGGAGTAACAAAAATCTCGACAATAGACTACCTTCCATAATGACAAGGCTACCATCCATTGGAATTAGAAAAATCTCGTCAACATACTACCTTCCATAATGACAAGGCTATCATCCATTGGAGTAACAAAAACATCGACAATAGAATACGTTCCATAATGACAAGGCTACCATCCATTAGAGTAACAAATTTCTCGACAACAGACTACCATCCATAATGACAACGATACCATCCATTGGAGTAACAAAAATCTCGACAACAAACTATCTTCCAGAATGACAAGGCTACCATCCATTGGAGTAACAAAAATCTCGACAACAGATAACCTTCCATAATGATAATGCTACCATCATTGGAGTAACAAATATATCAACAATAGACTACCTTCCATAATGACAAGGCTATCATCCATTGGAGTAACAAAAATCTCAACAATAGACTACCTTCCATAATGACAAGGCTACCATCCATTGGTGTAAAATAAATATGAACAACAGACTACCTTCCATAGTCACAAGGCTACCATCCATTGGAGTGACATAAATCACAACGACAGACTACCTTCCATAATGACAAGGCTAGCATCCAATGGAGTAACCAAAATCTCAACAACACACTACCTTCCATAATGACAAGGCTACCATCCATTGGAATAACAAAAATCTAGACAACAAACTACCTTCCATAATGACAAGGCTACCATCCATTGGAGTAACAAAAACATCGACAACAGAATACGTTCCATAATGACAAGGCTACCATCCATTAGAGTAACAAATTTCTCGACAACAGACTACCATCCATAATGACAACGATACCATCCATTGGAGTAACAAAAATCTCGACAACAGACTACCTTCCATAATGACAAGGCAACAATCCATTGGAGTAACAAAGATATCGACAACATACTACCTTCCTTAATGACAAGGCTACCATCCATTGGAGTAACAAGAATATCGACAAGAGACTACCTTCCATAATGACAAGGCTACCATCCATTGGAGTAACAAAAATCACAATGACATACTACCTTCCATAATGACAAGGCTAGCATCCATTGGAGTAACAAAAAACTCGACAACGGACTACCTTTCATAATGAGAAGGCAACCATTCATTTGAATAACAAAAATCTAGACAACAGACTACCTTCCATAATAACAAGGCTACTATCCATTGGAGTAACAAAAACATCGACAACAGAATACGTTCCATAATGACAAGGCTACAATCCATTGGAATAACAAAAATCTCGACAACAGACTACCATCCATAATGACAATGTTACCGTCCATTGGAGTAACAAAAATCTCGACAACAAACTACCTTCCATAATGCCAAGGCTACCTTCCATTATAGTAACAAAAATCTCGAAAACAGACTACCTTCTAGAATGACAAGGCTACCATCCATTAGAGTAACAAAAATATCGACAACAAACAACCTTCCATAATGATAATGCTACCATCCATTGGAGTAACAAATATATCGACAATAGACTACCTTCCATAATGACAAGGCTACCATCCATTGGAGTGTCATAAATCACAACGACAGACTACCTTCCATAATGACAAGGCTAGCATCCATTGGAGTAACAAGAATCTCAACAACACACTACCTTCCATAATGACAAGGCTACCATCCATTGGAATAACAAAAATCTCAACAACAGACTACCTTCCATAATGACAAGGCTACCATCATTTGGAGTAACAAAAACATCGACAACAGAATACTTTCCATAATGACAAGGCTACCATCCATTGGAGTAACAAGAATATCGACAACAAACTACCTTCCATAATGACAAGGCTACCATCCATTGGAGTAACAAAAATCTCGAAAATAGACTACCTTCCATAATGACAAGGTTACCATCCAATGGAGTAACAAAAATCTCGACAACAGATAACCTTCCATAATGATAATGCTACCATCCATTGGAGTAACAAAAATCTCGAAAATAGACTACCTTCTATAATGACAAGGCTACCATCCATTGGAGTAACAAAAATATGAACAACAGAGTACCTTCCATATTGACAAGGCTACCATCCATTGGAGTGACTGAAATCACAACGACATACTACCTTCCATAATAACAACGCTAGCATCCATTGGAGTAACAAAAATCTCGACAACAGACTACCTTCCATAATGACAAGGCTACCATCCATTGGAATAACAAAAATCTCAACAACAGACTACCTTCCATAATGACAAGGCTACCATCCATTGGAGTAACAAAAACATCGACAACAGAATACGTTCCATAATGACAAGGCTACCATCCATTGGAGTAACAAGAATATCGACAACAAACTACCTTCCATAATGACAAGGCTACCATTCATTCTAGTAAAAAAAATCTCGACAATAGACTACCTTCCATAATGACAAGGCTGCCATCCATTGGAATAACAAAAATATTTACAACAGACTACCTTCCATAATGACAAGGTTACGATCCATTAGATTAACAAAAATCTCAACAACAAACTTCATTCCATAATGACAAGGCTACCATCCGTTGGAGTAACGAAAATATAAACAAGAGACTACCTTCCATAATGACAAGGCTACCATCCATTGGAGTGTCATAAATCACAACGACAGACTACCTTCCATAATGACAAGGCTAGCATCCATTGGAGTAACAAGAATCTCAACAACACACTACCTTCCATAATGACAAGGCTACCATCCATTGGAATAACAAAAATCTCGACAACATACTACCTTCCATAATGACAAGGCTACCATCCATTGGAGTAACAAAAACATCTACAACAGAATACGTTCCATAATGACAAGGCTACCATCCATTAGAGTAACAAAATTCTCGACAACAGACTACCATCCATAATTAAAACGATACCATCCATTGGAGTAACAAAAATCTCGACAACAGACTACCTTCCATAATGACAAGGCTACAATCCATTGGAGTAACAAAGATATCGACAACATACTACCTTCCTTAATGACAAGGCTACCATCCATTGGAGTAACAAGAATATCGACAAGAGACTACCTTCCATAATGACAAGGCTACCATCCATTGGAGTAACAAAAATCACAACGACATACTACCTTCCATAATGACAAGGCTAGCATCCACTGGAGTAACAAAAAACTCGACAACGGACTACCTTCCACAATGAGAAGGCAACCATTCATTTGAATAACAAAAATCTAGACAACAGACTACCTTCCATAATAACAAGGCTACTATCCATTGGAGTGACAAAAACATCAACAACAGAATACGTTCCATAATGACAAGACTACCATCCATAATGACAATGTTACCATCCATTGGAGTAACAAAAATCTCGACAACAAACTACCTTCCATAATGCCAAGGCTACCTTACATTATAGTATCAAAAATCTCGAAAACAGACTACCTTCCAGAATGACAAGGCTACCATCCATTGGAGTAATAATAATCTCGACAACAGACAACCTTCCATAATGATAATGCTGCCATCCATTGGAGTAACAAATATATCGACAAAAGACTACCTTCCATAATGACAAGGATACCATCCATTGGAGTAAAAAAAATATGAACAAGAGACTACTTTCCATAGTGACAAGGCTACCATCCATTGGAGTGACAGAAATCACAACGACAGACTACCTTCCATAATGACAAGGCTAGCATCCAATGGAGTAACAAAAATCTCAACAACACACTACCTTCCATAATGACAAGGCTACCATCCATTGGAATAACAAAAATCTAGACAACAAACTACCTTCCATAATGACAAGGCTACCATCCATTGGAGTAACAAAAACATCGACAACAGAATACGTTCCATAATGACAAGGCTACCATCCATTAGAGTAACAAATTTCTCGACAACAGACTACCATCCATAATGACAACGATACCATCCATTGGAGTAACAAAAATCTCGACAACAGACTACCTTCCATAATGACAAGGCAACAATCCATTGGAGTAACAAAGATATCGACAACATACTACCTTCCTTAATGACAAGGCTACCATCCATTGGAGTAACTAGAATATCGTCAAGAGACTTCCTTCCATAATGACAAGGCTACCATCCATTGGAGTAACAAATATCACAACGACATACTACCTTCCATAATGACAAGGCTAGCATCCATTGGAGTAACAAAAAACTCGACAACGGACTACCTTCAATAATGAGAAGGCAACCATTCATTTGAATAACAAAAATCTAGACAACAGACTACCTTCCGTAATAACAAGGCTACTATCCATTGGAGTAACAAAAACATCGACAACAGAATACGTTCCATAATGACAAGGCTACAATCCATTGGAATAACAAAAATCTCGACAACAGACTACCATCCATAATGACAACGTTACCATCCATTGGAGTAACAAAAATCTCAACAACAAACTACCTTCCATAATGCCAAGGCTACCTTCCATTATAGTAACAAAAATCTCGAAAACAGACTACCTTCTAGAATGACTAGGCTACCATCCATTAGAGTAACAAAAATCTCGACAACAGACAACCTTCCATAATGATAATGCTACCATCCGTTGGAGTAACAAATATATCAACAATAGACTACCTTCCATAATGACAAGGCTACCATCCATTGGAGTAAAAAAAATATGAACAACAGACTACCTTCCATAGTGACAAGGCTAACATCCATTGGAGTGACAGAAATCACAACGACAGACTACCTTCCATAATGACAAGGCTAGCATCCATAGGAGTAACAAAAATCTCTACAACACACTACCTTCCATAATGATAAGGCTACCATCCATTGGAATAACAAAAATCTCAACAACAGACTACCTTCCATAATGACAAGGCTACCATCCATTGGAGTAACAAAAACATCGACAACAGAATACGTTCCATAATGACAAGGCTACCATCCATTGGAGTAACAAGAATATCGACAACAAACCACCTTCCATAATGACAAGGCTACCATCCATTGGAGTAACAAAAATCTCGAAAATAGACTACCTTCCATAATGACAAGGCTACCATCCAATGGAGTAACAAAAATCTCGACAACAGATAACCTTCCATAATGATAATGCTACCATCCATTGGAGTAACAAAAATCTCGACAATAGACTACCTTCCATAATGACAAGGCTACCATCCATTGGAATAACAAAAATATGAACAACAGACTACCTTCCATATTGACAAGGCTACCATCCATTGGAGTGACAGAAATCACAACGACATACTACCTTCCATAATGACAACGCTAGCATCCATTGGAGTAACAAAAATCTCGACAACAGACTACCTTCCATAATGACAAGGCTACCATCCATTGGAATAACAAAAATCTAAACAACAGACTACCTTCCATAATGACAAGGCTACCATCCATTGGAGTAACAAAAATATCGACAACAGAATACGTTCCATAATGACAAGGCTACCATCCATTGGAGTAACAAGAATATCGACAACTAACTACCTTCCATAATGACAAGGCTACCATTCATTCTAGTAAAAAAAATCTCGACAATAGACTACCTTCCATAATGACAAGGCTGCCATCCATTGGAATAACAAAAATATTTACAACAGACTACCTTCCATAATGACAAGGTTACGATCCATTAGAGTAACAAAAATCTCGACAACAAACTTCATTCCGTAATGACAAGGCTACCATCCGTTGGAGTAACGAAAATATAAACAAGAGACTACCTTCCATAATGACAAGGCTACCATCCATTGCAGTGACAGAAATCACAACGACAGACTACCTTCCATAATGACAAGGCTAGCATCCATTGGAGTAACAAGAATCTCAACAACACGATACCTTCCATAATGACAAGGCTACCATCCATTGGAATAACAATAACCTCGACAACATACTACCTTCCATAATGACAAGGCTACCATCCATTGGAGTAACAAAAACATCGACAACAGAATACGTTCCATAATGACAAGGCTACCATCCATTAGAGTAACAAATTTCTCGACAACAGACTACCATCCGTAATGACAACGATACCATCCATTGGAGTAACAAAAATCTCGACAATAGACTACCTTCCATAATGACAAGGCAACAATCCATTGGAGTAACAAAGATATCGACAACATACTACCTTCCTTAATGACAAGGCTACCATCCATTGGAGTAACAAGAATATCGACAAGAGACTACCTTCCATAGTGACAAGGCTACCATCCATTGGATTAACAAAAAACGACAACGGACATACTACCTTCCATAATGACAAGGCTAGCATCCATTGGAGTAACAAAAAACTCGACAACGGACTACCTTCCATAATGAGAAGGCAACCATTCATTTGAATAACAAAAATCTAGACAACAGACTACCTTCCATAATAACAAGGCTATTATCCATTGGAGTAACAAAAACATCGACAACAAAATACGTTCCATAATGACAAGGCTACAATCCATTGGAATAACAAAAATCTCGACAACAGACTACCATCCATAATGACAATGTTTCCATCCATTGGAGTAACAAAAATCTCGACAACAAACTACCTTCCATAATGCCAAGGCTACCTTCCATTATAGTAACAAAAATCTCGAAAAGAGACTACCTTCCATAATGACAAGGCTACCATCCAATGGAGTAACAAAAATCTCGACAACAGACAACCTTCCATAATGATAATGCTACCATCCATTGGAGTAACAAATATATCGACAATAGACTACCTTCCATAATGACAAGGCTACCATCCATTGGAGTAACAAAAATATGAACAACAGACTACCTTCCATATTGACAAGGCTACCATCCATTGGAGTGACAGAAATCACAACGACATACTACCTTCCATAATGACAACGCTAGCATGCATTGGAGTAACAAAAATATCTACAATAGACTACCTTCCATAATGACAAGGCTACCATCCATTGGAATAACAAAAATCTCAACAACAGACTACCTTCCATAATGACAAGGCTACCATCCATTGGAGTAACAAGAATCTCGACAACAGACTACCTTCCATAATGACAAGGCTGCCATCCATTGGAATAACAAAAATATTTACAACAGACTACCTTCCATAATGACAAGGTTACCATCCATTAGAGTAACAAAAATCTCGACAACAAACTTCATTCTATAATGACAAGGCTACCATCCGTTGGAGTAACAAAAATATAAACAAGAGACTACCTTCCATAATGACAAGGCTACCATCCATTGGAGTGACAGAAATCACAACGACAGACTACCTTCCATAATGACAACGCTAGCATCCATTGGAGTAACAAAAATCTCGACAATAGACTACCTTCCAGAATGACAAGGCTACCATCCATTGGAATAACAAAAATCTCGAAAACAGACTACCTTCCGTAATGACAAGGCTAGAATCCATTGGAATAACAAAAATCTCGACAACAGACTACCATCCATAATGACAATGATACCATCCATTGGAGTAACAAAAATCTCGACAACAAACTACCTTCCATAATTCCAAGGCTACCATCCATTATAGTAACAAAAATCTCGAAAACAGACTACCTTCCAGAATGACAAGGCTACCATCCATTGGAGTAACAAAAATCTCGACAATAGACAACCTTTCATAATGATAATGCTACCATCATTGGAGTAACAAATATATCAACAATAGACTACCTTCCATAATGACAAGGCTACCATCCATTGGAGTAAAAAAAATATGAACAACAGACTACCTTCCATAGTGACAAGGCTACCATCCATTGGAGTGATATAAATCACAACGACAGACTACCTTCCATAATGACAAGGCTAGCATCCAATGGAGTAACAAAAATCTCAATAACACACTACCTTCCATAATGACAAGGCTACCATCCATTGGAATAACAAAAATCAGGACAACAGACTACCTTCCATAATGACAAGGCTACCATCCATTGGAGTAACAAAAACATAGACAACAGAATACGTTCAATAATGACAAGGCTACCATCCATTAGAGTAACAAAATTCACGACAACAGACTACCATCCATAATGACAATGATACCATCCATTGGAGTAACAAAAATCTCGACAACAGACTACCTTCCATAATGACAAGGCTACAATCCATTGGAGTAACAAAGATATCGACAACATACTACCTTCCTTAATGACAAGTCTACCATCCATTGGAGTAACAAGAATATCTACAACAGACTACCTTCCATAATGACAAGGCTACCATCCATTGGAGTAACAAAAATCACAACGACATACTACCTTCCATAATGACAAGCCTAGCATCCATTGGAGTAACAAAAAACTCGACAACAAACTACCTTCCATAATGACAAGGAAACCATTCATTTGAATTACAAAAATCTAGACAACAGACTACCTTCCATAATAACAAGGCTATTATCCATTGGAGTAACAAAAACATCGACAACAGAATACGTTCCATAATGACAAGGCTACAATCCATTGAAATAACAAAAATCTCGACAACAGACTACCATCTATAATGACAACATTACCATCCATTGGAGTAACAAAAATCTCGACAACAAACTACCTTCCCTAATGCCAAGGCTACCTTCCATTATAGTAACAAAAATCTCGTAAACAGACTACCTTCTAGAATGACAAGGCTACCATCCATTAGAGTAACAAAAATCTCGACAATAAACAACCTTCCATAATGATAATGCTACCATCCATTGGAGTAATAAATATATCGACAATAGACTACCTTCCATAATGACAAGGCTACCATCCATTGGAGTAAAAAAAATATAAACAACAGACTACCTTCCATAGTGACAAGGCTACCATCCATTGGAGTGACAGAAATCACAACGACAGACTACCTTCCATAGTGACAAGGCTAACAAAAATCTCAACAACACACTACCTTCAATAATGACAAGGCTACCATCCATTGGAATAACAAAAATCTCAACAACAAACTACCTTCCATAATGACAAGGCTACCATCCATTGGAGTAACAAAAACATCGACAACAGAATACGTTCCATAATGACAATGCTACCATCCATTGGAGTAACAAGAATAACGACAACAAACTACCTTCCATAATGACAAGGCTACCATCCATTGGAGTAACAAAAATCTCGAAAACAGACTACCTTCTATAATGACAAGGCTACCATCCAATGGAGTAACAAAAATCTCGACAACAGACAACCTTCCATAATGATAATGCTACCATCCATTGGAGTAACAAAAATCTCGACAATAGACTACCTTCCATAATGACAAGGCTACCATCCATTGGAGTAACAAAAATATGAACAACATACTACTTTCCATATTGACAAGGCTACCATCCATTGGAGTGACAGAAATCACAACGACATACTACCTTCCATAATGAAAACGCTAGCATCCATTGGAGTAACAAAAATCTCGACAATAGACTACCTTCCATAATGACAAGGCTACCATCCATTGGAATAACAAAAATCTCAACAACAGACTACCTTCCATAATGACAAGGCTACCATCCATTGGAGTAACAAAAACATCGACAACAAAATACGTTCCATAATGACAAGGCTACCATCCATTGGAGTAACAAGAATATCGACAACAAACTACCTTCCATAATGACAAGGCTACCATTCATTCTAGTAAAAAAAATCTCGACAACAGACTACCTTCCATAATGACAAGGCTGCCATCCATTGGAATAACAAAAATATTTACAACAGACTACCTTCCATAATGACAAGGTTACCATCCATTAGAGTAACAAAAATCTCGACAACAGACTTCATTCTATAATGACAAGGCTACCATCCGTTGGAGTAACAAAAATATAAACAAGAGACTACCTTCCATAATGACAAGGCTACCATCCATTGGAGTGACAGAAATCACAACGACAGACTACCTTCCATAATGACAACGCTAGCATCCATTGGAGTAACAAAAATCTCGACAATAGACTACCTTCCATAATGACAAGGCTACCATCCATTGGAGTGACAGAAATCACAACGACAGACTACCTTCCATAATGACAACGCTAGCATCCATTGGAGTAACAAAAATCTCGACAATAGACTACCTTCCAGAATGACAAGGCTACCATCCATTGGAGTAACAAGAATATCGACAACAAACTACCTTCCATAATGACAAGGCTACCATTCATTCTAGTAAAGAAAATCTATACAATAGACTACCTTCCATAATGACAAGGCTGCCATCCATTGGAATAACAAAAATATTTACAACAGACTACCTTCCATAATGACAAGGTTACGATCCATTAGAGTAACAAAAATCTCGACAACAAACTTCATTCCATAATGACAAGGCTACCATCCGTTGGAGTAACGAAAATATAAACAAGAGACTACCTTCCATAATGACAAGGCTACCATCCATTGGAGTGACAGAAATCACAACGACAGACTACCTTCCATAATGACAAGGCTAGCATCCATTGGAGTAACAAGAATTTCAACAACACACTACCTTCCATAATGACAAGGCTACCATCCATTGGAGTAACAAAAATCTCAACAACACACTACCTTCCATAATGACAAGGCTACCATCCATTGGAATAACAAAAATCTCAACAACAGATGACCTTCCATAATGACAACGCTACCATCCATTGGAGTAACAAAAACATCGATAACAGAATACGTTCCATAATGGCAAGGCTACCATCCATTGGAGTAACAAGAATATCGACAACAAACTACCTTCCATAGTGACAAGGCTACCATCCATTGGAGTAAAAGAAATCTTGAAAACAGACTAACTTCCATAATGACAAGGCTACCATCCAATGGAGTAACAAAAATCTCGACAATAGATAACCTTCCATAATGATAATGCTACCATCCATTGGAGTAACAAATATCTCGACAATAGACTACCTTCCATAATGACAAGGCTACCATCCATTGGAGTAACAAAAATATGAACAACAGACTACCTTCCATATTGACAAGGCTACCATCCATTGGAGTGACAGAATTCACAACGACATACTACCTTCCATAATGACAACGCTAGCATCCATTGGAGTAACAAAAATCTCGACAACAGACTACCTTCCATAATGACAAGGCTACCATCCATTGGAATAACAAAAATCTAAACAACAGACTACCTTCCATAATGACAAGGCTACCATCCATTGGAGTAACAAAAATATCGACAACAGAATACGTTCCATAATGACAAGGCTACCATCCATTGGAGTAACAAGAATATCGACAACTAACTACCTTCCATAATGACAAGGCTACCATTCATTCTAGTAAAAAAAATCTCGACAATAGACTACCTTCCATAATGACAAGGCTGCCATCCATTGGAATAACAAAAATATTTACAACAGACTACCTTCCATAATGACAAGGTTACGATCCATTAGAGTAACAAAAATCTCGACAACAAACTTCATTCCGTAATGACAAGGCTACCATCCGTTGGAGTAACGAAAATATAAACAAGAGACTACCTTCCATAATGACAAGGCTACCATCCATTGCAGTGACAGAAATCACAACGACAGACTACCTTCCATAATGACAAGGCTAGCATCCATTGGAGTAACAAGAATCTCAACAACACGATACCTTCCATAATGACAAGGCTACCATCCATTGGAATAACAAAAACCTCGACAACATACTACCTTCCATAATGACAAGGCTACCATCCATTGGAGTAACAAAAACATCGACAACAGAATACGTTCCATAATGACAAGGCTACCATCCATTAGAGTAACAAATTTCTCGACAACAGACTACCATCCGTAATGACAACGATACCATCCATTGGAGTAACAAAAATCTCGACAATAGACTACCTTCCATAATGACAAGGCAACAATCCATTGGAGTAACAAAGATATCGACAACATACTACCTTCCTTAATGACAAGGCTACCATCCATTGGAGTAACAAGAATATCGACAAGAGACTACCTTCCATAGTGACAAGGCTACCATCCATTGGATTAACAAAAAACGACAACGGACATACTACCTTCCATAATGACAAGGCTAGCATCCATTGGAGTAACAAAAAACTCGACAACGGACTACCTTCCATAATGAGAAGGCAACCATTCATTTGAATAACAAAAATCTAGACAACAGACTACCTTCCATAATAACAAGGCTATTATCCATTGGAGTAACAAAAACATCGACAACAAAATACGTTCCATAATGACAAGGCTACAATCCATTGGAATAACAAAAATCTCGACAACAGACTACCATCCATAATGACAATGTTTCCATCCATTGGAGTAACAAAAATCTCGACAACAAACTACCTTCCATAATGCCAAGGCTACCTTCCATTATAGTAACAAAAATCTCGAAAAGAGACTATCTTCCATAATGACAAGGCTACCATCCAATGGAGTAACAAAAATCTCGACAACAGACAACCTTCCATAATGATAATGCTACCATCCATTGGAGTAACAAATATATCGACAATAGACTACCTTCCATAATGACAAGGCTACCATCCATTGGAGTAACAAAAATATGAACAACAGACTACCTTCCATATTGACAAGGCTACCATCCATTGGAGTGACAGAAATCACAACGACATACTACCTTCCATAATGACAACGCTAGCATGCATTGGAGTAACAAAAATATCTACAATAGACTACCTTCCATAATGACAAGGCTACCATCCATTGGAATAACAAAAATCTCAACAACAGACTACCTTCCATAATGACAAGGCTACCATCCATTGGAGTAACAAGAATATCGACAACAAACTACCTTCCATAATGACAAGGCTACCATTCATTCTAGTAAAAAAAATCTCGACAACAGACTACCTTCCATAATGACAAGGCTGCCATCCATTGGAATAACAAAAATATTTACAACAGACTACCTTCCATAATGACAAGGTTACCATCCATTAGAGTAACAAAAATCTCGACAACAAACTTCATTCTATAATGACAAGGCTACCATCCGTTGGAGTAACAAAAATATAAACAAGAGACTACCTTCCATAATGACAAGGCTACCATCCATTGGAGTGACAGAAATCACAACGACAGACTACCTTCCATAATGACAACGCTAGCATCCATTGGAGTAACAAAAATCTCGACAATAGACTACCTTCCAGAATGACAAGGCTACCATCCATTGGAATAACAAAAATCTCGAAAACAGACTACCTTCCGTAATGACAAGGCTAGAATCCATTGGAATAACAAAAATCTCGACAACAGACTACCATCCATAATGACAATGATACCATCCATTGGAGTAACAAAAATCTCGACAACAAACTACCTTCCATAATTCCAAGGCTACCATCCATTATAGTAACAAAAATCTCGAAAACAGACTACCTTCCAGAATGACAAGGCTACCATCCATTGGAGTAACAAAAATCTCGACAATAGACAACCTTTCATAATGATAATGCTACCATCATTGGAGTAACAAATATATCAACAATAGACTACCTTCCATAATGACAAGGCTACCATCCATTGGAGTAAAAAAAATATGAACAACAGACTACCTTCCATAGTGACAAGGCTACCATCCATTGGAGTGATATAAATCACAACGACAGACTACCTTCCATAATGACAAGGCTAGCATCCAATGGAGTAACAAAAATCTCAATAACACACTACCTTCCATAATGACAAGGCTACCATCCATTGGAATAACAAAAATCAAGACAACAGACTACCTTCCATAATGACAAGGCTACCATCCATTGGAGTAACAAAAACATAGACAACAGAATACGTTCAATAATGACAAGGCTACCATCCATTAGAGTAACAAAATTCACGACAACAGACTACCATCCATAATGACAATGATACCATCCATTGGAGTAACAAAAATCTCGACAACAGACTACCTTCCATAATGACAAGGCTACAATCCATTGGAGTAACAAAGATATCGACAACATACTACCTTCCTTAATGACAAGTCTACCATCCATTGGAGTAACAAGAATATCTACAACAGACTACCTTCCATAATGACAAGGCTACCATCCATTGGAGTAACAAAAATCACAACGACATACTACCTTCCATAATGACAAGCCTAGCATCCATTGGAGTAACAAAAAACTCGACAACAAACTACCTTCCATAATGACAAGGAAACCATTCATTTGAATTACAAAAATCTAGACAACAGACTACCTTCCATAATAACAAGGCTATTATCCATTGGAGTAACAAAAACATCGACAACAGAATACGTTCCATAATGACAAGGCTACAATCCATTGAAATAACAAAAATCTCGACAACAGACTACCATCTATAATGACAACATTACCATCCATTGGAGTAACAAAAATCTCGACAACAAACTACCTTCCCTAATGCCAAGGCTACCTTCCATTATAGTAACAAAAATCTCGTAAACAGACTACCTTCTAGAATGACAAGGCTACCATCCATTAGAGTAACAAAAATCTCGACAATAAACAACCTTCCATAATGATAATGCTACCATCCATTGGAGTAATAAATATATCGACAATAGACTACCTTCCATAATGACAAGGCTACCATCCATTGGAGTAAAAAAAATATAAACAACAGACTACCTTCCATAGTGACAAGGCTACCATCCATTGGAGTGACAGAAATCACAACGACAGACTACCTTCCATAGTGACAAGGCTAACAAAAATCTCAACAACACACTACCTTCAATAATGACAAGGCTACCATCCATTGGAATAACAAAAATCTCAACAACAAACTACCTTCCATAATGACAAGGCTACCATCCATTGGAGTAACAAAAACATCGACAACAGAATACGTTCCATAATGACAATGCTACCATCCATTGGAGTAACAAGAATAACGACAACAAACTACCTTCCATAATGACAAGGCTACCATCCATTGGAGTAACAAAAATCTCGAAAACAGACTACCTTCTATAATGACAAGGCTACCATCCAATGGAGTAACAAAAATCTCGACAACAGACAACCTTCCATAATGATAATGCTACCATCCATTGGAGTAACAAAAATCTCGACAATAGACTACCTTCCATAATGACAAGGCTACCATCCATTGGAGTAACAAAAATATGAACAACATACTACTTTCCATATTGACAAGGCTACCATCCATTGGAGTGACAGAAATCACAACGACATACTACCTTCCATAATGAAAACGCTAGCATCCATTGGAGTAACAAAAATCTCGACAATAGACTACCTTCCATAATGACAAGGCTACCATCCATTGGAATAACAAAAATCTCAACAACAGACTACCTTCCATAATGACAAGGCTACCATCCATTGGAGTAACAAAAACATCGACAACAAAATACGTTCCATAATGACAAGGCTACCATCCATTGGAGTAACAAGAATATCGACAACAAACTACCTTCCATAATGACAAGGCTACCATTCATTCTAGTAAAAAAAATCTCGACAACAGACTACCTTCCATAATGACAAGGCTGCCATCCATTGGAATAACAAAAATATTTACAACAGACTACCTTCCATAATGACAAGGTTACCATCCATTAGAGTAACAAAAATCTCGACAACAGACTTCATTCTATAATGACAAGGCTACCATCCGTTGGAGTAACAAAAATATAAACAAGAGACTACCTTCCATAATGACAAGGCTACCATCCATTGGAGTGACAGAAATCACAACGACAGACTACCTTCCATAATGACAACGCTAGCATCCATTGGAGTAACAAAAATCTCGACAATAGACTACCTTCCAGAATGACAAGGCTACCATCCATTGGAATAACAAAAATCTCGAAAACAGACTACCTTCCGTAATGACAAGGCTAGAATCCATTGGAATAACAAAAATCTCGACAACAGACTACCATCCATAATGACAATGATACCATCCATTGGAGTAACAAAAATCTCGACAACAAACTACCTTCCATAATTCCAAGGCTACCATCCATTATAGTAACAAAAATCTCGAAAACAGACTACCTTCCAGAATGACAAGGCTACCATCCATTGGAGTAACAAAAATCTCGACAATAGACAACCTTTCATAATGATAATGCTACCATCATTGGAGTAACAAATATATCAACAATAGACTACCTTCCATAATGACAAGGCTACCATCCATTGGAGTAAAAAAAATATGAACAACAGACTACCTTCCATAGTGACAAGGCTACCATCCATTGGAGTGATATAAATCACAACGACAGACTACCTTCCATAATGACAAGGCTAGCATCCAATGGAGTAACAAAAATCTCAATAACACACTACCTTCCATAATGACAAGGCTACCATCCATTGGAATAACAAAAATCAAGACAACAGACTACCTTCCATAATGACAAGGCTACCATCCATTGGAGTAACAAAAACATAGACAACAGAATACGTTCAATAATGACAAGGCTACCATCCATTAGAGTAACAAAATTCACGACAACAGACTACCATCCATAATGACAATGATACCATCCATTGGAGTAACAAAAATCTCGACAACAGACTACCTTCCATAATGACAAGGCTACAATCCATTGGAGTAACAAAGATATCGACAACATACTACCTTCCTTAATGACAAGTCTACCATCCATTGGAGTAACAAGAATATCTACAACAGACTACCTTCCATAATGACAAGGCTACCATCCATTGGAGTAACAAAAATCACAACGACATACTACCTTCCATAATGACAAGCCTAGCATCCATTGGAGTAACAAAAAACTCGACAACAAACTACCTTCCATAATGACAAGGAAACCATTCATTTGAATTACAAAAATCTAGACAACAGACTACCTTCCATAATAACAAGGCTATTATCCATTGGAGTAACAAAAACATCGACAACAGAATACGTTCCATAATGACAAGGCTACAATCCATTGAAATAACAAAAATCTCGACAACAGACTACCATCTATAATGACAACATTACCATCCATTGGAGTAACAAAAATCTCGACAACAAACTACCTTCCCTAATGCCAAGGCTACCTTCCATTATAGTAACAAAAATCTCGTAAACAGACTACCTTCTAGAATGACAAGGCTACCATCCATTAGAGTAACAAAAATCTCGACAATAAACAACCTTCCATAATGATAATGCTACCATCCATTGGAGTAACAAATATATCGACAATAGACTACCTTCCATAATGACAAGGCTACCATCCATTGGAGTAAAAAAAATATAAACAACAGACTACCTTCCATAGTGACAAGGCTACCATCCATTGGAGTAACAAAAAACTCGACTACGGACTACCTTCCATAATGAGAAGGCAACCATTCATTTGAATAACAAAAATCTAGACAACAGACTACCTTCCATAATAACAAGGCTACCATCCATTGGAATAACAAAAATCTCAACAACAGACTACGTTCCATAATGACAAGGCTACAATCCATTGGAATAACAAAAATCTCGACAACAGACTACCATCCATAATGACAATGTTACCATCCATTGGAGTAACAAAAATCTCGACAACAAACTACCTTCCATAATGCCAAGGCTACCTTCCATTATAGTAACAAAAATCTCGAAAAGAGACTACCTTCCATAATGACAAGGCTACCATCCAATGGAGTAACAAAAATCTCGACAACAGACAACCTTCCATAATGATAATGCTACCATCCATTGGAGTAACAAATATATCGACAATAGACTACCTTCCATAATGACAAGGCTACCATCCATTGGAGTAACAAAAATATGAACAACAGACTACCTTCCATATTGACAAGGCTACCATCCATTGGAGTGACAGAAATCACAACGACATACTACCTTCCATAATGACAACGCTAGCATGCATTGGAGTAACAAAAATCTCGACAATAGACTACCTTCTATAATGACAAGGATACCATCCATTGGAATAACAAAAATCTCAACAACAGACTACCTTCCATAATGACAAGGCTACCATCCATTGGAGTAACAAAAACATCGACAACAGAATACGTTCCATAATGACAAGGCTACCATCCATTGGAGTAACAAGAATATCGACAACAAACTACCTTCCATAGTGACAAGGCTACCATCCATTGGAGTGACATAAATCACAACGACAGACTAACTTCCATAATGACAAGGCTAGCATCCAATGGAGTAACAAAAATCTCAACAACACACTACCTTTCATAATGACAAGGCTACCATCCATTGGAATAACAAAAATCAAGACAACAGACTACCTTCCATAATGACAAGGCTACCATCCATTGGAGTAACAAAAACATAGACAACAGAATACGTTCAATAATGACAAGGCTACCATCCATTAGAGTAACAAAATTCTCGACAATAGACTACCATCCATAATGACAATGATACCATCCATTAGAGTAACAAAAATCTCGACAACAGACTACCTTCCATAATGACAAGGCTACCATCCATTGGAGTAACAAAAACATCGACAACAGAATACGTTCCATAATGACAATGCTACCATCCATTGGAGTAACAAGAATAACGACAACAAACTACCTTCCATAATGACAAGGCTACCATCCATTGGAGTAACAAAAATCTCGAAAACAGACTACCTTCCATAATGACAAGGCTACCATCCAATGGAGTAACAAAAATCTCGACAACAGACAACCTTCCATAATGATAATGCTACCATCCATTGGAGTAACAAAAATCTCGACAATAGACTACCTTCCATAATGACAAGGCTACCATCCATTGGAGTAACAAAAATATGAACAACATACTACCTTCCATATTGACAAGGCTACCATCCATTGGAGTGACAGAAATCACAACGACATACTACCTTCCATAATGAAAACGCTAGCATCCTTTGGAGTAACAAAAATCTCGACAATAGACTACCTTCCATAATGACAAGGCTACCATCCATTGGAATAACAAAAATCTCAACAACAGACTACCTTCCATAATGACAAGGCTACCATCCATTGGAGTAACAAAAATATCGACAATAGAATACGTTCCATAATGACAAGACTACCATCCATTGGAGTAACAAGAATATCGACAACAAACTACCTTCCATAATGACAAGGCTACCATTCATTCTAGTAAAAAAAGATCTCGACAACAGACTACCTTCCATAATGACAAGGCTGCAATCCATTGGAATAACAAAAATATTTACAACTGATTACCTTCCATAATGACAAGGTTACCATCCATTAGAGTAACAAAAATCTCGACAAGAGACTTCATTCCATAATGACAAGGCTACCATCCGTTGGAGTAACAAAAATATAAACAAGAGACTACCTTCCATAATGACAAGGCTACCATCCATCGGAGTGACAGAAATCAAAACGACAGACTACCTTCCATAATGACAACGCTAGCATCCATTGGAGTAACAAAAATCTCGACAATAGACTACCTTCCAGAACGACAAGGCTACCATCCATTGGAATAACAAAAATCTCGAAAACAGACTACCTTCCGTAATGACAAGGCTAGAATCCATTGGAATAACAAAAATCTCGACAACAGACTACAATCCATAATGACAATGATACCATCCATTGGAGTAACAAAAATCTCGACAACAAACTACCTTCCATAATTCCAAGGCTACCATCCATTATAGTAACAAAAATCTCGAAAATAGACTATCTTCCAGAATGACAAGGCTACCATCCATTGGAGTAACAAAAATCTCGACAACAGACAACCTTCCATAATGATAATGCTACCATCATTGGAGTAACAAATATATCAACAATAGACTACCTTCCATAATGACAAGGCTACCATCCATTGGAGTAAAAAAAATATGAACAACAGACTACCTTCCATAGTGACAAGGCTACCATCCATTGGAGTGACATAAATCACAACGACAGACTAACTTCCATAATGACAAGGCTAGCATCCAATGGAGTAACAAAAATCTCAACAACACACTACCTTTCATAATGACAAGGCTACCATCCATTGGAATAACAAAAATCAAGACAACAGACTACCTTCCATAATGACAAGGCTACCATCCATTGGAGTAACAAAAACATAGACAACAGAATACGTTCAATAATGACAAGGCTACCATCCATTAGAGTAACAAAATTCTCGACAACAGACTACCATCCATAATGACAATGATACCATCCATTGGAGTAACAAAAATCTCGACAACAGACTACCTTCCATAATGACAAGGCTACAATCCATTGGAGTAACAAAGATATCGACAACATACTACCTTCCTTAATGACAAGGCTACCATCCTTTGGAGTAACAAGAATATCTACAACAGACTACCTTCCATAATGACAAGGCTACCATCCATTGGAGTAACAAAAATCACAACGACATACTACCGTCCATAATGACAAGCCTAGCATCCATTGGAGTAACAAAAAACTCGACAACAAACTACCTTCCATAATGACAAGGAAACCATTCATTTGAATTACAAAAATCTAGACAACAGACTACCTTCCATAATAACAAGGCTATTATCCATTGGAGTAACAAAAACATCGACAACAGAATACGTTCCATAATGACAAGGCTACAATCCATTGAAATAACAAAAATCTCGACAACAGACTACCATCTATAATGACAACATTACCATCCATTGGAGTAACAAAAATCTCGACAACAAACTACCTTCCCTAATGCCAAGGCTACCTTCCATTATAGTAACAAAAATCTCGTAAACAGACTACCTTCTAGAATGACAAGGCTTCCATCCATTAGAGTAACAAAAATCTCGACAACAAACAACCTTCCATAATGATAATGCTACCATCCATTGGAGTAACAAATATATCGACAATAGACTACCTTCCATAATGACAAGGCTACCATCCATTGGAGTAAAAAAAATATAAACAACAGACTACCTTCCATAGTGACAAGGCTACCATCCATTGGAGTGACAGAAATCACAACGACAGACTACCTTCCATAGTGACAAGGCTAGCATCCATTGGAGTAACAAAAATCTCAACAACACACTACCTTCCATAATGACAAGGCTACCATCCATTGGAATAACAAAAATCTCAACAATAGACTACCTTCCATAATGACAAGGCTACCATCCATTGGAGTAACAAAAACATCGACAACAGAATACGTTCCATAATGACAATGCTACCATCCATTGGAGTAACAAGAATAACGACAACAAACTACCTTCCATAATGACAAGGCTACCATCCATTGGAGTAACAAAAATCTCGAAAACAGACTACCTTCCATAATGACAAGGCTACCATCCAATGGAGTAACAAAAATCTCGACAACAGACAACCTTCCATAATGATAATGCTACCATCCATTGGAGTAACAAAAATCTCGACAATAGACTACCTTCCATAATGACAAGGCTACCATCCATTGGAGTAACAAAAATATGAACAACATACTACCTTCCATATTGACAAGGCTACCATCCATTGGAGTGACAGAAATCACAACGACATACTACCTTCCATAATGAAAACGCTAGCATCCATTGGAGTAACAAAAATCTCGACAATAGACTACCTTCCATAATGACAAGGCTACCATCCATTGGAATAACAAAAATCTCAACAACAGACTACCTTCCATAATGACAAGGCTACCATCCATTGGAGTAACAAAAATATCGACAATAGAATACGTTCCATAATGACAAGACTACCATCCATTGGAGTAACAAGAATATCGACAACAAACTACATTCCATAATGACAAGGCTACCATTCATTCTAGTAAAAAAAATCTCGACAACAGACTACCTTCCATAATGACAAGGCTGCAATCCATTGGAATAACAAAAATATTTACAACAGATTACCTTCCATAATGACAAGGTTACCATCCATTAGAGTAACAAAAATCTCGACAAGAGACTTCATTCCATAATGACAAGGCTACCATCCGTTGCAGTAACAAAAATATAAACAAGAGACTACCTTCCATAATGACAAGGCTACCGTCCATTAGAGTGACAGAAATCACAACGACTAACTACCTTCCATAATGACAAGGCTAGCATCCATTGGAGTAAGAAAAATCTCGACAATAGACTACCTTCCATAATGACAAGGCTACCATCCATTGGAATAACAAAAATCTCGACAACATACTACCTTCCATAATGACAAGGCTACCATCCATTGGAGTAACAACAACATCGACAATAGAATACGTTCTATAATGACAAGGCTACCATCCATTAGAGTAACAAATTTCTCGACAACAGACTACCATCCATAATGACAACGATACCATCCATTGGAGTAACAAAAATCTCGACAACAGACTACCTTCCAGAATGACAAGGCTACCATCCATTGGAGTAACAAAAATCTCGACAACAGATAACCTTCCATAATGATAATGCTACCATCATTGGAGTAACAAATATATCAACAATAGACTACCTTCCATAATGACAAGGCTACCATCCATTGGTGTAAAAAAAATATGAACAACAGACTACCTTCCATAGTCACAAGGCTACCATCCATTGGAGTGACATAAATCACAACGAGAGACTACCTTCCATAATGACAAGGCTAGCATCCAATGGAGTAACAAAAATATCAACAACACACTACCTTCCATAATGACAAGGCTACCATCCATTGGAGTAACAAAAACATAGACAACAGAATACGTTCAATAATGACAAGGCTACCATCCATTAGAGTAACAAAATTCTCGACAACAGACTACCATCCATAATGACAATGATACCATCCATTGGAGTAACAAAAATCTCGACAACAGACTACCTTCCATAATGACAAGGCTACAATCCATTGGAGTAACAAAGATATCGACAACATACTACCTTCCTTAATGACAAGGCTACCATCCTTTGGAGTAACAAGAATATCTACAACAGACTACCTTCCATAATGACAAGGCTACCATCCATTGGAGTAACAAAAATCACAACGACATACTACCGTCCATAATGACAAGCCTAGCATCCATTGGAGTAACAAAAAACTCGACAACAAACTACCTTCCATAATGACAAGGAAACCATTCATTTGAATTACAAAAATCTAGACAACAGACTACCTTCCATAATAACAAGGCTATTATCCATTGGAGTAACAAAAACATCGACAACAGAATACGTTCCATAATGACAAGGCTACAATCCATTGAAATAACAAAAATCTCGACAACAGACTACCATCTATAATGACAACATTACCATCCATTGGAGTAACAAAAATCTCGACAACAAACTACCTTCCCTAATGCCAAGGCTACCTTCCATTATAATAACAAAAATCTCGTAAACAGACTACCTTCTAGAATGACAAGGCTTCCATCCATTAGAGTAACAAAAATCTCGACAACAAACAACCTTCCATAATGATAATGCTACCATCCATTGGAGTAACAAATATATCGACAATAGACTACCTTCCATAATGACAAGGCTACCATCCATTGGAGTAAAAAAAATATAAACAACAGACTACCTTCCATAGTGACAAGGCTACCATCCATTGGAGTGACAGAAATCACAACGACAGACTACCTTCCATAGTGACAAGGCTAGCATCCATTGGAGTAACAAAAATCTCAACAACACACTACCTTCCATAATGACAAGGCTACCATCCATTGGAATAACAAAAATCTCAACAATAGACTACCTTCCATAATGACAAGGCTACCATCCATTGGAGTAACAAAAACATCGACAACAGAATACGTTCCATAATGACAATGCTACCATCCATTGGAGTAACAAGAATAACGACAACAAACTACCTTCCATAATGACAAGGCTACCATCCATTGGAGTAACAAAAATCTCGAAAACAGACTACCTTCCATAATGACAAGGCTACCATCCAATGGAGTAACAAAAATCTCGACAACAGACAACCTTCCATAATGATAATGCTACCATCCATTGGAGTAACAAAAATCTCGACAATAGACTACCTTCCATAATGACAAGGCTACCATCCATTGGAGTAACAAAAATATGAACAACATACTACCTTCCATATTGACAAGGCTACCATCCATTGGAGTGACAGAAATCACAAAGACATACTACCTTCCATAATGAAAACGCTAGCATCCATTGGAGTAACAAAAATCTCGACAATAGACTACCTTCCATAATGACAAGGCTACCATCCATTGGAATAACAAAAATCTCAACAACAGACTACCTTCCATAATGACTAGGCTACCATCCATTGGAGTAACAAAAATATCGACAATAGAATACGTTCCATAATGACAAGACTACCATCCATTGGAGTAACAAGAATATCGACAACAAACTACCTTCCATAATGACAAGGCTACCATTCATTCTAGTAAAAAAAATCTCGACAACAGACTACCTTCCATAATGACAAGGCTGCAATCCATTGGAATAACAAAAATATTTACAACAGATTACCTTCCATAATGACAAGGTTACCATCCATTAGAGTAACAAAAATCTCGACAAGAGACTTCATTCCATAATGACAAGGCTACCATCCGTTGCAGTAACAAAAATATAAACAAGAGACTACCTTCCATAATGACAAGGCTACCGTCCATTAGAGTGACAGAAATCACAACGACAGACTACCTTCCATAATGACAAGGCTAGCATCCATTGGAGTAAGAAAAATCTCGACAATAGACTACCTTCCATAATGACAAGGCTACCATCCATTGGAATAACAAAAATCTCGACAACATACTACCTTCCATAATGACAAGGCTACCATCCATTGGAGTAACAACAACATCGACAATAGAACATGTTCTATAATGACAAGGCTACCATCCATTAGAGTAACAAATTTCTCGACAACAGACTACCATCCATAGTGACAATGATACCATCCATTGGAGTAACAAAAATCTCGACAACAGACTACCTTCCAGAATGACAAGGCTACCATCCATTGGAATAACAAAAATCTCGACAACAGATAACCTTCCATAATGATAATGCTACCATCATTGGAGTAACAAATATATCAACAATAGACTACCTTCCATAATGACAAGGCTACCATCCATTGGTGTAAAAAAAATATGAACAACAGACTACCTTCCATAGTCACAAGGCTACCATCCATTGGAGTGACATAAATCACAACGAGAGACTACCTTCCATAATGACAAGGCTAGCATCCAATGGAGTAACAAAAATCTCAACAACACACTACCTTCCATAATGACAAGGCTACCATCCATTGGAATAACAAAAATCTAGACAACAAACTACCTTCCATAATGACAAGGCTACCATCCATTGGAGTAACAAAAACATCGACAACAGAATACGTTCCATAATGACAAGGCTGCCATCCATTAGAGTAACAAATTTCTCGACAACATACTACCATCCATAATGACAAGGCAACAATCCATTGGTGTAACAAAGATATCGACAAGAATATCGACAAGAGACTACCTTCCATAATGACAAGGCTACCATCCATTGGAGTAACAAAAATCACAACGACATACTACCTTCCATAATGACAAGGCTAGCATCCATTGGAGGAACAAAAAACTAGACAACGGAATACCTTCCATAATGAGAAGGCAACCATTCATTTGAATAACAAAAATCTAGACAACATACTACCTTCCATAATAACAAGGCTACTATCCATTGGAGTAACAAAAACATCAACAACAGAATACGGTCCATAATGACAAGGCTACAATCCATTAGAATAACAAAAATCTCGACAACAGACTACCATCCATAATGACAACGTTACCATCCATTGGAGTAACAAAAATCTCGACAACAAACTACCTTCCATAATGCCAAGGCTACCTTCCATTATAGTAACAAAAATCTCGAAAACAGACTACCTTCTAGAATGACAAGGCTACCATCCATTAGAGTAACAAAAATCTCGACAACAGACAACCTTCCATAATGATAATGCTACCATCCATTGGAGTAACAAATATATCGACAATAGACTACCTTCCATAATGACAAGGCTACCATCCATTGGAGTAAAAAAAATATGAACAACAGACTACCTTCCATAGTGACAAGGCTAACATCCATTGGAGTGACAGAAATCACAACGACAGACTACCTTCCATAATGACAAGGCTAGCATCCATAGGAGTAACAAAAATCTCAACAACACACTACCTTCCATAATGACAACGCTACCATCCATTGGAATAACAAAAATCTCAACAACAGACTACCTTCCATAATGACAAGGCTACCATCCATTGTAGTAACAAAAACATCGTCAACAAAATACGTTCCATAATGACAAGGCTACCATCCATTGGAGTAACAAGAATATCGACAACAAACTACCTTCCATAATGACAAGGCTACCATCCATTGGAGTAACAAAAATCTCGAAAACAGACTACCTTCCATAATGACAAGGCTACCATCCAATGGAGTAACAAAAATCTCGACAACAGATAACCTTCCATAATGATAATGCTACCATCCATTAGAGTAACAAAAATCTCGACAATAGACTACCTTCCATAATGACAAGGCTACCATCCATTGGAGTAACAAAAATATGAACAACAGACTACCTTCCATATTGACAAGGCTACCATCCATTGGAGTGACAGAAATCACAACGACATACTACCTTCCATAATGACAACGCTAGCATCCATTGGAGTAACAAAAATCTCGACAACAGACTACCTTCCATAATGACAAGGCTACCAACCATTGGAATAACAAAAATCTCAACAACAGACTACCTTCCATAATGACAAGGCTACCATCCATTGGAGTAACAAAAACATCGACAACAGAATACGTTCCATAATGACAAGGTTACGATCCATTAGAGTAACAAAAATCTCGACAACAGACTTCATTCCATAATGACAAGGCTACCATCCGTTGGAGTAACGAAAATATAAACAAGAGACTACCTTCCATAATGACAAGGCTACCATCCATTGGAGTGACAGAAATCACAACGACAGACTACCTTCCATAATGACAAGGCTAGCATCCATTGGAGTAACAAGAATCTCAACAACACACTACCTTCCATAATGACAAGGCTACCATCCATTGGAATAACAAAAATCTCGACAACATACTACCTTCCATAATGACAAGGCTACCATCCATTGGAGTAACAAAAACATCGACAACATAATACGTTCCATAATGGCAAGGCTACCATCCATTGGAGTAACAAGAATATCGACAACAAACTACCTTCCATAATGACAAGGCTACCATCCATTGGAGTAACAAAAATCTCGAAAACAGACTACCTTCCATAATGACAAGGCTACCATCCAATGGAGTAACAAAAATCTCGACAACAGACAACCTTCCATAATGATAATGCTACCATCCATTGGAGTAACAAAAATCTCGACAAAAGACTACCTTCCATAATGACAAGGCTACCATCCATTGGAGTAACAAAAATATGAACAACAAACTACCTTCCATATTGACAAGGCTACCATCCATTGGAGTGACAGAAATCACAACGACATACTACCTTCCATAATGACAAAGCTAGCATCCATTGGAGTACCAAAAATCTCGACAACAAACTACCTTCCATAATGACAAGGCTACCATCCATTGGAATAACAAAAATCTCAACAATAGACTACCTTCCATAATGACAAGGCTACCATCCATTGGAGTAACAAAAACATCGACAACAGAATACGTTCCATAATGACAAGGCTACCATCCATTGGAGTAACAAAAATCTCGACAACAGAAAACCTTCCATAATGATAACGATACCATCCATTGGAGTAACAAAAATCTCGAAAACAGATTACCTTCCGTAATTCCAAGGCTACCATTGATTCTAGTAAAAAAAATCTCGACAACAGACTACCTTCCATAATGACAAGGCTACTATCCATTGGAGTGACAAAAACATCGACAACAAAATACGTTCCATAATGACAAGACAACCATCCATAATGACAATGTTACCATCCATTGGAGTAACAAAAATCTCGACAACAAACTACCTTCCATAATGCCAAGGCTACCTTGCATTATAGTATCAAAAATCTCGAAAACAGACTACCTTCCAGAATGACAAGGCTACCATCCATTGGAGTAACAATAATCTCGACAACAGACAACCTTCCATAATGATAAGGCTACCATCCATTGGAGTAACAAATATATCGACAAAAGACTACCTTCCATAATGACAAGGATACCATCCATTGGAGTAAAAAAAATATGAACAAGAGACTACTTTCCATAGTGACAAGGCTACCATCCATTGGAGTGACAGAAATCACAACGAAAGACTACCTTCCATAATGACAAGGCTAGCATCCATTGGAGTAACAAAAATCTCAACAACACACTACCTTCCATAATGACAAGGCTACCATCCATTGGAATAACAAAAATCTCAACAACAGACTACCTTCCATAATGACAAGGCTACCATCCATTGGAGTAACAAAAACATCGACAACAGAATACGTTCCATAATGACAAGGCTACCATCCATTGGAGTAACAAGAATATCGACAACAAACTACCTTCCATAATGACAAGGCTACCATTCATTCTAGTAAAAAAAATCTCGACAACAGACTACCTTCCATAATGACAAGGCTGCCATCCATTGGAATAACAAAAATATTTACAACAGACTACCTTCCATAATGACAAGGTTACCATCCATTAGAGTAACAAAAATCTCCACAACAGACTTCATTCTATAATGACAAGGCTACCATCCATTGGAGTAAGAAAAATATGAACAACAGACTACCTTCCATATTGACAAGGCTACCATCCATTAGAGTGACAGAAATCTCAACGACATATTACCTTCTATAATGACAATGCTTGCATCCATTGGAGTAACAAAAATCTCGACAAAAGACTACCTTCCATAATGACAAGGCTACCAACCATTGGAATAACAAAAATCTCGAAAATAGACTACCTTCCGTAATGACAAGGCTACCATCCATTGGAGTAACAAAAATCTCGACAACAGACAACCTTCCATAATGATAACGATACCATCCATTGGAGTAACAAAAATCTCGAAAACAGACTAGCTTCCGTAATTCCAAGACTACCATTCATTCTAGTAAAAAAAATCTCGACAACAGACTACCTTCCATAATGACAAGGCTTCCATCCATTGGAATAACAAAAATCTTTACAACAGACTACCTTCCATAATAACAAGGTTACCATCCATTAGAGTAACAAAAATCTCGACAACAGACTTCATTCCATAATGACAAGGCTACCATCCGTTGGAGTAACGAAAATATAAACAAGAGACTACCTTCCATAATGTCAAGGCTACCATCCATTGGAGTGACAGAAATCACAACGACAGACTACCTTCCATAATGACAAGGCTAGCATCCAATGGAGTAACAAAAATCTCAACAACACACTACCTTCCATAAAGACAAGGCTACCATCCATTGGAATAACAAAAATCTCGACAACAGACTACCTTCCATAATGATAATGCTACCATCCATTGGAGTGACAGAAATCACAATGACAGACTACCTTCCATAGTGACAAGGCTACCATCCATTGGAGTGACAGAAATCTCAACGACAGACTACCTTCCATAATGACAAGGCTAACATCCATTGGAATAACAAAAATCTCAACAACAGACTACCTTCCATAATGACAAGGCTACCATCCATTGGAGTAACAAAAACATCGACAACAGAATACGTTCCATAATGACAAGGCTACCATCCATTGGAGTAACAAGAATATCGACAACAAACTACCTTCCATAATGACAAGGCTACCATCCATTGGAGTAACAAAAATCTCGAAAATAGTCTACCTTCCATAATGCAAAGGCTACCATCCAATGGAGTAACAAAAATCTCGACAACAGACAACCTTCCATAATTATAATGCTACCATCCATTGGAGTAACAAAAATCTCGATAATAGACTACCTTCCATAATGACAAGGCTACCATCCATTGGAGTAACAAAAATATGAACAACAGACTACCTTCCATATTAACAAGGCTACCATCCATTGGAGTGACATAAATCATAACGACATACTACCTTCGATAATGACAACGCTAGCATCCATTGGAGTAACAAAAATCTCGACAATAGACTACCTTCCATAATGACAAGGCTACCATCTATTGGAATAAAAAAAATCTCGAAAACAGACTACCTTCCGTAATGACAAGGCTACAATCCATTGGAATAACAAAAATCTCGACAACAGACTACCATCCATAATGACAACGTTACCATCCATTGGAGTAACAAAGATCTCGACAACAAACTACCTTCCATAATGCCAAGGCTACCTTCCATTATAGTAACAAAAATCTCAAAAACAGACTACCTTCCAGACTGACAAGGCTACCATCCATTGGAGTATTAAAAATCTCGACTACAGACAACCTTCCATAATGATAATGCTACCATCCATTGGAGTGACAGAAATCACAACGACAGACTACCTTCCATAATGACAAGGCTAGCATCCATTGGAATAACAAAAATCTCAACAACAGACTACCTTCCATAATGACAAGGCTACCATCCATTGGAGTAACAAAAACATCGACAACAGAATACGTTCGATAATGACAGCGCTACCATCCATTGGAGTAACAAAAATCTCGACAATAGACTACCTTCCATAATGAAAAGGCTACCATCCATTGGAATAAAAAAAATCTCGAAAACAGACTACCTTCCGTAATGACAAGGCTACCATTCATTCTAGTAAAAAAAAATCTCGACAACAGACTACCTTCCATAATGACAAGGCTGCCATTCATTGGAATAACAAAAATCTTTACAACAGACTACCTTCCATAATGACAAGGTTATCATCCATTAGAGTAACAAAAATCTCGACAACAAACTTCATTCCATAATGACAAGGATACCATCCGTTGGAGTAACAAAAATATAAACAAGAGACTACCTTCCATAATGACAAGGCTACCATCCATTTGAATAACAAAAATATCGAAAACACACTACCTTCCATAATGACAAGGCTACCATCCATTGGAGTGATAGAAATCAAAACGACATACTACTTACCATAATGACATGGCTAACATCCATTGGAGTAACAAAAATATGAACAACAAACTACCTTCCATAATGACAAGGCTACCATCCATTGGAGTAACAAAAATCTCGAAAACCGACTACCTTCCATAATGACAAGGCTACCATCCATTGGAGTAACAAAAATCTCGAAAACAGACTACCTTCCATAATGACAAGGCTACAATCCATTGGAATAACAAAAATCTCGACAACAGACTACCTTCCGTAATGACAAGGCTACCATCCATTGGAGTAACAAAAATCTCGACAACAGACAACCTTCCATAATGATAACGATACCATCCATTGGAGTAACAAAAATCTCGAAAACAGACTAGCTTCCGTAATTCCAAGACTACCATTCATTCTAGTAAAAAAAATATCGACAACAGACTACCTTCCATAATGACAAGGCTGCCATCCATTGGAATAACAAAAATCTTTACAACAGACTACCTTCCATAATGACAAGGTTACCATCCATTAGAGTAACAAAAATCTCGACAACAGACTTCATTCGATAATGACAAGGCTACCATCCGTTGGAGTAACGAAAATATAAACAAGAGACTACCTTCCATAATGTCAAGGCTACCATCCATTGGAGTGACAGAAATCACAACGACAGACTACCTTCCATAATGACAAGGCTAGCATCCAATGGAGTAACGAAAATCTCAACAACACACTACCTTCCATAAAGACAAGGCTACCATCCATTGGAATAACAAAAATCTCGACAACAGACTACCTTCCATAATGATAATGCTACCATCCATTGGAGTGACAGAAATCACAATGACAGACTACCTTCCATAGTGACAAGGCTACCATCCATTGGAGTGACAGAAATCTCAACGACAGACTACCTTCCATAATGAAAAGGCTAGCATCCATTGGAATAACAAAAATCTCAACAACAGACTACCTTCCATAATGACAAGGCTACCATCCATTGGAGTAACAAAAACATCGACAACAGAATACGTTCCATAATTACAAGGCTACCATCCATTGGAGTAACAAGAATATCGACAACAAACTACCTTCCATAATGACAAGGCTACCATCCATTGGAGTAACAAAAATCTCGAAAATAGTCTACCTTCCATAATGCAAAGGCTACCATCCAATGGAGTAACAAAAATCTCGACAACAGACAACCTTCCATAATTATAATGCTACCATCCATTGGAGTAACAAAAATCTCGACAATAGACTACCTTCCATAATGACAAGGCTACCATCCATTGGAGTAACAAAAATATGAACAACAGACTACCTTCCATATTAACAAGGCTACCATCCATTGGAGTGACATAAATCATAACGACATACTACCTTCGATAATGACAACGCTAGCATCCATTGGAGTAACAAAAATCTCGACAATAGACTACCTTCCATAATGACAAGGCTACCATCTATTAGAATAAAAAAAATCTCGAAAACAGACTACCTTCCGTAATGACAAGGCTACAATCCATTGGAATAACAAAAATCTCGACAACAGACTACCATCCATAATGACAACGTTACCATCCATTGGAGTAACAAAGATCTCGACAACAAACTACCTTCCATAATGCCAAGGCTACCTTCCATTATAGTAACAAAAATCTCAAAAACAGACTACCTTCCAGACTGACAAGGCTACCATCCATTGGAGTAACAAAAATCTCGACTACAGACAACCTTCCATAATGATAATGCTACCATCCATTGGAGTGACAGAAATCACAACGACAGACTACCTTCCATAATGACAAGGCTAGCATCCATTGGAATAACAAAAATCTCAACAACAGACTACCTTCCATAATGACAAGGCTACCATCCATTGGAGTAACAAAAACATCGACAACAGAATACGTTCCATAATGACAAGGCTACCATCCATTGGAGTAAAAAAAATCTCGACAATAGACTACCTTCCATAATGACAAGGCTACCATCCATTGGAATAAAAAAAATCTCGAAAACAGACTACCTTCCGTAATGACAAGGCTACCATCCATTGGAGTAACTAAAATTTCGACAACAGACAACCTTCCATAATGATAATGCTACCATCCATTGGAGTAACAAAAATCTCGAAATCAGACTACCTTCCGTAATGACAAGGCTACCATTCATTCTAGTAAAAAAAAATCTCGACAACTGACTACCTTCCATAATGACAAGGCTGCCATCCATTGGAATAACAAAAATCTTTACAACAGACTACCTTCCATAATGACAAGGTTATCATCCATTAGAGTAACAAAAATCTCGACAACAAACTTCATTCCATAATGACAAGGATACGATCCGTTGGAGTAACAAAAATATAAACAAGAGACTACCTTCCATAATGACACGGCTACCATCCATTTGAATAACAAAAATATCGAAAACACACTACCTTCCATAATGACAAGGCTATCATCCATTGGAGTGATAGAAATCAAAACGACATACTACCTACCATAATGACAACGCTAACATCCATTGGAGTAACAAAAATATGAACAACAAACTACCTTCCATAATGACAAGGCTACCATCCATTGGAGTAACAAAAATCTCGAAAACAGACTACCTTCCATAATGACAAGGCTACCATCCATTGGAGTAACAAAAATCTCGAAAACAGACTACCTTCCATAATGACAAGGCTACAATCCATTGGAATAACAAAAATCTCGACAACAGACTACCAACCATAATGACAACGTTACCATCCATTGGATTGACAAAAATCTAGACAACAAACTACCTTCCATAATGCCAAGGCTACCTTCCAATATAGTAACAAAAATCTCGAAAACAGACTACCTTCCAGAATGACTCGGCTACCATCCATTGGAGTAACAAAAATCTCGACAACAGACAACTTTCCATAATGATAATGCTACCATCCATTGGAGTAACAAATATATCAACAATAGACTACCTTCCATAATGACAAGGCTACCATCCATTGGAGTAAAAAAAATATGAACAACAGACTACCTTCCATAGTGACAAGGCTACCATCCATTGGAGTGACAGAAATCACAACGACATACTACCTTCCATAATGACAAGGCTAGCATCCATTGGAGTAACAAAAATCTCAACAACACACTACCTTCCATAATGACAAGGCTACCATCCATTGGAATAACAAAAATCTCAACAACAGATTACCTTCCATAATGACAAGGCTACCATCCATTGGAGTAACAAAAACATCGACAACAGAATACGTTCCATAATGACAAGGATACCATCCATTGGAGTTACAAGAATATCGACAACAAACTACCTTCCATAATGACAAGGCTACCATCCATTGGAGTAACAAAAATCTCGAAAACAGACTACCTTCCATAATGACAAGGCTACCATCCAATCGAGTAACAAAAATCTCGACAACAGACAACCTTCCATAATGATTATGCTACCATCCATTGGAGTAACAAAAATCTCGACAATAGAGTACCTTCCATAATGACAAGGCTACCATCCATTGGAGTAACAATAATATGAACAACAGACTACCTTCCATAGTGATAAGGCTACCATCCATTAGAGTGACAGAAATCACAACGACATACTACCTTCCATAATGACAACGCTAGTATCCATTGGAGTAACAAAAATCTCGACAATAGACTACCTTCCATAATGACAAGGCTACCATCCATTGGAATAACAAAAATCTCGAAAATAGACTACCTTCCGTAATGACAAGGCTACCATCCATTGGAGTAACAAAAATCTCGACGACGACAACCTTCCATAATGATAATGCTACCATCCATTGGAGTAACAAAAATCTCGAAAATAGACTACCTTCCGTAATGACAAGGCTACCATTCATTCTAGTAAAAAAAATCTCGACAACAAACTACCTTCCATTATGACAAGGCTGCCATCCATTGGAGTAACAAAAATCTTTACAACAGACTACCTTCCATAATGACAAGGTTACCTTCCATTAGAGTAACAAAAATCTCGACAACAGACTTCATTCCATAATGACAAGGCTACCATCCATTGGAGTAACGAAAATATAAACAAGAGATTACCTTCCATAATGACAAGGCTACCATCCATGGGAATAACAAAAATATCAAAAACACACTACCTTCCATAATGACGAGGCTACCAACCATTGGAGTGACAGAAATCAAAACAACATACTACCTACCATACTGACAAGGCTACCATCCATTGGAGTAACAAAAATATGAATAACAGACTACCTTCCATAATGACAAGGCTACCATCCATTAGAGTAACAAAAATCTCGAAAACAGACTACCTTCCATAATGACAAGGCTACCATCCATTGGAGTAACAAAAATATCGAAAACAGACTACTTTCCATAATGACAAGGCTACCATCCATTGGAGTAACAAAAATCTCGACAACAGATAACCTTCCATAATGATAATGCTACCATCCATTGGAGTAACAAAAATCTCGAAAACAGACTACCTTATATAATGACGAGGCTACCATTCATTTTAGTAAAAAAAAATCTCGACAACAGACTACCTTCCATAATGACAAGGCTGCCATCCATTGGAATAACAAAAATCTTTACAACAGACTACCTTCCATAATGACAAGGCTACCATCCATTGGAGTAACAAAAATCTCGAAAACAGACTACCTTCCATTATGACAAGGCTACCATCCGTTGGAGTAACAAAAATCTCGAAAACAGACTACCTTCCATAATGACAAGGCTACAATCCATTGGAATAACAAAAATCTCGATAACTGACTACCAACCATAATGACAACGTTACCATCCATTGGATTGACAAAAATCTCGACAACAAACTACCTTCCATAATGCCAAGGCTACCTTCCAATATAGTAACAAAAATCTCGAAAACAGACTACCTTCCAGAATGACAAGGCTACCATCTATTGGAGTAACAAAAATCTCGACAACATACAACTTTCCATAATGATAATGCTACCATCCATTGGAGTAACAAATATATCAACAATAGACTAACTTCCATAATGACAAGGCTACCATCCATTGGAGTAAAAAAAGTATGAACAACAAACTACCTTCCATAGTGACAAGGCTACCATCCATTGGAGTGACAGAAATCACAACGACAGATTAGCTTCCATAATGACAAGGCTAGCAACCATTGGAATAACAAAAATCTCAACAACACACTACCTTCCATAATGACAAGGCTACCATCCATTGGAATAACAAAAATCTCAACAACAGATTACCTTCCATAATGACAAGGCTACCATCCAATCGAGTAACAAAAATCTCGACAACAGACAACCTTCCATAATGATTATGCTACCATCCATTGGAGTAACAAAAATCTCGACAATAGAGTACCTTCCATAATGACAAGGCTACCATCCATTGGAGTCACAAAAATATGAACAACAGACTACCTTCCATAGTGACAAGGCTACCATCCATTAGAGTGACAGAAATCACAACGACATACTACCTTCCATAATGACAACGCTAGCATCCATTGGAGTAACAAAAATCTCGACAATAGACTACCTTCCATAATGACAAGGCTACCATCCATTGGAATAACAAAAATCTCGAAAATAGACTACCTTCCGTAATGACAACGCTACCATCCATTGGAGTAACAAAAATCTCGACAACGACAACCTTCCATAATGATAATGCTACCATCCATTGGAGTAACAAAAATCTCGAAAATAGACTACCTTCCGTAATGACAAGGCTACCATTCATTCTAGTAAAAAAAATATCGACAACAAACTACCTTCTATAATGACAAGGCTGCCATCCATTGGAGTAACAAAAATCTTTACAACAGACTACCTTCCATAATGACAAGGTTACCTTCCAGTAGAGTAACAAAAATCTCGACAACAGACTTCATTCCATAATGACAAGGCTACCATCCATTGGAGTAACGAAAATATAAACAAGAGATTACCTTCCGTAATGACAAGGCTACCATCCATTGGAATAACAAAAATATCGAAAACACACGACCTTCCATAATGACGAGGCTACCATCCATTGGAGTGAAAGAAATCAAAATGACATACTACCTACCATACTGACAAGGCTACCATCCATTGGAGTAACAAAAATATGAACAACAGACTACCTTCCATAATGACAAGGCTACCATCCATTAGAGTAACAAAAATCTCGAAAACAGACTACCTTCCATAATGACAAGGCTACCATCCATTGGAGTAACAAAAATATCGAAAACAGACTACTTTCCATAATGACAAGGCTACCATCCATTGGAGTAACAAAAATCTCGACAACAGATAACCTTCCATAATGATAATGCTACCATCCATTGGAGTAACAAAAATCTCGACAATAGACTACCTTATATAATGACGAGGCTACCATCCATTGGAGTAACAAAAATATGAACAACAGACTACCTTCCATAGTGACAAGGCTACCATCCATTGGAGTGACAGAAATCACAACGACATACTACCTTCCATAATGACAACGCTAGCATCAATTGGAGTAACAAAAATCTCAACAACACACTACCTTCCATAATGACAAGGCTACCATCCATTGGAATAACAAAAATCTCAACAACAGATTACCTTCCATAATGACAAGGCTACCATCCATTGGAGTAACAAAAACATCGACAACAGAATACGTTCCATAATGACAAGGCTACCATCCATTAGAGTAACAAGAATATCGACAACAAACTACCTTCCATAATGACAAGGCTACCATCCATTGGAGTAACAAAAATCTCGAAAACAAACTACCTTCCATAATGACAAGGCTACCATCCAATCGAGTAACAAAAATCTCGACAACAGACAACCTTCCATAATGATTATGCTACCATCCATTGGAGTAACAAAAATCTCGACAATAGAGTACCTTCCATAATGACAAGGCTACCATCCATTGGAGTAACAAAAATATGAACAACACACTACCTTCCATAGTGACAAGGCTACCATCCATTAGAGTAACCGAAATCACAACGACATACTACCTTCCATAATGACAACGCTAGCATCCATTGGAGTAACAAAAATCTTGACAATAGACTACCTTCCATAATGACAAGGCTACCATCCATTGGAATAACTAAAATCTCGAAAATAGACTACCTTCCATAATGACAAGGCTACCATCCATTGGAGTAACAAAAATCTCGACTACAGACAACCTTCCATAACGATAATGCTACCATCCACTGGAGTAACAAAAATCTCGAAAATAGACTACCTTCCGTAATGACAAGGCTACCATTCATTCTAGTAAAAAAAATATCGACAACAAACTACCTTCCATAATGACAAGGCTGCCATCCATTGGAGTAACAAAAATCTTTACAACAGACTACCTTCCATAATGACAAGGTTACCATCCATTAGAGTAACAAAAATCTTGACAACAGACTTCATTCCATCATGACAAGGCTACCATCAATTGGAGTAACGAAAATATAAACAAGAGATTACCTTCCATAATGACAAGCCTACCATCCATTGGAATAACAAAAATATCGAAAACACTCTACCTTCCATAATGACGAGGCTACCATCCATTGGAGTGACAAAAATCAAAACGACATACTACCTACCATACTGACAAGGCTACCATCCATTGGAGTAACAAAAATATGAACAACAAACTACCTTCCATAATGACAAGGCTACCATCCATTAGAGTAACAAAAATCTCGAAAACAGACTACCTTCCATAATGACAAGGCTACCATCCATTGGAGTAACAAAAATCTCGACAACAGATAACCTTCCATAATGATAATGCTACCATCCATTGTAGTAACAAAAATCTCGACAATGGACTACCTTATATAATGACGAGGCTACCATCCATTGGAGTAACAAAAATATGAACAACATACTACCTTCCATAGTGACAAGGCTACCATCCATTGGAGTGACAGAAATCACAACGACATACTACCTTCCATAATGACAACGCTAGCATTATTTGGAGTAACAAAAATCTCGACAACAGACTAACTTCCATAATGACAAGGCTACCATTCATTGGAATAACAAAAATCTAGACAACAGACTACCTTCCATAATAACAAGGCTACTATCCATTGGAGTAACAAAAATCTCGAAAACAGACTACCTTCCATAATGACAAGGCTACCATCCAATGGAATAACAAAAATCTCGACAACAGATAACCTTCCATAATGATAATGCTACCATCCATTGGAGTAACAAAAATCTCGACAATAGAGTACCTTCCATAATGACAAGGCTACCATCCATTGGAGTAACAAAAATATGAACAACAGACTACCTTCCCTAGTGACAAGGCTACCATCCATTAGAGTGACAGAAATCACAATGAGATACTACCTTCCAAAATGACAACGCTAGCATCCATTGGAGTAACAAAAATCTCGACAATAGACTACCTTCCATAATGACAAGGCTACCATCCATTGGAATAACAAAAATCTCGAAAATAGACTACCTTCCGTAATGACAAGGCTATCATCCATTGGAGTAACAAAAATCTCGACAATAGACAACCTTCCACAATGATAATGCTACCATCCATTGGAGTAAAAAAAATCTAGAAAATAGACTACCTTCCGTAATGACAAGGCTACCATTCATTCTAGTAAAGAAAATCTCGACAACAGACTACCTTCCGTAATGATAAGGCTGCCATCCATTGGAGAACTAAAAATCTTTACAACAGACTACCTTCCATAATGACAAGGTTACCATCCATTAGAGTAACAAAAATCTCGACAACAGACTTCATTCCATAATGACAAGGCTACCATCCATTGGAATAACAAAAATATCGAAAACACACTACCTTCCATAATGACAAGGCTACCATTCATTGGAGTGATAGAAATCAAAACGACATACTACCTACCATAATGAAAAGGCTACCATCCATTGGAGTAACAAAAATATGAACAACAGACTACCTTCCATAATGAAAAGGCTAGCTTCCATTGGAGTAACAAAAATCTCGAAAATAGACTACCTTCCATAATGACAAGCCTACCGTCCATTGCAGTAACAAAAATATCGAAAACAGACTACCTTCCATAATGACAAGACTACCATCCATTGGAGTAACAAAAATCTCGACAACAGACAACCTTCCATAATGATAATGCTACCATCCATTGGAGTAACAAAAATCTCGACAATAGACTACCTTATATAATGACAAGGCTACCATCCATTGCAGTAACAAAAATATGAACAACAGACTACCTTCCATAGTGACAAGGCTACCATCCATTGGAGTGACAGAAATCACAACAACATACTACCTTCCATAATGACAACGCTAGCATCAATTGGATTAACAAAAATCTCGACAACAGACTAACTTCCATAATGACAAGGCTACCATTCATTGGAATAACAAAAATCTAGACAACAAACTACCTTCCATAATGACAAGGCTACAATCCATCAGAGTAACAAAGATATCGACAACATACTACCTTCCTTAATGACAAGGCTACCATCCATTGGAGTAACAAGAATTTCGACAACAGACTACCTACCATAATGACAAGGCTACCATCCATTGGAGTAACAAAAATCTCGAAAACAGACTACCTTCCATAATGACAAGGCTACCATCCATTGGAATAACAAAAATATCGAAAACACACTACCTTCCATAATGACAAGGCTACCATCCATTGGAGTGATAGAAATCAAAACGACATACTACCTACCATAATGAAAAGGCTACCATCCATTAGAGTAACAAAAATATGAACAACAAACTACCTTCCATAATGACAAGGCTACCATCCATTGGAGTAACAAAAATCTCGAAAATAGACTACCTTCCATAATGACAAGGCTACCATCCATTGGAGTAACAAAAATATCGAAAACAGACTACCTTCCATAATGACAAGACTAACATCCATTGGAGTAACAAAAATCTCGACAACAGACAACCTTCCATAATGATAATGCTACCATCCATTGGAGTAACAAAAATCTCGACAATAGACTACCTTATATAATGACAAGGCTACCATCCATTGGAGTAAGAAAAATATGAACAACAGACTACCTTCCATAGTGACAAGGCTACCATCCATTGGAGTGAAAGAAATCACAACGACATACTACCTTCCATAATGACAACGCTAGCATTAATTTGGAGTAACAAAACTCTCGACAACAGACTAACTTCCATAATGACAAGGCTACCATTCATTGGAATAACAAAAATCTAGACAACAAACTACCTTCCATAATGACAAGGCTACAATCCAATGGAGTAACAAAAATATCGACAACATACTTCCTTCCTTAATGACAAGGCTACCATCCATTGGAGTAACAAGAATATCGACAACAGACTACCTACCATAATGACAAGGCTACCATCCATTGGAGTAACAAAAATCTCGAAAACAGATTACCTTCCATAATGACTAGGCTACCATCCATTGGAGTAACAAAAATCTCGAAAACAGACTACCTTCCATAATGACAACGCTACCATCCAATGGAGTAACAAAAATTTTGACAACAGACAACCTTCCATAATGATAATGCTACCATCCATTGGAGTAACAAAAATTTCGACAATAGACTACCTTCCATAATTACAAGGCTAAGATCCATTGGAGTAACAAAAATTTGAACAACAGACTACCTTCCATAGTGACAAGGCTACCATGCATTGGAGTGACAGAAAACACAACGACATACTACCTTCCATAATGACAGCGCTAGCATCTATTGGAGTAACAAAAATCTCGACAATAGACTACCTTAAATAATGCCAAGGCTACCTTCCATTATAGTAAATAAAATCTCGAAAACAGACTACCTTCTAGAATGACAAGGCTACCATCCATTGGAGTAACAAAAATCTCGACAACAGACAACCTTCCATAATGATAATGCTACCATCCATTGGAGTAACAAATATATCGACAATAGACTACCTTCTATAATGACAAGGCTACCATCCATTGGAGTAAAAAAAATATGAACAACAGACTACCTTCCATAGTGACAAGGCTACCATCCATTGGATTGACAGAAATCACAACGACAGACTACCTTCCATAATGACAAGGCTAGCATCCATTGGAGTAACAAAAATCTCAACAACACACTATCTTCCATAATGACAAGGCTACCATCCATTGGAATAACAAAAATCTCCACAACAGACTACCTTCCATAATGACAAGGCTACCATCCATTGGAGTAACAAAAACATCGACAACAGAATACGTTCCATAATGACAAGGCTACCATCCATTAGAGTAACATGAATATCGACAACAAACTACCTTCCATAATGACAAGGCTACCATCCATTGGAGTAAGAAAAATCTCGAAAACAGACTACCTTCCATAATGACAAGGCTACCATCCAATGGAGTAACAAAAATCTCGACAACAGACAACCTTCCATAATGATAATGCTACCATCCATTGGAGTAACAAAAATCTCGACATAAGAGTACCTTCTATAGTGACAAGGCTACCATCCATTAGAGTGACAGAAATCACAACGACATACTACCTTCCATAATGATAACGCTAGCATCCATTGGAGTAACAAAAATCTCGACAATAGACTACCTTCCATAATTACAAGGCTACAATCCATTGGAATAAAAAAAATCTCGAAAGTAGACTACCTTCCGTAATGACAAGGCTACCATCCATTGGAGTAACAAAAATCTCGACAATAGACAACCTTCCATAATGATAATGCTACCATCCATTGGAGTAACAAAAATCTCGAAAATAGACTACCTTCAGTAATGACAAGGCTACCATTCATTCTAGTAAAAGAACTCTCGACAACAGACTACCTTCCATAATGACAAGGCTGCCATCCATTGGAGTAACAAAAATCTTTACAACAGACTACCTTCCATAATGACAAGGTTACCATCCATTAGAGTAACAAAAATCTCGACAACAGACTTCATTCCATAATGACAAGGCTACCATCCGTTGGAGTTACGAAAATATAAACAAGAGACTACCTTCCATAATGACAAGGCTACCATCCATTGGAATAACAAAAATATCGAAAACATACTACCTTCCATAATGACAAGGCTACCATCCATTGGAGTGACAGAAATCAAAACAACATACTACCCACCATAATGAAAAGGCTACCATCCATAGGAGTAACAAAAATATGAACAACAAACTACCTTCCATAATGACAAGACTACCATCCATTGGAGTAACAAAAATCTCGACAACAGACAACCTTCCATAATGATAATGCTACCATCCATTGGAGTAACAAAAATCTCGACAATAGACTACCTTATATAATGACAAGGCTACCATCCATTGGAGTAACAAAAATATGAACAACAGACTACCTTCCATAGTGACAAGGCTACCATCCATTGGAGTGACATAAATCACAACGCCAGACTACCTTCCATAATGACAACGCTAGCATTAATTGGAGTAACAAAACTCTCGACAACAGTCTAACTTCCATAATGACAAGGCTACCATTCATTGGAATAACAAAAATCTAGACAACAGACTACCTTCCATAAGGACAAGGCTAAAATCCATTGGAGTAACAAAGATATCGACAACATACTTCCTTCCTTAATGACAAGGCTACCATCCATTGGAGTAACAAGAATATCGACAACAGACTACCTACCATAATGACAAGGCTACCATCCATTGGAGTAACAAAAATCTCGAAAACAGATTACCTTCCATAATGACTAGGCTACCATCCATTGGAGTAACAAAAATCTCGAAAACAGACTACCTTCCATAATGACAACGCTACCATCCAATGGAGTAACAAAAATTTTGACAACAGACAACCTTCCATAATGATAATGCTACCATCCATTGGAGTAACAAAAATTTCGACAATAGACTACCTTCCATAATTACAAGGCTAAGATCCATTGGAGTAACAAAAATTTGAACAACAGACTACCTTCCATAGTGACAAGGCTACCATGCATTGGAGTGACAGAAAACACAACGACATACTACCTTCCATAATGACAGCGCTAGCATCTATTGGAGTAACAAAAATCTCGACAATAGACTACCTTAAATAATGCCAAGGCTACCTTCCATTATAGTAAATAAAATCTCGAAAACAGACTACCTTCTAGAATGACAAGGCTACCATCCATTGGAGTAACAAAAATCTCGACAACAGACAACCTTCCATAATGATAATGCTACCATCCATTGGAGTAACAAATATATCGACAATAGACTACCTTCTATAATGACAAGGCTACCATCCATTGGAGTAAAAAAAATATGAACAACAGACTACCTTCCAAAGTGACAAGGCTACCATCCATTGGATTGACAGAAATCACAACGACAGACTACCTTCCATAATGACAAGGCTAGCATCCATTGGAGTAACAAAAATCTCAACAACACATTACCTTCCATAATGACAAGGCTACCATCCATTGGAATAACAAAAATCTCAACAACAGACTACCTTCCATAATGACAAGGCTACCATCCATTGGAGTAACAAAAACATCGACAACAAAATACGTTCCATAATGACAAGGCTACCATCCATTGGAGTAACATGAATATCGACAACAAACTACCTTCCATAATGACAAGGCTACCATCCATTGGAGTAACAAAAATCTCGAAAACAGACTACCTTCCATAATGACAAGGCTACCATCCAATGGAGTAACAAAAATCTCGACAACAGACAACCTTCCATAATGATAATGCTACCATCCATTGGAGTAACAAAAATCTCGACATAAGAGTACCTTCCATAGTGACAAGGCTACCATCCATTAGAGTGACAGAAATCACAACGACATACTACCTTCCATAATGATAACGCTAGCATCCATTGGATTAACAAAAAATCTCGACAATAGACTACCTTCCATAATGACAAGGCTACCATCCATTGGAATAAAAAAAATCATGAAAGTAGACTACCTTCCGTAATGACAAGGCTACCATCCATTGGAGTAACAAAAATCTCGACAAAAGACAACCTTCTATAATGATAATGCTACCATCCATTGGAGTAACAAAAATCTCGAAAATAGACTACCTTCAGTAATGACAAGGCTACCATTCATTCTAGTAAAAGAACTCTCGACAACAGACTACCTTCCATAATGACAAGGCTGCCATCGATTGGAGTAACAAAAATCTTTACAACAGACTACCTTCCATAATGACAAGGTTACCATCCATTAGAGTAACAAAAATCTCGACAACAGACTTTATTCCATAATGACAAGGCTACCATCCGTTGGAGTAACGAAAATATAAACAAGAGACTACCTTCCATAATGACAAGGCTACCATCCATTGGAATAACAAAAATATCGAAAACACACTACCTTCCATAATGACAAGGCTACCATCCATTGGAGTGACAGAAATCAAAACAACATACTACCCACCATAATGAAAAGGCTACCATCCATTGGAGTAACAAAAATATGAACAACAAACTACCTTCCATAATGACAAGGCTACCATCCATTGGAGTAACAAAAATCTCGAAAACAGACTACCTTCCATAATGACAAGACTACCATCAATTGGAGTAACAAAAATCTCGACAATAGACAACCTTCCATAATGATAATGCTACCATCCATTGGAGTAACAAAAATCTCGAAAATAGACTACCTTCAGTAATGACAAGGCTACCATTCATTCTAGTAAAAGAACTCTCGACAACAGACTACCTTCCATAATGACAAGGCTGCCATCCATTGGAGTAACAAAAATCTTTACAACAGACTACCTTCCATAATGACAAGGTTACCATCCATTAGAGTAACAAAAATCTCGACAACAGACTTCATTCCATAATGACAAGGCTACCATCCGTTGGAGTTACGAAAATATAATCAAGAGACTACCTTCCATAATGACAAGGCTACCATCCATTGGAATAACAAAAATATCGAAAACATACTACCTTCCATAATGACAAGGCTACCATCCATTGGAGTGACAGAAATCAAAACAACATACTACCCACCATAATGAAAAGGCTACCATCCATTGGAGTAACAAAAATATGAACAACAAACTACCTTCCATAATGACAAGACTACCATCCATTGGAGTAACAAAAATCTCGACAACAGACAACCTTCCATAATGATAATGCTACCATCCATTGGAGTAACAAAAATCTCGACAATAGACTACCTTATATAATGACAAGGCTACCATCCATTGGAGTAACAAAAATATGAACAACAGACTACCTTCCATAGTGACAAGGCTACCATCCATTGGAGTGACAGAAATCACAACGACATACTACCTTCCATAATGACAATGCTAGCATTAATTGGAGTAACAAAACTCTCGACAACAGACTAACTTCCATAATGACAAGGCTACCATTCATTGGAATAACAAAAATCTAGACAACAGACTACCTTCCATAATGACAAGGCTACCATCCATTGGAGTAACAAGAATATCGACAACAGACTACCTACCATAATGACAAGGCTACCATCCATTGGAGTAACAAAAATCTCGAAAACAGATTACATTCCATAATGACTAGGCTACCATCCATTAGAGTAACAAAAATCTCGAAAACAGACTACCTTCCATAATGACAACGCTACCATCCAATGGAGTAACAAAAATTTCAACAAAAGACAACCTTCCATAATGATAATGCTACCATCCATTGGAGTAACAAAAATTTCGACAATAGACTACCTTCCATAATTACAAGGCTAAGATCCATTGGAGTAACAAATATATCGACAATAGACTACCTTCTATAATGACAAGGCTACCATCCATTGGAGTAAAAAAAATATGAACAACAGATTACCTTCCATAGTGACAAGGCTACCATCCATTGGATTGACAGAAATCACAACGACAGACTACCTTCCATAATGACAAGGCTAGCATCCATTGGAGTAACAAAAATCTCAACAACACATTACCTTCCACAATGACAAGGCTACCATCCATTGGAATAACAAAAATCTCAACAACAGACTACCTTCCATAATGACAAGGCTACCATCCATTGGAGTAACAAAAACATCGACAAAAAAATACGTTCCATAATGACAAGGCTACCATCCATTGGAGTAACATGAATATCAACAACAAACTACCTTCCATAATGACAAGGCTACCATCCATTGGAGTAACAAAAATCTCGAAAACAGACTACCTTCCATAATGACAAGGCTACCATCCAATGGAGTAACAAAAATCTCGAAAACAGACAACCTTCCATAATGATAATGCTACCATCCATTGGAGTAACAAAAATCTCGACATAAGAGTACCTTCCATAGTGACAAGGGTACCATCCATTAGAGTGACAGAAATCACAACGACATACTACCTTCCATAATGATAACGCTAGCATCCATTGGAGTAACAAAAATCTCGACAATAGACTACCTTCCATAATGACAAGGCTACCATCCATTGGAATAAAAAAAATCTCGAAAGTAGACTACCTTCCGTAATGACAAGGATACCATCCATTGGAGTAACAAAAATCTCGACAATAGACAACCTTCTATAATGATAATGCTACCATCCATTGGAGTAACAAAAATCTTGAAAATAGACTACCTTCAGTAATGACAAGGCTACCATTCATTCTAGTAAAAGAACTCTCGACAACAGACTACCTTCCATAATGACAAGGCTGCCATCCATTGGAGTAACAAAAATCTTTACAACAGACTACCTTCCATAATGACAAGGTTACCATCCATTAGAGTAACAAAAATCTCGACAACAGACTTTATTCCATAATGACAAGGCTACCATCCGTTGGAGTAACGAAAATATAAACAAGAGACTACCTTCCATAATGACAAGGCTACCATCCATTGGAATAACAAAAATATCGAAAACACACTACCTTCCATAATGACAAGGCTACCATCCATTGGAGTGACAGAAATCAAAACAACATACTACCGACCATAATGAAAAGGCTACCATCCATTGGAGTAACAAAAATATGAACAACAAACTACCTTCCATAATGACAAGGCTACCATCCATTGGAGTAACAAAAATCTCGAAAACAGACTACCTTCCATAATGACAAGACTACCATCAATTGGAGTAACAAAAATCTCGACAACAGACTAACCTCCATAATGACAAGGCTACCATTCATTGGAATAACAAAAATCTAAACAACAGACTACCTTCCATAATGACAAGGCTATAATCCATTGGATTAACAAACATATTGACAACATACTACCTTCCTTAATGACAAGGCTACCATCCATTGGAGTAAGAAAAATCTCGAAAACAGACTACCTTCCGTAATGACAAGACTACCATCCATTGGAGTAACAAAAATCTCGAAAACAGACTACCTTCCATAATGATAATGCTACCATCCATTGGAGTAACAAAAATCTTGACAATAGACTACCTTCTATAATGACAAGGCTACCATCCATTGGAGTAACAAAAATATGAACAACAGACTACCTTCCATAGTGACAAGGAAACCATCCATTGGAGTGATAGAAATCACAATGACATACTACCTTACATAATGACAACGCTAGAATCCATTGGAGTAACAAAAATCTCGACAACAGACTACCTTCCATAATGACAAGGCTACCATTCATTGGAATAACAAAAATCTAGACAACAGACTACCTTCCATAATAACAAGGCTACTATCCATTGGAGTAACAAAAATCACAATGAAATACTACATTCCATAATGAAAAGGCTAGCATCCATTGGAGTAACAAAAAACTCGACAATAGACTACCTTCCATAATGACAAGGCTACCATTCATTGGAATAACAAAATTCTAGACAATAGACTACCTTCCATAATAACAAGGCTACTATCCATTGGAGTAACAAAAACATTGACAACAAAATATGTTCCATAATGACAAGGCTACAATCCATTGGAATAACAAAAATCTCGACAACAGACTACCATCCATAATGACAATGATACCATCCATTGGAGTAACAAAAATCTCGACAACAAACTACCTTCCATAATCCAAAGGCTACCATCCATTATAGTAACAAAAATCTCGAAAACAGACTACCTTCCAGAATGACAAAGCTACCATCCATTGGAGTAACAAAAATCTCGACAATAGACAACCTTCCCTAATGATAATGCTACCATCCATTGGAGTAACAAATATATCGACAATAGACTACCTTTCATATTGACAAGGCTACCACCCATTAGAGTAAAAAAAATATGAAAAACAGACTACCTTCATAGTGACAAGGCTACCATCCATTGGAGTGACAAAAATCACAACGACAGACTACCTTCCATAATGACAAGGCTAGCATCCATTTGAGTAACAAAAATCTCAACAACACACTACCTTCCATAATGAAAAGGCTACCATCCATTGGAATAACAAAAATCTCGACAACAGACTACCTTCCATAATGACAAGGCTACCATCCATTGGAGTAACAAAAACATAGACAACAAACTACGTTCCATAATGACAAGGCTACTATCCATTGGAGTAACAAAATTCTCGACAATAGACTACCATCCATAATGACAACGATACCATCCATTTGAGTAACAAAAATCTCGAAAATAGACTACCTTCCATAATGACAAGGTTACCATCCATTGGAGTAACAAAAATATCAAAAACAAACTACCTTCCATAAAGACAAGACTACCATCCATTGGAGTAACAAAAATCTCGACAACAAACAAACTTCCATAATGATAATGCTACCATCCATTGGAGTAACAAAAATCTCGACAATATATTACCTTGTATAATGACAAGGATACCATCCATTGGAGTAACAAAAATATGAACAACAGACTACCTTCCATAATGACAAGGCTACCATCCATTGGAGTGACATAAATCCAAATGACATACTACCTTCCATAATGACAAGGCTAGCATCCATTGGAGTAACAAAAATCTCGACAACAGACTACCTTCCATAATGACAAGGCTACCATTCATTGGAATAACAAAAATCTAGACAACAGACTACCTTCCATAATAACAAGGATACTATCCATTGGAGTAACAAAAATCACAACGACATGCTACCTTCCATAATGACAAGGCTAGCATCCATTGGAGTAACAAAAAACTCGACAAAAGACTACCTTCCATAATGACAAGGCTACCATTCATTGGAATAAAAAAAATCTAGACAATAGACTACCTTCCATAATAACAAGGCTACTATCCATTGGAGAAACAAAAACATCGACAACAAAATACGTTCCATAATGACAAGGCTACAATCCATTGGAATAACAAAAATCTCGACAAAAGACTACCATCCATAATGACAATGATACCATCAATTGGAGTAACAAAAATCTCAACAACAAACTACCTTCCATAATGCCAAGGCTACCATCCATTGTAGTAACAAAAATCTCGAAAATAGACTACCTTCAAGAATGACAAAGCTACCATCCATTGGAGTAACAAAAATCTCGACAACAGACAACCTTCCATAATGATAATGCTACCATCCATTGGAGTAACCAATATATCGACAATAGACTATCTTCCATAATGAAAAGGCTACCATCCATTGGAGTAAAAAAAATATGAATAACATACTACCTTCCAAAGTGACAAGGCTACCATCCATTGTAGTGACAGAAATCACAACGACAGACTACCTTCCATAATGACAAGGCTAGCATCCATTGGAGTAACAAAAATCACACCAACACACTACCTTCCATAATGACAAGGCTACCATCCATTGGAATAACAAAAATCTCGACAACAGACTACCTTCCATAATGACAAGGCTTCCATCCATTGGAGAAACAAAAGCATCGACAACAGACTACGTTCCATAATGACAAGGCTACCATCAATTGGAGTAACAAAATTCTCGACAACAGACTACCACCCATAAGGACAACGATACCATCCGTTGGAGTAACAAAAATCTCGACAACAGACTACCTTCCATAATGACAAGGCTACAATCCATTGGAGTAACAAAAATATCGAAAACATACTACCTTCCATAATGACAAGGCTACCATCCATTGGAGTAACAAGAATATCGACAACAGACTACCTTCCATAATGATAATGCTACCATCCATTAGAGTAACAAAAATCTCGACAACAGACTACCTTCCATAATGACAAGGCTACCATGCATTGGAGTAACAAAAATATCTACAATTGACTATGTTCCATAATGACAAGGCTACAATCCATTGTAGTAACCAAAATCTCGACAATAGACTACCTTCCATAATGACAAGAATACCATGCATTGGAGTAACAAAAATATGGACAAGAGACTACCTTCCATAATGACAAGGCTACCATCCATTGGAGTGACATAAATCACAACAACAGACTACCTTCCATAATAACAAGGCTAGCATCCATTGGAGTAACAAAAATCTTGACAACAGACTACCTTCGATAATGACAAGGCTACAATCCATTAGAGTAACAAAGATATCGACAACATACTACCTTCCATAATGACAAGGCTAGCATCCATTGGAGTAACAAAAATATCGACAACAAACTACCTTCCATAATGACAAGGCTACCATCCATTAGAGTAACAAAAATCTCAAATATAGACTACCTTCGATAATGACAAAGCTACCATCCATTAGAGTAACAAAAATCTTGACAACATACAACCTTCCATAATGATAATGCTACCATCCATTGGGGTAACAAATATATCGAAAATAGACTACCTTCTATAATGACAAGGCTATCATCCATTGGACTAACAAAAAAATGAACAATAGACTACCTTCCAAAGTGACAAGGCTACCATCCATTGGAGTGACATAAATCACAATGACAGACTACCTTCCATAATGATAAGACTAGCATCCATTGGAGTAACAAAAATCTCGACAACAAACTACCTTCCAGAATGACAAAGCTACCATCCATTGGAGTAACAAAAATTTCGACAACAGACAACCTTCCATAATGATAATACTACCATCCATTGGATTAACAAAAATATCGACAATAGACTACCTTCCATAATGACAAGGCTACCATCCAATGGAGTAACAAAAATCTCGACAACAGACAACCTTCCATAATGATAAAGCTACCATCCATTGGAGTAACAAAAATATCGACAATAAACTACCTTCCATAATGACAAGGCTACCATCCATTGGAGTAACAAATATATGAACAACAGACTACCTTCCATAGTGACAAGGCTACCATCCATTGGAGTGACAGAAATCACAACGACATACTACCTTCCATAATGACAACGCTAGCATCCATTGGAGTAACAAAAATCTCAACAATACACTACCTTCCATAATGACAAGGCTACCATTCATTGGAATAACAAAAATCTAGACAACAAACCACCATCCATAATGACAAGGCTACTATCCATTGGAGCAAACAAAAACATCGACAACAGAATACGTTCCATAATGAAAAGGCGACAATCCATTGGAATAACAAAAATCTCGACAATAGACAACCATCCATAATGACAACGATACCATCCATTGGAGTCACAAAAATCTTGACAACAAACTACCTTCCATAATACCAAGCATACCATCCATTGTAGTAGTAAAAATCTTGAAAATAGACTACCTTCCATAATGACAAGGCTACAATCCATTGGAGTAACAAAAATCTCGACAACAGACAACCTTCCATAATGATAAGGCTACCATCCATTGGAGTAAGAAAAATATGAACAACAAACTACCTTCCATAATGACAAGGCTACCATCCATTTGAGTGACAAAAATCTCAACGACATACTACCTATCTTAATGAGAAGGCTACCATCCATTGGAGCAACAAAAATATGAACAAAAAACTTCCTTCTATAATGAGAAGGCTACCATCCATTGGAGTAACAAAAATCTCGAAAACAGACTACCTTCCATAATGACAAGGCTACCATCCATTGGAGTAACAAAAATCTCGAAAACAGACTACCTTCCATAATGACAAGACTACCATCCATTGGAGTAACAAAAATCTCGACAACAGACAAATTTCCATAATGATAATGCTACCATCCATTGGAGTAACAAAAATCTCGACAATAGACTACCTTCTATAATGACAAGGCTACCATCCATTGGAGTAACAAAAATATGAACAACAGACTACCTTCCATAGTGACAAGGCTACCATCCAATGGAGTGACAGAAATCACAACGACATACTACCTTCCATAATGACAACGCTAGCATCAATTGGAGTAACAAAAATCTCGACAACAGACTAACCTCCATAATGACAAGGCTACCATTCATTGGAATAACAAAAATCTAGACAACAGACTACCTTCCATAATGACAAGGCTACAATCCATTGGAGTAACAAAGATATCGATTACATACTACCTTCCTTAATGACAAGGCTACCATCCATTGGAGTAACAAGAATATCGACAACAGACTACCTACCATAATGACAAGGCTACCATCCATTGGAGTAACAAAAATCTCGAAAACAGACTACCTTCCATAAGGACATGGCTATCATCCATTGGAGTAACAAAAATCTTGAAAATAGACTACCTTCCGTAATGACAAGACTACCATCCATTGGAGTAACAAAAATCTCGACAACAGACAACCTTCCATAATGATAATGCTACCATCCATTGGAGTAACAAAAATCTTGACAATAGACTACATTCTATAATGACAAGGCTACCATCCATTGGAGTAACAAAAATATGAACAACAGACTACCTTCCATAGTGACAAGGAAACCATCCATTGGAGTGATAGAAATCACAATGACATACTACCTTCCATAATGACAACGCTAGAATCCTTTGGAGTAACAAAAATCTCGACAACAGACTACCTTCCATAATGACAAGGCTACCATTCATTGGAATAACAAAAATCTAGACAACATACCACCTTCCATAATAACAAGGCTACTATCCATTGGAGTAACAAAAATCACAACGAAATACTACCTTCCATAATGACAAGGCTAGCATCCATTGGAGTAACAAAAAACTCGACAATAGACTACCTTCCATAATGACAAGGCTACCATTCATTGGAATAACAAAATTCTAGACAATAGACTACCTTCCATAATAACAAGGCTACTATCCATTGGAGTAACAAAAACATCGACAACAGAATATGTTCCATAATGACAAGGCTATAATCCATTGGAATAACAAAAATCTCGACAACAGACTACCATCCATAATGATAATGATACCATCCATTGGAGTAACAAAAATCTCGACAACAAACTACCTTCCATAATGCAAAGGCTACCAACCGTTATAGTAACAAAAATCTCGAAAACATACTACCTTCCAGAATGACAAAGCTACCATCCATTGGAGTTACAAAAATCTCGACAATAGACAACCTTCCATAATGATAATGCTACCATCCATTGGAGTAACAAATATATCGACAATAGACTACCTTCCATATTGACAAGGCTACCATCCATTGGAGTAAAAAAAATATGAAAAACAGACTACCTTCAATAGTGACAAAGCTACCATCCATTGGAGTGACAAAAATCACAACGACAGACTACCTTCCATAATGACAAGGCTAGCATCCATTTGAGTAACAAAAATCTCAACAACACACTACCTTCCATAATGACAAGGCTACCATCCATTAGAATAACAAAAATCTCGACAACAGACTACCTTCCATAATGACAAGGCTACCATCCATTGGAGTAACAAAAACATAGACAACAAACTACGTTCCATAATGACAAGGCTACTATCCATTGGAGTAACAAAAATCTCGACAATATACTACCATCCATAATGACAACGATACCATCCATTTGAGTAACAAAAATCTCGAAAATAGACTACCTTCCATAATGACAAGGCTACCATCCATTGGAGTAACAAAAATATCAAAAACAAACTACCTTCCATAATGACAAGACTACCATCCATTGGAGTAACAAAAATCTCGACAACAAACAAACTTCCATAATGATAATGCTACCATCCATTGGAGTAACAAAAATCTCGACAATATACTACCTTCTATAATGACAAGGCTACCATCCATTGGAGTAACAAAAATATGAACAACAGACTACCTTCCATAGTGACAAGGCTACCATCCGTTGGAGTGACAGAAATCAAAACGACATACTACCTTCCATAATGACAAGGCTAGCATCCATTGGAGTAACAAAAATCTCGACAACAGACTACCTTCCATAATGACAAGGCTACCATTCATTGGAATAACAAAAATCTAGACAACAGACTACCTTCCATAATAACAAGGATACTATCCATTGGAGTAACAAAAATCACAACGACATACTACCTTCCATAATGACAAGGCTAGCATCCATTGGAGTAACAAAAAACTCGACAAAAGACTACCTTCCATAATGACAAGGCTACCATTCATTGGAATAACAAAAATCTAGACAATAGACTACCTTCCATAATAACAAGGCTACTATCCATTGGAGAAACAAAAACATCGACAACAAAATACGTTCCATAATGACAAGGCTACAATCCATTGGAATAACAAAAATCTCGACAACAGACTACCATCCATAATGACAACGATACCATCCATTGGAGTAACAAAAATCTCAACAACAAACTACCTTCCATAATGCCAAGGCTACCATCCATTGTAGTAACAAAAATCTCGAAAACAGACTACCTTCCAGAATGACAAAGCTACCATCCATTGGAGTAACAAAAATCTCGACAACAGACAACCTTCCATAATGATAATGCTACCATCCATTGGAGTAACCAATATATCGACAATAGACTATCTTGCATAATGAAAAGGCTACCATCCATTGGAGTAAAAAAAATATGAACAACATACTACCTTCCAAAGTGACAAGGCTACCATCCATTGGAGTGACAGAAATCACAACGACAGACTACCTTCCATAATGACAAGGCTAGCATCCATTGGAGTAACAAAAATCACACCAACACACTACCTTCCATAATGACAAGGCTACCATCCATTGGAATAACAAAAATCTCGACAACAGACTACCTTCCATAATGACAAGGCTACCATCAATTGGAGTAACAAAAGCATCGACAACAGACTACGTTCCATAATGACAAGGCTACCATCAATTGGAGTAACAAAATTCTCGACAACAGACTACCATCCATAAGGACAACGATACCATCCGTTGGAGTAAAAAAAATCTCGACAACAGACTACCTTCCATAATGACAAGGCTACAATCCATTGGAGTAACAGAGATATCGACAACATACTACCTTCCATAATGACAAGGCTACCATGCATTGGAGTAACAAAAATATCTACAATAGACTATGTTCCATAATGACAAGGCTACAATCCATTGTAGTAACCAAAATCTCGACAATAGACTACCTTCCATAATGACAAGGCTACCATCCATTGGAGTAACAAAAATATGAACAAGAGACTACCTTCCATAATGACAAGGCTACCATCCATTGGAGTGACATAAATCACAACAACAGACTACCTTCCATAATGACAAGGCTAGCATCCATTGGAGTAACAAAAATCTCGACAACAGACTACCTTCGATAATGACAAGGCTACAATCCATTAGAGTAACAAAGATATCGACAACATACTACCTTCCATAATGACAAGGCTAGCATCCATTGGAGTAACAAAAATATCGACAACAAACTACCTTCCATAATGAGCAGGCTACCATCCATTAGAGTAACAAAAATCTCGAATATAGACTACCTTCGATAATGACAAAGCTACCATCCATTAGAGTAACAAAAATCTCGACAACATACAACCTTCCATAATGATAATGCTACCATCCATTGGAGTATCAAATATATCGACAATAGACTACCTTCTATAATGACAAGGCTATCATCCATTGGACTAACAAAAAAATGAACAATAGACTACCTTCCAAAGTGACAAGGCTACCATCCATTGGAGTGACATAAATCACAATGACAGACTACCTTCCATAATGACACCGCTAGCATCCATTGGAGTAAAAAAAATCTCGACAACAGACTACCTTCCATAATGACAAGGCTACCATTCATTGGAATAACAAAAATCTAGACAATAGACTACCTTCCATAATAACAAGGCTACTATCCATTGGAGTAACAAAAACATCGACAACAAAATACGTTCCATAAGGACAAGGCTACAATCCATTGGAATAACAAAAATCTCGAAAACTGACTACCTTCCAGAATGAAAGAGCTACCATCCATTAGAGTAACAAAAATCTCGACAACAGACAACCTTCCATAATGACAACGATACCATCCATTGGAGTAACAAAAATCTCGACAACAAACTACCTTCAATAATACCAAGGATACCATCCATTGTAGTAACAAAAATCTTGAAAATAGACTACCTTCCATAATGACAAGGCTACAATCCATTGGAGTAACAAAAATCTCGACAACAGATAACCTTCCATACTGATAAGGCTACATTCCATTGGAGTAACAAAAATCTCGACAATAGACTACCTTCCATAATGACAAGGCTACCATCCATTGGAGTAACAAAAATATGAACAACAAACTACCTTCCATAATGACAAGGCTACCATCCATTTGAGTGACAGAAATCACAACGACATACTACCTACCATAATGAGAAGGCTACCATCCATTGGAGTAACAAAAATATGAACAACAAACTTCCTTCCATAATGACAAGGCTACCATCCATTGGAGTAACAAAAATCTCGAGAACAGACTACCTTCCATAATGACAAGGCTACCATCCATTGGAGTAACAAAAATCTCGAAAGCAGACTACCTTCCATAATGACAAGACTACCATCCATTGGAGTAACAAAAATCTCGACAACAGACAACTTTCCATAATGATAATGCTACCATCCATTGGAGTAACAAAAATCTCGACAATAGACTACCTTCTATAATGACAAGGCTACGGTCCATTGGAGTAAAAAAAAATATGAACAACAGACTACCTTCCATAGTGACAAGGCTACCATCCATTGGAGTGACAGAAATCACAACGACATACTACCTTCCATAATGACACCGCTAGCATCCATTGGAGTAAAAAAAATCTCGACAACAGACTACCTTCCATAATGACAAGGCTACCATTCATTGGAATAACAAAAATCTAGACAATAGACTACCTTCCATAATAACAAGGCTACTATCCATTGGAGTAACAAAAACATCGACAACAAAATACGTTCCATAATGACAAGGCTACAATCCATTGGAATAACAAAAATCTCGACAACAGAGTACCGTCCATAATGACAACGATACCATCCATTGGAGTAACAAAAATCTCGAAAACAGACTACCTTACTGAATGACAAAGCTACCATCCATTAGAGTAACAAAAATCTCGACAACAAACAACCTTCCATAATGATAATGCTACCATCCATTGGAGTAACAAATATATCGACAATAGACTACCTTCCATAATGACAAGGCTACCATCCATTAGAGTAAAAAAAATATGAACAACAGACTACCTTCCATAGTGACAAGGCTACCATCCATTGGAGTGACAGAAATCACAATGACAGACTACCTTCCATAATGACAAGGCTAGCATTCATTGGAGTAACAAAAATCTTAACAACACACTACCTTCCATAATGACAAGGCTACCATCCATTGGAATAACAAAAATCTCTACAACAGAATACCTTCCATAATGACAAGGCTACCATCCATTGGAGTAACAAAAACATCGACAACAGACCAAGTTCTAAAATGACAAGGCTACCATCAATTGGAGTAACAAAATTCTCGACAACAGACTACCATCCATAATGATAACGCTACCATCCATTGGAGTAACAAAAATCTCGAAAACTGACTACCTTCCAGAATGACAAAGCTACCATCCATTAGAGTAACAAAAATCTCGACAACAGACAACCTTCCATAATGATAATGCTACCATTCATTAGAATAACAAAAATCTAGACAACAAACCACCGTCCATAATAACAAGGATACTATCCATTGGAGCAAACAAAAACATCGACAACAGAATACGTTCCATAATGAAAAGGCTGCAATCCATTGGAATAACAAAAATCTTGACAATAGACAACCATCCATAATGACAACGATACCATCCATTGGAGTAACAAAAATCTCGACAACAAACTACCTTCAATAATACCGAGGATACCATCCATTGCAGTAACAAAAATCTTGAAAATAGACTACCTTCCATAATGACAAGGCTACAATCCATTGGAGTAACAAAAATCTCGACAACAGATAACCTTCCATAATGATAAGGCTACCATCCATTGGAGTAACAAAAATCTCGACAATAGACTACCTTCCATAATGACAAGGCTACCATCCATTGGAGTAACAAAAATATGAACAACAAACTACCTTCCATAATGACAAGGCGACCATCCATTTGAGTGACAGAAATCACAACGACATACTACCTACCATAATGAGAAGGCTACCATCCATTGGAGTAACAAAAATATGAACAACAAACTTCCTTCCATAATGACAAGGCTACCATCCATTGGAGTAACAAAAATCTCGAAAACAGACTACCTTCCATAATGACAAGGCTACCATCCATTGGAGTAACAAAAATCTCGAAAACAGACTACCTTCCATAATGACAAGACTACCATCCATTGGAGTAACAAAAATCTCGACAACAGACAACTTTCCATAATGATAATGCTACCATCCATTGGAGTAACAAAAATCTCGACAATAGACTACCTTCTATAATGACAAGGCTACCATCCATTGGAATAAAAAAAATATGAACAACAGACTACCTTCCATAGTGACAAGGCTACCATCCATTGGAGTGACAGAAATCACAACGACATACTACCTTCCTTAATGACACCGCTAGCATCCATTGGAGTAAAAAAAATCTCGACAACAGACTACCTTCCAAAATGACAAGGCTACCATTCATTGGAATAACAAAAATCTAGACAATAAACTACCTTCTATAATAACAAGGCTACTATCCATTGGAGTAACAAAAACATCGACAATAAAATACGTTCCATAATGACAAGGCTACAATCCATTGGAATAACAAAAATCTCGACAACAGACTACCATCCATAATGACAATGATACCATCCATTGGAGTAACAAAAATCTCGAAAACAGACTACCTTCCAGAATGACAAAGCTACCATCCATTAGAGTAACAAAAATCTCGACAACAGACAACCTTCCATAATGATAATGCTACCATCCATTGGAGTAACAAATATATTGACAATAGACTACCTTCCATAATGACAAGGCTACCATCCATTAGAGTAAAAAAAATATGAACAACAAACTACCTTCCATAGTGACAAGGCTACCATCCATTGGAGTGACAGAAATCACAACGACAGACTACCTTCAATAATGACAAGGCTAGCATTCATTGGAGTAATAAAAATCTTAACAACACACTACCTTCCATAATGACAAGGCTACCATCCATTGGAATAACAAAAATCTCTACAACAGAATACCTTCCATAATGACAAGGCTACCATCCATTGGAGTAACAAAAACGTCGACAACAGACCAAGTTCTAAAATGACAAGGCTACCATCAATTGGAGTAACAAAATTCTCGACAATAGACTACCATCCATAATGATAACGCTACCATCCATTGGAGTAACAAAAATCTCGAAAACTGACTACCTTCCAGAATGACAAAGCTACCATCCATTAGAGTAACAAAAATCTCGACAACAGACAACCTTCCATAATGATAATGCTACCATTCATTAGAATAACAAAAATCTAGACAACATACCACCGTCCATAATAACAAGGATACTATCCATTGGAGCAAACAAAAACATCGACAACAAAATACGTTCCATAATGAAAAGGCTGCAATCCATTGGAATAACAAAAATCTTGACAATAGACAACCATCCATAATGACAACGATACCATCCATTGGAGTAACAAAAATCTCGACAACAAACTACCTTCAATAATACCAAGGATACCATCCATTGCAGTAACAAAAATCTTGAAAATAGACTACCTTCCATAATGACAAGGCTACAATCCATTGGAGTAACAAAAATCTCGACAACAGATAACCTTCCATAATGATAAGGCTACCATCCATTGGAGTAACAAAAATCTCGAAAATATACTACCTTCCATAATGACAAGGCTACCATCCATTGAAGTAACAAAAATATGAACAACAAACTACCTTCCATAATGACAAGGCTACCATCCATTTGAGTGACAGAAATCACAATGACATACTACCTACCATAATGAGAAGGCTACCATCCATTGGAGTAACAAAAATATGAACAACAAACTTCCTTCCATAATGACAAGGCTACCATCCATTGGAGTAACTAAAATCTCGAAAACAGACTACCTTCCATAATGACAAGGCTACCATCCATTGGAGTAACAAAAATCTCGAAAACAGACTACCTTCCATAATGACAAGACTACCATCCATTGGAGTAACAAAAATCTCGACAACAGACAACTTTCCATAATGATAATGCTACCATCCATTGGAGTAACAAAAATCTCGACAATAGACTACCTTCTATAATGACAAGGCTACCATCCATTGGAATAAAAAAAATATGAACAACAGACTACCTTCCATAGTGACAAGGCTACCATCCATTGGAGTGACAGAAATCACAACGACATACTACCTTCCATAATGACACCGCTAGCATCCATTGGAGTAAAAAAAATCTCGACAACAGACTACCTTCCAAAATGACAAGGCTACCATTCATTGGAATAACAAAAATCTAGACAATAAACTACCTTCCATAATAACAAGGCTACTATCCATTGGAGTAACAAAAACATCGACAATAAAATACGTTCCATAATGACAAGGCTACAATCCATTAGAATAACAAAAATCTCGACAACAGACTACCATCCATAATGACAATGATACCATCCATTGGAGTAACAAAAATCTCGAAAACAGACTACCTTCCAGAATGACAAAGCTACCATCCATTAGAGTAACAAAAATCTCGACAACAAACAACCTTCCATAATGATAATGCTACCATCCATTGGAGTAACAAATATATTGAAAATAGACTACCTTCCATAATGACAAGGCTACCATCCATTAGAGTAAAAAAAATATGAACAACAAACTAACTTCCATAGTGACAAGGCTACCATCCATTGGAGTGACAGAAATCACAAAGACTACCATCCATAATGACAAGGCTAGCATCCATTGGAGTAACAAAAATCTTAACAACACATTCCATAATGACAAGGCTACCATCCATTGGAATAACAAAAATCTCGACAACAGACTACCTTCCATAATGACAAGGCTACCATCCATTGAAGTAACAAAAACATCGACAACAGACCAAGTTCTAAAATGACAAGACTACCATCAATTGGAGTAACAAAATTCTCGACAAAAGACTACCATCCATAATGACAACGCTACCATCCATTGGATTAACAAAAATCTCGACAACAGACTACCTTCCATAATGACAAGGCTACAATCCATTGGAGTAACAAAGATATCGACAACATAATACCTTCCATAATAACAAGGCTACCATCCATTGTAGTAATAAAAATCTCAAAAACAGACTACCTTTCAGAATGACAAAGCTACCATCCATTGGAGTAACAAAAATCTCGACAACAGACAACCTTCCATAATGATAATGCTACCATCCATTGGAGTAACAAATATATCGACAATAGACTACCTTCCATAATGACAAGGCTACCATCCATTGGAGTAAAAAAAATATGAACAATAGACTACCTTCCATAGTGACAAGGCTACCATCCATTGGAGTGACAGAAATCACAACGACAAACTACCTTCCATAATGACAAGGCTAGCATCCATTGGAGTAACAAAAATCTTAACAACACACTACCTTCTATAATGACAAGGCTACCATCCATTGGAATAACAAAAATCTCGACAACAGACTACCTTCCATAATGACAAGGCTACCATCGATTGGAGTAACAAAAACATCGACAACAGACCAAGTTCCAAAATGACAAGGCTACCATCCATTGGAGTAACAAAAATCTAGACACAGACTAGCTTCCATAATGACAAGTCTACAATCCATTGGAGTAACAAAGATATCGACAACATACTACCTTCAATAATAATAAGGCTACCATCCATTGTAGTAATAAAAATCTTGAAAATAGACTACCTTCCATAATGACAAGGATACAATCCATTGGAGTAACAAAAATCTCGACATCAGACAACCTTCCATAATGATAAGGCTACCATCCATTGGAGTAATAACAATCTCGACAATAGACTACCTTCCATAATGACAAGGCTACCATCCATTGGAGTAACAAAAATATGAACAACAAACTACCTTCCATAATGACAAAACTACCATCCATTTGAGTGACAGAAATCACAATGACATACTACCTACCATAATGAGAAGGCTACCATCCATTGGAGTAACAAAAATATGAAAAACAAACTTCCTTCAATAATAACAAGGCTACCATCCATTGGAGTAACAAAAATCTCGAAAATAGACTACCATCCATAATGATAAGCCTACCATCCTTTGGAGTAACAAAAATCTCAAAAATAGACTACCTTCCATAATGACAAGACTACCATCCATTGGAGTAACAAAAATCTCGACAACAGACAACTTTCCATAATGATAATGCTACCATCCATTGGAGTAACAAAAATCTCGACAATAGACTACCTTCTATAATGAGAAGGCTACCATCCATTGGAGTAACAAAAATATGAACAACAGACTACCTTCCATAGTGACAAGGCTACCATCCATTGGAGTGACAAAAATCACAACGACATACTACCTTCCATAATGACACCGCTAGCATCCATTAGAGTAACAAAAATCTCGACAACAGACTACCTTCCATAATGACAAGGATACCATTCATTGGAATAACAAAAATCTAGACAATAAACTACCTTCCATAATAACAAGGCTACTATCCATTGGAGTAACAAAAACATCGACAATAAAATACATTCCATAATGACAAGGCTACAATCCATTGGAATAACAAAAATCTCGACAACAGACTACCATCCATAATGACAATGATACCATCCATTGGAGTAACAAAAATCTCGAAGACAGACTACCTTCCAGAATGACAAATCTACCATCCATTAGAGTAACAAAAATCTCGACAACAGACAACCTTCCATAATGATAATGCTACCATCCATTGGAGTAACAAATATATTGACAATAGACTACCTTCCATAATGACAAGGCTACCATCCATTAGAGTAAAAAAAATATGAACAACAGACTACCTTCCAAAGTGACAAGGCTACCATCCATTGGAGTGACAGAAATCACAACGACAGACTACCTTCCATAATGACAAGGCTAGCATTCATTGGAGTAACAAAAATCTTAACAACACACTACCTTCCATAATGACAAGGCTACCATCCATTGGAATAACAAAAATCTTGACAACAGAATACCTTCCATAATGACAAGGCTACCATCCATTGGAGTAACAAAAACATCGACAACAGACCAAGTTCTAAAATGACAAGGCTACCATCAATTGGAGTAACAAAATTCTCGACAACAGACTACCATCCATAATGACAACGCTACCATCCATTGGAGTAACAAAAATCTCGAAAACTGACTACCTTCTAGAATGACAAAGCTACCATCCATTAGAGTAACAAAAATCTCGACAACAGACAACCTTCCATAATGATAATGCTACCATTCATTAGAATTACAAAAATCTAGACAACAAACCACCGTCCATAATAACAAGGATACTATCCATTGGAGCAAACAAAAACATCGACAACAGAATACGTTCCATAATGAAAAGGCTACAATCCATTGGAATAACAAAAATCTCGACAATAGACAACCATCCATAATGACAACGATACCATCCATTGGAGTAACAAAAATCTCGACAACAAACTACCTTAATTAATACCAAAGATACCATCCATTGCAGTAACAAAAATCTTGAAAATAAACTACCTTCTATAATGACAAGGCTACAATCCATTGGAGTAACAAAAATCTCGACAACAGATAACCTTCCATAATGATAAGGCTACCATCCATTGGAGTAACAAAAATCTCGACAATATACTACCTTCCATAATGACAAGGCTACCATCCATTGGAGTAACAAAAATATGAACAACAAACTACCTTCCATAATGACAAGGCTACCATCCATTTGAGTGACAGAAATCACAACGACATACTACCTACCATAATGAGAAGGCTACCATCCATTGGAGTGACAGAAATCACAACGACAGACTACCATCCATAATGACAAGGCTAGCATCCATTGGAGTAACAAAAATCTTAACAACACACTACCTTCCATAATGACAAGGCTACCATCCATTGGAATAACAAAATTCTCGACAACAGACTACCTTCCATAATGACAAGGCTACCATCCATTGGAGTAACAAAAACATTGACAACAGACCAAGTTCCAAAATGACAAGGCTACCATCCATTGGAGTAACAAAAACATCGACAACAGAATACGTTTCTTAATGAAAAGGCTACAATCCATTGGAATAACAAAAATCTCGACAATAGACAACCATCCATAATGACAAAGATACCATCCATTGGAGTAACAAAAATCTCGACAACAAACTACCTTCCATAATACCAAGGCTACCATCCATTGTAGTAACAAAAATCTTGAAAATAGACTACCTTCCATAATGACAAGGCTACAATTCATTGGAGTAACAAAAATCTCGACAACAGACAACCTTCCATAATGATAAGGCTACCATCCATTGGAGTAACAAAAATCTCGACAACAAACTACCTTCCATAATGACAAGACAACCATCCATTGGAGTAACAAAAAACTAGCTTCCATAATGACAAGGCTACCATTCATTTGAGTGAAAGAAATCACAAAGACATACTACCTACCATAATGAGAAGGCTAACATCCATTGGAGTAACAAAAATATGAACAACAAACTTCCTTCCATAATGACAAGGCTACCATCCATTGGAGTAACAAAAATCTCGAAAACAGACTACCTTCCATAATGACAAGGCTGCCATCCATTGGAGTAACAAAAATCTCGAAAACAGACTACCTTCCATAATGACAAGACTACCATCCATTGGAGTAACAAAAATCTGGACAACAGACAACCTTCCATAATGATAATGCTACCATCCATTGGAGTAAAAAAAATCTCGACAATAGACTACCTTCTATAATGACAAGGCTACCATCCATTGGAGTAACAAAAATATGAACAAAAGACTACCTTCCATAGTGACAAGGCTACCATCCATTGGAGTGACAGAAATAACAATGACATACTACCTTCCATAATGACACCGCTAGCATCCATTGGAGTAACAAAAATCTCGACAACAGACTACCTTCCATAATGACAAGGCTGCCATTCATTGGAATAACAAAAATCGAGACAATAGACTACCTTCCATAATAACAAGGCTACTATCCATTGGAGTAACAAAAACATCGACAACAAAATACGTTCCATAATAACAAGGCTACAATCCATTGGAATAACAAAAATCTCGACAATAGACTACCATCCATAATGACAATGATACCATCCATTGGAGTAATATAAATCTCGACAATAAACTACCTTCCATAATGCCAAGGCTACCACCCATTGTAGTAACAAAAATCTCGAAAACAGACTACCTTCCATAATGACAAAGCTACCATCCATTGGAGTAACAAAAATCTCGACAACAAACAACCTTCCATAATGATAATGCTACCATCCATTGGAGTAACAAATATATCGACAATAGACTACCTTCCATAATGACAAGGCTACCATCCATTGGAGTAAAAAAAATATGAACAACAGACTACCTTCCATAGTGACAAGGCTACCATCCATTGGAGTGACAGAAATCACAACGACAGACTACCTTCCATAATTACAAGGCTAGCATCCATTGGAGTAACAAAAATCTTAACAACACACTACCTTCCATAATGACAAGTCTACCATCCATTGGAATAACAAAAATCTCGACAATAGACTACCTTCCAGAATGACAAGGCTACCATCCATTGGAGTAACAAAAACATCGACAACAGACCAAGTTCCAAAATGACAAGGCTACCATCCATTGGAGTAACAAAATTCTCGACAGCAGACTACCATCAATAATGACAACGATACCATCCATTGGAGTAACAAAAATCTCGACAACAGATTACCTTCCATAATGACAAGGCTACAATCCATTGGAGTAACAAAGATATCGACAACATACTACCTTCCATAATAACAAGGCTACCATCCATTGTAGTAACAAAAATCTTTAAAATAGACTACCTTCCATAATGACAAGGCTACAATCCATTGGAGTAACAAAAATCTCGACAATAGACAACCTTCCATAATGATAAGGCTACCATCCATTGGAGTAAAAAAACTCTCGAGAATAGACTACATTCCATAATAACAAGGCTACCATCAATTGGAGCAACAAAAATATAAACAACAAACTACCTTCCATAATGACAAGGCTACCATCCATTTGAGTGACATAAATCACAACGACATAATACCTACCATAATGAGAAGGCTACCATCCATTGGAGTAACAAAAATACGAACAACAAACTTCCTTCCATAATGACAAGGCTACCATCCATTGGAGTAACAAAAATCTCGAAAATAGACTACCTTCCACAATGACAAGGCTACCATCCACTAGAGTAACAAAAATCTTGAAAACAGACTACCTCCCATAATGACAAGACTACCATCCATTGGAGTAACAAAAATCTCGACAACAGACAACCTTCCATAATGATAATGCTACGATCCATTGGAGTAACAAAAATCTCGACAATAGACTACCTTCTATAATGACAAGGCTACCATCCATTGGAGTAACAAAAATATGAAGAACAGACTACCTTCCATAGTGACAAGGCTACCATCCATTGGAGTGACAAAAATCACAACGACATACTACCTTCCATAGTGACACCGCTAGCATCCATTGGAGTAACAAAAATCTCGACAACAGACTACCTTCCATAATGACAAGGCTACCATTCATTGGAATAACAAAAATATAGACAATAGACAAACTTCCATAATAACAAAGCTACTATCCATTGGAGTAACAAAAACATCGACAACAAAATACGTTCCATAATGACAAGGCTACAATCCATTGGAATAAGAAAAATCTCGACAACAGACTATCATCCATAATGACAACGATACCATCCATTAGAGTAACAAAAATCTCGACAACAAACTACCTTCCAGAATGACAAAGCTACCATCCATTAGAGTAACAAAAATCTCGACAACAGACAACCTTCCATAATGATAATGCTACCATCCATTGGAGTAACAAATATATTGACAATAGACTACCTTCCATAATGACAAGGCTACCATCCATTAGAGTAAAAAACATATGAACAACAGACTAACTTCCATAGTGACAAGGCTACCATCCATTGGAGTGACAGAAATCACAACGACAGACTGCCTTCCATAATGACAAGGCTACCATCCATTGGAATAACAAAAATCTCGACAACAGACTACCTTCCATAATGACAAGGCTACCATCCAATGAAGTAACAAAAACATCGACAACAGACCAAGTTCTAAAATGACAAGACTACCATCAATTTGAGTAACAAAATTCTCGACAAAAGACTACCATCCATAATGACAACGCTACCATCCATTGGAGTAACAAAAATCTCGACAACAGACTACCTTCCATAATGACAAGGCTACAATCCATTGGAGTAACAAAGATATCGACAACATAATACCTTCCATAATAACAAGGATACCCTCCATTGTAGTAATAAAAATCGCAAAAACAGACTACCTTTCAGAATGACAAAGCTACCATCCATTGGAGTAACAAAAATCTCGACAACAGACAACCTTCCATAATGATAATGCTACCATCCATTGGAGTAACAAATATATCGACAATAGACTAGTTTCCATAATGACAAGGCTACCATCCATTGGAGTAAAAAAAATATGAACAACAGACTACCTTCCATAGTGACAAGGCTACCATCCATTGGAGTGACAGAAATCACAACGACAGACTACCTTCCATAATGACAAGGCTAGCATCCATTGGAGTAACAAAAATCTTAACAACACACTACCTTCCATAATAACAAGGCTACCATCCATTGGAGTAACAAAAACATCGACAATAGACCAAGTTCCAAAATGACAAGGCTACCATCCATTGGAGTAACAAAAATCTCGAAAACAGACTACCTTCCAGAATGACAAAGCTACCATCCATTGGAGTAACAAAAATCTCGACAACAGACAACCCTCCATAATGATAATGCTACCATCCATTGGAGTAACAAATATATCGATAATAGACTACCTTCCATAATGACAAGGCTACCATCCATTGGAGTAAAAAAAACATGAACAACAGACTACCTTCCATAGTGACAAGGCTACAATCCATTGGAGTGACAGAAATCACAACGACAGACTACCTTCCATAATTACAAGGCTAGCATCCATTGGAATAACAAAAATCTCGACAACAGACTACCTTCCATAATGACAAGGCTACCATCCATTGGAGTAACAAAAACATCGACAACAGACCAAGTTCCAAAATGACAAGGCTACCATCCATTGGAGTAACAAAAACATCGACAACAGAATACGTTCCATAATGAAAAGGCTACAATCCATTGGAATAACAAAAATCTCGACAATAGACAACCATCCATAATGACAAAGATACCATCCATTGGAGTAACAAAAATCTCGACAACAAACTACCTTCCATAATACCAAGGCTACCATCCATTGTAGTAACAAAAATCTTGAAAATAGACTACCTTCCATAATGACAAGGCTACAATCCATTGGAGTAACAAAAATCTCGACAACAGACAACCTTCCATAATGATAAGGCTACCATCCATTGGAGTAACAAAAATCTCGACAACAAATTACCTTCCATAATGACAAGACTACCATCCATTGGAGTAACAAAAAACTAGCTTCCATAATGACAAGGCTACCATTCATTTGAGTGACAGAAATCACAACGACATACTACCTACCATAATGAGAAGGCTAACATCCATTGGAGTAACAAAAATATGAACAACAAACTTCCTTCCATAATGACAAGGCTACCATCCATTGGAGTAACAAAAATCTCGAAAACAGACTACCTTCCATAATGACAAGGCTACCATCCATTGGAGTAACAAAAATCTCGAAAACATACTACCTTCCATAATGACAAGGCTACAATCCATTGGAGTAACAAAAATCTCGACAACAGACTACCTTGCATAATGACAAGGCTACCATTCATCGGAATAACAAAAATCTAGACAATATACTACCTTCCATAATAACAAGGCTACTATCCATTGGAGTAACAAAAACATAGACAACAAAATACGTTCCATAATGACAAGGCTACAATCCATTGGAAGAACAAAAATCTCGACAACAGACTACCATCCATAATGACAATGATACCAACCATTAGAGTAACAAAATTCTCGACAACAAACTACCTTCCATAATGCCAAGGCTACCATCCATTGTAGTAATAAAAATCTTAAAAATAGACTACCTTCCAGAATGACAAAGCTACCATCCATTGGAGTAACAAAAATCTCGACAACAGACAACCTCCCATAATGATAATGCTACCATCCATTGGAGTAACAAATATATCGACAATAGACTACCTTCCATAATGACAAGGATACCATCCATTGGTGTAAAAAAAATATGAACAACAGACTACCTTCCATATTGACAAGGCTACCATCCATTGGAGTGACAGAAATCACAACGACAGACTACCTTCCATAATGACAAGGCTAGCATCCATTGGAGTAACAAAAATCTTAACAACACACTACCTTCCATAATAACAAGGCTACCATCCATAAAAATAACAAAAATCTCGACAACAGACTACCTTCCATAATGACAAGGCTATAATCCATTTGAGTAACAAAGATATCGACAACATACTACCTTCCATAATAACAAGGCTACCATCCATGTTAGTAACAAAAATCTTGAAAATAGACTACCTTCCATAATGACAAGGCTACAATCCGTTGGAGTAACAAAAATCTCGACAACAGACAACCTTCCATAATGATAAGGCTACCATCCATTGGAGTAACAAAAATATCGACAATAGACTACCTTCCATAATGACAAGGCTACCATCCATTGGAGTAACAAAAATATGAACAACAAACTTCCTTCCATAATGACAAGGCTACCATCCATTGGAGTAACAAAAATCTCGAAAACAGACTACCTTCCATAATGACAAGGCTATCATCCATTGGAGTAACAAAAATCTCGAAAACAGACTACCTTCCATAATGACAAGACTACCATCCATTGGAGTAACAAAAATCTTGACAACAGACAACCTTCCATAATGATAATGCTACCATCCATTGGAGTAACAAAAATCTCGACAATAGACTACCTTCTATAATGACAAGGCTACCATCCTTTGGAGTAACAAAAATATAAACAACAAACTACCTTCCATAGTGACAAGGCTACCGTCCATTGGAGTGACAGAAATCACAACGACATACTACCTTCCATAATGACACCGCTAGCATCCATTGGAGTAACAAAAATCTAGACAACAGACTACCTTCCATAATGACAAGGCTACGATTCATTGGAATAACAAAAATCTAGACAATATACTACCTTCCATAATAAGAAGGCTACTATCCATTGGAGTAACAAAAACATAGACAACAAAATACGTTCCATAATGACAAGGCTACAATCCATTGGAAGAACAAAAATCTCGACAACAGACTACCATCCATAATGAAAACGATACCAACCATTGGAGTAACAAAATTCTCGACAACAAACTACCTTCCATAATGCCAAGGCTACCATCCATTGTAGTATTAAAAATCTCGAAAATAGACTACCTTCCAGAATAACAAAGCTAACATCCATTGGAGTAACAAAAATATGAACAACAGACTACCTTCCATAGTGACAAGGCTACCATCCATTGGAGTGACAGAAATCACAACGACAGACTACCTTCCATAATGACAAGGCTAGCATCCATTGGAGTAACAAAAATCTTAACAACACACTACCTTCCATAATAACAAGGCTACCATCCATAGGAATAACAAAAATCTCGACAATAAACTACCTTCCATAATGACAAGGCTACCATCCATTGGAGTAACAAAAACATCGACAACAGACCAAGTTCCAAAATGACAAGGCTACCATCCATTGGAGTAACAAAATTCTTGACTACAGACTACCATCCATAATGACAACGATACCATCCATTGGAGTAACAAAAATCTCGACAACAGACTACCTTCCATAATGACAAGGCTACCATTCATTGGAATAACAAAAATCTAGACAACAGACTATCTTCCATAATAACAAGGCTACTATCCATTGGAGTAACAAAAACATCGACAACAGAATACGTTCCATAATGAGAAGGCTAGAATCCATTGGAATAACAAAAATATCAACAACTGACTACCATCTATAATGACAATGATACCATCCATTGGAGTAACAAAAATCTCGACAACAGACTACCTTCCTTAATGCCAAGGCTACCATCCATTGTAGTAACAAAAATCTCGAAAACAGACTACCTTCCAGAATAACAAGGCTACAATCCATTGGAATAACAAAAATCTCGACAACTGACTACCATCCATAATGATAATGCTACCATCCATTGGAGTAACAAATATATCGACAACGAACTACCTTCCATAATGACAAGGCTATCATCCAATGGAGTAACAAAAATATGAACAACAAACTACCTTCATAGTGACAAGGTTACCATCCATTGGAGTGATAGAAATCACAACGACAGACTACCTTCCATAATGACAAGGCTACCATCCATTGGAATAACAAAAATCTCGACAAGAAACTACCTTCCATAATGAGAAGGCTACCATCCATTGGAGTAACAAAAATATGAACATACATTCCATAGTGACAAGGCTACCATCCATTGGACTAACAAAAATCTAGAAAACATACTACCTTCCATAATGACAAGGCTACCATCCATTGGAGTAACGAAAATCTCGATAACAGACAACCTTCCATAATGATAATGCTACCATCCATTGGAGTAACAAAAATCTGAACAACAAACTACGTTCCGTATTGACAAGGCTACCATCCATTGGAGTGATAGAAATCACAACGACAGACTACCTTCCATAATGACAAGGCTACCATCCATTGGAGTAACAAAAGTATCGACAACAGACTACCTTCCATAATGATAATGCTACCATCCATTGGAGAAACAAAAATCTCTACAACAGACTACCTTCCATAATGACAAGGATACGATGCATTGGAGTAACAAAACTATCTACAATAGACTTTGTTCCATAATGACAAGGCAACCATCCATTGTAGTAACCAAAATCTCGACAATAGTCTACCTTCAATAATGACAAGGCTACCGTCCATTAGAGTGACAAAAATATGAACAACATACTACCTTCCATAGTGACAAGGCTACCATCCATTGGAGTGACATAAATCACAACGACAGACTACCTTCCATAATGACAAGCCTAGCATCCATTGGAGTAACAAAAATCTCGACAACAGACTACCTTCCATAATTACAAGGCTACAATCCATTAGAGTAACAAAGATATCGACAACATACTACCTTCCATAATGACAAGCCTAACATCCATTGGAGTATCAAAACTAATGACAACAAACTACCTTCCATAATGACAAGGATACCTTCCATTAGAGTAACAAAAATCTCGAATACAGACTACCTTCGATAATGACAAATCTACCATCCATTAGAGTAACAAAAATCTCGACAATAGACAACCTTCCATAATGACAGGGCTACCATCCATTGGAGTAAAAAAATCTCGACAATGGACTACCTTCCATAATGACAAGTCTATCATCCATTGGAGTAACGAAAATATGAACAACAGACTACCTTCCATAGTGACAAGGCTAGCATCCATTGGAGTAACAAAAATCTTAACAACACACTACCTTCCATAATAACAAGGCTACCATCCATTGGAGTAACAAAAACATCGACAACAGACCAAGTTCCAAAATGACAAGGCTACCATCCATTGGAGTAACAAAAATCTCGAAAACAGACTACCTTCCAGAATGACAAAGCTACCATCCATTGGAGTAACAAAAATCTCGACAACAGACAACCCTCCATAATGATAATGCTACCATCCATTGGAGTAACAAATATATCGATAATAGACTACCTTCCATAATGACAAGGCTACCATCCATTGGAGTAAAAAAAACATGAACAACAGACTACCTTCCATAGTGACAAGGCTACAATCCATTGGAGTGACAGAAATCACAACGACAGACTACCTTCCATAATTACAAGGCTACCATCCATTGGAGTAACAAAAACATCGACAACAGACCAAGTTCCAAAATGACAAGGCTACCATCCATTGGAGTAACAAAAACATCGACAATAGAATACGTTCCATAATGAAAAGGCTACAATCCATTGGAATAACAAAAATCTCGACAATAGACAACCATCCATAATGACAAAGATACCATCCATTGGAGTAACAAAAATCTCGATAACAAACTACCTTCCATAATACCAAGGCTACCATCCATTGTAGTAACAAAAATCTTGAAAATAGACTACCTTCCATAATGACAAGGCTACAATCCATTGGAGTAACAAAACTCTCGACAACACACAACCTTCCATAATGATAAGGCTACCATCCATTGGAGTAACAAAAATCTCGACAACAAACTACCTTCCATAATGACAAGACTACCATCCATTGGAGTAACAAAAAACTAGCTTCCATAATGACAAGGCTACCATTCATTTGAGTGACAGAAATCACAACGACATACTACCTACCATAATGAGAAGGCTAACATCCATCGGAGTAACAAAAATATGAACAACAAACTTCCTTCCATAATGACAAGGCTACCATCCATTGGAGTAACAAAAATCTCGAAAACAGACTACCTTCCATAATGACAAGGCTACCATCCATTGGAGTAACAAAAATCTCGAAAACATACTACCTTCCATAATGACAAGGCTACAATCCATTGGAGTAACAAAAATCTCGACAACAGACTACCTTCCATAATGACAAGGCTACCATTCATCGGAATAACAAAAATCTAGACAATATACTACCTTCCATAATAACAAGGCTACTATCCATTGGAGTAACAAAAACATAGACAACAAAATACGTTCCATAATGACAAGGCTACAATCCATTGGAAGAACAAAAATCTCGACAACAGACTACCAACCATAATGACAATGATACCAACCATTGGAGTAACAAAATTCTCGACAACAAACTACCTTCCATAATGCCAAGGCTACCATCCATTGTAGTAATAAAAATATTAAAAATAGACTACCTTCCAGAATGACAAAGCTACCATCCATTGGAGTAACAAAAATCTCGACAACAGACAACCTTCCATAATGATAATGCTACCATCCATTGGAGTAACAAATATATCGACAATAGACTACCTTCCATAATGACAAGGATACCATCCATTGGAGTAAAAACAATATGAACAACAGACTACCTTCCATAGTGACAAGGCTACCATCCATTGGAGTGACAGAAATCACAACGACAGACTACCTTCCATAATGACAAGGCTAGCATCCATTGGAGTAACAAAAATCTTACAACACACTACCTTCCATAACAACAAGGCTACCATCCATAGGAATAACAAAAATCTCGACAACAGACTACCTTCCATAATGACAAGGCTATAATCCATTGGAGTAACAAAGATATCGACAACATACTACCTTCCATAATAACAAGGCTACCATCCATGGTAGTAACAAAAATCTTGAAAATAGACTACCTTCCATAATGACAAGGCTACAATCCGTTGGAGTAACAAAAATCTCGACAACAGACAACCTTCCATAATGATAAGGCTACCATCCATTGGAGTAACAAAAATATCGACAATAGACTACCTTCCATAATGACAAGGCTACCATCCATTGGAGTAACAAAAATATGAACAACAAACTAGCTTCTATAATGGCAAGGCTACCATCCATTTAAGTGACAAAAATCACAACGACATACTACCTACCATAATGAGAAGGCTACCATCCATTGGAGTAACAAAAATATGAACAACAAACTTCCTTCCATAATGACAAGGCTACCATCCATTGGAGTAACAAAAATCTCGAAAACAGACTACCTTCCATAATGACAAGGCTATCATCCATTGGAGTAACAAAAATCTCGAAAACAGACTACCTTCCATAATGACAAGACTACCATCCATTGGAGTAACAAAAATCTCGACAACAGACAACCTTCCATAATGATAATGCTACCATCCATTGGAGTAACAAAAATCTCGACAATAGACTACCTTCTATAATGACAAGGCTACCATCCTTTGGAGTAACAAAAATATAAACAACAGACTACCTTCCATAGTGACAAGGCTACCGTCCATTGGAGTGACAGAAATCACAACGACATACTACCTTCCATAATGACACCGCTAGCATCTATTGGAGTAACAAAAATCTAGACAACAGACTACCTTCCATAATGACAAGGCTACCATTCATTGGAATAACAAAAATCTAGACAATATACTACCTTCCATAATAACAAGGCTACTATCCATTGGAGTAACAAAAACATAGACAACAAAATATGTTCCATAATGACAAGGCTACATTCCATTGGAAGAACAAAAATCTCGACAACAGACTACCATCCATAATGAAAACGATACCAACCATTGGAGTAACAAAATTCTCGACAACAAACTACCTTCCATAATGCCAAGGCTACCATCCATTGTAGTAATAAAAATCTCGAAAACAGACTACCTTCCAGAATGACAAAGCTAACATCCATTGGAGTAACAAAAATATGAACAACAGACTACCTTCCATAGTGACAAGGCTACCATCCATTGGAGTGACAGAAATCACAACGACAGACTACCTTCCATAATGACAAGGCTAGCATCCATTGGAGTAACAAAAATCTTAACAACACACTACCTTCCATAATAACAAGGCTACCATCCATAGGAATAACAAAAATCTCGACAACAAACTACCTTCCATAATGACATGGCTACCATCCATTGGAGTAACAAAAACATCGACAACAGACCAAGTTCCAAAATGACAAGGCTACCATCCATTGGAGTAACAAAATTCTCGACAACAGACTACCATCAATAATGACAACGATACCATCCATTAGAGTAACAAAAATCTCGACAACAGACTACCTTCCATAATGACAAGGCTACCATTCATTGGAATAACAAAAATCTAGACAACAGACTATCTTCCATAATAACAAGGCTACTATCCATTGGAGTAACAAAAACATCGACAACAGAATACGTTCCATAATGAGAAGGCTACAATCCATTGGAATAACAAAAATATCAACAACTGACTACCATCTATAATGACAATGATACCATCCATTGGAGTAACAAAAATCTCGACAACAGACTACCTTCCTTAACGCCAAGGCTACCATCCATTGTAGTAACAAAAATCTCGAAAATAGACTACCTTCCAGAATAATAAGGCTACAATCCATTGGAATAACAAAAATCTCGTGAACTGACTACCATCCATAATGATAATGCTACCATCCATTGGAGTAACAAATATATCGACAACGAACTACCTTCCATAATGACAAGGCTATCATCCAATGGAGTAACAAAAATATGAACAACAGACTACCTTCCATAGTGACAAGGTTACCATCCATTGGAGTGATAGAAATCACAACGACAGACTACCTTCCATAATGACAAGGCTACCATCCATTGGAATAACAAAAATCTCGACAACAAACTACCTTCCATAATGAGAAGGCTACCATCCATTGGAGTAACAAAAATATGAACATACATTCCATAGTGACAAGGCTACCATCCATTGGACTAACAAAAATCTAGAAAACATACTACCTTCCATAATGACAAGGCTACCATCCATTGGAGTAACAAAAATCTCGATAACAGACAACCTTCCATAATGATAATGCTACCATCCATTGGAGTATCAAAAATCTGAACAACAAACTACGTTCCGTATTGACAAGGCTACCATCCATTGGAGTGATAGAAATCACAACGACAGACTACCTTCCATAATGACAAGGCTACCATCCATTGGAGTAACAAAAATATCGACAACAGACTACCTTCCATAATGATAATGCTACCATCCATTGGAGAAACAAAAATCTCTACAACAGACTACCTTCCATAATGACAAGGCTACGATGCATTGGAGTAACAAAAATATCTACAATAGACTTTGTTCCATAATGACAAGGCAACCATCCATTGTAGTAACCAAAATCTCGACAATAGTCTACCTTCCATAATGACAAGGCTACCGTCCATTAGAGTAACGAAAATATGAACAACATACTACCTTCCATAGTGACAAGGCTACCATCCATTGGAGTGACATAAATCACAACGACAGACTACCTTCCATAATGACAAGCCTAGCATCCATTGGAGTAACAAAAATCTCGACAACAGACTACCTTCCATAATTACAAGGCTACAATCCATTAGAGTAACAAAGATATCGACAACATACTACCTTCCATAATGACAAGCCTAGAATCCATTGGAGTTTCAAAACTAATGACAACAAACTACCTTCCATAATGACAAGGATACCTTCCATTAGAGTAACAAAAATCACGAATACAGACTACCTTCGATAATGACAAATCTACCATCCATTAGAGTAACAAAAATCTCGACAATAGACAACCTTCCATAATGACAGGGCTACCATCCATTGGAGTAAAAAAATCTCGACAATAGACTACCTTCCATAATGACAAGTCTATCATCCATTGGAGTAACGAAAATATGAACAACAGACTACCTTCCATAGTGACAAGGCTACCATCCCTTAGAGTGACATAAATAACAACGACAAACTACCTTCCGTAATGACAAGGCTAGCATCCATTGGAGTAACAAAAATCTCGACAACAAACTACCTTCCATAATGGCAAGGCTACCATCCATTGAAGTAACAAAAATCTGGACAACAGACTACCTTCCATAATGACAAGGCTATCATCCATTGGAGTAACAAAAAAATGAACAAAAGACTATCTTCCATAGTGACAAGGCTACCATCCATTGGAGTGACATAAATCAAACCGACATACAACCTTCCATAATGACAAGGCTAGCATCCATTGGAGTAACAAAAATCTAGACAATAGACTACCGTTAATAATAACAAGGCTACTATTCATTGGAGTAACAAAAATCACAACGAAATACTACCTTCCATAATGACAAGGCTAGCATCCATTGGAGTAACAAAAAACTCGACAACAGACTACCTTCCATAATGACAAGGCTACTATTCATTAGAATAACAAAAATCTAGACAACAGACTACCTTCCATAATAACAAGGCTACTATCCATTGGAGTAACAAAAACATCGACAACAGAATACATTCCATAATGACAAGTCTACAATCCATTGGAATAACAAAAATCTCGACAACAAACTACCATTCATAATGACAATGATACCATCCATTGGAGTAACAAAAATCTCGACAAAAGACTACCTTCCTTAATGCCAAGGCTACCATCCATTGTAGAAACAAAAATCTCGAAAACAGACTACCTTCCAGAATGACAAGGCTACCATCCATTGGAGTAACAAAAATCTCGATAATAGACAACCTTCCATAATGATAATGCTACCATCCATTGGAGTAACAAATATATCGACAATAGACTACCTTCCATAATGACAAGGCTACCATCCATTGGAGTAACAAAAATATGAACAACAGACTACCTTCCATAGTGACAAGGCTACCATCCATTGGAGTGACAAAAATCACAACGACAGACTACCTTCCATAATGACAAGGCTACCATCCATTGGAATAACAAAAATCTCGACAACAAACTACCTTCCATAATGACAAGGCTACCATCCATTGGAGTAACAATAAGATGAACATACCTTCCATAGTGACAAGGCTACCATCCATTGGAGTAACAAAAATCTCGATAACAGACAACCTTCCATAATGATAACGCTACCATCCATTGGAGTAACAAAAATCTGAACAACAAACTATGTTCCATAGTGACAAGGCTACCATCCATTGGAGTGACAGAAATCACAACGACAGACTACCTTCCATAATGACAAGGCTACCATCCATTGGACACTACAAAAAAAACAATTTTTGGCAGCACATCTACGAAATCGCTTTTAAGAGAAAGCGCTTTCGTAGCCTTTAAAAAAAATTCGCTTAAAAAAAGCACTTTTATAGGGTTTCCTACGAAAGCGTTTTTCAGAAAGCGCTTTCATAGGTATTTGAAATATCTAACCTACGAAAGCGCTTTTGAAAAGCGCTCTTATAGGTGGCCCTATAAAAGCGCTTTTTATAAGCGATCTGAAAGGGGGACCTACGAAAGCGCTTTATAAAGCGCTCTTATATGGGGGGCATATGAAAGCGCTTTTTACCTCAGAAGCGCTCTCATATGGGGGGCATACGAAAGCGCTTTTTAAAGCGCTTTCGTAGGTTTTTTTATAATTAAATTAAAAATCCCTAAATCTGATATTTGCCCTCACTTGGTAAGTTCGTTCATTCTGTCTTCTTCATTTCTTCGTCTTCTTCATTTCTTCCGTCTTCGTCGTCGCCGCCGTTCGTTCCGTCTTCTTCAGTCGTCGCCGCCATTCGTTCCGTCTTCTCCATCTTGGTAAGTTTATTCTTCTTCCATTATCTTCTTCCATTATCTGTTCCATTATTTGTTCATCTTATACAAAAACCTACATCTTGAACAAGCTTAACCTACATTTTTGTTAAAGGCTGTTGAAGTTTTATCATGAATATTTATTTTCTGTGTTTTGAGTATAATGCCATAATTTACTTGTTTTGAATTCTGAAAGTGCTGGTGTATTCTGAAAGTGCTGGTTTGTATAAATGGATGTGATACAACATATGCATGAGTAGTTTTAGTTTGGTCGGTTAAAACCGTGCTGGTGTATTTTCTTCTATTGGAGATTGAAATCAATTTTGTTCAACTTAAAACTTAGAAACATTTGTTTATAAGGTGATGATGATAATTAGGAATGAAATTATGTTGGATGTTCATGAGTTAGGTTAAACTTTGGATTGTTGAATTGAACAAAGTTTTAATTTCATGAGTAAATTTGACATTGAATTGAATATTGGGGTGTGATTCTTGAAGTTGACTTGTTAAACAATTATATGATTCTTGAATTGTGTTGAACTTTGTTCTTGAAAATTCATGATATATTTGAATTATTGAATATGCATAAGTCTTGATTTCTTGAACAGTGTAAAAAGGATGAAAAGAGGAATAGGTTGATTGATGAGTATCTTTGTTTTAGAACAAGAGTCTAGAGTATAAATGTTAGATTCATGTTAGTTCATGGCTGTTGGTATCAAATCATGGTGAATTGGTGAATTTGATGTTGAATCCGGATAAATTTTATTGATAACTTTTGGATGTCGAATTATACCGGAACTCTTGAATACCTTGTCAATTGAACTTTAAAATTGTTTGATGCCTATTCTTGCATTTTGTTACGTTTGTGGATTAATGCGATTGAGTTACATCGTTTTTGTTGAGGTTTTTCAAGCCACTCTTTATTGAGGTATAAGGTTGTCCGGTATTAGAAGACCATGAAAATTGTTCAATTAATTATTTCTAATCGTTTAGAATAGTTTGTTTTGGTAATTGTCAAACACCAGTACCATTTCAATTGATTTCAGAACTAATTTTATGTGTGTTTTTGTGAATAAAATATGTTGTCCGGACTTGGTTCCATGTACATATTTCGCCTTAATTTTCCGTTTGACATTTATCCGCATTTAATTGAATCTTTCGTGAATGTTAATGCTTAATTTTCTTGTTTCCGTTAGCAACTTCCGATTAACTTGTGTTATGATAACAATGCAATGTGATATATGAACTTGTTACTAAAAATATGGTGAATCGTGTGAAGCATTTATTTAATAGTATCAGTTCATCGCATCAACCTTATGTTGACTTTGTGAATTCACTATTTCTAATATTTGTGTTGTATTATTGTCATAGCTTTCCCAAACATTGAAAATATATATGTGACATTTATTGTGAACCTTTATGTTAAAATAGTATATATCTTTCGACAATCGATCCGAAATATTGAATAACATTCTATGAAATTGCAGCGTTTCCCGGCCTAGTTCGACGTACGACGCTCAATCTCTGCGTTTCTTAGAGTTCGAAACATCTGAGAGGTAACTTTCTTCCTCAAATTACTGGTATATATTGTGATGAATTTGTCTTAAATTGTCTTTCGTATGTTGCATTTTCTTGATACGGATTCATTCCGTGTATACTTTGCGTTTTGACAGAAAATGTATCACGATGTTCCACAAGGAGATGTTCCACAAGATAATTCAGAAAATGTTCCACAAGGAGATGTTCCACAAGATAATGTTCCACAAGACACTTCAGATAAGGACATCACACGAGGCATAACTATCATGCGGGGAATCATCCGTGATAGAGATAGAGGTATTATGTATAATGTAGATTGGAATAATGATGACCAACTAATCTGGCCTAATTCTGCAAAGCTGACAAGCTACATCGGTACGCTTGTTTGTATGCATATTCCGATCACCACTACTAGCTGGAAAAAAGGAGAGTTGGATGCTAAAGAAAGAATTTGGACCGAGATAAAGGTATCATATATGGTTGTTGTTATTTGCTTTATTTTGACGAAAATATTGTTTTTAAATTACATATACTAACACCCTCTATGCGTATGTTTTTTTGTAGAGGTCGTTTAACATTGAAGATGCCCGCAAAAAGTATATAATGGCCTTGGCCGGAAAAAGACATAGAGGGTGGAGAAATTTTTTGACAAATAAGTTTCTTAAAGACGATGAAGGAAATTTTGTTGAAGAGGAACCTGAACGACCAAAAAAATATGAGAGCTTCATTACACCCGAAGAATGGGTTGCTTTTGTGGGCCAAAGAAAAAACGATAATTTCAAGAAAGTGAGTGCTGTAAATCGGGATAGAGCATCAAAACCCGCATATCCATATAAAAAAGGTCGTTTGAGATATGCACGTTTACAGGAAAAAATTGTAAGTAAATCTCAATTCTACGATCTTATTAATTATCTCAATGTGTATTATTAATTTGTAACAATGTGTATTGGTGATTTTATTATTTGTAACAATGCGTAGTTGGAGGAGACGCAGAGTGACGAAACATCACTACCTGCACATGTGCTGTGGAAGGAAGCTCGTGTTGGCAGAGATAAAGTTGTTAACCCCAATCTGCAACATATTTATGATGAGTGTGTAAGTATACCATTATGTCTTTAATTAATATATAATTAACGTTGTGTCTTTAATTATCGATATTTAAATGAATTACAGGAGGCTATATCGCAATCGGTATCCTCGGGTGATGACTCGAATATCAGGAGCGTACTCAGTCGAGCACTATGTGTTGCTGAGTATCTGGGACGAGTGAGGGGTAAAGGCCATGGTGTGACTCCTACCTCTCTGTATAACAATCCAAGAAAAAGAAATCCTAGCAATGCGGAAGTGATGCAAACATTGCAGGATTTACAAGCACAAGTCCGTGAACTGCAGAGGGACAAAGAGGTGTATATGGCCGAACGGAGCATTTCACAGTTGAAAGAAACTAGTGACAAGGCTAGTATCAACCGTCAACAAAATTTTCCCGAGGTAATTAAGATGATAATTCATTATATTTAGAGAAAGTATAATTATAACGGTTATTATTGTCAACATTAAAGGAAGTCTAACGGTTATTATTGGTTTAGGGCATTTCATGTTGTCAGATGTATCTAGCGTCTCCGACTTATCGGGTAGTTGGCAAGGTAAAAGTGCACAACACCTCGGGAGATTTAATTCACCATAGACCGCTCCCGGATGGCCACATGAAGGTATCGGTTGATGTTGTTTTAGATATGAATGCATTGCTACCGGTACCTGACATTGTTGCGGAGACCACATTGCTGCGAGATGCAGTAGGATCTTTTATGGCATCGCCATTAGACCTCATATGCATAGATGATCAGGTATGTTGAAAACCATTATGAATCTTTAAGTATTCAACTGACAGTTCTGACCTGAATTTTATACATGGTAATTTTAGACTCCTGCAAAACCCGCATCTAAGGATAAAGGGATTTTGCAGCGCCGCGAGTCTATTGAATCGCAAAGACAGGTACTTTTAAAGTGTTTCATTTATGATCGGAATAAAAAACTGCATAACTTTGTATCTTACATAATTCTATATGATTTTTAAGGTACCTTCTTAAGATCAGTCACAGCAGGTGAGCCATAAAGTTAGTAGGGTTCCACCTAAGAAGAAGGTTCCTGTCCGTAAATTTGTGCCTAGGTATCGACAGTGTCTGGAGACACTAGTTGGCACATCAGATTTGATGAATGATGGAATTCGTCAAATCGATGTGGATGAAATTGTCTTTGGTTTTCCATGTACCGAAACAATTAGATTAGAGGACATGGAACAAATCTTTCATCATCGAGAGTTAGGCATCAGTGTGATGCACTCGTACATCCGGTAACCCGATCAATATATTATTTAATTGGTTGAACATTTTTTTTAAACATTTAATTGAAATAGTCTAATATTAATTATGTTTTTATTTAAGGATGTTATTTGACAAATTGATGCGCGGGAATCAATTGTCAAATAGATTCCGTTTCGTGTCTTCCTCCCATGTTAGCGGAGCAACAATTTCTAGGGAACCTGATTCAGTAAGAGAAAACTTGGTCGAAAGATTCAGGACAACTGCCAGTACAGAGAGCTTGTATCTTTTGCCTTATAATACAGGGTTAGATTTTCATTCTAAGCTCCTTTTAATATTTGTATTTTTTACATTAAAATTCGCTTCTAAATTGTTGCTTTAATTTATAGATGTCACTGGTTGTTGCTTGCAATCAATCCCATAAAAGAAGTGGTCTATTACCTGAATTCGGTTGACGGTGATTGGACAAATTATCCGGAAATGAAGCTAGTAATTGATACGTAAGTGACATTATTCTAAATATTCGTTTGTGTTTATATATTTAATTATTTCAATGTCATTGTTCTAAATAAATATTTTAATTTTGTCATCAGTTCAATACAAGTATTCCGATGTCAAAGGGGAGCACGAGTACCACGGTCTAGATCAAACAACATTAATTGGATCAAAGTACAGGTATATAAATTTCAACAATTTTGCTTATAATATTTATGCTACTTGATAAATCAATAGATGTGTATAATCTTATTTGTTTTTCTATGTAGTGCCCTCAACAACAAAACGACATAGATTGCGGATACTTCGTTTTGATGTTTATCAAAGAAATCATTCAAATGAATGAAATCGAGATTCCAATCACGGTATGGATTTATACTTTGTTTTATTACTTATCGGATTTTGCATATAATTTATTACATTAAACTAAATCATGCATATATTTTGTTTTGTAATGTAGTATTTTGATCAATACAATTGTCCATATTACTCGCCACGTCAATTGGAAGAACTCAAAGAGGAGTTGTGCCAATATTTTATTGAACTAAGAATCTTATAATAAGGTACGATTACATTGTTGTGTGAAAATTGGTTAATTATCAATATATTGTTTTGTGTATACAACACTGACCGTGTTATTATGTTCATATTGAAGGATCAGGATCTTGGATATATATGTAGATTAGGATTGATTTACTTAGTGTTATATAGCTGATTTCTTAGGGTGTATTTTGTTACGTTTAAAAACATTATATATTGAATTACAATGGTGTATATATATTTTGGATATGAATTGATTATAATGGTATTTGTATATAAATATATATATATAATATTTGGTATTTGAATTACATTTGGTATTTGGATTAACACTAATATATATTGGTATTTCTAGATTAGATTGTAAAATACCGGTTTAAGAATTACAGGTTTGCTGCAAAAAAATGCAGGTTTAGAAATTTTTTAAATTTTAGATTTTTCAGTAGAAAACCTATGAAAGCGCTTTTAAGAAAAAAGCGCTCTCGTAGGCCTACCTATGAAAGCGCTTTTTTCTTAAAAGCGCTTTCATAGGTAGGCATACGAGAGCGCTTTTTTCTGAACAAAAAGCGCTCTTATAGGCCTACTTTATACGCATTCTGAATACACCTATGAAAGCGCTCTTTCATAAAAAAGCGCTCTCGTAGGCCTACCTTTGAAAGCGCTTTTAAGAAAAAAGCGCTTTCATAGGTAGGCCTACGAGAGCGCTTTTTTCTGAACAAAAAGCGCTGCTAAAACCTTTAGCAGCGCCACCTACGAGAGCGCTTTTAAGCGCTTTTAAAGCCCAAAAAAAGCGCTTTCGTAGGTTATTTCTGGCATAGTGGGAGTAACAAAAATATCAACAACAGACTACCTTCCATAATGATAATGCTACCATCCATTGGAGTAACAAAAATCTCGACAATAGACTACCTTCCATAATGACAAGGCTACGATGCATTGGAGTAACAAAAATAGCTAAAATAGACTATGTTCCATAATGACAAGGCTACCATCCATTGTAGTAACCAAAATCTCGACTATAGTCTACCTTCCATAATGACAAGGCTACCATCCATTGGAGTAACAAAAATCTCGAAAATAGACTACCTTCCACAATGACAAGGCTACCATCCACTAGAGTAACAAAAATCTTGAAAACAGACTACCTCCCATAATGACAAGACTACCATCCATTGGAGTAACAAAAATCTCGACAACAGACAACCTTCCATAATGATAATGCTACGATCCATTGGAGTAACAAAAATCTCGACAATAGACTACCTTCTATAATGACAAGGCTACCATCCATTGGAGTAACAAAAATATGAAGAACAGACTACCTTCCATAGTGACAAGGCTACCATCCATTGGAGTGACAAAAATCACAACGACATACTACCTTCCATAGTGACACCGCTAGCATCCATTGGAGTAACAAAAATCTCGACAACAGACTACCTTCCATAATGACAAGGCTACCATTCATTGGAATAACAAAAATATAGACAATAGACAAACTTCCATAATAACAAAGCTACTATCCATTGGAGTAACAAAAACATCGACAACAAAATACGTTCCATAATGACAAGGCTACAATCCATTGGAATAAGAAAAATCTCGACAACAGACTATCATCCATAATGACAACGATACCATCCATTAGAGTAACAAAAATCTCGACAACAAACTACCTTCCAGAATGACAAAGCTACCATCCATTAGAGTAACAAAAATCTCGACAACAGACAACCTTCCATAATGATAATGCTACCATCCATTGGAGTAACAAATATATTGACAATAGACTACCTTCCATAATGACAAGGCTACCATCCATTAGAGTAAAAAACATATGAACAACAGACTAACTTCCATAGTGACAAGGCTACCATCCATTGGAGTGACAGAAATCACAACGACAGACTGCCTTCCATAATGACAAGGCTACCATCCATTGGAATAACAAAAATCTCGACAACAGACTACCTTCCATAATGACAAGGCTACCATCCAATGAAGTAACAAAAACATCGACAACAGACCAAGTTCTAAAATGACAAGACTACCATCAATTTGAGTAACAAAATTCTCGACAAAAGACTACCATCCATAATGACAACGCTACCATCCATTGGAGTAACAAAAATCTCGACAACAAACTACCTTCCATAATGACAAGGCTACAATCCATTGGAGTAACAAAGATATCGACAACATAATACCTTCCATAATAACAAGGATACCCTCCATTGTAGTAATAAAAATCGCAAAAACAGACTACCTTTCAGAATGACAAAGCTACCATCCATTGGAGTAACAAAAATCTCGACAACAGACAACCTTCCATAATGATAATGCTACCATCCATTGGAGTAACAAATATATCGACAATAGACTAGTTTCCATAATGACAAGGCTACCATCCATTGGAGTAAAAAAAATATGAACAACAGACTACCTTCCATAGTGACAAGGCTACCATCCATTGGAGTGACAGAAATCACAACGACAGACTACCTTCCATAATGACAAGGCTAGCATCCATTGGAGTAACAAAAATCTTAACAACACACTACCTTCCATAATAACAAGGCTACCATCCATTGGAGTAACAAAAACATCGACAATAGACCAAGTTCCAAAATGACAAGGCTACCATCCATTGGAGTAACAAAAATCTCGAAAACAGACTACCTTCCAGAATGACAAAGCTACCATCCATTGGAGTAACAAAAATCTCGACAACAGACAACCCTCCATAATGATAATGCTACCATCCATTGGAGTAACAAATATATCGATAATAGACTACCTTCCATAATGACAAGGCTACCATCCATTGGAGTAAAAAAAACATGAACAACAGACTACCTTCCATAGTGACAAGGCTACAATCCATTGGAGTGACAGAAATCACAACGACAGACTACCTTCCATAATTACAAGGCTAGCATCCATTGGAATAACAAAAATCTCGACAACAGACTACCTTCCATAATGACAAGGCTACCATCCATTGGAGTAACAAAAACATCGACAACAGACCAAGTTCCAAAATGACAAGGCTACCATCCATTGGAGTAACAAAAACATCGACAACAGAATACGTTCCATAATGAAAAGGCTACAATCCATTGGAATAACAAAAATCTCGACAATAGACAACCATCCATAATGACAAAGATACCATCCATTGGAGTAACAAAAATCTCGACAACAAACTACCTTCCATAATACCAAGGCTACCATCCATTGTAGTAACAAAAATCTTGAAAATAGACTACCTTCCATAATGACAAGGCTACAATCCATTGGAGTAACAAAAATCTCGACAACAGACAACCTTCCATAATGATAAGGCTACCATCCATTGGAGTAACAAAAATCTCGACAACAAATTACCTTCCATAATGACAAGACTACCATCCATTGGAGTAACAAAAAACTAGCTTCCATAATGACAAGGCTACCATTCATTTGAGTGACAGAAATCACAACGACATACTACCTACCATAATGAGAAGGCTAACATCCATTGGAGTAACAAAAATATGAACAACAAACTTCCTTCCATAATGACAAGGCTACCATCCATTGGAGTAACAAAAATCTCGAAAACAGACTACCTTCCATAATGACAAGGCTACCATCCATTGGAGTAACAAAAATCTCGAAAACATACTACCTTCCATAATGACAAGGCTACAATCCATTGGAGTAACAAAAATCTCGACAACAGACTACCTTGCATAATGACAAGGCTACCATTCATCGGAATAACAAAAATCTAGACAATATACTACCTTCCATAATAACAAGGCTACTATCCATTGGAGTAACAAAAACATAGACAACAAAATACGTTCCATAATGACAAGGCTACAATCCATTGGAAGAACAAAAATCTCGACAACAGACTACCATCCATAATGACAATGATACCAACCATTAGAGTAACAAAATTCTCGACAACAAACTACCTTCCATAATGCCAAGGCTACCATCCATTGTAGTAATAAAAATCTTAAAAATAGACTACCTTCCAGAATGACAAAGCTACCATCCATTGGAGTAACAAAAATCTCGACAACAGACAACCTCCCATAATGATAATGCTACCATCCATTGGAGTAACAAATATATCGACAATAGACTACCTTCCATAATGACAAGGATACCATCCATTGGTGTAAAAAAAATATGAACAACAGACTACCTTCCATATTGACAAGGCTACCATCCATTGGAGTGACAGAAATCACAACGACAGACTACCTTCCATAATGACAAGGCTAGCATCCATTGGAGTAACAAAAATCTTAACAACACACTACCTTCCATAATAACAAGGCTACCATCCATAAAAATAACAAAAATCTCGACAACAGACTACCTTCCATAATGACAAGGCTATAATCCATTTGAGTAACAAAGATATCGACAACATACTACCTTCCATAATAACAAGGCTACCATCCATGTTAGTAACAAAAATCTTGAAAATAGACTACCTTCCATAATGACAAGGCTACAATCCGTTGGAGTAACAAAAATCTCGACAACAGACAACCTTCCATAATGATAAGGCTACCATCCATTGGAGTAACAAAAATATCGACAATAGACTACCTTCCATAATGACAAGGCTACCATCCATTGGAGTAACAAAAATATGAACAACAAACTTCCTTCCATAATGACAAGGCTACCATCCATTGGAGTAACAAAAATCTCGAAAACAGACTACCTTCCATAATGACAAGGCTATCATCCATTGGAGTAACAAAAATCTCGAAAACAGACTACCTTCCATAATGACAAGACTACCATCCATTGGAGTAACAAAAATCTTGACAACAGACAACCTTCCATAATGATAATGCTACCATCCATTGGAGTAACAAAAATCTCGACAATAGACTACCTTCTATAATGACAAGGCTACCATCCTTTGGAGTAACAAAAATATAAACAACAAACTACCTTCCATAGTGACAAGGCTACCGTCCATTGGAGTGACAGAAATCACAACGACATACTACCTTCCATAATGACACCGCTAGCATCCATTGGAGTAACAAAAATCTAGACAACAGACTACCTTCCATAATGACAAGGCTACGATTCATTGGAATAACAAAAATCTAGACAATATACTACCTTCCATAATAAGAAGGCTACTATCCATTGGAGTAACAAAAACATAGACAACAAAATACGTTCCATAATGACAAGGCTACAATCCATTGGAAGAACAAAAATCTCGACAACAGACTACCATCCATAATGAAAACGATACCAACCATTGGAGTAACAAAATTCTCGACAACAAACTACCTTCCATAATGCCAAGGCTACCATCCATTGTAGTATTAAAAATCTCGAAAATAGACTACCTTCCAGAATAACAAAGCTAACATCCATTGGAGTAACAAAAATATGAACAACAGACTACCTTCCATAGTGACAAGGCTACCATCCATTGGAGTGACAGAAATCACAACGACAGACTACCTTCCATAATGACAAGGCTAGCATCCATTGGAGTAACAAAAATCTTAACAACACACTACCTTCCATAATAACAAGGCTACCATCCATAGGAATAACAAAAATCTCGACAATAAACTACCTTCCATAATGACAAGGCTACCATCCATTGGAGTAACAAAAACATCGACAACAGACCAAGTTCCAAAATGACAAGGCTACCATCCATTGGAGTAACAAAATTCTCGACAACAGACTACCATCCATAATGACAACGATACCATCCATTGGAGTAACAAAAATCTCGACAACAGACTACCTTCCATAATGACAAGGCTACCATTCATTGGAATAACAAAAATCTAGACAACAGACTATCTTCCATAATAACAAGGCTACTATCCATTGGAGTAACAAAAACATCGACAACAGAATACGTTCCATAATGAGAAGGCTAGAATCCATTGGAATAACAAAAATATCAACAACTGACTACCATCTATAATGACAATGATACCATCCATTGGAGTAACAAAAATCTCGACAACAGACTACCTTCCTTAATGCCAAGGCTACCATCCATTGTAGTAACAAAAATCTCGAAAACAGACTACCTTCCAGAATAACAAGGCTACAATCCATTGGAATAACAAAAATCTCGACAACTGACTACCATCCATAATGATAATGCTACCATCCATTGGAGTAACAAATATATCGACAACGAACTACCTTCCATAATGACAAGGCTATCATCCAATGGAGTAACAAAAATATGAACAACAAACTACCTTCATAGTGACAAGGTTACCATCCATTGGAGTGATAGAAATCACAACGACAGACTACCTTCCATAATGACAAGGCTACCATCCATTGGAATAACAAAAATCTCGACAAGAAACTACCTTCCATAATGAGAAGGCTACCATCCATTGGAGTAACAAAAATATGAACATACATTCCATAGTGACAAGGCTACCATCCATTGGACTAACAAAAATCTAGAAAACATACTACCTTCCATAATGACAAGGCTACCATCCATTGGAGTAACGAAAATCTCGATAACAGACAACCTTCCATAATGATAATGCTACCATCCATTGGAGTAACAAAAATCTGAACAACAAACTACGTTCCGTATTGACAAGGCTACCATCCATTGGAGTGATAGAAATCACAACGACAGACTACCTTCCATAATGACAAGGCTACCATCCATTGGAGTAACAAAAGTATCGACAACAGACTACCTTCCATAATGATAATGCTACCATCCATTGGAGAAACAAAAATCTCTACAACAGACTACCTTCCATAATGACAAGGATACGATGCATTGGAGTAACAAAACTATCTACAATAGACTTTGTTCCATAATGACAAGGCAACCATCCATTGTAGTAACCAAAATCTCGACAATAGTCTACCTTCAATAATGACAAGGCTACCGTCCATTAGAGTGACAAAAATATGAACAACATACTACCTTCCATAGTGACAAGGCTACCATCCATTGGAGTGACATAAATCACAACGACAGACTACCTTCCATAATGACAAGCCTAGCATCCATTGGAGTAACAAAAATCTCGACAACAGACTACCTTCCATAATTACAAGGCTACAATCCATTAGAGTAACAAAGATATCGACAACATACTACCTTCCATAATGACAAGCCTAACATCCATTGGAGTATCAAAACTAATGACAACAAACTACCTTCCATAATGACAAGGATACCTTCCATTAGAGTAACAAAAATCTCGAATACAGACTACCTTCGATAATGACAAATCTACCATCCATTAGAGTAACAAAAATCTCGACAATAGACAACCTTCCATAATGACAGGGCTACCATCCATTGGAGTAAAAAAATCTCGACAATGGACTACCTTCCATAATGACAAGTCTATCATCCATTGGAGTAACGAAAATATGAACAACAGACTACCTTCCATAGTGACAAGGCTAGCATCCATTGGAGTAACAAAAATCTTAACAACACACTACCTTCCATAATAACAAGGCTACCATCCATTGGAGTAACAAAAACATCGACAACAGACCAAGTTCCAAAATGACAAGGCTACCATCCATTGGAGTAACAAAAATCTCGAAAACAGACTACCTTCCAGAATGACAAAGCTACCATCCATTGGAGTAACAAAAATCTCGACAACAGACAACCCTCCATAATGATAATGCTACCATCCATTGGAGTAACAAATATATCGATAATAGACTACCTTCCATAATGACAAGGCTACCATCCATTGGAGTAAAAAAAACATGAACAACAGACTACCTTCCATAGTGACAAGGCTACAATCCATTGGAGTGACAGAAATCACAACGACAGACTACCTTCCATAATTACAAGGCTACCATCCATTGGAGTAACAAAAACATCGACAACAGACCAAGTTCCAAAATGACAAGGCTACCATCCATTGGAGTAACAAAAACATCGACAATAGAATACGTTCCATAATGAAAAGGCTACAATCCATTGGAATAACAAAAATCTCGACAATAGACAACCATCCATAATGACAAAGATACCATCCATTGGAGTAACAAAAATCTCGATAACAAACTACCTTCCATAATACCAAGGCTACCATCCATTGTAGTAACAAAAATCTTGAAAATAGACTACCTTCCATAATGACAAGGCTACAATCCATTGGAGTAACAAAACTCTCGACAACACACAACCTTCCATAATGATAAGGCTACCATCCATTGGAGTAACAAAAATCTCGACAACAAACTACCTTCCATAATGACAAGACTACCATCCATTGGAGTAACAAAAAACTAGCTTCCATAATGACAAGGCTACCATTCATTTGAGTGACAGAAATCACAACGACATACTACCTACCATAATGAGAAGGCTAACATCCATCGGAGTAACAAAAATATGAACAACAAACTTCCTTCCATAATGACAAGGCTACCATCCATTGGAGTAACAAAAATCTCGAAAACAGACTACCTTCCATAATGACAAGGCTACCATCCATTGGAGTAACAAAAATCTCGAAAACATACTACCTTCCATAATGACAAGGCTACAATCCATTGGAGTAACAAAAATCTCGACAACAGACTACCTTCCATAATGACAAGGCTACCATTCATCGGAATAACAAAAATCTAGACAATATACTACCTTCCATAATAACAAGGCTACTATCCATTGGAGTAACAAAAACATAGACAACAAAATACGTTCCATAATGACAAGGCTACAATCCATTGGAAGAACAAAAATCTCGACAACAGACTACCAACCATAATGACAATGATACCAACCATTGGAGTAACAAAATTCTCGACAACAAACTACCTTCCATAATGCCAAGGCTACCATCCATTGTAGTAATAAAAATGTTAAAAATAGACTACCTTCCAGAATGACAAAGCTACCATCCATTGGAGTAACAAAAATCTCGACAACAGACAACCTTCCATAATGATAATGCTACCATCCATTGGAGTAACAAATATATCGACAATAGACTACCTTCCATAATGACAAGGATACCATCCATTGGAGTAAAAACAATATGAACAACAGACTACCTTCCATAGTGACAAGGCTACCATCCATTGGAGTGACAGAAATCACAACGACAGACTACCTTCCATAATGACAAGGCTAGCATCCATTGGAGTAACAAAAATCTTACAACACACTACCTTCCATAACAACAAGGCTACCATCCATAGGAATAACAAAAATCTCGACAACAGACTACCTTCCATAATGACAAGGCTATAATCCATTGGAGTAACAAAGATATCGACAACATACTACCTTCCATAATAACAAGGCTACCATCCATGGTAGTAACAAAAATCTTGAAAATAGACTACCTTCCATAATGACAAGGCTACAATCCGTTGGAGTAACAAAAATCTCGACAACAGACAACCTTCCATAATGATAAGGCTACCATCCATTGGAGTAACAAAAATATCGACAATAGACTACCTTCCATAATGACAAGGCTACCATCCATTGGAGTAACAAAAATATGAACAACAAACTAGCTTCTATAATGGCAAGGCTACCATCCATTTAAGTGACAAAAATCACAACGACATACTACCTACCATAATGAGAAGGCTACCATCCATTGGAGTAACAAAAATATGAACAACAAACTTCCTTCCATAATGACAAGGCTACCATCCATTGGAGTAACAAAAATCTCGAAAACAGACTACCTTCCATAATGACAAGGCTATCATCCATTGGAGTAACAAAAATCTCGAAAACAGACTACCTTCCATAATGACAAGACTACCATCCATTGGAGTAACAAAAATCTCGACAACAGACAACCTTCCATAATGATAATGCTACCATCCATTGGAGTAACAAAAATCTCGACAATAGACTACCTTCTATAATGACAAGGCTACCATCCTTTGGAGTAACAAAAATATAAACAACAGACTACCTTCCATAGTGACAAGGCTACCGTCCATTGGAGTGACAGAAATCACAACGACATACTACCTTCCATAATGACACCGCTAGCATCTATTGGAGTAACAAAAATCTAGACAACAGACTACCTTCCATAATGACAAGGCTACCATTCATTGGAATAACAAAAATCTAGACAATATACTACCTTCCATAATAACAAGGCTACTATCCATTGGAGTAACAAAAACATAGACAACAAAATATGTTCCATAATGACAAGGCTACATTCCATTGGAAGAACAAAAATCTCGACAACAGACTACCATCCATAATGAAAACGATACCAACCATTGGAGTAACAAAATTCTCGACAACAAACTACCTTCCATAATGCCAAGGCTACCATCCATTGTAGTAATAAAAATCTCGAAAACAGACTACCTTCCAGAATGACAAAGCTAACATCCATTGGAGTAACAAAAATATGAACAACAGACTACCTTCCATAGTGACAAGGCTACCATCCATTGGAGTGACAGAAATCACAACGACAGACTACCTTCCATAATGACAAGGCTAGCATCCATTGGAGTAACAAAAATCTTAACAACACACTACCTTCCATAATAACAAGGCTACCATCCATAGGAATAACAAAAATCTCGACAACAAACTACCTTCCATAATGACATGGCTACCATCCATTGGAGTAACAAAAACATCGACAACAGACCAAGTTCCAAAATGACAAGGCTACCATCCATTGGAGTAACAAAATTCTCGACAACAGACTACCATCAATAATGACAACGATACCATCCATTAGAGTAACAAAAATCTCGACAACAGACTACCTTCCATAATGACAAGGCTACCATTCATTGGAATAACAAAAATCTAGACAACAGACTATCTTCCATAATAACAAGGCTACTATCCATTGGAGTAACAAAAACATCGACAACAGAATACGTTCCATAATGAGAAGGCTACAATCCATTGGAATAACAAAAATATCAACAACTGACTACCATCTATAATGACAATGATACCATCCATTGGAGTAACAAAAATCTCGACAACAGACTACCTTCCTTAACGCCAAGGCTACCATCCATTGTAGTAACAAAAATCTCGAAAATAGACTACCTTCCAGAATAATAAGGCTACAATCCATTGGAATAACAAAAATCTCGTGAACTGACTACCATCCATAATGATAATGCTACCATCCATTGGAGTAACAAATATATCGACAACGAACTACCTTCCATAATGACAAGGCTATCATCCAATGGAGTAACAAAAATATGAACAACAGACTACCTTCCATAGTGACAAGGTTACCATCCATTGGAGTGATAGAAATCACAACGACAGACTACCTTCCATAATGACAAGGCTACCATCCATTGGAATAACAAAAATCTCGACAACAAACTACCTTCCATAATGAGAAGGCTACCATCCATTGGAGTAACAAAAATATGAACATACATTCCATAGTGACAAGGCTACCATCCATTGGACTAACAAAAATCTAGAAAACATACTACCTTCCATAATGACAAGGCTACCATCCATTGGAGTAACAAAAATCTCGATAACAGACAACCTTCCATAATGATAATGCTACCATCCATTGGAGTATCAAAAATCTGAACAACAAACTACGTTCCGTATTGACAAGGCTACCATCCATTGGAGTGATAGAAATCACAACGACAGACTACCTTCCATAATGACAAGGCTACCATCCATTGGAGTAACAAAAATATCGACAACAGACTACCTTCCATAATGATAATGCTACCATCCATTGGAGAAACAAAAATCTCTACAACAGACTACCTTCCATAATGACAAGGCTACGATGCATTGGAGTAACAAAAATATCTACAATAGACTTTGTTCCATAATGACAAGGCTACCGTCCATTAGAGTAACGAAAATATGAACAACATACTACCTTCCATAGTGACAAGGCTACCATCCATTGGAGTGACATAAATCACAACGACAGACTACCTTCCATAATGACAAGCCTAGCATCCATTGGAGTAACAAAAATCTCGACAACAGACTACCTTCCATAATTACAAGGCTACAATCCATTAGAGTAACAAAGATATCGACAACATACTACCTTCCATAATGACAAGCCTAGAATCCATTGGAGTTTCAAAACTAATGACAACAAACTACCTTCCATAATGACAAGGATACCTTCCATTAGAGTAACAAAAATCACGAATACAGACTACCTTCGATAATGACAAATCTACCATCCATTAGAGTAACAAAAATCTCGACAATAGACAACCTTCCATAATGACAGGGCTACCATCCATTGGAGTAAAAAAATCTCGACAATAGACTACCTTCCATAATGACAAGTCTATCATCCATTGGAGTAACGAAAATATGAACAACAGACTACCTTCCATAGTGACAAGGCTACCATCCCTTAGAGTGACATAAATAACAACGACAAACTACCTTCCGTAATGACAAGGCTAGCATCCATTGGAGTAACAAAAATCTCGACAACAAACTACCTTCCATAATGGCAAGGCTACCATCCATTGAAGTAACAAAAATCTGGACAACAGACTACCTTCCATAATGACAAGGCTATCATCCATTGGAGTAACAAAAAAATGAACAAAAGACTATCTTCCATAGTGACAAGGCTACCATCCATTGGAGTGACATAAATCAAACCGACATACAACCTTCCATAATGACAAGGCTAGCATCCATTGGAGTAACAAAAATCTAGACAATAGACTACCGTTAATAATAACAAGGCTACTATTCATTGGAGTAACAAAAATCACAACGAAATACTACCTTCCATAATGACAAGGCTAGCATCCATTGGAGTAACAAAAAACTCGACAACAGACTACCTTCCATAATGACAAGGCTACTATTCATTAGAATAACAAAAATCTAGACAACAGACTACCTTCCATAATAACAAGGCTACTATCCATTGGAGTAACAAAAACATCGACAACAGAATACATTCCATAATGACAAGTCTACAATCCATTGGAATAACAAAAATCTCGACAACAAACTACCATTCATAATGACAATGATACCATCCATTGGAGTAACAAAAATCTCGACAAAAGACTACCTTCCTTAATGCCAAGGCTACCATCCATTGTAGAAACAAAAATCTCGAAAACAGACTACCTTCCAGAATGACAAGGCTACCATCCATTGGAGTAACAAAAATCTCGATAATAGACAACCTTCCATAATGATAATGCTACCATCCATTGGAGTAACAAATATATCGACAATAGACTACCTTCCATAATGACAAGGCTACCATCCATTGGAGTAACAAAAATATGAACAACAGACTACCTTCCATAGTGACAAGGCTACCATCCATTGGAGTGACAAAAATCACAACGACAGACTACCTTCCATAATGACAAGGCTACCATCCATTGGAATAACAAAAATCTCGACAACAAACTACCTTCCATAATGACAAGGCTACCATCCATTGGAGTAACAATAAGATGAACATACCTTCCATAGTGACAAGGCTACCATCCATTGGAGTAACAAAAATCTCGATAACAGACAACCTTCCATAATGATAACGCTACCATCCATTGGAGTAACAAAAATCTGAACAACAAACTATGTTCCATAGTGACAAGGCTACCATCCATTGGAGTGACAGAAATCACAACGACAGACTACCTTCCATAATGACAAGGCTACCATCCATTGGACACTACAAAAAAAACAATTTTTGGCAGCACATCTACGAAATCGCTTTTAAGAGAAAGCGCTTTCGTAGCCTTTAAAAAAAATTCGCTTAAAAAAAGCACTTTTATAGGGTTTCCTACGAAAGCGTTTTTCAGAAAGCGCTTTCATAGGTATTTGAAATATCTAACCTACGAAAGCGCTTTTGAAAAGCGCTCTTATAGGTGGCCCTATAAAAGCGCTTTTTATAAGCGATCTGAAAGGGGGACCTACGAAAGCGCTTTATAAAGCGCTCTTATATGGGGGGCATATGAAAGCGCTTTTTACCTCAGAAGCGCTCTCATATGGGGGGCATACGAAAGCGCTTTTTAAAGCGCTTTCGTAGGTTTTTTTATAATTAAATTAAAAATCCCTAAATCTGATATTTGCCCTCACTTGGTAAGTTCGTTCATTCTGTCTTCTTCATTTCTTCGTCTTCTTCATTTCTTCCGTCTTCGTCGTCGCCGCCGTTCGTTCCGTCTTCTTCAGTCGTCGCCGCCATTCGTTCCGTCTTCTCCATCTTGGTAAGTTTATTCTTCTTCCATTATCTTCTTCCATTATCTGTTCCATTATTTGTTCATCTTATACAAAAACCTACATCTTGAACAAGCTTAACCTACATTTTTGTTAAAGGCTGTTGAAGTTTTATCATGAATATTTATTTTCTGTGTTTTGAGTATAATGCCATAATTTACTTGTTTTGAATTCTGAAAGTGCTGGTGTATTCTGAAAGTGCTGGTTTGTATAAATGGATGTGATACAACATATGCATGAGTAGTTTTAGTTTGGTCGGTTAAAACCGTGCTGGTGTATTTTCTTCTATTGGAGATTGAAATCAATTTTGTTCAACTTAAAACTTAGAAACATTTGTTTATAAGGTGATGATGATAATTAGGAATGAAATTATGTTGGATGTTCATGAGTTAGGTTAAACTTTGGATTGTTGAATTGAACAAAGTTTTAATTTCATGAGTAAATTTGACATTGAATTGAATATTGGGGTGTGATTCTTGAAGTTGACTTGTTAAACAATTATATGATTCTTGAATTGTGTTGAACTTTGTTCTTGAAAATTCATGATATATTTGAATTATTGAATATGCATAAGTCTTGATTTCTTGAACAGTGTAAAAAGGATGAAAAGAGGAATAGGTTGATTGATGAGTATCTTTGTTTTAGAACAAGAGTCTAGAGTATAAATGTTAGATTCATGTTAGTTCATGGCTGTTGGTATCAAATCATGGTGAATTGGTGAATTTGATGTTGAATCCGGATAAATTTTATTGATAACTTTTGGATGTCGAATTATACCGGAACTCTTGAATACCTTGTCAATTGAACTTTAAAATTGTTTGATGCCTATTCTTGCATTTTGTTACGTTTGTGGATTAATGCGATTGAGTTACATCGTTTTTGTTGAGGTTTTTCAAGCCACTCTTTATTGAGGTATAAGGTTGTCCGGTATTAGAAGACCATGAAAATTGTTCAATTAATTATTTCTAATCGTTTAGAATAGTTTGTTTTGGTAATTGTCAAACACCAGTACCATTTCAATTGATTTCAGAACTAATTTTATGTGTGTTTTTGTGAATAAAATATGTTGTCCGGACTTGGTTCCATGTACATATTTCGCCTTAATTTTCCGTTTGACATTTATCCGCATTTAATTGAATCTTTCGTGAATGTTAATGCTTAATTTTCTTGTTTCCGTTAGCAACTTCCGATTAACTTGTGTTATGATAACAATGCAATGTGATATATGAACTTGTTACTAAAAATATGGTGAATCGTGTGAAGCATTTATTTAATAGTATCAGTTCATCGCATCAACCTTATGTTGACTTTGTGAATTCACTATTTCTAATATTTGTGTTGTATTATTGTCATAGCTTTCCCAAACATTGAAAATATATATGTGACATTTATTGTGAACCTTTATGTTAAAATAGTATATATCTTTCGACAATCGATCCGAAATATTGAATAACATTCTATGAAATTGCAGCGTTTCCCGGCCTAGTTCGACGTACGACGCTCAATCTCTGCGTTTCTTAGAGTTCGAAACATCTGAGAGGTAACTTTCTTCCTCAAATTACTGGTATATATTGTGATGAATTTGTCTTAAATTGTCTTTCGTATGTTGCATTTTCTTGATACGGATTCATTCCGTGTATACTTTGCGTTTTGACAGAAAATGTATCACGATGTTCCACAAGGAGATGTTCCACAAGATAATTCAGAAAATGTTCCACAAGGAGATGTTCCACAAGATAATGTTCCACAAGACACTTCAGATAAGGACATCACACGAGGCATAACTATCATGCGGGGAATCATCCGTGATAGAGATAGAGGTATTATGTATAATGTAGATTGGAATAATGATGACCAACTAATCTGGCCTAATTCTGCAAAGCTGACAAGCTACATCGGTACGCTTGTTTGTATGCATATTCCGATCACCACTACTAGCTGGAAAAAAGGAGAGTTGGATGCTAAAGAAAGAATTTGGACCGAGATAAAGGTATCATATATGGTTGTTGTTATTTGCTTTATTTTGACGAAAATATTGTTTTTAAATTACATATACTAACACCCTCTATGCGTATGTTTTTTTGTAGAGGTCGTTTAACATTGAAGATGCCCGCAAAAAGTATATAATGGCCTTGGCCGGAAAAAGACATAGAGGGTGGAGAAATTTTTTGACAAATAAGTTTCTTAAAGACGATGAAGGAAATTTTGTTGAAGAGGAACCTGAACGACCAAAAAAATATGAGAGCTTCATTACACCCGAAGAATGGGTTGCTTTTGTGGGCCAAAGAAAAAACGATAATTTCAAGAAAGTGAGTGCTGTAAATCGGGATAGAGCATCAAAACCCGCATATCCATATAAAAAAGGTCGTTTGAGATATGCACGTTTACAGGAAAAAATTGTAAGTAAATCTCAATTCTACGATCTTATTAATTATCTCAATGTGTATTATTAATTTGTAACAATGTGTATTGGTGATTTTATTATTTGTAACAATGCGTAGTTGGAGGAGACGCAGAGTGACGAAACATCACTACCTGCACATGTGCTGTGGAAGGAAGCTCGTGTTGGCAGAGATAAAGTTGTTAACCCCAATCTGCAACATATTTATGATGAGTGTGTAAGTATACCATTATGTCTTTAATTAATATATAATTAACGTTGTGTCTTTAATTATCGATATTTAAATGAATTACAGGAGGCTATATCGCAATCGGTATCCTCGGGTGATGACTCGAATATCAGGAGCGTACTCAGTCGAGCACTATGTGTTGCTGAGTATCTGGGACGAGTGAGGGGTAAAGGCCATGGTGTGACTCCTACCTCTCTGTATAACAATCCAAGAAAAAGAAATCCTAGCAATGCGGAAGTGATGCAAACATTGCAGGATTTACAAGCACAAGTCCGTGAACTGCAGAGGGACAAAGAGGTGTATATGGCCGAACGGAGCATTTCACAGTTGAAAGAAACTAGTGACAAGGCTAGTATCAACCGTCAACAAAATTTTCCCGAGGTAATTAAGATGATAATTCATTATATTTAGAGAAAGTATAATTATAACGGTTATTATTGTCAACATTAAAGGAAGTCTAACGGTTATTATTGGTTTAGGGCATTTCATGTTGTCAGATGTATCTAGCGTCTCCGACTTATCGGGTAGTTGGCAAGGTAAAAGTGCACAACACCTCGGGAGATTTAATTCACCATAGACCGCTCCCGGATGGCCACATGAAGGTATCGGTTGATGTTGTTTTAGATATGAATGCATTGCTACCGGTACCTGACATTGTTGCGGAGACCACATTGCTGCGAGATGCAGTAGGATCTTTTATGGCATCGCCATTAGACCTCATATGCATAGATGATCAGGTATGTTGAAAACCATTATGAATCTTTAAGTATTCAACTGACAGTTCTGACCTGAATTTTATACATGGTAATTTTAGACTCCTGCAAAACCCGCATCTAAGGATAAAGGGATTTTGCAGCGCCGCGAGTCTATTGAATCGCAAAGACAGGTACTTTTAAAGTGTTTCATTTATGATCGGAATAAAAAACTGCATAACTTTGTATCTTACATAATTCTATATGATTTTTAAGGTACCTTCTTAAGATCAGTCACAGCAGGTGAGCCATAAAGTTAGTAGGGTTCCACCTAAGAAGAAGGTTCCTGTCCGTAAATTTGTGCCTAGGTATCGACAGTGTCTGGAGACACTAGTTGGCACATCAGATTTGATGAATGATGGAATTCGTCAAATCGATGTGGATGAAATTGTCTTTGGTTTTCCATGTACCGAAACAATTAGATTAGAGGACATGGAACAAATCTTTCATCATCGAGAGTTAGGCATCAGTGTGATGCACTCGTACATCCGGTAACCCGATCAATATATTATTTAATTGGTTGAACATTTTTTTTAAACATTTAATTGAAATAGTCTAATATTAATTATGTTTTTATTTAAGGATGTTATTTGACAAATTGATGCGCGGGAATCAATTGTCAAATAGATTCCGTTTCGTGTCTTCCTCCCATGTTAGCGGAGCAACAATTTCTAGGGAACCTGATTCAGTAAGAGAAAACTTGGTCGAAAGATTCAGGACAACTGCCAGTACAGAGAGCTTGTATCTTTTGCCTTATAATACAGGGTTAGATTTTCATTCTAAGCTCCTTTTAATATTTGTATTTTTTACATTAAAATTCGCTTCTAAATTGTTGCTTTAATTTATAGATGTCACTGGTTGTTGCTTGCAATCAATCCCATAAAAGAAGTGGTCTATTACCTGAATTCGGTTGACGGTGATTGGACAAATTATCCGGAAATGAAGCTAGTAATTGATACGTAAGTGACATTATTCTAAATATTCGTTTGTGTTTATATATTTAATTATTTCAATGTCATTGTTCTAAATAAATATTTTAATTTTGTCATCAGTTCAATACAAGTATTCCGATGTCAAAGGGGAGCACGAGTACCACGGTCTAGATCAAACAACATTAATTGGATCAAAGTACAGGTATATAAATTTCAACAATTTTGCTTATAATATTTATGCTACTTGATAAATCAATAGATGTGTATAATCTTATTTGTTTTTCTATGTAGTGCCCTCAACAACAAAACGACATAGATTGCGGATACTTCGTTTTGATGTTTATCAAAGAAATCATTCAAATGAATGAAATCGAGATTCCAATCACGGTATGGATTTATACTTTGTTTTATTACTTATCGGATTTTGCATATAATTTATTACATTAAACTAAATCATGCATATATTTTGTTTTGTAATGTAGTATTTTGATCAATACAATTGTCCATATTACTCGCCACGTCAATTGGAAGAACTCAAAGAGGAGTTGTGCCAATATTTTATTGAACTAAGAATCTTATAATAAGGTACGATTACATTGTTGTGTGAAAATTGGTTAATTATCAATATATTGTTTTGTGTATACAACACTGACCGTGTTATTATGTTCATATTGAAGGATCAGGATCTTGGATATATATGTAGATTAGGATTGATTTACTTAGTGTTATATAGCTGATTTCTTAGGGTGTATTTTGTTACGTTTAAAAACATTATATATTGAATTACAATGGTGTATATATATTTTGGATATGAATTGATTATAATGGTATTTGTATATAAATATATATATATAATATTTGGTATTTGAATTACATTTGGTATTTGGATTAACACTAATATATATTGGTATTTCTAGATTAGATTGTAAAATACCGGTTTAAGAATTACAGGTTTGCTGCAAAAAAATGCAGGTTTAGAAATTTTTTAAATTTTAGATTTTTCAGTAGAAAACCTATGAAAGCGCTTTTAAGAAAAAAGCGCTCTCGTAGGCCTACCTATGAAAGCGCTTTTTTCTTAAAAGCGCTTTCATAGGTAGGCATACGAGAGCGCTTTTTTCTGAACAAAAAGCGCTCTTATAGGCCTACTTTATACGCATTCTGAATACACCTATGAAAGCGCTCTTTCATAAAAAAGCGCTCTCGTAGGCCTACCTTTGAAAGCGCTTTTAAGAAAAAAGCGCTTTCATAGGTAGGCCTACGAGAGCGCTTTTTTCTGAACAAAAAGCGCTGCTAAAACCTTTAGCAGCGCCACCTACGAGAGCGCTTTTAAGCGCTTTTAAAGCCCAAAAAAAGCGCTTTCGTAGGTTATTTCTGGCATAGTGGGAGTAACAAAAATATCAACAACAGACTACCTTCCATAATGATAATGCTACCATCCATTGGAGTAACAAAAATCTCGACAATAGACTACCTTCCATAATGACAAGGCTACGATGCATTGGAGTAACAAAAATAGCTAAAATAGACTATGTTCCATAATGACAAGGCTACCATCCATTGTAGTAACCAAAATCTCGACTATAGTCTACCTTCCATAATGACAAGGCTACCATCCATTAGAGTAACAAAAATATGAATAACAGACTACCTTCCGTAGTGACAAGGCTACCATCCATTGGAGTGACATAAATCACAACGACAGACTAACTTCCAAAATGACAAGGCTAGCATCCATTGGAGTAACAAAAGTCTCGACAACAGACTACCTTCCGTAATGACAAGGCTACATTCCATTAGAGTAACAAAGATATCGACAACATACTACCTTCCATAATGACAAGGCTAGCATCCATTGGAGTAACAAAAATATCGACAACAAACTACCTTCCATAATGACAAGGATACCATCCATTAGAGTAACAAAAATCTCAAATACAAACTACCTTCGATAATGACAAGGCTACAATCCATTGGAATAACAAAAATATCGACAAAAGACTACCATCCATAATGACAATAATACCATCCATTGGAGTAACAATAATCTCGACAACAGACTACCTTCCTTAATGCCAAGGCTACCATCCATTAGAGTAACAAAGAAATCGACAACATACTACCTTCCATAATGACAAGGCTAGCATCCATCGGAGTAACAAAAATATCGACAACAAACTACCTTCCATAATGACAAGGCTACCATCCATTAGAGTAACAAAAATCTCGAATACAAACTACCTTCGATAATGACAAGGCTACAATCCATTGGAATAACAAAAATATCGACAACAGACTACCATCCATAATGACAATAATACCATCCATTGGAGTGACAGAAATCACAACGACAGACTACCTTCCATAATGACAAGGCTACCATCCATTGGAATAACAAATATCTCGACAACAAACTACCTTCCATAATGACAAGGCTACCATCCATTGGAGTAACAAAAATATGAACATACCTTCCATAGTGACAAGGCTACCATCCATTGGAGTAACAAAAATCTCGAAAACAGACTACCTTCAATAATGACAAGGCTACCATCCATTGGAGTAACAAAAATCTCGACAACAGACTACTTTCCATAATGACAAGGCTACCATCCATTGGAGTAACAAAAATCTGAAAAACAGACTACGTTCCATAGTGACAAGGCTACCATCCATTAGAGTGACATAAATCACAACGACAGACTACCTTCCATAATGACAAGGCTACCATCCATTGGAGTAACAAAAATATCAACAACAGACTACCTTCCATAATGATAATGCTACCATCCATTGGAGTAACAAAAATCTCGACAACAGACTACCTTCCATAATGACAAGGCTACGATGCATTGGAGTAACAAAACTATCTACAATAGACTATGTTCCATAATGACAAGGCTACCATCCATTGTAGTAAACTAAATCTCGACAATAGTCTACCTTCAATAATGACAAGGCTACCATCCATTAGAGTAACAAAAATATGAACAACAGACTACCTTCCATAGTGACAAGGCTACCATCCAGTGGAGTGACATAAATCACAACGATAGACTACCTTCCATAATGACAAGGGTAGCATCCGTTGGAGTAACAAAAGTCTTGACAACAGACTACCTTCCATAATGACAAGGCTACAATCCATTAGAGTAACAAAGATATCGACAACATACTACCTTCCATAATGACAAGGCTAGCATCCATTGGAGTAACAAAAATAACGAAAACAAACTACCTTCCATAATGACAAGGCTACCATCCATTAGAGTAACAAAAATCTCGAATACAGACTACCTTCGATAATGACAAGGCTACAATCCATTGGAATAACAAAAATATTGACAACAGACTACCATCCATAATGACAATGATACCATCCATTGGAGTAACAAAAATCTCGACAACAGACTACCTTCCTTAATGCCAAGGCTACCATCCATTGTAGTAACAAAAATCTCGAAAACAGACTACCTTCCAGAATGACAAGGCTACCATCCATTAGAGTAACAAAAATCTCGACAACAGACAACCTTCCATAATGATAATGCTACCATCCATTGGAGTAACAAATATATCGACAATAGACTACCTTCCATAATGACAGGGCTACCATCCATTGGAGTAACAAAAATATGAACATCAGACTACCTTCCATAGTGACAAGGCTACCATCCAGTGGAGTGACATAAATCACAACGACAGACTACCTTCCATAATGACAAGGGTAGCATCCATTGGAGTAACAAAAGTCTCGACAACAGACTACCTTCCATAATGACAAGGCTACAATCCATTAGAGTAACAAAGATATCGACAACATACTACCTTCCATAATGACAAGGCTACCATCCATTGGAGTAACAAAAATATGAACATACCTTCCATAGTGACAAGGCTACCATCCATTGGAGTAACAAAAATCTCGAAAACACACTACCTTCCATATTGACAAGGCTACCATCCATTGGAGTAACAAAAATCTCGATAACAGACAACCTTCCATAATGATAACGCTACCATCCATTGGAGTAACAAAAATCTCGACAACAGACTACTTTCCGTAATGAGCAGGCTACCATCCAGTGGAGTAACAAAAATCTGAACAACAGACTACGTTCCATAGTGACAAGGCTACCATCCATTGGAGTGACAGAAATCACAATGACAAACTACCTTCCATAATGACAAGGCTACCATCCATTGTAGTAACAAAAATATCGACAATATACTACCTTCCATAATGATAATGCTACCATCCATTGGAGTAACAAAAATCTCGAAAACAGACTACCTTCCATAATGACAAGGCTAAGATGCATTGGAGTAACAAAAATATCTACAACAGACTATGTTCCATAATGACAAGGCTACCATCCATTGTAGTAACCAAAATCTCGAAATTAGTCTACCTTCCATAATGACAAGGCTACCATCCATTAGAGTAACAAAAATATGAACAACAGACTACCTTCCATAGTGACAAGGCTACCATCCATTGGAGTGACATAAATCACAACGACAGACTACCTTCCATAATGACAAGGCTAACATCCATTGGAGTAACAAAAATCTTGACAACAGACTACCTTCCATAATGACAAGGCTACAATCCATTAGAGTAACAAAGATATGGACAACATACTACATTCCATAATGACAAGGCTAGCATCCATTGGAGTAACAAAAATATCGACAACAAACTACCTTCCATAATGACAAGGCTACCATCCATAGTGACAAGGCTACCATCCATTAGAGTAACAAAAATATCGAAAACAGACTACCTTCCATAATAACAAGGCTACAATCCATTGGAGTAACAAAAATCTCGACAACAGACAACCTTCCATAATGATAATGCTACCATCCATTGGAGTAACAAAAATCTCGACAATAGACTACCTTCAATAATGACAAGGATACCATCCATTGGAGTACCAAAAATCTGAACAACATACTACCTTCCATAGTGACAAGGCTACCATCCATTGGAGTGACAGAAATGACGAGAGACTACCTTCCATAATGACTAGGCTACCATCAATTGGAGTAACAAAAATCTCGACAATAGACTACCTTTTATAATGACAAGGCTACCATCCATTGGAGTAACAAAAATATGAACAACAAACTACCTTCCATACTGACAAGCTGACCATCCATTGGAGTGACATAAATCACAAAGATAAACTACCTTCCATAATGACAAGGCAAGCATCCATTGGAGTAACAAAAATATCGACAACAAACTACCTTCCATAATGACAAGGCTACCATCCATTGGAATAACAAAAATCTCGACAATAAACTACCTTCCATAATGACAAGGCGACCATCCATTGGAGTAACAAAAACATCGACAACAGAATAGGTTCCATAATGGCAAGGCTACAATCCATTGGAATAACAAAAATCTCGACAACAGACTACCATCCATAATGACAATGATACCATCCATTGGAGTAACAAAAATCTCAACAACAGACTACCTTCCATAATGACAAGGCTACCATCCAATGGAGTAACAAAAATCTCGAAAACAAACTACCTTTCATAATGACAAGGCTACCATCCATTGGAGTAACAAAAATCTCGACAACTGACAACCTTCCATAATGACAAGGCTACCATCCATTCGACTAACAAAAATATGAACAACAAACTACCTTCCATAGTGACAAGGCTACCATCCATTGGACTGACAGAAATCACAACGATAGAATACCTTCCATAATGACAAGGCTAGTATCCATTAGAGTAACAAAGATATCGACAACATACTACCTTCCATAATGACAAGGCTAGCATCCATTGGAGTAACAAAAATATCGACAACAAACTACCTTCCATAATGAAAAGGCTACCATCCATTAGAGTAACAAAAATCTGGAATACATACTACCTTCGATAATGACAAACCTACCATCCATTAGAGTAACAAAAATCTCGACAACAGACAACCTTCCATAATGATAAGGCTACCATCCATTGTAGTAACAAAAATCTCGACAATAGACTACCTTCCATAATGACAAGGCTATCATCTGTTGGAGTAACAAAAATATGAACAACATACTACCTTCCATAGTGACAAGGCTAGCATCAATTGGAGTAACAAAAATCTCGACAACAAACTACCTTCCATAATGACAAGGCTACCATCCATTGAAGTAACAAAAATCTGGACAACAGACTACCTTCCTTAAAGACAAGGCTCCAATCCATTGGAGTATGAAAAATATCCACAACAGACTACCTTCCATAATGACAAGGCTACCATTCATTGGAATAACAAAAATCTCAACAACAAACTACCTTCCATATTAACAAGGCTACGATCCATTGGAGTAACAAAAATATGAACATACCTTCCATAGTGACAAGGCTACCATCCATTAGAGTAACAAAAATATCGAAAACAAACTACCTTCCATAAAAACAAGGCTACCATCCATTGGAGTAACAAAAATCTCGACAAAAGACAACCTTCCATAATGATAATGCTACCATCCAATGGAGTAACAAAAATCTCGACAATATACTAACTTCAATAATGACAAGGCTACCATCCATTGGAGTAACAAAAATCTGAACAACATACTACCTTCCATAGTGACAAGGCTACCATCCATTGGAGCGACAGAAATCACGACAGACTACCTTCCATAATGACAAGGCTACCATCCATTGGAGTAACAAAAATCTCGACAATAGACTACCTTTTATAATGACAAGGCTACCATCCATTGGAGTAACAAAAATATAAACAACAGACTACCTTCCATACTGACAAGGCGAGCATCCATTGGAGTGTCAGAAATCACAACGACAGACTACCTTCCATAATGACAAGGCTAGCATCCATTAGAGTAACAAAGATATCGACAACATACTACCTTCCATAATGACAAGGCTAGCATCCATTGGAGTAACAAAAATATCGACAACAAACTACCTTCCATAATGACAAGGCTACCATCCATTGGAGTAACAAAAATCTCGAATACAGACTACCTTCGATAATGACAAAGCTACCATCCATTAGAGTAAAAAAAATCTCGAAAACAGACAACCTTCCTTAATGATAAGGCTACCATCCATTGGAGTAACAAAAATCTCGACAATAGACTACCTTCAATAATGACAAGGCTATCATCCGTTGGAGTAACAAAAATATGAACAACAGACTACCTTCCATAGTGACAAGGCTAGCATCAATTGGAGTAACAAAAATCTCGACAACAAACTACCTTCCATAATGACAAGGCTACCATCCATTGAAGTAACAAAAATCTGGACAACAGACTACCTTCCATAAAGACAAGGCTCCCATCCATTGGAGTAACAAAAATATCCACAACAGACTACCTTCCATAATGACAAGGCTACCATTCATTGGAATAACAAAAATCTCAACAACAAACTACCTTCCATATTAACAAGGCTACGATCCACTAGAGTAACAAAAATCTCGACAATAGACTACCTTCCATAATGACAAGGCTACCATCCATTGGAGTAACAAAAACATCGACAACAGAATACGTTCCATAATGGAAAGGCTACAATCCATTGGAATAACAAAAATCTCGACAACAGACTACCATCCATAATGACAATGATACCATCCATTGGAGTAACAAAAATCTCGACAACAGACTACCTTCCATAATGACAAGGCTACCATCCAATGGAGTAACAAAAATCTCGAAAACAGAGTACCTTCCATAATGAGAAGGCTACCATCCATTGGAGTAACAAAAATCTCGACAACTGACAACCTTCCATAATGACAAGGCTACCATCCATTCGATTAACAAAAATATGAACAACAAACTACCTTCCATAGTGACAAGGCTACCATCCATTGGACTGACAGAAGTCACAACGACAGAATACCTTCCATAATGGCAAGGCTATCATCCATTGGAGTAACAAAAATCTAGACAACAGACGACCTTCCATAATGACAAGGCTACCATCCATTGGAATAATAAAAATCTCGACAACAGACTACCTTCCATAATGACAAGTCTACCGTCCATTGGAGTAACAAAAACATCGACAACAGACCACATTCCATAATGACAAGGCTACCATCCATTGGAGTAACAAAATTCTCAACAACAGACTACCATCCATAATGAAAACGATACCATCCATTGGAGTAACAAAAATCTCGACAACAAACTACCTTCAATAATGACAAGGCTACAATCCATTGGAGTAACAAAGATATCGATAACATACTACCTTCCATAATGACAAGGCTACCATCCATTGGAGTAACAAAAATATCGACAACAGACTACCTTCCATAATGATAATGCTACCATCCATTGGAGTAACAAAAATATCGACAACAGAATATCTTCCATAATGACAAGGCTACCATGCATTGGAGTAACAAAAATATCTACAATAGACTATGTTCCATAATGACAAGGCTACCATCCATTGTAGTAACCAAACTCTCGACAATAGACTACCTTCCATAATGACAAGGCTACCATCCATGGGAGTAATAAATATATGAACAACAAACTATCTTCCATAGTGACAAGGCTACCATCCATTGGAGTGATAGAAATCACAATGACATACTACCTTCCATAATGACAAGGCTAGCATCCATTGGAGTAACAAAAATCTCGACAACAGACTCCCTTCCATAATGACTAGGCTACCATCCATTTGAGTAACAAAAATCTCGAATACAGACTACCTTCGATAATGACAAAGCTACCATCCATTAGAGTATCAAAAATCTCGACAACAGACAACCTTCCATAATGACAAGGCTACCATCCATTGTAGTAACCAAAATCTCGACAATAGACTACCTTCCATAATGACAAGGCTACCATCCATTGCAGTAACAAAAATCTCGAATACAGACTACCTTCCATAATGACAAGGCTACCATCCATTGGAGTAACAAAAATCTCGAATAAAGACTACCTTCCATAATGACAAGGCTACCATCCATTGGAGTGACATAAATCACAACGACAGACTACCTTCCATAATGACAAGGCTAGCATCCATTGGAGTAACAAAAATCTCGACAACAGACTACCTTCCATAATGACAAGGCTACCTTCCATTAGAGTAACAAAAATCTCGAATACAGACTACCTTCGATAATGACAAAGCTACCATCCATTAGAATAACAAAAATCTCGACAACAGACAACCTTCCATTATGACAAGGCTATTATCCATTGGAGTAACAAAATTTCGACAATAGACTACCTTCCTTAATGACAAGGCTATCATCCATTGGAGTAACAAAAATCTCGACAACAGACTACCTTCCATAGTGACAAGGCTACCATCCATTGGAGTGACATAAATCACAACGACAGACTACCTTCCATAATGACAAGGCTAGCATCCATTGGAATAACAAAAATATCGACAATAAACTACCTTTCATAATGACAAGGCTACCATCCATTGGAGTAACAAAAATATGAACATACCTTCCAAAGTGAGAAGGCTACCATCCATTGGAGTAACAAAAATCTCGAAAACAGATTACCTTCCATAATGACAAGGCTACCATCCATTGGAGTAACAAAAATCTCGACAAGAGACAACCTTCCATAATGATAATGCTACCATCCATTGGAGTAACAAAAATCTCGACAATAGACTACCTTCCATAATGACAAGGCTACCATCCATTGGAGTAACAAAAATCTGAACAACATACTACGTTCCATAGTGACAAGGCTACCATCCATTGGAGTGATAGATATCACAACGACAGACTACCTTCTCGAATGACAAGGATAGCATCCATTGGAGTAACAAAAATCCTGACAACAGACTACCTTCAATAATGACAAGGCTACAATCCATTGGAGTAACAAAAATATGAACAATAGACTACCTTCCATAATGACAAGGCTACCATGCATTGGAGTAACAAAAATATCTACAATAGACTATGTTCCATAATGACAAGGCTACCGTCCATTGTAGTAACCAAACTCTCGACAATAGACTACCTTCCATAATGACAAGGCTACCATCCATGGGAGTAATAAATATATGAACAACAAACTATCTTCCATAGTGACAAGGCTACCATCCATTGGAGTGACAGAAATCACAATGACATACTACCTTCCATAATGACAAGGCTAGCATCCATTGGAGTAACAAAAATCTCGACAACAGACTCCCTTTCATAATGACAAGGCTACAATCCATTAGAGTAACTAAGATATCCACAACAGACTACCTTCCATAATGACAAGGCTAACATCCATTGGAGTAACAAAAATATGGACAACAAACTACCTTCCATAATGACTAGGCTACCATCCATTAGAGTAACAAAAATCTCGAATACAGACTACCTTCGATAATGACAAAGCTACCATCCATTAGAGTATCAAAAATCTCGACAACATATAACCTTCCATAATGACAAGGCTACCATCCATTGTAGTAACCAAAATCTCGACAATAGACTACCTTCCATAACGACAAGGCTACCATCCATTGCAGTAAAAAAAATCTCGAATACAGACTACCTTCCATAATGACAAGGCTACCATCCATTGGAGTAACAAAAATCTCAAATAAAGACTACCTTCCATAATGACAAGGCTACCATCCATTGGAGTGACATAAATCACAACGACAGACTACCTTCCATAATGACAAGGCTAGCATCCATTGGAGTAACAAAAATCTCGACAATATACTACCTTCCATAATGACAAGGCTACCATCCATTAGAGTAACAAAAATCTCGAATACAGACTACCTTCGATAATGACAAAGCTACCATCCATTAGAATAACAAAAATCTCGACAACAGACAACCTTCCATTATGACAAGGCTATCATCCATTGGAGTAACAAAAATATAAACATACCTTCCATAGTGAGAAGGCTACCATCCATTGGAGTAACAAAAATCTCGAAAACATACTACCTTCCATAATGACAAGGCTACCATCCATTGGAGTAACAAAAATCTCGACAACAGACAACCTTCCATAATGATAATGCTACCATCCATTGGAGTAACAAAAATCTCGACAATAGACTACCTTCCATAATGACAAGGCTACCATCCATTGGAGTAACAAAAATCTGAACAACATACTACGTTCCATAGTGACAAGGCTACCATCCATTGGAGTGATAGATATCACAACGACAGACTACCTTCTCGAATGACAAGGATAGCATCCATTGGAGTAACAAAAATCCTGACAACAGACTACCTTCAATAATGACAAGGCTACAATCCATTGGAGTAACAAAAATATGAACAATAGACTACCTTCCATAATGACAAGGCTACCATGCATTGGAGTAACAAAAATATCTACAATAGACTATGTTCCATAATGACAAGGCTACCGTCCATTGTAGTAACCAAACTCTCGACAATAGACTACCTTCCATAATGACAAGGCTACCATCCATGGGAGTAATAAATATATGAACAACAAACTATCTTCCATAGTGACAAGGCTACCATCCATTGGAGTGACAGAAATCACAATGACATACTACCTTCCATAATGACAAGGCTAGCATCCATTGGAGTAACAAAAATCTCGACAACAGACTCCCTTTCATAATGACAAGGCTACAATCCATTAGAGTAACTAAGATATCCACAACAGACTACCTTCCATAATGACAAGGCTAACATCCATTGGAGTAACAAAAATATGGACAACAAACTACCTTCCATAATGACTAGGCTACCATCCATTAGAGTAACAAAAATCTCGAATACAGACTACCTTCGATAATGACAAAGCTACCATCCATTAGAGTATCAAAAATCTCGACAACAGATAACCTTCCATAATGACAAGGCTACCATCCATTGTAGTAACCAAAATCTCGACAATAGACTACCTTCCATAACGACAAGGCTACCATCCATTGCAGTAAAAAAAATCTCGAATACAGACTACCTTCCATAATGACAAGGCTACCATCCATTGGAGTAACAAAAATCTCAAATAAAGACTACCTTCCATAATGACAAGGCTACCATCCATTGGAGTGACATAAATCACAACGACAGACTACCTTCCATAATGACAAGGCTAGCATCCATTGGAGTAACAAAAATCTCGACAATATACTACCTTCCATAATGACAAGGCTACCATCCATTAGAGTAACAAAAATCTCGAATACAGACTACCTTCGATAATGACAAAGCTACCATCCATTAGAATAACAAAAATCTCGACAACAGACAACCTTCCATTATGACAAGGCTATCATCCATTGGAGTAACAAAAATATAAACATACCTTCCATAGTGAGAAGGCTACCATCCATTGGAGTAACAAAAATCTCGAAAACAGACTACCTTCCATAATGACAAGGCTACCATCCATTGGAGTAACAAAAATCTCGACAACAGACAACCTTCCATAATGATAATGCTACCATCCATTGGAGTAACAAAAATCTCGACAATAGACTACCTTCCATAATGACAAGGCTACCATCCATTGGAGTAACAAAAATCTGAACAACATACTACGTTCCATAGTGACAAGGCTACCATCCATTGGAGTGATAGATATCACAACGACAGACTACCTTCTCGAATGACAAGGATAGCATCCATTGGAGTAACAAAAATCTCGACAACAGACTACCTTCAATAATGACAAGGCTACAATCCATTGGAGTAACAAAAATCTCGACAATAGAAAACTTTCCATAATGACAAGGCTACCATCCATTGGAGTAACAAAAATATCGACAACAGACTACCTTCCATAATGATAATGCTACCATCCATTGGAGTAACAAAAATATCGACAACAAAATATCTTCCATAATGACAAGGCTACCATGCATTGGAGTAACAAAAATATCTACAATAGACTATGTTCCATAATGACAAGGCTACCATCCATTGTAGTAACCAAACTCTCGACAATAGACTACCTTCCATAATGACAAGGCTACCATCCATGGGAGTAATAAATATATGAACAACAAACTATCTTCCATAGTGACAAGGCTACCATCCATTGGAGTGATAGAAATCACAATGACATACTACTTTCCATAATGACAAGACTAGCATCCATTGGAGTAACAAAAATCTCGACAACAGACTCCCTTTCATAAGGACAAGGCTACAATCCATTAGAGTAACTAAGATATCGACAACATACTACCTTCCATAATGACAAGGCTAACATCCATTGGAGTAACAAAAATATGGACAACAAACTACCTTCCATAATGACTAGGCTACCATCCATTAGAGTAACAAAAATCTCGAATACAGCCTACCTTCGATAATGACAAAGCTACCATCCATTAGAGTATCAAAAATCTCGACAACAGACAACCTTCCATAATGACAAGGCTACCATCCATTATAGTAACCAAAATCTCGACAATAGACTACCTTCCATAATGACAAGGCTACCATCCATTGCAGTAACAAAAATCTCGAATACAGACTACCTTCCATAATGACAAGGCTACCATCCATTGGAGTAACAAAAATCTTGAATAAAGACTACCTTCCATAATGACAAGGCTACCATCCATTGGAGTGACATAAATCACAACGACAGACTACCTTCCATAATGACAAGGCTAGCATCCATTGGAGTAACAAAAATCTCGACAACAGACTACCTTCCATAATGACAAGGCTACCATCCATTAGAGTAACAAAAATCTCGAATACAGACTACCTTCGATAATGACAAAGCTACCATCCATTAGAATAACAAAAATCTCGACAACAGACAACCTTCCATTATTACAAGGCTATCATCCATTGGAGTAACAAAAATATCGACAATAGACTACCTTCCATAATGACAAGGCTATCATCCATTGGAGTAAATAAAATCTCGACAACAGACTACCTTCCATAGTGACAAGGCTACCATCCATTGGAGTGACATAAATCACAACGACAGACTACCTTCCATAATGACAAGGCTAGCATCCATTGGAATAACAAAAATCTCGACAATAAACTAACTTTCATAATGACAAGGCTACCATCCATTGGAGTAACAAAAATATTAACATACCTTCCATAGTGACAAGGCTACCATCCATTGGAGTAACAAAAATCTCGAAAACAGACTACCTTCCATAATGACAAGGCTACCATCCATTGGAGTAACAAAAATATCGACAACAGAGAACCTTCCATAATGATAATGCTACCATCCATTGGAGTAACAAAAATCTCGACAATAGACTACCTTCAATAATGACAAGGCTACCATCCATTGGAGTAACAAAAATCTGAACAACATACTACGTTCCATAGTGACAAGGCTACCATCCATTGGAGTGATAAATATCACAACGACAGACTACCTTCTCGAATGACAAGGATAGCATCCATTGGAGTAACAAAAATCTCAACAACAAACTACCTTCAATAATGACAAGGCTACAATCCATTGGAGTAACAAAAATCTCGACAATAGACAACTTTCCATAATGACAAGGCTACCATCCATTGGAGTAACAAAAATCTCGACAATAGACTACCTTCCATAATGACAAGGCTACCATCCGTTGGAATAACAAAAATATGAACAATAGACTAAATTCCATAGTAACAAGGCTACCATCCATTGGAGTGACAGAAATCACGAAAGACTACCTTCCATAATGACTAGGCTACCATCAATTGGAGTAACAAAAATCTCGACAATAGACTACCTTTTATAATGACAAGGCTACCATCCATTGGAGTAACAAAAATATGAACAATAGACTACCTTCCATACTGACAAGGTGACCATCCATTGGAGTGACATAAATCACAACGATAAACTACCTTCCATAATGACAAGGCAAGCATCCATTGGAGTAAAAAAAATATCGACAACAAACTACCTTCCATAATGACAAGGCTCCCATCCATTGGAGTAACAAAAATATCCACAACAGACTACCTTCCATAATGCCAAGGCTACCATTCATTGGAATAACAAAAATCTCAACAACAAACTACCTTCCATATAAACAAGGCTACCATACATTGGAGTAACAAAAATATGAACATACCTTCCATAATGACAAGGCTACCATCCATTAGAGTAACAAAAATATCGAAAACAGACTACCTTCCATAATGACAAGGCTACCATCCATTGGAGTAACAAAAATCTCGACAAAAGACAACCTTGCATAATGACAAGGCTTCCATCCATTGGAGTAACAAAAATTTCGACAATAGACTACCTTCCATAATGACAAGGCTACCATCCATTGGAGTAACAAAAATATGAACAACAGACTACCTTCCATAGTCACAAGGCTACCATCCATTGGAGTGACAGAAATCACAACGATAGACTACCTTCCCTAATGAAAAGGCTAGCATCCATTGGAGTAACAAAAATCTCTACAATAAACTACCTTCCATAATGACGTGGCTACCATCCATTGAAGTAACAAAAATATCGACCACAGACTACCTTCCATAATGACAAGGCGACCATCCATTGGAGTGTCACAAATCACAACAACAGACTACCTTCCATAATGACAAGGCTAGCATCCATTAGAGTAACAAAGATATCGACAACATACTACCTTCCATAATGACAAGGCTAGCATCCATTGGAGTAAAAAAAATATCGAGAACAAACAATTTTCCATAATGAAAAGGCTACCATCCATTAGAGTAACAAAAATCTCGAATACACACTACCTTCGATAATGACAAAGCTACCATCCATTAGAGTAACAAAAATCTCGACAACAGACAACCTTCCATAATGATAAGGCTACCATCCATTGGAGTAACAAAAATCACGACAATAGACTACCTTCCATAATGACAAGGCTATCATCTGTTGGAGTAACAAAAATATGAACAACAGACTACCTTCCATAGTGACAAGGCTAGCATCAATTGGAGTAACAAAAATCTCGACAACAAACTACCTTCCATAATGACAAGGCTACCATCCATTGAAGTAACAAAAATCTGGACAACAGACTACCTTCCATAAAGACAAGGCTCACGTCCATTGGAGTACGAAAAATATCCACAACAGACTACCTTCCATAATGACAAGGCTACCATTCATTGGAATAACAAAAATCTCAACAACAAACTACCTTCCATATTAACAAGGCAACGATCCATTGGAGTAACAAAAATATGAACATACATTCCATAGTGAAAAGGCTACCATCCATTAGAGTAACAAAAATCTCGAATACAGACTACCTTCGATAATGACAAAGCTACCATCCATTAGAATAACAAAAATCTCGACAACAGACAACCTTCCATTATGACAAGGCTATCATCCATTGGAGTAACAAAAATATCGACAATAGACTACCTTCCATAATGACAAGGCTATCATCCATTGGAGTAACAAAAATCTCGACAACAGACTACCTTCCATAATGACAAGGCTACCATCCATTGGAGTGACATAAATCACAACGACAGACTACCTTCCATAATGACAAGGCTAGCATCCATTGGAATAACAAAAATCTCGACAATAAACTACCTTTCATAATGACAAGGCTACCATCCATTGGAGTAACAAAAATATTAACATACCTTCCATAGTGACAAGGCTACCATCCATTGGAGTAACAAAAATCTCGAAAACAGACTACCTTCCATAATGACAAGGCTACCATCCATTGGAGTAACAAAAATCTCGACAACAGAGAACCTTCCATAATGATAATGCTACCATCCATTGGAGTAACAAAAATCTCGACAATAGACTACCTTCAATAATGACAAGGCTACAATCCATTGGAGTAACAAAAATCTCGACAATAGACAACTTTCCATAATGACAAGGCTACCATCCATTGGAGTAACAAAAATCTCGACAATAGACTACCTTCCATAATGACAAGGCTACCATCCGTTGGAGTAACAAAAATATGAACAATAGACTACCTTCCATAGTAACAAGGCTACCATCCATTGGAGTGACAGAAATCACGAAAGACTACCTTCCATAATGACTAGGCTACCATCAATTGGAGTAACAAAAATCTCGACAATAGACTACCTTTTATAATGACAAGGCTACCATCCATTGGAGTAACAAAAATATGAACAATAGACTACCTTCCATACTGACAAGGTGACCATCCATTGGAGTGACATAAATCACAACGATAAACTACCTTCCATAATGACAAGGCAAGCATCCATTGGAGTAAAAAAAATATCGACAACAAAGTACCTTCCATAATGACAAGGCTACCATCCATTGGAATAACAAAAATCTCGACAATAAACTACCTTCCATAATGACAAGGCTACCATCCATTGGAGTAACAAAAACATCGACAACAGAATACGTTCCATAATGGCAAGGCTACAATCCATTGGAATAACAAAAATCTCGACAACAGACTACCATCCATAATGACAATGATACCATCCATTGGAGTAACAAAAATCTCAACAACAGACTACCTTCCATAATGACAAGGCTACCATCCAATGGAGTAACAAAAATCTCGAAAACAGACTACCTTCCATAATGACAAGGCTACCATCCATTGGAGTAACAAAAATCTCGACAACTGATAACCTTCCATAATGACAAGGCTACCATCCATTCGACTAACAAAAATATGAACAACAAACTACCTTCCATAGTGACAAGGCTACCATCCATTGGACTAACAGAAATCACAACGACAAAATACCTTCCATAATGACAAGGCTAGCATCCATTAGAGTAACAAAGATATCGACAACATACTACCTTCCATAATGACAAGGATAGCATCCATTGGAGTAACAAAAATATCGACAACAAACTACCTTCCATAATGACAAGGCTACCATCCATTAGAGTAAGAAAAATCTCGAATACAGACTACCTTCGATAATGACAAAGCTACCATCCATTAGAGTAACAAAAGTCTCGACAACAGACAACCTTCCATAATGATAAGGCTACCATCCATTGGAGTAACAAAAATTTAGACAATAGACTACCTTCCATAATGATAAGGCTATCATCCGTTAGAGTAACAAAAATATGAACAACAGACTACCTTCCATAGTGACAAGGCTTGCATCAATTGGAGTAACAAAAATCTCGATAACAAACTACCTTCCATAATGACAAGGCTACCATCCATTGAAGTAACAAAAATCTAGACAACAAACTACCTTCCATAAAGACAAGGCTCCCATCCATTGGAGTAACAAAAATATCCACAACAGACTACCTTCCATAATGCCAAGGCTACCATTCATTGGAATAACAAAAATCTCAACAACAAACTACCTTCCATGTAAACAAGGCTACCATCCATTGGATTAACAAAAATATGAACATACCTTCCATAATGACAAGGCTACCATCCATTAGAGTAACAAAAATCTCGAAAACAGACTACCTTCCATAATGACAAGGCTACCATCCATTGGAGTAACAAAAATCTCGACAAAAGACAACCTTGCATAATGACAAGGCTTCCATCCATTGGAGTAACAAAAATTTCGACAATAGACTACCTTCCATAATGACAAGGCTACCATCCATTGGAGTAACAAAAATATGAACAACAGACTACCTTCCATAGTCACAAGGCTACCATCCATTGGAGTGACAGAAATCACAACGATAGACTACCTTCCCTAATGAAAAGGCTAGCATCCATTGGAGTAACAAAAATCTCTACAATAAACTACCTTCCATAATGACGTGGCTACCATCCATTGAAGTAACAAAAATATCGACCACAGACTACCTTCCATAATGACAAGGCGACCATCCATTGGAGTGTCACAAATCACAACAACAGACTACCTTCCATAATGACAAGGCTAGCATCCATTAGAGTAACAAAGATATCGACAACATACTACCTTCCATAATGACAAGGCTAGCATCCATTGGAGTAAAAAAAATATCGAGAACAAACAATTTTCCATAATGAAAAGGCTACCATCCATTAGAGTAACAAAAATCTCGAATACACACTACCTTCGATAATGACAAAGCTACCATCCATTAGAGTAACAAAAATCTCGACAACAGACAACCTTCCATAATGATAAGGCTACCATCCATTGGAGTAACAAAAATCACGACAATAGACTACCTTCCATAATGACAAGGCTATCATCTGTTGGAGTAACAAAAATATGAACAACAGACTACCTTCCATAGTGACAAGGCTAGCATCAATTGGAGTAACAAAAATCTCGACAACAAACTACCTTCCATAATGACAAGGCTACCATCCATTGAAGTAACAAAAATCTGGACAACAGACTACCTTCCATAAAGACAAGGCTCACGTCCATTGGAGTACGAAAAATATCCACAACAGACTACCTTCCATAATGACAAGGCTACCATTCATTGGAATAACAAAAATCTCAACAACAAACTACCTTCCATATTAACAAGGCAACGATCCATTGGAGTAACAAAAATATGAACATACATTCCATAGTGAAAAGGCTACCATCCATTAGAGTAACAAAAATCTCGAATACAGACTACCTTCGATAATGACAAAGCTACCATCCATTAGAATAACAAAAATCTCGACAACAGACAACCTTCCATTATGACAAGGCTATCATCCATTGGAGTAACAAAAATATCGACAATAGACTACCTTCCATAATGACAAGGCTATCATCCATTGGAGTAACAAAAATCTCGACAACAGACTACCTTCCATAATGACAAGGCTACCATCCATTGGAGTGACATAAATCACAACGACAGACTACCTTCCATAATGACAAGGCTAGCATCCATTGGAATAACAAAAATCTCGACAATAAACTACCTTTCATAATGACAAGGCTACCATCCATTGGAGTAACAAAAATATTAACATACCTTCCATAGTGACAAGGCTACCATCCATTGGAGTAACAAAAATCTCGAAAACAGACTACCTTCCATAATGACAAGGCTACCATCCATTGGAGTAACAAAAATCTCGACAACAGAGAACCTTCCATAATGATAATGCTACCATCCATTGGAGTAACAAAAATCTCGACAATAGACTACCTTCAATAATGACAAGGCTACAATCCATTGGAGTAACAAAAATCTCGACAATAGACAACTTTCCATAATGACAAGGCTACCATCCATTGGAGTAACAAAAATCTCGACAATAGACTACCTTCCATAATGACAAGGCTACCATCCGTTGGAGTAACAAAAATATGAACAATAGACTACCTTCCATAGTAACAAGGCTACCATCCATTGGAGTGACAGAAATCACGAAAGACTACCTTCCATAATGACTAGGCTACCATCAATTGGAGTAACAAAAATCTCGACAATAGACTACCTTTTATAATGACAAGGCTACCATCCATTGGAGTAACAAAAATATGAACAATAGACTACCTTCCATACTGACAAGGTGACCATCCATTGGAGTGACATAAATCACAACGATAAACTACCTTCCATAATGACAAGGCAAGCATCCATTGGAGTAAAAAAAATATCGACAACAAAGTACCTTCCATAATGACAAGGCTACCATCCATTGGAATAACAAAAATCTCGACAATAAACTACCTTCCATAATGACAAGGCTACCATCCATTGGAGTAACAAAAACATCGACAACAGAATACGTTCCATAATGGCAAGGCTACAATCCATTGGAATAACAAAAATCTCGACAACAGACTACCATCCATAATGACAATGATACCATCCATTGGAGTAACAAAAATCTCAACAACAGACTACCTTCCATAATGACAAGGCTACCATCCAATGGAGTAACAAAAATCTCGAAAACAGACTACCTTCCATAATGACAAGGCTACCATCCATTGGAGTAACAAAAATCTCGACAACTGATAACCTTCCATAATGACAAGGCTACCATCCATTCGACTAACAAAAATATGAACAACAAACTACCTTCCATAGTGACAAGGCTACCATCCATTGGACTAACAGAAATCACAACGACAAAATACCTTCCATAATGACAAGGCTAGCATCCATTAGAGTAACAAAGATATCGACAACATACTACCTTCCATAATGACAAGGATAGCATCCATTGGAGTAACAAAAATATCGACAACAAACTACCTTCCATAATGACAAGGCTACCATCCATTAGAGTAAGAAAAATCTCGAATACAGACTACCTTCGATAATGACAAAGCTACCATCCATTAGAGTAACAAAAGTCTCGACAACAGACAACCTTCCATAATGATAAGGCTACCATCCATTGGAGTAACAAAAATTTAGACAATAGACTACCTTCCATAATGATAAGGCTATCATCCGTTAGAGTAACAAAAATATGAACAACAGACTACCTTCCATAGTGACAAGGCTTGCATCAATTGGAGTAACAAAAATCTCGATAACAAACTACCTTCCATAATGACAAGGCTACCATCCATTGAAGTAACAAAAATCTAGACAACAAACTACCTTCCATAAAGACAAGGCTCCCATCCATTGGAGTAACAAAAATATCCACAACAGACTACCTTCCATAATGCCAAGGCTACCATTCATTGGAATAACAAAAATCTCAACAACAAACTACCTTCCATGTAAACAAGGCTACCATCCATTGGATTAACAAAAATATGAACATACCTTCCATAATGACAAGGCTACCATCCATTAGAGTAACAAAAATCTCGAAAACAGACTACCTTCCATAATGACAAGGCTACCATCCATTGGAGTAACAAAAATCTCGACAAAAGACAACCTTGCATAATGACAAGGCTTCCATCCATTGGAGTAACAAATATTTCGACAATAGACTACCTTCCATAATGACAAGGCTACCATCCATTGGAGTAACAAAAATATGAACAACAGACTACCTTCCATAGTCACAAGGCTACCATCCATTGGAGTGACAGAAATCACAACGATAGACTACCTTCCCTAATGAAAAGGCTAGCATCCATTGGAGTAACAAAAATCTCTACAATAAACTACCTTCCATAATGACGTGGCTACCATCCATTGAAGTAACAAAAATATCGACCACAGACTACCTTCCATAATGACAAGGCGACCATCCATTGGAGTGTCACAAATCACAACAACAGACTACCTTCCATAATGACAAGGCTAGCATCCATTAGAGTAACAAAGATATCGACAACATACTACCTTCCATAATGACAAGGCTAGCATCCATTGGAGTAAAAAAAATATCGAGAACAAACAATTTTCCATAATGAAAAGGCTACCATCCATTAGAGTAACAAAAATCTCGAATACACACTACCTTCGATAATGACAAAGCTACCATCCATTAGAGTAACAAAAATCTCGACAACAGACAACCTTCCATAATGATAAGGCTACCATCCATTGGAGTAACAAAAATCACGACAATAGACTACCTTCCATAATGACAAGGCTATCATCTGTTGGAGTAACAAAAATATGAACAACAGACTACCTTCCATAGTGACAAGGCTAGCATCAATTGGAGTAACAAAAATCTCGACAACAAACTACCTTCCATAATGACAAGGCTACCATCCATTGAAGTAACAAAAATCTGGACAACAGACTACCTTCCATAAAGACAAGGCTCACGTCCATTGGAGTACGAAAAATATCCACAACAGACTACCTTCCATAATGACAAGGCTACCATTCATTGGAATAACAAAAATCTCAACAACAAACTACCTTCCATATTAACAAGGCAACGATCCATTGGAGTAACAAAAATATGAACATACATTCCATAGTGAAAAGGCTACCATCCATTAGAGTAACAAAAATCTCGAATACAGACTACCTTCGATAATGACAAAGCTACCATCCATTAGAATAACAAAAATCTCGACAACAGACAACCTTCCATTATGACAAGGCTATCATCCATTGGAGTAACAAAAATATCGACAATAGACTACCTTCCATAATGACAAGGCTATAATCCATTGGAGTAACAAAAATCTCGACAACAGACTACCTTCCATAATGACAAGGCTACCATCCATTGGAGTGACATAAATCACAACGACAGACTACCTTCCATAATGACAAGGCTAGCATCCATTGGAATAACAAAAATCTCGACAATAAACTACCTTTCATAATGACAAGGCTACCATCCATTGGAGTAACAAAAATATTAACATACCTTCCATAGTGACAAGGCTACCATCCATTGGAGTAACAAAAATCTCGAAAACAGACTACCTTCCATAATGACAAGGCTACCATCCATTGGAGTAACAAAAATCTCGACAACAGAGAACCTTCCATAATGATAATGCTACCATCCATTGGAGTAACAAAAATCTCGACAATAGACTACCTTCAATAATGACAAGGCTACAATCCATTGGAGTAACAAAAATCTCGACAATAGACAACTTTCCATAATGACAAGGCTACCATCCATTGGAGTAACAAAAATCTCGACAATAGACTACCTTCCATAATGACAAGGCTACCATCCGTTGGAGTAACAAAAATATGAACAATAGACTACCTTCCATAGTAACAAGGCTACCATCCATTGGAGTGACAGAAATCACGAAAGACTACCTTCCATAATGACTAGGCTACCATCAATTGGAGTAACAAAAATCTCGACAATAGACTACCTTTTATAATGACAAGGCTACCATCCATTGGAGTAACAAAAATATGAACAATAGACTACCTTCCATACTGACAAGGTGACCATCCATTGGAGTGACATAAATCACAACGATAAACTACCTTCCATAATGACAAGGCAAGCATCCATTGGAGTAAAAAAAATATCGACAACAAAGTACCTTCCATAATGACAAGGCTACCATCCATTGGAATAACAAAAATCTCGACAATAAACTACCTTCCATAATGACAAGGCTACCATCCATTGGAGTAACAAAAACATCGACAACAGAATACGTTCCATAATGGCAAGGCTACAATCCATTGGAATAACAAAAATCTCGACAACAGACTACCATCCATAATGACAATGATACCATCCATTGGAGTAACAAAAATCTCAACAACAGACTACCTTCCATAATGACAAGGCTACCATCCAATGGAGTAACAAAAATCTCGAAAACAGACTACCTTCCATAATGACAAGGCTACCATCCATTGGAGTAACAAAAATCTCGACAACTGATAACCTTCCATAATGACAAGGCTACCATCCATTCGACTAACAAAAATATGAACAACAAACTACCTTCCATAGTGACAAGGCTACCATCCATTGGACTAACAGAAATCACAACGACAAAATACCTTCCATAATGACAAGGCTAGCATCCATTAGAGTAACAAAGATATCGACAACATACTACCTTCCATAATGACAAGGATAGCATCCATTGGAGTAACAAAAATATCGACAACAAACTACCTTCCATAATGACAAGGCTACCATCCATTAGAGTAAGAAAAATCTCGAATACAGACTACCTTCGATAATGACAAAGCTACCATCCATTAGAGTAACAAAAGTCTCGACAACAGACAACCTTCCATAATGATAAGGCTACCATCCATTGGAGTAACAAAAATTTAGACAATAGACTACCTTCCATAATGATAAGGCTATCATCCGTTAGAGTAACAAAAATATGAACAACAGACTACCTTCCATAGTGACAAGGCTTGCATCAATTGGAGTAACAAAAATCTCGATAACAAACTACCTTCCATAATGACAAGGCAAGCATCCATTGGAGTAAAAAAAATATCGACAACAAACTACCTTCCATAATGACAAGGCTACCATCCATTGGAATAACAAAAATCTCGACAATAAACTACCTTCCATAATGACAAGGCTACCATCCATTGGAGTAACAAAAACATCGACAACAGAATACGTTCCATAATGGCAAGGCTACAATCCATTGGAATAACAAAAATCTCGACAACAGACTACCATCCATAATGACAATGATACCATCCATTGGAGTAACAAAAATCTCAACAACAGACTACCTTCCATAATGACAAGGCTACCATCCAATGGAGTAACAAAAATCTCGAAAACAGACTACCTTCCATAATGACAAGGCTACCATCCATTGGAGTAACAAAAATCTCGACAACTGATAACCTTCCATAATGACAAGGCTACCATCCATTCGACTAACAAAAATATGAACAACAAACTACCTTCCATAGTTACAAGGCTACCATCCATTGGACTAACAGAAATCACAACGACAAAATACCTTCCATAATGACAAGGCTAGCATCCATTAGAGTATCAAAGATATCGACAACATACTACCTTCCATAATGACAATGATAGCATCCATTGGAGTAACAAAAATATCGACAACAAACTACCTTCCATAATGACAAGGCTACCATCCATTAGAGTAAGAAAAATCTCGAATACAGACTACCTTCGATAATGACAAAGCTACCATCCATTAGAGTAACAAAAGTCTCGACAACAGACAACCTTCCATAATGATAAGGCTACCATCCATTGGAGTTTCAAAAATTTAGACAATAGACTACCTTCCATAATGATAAGGCTATCATCCGTTAGAGTAACAAAAATATGAACAACAGACTACCTTCCATAGTGACAAGGCTTGCATCAATTGGAGTAACAAAAATCTCGATAACAAACTACCATCCATAATGACAAGGCTACCATCCATTGAAGTAACAAAAATCTAGACAACAAACTACCTTCCATAAAGACAAGGCTCCCATCCATTGGAGTAACAAAAATATCCACAACAGACTACCTTCCATAATGCCAAGGCTACCATTCATTGGAATAACAAAAATCTCAACAACAAACTACCTTCCATATAAACAAGGCTACCATCCATTGGAGTAACAAAAATATGAACATACCTTCCATAATGACAAGGCTACCATCCATTAGAGTAACAAAAATATCGAAAACAGACTACCATTCATAATGACAAGGCTACCATCCATTGGAGTAACAAAAATCTCGACAAAAGACAACCTTCCATAATGACAAGGCTTCCATCCATTGGAGTAACAAAAATTTCGACAATAGACTACCTTCCATAATGACAAGGCTACCATCCATTGGAGTAACAAAAATATGAACAACAGACTACCTTCCATAGTCACAAGGCTACCATCCATTGGAGTGACAGAAATCACAACGATAGACTACCTTCCCTAATGAAAAGGCTAGCATCCATTGGAGTAACAAAAATCTCTACAATAAACTACCTTCCATAATGACGTTGCTACCATCCATTGAAGTAACAAAAATATCGACCACATACTACCTTCCATAATGACAAGGCGACCATCCATTGGAGTGTCAGAAATCACAACAACAGACTCCCTTCCATAATGACAAGGCTAGCATCCATTAGAGTAACAAAGATATCGACAACATACTACCTTCCATAATGACAAGGCTAGCATCCATTGGAGTAAAAAAAATATCGAGAACAAACAATTTTCCATAATGAAAAGGCTACCATCCATTAGAGTAACAAAAATCTCGAATACAGACTACCTTCGATAATGACAAAGCTACCATCCATTAGAGTAACAAAAATCTCGACAACAGACAACCTTCCATAATGATAAGGCTACCATCCATTAGAGTAACAAAAATCACGACAATAGACTACCTTCCATAATGACAAGGCTATCATCTGTTGGAGTAAAAAAAATATTAACAACAGACTACCTTCCATAGTGACAAGGCTAGCATCAATTGGAGTAACAAAAATCTCGAAAAGAAACTTCCTTCCATAATGACAAGGCTACCATCCATTGAAGTAACAAAAATCTGGACAACGGACTACCTTCCATAAAGACAAGGCTCACATCCATTGGAGTACGAAAAATATCCACAACAGACTACCTTCCATAATGACAAGGCTACCATTCATTGGAATAACAAAAATCTCAACAACAAACTACCTTCCATATTAACAAGGCAACGATCCATTGGAGTAACAAAAATATGAACATACCTTCCATAGTGAAAAGGCTACCATCCATTAGAGTAACAAAAATATCGAAAACAAACTACCTTCCATAATGACAAGGCTACCATCCATTGGAGTAACAAAAATCTCGACAAAAGACAACCTTCCATAATGATAATGCTACCATCCAATGGAATAACAAAAATCTCGACAATAGACTACCTTCAATAATGACAAGGCTACCATCCATTGGAGTAACAAAAATCTGAACAACAGACTACCTTCCATAGTGACAAGGCTACCATCCATTGGAGTGACAGAAATCACGACAGACTACCTTCCATAATGACAAGGCTACAATCCATTGGAGTAACAAAAATCTCGACAATAGACTACCTTTTATAATGACAAGGCTACCATCCATTAGAGTAACCAAAATATAAAAACCAGACTACCTTCCATACTGACAAGGCGAGCATCCATTGAAGTGTCAGAAATCACAACGACAGACTACCTTCCATAATGACAAGGCTAGCATCCATTAGAGTAACAAAGATATCGACAACATACTACCTTCCATAATGACAAGGCTAGCATCCATTGGAGTAACAAAAATATCGACAACAAACTACCTTCCATAATGACAAGGCTACCATCCATTAGAGTAACAAAAATCTCGAATACAGACTACCTTCGAAAATGACAAAGCTACCATCCATTGGAGTAACAAAAATCTCGACAACAGACAACCTTCCATAATGATAAGGCTATTATCCATTGGAGTAACAAAAATATCGACAATAGACTACCTTCCATAATGACAAGGCTATCATTCGTTGAAGTAACAAAAATATGAACAACAAAGTACCTTCCTTAGTGACAAGGCTAGCATCAATTGGAGTAACAAAAATCTGGACAACAAACTACCTTCCATAATGACAAGGCTACCATCCATTGAAGTAACAAAAATCTGGACAACAGACTACCTTCCATAAAGACAAGGCTCCCATCCATTGGAGTAACAAAAATATCCATAAAAGACTACCTTCCATAATGACAAGGCTACCATTCATTGGAATAACAAAAATCTCAACAACAAACTACCTTCCATATTAACAAGGCTACGATCCACTGGAGTAACAAAAATCTCGACAATAGACTACCTTCCATAATGACAAGGCTACCATCCATTGGAGTAACAAAAACATCGAAAATAGAATACGTTCCATAATGGCTAGGCTACAATCCATTGGAGTAACAAAAATCTCGACAACAAACTACCTTCCATAATGACAAGGCTACAATCCATTGGAGTAACAATGATATCGACAACATACTACCTTCCATAATGACAAGGCTACCATCCATTGAAGTAACAAAAATCTGGACAACAGACTACCTTCCATAAAGACAAGGCTCCCATCCATTGGAGTAACAAAAATATCCATAAAAGACTACCTTCCATAATGACAAGGCTACCATTCATTGGAATAACAAAAATCTCAACAACAAACTACCTTCCATATTAACAAGGCTACGATCCACTGGAGTAACAAAAATCTCGACAATAGACTACCTTCCATAATGACAAGGCTACCATCCATTGGAGTAACAAAAACATCGAAAATAGAATACGTTCCATAATGGCAAGGCTACAATCCATTGGAATAACAAAAATCTCGACAACAGACTACCATCCATAATGACAATGATACCATCCACTGGAGTAACAAAAATCTCGACAACAGACTACCTTCAATAATGAAAAGGCTACCATCCAATGGAGTGACAAAAATCTCAAAAACAGACTACCTTCCATAATGAGAAGGCTACCATCCATTGGAGTAACAAAAATCTCGACAACTGACAACCTTCCATAATGACAAGGCTACCATCCATTCGATTAACAAAAATATGAACAACAAACTACCTTCCATAGTGACAAGGCTACCATCCATTGGACTGACATAAGTCACAACGACATAATACCTTCCATAATGACAAGGCTATCATCCATTGGAGTAACAAAAATCTGGACAATAAACTACCTTCCATAATGACAAGGCTACCATCCATTTGAATAACAAAAATCTCAACAACATACTACCTTTCATAATGACAAGTCTACCATCCATTGGAGTAACAAAAACATCGACAACAGACCACGTTCCATAATGACAAGGCTACTATCCATTTGAGTAACAAAATTCTCAACACCAGACTACCATCCATAATGAAAACGATACCATCCATTGGAGTAACAAAAATCTCGACAACAAACTACCTTCCATAATGACAAGGCTACAATCCATTGGAGTAACAATGATATCGACAACATACTACCTTCCATAATGACAAGGCTACCATCCATTGGAGTAACAAAAATATCGACAACAGGCTACCTTCCATAATGATAATGCTACCATCCATTGGAGTAACAAAAATATAGACAACAGAATACCTTCCATAATGACAAGGCTACCATGCATTAGAGTAACAAAAATATCTACAATAGACTATGTTCCATAATGACAAGGCTACCATCCATTGTAGTAAGCAAAATCTCGACAATAGACTACTTTCCATAATGACAAGGCTACCATCCATTGGAGTAATAAATATATGATCAACAAAATATCTTCCATAGTGACAAGGCTACTATCCATTGGAGTGACAGAAATCACAATGACATACTACCTTCCATAATGACAAGGCTAGCATCCATTAGAGTAACAAAAATCTCGACAACAGACTCCCTTCCATAATGACAAGGCTACAATCCATTAGAGTAACTAAGATATCGACAACATACTACCTTCCATAATGACAAGGCTAACATCCATTGGAGTAACAAAAATATGGACAACAAACTACCTTCCATAATGAGAAGGCTACCATCCATTAGAGTAACAAAAATCTCGAATACAGACTACCTTCGATAATGACAAAGCTACCATCCATTAGAGTATCAAAAATCTCGACAACAGACAACCTTCCATAATGACAAGGCTACCATCCATTGTAGTAACCAAAATCTCGACAATAGACTACCTTCCATAATGACAAGGCTACCATCCATTGGAGTAACAAAAATCTTGAATACAGACTACCTTCCATAATGACAAGGCTACCATCCATTGGAGTAACAAAAATCTTGAATAAAGACTACCTTCCATTATGACAAGGCTATCATCCATTGGAGTAACAAAAATATCGACAATAGACTACCTTCCAGAATGACAAGGCTATCATCCATTGGAGTAACAAAAATCTCGACAAACAGACTACCTTCCATAGTGACAAGGCTACCATCCATTGGAGTGACATAAATCACAATGACAGACTACCTTCCATAATGACAAGGCTAGCATCCATTGGAATAACAAAAATCTCGACAATAAACTACCTTCCATAATGACAAGGCTACCATCCATTGGAGTAACAAAAATATGAACATACCTTCTATAGTGACAAGGCTACCATCCATTGGAGTAACAAAAATCTCGAAAACAGACTACCTTCCATAATGACAAGGCTACCATCCATTGGAGTAACAAAAATCTCGACAACAGACAACCTTCCATAATGATAATGCTACCATCCATAGGAGTAACAAAAATCTCGACAATAGACTACCTTCCATAATGACAAGGCTACCATCCATTGGAGTAACAAAAATCTGAACAACATACTACGTTCCATAGTGACAAGGCTACCATCCATTGGAGTGATATATATCACAACGACAGACTACCTTCTAGAATGAAAAGGATAGCATCCATTGGAGTAACAAAAATCTCGAGAAAAGACTACCTTCAATAATGACAAGGCTACAATCCATTGGAGTAACAAAAATCTCGACAATAGACAACTTTCCATAATGACAAGGCTACCATCCATTGGAGTAACAAAAATCTCGACAATAGACTACCTTCCATAATGACAAGGCTACCATCCATTGGAGTAACAAAAATATGAACAACAGACTACCTTCCATAATGACAAGGCTTCCATCCATTGGAGTAACAAAAATTTCGAAAATAGACTACCTTCCATAATGACAAGGCTACCATCCATTGGAGTAACAAAAATATGAACAACAGACTACCTTCCATAGTCACAAGGCTACCATCAATTGGAGTGACAGAAATCACAATGATAGACTACCTTCCATGATGACAAGGCTAGAATCCATTGGAGTAACAAAAATCTCAACAACATACTACCTTCCATAATGAAAAAGCTACCATCCATTGGAATAACAAAAATCTCGACAATAGACTACCTTCCATAATGACAAGGCTACAATCCATTGGAATAACAAAAATCTCGACAATAGACTACCTTCCATAATGACAAGGCTACAATCCATTGGAGTAACAAAAATCTAGACAACAGACTGCCTTCCATAAAGACAAGGCTCCCATCCATTGGAGTAACAAAAATATCCACAACAGACTACCTTCCATAATGACAAGGCTACCATTCATTGGAATAACAAAAATCTCAACAACAAACTACCTTCCATATTAACAAGGCTACCATCCTTTGGAGTAACAAAAATATGAACATAGATTCCATAGTGACAAGTCTACCATCCATTAGAGTAACAAAAATATCGAAAAAGAACTACCTTCCATAATGACAAGGCTACCATCCATTGGAGTAACAAAAATCTCGACAAAAGACAACCTTCCATAATGACAAGGTTTCCATCCATTGGAGTAACAAAAATTTCGACAATAGACTACCTTCCATAATGACAAGGCTACCATCCATTGGAGTAACAAAAATATGAACAACAGGCTACCTTCCATAGTCACAAGGCTACCATCCATTGGAGTGACAGAAATCACAATGATAGACTACCTTCCCTAATGAAAAGGCTAGCATCCATTGGAGTAACAAAAATCTCTACAACAAACTACCCTCCATAATAACGTGGCTACCATCCATTGAAGTAACAAAAATATCGACCACAGACTACCTTCCATAATGACAAGGCGACCATCCATTGGAGTGTCAGAAATCACAACAACAGACTACCTTCCATAATGACAAGGCTAGCATCCATTAGAGTAACAAAGATATCGACAACATACTACCTTCCATAATGACAAGGCTAGCATCCATTGGAGTAACAAAAATATCGAGAACAAACTATTTTCAATAATGAAAATGCTACCATCCATTAGAGTAACAAAAATCTCGAATACAGACTACCTTCAATAATGACAAAGCTACCATCCATTAGAGTAACAAAAATCTCGACAACAGACAACCTTCCATAATGATAAGGCTACCATCCATTGGAGTAACAAAAATCTCGACAATAGACTACCTTCCATAATGACAAGGCTATCATCTGTTGGAGTAACAAAAATATGAACAACAGACTACCTTCCATAGTGACAAGGCTAGCATCAATTGGAGTAACAAAAATCTCGACAACAAACTACCTTCCATAATGACAAGGCTACCATCCATTGAAGTAACAAAAATCTGGACAACAGACTACCTTCCATAAAGACAAGGCTCACATCCATTGGAGTATGAAAAATATCCACAACAGACTACCTTCCATAATGACAAGGCTACCATTCATTGGAATAACAAAAATCTCAACAATAAACTACCTTCCATATTAACAAGGCTACGATCCATTGGAGTAACAAAAATATGAACATACCTTCCATAGTGAAAAGGCTACCATCCATTAGAGTAACAAAAATATCGAAAACAAACTACCTTCCATAATGACAAGGCTACCATCCATTGGAGTAACAAAAATCTCGACAAAAGACAACCTTCCATAATGATAATGCTACCATCCAATGGAGTAACAAAAATCTCGACAATAGACTACCTTCAATAATGACAAGGCTACTATCCATTGGACTAACAAAAATCTGAACAACAAACTACCTTCCATAGTGACAAGGCTACCATCCATTGGAGTGACAGAAATCACGACAGACTACCTTCCATAATGACAAGGCTACCATCCATTGGAGTAACAAAAATCTCGACAATAGACTACCTTTTATAATGACAAGGCTACCATCCATTAGAGTAACAATAATATAAACAACAGACTACCTTCCATTCTGACAAGGCGAGCATCCATTGGAGTGTCAGAAATCACAACGACAGACTACCTTCCATAATGACAAGGCTAGCATCCATTAGAGTAACAAAGATATCGGCAACATACTACCTTCCATAATGACAAGGCTAGCATCCATTGGAGTAACAAAAATATCGACAACAAACTACCTTCCATAATGACAAGGCTACCATCAATTAGAGTAACAAAAATCTCGAATACAGACTACCTTCGAAAATGACAAAGCTACCATCCATTGGAGTAACAAAAATCTCGACAACAGACAACCTTCCATAATGATAAGGCTACCATCCATTGGAGTAACAAAAATCTCGACAAAAGACTACCTTCCATAATGACAAGGCTATCATCCGTTGGAGTAACAAAAATATGAACAACAGACTACCTTCCATAGTGACAAGGCTAGCATCAATTGGAGTAACAAAAATCTGGACAACAAACTACCTTCCATAATGACAAGGCTACCATCCATTGAAGTAACAAAAATCTGGACAACAGACTACCTTCCATAAAGACAAGGCTCCCATCCATTGGAGTAACAAAAATATCCACAACAGACTACCTTCCATAATGACAAGGCTACCATTCATTGGAATAACAAAAATCTCAACAACAAACTACCTTCCATATTAACAAGGCTACGATCCACTGGAGTAACAAAAATCTCGACAATAGACTACCTTCCATAATGACAAGGCTACCATCCATTGGAGTAACAAAAACATCGACAACAGAATACGTTCCATAATGGAAAGGCTACAATCCATTGGAATAACAAAAATCTCGACAACAGACTACCATCCATAATGACAATGATACCATCCATTGGAGTAACAAAAATCTCGACAACAGACTACCTTCAATAATGACAAGGCTACCATCCAATGGAGTGACAAAAATCTCGAAAACAGACTACCTTCCATAATGAGAAGGCTACCATCCATTGGAGTAACAAAAATCTCGACAACTGACAACCTTCCATAATGACAAGGCTACCATCCATTCGATTAACAAAAATATGAACAACAAACTACCTTCCATAGTGACAAGGCTACCATCCATTGGACTGACAGAAGTCACAACGACAGAATACCTTCCATAATGACAAGGCTATCATCCATTGGAGTAACAAAAATCTAGACAACAGACTACCTTCCATAATGACAAGGCTACCATCCATTTGAATAACAAAAATCTCGACAATAGACTACCTTCCATAATGACAAGTCTACCATCCATTGGAGTAACAAAAACATCGACAACAGACCACGTTCCATAATGACAAGGCTACCATCCATTGGAGTAACAAAATTCTCAACAACAGACTACCATCCATAATGAAAATGATACCATCCATTGGAGTAACAAAAATCTCGACAACAAACTACCTTCCATAATGACAAGGCTACAATCCATTGGAGTAACAATGATATCGACAACATACTACCTTCCATAATGACAAGGCTACCATCCATTGGAGAAACAAAAATATCGACAACAGACTACCTTCCATAATGATAATGCTACCATCCATTGGAGTAACAAAAATATAGACAACAGAATACCTTCCATAATGACAAGGCTACCATGCATTGGAGTAACAAAAATATCTACAATAGACAATGTTCCATAATGACAAGGCTACCATCCATTGTAGTAAGCAAACTCTCGACAATAGACTACCTTCCATAATGACAAGGCTACCATCCATTGGAGTAATAAATATATGATCAACAAACTATCTTCCATAGTGACAAGGCTACCATCCATTGGAGTGACAGAAATCACAATGACATACTACCTTCCATAATGACAAGGCTATAATCCATTAGAGTAACTTAGATATCGACAGCATACTACCTTCCATAATGACAAGGCTAACATCCATTGGAGTAACAAAAATATGGACAACAAACTACCTTCCATAATGACAAGGCTACCATCCATTAGAGTAACAAAAATCTCGAATACAGACTACCTTCGATAATGACAAAGCTACCATCCATTAGAGTATCAAAAATCTCGACAACAGACAACCTTCCATAATGACAAGGCTACCATCCATTGTAGTAACCAAAATCTCGACAATAGACTACCTTCCATAATGACAAGGCTACCATCCATTGGAGTAACAAAAATCTTGAATACAGACTACCTTCCATAATGACAAGGCTACCATCCATTGGAGTAACAAAAATCTTGAATAAAGACTACCTTCCATAATGACAAGGCTACCATCCATTAGAGTAACAAAAATCTCGACAATAGACAACCTTCCATTATGACAAGGCTATCATCCATTGGAGTAACAAAAATATCGACAATAGACTACCTTCCAGAATGACAAGGCTATCATCCATTGGAGTAACAAAAATCTCGACAACAGACTACCTTCCATAGTGACAAGGCTACCATCCATTGGAGTGACATAAATCAGAACGACAGACTACCTTCCATAATGACAAGGCTAGCATCCATTGGAATAACAAAAATCTCGACAATAAACTACATTCCATAATGACAAGGCTACCATCCATTGAAGTAACAAAAATATGAACATACCTTCCATAGTGACAAGGCTACCATCCATTGGAGTAACAAAAATCTCGAAAACAGACTACCTTCCATAATGACAAGGCTACCATCCATTGGAGTAACAAAAATCTCGACAACAGACAACCTTCCATAATGATAATGCTACCATCCATTGCAGTAACAAAAATCTCGACAATAGACAACCTTCCATAATGACAAGGCTACCATCCATTGGAGTAACAAAAATCTGAACAACATACTACGTTCCATAGTGACAAGGCTACCATCCATTGGAGTGATAGATATCACAACGACAAACTACCTTCTAGAATGACAAGGATAGCATCCATTGGAGTAACGAAAATCTCAAGAAGAGACTACCTTCAATAATGACAAGGCTACAATCCATTGGAGTAATAAAAATCTTGACAATAGACAACTTTCCATAAAGACAAGGCTCCCATCCATTGGAGTAACAAAAATATCCACAACAGACTACCTTCCATAATGACAAGGCTACCATTCATTGGAATAACAAAAATCTCAACAACAAACTACCTTCCATATTAACAAGGCTACGATCCACTGGAGTAACAAAAATCTCGACAATAGACTACCTTCCATAATGACAAGGCTACCATCCATTGGAGTAACAAAAACATCGACAACAGAATACGTTCCATAATGGAAAGGCTACAATCCATTGGAATAACAAAAATCTCGACAACAGACTACCATCCATAATGACAATGATACCATCCATTGGAGTAACAAAAATCTCGACAACAGACTACCTTCAATAATGACAAGGCTACCATCCAATGGAGTGACAAAAATCTCGAAAACAGACTACCTTCCATAATGAGAAGGCTACCATCCATTGGAGTAACAAAAATCTCGACAACTGACAACCTTCCATAATGACAAGGCTACCATCCATTCGATTAACAAAAATATGAACAACAAACTACCTTCCATAGTGACAAGGCTACCATCCATTGGACTGACAGAAGTCACAACGACAGAATACCTTCCATAATGACAAGGCTATCATCCATTGGAGTAACAAAAATCTAGACAACAAACTACCTTCCATAATGACAAGGCTACCATCCATTTGAATAACAAAAATCTCGACAACAGACTACCTTCCATAATGACAAGTCTACCATCCATTGGAGTAACAAAAACATCGACAACAGACCACGTTCCATAATGACAAGGCTACCATCCATTGGAGTAACAAAATTCTCAACAACAGACTACCATCCATAATGAAAATGATACCATCCATTGGAGTAACAAAAATCTCGACAACAAACTACCTTCCATAATGACAAGGCTACAATCCATTGGAGTAACAATGATATCGACAACATACTACCTTCCATAATGACAAGGCTACCATCCATTGGAGAAACAAAAATATCGACAACAGACTACCTTCCATAATGATAATGCTACCATCCATTGGAGTAACAAAAATATAGACAACAGAATACCTTCCATAATGACAAGGCTACCATGCATTGGAGTAACAAAAATATCTACAATAGACAATGTTCCATAATGACAAGGCTACCATCCATTGTAGTAAGCAAACTCTCGACAATAGACTACCTTCCATAATGACAAGGCTACCATCCATTGGAGTAATAAATATATGATCAACAAACTATCTTCCATAGTGACAAGGCTACCATCCATTGGAGTGACAGAAATCACAATGACATACTACCTTCCATAATGACAAGGCTAGCATCCATTGGAGTAACAAAAATCTCGACAACAGACTCCCTTCCATAATGACAAGGCTATAATCCATTAGAGTAACTTAGATATCGACAGCATACTACCTTCCATAATGACAAGGCTAACATCCATTGGAGTAACAAAAATATGGACAACAAACTACCTTCCATAATGACAAGGCTACCATCCATTAGAGTAACAAAAATCTCGAATACAGACTACCTTCGATAATGACAAAGCTACCACACATTAGAGTATCAAAAATCTCGACAACAGACAACCTTCCATAATGACAAGGCTACCATCCATTGTAGTAACCAAAATCTCGACAATAGACTACCTTCCATAATGACAAGGCTACCATCCATTGGAGTAACAAAAATCTTGAATACAGACTACCTTCCATAATGACAAGGCTACCATCCATTGGAGTAACAAAAATCTTGAATAAAGACTACCTTCCATAATGACAAGGCTACCATCCATTAGAGTAACAAAAATCTCGACAATAGACAACCTTCCATTATGACAAGGCTATCATCCATTGGAGTAACAAAAATATCGACAATAGACTACCTTCCAGAATGACAAGGCTATCATCCATTGGAGTAACAAAAATCTCGACAACAGACTACCTTCAATAGTGACAAGGCTACCATCCATTGGAGTGACATAAATCAGAACGACAGACTACCTTCCATAATGACAAGGCTAGCATCCATTGGAATAACAAAAATCTCGACAATAAACTACATTCCATAATGACAAGGCTACCATCCATTGAAGTAACAAAAATATGAACATACCTTCCATAGTGACAAGGCTACCATCCAATGGAGTAACAAAAATCTCGAAAACAGACTACCTTCCATAATGACAAGGCTACCATCCATTGGAGTAACAAAAATCTCGACAACAGACAACCTTCCATAATGATAATGCTACCATCCATTGCAGTAACAAAAATCTCGACAATAGACAACCTTCCATAATGACAAGGCTACCATCCATTGGAGTAACAAAAATCTGAACAACATACTACGTTCCATAGTGACAAGGCTACCATCCATTGGAGTGATAGATATCACAACGACAAACTACCTTCTAGAATGACAAGGATAGCATCCATTGGAGTAACGAAAATCTCAAGAAGAGACTACCTTCAATAATGACAAGGCTACAATCCATTGGAGTAATAAAAATCTTAACAATAGACAACATTCCATAATGACAAGGCTACCATCCATTGGAGTAACAAAAATCTCGACAATAGACTACCTTCCATAATGACAAGGCTACCATCCATTGGAGTAACAAAAATATGAACAACAGACTACCTTCCATAATGACATGGCTTCCATCCATTGGAGTAACAGAAATTTCGACAATAGATTACCTTCCATAATGACAAGGCTACCATCCATTGGAGTAACAAAAATATGAACAACAGACTACCTTCCATAGTCACAAGGCTACCATCCATTGGAGTGACAGAAATCAAAACGATAGACTACCTTCCCTAATGAAAAGGCTAGCATCCATTGGAGTAACAAAAATCTCTACAACAAACTACCTTCCATAATGACGTGGCTACCATCCATTGAAGTAACAAAAATATCGACCACAGACTACCTTCCATAATGACAAGGCTAGCATCCATTGGAGTAACAAAAATATCGACAATAGACTTCCTTCCATAATGACAAGGCTATAATCCATTGGAATAACAGATATATCTACAACAAACTACCATCAATAATGACAACGATACCATCCATTGGACTAACAAAAACATCGACAACAGACTAAGTTCCATAATGAGAAGGCTACAATCAATTGGAATAACAAAAATCTCAACAATAGACTACCATCCATAATGATAACGATACCATCCATTGGAGTAACAAAAATATCGACAACAAACTACCTTCCATAATGACAAGGCTACCATCCATTGGAGTAACAAAGACATCGACAACATACTACCTTCCATAATGACAAGGCTACCATCCATTGGAGTAACAAAGATATCGACAACAAACTTCCTTCCATAATGACAAGTCTACCATCCATTGGAGTAACAAAAATATGAATAACATAATACCTTCCATAGTGACAAGGCTACCATCCATTGGAGTGACAGAAATCACAATGACAGACTACCTTCCATGACGACAAAGCTAGAATCCATTGGAGTAACAAAAATCTCAACAACATACTACCTTCCATAATGACAAAGCTACCATCCATTGGAATAAAAAAAATCTCGACAATAGACTACCTTCCATAATGACAAGGCTACAATCGATTGGAGTAACAAAAATCTAGACAACAGACTACCTTCCATAATGACAAAGCTACCATGCATTGGAGTACCAAAAATATAGATAACATAATACCTTCCATAATGTTAAGGCTACCATCCATTATAGTAACAAAAATCTCGACAACAGACAACCTTCCAAAATGACAAGGCTACCATCCATTGGAGTAACAAAAATCTCGACAATAGACTACCTTCCATAATGACAAGGCTACCATCCATTGGAGTAACAAAAATATGAACAACAGACTACCTTCCATAATGACAAGGCTTCCATCCATGGGAGTATCAAAAATATCGACAATAGACTACCTTCCATAATGAAAAGGCTACCATCCATTGGAGTAACAAGACTACCTTCCGTAGTGACAAGGCTACCATCCATTGGAGTGACAAAAATCACAACGATAGACTACCTTCCCTAATGACAAGGCTAGCATCCATTGGAGTAACAAAAATCTCTAAAACAAACTACCTTCCATAATGACATGGCTACCATCCATTGAAGTAACAAAAATCTCGACCAAGGACTACCTTCCATAATGACAAGGCTAGCATACATTGGAGTAACAAAAATATCGATAATAGACTACCTTCCATAATGACAAGGCTAGCATCCATTGGAATAACAATAATCTCCACAACAAACTACCATCTATAATGACAACGAACCATCCATTGGAGTAACAAAAACATCGACATCAGACAACATTCCATAATGAGAAGGCTACAATCAATTGGAATAACAAAAATCTCAACAATAGACTACCATCCATAATGACAACGATACCATTCATTGGAGTAAAAAAATATCGATAACAAACTACCTTCCATAATGACAAGGCTACCATCCATTGGAGTAACAATGATATCGACGACATACTACCTTCCATAATTACAAGGCTACCATCCATTGGAGTAACAAAGATATCGACAACAAACTACCTTCCATAATGACAAGGCTACCATCCATTGGAGTAACAAAAAATATGAACAACAAACTACCTTCCATAGTGACACGGCTACCATCCATTGGAGTGACAGAAATCACAACGACAGACTACCTTTTATAATGACAAGGCTAGCATCCATTGGAATAACAAAAATCTCAACAACAGACTACCTTCCATAATTACAAGGCTACCATCCATTGGAATAACAAAAATCTCGACAACAGACTACCTTCCATAATGATAATGGTACCATCCATTGGAGTAACAAAAATCTCGACAATAGACTACCTTCCATAATGACAAGGCTACCATACATTGGAGTAACAAAAATATCTACAATAGACTATGTTCCATAATGACAAGGCTACCATCCATTGGAGTGAAATAAATCACAACGACATACTACCTTCCATAATGACAAGGCTACCATCCATTGAAGTAACAAAAATATCGACAACAGACCACCTTCCATAATGACAAGGCTCCCATCCATTGGAGTAACAAAAATATCGACAATAGAGTACCTTCCATAATGACAAGGTTACCATCCATTGGAATAACAAAAATATCGACAACAAACTACCTTCCATAATGACAAGGCTACCATCCATTGGAGTAAAAAAAATCTCGAAAACAGACTACCTTCCATAATGACAAGGATACCATCCATTGGAGTAACAAAAATCTGAACAACAGACTACCTTCCATAGTGACAAGGCTACCATCCATTGGAGTGACAGAAATCACAATGACTGACTACCTTCTAGAATGACAAGGCTAGCATCCATTGGAGTAACAAAAATCTCGACAACAGACTACCTTCCATAATGACAAGGCTACCATCCATTAGAGTAACAAAAATCTAGTTAACAAACTACCTTCCATAATGACAAGGCTACCATGCATTGGAGTAACAAAAAAATCTACAATAGACTATGTTCCATAATGACAAGGCTACCATCCATAATAGTAACCAAAATATCGATAACAGAATACCTTCCATAATGTTAAGGCTACCATCCATTATTGTAAATAAAATCTCAACAATAGACAACCTTCCATAATGACAAGGCTACCATCCATTGGAGTAACAAAAATCTCGACAATAGATTACCTTCCATAATGATAAGTCTACCATCCATTAAAGTAACAAAAATATGAACAACAAACTACGTTCCATAATGACAAGGCTAGCATCCATTGGAGTGACAAAAATCTCTACAACAAACTACCTTCCAAAATGACGTGGCTACCATCCATTGAAGTAACAAAAATATCGACCACGGACTACCTTCCATAATGACAAGGCTAGCATCCATTGGAATATCAATAATCTCTACAACAAACTACCAACCATAATTACAACGATACCATCCATTGGAGTAACAAAAACATCGACATCAGACTATGTTCCATAATGAGAAGGCTACAATCAATTGGAATAACAAAAATCTCAAAAATAGACTACCATCCATAATGAGAACGATACCATCCATTGGACTAAAAAAATATCGACAACAAACTACCTTCCATAATGACAAGGCTACCATCCATTGGAGTAACAATGATATCGACGACATACTACCTTCCATAATGACAAGGCTACCATCCATTGGAGTAACAAAGATATCAACAACAAACTACCTTCCATAACGACAAGGCTACCATCCATTGGAATAACAAAAATATGAAGACCAGACTACCTTCCATAGTGACACGGCTAGCATCCATTGGAGTGACAGAAATCACAACGACAGACTACCTTCCCTAATGACAAGGCTAGCATCCATTGGAGTAACAAAAATCTCAACAACAGACTACCTTCCATAATGACAAGGCTACCATCCATTAGAATAACAAAAATCTTGACAACAAACTACATTCCATAATGATAAGGCTACCATCCATTGGAGTAACAAAAACATCGACAACAGACTACGTTCCATAATGACAAGGCTACCATCCATTGGAGTAACAAAATTCTCGACAACAGACTACCATCCATAATGACAAAGATACCATCCATTAGAGTAACAAAAATCTCGACAATAGACTACCTTCCATAATGACAAGGCTACAATCCGTTAGAGTAACAAAGATATCGACAACATACTACCTTCCATAATGACAAGGCTACCATTCATTGGAGTAACAAGAATATCGACAACAGACTACCTTCCATAATGATAATTCTACCATCCATTGGAGTAACAAAAATCTCGACAACAGACTAGCTTCCATAATAACAAGGCTACCATACATTGGAGTAACAAAAATATCTACAATATACTATGTTCCATAATGACAAGGCTACAATCCATTGAAGTAACAAAAATATCGACAACAGACCTCCTTCCATAATGACAAGGCTCCCATCCATTGGAGTAACAAAAATATCGACAATAGACTACCTTCCATAATGACAAGGCTACCATCCATTGGAGTAACAAAGATATCGACAACAAACTTCCTTCCATAATGACAAGTCTACCATCCATTGGAGTAACAAAAATATGAATAACATAATACCTTCCATAGTGACAAGGCTACCATCCATTGGAGTGACAGAAATCACAATGACAGACTACCTTCCATGACGACAAAGCTAGAATCCATTGGAGTAACAAAAATCTCAACAACATACTACCTTCCATAATGACAAAGCTACCATCCATTGGAATAAAAAAAATCTCGACAATAGACTACCTTCCATAATGACAAGGCTACAATCGATTGGAGTAACAAAAATCTAGACAACAGACTACCTTCCATAATGACAAAGCTACCATGCATTGGAGTACCAAAAATATAGATAACATAATACCTTCCATAATGTTAAGGCTACCATCCATTATAGTAACAAAAATCTCGACAACAGACAACCTTCCAAAATGACAAGGCTACCATCCATTGGAGTAACAAAAATCTCGACAATAGACTACCTTCCATAATGACAAGGCTACCATCCATTGGAGTAACAAAAATATGAACAACAGACTACCTTCCATAATGACAAGGCTTCCATCCATGGGAGTATCAAAAATATCGACAATAGACTACCTTCCATAATGAAAAGGCTACCATCCATTGGAGTAACAAGACTACCTTCCGTAGTGACAAGGCTACCATCCATTGGAGTGACAAAAATCACAACGATAGACTACCTTCCCTAATGACAAGGCTAGCATCCATTGGAGTAACAAAAATCTCTAAAACAAACTACCTTCCATAATGACATGGCTACCATCCATTGAAGTAACAAAAATCTCGACCAAGGACTACCTTCCATAATGACAAGGCTAGCATACATTGGAGTAACAAAAATATCGATAATAGACTACCTTCCATAATGACAAGGCTAGCATCCATTGGAATAACAATAATCTCCACAACAAACTACCATCTATAATGACAACGAACCATCCATTGGAGTAACAAAAACATCGACATCAGACAACATTCCATAATGAGAAGGCTACAATCAATTGGAATAACAAAAATCTCAACAATAGACTACCATCCATAATGACAACGATACCATCCATTGGAGTAAAAAAATATCGATAACAAACTACCTTCCATAATGACAAGGCTACCATCCATTGGAGTAACAATGATATCGACGACATACTACCTTCCATAATTACAAGGCTACCATCCATTGGAGTAACAAAGATATCGACAACAAACTACCTTCCATAATGACAAGGCTACCATCCATTGGAGTAACAAAAAATATGAACAACAAACTACCTTCCATAGTGACACGGCTACCATCCATTGGAGTGACAGAAATCACAACGACAGACTACCTTCCATAATGACAAGGCTAGCATCCATTGGAATAACAAAAATCTCAACAACAGACTACCTTCCATAATTACAAGGCTACCATCCATTGGAATAACAAAAATCTCGACAACAGACTACCTTCCATAATGATAATGGTACCATCCATTGGAGTAACAAAAATCTCGACAATAGACTACCTTCCATAATGACAAGGCTACCATACATTGGAGTAACAAAAATATCTACAATAGACTATGTTCCATAATGACAAGGCTACCATCCATTGGAGTGAAATAAATCACAACGACATACTACCTTCCATAATGACAAGGCTACCATCCATTGAAGTAACAAAAATATCGACAACAGACCACCTTCCATAATGACAAGGCTCCCATCCATTGGAGTAACAAAAATATCGACAATAGAGTACCTTCCATAATGACAAGGTTACCATCCATTGGAATAACAAAAATATCGACAACAAACTACCTTCCATAATGACAAGGCTACCATCCATTGGAGTAAAAAAAATCTCGAAAACAGACTACCTTCCATAATGACAAGGATACCATCCATTGGAGTAACAAAAATCTGAACAACAGACTACCTTCCATAGTGACAAGGCTACCATCCATTGGAGTGACAGAAATCACAATGACTGACTACCTTCTAGAATGACAAGGCTAGCATCCATTGGAGTAACAAAAATCTCGACAACAGACTACCTTCCATAATGACAAGGCTACCATCCATTAGAGTAACAAAAATCTAGTTAACAAACTACCTTCCATAATGACAAGGCTACCATGCATTGGAGTAACAAAAAAATCTACAATAGACTATGTTCCATAATGACAAGGCTACCATCCATAATAGTAACCAAAATATCGATAACAGAATACCTTCCATAATGTTAAGGCTACCATCCATTATTGTAAATAAAATCTCAACAATAGACAACCTTCCATAATGACAAGGCTACCATCCATTGGAGTAACAAAAATCTCGACAATAGATTACCTTCCATAATGATAAGTCTACCATCCATTAAAGTAACAAAAATATGAACAACAAACTACCTTCCATAATGACAAGGCTAGCATCCATTGGAGTAACAAAAATCTCTACAACAAACTACCTTCCAAAATGACGTGGCTACCATCCATTGAAGTAACAAAAATATCGACCACGGACTACCTTCCATAATGACAAGGCTAGCATCCATTGGAATATCAATAATCTCTACAACAAACTACCAACCATAATTACAACGATACCATCCATTGGAGTAACAAAAACATCGACATCAGACTATGTTCCATAATGAGAAGGCTACAATCAATTGGAATAACAAAAATCTCAAAAATAGACTACCATCCATAATGAGAACGATACCATCCATTGGACTAAAAAAATATCGACAACAAACTACCTTCCATAATGACAAGGCTACCATCCATTGGAGTAACAATGATATCGACGACATACTACCTTCCATAATGACAAGGCTACCATCCATTGGAGTAACAAAGATATCGACAACAAACTACCTTCCATAACGACAAGGCTACCATCCATTGGAATAACAAAAATATGAAGACCAGACTACCTTCCATAGTGACACGGCTAGCATCCATTGGAGTGACAGAAATCACAACGACATACTACCTTCCCTAATGACAAGGCTAGCATCCATTGGAGTAACAAAAATCTCAACAACAGACTACCTTCCATAATGACAAGGCTACCATCCATTAGAATAACAAAAATCTTGACAACAAACTACATTCCATAATGATAAGGCTACCATCCATTGGAGTAACAAAAACATCGACAACAGACTACGTTCCATAATGACAAGGCTACCATCCATTGGAGTAACAAAATTCTCGACAACAGACTACCATCCATAATGACAACGATACCATCCATTAGAGTAACAAAAATCTCGACAATAGACTACCTTCCATAATGACAAGGCTACAATCCGTTAGAGTAACAAAGATATCGACAACATACTACCTTCCATAATGACAAGGCTACCATTCATTGGAGTAACAAGAATATCGACAACAGACTACCTTCCATAATGATAATTCTACCATCCATTGGAGTAACAAAAATCTCGACAACAGACTAGCTTCCATAATAACAAGGCTACCATACATTGGAGTAACAAAAATATCTACAATATACTATGTTCCATAATGACAAGGCTACAATCCATTGAAGTAACAAAAATATCGACAACAGACCTCCTTCCATAATGACAAGGCTCCCATCCATTGGAGTAACAAAAATATCGACAATAGACTACCTTCCATAATGACAAGGTTACCATCCATTAGAATAACAAAAATCTCGACAACAAACTACCTTCCATAATGATAAGGCTACCATCCATTGGAGTAAAAAAAATCTCGAAAAAAAAACTACCTTCCATAATGACAAGGCTACCATCCATTGAAGTAACAAAAATATCGACAACAGACCACCTTCCATAATGACAAGGCTCCCATCCATTGGAGTAACAAAAATATCGACAACAGAGTACCTTCCATAATGACAAGGTTACCATCCATTGGAATAACAAAAATATCGACAACAAACTACCTTCCATAATGACAAGGCTACCATCCATTGGAGTGACAGAAATCACAATGACAAACTACCTTCTAGAATGACAAGAATACCATCCATTGGAGTAACAAAAATCTGAACAACAGACTACCTTCCATAGTGACAAGGCTACCATCCATTGGAGTTACAAAAATCTAGTTAACAGACTACCTTCCATAATGACAAGGCTACCATGCATTGGAGTAACAAAAAAATCTACAATAGACTATGTTCCATAATGACAAGGCTACCATCCATTATAGTAACCAAAATATCGATAACAGAATGCCTTCCATAATGTTAAGGCTACCATCCATTGTAGTAACCAAAATATCGACAATGGACTACCTTCCATAATGACAAGGCTACCATCCATTGGAGTAACAAAAATCTCGAATACAGACTACCTTCCATAATGACAAGGCTACCATCCATTGGATTAACAAAAATCTCGAATATAGACTACCTTCCATAATGACAAGGCTACCATCCATTGGAGTGACATAAATCACAATGACATACTACCTTCCATAATGATAAGGCTAGCATCCATTGGAGTAACAAAAATCTCGACAACAGACTACCTTCCATAATGACAAGGCTACAATCCATTAGAGTAACAAAGATATCGATAACATACTATCTTCCATAATTACAAGGCTAGCATACATTGGAGTAACAAAAATATCGACAACAAACTACCTTCTGTAATGACAAGGCTACCATCCATTAGAGTAACAAAAATCTCGAATACAGACTACCTTCGATAATGATAAAGCTATCATCCATTAGAGTAACAAAAATCTCGACAACAGACAACCTTCCATTATGACAAGGCTACAATCCATTTGAGTAACAGAAATATCGACAATAGACTAACTTCCATAATGACAAGGCTATCATCCATTGGAGTAACAAAAATCTCGACAACAGACTACCTTCCATAGTGACAAGGCTACCATCCATTGGAGTGACATAAATCACAATGACAGACTACCTTCCATAATGACAAGGCTAGCATCCATTGGAATAACAAAAATCTCGACAACAAACTACCTTCCATAATGACAAGGCTACAATCCATTGGAGTCACAAAAATATGAACATACCTTCCATAGTGACAAGGCTAGCATCCATTGGAGTAACAAAAATCTCGAAAACAGACTACATCCATAATGACAAGGCTACCATCCATTGGAGTAACAAAAATCTCGACAACAGACAACCTTCCATAATGATAATGCAACCATCCATTGGAGTAACAAAAATATCGACAATAGACTACCTTCCATGATGACAAGTCTACCATCCATTGGAATAACAAAAATCTGAACAACAGACTACGTTCCATAGTGACAAGGCTACCATCCATTGGAGTGATAGAAATCACAACGACAGACTACCTTCTAGAATGACAAGAATAGCATCCATTGGAGTAACAAAAATCTCGACAACAGACTACCTTCCGTAATGACAAGGCTACCATCCATTGGAGTAACAAAAATCTAGTTAACAAACTACCTTCCATAATGACAAGGCTACCATGCATTGGAGTAACAAAAAAATCTACAATAGACTATGTTCCATAATGATAAGGCTACCATCCATTATAGTAACCAAAATATCGATAACAGAATACCTTCCATAATGTTAAGGCTACCATCCATTATTGTAAATAAAATCTCGACAATAGACAACCTTCCATAATGACAAGGCTACCATCCATTGGAGTAACAAAAATCTCGACAATAGATTACCTTCCATATTGACAAGGCTACCATCCATTGAAGTAACAAAAATATGAACAACAAACTACCTTCCATAATGACAAGGCTAGCATCCGTTGGAGTAACAAAAATCTCTACAACAAACTACCTTCCATAATGACGTGGCTACCATCCATTGAAGTAATAAAAATCTCGACCACGGACTACCTTCCATAATGACAAGGCTAGCATCCATTGGAGTAACAAAAATATCGACAATAGACTACCTTCCATAATGACAAGGCTACCATCCATTAGAATATCAATAATCTCAACAACAAACTACCAACCATAATTTCAACGATACCATCCATTGGAGTAACAAAAACATCGACATCAGACTACGTTCCATAATGAGAAGGCTACAATCAATTGGAATAACAAAAATCTCAACAATAGACTACCATCCATAATGAGAACGATACCATCCATTGGACTAAAAAAATATCGACAACAAACTACCTTCCATAACGACAAGGCTACCATCCATTGGAATAACAAAAATATGAACAACAGACTACCTTCCATAGTGACACGGCTAGCATCCATTGGAGTGACAGAAATCACAACGACAGACTACCTTCCAAAATGACAAGGCTAGCAATTATTGGAGTAACAAAAATCTCAACAACAGACTACCTTCCATAATGACAAGGCTACCATCCAATAGAATAACAAAAATCTTGACAACAAACTACCTTCCATAATGACAAGGCTACCATCCATTGGAGTAACAAAACCATCGACAACAGACTACGTTCCATAATGACAAGGCCACTATCCATTGGAGTAACAAAATTCTCGACAATAGACTACCATCCATAATGACAATGATACCATCCATTGGAGTAACAAAAATCTCGACAATAGACTACCTTCCATAATGACAAGGCTACAATCCATTAGAGTAACAAAGATAACGACAACATACTACCTTCCATAATGACAAGGCTACCATTCATTGGAGTAACAAGAATATCGACAACAGACTACCTTCCATAATGATAATGCTACCATCCATTGGAGTAACAAAAATCTCGACAACAGACTACCTTCCATAATAACAAGGCTACCATACATTGGAGTAACACAAATATCTACAATAGACTATGTTCCATAATGACAAGGCTACCATCCATTGAAGTAACAAAAATATCGACAACAGACCGCCTTCCATAATGACAAGGCTCCCATCCATTGGAGTAACAAAAATATCGACAACAGACTACCTTCCATAATGACAAGGTTACCATCCATTAGAATAACAAATATCTCGACAACAAACTACCTTCCATAATGATAAGGCTACCATCCATTGGAGTAAAAAAAATCTCGAAAACAAACTACCTTCCATAATGACAAGGCTACCATCCATTGAAGTAACAAAAATATCGACAACAGACCACCTTCCATAATGACAAGGCTCCCATCCATTGGAGTAACAAAAATATCGACAACAGAGTACCTTCCATAATGATAAGGTTACCATCCATTGGAATAACAAAAATATCGACAACAAACTACCTTCCATAATGACAAGGCTACCATCCATTGGAGTGACAGAAATCACAATGACAGACTACCTTCTAGAATGACAAGGATACCATCCATTGGAGTAACAAAAATCTGAACAGTAGACTACCTTCCATAGTGACAAGGCTACCATCCATTGGAGTTACAAAAATCTAGTTAACAGACTACCTTCCATAATGACAAGGCTACCATGCATTGGAGTAACAAAAAAATCTACAATAGACTATGTTCCATAATGACAAGGCTACCATCCATTATAGTAACCAAAATATCGATAACAGAATACCTTCCATAATGTTAAGGCTACCATCCATTGTAGTAACCAAAATATCGACAATAGACTACCTTCCATAATGACAAGGCTACCATCCATTGGAGTAACAAAAATCTCGAATACAGACTACCTTCCATAATGACAAGGCTACCATCCATTGGAGTAACAAAAATCTCGAATACAGACTACCTTCCATAATGACAAGGCTACCATCCATTGGAGTGACATAAATCACAACGACAGACTACCTTCCATAATTACAAGGCTAGCATCCATTGGAGTAACAAAAATCTCGACAACAGACTACCTTCCATAATGACAAGGCTACAATCCATTAGAGTATCAAAGATATCGATAACATACTATCTTCCATAATGACAAGGCTAGCATCCATTGGAGTAACAAAAATATCGACAACAAACTACCTTCTGTAATGACAAGTCTACCATCCATTAGAGTAACAAAAATATCGAATACAGACTACCTTCGATAATGATAAACTACCATCCATTAGAGTAACAAAAATCTCGAAAACAGACAACCTTCCATTATGACAAGGCTACCATCCATTGGAGTAACAAAAATATCGACAATAGACTAACTTCCATAATGACAAGGCTATCATCCATTGGAGTAACAAAAATCTCGACAACAGACTACCTTCCATAGTGACAAGGCTACCATCCATTGGAGTGACATAAATATGAACGACAGACTACCTTCCATAATGACAAGGCTAGCATCCATTGGAATAACAAAAATCTCGACAACAAACTACCTTCCATAATGACAAGGCTACAATCCATTGGAGTCACAAAAATATGAACATACCTTCCATAGTGACAAGGCTAGCATCCATTGGAGTAACAAAAATCTCGAAAACAGACTACATCCATAATGACAAGGCTACTATCCATTGGACTAAAAAAATATCGACAACAGACAACCTTCCATAATGACAAGGCTACCATCCATTGGAGTAACAAAGATATCGACAACAAACTACCTTCCATAACGACAAGGCTACCATCCATTGGAATAACAAAAATATGAACAACAGACTACCTTCCATAGTGACACGGCTAGCATCCATTGGAGTGACAGAAATCACAACGACAGACTACCTTCCGTAATGACAAGTCTAGCAATTATTGGAGTAACAAAAATCTCAACAACAGACTACCTTCCATAATGACAAGGCTACCATCCATTAGAATAACAAAAATCTTGACAACAAACTACCTTCCATAATGACAAGGCTACCATCCATTGGAGTAACAAAACCATCGACAACAGACTACGTTCCATAATGACAAGGCCACTATCCATTGGAGTAACAAAATTCTCGACAATAGACTACCATCCATAATGACAACGATACCATCCATTGGAGTAACAAAAATCTCGACAATAGACTACCTTCCATAATGACAAGGCTATAATCCATTAGAGTAACAAAGATATCGACAACATACTACCTTCCATAATGACAAGGCTACCATTCATTGGAGTAACAAGAATATCGACAACAGACTACCTTCCATAATGATAATGCTACCATCCATTGGAGTAACAAAAATCTCGACAACAGACTACCTTCCATAATAACAAGGCTACCATACATTGGAGTAACAAAAATATCTACAATAGACTATGTTCCATAATGACAAGGCTACCATCCATTGAAGTAACAAAAATATCGACAACAGACCGCCTTCCATAATGACAAGGCTCCCATCCATTGGAGTAACAAAAATATCGACAACAGACTACCTTCCATAATGACAAGGTTTCCATCCATTAGAATAACAAATATCTCGACAACAAACTACCTTCCATAATGATAAGGCTACCATCCATTGGAGTAAAAAAAATCTCGAAAACAAACTACCTTCCATAATGACAAGGCAACCATCCATTGAAGTAACAAAAATATCGACAACAGACCACCTTCCATAATGACAAGGCTCCCATCCATTGGAGTAACAAAAATATCGACAACAAAGTACCTTCCATAATGACAAGGTTACCATCCATTGGAATAACAAAAATATCGACAACAAACTACCTTCCATAATGACAAGGCTACCATCCATTGGAGTGACAGAAATCACAATGACAGACTACCTTCTAGAATGACAAGGATACCATCCATTGGAGTAACAAAAATCTGAACAGTAGACTACCTTCCATAGTGACAAGGCTACCATCCATTGGAGTTACAAAAATCTAGTTAACAGACTACCTTCCATAATGACAAGGCTACCATGCATTGGAGTAACAAAAAAATCTACAATAAACTATGTTGCATAATGACAAGGCTACCATCCATTATAGTAACCAAAATATCGATAACAGAATACCTTCCATAATGTTAAGGATACCATCCATTGTAGTAACCAAAATATCGACAATAGACTACCTTCCATAATGACAAGGCTACCATCCATTGGAGTAACAAAAATCTAGAATACAGACTACCTTCCATAATGACAAGGCTACCATCCATTGGAGTAACAAAAATCTCGAATACAGACTACCTTCCATAATGACAAGGCTACCATCCATTGGAGTGACATAAATCACAACGACAGACTACCTTCCATAATTACAAGGCTAGCATCCATTGGATTAACAAAAATCTCGACAACAGACTACCTTCCATAATGACAAGGCTACAATCCATTAGAGTATCAAAGATATCGACAACAAACTACCTTCCATAATGACAAGGCTACCATCCATTGGAGTAACAAAGATATGAACATACCTTCCATAGTGACAAGGCTAGCATCCATTGGAGTAACAAAAATCTCGAAAATAGACTACATCCATAATGACAAGGCTACTATCCATTGGAGTAACAAAAATCTCGACAACAGACAACCTACCATAATGATAATGCAACCATCCATTGGAGTAACAAAAATATCGATAATAGACTACCTTCCATAATGACAAGGCTACCATCCATTGGAGTAACAAAAATTTGAACAACAGACTACGTTCCATAGTGACAAGGCTACCATCCATTGGAGTGACAGAAATCACAACGACAGACTACCTTCTAGAATGACAAGGATAGCATCCATTGGAGTAACAAAAATCTCGAAAATAGACTACCTTAAATAATGACAACGCTACAATCCATTGGAGTAACAAAAATCTCGACAATAGACAACCTTCCATAATGATAGGGCTACCATCCATTGGAGTAACAAAAATCTCGACAATAGACTACCTTCCAAAATGACAAGGCTACCATGCATTAGAGTAACAAAAATATGAACAACAAACTACCTTCCATAATGACAAGGCTTCCATCCATTGGAGTAACAAAAATTTCGACAATAGACTACCTTCCATAATGACAAGGCTACCATCCATTGGAGTAACAAAAATATGAACAACAGACTACCTTTCATAGTCACAAGGCTACCATCCATTGGAGTGACAGAAATCACAATGATAGACTACCTTCCATAATGACGTGGCTACCATCCATTGAAGTAATAAAAATCTCGACCACGGACTACCTTCCATAATGACAAGGCTAGCATCCATTGGAGTAACAAAAATATCGACAATAGACTACCTTCCACAATGACAAGGCTACCATCCATTGGAATATCAATAATCTCAACAACAAACTACCAACCATAATTTCAACGATACCATCCATTGGAGTAACAAAAACATCGACATCAGACTACGTTACATAATGAGAAGGCTATAATCAATTGGAATAACAAAGATCTCAACAATAGACTACCATCCATAATGAGAACGATACCATCCATTGGACTAAAAAAATATCGACAACACACTACCTTCCATAATGACAAGGCTACCATCCATTGGAGTAACAAAGATATCGACAACAAACTACCTTCCATAACGACAAGGCTACCATCCATTGGAATAACAAAAATATGAACAACAGACTACCTTCCATAGTGACACGGCTAGCATCCATTGGAGTGACAGAAATCACAACGACAGACTACCTTCTGTAATGACAAGGCTAGCAATTATTGGAGTAACAAAAATCTCAACAACAGACTACCTTCCATAATGACAAGGCTACCATCCATTAGAATAACAAAAATCTTGACAACAAACTACCTTCCATAATGACAAGGCTACCATCCATTGGAGTAACAAAACCATCGACAACAGACTACGTTCCATAATGACAAGGCCACTATCCATTGGAGTAACAAAATTCTCGACAATAGACTACCATCCATAATGACAACGATACCATCCATTGGAGTAACAAAAATCTCGACAATAGACTACCTTCCATAATGACAAGGCTATAATCCATTAGAGTAACAAAGATATCAACAACATACTACCTTCCATAATGACAAGGCTACCATTCATTGGAGTAACAAGAATATCGACAACAGACTACCTTCCATAATGATAATGCTACCATCCATTGGAGTAACAAAAATCTCGACAACAGACTACCTTCCATAATAACAAGGCTACCATACATTGGAGTAACAAAAATATCTACAATAGACTATGTTCCATAATGACAAGGCTACCATCCATTGAAGTAACAAAAATATCGACAACAGACCGCCTTCCATAATGACAAGGCTCCCATCCATTGGAGTAACAAAAATATCGACAACAGACTACCTTCCATAATGACAAGGTTACCATCCATTAGAATAACAAATATCTCGACAACAAACTACCTTCCATAATGATAAGGCTACCATCCATTGGAGTAAAAAAAATCTCGAAAATAAACTACCTTCCATAATGACAAGGCAACCATCCATTGAAGTAACAAAAATATCGACAACAGACCACCTTCCATAATGACAAGGCTCCCATCCATTGGAGTAACAAAAATATCGACAACAGAGTACCTTCCATAATGACAAGGTTACCATCCATTGGAATAACAAAAATATCGACAACAAACTACCTTCCATAATGACAAGGCTACCATCCATTGGAGTGACAGAAATCACAATGACAGACTACCTTCTAGAATGACAAGGATACCATCCATTGGAGTAACAAAAATCTGAACAGTAGACTACCTTCCATAGTGACAAGGCTACCATCCATTGGAGTTACAAAAATCTAGTTAACAGACTACCTTCCATAATGACAAGGCTACCATGCATTGGAGTAACAAAAAAATCTACAATAAACTATGTTCCATAATGACAAGGCTACCATCCATTATAGTAACCAAAATATCGATAACAGAATACCATCCATAATGTTAAGGCTACCATCCATTGTAGTAACCAAAATATCGACAATAGACTACCTTCCATAATGACAAGGCTACCATCCATTGGAGTAACAAAAATCTAGAATACAGACTACCTTCCATAATGACAAGGCTACCATCCATTGGAGTAACAAAAATCTCGAATACAGACTACCTTCCATAATGACAAGGCTACCATCCATTGGAGTGACATAAATCACAACGACAGACTACCTTCCATAATTACAAGGCTAGCATCCATTGGAGTAACAAAAATCTCGACAACAGACTACCTTCCATAATGACAAGGCTACAATCCATTAGAGTATCAAAGATATCGATAACATACTATCTTCCATAATGACAAGGCTAGCATCCATTGTAGTAACAAAAATATCGACAACAAACTACCTTCTGTAATGACAAGGCTACCATCCATTAGAGTAACAAAAATATCGAATACAGACTACCTTCGATAATGATAAAGCTACCATCCATTAGAGTAACAAAAATCTCGAAAACAGACAACCTTCCATTATGACAAGGCTACCATCCATTGGAGTAACAAAAATATCGACAATAGACTAACTTCCATAATGACAAGGCTATCATCCATTGGAGTAACAAAAATCTCGACAACAGACTACCTTCCATAGTGACAAGGCTACCATCCATTGGAGTGACATAAATCAGAACGACAGACTACCTTCCATAATGACAAGGCTAGCATCCATTGGAATAACAAAAATCTCGACAACAAACTACCTTCCATAATGATAAGGCTACAATCCATTGGAGTCACAAAAATATGAACATACCTTCCATAGTGACAAGGCTAGCATCCATTGGAGTAACAAAAATCTCGAAAACAGACTACATCCATAATGACAAGGCTACTATCCATTGGAGTAACAAAAATCTCGACAACAGACAACCTACCATAATGATAATGCAACCATCCATTGGAGTAACAAAAATATCGATAATAGACTACCTTCCATAATGACAAGGCTACCATCCATTGGAGTAACAAAAATCTGAACAACAGACTACGTTCCATAGTGACAAGGCTACCATCCATTGGAGTGACAGAAATCACAACGACAGACTACCTTCTAGAATGACAAGGATATCATCCATTGGAGTAACAAAAATCTCGACAATAGACTACCTTAAATAATGACAAGGCTACAATCCATTGGAGTAACAAAAATCTCGACAATAGACAACCTTCCATAATGACAGGGCTACCATCCATTGGAGTAACAAAAATCTCGACAATAGACTACCTTCCATAATGATAAGGCTACCATGCATTAGAGTAACAAAAATATGAACAACAAACTACCTTCCATAATGACAAGGCTTCCATCCATTGGAGTAACAAAAATTTCGACAATATACTACCTTCCATAATGACAAGGCTACCATCCATTGGAGTAACAAAAATATGAACAACAGACTACCTTCCATAGTCACAAGGCTACCATCCATTGGAGTGACAGAAATCACAATGATAGACTACCTTCCATAATGATGTGGCTACCATCCATTGAAGTAACAAAAATATCGACCACGGACTACCTTCCATAATGACAAGGCTAGCATCCATTGGAGTAACAAAAATATCGACAATAGACTACCTTCCATAATGACAAGGCTACCATCCATTGGAATAACAGAAATCTCTACAACAAACTACCATCCATAATGACAATGATACCATCCATTGGACTAACAAAAACATCGACAACAGACTAGATTCCATAATGAGCAGGCTACAATCAATTGGAATAACAAAAATCTCAACAATAAATTACCATCCATAATCATAACGATACCATCCATTGGAGTAACAAAAATATCGACAACAAACTACCTTCCATAATGACAAGGCTACCATCCATTGGAGTAACAAAGATATCGACAACATACTACCTTCCATAATGACGAGGCTACCATCCATTGGAGTAACAAAAATATGAACAACAGACAACCTTCCATAGTGACAAGGCTACCATCCATTGGAGTGACAGAAATCACAATGACAGACTACCTTCCATGATGACAAGGCTAGAATCCATTGGAGTAACAAAAATCTCACAAACATACTACCTTCCATAATGACAAGGCTACCATCCAATGGAATAACAAAAATCTCGACAATAGACTACCTTCCATAATGACAAGGCTACAATCCATTGGAGTAACAAAAATCTAGACAACAGACTACCTTCCATAATGACAAGGCTACCATGCATTGGAGTACCAAAAATATCGATAACATAATACCTTCCATAATGTTAAGGCTACCATCCATTGGAGTAACAAAAATATCGACAATAGACTACCTTCCATAATGACAAGGCTTCCATCCATTGGAGTATCAAAAATCTCGACAATAGACTACCTTCCATAATGACAAGCCTTCCATCCTTTTGAGTAACAAAAATATGAACAACAAACTACCTTCGGTAGTTACAAGGCTACCATCCATTGGAGTGACAGAAATCACAACGATAGACTACCTTCCCTAATGACAAGGCTAGCATCCATTGGAGTAACAAAAATCTCTACAACAAACTACCTTCCATAATGACGTGTCTACCATCCATTGAAGTAACAAAAATCTTGACCAAGGACTACCTTCCATAATGACAAGGCTAGCATCCATTGGAGTAACAAAAATATCGACAATACACTACCTTCCATAATGACAAGGCTACCATCCATTGGAATAACAATAATCTCTACAACAAACTACCATCCATAATGACAACGATACCATCCATTGGAGTAACAAAAACATCGACATCAGACTACGTTCCATAATGAGAAGCCTACAATCAATTGGAATAACAAAAATCTCAATAATAGACTACCATCCATAATGACAACGATACCATCCATTGGAGTAAAAAAATATCGACAACAAACTACCTTCCATAATGACAAGGCTACCATCCATTGGAGTAACAATGATATCGACGACATATTACCTTCCATAATGACAAGGCTACCATCCATTGGAGTAACAAAGATATCGACAAAAAACTACCTTCCATAATGACAAGTCTACCATCCATTGGAGTAACAAATATATGAACAACAGACTACCTTCCATAGTGACACGGCTACCATCCATTGGAGTGACAGAAATCACAATGATAGACTACCTTCCATAATGACAAGGCTAGCATCCATTGGAATAACAAAAATCTCAACAACAGACTACCTTCCATTATGACAAGGCTACCATCCATTGGAATAACAAAAATCTTGACAACAGACTACCATCCATAATGACAATGATACCATCCATTGGAGTAACAAAAATCTCGACAATAGACTACCTTCCATAATGACAAGGCTACAATCCATTGGAGTAACAAAGATATCGACAACATACTACCTTCCATAATTACAAGGCTACCATCCATTGGAGTAACAAGAATATCGACAACAGACTACCTTCCATAATGATAATGCTACCATCCATTGGAGTAACAAAAATCTCGACAACAGACTACCTTCCATAATGACAAGGCTACCATACATTGGAGTAATAAAAATATCTACAATAGACTATGTTCCATAATGACAAGGCTACCATCCATTGGAGTAACAAAGATATCGACAACAAACTACCTTCCATAATGACAAGGCTACCATCCATTGGAGTGACAGAAATAACAATGACAGACTACCTTCCATGATGACAAAGCTAGAAACCATTTGAGTAACAAAAATCTCAACAACATACTACCTTCCATAATGAGAAGGCTACCATCCAATGGAATAACAAAAATCTTGACAATAGACTACCTTCTATAATGACAAGGCTACAATCCATTGGAGTAACAAAAATCTAGACAACAGACTACCTTCCATAATGACAAGGCTACCATGCATTGGAGTACCAAAAATATCGATAACATAATACTTTCCATAATCTTAAGGCTACCATCCATTATTGTAACAGAAATCTCGACAACAAACAACCTTCCATAATGACAAGGCTACCATCCATTGGAGTAACAAAAATATCGACAATAGACTACCTTCCATAATGACAAGGCTACCATGCATTGGAGTAACAAAAATATGAACAACAAACTACCTTCCATAATGACAAGGCTTCCATCCATTGGAGTATCAAAAATCTCGACAATAGACTACCTTCCATAATGACAAGGCTACCATCCATTGGAGTAACAAAAATATGAACAACAGACTACCTTCCATAGTCACAAGGCTACCATCCATTGGAGTGACAGAAATCACAACGATAGACTACCTTCCCTAATGAAAACGCTAGCATCCATTGGAGCAACAAAAATCTCTACAACAAACTACCTTCCATAATGATGTGGCTATCATCCGTTGAAGTAACAAAAATATCGACCACGGACTACCTTCCATAATGACAAGGCTAGCATCCATTGGAGTAACAAAAATATCGACAATAGACTACCTTCCATAATGACAAGGCTACAATCCATTGGAATAACAGAAATCTATACAATAAACTACCATCCATAATGACAACGATACCATCCATTGGACTAACAAAAACATCGACAACAGACTACGTTCCATAATGAGAAGGCTACAATCAATTGGAATAACAAAAATCTCAACAATAGACTACCATCCATAATCATAACGATACCATCCATTGGAGTAACAAAAATATCGACAACAAAATACCTTCCATAATGACAAGGCTACCATCCATTGGAGTAACAAAGATATCGACAACATACTACCTTCCATAATGACAAGGCTACCATCCATTGGAGTAACAAAGATATCAACAACAAACTACCTTCCATAATGACAAGGCTATCATCATTGGAGTAACAAAAATATGAACAACAGACTACCTTCCATAGTGACACGGCTACCATCCATTGGAGTGACAGAAATCACAACGACATACTACCTTCCATAATGACAAGGCTAGCATCCATTGGAATAACAAAAATCTCAACAACAGACTACCTTCCATAATGACAAGGCTACCATCCATTGGAATAACAAAAATCTTGACAACAGACTACCATCCATAACGACAATGATACCATCCATTGGAGTAACAAAAATCTCGACAACAGACTACCTTCCATAATGACAAGGCTACAATCCATTGGAGTAACAAAGATATCGACAACATACTACCTTCCATAATTACAAGGCTCCCATCCATTGGAGTAACAAAAATATCGACAACAGAGTACCTTCCATAATGACAAGGTTACCATCCATTGGAATAACAAAAATATCGACAACAAACTACCATCCATAATGACAACAATACCATCCATTGGAGTAACAAAAATCTGAACAACACACTACCTTCCATAGTGACAAGGCTACCATCCATTGGAGTTACAAAAATCTAGTTAACAGACTACCTTCCATAATGACAAGGCTACCATGCATTGGAGTAACAAAAAAATCTACAATAGACTATGTTCCATAATGACAAGGCTACCATCCATTATAGTAACCAAAATATCGATAACAGAATACCTTCCATAATGTTAAGGCTACCATACATTGTAGTAACCAAAATATCGACAATAGACTACCTTCCATAATGACAAGGCTACCATCCATTTTAGTAACAAAAATCTCGAATACAGACTACCTTCCATAATGACAAGGCTACCATCCATTGGAGTAAAAAAAATCTCGAATACAGACTACCTTCCATAATGACAAGGCTACCATCCATTGGAGTGACATAAATCACAACGACAGACTACCTTCCATAATTACAAGGCTAGCATCCATTGGAGTAACAAAGATATCGCTAACAGACTACCTTCCATAATGACAAGGCTACAATCCATTAGAGTAACAAAGATATCGCTAACATACTATCTTCCATAATGACAAGGCTAGCATCCATTGGAGTAACAAAAATATCGACAACAAACTAACTTCTGTAATGACAAGGCTACCATCCATTAGAGTAACAAAAATCTCGATTATAGACTACCTTCGATAATGATAAAGCTACCATCCATTGGAGTAACAAAAATATCGACAATAGACAACCTTCCATTATGACAAGGCTATCATCCATTGGAGTAACAAAAATCTCGACAACAGACTACCTTCCATAGTGACAAGGCTACCATCCATTGGAATGACATAAATCACAACGACAGACTACCTTCCATAATGACAAGGCTAGCATCCATTGGAATAACAAAAATCTCGACAACAAACTACCTTCCATAATGACAAGGCTACAATCCATTGGAGTCACGAAAATATGAACATACCTTCCATAGTGACAAGGCTAGCATCCATTGGAGTAACAAAAATCTCGAAAACAGACTACATCCATAATGAGAAGGCTACCATCCATTAGAGTAACAAAAATCTCGACAACAGACAACCTTCCATAATGATAATGCAACCATCCATTGGAGTAACAAAAATATCGACAATAGACTACCTTCCATAATGACAAGGCTACCATCCATTGGAGTAACAAAAATCTGAACAACAGACTACGTTCCATAGTGACAAGGCTACCATCCATTGGAGTGACAGAAATCACAACGACAGACTACCTTCTAGAATGACAAGGATAGCATCCATTGGAGTAACAAAAATCTCGACAACAGACTACCTTAAATAATGACAAGGCTACAATCCATTGGAGTAACAAAAATCTCGACAATAGACAACCTTCCATAATGACAAGGCTACCATCCATTGGAGTAACAAAAATCTCGACAATAGACTACCTTCCATAATGACAAGGCTACCATGCATTGGAGTAACAAAAATATGAACAACAAACTACCTTCCATAATGACAAGGCTTCCATCCATTGGAATAACAAAAATTTCGACAATAGACTACCTTCCATAATGACAAGGCTACCATCGATTGGAGTAACAAAAATATGAACAACAGACTACCTTCCATAGTCACAGGGCTACCATCCATTGGAGTGACAGAAATCACAATGATAGACTACCTTCCATAATGACGTGGCTACCATCCATTGAAGTAACAAAAATATCGACCACGGACTACCTTCCATAATGACAAGGCTAGCATCCATTGGAGTAACAAAAATATCGACAATAGACTACCTTCCATAATGACAAGGCTACAATCCATTGGAATAACAGAAATCTCTACAACAAAATACCATCCATAATGACAACAATACCATCCATTGGACTAACAAAAACATCGACAACAGACTACGTTCCATAATGAGAAGGCTACAATCAATTGGAATAACAAAAATCTCAACAATAGATTACCATCCATAATCATAACGATACCATCCATTGGAGTAACAAAAATATCGATAACAAACTACCTTCCATCATGACAAGGCTACCATCCATTGGAGTAACAAAGATATCGACAACATACTACCTTCTATAATGACAAGGCTACCATCCATTGGAGTAACAAAAATATGAACAACAGACAACCTTCCATAGTGACAAGGCTACCATCCATTGGAGTGACAGAAATCACAATGACAGACTACCTTCCATGATGACAAGGCTAGAATCCATTGGAGTAACAAAAATCTCACAAACATACTACCTTCCATAATGACAAGGCTACCATCCAATGGAATAACAAAAATCTCGAAAATAGACTACCTTCCATAATGACAAGGCTACAATCCATTGGAGTAACAAAAATCTAGACAACAGACTACCTTCCATAATGACAATGCTACCATGCATTGGAGTACCAAAATTATCGATAACATAATACCTTCCATAATGTTAAGGCTACCATCCATTATAGTAACAAAAATCTCGACAACAGACAACCTTCCATAATGACGAGGCTACCATCCATTGGAGTAACAAAAATATCGACAATAGACTACCTTCCATAATTACAAGGCTACCATCCATTGGAGTAACAAAAATATGAACAACAGACTACCTTCCATAATGACAAGGCTTCCATCCATTGGAGTATCAAAAATCTCGACAATAGACTACCTTCCATAATGACGAGGCTACCATCCATCGGAGTAACAAAAATATGAATAACAAACTACCTTCCGTAGTGACAAGGCTACCATCCATTGGAGTGACAGAAATCACAACGATAGACTACCTTCCCTAATGACAAGGCTAGCATCCATTGGAGTAACAAAAATCTCTACAACAAACTACCTTCCATAATGACGTCTCGACCAAGGAATACCTTCCATAATGACAAGGCTAGCATCCATTGGAGTAACAAAAATATCGACAATAGACTACCTTCCATAATGACAAGGCTACCATCCATTGGAATAACAATAATCTCTACAACAAACTACCATCCATAATGACAACGATACCATCCATTGGAGTAACAAAAATATCGACATCAGACTACGTTCCATAATGAGAAGGCTACAATCAATTGGAATAACAAAAATCTCAATAATAGACTACCATCCATAATGACAACGATACCATCTATTGGAGTAAAAAAATATCGACAACAAACTACCTTCCATAATGACAAGGCTACCATCCATTGGAGTAACAATGATATCGACGACATATTACCTTCCATAATGACAAGGCTACCATCCATTGGAGTAACAAAGATATCGATAAAAAACTACCTTCCATAATGAAAAGGCTACCATCCATTGGAGTAACAAATATATGAACAACAGACTACCTTCCATAATGACAAGGCTACCATCCATTGGAATAACAAAAATCTTGACAACAGACTACCATCCAATATGACAATGATACCATCCATTGGAGTAACAAAAATCTTGACAACAGACTACCTTCCATAATGACAAGGCTACAATCCATTGGAGTAACAAAGATATCGACAACATACTACCTTCCATAATTACAAGGCTACCATCCATTGGAGTAACAAGAATATCGACAACAGACTACCTTCCATAATGATAATGCTACCATCCATTGGAGTAACAAAAATCTCGACAACAGACTACCTTCCATAATGACAAGGCTACCATACATTGGAGTAACAAAAATATCTACAATAGACTATGTTCCATAATGACAAGGCTACCATCCATTGGAGTAAAAAAGATATCGACAACAAACTACCTTCCATAATGACAAGGCTATCGTCCATTGGAGTAACAAAAATATGAACAACAGACAACCTTCCATAGTGACAAGGCTACCATCCATTGGAGTGACAGAAATCACAATGACAGACTACCTTCCATGATGACAAGGCTAGAATCCATTGGAGTAACAAAAATGTCAACAACATACTACCTTCCATAATGACAAGGCTACCATCCAATGGAATAACAAAAATCTCGACAATAGACTACCTTCTATAATGACAAGGCTACTATCCATTGGAGTAACAAAAATCTAGACAACAGACTACCTTCCATAATGACAAGGCTACCATGCATTGAAGTACGAAAAATATCGATAACATAATACTTTCCATAATGTTAAGGCTACCATCCATTATAGTAACAAAAATCTCGACAACAAACAACCTTCCATAATGACAAGGCTACCATCCATTGGAGTAACAAAAATATCGACAACAGACTACTTTCCATAATTACAAGGCTACCATCCATTGGAGTAACAAAAATATGAACAACAAACTACCTTCCATAATGACAAGGCTTCCATCCATTGGAGTAACAAAAATTTCGACAATAGACTACCTTCCACAATGACAAGGCTACCATCCATTGGAGTAACAAAAATATGAACAACAGACTACCTTCCATAGTCACAAGGCTACCATCCATTGGAGTGACAGAAATCACAATGATAGACTACCTTCCATAATGACGTGGCTACCATCCATTGAAGTAACAAAAATATCGACCACGGACTACCTTCCATAATGACAAGGCTAGCATCCATTGGAGTAACAAAAATATCGATAATAGACTACCTTCCATAATGACAAGGCTACAATCCATTGGAATAACAGAAATCTCTACAACAAAATACCATCCATAATGACAACGATACCATCCATTGGACTAACAAAAACATCGACAACAGACTACGTTCCATAATGAGAAGGCTACAATCAATTGGAATAACAAAAATCTCAACAATAGATTACCATCCATAATCATAACGATACCATCCATTGGAGTAACAAAAATATCGATAACAAACTACCTTCCATCATGACAAGGCTACCATCCATTGGAGTAACAAAGATATCGACAACATACTACCTTCCATAATGACAAGGCTACCATCCATTGGAGTAACAAAAATATGAACAACAGACAACCTTCCATAGTGACAAGGCTACCATCCATTGGAGTGACAGAAATCACAATGACAGACTACCTTCCATGATGACAAGGCTAGAATCCATTAGAGTAACAAAAATCTCACAAACATACTACCTTCCATAATGACAAGGCTACCATCCAATGGAATAACAAAAATCTCGACAATAGACTACCTTCCATAATGACAAGGCTACAATCCATTGGAGTAACAAAAATCTAGACAACAGACTACCTTCCATAATGACAAGGCTACCATGCATTGGAGTACCAAAATTATCGATAACATAATACCTTCCATAATGTTAAGGCTACCATCCATTATAGTAACAAAAATCTCGACAACAGACAACCTTCCATAATGACGAGGCTACCATCCATTGGAGTAACAAAAATATCGACAATAGACTACCTTCCATAATTACAAGGCTACCATCCATTGGAGTAACAAAAATATGAACAACAAACTACCTTCCATAATGACAAGGCTTCCATCCATTGGAGTATCAAAAATCTCGACAATAGACTACCTTCCATAATGACGAGGCTACCATCCATCGGAGTAACAAAAATATGAATAACAAACTACCTTCCGTAGTGACAAGGCTACCATCCATTGGAGTGACAGAAATCACAACGATAGACTACCTTCCCTAATGACAAGGCTAGCATCCATTGGAGTAACAAAAATCTCTACAACAAACTACCTTCCATAATGACGTCTCGACCAAGGAATACCTTCCATAATGACAAGGCTAGCATCCATTGGAGTAACAAAAATATCGACAATAGACTACCTTCCATAATGACAAGGCTACCATCCATTGGAATAACAATAATCTCTACAACAAACTACCATCCATAATGACAACGATACCATCCATTGGAGTAACAAAAATATCGACATCAGACTACGTTCCATAATGAGAAGGCTACAATCAATTGGAATAACAAAAATCTCAATAATAGACTACCATCCATAATGACAACGATACCATCCATTGGAGTAAAAAAATATCGACAACAAACTACCTTCCATAATGACAAGGCTACCATCCATTGGAGTAACAATGATATCGACGACATACTACCTTCCATAATGACAAGGCTACCATCCATTGGAGTAACAAAGATATCGATAAAAAACTACCTTCCATAATGAAAAGGCTACCATCCATTGGAGTAACAAATATATGAACAACAGACTACCTTCCATAATGACAAGGCTACCATCCATTGGAATAACAAAAATCTTGACAACAGACTACCATCCAATATGACAATGATACCATCCATTGGAGTAACAAAAATCACGACAATAGACTACCTTCCATAATGACAAGGCTACAATCCATTGGAGTAACAAAGATATCGACAACATACTACCTTCCATAATTACAAGGCTACCATCCATTGGAGTAACAAGAATATCGACAACAGACTACCTTCCATAATGATAATGCTACCATCCATTGGAGTAACAAAAATCTCGACAACAGACTACCTTCCATAATGACAAGGCTACCATACATTGGAGTAACAAAAATATCTACAATGGACTATGTTCCATAATGACAAGGCTACCATCCATTGGAGTAAAAAAGATATCGACAACAAACTACCTTCCATAATGACAAGGCTATCGTCCATTGGAGTAACAAAAATATGAACAACAGACAACCTTCCATAGTGACAAGGCTACCATCCATTGGAGTGACAGAAATCACAATGACAGACTACCTTCCATGATGACAAGGCTAGAATCCATTGGAGTAACAAAAATGTCAACAACATACTACCTTCCATAATGACAAGGCTACCATCCAATGGAATAACAAAAATCTCGACAATAGACTACCTTCTATAATGACAAGGCTACTATCCATTGGAGTAACAAAAATCTAGACAACAGACTACCTTCCATAATGACAAGGCTACCATGCATTGAAGTACGAAAAATATCGATAACATAATACTTTCCATAATGTTAAGGCTACCATCCATTATAGTAACAAAAATCTCGACAACAAACAACCTTCCATAATGACAAGGATACCATCCATTGGAGTAACAAAAATATCGACAATAGACTACCTTCCATAATGACAAGGCTACCATGCATTGGAGTAACAAAAATATGAACAACAAACTTCCTTCCATAATGACAACGCTTCCATCCATTGGAGTATCAAAAATCTCGACAATAGACTACCTTCCATAATGACAAGGCTACCATCCATTGGAGTAACAAAAATATGAACAACAGACTACCTTCCATAGTCACAAGGCTACCATCCATTGGAGTGACAGAAATCACAACGATAGACTACCTTCCCTAATGAAAAGGCTAGCATCCATTGGAGCAACAAAAATCTCTACAACAAACTACCTTCCATAATGACGTGGCTACCATCCATTGAAGTAACAAAAATATCGACCACGGACTACCTTCCATAATGACAAGGCTAGCATCCATTGGAGTAACAAAAATATCGACAATAGACTACCTTCCATAATGACAAGGCTACAATCCATTGGAATAACATAAATCTCTACAACAAACTACCATCCATAATGACAACGATACCATCCATTGGACTAACAAAAACATCGACAACAAACTACGTTCCATAATGAGAAGGCTACAATCAATTGGAATAACAAAAATCTCAACAATAGACTACCATCCATAATCATAATGATACCATCCATTGGAGTAACAAAAATATCGACAACAAACTACCTTCCATAATGACAAGGCTACCATCCATTGGAGTAACAAAGATATCGACAACATACTACCTTCCATAATGACAAGGCTACCATCCATTGGAGTAACAAAGATATCGACAACAAACTACCTTCCATAATGACAAGGCTATCATCCATTGGAGTAACAAAAATATGAACAACAGACAACCTTCCATAGTGACAAGGCTACCATCCATTGGAGTGACAGAAATCACAATGACCGACTACCTTCCATGATTACAAGGCTAGAATCCATTGGAGTAACAAAAATCTCAACAACATACTACCTTCCATAATGACAAGGCTACCATCCAATGGAATAAAATAAATCTCGACAATAGACTACCTTCCATAATGACAAGGCTACAATCCATTGGAGTAACAAAAATCTAGACAACAGACTACCTTCCATAATGACAAGGCTACCATGCTATGGAGTACCAAAAATATCGATAACATAATACCTTCCATAATGTTAAGGCTACCATCCATTATAGTAACAAAAATCTCGACAACAGACAACCTTCCATACTGACAAGGCTACCATCCATTGAAATAACAAAAATATCGACAATAGACTACCTTCCATAATGACAAGGCTACCATCCATTGGAGTAACAAAAATATGAACAACAGACTACCTTCCATAATGATAAGGCTTGCATCCATTGGAGTATCAAAAATCTCGACCATAGACTACCTTCCATAATGACAAGGCTACCATCCATTGAAGTAATAAAAATATGAACAACAAACTACCTTCCGTAGTGACAAGGCTACCATCCATTGGAGTGACAGAAATCACAACGATAGACTACCTTCCCTAATGACAAGGCTAGCATCCATTGGAGTAACAAAAATCTCTACAACAAACTACCTTCTATAATGACGTGGCTACCATCCATTGAAGTAACAAAAATCTCGACCAAGGACTACATTCCATAATGACAAGGCTAGCATCCATTGGAGTAACAAAAATCTCGACAATAGACTACCTTCCATAATGACAAGGCTATGATCCATTGGAATAACAATAATCTCTACAACAAACTACCATCCATAATGACAACGATACCATCCATTGGAGTAACAAAAACATCGACATCAGACTACGTTCCATAATGAGAAGGCTACAATCAATTGGAATAACAAAAATCTCAACAATAGACTACCATCCATAATGACAACGATACCATCCATTGGAGTAAAAAAATATTGACAACAAACTACCTTCCATAATGACAAGGCTACCATCCATTAGAGTAACAATGATATCGACGACATACTACCTTCCATAATGACAAGGCTACCATCCATTGGAGTAACAAAGATATCGACAACAAACTACCTTCCATAATGACAAGGCTACCATCCATTGGAGTAACAAAAATATGAACAACAGACTACCTTCCATAGTGACACGGCTACCATCCATTGGAGTGACAGAAATCACAACGACAGACTACCTTCCATAATGAGAAGGCTAGCATCCATTGGAATAACAAAAATCTCAACAACAAACTACCTTCCATAATGACAAGGCTACCATCCATTGGAATAACAAAAATCTTGACAACAGACTACCATCCATAATGAAAATGATACCATCCATTGGAGTAACAAAAATCTCGACAACAGACTACCTTCCATAATGACAAGGCTACAATCCATTGGAGTAACAAAGATATCGACAACATACTACCTTTCATAATTACAAGGCTATCATCCATTGGAGTAACAAGAATATCGACAACAGACTACCTTCCATAATGATAATGCTACCATCCATTGGAGTAACAAAAATCTCGACAACAGACTACCTTCCATAATGACAAGGCTACCATACATTGGAGTAACAAAGATATCTACAATATACTATGTTCCATAATGACAAGGCTACCATCCATTGGAGTAACAAAGATATCAACAACAAACTACCTTCCATAATGACAAGGCTACCGTCCATTGGAGTAACAAAAATACGAACAACAGACAACCTTCCATAGTGACAAGGCTACCATCCATTGGAGTGACAGAAATCACAATGACAGACTACCTTCATTGATGATAAGGCTAGAATCCGTTGGAGTAACAAAAATCTCAACAACATACTACCTTCCATAATGACAAGGCTACCATCCAATGGAATAGCAAAAATATCGACAATAGACTACCTTCCATAATGACAAGGCTACAATGCATTGGAGTAACAAAAATCTAGACAACAGACTACCTTCCATAATGACAAGGCTACCATTCATTGGAGTACCAAAAATATCGATAACATAATACCTTCCATAATGTTAAGGCTACCATCCATTATAGTAACAAAAATCTCGACAACAGACAACCTTGCTTAATGACAAGGCTACCATCCATTGGAGTAACAAAAATATCGACAATAGACTACCTTCCATAATGACAAGGCTACCATCCATTGGAGTAACAAAAATATAAACAACAGACTACCTTCCATAGTGACAAGGCTACCATCCATTAGAGTGATATAAATCACAACGACATACTACCTTCCATAAGGACAAGGCTAGCATCCATTGGAGTAACAAAAATCTCAACAATAGACTACCTTCCATAATGATAAGGATAACATTCATTGGAATAACAAAAATCTAGACAACAAACTACCTTCCATAATGACAAGGCTACCATCCATTGGAGTAACAAAAACATCGACAACAGAATACGTTCCATAATGACAAGGCTACAATCCATTGGAGTAACAAAAATATGAACATACCTTCCATAGTGACAAGGCTACCATCCATTGGAGTAACAAAAATCTAGACAAAAATCTACCTTCCATAATGACAAGGCAACCATGCATTGGAGTAACAACAATATCTACAATAGACTATGTTCCATAATGACAAGGCTACCATCCATTGTAGTAACCAAAATATCAATAACAGAATACTTTCCATAATGTCAAGGATACCATCCATTATAGTAACAAAAATCTCGACAATAGACAACCTTCCATAATGACAAAGCTACCATCCATTGGAGTAACAAAAATATCGACAATAGACAACCTTCCATAATGACAAGGCTACCATCCATTTGAGTAACAAAAATCTCGAAAATAGACTACCTTCCATAATTACAAGGCTACCATCTATTAGAGTAACAAAAATTTCGACAATAGACAATCTTCCATAATAACCATGCTATCATCCATTGGTGTAACAAAATTATCGACAATAGACTACCTTCTATAATTACAAGGCTACCATCCATTGGAGTAACAAAAATATGAAGAACAGACTACCTTCCATAGTGACAAGGCTACCATCCATTAGAGTGATAGAAATCACAACGACATACTACCTTCCATAATGACAAGGCTAGCATCCATTGGAGTAACAAAAATCTCGACAATAGACCACCTTCCATAATGACAAGGCTACCATCCATTGGAGTAACAAAAACATCGACAATAGAATACGTTCCATAATGAGAAGGCTACAATCCATTGGAGTAACAAAAATATGAACATGCCTTCCATAGTGACAAGGCTACCATCCATTGGAGTAACAAAAATCTAGACAACAGACTACCTTCTATAATGACAAGGCTACCATGCATTGGAGTAACAAAAATATCTACAATAGACTATGTTCCATAATGACAAGGCTACCATCCATTGTAGTAACCAAAATATCAATAACAGAATACCTTCCATACTGACAAGGCTACCATCCATTGGAGTAACAAAAATCTCGAAAACAGATTACCTTCCATAATTACAAGGCTACCATCTATTAGAGTAACAAAAATCTCGACAATAGACAGCCTTCCATAATGATAATGCTATCATCCATTGAAGTAACAAAAATATCGACAATAGACTACCTTCTATAATTACAAGGCTAGCACCCATTGGAGTAACAAAAATATCTACAACAAACTACCTTCCATAATGACAAGGCTACCATCCATTGAAGTAACAAAAATCTCGACAACGGACTACCTTCCATAATGACAAGGCTACCATCCATTGGAGTAACAAAAATATCGACAATAGACTACCTTCCATAATGAGAAGGCTAGCATCCATTGGAATAACAAAAATCTCGACAATAAACTACTTTCCATAATGACAATGATACCATCCATTGGAGTAACAAAAACATCGACAACAGACTACATTCCATATTGAGAAGGCTACAATCCATTAGAATAACAAAAATCTCAACAATAGACTACCATCCATAATGACAACGATACCATACATTGGAGTAACAAAAATCTCGACAACAAACTACCTTCCATAATGACATGGCTACCATCCATTGGAGTAACAAAGATATTGACAACATACTACCTTCCATAATGACAAGGATACCATCCATTGGATTAACAAATATATCGACAATAAACTACCTTCCATAATGACAAGGCTACCATCCATTGGAGTAAAAAAAATCTCGAAAACAGACTACCTTCCATAATTACAAGGCTACCATCTATTAGAGTAACAAAATTCTCGACAATAGACAACCTTCCATAATAAAAATGCTATCATCCATTGGAGTAACAAAAATATCGACAATAGACTACCTTTTATAATTATAAGGCTACCATCCATTGGAGTAACAAAAATATGAACAACAGACTACCTTCCATAGTGACGAGGCTAGCATCCATTGGAGTGATAGAAATCACAACGGCATACTACCTTCCATAATGAAAAGGCTAGCATCCATTGGAGTAACAAAAATCTCGACAATAGGCTACCTTCCATAATGACAAGGATAACATTCATTGGAATAACAAAAATCTAGACAACAGACTACCTTCCATAATGACAAGGCTACCATCCATTGGAGTAACAAAAACATCGACAATAGAATACGTTTCATAATGACAAGGCTACAATCCATTAGAGTAACAAAAATATGAACATACCTTCAATAGTGACAAGGCTATCATCCATTGGAGTAAAAAAATCTCGAAAACATACTACCTTCCATAATGACAAGGCTACCATCCATTGGAGTAACAAAAATCTCGACAACAGACAACCTTCCATAATGACAAGGCTACCATCCATTGGAGTAACAAAAATCTGAACAATAGACTACCTTCCATAGTGACAAGGCTACCATCCATTGGAGTGACAGAAATCACAACGACAGACTACCTTCTAGAATGAAAAGGCTAGCATCCATTAGAGTAACAAAAATCTCGACAACATACTACATTCCATAATGACAAGGATACCATATATTAGAGTAACAAAACTCTAGACAACAGACTACATTCCATAATGACTAGGCTACCATGCATTGGAGTAACAAAAATATCTACAATAGACTATGTTCCATAATGACAAGGCTACCATCCATTGTAGTAACCAAAATATCGATAACAGAATACCTTCCATAATGTTAAGGCTACCATCCATTATAGTAAATAAAATCTCGACAATAGACAACCTTCCATAATGACAAGGCTACCATCCATTGGAGTAACAAAAATCTCGACAATAGACTACCTTCCACAATGACAAGGCTACCATCCATTGAAGTAACAAAAATATGAACAACAAACTACCTTCTATAATGACAAGGTTACCATCCATTGGAGTAACAAGAATCTCGACAATAGACTACCTTCCATAATGACAAGGCTACCATCCATTGGAGTAACAAAAATATGAACAACAGACTACCTTCCTTAATGACAAGGCTAGCATCCATTGATGTAACAAAAATCTCTACAACAAACTACTTTCCATAATGACAAGGCTACCATCCATTAGAGTAACAAAAATATCGACAATAAACTACCTTCCATAATGACAAGGCTACCATCCATTGGAGTAACAAAAATTTGAAAAATAGGCTACCTTCCATAATGACAAAGCTACCATCCATTGGAGTAACAAAAATATTAACAGAAAACTATCTTCCATAATGACAAGGCTACCATGCATTGGAGTAACAAAAATATCTACAATAGACTATGTTCCATAATGAAAAGGCTACCATCCATTGTAGTAACCAAAATATCGATAATAGAATACCTTCCATAATGTCAAGGCTACCATCCATTATAGTAACAATAATCTCGACAATAGACAACGTTCCATAATGACAAGGCTACCATCCATTGGAGTAACAAAAATATCGACAATAGACTACCTTCCATAATGACAAGGCTACCATCCATTGGAATAACAAAAATATCAACAAACTACCTTCCATAATGACAATGATACCATCCACTGGAGTAACAAAAACATCGACAAAAGACTACATTTCATAATGAGAAGGCTACAATCCATTAGAATAACAAAAATCTCAATAATAGACTACCATCAATAATGACAACGATACCATTCATTGGAGTAACAAAAATCTCGACAACAAACTACCTTCCATAATGACAAGGCTACCATCCCTTGGAGTAACAAAGATATCGACAACATACTACCTTCCATAATGACAAGGCTACCATCCATTGGATTAACAAATATATCGACAACAAACTATCTTCCATAAGGACAAGGCTACCATCACTTGGAGTAACAAAAATCTCGAAAATAGACTACCTTCCATAATTACAAGGCTACCATCTATTAGAGTAACAAAAATATCGACAATAGAAAACCTTCCATAATGACAATGCTATCATCCATTTGAGTAACAAAAATATCGACAATAGAATACCTTCTATAATTATAAGGCTACCATCCATTGGAGTAACAAAAATATGAACAACAGACTACCTTCCATAGTGACGAGGCTAGCATCCATTGGAGTGATAGAAATCACAACGGCATACTACCTTCCATAATGAAAAGGCTAGCATCCATTGGAGTAACAAAAATCTCGACAATAGGCTACCTTCCATAATGACAAGGATAACATTCATTGGAATAACAAAAATCTAGACAACAGACTACCTTCCATAATGACAAGGCTACCATCCATTGGAGTAACAAAAACATCGACAATAGAATACGTTTCATAATGACAAGGCTACAATCCATTAGAGTAACAAAAATATGAACATACCTTCAATAGTGACAAGGCTATCATCCATTGGAGTAAAAAAATCTCGAAAACATACTACCTTCCATAATGACAAGGCTACCATCCATTGGAGTAACAAAAATCTCGACAACAGACAACCTTCCATAATGATGATGCTACCATACATTGGAGTAACTAAAATATCGACAATAGACAACCTTCCATAATGACAAGGCTACCATCCATTGGAGTAACAAAAATCTGAACAATAGACTACCTTCCATAGTGACAAGGCTACCATCCATTGGAGTGACAGAAATCACAACGACAGACTACCTTCTAGAATGAAAAGGCTAGCATCCATTAGAGTAACAAAAATCTCGACAACATACTACATTCCATAATGACAAGGATACCATATATTAGAGTAACAAAACTCTAGACAACAGACTACATTGCATAATGACTAGGCTACCATGCATTGGAGTAACAAAAATATCTACAATAGACTATGTTCCATAATGACAAGGCTACCATCCATTGTAGTAACCAAAATATCGATAACAGAATACCTTCCATAATGTTAAGGCTACCATCCATTATAGTAAATAAAATCTCGACAATAGACAACCTTCCATAATGACAAGGCTACCATCCATTGGAGTAACAAAAATCTCGACAATAGACTACCTTCCACAATGACAAGGCTACCATCCATTGAAGTAACAAAAATATGAACAACAAACTACCTTCTATAATGACAAGGTTACCATCCATTGGAGTAACAAGAATCTCGACAATAGACTACCTTCCATAATGACAAGGCTACCATCCATTGGAGTAACAAAAATATGAACAACAGACTACCTTCCTTAATGACGAGGCTAGCATCCATTGATGTAACAAAAATCTCTACAACAAACTACTTTCCATAATGACAAGGCTACCATCCATTAGAGTAACAAAAATATCGACAATAAACTACCTTCCATAATGACAAGGCTACCATCCATTGGAGTAACAAAAATTTGAAAAATAGGCTACCTTCCATAATGACAAAGCTACCATCCATTGGAGTAACAAAAATATTAACAGAAAACTATCTTCCATAATGACAAGGCTACCATGCATTGGAGTAACAAAAATATCTACAATAGACTATGTTCCATAATGAAAAGGCTACCATCCATTGTAGTAACCAAAATATCGATAATAGAATACCTTCCATAATGTCAAGGCTACCATCCATTATAGTAACAATAATCTCGACAATAGACAACGTTCCATAATGACAAGGCTACCATCCATTGGAGTAACAAAAATATCGACAATAGACTACCTTCCATAATGACAAGGCTACCATCCATTGGAATAACAAAAATATCAACAAACTACCTTCCATAATGACAATGATACCATCCACTGGAGTAACAAAAACATCGACAAAAGACTACATTTCATAATGAGAAGGCTACAATCCATTAGAATAACAAAAATCTCAATAATAGACTACCATCAATAATGACAACGATACCATTCATTGGAGTAACAAAAATCTCGACAACAAACTACCTTCCATAATGACAAGGCTACCATCCCTTGGAGTAACAAAGATATCGACAACATACTACCTTCCATAATGACAAGGTTACCATCCATTGGATTAACAAATATATCGACAACAAACTATCTTCCATAAGGACAAGGCTACCATCACTTGGAGTAACAAAAATCTCGAAAACAGACTACCTTCCATAATTACAAGGCTACCATCTATTAGAGTAACAAAAATATCGACAATAGAAAACCTTCCATAATGACAATGCTATCATCCATTTGAGTAACAAAAATATCGACAATAGAATACCTTCTATAATTACAAGTCTACAATCCATTGGAGTAACAAAAATATGAACAACAGACTACCTTCCATAGTGACAAGGCTAGCATCCATTGGAGTGATAGAAATCACAACGACATCCTACCTTCCATAATTACAAGGCTAGCATGCATTGGAGTAAAAAAACATTGACAGTAGACTACCTTCCATAATGACAAGGATAACATTCATTGGAATAACAAAGATCTAGACAACAGACTACCTTCCATAATGACAAGGCTACCATCCATTGGAATAACAAAAATCTCGACAACAAACTACCTTCCATAATGACAAGGCTACCATCCATTGGAGTAACAAAAATATGAACATACCTTCGATAGTGACAACGCTACCATCCATTGGAGTAACAAAAATCTCGACAATAGACTACCTTCCATAATGACAAGGCTACCATCCATTGGAGTAAGAAAAATCTTAACAACAGACTACCTTCCATAATGACAAGGCTACCATCCATTGGAGTGACAAAAATCACAACGACATACTACCTTCTAAAATGACAAGGCTAGCTTCCATTGGAGTAACAAAAATATCGACAATAGACTACCATCCATAATGACAAGGCTACCATCCATTGGAGTAACAAAATTCTAGACAACAGACTACCTTCCATAATGACAAGGCTACCATGCAATTGTAGTAACAAAAATATCTACAATAGATTATGTTCCATAATGACAAGGCTACAATCCATTGTAGTAACCAAAATATCGATAATAGAATACCTTCCATAATCTTAAGGCTACCATCCATTATAGTAAATAAAATCACGACAATAGACAACCTTCCTTAATGACAAGGCTACCAGCCATTGGAGTAATAAAAATCTCGACAATAGACTACCTTCCACAATGACAAGGCTACCATCCATTGAAGTAACAAAAATATGTACAATAGACTACCTTCTATAATGACAAGGCTACCATCCATTGGAGTAACAAAAATCTCGACAATAGACTACCTTCCATAATGACAAGGCTACAATCCATTGGAGTAACAAAAATATGAACAACAAACTACCTTCCCTAATGACAAGGCTGACATCCATTGGAGTAACAAAAATCTTTACAACAAACTACTTTCCATAATGACAAGGTTACCATCCATTGGAGTAACAAAAATATCGACAATAGACTACCTTCCATAATGATAAGGCTACCATCCATTGGAGTAACAAAAATCTGAACAAAAGACTACCTTCCATAGTTACAAGGCTACCATCCATTGGAGTAACAGAAATCACAACGCAGACTACCTTCTAGAATGACAAGGCTAGCATCCATTGGAGTAACAAAAATCTCGACAACAGACTACATTCCATAATGACAAGGCTACCATCCATTGGAGTAACAAAAATCTAGACAAGAGACTACCTTCCATAATGACAAGGCTACCATGCATTGGAGTAACAAAAATATCTACAATAGACTATGTTCCATAATGACAAGGCTACCAACCATTGTAGTAACCAAAATATCTATAACAGAATACCTTCCATAATGTTAAGGCTACCATCCATTATAGTAAATAAAATCTCGACAATAGACAACCTTCCATAATGACAAGGCTACCATCCATTGGAGTAACAAAAATCTCGACAATAGACTACCTTCCACAATGACAATGCTACCATCCATTGAAGTAACAAAAATATGTACAACATACTACCTTCTATAATGACAAGGCTACCATCCATTAGAGTAACAAAAATCTCGATAATAGACTACCTTCCATAATGACAAGGCTACCATCCATTGGAGTAACAGAAATATTAACAACAGACTACCTACCCTAATGACAAGGCTAGAATCCATTGGAGTAACAAAAATCTCTACAACAAACTACTTTCCATAATGACAAGGCTACCATCCATTGGAGTAACAAAAATATCGACAATAGACTACCTTCCATAATGATAAGGCTACCATCCATTGGAGTAACAAAAATATGAACAAAAGACTACCTTCCATAGTGACAAGGCTACCATCCATTGGAGTGACAGAAATCACAACGACAGACTACCTTCTAGAATATCAAGGCTAGCATCCATTGGAATAACAAAAATCTCGACAACAAACTATCTTCCATAATGACAACGATACCATCCATTGGAGTAACAAAAATATCGACAACAGACTACCTTCCATAATGACAAGGCTACCATCCATTGGAGTAACAAAGATATCGACAACATACTACCTTCCATAATGACAAGGCTAACATTCATTGGAATAACAAAGATATCGATAACAAACTACTTTCCATAATGACAAGGCTACCATCCATTGGAGTAACAAAAATCTCGACAATAGAAAACCTTCCATAATAACAATGCTATCATCCATTGGAGTAATAAAAATATCGACATTAGACTATCTTCTATAATTACAAGGCTACCATCTATTGGAGTAACAAAAATATGAACAACAGACTACCTTCCATAGTGACAAGGCTACCATCCATTGGAGTGATAGAAATCACAACGCCAGACTACCTTCTAGAATGACAAGGCTAGCATCCATTGGAGTAAAAAAAATCTCGACAATAGACTACCTTCCATAATGACAAGGCTACCATCCATTGGAGTAACAAAAATCTAGACAACAGACTACCTTCCATAATGATAATGCTACCATCCATTGGAGTAACAAAAACATTGACAACATAATATGTTCCATAATGACAAGGCTACCATCCATTGGAGTACCAAAAATATGAACATACCTTCCATAGTGACAAGGTTACCATCCATTGGAGTAACAAAAGTCTCAAAAACATACTACCTTCCATAATGACAAGGCTACCATCCATTGGAGTAACAAAAATCTCGACAACACACAACCTTTCATAATGATAAAGCTACCTTCCATAATGACAAGGCTACCATCCATTGGAGTAACAAAAATATGAACAATAGACTACCTTCCATAGTGACAAGGCTACCATCCATTGGAGTGACAGAAATCACAACGCCAGACTACCTTCTAGAATGACAAGGCTAGCATCCATTGGAGTAACAAAAATCTCGACAATAGACTACCTTCCATAATGACAAGGCTACCATCCAATGGAGTAACAAAAATCTAGACAATAGACTACCTTCCATAATTACAAGGCAACCATGCATTGGAGTAACAAAAATATCTACAATAGACTACCTTCCACAATGACAAGGCTACCATCCATTGAAGTAACAAAAATATGTACAACATACTACCTTCTATAATGACAAGGCTACCATCAATTAGAGTAACAAAAATCTCGACAATAGACTACCTTTCATAATGACAAGGCTACCATCCATTGGAGTAACAAAAATATGAACAACAGACTACCTACCCTAATGACAAGGCTAGCATCCATTGGAGTAACAAAAATCTCTACAACAAACTACTTTCCATAATGACAAGGCTACCATCCATTGAAGTAACTAAAATCTCGACAACGGACTACCTTCCGTAATGACAAGGCTACCAACCATTGGAGTAACAAAAATATCGACAATAGACTACCTTCCTTAATGACAAGGCTACCATCCATTGGAATAACAAAAATCTTGACAACAAACTACCTTCCATAATGACAATGATACCATCCATTGGAGTAACAAATACATCGACAACAGACTACGTTCCATATTGAGAAGGCTACAATCCATTGGAATAACAAAAATCTCAACAATAGACTACCATCCATAAGGACAACGATACCATCCATTGGAGTAACAAAAATCTCGACAACAAACTACCTTCCATAATGACAAGGCTACCATCCATTGGAGTAACAAAGATATCGACAACATACTACCTTCCATAATGACAAGGCGACCATCCACTGGAGTAACACAGATATCGATAACAAACTACCTTCCATAATGACAAGGCTACCATCCATTGGAGTAACAAAAATCTCGAAAATAGACTACCTTCCATAATTACAAGGCTACCATCTATTAGAGTAACAAAAATCTCGACAATAGACAACCTTCCATATTAACAATGTTATCATCCATTGGAGTAACAAAAATATCGACAATAGACTATCTTCTATAATTACAAGGCTACCATCTATTGGAGTAACAAAAATATGAACAACAGACTACCTTCCATAGTGACAAGGCTACCATCCATTGGAGTGATAGAAATCACAACGCAAGACTACCTTCTAGAATGACAAGGAAACCATGCATTGGAGTAACAAAAATATCTACAATAGACTACCTTCCACAATGACAAGGCTACCATCCATTGAAGTAACAAAAATATGTACAACATACTACCTTCTATAATGACAAGGCTACCATCCATTGGAGTACCAAAAATATGAACATACCTTCCATAGTGACAAGGTTACCATCCATTGGAGTAACAAAAATCTTAAAACCATACTACCTTCCATAATGACAAGGCTACCATCCATTGGAGTAACAAAAATCTCGACAACAGACAACCTTCCATAATGATAATGCTACCATCCATTGGAGTAACAAAAATCTCGACAATAGACTACCTTCCATAATGACAAGGATAACATTCATTGGAATAACAAAAATCTAGACAACAGACTACCTTCCATAATGACAAGGCTACCATCCATTGGAGTAACAAAAACATCGACAATAGAATACGTTTCATAATGACAAGGCTACAATCCATTAGAGTAACAAAAATATGAACATACCTTCCATAGTGACAAGGCTATCATCCATTGGAGTAAAAAAATCTCGAAAACATACTACCTTCCATAATGACAAGGCTACCATCCATTGGAGTAACAAAAATCTCGAGAACAGACAACCTTCCATAATGATAATGCTACCATACATTGGAGTAACTAAAATATCGACAATAGACAACCTTCCATAATGACAAGGCTACCATACATTATAGTAAATAAAATCTCGACAATAGACAACCTTCCATAATGACAAGGCTACCATCCATTGGAGTAACAAAAATCTCGACAATAGACTACCTTCCACAATGACAAGTCTACCATCCATTGAAGTAACAAAAATATGAACAACAGACTACCTTCTATAATGACAAGGCTACCATCCATTGGAGTAACAAGAATCTCGACAATAGACTACCTTCCATAATGACAAGGCTACCATCCATTGGAGTAACAAAAATATGAACAACAGACTACCTTCCTTAATGACAAGGCTAGCATCCATTGGTGTAACAAAAATCTCTACAACAAACTACTTTCCATAATGACAAGGCTACCATCCATTAGAGTAACAAAAATATCGACAATAAACTACCTTCCATAATGACAAGGCTACCATCCATTGGAGTAACAAAAATTTGAACAATAGGCTACCTTCCATAATGACAAAGCTACCATCCATTGGAGTAACAAAAATATTAACAGCAAACTATCTTCCATAATGACAAGGCTACCATGCATTGGAGTAACAAAAATATCTACAATAGACTATGTTCCATAATGAAAAGGCTACCAACCATTGTAGTAACCAAAATATCGATAATAGAATACCTTCCATAATGTCAAGGCTACCATCCATTATAGTAACAATAATCTCGACAATAGACAACGTTCCATAATGACAAGGCTACCATCCATTGGAGTAACAAAAATATCGACAATAGACTACCTTCCATAATGACAAGGCTACCATCCATTGGAATAACAAAAACCTTGACAACAGACTACCTTCCATAATGACAATGATACCATCCATTGGAGTAACAAAAACATCGACAAAAGACTACATTTTATAATGAGAAGGCTACAATCCATTAGAATAACAAAAATCTCAACAATAGACTACCATCCATAATGACAACGATACCATTCATTGGAGTAACAAAAATCTCGACAACAAACTACCTTCCATAATGACAAGGCTACCATCCCTTGGAGTAACAAAGATATCGACAACATACTACCTTCCATAATGACAAGGCTACCATCCATTGGATTAACAAATATATCGACAACAAACTACCTTCCATAAGGACAAGGCTACCATCACTTGGAGTAACAAAAATCTCGAAAACAAACTACCTTCCATAATTACAAGGCTACCATCTATTAGAGTAACAAAAATATCGACAATAGAAAACCTTCCATAATGACAATGCTATCATCCATTTGAGTAACAAAAATATCGACAATAGAATACCTTCTATAATTACAAGGCTACAATCCATTGGAGTAACAAAAATATGAACAACAGACTACCTTCCATAGTTACAAGGCTAGCATCCATTGGAGTGATAGAAATCACAACGACATCCTACCTTCCATAATTACAAGGCTAGCATGCATTGGAGTAAAAAAACATTGACAGTAGACTACCTTCCATAATGACAAGGATAACATTCATTGGAATAACAAAGATCTAGACAACAGACTACCTTCCATAATGACAAGGCTACCATCCATTGGAATAACAAAAATCTCGACAACAAACTACCTTCAATAATGACAAGGCTACCATCCATTGGAGTAACAAAAATATGAACATACCTTCCATAGTGACAAGGCTACCATCCATTGGAGTAACAAAAATCTCGAAAACATACTACCTTCCATAATGACAAGGCTACCATCCATTGGAGTAACAAAAATCTCGACAACAGACAACCTTCCATAATGATAATGCAACCATCCATTGGAGTAACAAAAATCACGACAATAGACCACCTTCCATAATGACAAGGCTACCATCCATTGGAGTAAGAAAAATCTTAACAACAGACTACCTTCCATAATGACAAGGCTACCATCCATTGGAGTGACAGAAATCACAACGACATACTACCTTCTAAAATGACAAGGCTAGCTTCCATTGGAGTAACAAAAATATCGACAATAGACTACCATCCATAATGACAAGGCTACCATCCATTGGAGTAACAAAATTCTAGACAACAGACTACCTTCCATAATGACAAGGCTACCATGCAATTGTAGTAACAAAAATATCTACAATAGATTATGTTCCATAATAACAAGGCTACAATCCATTGTAGTAACCAAAATATCGATAATAGAATACCTTCCATAATCTTAAGGCTACCATCCATTATAGTAAATAAAATCTCGACAATAGACAACCTTCCATAATGACAAGGCTACCAGCCATTGGAGTAATAAAAATCTCGACAATAGACTACCTTCCACAATGACAAGGCTACCATCCATTGAAGTAACAATAATATGTACAACAGACTACCTTCTATAATGACAAGGCTACCATCCATTGGAGTAACAAAAATCTCGACAATAGACTACCTTCCATAATGACAAGGCTACAATCCATTGGAGTATCAAAAATATGAACAACAAACTACCTTCCCTAATGACAAGGCTGACATCCATTGGAGTAACAAAAATCTCTACAACAAAGTACTTTCCATAATGACAAGGCTACCATCCATTGGAGTAACAAAAATATCGACAATAGACTACCTTCCATAATGATAAGGCTACCATCCATTGGAGTAACAAAAATCTGAACAAAAGACTACCTTCCATAGTTACAAGGCTTCCATCCATTGGAGTAACAGAAATCACAACGACAGACTACCTTGTAGAATGACAAGGCTAGCATCCATTGGAGTAACAAAAATCTCGACAACAGACTACATTCCATAATGACAAGGCTACCATCCATTGGAGTAAAAAAAATCTAGACAAGAGACTACCTTCCATAATGACAAGGCTACCATGCATTGGAGTAACAAAAATATCTACAATAGACTATGTTCCATAATGACAAGGCTACCAACCATTGTAGTAACCAAAATATCGATAACAGAATACCTTCCATAATGTTAAGGCTACCATCCATTATAGTAAATAAAATCTCGACAATAGACAACCTTCCATAATGACAAGGCTACCATCCATTGGAGTAACAAAAATCTCGACAATAGACTACCTTCCACAATGACAATGCTACCATCCATTGAAATAACAAAAATATGTACAACATACTACCTTCTATAATGACAAGGCTACCATCCATTAGAGTAACAAAAATCTCGACAATAGACTACCTTCCATAATGACAAGGCTACCATCCATTGGAGTAACAGAAATATTAACAACAGACTACCTACCCTAATGACAAGGCTAGCATCCATTGGAGTAACAAAAATCTCTACAACAAACTATTTTCCATAATGACAAGGCTACCATCCATTGGAGTAACAAAAATATCGACAATAGACTACCTTAAATAATGATAAGGCTACCATCCATTGGAGTAACAAAAATATGAAAAAAAGACTACCTTCCATAGTGACAAGGCTACCATCCATTGGAGTGACAGAAATCACAACGACAGACTACCTTCTAGAATATCAAGGCTAGCATCCATTGGAATAACAAAAATCTCGACAACAAACTACCTTCCATAATGACAACGATACCATCCATTGGAGTAACAAAAATATCGACAACAGACTACCTTCCATAATGACAAGGCTACCATCCATTGGAGTAACAAAGATATCGACAACATACTACCTTCAATAATGACAAGGCTAACATTCATTGGAGTAACAAAGATATCGATAACAAACTACCTTCCATAATGACAAGGCTACCATCCATTGGAGTAACAAAAATCTCGAAAACATACTACCTTCCATAATAACAATGCTATCATCCATTGGAGTAATAAAAATATCGACATTAGACTATCTTCTATAATTACAAGGCTACCATCTATTGGAGTAACAAAAATATGAACAACAGACTACCTTCCATAGTGACAAGGCTACCATCCATTGGAGTGATAGAAATCACAACGCCAGACTACCTTCTAGAATGACAAGGCTAGCATCCATTGGAGTAAAAAAAATCTCGACAATAGACTACCTTCCATAATGACAAGGCTACCATCCATTGGAGTAACAAAAATCTAGACAACAGACTACCTTCCATAATGATAATGCTACCATCCATTGAAGTAACAAAAACATCGAGAAAATAATATGTTCCATAATGACAAGGCTACCATCCATTGGAGTACCAAAAATATGAACATACCTTCCATAGTGACAAGGTTACCATCCATTGGAGTAACAAAAGTCTCAAAAACATACTACCTTCCATAATGACAAGGCTACCATCCATTGGAGTAACAAAAATCTCGACAACACACAACCTTTCATAATGATAATGCTACCTTCCATAATGACAAGGCTACCATCCATTGGAGTAACAAAAATATGAACAATAGACTACCTTCCATAGTGACAAGGCTACCATCCATTGGAGTGACAGAAATCACAACGCCAGACTACCTTCTAGAATGACAAGGCTAACATCCATTGGAGTAACAAAAATCTCGACAATAGACTACCTTCCATAATGACAAGGCTACCATCCAATGGAGTAACAAAAATCTAGACAACAGACTACCTTCCATAATGACAAGGCAACCATGCATTGGAGTAACAAAAATATCTACAATAGACTACCTTCCACAATGACAAGGCTACCATCCATTGAAGTAACAAAAATATGTACAACATACTACCTTCTATAATGACAAGGCTACCATCAATTAGAGTAACAAAAATCTCGACAATAGACTACCTTTCATAATGACAAGGCTACCATCCATTGGAGTAACAAAAATATGAACAACAGACTACCTACCCTAATGACAAGGCTACCATCCATTGGAGTAACAAAAATCTCTAAAACAAACTACTTTCCATAATGACAAGGCTACCATCCATTGAAGTAACAAAAATCTCGACAACGGACTACCTTCCATAATGACAAGGCTACCATCCATTGGAGTAACAAAAATATCGACAATAGACTACCTTCCTTAATGACAAGGCTACCATCCATTGGAATAACAAAAATCTCGACAACAAACTACCTTCCATAATGACAATGATACCATCCATTGGAGTAACAAAAACATCGACAACAGACTACGTTCCATATTGAGAAGGCTACAATCTATTGGAATAACAAAAATCTCAACAATAGACTACCATCCATAATGACAACGATACCATCCATTGGAGTAACAAAAATCTCGACAACAAACTACCTTCCATAATGACAAGGCTACCATCCATTGGAGTAACAAAGATATCGACAACATACTACCTTCCATAATGACAAGGCGACCATCCATTGGAGTAACACAGATATCGATAACAAACTACCTTCCATAATGACAAGGCTACCATCCATTGGAGTAACAAAAATCTCGAAAATAGACTACCTTCCATAATTACAAGGCTACCATCTATTAGAGTAACAAAAATCTCGACAATAGACAACCTTCCATATTAACAATGTTATCATCCATTGGAGTAACAAAAATATCGACAATAGACTATCTTCTATAATTACAAGGCTACCATGTATTGGAGTAACAAAAATATGAACAACAGACTACCTTCCATAGTGACAAGGCTACCATCCATTGGAGTGATAGAAATCACAACGCAAGACTACCTTCTAGAATGACAAGGCAACCATGCATTGGAGTAACAAAAATATCTACAATAGACTACCTTCCACAATGACAATGCTACCATCCATTGGAGTAACAAAAATCTTAAAAACATACTACCTTCCATAATGACAAGGCTACCATCCATTGGAGTAACAAAAATCTCGACAACAGACAACCTTCCATAATGATAATGCTACCATCCATTGGAGTAACAAAAATCTCGATAATAGACTACCTTCCATAATGACAAGGCTACCATCCATTGGAGTAACAAAAATCTGAACAACAGACTACCTTCCATAGTGACAAGGCTACCATCCATTGGAGTGACATAAATCACAACGCCAGACTACCTTCTAGAATGACAAGGCTAGCATCCATTGGAGTAACAAAAATCTCGACAATAGACTAACTTCCATAATGACAAGGCTACCATCCATTGGAGTAACAAAAATCTAGACAACAGACTACCTTCCATAATGACAAGGCTACCATGCATTGGAGTAACAAAAATATCTACAATAGACTATGTTCCATAATGACAAGGCTACCATCCAATGTAGTAACCAAAATATGAATAACAGAATACCTTCCATAATGTCAAGGCTACCATCCATTACAGTAACAAAAATCTCGACAATAGACAACCTTCCATAATGACAAGGCTTCCATCCATTGGAGTAACAAAAATCTCGACAATAGACTACCTTCCATAATGATAAGGCTACCATCCATTGGAGTAACAAAAATATGAACAACAAACTATATTCCATAATGACAAGGCTACCAACCAGTGGAGTAACAAAAATCTCGAAAACAGACTACCTTCCATAATTACAAGGCTACCATCTATTAGAGTAACACAAAATATGGACAATAGACAACCTTCCATAATGACAATGCTATCATCCACTGGGGTAACAAAAATATCGACATATGACAACCTTCTATAATTACAAGGCTAGCATCCATTAGAGTAACAAAAATATCTAAAACAAACTACCTTACATAATGATAAGGCTACCATCCATTGAAGTAACAAAAATCTCGACAATAGACTACATTCCATAATGTCAAGGCTACCATCCATTGGAGTGACAGAAATCACAACGACAGACTACCTTCTAGAATGACAAGGCTAGCATCCATTGGAGTAACAAAAATCTTGACAACAGACTACATTCCATAATGACAAGGCTACCATCCATTGGAGTAACAAAAATCTATACAAGAGACTACCTTCCATAATGACAAGGCTACCATGCATTGGAGTAACAAAAATATCTACAATAGACTATGTTCCATAGTGACAAGGCTACCATCCATTGGAGTGACAGAAATCACAACGACAGACTACCTTCTAGAATGAAAAGGCTAGCATCCATTGGAGTAACAAAAATCTCGACAATAGACTACATTCCATAATGACAAGGATACCATCTATTAGAGTAACAAAACTCTAGACAACAGACTACATTCCATAATGACAAGGCTACCATGCATTTGAGTATCAAAAATATCTACAATAGACTATGTTCCATTATGACAAGGCTACCATCCATTGTAGTAACCAAAATATCGATAACAGAATACCTTCCATAATGTTAAGGCTACCATCCATTATAGTAAATAAAATCTCGACAAAAGACAACCTTCCATAACGACAAGGCTACCATCAATTCGAGTAACAAAAATCTCGACAATAGACTACCTTCCACAATGACAAGGCTACCATCCATTGAAGTAACAAAAATATGAACAACAGATTACCTTCTATAATGACAAGGCTACCATCAATTGGAGTAACAAGAATCTCGACAATAGACTACCTTCCATAATGACAAGGCTACCATCCATTGGAGTAACAAAAATATGAACAGCAGACTACCTTCCTTAATGACAAGGCTAGCATCCATTGGTGTAACAAAAATCTCTATAACAAACTACTTTCCATAATGACAAGGCTACCATCCATTAGAGTAACAAAAATATCGACAATAGACTACCTTCCATAATGACAAGGCTACCATCCATTGGAGTAACAAAAATTTAAACAATAGGCTACCTTCCATAATGACAAAGCTACCATCCATTGGAGTAACAAAAATATTAACAGCAAACAATCTTCCATAATGACAAGGATACCATGCATTGGAGTAACAAAAATATCTACATTAGACTATGTTCCATAATGACAAGGCTATCATACATTGCAGTAACCAAAATATCGATAATAGAATACCTTCCATAATGTCAAGGCTACCATCCATTATAGTAACAATAATCTCGACAATAGACAACCTTCCATAATGACAAGGCTACCATCCATTGGAGTAACAAAAATATCCACAATAGACTACCTTCAATAATGACAAGGCTACCATCCATTGGAGTAACAAAAATATTAACAACAAACTACCTTCCATACTGACAAGGCTACCATCCATTGGAGTAACAAAAATCTTGAAAACAGACTACCTTCCATAATTACAAGGATAACATCTATTAGAGTAACAAAAATCTCGACAATAGACAACCTTCCATAATGACAATGCTATCATCCATTGGAGTAACAAAAATATCGACAATATTCTACCTTCTATAATTATAAGGGTAGCATCCATTGGAGTAACAAAAATCTATACAAGTAACTACCTTCCATAATGATAAGGCTACCATCCATTGAAGGAACAAAAACTCGACAACAGACTACCTTCAATAATGACAAGGCTACCATCCATTGGAGTAACAGAAATATCGACAATAGACTACCTTCCATAATGACAAGGCTACCATCCATTGGAATAACAAAAATATCAACAAACTACCTTCCATAATGACAACGATACCATCCATTGGAGTAACAAAAACATCGACAAAAGACGACATTCCATAATGAGAAGGCTACAATCCATTAGAATAACAAAAATCTCAACAATAGACTACCATCCATAATGACAACGATACCATCCATTGGAGTAACAAAAATCTCGACAACAAACTACCTTCCATAATGACAAGGCTACCATCCCTTGGAGTAACAAAGATATCGACAACATACTACCTTCCATAATGACAAGGCTACCATCCATTGGATTAACAAATATATCGACAATAAAGTACCTTCCATAATGACAAGGCTACCATCCATTGGAGTAACAAAAATCTCGAAAACAGACTACCTTCCATAACTACAAGGCTACCATCTACTAGAGTAACAAAAATCTCGACAATAGACAACCTTCCATAATGACAATGCTATCATCCATTGGAGTAACAAAAATATCGATAATAGACTACCTTCTATAATTACAAGGCTAACATCCATTGGAGTAACAAAAATATGAACAACAGACTACCTTCCATAGTGACAAGGCTAGCATCCATTGGAGTGATAGAAATCACAACGACATACTACCTTCCATAATGACAAGGCTAGCATCCATTAGAGTAACAAAAATCTTGACAATAGACTACCTTCCATAATGACAAGGATAACATTCATTGGAATAACAAAAATCTAGACAATAGACTACCTTCCATAATGACAAGGCTACCATACATTGGAGTAACAAAAGCATCAACAACAGAATACGTTCCATAATGACAAGGCTACAATCCATTAGAGTAACAAAAATATAAACATACCTTCCATAGTGACAAGGCTACCATCCATTGGAGTAACAAAAATCTAGACAACAGACTACCTTCCATAATGACAAGGCTACCATCCTTTGGAGTAAGAAAAATCTGAACAACAGACTACCTTCCATAGTGACAAGGCTACCATCCATTGGAGTGATAGAAATCACAACGACATACTACCTTCTAGAATGACAAGGGTAGCATCCATTGGAGTAACAAAAATCTCGACAATAGACTACCTTCCATAATGACAAGGCTACCATCCATTGGAGTAACAAAAATCTAGACAACAAACTACCTTCCACAGTGACAAGGCTACCATCCATTGGAGTGACATAAATCACAACAACATACTACCTTCCATAATGACAAAGCTACCATCCATTGGTCTAACAAAAATATGAACATACCTTCCATAGTGACAAGGCTACCATCCATTGGAGTAACAAAAATCTCGAAAACAGACTACCTTCCATAATGACAAAGCTACCATCCATTGGAGTAACAAAAATTTCGACAACAGACAACCTTCCATAATGATAATGCTACCTTCCTTTGGAGTAACAAAAATATCGACAATAGACTACCTTCCATAATGGCAAGGCTACCATCCATTGGAGTAACAAAAATTTGAACAATAGACTACCTTCCATAGTGACAAGGCTACCATCCATTGGAGTGACAGAAATCACAACGACAGACTACCTTCTAGAATGACAAGGCCAACATCCATTGGAGTAACAAAAATCTCGACAACAGACTACATTCCAAAATTACAAGGCTACCATCCATTGGAGTAACAAAAATCTATACAATAGACTACATTCCATAATGATAAGGCTACCATGCATTGGAGTAACAAAAATATCTACAACAGACTATGTTCCATAACGACAAGGCTACCATCCATTGTAGTAACCAAAATATGGATAATAGAATACCTTCCATAATGTTAAGGCTACCATCCATTATAGTAAATAAAATCTCGACAATAGACAACCTTCCATAATGACAAGGCTACCATCCATTGGAGTAACAAAAATCTCGACAATAGACTACCTTCCACAATGACAAGGCTACCATCCATTGAAGTAACAAAAATATGAACAACAGATTACCTTCTATAATGACAAGGCTACCATCCATTGGAGTAACAAGAATCTCGACAATAGACTACCTTCCATAATGACAAGGCTACCATCCATTGGAGTAACAAAAATATGAACAGCAAACTACCTTCCTTAATGACAAGGCTAGCATCCATTGGTGTAACAAAAATCTCTATAACAAACTACTTTCCATAATGACAAGGCTACCATCCATTAGAGTAACAAAAATATCGACAATAGACTACCTTCCATAATGACAAGGCTACCATCCATTGGAGTAACAAAAATTTAAACAATAGGCTACCTTCCATTATGACAAAGCTACCATCCATTGGAGTAACAAAAATATTAACAGCAAACAATCTTCCATAATGACAAGGATACCATGCATTGGAGTAACAAAAATATCTACATTAGACTATGTTCCATAAAGACAAGGCTACCATCCATTGCAGTAACCAAAATATCGATAATAGAATACCTTCCATAATGTCAAGGCTACCATCCATAATAGTAACAATAATCTCGACAATAGACAACCTTCCATAATGACAAGGCTACCATCCATTGGAGTGACAAAAATATCCACAATAGACTACCTTCAATAATGACAAGGCTACCATCCATTGGAGTAACAAAAATATTAACAACAAACTACCTTCCATACTGACAAGGCTACCATCCATTGGAGTAACAAAAATCTTGAAAACAAACTACCTTCCATAATTACAAGGATAACATCTATTAGAGTAACAAAAATCTCGACAATAGACAACCTTCCATAATGACAATGCTATCATCCATTGGAGTAACAAAAATATCGACAATATTCTACCTTCTATAATTATAAGGGTAGCATCCATTGGAGTAACAAAAATATATACAACTAACTACCTTCCATAATGATAAGGCTGCCATCCATTGAAGTAACAAAAATCTCGACAACAGACTACCTTCAATAATGACAAGGCTACCATCCATTGGAGTAACAGAAATATCGACAATAGACTACCTTCCATAATGACAAGGCTACCATCCATTGGAATAACAAAAATATCAACAAACTACCTTCCATAATGACAACGATACCATCCATTGGAGTAACAAAAACATCGACAAAAGACGACATTCCATAATGAGAAGGCTACAATCCATTAGAATAACAAAAATCTCAACAATAGACTACCATCCATAATGACAACGATACCATCCATTGGAGTAACAAAAATCTCGACAACAAACTACCTTCCATAATGACAAGGCTACCATCCCTTGGAGTAACAAAGATATCGACAACATACTACCTTCCATAATGACAAGGCTACCATCCATTGGATTAACAAATATATCGACAATAAACTACCTTCCATAATGACAAGGCTACCATCCATTGGAGTAACAAAAATCTCGAAAACAGACTACCTTCCATAATTACAAGGCTACCATCTACTAGAGTAACAAAAATCTCGACAATAGACAACCTTCCATAATGACAATGCTATCATCCATTGGAGTAACAAAAATATCGATAATAGACTACCTTCTATAATTACAAGGCTACCATCCATTGGAGTATCAAAAATATGAACAACAGACTACCTTCCATAGTGACAAGGCTAGCATCCATTGGAGTGATAGAAATCACAACGACATACTACCTTCCATAATGACAAGGCTAGCATCCATTAGAGTAACAAAAATCTTCACAATAGACTACCTTCCATAATGACAAGGATAACATTCATTGGAATAACAAAAATCTAAACAACAGACTACCTTCCATAATGACAAGGCTACCATCCTTTGGAGTAACAAAAATCTCGACAACAGACAACCTTCCATAATGATAATGCTACCATCCTTTGGAGTAACAAAAATATCGACAATAGACTACCTTCCATAATGACAAGGCTACCATCCATTGGAGTAAGAAAAATCTGAACAACAGACTACCTTCCATAGTGACAAAGCTACCATCCATTGGAGTGACAGAAATCACAACGACATACTACCTTCTAGAATGACAAGGGTAGCATCCATTGGAGGAACAAAAATCTCGACAATAGACTACCTTCCATAATGACAAGGCTACCATCCGTTGGAGTAACAAAAATCTAGACAACAGACTACCTTCCACAGTGACAAGGCTACCATTCATTGGAGTGACATAAATTACAACAACATACTACCTTCCATAATGACAAAGCTACCATCCATTAGTGTAACAAAAATATGAACATACCTTCCATAGTGACAAGGCTACCATCCATTGGAGTAACAAAAATCTCGGAAACAAACTACCTTCCATAATGACAAGGCTACCATCCATTGGAGTAACAAAAATTTCGACAACAGACAACCTTCCATAATGATAATGTTACCATCCATTGGAGTAACAAAAATATCGACAATAGACTACCTTCCATAATGGCAAGGCTACCATCCATTGGACTAACAAAAATCTGAACAATAGACTACCTTCCATAGTGACAAGGCTACCATCCATTGGAGTGACATAAATCACAACGACAGACTACCTTCTAGAATGACAAGGCTAGCATCCATTGGAGTAACAAAAATCTCGACAACAGACTACATTCCATAATTACAAGGCTACCATCCATTGGAGTAACAAAAATCTATACAATAGACTACATTCCAAAATGACAAGGCTACCATGCATTGGAGTAACAAAAATATCTACAATAGACTATGTTCCATAATGACAAGGCTACCATCCATTGTAGTAACCAAAATATCGATAACAGAATACCTTCAATAATGTTAAGGCTACCATCAATTATAGTAAATAAAATCTCGACAATAGACAACCTTCCATAATGACAAGGCTACCATCCATTGGAGTAACAAAAATCTGGACAATAGACTACCTTCCACAATGACAAGGCTACCATCCATTGAAGTAACAAAAATATGAACAACAAACTACCTTCTATAATGACAAGGCTACCATCCATTGGAGTAACAAAAATCTCGACAATAGACTACCTTCCATAATGACAAGGCTACCATCCATTGGAGTAACAAAAATTTGAACAACAGACTACCTTCCCTAATGACAGGGCTAACATCCATTGGTGTAACAAAAATCTCTACAACAAACTACTTTCCATAATGACAAGGCTACCATCCATTGGAGTAACAAAAATATCGACAATAGACTACCTTCCATAATGACAAGGCTACCATCCATTGGAGTAACAAAAATCTGAACAATAGACTACCTTCCTTAGTGACAAGGCTACCATCCATTGGAGTGACAGAAATCACAACGACAGACTACCTTCTAGAATGACAAGGCTAGCATCCATTGGAGTAACAAAAATCTCGACAACAGACTACATTCCATAATTACAAGGCTACCATCCATTGGAGTAACAAAAATCTATACAATAGACTACATTCCATAATGACAAGGCTACCATGCATTGGAGTAACAAAAATATATACAATAGACTATGTTCCATAATGACAAGGCTACCATCCATTGTAGTAACCAAAATATCGATAACAGAATACCTTCCATAATGTTAAGGCTACCATCCATTATAGTAAATAAAATCTCGACAATAGACAACCTTCCATAATGACAAGGCTACCATCCATTGGAGTAACAAAAATCTCGACAACAGACTATGTTCCATAATGAGAAGGCTAGAATCCATTGGAATAACAAAAATCCAAACAATAGACTACCATCCATAATGACAACGATACCATCCATTGGAGTAACAAAAATCTCGACAACAAACTACCTTCCATAATGACAAGGCTACCATCCATTGGAGTAACAAAGATATCGACAACATACTACCTTCCATAATGACAAGGCTACCATCCATTGGAGTAACAAAGATATCGACAATAAACTACCTTCCATAATGACAAGGCTACCATCCATTGGAGTAACAAAAATCTCGAAAATAGACTACCTTCCATAATTACAAGGCTACCATCTATTAGAGTAACAAAAATTTCGACAATAGACAACCTTCCATAATAACCATGCTATCATCCATTGGTGTAACAAAATTATCGACAATAGACTACCTTCTATAATTACAAGGCTACCATCCATTGGAGTAACAAAAATATGAACAACAGACTACCTTCCATAGTGACAAGGCTACCATCCATTAGAGTGATAGAAATCACAACGACATACTACCTTCGATAAGGAGAAGGCTAGCCTCCATTGGAGTAACAAAAATCTCAACAATAGACTACCTTCCATAATGATAAGGATAACATTCATTGGAATAACAAAAATCTAGACAACAAACTACCTTCCATAATGACAAGGCTACCATCCATTGGAGTAACAAAAACATCGACAACAGAATACGTTCCATAATGACAAGGCTACAATCCATTGGAGTAACAAAAATATGAACATACCTTCCATAGTGACAAGGCTACCATCCATTGGAGTAACAAAAATCTAGACAACAGTCTACCTTCCATAATGACAAGGCTACCATGCATTGGAGTAACAAAAATATCTACAATAGACTATGTTCCATAATGACAAGGCTACCATCCATTGTAGTAACGAAAATATCAATTATAGAATACTTTCCATAATGTCAAGGATACCATCCATTATAGTAACAAAAATCACGACAATAGAAAACCTTCCATAATGACAAAGCTACCATCCATTGGAGTAACAAAAATATCGACAATAGACAACCTTCCATAATGACAAGGCTACCATCCATTTGAGTAACAAAAATCTCGAAAATAGACTACCTTCCATAATTACAAGGCTACCATCTATTAGAGGAACACAAATTTCGACAATAGACAACCTTCCATAATAACCATGCTATCATCCATTGGTGTAACAAAATTATCGACAATAGACTACCTTCTATAATTACAAGGCTACCATCCATTGGAGTAACAAAAATATGAAGAACAGACTACCTTCCATAGTGACAAGGCTACCATCCATTAGAGTGATAGAAATCACAACGACATACTACCTTCCATAATGACAAGGCTAGCATCCATTGGAGTAACAAAAATCTAGACAATAGACCACCTTCCATAATGACAAGGCTACCATCCATTGGAGTAACAAAAACATCGACAATAGAATACGTTCCATAATGACAAGGCTATAATCCATTGGAGTAACAAAAATATGAACATGCCTTCCATAGTGACAAGGCTACCATCCATTGGAGTAACAAAAATCTAGACAACAGACTACCTTCCATAATGACAAGGCTACCATGCATTGGAGTAACAAAAATATCTACAATAGACTATGTTCCATAATGACAAGGCTACCATCCATTGTAGTAACCAAAATATCAATAACAGAATACCTTCCATAATGTCAAGGATACCATCCATTATAGTAACAAAAATCACGACAATAGACAACCTTCCATAATGACAAAGCTACCATCCATTGGAGTAACAAAAATATCGACAATAGACAACGTTCCATAATGACAAGGCTACCATCCATTGGAATAACAAAAATATTAACAACAAACTACCTTCCATACTGACAAGGCTACCATCCATTGGAGTAACAAAAATCTCGAAAACAGATTACCTTCCATAATTACATGGCTACCATCTATTAGAGTAACAAAAATCTCGACAATAGACAGCCTTCCATAATGATAATGCTATCATCAATTGAAGTAACAAAAATATCGATAATAGACTACCTACTATAATTACAAGGCTAGCACCCATTGGAGTAACAAAAATATCTACAACAAACTACCTTCCATAATGACAAGGCTACCATCCATTGAAGTAACAAAAATCTCGACAACGGACTACCTTCCATAATGACAAGGCTACCATCCATTGGAGTAACAAAAATATCGACAATAGACTACCTTCCATAATGAGAAGGCTACCATCCATTGGAATAACAAAAATCTCGACAACAAACTACTTTCCATAATGACAATGATACCATCCATTGGAGTAACAAAAACATCGACAACAGACTACATTCCATATTGAGAAGGCTACAATCCATTAGAATAACAAAAATCTCAACAATAGACTACCATCCATAATGACAACGATACCATACATTGGAGTAACAAAAATCTCGACAACAAACTACCTTCCATAATGACATGGCTACCATCCATTGGAGTAACAAAGATATCGACAACATACTACCTTCCATAATGACAAGGATACCATCCATTGGATTAACAAATATATCGACAATAAACTACCTTCCATAATGACAAGGCTACCATCCATTGGAGTAACAAAAATCTTGAAAACAGACTACCTTCCATAATTACAAGGCTACCATCTATTAGAGTAACAAAAATCTCGACAATAGACAACCTTCCATAATGAAAATGCTATCATCCATTGGAGTAACAAAAATATCGACAATAGACTACTTTTTATAATTATAAGGCTACCATCCATTGGAGTAACAAAAATATGAACAACAAACTACCTTCTATAGTGACAAGGCTAGCATCCATTGGAGTGATAGAAATCACAACGACATACTACCTTCCATAATGAAAAGGCTAGCATCCATTGGAGTAACAAAAATCTCGACAATAGACTTCCTTCCATAATGACAAGGATAATATTCATTGGAATAACAAAAATCTAGACAACAGACTACCTTCCATAATGACAAGGCTACCATCCATTGGAGTAACAAAAACATCGACAATAGAATACGTTCCATAATGAAAAGGCTACAATCTATTATAGTAACAAAAATATGAACATACCTTCCATAGTGACATGGCTATCATCCATTGGAGTAAAAAAATCTCGAAAACATACTACCTTCCATAATGACAAGGCTACCATCCATTGGAGTAACAAAAATCTCGACAACAGACAACCTTCCATAATGATAATGCTACCATACATTGGAGTAACTAAAATATCGACAATAGACAACCTTCCATAATGACAAGGCCACCATCCATTGGAGTAACAAAAATATGAACAATAGACTACCTTCCATAGTGACAAGGCAACCATCCATTGGAGTGACAGAAATCACAACGACAGACTACCTTCTAGAATGAAAAGCCTAGCATCCATTGGAGTAACAAAAATCTCGACAACAGACTACATTCCATAATGACAAGGATACCATCTATTAGAGTAACAAAACTCTAGACAACATACTACATTCCATAATGACAAGGCTACCATGCATTAGAGTAACAAAAATATCTACAATAGACTATGTTCCATAATGACAAGGCTACCATCCATTGTAGTAACCAAAATATCGATAACAGAATACCTTCCATAATGTTAAGGCTACCAGCCATTATAGTAAATAAAATCTCGACAATAGACAACCTTCCATAATGACAAGGCTACCATCCATTGGAGTAACAAAAATCTCGACAATAGACTACCTTCCACAATGACAAGGCTACCATCCATTGAAGTAACAAAAATATGAACAACAGACTACCTTCTATAATGACAAGGCTACCATCCATTGGAGTAACAAGAATCTCGACAATAGACTACCTTCCATAATGACAAGGCTACCATCCATTGGAGTAACAAAAATATGAACAACAGACTACCTTCCTTAATGACAAGGCTAGCATCCATTGGTGTAACAAAAATCTCTACAACAAACTACTTTCCATAATGACAAGGCTACCATCCATTAGAGTAACAAAAATATCGACAATAGACTACCTTCCATAATGACAAGGCTACCATCCATTGGAGTAACAAAAATTTGAACAATAGGCTACCTTCCATAATGACAAAGCTACCATCCATTGGAGTAACAAAAATATTAACAGCAAACTATCTTCCATAATGACAAGGCTACCATGCATTGGAGTAACAAAAATATCTACAATAGATTATGTTCCATAATGACAAGGCTACCATCCATTGTAGTAACCAAAATATCGATAATAGAATACCTTCCATAATGTCAAGGCTACCATCAATTATAGTAACAATAATCTCGACAATAGACAACGTTCCATAATGACAAGGCTACCATCCATTGGAGTAACAAAAATATCGACAATAGACTACCTTCCATAATGACAAGGCTACCATCCATTGGAATAACAAAAATATCAACAAACTACCTTCCATAATGACAATGATACCATCCATTGGAGTAACAAAAACATCGACAAAAGACTACATTCCATAATGAGAAGGCTACAATCCATTAGAATAACAAAAATCTCAACAATAGACTACCATCCATAATGACAACGATACCATCCATTGGAGTAACAAAAATCTCGACAACAAACTACCTTCCATAATGACAAGGCTACCATCCCTTGGAGTAACAAAGATATCGACAACATACTACCTTCCATAATGACAAGGCTACCATCCATTGGATTAACAAATATATTGACAACAAACTACCTTCCATAATGAAAAGGCTACCATCCATTGGAGTAACAAAAATCTCGAAAACAGACTAAATTCCATAATTACAAGGCTACCATCTATTAGAGTAACAAAAATATCGACAATAGAAAACCTTCCATAATGACAATGCTATCATCCATTTGAGTAACAAAAATATCGACAATAGAATACCTTCTATAATTACAAGGCTACCATCCATGGGAGTAACAAAAATATGAACAACAGACTACCTTCCATAGTCACAAGGCTAGCATCCATTGGAGTGATAGAAATCACAACGACATCCTACCTTCCATAATTACAAGGCTAGCATGCATTGGAGTAAAAAAACATTGACAGTAGACTACCTTCCATAATGACAAGGATAACATTCATTGGAATAACAAAGATCTAGACAACAGACTACCTTCCATAATGACAAGGCTACCATCCATTGGAATAACAAAAATCTCGACAACAAACTACCTTCCATAATGACAAGGCTACCATCCATTGGAGTAACAAAAATATGAACATACCTTCCATAGTGACAAGGCTAGCATCCATTGGAGTAACAAAAATCTCGAAAACATACTACCTTCCATAATGACAAGGCTACCATCCATTGGAGTAACAAAAATCTCGACAACAGACAACCTTCCATAATGATAATGCAACCATCCATTGGAGTAACAAAAATCACGACAATAGACTACCTTCCACAATGACAAGGCTACCATCCATTGGAGTAAGAAAAATCTTAACAACAGACTACCTTCCATAATGACAAGGCTACCATCCATTGGAGTGACAGAAATCACAACGACATACTACCTTCTAGAATGACAAAGCTAGCTTCCATTGGAGTAACAAAAATATCGACAATAGACTACCATCCATAATGACAAGGCTACCATCCATTGGAGTAACAAAATTCTAGACAACAGACTACCTTCCATAATGACAAGGCTACCATGCAATTGGAGTAAAAAAAATATCTACAATAGATTATGTTCCATAATGACAAGGCTACCATCCATTGTAGTAACCAAAATATCGATAATAGAATACCTTCCATAATCTTAAGGCTACCATCCATTATAGTAAATAAAATCTCGACAATAGACAACCTTCCATAATGACAAGGCTACCAGCCATTGGAGTAACAAAAATCTCGACAATAAACTACCTTCCACAATGACAAGGCTACCATCCATTGAAGTAACAAAAATATGTACAACAGACTACCTTCTATAATGACAAGGCTACCATCCATTGGAGTAACAAAAATCTCGACAATAGACTACCTTCCATAATGACAAGGCTACAATCCATTGGAGTAACAAAAATATGACAACAAACTACCTTCCCTAATGACAAGGCTGACATCCATTGGAGTAACAAAAATCTCTACAACAAACTACTTTCCATAATGACAAGGCTACCATCCATTGGAGTAACAAAAATATCGATAATAGACTACCTTCCATAATGATAAGGCTACCATCCATTGGAGTAACAAAAATCTGAACAAAAGACTACCTTCCATAGTTACAAGGCTACCATCCATCAGAGTGACAGAAATCACAACGACAGACTACCTTCTAGAATGACAAGGCTAGCATCCATTGGAGTAACAAAAATCTAGACAACAGACTACATTCCATAATGACAAGGCTACCATCCATTGGAGTAACAAAAACATCGAGAACAGACTACGTTCCATATTGAGAAGGCTACAATCCATTGGAATAACAAAAATCTCAACAATAGACTACCATCCATAATGACAACGATACCATCCATTGGAGTAACAAAAATCTCGACAACAAACTACCTTCCATAATGACAAGGCTACCATCCATTGGAGTAACAAAGATATCGACAACATACTACCTTCCATAATGACAAGGCTAACATTCATTGGAGTAACAAAGATATCGATAACAAACTACCTTCCATAATGACAAGGCTACCATCCATTGGAGTAACAAAAATCTCGAAAACATACTACCTTCCATAATTACAAGGCTACCATCTATTAGAGTAACAAAAATCTCGACAATAGACAACCTTCCATAATAACAATGCTATCATCCATTGGAGTAATAAAAAGATCGACAATAGACTATCTTCTATAATTACAAGGCTACCATCTATTGGAGTAACAAAACTATGAACAACAGACTACCTTCCATAGTGACAAGGCTACCATCCATTGGAGTGATAGAAATCACAACGCCAGACTACCTTCTAGAATGACAAGGCTAGCATCCATTGGAGTAAAAAAAATCTCGACAATAGACTACCTTCCATAATGACAAGGCTACCATCCATTTGAGTAACAAAAATCTAGACAACAGACTACCTTCCATAATGATAATGCTACCATCCATTGGAGTAACAAAAACAACTACAACATAATATGTTCCATAATGACAAGGCTACCATCCATTGGAGTACCAAAAATATGAACATACCTTCCATAGTGACAAGGTTACCATCCATTGGAGTAACAAAAGTCTCAAAAACATACTAGCTTCCATAATGACAAGGCTACCATCCATTGGAGTAACAAAAATCTCGACAACACACAACCTTTCATAATGATAATGCTACCATCCATTGGAGTAACAAAAATATCGAATAATAGACTACCTTCCATAATGACAAGGCTACCATCCATTGGAGTAACAAAAATATGAACAACAAACTACCTTCCATAGTGACAACGCTACCATCCATTGGAGTGACAGAAATCACAACGCCAGACTACCTTCTAGAATGACAAGGCTAGCATCCATTGGAGTAACAAAAATCTCGACAATAGACTACCTTCCATAATGACAAGGCTACCATCCAATGGAGTAACAAAAATCTAGACAACAGACTACCTTCCATAATGACAAGGCAACCATGCATTGGAGTAACAAAAATATCTACAATAGACTACCTTCCACAATGACAAGGCTACCATCCATTGAAGTAACAAAAATATGTACAACATACTACCTTCTATAATGACAAGGCTACTATCAATTAGAGTAACAAAAATCTCGACAATAGACTACCTTCCATAATGACAAGGCTACCATCCATTGGAGTAACAAAAATATGAACAACAGACTACCTACCCTAATGACAAGGCTAGCATCCATTGGAGTAACAAAAATCTCTACAACAAACTACTTTCCATAATGACAAGGCTACCATCCATTGAAGTAACAAAAATCTCGACAACGGACTACCTTCCATAATGACAAGGCTACCATCCATTGGAGTAACAAAAATATCGACAATAGACTACCTTCCTTAATGACAAGGCTACCATCCATTGGAATAACAAATATCTCGACAACAAACTACCTTCCATAATGACAACGATACCATCCATTGGAGTAACAAAAACATCGACAACAGACTACGTTCCATATTGAGAAGGCTACAATCCATTGGAATAACAAAAATCTCAACAATAGACTACCATCCATAATGACAACGATATCATCCATTGGAGTAACAAAAATCTCGACAATAAACTACCTTCCATTATTACAAGGCTACCATCCATTGGAGTAACAAAGATATCGACAACATACTACCTTCTATAATGACAAGTTGACCATCCATTGGAGTAACACAGATATCTATAACAAACTACCTTCCATAATGACAAGTCTACCATCCATTGGAGTAACAAAAATCTCGAAAATAGACTACCTTCCATAATTACAAGGCTACCTTCTATTAGAGTAACAAAAATCTCGACAATAGACAACCTTCCATATTAACAATGCTATCATCCATTGGAGTAACAAAAATATCGACAATAGACTATCTTCTATAATTACAAGGCTACCATCTATTGGAGTAACAAAAATATGAACAACAGACTACCTTCCATAGTGACAAGGCTACCATCCATTGGAGTGATAGAAATCACAACGCAAGATTACCTTCTAGAATGACAAGGCAACCATGCATTGGAGTAACAAATATATCTACAATAGACTACCTTCCACAATGACAAGGCTACCATCCATTGAAGTAACAAAAATATGTACAACATACTACCTTCTATAATGACAAGGCTACCATCCATTGGAGTACCAAAAATATGAACATACCTTCCATAGTGACAAGGTTACCATCCATTGGAGTAACAAAAATCTTAAAAACATACTACCTTCCATAATGACAAGGCTACCATCCATTGGAGTAACAAAAATCTCGACAACAGACAACCTTCCATAATGATAATGCTACCATCCATTGGAGTAACAAAAATCTCGACAATAGACTACCTTCCATAATGACAAGGCTACCATCCATTGGAGTAACAAAAATATGAACAACTGACTACCTTCCATAGTGACAAGGCTACCATCCATTGGAGTGACATAAATCACAACGCCAGACTTCCTACTAGAATGACAAGGCTAGCATCCATTGGAGTAACAAAAATCTAGACAATAGACTACCTTCCATAATGACAAGGCTACCATCCATTGGAGTAACAAAAATCTAGACTACAGACTACCTTCCATAATGACAAGGCTACCATGCATTGGAGTAACAAAAATATCTACAATAGACTATGTTCCATAATGACAAGGCTACCATCCAATGTAGTAACCAAAATATGAGTAACAGAATACCATCCATAATGTCAAGGCTACCATCCATTATAGTAACAAAAATCTCGACAATAGACAAACTTCCATAATGACAAGGCTTCCATCCATTGGAGTAACAAAAATCTCGACAATAGACTCCTCTCCATAATGACAAGGCTACCATCCATTGGAGTAACAAAAATATGAACAACAAACTATATTCCATAATGACAAGGCAACCAACCAGTGGAGTAACAAAAATCTCGAAAACAGACTACCTTCCATAATTACAAGGCTACCATCTATTAGAGTAACACAAAATCTGGACAATAGACAACCTTCCATAATGACAATGCTATCATCCACTGGGGTAACAAAAATATCCACATATGACTACCTTCTATAATTACAAGGCTAGCATCCATTGGAGTAACAAAAATATCTACAACAAACTACCTTACATAATGATAAGGCTACCATCCATTGAAGTAACAAAAATCTCAACAATAGACTACCTTCCATAATGTCAAGGCTATCATCCATTGGAGTGACAGAAATCACAACGACAGACTACCTTCTAGAATGACAAGGCTAGCATCCATTGAAGTAACAAAAATCTCGACAACAGACTACATTCCATAATGACAAGGCTACCATCCATTAGAGTTAAAAAAATCTATACAAGAGACTACCTTCCATAATGACAAGGCTACCATGCATTGGAGTAACAAAAATATCTACAATAGACTATGTTCCATAGTGACAAGGCTACCATCCATTGGAGTGACAGAAATCACAACGACAGACTACCTTCTAGAATGAAAAGGCTAACATCCATTGGAGTAACAAAAATCTCGACAATAGACTACATTCCATAATGACAAGGATACCATCTATTAGAGTAACAAAACTCTAGACAACAGACTACATTCCATAATGACAAGGCTACCATGCATTGGAGTATCAAAAATATCTACAATAGACTATGTTCTATTATGACAAGGCTACCATCCATTGTAGTAACCAAAATATCGATAACAGAATACCTTCCATAATGTTAAGGCTACCATCCATTATAGTAAATAAAATCTCGACAATAGACAACCTTCCATAATGACAAGGCTACCATCCATTGGAGTAACAAAAATCTCGACAATAGACTACCTTCCACAATGACAAGGCTACCATCCATTGAAGTAACAAAAATATGAACAACAGACTACCTTCTATAATGACAAGGCTAACATCCATTGGAGTAACAAGAATCTCGACAATAGACTACCTTCCATAATGACAAGGCTACCATCCATTGGAGTAACAAAAATATGAACAACAGACTACCTTCCTTAATGACACGGCTAGCATCCATTGGTGTAACAAAAATCTCTACAACAAACTACTTTCCATAATGACAAGGCTACCATCCATTAGAGTAACAAAAATATCGAGAATAGACTACCTTCCATAATGACAAGGCTACCATCCATTGGAGTAACAAAAATTTAAACAATAGGCTACCTTCCATAATGACAAAGCTACCATCCATTGGAGTAACAAAAATATTAACAGCAAACAATCTTCCATAATGACAAGGATACCATGCATTGGAGTAACAAAAATATCTACATTAGACTATGTTCCATAATGACAAGGCTACAATCCATTGCAGTAACCAAAATATCGATAATAGAATACCTTCCATAATGTCAAGGCTACCATCCATTATAGTAACAATAATCTCGACAATAGACAACCTTCCATAATGACAAGGCTACCATCCATTGAAGTAACAAAAATATGAACAACAGACTACCTTCTATAATGACAAGGCTACCATCCATTGGAGTAACAAGAATCTCGACAATAGACTACCTTCCATAATGACAAGGCTACCATCCATTGGAGTAACAAAAATATGAACAACAGACTACCTTCCTTAATGACACGGCTAGCATCCATTGGTGTAACAAAAATCTCTACAACAAACTACTTTCCATAATGACAAGGCTACCATCCATTAGAGTAACAAAAATATCGAGAATAGACTACCTTCCATAATGACAAGGCTACCATCCATTGGAGTAACAAAAATTTAAACAATAGGCTACCTTCCATAATGACAAAGCTACCTTCCATTGGAGTAACAAAAATATTAACAGCAAACAATCTTCCATAATGACAAGGATACCATGCATTGGAGTAACAAAAATATCTACATTAGACTATGTTCCATAATGACAAGGCTACAATCCATTGCAGTAACCAAAATATCGATAATAGAATACCTTCCATAATGTCAAGGCTACCATCCATTATAGTAACAATAATCTCGACAATAGACAACCTTCCATAATGACAAGGCTACCATCCATTGGAGTAACAAAAATATCCACAATAGACTACCTTCAATAATGACAAGACTACCATCCATTGGAGTAACAAAAATATTAACAACAAACTACCTTCCATACTGACAAGGCTACCATCCATTGGAGTAACAAAAATCTTGAAAACAGACTACCTTCCATAATTACAAGGATAACATCTATTAGAGTAACAAAAATCTCGACAATAGACAACCTTCCATAATGACAATGCTATCATCCATTGGAGTAACAAAAATATCGACAATAGACTACCTTCTATAATTATAAGGGTAGCATCCATTGGAGTAACAAAAATATATACAACTAACTACCTTCCATAATGATAAGGCTACCATCCATTGAAGTAACAAAAATCTCGACAACAGACTACCTTCAATAATGACAAGGCTACCATCCATTGGAGTAACAAAAATATCGACAATAGACTACCTTCCATAATGACAAGGCTACCATCCATTGGAATAACAAAAATATGAACAAACTACCTTCCATAATGACAACGATACCATCCATTGGAGTAACAAAAACATCGACAAAAGACGACATTCCATAATGAGAAGGCTACAATCCATTAGAATAACAAAAATCTCAACAATAGACTACCATCCATAATGACAACGATACCATCCATTGGAGTAACAAAAATCTCGAAAACAAACTACCTTCCATAATGACAAGGCTACCATCCCTTGGAGTAACAAAGATATCGACAACATACTACCTTCCATAATGACAAGGCTACCATCCATTGGATTAACAAATATATCAACAACAAACTACCTTCCATAATGACAAGGCTACCATCCATTGGAGTAACAAAAATCACGACAATAGACTACCTTCCATAATGACAAGGCTACCATCCATTGGAGTAAGAAAAATCTTAACAACAAACTACCTTCCATAATGACAAGGCTACCATCCATTGGAGTGACAGAAATCACAATGACATACTACGTTCTAGAATGACAAGGCTAGCTTCCATTGGAGTAACAAAAATCTTGACAATAGACTACCGTCCATAATGACAAGGCTACCATCCATTGGAGTAACAAAATTCTAGACAACAGACTACCTTCCATAATGACAAGGCTACCATGCAGTTGGAGTAACAAAAATATCTACAATAGATAATGTTCCATAATGACAAGGCTACCTACCATTGTAGTAACCAAAATATCGATAATAGAATACCTTCCATAATCTTAAGGCTACCATCCATTATAATAAATAAAATCTCGACAATAGACAACCTTCCATAATGACAAGGCTACCATCCATTGGAGTAACAAAAATCTCGACAATAGACTACCTTCCACAATGACAAGGCTGACATCCATTGGAGTAACAAAAATCTCTACAACAAACTACTTTCCATAATGACAAGGCTACCATCCATTGGAGTAACAAAAATATCGACAATAGACTACCTTCCATAATGATAAGGCTACCATCCATTGGAGTAACAAAAATCTTAACAAAAGACTAGCTTCCATAGTTACAAGGCTACCATCCATTGGAGTGACAGAAATCACAACGACAGACTACCTTCTAGAATGACAAGACTAGTATCCATTGGAGTAACAAAAATCTCGACAACAGACTACATTCCATAATGAGAAGGCTACCATCCATTGGAGTAACAAAAATCTAGACAAGAGACTCCCTTCCATAATGACAAGGCTACCATGCATTGGAGTAACAAAAATATCTACAATAGACTATGTTCCATAATGACAAGGCTACCATCCATTGTAGTAACCAAAATATCGATAATAGAATACCTTCCATAATGTTAAGGCTACCATCCATTATAGTAAATAAAATCTCGACAATAGACAACCTTCCATAATGACAAGGCTACCATCCATTGGAGTAACAAAAATCTCGACAATAGACTACCTTCCACAATGACAAGGCTACCATCCATTGAAGTAACAAAAATATGTACAACATACTACCTTCTATAATGACAAGGCTACCATCCATTAGAGTAACAAAAATCTCGACAATAGACTACCTTCCATAATGACAAGGCTACCATCCATTGGAGTAACAAAAATATGAAGAACAGACTACCTACCCTAATGACAAGGCTAGCATCCATTGGAGTAACAAAAATCTCTACAACCAACTACTTTCCATAATGACAAGGCTACCATCCATTGGAGTAACAAAAATATCGACAATAGACTACCTTCCATAATGATAAGGCTACGATCCATTGGAGTAACAAAAATCTGAACAAAAGACTACCTTCCATAGTGACAAGGCTACCATCCATTGGAGTGACAAAAATCACAACGACAGACTACCTTCTAGAATAACAAGGCTAGCATCCATTGGAATAACAAAAATCTCGACAACAAACTACCTTCCATAATGACAATGATACCATCCATTGGAGTAACAAAAACATCGAGAACAGACTACGTTCCATATTGAGAAGGCTACAATCCATTGGTATAACAAAAATCTCAACAATAGACTACCATCCATAATGACAACGATACCATCCATTGGAGTAACAAAAATCTCGACAACAAACTACCTTCCATAATGACAAGGCTACCATCCATTGGAGTAACAAAGATATCGACAACATACTACCTTCCATAATGATAAGGCTAACATCCATTGGAGTAACAAAGATATCGATAACAAACTACCTTCCATAATGATAAGGCTACCATCCATTGGAGTAATAAAAATCTCGAAAACATACTACCTTCCATAATTACAAAGATACCATCTATTAGAGTAAGAAAAATATCAACAATAGACAACCTTCCATAATAACAATGCTATCATCCATTGGAGTAATAAAAATATCGACAATAGACTATCTTCTATAATTACAAGGCTACCATCTATTGGAGAAACTAAAATATGAACAACAGACTACCTTCCATAGTGACAAGGCTTCCATCCATTGGAGTGATAGAAATCACAACGCCAGACTACCTTCTAGAATGACAAGGCTAGCATCCATTGGAGTAACAAAAATCTCGACAATAGACTACCTTCCATAATGACAAGGCTACCATCCATTGGAGTAACAAAAATCTAGACAACAGACTACCTTCCATAATTATAATGCTACCATCCATTGGAGTAACAGCAACATCGACAAAAGAATATGTTCCATAATGACAAGGCTACCATCCATTGGAGTACCAAAAATATGAACATACCTTCCATAGTGACAAGGTTACCATCCATTGGAGTAACAAAAGTCTCAAAAACATACTACCTTCCATAATGACAAGGCTACCATCCATTGGAGTAACAAAAATCTCGACAACACAAAACCTTCCATAATGATAATGCTACCATCCATTGGAGTAACAAAAATCTCGACAATAGACTACCTTCCATAATGACAAGGCTACCATCCATTGGAGTAAAAAAAATATGAACAACAGACTACCTTCCATAGTGACAAGGCTACCATCCATTGGAGTGACAGAAATCACAACGCCAGACTACCTTCTAGAATGACAAGGCTAGCATCCATTGGAGTAACAAAAATCTCGACAATAGACTACCTTCCATAATGACAAGGCTACCATCCATTGGAGTAACAAAAATCTAGACAACAGACTACCTTCCATAATGACAAGGCTACCATGCATTGGAGTAACAAAAATATCTACAATAGACTACCTTCCACAATGACAAGGCTACCATCCATTGAAGTAACAAAAATATGTACAACATACTACCTTCTATAATTACAAGGCTACCATCAATTAGAGTAACAAAAATCTCGACAATAGACTACCTTCCATAATGACAAGGCTACCATCCATTGGAGTAACAAAAATATGAACAACAGACTACCTACCCTAATGACAAGGCTAGCATCCATTGGAGTAACAAAAATCTCTACAACAAACTACTTTCCATAATGACAAGGCTACCATCCATTGAATTAACAAAAATCTTGACATCGGACTACCTTCCATAATGACAAGGCTACCATCAATTAGAGTAACAAAAATATCGACAATAGACAACCTTCCATAATGACAAGGCTACCATCCATTGGAATAACAAAAATCTCGACAACAAACTACCTTCCATAATGACAATGATACCATCCATTGGAGTAACAAAAACATCGACAACAGACTACGTTCCATATTGAGAAGGCTATAATCCATTAGAATAACAAAAATCTCATCAATAGACTACCATCCATAATGACAACGATACCATCCATTGGAGTAACAAAAATCTCGACAACAAACTACCTTCCATAATGACAAGGCTACCATCCATTGGAGTAACAAAGATATCGACAACATACTACCTTCCATAATGACAAGGCTACCATCCATTGGAGTAACAAAGATATCGATAACAAACTACCTTCCATAATGACAAGGCTACCATCCATTGGAGTAACAAAAATCTCGAAAATAGACTACCTTCCATAATTATAATGCTACCATCCATTGGAGTAACAGCAACATCGACAAAAGAATATGTTCCATAATGACAAGGCTACCATCCATTGGAGTACCAAAAATATGAACATACCTTCCATAGTGACAAGGTTACCATCCATTGGAGTAACAAAAAGCTCAAAAACATACTACCTTCCATAATGACAAGGCTACCATCCATTGGAGTAACAAAAATCTCGACAACACAAAACCTTCCATAATGATAATGCTACCATCCATTGGAGTAACAAAAATCTCGACAATAGACTACCTTCCATAATGACAAGGCTACCATCCATTGGAGTAAAAAAAATATGAACAACAGACTACCTTCCTTAGTGACAAGGCTACCATCCATTGGAGTGACATAAATCACAACGCCAGACTACCTTCCATAATGACAACGGTAGCATCCATTGGAGTAACAAAACTCTCGACAACAGACTAACTTCCATAATGAAAAGGCTACCATCCAATGGAGTAACAAAAATCTAGACAACAGACTACCTTCCATAATGACAAGGCAACCATGCATTGGAGTAACAAAAATATCTACAATAGACTACCTTCCACAATGACAAGGCTACCATCCATTGAAGTAACAAAAATATGTACAACATACTACCTTCTATAATGACAAGGCTACCATCAATTAGAGTAACAAAAATCTCGACAATAGACTACATTCCATAATGACAAGGCTACCATCCATTGGAGTAACAAAAATATGAACAACAGACTACCTACCCTAATGACAAGGCTAGCATCCATTGGAGTAACAAAAATCTCTACAACAAACTACTTTCCATAATGACAAGGCTACCATCCATTGAAGTAACAAAAATCTCGACAACGGACTACCTTCCATAATGACAAGGCTACCATCCATTAGATTAACAAAAATATCGACAATAGACAACCTTCCATAATGACAAGGCTACCATCCATTAGAATAACAAAAATCTCGACAACAAACTACCTTCCATAATGACAATGATACCATCCATTGGAGTAACAAAAACATCGACAACAGACTACGTTCCATATTGAGAAGTCTATAATCCATTAGAATAACAAAAATCTCATCAATAGACTACCATCCATAATGACAACGATACCATCCATTGGAGTAACAAAAATCTCGACAACAAACTACCTTCCATAATGACAAGGCTACCATCCATTGGAGTAACAAAGATATCGATAACATACTACCTTCCATAATGACAAGGCTACCATCCATTGGAGTAACAAAGATATCGATAACAAACTACCTTCCATAATGACAAGGCTACCATCCATTGGAGTAACAAAAATCTCGAAAATAGACTACCTTCCATAATTACAAGGCTACCATCTATTAGAGTAACAAAAATCTCGACAATAGACAACCTTCCATATTAACAATGCTATCATCCATTGGAGTAACAAAAATATCGACAATAGACTATCTTCTATAATTACAAGGCTACCATCTATTGGAGTAACAAAAATATGAACAACAGACAACCTTCCATAGTGACAAGGCTACCATCCATTGGAGTGATAGAAATCACAACGCAAGACTACCTTCTAGAATGACAAGGCTAGCATCCATTGGAGTAACAAAAATCTCGACAATAGACTACCTTCCATAATGACAAGGCTACCATCCATTGGAGTAACAAAAATCTAGACAACAAACTAACTTCCATAATGATAATGCTACCGTCCATTGGAGTAACAAAAACATCGACAACATAACACCTTCCATAATGACAAGGCTACCATCCATTGGAATAACAAAAATCTCGACAACAAACTACCTTCCATAATGACAAGGCTACCATCCATTGGACTACCAAAAATATGAACATACCTTCCATAGTGACAAGGTTACCATCCATTGGAGTAACAAAAATCTTAAAAACATACTACCTTCCATAATGACAAGGCTACCATCCATTGGAGTAACAAAAATCTCGACAACAGACAACCTTCCATAATGATAATGCTACCATCCATTGGAGTAACAAAAATCTCGACAATAGACTACCTTCCATAATGACAAGGCTACCATCCATTGGAGTAACAAAAATCTGAACAACAGACTACCTTCCATAGTGACAAGGCTACCATCCATTGGAGTGACAGAAATCACAACGCCAGACTACCTTCTAGAATGACAAGGGTAGCATCCATTGGAGTAACAAAAATCTCGACAATAGACTACCTTCCATAATGACAAGGCTACCATCCATTGGAGTAACAAAAATCTAGACAACACACTACCTTCCATAATGACAAGGCTACCATGCATTGGAGTAACAAAAATATCTACAATAGACTATGTTCCATAATGACAAGGCTACCATCCATTGTAGTAACCAAAATATCAATAACAGAATACCTTCCATAATGTCAAGGCTACCATCCATTATAGTAACAAAAATCTCGACAATAGACAACCTTCCATAATGACAAGGCTTCCATCCATTGGAGTAACAAAAATCTCGACAATAGACTACCTTCCATAATGACAAGGCTACCATCCATTGGAGTAACAAAAATATGAACAACAAACTATATTCCATAATGACAAGGCTACCAACCAGTGGAGTAACAAAAATCTCGAAAACAGACCACCTTCCATAATTACAAGGCTACCATCTATTAGAGTAACACAAAATCTGGACAATAGACAACCTTCCATAATGACAATGCTATCATCCATTGGGGTAACAAAAATATCGACATATGACTACCTTCTATAATTACAAGGCTAGCATCCATTGGAGTAACAAAAATATCTACAACAAACTACCTTACATAATGACAAGGCTACCATCCATTGAAGTAACAAAAATCTCGACAATAGACTACCTTCCATAATGACAAGGCTACCATCCATTGGAGTGATAGAAATCACAACGACAGACTACATTCTAGAATGACAAGGCTAGCATCCATTGGAGTAACAAAAATCTCGACAACAGACTACATTCCATAATGACAAGGCTACCATCCATTGGAGTAACAAAAATCTATATAAGAGACTACCTTCCATAATGACAAGGCTACCATGCATTGGAGTAACAAAAATATCTACAATAGACTATGTTCCATAATGACAAGGCTACCATCCATTGTAGTAACAAAAATATCGATAACAGAATACCTTCCATAATGTTAAGGCTACCATGCATTGGAGTAACAAAAATCTCGACAATAGACTACCTTCCACAATAACAAGGCAACCATCCATTGAAGTAACAAAAATATGTACAACAAACTACCTTCTATAATGACAAGGCTACTATCCATTAGAGTAACAAAAATATCGACAATAGAATACCTTCCATAATGACAAGGCTACCATCCATTGGAGTAAAAAAATATGAACAACAGACTACCTACCCTAATGACAAGGCTAGCATCCATTGCAGTAACAAAAATCTCTACAACAAACTACTTTCCATAATGACAAGGCTACCATCCATTGAAGTAACAAAAATCTAGACAACGGACTACCTTCCCTAATGACAAGGCTACCATCCATTGGAGTAAAAAAAATATCGACAATAGACTACCTTCCATAATGACAAGGCTACCATCCATTGGAATAACAAAAATCACGACAACAAACTACCTTCCATAATGACAACGATACCATCCATTGGAGTAACAAAAACATCGACAACAGACTACGTTCCATAATGAGAAGGCTACAATCCATTGGAATAACAAAAATCTCAACAATAGACTACCATCCATAATGACAACGATACCATCCATTGGAGTAACAAAAATCTCGACAACAAACTACCTTCCATAATGACAAGGCTACCATCCATTGGAGTAACAAAGATATCGACAACATACTACCTTCCATAATGACAAGGCTACCATCCATTGGAGTAAAAAAGATATTGATAACAAACTACCTTCCATAATGACAAGGCTACCATCCATTGGAGTAACAAAAATCTCAAAAACGTACTACCTTCCATAATTACAAGGCTACCATCTATTAGAGTAACAAAAATCTCGACAATAGACAACCTTCCATAATAACAATGCTATCATCCATTGGAGTAACAAAAATATCGACAATAGACTACCTTCTATAATTACAAGGCTACCATCCATTGGAGTAACAAAAATATGAACAACAGACTACCTTCCATAGTGACAAGGCTACCATCCATTGGAGTGATAGAAATCACAACGACATACTACCTTCCATAATGACAAGGCTAGCATCCATTGGAGTAACAAAAATCACGACAATAGACTATCTTCCATAATGATAAGGCTAGCATCCATTGGAGTAACAAAAAAATGAACAATAGACTACCTTCCATAGTGACAAGGCTACCATCCATTGGAGTAAAAAAAATATGAACATACCTTTCATAGTGACAAGGCTACCATCCTTTGGAGTAACAAAAATCTCGAAAATAGTCTACCTTCCATATTGACAAGACTACCATCCATCGGAGTTACAAAAATCTCGACAACAGACAACCTTCCATAATGATAATGCTACCATCCATTGGAGTAATAAAAATCTCGACAATAGACTACCTTCCATAATGACAAGGCTACCATCCATTGGAGTAACAAAAATATGAACAACAGACTACCTTCCATAGTGACAAGGCTACCATCCATTGGAGTGACGATAATCACAACGACTGACTAGCTTCCAGAATGACAAGGCTAGCATCTATTGGAGTAACAAAAATCTCGACAACAGACTACCTTTCATAATGACAAGGCTACCATCCATTGGAGTAACAAAAATCTAGACAACAAACTACCTTCCATAATGACAAGGCTACCATGCGTTGGAGTAACAAAAATATCTACAATAGACTATGTTCCATAATGACAAGGCTACCATCCATTGTAGTAACAAAAATCTCGACAATAGACAACCTTCCATAATGACAAGGCTACCATCCATTGGAGTAACAAAAATCTCGACAATAGACTACCTTCCATAATGACAAGGCTACCATCCATTGGAGTAACAAAAATATGAACAAAAGACTACCTTCCATAATGACAAGGCTACCATCCATTAGAGTAACAAAAATCTTGACAATAGACTACCTTCCATAATGACAAGGCTACCATCAATTGGAGTAACAAAAATATGAACAACACAATACCTTCCATATTGACAAGGCTACCATCCATTGGAGTGACAGAAATCACAACAATAGACTACCTTCCCTAATGACAAGGCTAGCATCCATTGGAGTAACAAAAATAAATACAACAAACTACCTTCCATAATGACAAGGCTACCATCCATTAAAGTAACAAAAATCTCGACAACAGACTACCTTCCATAATGACAAGGCTACCATCCATCGGAGTAACAAAAATATCGACAATATTCTACCTTCCATAATGACAAGGCTACCATCCATTGGAATGACAATACTCTCGGCAATAAACTACCTTCCATAATGACAACGATACCATCCATTGGAGTAACAAAAACAACGACAACAGACTACGTTCCATAATGACAAGGCTACAATCCATTGGAATAACAATAATCTCAAAAATAGACTACCTTCCATAATGACAAGGCTACCATCCATTGGAGTAACAAAAATATGAACATACCTTCCATAGTGACAAGGCTACCATCCATTGGAGTAACAAAAATCTCGAAAACAGACTACCTTCCATAATGACAAGGCTACCATCCATTGGAGTAACAAAAATCTTGACAACAAACAACCTTACATAATGATAATGCTACCATCCATTGGAGTAACAAAACTATGAACAAAAGACTACCTTCCATAATGACAAGGCTACCATCCATTGGAGTAACAAAAATCTGAACAGCAGACTACGTTCAATAACGACAAGGCTAGAATCCATTGGAATAACAGAAATCTCGATAACAGACTACTTTCCAGAATGACAAGGCTACCATCCATTGGAATAACAAAAATATCGACAATAGACTACCTTCCATAATGACAAGGCTACCATCCATTGGAGTAACAAAAACATCGATAACAGAATACAGTCCGTAATAACAAGGCAACAATCCATTGGAATAACAAACATCTCGACAACAGACTACCATCCATAATGACAACGATACAATCCATTGGAGTAACAAAAATCTCGACAACAAACTACCTTCCATAATGACAAGGATACCATCCATTGGAGTAACAAAAATCTCGAAAACAGACTACCTTCCAGATTGACATGGCTACCATCCATTGGAGTAACAAAAATCTCGACAACAAACAACCTTCCATAATGATAATGCTACCATCCATTGGAGTAACAAATATATCGACAATAGACTACCTTCCATAATGACAAGGCTACCATCCATTGGATTAACAAAAATCTGAACAACAGACTACCTTCCATAGTGACAAGGCTACCATCCATTGGAGTGACAGAAATCACAATGACAGACTACCTTCTAGAATGACAAGGCTAGCATCCAATGGAGTAACAAAAATCTTGACAACAGACTACCTTCCATAATGATAAGGCTACCATCCATTGGAGTAACAAAAATCTAGACAACAGACTTCCTTCCATAATGACAAGGCTACCATGCATTGGAGTTACAAAAATAACTACAATAGACTATGTTCCATAATGATAAGGCTACCATCCATTGTAGTAACCAAAATATCGTTAACAGAATACCTTCCATAATGTTAAGGCTACCATCCATTATAGTAATAAAAATCTCGACAATAGATAACCTTCCATAATGACAAGGCTACCATCCATTGGAGTAACAAAAATCTCGACAATAGACTACCTTCCGTAATGACAAGGCTACCATCCATTGGAGTAACAAAAATATGAACAACAGACTACCTTCCATAGTGACAAGGCTACCATCCATTGGAGTGACAGAAATCACAATGATAGACTACCTTCCCTAATGACAAGGCTAGCATCCATTGGAGTAACAAAAATATCTACAACAAACTACCTTCCATAATGGCAAGGCTACCATCCATTGAAGTAACAAAAACCTCGACAATGGACTACCTTCCATAATGACAAGGCTACCATCCATTGGAGTAACAAAAATATCCACAATAGACTACCTTCAATAATGACAAGGCTACCATCCATTGGAATAACAAAAATCTCGACAACAAACTACCTTCCATAATGACAACGATACCATCCATTGGAGTAACAAAAATATTGACAACAAACTACCTTCCATAATGACAAGGCTACCATCCATTGGAGTAACAGATATCGACAACATACTACCTTCCATAATGACAAGGCTACCATCCATTAAAGTAACAAAAATCTCGACAACAGACTACCTTCCATAATGACAAGGCTACCATCCATCGGAATAACAAAAATATCGACAATATTATACCTTCCATAATGACAAGGCTACCATCCATTGGAATAACAATACTCTCGGCAATAAACTACCTTCCATAATGACAACGATACCATTCTTTGGAGTAACAAAAACAACGACAACAGAGATTGTTCCATAATGACAAGGCTACAATCCATTAGAATAACAATAATCTCAAAAATAGACTACCATCCATAATGACAATGATACCATCCACTGGAGTAACAAAAATATGAACATACCTTCCATAGTGACAAGGCTACCATCCATTGGAGTAACAAAAATCTCGAAAACAGACTAACTTCCATAATGACAAGGCTACCATCCATTGGAGTAACTAAAATCTCGACAACAAACAACCTTACATAATGATAATGCTACCATCCATTGGAGTAACAAAACTATGAACAAAAGACTACCTTCCATAATGACAAGGCTACCATCCATTGGAGTAACAAAAATCTGGACAACAGACTACGTTCAATAACGACAAGGCTAGAATCCATTGGAATAACAGAAATCTCGATAACAGACTACTTTCCAGAATGACAAGGCTACCATCCATTGGAATAACAAAAATCTCGACAATAGACTACCTTCCATAATGACAAGGCTACCATCCATTGGAGTAACAAAAACATCGATAACATAATACATTCTGTAATGACAAGGCTACAATCCATTGGAATAAAAAACATCTCGACAACAGACTACCATCCATAATGACAACGATACAATCCATTGGAGTAACAAAAATCTCGACAACAGACTACCTTCCATAATGACAAGGATACCATCCATTGGAGTAACAAAAATCTCAAAAACAGACTACCTTCCAGATTGACACGGCTACCATCCATTGGAGTAACAAAAATCTCGACAACAAACAACCTTCCATAATGATAATGCTACCATCCATTGGAGTAACAAATATATCGACAATAGACTACCTTCCATAACGACAAGGCTACCATCCATTGGAGTAACAAAAATCTGAACAACAGACTACCTTCCAGAGTGACAAGGCTACCATCCATTGGAGTGACAGAAATCACAACGACAGACTACCTTCTAGAATGACAAGGCTAACATCCAATGGAGTAAAAAAAATCTCGACAACAGACTACCTTCCATAATGATAAGGCTACCATCCATTGGAGTAACAAAAATCTAGACAACAGACTTCCTTCCATAATGACAAGGCTACCATGCATCGGAGTTACAAAAATAACTACAATAGACTATGTTCCATAATGACAAGGCTACCATCCATTGTAGTAACCAAAATATCGTTAACAGAATACCTTCCATAATGTTAAGGCTACCATCCATTATAGTAACAAAAATCTCGACAATAGATAACCTTCCATAATGACAAGGCTACCATCCATTGGAGTAACAAAAATCTCGACAATAGACTACCTTCCATAATGACAAGGCTACCATCCATTAGAGTAACAAAAATATGAACAACAGACTACCTTCCATAGTGACAAGGCTACCATCCATTGGAGTGACAGAAATCACAATGATAGACTACCTTCCCTAATGACAAGGCTAGCATCCATTGGAGTAACAAAAATATCTACAACAAACTACCTTCCATAATGGAAAGGCTACCATCCATTGAAGTAACAAAAACCTCAACAATGGACTACCTTCTATAATGACAAGGCTACCATCCATTGGAGTAACAAAAATATCCACAATAGACTACCTTCCATAATGACAAGGCTACCATCCATTGGAATAACAAAAATCTCGACAACAAACTACCTTCCATAATGACAACGATACCATCCATTGGAGTAACAAAAATATTGACAACAAACTACCTTCCATAATGACAAGGCTACCATCCATTGGAGTAACCAAGATATCGACAACATACTACCTTCCATAATGACAAGGCTACCATCCATTAAAGTAACAAAAATCTCGACAACAGACTACCTTCCATAATGACAAGGCTACCATCCATCGGAGTAACAAAAATATCGACAATATTCTACCTTCTATAATGACAAGGCAACCATCCATTGGAATAACAATACTCTCGGCAATAAACTACCTTCCATAATGACAATGATACCATCCATTGGAGTAACAAAAACAAAGACAACACACTAAGTTCCATAATGACAAGGCTACAATCCATTGGAATAACAATAATCTCAAAAATAGACTACCATCCATCATGACAATGATACCATCCATTGGAGTAACAAAAATATGAACATACCTTCCATAGTGACAAGGCTACCATCCATTGGAGTAACAAAAATCTCGAAAATAGACTACCTTCCATAATGACAAGGCTACCATCCATTGGAGTAACTAAAATCTTGACAACAAACAACCTTACATAATGATAATGCTACCATCCATTGGAGTAACAAAACTATTTACAAAAGACTACCTTCCATAATGACAAGGCTACCATCCATTGGAGTAAAAAAAATCTGAACAACAGACTACGTTCAATAACGACAAGGCTAGAATCCATTGGAATAACAGAAATCTCGATAACAGACTACTTTCCAGAATGACAAGGCTACCATCCATTGGAATAACAAAAATCTCGACAATAGACTACCTTCCATAATGACAAGGCTACCATCCATTGGAGTAACAAAAACATCGATAACATAATACATTCTGTAATGACAAGGCTACAATCCATTGGAATAAAAAACATCTCGACAACAGACTACCATCCATAATGACAACGATACAATCCATTGGAGTAACAAAAATCTCGACAACAGACTACCTTCCATAATGACAAGGATACCATCCATTGGAGTAACAAAAATCTCAAAAACAGACTACCTTCCAGATTGACACGGCTACCATCCATTGGAGTAACAAAAATCTCGACAACAAACAACCTTCCATAATGATAATGCTACCATCCATTGGAGTAACAAATATATCGACAATAGACTACCTTCCATAACGACAAGGCTACCATCCATTGGAGTAACAAAAATCTGAACAACAGACTACCTTCCAGAGTGACAAGGCTACCATCCATTGGAGTGACAGAAATCACAACGACAGACTACCTTCTAGAATGACAAGGCTAACATCCAATGGAGTAAAAAAAATCTCGACAACAGACTACCTTCCATAATGATAAGGCTACCATCCATTGGAGTAACAAAAATCTAGACAACAGACTTCCTTCCATAATGACAAGGCTACCATGCATCGGAGTTACAAAAATAACTACAATAGACTATGTTCCATAATGACAAGGCTACCATCCATTGTAGTAACCAAAATATCGTTAACAGAATACCTTCCATAATGTTAAGGCTACCATCCATTATAGTAACAAAAATCTCGACAATAGATAACCTTCCATAATGACAAGGCTACCATCCATTGGAGTAACAAAAATCTCGACAATAGACTACCTTCCATAATGACAAGGCTACCATCCATTAGAGTAACAAAAATATGAACAACAGACTACCTTCCATAGTGACAAGGCTACCATCCATTGGAGTGACAGAAATCACAATGATAGACTACCTTCCCTAATGACAAGGCTAGCATCCATTGGAGTAACAAAAATATCTACAACAAACTACCTTCCATAATGGAAATGCTACCATCCATTGAAGTAACAAAAACCTCAACAATGGACTACCTTCTATAATGACAAGGCTACCATCCATTGGAGTAACAAAAATATCCACAATAGACTACCTTCCATAATGACAAGGCTACCATCCATTGGAATAACAAAAATCTCGACAACAAACTACCTTCCATAATGACAACGATACCATCCATTGGAGTAACAAAAATATTGACAACAAACTACCTTCCATAATGACAAGGCTACCATCCATTGGAGTAACCAAGATATCGACAACATACTACCTTCCATAATGACAAGGCTACCATCCATTAAAGTAACAAAAATCTCGACAACAGACTACCTTCCATAATGACAAGGCTACCATCCATCGGAGTAACAAAAATATCGACAATATTCTACCTTCTATAATGACAAGGCAACCATCCATTGGAATAACAATACTCTCGGCAATAAACTACCTTCCATAATGACAATGATACCATCCATTGGAGTAACAAAAACAAAGACAACACACTAAGTTCCATAATGACAAGGCTACAATCCATTGGAATAACAATAATCTCAAAAATAGACTACCATCCATCATGACAATGATACCATCCATTGGAGTAACAAAAATATGAACATACCTTCCATAGTGACAAGGCTACCATCCATTGGAGTAACAAAAATCTCGAAAATAGACTACCTTCCATAATGACAAGGCTACCATCCATTGGAGTAACTAAAATCTTGACAACAAACAACCTTACATAATGATAATGCTACCATCCATTGGAGTAAGAAAACTATTTACAAAAGACTACCTTCCATAATGACAAGGCTACCATCCATTGGAGTAAAAAAAATCTGAACAACAGACTACGTTCAATAACGACAAGGCTAGAATCCATTGGAATAACAGAAATCTCGATAACAGACTACTTTCCAGAATGACAAGGCTACCATCCATTGGAATAACAAAAATCTCGACAATAGACTACCTTCAATAATGACAAGGCTACCATCCATTGGAGTATCAAAAACATCGATAACAGAATACGTTCTGTAATGACAAGTCTATAATCCATTGGAATAACAAACATCTCGACAACAGACTACCATCCATAATGACAACGATACAATCCATTGGAGTAACAAAAATCTCGACAACAGACTACCTTCCATAATAACAAAGATACCATCCATTGGAGTAACAAAAATCTCGAAAACAGACTACCTTCCATAATGGCAAGGCTACCATCCATTGAAGTAACAAAAACCTCGACAATGGACTACCTTCTATAATGACAAGGCTACCATCCATTGGAGTAACAAAAATATCCACAATAGACTACCTTCCATAATGACAAGGCTACCATCCATTGGAATAACAAAAATCTCGACAACAAACTACCTTCCATAATGACAACGATACCATCCATTGGAGTAACAAAAATATTGACAACAAACTACCTTCCATAATGACAAGGCTACCATCCATTGGAGTAACAAAGATATCGACAACATACTACCTTCCATAATGACAAGGCTACCATCCATTAAAGTAACAAAAATCTCGACAACAGACTACCTTCCATAATGACAAGGCTACCATCCATCGGAGTAACAAAAATATCAACAATATTCTACCTTCCATAATGACAAGGCAACCATCCATTGGAATAACAATACTCTCGGCAATAAACTACCTTCCATAATGACAATGATACCATCCATTGGAGTAACAAAAACAAAGACAACACACTAAGTTCCATAATGACAAGGCTACAATCCATTGGAATAACAATAATCTCAAAAATAGACTACCATCCATAATGACAATGATACCATCCATTGGAGTAACAAAAATATGAACATACCTTCCATAGTGACAAGGCTACCATCCATTGGAGTAACAAAAATCTCGAAAATAGACTACCTTCCATAATGACAAGGCTACCATCTATTGGAGTAACTAAAATCTCGACAACAAACAACCTTACATAATGATAATGCTACCATCCATTGGAGTAACAAAACTATTTACAAAAGACTACCTTCCATAATGACAAGGCTACCATCCATTGGAGTAACAAAAATCTGAACAACAGACTACGTTCAATAACGACAAGGCTAGAATCCATTGGAATAACAGAAATCTCGATAACAGACTACTTTCCAGAATGACAAGGCTACCATCAATTGGAATAACAAAAATCTCGACAATAGACTACCTTCCATAATGACAAGGCTACCATCCATTGGAGTAACAAAAACATTGATAACATAATACATTCTGTAATGACAAGGCTACAATCCATTGGAATAAAAAACATCTCGACAACAGACTACCATCCATAATGACAACGATACAATCCATTGGAGTAACAAAAATCTCGACAACAGACTACCTTCCATAATGACAAGGATACCATCCATTGGAGTAACAAAAATCTCAAAAACAGACTACCTTCCAGATTGACATGGCTACCATCCATTGGAGTAACAAAAATCTCGACAACAAACAATCTTCCATAATGATAATGCTACCATTCATTGGAGTAACAAATATATCGATAATAGACTACCTTCCATAATGACAAGGCTACCATCCATTGGAGTAACAAAAATCTGAACAACAGACTACCTTCCAGAGTGACAAGGCTACCATCCATTGGAGTGACAGAAATCACAACGACAGACTACCTTCTAGAATGACAAGGCTAACATCCAATGGAGTAAAAAAAATCTCGACAACAGACTACCTTCCATAATGATAAGGCTACCATCCATTGGAGTAACAAAAATCTAGACAACAGACTTCCTTCCATAATGACAAGGCTACCATGCATCGGAGTTACAAAAATAACTACAATAGACTATGTTCCATAATGACAAGGCTACCATCCATTGTAGTAACCAAAATATCGTTAACTGAATACCTTCCATAATGTTAAGGCTACCATCCATTATAGTAACAAAAATCTCGACAATAGATAACCTTCCATAATGACAAGGCTACCATCCATTGGAGTAACAAAAATCTCGACAATAGACTACCTTCCATAATGACAAGGCTACCATCCATTGGAGTAACAAAAATATGAACAACAGACTACCTTCCATAGTGACAAGGCTACCATCCATTGGAGTGACAGAAATCACAATGATAGACTACCTTCCCTAATGACAAGGCTAGCATCCATTGGAGTAACAAAAATATCTACAACAAACTACCTTCCATAATGGCAAGGCTACCATCCATTGAAGTAACAAAAACCTCAACAATGGACTACCTTCTATAATGACAAGGCTACCATCCATTGGAGTAACAAAAATATCCACAATAAACTACCTTCCATAATGACAAGGCTACCATCCATTGGAATAACAAAAATCTCGACAATAAACTACCTTCCATAATGACAACGATACCATCCATTGGAGTAACAAAAATATTGACAACAAACTACCTTCCATAATGACAAGGCTACCATCCATTGGAGTAACCAAGATATCGACAACATACTACCTTCCATAATGACAAGGCTACCATCCATTAAAGTAACAAAAATCTCGACAACAGACTACCTTCCATAATGACAAGGCTACCATCCATCGGCGTAACAAAAATATCGACAATATTCTACCTTCCATAATGAAAAGGCAACCATCCATTGGAATAACAATACTCTCGGCAATAAACTACCTTCCATAATGACAATGATACCATCCATTGGAGTAACAAAAACAAAGACAACACACTAAGTTCCATAATGACAAGGCTACAATCCATTGGAATAACAATAATCTCAAAAATAGACTACCATCCATCATGACAATGATACCATCCATTGGAGTAACAAAAATATGAACATACCTTCCATAGTGACAAGGCTACCATCCATTGGAGTAACAAAAATCTCGAAAATAGACTACCTTCCATAATGACAAGGCTACCATCCATTGGAGTAACTAAAATCTCGACAACAAACAACCTTACATAATGATAATGCTACCATCCATTGGAGTAACAAAACTATTTACAAAAGACTATCTTCCATAATGACAAGGCTATCATCCATTGGAGTAACAAAAATCTGAACAACAGACTACGTTCAATAACGACAAGGCTAGAATCCATTGGAATAACAGAAATCTCGATAACAGACTACTTTCCAGAATGACAAGGCTACCATCCATTGGAATAACAAAAATCTCGACAATAGACTACCTTCAATAATGACAAGGCTACCATCCATTGGAGTATCAAAAACATCGATAACAGAATACGTTCTGTAATGACAAGTCTATAATCCATTGGAATAACAAACATCTCGACAACAGACTACCATCCATAATGACAACGATACAATCCATTGGAGTAACAAAAATCTCGACAACAGACTACCTTCCATAATAACAAGGATACCATCCATTGGAGTAACAAAAATCTCGAAAACAGACTACCTTCCATAATGGCAAGGCTACCATCCATTGAAGTAACAAAAACCTCGACAATGGACTACCTTCTATAATGACAAGGCTACCATCCATTGGAGTAACAAAAATATCCACAATAGACTACCTTCCATAATGACAAGGCTACCATCCATTGGAATAACAAAAATCTCGACAACAAACTACCTTCCATAATGACAACGATACCATCCATTGGAGTAACAAAAATATTGACAACAAACTACCTTCCATAATGACAAGGCTACCATCCATTGGAGTAACAAAGATATCGACAACATACTACCTTCCATAATGACAAGGCTACCATCCATTAAAGTAACAAAAATCTCGACAACAGACTACCTTCCATAATGACAAGGCTACCATCCATCGGAGTAACAAAAATATCAACAATATTCTACCTTCCATAATGACAAGGCAACCATCCATTGGAATAACAATACCCTCGGCAATAAACTACCTTCCATAATGACAATGATACCATCCATTGGAGTAACAAAAACAACGACAACAGACTAAGTTCCATAATGACAAGGCTACAATCCATTGGAATAACAATAATTTCAAAAATAGACTACCATCCATAATGACAATGATACCATCCATTGGAGTAACAAAAATATGAACATACCTTCCATAGTGACAAGGCTACAATCCATTGGAGTAACAAAAATCTCGAAAATAGACTACCTTCCATAATGACAAGGCTACCATCTATTGGAGTAACTAAAATCTCGACAACAAACAACCTTACATAATGATAATTCTACCATCCATTGGAGTAACAAAACTATTTACAAAAGACTACCTTCCATAATGACAAGGCTACCATCCATTGGAGTAACAAAAATCTGAACAACAGACTACGTTCAATAACGACAAGGCTAGAATCCATTGGAATAACAGAAATCTCGATAACAGACTACTTTCCAGAATGACAAGGCTACCATCCATTGGAATAACAAACATCTCGACAAATGACTACCATCCATAATGACAACGATACAATCCATTAGAGTAACAAAAATCTCGACAACAGACTACCTTCCATAATGACAAGGATACCATCCATTGGAGTAACAAAAATCTCGAAAACAGACTACCTTCCATATTGACATGGCTACCATCCATTGGAGTAACAAAAATCTCGACAACAAACAACCTTCCATAATGATAATGCTACCATCCATTGGAGTAACAAATATATCGACAATAGACTACCTTCCATAATGACAAGGCTACCATCCATTGGAGTAACAAAAATCTGAACAACAGACTACCTTCCATAGTGACAAGGCTACCATCCATTGGAGTGACAGAAATCACAACGACAGGACTACCTTCTAGAATGGCAAGGCTAACATCCAATGGAGTAACAAAAATCTCGACAACAGACTACCTTCCATAATGATAAGGCTACCATCCATTGGAGTAACAAAAATCTAGACAATAGACTTCCTTCCATAATGACAAGGCTACCATGCATTGGAGTTACAAAAATAACTACAATAGACTATGTTCCATAATGACAAGGCTACCATCCATTGTAGTAACCAAAATATCGTTAACAGAATACCTTCCATAATGTTAAGGCTACCATCCATTATAGTAACAAAAATCTTGACAATAGATAACCTTCCATAATGACAAGGCTACCATCCATTGGAGTAACAAAAATCTCGACAATAGACTACCTTCCATAATGACAAGGCTACCATCCATTGGAGTAACAAAAATTTGAACAACAGACTACCTTCCATAGTGACAAGGCTACCATCCATTGGAGTGACAGAAATCACAATGATAGACTACCTTCCCTAATGACAAGGCTAGCATCCATTGGAGTAACAAAATTCTCTACAACAAACTACCTTCCATAATGGCAAGGCTACCATCCATTGAAGTAACAAAAACCTCGACAATGGACTACCTTCCATAATGACAAGGCTACCATCCATTGGAGTAACAAAAATATCCACAATAGACTACCTTCCATAATGACAAGGCTACCATCCATTGGAATAACAAAAATCTCGACAACAAACTACCTTCCATAATGACAACGATACCATCCATTGGAGTAACAAAAATATTGACAACAAACTACCTTCCATAATGACAAGGCTACCATCCATTGGAGTAACAAAGATATCGACAACATACTACCTTCCATAATGACAAGGCTACCATCCATTGGAGTAACAAAGATATCGACAACAAACTACCTTCCATAATGACAAGGCTACCATCCATTGGAGTAACCAAAATCTCGATAACAGACAACCTTCCATAATGATAATAATACCATCCATTGGAGTAACAAAAATCTCGACAATAGACTACCTTCCATAATGACAAGGCTACCATCCATTGGAGTAACAAAAATCTCGACAATAGACTACCTTCTATAATGACAAGACTAGCATCCATTGGAGCGATAGAAATCACAACGACATACTACCTTCCATAGTGACAAGGCTAGCATCCATTGGAGCGATAGAAATCACAACGACATACTACCTTCCAAAATGACAAGGCTATAATCCATTGGAGTAACAAAAATCTAGACAACATACTACCTTCCATAATGACAAGGCTACCATCCATTGGAGTAACAAAAACATCGACAACATAATACGTTCCATAATGACAAGGCTACAATCCATTGGAGTAACAAAAATATGAATATACCTTCTATAGTGACAAGGCTACCATCCATTGGAGTAACAAAAATATCGACAACAGACTACCTTTCATAATGACAAGGCTACCATCCAGTGGAGTAACAAAAATATGAACGAACCTTCCATAGTGACAAGGCTACCATCCATTGGAGTAACAAAAATCTTGAAAACAGACTACTTTCCATAATGACAAGGCTACCATCCATTGGAGTAACAAAAATCTGAACAACAGACTACCTTCCATATTGACAAGGCTACCATCCATTGGAGTGATAGAAATCACAATGACAGACTACCATCTAGAATGACAAGGCTAGCATCCATTGGAGTAACAAAAATCTCAACAACAGACTACCTTCCATAATGACAAGGCTACCATCCATTGGAGTAACAAAAATCTAGACAACAGACTACCTATCATAATGACAAGGCTACCATGCATTGGAGTAATAAAAATATCTATAATAAACTATGTTCCATAATGACAAGGATACCATCCATTGTAGTAACCAAAATATCGATAACAGAATACATTCCATAATGTCAAGGCTACCATCCATTATAGTAACAAAAATGTCGACAATAGACAACCTTCCATAATGACAAGGCTACCATCCATTGGAGTAACAAAAATCTCGACAATAGACAACCTTCCATAATGACAAGGCTACCATCCATTGGAGTAACAAAAATCTCGACAATAGACAACCTTCCATAATGACAACGATACCATCCATTGGAGTAACAAAAACATCGACAACAGACTATGTTCCATAATTAGAAGGCTACAATCCATTGGAATAACAAAAATCTCAACAATAGACTACCATCCATAATGACAACGATACCATCCATTGGAGTAACAAAAATATTGACAATAGACTACCTTCCATAATGTCAAGGCTACCATCCATTGGAGTAACAAAAATCTCGACAATAGACTACCTTCCATAATGAAAAGGTTAACATTCATTGGAATAACAAAAATCTAGACAACAGACTACCTTCCATAATGACAAGGCTACCATCCATTGGAGTAACAAAAATATCGACAACAGACTACCTTCCATAATGACAAGGCTACCATCCATTTGAATAACAAAAATCTCGACAACAAACTACCTTCCATAATGACAAGGCTACCATCCAGTGGAGTAACAAAAATATGAACATACCTTCCAAAGTGACAAGGCTACCATTCATTGGAGTAACAAAAATCTCGAAAACAGACTACCTTCCATAATGACAAGGCTACCATCCATTGGAGTAACAAAAATCTCGACAACAGACAACCTGCCATAATGATAATGCTACCATTCATTGGAGTAATAAAAACCTCGACAATAGAGTACCTTCCATAATGACAAGGCTACCATCCATTGGAGTAACAAAAATCTAGACAACAGACTACCTATCATAATGACAAGGCTACCATGCATTGGAGTAATAAAAATATCTACAATAGACTATGTTCCATAATCACAAGGATACCATCCATTGTAGTAACAAAAATATCGATAACAGAATACCTTCCATAATGTAAAGGCTACCATCCATTATAGTAACAAAAATCTCGACAATAGACAAACTTCCATAATGACAAGGCTACCATCCATTGGAGTAACAAAAATCTCGACAATAGACAACCTTCCATAATGACAAGGCTACCATCCATTGGTGTAACGAAAATCTCGACAATAGACTACCTTCCATAATGACAAGGCTACCATCCATTGGAGTAACAAAAATATGAACGACAAACTACCTTCCATAATGACAAGGCTACCATCCATTGGAGTAACAAAAATCTCAAAAACAAACTACCTTCCATAATTACAAGGCTACCATCTATTAGAGTAACAAAAATCTCGACAATAGACAGCCTTCTATAATTACAAGGCTAGTATCCATTGGAGTAACAAAAATCTCTACAACAAACTACCTTCCATAATGACAAGGCTACCATCCATTGGAGTAACCAAAATCTCGACAACAGACAACCTTCCATAATGATAATGCTACCATCCATTGGAGTAACAAAAATCTCGACAATAGACTACCTTCCATAATGACAAGGCTACCATCCATTGGAGTAACAAAAATCTGAACAACAGACTACCTTCCATAGTGACAAGGCTACCATCCATTGGAGTGACAGAAAACACAAAGACAGACTACCATCTAGAATTACAAGGCTAGCATCCATTTGAGTAACAAAAATCTCAACAACAGACTACCTTCCATAATGAGAAGGCTACCATCCATTGGAGTAACAAAAATCTAGACAACAGATTACCTATCATAATGACAAGGCTACCATGCATTGGAGTAACAAAAATATCTACAATAGACTATGTTCCATAATGACAAGGATACCATCCATTGTAGTAACCAAAATATCGATAACAAAATACCTTCAATAATGTCAAGGCTACCATCCATTATAGTAACAAAAATCTCGACAATAGACAACCTTCCATAATGACAAGGCTACCATCCATTGGAGTAACAAAAATCTCGACAATAGACAACCTTCCATAATGACAAGGCTACCATCCATTGGTGTAACAAAAATCTCGACAATAGACTACCTTCCATAATGACAAGGCTACCATCCATTGGAGTAACAAAAATATGAACGACAAACTACCTTCCATAATGACAAGGCTACCATCCATTGGAGTAACAAAAATCTCAAAAACAAACTACCTTCCATAATTACAAGGCTACCATCTATTAGAGTAACAAAAATCTCGACAATAGACAGCCTTCTATAATTACAAGGCTAGTATCCATTGGAGTAACAAAAATCTCTACAACAAACTACCTTCCATAATGACAAGGCTACCATCCATTGGAGTAACCAAAATCTCGACAACAGACAACCTTCCATAATGATAATGCTACCATCCATTGGAGTAACAAAAATCTCGACAATATACTACCTTCCATAATGACAAGGCTACCATCCATTGGAGTAACAAAAATCTGAACAACAGACTACCTTCCATAGTGACAAGGCTACCATCCATTGGAGTGACAGAAAACACAACGACAGACTACCATCTAGAATGACAAGGCTAGCATCCATTTGAGTAACAAAAATCTCAACTACAGACTACCTTCCATAATGACAAGGCTACCATCCATTGGAGTAACAAAAATCTAGACAACAGATTACCTATCATAATGACAAGGCTACCATGCATTGGAGTAACAAAAATATCTACAATAGACTACCTTCCATAATGACAAGGATACCATCCATTGGAGTAACAAAAATATGAACGACAAACTACCTTCCATAATGACAAGGCTAACATCCATTGGAGTAACAAAAATCTCAAAAACAAACTACCTTCCATAATTACAAGGCTACCATCTATTAGAGTAACAAAAATCTCGACAATAGACAGCCTTCTATAATTACAAGGCTAGTATCCATTGGAGTAACAAAAATCTCTACAACAAACTACCTTCCATAATGACAAGGCTACCATCAATTGGAGTAACCAAAATCTCGACAACAGACAACCTTCCATAATGATAATGCTACCATCGATTGGAGTAACAAAAATCTCGACAATAGACTACCTTCCATAATGACAAGACTACCATCCATTGGAGTAACAAAAATCTGAACAACAGACTACCTTCCATAGTGACAAGGCTACCATCCATTGGAGTGAAAAAAAACACAACGACAGACTACCATCTAGAATGACAAGGCTAGCATCCATTTGAGTAACAAAAATCTCAACAACAGACTACCTTCCATAATGACAAGGCTACCATCCATTGGAGTAACAAAAATCTAGACAATAGATTACCTATCATTATGACAAGGCTACCATGCATTGGAGTAACAAAAATATCTACAATAGACTATGTTCCATAATGACAAGGATACCATCCATTGTAGTAACCAAAATATCGATAACAAAATACCTTCAATAATGTCAAGGCTACCATCCATTATAGTAACAAAAATCTCGACAATAGACAACCTTCCATAATGACAAGGCTACCATCCATTGGAGTAACAAAAATCTCGACAATAGACAACCTTCCATAATGACAAGGCTACCATCCATTGGTGTAACAAAAATCTCGACAATAGACTACCTTCCATAATGACAAGGCTACCGTCCATTGGAGTAACAAAAATATGAACGACAAACTACCTTCCATAATGACAAGGCTACCATCCATTGGAGTAACAAAAATCTCAAAAACAAACTACCTTCCATAATTACAAGGCTACCATCTATTAGAGTAACAAAAATCTCGACAATAGACAGCCTTCTATAATTACAAGGCTAGTATCCATTGGAGTAACAAAAATCTCTACAACAAACTACCTTCCATAATGACAAGGCTACCATCCATTGGAGTAACCAAAATCTCGACAACAGACAACCTTCCATAATGATAATGCTATCATCCATTGGAGTAACAAAAATCTCGACAATATACTACCTTCCATAATGACAAGGCTACCATCCATTGGAGTAACAAAAATCTGAACAACAGACTACCTTCCATAATGACAAGGCTACCATCCATTGGAGTGACAGAAAACACAACGATAGACTACCATCTAGAATGACAAGGCTAGCATCCATTTGAGTAACAAAAATCTCAACTACAGACTACCTTCCATAATGACAAGGCTACCATCCATTGGAGTAACAAAAATCTAGACAACAGATTACCTATCATAATGACAAGGCTACCATGCATTGGAGTAACAAAAATATCTACAATAGACTATGTTCCATAATGACAAGGATACCATCCATTGGAGTAACAAAAATATGAACGACAAACTACCTTCCATAATGACAAGGCTACCATCCATTGGAGTAACAAAAATCTCAAAAACAAACTACCTTCCATAATTACAAGGCTACCATCTATTAGAGTAACAAAAATCTCGACAATAGACAGCCTTCTATAATTACAAGGCTAGTATCCATTGGAGTAACAAAAATCTCTACAACAAACTACCTTCCATAATGACAAGGCTACCATCCATTGGAGTAACCAAAATCTCGACAACAGACAACCTTCCATAATGATAATGCTACCATCCATTGGAGTAACAAAAATCTCGACAATAGACTACCTTCCATAATGACAAGGCTACCATCCATTGGAGTAACAAAAATCTGAACAACAGACTACCTTCCATAGTGACAAGGCTACCATCCATTGGAGTGACAGAAAACACAACGACAGACTACCATCTAGAATGACAAGGCTAGCATCCATTTGAGTAACAAAAATCTCAACAACAGACTACCTTCCATAATGACAAGGCTACCATCCATTGGAGTAACAAAAATCTAGACAATAGATTACCTATCATTATGACAAGGCTACCATGCATTGGAGTAACAAAAATATCTACAATAGACTATGTTCCATAATGACAAGGATACCATCCATTGTAGTAACCAAAATATCGATAACAAAATACCTTCAATAATGTCAAGGCTACCATCCATTATAGTAACAAAAATCTCGACAATAGACAACCTTCCATAATGACAAGGCTACCATCCATTGGAGTAACAAAAATCTCGACAATAGACAACCTTCCATAATGACAAGGCTACCATCCATTGGTGTAACAAAAATCTCGACAATAGACTACCTTCCATAATGACAAGGCTACCGTCCATTGGAGTAACAAAAATATGAACGACAAACTACCTTCCATAATGACAAGGCTACCATCCATTGGAGTAACAAAAATCTCAAAAACAAACTACCTTCCATAATTACAAGGCTACCATCTATTAGAGTAACAAAAATCTCGACAATAGACAGCCTTCTATAATTACAAGGCTAGTATCCATTGGAGTAACAAAAATCTCTACAACAAACTACCTTCCATAATGACAAGGCTACCATCCATTGGAGTAACCAAAATCTCGACAACAGACAACCTTCCATAATGATAATGCTATCATCCATTGGAGTAACAAAAATCTCGACAATATACTACCTTCCATAATGACAAGGCTACCATCCATTGGAGTAACAAAAATCTGAACAACAGACTACCTTCCATAATGACAAGGCTACCATCCATTGGAGTGACAGAAAACACAACGATAGACTACCATCTAGAATGACAAGGCTAGCATCCATTTGAGTAACAAAAATCTCAACTACAGACTACCTTCCATAATGACAAGGCTACCATCCATTGGAGTAACAAAAATCTAGACAACAGATTACCTATCATAATGACAAGGCTACCATGCATTGGAGTAACAAAAATATCTACAATAGACTATGTTCCATAATGACAAGGATACCATCCATTGGAGTAACAAAAATATGAACGACAAACTACCTTCCATAATGACAAGGCTACCATCCATTGGAGTAACAAAAATCTCAAAAACAAACTACCTTCCATAATTACAAGGCTACCATCTATTAGAGTAACAAAAATCTCGACAATAGACAGCCTTCTATAATTACAAGGCTAGTATCCATTGGAGTAACAAAAATCTCTACAACAAACTACCTTCCATAATGACAAGGCTACCATCCATTGGAGTAACCAAAATCTCGACAACAGACAACCTTCCATAATGATAATGCTACCATCCATTGGAGTAACAAAAATCTCGACAATAGACTACCTTCCATAATGACAAGGCTACCATCCATTGGAGTAACAAAAATCTGAACAACAGACTACCTTCCATAGTGACAAGGCTACCATCCATTGGAGTGACAGAAAACACAACGACAGACTACCATCTAGAATGACAAGGCTAGCATCCATTTGAGTAACAAAAATCTCAACAACAGACTACCTTCCATAATGACAAGGCTACCATCCATTGGAGTAACAAAAATCTAGACAATAGATTACCTATCATTATGACAAGGCTACCATGCATTGGAGTAACAAAAATATCTACAATAGACTATGTTCCATAATGACAAGGATACCATCCATTGTAGTAACCAAAATATCGATAACAAAATACCTTCAATAATGTCAAGGCTACCATCCATTATAGTAACAAAAATCTCGACAATAGACAACCTTCCATAATGACAAGGCTACCATCCATTGGAGTAACAAAAATCTCGACAATAGACAACCTTCCATAATGACAAGGCTACCATCCATTGGTGTAACAAAAATCTCGACAATAGACTACCTTCCATAATGACAAGGCTACCGTCCATTGGAGTAACAAAAATATGAACGACAAACTACCTTCCATAATGACAAGGCTACCATCCATTGGAGTAACAAAAATCTCAAAAACAAACTACCTTCCATAATTACAAGGCTACCATCTATTAGAGTAACAAAAATCTCGACAATAGACAGCCTTCTATAATTACAAGGCTAGTATCCATTGGAGTAACAAAAATCTCTACAACAAACTACCTTCCATAATGACAAGGCTACCATCCATTGGAGTAACCAAAATCTCGACAACAGACAACCTTCCATAATGATAATGCTACCATCCATTGGAGTAACAAAAATCTCGACAATAGACTACCTTCCATAATGACAAGGCTACCATCCATTGGAGTAACAAAAATCTGAACAACAGACTACCTTCCATAGTGACAAGGCTACCATCCATTGGAGTGACAGAAAACACAACGACAGACTACCATCTAGAATGACAAGGCTAGCATCCATTTGAATAACAAAAATCTCAACAACAGACTACCTTCCATAATGACAAGGCTACCATCCATTGGAGTAACAAAAATCTAGACAACAGATTACCTATCATAATGACAAGGCTACCATGCATTGGAGTAACAAAAATATCTACAATAGACTATGTTCCATAATGACAAGGATACCATCCATTGTAGTAACCAAAATATGGATAACAAAATACCTTCAATAATGTCAAGGCTACCATCCATTATAGTAACAAAAATCTCGACAATAGACAACCTTTCATAATGACAAGGCTACCATCCATTGGAGTAACAAAAATCTCGACAATAGACAACCTTCCATAATGACAAGGCTACCATCCATTAGTGTAACAAAAATCTCGACAATAGACTACCTTCCATAATGACAAGGCTACCATCCATTGGAGTAACAAAAATATGAATGACAAACTACCTTCCATAATGACAAGGCTACCATCCATTGGAGTAACAAAAATCTCAAAAACAAACTACCTTCCATAATTACAAGGCTACCATCTATTAGAGTAACAAAAATCTCGACAATAGACAGCCTTCTATAATTACAAGGCTAGTATCCATTGGAGAAACAAAAATCTCTACAACAAACTACCTTCCATAATGACAAGGCTACCATCCATTGGAGTAACCAAAATCTCGACAACAGACAACCTTCCATAATGATAATGCTACCATCCATTGGAGTAACAAAAATCTCGACAATAGACTACCTTCCATAATGACAAGGCTACCATCCATTGGAGTAACAAAAATCTGAACAACAGACTACCTTCCATAGTGACAAGGCTACCATCCATTGGAGTGACAGAAAACACAACGATAGACTACCATCTAGAATGACAAGGCTAGCATCCATTTGAGTAACAAAAATCTCAACAACAGACTACTTTCCATAATGTTAAGGCTACCATCCATTGGAGTAACAAAAATCTAGACAACAGATTACCTATCATAATGACAAGGCTACCATGCATTGGAGTAACAAAAATATCTACAATAGACTATGTTCCATAATGACAAGGCTACCATCCATTGTAGTAACCAAAATATCGATAACAAAATACCTTCCATAATGTCAAGGCTACCATCCATTATAGTAACAAAAATCTCGACAATAGACAACCTTCCATAATGACAAGGCTACCATCCATTGGAGTAACAAAAATCTCGACAATAGACTACCTTCCATAATGACAAGGCTACCATCCATTGGAGTAACAATAATATGAACAACAAACTACCTTCAATAATGACAAGTCTACCATCCATTGGAGTAACAAAAATTTCAAAAACATACTACCTTCCATAATTACAAGGCAACCATCTATTAGATTAACAAAAATCTCGACAATAGACAGGCTTCTATAATGACAATGCTATCATCCATTGGAGTAACAAAAATATCGACAATAGAATACCTTCTATCATTACAAGGCTAGCATCCATTGGAGTAACAAAAATCTCTACAACAAACTATCTTCCATAATGACAAGGCTACCATCCATTGAAGTGACAAAAATCTCGACAATGGACTACCTTCCATAATGACAAGGCTACCATCCATTGGATTAACAAAAATATCAAAAATAGACTACCTTCCATAATGACAAGTCTACCATCCATTGGAATAACAAAAATCTCGACAACAAACTACCTTCCATAATGACAACGATACCATCCATTGGAGTAAAAAAAACATCGATAACAGACTATGTTCCATAATGAGAAGGCTACAATCCATTGGAATAACAAAAATCTCAACAATAGACTACCATCCATAATGACAACAATACCATCCATTGGAGTAACAAAAATATCGACAATAGACTACCTTCCATAATGTCAAGGCTACCATCCATTGGAGTAACAAAAATCTCGATAATAGACTACCTACCATAATGACAAGGTTAACATTCATTGGAGTAACAAAAATCTAGACAACAGACTACCTTCCATAATGACAAGGCTGCCATCCATTGGAGTAACAAAAACATCAACAATTGAATACGTTCCATAATGACAAGGCTACAATCCATTGGACTAACAAAAATACGAATATACCTTCCATAGTGACAAGGCTACCATCCATTGGAGTAACAAAAATATCGACAATAGACTACCTTTCATAATGACAAGGCTACCATCCATTGGAATAACAAAAATTTCGACAACAAACTACCTTCCATAATGACAAGGCTACCATCCATTGGAGTAACAAAAATATGAACATACCTTCCAAAGTGACAAGGCTACCATTCATTGGAGTAACAAAAATCTAGAAAACAGACTACCTTCCATAATGACAAGGCTACCATCCATTGGAGTAAAAAAAATCTCGACAACAGACAACCTGCCATAATGATAATGCTACCATTCATTGGAGTAACAAAAATATCGACAATAGAGTATCTTCCATAATGACAAGGCTACCATCCATTGGAGTAACAAAAATCTGAACAACATACTACCTTCCATAGTGACAAGGCTACCATCCATTGAAGTGACAGAAATCACGACGACAGACTACCATCTAGAATGACAAGGCTAGCATCCATTGGAGTAACAAAAATCTTAACAAGAGACTACCTTCCATAATGACAAGGCTACCATCCATTGGAGTAACAAAAATCTAGACAACAGACTGTTGGTGTAAGCCCTAGAGGCCAATACTTATGGTACTTGTATCGAATTATTTATTAATAATAAAAGGCATTTCTTTATTATATTTGCTTTCCAAAATAATAAAATCTCTAGAATGGTTTATTTGTTTAATGAAATGTTAAGTGTGACTTAATCATGAGATCCCATTAAACATAAGACACTATTCTTAAAGTATCCGTAGTCAAGCTTTAATGTGAAGTGGGATAGCATTAAAGCATTAAGATTATTATGAAGATAGATTGATGATCGCATCTCATGGATCATAGATAAGGAGTTATCAAGTCTTGACATAGGTATGAATATTAGGAGTAATATTTATACTGGATTGACCCGCTATGAGAATACTACATAGAATGTTATGCAAAGTGTCATAAGTTATTCTCATGATGATAATGGTGTATACCACCCTTCGACCTGAAACCACTATGGACCCTAGATGTAGAGTCAAGTACTTTATTGCTGATCAAATGTCATCCATAACTGGATGACTATAAAGACGGTTGATGGGTACTTCACAAAGCATGCTAAGGGACATGAGTGACCTAGATGGAATTTGCTCATCCTGCATAATAGGATAAATGTCTAAGGGCCCAATATTGAACTGGACAAGGGTGACACAGTGTATGCCTTGTGTTCAATATAGACATGAGGGTAAAAGGGTAATTATACAACACAAATATTATCACAGAAAAGGTTTGGTCAGATCACATGACATTTTCGTGACTTGGGTAACAATGATGTGTTGCTAGATACCGCTCACTGTTTATTATATTAAATGTGTGATTTAATATAATTGCCAATGTCGCGAAAACCTACAGGGTCACACACATAAGGACAGGTTGATGAGAGATAGAATAAATAAGGAACACCGTAAGGTACGGTGCACTTAAGTGTAATACCGAAAGTGGTAAGGTACCACGTGGATAAGTGATATATGGTACATCATAAGGTCTGATGTCCATAAGCTTAATTGGGCTTTTAGCTTATAGCCTTAATTGGGCTTTTAGCTTGTAGCCCACACGAGTGATTCTATAAATAGATCCCTTGTGATGAAGCAATTTCACTTGATGCATTTTCGTTTTTGACTCTCTCTCTCACTCAACGTTTCTGTTCGTGATCAGCTAGCACTTTGACCGGAAGCGATCTGTTCGTGTGGACTGAGTAGAGGCATTGTTCTTCATCAACGCTCGTGATCACAACATCAAAGTTCTGAATCGCCACAAGAGGTAAATATTTCTATCACTGACCATGCTCATTCGTAATGATCGCTAAAGGAAAATTTTATATTCCGCTGCGTTTTTGGATCGCAATTTTCCTTCACAGACTACCTTCCATAATGACAAGGCTACCATGCATTGGAGTAACAAAAATATCTACAATAGACTATGTTCCATAATGACAAGGATACCATCCATTGTAGTAACCAAAATATCGATAACAGAATAACTTCTGTAATGTCAAGGCTACCATACATTATAGTAACAAAAATCTCGACAATAGAAAACTTTCCATAATGACAAGGCTACCATCCATTGGAGTAACAAAAATCTCGACAATAGACTACCTTCCATAATGACAAGGCTACCATTCATTGGAGTAACAAAAAATTAACAACAAACTACCTTCAAATAATGACATAGCTACCATCCATTGGAGTAACAAAAATCTCAAAAAGAGATTACCTTCCATAATTACAAGGCTACCATCCATTGGAGTAACAAAAATATGAACAACAAACTACCTTCCATAATGACAAGGCTACCATCCATTGGAGTAACAAAAATCTCAAAAACAAACTACCTTCCATAATTACAAGGCTACCATCTATTAGAGTAACAAAAATCTCGACAATAGACAGCCTTCTATAATTACAAGGCTAGTATCCATTGGAGTAACAAAAATATCTACAACAAACTACCTTCCATAATGACAAGGCTACCATCCATTGGAGTAACCAAAATCTCGACAACAGACTACCTTCCATAATGACAAGGCTACAATCCATTGAAGTGACAAAAATCTCGACAATGGACTACCTTCCATAATGACAAGGCTACCATCCATTGGAGTAACAAAAATATCGAAAATAGACTACCTTCCATAATGACAAGTCTACCATCCATTGGAATAACAAAAATCTCGACAACAAACTACCTTCCATAATGACAACGATACCATCCATTGGAGTAACAAAAATATCGAAAATAGACTACCTTCCATAATGACAAGTCTACCATCCATTGGAATAACAAAAATCTCGACAATAGACTACCATCCATAATGATAACGATACCATCCATTGGAGTAACAAAAATATCGACAATAGACTACCTTCCATAATGTCAAGGCTACCATCCATTGGAGTAACAAAAATCTCGACAATAGACTACCTTCCATAATGACAAGGTTAACATTCATTGGAATAACAAAAATCTAGACAACAGACTACCTTCCATAATGACAAGGCTACCATCCATTGGAGTAACAAAATCATCAACAATAGAATACGTTCCATAATGACAAGGCTACAATCCATTGGAGTAACAAAAATATGAATATACCTTCCATAGTGACAAGGCTACCATCCATTGGAGTAACAAAAATATCGACAACAGATTACCTTCCATAATGACAAGGCTACCATCCATTGGAATAACAAAAATCTCAACAACAAACTACCTTCCATAATGACAAGGCTACCATCCAGTGGAGTAACAAAAATATGAACATACCTTCCAAAGTGACAAGGCTACCATTCATTGGAGTAACAAAAATCTAGACAACAGACTACCTTCCATAATGACAAGGCTGCCATCCATTGGAGTAACAAAAACATCAACAATTGAATACGTTCCATAATGACAAGGCTACAATCCATTGGACTAACAAAAATACGAATATACCTTCCATAGTGACAAGGCTACCATCCATTGGAGTAACAAAAATATCGACAATAGACTACCTTTCATAATGACAAGGCTACCATCCAATGGAATAACAAAAATTTCGACAACAAACTACCTTCCATAATGACAAGGCTACCATCCAGTGGAGTAACAAAAATATGAACATACCTTCCAAAGTGACAAGGCTACCATTCATTGGAGTAATAAAAATCTCGAAAACAGACTACCTTCCATAATGACAAGGCTACCATCCATTGGAGTAAAAAAAATCTCGACAACAGACAACCTGCCATAATGATAATGCTACCATTCATTGGAGTAACAAAAATATTGACAATAGAGTACCTTCCATAATGACAATGCTACCATCCATTGGAGTAACAAAAATCTGAACAACAGACTACCTTCCATAGTGACAAGGCTACCATCCATTGAAGTGACAGAAATCACGACGACAGACTACCATCTAGAATGACAAGGCTAGCATCCATTGGAGTAACAAAAATCTTAACAACAGACTACCTTCCATAATGACAAGGCTACCATCCATTGGAGTAACAAAAATCTCTACAACAAACTACCTTCCATAATGACAAGGCTACAATCCATTGAAGTGACAAAAATCTCGACAATGGACTACCTTCCATAATGACAAGGCTACCATCCATTGGAGTAACAAAAATATCGAAAATAGACTACCTTCCATAATGACAAGTCTACCATCCATTGGAATAACAAAAATCTCGACAACAAACTACCTTCCATAATGACAACGATACCATCCATTGGAGTAACAAAAATATCGAAAATAGACTACCTTCCATAATGACAAGTCTACCATCCATTGGAATAACAAAAATCTCGATAATAGACTACCATCCATAATGATAACGATACCATCCATTGGAGTAACAAAAATATCGACAATAGACTACCTTCCATAATGTCAAGGCTACCATCCATTGGAGTAACAAAAATCTCGACAATAGACTACCTTCCATAATGACAAGGTTAACATTCATTGGAATAACAAAAATCTAGACAACAGACTACCTTCCATAATGACAAGGCTACCATCCATTGGAGTAACAAAAACATCAACAATAGAATACGTTCCATAATGACAAGGCTACAATCCATTGGAGTAACAAAAATATGAATATACCTTCCATAGTGACAAGGCTACCATCCATTGGAGTAACAAAAATATCGACAACAGACTACCTTCCATAATGACAAGGCTACCATCCATTGGAATAACAAAAATCTCGACAACAAACTACCTTCCATAATGACAAGGCTACCATCCAGTGGAGTAACAAAAATATGAACATACCTTCCAAAGTGACAAGGCTACCATTCATTGGAGTAACAAAAATCTAGACAACAGACTACCTTCCATAATGACAAGGCTGCCATCCATTGGAGTAACAAAAACATCAACAATTGAATACGTTCCATAATGACAAGGCTACAATCCATTGTACTAACAAAAATACGAATATACCTTCCATAGTGAAAAGGCTACCATCCATTGGAGTAACAAAAATATCGACAATAGACTACCTTTCATAATGACAAGGCTACCATCCATTGGAATAACAAAAATTTCGACAACAAACTACCTTCCATAATGACAAGGCTACCATCCAGTGGAGTAACAAAAATATGAACATACCTTCCAAAGTGACAAGGCTACCATTCATTGGAGTAATAAAAATCTCGAAAACAGACTACCTTCCATAATGACAAGGCGACCATCCATTGGAGTAACAAAAATCTCGACAACAGACAACCTGCCATAATGATAATGCTACCATTCATTGGAGTAACAAAAATATTGACAATAGAGTACCTTCCATAATGACAATGCTACCATCCATCGGAGTAACAAAAATCTGAACAACAGACTACCTTCCATAGTGACAAGGCTACCATCCATTGAAGTGACAGAAATCACGACGACAGACTACCATCTAGAATGACAAGGCTAGCATCCATTGGAGTAACAAAAATCTTAACAACAGACTACCTTCCATAATGACAAGGCTACCATCCATTGGAGTAACAAAAATCTAGACAACAGACTGTTGGTGTAAGCCCTAGAGGCCAATACTTATGGTACTTGTATCGAATTATTTATTAATAATAAAAGGCATTTCTTTATTATGTTTGCTTTCCAAAATAATAAAATCTCTAGAATGGTTTATTTGTTTAATTAAATGTTAAGTGTGACTTAATCATGAGATCCCATTAAACATAAGACACTATTCTTAAAGTATCCGTAGTCAAGCTTTAATGTGAAGTGGGATAGCATTAAAGCATTAAGATTATTATGAAGATAGATTGATGATCGCATCTCATGGATCATGGATAAGGAGTTATCAAGTCTTGACATAGGTATGAATATTAGGAGTAATATTTATACTGGATTGACCCGCTATGAGAATACTACATAGAATGTTATGCAAAGTGTCATAAGTTATTCTCATGATGATAATGGTGTATACCACCCTTCGACCTGAAACCACTATGGACCCTAGATGTAGAGTCAAGTACTTTATTGCTGATCAAATGTCATCCGTAACTGGATGACTATAAAGACGGTTGATGGGTACTTCACAAAGCATGCTAAGGGACATGAGTGACCTAGATGGAATTTGCTCATCCTGCATAATAGGATAAATGTCTAAGGGCCCAATATTGAACTGGACAAGGGTGACACGGTGTATGCCTTTTGTTCAATATAGACATGAGGGGTAAAAGGGTAATTATACAACACAAATATTATCACAGAAAAGGTTTGGTCAGATCACATGACATTTTCGTGACTTGGGTAACAGTGATGTGTTGCTAGATACCGCTCACTGTTTATTATATTAAATGTGTGATTTAATATAATTGCCAATGTCGCGAAAACCTACAGGGTCACACACATAAGGACAGGTTGATGAGAGATAGAATAAATAAGGAACACCGTAAGGTACGGTGCACTTAAGTGTAATACCGAAAGTGGTAAGGTACCACGTGGATAAGTGATATATGGTACATCATAAGGTATGATGTCCATAAGCTTAATTGGGCTTTTAGCTTATAGCCTTAATTGGGCTTTTAGCTTGTAGCCCACACGAGTGATTCTATAAATAGATCCCTTGTGATGAAGCAATTTCACTTGATGCATTTTCGTTTTTGACTCTCTCTCTCACTCAACGTTTCTGTTCGTGATCAGCTAACACTGTGACCGGAAGCGATCTGTTCGTGTGGACTGAGTAGAGGCGTTGTTCTTCATCAACGCTCGTGATCACAACATCAAAGTTCTGAATCGCCACAAGAGGTAAATATTTCTATCACTGACCATGCTCATTCGTAATGATCGCTAAAGGAAAATTTTATATTCCGCTGCGTTTTTGGATCGCAATTTTCCTTCACATACTACCTTCCATAATGACAAGGCTACCATGCATTGGAGTAACAAAAATATCTACAATAGACTATGTTCCATAATGACAAGGATACCATCCATTGTAGTAACCAAAATATCGATAACAGAATAACTTCTGTAATGTCAAGGCTACCATCATTATAGTAACAAAAATCTCGACAATAGAAAACTTTCCATAATGACAAGGCTACCATCCATTGGAGTAACAAAAATCTCGACAATAGACTACCTTCCATAATGACAAGGCTACCATTCATTGGAGTAACAAAAAATTAACAACAAACTACCTTCAAATAATGACAAGGCTACCATCCATTGGAATAACAAAAATCTCAAAAAGAGACTACCTTCCATAATTACAAGGCTACCATCCATTGGAGTAACAAAAATATGAACAACAAACTACCTTCCATAATGACAAGGCTACCATCCATTGGAGTAACAAAAATCTCAAAAACAAACTACCTTCCATAATTACAAGGCTACCATCTATTAGAGTAACAAAAATCTCGACAATAGACAGCCTTCTATAATTACAAGGCTAGTATCCATTGGAGTAACAAAAATATCTACAACAAACTACCTTCCATAATGACAAGGCTACCATCCATTGGAGTAACCAAAATCTCGACAACAGACAACCTTCCATAATGATAATGCTACCATCCATTGGAGTAACAAAAATCTCTACAACAAACTACCTTCCATAATGACAAGGCTACAATCCATTGAAGTGACAAAAATCTCGACAATGGACTACCTTCCATAATGACAAGGCTACCATCCATTGGAGTAACAAAAATATCGAAAATAGACTACCTTCCATAATGACAAGTCTACCATCCATTGGAATAACAAAAATCTCGACAACAAACTACCTTCCATAATGACAACGATACCATCCATTGGAGTAACAAAAATATCGAAAATAGACTACCTTCCATAATGACAAGTCTACCATCCATTGGAATAACAAAAATCTCGACAATAGACTAGCATCCATAATGATAACGATACCATCCATTGGAGTAACAAAAATATCGACAATAGACTACCTTCCATAATGTCAAGGCTACCATCCATTGGAGTAACAAAAATCTCGACAATAGACTACCTTCCATAATGACAAGGTTAACATTCATTGGAATAACAAAAATCTAGACAACAGACTACCTTCCATAATGACAAGGCTACCATCCATTGGAGTAACAAAAACATCAACAATAGAATACGTTCCATAATGGCAAGGCTACAATCCATTGGAGTAACAAAAATATGAATATACCTTCCATAGTGACAAGGCTACCATCCATTGGAGTAACAAAAATATCGACAACAGACTACCTTCCATAATGACAAGGCTACCATCCATTGGAATAACAAAAATCTCGACAACAAACTACCTTCCATAATGACAAGGCTACCATCCAGTGGAGTAACAAAAATATGAACATACCTTCCAAAGTGACAAGGCTACCATTCATTGGAGTAACAAAAATCTAGACAACAGACTACCTTCCATAATGACAAGGCTGCCATCCATTGGAGTAACAAAAACATCAACAATTGAATACGTTCCATAATGACAAGGCTACAATCCATTGGACTAACAAAAATACGAATATACCTTCCATAGTGACAAGGCTACCATCCATTGGAGTAACAAAAATATCTACAATAGACTACCTTTCATAATGACAAGGCTACCATCCATTGGAATAACAAAAATTTCGACAACAAACTACCTTCCATAATGACAAGGCTACCATCCAGTGGAGTAACAAAAATATGAACATACCTTCCAAAGTGACAAGGCTACCATTCATTGGAGTAATACAAATCTCGAAAACAGACTACCTTCCATAATGACAAGGCTACCATCCATTGGAGTAACAAAAATCTCGACAACAGACAACCTGCCATAATGATAATGCTACCATTCATTGGAGTAACAAAAATATTTACAATAGAGTACCTTCCATAATGACAAGGCTACCATCCATTGGAGTAACAAAAATCTGAACAACAGACTACCTTCCATAGTGACAAGGCTACCATCCATTGAAGTGACAGAAATCACGACGACAGACTACCATCTAGAATGACAAGGCTAGCATCCATTGGAGTAACAAAAATCTTAACAACAGACTACCTTCCATAATGACAAGGCTACCATCCATTGGAGTAACAAAAATCTAGACAACAGACTGTTGGTGTAAGCCCTAGAGGCCAATACTTATGGTACTTGTATCGAATTATTTATTAATAATAAAAGGCATTTCTTTATTATGTTTGCTTTCCAAAATAATAAAATCTCTAGAATGGTTTATTTGTTTAATGAAATGTTAAGTGTGACTTAATCATGAGATCCCATTAAACATAAGACACTATTCTTAAAGTATCCGTAGTCAAGCTTTAATGTGAAGTGGGATAGCATTGAAGCATTAAGATTATTATGAAGATAGATTGATGATTGCATCTCATGGATCATAGATAAAGAGTTATCAAGTCTTGACATAGGTATGAATATTAGGAGTAATATTTATACTGGATTGACCCGCTATGAGAATACTACATAGAATGTTATGCAAAGTGTCATAAGTTATTCTCATGATGATAATGGTGTATACCACCCTTCGACCTGAAACCACTATGGACCCTAGATGTAGAGTCAAGTACTTTATTGCTGATCAAATGTCATCCGTAACTGGATAACTATAAAGACGGTTGATGGGTACTTCACAAAGCATGCTAAGGGACATGAGTGACCTAGATGGAATTTGCTCATCCTGCATAATAGGATAAATGTCTAAGGGCCCAATATTGAACTGGACAAGGGTGACACAGTGTATGCCTTGTGTTCAATATAGACATGAGGGTAAAAGGGTAATTATACAACACAAATATTATCACGGAAAAGGTTTGGTCAGATCACATGACATTTTCGTGACTTGGGTAACAGTGATGTGTTGCTAGATACCGCTCACTGTTTATTATATTAAATGTGTGATTTAATATAATTGCCAATGTCGCGAAAACCTACAGGGTCACACACATAAGGACAGGTTGATGAGAGATAGAATAAATAAGGAACACCGTAAGGTACGGTGCACTTAAGTGTAATACCGAAAGTGGTAAGGTACCACGTGGATAAGTGATATATGGTACATCATAAGGTATGATGTCCATAAGCTTAATTGGGCTTTTAGCTTATAACCTTAATTGGGCTTTTAGCTTGTAGCCCACACGAGTGATTCTATAAATAGATCGCTTGTGATGAAGCAATTTCACTTGATGCATTTTCGTTTTTGACTCTCTCTCTCACTCAACGTTTCTGTTCGTGATCAGCTAGCACTGTGACCGGAAGCGATCTGTTCATGTGGACTGAGTAGAGGCGTTGTTCTTCATCAACGCTCGTGATCACAACATCAAAGTTCTGAATCGCCACAAGAGGTAAATATTTCTATCACTGACCATGCTCATTCGTAATGATCGCTAAAGGAAAATTTTATATTCCGCTGCGTTTTTGGATCGCAATTTTCCTTCACAGACTACCTTCCATAATGACAAGGCTACCATGCATTGGAGTAACAAAAATATCTACAATAGACTATGTTCCATAATGACAAGGATACCATCCATTGTAGTAACCAAAATATCGATAACAGAATAACTTCTGTAATGTCAAGGCTACCATACATTATAGTAACAAAAATCTCGACAATAGATAACTTTCCATAATGACAAGGCTACCATCCATTGGAGTAACAAAAATCTCGACAATAGACTACCTTCCATAATGACAAGGCTACCATTCATTGGAGTAACAAAAAATTAACAACAAACTACCTTCAAATAATGACAAGGCTACCATCCATTGGAGTAACAAAAATCTCAAAAACAGACTACCTTCCATAATTACAAGGCTACCATCCATTGGAGTAACAAAAATATGAACAACAAACTACCTTCCATAATGACAAGGCTACCATCCATTGGAGTAACAAAAATCTCAAAAACAAACTACCTTCCATAATTACAAGGCTACCATCTATTAGAGTAACAAAAATCTCGACAATAGACAGCCTTCTATAATTACAAGGCTAGTATCCATTGGAGTAACACAAATCTCTACAACAAACTACCTTCCATAATGACAAGGCTACCATCCACTGGAGTAACCAAAATCTCGACAACAGACAACCTTCCATAATGATAATGCTACTATCCATTGGAGTAACAAAAATCTCTACAACAAACTACCTTCCATAATGACAAGGCTACAATCCATTGAAGTGACAAAAATCTCGACAATGGACTACCTTCCATAATGACAAGGCTACCATCCATTGGAGTAAAAAAAATTTCGAAAATAGACTACCTTCCATAATGACAAGTCTACCATCCATTGGAATAACAAAAATCTCGACAACAAACTACCTTCCATAATGACAACGATACCATCCATTGGAGTAACAAAAATATCGAAAATAGACTACCTTCCATAATGACAAGTCTACTATCCATTGGAATAACAAAAATCTCGACAATAGACTACCATCCATAATGATAATGATACCATCCATTGGAGTAACAAAAATATCGACAATAGACTACCTTCCATAATGTCAAGGCTACCATCCATTGGAGTAACAAAAATCTCGACAATAGACTACCTTCCATAATGACAAGGTTAACATTCATTGGAATAACAAAAATCTAGACAACAGACTACCTTCCATAATGACAAGGCTACCATCCATTGGAGTAACAAAAACATCAACAATAGAATACGTTCCATAATGACAAGGCTACAATCCATTGGAGTAACAAAAATATGAATATACCTTCCATAGTGACAAGGCTACCATCCATTGGAGTAACAAAAATATCGACAACATACTACCTTCCATAATGACAAGGCTACCATCCATTGGAATAACGAAAATCTCGACAACAAACTACCTTCCATAATGACAAGGCTACCATCCAGTGGAGTAATAAAAATATGAACATACCTTCCAAAGTGACAAGGCTACCATTCATTGGAGTAACAAAAATCTCGAAAACAGACTACCTTCCATAATGACAAGGCTGCCATCCATTGGAGTAACAAAAATCTCGACAACAGACAACCTGCCATAATGAAAATGCTACCATTCATTGGAGTAACAAAAATCTCGACAATAGAGTACCTTCCATAATGACAAGGCAACCATCCATTGGAGTAACAAAAATCTAGACAACAGACTACCTATCATAATGACAAGGCTACGATGCATTGGAGTAATAAAAAAATCTACAATAGACTATGTTCCATAATGACAAGGATACCATCCATTGTAGTAACTAAAATATCGATAACAGAATACCTTCCATGATGTCAAGGCTACCATCCATTATAGTAAGAAAAATCTCGACAATAGACAACCTTCCATAATGACAAGGCTACCATCCATTGGAGTAACAAAAATCTCGACAATAGACAACCTTCCATAATGACAAGGCTACCATCCATTGGAGTAACAAAAATCTCGACAATAGACTACCTTCCATAATGACAAGGCTACCATCCATTGGAGTAACAAAAATCTGAAGAACAGACTACCTTCCATAGTGACAAGGCTACCATCCATTGGAGTGACAGAAAACACAACGACAGACTACCATATAGAATGACAAGGCTAGCATCCATTTGAGTAACAAAAATCTCAACAACAGACTACCTTCCATAATGACAAGGCTACCATCCATTGGAGAAACAAAAATCTAGACAACAAATTACCTATCATAATGACAAGTCTACCATGCATTGGAGTAATAAAAATATCTACAATAGACTATGTTCCATAATGACAAGGATACCATCCATTGTAGTAACAAAAATATCGATAACAGAATACCTTCCATAATGTAAAGGCTACAATCCATTATAGTAACAAAAATCTCGACAATAGACAACCTTCCATAATGACAAGGCTACCATCCATTGGAGTAACAAAAATATCGATAATAGACAACCTTCCATAATGACAAGGCTACCATCCATTGGAGTAACAAAAATCTCGACAATAGACTACCTTCCATAATGACAAGGCTACCATCCATTGGAGTAACAAAAATATGAACAACAAACTACCTTCCATAATGACAAGGCTACCATCCATTGGAGTAACAAAAATCTCAAAAACAAACTACCTTCCATAATTACAAGGCTACCATCTATTAGAGCAACAAAAATCTCGACAATAGACATCCTTCTATAATTACAAGGCTAGTATCCATTGGAGTAACAAAAATCTCTACAACAAACTACCTTCCATAATGACAAGGCTACCATCCATTGGTGTAACCAAAATCTCGACAACAGACAACCTTCCATAATGATAATGCTACCATCCATTGGAGTAACAAAAATCTCGACAATAGACTACCTTCTATAATGACAAGGCTACCATCCATTGGAGTAACAAAATTCTGAACAACAGACTACCTTCCATAGTGACAAGGCTACCATCCATTGGAGTGACAGAAAACACAACGACAGACTACCATCTAGAATGACAAGGCTAGCATCCATTTGAGTAACAAAAATCTTAACAACAGACTACCTTCCATAATGACAAGGCTACCATCCATTGGAGAAACAAAAACCTAGACAACAGATTACCTATCATAATGACAAGGCTACCATGCATTGGAGTAACAAAAATATCTACAATAGACTATGTTCCATAATGACAAGGATACCATCCATTGTAGTAACCAAAATATCGATAACAGAATACCTTCCATAATGTCAAGGCTACCATCCATTATAGTAACAAAAATCTCGACAATAGACAACCTTCCATAATGACAAGGCTACCATCCATTGGAGTAACAAAAATATCGACAATAGACAACCTTCCATAATGACAAGGCTACCATCCATTGGAGTAACAAAAATCTCGACAATAGACTACCTTCCATAATGACAAGGCTACCATCCATTGGAGTAACAAAAATATGAACAACAAACTACCTTCCATAATGACAAGGCTACCATCCATTGGAGTAACAAAAATCTCAAAAACAAACTACCTTCCATAATTACATGGCTACCATCTATTAGAGCAACAAAAATCTTGACAATAGACATCCTTCTATAATTACAAGGCTAGTATCCATTGGAGTAACAAAAATCTCTACAACAAACTACCTTCCATAATAACAAGGCTACCATCCATTGGTGTAACCAAAATCTCGACAACAGACAACCTTCCATAATCATAATGCTACCATCCATTGGAGTAACAAAAATCTCGACAATAGACTACCTTTCATAATGACAAGGCTACCATCCATTGGAGTAACAAAAATCTGAACAACAGACTACCTTCCATAGTGACAAGGCTACCATCCATTGGAGTGACAGAAAACACAACGACAGACTACCATCTAGAATGACAAGGCTAGCATCCATTTAAGTAACAAAAATCTTAACAACAGACTACCTTCCATAATGACAAGGCTACCATCCATTGGAGAAACAAAAACCTAGACAACAGATTACCTATCATAATGACAAGGCTACCATGCATTGGAGTAACAAAAATATCTACAATAGACTATGTTCCATAATGACAAGGATACCATCCATTGTAGTAACCAAAATATCGATAACAGAATACCTTCCATAATGTCAAGGCTACCATCCATTATAGTAACAAAAATCTCGACAATAGACAACCTTCCATAATGACAAGGCTACCATCCATTGGAGTAACAAAAATCTCGACAATAGACTACCTTCCATAATGACAAGGCTACCATCCATTGGAGTAACAATAATATGAACAACAAACTACCTTCCATAATGACAAGGCTGCCATCCATTGGAGTAACAAAAATTTCAAAAACATACTACATTCCATAATTACAAGGCTACCATCTATTAGATTAACAAAAATCTCGACAATAGACAGCCTTCTATAATGACAATGCTATCATCCATTGGAGTAACAAAAATATCGACAATAGAATACCTTCTATCATTACAAGGCTTGCATCCATTGGAGTAACAAAAATCTCTACAACAAACTATCTTCCATAATGACAAGGCTACCATCCATTGAAGTGACAAAAATCTCGACAATGGACTACCTTCCATAATGACAAGGCTACCATCCATTGGAGTAACAAAAATATCAAAAATAGACTACCTTCCATAATGACAAGTCTACCATCCATTGGAATAACAAAAATCTCGACAACAAACTACCTTCCATAATGACAACGATACCATCCATTGGAGTAACAAAAACATCGACAACAGACTATGTTCCATAATGAGAAGGCTACAATCCATTGGAATAACAAAAATCTCAACAATAGACTACCATCCATAATGACAATGATACCATCCATTGGAGTAACAAAAATATCGACAATAGACTACCTTCCATAATGTCAAGGCTACCATCCATTAGAGTAACAAAAATCTCGACAATAGACTACCTTCCATAATGACAAGGTTAACATTCATTGGAATAACAAAAATCTAGACAACAGACTACCTTCCATAATGACAAGGCTACCATCCATTGGAGTAACAAAAACATCAACAATAGAATACATTCCATAATGACAAGGCTACAATCCATTGGAGTAACAAAAATATGAATATACCTTCCATAGTGACAAGGCTACCATCCATTGGAGTAACAAAAATATCGACAACAGACTACCTTCCATAATGACAAGGCTACCATCCATTGGAATAACAAAAATCTCGACAACAAACTACCTTCCATAATGACAAGGCTACCATCCAGTGGAGTAACAAAAATATGAACATACCTTCCAAAGTGACAAGGCTACCATTCATTGGAGTAACAAAAATCTCGAAAACAGACTACCTTCCATAATGACAAGGCTGCCATCCATTGGAGTAACAAAAATCTCGACAACAGACAACCTTTCATAATGATAATGCTACCATTCATCGGAGTAACAAAAATCTCGACAATAGAGTACCTTCCATAATGACAAGGCAACCATCCATTGGAGTAACAAAAATCTAGACAACAGACTACCTATCATAATGACAAGGCTACCATGCATTGGAGTAATAAAAATATCTACAATAGACTATGTTCCATAATGACAAGGATACCATCCATTGTAGTAACCAAAATATCGAATGACAGAATACCTTCCATAATGTCAAGGCTGCCATCCATTATAGTAACAAAAATCTCGACAATAGACAACCTTCCATAATGACAAGGCTACCATCCATTGGAGTAACAAAAATCTCGACAATAGACAACCTTCCATAATGACAAGGCTACCATCCATTGGAGTAACAAAAATCTCGACAATAGACTACTGTCCATAATGACAAGGCTACCATCCATTGGAGTAACAAAAATATGAACAACAAACTACCTTCCATAATGACAAGGCTACCATCCGTTGGAGTAACAAAAATCTCAAAAACAAACTACCTTCCATAATTACAAGGCTACCATCTATTAGAGTAACAAAAATCTCGACAATAGATAGCCTTCTATAATTACAAGGCTAGTATCCATTGGAGTAACAAAAATCTCTACAACAAACTACCTTCCATAATGACAAGGCTACCATCCATTGGAGTAACCAAAATCTCGACAACAGACAACCTTCCATAATGATAATGCTACCATCCATTGGAGTAACAAAAATCTCGACAATAGACTACCTTCCATAATGACAAGGCTACCATCCATTGGAGTAACAAAAATCTGAACAACAGACTACCTTCCATAGTGACAAGGCTACCATCCATTGGAGTGACAGAAAACACAACGACAGACTACCATCTAGAATGACAAGGCTAGCATCCATTTGAGTAACAAAAATCTCAACAACAGACTACCTTCCATAATGACAAGGCTACCATCCATTGGAGAAACAAAAATCTAGACAACAGATTACCTATCATAATGACAAGGCTACCATGCATTGGAGTAATAAAAATATCTACAATAGACTATGTTCTATAATGACAAGGATACCATCCATTGTAGTAACCAAAATATCGATAACAGAATACCTTCCATAATGTCAAGGCTACCATCCATTATAGTAACAAAAATCTCGACAATAGACAACCTTCCATAATGACAAGGCTACCATCCATTGGAGTAACAAAAATCTCGACAATAGACTACCTTCCATAATGACAAGGCTACCATCCATTGGAGTAACAATAATATGAACAACAAACTACCTTCCATAATGACAATGCTGCCATCCATTGGAGTAATAAAAACATCGACAACAGAATACCTTCTATCATTACAAGGCTAGCATCCATTGGAGTAACAAAAATCTCTACAACAAACTATCTTCCATAATGACAAGGCTACCATCCATTGAAGTGACAAAAATCTCGACAATGGACTACCTTCCATAATGACAAGGCTACCATCCATTGGAGTAACAAAAATATCAAAAATAGACTACCTTCCATAATGACAAGTCTACCATCCATTGGAATAACAAAAATCTCGACAACAAACTACCTTCCATAATGACAACGATACCATCCATTGGAGTAATAAAAACATCGACAACAGACTATGTTCCATAATGAGAAGGCTACAATCCATTGGAATAACAAAAATCTCAACAATAGACTACCATCCATAATCACAACAATACCATCCATTGGAGTAACAAAAATATCGACAATAGACTACCTTCCATAATGTCAAGGCTACCATCCATTGGAGTAACAAAAATATCGACAATAGACTACCTTCCATAATCACAAGGTTAACATTCATTGGAATAACAAAAATCTAGACAATAGACTACCTTCTATAATGACAAGGCTACCATCCATTGGAGTAACAAAAACATCAACAATAGAATACGTTCCATAATGACAAGGCTACAATCCATTGGAGTAACAAAAATACGAATATACCTTCCATAGTGACAAGGATACCATGCATTGGAGTAACAAAAATATCTACAATAGACTATGTTCCATAATGACAAGGATACCATCCATTGTAGTAACCAAAATACTGATAACAGAATAACTTTGTAATGTCAAGGCTACCATACATTATAGTAACAAAAATCTCGACAATAGACAACCTTCAATAATGACAAGGCTACCATCCATTGAAGTAACAAAAATCTCGACAATAGACTATCTTCCATAATGACAAGGCTACCATTCATTGGAGTAACAAAAATATGAACAACAAACTACCTTCCATAATGACAAGGCTACAATCCATTGGAGTAACAAAAATCTCAAAAACAGACTACCTTCCATAATTACAAGGCTACCATCTATTAGAGTAACAAAAATATCGACAATAGACAACCTTCTATAATGACAATGCTAGCATCCATTGGAGTAACAAAAATCTCTACAACAAAGTACCTTCCTTAATGACAAGGCTACCATCCATTGAAGTGACAAAAATCTCGACAACGGACTACCTTCCATAATGACAAGGCTACCATCCATTGGAGTATCAAAAATATCGAAAATAGACTACCTTCCATAATGACAAGTCTACCATCCATTGGAATAACAAAAACATCGACAACAGACTACGTTCCATAATGAGAAGGCTACAATCCATTGGAATAACAAAAATCTCGAAAATAGACTACCTTCTATAATTACATGGCTACCATCTATTAGAGTAACAAAAATATCGACAATAGACAACCTTCCATAATGAGAATGCTATCATCCGTTGGAGTAACACAAATATCGACAATAGACTACGTGCTATAATTACAAGGCTACCATCCATTGGAGTAACAAAAATATGAACAATAGACTACCTTCCATAGTGACAAGGCTACCATCCATTGGAGTGATAGAAATCACAACGACATACTACCTTCCATAATGACAAGGATAACATTCATTGGAATAACAAAAATCTAGACAATAGACTACCTTCCATAATGACAAGGCTACCATCCATTGGGGTAACAAAAACATCGACAACAGAACACGTTCCATAATGACAAGGCTACAATCCATTGGAGTAACAAAAATATGAATATACCTTCCATAGTGACAAGGCTACCATCCATTGGAGTAACAAAAATCTCGAAAATAGACTACCTTCCATAATTAAAAGGCTACCATCCATTGGAGTCACAGAAATCACAACGACAGACTACCTTCTAGAATGACAAGGCTATCATCCATTGGAGTAACAAAAATCTCAAAAACAAACTACCTTCCATAATTACAAGGCTACCATCTATTAGAGTAAGAAAAATCTCGGCAATAGACAGCCTTCTATAATGACAATTCTATCATCCATTGGAGTAACAAAAATATCGACAATAGACTACCTTCTATAATTACAAGGCTAGCATCCATTGGAGTAACAAAAATCTCTACAACAAACTACCTTCCATAATGATAAGGCTACCATCCATTGAAGTGACAAAAATCTCGACAACGGACTACCTTCCATAATGACAAGGCTACCATCCATTGGAGTAACAAAAATATCGAAAATAGACTACCTTCCATAATGACAAGGCTACCATCCATTGGAATAACAAAAATCTCGACAACAAACTACCTTCCATAATGACAACGATACCATCCATTGGAGTAACAAAAACATCGACATCAGACTACGTTCCATAATGAGAAGGCTACAATCCATTGGAATAACAAAAATATCTACAAATGACTACCATCCATAATGACAACGATACCATCCATTGGAGTAACAAAAATCTCAACAATAGACTACCTTCCATAATGTCAAGGCTACCATCCATTGGAGTAACACAAATCTCGAAAACAGACTACCTTCCATAATTACAAGGCTACCATCTATTAGAGTAACAAAAATATGAACAACAGACTACCTTCCATAGAGACAAGGCTACCATCCATTGGAGTGATAGAAATCACAACGACATACTACCTTCCATAATGATAAGGCTAGCATCCATTGGAGTAACAAAAATCTCGACAATAGACTACCTTCCATAATGACAAGGATAACATTCATTGGAATAACAAAAATCTAGACAACAGACTACCTTCCATAATGACAAGGCTACCATCCATTGGAGTAACAAAAACTTCGACAACAGAATACGTTCCATAATGACAAGGCTAAAATCCATTGGAGTAACAAAAATATGAAAATACCTTCCATATTGACAAGGCTACCATCCGTTGGAGTAACAAAAATCTCGACAACAGACTACCTTCCATAATGACAAGGCTACCATCCATTTGAATAACAAAAATCTCGACAACAAATTACCTTCCATAATGACAAGGCTACTATCCATTGGAGTAACAAAAATATGAACATACCTTCCATAGTGACAAGGCTACCATCCATTGGAGTAACAAAAATCTCGAAAACAGACTACCTTCCATAATTACAAGGCTACCATCCATTAGAGTGACAGAAATCACAACGACAGACTACCTTCCAGAATGACAAGGCTAGCATCCATTAGAGTAACAAAAATCTCGACAACAGACTACCTTCCATAATGACAAGGCTACCATCCATTGGAGAATCAAAAATCTAGACAACAGACTACCTTCCATAATGACAAGGCTACCATGCATTGGAGTAACAAAAATATCTACAATAGACTATGTTCCATAATGACAAGGCTACCATCCATTGTACTAACCAAAATATCGATAATAGAATACCTTCCATAATGTCAAGGCTACCATCCATTATAGTAACAAAAATCTCGACAATAGACAACCTTCCATAATGACAAGGCTACCATCCATTGTAGTAACAAAAATCTCGACAATAGACTACCTTCCATAATGACAAGGCTACCAACCAGTGGAGTAACAAAAATCTCAAAAACATACTACCTTCCATAATTACAAGGCTACCATCTATTAGAGTAACAAAAATCTCGACAATAGACAGCCTTCTATAATGACAATGCTATCATCGAATGGAGTAACAAAAACATCGACAACAGACTACCTTCTATAATTACAAGGCTAGCATCCATTGGAGTAACAAAAATCTCTACAACAAACTACCATCCATAATGACAAGGCTACCATCCATTGAAGTGACAAAAATCTCGACAACGGACTACCTTCCATAATGACAAGGCTACCATCCATTGGAGTAACAAAAATATCGAAAATAGACTACCTTCCATAATGACAAGGCTACCATCCATTGGAATAACAAAAATCTAGATAACAAACTACCTTCCATAATGATATCGATACCATCCATTGGAGTAACAAAAACATCGTCAACAGACTACGTTCCATAATGAGAAGGCTACAATCCATTGGAATAACAAAAATCTCAACAATAGACTACCATCCATAATGAAAATGATACCATCCATTGGAGTAACAAAAATCTCGACAATAGACTATCTTCCATAATGTCAAGGCTACCATCCATTGGAGTAACAAAAATCTCGAAAACAGACTACCTTCCATAATTTCAAGGCTACCATCTATTAGAGTAAGAAAAATCTCGACAATAGACAACCTTCCATAATGCGAATGCTATCATCCATTGGGGTAACAAAAATATCGACAATAGACTACCTTCTATAATTACAAGGCTACCATCCATTGGGGTAACAAAAATATGAACAATAGACTACCTTCCATAGTGACAAGGCTACCATCCATTGGAGTGATAGAAATCTCAACGACATACTACCTTCCATAATGACAAGGCTATCATCCATTGGAGTAACAAAAATCTCGACAATAAACTACCTTCCATAATGACAAGGATAACATTCATTGGAATAACAAAAATCTAAACAACAGACTACCTTCCATAATGACAAGGCTACCATCCATTGGAGTAACAAAAACTTCGACAACAGAATACGTTCCATAATGACAAAGCTAAAATCCATTGGAGTAACAAAAATATGGACATACCTTCCATATTGACAAGGCTACCATCCATTGGAGTAACAAAAATATCGACAACAGACTACCTTCCATAATGACAAGGCTACTATACATTGGAGTAACAAAAATATGAACATACCTTCCATAGTGACAAGGCTACCATCCATTGGAGTAACAAAAATCTCGAAAACAGACCACCTTCCATAATTACAAGGCTACCATCCATTAGAGTGACAGAAATCACAACGACAGACTACCTTCTAGAATGACATGGCTAGCATCCATTAGAGTAACAAAAATCTAGACAATAGACTACCTTCCATAATGACAAGGCTACCATCCATTGGAGTAACAAAAATATGAACAACAAACTATATTCCATAATGAAAAGGCTACCAACCAGTGGATTAACAAAAATCTCAAAAACAGACTACCTTCCATAATTACAAGGCTACCATCTATTAGAGTAACAAAAATCTCGACTATAGACAGCCTTCTATAATGACAATGCTATCATTCAATGGAGTAACAAAAACATCGACAATAGACTACCTTCTATAATTACAAGGCTAGCATCCATTGGAGTAACAAAAATTTTTACAACAAACTACCTTCCATAATGACAAGGCTACCATCCATTGAAGTGACAAAAATCTCGACAATGGACTAGCTTCCATAATGACAAGGCTACCATCCATTGGAGTAACAAAAATATCGAAAATAGACTACTCTCCATAATAACAAGGCTACCATCCATTGGAATAACAAAAATCTCGACAATAAACTACCTTCCATAATGACAACGATACCATCCATTGGAGTAACAAAAACATCGTCAACATGCTACATTCCATAATAAGAAGGCTACAATCCATTGGAATAACAAAAATCTCAACAATAGACTACCATCCATAATGAAAATGATACCATCCATTGGAGTAACAAAAATCTAGACAATAGACTACCTTCCATAATTTCAAGGCTACCATCTATTAGAGTAAGAAAAATCTCGACAATAGACAACCTTCTATAATGACAATGCTATCATCCAATGGAGTAACAAAAACATCGACAATAGACTACCTTCTATAATTACAAGGCTAGCATACATTGGAGTAAGAAAAATATTTACAACAAACTACCTTCCATAATGACAACGCTACCATCCATTGAAGTGACAAAAATCTCGACAATGGACTACCTTCCATAATGACAAGGCTACCATCCATTGGAGTAACAAAAATATCGAAAATAGACTACCTTCCATAATGACAAGACTACCATCCATTGGAATAACAAAAATCACGACAACAAACTACCTTCCATAATGACAACGATACAATCCATTGGAGTAACAAAAAAATCGACAACAGACGACGTTCCATAATGAGAAGGCTACGTTCAATTGGAATAACGAAAATCTCAACAATAGACTACCATCCATAATGACAATGATACCATCCATTGGAGTAACAAAAATCTCAACAATAGACTACCTTCAATAATGTCAAGGTTACCATCCATTGGAGTAACAAAAATTTTGAAAACAGACTACCTTCAATAATTATAAGGCTACCATCTATTGGAGTAACAAATATATCGACAATAGACTACCTTCTATAATTACAAGGCTACCATCCATTGGAGTAACAAAAATATGAACAACAGACTACCTTCTATAGATACAAGGCTACCATCCATTAGAGTGATAGAAATCACAACGACATACTACCTTCCATAATGACAAGGCTACCATCCATTGGAGTAACAAAAATATCGAAAATAGACTACCTTCCATAATGACAAGGATAACATTCATTGGAATAACTAAAATCTAGACAACAGACTACCTTCCATAATGACAAGGCTACCATCCATTGGAGTAACAAAAACATCGACAACAGAATACCTTCCATAATGACAAGGCTACAATCCATTGGAGTAATAAAAATATGAACGTACCTTCCATATTGACAAGGATACCATCCATTGGAGTAACAAAAATATCGACAACAGACAACCTTCCATAATGACAAGGCTACCATCCATTCGAATAACAAAAATCTCGACAACAAATTACCTTCCATAATGACAAGGTTACTATCCATTGGAGTAACAAAAATATGGACATACCTTCCATAGTGACAAGGCTACCATCCATTGGAGTAACAAAAATCCTGAAATAGACTACCTTCCATAATTACAAGGCTACCATCCATTAGAGTAACAAAAATCTCGGCAACAGACTACCTTCCATAATGACAAGGCTACCATCCATTGGAGTATCAAAAATCTAGACAACAGACTACCTTCCATAATGACAAGGCTACCATGCATTAGAGTAACAAAAATATCTACAATAGACTATGTTCCATAATGACAAGGCTACATCCATTGTAGTAACCAAAATATCGATAACAGAATACCTTCCATAATGTCAAGGCTACCATCCATTATAGTAAAAAAAATCTCGACAATAGACAACCTTCCATAATGACATGGCTACCATCCATTGGTGTAACAAAAATCTCGACAATAGACTACCTTCCATAATGACAGAGCTACCATCCATTGGAGTAACAAAAATCTCAATAATAGGCTACCCTCCATTGGAGTAACAAAAATCTCGAAAACAGACTACCTTCCATAATTACAAGGCTACCATCTATTAGAGTAACAAAAATCTCGACAATAGACAACCTTCCATAATAAGAATGCTATCATCCATTAGGGAAACAAAAATATCGACAATAGACTACCTTCTATAATTACAAGGCTACCATCCATTGGAGTAACAAAAATATCAACAACAGACTACCTTCCATAGTGACAAGGCTACCATCCATTGGAGTGATAAAAATCACAACGACATACTACCTTCCATAATGACAAGGCTAGCATCCATTGTAGTAACAAAAATCTTGACAATAGACTACCTTCCATAATGACAAGGATAACATTCATTGGAATAACAAAAATCTAGACAACAGAATACCTTCCATAATGACAAGGCTACCATCCATTGGAGTAACAAAAATATCGACAACAGACTACCTTCCATAAAGAAAAGGCTACCATCCATTCGAATAACAAAAACCTCGACAACAAATTACTTTCCATAATGACAAGGCTACTATCCATTGGAGTAACAAAAATACGAACATACAATCCATAGTAACAAGGCTACCATCCATTGGAGTAACAAAAATATCAAAAACAAACTACCTTCCATAATTACAAGGCTACCATCCATTAGAGTGATAGAAATCACAACGACAGACTACCTTCTAGAATGACAAGGCTAACATCCATTAGAGTACCAAAAATCTAGACAACAGACTACCTTCCATAATGACAGGGCTACCATGCATTGGAGTAACAAAAATATCTACAATAGACTATGTTCCATAATGACAAGGCTACCATCCATTGTAGTAACCAAAATATCGATAACAGAATACCTTCCATAATGTCAAGGCTACAATCCATTATAGTAACAAAAATCTCGACAATAGACAACCTTCCATAATGACAAGGCTACCATCCATTGGAGTAACAAAAATCTCGACAATAGACTACCTTCCATAATGACAAGGCTACTATCCATCGGAGTAACAAAAATATGAACCACAAAGTGCCTTCCATAATGACAAGGCTACCATCCATTGGAGTAACAAAAATCTCAAAAACAAACTACCTTCCATAATTACAAGGCTACCATCTATTAGAGTAACAAAAATCTCGACAATAGACAACCTTCTATAATGACAATGCTATCATCCATTGGAGTAACAAAAATATTGACAATAGACTACCTTCTATAATTACAAGGATAGCATCCATTGGAGTAACAAAAATCTCTACAACAAACTACCTTCCATAATGACAAGGCTACCATCCATTGAAGTGACAAAAATCTCGACAACGGACTACCTTCCATAATGACAAGGCTACCATCCATTGGAGTAACAAAAATATCGAAAATAGACTACCTTCCATAATGACATGGCTACCATACATTGGAATAACAAAAATCTCGAAAACAAACTACCTTCCATAATGACAACGATACAATCCATTGGAGTAACAAAAATCTCAACAATAGACTACCATCCAAAATGACAATGATACCATCCATTGGAATAACAAAAATCTCAACAATAGACTACCTTCAATAATGTCAAGGCTACCATCCATTGGAGTAACAAAAATCTAGAAAACAGACTACCTTCCATAATTACAAGGCTACCATCTATTAGAGTAACAAAAATCTCGACAATAGACAACCTTCCATAATGAGAATGCTATCATCCATTGGAGTAACAAAAATATTGACAATAGACTACCTTCTATAATTACAAGGCTACCATCCATTGGAGTAACAAAAATATGAACAACATACTACCTTCCATAGAGACAAGGCTACCATCCATTGGAGTTATAGAAATCACAACGACATACTACCTTCCATAATGACAAGGCTAGAATCCATTGGAGTAACAAAAATCTCGACAATAGACTACCTTCCATAATGACAAGGATAACATTCATTGGAATAACAAAAATCTAGACAACAGACAACCTTCCATAATGACAAGGCTACCATCCATTGGAGTAACAAAAACATCGACAACATAATACGTTCCATAATGACAAGGCTACAATCCATTGGAGTATAAAAATATGAACATACCTTCCATATTGACAAGGCTACCATCCATTGGAGTAACAAAAATATCGACAACAGACTACCTTCCATAATGACAAGGCTACCATCCATTCGTATAACAAAAATCTCGACAACAAATTACCTTCCATAATGACAAGGCTACTATCCATTGGAGTAACAAAAATATGAACATACCTTCCATAGTGACAAGGCTACCATCCATTGGAGTAACAAAAATCTCGAAAACAGACTACCTTCCATAATTACAAGGCTACCATCCATTAGAGTGACCGAAATCACAACGACAGACTACCTTCTAGACTGACAAGGCTAGCATCCATTAGAGTAAAAAAAATCTCGACAACAGATTACCTTCCATAATGACAACACTACCATCCATTGGAGTATCAAAAATCTAGACAACAGACTACCTTCCATAATGACAAGGCTACCATGCATTGGAGTAACAAAAATATCTACAATAGACTATGTTCCATAATTACAAGGCTACCATCCATTGTAGTAACCAAAATATCGATAACAGAATATCTTCCATAATGTCAAGGCTACCATCCATTATAGTAACAAAAATATTGAAAATAGACAACATTCCATGATGACCAGGCTACCATCCATTGGAGTAACAAAAATATGAACAAAAAACTACCTTCCATAATGACAAGGCTACCATCCATTGGAGTAACAAAAATCTCAAAAACAGACTACCTTCCATAATTACAAGGCTACCATCTATTAGAGTAACAAAAATCTCGACAATAGACAACCTTCTATAAAGACAATGCTATCATCCATTGTAGTATCAAAAACATCGACAATAGACTACCTTCTATAATTACAAGGCTAGAATCCATTGGAGTAACAAAAATCTCTACAACAAACTACCTTCCATAATTACAAGGCTACCATCCAATGAAGTGAAAAAAATCTCGACAACAGACTACCTTTCATAATGACAAGGATACCATCCATTGGAGTAACAAAAAGATCTTTAACAGACTACGTTCCATAATGAGAAGGCTACAATCCATTGGAATAACAAAAATCTCAACAATAGACTACCATCCATAATGACAATGATACCATCCATTGGAGTAACAAAAATCTCGACAATAGACTACCTTCCATAATGTCAAGGCTACCATCCATTGGAGTAACAAAAATCTCAAAAACATACTACCTTCCATAATTTCAAGGCTACCATCTATTAGAGTAATAAAAATCTCGACAATAGACAACCTTCAATAATGTGAATGCTATCATCCATTGGATTAACAAAAATATCGAAAATAGATTACCTTCCATAATGACAAGGCTACCATCCATTGGAATAACAAAAATCTCGACAACAAACTACCTTCCATAACGACAACGATACCATCCATTAGAGTAACAAAAACATCGTCAATAGACTACGTTCCATAATGAGAAGGCTACAATCCATTGGAATAACATAAATCTCAACAATAGACTACCATCCATAATGACAACGATACCATCCATTGGAGTAACAAAAATATCGACAATAGACTACCTTCCATAATGTCAATGCTACCATCCATTGGAGTAACAAATATCTCGAAAACACACTACCTTCAATAATTTCAAGGCTACCATCTATTAGAGTAACAAAAATCTCGACAATAGACAACCTTCCATAATGCGAATGCTATCATCAATTGGAGTAACAAAAATATCGACAATAGACTACCTTCTATAATTACAAGGCTACCATCCATTTGAGTAACAAAAATATGAACAACAGACTGCCTTCCATAGTGACAAGGTTACCATCCATTGGAGTGATAGAAATCTCAACGACATACTACCTTCCATAATGACAAGGCTAGCATCCATTGGAGTAACAAAAATCTCGACAATAGACTACCTTCCATAATGACAAGGATAACATTCATTGGAATAACAAAAATCTAGACAACAGACTACCTTCCAAAATGACAAGGCTACCATCCATTGGAGTAACAAAAACATCGACAACAGAATACGTTCCATAATGACAAGGCTACAATCCATTGGAGTAATAAAAATATGAACATACCTTCCATATTGACAAGGCTACCATCCATTGGAGTAACAAAAATATCGACAACAGACTACCTTCCATAATGACAAGGCTACCATCCAATGGAATATCGAAAATCTCGACAACAAACAACCTTCCATAATGACAAGGTTACTATCCATTGTAGTAACAAAAATATGAACATACCTTCCATAGTGACAAGGCTACCATCCATTGGAGTAACAAAAATCTCGAAAACAGACTACCTTCCATAATTACAAGGCTACCATCCATTGGAGTAACAAAACTATGAACATACCTTCCATAGTGAGAAGGCTACCATCCATTGTAGTAACAAAAATCTCGAAAACAGACTACCTTCCATAATGACAAGGCTACCATCCATTGGAGTAACAAAAATCTCGACAACAAACAACCTTCCATAATGATAATGATACCATCCATTGGAGTAACAAAAATCTCGACAATAGACTACCTTCCATAATGACAAGGCTACCATCCATTGGAGTAACAAAAATCTGAACAACAGACTACCTTCCATATTGACAAGGCTACCATCCATTGGAGTGACAGAAATCTCAATGACAGACTACCTTCCATAATGACAAGGCTACCATCCATTGGAGTAACAAAAATCTAGACAACAGACTACCTTCCATAATGACAAGGCTACCATGCATTGGAGTAACAAAAATATCTACAATAGACTATGTTCCATAATGACAAGGTTACCATCCATTGTAGTAACCAAAATATTGATAACAGAATAACTTCCATAATGTCAAGGCTACCATCCATTATAGTAACAAAAATCTCGACAATAGACAACCTTCCATAATGACAAGGCTACCATTCATTGGAGTAACAAAAATCTCGACAATAGACTACCTTCCATAATGACAAGGCTACCATCCCTTGGAGTAACTAAAATATGAACCACAAACTACCTTCCATAATGACAAGGTTACCATCCATTGGAGTAACAAAAATCTTGAAAATAGACTACCTTCCATAATTACAAGGCTACCATCTATTAGAGTAACAAAAATCTCGACAATAGATAGCCTTCCATAATGACAATGCTATCATCCATTAGAGTAACAAAAATATCGACAATAGACTACCTTCTATAATTACAAAGCTAGCATACATATGAGTTACAAAAATCTCTACAACAAACTACCTTCCATAATGACAAGGCTACCATCCATTGAAGTGACAAAAATTTCGACAACGGACTACCTTCCATAATGACTAGGCTACCATCCATTGGAGTAAAAAAAATATCGAAAATAGACAACCTTCCATAATGACAAGGCTACCATCCATTGGAATAACAAAAATCTCGACAACAAACTACCTTCCATAATGACAACGATACCATCCATTGGAGTAACAAAAACATCGACAACAGACTACTTTCCATAATGAGAAGGCTACAATCCATTGGAATAACAAAAAACTCAACAATAGACTACCATACATAATGACAACGATATCATCCATTGGAGTAACAAAAATCTCGACAATAGACTAACTTCCATAATGTCAAGGCTACCATCCATTGGAGTATCAAAAATCTCGAAAACAGACTACCTTCCATAATTACAAGGATACCATCTATTAGAGTAACAAAAATCTCGACAATAGATAACCTTCCATAATGAAAATGCTATCATCCATTGGAGTAACAAAAATATCGACAATAGACTACCTTCTATAATTACAAGGCTACCATCCATTGGAGTAACAAAAATATGAACAACAGACTACCTTCCATAGGGACAAGGCTACCATCCATTGGAGTGATAGAAATCACAACGACATACTACCTTCCATAATGACAAGGCTAGCATCCATTGGAGTGACAAAAATCTCGACAACAGACTACCTTTCATAATGACAAGGATAACATTCATTGGAATAACAAAAATCTAGACAACAGACTACCTTCCATAATGACAAGGCTACCATCCATTGGAGTAATAAAAACATCGACACCATAATACGTTCCATAATGACAAGGCTACAATCCATTGGAATAACAAACATCTCGACAACAAACTACCATCCATAATGACAACGATACCTTCCATTGGAGTAACACAAAACTCAACAACTTACTACCTTCCATAATGACAAGGCTACCATCTATTGGAGTAACAAAAATCTTGACAACAGACAACCTTCCATAATGATAATGCTACCATCCATTTGAGTAACAAAAATCTCGACAATAGACTACCTTCCATAATGACAAGGCTACCATCCATTGGAGTAACAAAAATCTCAACAACAGACAACCTTCCATAATTATAATGCTACCATCCATTTGAGTAACAAAAATCTCGACAATAGACTACCTTCCATAATGACAAGGCTACCATCCATTGGAGTAACAAAAATATGAACAAGAGACTACCTTCCATAATGACAAGACTACCATCCATTGGAGTGACAAAATCACAAGGACATACTACCTTCCATAATGACAAGGCTACCATCCATTCGAGTAACAAAAATCTTGAATACAGACTACCTTCGATAATGTCAAACTACCATCCATTAGAGTAACAAAAATCTCGACAACAGACAACCTTCCATAATGACTTGGCTACCATCCATTGGAGTAACAAAAATCTCGACAATAGAATACCTTCCATAATGACAAGGCTATCATCCATTGGAGTAACAAAAAAATGAACAACAGACTAGCTTCCATAATGACAAGGCTACCATCCATTGAAGTGACATAAATCTCGACAGCGGACTACCTTCCATAATGAAAAGACTACAATCCATTGGAGTAACAAAAATATCGAAAATAGACTACCTTCCATAATGACAAGGCTACCATACATTGGAATAAAAAAAATCTTGACAACAAACTACCTTCCATAATGACAATGATACCATCCATTGGAGTAACAAAAACATCGACAACAGACTACGTTCCATAATGAGAAGGCTACAATCCATTGGAATAACAAAAATATCAACAATAGACTACCATCCATAATGATAAGGATAACATTCATTGGAATATCAAAAATCTAGACAACAGACTACCTTCCATAATGACAAGGCTACCATCCATTGGAGTAACAAAAACATCGACAACAGAATACGTTCCATAATGACAAGGCTACAATCCATTGGAGTAACAAAATTATGAACATACCTTCCATATTGACAAGGCTACCATCCATTGGAGTAACAAAACTATCGACAACAGACTACCTTCCATAATGACAAGGCTACCATCCATTCGAATAACAAAAATCTCGACAACAAACTACCTTTCATAATGACAAGGCTACTATCCATTGGAGTAAAAAAAATATGAACATACCTTCCATAGTTACAAGGCTACCATCCATTGGAGTAACAAAAATCTCGAAAATAGACTACCTTCCATAATTACAAGGTTACAATCCATTGGAGTGACAGAAATCACAACGACAAACTAGCTTCTAGAATGACAAGGCTAGCATCCATTAGAGTAACAAAAAGCTCGACAATAGACTACCTTCTATAATGACAAGGCTACCATCCATAAGAGTATCAAAAATCTAGACAACAGACTACCTTCCATAATGTCAAGGCTACCATCCATTATAGTAATAAAAATCTCGACAATAGACAACCTTCCATAATGACAAGGCTACCATCCATTGGAGTAACAAAAATCTCGACAATAGACTACCTTCCATAATGACAAGGCTACCATCCATTGGAGTAACAAAAATATGAACAACAAACTACCTTCCATAATGACAAGGCTACCATCCATTAGAGTAACAAAAATCTCAAAAATAGACTACCTTCCATAATTACAAGGCTACCATCTATTAGAGTAACAAAATTCTCGACAATAGACAACCTTCTATAATGACAATGCTATCATCCATTAGAGTAACAAAAACATCGACAATAGACTACCTTCTATAATTACAAGGCTAGAATCCATTGGAGTAACAAAAATCTCTACAGCAAACTACCTTCCATAATGACAAGGCTACCATCCATTGAAGTGACAAAAATCTCGACAACGGACTACCTTCCATAATGACAAGGATACCATCCATTGGAGTAACAAAAAGATCGTCAACAGACTACGTTCCATAATGAGAAGGCTACAATCCATTGGAATAACAAAAATCTCAACAATAGACTACCATCCATAATGACAATGATATCATCCATTGGAGTAACAAAAATATCGACAATAGACTACCTTCCATAATGTCAAGGCTACCATCCATTGGAGTAACAAAAATCTCGAAAACAGACTACCTTCCATAATTTCAAGGCTACCATCTACTAGAGTAACAAAAATCTCGACAATAGACAACCTTCCATAATGTGAATGCTATCATCTATTGGATTAACAAAAATATCGAAAATAGACTACCTTCCATAATGACAAGGCTACCATCCATTGGAATAACAAAAATCTCGATAACAAACTACCTTCCATAATGACAATGATACCATCCATTGGAGTAACAAAAACATCGTCAACAGACTACGTTCCATAATGAGAAGGCTACAATCCATTGGAATAACAAAAATCTCAACAATAGACTACCATCCATAATGACAATGATACCATCCATTGAAGTAACAAAAATCTCGACAATAGACTACCTTCCATAATGTCAATGCTACCATCCATTGGAGTAACAAAAACATCGAAAACACACTACCTTCAATAATTTCGAGGCTACCATCTATTAGAGTAACAAAAATCTCGACAATAAACAACCTTCCATAATGCGAATGCTATCATCCATTGGAGTAACAAAAATATCGACAACAGACTGCCTTCTATAATTACAAGGCTACCATCCATTTGAGTAACAAAAATATGAACAACAGACTGCCTTCCATAGTGACAAGGCTACCATCCATTGGAGTGATATAAATCTCAACGACATACTACCTTCCATAATGACAAGGCTAGCATCCATTGGAGTAACAAAAATCTCGACAATAGACTACCTTCCATAATGACAAGGATAACATTCATTGGAATAACAAAAATCTAGACAACAGACTACCTTCCATAATGACAAGGCTACAATCCATTGGAGTAACAAAAACATCGACAACAGAATACGTTCCATAATGACAAGGCTACAATCCATTGGAGTAACAAAAATACGAACATACCTTCCATATTGACAAGGCTACCATCCATTGGAGTAACAAAAATATCGACAACAGACTACCTTCCATAATGACAAGGCTACCATCCAATGGAATATCAAAAATCTCGACAACAATCTACCTTCCATAATGACAAGGCTACTATCCATTAGAGTAACAAAAATATGAACATACCTTCCATAGTGAAAAGGCTACCATCCATTGGAGTAACAAAAATATCGAAAACAGACTAACTTCCATAATTACACGGCTACCATCCATTGGAGTGACAGAAATCACAACGACAGACTACCTTCTAGAATGACAAGGTTAGCATCCATTAGAGTAACAAAAATCTAGACAACAGACTACCTTCCATAATGACAAAGCTACCATGCATTGGAGTAACAAAAATATCTACAATAGACTATGTTCCATAATGACAAGGCTACCATCCATTGTAGTAACCAAAATATCGATAACAGAATACCTTCCATAATGTCAAGGCTACAATCCATTATAGTAACAAAAATATCGACAATAGACAACCTTTCATAATGACAAGGCTACCATCCATTGGAGTAACAAAAATCTCGACAATAGACTACCTTCCATAATGACAAGGCTACCATCCATTGGAGTAACAAAAATATGAACAACAAAGTACCTTCGATAATGACAAGGCTACCATCCATTGGAGTAACAAAAATCTCAACAACGGACTACCTTCCATAATTACAAGGCTACCATCTATTAGAGTAACAAAAATCTCGACAATAGACAACCTTCTCAAATTACAAGGCTAGCATCCATTGGAGTATCAAAAATCTCTACAACAAACTACCTTCCATAATGACAAGGCTACCATCCATTGAAGTGACAAAAATCTCGACAACGGACTACCTTCCATAATGACAAGGCTACCATCCATTGGAATAACAAAAATCTCGACAACAAACTACCTTCCATAATGACAACGATACCATCCATTGGAGTAACATAAACATCCACAATAGACTACGTTCCATAATGAGAAGGCTACAATCCATTGGAATAACAAAAATCTCAACAATAGACTACCATCCATAATGACAACGATACCATCCATTGGAGTAACAAAAATCTCGACAATAGACTACCTTCCATAATGTCAAGGCTACCATCCATTGGAGTAACAAAAATCTCGTAAACAGACTACCTTCCATAATTACAAGGCTACCGTCTATTAGAGTAACAAAAATCTCGACAATAGACAACCTTCCATAATGAGAATGCTATCATCCATTGGAGTAACAAAAATTTCGACAATAGACTACCTTCTATAATTACAAGGCTACCATCCATTGGAGTAATAAAAATATGAACAACAGACTACCTTCCATAGTGACAAGGCTACCATCCATTGGAGTGATAGAAATCACAGCGACATACTACCTTCCATAATGACAAGGCTACCATCCATTGGAGTAACAAAAATCTCGACAATAGACTACCTTCTATAATGACAAGGATAACATTCATTGGAATAAAAAAAATCTCGACAATAGACTACCTTCCATAATGACAAGGCTACCATCCCTTGGAGTAACTAAAATATGAACCACAAACTACCTTCCATAATGACAAGGCTACCATCCATTGGAGTAACAAAAATCTTGAAAACAGACTACCTTCCATAATTACAAGGCTACCATCTATTAGAGTAACAAAAATCTCGACAATAGACAGCCTTCCATAATGACAATGCTATCATCCATTAGAGTAACAAAAATATCGACAATAGACTACCTTCTATGATTACAAGGCTAGCATCCATTGGAGTTTCAAAAATCTCTACAACAAACTACCTCCCATAATGACAAGGCTACCATCCATTGAAGTGACAAAAATCTCGACAACGGACTACCTTCCATAATGACAAGGCTACCATCCATTGGAGTAACAAAAATATCGAAAATAGACAACCTTCCATAATGACAAGGCTACCATCCATTGGAATAACAAAAATCTCGACAACAAACTACCTTCCATAATGACAACGATACCATCCATTGGAGTAACAAAAACATCGACAACAGACTACTTTCCATAATGAGAAGGCTACAATCCATTGGAATAACGAAAATCTCAAAAATAGACTACCATACATAATGACAACGATACCATCCATTGGAGTAACAAAAATCTCGACAATAGACTACCTTCCATAATTACAAGGCTACCATCCATTGGAGTATCAAAAATCTCGAAAATAGACTACCTTCCATAATTAAAAGGCTACCATCCATTGGAGTATCAAAAATCTCGAAAACAGACTACCTTCAATAATTACAAGGCTACCATCTATTAGAGTAACAAAAATCTCGACAATAGACTACCTTCTATAATTACAAGGCTACCATCCATTGGAGTAACAAAAATATGAACAACAGACTACCTTCCATAGTGACAAGGCTACCATCCATTGGAGTGATAGAAATTGCAACGACATACTACCTTCCATAATGACAAGGCTAGCATCCATTGGAGTGACAAAAATCTCGACAACAGACTACCTTTCATAATGACAAGGATAACATTCATTGGAATAACAAAAATCTAGACAACAGACTACCTTCCATAATGACAAGGCTACCATCCATTGGAGTAACAAAAACATCGACAACAGAATACGTTCCATAATGACAAGGCTACAATCCATTGGAATAACAAAAATCTCGACAACAGACTACCATCCATAATGACAACGATACCTTCCATTGGAGTAACACAAAACTCAACAACTTACTACCTTCCATAATGACAAGGCTACCATCTATTGGAGTAACAAAAATCTTGACAACAAACAACCTTCCATAATGATAATGCTACCATCCATTTGAGTAACAAAAATCTCGATAATAGACTACCTTCCATAATGACAAGGCTACCATCCATTGGAGTAACAAAAATCTAAACAACAGACAACCTTCCATAATGACAAGGCTACCATCCATTGGAGTAACAAAAATATGAACAAGAGACTACCTTCCATAATGACAAGGCTACCATCCATTGGAGTGACATAAATCACAAGGACATACTACCTTGCATAATGACAAGGCTACCATCCATTGGAGTAACAAAAATCTCAACAACAGACTACCTTCCATAATGACAAGGCTACCATCCATTCGAATAACAAAAATCTCGAATACAGACTACCTTCGATAATGTCAAACTACCATCCATTAGAGTAACAAAAATCTCGACAACAGATAACCTTCCATAATGACTTGGCTACCATCCATTGGAGTAACAAAAATCTCGACAATAGAATACCTTCCATAATGACAAGGCTATAATCCATTGGAGTAACAAAAAAATGAACAACAGACTACCTTCCATAATGACAAGGCTACCCTCCATTGAAGTGACATAAATCTCGACAGCGGACTACCTTCCATAATGAAAAGGCTACCATCCATTGGAGTAACAAAAATATCGAAAATAGACTACCTTCCATAATGACAAGGCTACCATCCATTGGAATAAAAAAAATCTCGACAACAAACTACCTTCCTTAATGACAATGATACCATCCATTGGAGTAACAAAAATATCGACAACAGACTACGTTCCATAATGAGAAGGCTACAATCCATTGGAATAACAAAAATCTCAACAATAGACTACCATCCATAATGACAAGGCTACCATCCATTAGAGTTACAAAAACATCGACAACAGAATATGTTCCATAATGACAAGGCCACAATCCATTGGAGTAACAAAAATATGAACATACCTTCCATATTGACAAGGCTACCATCCATTGGAGTAACAAAACTATCAACAACAGACTACCTTCCATAATGACAAGGCTACCATCCTTTCGAATAACAAAAATCTCGACAAAAAACTACCTTCCATAATGACAAGGCTACTATCCATTGGAGTAACAAAAATATGAACATACCTTCCATATTGACAAGGCTAACATCCATTGGAGTAACAAAAATCTCGAAAATAGACTACCTTCCATAATTACAAGGCTACCATCCATTGAGGTGACAGAAATCACAACAACAGACTACCTTCTAGAATGACAAGGCTAGCATCCATTAGAGTAACAAAAATCTCGACAACAGACTACCTTCCATATTGACAAGGCTGCCATCCATTAGAGTATCAAAAATCTAGACAACAGACTACCTTCCATAACGACAAGGCTACCATGCATTGGACTAACAAAAATATCTACAATAGACTATGTTCCATAATGACAAGGCTACCATCCATTGGAATAACAAAAATCTCGACAACAAACTACCTTCCATAATGACAAGGCTACCATCCATTGGAGTAACAAAACTATGAACATACCTTCCATAGTTACAAGGCTACCATCCATTGGAGTAACAAAAATCTCGAAAACAGACTACCTTCCATAATGACAAGGCTACCATCCATTGGAGTAACAAAAATATGAACAACAGACTACCTTCCATTGTGACAAGGCTACCATCCATTGGAGTGACAAAAATCTCAATGACAGACTACCTTCCATAATTACAAGGCTACCATCGATTGGTGTAACAAAAATCCTGACAACAGACTACCTTCCATAATGACAAGGCTACCATGCATTGGAGTAACAAAAATATCTACAATAGACTATGTTCCATAATGACAAGGCTACCATCCATTATAGTAACCAAATTATTAATAACAGAATACCTTCCATAATGTCAAGGCTACCACCCATTATAGTAACAAAAATATCGACAATAGACAACCTTCCATAATGACAAGGCTACCATCCATTAGAGTAACAAAAATCTCGACAATAGACTACCTTCCATAATGACAAGGCTACCATCCCTTGGAGTAACTAAAATAGGAACCACAAACTACCTTCCATAATGACAAGGCTACCATCCATTGGAGTAACAATAATCTTGAAACCAGACTACCATCCATAATTACAAGGCTACCATCTAGTAGAGTAACAAAAATCTCGACAATAGACAGCCTTCCATAACGACAATGCTATCATCCATTAGAGTAACAAAAATATCGACAATAGACTACCTGCTATAATTACAAGGCTAGCATCCATTGGAGTTACAAAAATCTCTACAACAAACTACCTTCCATAATGACAAGGCTACCATCCATTGAAGTGAGAAAAATCTTGACAACGGACTACCTTCCATAATGACAAGGCTACCATCCATTGGAGTAACAAAAATATCGAAAATAGACAACCTTCCATAATGACAAGGCTACAATCCATTGGAATAACAAAAATATCGACAACAAAGTACCTTCCATAATGACAACGATACCATCCATTGGAGTAACAAAAATCTAGACAATAGACTACCTTCCATAATGTCAAGGCTACCATCCATTGGAGTATCAAAAATCTCAAAACAGACTACCTTTCATAATTACAAGGCTACCATCTATTAGAGTAACAAAAATCTCAACAATAAACAACCTTCCATAATGAGAATGCTACCATCCATTGGAGTAACAAAAATATCAACAGCAGACTACCTTCCATAGTGACAAGGCTACCATCCATTGGAGTGATAGAAATCACAACGACATACTACCTTCCATAATGACAAGGCTAGCATCCATTGGAGTAACAAAAATCTCGACAATAGACTACCTTTCATAATGACAAGGATAACATTCATTGGAATAACAAAAATCTAGACAACAGACTACCTTCCATAATGACAAGGCTACCATCCATTGGAGTAACAAAAACATCGACACCATAATACGTTCCATAATGACAAGGCTACAATCCATTGGAATAACAAAAATCTCGACAATAGACTACCATCCATAATGACAATGATACCTTCCATTGGAGTAACAAAAATCTCGACAACTGACTACCTTCCATAATGACAAGGCTACCATCCATTGGAGTAACAAAAATATGAACAAGAGACTACCTTCCATAATGACAAGGCTACCATCCATTGGAGTGACATAAATCACAAGGACATACTACCTTCCATAATGACAAGGCTAGCATCCATTGGAGTAACAAAAATCTCGACAACAGACTACCTTCCATAATGACAAGGCTATAATCCATTAGAGTAACAAAGATATCGACAACATACTACCTTCCATAATGACAAGGCTAGCATCCATTGGAGTAACAAAAATATCGACAAAAAACTACCTTCTATAATGACAAGGCTACCATCCATTCGAGTAACAAAAACCTCGAATACAAACAACCTTCGATAATGTCAAAGCTACCATCCATTAGAGTAACAAAAATCTCGACAATAGACAACCTTCTATAATGACAAGGCTACCATCCATTGGAGTAACAAAAATCACGAAAATAGACTACCTTCCATAATGACAAGGCTATCATCCATTGGAGTAACAAAAAAATGAAAAACAGACTACCTTCCATAATGACAAGGCTACCATCAATTGGAGTGACATAAATCACAACGACAAACTAACTTCCATAATGACAAGGCTAGCATCCATTGGAGTAACAAAAATCTCGACAACGAACTACCTTCCATAATGACAAGGCTACCATCCATTGAAGTAAAAAAAATATCGACAATAGACTACCTTCCATAATGACAAGGCTCCCATCCAATGGAGTAACAAAAATATCGACAACAGACTACCTTCCATAATGACAAGGCTACCATCCATTGGAATAACAAAAATCTCGACAACAAACTACCTTCCATAATGACAAGGCTACCATCCATTGGAGTAACAAAACTATGAACATACCTTCCATAGTGACAAGGCTACCATCCATTGGAGTAACAAAAATCTCGAAAACAGACTACCTTCCATAATGACAAGGCTACCATCCATTGGAGTAACAAAAATCTCGACAACAGACAACCTTCCATAATGATAATGATACCATCAATTGGAGTAACAAAAATCACGACAATAGACTACCTTCCCTAATGACAAGGCTACCATCCATTGGAGTAACAAAAATCTGAACAACAGACTACCTTCTATAGTTACAAGGCTACCATCCATTGGAGTGACAGAAATCACAATGACAGACTACCTTCTAGAATGACAAGGCTAACATCCATTGGAGTTACGAAAAACTCGACAGCAGACTACCTTCCATATTGACAAGGCTACCATTCATTGGAGTAAAAAAATCTAGACAACAGACTACCTTCCATAATGACAAGGGTACCATGCATTGGAGTAACAAAAATATCTACAATAGACTATGTTCCATAATGACAAGGCTACCATCCATTGTAGTAACCAAAATATCGTTACCAGAATACCTTCCATAATGTTAAGGCTACCATCCATTATAGTAACAAAAATCTCGACAATAGACAACCTTCCATAATGACAAGGCTACCTTCCATTGGAGTAACAAAAATCTCGATAATAGACTACCTTCCATAATGATAAGGCTACCATCCATTAAAGTAACAAAAATATGAACAACAGACTACCTTCCATAATGACAAGGCTACCATCCATTGGAGTAACAAAAATCTCGACAATAGACTACCTTCCATAATGACAAGGCTACCATCCATTGGAGTATCAAAAATATGAACAATAGACTACCTTCTATAGTGACAAGGCTACCATCCATTAGAGTGACTGAAATCAAAATGATAAACTACCTTCCCTAATGACAAGGCTAGCATCCATTGGAGTAAACAAAATCTCTACAACAAACTACCTTCCATAATGACAAGGCTACCATCCATTGAAGTAACAAAAATCTAGACAATATACTACCTTCCATAATGACAAGGCTACCATCCATTGGAGTAACAAAAATATCCACAATAGACTACATTCCATAATGACAGGGCTACCATCCATTGGAATAACAAAAATCTTGACAACAAACTACCTTCCATAATGACAACGATACCATCCATTGGAGTAACAAAAACATCAACAACATACTATGTTCCATAATGAGAAGGCTACAATCCATTGGAATAACAAAAATCTCAACAACAGACTACCATCCATAATGACAATGATACCATCCATTGGAGTAACAAAAATCTCGACAGCAAACTACCTTCCATAATGACAAGGCTACCATCCATTGGAGTAACAAAGATATCGATAACATACTACCTTCCATAATGACAACGCTACAATATATTGGAGTAACAAAGATATCGACAACAAACTACCTTCCATAATGACAAGGCTACCATCCATTAGAGTAACAAAAATCTCGAAAACAGACTACCTTCCATAATTACATGGCTACCATCTATTAGAGTAACAAAAATCTCGACAATAGACAACTTTCTATAATGACAATGCTATCATCCATTGGAGTAACAAAAATATCGACAATAGACTACCTTCTATAATTACAAGGCTACCATCCATTGGAGTAACAAAAATATGAAGAACATACTACCTTCCATAGTGACAAGGCTACCATCCATTGGAGTGATAGAAATCACAACGACATACTACCTTCCATAATGACAAGGCTAGCAACCATTGGAGTAACAAAAATCTCGACAACAAACTACCTTCCATAATGACAAGGATAAGATTCATTGGAATAACAAAAATCTAGACAACAAACTACCTTCCATAATGACAAGGCTACCATCCATTGGAGTAACAAAAACATCGATAACAGAATAAGTTCCATAATGACAAGGCTACAATCCATTGGAGTAACAAAAATATGAACATACCTTCCATAGTGAGAAGGCTACCATCCATTGGAGTAACAAAAATATCGACAACAGACTACCTTCCATTATGACAAGGCTACCATCCATTGGAATTACAAAAATCACGACAACTAACTACCTTTCATAATGATAAGGCTACCATCCATTAGAGTAACAAAAATCTCGAAAAACTACTACCTTCCTTAATGACAAGGCTACCATCCATTGGAGTAACAAAAATCTCGACAATAGACTACCTTCCATAATGACAAGGCTACCATCCATTGGAGTAACAAAAATCTGAACAACAGACTACCTTCCATAATGACAAGGCTACCATCCATTGGAGTGATAGAAATCACAATGACAAGCTACCTTCTAGAATGACAAGGCTAGCATCCATTGGAGTAACAAAAATCTCGACAACAGACTACCTTCCATAATGACAAGGCTACCATCCATTGGAGGAACAAAAATCTAGACAATAGACTACATTCCATAATGACAAGGCTACCATGCATTGGAGTAACAAAAATATCTTCAATAGACTATGTTTCATAATGATAAGGCTACCATCAATTGTAGTAACCAAAATATCGATAACAGAACACCTTCCATAAAGTCAAGGCTACCATCCATTATAGTAACAAAAATCTCGACAATAGACCACCTTCCATAATGACAAGGCTACCATCCATTGGAGTAACAAAAATATTGACAATAGACTACGTTTTATAATTACAAGGCTAGCATCCATTGAAGTGACAAAAATCTCGACAATCGACTACCTTCCATAATGACAAGGCTACCATCCATTGGAGAAACAAAAATATCGAAAATAGACTACCTTCCATAATGTCAAGGCTACGGACCATTGGAGTAACAAAAATCTCGAAAACAAACTACCTTCCATAATTACAAGGGTAGAATCCATTGGAGTAACAAAAATCTCGACAACAGACTACCTTCCATAATGAAAAGGATAACATTCATTGGAATAACAAAAATCTAGACAACATACTACCTTCCATAATGTCAAGGCTACCATCCATTGGAGTAACAAAAATCTCGAAAACAGACTACCTTCCATAATTACAAGGCTAGCATCCATTGGAGTAACAAAAATCTCGACAACAGACTACCTTCCATAATGACAAGGATAACATTCATTGGAATAACAAAAATCTAGACAACATACTACCTTCCATAATGACAAGGCTACCATCCATTGGAGTAAAAAAAAACATTGACAACAGAATACGTTCCATAATGACAAGGCTACAATCCATTGGAGTAACAAAAATATGAACATACCTTCCATAGTGACAAGGCTACCATCCATTGGAGTAACAAAAATATCGACAATAGACTAACTTCCATAATGACAAGGCTACAATTCATTGGAGTAACAAAAATCTCGACAATAGACTACCTTCCATAATGACAAGGCTACCATCCATTGGAGAAACAAAAATATGAACAACAAACTACCTTCCATAATGACAAGGCTACCATCCATTGGAGTAACAAAAATCTCGAAAACAGACTACCCTCCATAATTACAAGGCTACAATTTATTAGAGTAACAAAAATCTCGACAATAGACAGCCTTCCATAATTACAATGCTATCATCCATTGGAGTAACAAAAATATCGACAATAGACTACCTTCTATAATTACAAGGTTAGCATCCATTGCAGTAACAAAAATCTCTACAACTAACTACCTTCCATAATGACAAGGCTACCATCCATTGAAGTGACAAAAATCTCGACAACGGACTACCTTTCATAATGACAAGGCTACCATCCATTGGAGTAACAAAAATAGCGAAAATAGACAACCTTCCATAATGAAAAGGCTACCATCCATTGGAATAAAAAAAATCTCGACAACAAACTCCCTTCCATAATGAAAACGATACCATCCATTGGAGTAACAAAAACATCGACAACAGACTATGTTCCATAATAAGAAGGCTACAATCCATTAGAATAAAAAAATTCTCAACAATAGACTACCATCCATAATGACAATGATACCATCCATTGGAGTAACAAAAATCTCGAAAACAAACAACTTTCCATAATTACAAGGATACCATCTATTAGAATAACAAAAATCTCGACAATAGACAACCTTCCATAATGAGAATGCTATCATCCATTGGAGTAATAAAAATATCGACGATAGACTACCTTTTATAATTACAAGGCTACCATCCATTGGAGTAACAAAAATATGAACAACAAACTACCTTCCATAATGACAAGGCTACCATCCATTGGAGTAACAAAAATCTCGAAAACAGACTACCTTCCATAATTACAAGGCTACCATCTATTAGAGTAACAAAAATCTCGACAATAGACAGCCTTCCATAATTACAATGCTATCATCCATTGGAGTAACAAAAATATCGACAATAGACTACCTTCTATAATTACAAGGCTAGCATCCATTGCAGTAACAAAAATCTCTGCAACTAACTACCTTCCATAATGACAAGGCTACCATCCATTGAAGTTACAAAAATCTCGACAACGGACTACCTTTCATAATGACAAGGCTACCATCCATTGGAGTAACAAAAATATCGAAAATAGACAACCTTCCATAATGACAAGGCTACCATCCATTGGAATAACAAAAATCTCGACAACAAACTACCTTCCATAATGAAAATGATACCATCCATTGGAGTAACAAAAACATCGACAACAGACTATGTTCCATAATAAGAAGGCTACAATCCATTAGAATAAAAAAAATCTCAACAATAGACTACCATCCATAATGACAATGATACCATCCATTGGAGTAACAAAAATCTCGAAAACAAACTACCTTCCATAATTACAAGGATACCATCTATTAGAATAACAAAAATCTCGACAATAGACAACCTTCCATAATGAGAATGCTATCATCCATTGGTGTAACAAAAATATCGTCAATAGACTACCTTCTATAATTACAAGGCTACCATCCATTGGAGTAACAAAAATATGAACAACAGACTACCTTCCATAATGACAAGGCTACCATCCATTGGAGTAACAAAAATCTCGAAAACAGACTACCTTCCATAATTACAAGGCTACCATCTATTAGAGTAACAAAAATCTCGACAATAGACAGCCTTCCATAATTACAATGCTATCATCCATTAGAGTAACAAAAATATCGACAATAGACTACCTTCTATAATTACAAGGCTAGCATCCATTGCAGTAACAAAAATCTCTGCAACTAACTACCTTCCATAATGACAAGGCTACCATCCATTGAAGTTACAAAAATCTCGACAACGGACTACCTTTCATAATGACAAGGCTACCATCCATTGGAGTAACAAAAATATCGAAAATAGACAACCTTCCATAATGACAAGGCTACCATCCATTGGAATAACAAAAATCTCGACAACAAACTACCTTCCATAATGAAAACGATACCATCCATTGGAGTAACAAAAACATCGACAACAGACTATGTTCCATAATAAGAAGGCTACAATCCATTAGAATAAAAAAAATCTCAACAATAGACTACCATCCATAATGACAATGATACCATCCATTGGAGTAACAAAAATCTCGAAAACAAACTACCTTCCATAATTACAAGGATACCATCTATTAGAATAACAAAAATCTCGACAATAGACAACCTTCCATAATGAGAATGCTATCATCCATTGGAGTAATAAAAATATCGACGATAGACTACCTTTTATAATTACAAGGCTACCATCCATTGGAGTAACAAAAATATGAACAACAAACTACCTTCCATAATGACAAGGCTACCATCCATTGGAGTAACAAAAATCTCGAAAACAGACTACCTTCCATAATTACAAGGCTACCATCTATTAGAGTAACAAAAATCTCGACAATAGACAGCCTTCCATAATAACAATGCTATCATCCATTGGAGTAACAAAAATATCGACAATAGACTACCTTCTATAATTACAAGGCTAGCATCCATTGCAGTAACAAAAATCTCTGCAACTAACTACCTTCCATAATGACAAGGCTACCATCCATTGAAGTTACAAAAATCTCGACAACGGACTACCTTTCATAATGACAAGGCTACCATCCATTGGAGTAACAAAAATATCGAAAATAGACAACCTTCCATAATGACAAGGCTACCATCCATTGGAATAACAAAAATCTCGACAACAAACTACCTTCTATAATGAAAACGATACCATCCATTGGAGTAACAAAAACATCGACAACAGACTATGTTCCATAATAAGAAGGCTACAATCCATTAGAATAAAAAAAATCTCAACAATAGACTACCATCCATAATGACAATGATACCATCCATTGGAGTAACAAAAATCTCGAAAACAAACTACCTTCCATAATTACAAGGATACCATCCATTAGAATAACAAAAATCTCGACAATAGACAACCTTCCATAATGAGAATGCTATCATCCATTGGTGTAACAAAAATATCGACAATAGACTACCTTCTATAATTACAAGGCTACCATCCATTGGAGTAACAAAAATATGAACAACAGCCTACCTTCCATAGTGACAAGGCTACCATCCATTGGAGTGATAGAAATCACAACGACATACTACCTTCCATAATGACATGGCTGGCATCCATTGGAGTAACAAAAATCTCGACAACAGACTACCTTTTATAATGACAAGGATAACATTCATTGGAATAACAAAAATCTCGACAACAGACTACCTTCCTTAATGATAAGGCTACCATCCATTAGAGTAACAAAAACATCCACAACAGAATACGTTTCATAATGACAAGGCTAGAATCCATTGGAATAACAAAAATCTCGACAACTGACTACCATCCATAATGACAATGACACCTTCCACTGGAGTAACAAAAATCTCGACAACTAACTACCTTCCATAATGACAAGGCTACCATCTATTGGAGTAACAAAAATCTTGACAACAGACTACCTTCCATAATGACAAGGCTACCATCCATTGGATTAACAAAAATCTCGACAACAGACAACCTTCCATAATGATAATGCTACCATCCATTTGAGTAACAAAAATCTCGACAATAGACTACCTTCCACAATGACAAGGCTACCATCCATAGGAGTAACAAAAATTTGAACAACAGACTACCTTCTAGAGTGACAAGGCTATCATCCATTGGAGTGAAAGAAATCACAACGACAGACTACCTTCCATAATGACAAGGCTACCATCACTTGGAGTAACAAAAATCTCGAAAACAGACTACCTTATATAATGACAATGCTATTATCCATTGGAGTAACAAAAATCTCAACAAAAGACAACCTTCCATAATGATAATGCTACCATCCATTGGAGTAACAAAAATTTCGATAATAGACTACCTTCCATAATGACAAGGCTACCATCCATTGGAGTAACAAAAATCTGAACAACAGACTACCTTCCACAGTGACAAGGCTACCATCTATTGGAGTGATAGAAATCACAACGACAGACTACCTTCTAGAATGACAAGGCTAGCATCCATTGGAGTAACAAAAATCTCGACAATAGACTACCTTCCATAATGACAAGGCTACCATCCATTGGAGTAACAAAAATCCAGACAACAAACTACCTTCCATAATTAGGAGGCTACCATGCATTAGAGTAACAAAAACATCTACAATAGACTATGTTCCATAATGACAAGGCTACCATCCATTGTAGTAACGAAAATATGGATAATAGAATACCTTCCATAATGTCAAGGCTACCATCCATTGTAGTAATAAAAATCTCGACAATAGACAACCTTCCATAATGACAAGGCTACCATCCATTGGAGTAACAAAAATCTCGACAATAGACTACCTTCCATAATGACAAGGCTACCATCCATTGGAGTAACAAAAATATGAACAACAAACTACCTTCCATAATGACAAGGCTACCATCCATTGGAGTAACAAAAATCTCGAAAATAGACTTCCTTCCATAATTACAAGGCTACCATCTATTAGAGTAACAAAAATCTCGACAATAGACAGCCTTCCATAATTACAATGCTATCATCCATTGGAGTAACAAAAATATCGACAATAGACTACCTTCTATAATTACAAGGCTAGCATCCATTGCAGTAACAAAAATCTCTACAACTAACTACCTTCCATAATGACAAGGCTACCATCCATTGAAGTGACAAAAATCTCGACAACAGACTACCTTTCATAATGACAAGGCTACCATCCATTGGAGTAACAAAAATATCAAAAATATACAACCTTCCATAATGACAAGGCTACCATCCATTGGAATAACAAAAATCTCGACAACAAACTACCTTCCATAATGAAAACGATACCATCCATTGGAGTAACAAAAACATCGACAAGAGACTATGTTCCATAATAAGAAGGCTACAATCCATTAGAATAAAAAAAATCTCAACAATAGACTACCGTCCATAATGACAATGATACCATCCATTGGAGTAACAAAAATATCGAAAACAAACTACCTTTCATAATTACAAGGATACCATCTATTAGAATAACAAAAATCTGAACATACTTTCCATAGTGAGAAGGCTACCATCCATTGTAGTAACAAAAATCTCGAAAACAGACTACCTTATATAATGACAAGGCTACTATCCATTGGAGTAACAAAAATCTCGACAAAAGACAACCTTCCATAATGATAAGGCTACCATCCATTGGAGTAACAAAAATTACGATAATAGACTACCTTCCATAATGACAAGACTACCATTCATTGGAGTAACAAAAATCAGAACAACAGACTACCTTCCACAGTGACAAGGCTACCATCCATTGAAGTGACAAAAATCACAACGACAGACTACCTTCTAGAATGACAAGGCTAGCATCCATTAGAGTAACAAAAATCTCGACAATAGACTACCTTCCATAATGACAAGGCTACCATCCATTGGAGTAACAAAAATCTAGACAACAGACTACCTTCCATAATTAGGAGGCTACCATGCATTGGAGTAACAAAAACATCTAGAATAGACTATGTTCCATAATGACAAGGCTACCATCCATTGTAGTAACGAAAATATGGATAATAGAATACCTTCCATAATGTCAAGGCTACCATCCATTATAGTAATAAAAATCTCGACAATAGACAACCTTCCATAATGACAAGGCTACCATCCATTGGAGTAACAAAAATCTCGACAATAGACTACCTTCCATAATGACAAGGCTACCATCCATTGGAGTAACAAAAATATGAACAACAAACTACCTTCCATAATGACAAGGCTACCATCCATTGGAGTAACAAAAATCTTGAAAACAGACTACCTTCCATAATTACAAGGCTACCATCTATTAGAGTAACAAAAATCTCGACAATAGACAGCCTTCCATAATTACAATGCTATCATCCATTGGAGTAACACAAATATCGACAATAGACTACCTTCTATAATTACAAGGCTAGCATCCATTGTAGTAACAAAAATCTCTACAACTAACTACCTTCCATAATGACAAGGCTACCATCCATTGAAGTGACAAAAATCTCGACAATGGACTACCTTTCATAATGACAAGGCTACCATCCATTGGAGTAACAAAAATATCGAAAATATACAACCTTCCATAATGACAAGGCTACCATCCATTGGAATAACAAAAATCTCGACAACAAACTACCTTCCATAATGAAAACGATACCATCCATTGGAGTAACAAAAACATCGACAACAGACTATGTTCCATAATAAGAAGGCTACAATCCATTAGAATAAAAAAAATCTCAACAATAGACTACCATCCATAATGACAATGATACCATCCATTGGAGTAACAAAAATATCGACAATAGACTACCTTCCACAATGACAAGGCTACCATCCATAGGAGTAACAAAAATTTGAACAACAGACTACCTTCCAGAGTGACAAGGCTATCATCCATTGGAGTGAAAGAAATCACAATGACAGACTACCTTCCATAATGACAAGGCTACCATCCATTGGAGTAACAAAAATATGAACATACTTTCCATAGTGAGAAGGCTACCATCCATTGGAGTAACAAAAATCTCGAAAACAGACTACCTTATATAATGACAAGGCTACTATCCATTGGAGTAACAAAAATCTCGACAAAAGACAACCTTCCATAATGATAATGCTACCATCCATTGGAGTAACAAAAATTACGATAATAGACTACCTTCCATAATGACAAGGCTACCATTCATTGAAGTAACAAAAATTTGAACAACAGACTACCTTACACAGTGACAAGGCTACCATCCATTGGAGTGACAAAAATCACAACGACAGACTACCTTCTAGAATGACAAGGCTAGCATCCATTGGAGTAAGAAATATCTCGACAATAGACTACCTTCCATAAGGACAAGGCTACCATCCATTGGAGTAACAAAAATCTAGACAACAGACTACCTTCCATAATTAGGAGGCTACCATGCATTGGAGTAACAAAAACATCTACAATAGACTATGTTCCATAATGACAAGGCTACCATCCATTATAGTAACGAAAATATGGATAATAGAATACCTTCCATAATGTCAAGGCTACCATCCATTATAGTAATAAAAATCTCGACAATAGACAACCTTCCATAATGGCAAGGCTACCATCCATTGGAGTAACAAAAATCTCGACAATAGACTACCTTCCATAATGACAAGGCTACAATCCATTGGAGTAACAAAAATATGAACAACAAACTACCTTCCATAATGACAAGGCTACCATCCATTGGAGTAACAAAAATCTCGAAAACAGACTACCTTCCATAATTACAAGGCTACCATCTATTAGAGTAACAAAAATCTCGACAATAGACAGCCTTCCATAATTACAATGCTATCATCCATTGGAGTAACAAAAATATCGACAATAGACTACCTTCTATAATTACAAGGCTAGCATCCATTGCAGTAACAAAAATCTCTACAACTAACTACCTTCCATAATGACAAGGCCACCATCCATTGAAGTGACAAAAATCTCGACAACGGACTACCTTTCATAATGACAAGGCTACCATCCATTGGAGTAACAAAAATATCGAAAATATACAACCTTCCATAATGACAAGGCTACCATCCATTGGAATAACAAAAATCTCGACAACAAACTACCTTCCATAATGAAAACGATACCATCCATTGGAGTAACAAAAACATCGACAACAGACTATGTTCCATAATAAGAAGGCTACAATCCATTGGAATAAAAAAAATCTCAACAATAGACTACCATCTATAATGACAATGATACCATCCATTGGAGTAACAAAAATATCGAAAACAAACTACCTTCCATAATTACAAGGATACCATCTATTAGAATAACAAAAATTTCGACAATAGACAACCTTCCATAATGAGAATGCTATCATCCATTGGAGTAACAAAAATATTGACAATAGACTACCTTCTATAATTACAAGGCTACCATCCATTGGAGTAACAAAAATATGAAAAACAAACTACCTTCCATAAAGACAAGGCTACCATCCATTGGAGTAACAAAAATCTCGAAAACAGACTACCTTCCATAATTACAAGGCTACCATCTATTAAAGTAACAAAAATCTCGGCAATAGAAAGCCTTTCATAATTACAATGCTATCATCCATTGGAGTAACAAAAATATCGACAATATACTACCTTCTATAATTACAAGGCTAGCATCCATTGCAGTAACAAAAATCTCTACAACTAACTACCTTCCATAATGACAAGGCTATCATCCATTGAAGTGACAAAAATCTTAACAACGGACAACCTTTCATAATGACAAGGCTACCATCCATTGGAGTAACAAAAATATCGAAAACAGACAACCTTCCATAATGACAAGGCTACCATCCATTGGAATAACAAAAATCTCGACAACAAACTACCTTCCATAATGAAAACGATACCATCCATTGGAGTAACAAAAACATCGACAACAGACTATCTTACATAATAAGAAGGCTACAATCCATTAGAATAAAAAAAATCTCAACAATAGACTACCATCCATAATGACAATGATACCATCCATTGGAGTAACAAAAATCTCGAAAACAAACTACCTTCCATAATTACAAGGATACCATCTATTAGAATAACAAAAATCTCGACAATAGACAACCTTCCATAATGATAATGCTACCATCCATTGGAGTAACAAAAATATCGACAATAGACTACCTTCCATAATGACAAGGCTACCATCCATTGGAGTAACAAAAATCTGAACAACAGACTACCTTCCATAGTGACAAGGCTACCATCCATTGGAGTGACAGAAATCACAATGACAGACAACCTTCTAGAATGACAAGGCTAGCATCCATTGGAGTAACAAATATCTCGACAACAGACTACCTTTTATAATGACAAGGATAACATTCATTGGAATAACAAAAATCTCGACAACAGACTACCTTCCTTAATGACAAGGCTACCATCCATTAGAGTAACAAAAACATCGATAACAGAATACGTTCCATAATGACAAGGCTACAATCCATTGGAATAACAAAAATCTCGACAACTGACTACCATCCATAATGACAACGATACCTTCCACTGGAGTAACAAAAATCTCGACAACTAACTACCTTCCATAATGACAAGGCTACCATCTATTGGAGTAACAAAAATATTGACAACAGACTACCTTCCATAATGACAAGGCTACCATCCATTGGAGTAACAAAAATGTCGACAACAGACAACCTTCCATAATGATAATGCTACCATCCATTAGAGTAACAAAAATCTCGACAATAGACTACTTTCCACAATGACAAGGCTACCATCCATAGGAGTAACAAAAATTTGAACAACAGACTACCTTCCACAGTGACAAGGCTATCAACCATTGGAGTGAAAGAAATCACAACGACAGACTACCTTCCATAATGACAAGGCTACCATCCATTGGAGTAACAAAATATGAACATACTTTCCATAGTGACAAGGCTACCATCCATTGGAGTAACAAAAATCTCAAAAACAGACTACCTTATATAATGATAAGGCTACTATCCATTGGAGTAACAAAAATCTAGACAATAGACTACCTTCCATAATGACGAGGCTACCATGCATTGGAATAACAAAAATATCTACAATAGACTATGTTCCAAAATGACAAGGCTACCATCCATTGTAGTAACGAAAATATGGATAATAGAATACCTTCCATAATGTCAAGGCTACCATCCATTATAGTAACAAAAATCTCGACAATAGACAACCTTCCATAATGACAAGGCTACCATCCATTGGAGTAACAAAAATCTCGACAATAGACTACCTTCAATAATGACAAGGCTACCATCCATTGGAGTAACAAAAATATGAACAACAAACTACCTTCCATAATGACAAGGCTACCATCCATTGGAGTAACAGAAATCACAACGATATACTACCTTCCATAATGATAAGGCTAGCACCCATTGGAGTAACAAAAATATGAACATACCTTCCATAGTGATAAGGATACCATCCATTGGAATATGAAAAATTTCGAAAACAGACTACCTTCCATAATGACAAGGCTATCATCCATTAGAGTAACAAAAATCTCAACAACAGACAACCTTCCATAATGATAAGGCTACCATCCATTGGAGTAACAAAAATATCGACAATAGACTACCTTCCATAATGAGAAGGCTACCATCCATTGGAGTAGCAAAAATATGAACAACAGACTACCTTCCATAATGACAAGGCTACCTTCCCTTGGATTGACAGAAATCACAACGACAGACTACCTTCCATAATGACAAGGCTAGCACCCATTGGAGTAACAAAAATATGAACATACCTTCCATAGTGACAAGGATACCATCCATTGGAGTAACAAAAATCTCGAAAACACACTACCTTCCACAATGACAAGGCTACCATCCATTGGAGTAACAATAATCTCAACAACAGACAACCTTCCATAATGATAATGCTACCATCCATTGGAGTAACAAAAATATCGACAATACACTACCTTCCATAATGACAAGGCTACCATCCATTGGAGTAACAAAAATCTGAACAATAGACTACCTTCCATAGTGACAAGGCTACCATCCATTGGAGTGACAGAAATCACAACGATAGACTACCTTCTAGAATGACAAGGCTAGCATCCATTGGAGTAACAAAAATCTCGACAACAGACTACCTTCCATAATGACAAGGCTACCATCCATTGAAGTAACAAAAATCTAGACAACATACTACCTTCCATAATGACAAGACTACCATGCATTGGAGTAACAAAAATATCTACAATAGACTATGTTCCATAATGACAAGGATACCATACATTGTAGTACCCAAAATATGGATAATAGAATACCGTCCATAATGTCAAGGCTACCATCCATTATAGTAACAAAAATCTCGACAATAGACAACATTCCATAATGACAAGGCTACCATCCATTGGAGTAACAAAAATCTCGACAATAGACTACCTTCGATAATGACAAGGCTACCATCCATTGGAGTAACAAAAATATGAACAACATACTACCTTCCATAGTGACAAGGCTACTATCCATTAGAGTGACAAAAATCACAACGACATACTACCTTCCATAATGACAAGGCTAGCACCCATTGGAGTAACAAAAATCTCGACAATACACTACCTTCCATAATGAGAAGGCTACCATCCGTTGGAATAACAAAAATCTCGACAACAGACTACCTTCCATAATGACAAGGCTACCATCCATTGCAATAACAAAAACATCGACAACAGGTTACGTGCCATAATGACAAGGCTACCGTCCATTGGAGTAACAAAAATCTTGACAATAGACTACCTTCAATAATGACAAGGCTACCATCCATTGGAGTAACAAAAATATGAACAACAGACTACCTTCCATAGTGACGAGGCTACCATCCATTGGAGTGACAGAAATCACAACGACAGACTACCTTCCATAATGACAAGGCTAGCACCCATTGGAGTAACAAAAATATGAACATACCTTCCATAGTGACAAGGATACCATCCATTGGAGTAACAGAAATCTCGAAAACAGACTACCTTCCATAATGACAAGGCTACCATCATTTGGAGTAACAAAAATCACAACAACAGACAACCTTCCATAATGATAATGCTACCATCCATTGGAGTAACAAAAATATCGACAATAGACTACCTTACATAATGACAAGGCTACCATCCATTGGAGTAACAAAAATATGAACAACAGACTACCTTCTATAGTGACAAGGCTACCATCCATTGGAGTGACAGAAATCACAACGACATACTAGCTTCTAGAATTACAAGGCTAGCATCCATTGGAGTAACAAAAATCTCGACAACAGACTACCTGTCATAATGACAAGGCTACCATCCATTGGAGTAACAAAAATCTAGACAAAAGACTACCTTCCATAATGACGAGGCTACCATGCATTGGAGTAACAAAAATATCTACAATACACTATGTTCCATAATGACAAGGCTACCATCCATTGTAGTAACGAAAATATGGATAATAGAATACCTTCCATAATGTCAAGGCTACCATCCATTATAGTAACAAAAATCTCGACAATAGACAACCTTCCATAATGACAAGGCTACCATCCATTGGAGTAACAAAAATATCGACAATAGACTACCTTATATAATTACAAGGCTACCATCCATTGGAGTAACAAAAATATGAACAACAAACTACCTTCCATGGTGACAAGGCTACTATCCATTAGAGGGACAGAAATCACAACGACATACTACCTTCCATAATGACAAGGCTAGCACCCATTGGAGTAACAAAAATATGAACATACCTTCCATAGTGATAAGGCTACCATCCATTGGAGTATCAAAAATCTTGAAAACAGACTACCTTCCATAATGACAAGGCTATCATCCATTGGAGTAACAAAAATCTCAACAACAGACAACCTTCCATAGTGATAAGGCTACCATCCATTGGAGTAACAAAAATATAGACAATAGACTACCTTCCATAATGACAAGGCTACCATCCATTGGAGTAACAAAAATATGAACAACATACTACCTTCCATAGTGACAAGGCTACCATCCATTGAAGTGACAGAAATCACAACGACATACTACCTTCTATAATGACAAGGCTAGCACCCATTGGAGTAAAAAAAATATGAACATAACTTCCATAGTGACAAGGATACCATCCATTGGAGTAACAAAAATCTCGAAAACAGACTACCTTCCACAATGACAAGGCTACCATCCATTGGAGTAACAAAAGTCTCAACAACAGACTACCTTCCATAGTGACAAGGCTACCATCCATTGGAGTGACAGAAATCACAGCGACAGACTACCTTCTAGAATGACAAGGCTAGCATTTTTGGAGTAACAAAAATCTCGACAACAGACTACCTTCCATAATGACAAGGCTACCATACATTGTAGTAACAAAAATATGGATAATAGAATACCTTCCATAATGTCAAGGCTACCATCCATTATAGTAACAAAAATCTCGACAATAGACAACATTCCATAATGACAAGGCTACCATCCATTGGAGTAACAAAAATCTCGACAATAGACTACCTTCCATAATGACAAAGCTACCATCCATTGGAGTAACAAAAATATGAACAACAGACTACCTTCCATAGTGACAAGGCTACTATCCATTAGAGTGACAGAAATCACAACGACATACTACCTTCCATAATGACAAGGGTAGCACCCAATGGTGTAACAAAAATCTCGACAACAGACTACCTTCCATAATGAGAAGGCTACCATCCATTGGAATAACAAAAATCTCGACAACTGACTACCTTCCATAATGACAAGGCTACCATCCATTGCATTAACAAAAACATCGACAGCAGGTTACGTTGCATAATGACAAGGCTACCATCCATTGGAGTAACAAAAATCTTGACAATAGACTACCTTCCATAATGAAAAGGCTAGAACCCATTGGAGTAACAAAAATATGAACAACAGACTACCTTCCATAGTGACAAGGCTACCATCCATTGGAGTGACAGAAATCACAACGACAGACTACCTTCCATAATGACAAGGCTAGAACCTATTGGAGTAAAAAAAATATGAACATACCTTCCATAGAGACAAGGATACCATCCATTGGAGTAAGAAAAATCTCGAAAACAGACTACCTTCCATAATGACAAGGCTACCAACCATTGGAGTAACAATAATCTCAACAACAGACAACCTTCCATAATGATAATGCTACCATCCATTGGAGTAACAAAAATATCGACAATAGACTACCTTCTATAATGAAAAGGCTACCATCCATTGGAGTAACAAAAATTTGAACAACAGACTACCTTCCATAGTGACAAGGCTACCATCCATTGGAGTGACAGAAATCACATTGACAGACTACCTTCTAGAATGACAAGGCTAGCATCCATTGGAGTAACAAAAATCTCGACAACAGACTACCTTCCATAATGACAAGGCTACCATCCATTGGAGTAACAAAAATCTAGACAACAGACTACCTTCCATAATGACAAGGCTACCATGCATTGGAGTAACAAAATCATCTACAATAGACTATGTTCCATAATGACTTGGCTACCATACATTGTAGTAACCAAAATATGGATAATAGAATACCTTCCATAATGTCAAGGCTACCATCCATTATAGTAACAAAAATCTCGACAATAGACAACATTCCATAATGACAAGGCTACCATCCATTGGAGTAACAAAAATCTCGACAATAGACTACCTTCCATAATGACAAGGCTACCATCCATTGGAGTAACAAAAATATGAACAACAGACTACCTTCCATAGTGACAAGGCTACTATCCATTAGAGTGACAGAAATCACAACGACAGACTACCTTCCATAATGACAAGGCTAGCACCCATTGGAGTAACAAAAATATGAACATACCTTCCATAGTGACAAGGATACCATCCATTGGAGTAACAAAAATCTCTAAAACAGACTACCTTCCACAATGACAAGGCTACCATCCATTGGAGTAACAAAAATCTCAACAACAGAAAACCTTCCATAATGATAATGCTACCATCCATTGGAGTAACAAAAATATCGACAATAGACTACCTTCCATAATGACAAGGCTACCATCCATTGGAGTAACAAAAATCTGAACAACATACTACCTTCCATAGTTACAAGGCTACCATCCATTGGAGTGACAGAAATCACAACGAGAGACTACCTTCTAGAATGACAAGGCTAGCATCCATTGGAGTAACAAAAATCTCGATAACAGACTACCTTCCATAATGACAAGGCTACCATCCATTTGAGTAACAAAAATCTAGACAACAGACTACCTTCCATAATGACAAGGCTATCATGCATTGGAGTAACAAAAATATCTACAATAGACTATGTTCCATAATGACAAGGCTACCATACATTGTAGTAACAAAAATATGGATAATAGAATACCTTCCATAATGTCAAGGCTACCATCCATTATAGTAAAAAAAATATCGACAATAGACAACATTCCATAATGACAAGGCTACCATCCATTGGAGTAACAAAAATCTCGACAATAGACTACCTTCCATAATGACAAGGCTACCATCCATTGGAGTAACAAAAATATGAACAACAGACTACCTTCCATAGTGACAAGGCTATTATCCATTAGAGTGACAAAAATCACAACGACATACTACCTTCCATAATGACAAGGCTAGCACCCATTGGTGTAACAAAAATCTCGACAACAGACTACCTTCCATAATGAGAAGGCTACCATCCATTGGAATAACAAAAATCTCGACAACAGACTACCTTCCATAATGACAAGGCTACCATCCATTGCATTAACAAAAACATCGACAACAGGTTACGTTCCATAATGACAAGGCTACCATCCATTGGAGTAACAAAAATATCGACAATAGACTACCTTCTATAATGAAAAGGCTACCATCCATTGGAGTAACAAAAATTTGAACAACAGACTACCTTCCATAGTGACAAGGCTACCATTCATTGGAGTGACAGAAATCACATTGACAGACTACCTTCTAGAATGACAAGGCTAGCATCCATTGGAGTAACAAAAATCTCGACAACAGACTACCTTCCATAATGACAAGGCTACCATCCATTGGAGTAACAAAAATCTAGACAACAGACTACCTTCCATAATGACAAGGCTACCATGCATTGGAGTAACAAAATCATCTACAATAGACTATGTTCCATAATGACTTGGCTACCATACATTGTAGTAACCAAAATATGGATAATAGAATACCTTCCATAATGTCAAGGCTACCATCCATTATAGTAACAAAAATCTCGACAATAGACAACATTCCATAATGACAAGGCTACCATCCATTGGAGTAACAAAAATCTCGACAATAGACTACCTTCCATAATGACAAGGCTACCATCCATTGGAGTAACAAAAATATGAACAACAGACTACCTTCCATAGTGACAAGGCTACTATCCATTAGAGTGACAGAAATCACAACGACAGACTACCTTCCATAATGACAAGGCTAGCACCCATTGGAGTAACAAAAATATGAACATACCTTCCATAGTGACAAGGATACCATCCATTGGAGTAACAAAAATCTCTAAAACAGACTACCTTCCACAATGACAAGGCTACCATCCATTGGAGTAACAAAAATCTCAACAACAGAAAACCTTCCATAATGATAATGCTACCATCCATTGGAGTAACAAAAATATCGACAATAGACTACCTTCCATAATGACAAGGCTACCATCCATTGGAGTAACAAAAATCTGAACAACAGACTACCTTCCATAGTTACAAGGCTACCATCCATTGGAGTGACAGAAATCACAACGAGAGACTACCTTCTAGAATGACAAGGCTAGCATCCATTGGAGTAACAAAAATCTCGATAACAGACTACCTTCCATAATGACAAGGCTACCATCCATTTGAGTAACAAAAATCTAGACAACATACTACCTTCCATAATGACAAGGCTATCATGCATTGGAGTAACAAAAATATCTACAATAGACTATGTTCCATAATGACAAGGCTACCATACATTGTAGTAACAAAAATATGGATAATAGAATACCTTCCATAATGTCAAGGCTACCATCCATTATAGTAACAAAAATCTCGACAATAGACAACATTCCATAATGACAAGGCTACCATCCATTGGAGTAACAAAAATATCGACAATAGACTACCTTATATAATTACAAGGCTACCATCCATTGGAGTAACAAAAATATGAACAACAGACTACCTTCCATAGTGACAAGGCTACCATCCATTGGAGTGACAAAAATCACAACGACAGACTACCTTCCATAATGACAAGGCTAGCACCCATTGGAGTAACAAAAATATGAACATACCTTCCATAGTGACAAGGATACCATCCATAGGAGTAACAAAAATCTCGAAAACATAATACCTTCCACAATGACAAGGCTACCATCCATTGGAGTAACATAAATCTCAACAACAGAAAACCTTCCATAATGATAATGCTACCATCCATTGGAGTAACAAAAATATCGACAATAGACTACCTTCCATAATGACAAGGCTACCATCCATTGGAGTAACAAAAATCTGAACAACTGACTACCTTCCATAGTGACAAGGCTACCATCCATTGGAGTGACAAAAATCACAACGACAGACTACCTTCTAGAATGACAAGGCTAGCATCCATTGGAGTAACAAAAATCTCGATAACAGACTACCTTCCATAATGACAAGGCTACGATCCATTGGAGTAACAAAAATCTAGACAACAGACTACCTTCCATAATGACAAGGCTACCATGCATTGGAGTAACAAAAATATCTACAATAGACTATGTTCCATAATGACAAGGCTACCATACATTGTAGTAACAAAAATATGGATAATAGAATACCTTCCATAATGTCAAGGCTACCATCCATTATAGTAAAAAAAATATCGACAATAGACAACATTCCATAATGACAAGGCTACCATCCATTGGAGTAACAAAAATCTCGACAATAGACTACCTTCCATAATGACAAGGCTACCATCCATTGGAGTAACAAAAATATGAACAACAGACTACCTTCCATAGTGACAAGGCTATTATCCATTAGAGTGACAAAAATCACAACGACATACTACCTTCCATAATGACAAGGCTAGCACCCATTGGTGTAACAAAAATCTCGACAACAGACTACCTTCCATAATGAGAAGGCTACCATCCATTGGAATAACAAAAATCTCGACAACAGACTACCTTCCATAATAACAAGGCTACCATCCATTGCATTAACAAAAACATCGACAACAGGTTACGTTCCATAATGACAAGGCTACCATCCATTGGAGTAACATTAATCTTGACAATAGACTACCTTCAATAATGACCAGGCTACCATCCATTGGAGTAACAAAAATATGAACAATAGACTACCTTCCATTGTGACAAGGCTACCATCCATTGGAGTGACACAAATAACAACGATAGAATACCTTCCATAATGACAAGGCTAGCACCCATTGGAGTAACAAAAATATGAACATACCTTCCATAGTGACAAGGATACCATCCATTGGAGTAACAAAAATCTCGAAAACAGACTTCCTTCCATAATGACAAGGCTTCCATCCATTGGAGTAACAAAAATCTAAACAACAGACAACCTTCCATAATGATAATGCTACCATCCATTGGAGTAACAAAAATATCGACAATAGACTACCTTCCATAATAACAAGGCTACCATCCATTGGAGTAACAAAAATCTGAACAACAGACTACCTTCCATAGTGAAAAGGCTACCATCCATTGGAGTGACAGAAATCACAACGACAGACTAGCTTCTAGAATGACAAGGCTACCATCCATTGGAGTAACAACAATCTCGACAATAGACTACCTTCCATAATGACAAGACTACCATCCATTGGAGTAACAAAAATCTAGACAACAAACTACCTTCCATAATGACAAGGCTACCATGCATTGGAGTAACAAAAATATCTACAATAGACTATGTTCCATAATGACAAGGCTACCATACATTGTATTAACCAAAATGTGGATAATAGAATACCTTCCATAATGTCAAGGCTACCTTCCACTATAGTAACAAAAATCTCGACAATAAACAACATTCCATAATGACAAGGCTACCATCCATTGGAGTAACAAAAATATCGACAATAGACTACCTTATATAATTACAAGGCTACCATCCATTTGAGTAACAAAAATATGAACAACATTCCATAGTGACAAGGCTACTATCCATTAGAGTGACAATAATCACAACGACATACTACCTTCCATAATGACAAGGCTAGCACCCATCGGAGTAACAAAAATCTCGACAACAGACTACCTTCCATAATGACAGGGCTACCATCATTTGGAGTAACAAAAATCTCAACAATAGACATCCTTCCATAATTATAATGCTACCATCCATTGGAGTAACAAAAATCTCGACAATAGACTACCTTCCATAATGACAAGGCTACCATCCATTGGAATAACAAAAATCTGAACAACAGACTACCTTCCATAGTGACAAGGATACCATCCATTGGAGTGACAGAAATCACAACGACAGACTACCTTCTAGAATGACAAGGCTAGCATCCATTGGAGTAACAAAAATCTCGACAACAGACTACCTTCCATAATGACAAGGCTACCATCCATTGGAGTAACAAAAATCTAGACAACAGACTACCTTCCATAATGACAAGGCTACCATGCAGTGGAGTAACAAAAATATCAACAACAGACTACCTTCCATAGTGACAAGGCTACCATCCATTGGAGTGACAGAAATCACAACGACATACTAGCTTCTAGAATGACAAGGCTAGCATCCATTGGAGTAACAAAAATCTCGACAATAGACTACCTTCCATAATGACAAGACTACCATCCATTGGAGTAACAAAAATCTAGACAACAAACTACCTTCCATAATGACAAGGCTACCATGCATTGGAGTAACAAAAATATCTACAATAGACTATGTTCCATAATGAAAAGGCTACCATACATTGTATTAACCAAAATATGGATAATAGAATACCTTCCATAATGTCAAGGCTACCATCCATTATAGTAACAAAAATATCGACAATAAACAACATTCCATAATGACAAGGCTACCATCCATTGGAGTAACAAAAATATCGACAATAGACTACCTTATATAATTACAAGGCTACCATCCATTTGAGTAACAAAAATATGAACAACAGACTACCTTCCATAGTGATAAGGCTACTATCCATTAGAGTGACAGAAATCACAACGACATACTACCTTCCATAATGACAAGGCTAGCACCCATTGGAGTAACAAAAATCTCGACAACAGACTACTTTCCATAAAGACAAGGCTACCATCATTTGGAGTAACAAAAATCTCAACAACAGACAACCTTCCATAATGACAAGGCTACCATCCATTGGAGTAACAAAAATCTAATCAACAGACAACCTTCCATAATGATAATGCTACCATCCATTGGAGTAACAAAAATATCGAAAATAGACTACCTTCCATAATAACAAGGCTACCATCCATTGGAGTAACAAAAATCTGAACAACAGACTACCTTCCATAGTGACAAGGCTACCATCCATTGGAGTGACAGAAATCACAACGACAGACTAGCTTCTAGAATGACAAGGCTAGCATCCATTGGAGTAATAACAATCTCGACAACAGACTACCTTCCATAATGACAAGACTACCATCCATTGGAGTAACAAAAATCTAGACAACAAACTACCTTCCATAATGATAAGGCTACCATGCATTGGAGTAACAAAAATATCTACAATAGAGTATGTTCCATAATGAAAAGGCTACCATACATTGTATTAACCAAAATATGGATAATAGAATACCTTCCATAATGTCAAGGCTACCATCCATTATAGTAACAAAAATCTCGACAATAAACAACATTCCATAATGACAAGGCTACCATCCATTGGAGTAACAAAAATATCGACAATAGACTACCTTATATAATTACAAGGCTACCATCCATTTGAGTAACAAAAATATGAACAACAGACTACCTTCCATAGTGACAAGGCTACCATCCATTGGAGTGACAGAAATCACAACGACAGACTACCTTCCATAATGACAAGGCTAGAACCCATTGGAGTAAAAAAAAATGAACATACCTTCCATAGTGACAAGGATACCATCCATTGGAGTAAGAAAAATCTCGAAAACAGACTACCTTCCATAATGACAAGGCTACCAACCATTGGAGTAACAATAATCTCAACAACAGACAACCTTCCATAATGATAATGCTACCATCCATTGGAGTAACAAAAATATCGACAATAGACTACCTTCTATAATGAAAAGGCTACCATCCATTGGAGTAACAAAAATCTGAACAACAGACTACCTTCCATAGTGACAAGGCTACCATCCATTGGAGTGACAGAAATCACATTGACAGACTACCTTCTAGAATGACAAGGCTAGCATCCATTGGAGTAACAAAAATCTCGACAACAGACTACCTTCCATAATGACAAGGCTACCATCCATTGGAGTAACAAAAATCTAGACAACAGACTACCTTCCATAATGACAAGGCTACCATGCATTGGAGTAACAAAATCATCTACAATAGACTATGTTCCATAATGACAAGGCTACCATACATTGTAGTAACCAAAATATGGATAATAGAATACCTTCCATAATGTCAAGGCTACCATCCATTATAGTAACAAAAATCTCGACAATAGACAACATTCCATAATGACGAGGCTACCATCCATTGGAGTAACAAAAATCTCGACAATAGACTACCTTCCATAATGACAAGGCTACCATCCATTGGAGTAACAAAAATATGAACAACAGACTACCTTCCATAGTGACAAGGCTACTATCCATTAGAGTGACAGAAATCACAACGACATACTACCTTCCATAATGACATGGCTAGTACCCATTGGAGTAACAAAAATCTCGACAATAGACTACCTTCCATAATGAGAAGGCTATCATCCGATGGAATAACAAAAATCTCGACAACAGACTACCTTCCATAATGACAAGGCTACCATCCATTGCAGTAACAAAAACATCGACAGCAGGTTACGTTCGATAATGACAAGGCTACCATCCATTGGAGTACCAAAAATCTTGACAATAGACTACCTTTAATAATGACAAGGCTACCATCCATTGGAGTAACAAAAATCTCGACAACAGACTACCTTCCATAATGACAAGGCTACCATCCATTGGAGTAACAAAAATATAGACAACAGACTACCTTCCATAATGACAAGGCTACCATGCATTGGAGTAATAAAAATATCTACAATAGACTATGTTCCATAATGACAAGGCTACCATACATTGTATTAACCTAAATATGGATAATAGAATACCTTCCATAATGTCAAGGCTACCATCCATTATAGTAACAAAAATCACGACAATAGACAACATTCCATAATGACAAGGCTACCATCCATTGGAGTAACAAAAATATCGACAATAGACTACCTTATATAATTATAAGGCTACCATCCATTGGAGTAACAAAAATATGAACAACAGACTACCTTCCATAGTGACAAGGCTACCATCCATTGGAGTGACAGAAATCACAACGACAGACTACCTTCCATAATGACAAGGCTAGCACCCATTGGAGTAACAAAAATATGAACATACCTTCCATAGTGACAAGGATACCATCCATTGGAGTAACAAAAATCTCTAAAACAGACTACCTTCCACAATGACAAGGCTACCATCCATTGGAGTAACAAAAATCTCAACAACAGAAAACCTTCCATAATGATAATGCTACCATCCATTGGAGTAACAAAAATATCGACAATAGACTACCTTCCATAATGACAAGGCTACCATCCATTGGAGTAACAAAAATCTGAACAACAGACTACCTTCCATAGTTACAAGGCTACCATCCATTGGAGTGACAGAAATCACAACGACAGACTACCTTCTAGAATGACAAGGCTAGCATCCATTGGAGTAACAAAAATCTCGATAACAGACTACCTTCCATAATGACAAGGCTACCATCCATTTGAGTAACAAAAATCTAGACAACAGACTACCTTCCATAATGACAAGGCTATCATGCATTGGAGTAACAAAAATATCTACAATAGACTATGTTCCATAATGACAAGGCTACCATACATTGTAGTAACAAAAATATGGATAATAGAATACCTTCCATAATGTCAAGGCTACCATCCATTATAGTAACAAAAATCTCGACAATAGACAACATTCCATAATGACAAGGCTACCATCCATTGGAGTAACAAAAATATCGACAATAGACTACCTTATATAATTACAAGGCTACCATCCATTGGAGTAACAAAAATATGAACAACAGACTACCTTCCATAGTTACAAGGCTACCATCCATTGGAGTGACAAAAATCACAACGACAGACTACCTTCCATAATGACAAGGCTAGCACCCATTGGAGTAACAAAAATATGAACATACCTTCCATAGTGACAAGGATACCATCCATACGAGTAACAAAAATCTCGAAAACAGACTACCTTCCACAATGACAAGGCTACCATCCATTGGAGTAACATAAATCTCAACAACAGAAAACCTTCCATAATGATAATGCTACCATCCATTGGAGTAACAAAAATATCGACAATAGACTACCTTCCATAATGACAAGGCTACCATCCATTGGAGTAACAAAAATCTGAACAACTGACTACCTTCCATAGTGACAAGGCTACCATCCATTGGAGTGACAAAAATCACAACGACAGACTACCTTCTAGAATGACAAGGCTAGCATCCATTGGAGTAACAAAAATCTCGATAACAGACTACCTTCCATAATGACAAGGCTACCATCCATTGGAGTAACAAAAATCTAGACAACAGACTACCTTCCATAATGACAAGGCTACCATGCATTGGAGTAACAAAAATATCTACAATAGACAATGTTCCATAATGACAAGGCTACCATACATTGTAGTAACAAAAATATGGATAATAGAATACCTTCCATAATGTCAAGGCTACCATCCATTATAGTAAAAAAAATATCGACAATAGACAACATTCCATAATGACAAGGCTACCATCCATTGGAGTAACAAAAATCTCGACAATAGACTACCTTCCATAATGACAAGGCTACCATCCATTGGAGTAACAAAAATATGAACAACAGACTACCTTCCATAGTGACAAGGCTATTATCCATTAGAGTGACAAAAATCACAACGACATACTACCTTCCATAATGACAAGGCTAGCGCCCATTGGTGTAACAAAAATCTCGACAACAGACTACCTTCCATAATGAGAAGGCTACCATCCATTGGAATAACAAAAATCTCGACAACAGACTACCTTCCATAATGACAAGGCTACCATCCATTGCATTAACAAAAACATCGACAACAGGTTACGTTCCATAATGACAAGGCTACCATCCATTGGAGTAACAAAAATCTTGACAATAGACTACCTTCAATAATGACAAGGCTACCATCCATTGGAGTAACAAAAATATGAACAACAGACTACCTTCCAAAGTGACAAGGCTACCATCCATTGGAGTGACAGAAATCACAACGACAAACTACCTTCCATAATGACAAGGCTAGCACCCATTAGAGTAACAAAAATATGAACATACCTTCCATAGTGAGAAGCATACCATCCATTGGAGTAAGAAAAATCTCGAAAACAGACTACCTTCCATAGTGACAAGGCTACCATCCATTGGAGTAACAATAATCTCAACAACAGACAACCTTCCATAATGATAATGCTACCATCCATTGGAGTAACAAAAATATCGACAATAGACTACCTTCCATAATGACAAGGCTACCATCCATTGGAGTAACAAAAATCTGAACAACAGACTACCTTCCATAGTGACAAGGCTACCATCCATTGGAGTGACAGAAATCACAACGATAGACTACCTTCTAGAATGACAAGGCTAGCATCCACTGGAGTAACAAAAATCTCGCAACAGACTACCTTCCATAATGACAAGGCTACCATCCATTGGAGTAACAAAAATCCAGACAACAAACTACCTTCCATAATGACAAGGTTACCATGCATTGGAGTAACAAAAATATCTACAATAGACTATGTTCCATAATGACAAGGCTACAATACATTGTAGTAACCAAAATATGGATAATAGAATACCTTCCTTAATGTCAAGGCTACCATCCATTTTAGTAACAAAAATCTCGACAATAGACAACATTCCATAATGACAAGGCTACCATCCATTGGAGTAACAAAAATCTCGACAATAGACTACCTTCCATAATGACAAGGCTACCATCCATTGGAGTAACAAAAATATGAACAACAGACTACCTTCCATAGTGACAAGGCTACTATCCATTAGAGTGACAAAAATCACAATGACATACTACCTTCCATAATTACAAGGCTAGCACCCATTGGAGTAACAAAAATCTCGACAATAGACTACCTTCCATAATGACAAGGCTATCATCCGATGGAATAACAAAAATCTCGACAATAGACTACCTTCCATAATGACAAGGCTACCATCCAATGCAGTAACAAAAACATCGACAGCAGGTTACGTTCCATAATGACAAGGCTACCATCCATTGGAGTAACAATAATCTTGACAATAGACTACCTTCAATAATGACCAGGCTACCATCCATTGGAGTAACAAAAATATGAACAATAGACTACCTTCCATTGTGACAAGGCTACCATCCATTGGAGTGACACAAATAACAACGATAGAATACCTTCCATAATGACAAGGCTAGCACCCATTGGAGTAACAAAAATATGAACATACCTTCCATAGTGACAAGGATACCATCCATTGGAGTAACAAAAATCTCGAAAACAGACTTCCTTCCATAATGACAAGGCTTCCATCCATTGGAGTAACAAAAATCTAAACAACAGACAACCTTCCATAATGATAATGCTACCATCCATTGGAGTAACAAAAATATCGACAATAGACTACCTTCCATAATAACAAGGCTACCATCCATTGGAGTAACAAAAATCTGAACAACAGACTACCTTCCATAGTGAAAAGGCTACCATCCATTGGAGTGACAGAAATCACAACGACAGACTAGCTTCTAGAATGACAAGGCTACCATCCATTGGAGTAACAATAATCTCGACAATAGACTACCTTCCATAATGACAAGACTACCATCCATTGGAGTAACAAAAATCTAGACAACAAACTACCTTCCATAATGACAAGGCTACCATGCATTGGAGTAACAAAAATATCTACAATAGACTATGTTCCATAATGACAAGGCTACCATACATTGTATTAACCAAAATGTGGATAATAGAATACCTTCCATAATGTCAAGGCTACCTTCCATTATAGTAACAAAAATCTCGACAATAAACAACATTCCATAATGACAAGGCTACCATCCTTTGGAGTAACAAAAATATCGACAATAGACTACCTTATATAATTACAAGGCTACCATCCATTTGAGTAACAAAAATATGAACAACAGACTACCTTCCATAGTGACAAGGCTACTATCCATTAGAGTGACAATAATCACAACGACATACTACCTTCCATAATGACAAGGCTAGCACCCATCGGAGCAACAAAAATCTCGACAACAGACTACCTTCCATAATGACAAGGCTACCATCATTTGGAGTAACAAAAATCTCAACAATAGACAACCTTCCATAATTATAATGCTACCATCCATTGGAGTAACAAAAATCTCGACAATAGACTACCTTCCATAATGACAAGGCTACCATCCAATGGAATATCAAAAATCTGAACAACAGACTACCTTCCATAGTGACAAGGATACCATCCATTGGAGTGACAGAAATCACAACGACAGACTACCTTCTAGAATGACAAGGCTAGCATCCATTGGAGTAACAAAATTCTCGACAACAGACTACCTTCCATAATGACAAGGCTACCATCCATTGGAGTAACAAAAATCTAGACAACAGACTACCTTCCATAATGACAAGGCTACCATGCAGTGGAGTAACAAAAATATCAACAACAGACTACCTTCCATAGTGACAAGGCTACCATCCATTGGAGTGACAGAAATCACAACGACATACTAGCTTCTAGAATGACAAGGCTAGCATCCATTGGAGTAACAAAAATCTCGACAATAGACTACCTTCCATAATGACAAGACTACCATCCATTGGAGTAACAAAAATCTAGACAACAAACTACCTTCCATAATGACAAGGCTACCATGCATTGGAGTAACAAAAATATCTACAATAGACTATGTTCCATAATGACAAGGCTACCATACATTGTATTAACCAAAATGTGGATAATAGAATACCTTCCATAATGTCAAGGCTACCTTCCATTATAGTAACAAAAATCTCGACAATAAACAACATTCCATAATGACAAGGCTACCATCCATTGGAGTAACAAAAATATCGACAATAGACTACCTTATATAATTACAAGGCTACCATCCATTTGAGTAACAAAAATATGAACAACAGACTACCTTCCATAGTGATAAGGCTACTATCCATTAGAGTGACAGAAATCACAACGACATACTACCTTCCATAATGACAAGGCTAGCACCCATTGGAGTAACAAAAATCTCGACAACAGACTACTTTCCATAATGACAAGGCTACCATCATTTGGAGTAACAAAAATCTCAACAACAGACAACCTTCCATAATGACAAGGCTACCATCCATTGGAGTAACAAAAATCTAAACAACAGACAACCTTCCATAATGATAATGCTACCATCCATTGGAGTAACAAAAATATCGACAATAGACTACCTTCCATAATAACAAGGCTACCATCCATTGGAGTAACAAAAATCTGAACAACAGACTACCTTCCATAGTGACAAGGCTACCATCCATTGGAGTGACAGAAATCACAACGACAGACTAGCTTCTAGAATGACAAGGCTAGCATCCATTGGAGTAATAACAATCTCGACAACAGACTACCTTCCATAATGACAAGACTACCATCCATTGGAGTAACAAAAATCTAGACAACAAACTACCTTCCATAATGACAAGGCTACCATGCATTGGAGTAACAAAAATATCTACAATAGAGTATGTTCCATAATGAAAAGGCTACCATACATTGTATTAACCAAAATATGGATAATAGAATACCTTCCATAATGTCAAGGCTACCATCCATTATAGTAACAAAAATCTCGACAATAAACAACATTCCATAATGACAAGGCTACCATCCATTGGAGTAACAAAAATATCGACAATAGACTACCTTATATAATTACAAGGCTACCATCCATTTGAGTAACAAAAATATGAACAACAGACTACCTTCCATAGTGACAAGGCTACTATCCATTAGAGTGACAAAAATCACAACGACATACTACCTTCCATAATGACAAGGCTAGCACCCATTGGAGTAACAAAAATCTCGACAACAGACTACCTTCCATAATGACAAGGCTACCATCATTTGGAGTAACAAAAATCTCAACAATAGACAAACTTCCATAATGATAATGCTACCATCCATTGGAGTAATAAAAATCTCGACAATAGACTACCTTCCATAATGACAAGGCTACCATCCATTGGAATAACAAAAATCTGAACAACAGACTACCTTCCATAGTGACAAGGATACCATCCATTGGAGTGACAGAAATCACAACGACAGACTACCTTCTAGAATGACAAGGCTAGCATCCATTGGAGTAACAAAAATCTCGACAACAGACTACCTTCCATAATGACAAGGCTACCATCCATTGGAGTAACAAAAATCTAGACAACAGACTACCTTCCATAATGACAAGGCTACCATGCAGTGGAGTAACAAAAATATGAACAACAGACTACCTTCCATGGTGACAAGGCTACCATCCATTGGAGTGACAGAAATCACAACGACAGACTAGCTTATAGAATGACAAGGCTAGCATCCATTGGAGTAACAAAAATCTCGACAACAGACTACCTTCCATAATGACAAGACTACCATCCATTGGAGTAACAAAAATCTAAAAACTACCTTCCATAATGACAAGGCTACCATGCATTGGAGTAACAAAAATATCTACAATAGACTATGTTCCATAATGAAAAGGCTACCATACATTGTATTAACCAAAATATGGATAATAGAATACCTTCCATAATGTCAAGGCTACCATCCATTATAGTAACAAAAATATCGACAATAAACAACATTCCATAATGATAAGGCTACCATCCATTGGAGTAACAAAAATATCGACAATAGACTACCTTATATAATTACAAGGCTACCATCCATTTGAGTAACAAAAATATGAAAAACAGACTACCTTCCATAGTGATAAGGCTACTATCCATTAGAGTGACAGAAATCACAACTACATACTACCTTCCATAATGACAAGGCTACCATCATTTGGAGTAACAAAAATCTCAACAATAGACAAACTTCCATAATGATAATGCTACCATCCATTGGAGTAATAAAAATCTCGACAATAGACTACCTTCCATAATGACAAGGCTACCATCCATTGGAATAACAAAAATCTGAACAACAGACTACCTTCCATAGTGACAAGGATACCATCCATTGGAGTGACAGAAATCACAACGACAGACTACCTTCTAGAATGACAAGGCTAGCATCCATTGGAGTAACAAAAATCTCGACAACAGACTACCTTCCATAATGACAAGGCTACCATCCATTGGAGTAACAAAAATCTAGACAACAGACTACCTTCCATAATGACAAGGCTACCATGCAGTGGAGTAACAAAAATATGAACAACAGACTACCTTCCATGGTGACAAGGCTACCATCCATTGGAGTGACAGAAATCACAACGACAGACTAGCTTATAGAATGACAAGGCTAGCATCCATTGGAGTAACAAAAATCTCGACAACAGACTACCTTCCATAATGACAAGACTACCATCCATTGGAGTAACAAAAATCTAAAAACTACCTTCCATAATGACAAGGCTACCATGCATTGGAGTAACAAAAATATCTACAATAGACTATGTTCCATAATGAAAAGGCTACCATACATTGTATTAACCAAAATATGGATAATAGAATACCTTCCATAATGTCAAGGCTACCATCCATTATAGTAACAAAAATATCGACAATAAACAACATTCCATAATGATAAGGCTACCATCCATTGGAGTAACAAAAATATCGACAATAGACTACCTTATATAATTACAAGGCTACCATCCATTTGAGTAACAAAAATATGAAAAACAGACTACCTTCCATAGTGATAAGGCTACTATCCATTAGAGTGACAGAAATCACAACTACATACTACCTTCCGTAATGACAAGGCTAGCACCCATTGGAGTAACAAAAATCTCGACAACACACTACTTTCCATAATGACAAGGCTACCATCATTTAAAGTAACAAAAATCTCAACAACAGACAACCTTCCATAATGATAATGCTACCATCCATTGGAGTAACAAAAATCTCGACAATAGACTACCTTCCATAATGACAAGGCTACCATCCATTGGAATAACAAAAATCTGAACAACAGACTACCTTCCATAGTGACAAGGATACCGTCCATTGGAGTGACAGAAATCACAACGACAGACTACCTTCTAGAATGACAAGGCTAGCATCCATTGGAGTAACAAAAATCTCGACAACAGACTACCTTCCATAATGAAAAGACTACCATCCATTAGAGTAACAAAAATCTAGACAACAGACTACCTTCCATAATGACAAGGCTACCATGCAGTGGAGTAACAAAAATATGAACAATAAACTACCTTCCATAGTGACAAGGCTACTATCCATTAGAGTGACAAAAATCACAATGACATATTACCTTCCATAATGACAAGGCTAGCACCCATTAGAGTAACAAAAATATCGACAATAGACTACCTTCCATAATGAGAAGGCTGTCATCCAATGGAATAACAAAAATCTCGACAACAGACTACCTTCCATAATGACAAGGCTACTATCCATTGCAGTAACAAAAACATCGACAGCAGGTTACGTTCCATAATGACAAGGCTACCATCCATTGGAGTAACAAAAATCTTGACAATAGACTACCTTCAATAATGACAAGGCTACCATCCATTGGAGTAACAAAAATATGAACAACAGACTACCTTCCATAGTGACAAGGATACCATCCATTGGAGTGACAAAAATCTCAACGACAGACTACCTTCTAGAATGACAAGGCTAGCATCCATTGGAGTAACAAAAATCTCGACAACAGACTACCTTCCATAATGACAAGGCTACCATCCATTGGAGTAACAAAAATCTAGACAACAGACTACCTTCCATAATGACAAGGCTACCATGCAGTGGAGTAACAAAAATATCAACAACAGACTACCTTCCATAGTGACAAGGCTACCATCCATTGGAGTGACAGAAATCACAACGACATACTAGCTTCTAGAATGACAAGGCTAGCATCCATTGGAGTAACAAAAATCTCGACAATAGACTACCTTCCATAATGACAAGACTACCATCCATTGGAGTAACAAAAATCTAGACAACAAACTACCTTCCATAATGACAAGGCTACCATGCATTGGAGTAACAAAAATATCTACAATAGACTATGTTCCATAATGAAAAGGCTACCATACATTGTATTAACCAAAATATGGATAATAGAATACCTTCCATAATGTCAAGGCTACCATCCATTATAGTAACAAAAATATCGACAATAAACAACATTCCATAATGACAAGGCTACCATCCATTGGAGTAACAAAAATATCGACAATAGACTACCTTATATAATTACAAGGCTACCATCCATTTGAGTAACAAAAATATGAACAACAGACTACCTTCCATAGTGATAAGGCTACTATCCATTAGAGTGACAGAAATCACAACGACATACTACCTTCCATAATGACAAGGCTAGCACCCACTGGAGTAACAAAAATCTCGACAACAGACTACTTTCCATAATGACAAGGCTACCATCATTTGGAGTAACAAAAATCTCAACAACAGACAACCTTCCATAATGACAAGGCTACCATCCATTGGAGTAACAAAAATCTAAACAACAGACAACCTTCCATAATGATAATGCTACCATCCATTGGAGTAACAAAAATATCGACAATAGACTACCTTCCATAATAACAAGGCTACCATCCATTGGAGTAACAAAAATCTGAACAACAGACTACCTTCCATAGTGACAAGGCTACCATCCATTGGAGTGACAGAAATCACAACGACAGACTAGCTTCTAGAATGACAAGGCTAGCATCCATTGGAGTAACAACAATCTCGACAACAGACTACCTTCCATAATGACAAGACTACCATCCATTGGAGTAACAAAAATCTAGACAACAAACTACCTTCCATAATGACAAGGCTACCATGCATTGGAGTAACAAAAATATCTACAATAGAGTATGTTCCATAATGAAAAGGCTACCATACATTGTATTAACCAAAATATGAATAATAGAATACCTTCCATAATGTCAAGGCTACCATCCATTATAGTAACAAAAATCTCGACAATAAACAACATTCCATAATGACAAGGCTACCATCCATTGGAGTAACAAAAATATCGACAATAGACTACCTTATATAATTACAAGGCTACCATCCATTTGAGTAACAAAAATATGAAAAACAGACTACCTTCCATAGTGATAAGGCTACTATCCATTAGAGTGACAAAAATCACAACGACATACTACCTTCCATAATGACAAGGCTAGCACCCATTGGAGTAACAAAAATCTCGACAACAGACTACCTTCCATAATGACAAGGCTACCATCATTTGGAGTAACAAAAATCTCAACAATAGACTTCCTTCCATAATGATAATGCTACAATCCATTGGAGTAATAAAAATCTCGACAATAGACTACCTTCCATAATGACAAGGCTACCATCCATTGGATAACAAAAATATGAACAACAGACTACTTTCCATAGTGACAAGGATACCATCCATTGGAGTGACAGAAATTACAACGACAGACTACCTTCTAGAATGACAAGGCTAGCATCCATTGGAGTAACAAAAATCTCGACAACAGACTACCTTCCATAATGACAAGGCTACCATCCATTGGAGTAACAAAAATCTAGACAACAGACTACCTTCCATAATGACAAGGCTACCATGCAGTGGAGTAACAAAAATATGAACAACAGACTACCTTCCATAGTGACAAGGCTACTATCCATTAGAGTGACAAAAATCACAATGACATATTACCTTCCATAATGACAAGGCTAGCACCCATTAGAGTAACAAAAATCTCGACAATAGACTACCTTCCATAATGAGAAGGCTGTCATCCAATGGAATAACAAAAATCTCGACAACAGACTACCTTCCATAATGACAAGGCTACTATCCATTGCAGTAACAAAAACATCGACAGCAGGTTACGTTCCATAATGACAAGGCTACCATCCATTGGAGTAACAAAAATCTTGACAATAGACTACCTTCAATAATGACAAGGCTACCATCCATTGGAGTAACAAAAATATGAACAACAGACTACCTTCCATAGTGACAAGGATACCATCCATTGGAGTGACAAAAATCTCAACGACAGACTACCTTCTAGAATGACAAGGCTAGCATCCATTGGAGTAACAAAAATCTCGACAACAGACTACCTTCCATAATGACAAGGCTACCATCCATTGGAGTAACAAAAATCTAGACAACAGACTACCTTCCATAATGACAAGGCTACCATGCAGTGGAGTAACAAAAATATCAACAACAGACTACCTTCCATAGTGACAAGGCTACCATCCATTGGAGTGACAGAAATCACAACGACATACTAGCTTCTAGAATGACAAGGCTAGCATCCATTGGAGTAACAAAAATCTCGACAATAGACTACCTTCCATAATGACAAGACTACCATCCATTGGAGTAACAAAAATCTAGACAACAAACTACCTTCCATAATGACAAGGCTACCATGCATTGGAGTAACAAAAATATCTACAATAGACTATGTTCCATAATGAAAAGGCTACCATACATTGTATTAACCAAAATATGGATAATAGAATACCTTCCATAATGTCAAGGCTACCATCCATTATAGTAACAAAAATATCGACAATAAACAACATTCCATAATGACAAGGCTACCATCCATTGGAGTAACAAAAATATCGACAATAGACTACCTTATATAATTACAAGGCTACCATCCATTTGAGTAACAAAAATATGAACAACAGACTACCTTCCATAGTGATAAGGCTACTATCCATTAGAGTGACAAATCACAACGACATACTACCTTCCATAATGACAAGGCTAGCACCCATTGGAGTAACAAAAATCTCGACAACAGACTACTTTCCATAATGACAAGGCTACCATCATTTGGAGTAACAAAAATCTCAACAACAGACAACCTTCCATAATGACAAGGCTACCATCCATTGGAGTAACAAAAATCTAAACAAAAGACAACCTTCCATAATGATAATGCTACCATCCATTGGAGTAACAAAAATATCGACAATAGACTACCTTCCATAATAACAAGGCTACCATCCATTGGAGTAACAAAAATCTGAACAACAGACTACCTTCCATAGTGACAAGGCTACCATCCATTGGAGTGACAGAAATCACAACGACAGACTAGCTTCTAGAATGACAAGGCTAGCATCCATTGGAGTAACAACAATCTCGACAACAGACTACCTTCCATAATGACAAGACTACCATCCATTGGAGTAACAAAAATCTAGACAACAAACTACCTTCCATAATGACAAGGCTACCATGCATTGGAGTAACAAAAATATCTACAATAGAGTATGTTCCATAATGAAAAGGCTACCATACATTGTATTAACCAAAATATGGATAATAGAATACCTTCCATAATGTCAAGGCTACCATCCATTATAGTAACAAAAATCTCGACAATAAACAACATTCCATAATGACAAGGCTACCATCCATTGGAGTAACAAAAATATCGACAATAGACTACCTTATATAATTACAAGGCTACCATCCATTTGAGTAACAAAAATATGAACAACAGACTACCTTCCATAGTGACAAGGCTACTATCCATTAGAGTGACAAAAATCACAACGACATACTACCTTCCATAATGACAAGGCTAGCACCCATTGGAGTAACAAAAATCTCGACAACAGACTACCTTCCATAATGACAAGGCTACCATCATTTGGAGTAACAAAAATCTCAACAATAGACTTCCTTCCATAATGATAATGCTACAATCCATTGGAGTAATAAAAATCTCGACAATAGACTACCTTCCATAATGACAAGGCTACCATCCATTGGATAACAAAAATATGAACAACAGACTACCTTCCATAGTGACAAGGATACCATCCATTGGAGTGACAGAAATCACAACGACAGACTACCTTCTAGAATGACAAGGCTAGCATCCATTGGAGTAACAAAAATCTCGACAACAGACTACCTTCCATAATGACAAGGCTACCATCCATTGGAGTAACAAAAATCTAGACAACAGACTACCTTCCATAATGACAAGGCTACCATGCAGTGGAGTAACAAAAATATGAACAACAGACTACCTTCCATAGTGACAAGGCTACCATCCATTGGAGTGACAGAAATCACAACGACAGACTAGCTTCTAGAATGACAAGGCTAGCATCCATTGGAGTAACAAAAATCTCGACAACAGACTACCTTCCATAATGACAAGACTACCATCCATTGGAGTAACAAAAATCTAAAAACTACCTTCCATAATGACAAGGCTACCATGCATTGGAGTAACAAAAATATCTACAATAGACTATGTTCCATAATGAAAAGGCTACCATACATTGTATTAACAAAAATATGGATAATAGAATACCTTCCATAATGTCAAGGCTACCATCCATTATAGTAACAAAAATATCGACAATAAACAACATTCCATAATGATAAGGCTACCATCCAATGGAGTAGAAAAAATATCGACAATAGACTACCTTATATAATTACAAGGCTACCATCCATTTGAGTAACAAAAATATGAACAACAGACTACCTTCCATAGTGATAAGGCTACTATCCATTAGAGTGACAGAAATCACAACTACATACTACCTTCCATAATGACAAGGCTAGCACCCATTGGAGTAACAAAAATCTCGACAACACACTACTTTCCATAATGACAAGGCTACCATCATTTGGAGTAACATAAATCTCAACAACAGACAACCTTCCATAATGATAATGCTACCATCCATTGGAGTAACAAAAATCTCGACAATAGACTACCTTCCATAATGACAAGGCTACCATCCATTGGAATAACAAAAATCTGAACAACAGACTACCTTCCATAATGACAAGGATACCGTCCATTAGAGTGACAGAAATCACAACGATAGACTACCTTCTAGAATGACAAGGCTAGCATCCATTGGAGTAACAAAAATCTCGACAACAGACTACCTTCCATAATGACAAGACTACCATCCAATAGAGTAACAAAAATCTAGACAACAGACTACCTTCCATAATGACAAGGCTACCATGCAGTGGAGTAACAAAAATATGAACAACAAACTACCTTCCATAGTGACAAGGCTACTATCCATTAGAGTGACAAAAATCACAATGACATATTACCTTCCATAATGACAAGGCTAGCACCCATTGGAGTAACAAAAATCTCGACAATAGACTACCTTCCATAATGAGAAGGCTGTCATCCAATGGAATAACAAAAATCTTGACAATAGACTACCTTCAATAATGACAAGGCTACCATCCATTGGAGTAACAAAAATATGAACAACAAACTACCTTCCATAGTGACAAGGCTACCATCCATTGAAGTGACAGAAATCACAACGACAAACTACCTTCCATAATGACAAGGCTCGCACCCATTGGATTAACAAAAATATGAACATACCTTCCATAGTGACAAGGATACCATCCATTGGAGTAACAAAAATCTCGAAAACAGACTACCTTCCATAATGACAAGGCTACCATCCATTGGAGTAACAAAAATCTCAACAACAGACAACCTTCCATAATGATAATGCTACCATCCATTGGAGTAACAAAAATATCGACAATATACTACCTTCCATAATGACAAGGCTACCATCCATTGGAGTAACAAAAATCTGAACAACAAACTACCTTCCATAGTGACAAGGCTACCATCCATTGGAGTGACAGAAATCACAACGACATACTAGCTTCTAGAATGACAAGGCTAGCATCCACTGGAGTAACAAAAATCTCGACAACAGGCTCCCTTCCATAATGACAAGAATACCATCCATTGGAGTAACAAAAATCTAGACAACAAACTACCTTCCATAATGACAAGGCTACCATGCACTGGAGTAACAAAAATATATCTCGACAATAAACAACATTCCATAATGACAAGGCTACCATCCATTGGAGTAACAAAAATATCGACAATAGACTACCTTATATAATTACAAGGCTACCATCCATTTGAGTAACAAAAATATGAACAACAGACTACCTTCCATAATGACAAGGCTACTATCCATTAGAGTGACAGAAATCATAACGACATACTACCTTCCATAATGACAAGGCTAGCACCCATTGGAGTAACAAAAATCTCAACAACAGACTACCTTCCATAATGAGAAGGCTACCATCCATTGGAATAAGAAAAATCTCGACAACAGACTACCTTCCATAATGACAAGGCTACCATCCATTATAGTAACAAAAACATCGACAGCAGGTTATGTTCCATAATGACAAGGATACCATCCATTTGAGTAACAAAAATCTTGAGAATAGACTTCCTTCCATAATGATAAGGCTACCATCCATTGGAGTGATAGATATCACAACGACAAACTACCTTCCATAATGACAAGGCTAGCACCCATTGGAGTAACAAAAATATGAACATACCTTCCATAGTGACAAGGATACCATCCATTGGAGTAACCAAAATCTCGAAAACAGACTACCTTCCATAATAACAAGGCTACCATCATTTGGAGTAACAAAAATCTCGACAAAAGACAACCTTCCATAATGATAATTCTACCATCCATTGGAGTAACAAAAATCTCGACAATAGACTACCTTCCATAATGACAAGGCTACCATCCATTGGAATAACAAAAATCTGAACAACAGACTACCTTCCATAGTGACAAGGATACCATCCATTGGAGTGACATAAATAACAACGACAAACTACCTTCTAGAATGACAAGGCTAGCATCCATTGGAGTAACAAAAATCTCGACAACAGACTACCTTCCATAATGACAAGGCTACCATCCATTGGAGTAACAAAAATCTAGACAACATACTACCTTCCATAATGACAAGGCTACCATGCAGTGGAGTAACAAAAATATCTACAATAGACTATGTTCCATAATGACAAGGCTACCATACATTGTAGTAACCAAAATATGGATAATAGAATACCTTCCATAATGTCAAGGCTACTATCCATTATAGTAACAAAAATCTCGACAATAGACAACATTCCATAATGACAAGGCTACCATCCATTGGAGTAACAAAAATATCGACAATAGACTACCTTCTATAATTACAAGGCTACCATCCATTGGAGTAACAAAAATATGAACAACAGACTACCTTCCATAGTGACAAGGCTACCGTCCATTGGAGTGATAGAAATCACAATGACATACTACCTTCCATAATGACAAGGCTAGCATCCATTGGAGTAACATAAATCTCGACAACAGACTACCTTTCATAATGACAAGGATAACATTCATTGGAATAACAAAAATCTAGGAAACCGACTACCTTCCATAATGACAAGGCTACCATCCAATGGAGTAACAAAAACATCTACAACAAACTACCTTCCATAATGACAAGGCTACAATCCATTGGAATAACAAAAATCTCGACAACAGACTACCATCCATAATGACAATGATACCTTCCATTAGAGTAACAAAAATCTCGACAATTGACTACCTTCCATAATGACAAGGCTACCATCCATTGGAGTAACAAAAATATGAACATACCTTCCATATTGACAAGGCTACCATCCATTGGAGTAACAAAAATCTCGAAAATAGACTACCTTATATAATGACAAGGCTACCATCCATTGGAGTAACAAAAATCTCGACAACAGACAACCTTCCATAATGATAATGCTACCATCCATTGGAGTAACAAAAATCTCGACAATAGAATACCTTCCATAATGACAAGGCTACCATCCATTGGAGTAACGAAAATTTGAACAACAGACTACCTTCCATAGTGACAAGGCTACCATCCATTGGAGTGACAGAAATCACAACAACAGACTACCTTCTAGAATGACAAGGCTACCATCCATTGGAGTAACAAAAATCTCGACAACAGACTACCTTCCATAATGACAAGGCTACCATCCATTGGAGTAACAAAAACCTAGATAACAGACTACCTTCCATAATGACAAGGCTACCATCCATTGGAGTAACAAAAATATCTACAATAGACTATGTTCCATAATGACAAGGCTACCATCCATTGTAGTAACCAAAATATGGATAATAGAATACCTTCCATAATGTCAAGGTTACCATCCATTATAGTAACAAAAATCTCGACAATAGACAACATTCCATAATGACAAGGCTACCATCCATTGGAGTAACAAAAATATCGACAATAGACTACCTTCTATAATTACAAGGCTACCATCCTTTGGAGTTACAAAAATATGAACAACAGACTACCTTCCATAGTGACAAGGCTACATCCATTGGAGTGATAGAAATCACAACGACATACTACCTTCCATAATGATAAGGCTAGGATCCATTGGAGTAACAAAAATCTCGACAACAGACTACCTTTCATAATGACAAGGATAACATTCATTGGAATAACAAAAATCTAGAAAACAGACTACCTTCCATAATGACAAGGCTACCATCCAATGGAGTAACAAAAACATCGACAACAGAATACGTTCCATAATGACAAGGCTACAATCCATTTGAATAACAAAAATCTCGACAACAGACTACCATCCATAATGACAATGATACCTTCCATTGGAGTAACAAAAATCTCGACAATTGACTACTTTCCATAATGACAAGGCTACCATCTATTGGAGTAACAAAAATGTTGACAACAGACTACCTTCCATAATTACAAGGCTACCATCCTTTGGAGTAACAAAAATCTCGACAATAGACAACCTTCCATAATGATAGTGCTACCATCCATTGGAGTAGCAAAAATCTCCCTAATAGACTACCTTCCATAATGACAAGGCTACCATTAATTGAAGTAACAAAAATATGGACAACAGACTACCTTCCATAGTGACAAGGCTACCATCCATTAGAGTGACAAAAATCACAACGACATACTACCTTCCATAATTACAAGGCTAGCACCCATTGGATTAACAAAAATCTCGACAATAGACTACCTTCCATAATGAGAAGGCTACCATCCATTGGAATAACAAAAATATCGACAACAGATTACCTTCCATAATGAAAAGGCTACCATCCATTGCAGTAACAAAAACATCGACAGCAGACTACGTTCCATAATGACAAGGCTACCATCCATTGGAGTAACAAAAATCTTGACAATAGACTACCTTCCATAATAACAAGGCTAACATCCATTGGAGTAACAAAAATTTGAACAACTGTCTAGCTTCCACAGTGACAAGGCTACCATCCATTGGAGTGACAGAAATCACAACGACAGTCTACCTTCCATAATGACAAGGCTACCATACATTGTTGTAACCAAAATATGGATAATAGAATACCTTCCATAATGTCAAGGCTATTAATCCATTATAGTAACAAAAATCTCGACAATAGACAACATTCCATAATGAAAAGGCTAGCATCCATTGGAGTAACAAAAATATCGACAATAGACTACCTTCTATAATTACAAGGCTACCATCCATTGGAGTAACAAAAATATGAACAACAGACTACCTTCTATAGTTACAAGGCTACCATCCATTGGAGTGATAGAAATCACAACGACATACTACCTTCCATAATGACAAGGCTAGCATCCATTGGAGTAACAAAAATCTCGACAATAGACTACCTTTCATAATGACAAGGATAACATTCATTGGAATAACAAAAATCTAGAAAACAGACTACCTTCCATAATGACAAGGCTACCATCCAATGGAGTAACAAAAACATCGACAACAAAATATGTTCCATAATGACAAGGCTACAATCCATTGGAATAACAAAAATCTCAACAACAGACTACCATCCATAATGACAACGATACCTTCCATTGGAGTAACAAAAATCTCGACAATTGACTACCTTCCATAATGACAAGGCTACCATCCATTGTAGTAACAGAAATATGAACGTACCTTCCATAGTGACAAGGCTACCATCCATTGGAGTAACAAAAATCTCGAAAACAAACTACCTTATATAATGACAAGGCTACCATCCATTGGAGTAACAAAAATCTCGACAACAGACAACCTTCCATAATGATAATGCTACCATCCATTGGAGTAACAAAAATCTCGACAATAGAATACCTCTCATAATGACAAGGCTACCATCCATTGGAGTAACAAAAATCTGAACAACAGACTACCTTCCATAGTGACAAGGCTACCATCCATTGGAGTGACAGAAATCACAACGACAAACTACCTTCTAGAATGACAAGGCTACCATTCATTGGAGTAACAAAAATCTCGACAACAGACTACATTTCATAATGACAAGGCTACCAGCCATTGGAGTAACAAAAATCTAGATAACAAACTACCTTCCATAATGACAAGTCTACCATGCATTGGAGTAACAAAAATATCTACTATAGACTATGTTCCATAATGACAAGGCTACCATCCATTGTAGTAACCAAAATATGGATAATAGAATACCTTCCATAATGATAATGCTACCATCCATTGGAGTAACAAAAATCTCGACAATAGACAACATTCCATAATGACAAGGCTACCATCCAATGGAGTAACAAAAATATCGACAATAGACTACCTTCTATAATTACAAGGCTACCATCCATTGGAGTAAAAAAAATATGAACAACAGACTACCTTCCATAGTGACAAGGCTACCATCCATTGGAGTGATAGAAATCACAACGACATACTACCTTCCACAATGACAAGGCTAGCATCCATTGGAGTAACAAAAATCTCGACAAAAGGCTACCTTTCAAAATGACACGGATAACATTCATTGGAATAACAAAAATCTAGAAAACCGACTACCTTCCATAATGACAAGGCTACAATCCAATGGAGTAACAAAGACATCTACAACAGAATACGTTCCATAATGACAAGGCTACAATCCATTGGAATAACAAAAATCTCGACAACAGACTACCATCCATAATGACAATGATACCTTCCATTGGAGTAACAAAAATCTCGACAATTGACTACCTTCCATAATGACGAGGCTACCATCCATTGGAGTAACAAAAATATGAACATACCTTCCATATTGACAAGGCTACCATCCATTGGAGTAACAAAAATCTCGAAAGCAGACTACCTTATATAATGACAAGGCTACCATCCATTGGAGTAACAAAAATCTCGACAACAGACAACCTTCCATAATGATAATGCTACCATCCATTGGAGTAACAAAAATCTCGACAATAGAATACCTTCCATAATGACAAGGCTACCATCCATTGGAGTAACAAAAATCTGAACAACATACTACCTTCCATAGTGACAAGGCTACCATCCATTGGAGTGACAGAAATCACAACGACAGACTACCTTCTAGAATGACAAGGCTACCATCCATTGGAGTAACAAAAATCCCGACAACAGACTACCTTTCATAATGACAAGGATAACATTCATTGGAATAACAAAAATATAGAAAACAGACTACCTTCCATAATGACAAGGCTACCATCCAATGGAGTAACAAAAACATCGACAACAAAATACGTTCCATAATGACAAGGCTACAATCCATTGGAATAACAAAAATCTCGACAACAGACTACCATCCATAATGACAATGATACCTTCCATTGGAGTAACAAAAATCTCGACAATTGACTACCTTCCATAATGACAAGGCTACCATCCATTGTAGTAACAGAAATATGAACATACCTTCCATAGTGACAAGGCTACCATCCATTGGAGTAACAAAAATCTCGAAAACAAACTACCTTATATAATGACAAGGCTACCATCCATTGGAGTAACAAAAATCTCGACAACAGACAACCTTCCATAATGATAATGCTACCATCCATTGGAGTAACAAAAATCTCGACAATAGAATACCTTCCATAATGACAAGGCTACCATCCATTGGAGTAACAAAAATTTGAACAACAGACTACCTTCCATAGTGACAAGGCTACCATCCATTGGAGTGACAGAAATCACAACGACAGACTACCTTCTAGAATGACAAGGCTACCATCCATTGGAGTAACAAAAATCTCGACAACAGACTACCTTCCATAATGACAAGGCTACCATCCATTGGAGTAACAAAAATCTAGATAACAAACTACCTTCCATAATGACAAGGCTACCATGCATTGGAGTAACAAAAATATCTACTATAGACTATGTTCCATAATGACAAGGCTACCATCCATTGTAGTAACCAAAATATGGATAATAGAATACCTTCCATAATGATAATGCTACCATCCATTGGAGTTACAAAAATCTCGACAATAGACAACATTCCATAATGACAAGGCTACCATCCAATGAAGTAACAAAAATATCGACAATAGACTACCTTTTATAATTACAAGGCTACCATCCATTGGAGTAACAAAAATATGAACAACAGACTACCTTCCATAGTGACAAGGCTATCATCCATTGGCGTGATAGAAATCACAACGACATACTACCTTCCATAATGACAAGGCTAGCATCCATTGGAGTAACAAAATTCTCGACAACAGACTACCTTTCATAATGACAAGGATAACATTCATTGGAATAACAAAAATCTAGAAAACCGACTACCTTCCATAATGACAAGGCTACCATCCAATGCAGTAACAAAAACATCTACAACAGAATACGTTCCATAATGACAAGGCTACAATCCATTGGAATAACAAAAATCTCGACAACAGACTACCATCCATAATGACAATGATACCTTCCATTGGAGTAACAAAAATCTCGACAATTGAGTACCTTCATTAATGACAAAGCTACCATCCATTGGAGTAACAAAAATATGAACATACCTTCCATATTGACAAGGCTACTATCCATTAGAGTAACAAAAATCTCAAAAACAGACTACCTTATATAATGACAAGGCTACCATCCATTGGAGTAACAAAAATCTCGACAACAGACAACCTTCCATAATGATAATGCTACCATCCATTGGAGTAACAAAAATCTCAACAATAGAATACCTTCCATAATGACAAGGCTACCATCCATTGGAGTAACAAAAATCTGAACAAAAGACTACCTTCCATAGTGACAAGGCTACCATCCATTGGAGTGACAGAAATCACAACGACAGACTACCTTCTAGAATGACAAGGCTACCATCCATTGGAGTAACAAAAATCTCGACAACAGACTACCTTCCATAATGACAAGGCTACCATCTATTGGAGTAACAAAAATCTAGATAACAGACTATCTTCCATAATGACAAGGCTACCATGCATTGGAGTAACAAAAATATCTACTATAGACTATGTTCCATAATGATAAGGCTACCATCCATTGTAGTAACCAAAATATGGATAATAGAATACCTTCCATAATGATAATGCTACCATCCATTGGAGTAACAAAAATCTCGACAATAGACAACATTCCATAATGACAAGGCTACCATCCAATGGAGGAACAAAAATATCGACAATAGACTACCTTCTATAATTACAAGGCTACCATCCATTGGAGTAACAAAAATATGAACAACAGACTACCTTCCATAGTGACAAGGCTACCATCCATTGGAGTGATAGAAATCATAACGACATACTACCTTCCATAATGACAAGGCTAGCATCCATTGGAGTAACAAAATTCTCGACAACAGACTACCTTTCATAATGACAAGGATAACATTCATTGGAATAACAAAAATCTAGAAAACCGACTACCTTCCATAATGACAAGGCTACCATCCAATGCAGTAACAAAAACATCTACAACAGAATACGTTCCATAATGACAAGGCTACAATCCATTGGAATAACAAAAATCTCGACAACAGACTACCATCCATAATGACAATGATACCTTCCATTGGAGTAACAAAAATCTCGACAATTGACTACCTTCCATAATGACAAGGCTACCATTCATTGGAGTAACAAAAATATGAACATACCTTCCATATTAACAAGGCTACCATCCATTGGAGTACCAAAAATCTCAAAAACAGACTACCTTATATAATGACAAGGCTACCATCCATTGGAGTAACAAATATCTCGACAACAGAAAACCTTCCATAATGATAATGCTACCATCCATTGGAGTAACAAAAATATCGACAATAGAATACCTTCCATAATGACAAGGCTACCATCCATTGGAGTAACAAAAATCTGAACAACAGACTACCTTCCATAGTGACAAGGCTACCATCCATTGGAGTTACAGAAATCACAACGACAGACTACCTTCTAGAATGACAAGGCTACCATCCATTGGAGTAACAAAAATCTCGACAATAGACTACCTTCCATAATGACAAGGCTACCATCCATTGGAGTAACAAAAATCTAGATAACAGACTACCTTCCATAATGACAAGGCTACCATGCCTTGGAGTACCAAAAATATCTACAATAGACTATGTTCCATAATGTCAAGGTTACCATCCATTATAGTAACAAAAATCTCGACAATAGACAACATTCCATAATGACAAGGCTACCATCCATTGGAGTAACAAAAATATCGACAATAGACTACCTTCTATAATTACAAGGCTACCATCCATTGGAGTAACAAAAATATGAACAACAGACTACCTTCCATAGTGATAAGGCTACCATCCATTGGAGTCATAGAAATCACAACGACATACTACCTTCCATAATGACAAGGCTAGCATCCATTGGAGTAACAAAAATCTCGACAACAGACTACCTTTCATAATGACAAGGATAACATTCATTGGAATAACAAAAATCTAGAAAACAGACTACCTTCCATAATGACAAGGCTACCATCCAATGGAGTAACAAAAACATCGACAGCAGAATATGTTCCATAATGACAAGGCTACAATCCTTTGGAATAACAAAAATCTCGACAACAGACTACCATCCATAATGACAATTATACCTTCCATTGGAGTAACAAAAATCTCGACAATTGACTACTTTCCATAATGACAAGGCTACCATCTATTGGAGTAACAAAATCTTGACAACAGACTACCTTCCATAATGACAAGGCTACCATCCTTTGGAGTAACAAAAATCTCGACAATAGACAACCTTCCATAATGATAGTGCTACCATCCATTGGAGTAGCAAAAATCTCCCTAATAGACTACCTTCCATAGTGACAAGGCTACCATCCATTGGAGTGACAAAAATCACAACGACATACTACCTTCCATAATGACAAGGCTAGCACCCATTGGAGTAACAAAAATCTCGACAACAGACTACCTTCCATAATGAGAAGGCTACCATCCATTGGAATAACAAAAATCTCGACAACAGATTACCTTCCATAATGACAAGGCTACCATCCATTGCAGTAACAAAAACATCGATAGCAGACGATGTTCCATAATGACAAGGCTACCATCCATTGGAGTAACAAAAATCTTGACAATAGACTACCTTCCATAATAACAAGGCTAACATCCATTGGAGTAACAAAAATTTGAACAACAGACTAGCTTCCACAGTGACAAGGCTACCATCCATTGGAGTGACAGAAATCACAACGACAGTCTACCTTCCATAATGACAAGGCTACCATCAATTGGAGTAACAAAAATATGAACATACCTTCCATAGTGACAAGGCTACCATCCATTGGAGTAATAAAAATCTCCAAAACAAACTACCTTCCATAAGGACAAGGCTACCATCCATTGGAGTAACAAAAATCTCGACAACAGACAACCTTCCATAATGATAATGCTACCATCCATTGGAGTAACAAAAATCTCGACAATAGACTACCTTCCATAATGACATGGCTACCATCCATTCGAGTAACAAAAATCTGAACAACAGTCTACCTTCCATAGTGATAAGGCTACCATCCATTGGAGTGACAGAAATCACAACGACAGACTACCTTCTAGAATGACAAGGCTACCATCCATTGTAGTAACCAAAATATGGATAATAGAATACCTTCCATAATGACAAGGCTACCATCCATTGGAGTAACAAAAATCTTGACAATTGGCTACCTTCCATAATGACAAGGCTACCATCCATTGGAGTAACAAAAATATGAACAACAAACTAACTTCCATAATGACCAGGCTACCATCCATTGGAGTAACAAAAATCTCAAAAACAGACTACCTTCCATAATTACAAGGCTACCATCTATTAGAGTAACCAAAATCTCGACAATAGACAACCTTCCGAAATGACAATGCTTTCATCCATTGGAGTAACAAAAATATCGACAATAGATTACCTTCTATAATTAAAAGGCTAGCGTCCATTGGAGTAACAAAAATCTCTACAAAAAACTACCTTCCATAATGACAAGGCTACCATCTGTTGGAGTAACAAAAATATTCACAATAGACTACCTTCCATAATGACAAGGCTACCATCCATTGGAATAACAAATATCTAGACAACACACTACCTTCCATAATGACAACGATAACATCCATTGGAGTAACAAAAACATCGACAACAGAATACGTTCCATATTGACAAGGCTACAATCCATTGGAATAATAAAAATCTCGACAACAGACTACCATCCATAATGAAAATGATACCTTCCATTGGAGTAACAAAAATCTCGACAACTGACTACCTTCCATAATGACAAGGCTACCATATATTGAAGTAACAAAAATCTTGACAAAAGACAACCTTCCATAATTATAATGCTACCATCCATTGGAGTAACAAAAATCCCGACAATAGACTACCTTCCATAATGACAAGGATACCATCAATTGAAGTAACAAAAATATGAAAAGTAGACTACCTTCCATAGTGACAAGGCTACCATCCATTGGAGTGACAGAAATCAAAACGACAAACTACCTTCCATAATGACAAGGCTACCATCCATTGGAGTAACAAAAATATGAACATACCTTCCATAGTGACAAGGCTACCATCCATTGGAGTAACAAAAATCTCAAAAATAGACTACCTTCCATAATGACAAGGCTACCATCCATTGGAGTAACAAAAATGTTGACAACAGACAACCTTCCATAATGACAAGGCTACCATCCATTTGAGTAACTAAAATCTCGACAATTGACTACCTTCCATAATTACAAGGCTACCATCTATTAGAGTAACCAAAATCTCGACCCTAGACAACCTTCCAAAATGACAATGCTATCATTCATTGGAGTAACAAAAATATCGACAATAGATTACCTTTTTTAATTAAAAGGCTAGCATCCATTGGAGTAACAAAAATATCTACAACAAATTACCTTCCATAATGACAAGGATACCATCCATTGAAGTAACAAAAATATCGACATAGGACTTCGTTTCAAAATTACAAGGCTACCATCTATTGGAGTAACAAAAATATTCACAATAAACTACCTTCCATAATGACAAGGCTATCATTCATTGGAATAACAAAAATCTCGACAACACACTACCTTCCATAATGACAATGATACCATCCATTGGAGTAACAAAAACATCGACAACAGAATACGTTCCATAATAACAAGGCTACAATCCATTGGAATAACAAAAATCTCGACAACAAACAACCATCCATAATGACAACGATACCTTCCATTGGAGTAACAAAAATCTCGACAACTGACTACCTTCCATAATGACAAGCCTACCATCTATTGGATTAACAAAAATCATGACAACAGACTACCTTCCATAATGACAAGGCTACCATCCATTGGAGTAACAAAAATCTTGACAACATACAACCTTCCATAATTATAATGCTACCATCCATTGGAGTAACAAAAATCTCGACAATAGACTACCATCAATAATGACAAGGCTACCATCAATTAAAGTAACAAAAATATGAAAAACAGACTACCTTCCATAGTGACAAGGCTACCATATATTGGAGTGACATAAATCACAACGACATACTACCTTCCATAATGACAAGGCTAGCACCCATTGGAGTAACAAAAATCTCGACAATAGACTACCTTCCATAATGAGAAGGCTACCATCCAATGGAATAACAAAAATCTCGACAATAGACTACCTTCCATAATGACTAGGCTACCATCCATTGGAGTAACAAAAATTTGAACAACAGACTACCTTCCATAGTCACAAGGCTACCATCCATTGGAGTGACAGAAATCACAACGACAGACTACCTTCCATAATGACAAGGCTACCATCCATTAGAGTAACAAAAATATGAACGTACCTTCCATAGTGACAAGGCTACCATCCATTGGAGTAACAAAAATCTCGAAAACAGACTACCTTCCATAATGACAAGGCTACCATCCATTGGAGTAACAAAAATCTCGACAACAGACATCCTTCCATAATGATAATGCTACCATCCATTGGAGTAACAAAAATCTCGACAATATACTACCTTCCTTAATGACAAGGCTACCAACCATTGCAGTAACAAAAATCTGAACAACAGACTACCTTCCATAGTGACAAGGCTACCATCCATTGGAGTGACAGAAATCACAACGACAGACTACCTTCTAGAATGACAAGGCTAGCAACCATTGGAGTAACAAAAATCTCGACAACAGACTACCTTCCATAATGACAAGGCTACCATCCAATGGAGTAACAAAAATCTAGACAACAGACTACCTTCCATAATGACAAGGCTACCATGCATTGGAGTAACAAAAATATCTACAATAGACTATGTTCCATAATGACAAGGCTACCATCCATTGTAGTAACCAAAATATGGATAATAGAATACCTTCCCTAATGTCAAGGCTACCATCCATTATAGTAACAAAAATCTCGACAATAGACAACCTTCCATAATGACAAGGCTACCATCCATTGGAGTAACAAAAATCTTGACAATTGACTACCTTCCATAATGACATGGCTACCATCTATTGGAGTAACAAAAATATGAACAACAAACTACCTTCCATAATGACCAGGCTACCATCCATTGGAGTAACAAAAATCTCGAAAACAAACTACCTTCCATAATTACAAGGCTACCATCTATTAGAGTAACCAAAATCTCGACAATAGACAACCTTCAAAAATGACAATGCTATCATCCATTGGAGTAACAAAAATGTCGACAACGGACTACTTTCCATAATGACAAGGCTACCATCCGTTGGAGTAACAAAAATATCGACAATATACTACCTTCCATAATGACAAGGCTACCATCCATTGGAATAATAAAAATATCGACAACAAACTACCTTCCATAATGGCAATGATATTATCCATTGGAGTAACAAAAACATGGACAATAGAATACGTTCCATAATGACAAGGCTACAATCCATTGGAATAACAAAAATCTCGACAACAGACTACCATCCATAATGACAAGGCTACCATCCATTTGAGTAACATAAATCACAACGACAAACTACCTTACATAATGACAAGGCTACCATCTATTAGAGTAAAAAAAATCTTGACAACAGACTACCTTACATAATGACAAGGCTACCATCCTTTGGAGTAACAAAAATCTCGACAACAGACACCCTTCCATAATGATAATGCTACCATCCATTGGAGTAACAAAAATCTCGACAATAGACTACCTGCCATAATGACAAGGCTACCATCAATTGAAGTAACAAAAATATGAACAACAAACTACCTTCCATAGTGACAAGGCTACCATCCATTGGAGTGACAGAAATCACAACGACATACTACCTTCCATAATGACAAGTTTAGCACCCATTGGAGTAACAAAAATATGAACATACCTTCCATAGTGACCAGGCTACCATCCATTGGAGTAACAAAAATCTCGAAAATAGACTACCTTCTTTAATGACAAGGCTACCATCCAATGGAGTAACAAAAATCTAGACAACATACTACCTTCCATAATGACAAGGCTACCATCCATTTGAGTAACAAAAATATCTACAATTGACTACCTTCCATAATGACAAGGCTACCATCCATTGGAGTAACAAAAATATGAACAACAAACTACCTTCATTAATGACCAGGCTACCATCCATTGGAGTAACAAAAATCTCGAAAACAGACTACCTTCCATAATTACAAGGCTACCATCTATTAGAGTAACCAAAATCTCGACCATAGACAACCTTCCAAAATGACAATGCTATCATCCATTGGAGTAACAAAAATATCGACAATAGATTACCTTTTATAATTTAAAGGCTAGCATCCATTGGAGTAACAAAAATATCTACAACAAACTACCTTCCATAATGACAAGGATACCAGCCATTGAAGTAACAAAAATATCGACAACGGACTTCCTTTCAAAATGACAAGGCTACCATCTATTGGAGTAACAAAAATATTCACAATAAACTACCTTCCATAATGACAAGGCTATCATTCATTGGAATAACAAAAATCTCGACAACACACTACCTTCCATAATGACAACGATACCATCCATTGGAGTAACAAAAACATCGACAACATAATACGTTCCATAATAACAAGGCTACAATCCATTGGAATAACAAAAATATCGACAACAAACAACCATCCATAATGACAACGATACCTTCCATTGGAGTAACAAAAATCTCGACAACTTACTACCTTCCATAATGACAAGCCTACCATCTATTGGATTAACAAAAATCTTTACAACAGACTACCTTCCATAATGACAAGGCTACCATCCATTGGAGTAACAAAAATCTTGACAACATACAACCTTCCATAATGATAATGCTACCATCGATTGGAGTAACAAAAATCTCGACAATAGACTACCTTCAATAATGACAAGGCTACCATCAATTGAAGTAACAAAAATATGAAAAACAGACTACCTTCCATAGTGACAAGGCTACCATCCATTGGAGTGACATAAATCACAACGACATACTACCTTCCATAATGACAAGGCTAGCACCCATTGGAGTAACAAAAATCTCGACAATAAACTACCTTCCATAATGAGAAGGCTACCATCCAATGGAATAACAAAAATCTCGACAATAGACTACCTTCCATAATGACTAGGCTACCATCCATTGGAGTAACAAAAATTTGAACAACAGACTACCTTCCATAGTCACAAGGCTACCATCCATTGGAGTGATAAAATCACAACGACAGACTACCTTCCATAATGACAAGGCTACCATCCATTAGAGTGACAAAAATATGAACATACCTTCCATAGTGACAAGGCTACCATCCATTGGAGTAACAAAAATCTCGAAAACAGACTACCTTCCATAATGACAAGGCTACCATCCATTGGAGTAACAAAAATCTCGACAACAGACATCCTTCCATAATGATAACGCTACCATCCATTGGAGTAACAAAAATCTCGACAATATACTACCTTCCATAATGACTAGGCTACCATCCATTGGAGTAACAAAAATTTGAACAACAGACTACCTTCCATAGTCATAAGGCTACCATCCATTGGAGTGACAGAAATCACAACGACAGACTACCTTCCATAATGACAAGGCTACCATCCATTAGAGTAACAAAAATATGAACGTACCTTCCATAGTGACAAGGCTACCATCCATTGGAGTAACAAAAATCTCGAAAACAGACTACCTTCCATAATGACAAGGCTACCATCCATTGGAGTAACAAAAATCTCGACAACAGACATCCTTCCATAATGATAATGCTACCATCCATTGGAGTAACAAAAATCTCGACAATATACTACCTTCCTTAATGACAAGGCTACCAACCATTGCAGTAACAAAAATCTGAACAACAGACTACCTTCCATAGTGACAAGGCTACCATCCATTGGAGTGACAGAAATCACAACGACAGACTACCTTCTAGAATGACAAGGCTAGCAACCATTGGAGTAACAAAAATCTCGACAACAGACTACCTTCCATAATGACAAGGCTACCATCCAATGGAGTAACAAAAATCTAGACAACAAACTACCTTCCATAATGACAAGGCTACCATGCATTGGAGTAACAAAAATATCTACAATAGACTATGTTCCATAATGACAAGGCTACCATCCATTGTAGTAACCAAAATATGGATAATAGATTACCTTCCCTAATGTCAAGGCTACCATCCATTATAGTAACAAAAATCTCGACAATAGACAACCTTCCATAATGACAAGGCTACCATCCATTGGAGTAACAAAAATCTTGACAATTGACTACCTTCCATAATGACATGGCTACCATCTATTGGAGTAACAAAAATATGAACAACAAACTACCTTCCATAATGACCAGGCTACCATCCATTGGAGTAACAAAAATCTCGAAAACAAACTACCTTCCATAATTACAAGGCTACCATCTATTAGAGTAACCAAAATCTCGACAATAGACAACCTTCCAAAATGACAATGCTATCATCCATTGGAGTAACAAAAATATCGATAATAGACTACCTTCCATAATGACAAGGCTACCATCCATTGAAGTAACAAAAATGTCGACAACGGACTACTTTCCATAATGACAAGGCTACCATCCGTTGGAGTAACAAAAATATCGACAATATACTACCTTCCATAATGACAAGGCTACCATCCATTGGAATAATAAAAATATCGACAACAAACTACCTTCCATAATGGCAATGATATTATCCATTGGAGTAACAAAAACATGGACAATAGAATACGTTCCATAATGTCAAGGCTACAATCCATTGGAATAACAAAAATCTCGACAACAGACTACCATCCATAATGACAAGGCTACCATCCATTTGAGTAACATAAATCACAACGACAAACTACCTTACATAATGACAAGGCTACCATCTATTGGAGTAAAAAAAATCTTGACAACAGACTACCTTACATAATGACAAGGCTACCATCCTTTGGAGTAACAAAAATCTCGACAACAGACACCCTTCCATAATGATAATGCTACCATCCATTGGAGTAACAAAAATCTCGACAATAGACTACCTGCCATAATGACAAGGCTACCATCAATTGAAGTAACAAAAATATGAACAACAAACTACCTTCCATAGTGACAAGGCTACCATCCATTGGAGTGACAGAAATCACAACGACATACTACCTTCCATAATGACAAGTTTAGCACCCATTGGAGTAACAAAAATATGAACATACCTTCCATAGTGACAAGGCTAACATCCATTGGAGTAACAAAAATCTCGAAAATAGACTACCTTCTTTAATGACAAGGCTACCATCCAATGGAGTAACAAAAATCTAGACAACATACTACCTTCCATAATGACAAGGCTACCATCCATTTGAGTAACAAAAATATCTACAATTGACTACCTTCCATAATGACAAGGCTACCATCCATTGGAGTAACAAAAATATGAACAACAAACTACCTTCATTAATGACCAGGCTACCATCCATTGGAGTAACAAAAATCTCGAAAACAGACTACCTTCCATAATTACAAGGCTACCATCTATTAGAGTAACCAAAATCTCGACCATAGACAACCTTCCAAAATGACAATGCTATCATCCATTGGAGTAACAAAAATATCGACAATAGATTACCTTTTATAATTTAAAGGCTAGCATCCATTGGAGTAACAAAAATATCTACAACAAACTACCTTCCATAATGACAAGGATACCAGACATTGAAGTAACAAAAATATCGACAAAGGACTTCCTTTCAAAATGACAAGGCTACCATCTATTGGAGTAACAAAAATATTCACAATAAACTACCTTCCATAATGACAAGGCTATCATTCATTGGAATAACAAAAATCTCGACAACACACTACCTTCCATAATGACAACGATACCATCCATTGGAGTAACAAAAACATCGACAACATAATACGTTCCATAATAACAAGGCTACAATCCATTGGAATAACAAAAATCTCGACAACAAATAACCATCCATAATGACAACGATACCTTCCATTGGAGTAACAAAAATCTCGACAACTTACTACCTTCCATAATGACAAGCCTACCATCTATTGGATTAACAAAAATCTTTACAACAGACTACCTTCCATAATGACAAGGCTACCATCCATTGGAGTAACAAAAATCTTGACAACATACAACCTTCCATAATGATAATGCTACCATCGATTGGAGTAACAAAAATCTCGACAATAGACTACCTTCCATAATGACAAGGCTACCATCAATTGAAGTAACAAAAATATGAAAAACAGACTACCTTCCATAGTGACAAGGCTACCATCCATTGGAGTGACATAAATCACAACGACATACTACCTTCCATAATGACAAGGCTAGCACCCATTGGAGTAACAAAAATCTCGACAATAAACTACCTTCCATAATGAGAAGGCTACCATCCAATGGAATAACAAAAATCTCGACAATAGACTACCTTCCATAATGACTAGGCTACCATCCATTGGAGTAACAAAAATTTGAACAACAGACTACCTTCCATAGTCACAAGGCTACCATCCATTGGAGTGATAAAAATCACAACGACAGACTACCTTCCATAATGACAAGGCTACCATCCATTAGACTGACAAAAATATGAACATACCTTCCATAGTGACAAGGCTACCATCCATTGGAGTAACAAAAATCTCGAAAACAGACTACCTTCCATAATGACAAGGCTACCATCCATTGGAGTAACAAAAATCTCGACAACAGACATCCTTCCATAATGATAACGCTACCATCCATTGGAGTAACAAAAATCTCGACAATATACTACCTTCCTTAATGAAAAGGCTACCAACCATTGCAGTAACAAAAATCTGAACAACAGACTACCTTCCATAGTGACAAGGCTACCATCCATTGGAGTGACAGAAATCACAACGACAGACTACCTTCTAGAATGACAAGGCTAGCAACCATTGGAGTAACAAAAATCTCGACAACAGACTACCTTCCATAATAACAAGGCTACCATCCATTGGAGTAACAAAAATCTCGAAAACAAACTACCTTCCATAATCACAAGGCTACCATCTATTAGAGTAACCAAAATCTCGACAATAGACAACCTTCCAAAATGACAATGCTATCATCCATTGGAGTAACAAAAATATTGATAATAGACTACCTTCCATAATGACAAGGCTACCATCCATTGAAGTAACAAAAATGTCGACAACAGACTACTTTCCATAAGGATAAGGCTACCATCCGTTGGAGTAACAAAAATATCGACAATATACTACCTTCCATAATGACAAGGCTACCATCCATTGGAATAATAAAAATATCGACATCAAACTACCTTCCATAATGGCAATGATATTATCCATTGGAGTAACAAAAACATGGACAACATAATACGTTCCATAATGACAAGGCTACAATCCATTGGAATAACAAAAATCTCGACAACAGACTACCATCCATAATGACAAGGCTACCATCCATTTGAGTAACATAAATCACAACGACGAACTACCTTACATAATGACAAGGCTACCATCTATTGGAGTAACAAAAATCTTGACAACAGACTAACTTACATAATGACAAGGCTACCATCCTTTGGAGTAACAAAAATCTCGACAACAGACAACCTTCCATAATGATAATGCTACCATCCATTGGAGTAACAAAAATCTCGACAATAGACTACCTTCCATAATGACAAGGCTACCATCAATTGAAGTAACAAAAATATGAACAACAAACTACCTTCCATAGTGACAAGGCTACCATCCATTGGAGTGACAGAAATCACAACGACATACTACCTTCCATAATGACAAGGCTAGCACCCATTGGAGTAACAAAAATCTCGACAACAGACTACCTTCCATAATGAGAAGGCTACCATCCATTGGAATAACAAAAATCTCGACAACAAACTACCTTCCATAATGACAAGGCTGCCATCCATTGCAGTAACAAAAACATCAACATGAGAATACGTTCCATAATGACAAGGCTACCATCCATTGGAGTAACAAAAATCTTGACAATAAACTACCTTCCATAATGACAAGGCTACCATTCATTGGAGTAACATAAATATGAACAACATACTACCTTCCATAGTGACAAGGCTACCATCCATTGGAGTGACAGAAATTACAACGACGAACTACCTTCTATAATGACAAGGCTAGCATCCATTGGAGTATCAAAAATCTCAACAACATACTACCTTCTATAATGACAAGGCTACCATCCAATGGAATAATAAAAATCCCGACAACAAACTACCTTCCATAATGACAATGATACCATCCATTGGAGTAACAAAAACAGGGACAACAGACTACGTTCCATAATGACAAGGCTACAATCCATTGTAATAACAAAAATCTAGAAACAGACAACATACTATCTTCCATAATGACAAGGCTACCATCCATTGGAGTAACAAAAATCTCGAAAATGGACTACCTTCCAAAATGACAAGGCTACAATCCATTGGAGTAACAAAAATCTCGACAACAGACAACCTTCCATAACGACAAGGCTACCATCCATTGGAGTAACAAAAATCTCGACAATTGACTACCTTCCATAATGACAAGGCTACCATCCATTGGAGTAACAAAAATATGAACAACAAACTACCTTCATTAATGACCAGGCTACCATCGATTGGAGTAACAAAAATCTCGAAAACAGACTACCTTCCATAATTACAAGGCTACCATCTATTAGAGTAACCAAAATATCGACAATAGACAACCTTTCAAAATGACAATGCTATCATCCATTGGAGTAACAAAAATATCGACAGTAGATTACCTTTTATAATTAAAAGGCTAGCATCCATTGGAGTAACAAAAATATCTACAACAAACTACCTTCCATAATGACAAGGATACCATCCATTGAAGTAACAAACATATCGACAACAGACTCCCTTTCATAATGACAAGGCTACCATCTGTTGGAGTAACAAAAATATTCACAATAGACTACCTACCATAATGACAAGGCTACCATCCATTGGAATAACAAAAATCTAGACAACACACTACCTTCCATTATGACAACGATACCATCCATTGGAGTATCAAAAACATTGACAGCAGAATACGTTCCATAATGACAAGGCTACAATCCATTGGAATGAAAAAAATATCGACAACAGACAATCATCCATAATGACAACGATACCTTCCATTGGAGTAACAAAAATCTCGACAACTGACTACCTTTCATAATGACAAGGCTACCATCTATTGGATTAACAAAAATCTAGACAACAGACTACCTTCCATAATGACAAGGCTACCATCCATTGGAGTAACAAAAATATCGACAATAGACAACCTTCCATAATGATAATGCTACCATCCATTGGAGTAACAAAAATCTCGACAATAGACTACCTTCAATAATGACAAGGCTACCATCAATTGAAGTATCAAAAATATGAAAAATAGACTACCTTCCATAGGGACAAGGCTACCATCCATTGGAGTGACATAAATCACAACGACGTACTACCTTCCATAATGACAAGGCTAACACCCATTGGAGTAACAAAAATCTCGACAATAGACTACCTTCCATAATGAGGAGGCTACCATCCATTGGAATTACAAAAATCTCGATAAAAGACTACCTTCCATAATGACAAGGCTACCATCCATTGGAGTAACAAAAATATGAACAACAGACTACCTTCCATAGTGACAAGGCTACCATCCATTGGAGTGACAGAAATCACAACGACAGACTACCTTCCATAATGACAAGGCTACCATGCATTAGAGTAACAAAAATATGAACATACCTTCCATAGTGACAAGGCTACCATCCATTGGAGTAACAAAAATCTCGAAAACAGACTACCTTCCATAATGACAAGGCTACCATCCATTGGAGTAACAAAAATATCGACAACAGACATCCTTACATAATGATAATGCTACCATCCATTGGAGTAACAAGAATCTCGACAATATACTACCTTCCTTAATGACAAGGCTACCAACCATTGCAGTAACAAAAATATGAACAACAGACTATCTTCCATAGTGACAAGGCTACCATCCATTGGAGTGACAAAAATCACAACGACAGACTACCTTCTAGAATGACAAGGCTAGCAACCATTGGAGTAACAAAAATCTCGACAACAGACTACCTTCCATAATGACAAGGCTACCATCCATTGGAGTAACAAAAATCTAGACAACAGACTACCTTCCATAATGACAAGGCTACCATGCATTGGAGTAACAAAAATATCTACAATAGACTATGTTCCATAATGACAAGGCTACCATCCATTGTAGTAACCAAAATATGGATAATAGAATACCTTCCCGAATGTCAAGGCTACTATCCATTATAGTAACAAAAATCTCGACAATAGACAACCTTCCATAATGACAAGGCTACCATCCATTGGAGTAACAAAAGTCTCGACAATTTACTACCTTCCATAATGACAAGGCTACCATCTATTGGAGTAACAAAAATATGAACAACAAACTACCTTCCAGAATTACAAGGCTACCATCTATTAGAGTAACCAAAATCTCGACAATAGACAACCTTCCAAAATGACAATGCTATCATCCATTGAAGTAACAAAAATGTCGACAACGGACTACCTTCCATAATGACGAGGCTAGCATCCGTTGGAGTAACATAAATATCGACAATATACTACCTTCCATAATGACAAGGCTACAATTCATTAGAATAACAAAAATATCGACAACAGACTACCATCCATAATGACAAGGCTACCATCCATTGGAGTAACATAAATCACAATGACAGAATACCTTACATAATGACAAGGCTACCATCTATTGGAGTAACCAAAATCATGACAACAGACTACCATACATAATGACAAGGCTACCATCCATTGGAGTAACAAAAATCTCGACAATAGACAACCTTCCATAATGATAATGCTACCATCCATTGGAGTAACAAAAATCTCGACAATAGACTACCTTCCATAATGACAAGGCTACCATCAATTGAAGTAACAAAAATATGAACAATAAACTACCTTCCATAGTGACAAGGCTACCATCCATTGGAGTGACAGAAATCACAACGACATACTACCATCCATAATGACAAGGGTAACACCCATTGGAGTAACAAAAATCTCGACAACAGACTACCTTCCATAATGAGAAGGCTACCATCCATTGGAATAACAAAAATCTCGACTATAAACTACCTTCCATAATGACAAGGCTACCATCCATTGCAGTAACAAAGACATCAACAGCAGACTACGTTCCATAATGACAAGGCTACCATCCATTGGAGTAACAAAAATCTCAACAATTGACTACCTTCCATAATGACAAGGCTACCATCCATTGGAGTGACAGAAATCACAACGACGGACTACCTTCCATAATGACAAGGCTACTATCCATTGGAGTAATATAAATATGAACAACATACTACCTTCCTTAGTGACAATGGTACCATCCATTGGAGTGACAAAAATCACAACGACAGACTACCTTCTATAATGACAAGGCTAGCATCCATTAGAGTAACAAAAATCTCGACAATAGACTACCTTCCATAATGACAAGGCTACCATCCATTCGAATAACAAAAATATCGACAACAGACAACCTTCCATAATGATAATGCTACCATCCATTGGAGTAACACAAATCTCGATAATAGACTACCTTCCATAATGACAAGGCTACCATCAATTGAAGTAACAAAAATATGAACAATAGACTACCTTCCATAGTGACAAGGCTACCATCCATTGGAGTGACAGAAATCACAACGACATACTACCTTCGATAATGACAAGGCTAACACCCATTGGAGTAACAAAAATCTCGACAACAGACTACCTTCCATAATGAGAAGGCTACCATCCATTGGAATAACAAAAATCTCGACTACAAACTACCTTCCATAATGGCAAGGCTACCATCCATTGCAGTAACAAAAACATCAACAGCAGACTATGTTCCATAATGACAAGGCTTACATCCATTGGAGTAACAAAAATCTCAACAATTGACTACCTTCCATAATGACAAGGCTACCATCCATTGGAGTGACAAAAATCACAACGATGGACTACCTTCCATAATGACAAGGCTACCATCCATTGTTGTAATATAAATATGAATAACAGACTACCTTCCTTAGTGAAAAGGCTACCATCCATTAGAGTGACAAATCACAACGACAGACTACCTTCTATAAAAACAAGGCTAGCATCCATTGGGGTAACAAAAATCTCAACAACAAACTGCCTTCCATAATGACAAGGCTACCATCCAATGGAATAACAAAAATCTCGACAACAAACTACCTTCCATAATGACAATGATACCATCCATTGGAGTAACAAAAAACTCGACAACATACTACCTTCCATAATGACAAGGCTACCATCCATTGGAGTAACAAAAATCTCGAAAATGGACTACCTTCCAAAATGACAAGGCTACAATCCATTGGAGTAACAAAAATCTCGACAACAGACAACCTTCCATAATGATAATGCTACTATCCTTTGGAGTAACAAAAATCTCGACAATAGGCTACCTTCCATAAAGACAAGGCTACCATCCATTGGAGTAACAAAATACTCGAAAACAAACTATCTTCCATAATGAAAAGGCTACCATCAATTGGAGTAACAAAAATCTCGACAACAGACAACCTTCCATAATGATAATGCTACCATCCATTGAAGTAACAAAAATATGAACAACAGACTACCTTCCATAGTGACAAGGCTACCATCCATTGGAGTGACATAAATCACAATGACAAACTACCTTCCATAATGACAAGGCTAGCATCCATTTGAGTAATAAAAATCTCGACAACAAACTACCTTCCATAATGACAATGATACCATCCACTGGAGTAACAAAAACAACGACAACAGACTACGTTCCATAGTGACAAGGCTACCATCCATTGGAGTGAAAAAAATCACAACGACATACTACCTTCCATAATGACAAGGCTAGCACCCATTGGAGTAACAAAAATCTCGACAACAGACTACCTTCCATAATGAGAAGGCTACCATCCATTGGAATAACAAAAATCTCGACTACAAACTACCTTCCATAATGACAAGGCTACCATCCATTGCAGTAACAAAAACATCAACAGCAGACTACGTTCCATAATGACAAGGCTACCATCCATTGGAGTAACAAAAATCTCAACAATTGACTACCTTCCATAATGACAAGGCTACCATGCATTGGAGTGACAGAAATCACAACGACGGACTACCTTCCATAATGACAAGGCTACTATCCATTGGAGTAATATAAATATGAACAACATACTGCCTTCCTTAGTGACAATGGTACCATCCATTGGAGTGACAAAAATCACAACAACAGACTACCTTCTATAATGACAAGGCTAGCATCCCTTGAAGTAACAAAAATCTCAACAACATACTACCTTCCATAGTGGAAAGGCTACCATCCTATGGAATAACAAAAATCTCGACAACCAAATACCTTCCATAATGACAACGATATCATCCGTTGGAGTAATAAAAACATGGACAACAGACTACGTTCCATAATGACAAGGCTACAATCCATTGTAATAACAAAAATCTCGACAACAAACTACCATCCATAATGACAACGATACCATCCATTGGAGTAACAAAAAACTCGACAATAGACAACCCTCCATAATGATAATGCTACCATCCTTTGGAGTAACAAAAATTTCGAAAATAGACTACCTTCCATAATGACAAGGCTACCATCCATTGAAGTAACAAAAATATGAACAACATACTACCTTCCATAGTTACAAGGCTACCATCCATTGGAGTGACAAAAGTCACAACGACAGACTACCTTCCATAATGACAAGGCTAGCATCCATTGTAGTAACAAACATATTGACAACAAACTAGCTTCCATAATGACAAGGCTACCATCCATTGAAGTAACAAGTATCTCGACAACGGACTACCTTCCATAATGACAGGGTTACCATCCATTGGAGTAACAAAAATATCGACAACTGACTACCTTCCATAATGACAAGGCTACCATCCATTGGAATAATAAAAATCTCGACAACAAACTACCTTACATAATGACAACGATACCTTCCATTGGAGTAACAAAAACAACGACAACATACTACGTTCCATAATGACAAGGCTATAATCCATTGGAATGACAAAAATCTCGAAAACAGACTACCATCCATAATGACAACGATACCATCTATTGGAGTAACAAAAATATCGACAACAGACTACCTTCCATAATGACAAGGCTACCATCCATTGGAGTAACAAAATACTAGAAAACAGACTACCTTCCATAATGAAAAGGCTATCATCAATTGGAGTAACGAAAATATCGACAACAGACAACCTTCCATAATGATAATGCTACCATCCACTGAAGTAACAAAAATATGAACAACAGACTACCTTCCATAGTGACAAGGCTACCATCCATTGGAGTTACATAAATCACAACGACAAACTACCTTCCATAATGACAAGGCTAGCATCCATTAGAGTAACAAAAATCTCGACAATAGACTACCTTCCATAATGACAAGGCTACCATCCATTGGAATAACAAAAATCTCGACAACAGACAACCTTCCATATTGATAATGCTACCATCCAATGGAGTAACACAAATCTCGACAATAGACTACCTTCCATAATGACAAGGCTACCATCTATTGAAGTAACAAAAATATGAACAACAGACTACCTTCCATAGTGACAAGGCTACCATCCATTGGAGTGACAGAAATCACAACGACATACTAACTTCCATAATGACAAGGCCAGCACCCATTGGAGTAACAAAATTCTCGACAACAGACTACCTTCCATAATGAGAAGGCTACCATCCATTGGAATAACAAAAATCTCGACTACAAACTACCTTCCATAATGACAAGGCTACCATCCATTGCAGTAACAAAAACATTAACAGCAGACTACGTTCCATAATGACAAGGCTACCATCCATTGGAGTAACAAAAATCTCAACAATTGACTACCATCCATAATGACAAGGCTACCATCCATTTGAGTGACAAAAATCACAACGACAGACTACCTTCCATAATGACAAGGCTACCATCCATTGGAGTAATATAAATATGAACAACAGACTACCTTCCTTAGTGACAAGGCTACCATCCATTGGAGTGACAAAAATCACAACGACAGACTACCTTCTATAATGACAAGGCTAGCATCTATTGGAGTAACAAAAATCTCAACAACATACTACCTTCCATAATGACAAGGCTACCATCCAATGGAATAACAAAAATCTCGACAACAAACTACATTCCATAATGACAATGATACCATCCATTGGAGTAACTAAAATCACGACAACAAACAACATTCCATAATGACAAGGCTACCCTCCATTGGAGTAACAAAAATCACGACAACAAACAACCTTCCATAATGATAATGCTACCATCCTTTGGAGTAACAAAAATCTCGACAATAGACTACCTTCCATAATGATAAGGCTACCATCCATTGAAGTAAAAAAAATATGAACAACATACTACCTTCCATAGTGACAAGGCTACCATCCATTGGAGTGACATAAGTCACAACGACAGACTACCTTCCATAATGACAAGGCTAGCATCCATTGTAGTAACAAAAATATTGACAACAAACTACCTTCCATAATGACAAGGCTACCATCCATTGAAGTAACAAAAATCTCGACAATGGACTACCTACCATAATGACAAGGTTACCATCCATTGGAGTAACAAAAATATCGACAAATGACTACCTTCCATAATGACAATGCTACCATCCGTTGGAATAATAAAAATCTCGACAACAAACTACCTTCCATAATGACAGCGACACCATCCACTGGAGTAACAAAAACAACGAAAACATACTACGTTCCATAATGACAAGGCTACAATCCATTGGAATGACAAAAATCTCAAAAACAGACTACCATCCATAATGACAACGATACCATCCATTGGAGTAACAAAAATCTCTACAACAGACTACCTTCCATAATGAGAAGGCTACCATCCATTGGAATAACAAAAATCTCAACTACAAACTACCTTCCATAATGACAAGGCTACCATCCATTGCAGTAACAAAAACATCAACAGCAGACTACGTTCCATAATGACAAGGCTACATCCATTGGAGTAACAAAAATCTCAAAATAAACTACCTTCCATAATGACAAGGCTACCATCCATTGGAGTGACAGAAATCACAACGACAGACTACCTTCCATAATGACAAGGCTACCATCAATTCAAGTAACAAAAATATGAACAACAGACTACCTTCCATAGTGACAAGGCTACCATCCATTGGAGTGACAGAAATCACAACGACATACTAACTTCCATAATGACAAGGCCAGCACCCATTGGAGTAACAAAAATCTCGACAACAGACTACCTTCCATAATGAGAAGGCTACCATCCATTGGAATAACAAAAATCATGACTACAAACTACCTTCCATAATGACAAGGCTACCATCCATTGCAGTAACAAAAACATCAACAGCAGACTACGTTCCATAATGAGAAGGCTACCATCCATTGGAGTAACAAAAATCTCAACAATTGACTAACATCCATAATGACAAGGCTACCATCCATTTGAGTGACAAAAATCACAACGACAGACTACCTTCCATAATGACAAGGCTACCATCCATTGGAGTAATATAAATATGAACAACAGACTACCTTCCTTAGTGACAAGGCTACCATCCATTGGAGTGACAAAAATCACAACGACAGACTACCTTCTATAATGACAAGGCTAGCATCTATTGGAGTAACAAAAATCTCAACAACATACTACCTTCCATAATGACAAGGCTACCATCCAATGGAATAACAAAAATCTCGACAACAAACTACATTGCATAATGACAATGATACCATCCATTGGAGTAACAAAAATCACGACAACAAACAACATTCCATAATGACAAGGCTACCATCCATTAGAGTAACAAAAATCACGACAACAAACAACCTTCCATAATGATAATGCTACCATCCTTTGGAGTCACAAAAATCTCGACAATAGACTACCTTCTATAATGATAAGGCTACCATTCTTTGAAGTAAAAAAAATATGAACAACATACTACCTTCCATAGTGACAAGGCTACCATCCATTGGAGTGACAGAAGTCACAAGGACAGACTACCTTCCATAATGTCAAGGCTAGCATCCATTGTAGTAAATAAAATATTGACAACAAACTACCTTCCATAATGACAAGGCTACCATCCATTGAAGTAACAAAAATCTCGACAATGGACTACCTTCCATAATGACAAGGTTACCATCCATTGGAGTAACAAAAATATCGACAAATGACTACCTTCCATAATGACAAGGCTACCATCCATTGGAGTAAGAAAAATATGAACAACAGACTACCTTCCATAATGACAGCGATACCATCCATTAGAGTAACAAAAACAACGACAACAGACTACGTTCCATAATGACAAGGCTACAATCCATTGGAATGACAAAAATCTCAAAAACAGACTACCACCCATAATGACAACGATACCATCCATTGGAGTAACAAAAATCTCTACAACAGACTACCTTCCATAATGAGAAGGCTACCATCCATTGGAATAACAAAAATCTCAACTACAAACTACCTTCCATAATGACAAGGCTACCATCCATTGCAGTAACAAAAACATCAACAGCAGATTACGTTCCATAATGACAAGGCTACCATCCATTGGAGTAACAAAAATCTCAAAATAAACTACCTTCCATAATGACAAGGCTACCATCCATTGGAGTGACAGAAATCACAACGACAGACTACCTTCCATAATGACAAGGCTACCATCCATTGGAGTAACATAAGTATGAACAACAGACTACCTTCCTTAGTGACAAGGCTACCATCCATTGGAGTGACAGAAATCACAACGACCGAGTACCTTCTATAATGACAAGGCTAGCATCCATTGGAGTATCAAAAATCTTAACAACATACTACCTTCTATAATGACAAGGCTACCATCCAATGGAATAACAAAAATCTCGACAACAAACTAACTTCCATAATGACAATGATACCATCCAGTGGAGTAACAAAAACATGGACAACAGTCTACGTTCCATAATGACAAGGCTACAATCCATTGTAATAACAAAATTCTCGAAAACAAACTACCATCCATAATGACAATGATACCATCCATTGGAGTAACAAAAAACTCGACAACATACTACCTTCCATAATGACAAGGCTACCATCCATTGGAGTAACAAAAATCTCGACAACAGACAACCTTCCATAATGATAATGCTACCATCCTTTGGAGTAACAAAAATCTTGATAATAGACTACCTTCCATAATGACAAGGCTACCATCCATTGAAGTAACAAAAATATGAACAACATACTACCTTCCATAGTGACAAGGCTACCATCCATTGGAGTGACAGAAATCACAACGACAGACTACCTTCTAGAATGACAAGGCTAGCAACCATTGGAGTAACAAAAATCTCGACAACAGACTAACTTCCATAATGACAAGGCTACCATCCATTGAAGTAACAAAAATCTGGACAACAGACTACCTTCCATAATGACAAGGTTACCATCCATTGGAGAAACAAAAATATCGACAAATGACTACCTTCCATAATGACAAGGCTACCATCCATTGGAATAATAAAAATCTCGACAACAAACTACCTTCCATAATGACAACGATACCATCCATTGGAGTTACAAAAACAACGACAACAGACTACGTTCCATAATGACAAGGCTACAATCCATTGGAATGACAAAAATCTCAAAAATAGACTACCATCCATAATGACAACGATACCATCCATTCGAGTAACAAAAATCTCTACAACAAACTACCTTCCATAATAACAAGGCTACCATCCATTGGAGTAACAAAATACTCGAAAACAGACTACCTTCCATAATGAAAAGGCTACCATCAATTGGAGTAACAAAAATCTCGACAAGAGACAACCTTCCATAATGATAATGCTACCATCCAATGAAGTAAGAAAAATATGAACAACAGACTACCTTCCATAGTGACAAGGCTACCATCCATTGGAGTTACATAAATCACAACGACAAACTACCTTCCATAATGACAAGGCTAGCATCCATTAGAGTAACAAAAATCTCGACAATAGACTACCTTCCATAATGACAAGGCTACCATCCATTGGAATAACAAAAATCTCGACAACAAACAACCTTCCATAATGATAATGCTACCATCCATTGGAGTAACAAAAATCTCGACAATAGACTAACTTCCATAATGACAAGGCTACCATCAATTGAAGTAACAAAAATATGAAAAATAGACTACCTTCCATAGTGACAAGGCTACCATCCATTGGAGTGACAGAAATCACAACGACATACTAACTTCCATAATGACAAGGCCAGCACCCATTGGAGTAACAAAAATCTCGACAACAGACTACCTTCCATAATGAGAAGGCTACCATCCATTGGAATAACAAAAATCATGACTACAAACTACCTTCCATAATGACAAGGCTACCATCCATTGCAGTAACAAAAACATCAACAGCAGACTACGTTCCATAATGAGAAGGCTACCATCCATTGGAGTAACAAAAATCTCAACAATTGACTAACATCCATAATGACAAGGCTACCATCCATTTGAGTGACAAAAATCACAACGACAGACTACCTTCCATAATGACAAGGCTACCATCCATTGGAGTAATATAAATATGAACAACAGACTACCTTCCTTAGTGACAAGGCTACCATCCATTGGAGTGACAAAAATCACAACGACAGACTACCTTCTATAATGACAAGGCTAGCATCTATTGGAGTAACAAAAATCTCAACAACATACTACCTTCCATAATGACAAGGCTACCATCCAATGGAATAACAAAAATCTCGACAACAAACTACATTGCATAATGACAATGATACCATCCATTGGAGTAACAAAAATCACGACAACAAACAACATTCCATAATGACAAGGCTACCATCCATTAGAGTAACAAAAATCACGACAACAAACAACCTTCCATAATGATAATGCTACCATCCTTTGGAGTCACAAAAATCTCGACAATAGACTACCTTCTATAATGATAAGGCTACCATTCTTTGAAGTAAAAAAAATATGAACAACATACTACCTTCCATAGTGACAAGGCTACCATCCATTGGAGTGACAGAAGTCACAAGGACAGACTACCTTCCATAATGTCAAGGCTAGCATCCATTGTAGTAAATAAAATATTGACAACAAACTACCTTCCATAATGACAAGGCTACCATCCATTGAAGTAACAAAAATCTCGACAATGGACTACCTTCCATAATGACAAGGTTACCATCCATTGGAGTAACAAAAATATCGACAAATGACTACCTTCCATAATGACAAGGCTACCATCCATTGGAGTAAGAAAAATATGAACAACAGACTACCTTCCATAATGACAGCGATACCATCCATTAGAGTAACAAAAACAACGACAACAGACTACGTTCCATAATGACAAGGCTACAATCCATTGGAATGACAAAAATCTCAAAAACAGACTACCACCCATAATGACAACGATACCATCCATTGGAGTAACAAAAATCTCTACAACAGACTACCTTCCATAATGAGAAGGCTACCATCCATTGGAATAACAAAAATCTCAACTACAAACTACCTTCCATAATGACAAGGCTACCATCCATTGCAGTAACAAAAACATCAACAGCAGATTACGTTCCATAATGACAAGGCTACCATCCATTGGAGTAACAAAAATCTCAAAATAAACTACCTTCCATAATGACAAGGCTACCATCCATTGGAGTGACAGAAATCACAACGACAGACTACCTTCCATAATGACAAGGCTACCATCCATTGGAGTAACATAAGTATGAACAACAGACTACCTTCCTTAGTGACAAGGCTACCATCCATAGGAGTGACAGAAATCACAACGACCGAGTACCTTCTATAATGACAAGGCTAGCATCCATTGGAGTATCAAAAATCTTAACAACATACTACCTTCTATAATGACAAGGCTACCATCCAATGGAATAACAAAAATCTCGACAACAAACTAACTTCCATAATGACAATGATACCATCCAGTGGAGTAACAAAAACATGGACAACAGTCTACGTTCCATAATGACAAGGCTACAATCCATTGTAATAACAAAATTCTCGAAAACAAACTACCATCCATAATGACAATGATACCATCCATTGGAGTAACAAAAAACTCGACAACATACTACCTTCCATAATGACAAGGCTACCATCCATTGGAGTAACAAAAATCTCGACAACAGACAACCTTCCATAATGATAATGCTACCATCCTTTGGAGTAACAAAAATCTTGATAATAGACTACCTTCCATAATGACAAGGCTACCATCCATTGAAGTAACAAAAATATGAACAACATACTACCTTCCATAGTGACAAGGCTACCATCCATTGGAGTGACAGAAATCACAACGACAGACTACCTTCTAGAATGACAAGGCTAGCAACCATTGGAGTAACAAAAATCTCGACAACAGACTAACTTCCATAATGACAAGGCTACCATCCATTGAAGTAACAAAAATCTGGACAACAGACTACCTTCCATAATGACAAGGTTACCATCCATTGGAGAAACAAAAATATCGACAAATGACTACCTTCCATAATGACAAGGCTACCATCCATTGGAATAATAAAAATCTCGACAACAAACTACCTTCCATAATGACAACGATACCATCCATTGGAGTTACAAAAACAACGACAACAGACTACGTTCCATAATGACAAGGCTACAATCCATTGGAATGACAAAAATCTCAAAAATAGACTACCATCCATAATGACAACGATACCATCCATTCGAGTAACAAAAATCTCTACAACAAACTACCTTCCATAATAACAAGGCTACCATCCATTGGAGTAACAAAATACTCGAAAACAGACTACCTTCCATAATGAAAAGGCTACCATCAATTGGAGTAACAAAAATCTCGACAAGAGACAACCTTCCATAATGATAATGCTACCATCCAATGAAGTAAGAAAAATATGAACAACAGACTACCTTCCATAGTGACAAGGCTACCATCCATTGGAGTTACATAAATCACAACGACAAACTACCTTCCATAATGACAAGGCTAGCATCCATTAGAGTAACAAAAATCTCGACAATAGACTACCTTCCATAATGACAAGGCTACCATCCATTGGAATAACAAAAATCTCGACAACAAACAACCTTCCATAATGATAATGCTACCATCCATTGGAGTAACAAAAATCTCGACAATAGACTAACTTCCATAATGACAAGGCTACCATCAATTGAAGTAACAAAAATATGAAAAATAGACTACCTTCCATAGTGACAAGGCTACCATCCATTGGAGTGACAGAAATCACAACGACATTCTACCTTCCATAATGACAAGGCTAGCACCCATTGGAGTAACAAAAATGTCGACAACAGACTACCTTCCATAATGAGAAGGCTACCATCCATTGGAATAACAAAAATCTTGACTACAAACTACCTTCCATAATGACAAGGATACCATCCATTGCAGTATCAAAAACATCAACAGCAGACTACGTTCCATAATGAGAAGGCTACCATCCATTGGAGTAACAAAAATCTCAACAATTGACTAACATCCATAATGACAAGGCTACCATCCATTTGAGTGACAAAAATCACAACGACAGACTACCTTCCATAATGACAAGGCTACCATCCATTGGAGTAATATAAATATGAACAACAGACTACCTTCCTTAGTGACAAGGCTACCATCCATTGGAGTGACAAAAATCACAACGACAAACTACCTTCTATAATGACAAGGCTAGCATCTATTGGAGTAACAAAAATCTCAACAACATACTACCTTCCATAATGACAAGGCTACCATCCAATGGAATAACAAAAATCTCGACAACAAACTACATTGCATAATGACAATGATACCATCCATTGGAGTAACAAAAATCACGACAACAAACAACATTCCATAATGACAAGGCTACCCTCCATTAGAGTAACAAAAATCACGACAACAAACAACCTTCCATAATGATAATGCTACCATCCTTTGGAGTAACAAAAATCTCGACAATAGACTACCTTCTATAATGATAAGGCTACCATTCTTTGAAGTAAAAAAAATATGAACAACATACTACCTTCCATAGTGACAAGGCTACCATCCATTGGAGTGACAGAAGTCACAAGGACAGACTACCTTCCATAATGACAAGGCTAGCATCCATTGTAGTAAATAAAATATTGACAACAAACTACCTTCCATAATGACAAGGCTACCATCCATTGAAGTAACAAAAATCTCGACAATGGACTACCTTCCATAATGACAAGGTTACCATCCATTGGAGTAACAAAAATATCGACAAATGACTACCTTCCATAATGACAAGGCTACCATCCATTGGAGTAAGAAAAATATGAACAACAGACTACCTTCCATAATGACAGCGATACCATCCATTGGAGTAACAAAAACAACGACAACAGACTACGTTCCATAATGATAAGGCTACAATCCATTGGAATGACAAAAATCTCAAAAACAGACTACCACCCATAATGACAACGATACCATCCATTGGAGTAACAAAAATCTCTACAACAGACTACCTTCCATAATGAGAAGGCTACCATCCATTGGAATAACAAAAATCTCAACTACAAACTACCTTCCATAATGACAAGGCTACCATCCATTGCAGTAACAAAAACATCAACAGCAGATTACGTTCCATAATGACAAGGCTACCATCCATTGGAGTAACAAAAATCTCAAAATAAACTACCTTCCATAATGACAAGGCTACCATCCATTGGAGTGACAAAAATCACAACGACAGACTACCTTCCATAATGACAAGGCTACCATCCATTGGAGTAACATAAGTATGAACAACAGACTACCTTCCTTAGTGACAAGGCTACCATCCATTGGAGTGACAGAAATCACAACGACCGAGTACCTTCTATAATGACAAGGCTAGCATCCATTGGAGTATCAAAAATCTTAACAACATACTACCTTCTATAATGACAAGGCTACCATCCAATGGAATAACAAAAATCTCGACAACAAACTAACTTCCATAATGACAATGATACCATCCAGTGGAGTAACAAAAACATGGACAACAGTCTACGTTCCATAATGACAAGGCTACAATCCATTGTAATAACAAAATTCTCGACAACAAACTACCATCCATAATGACAATGATACCATCCATTGGAGTAACAAAAAACTCGACAACATACTACCTTCCATAATGACAAGGCTACCATCCATTGGAGTAACAAAAATCTTGACAACAGACAACCTTCCATAATGATAATGCTACCATCCTTTGGAGTAACAAAAATCTCGATAATAGACTACCTTCCATAATGACAAGGCTACCATCCATTGAAGTAACAAAAATATGAACAACATACTACCTTCCATAGTGACAAGGCTACCATCCATTGGAGTGACAGAAATCACAACGACAGACTACCTTCTAGAATGACAAGGCTAGCAACCATTGGAGTAACAAAAATCTCGACAACAGACTAACTTCCATAATGACAAGGCTACCATCCATTGAAGTAACAAAAATCTCGACAACAGACTACCTTCCATAATGACAAGGTTACCATCCATTGGAGAAACAAAAATATCGACAAATGACTACCTTCCATAATGACAAGGCTACCATCCATTGGAATAATAAAAATCTCGACAACAAACTACCTTCCATAATGACAACGATACCATCCATTGGAGTAACAAAAACAACGACAACAGACTACGTTCCATAATGACAAGGCTACAATCCATTGGAATGACAAAAATCTCAAAAATAGACTACCATCCATAATGACAACGATACCATCCATTGGAGTAACAAAAATCTCTACAACAAACTACCTTCCATAATGACAAGGCTACCATCCATTGGAGTAACAAAATACTCGAAAACAGACTACCTTCCATAATGAAAAGGCTACCATCAATTGGAGTAACAAAAATCTCGACAAGAGACAACCTTCCATAATGATAATGCTACCATCCAATGAAGTAAGAAAAATATGAACAACAGACTACCTTCCATAGTGACAAGGCTACCATCCATTGGAGTTACATAAATCACAACGACAAACTACCTTCCATAATGACAAGGCTAGAATCCATTAGAGTAACAAAAATCTCGACAATAGACTACCTTCGATAATGACAAGGCTACCATCCATTGGAATAACAAAAATCTCGACAACAAACAACCTTCCATAATGATAATGCTACCATCCATTGGAGTAACAAAAATCTCGACAATAGACTAACTTCCATAATGACAAGGCTACCATCAATTGAAGTAACAAAAATATGAAAAATAGACTACCTTCCATAGTGACAAGGCTACCATCCATTGGAGTGACAGAAATCACAACGACATTCTACCTTCCATAATGACAAGGCTAGCACCCATTGGAGTAACAAAAATGTCGACAACAGACTACCTTCCATAATGAGAAGGCTACGATCCATTGGAATAACAAAAATCTTGACTACAAACTACCTTCCATAATGACAAGGATACCATCCATTGCAGTATCAAAAACATCAACATCAGACTACGTTCCATAATGACAAGGCTACCATCCATTGGAGTAACAAAAATCTCAAAATAAACTACCTTCCATAATGACAAGGCTACCATCCATTGGAGTGACAGAAATCACAACGACAGACTACCTTCCATAATGACAAGGCTACCATCCATTGGAGTAACATAAATATGAACAACATACTACCTTCCTTAGTGACAAGGCTACCATCCATTGGAGTGACAGAAATTACAACGACAGAGTACCTTCTATAATGACAAGGCTAGCATCCATTGGAGTATCAAAAATCTTAACAACATACTACCTTCCATAATGACAAGGCTACCATCCAATGGAATAACAAAAATCTCGACAACAAACTATCTTCCATAATGACAATGATACCATCCATTGGAGTAACAAAAACATGGACAACAGACTATGTTCCAAAATGACAAGGCTACAATCCATTGGAGTAACAAAAATATGAACAATAGACTACCTTCCATAGTGACAAGGCTACCATCCATTGGAGTGAAAGAAATCACTATGACAAACTACCTTCCATAATGACAAGGCTAGCATCCATTGGAGTAACAAAAATCTCGACAATACAGACTACCATCCATAATGACAATGTTACCATCCATTAGAGTAAAAAAATCTCGACAACAGACTACCTTCCATAATGATAAGCCTACCATCCATTGGAGTAACAAAAATCTCGAAAATAGACTACCTTCCATAATTACAAGGCTACCATCCATTGGAGTAACAAAAATATGAACAACAGACTACCTTCCATAGTGACAAGGCTACCATCCATTGGAGTGACAGAAATCACAATGACAGACTACCTTCTATAATGACAAGGCTAACATCCATTGGAGTAACAAAAATCTCGACAACATGCTACCTTCCATAATGACAAGGCTACAATCCATTGGAACAACAAAAATCTCGACAACAGACTACCTTCCATAATCACAAGGCTACCATCCATTAGAGTAAAAAAAACATCAACAATAGAATATGTTCCATAATGACAACACTATAATCCATTGGAGTGACAAAAATCTCGACAATAGACTACCATCCATAATGACAATGATACCATCCATTGGAGTAAGAAAAATATCAACAATAGACTACCTTCCATAATGAAAAGGCTACCATCCATTGGAGTAACAAAAATCTCGAAAATAGACTACCTTCCATAATGAAAACGATACCATACATTGGAGTAACAAAAATCTCGACAATAGACTACATTCCATAATGACAAGGCTACCATCCATTGGAGTAACAAAAAAATGAACAACAGACTACCTTCCATAGTGACAAGGCTACCATCCATTGGAGTGAAAGAAATCACTATGACAGACTACCTTCCATAATGACAAGGCTAGCATCCATTGGAGTAACAAAAATCTAGACAATACACTACCTTCCATAATGACAAGACTACTATCCATTGGAATAACAAAAATCTCGACAACAAACTACCGTCCATAATGACAAGGCTACCATCCATTGGAGTAACAAAAACATCGACAACAGAGTACGTTCCATAATGACAAGGCTACCATCCATTGGAATAACAATATTCTTAAAACAGACTAACATCCATAATGACAATGATACCATCTATTGGAGTAACAAAAATCTCGACAACAAACTACCATCCATAATTACAACGATACCATCCATTGGTGTAACAAAAATCTCGACAACAAACTACCTTCCATAATGACAAGGCTACCATCCATTGGAGTAAAAAAAATCTCGAAAACAGACTACCTTCCATAATGACAAGGCTACCATCCATTAGAGTAACAAAAATATCGACAACAGACTACCATCTATGATGACAACGATACCATCCATTGGAGTAACAAAAATCTCGACAATAGACTACATTACATGATGACAAGGCTACAATCCATTGAAGTAACAAAAATATGAACAACAGACTACCTTTTATTGTGACAAGGCTACCATCCTTTGGAGTGATAGATATCATAACGACATACTACCTTCTATAATGACAAGGATAACATCCATTGGAGTAACAAAAATCTCGACAACATACTACCTTCCATAATGACAAAGCTACCATCCATTGGAATAACAAAAATCCGGACAAAAGACTACCTTCCCTAATGACAAGGCTAACATCCATTGGAGTAACAAAAAATCGACAACAGAATACGTTCCATAATGACAAGGCTACAATACATTGGAATAAGAAAAATATCGACAACAGACTACCATCCATAATAACAACAATACCATCCATTGGAGTAACTAAAATCTCGACAACAGACTACCTTCCATAATGACAAGGCTAACATCCATTGGAGTAACAAAAATCTCGAAAATAGACTACCTTCCATAATGACAAGGCTACCATCCATTGGAGTAACAAAAATCTCGACAACAGGCAACCTTCCATAATGATAATGCTACCATAATGTAAAAAAAATGTGAACAACAGAATACCTTCCATAGTGACAAGGCTACCATCTATTGGAGTGACATAAATCACAAGGACATACTACCTTCCATAATGACAAGGCTAGAATCCATTAGAGTAACAAAAATCTCGACAACAAACTACCTTCCATAATGACAATGCTACCATCCATTGGAATATCAAAAATCTCGACAACAGACTACCATCCATAATGACAATGTTACCATCTATTGGAGTAAAAAAAATCTCGACAACAGACTACCTTCCATAATGACAAGGCTACCATCCATTGGAGTAACAAAAATCTCGAAAACAAACTACCTTCCATATTGACAAGGCTACCATCCATTAGAGTAATAAAAATCTCGACAACAGACTACCATCCAAAATGACAATGATACCATCCTTTGGAGTAACAAAAATCTCGACAATAGACTACATTACATAATAACAAGGCTACCATCCATTGGAGTAACAAAAATATGAACAACAAACTACTTTCCATAGTGACAAGGCTACCATCCTTTGGAGTGACAGAAATCACAATGACAGACTACCTTCTATAATGAGAAGGATAGCATCCATTGGAGTAACCAAAATCTCGACAACATACTACCTTCCATAATGACAAGGCTACCATCCATTGGAATAACAAAAATCTGGACAAAAGACTACCTTCCCTAATGACAAGGCTAACATCCATTGGAGTAATAAAAAATTGACAACAGAATACTTTGCATAATGACAAGGCTACAATACATTGGAATAACAAAAATCTCGACAACAGACTACCATCCATAATGACAACGATACCATCCATTGGAGTAACAAAAATCTTGACAACAAACTACCTTCCATAATCATAAGGCTACCATCCATTGGAGTAACAAAAATCTCGAAAACAGACTACCTTCCATAATGATAATGCTACCATACATTAATGTAACAAAAATGTGAACAACAATCTACCTTCCATAGTTACAAGGCTACCATCCATTGGAGTGGCATAAATCACAAGGACAGACTACATTCCATAATGACAAGGCTAGCATCCACTGGAGTAACAAAAATCTTGACAACAAACTACCTTCCATAATGACAAGGCTACCATCCATTGGAATATCAAAAATCTCGACAACAGACTAACATCCATAATGACAACGTTACCATCTATTGGAGTAACAAAAATCTCGACAATAGACTACCTTCCATAATGACAAGGCTACCATCCATTGGAGTAACAAAAATATGAACAACAGACTACCTTCCATAGTGACAAGGCTACCATCCATTGGAGTGAAAGAAATCACTATGACAGACTACCTTCCATAATGACAAGGCTAGCATCCATTGGAGTAACAAAAATCTCGACAATACACTACCTTCCATAATGACAAGGCTACTATCCATTGGAATAACAAAAATCTCGACAACAAACTACCTTCCATAATGACAAGGCTACCATCCATTGGAGTAACAAAAACATCGACAACATAGTACGTTCCATAATGACAAGGCTACCATCCATTGGAGTAACAAAATTCTCGACAACAGACTACCATCCATAATGACAACGATACCATCTATTGGAGTAACAAAAATCTCGACAACAGACTACCATACATAATTACAACGATACCATCCATTGGTGTAACAAAAATCTCGACAACAAATTACCTTCCATAATGACAAGGCTACCATCCATTGGAGTAAAAAAAATCTCGAAAACAGACTACCTTCCATAATGACAAGGCTACCATCCATTAGAGTAACAAAAATCTCGACAAAATACTACCATCTATGATGACAACGATACCATCCATTGGAGGAACAAAAATCTCGACAATAGAATACATTCCATGATGACAAGGCTACCATCCATTGAAGTAACAAAAATATGAACAACAGACTACCTTCCATAGTGACAAGGCTACCATCCTTTGGAGTGACAGATATCATAACGACATACTACCTTCCATAATGACAAAGCTACCATCCATTGGAATAACAAAAATACGGACAAAAGACTACCTTCCCTAATGACAAGGCTAACATCCATTGGAGTAACAAAAAATCGACAATAGAATATGTTCCATAATGACAAGGCTACAATACATTGGAATAACAAAAATATCGACAACAATACCATCCATTGGAGTAACTAAAATCTCGACAACAGACTACCTTCCATAATGACAAGGCTACCATCCATTGGAGTAACAAAAATCTCGAAAACAGACTACCTTCCATAATGACAAGGCTACCATCCATTGGAGTAACAAAAATCTCGACAACAGACTACCATCCATAATGACAATGTTACCATCCATTGGAGTAACAAAAATATCGACAACAGAATACCTTTCATAATGATAAGCCTACCATCCATTGGAGTAACAAAAATCTCGAAAACAGACTACCTTCCATAATTACAAGGCTACCATCCATTAAAGTAACAAAAATCTCGACAACAAACTACTATCCATAATGAAAATGAAACCATCCATTGGAGTAACAAAAATCTCGGCAATAGACTACATTCCATAATGAGAAGGCTACCATCCATTGGAGTAACAAAAATATGAACAACAAACTACCTTCCATAGTGACAAGGCTACCATCCATTAGAGTGACAGAAATCACAATGATAGACTACCTTCTATAATGACAAGGCTAGCATCCATTGGAGTAACAAAAATATCGAAAACATACTACCTTCCATAATGACAAGGCTACCATCCATTGGAGTAACAAAAATCTCGACAACAGGCAACCTTCCATAATGATAATGCTACCATAATGTAAAAAAAATGTGAACAACAGAATACCTTCCATAGTGACAAGGCTACCATCTATTGGAGTGACATAAATCACAAGGACATACTACCTTCCATAATGACAAGGCTAGAATCCATTAGAGTAACAAAAATCTCGACAACAAACTACCTTCCATAATGACAATGCTACCATCCATTGGAATATCAAAAATCTCGACAACAGACTACCATCCATAATGACAATGTTACCATCTATTGGAGTAAAAAAAATCTCGACAACAGACTACCTTCCATAATGACAAGGCTACCATCCATTGGAGTAACAAAAATCTCGAAAACAAACTACCTTCCATATTGACAAGGCTACCATCCATTAGAGTAATAAAAATCTCGACAACAGACTACCATCCAAAATGACAATGATACCATCCTTTGGAGTAACAAAAATCTCGACAATAGACTACATTACATAATAACAAGGCTACCATCCATTGGAGTAACAAAAATATGAACAACAAACTACTTTCCATAGTGACAAGGCTACCATCCTTTGGAGTGACAGAAATCACAATGACAGACTACCTTCTATAATGAGAAGGATAGCATCCATTGGAGTAACCAAAATCTCGACAACATACTACCTTCCATAATGACAAGGCTACCATCCATTGGAATAACAAAAATCTGGACAAAAGACTACCTTCCCTAATGACAAGGCTAACATCCATTGGAGTAATAAAAAATTGACAACAGAATACTTTGCATAATGACAAGGCTACAATACATTGGAATAACAAAAATCTCGACAACAGACTACCATCCATAATGACAACGATACCATCCATTGGAGTAACAAAAATCTTGACAACAAACTACCTTCCATAATCATAAGGCTACCATCCATTGGAGTAACAAAAATCTCGAAAACAGACTACCTTCCATAATGATAATGCTACCATACATTAATGTAACAAAAATGTGAACAACAATCTACCTTCCATAGTTACAAGGCTACCATCCATTGGAGTGGCATAAATCACAAGGACAGACTACATTCCATAATGACAAGGCTAGCATCCACTGGAGTAACAAAAATCTTGACAACAAACTACCTTCCATAATGACAAGGCTACCATCCATTGGAATATCAAAAATCTCGACAACAGACTAACATCCATAATGACAACGTTACCATCTATTGGAGTAACAAAAATCTCGACAATAGACTACCTTCCATAATGACAAGGCTACCATCCATTGGAGTAACAAAAATATGAACAACAGACTACCTTCCATAGTGACAAGGCTACCATCCATTGGAGTGAAAGAAATCACTATGACAGACTACCTTCCATAATGACAAGGCTAGCATCCATTGGAGTAACAAAAATCTCGACAATACACTACCTTCCATAATGACAAGGCTACTATCCATTGGAATAACAAAAATCTCGACAACAAACTACCTTCCATAATGACAAGGCTACCATCCATTGGAGTAACAAAAACATCGACAACATAGTACGTTCCATAATGACAAGGCTACCATCCATTGGAGTAACAAAATTCTCGACAACAGACTACCATCCATAATGACAACGATACCATCTATTGGAGTAACAAAAATCTCGACAACAGACTACCATACATAATTACAACGATACCATCCATTGGTGTAACAAAAATCTCGACAACAAATTACCTTCCATAATGACAAGGCTACCATCCATTGGAGTAAAAAAAATCTCGAAAACAGACTACCTTCCATAATGACAAGGCTACCATCCATTAGAGTAACAAAAATCTCGACAAAATACTACCATCTATGATGACAACGATACCATCCATTGGAGGAACAAAAATCTCGACAATAGAATACATTCCATGATGACAAGGCTACCATCCATTGAAGTAACAAAAATATGAACAACAGACTACCTTCCATAGTGACAAGGCTACCATCCTTTGGAGTGACAGATATCATAACGACATACTACCTTCCATAATGACAAAGCTACCATCCATTGGAATAACAAAAATACGGACAAAAGACTACCTTCCCTAATGACAAGGCTAACATCCATTGGAGTAACAAAAAATCGACAATAGAATATGTTCCATAATGACAAGGCTACAATACATTGGAATAACAAAAATATCGACAACAATACCATCCATTGGAGTAACTAAAATCTCGACAACAGACTACCTTCCATAATGACAAGGCTACCATCCATTGGAGTAACAAAAATCTCGAAAACAGACTACCTTCCATAATGACAAGGCTACCATCCATTGGAGTAACAAAAATCTCGACAACAGACTACCATCCATAATGACAATGTTACCATCCATTGGAGTAACAAAAATATCGACAACAGAATACCTTTCATAATGATAAGCCTACCATCCATTGGAGTAACAAAAATCTCGAAAACAGACTACCTTCCATAATTACAAGGCTACCATCCATTAAAGTAACAAAAATCTCGACAACAAACTACTATCCATAATGAAAATGAAACCATCCATTGGAGTAACAAAAATCTCGGCAATAGACTACATTCCATAATGAGAAGGCTACCATCCATTGGAGTAACAAAAATATGAACAACAAACTACCTTCCATAGTGACAAGGCTACCATCCATTAGAGTGACAGAAATCACAATGATAGACTACCTTCTATAATGACAAGGCTAGCATCCATTGGAGTAACAAAAATATCGAAAACATACTACCTTCCATAATGACAAGGCTACCTTCCATTGGAATAACAAAAATCTCGACAACAGACTACCTTCCATAATAACAAGGCTACCATCCATTGGAGTAACAAAAACATCGACAATAGAATACGTTCCATAATGACAAGGATACAATCCATTAGAATAACAAAAATCTCGACAACAGACTACCATCCATAATGACAATGATACCAGCCATTAGAGTAACAAAAATCTCGACAACAAACTACCTTCCATAATGACAATGCTACCATCCATTGGAATATCAAAAATCTCGACAACAGACTACCATCCATAATGACAATGTTACCATCTATTGGAGTAAAAAAAATCTCGACAACAGACTACCTTCCATAATGACAAGGCTACCATCCATTGGAGTAACAAAAATCTCGAAAACAAACTACCTTCCATATTGACAAGGCTACCATCCATTAGAGTAATAAAAATCTCGACAACAGACTACCATCCAAAATGACAATGATACCATCCTTTGGAGTAACAAAAATCTCGACAATAGACTACATTACATAATAACAAGGCTACCATCCATTGGAGTAACAAAAATATGAACAACAAACTACTTTCCATAGTGACAAGGCTACCATCCTTTGGAGTGACAGAAATCACAACGACAGACTACCTTCTATAATGAGAAGGATAGCATCCATTGGAGTAACCAAAATCTCGACAACATACTACCTTCCATAATGACAAGGCTACCATCCATTGGAATAACAAAAATCTGGACAAAAGACTACCTTCCCTAATGACAAGGCTAACATCCATTGGAGTAATAAAAAATTGACAACAGAATACTTTGCATAATGACAAGGCTACAATACATTGGAATAACAAAAATCTCGACAACAGACTACCATCCATAATGACAACGATACCATCCATTGGAGTAACAAAAATCTTGACAACAAACTACCTTCCATAATCATAAGGCTACCATCCATTGGAGTAACAAAAATCTCGAAAACAGACTACCTTCCATAATGATAATGCTACCATACATTAATGTAACAAAAATGTGAACAACAATCTACCTTCCATAGTTACAAGGCTACCATCCATTGGAGTGACATAAATCACAAGGACAGACTACATTCCATAATGACAAGGCTAGCATCCACTGGAGTAACAAAAATCTTGACAACAAACTACCTTCCATAATGACAAGGCTACCATCCATTGGAATATCAAAAATCTCGACAACAGACTAACATCCATAATGACAACGTTACCATCTATTGGAGTAACAAAAATCTCGACAATAGACTACCTTCCATAATGACAAGGCTACCATCCATTGGAGTAACAAAAATATGAACAACAGACTACCTTCCATAGTGACAAGGCTACCATCCATTGGAGTGAAAGAAATCACTATGACAGACTACCTTCCATAATGACAAGGCTAGCATCCATTGGAGTAACAAAAATCTCGACAATACACTACCTTCCATAATGACAAGGCTACTATCCATTGGAATAACAAAAATCTCGACAACAAACTACCTTCCATAATGACAAGGCTACCATCCATTGGAGTAACAAAAACATCGACAACATAGTACGTTCCATAATGACAAGGCTACCATCCATTGGAGTAACAAAATTCTCGACAACAGACTACCATCCATAATGACAACGATACCATCTATTGGAGTAACAAAAATCTCGACAACAGACTACCATCCATAATTACAACGATACCATCCATTGGTGTAACAAAAATCTCGACAACAAATTACCTTCCATAATGACAAGGCTACCATCCATTGGAGTAAAAAAAATCTCGAAAACAGACTACCTTCCATAATGACAAGGCTACCATCCATTAGAGTAACAAAAATCTCGACAAAAGACTACCATCTATGATGACAACGATACCATCCATTGGAGTAACAAAAATCTCGACAATAGAATACATTCCATGATTACAAGGCTACCATCCATTGAAGTAACAAAAATATGAACAACAGACTACCTTCCATAGTGACAAGGCTACCATCCTTTGGAGTGACAGATATCATAACGACATACTACCTTCCATAATGACAAAGCTACCATCCATTGGAATAACAAAAATACGGACAAAAGACTACCTTCCCTAATGACAAGGCTAACATCCATTGGAGTAACAAAAAATCGACAATAGAATATGTTCCATAATGACAAGGCTACAATACATTGGAATAACAAAAATATCGACAACAATACCATCCATTGGAGTAACTAAAATCTCGACAACAGACTACCTTCCATAATGACAAGGCTACCATCCATTGGAGTAACAAAAATCTCGAAAACAGACTACCTTCCATAATGACAAGGCTACCATCCATTGGAGTAACAAAAATCTCGACAACAGACTACCATCCATAATGACAATGTTACCATCCATTGGAGTAACAAAAATCTCGACAACAGAATACCTTTCATAATGATAAGCCTACCATCCATTGGAGTAACAAAAATCTCGAAAACAGACTACCTTCCATAATTACAAGGCTACCATCCATTAAAGTAACAAAAATCTCGACAACAAACTACTATCCATAATGAAAATGAAACCATCCATTGGAGTAACAAAAATCTCGGCAATAGACTACATTCCATAATGAGAAGGCTACCATCCATTGGAGTAACAAAAATATGAACAACAAACTACCTTCCATAGTGACAAGGCTACCATCCATTAGAGTGACAGAAATCACAATGATAGACTACCTTCTATAATGACAAGGCTAGCATCCATTGGAGTAACAAAAATATCGAAAACATACTACCTTCCATAATGACAAGGCTACCTTCCATTGGAATAACAAAAATCTCGACAACAGACTACCTTCCATAATGACAAGGCTACCATCCATTGGAGTAACAAAAACATCGACAATAGAATACGTTCCATAATGACAAGGATACAATCCATTAGAATAACAAAAATCTCGACAACAGACTACCATCCATAATGACAATGATACCAGCCATTAGAGTAACAAAAATCTCGACAATAGACTACATTCCATAATGAAAAGGTTACCACCCATTGGAGTAACAAAAATATGAACAACAAACTACCTTCCATAGTGACAAGGCTACAATCTATTGGAGTGACATAAATCACAAAGAAAGACTACCTTCTGTAATGACAAGGCTAGCATCATTGGAGTAGCAAAAATCTCGACAACAGACTACCTTACAAAATAACAAGGTTACCATCCATTGGAATAACAAAAATTTCGACAACTGACTACCATCCATAATGCCAACGTTACCATCAATTGGAGTAACAAAAATCTCGACAACAGACTACCTTCCATAATGACAAGCCTACCATCCATTAGAGTAAAAAAAATCTCGAAAATAGACTACCTTCCATAATTACAAGGCTACCGTCCATTGGAGTAACAAAAACATCGACAATAAAGTACGTTCCATAATGACAAAGCTACCATCCATTGGAGTAACAAAATTCTCGACAACAGATTACCTTCCATAATGACAAGGCTACCATCCATTGGAGTAACAAAAATATCGAAAACAGACTACCTTCCATAATGACAAGGCTACCATCCATTAGAGTAACAAAAATCTCGACAACCGACTACCATCCATAATGACAATAATACCATCGATTGGAGTAACAAAAATCTCGGCAATAGACTCTATTACATAATGACAAGGCTACCATCCATTGGAGTAACAAAAATATGACCAACAAACCATCTTCCATAGTGACAAGGCTACCATCCATTGGAGTAACAAAAATATGACCAACAAACCATCTTCCATAGTGACAAGGCTACCATCCATTGGAGTGAAAGAAATCACAATGACAAACTACCTTCTATAATGACAAGGCTAGCATCCAATGGAGTAACAAAAATCTCGACAACATACTAACTTCCATAATGACACGGCTACCATCCATTGGAATAACAAAAATCTCGACAACAGACTACATTCCATAATTACAAGGCTACCATCCATTGGAGTAACAAAAACATCGACAATAGAATATGTTCCATAATGACAAGGCTACAATCCATTGGAATAACAAAAATCTCGACAACAGACTACCATCCAAAATGACAATGATAACATCCATTAGAGTAACAAAAATATCGACAATAGACTACCTTTCATAATGACAAGGCTACCATCCATTGTAGTAACAAAAATCTCGAAAACAGACTACCTTCCATAATGACAAGGCTACCATCAATTGAAGTAACAAAAATCTCGACAATAGACTACCTTCTATAATGATAAGGCTACCATCCATTGGAGTAACAAAAATATGAACAACAGACTACCTTCCATAGTGACAAGGCTACAATCTATTGGAGTGACAAAAATCACAACGAAAGACTACCTTCTATAATGACAAGGCTAGCATCATTGGAGTAGCAAAAATCTCGACAACAGACTACCTTACAAATTGACAAGGTTACCATCCATTGGAATAACAAAAATTTCGACAACTGACTACCATCCATAATGCCAATGTTACCATCAATTGGAGTAACAAAAATCTGGACAACAGACTACCTTCCATAATGACAAGCCTACCATCCATTAGAGCAAAAAAAATCTCGAAAATAGACTACCTTCCATAATTACAAGGCTACCATCCATTGGAGTAACAAAAACATCGACAATAAAGTACGTTCCATAATGACAAGGCTACCATCCATTGGAGTAACAAAAATCTCGAAAACAGACTACCTTCCATAATGACAAGGCTACCATCCATTGGAGTAACAAAAATCTCGAAAACAGACTACCTTCCATAATGACAAGGCTACCATCCATTAGAGTAACAAAAATCTCAACAACAGACTACCATGCATAATGACAATAATACCATCCATTGGAGTAACAAAAATCTCGGCAATAGACTATATTACATAATGACAAGGCTACCATCCATTGGAGTAACAAAAATATGACCAACAAACCATCTTCCATAGTGACAAGGCTACCATCCATTGGAGTGAAAGAAATCACAATGACAGATTACCTTCTATAATGATAAGGCTAGCATCCATTGGAGTAACAAAAATCTCGACAACATACTAACTTCCATAATGACACGGCTACCATCCATTGGAATAACAAAAATCTCGACAACAGGCTACTTTCCATAATGTCAAGGCTACCATCCATTGGAGTAACAAAAACATCGACAATAGAATATGTTCCATAATGACAAGGCTACAATCCATTGGAATAACAAAAATCTCGACAATAGACTACCATCCAAAATGACAATGATAACATCCATTAGAGTATCAAAAATATCGACAATAGACTACCTTTCATAATGACAAGACTACCATCCATTGGAGTAACAAAAATCTCGAAAACAGACTACCTTCCATAATGACAAGGCTACCATCAATTGAAGTAACAAAAATCTCGACAATAGACTACCTTCTATAATGATAAGGCTACCATCCATTGGAGTAACAAAAATATGAACAACAGACTACCTTCCATAGTGACAAGGCTACCATCCATTGGAGTGACAGAAATCACAACGACAGACTACCTTCAATAATGACAAGGCAAGCATCCATTGGAGTAACAAAAATCTCAACAATAGACTACCTTCCATAATGACAAGGCTACAATCCATTGGAATAACAAAAATCTCGACAACAGACTACCATCCATAATGACAATGTTACCATCCATTGGAGTAACAAAAATCTCGACAACAGACTACCTTCCATAATGACAAGGCTACCATCCATTGGAGTAACAAAAATATTGAAAACAGACTATCTTCCATAATTACAAGGCTACCATCCATTAGAGTCACAAAAATCTCGACACTAGACTACCATCCATAATGACAACGATACCAGCCATTGGAGTAACAAAAATCTCGACAATAGACTACATTCCATAATGACAAGGTTACCATCCATTGGAGTAACAAAAATATGAACAACAGACTACCTTCCATAGTGACAAGGCTACAATCCATTGGAGTGACAAAAATCCCAACGAAAGACTACCTTCTGTAATGACAAGGCTAACATACATTGGAGTAACAAAAATCTCGACAACAGACTACCTTCCATAATGACAAGCCTACAATCCATTGGAGTAACAAAAATCTTGAAAATAGACCACCTTCCATTATTACAAGGCTACCATCCATTGGAGTAATAAAAATTTCGACAACAGACTACATTCCATAATGATAATGCTATCATCCATTGAAGTAACAAAAATATGAACAACAGACTACCTTCCATAGTTACAAGGCTACCATCCATTGGAGTGACAGAAATCACAACGACAGACTACCTTCCATAATGACAAGGCTAGCATCCATTGGAGTAACAGAAATCTGGACAACAGACTACCTTCTATAATGACAAGGCTACCATCCATTGGAATAACAAAAATCTCGACAACAGACTACCATTCATAATGACAATGTTACAATCCATTGGAGTAACAAAAATCTCGACAACAGACTACCTTCTATAATGACAAGGCTACCATCCATTGGAGTAACAAAAATATTGAAAACAGACTACCTTCAATAATGACAAGGCTACCATCCATTAGATTAACAAAAATCTCGACAACAGACTACCATCCATAATGACAACGATACCAGCCATTGGAGTAACAAAAATCTCGACAATAGACTACATTCCATAATGACAAGGTTACCATCCATTGGAGTAACAAAAATATGAACAACAAACTACCTTCCATAGTGACAAGGCTACAATCCATTGGAGTGACAAAAATCCCAACGAAAGACTACCTTCTGTAATGACAAGGCTAGCATCCATTGGAGTAACAAAAATCTCGACAATAGACTACCTTCCATAATGACAAGCCTACAATCCTTTGGAGTAACAAAAATCTCGAAAATAGACCACCTTCCATTATTACAAGGCTACCATCCATTGGAGTAATAAAAATCTCGACAATAGATAACATTCCATAATGATAATGCTATCATCCATTGAAGTAACAAAAATATGAACAACAGACTACCTTCCATAGTTACAAGGCTACCATCCATTGGAGTGAAAGAAATCACAACGACAGACTACCTTCCATAATGACAAGGCTAGCATCCATTGGAGTAACAAAAATCTCGACAACAGACTACCTTCCATAATGACAAGGCTACCATCCATTAGAGTAACAAAAATCTCGACAACAGACTACCTTCCATAATGACAAGGCTACCATCCATTGGAGTAACATAAATATCTAAAACAGACTACCTTCCATAATGACTAGGCTACCATTAATTAGAGTAACAAAAATCTCGACAACAGACTACCATCCATAATGACAACGATACCAGCCATTGGAGTAACAAAAATCTCGAGAATAGACTACATTCCATAATAACAAGGTTACCATCCATTGGAGTAACAAATATATGAACAACAGACTACCTTCCATAGTGATAAGGCTACAATCCATTGGAGTGACGGAAATCACAATGAAAGACTACCTTCTGTAATGACAAGGCTAGCAACCATTGGAGAAACAAAAATCTCGACAACAGACTACCTTCCATAATGAAAAGCCTACCATCTATTGGAGTAACAAAAATCTTGAAAATAGACCACCTTCCATAATTACAAGGCTACCATCCATTGGAGTAATAAAATTTTCGACAACAGACAACATTCCATAATGATAATGCTATCATCCATTGAAGTAACAAAAATATGAACGACAGACTACCTTCTATAGTTACAAGGCTACCATCCATTGGAGTGACAGAAATCACAACGACAGACTACCTTCCATAATGACAAGGCTAGCATCCATTGGAGTAACAAAAATCTCGACAACAGACTACCTTCCATAATGACAAGGCTACCATCCATTAGAGTAACAAAAATCTCGACAAAAGACTACCTTCCATAATGACAAGGCTACCATCCATTGGATTAACATAAATATCTAAAACAGACTACCTTCCATAATGACTAGGCTACCATCAATTAGAGTAACAAAAATCTCGACAACAGACTACCATCCATAATGACAACGATACCAGCCAATGGAGTAACAAAAATCTCGAGAATAGACTACATTCCATAATAACAAGGTTACCATCCATTGGAGTAACAAATATATGAACAACAGACTACCTTCCATAGTGATAAGGCTACAATCCATTGGAGTGACGGAAATCACAATGAAAGACTACCTTCTGTAATGACAAGGCTAGCAACCATTGGAGAAACAAAAATCTCGACAACAGACTACCTTCCATAATGACAAGCCTACCATCTATTGGAGTAACAAAAATCTAGAAAATAGACCACCTTCCATAATTACAAGGCTACCATCCATTGGAGTAATAAAAATCTCGACAACAGACAACATTCAATAATGATAATGCTATCATCCATTGAAGTAACAAAAATATGAACAACAGACTACCTTCCATAGTTACAAGGCTACCATCCATTGGAGTAACAAAAATCTCGACAATAGACTACCTTCCCTATTGACAAGGCTACAATCTATTGGAATAACAAAAATATCGACAACAGACTACCATCCATAATGACAATGTTACCATCCATTGGAGTAACAAAAATCTCGACAACAGACTACCTTCCATAATTACAAGGCTACCATCCATTGGAGTAACAAAAATATTGAAAACAAACTACCTTCCATAATGACAAGGCTACCATCCATTGGAGTAACAAAAATCTCGACAACAGACTACCATCCATAATGACCACGATACCAGCCATTGGAGTAACAAAAATCTCGACAATAGACTACATTCCATAATGACAAGGTTACCATCCATTGGAGTAACAAAAATATGAACAACAGACTACCTTCCATAGTGACAAGGCTACAATCCATTGGAGTGATTGAAATCCCAACGAAAGACTACCTTCTGTAATGACAAGGCTAGCATCCATTGGAGTAACAAAAATCTCGACAACAGACTACCTTCCATAATGACAAGCCTACCATCCATTGGCGTAACAAAAATCTCGAAAATAGACCACCTTCCATTATTACAAGGCTACCATCTATTGGAGTAATAAAATTTTCGACAACAGACAACATTCCATAATGATAATGCTATCATCCATTGAAGTACCAAAAATATGAACAACAGACTACCTTCGATAGTTACAAGGCTACCATCCATTGGAGTGACAGAAATCACAACGATAGACTACCTTCCATAATGATAAGGCTAGCATCCATTGGAGTAACAGAAATCTCGAAAACAGACTACCTTCCATAATGACATGGCTACCATCCATTTGAATAACAAAAATCTCGACAACAGACTACCATCCATAATGACAATGTTACCATCCATTGGAGTAACAAAAACCTCGACAACAGACTACCTTCCATAATGACAAGGCTACCATCCATTGGAGTAACAAAAATATTGAAAACAGACTACCTTCTATAATGACAAGGCTACCATCCATTGGAGTAACAAAAATCTCGACAACAGACTACCATCCATAATGACCACGATACCAGCCTTTGGAGTAACAAAAATCTCGACAATAGACTACATTCCATAATGACAAGGTTACCATCCATTGGAGTAACAAAAATATGAACAACAGACTACCTTCCATAGTGACAAGGCTACAATCCATTGGAGTGATAGAAATCCCAACGAAAGACTACCTTCTGTAATGACAAGGCTAGCATCCATTGGAGTAACAAAAATCTCGACAACAGACTACCTTCCATAATGACAAGCCTACCATCCATTGGAGTAACAAAAATCTCGAAAATAGACCACCTTCCATTATTACAAGGCTACCATTTATTGGAGTAATAAAATTTTCGACAACAGACAACATTCCATAATGATAATGCTATCATCCATTGAAGTAACAAAAATATGAACAACAGACTACCTTCGATAGTTACAAGGCTACCATCCATTGGAGTGACAGAAATCACAACGACATACTACCTTCCATAATGATAAGGCTAGCATCCATTAGAGTAACAGAAATCTCGAAAATAGACTACCTTCCATAATGACATGGCTACCATCCATTTGAATAACAAAAATCTCGACAACAGACTACCATCCATAATGACAATGTTACCATCCATTGGAGTAACAAAAATCTCGACAACAGACTACCTTCCATAATGACAAGGCTACCATCCATTGGAGTAACAAAAATATTGAAAACAGACTACCTTCCATAATGACAAGGCTACCATCCATTGGAGTAACAAAAATCTCCACAACAGACTACCATCCATAATGACCACGATACCAGCCATTGGAGTAACAAAAATCTCGACAATAGACTACATTCCATAATGACAAGGTTACCATCCATTGGAGTAACAAAAATATGAACAACAGACTACCTTCCATAGTGACAAGGCTACAATCCATTGGAGTGATAGAAATCCCAACGAAAGACTACCTTTTGTAATGACAAGGCTAGCATCCATTGGAGTAACAAAAATCTCGACAACAGACTACCTTCAATAATGAAAAGCCTACCATCCATTGGAGTAACAAAAATCTCGAAAATAGACCACCTTCCATTATTACAAGGCTACCATCTATTGGAGTAATAAAATTTTCGACAACAGACAACATTCCATAATGATAATGCTATCATCCATTGAAGTAACAAAAATATGAACAACAGACTACCTTCGATAGTTACAAGGCTACCATCCATTGGAGTGACAGAAATCACAACGACAGACTACCTTCCATAATGATAAGGCTAGCATCCATTGGAGTAACAGAAATCTCGACAACAGACTACCTTCCATAATGACAAGGCTACCATCCATTTGAATAACAAAAATCTCGACAACAGACTACCATCCATAATGACAATGTTACCATCCATTGGAGTAACAAAAATCTCGACAACAGACTACCTTCCATAATGACAAGGCTACCATCCATTGGAGTAACAAAAATATTGAAAACAGACTACCTTCCATAATGACAAGGCTACCATCCATTGGAGTAACAAAAATCTCGACAACAGACTACCATCCATAATGACCATGATACCAGCCATTGGAGTAACAAAAATCTCGACAATAGACTACGTTCCATAATGACAAGGTTACCATCCATTGGAGTAACAAAAATATGAACAACAGACTACCTTCCATAGTGAAAAGGCTACAATCCATTGGAGTGACAGAAATCCCAACGAAAGACTACCTTCTGTAATGACAAGGCTAGCATCCATTGGAGTAACAAAAATCTCGACAACAGACTACCTTCAATAATGACAAGCCTACCATCCATTGGAGTAACAAAAATCTTGAAAATAGACCACCTTCCATTATTACAAGGCTACCATCCATTGGAGTAATAAAAATTTCGACAACAGACAACATTCCATAATGATAATGCTATCATCCATTGAAGTAACAAAAATATGAACAACAGACTACCTTCCATAGTTAAAAGGCTACCATCCATTGGAGTGACAGAAATCACAACGACAGACTACCATCCATAATGACAAGGCTAGCATCCATTGGAGTAACAGAAATCTCGACAACATACTACCTTCTATAATGACAAGGCTACCATCCATTGGAATAACAAAAATCTCGACAACAGACTACCATCCATAATGACAATGTTACCATCCATTGGAGTAACAAAAATCTCGACAACAGACTACCTTCTATAATGAAAAGGCTACCATCCATTGGAGTAACAGAAATCTCGACAATAGACTACCTTCCCTATTGACAAGGCTACCATCTATTGGAATAACAAAAATCTCGACAACAGACTACCATCCATAATGACAATGTTACCATCCATTGGAGTAACAAAAATCTCGACAACAGACTACCTTCCATAATGACAAGGCTACCATCCATTGGAGTAACAAAAATATTGAAAACAGACTACCTTCCATAATGACAAGGCTACCATCCATTGGAGTAACAAAAATCTCGACAACAGACTACCATCCATAATGACCATGATACCAGCCATTGGAGTAACAAAAATCTCGACAATAGACTACATTCCATAATGACAAGGTTACCATCCATTGGAGTAACAAAAATATGAACAACAGACTACCTTCCATAGTGAAAAGGCTACAATCCATTGGAGTGATAGAAATCCCAACGAAAGACTACCTTCTGTAATGACAAGGCTAGCATCCATTGGAGTAACAAAAATCTCGACAACAGACTACCTTCAATAATGACAAGCCTACCATCCATTGGAGTAACAAAAATCTTGAAAATAGACCACCTTCCATTATTACAAGGCTACCATCCATTGGAGTAATAAAAATTTCGACAACAGACAACATTCCATAATGATAATGCTATCATCCATTGAAGTAACAAAAATATGAACAACAGACTACCTTCCATAGTTACAAGGCTACCATCCATTGGAGTGACAGAAATCACAACGACAGACTACCATCCATAATGACAAGGCTAGCATCCATTGGAGTAACAGAAATCTCGACAACATACTACCTTCTATAATGACAAGGCTACCATCCATTGGAGTAACAAAAATCTCGACAACAGACTACCATCAATAATGACCACGATACCAGCCATTGGAGTAACAAAAATCTCGACAATAGACTACATTCCATAATGACAAGGTTACCATCCATTGGAGTAACAAAAATATGAACAACACACTACCTTCCATAGTGACAAGGCTACAATCCATTGGAGTGATAGAAATCCCAACGACAGACTACCTTCTGTAATGACAAGCCTACCATCCATTGGAGTAACAAAAATCTCGACAATAGACTACCTTCCATAATGACAAGCCTACCATCCATTGGAGTAACAAAAATATTGAAAACAGACTACCTTCCATAATGACAAGGCTACCATCCATTGGAGTAACAAAAATCTCGACAACAGACTACCATCCATAATGACCACGATACCAGCCATTGGAGTAACAAAAATCTCGATAATAGACTACATTCCATAATGACAAGGTTACCATCCATTGGAGTAACAAAAATATGAACAACAGACTACCTTCCATAGTGACAAGGCTACAATCCATTGGAGTGATAGAAATCCCAACGAAAGACTACCTTTTGTAATGACAAGGCTAGCATCCATTGGAGTAACAAAAATCTCGACAACAGACTACCTTCCATAATGACAAGCCTACCATCCATTGGAGTAACAAAAATCTCGAAAATAGACCACCTTCCATTATTACAAGGCTACCATCTATTGGAGTAATAAAATTTTCGACAACAGACAACATTCCATAATGATAATGCTATCATCCATTGAAGTAACAAAAATATGAACAACAGTCTACCTTCGATAGTTACAAGGCTACCATCCATTGGAGTGACAGAAATCACAACGACAGACTACCTTCCATAATGATAAGGCTAGCATCCATTGGAGTAACAGAAATCTCGACAACAGACTACCTTCCATAATGACAAGGCTACCATCCATTTGAATAACAAAAATCTCGACAACAGAATACCATCCATAATGACAATGTTACCATCCATTGGAGTAACAAAAATCTCGACAACAGACTACCTTCTATAATGACAAGGCTACCATCCATTGGAGTAACAAAAATATTGAAAACAGACTACCTTCCATAATGACAAGGCTAGCATCCATTGGAGTAACAAAAATCTCGACAACAGACTACCTTCCATAATGACAAGGCTACCATCCATTAGAGTAACAAAAATCTCGACAACAAACTACCTTCCATAATGACAAGGCTACCATCCATTGGAGTAACATAAATATCTAAAACAGACTACCTTTCATAATGACTAGGCTACCATCAATAAGAGTAACAAAAATCTCGACAACAGACTACCATCCATAATGACAACGATACCAGCCATTAGAGTAACAAAAATCTCTAGAATAGACTACATTCCATAATAACAAGGTTACCATCCATTGGAGTAACAAAAATATGAACAACAGACTACCTTCGATAGTTACAAGGCTACCATCCATTGGAGTGACAAAAATCTCGACAACAGACTACCATCCATAATGACAATGTTACCATCCATTGGAGTAACAAAAATCTCGACAACAGACTACCTTCCATAATGACAAGGCTACCATCCATTGGAGTAACAAAAATATTGAAAACAGACTACCTTCCATAATGACAAGGCTACCATCCATTGGAGTAACAAAAATCTCGACAACAGACTACCATCCATAATGACCACGATACCAGCCATTGGAGTAACAAAAATCTCGACAATAGACTACATTCCATAATGACAAGGTTACCATCCATTATAGTAACAAAAATATGAACAACAGACTACCTTCCATAGTGACAAGGCTACAATCCATTGGAGTGACAGAAATCCCAACGAAAGACTACCTTCTGTAATGACAAGGCTAGCATCCATTGGAGTAACAAAAATCTCGACAACAGACTACCTTCAATAATGACAAGCCTACCATCCATTGGAGTAACAAAAATCTTGAAAATAGACCACCTTCCATTATTACAAGGCTACCATCCATTGGAGTAATAAAATTTTTGACAACAGACAACATTCCATAATGATAATGCTATCATCCATTGAAGTAACAAAAATATGAACAACTGACTACCTTCCATAGTTACAAGGCTACCATCCATTGGAGTGACAGAAATCACAACGACAGACTACCTTCCATAATGACAAGGCTAGCATCCATTGGAGTAAAAGAAATCTCGACTACATACTACCTTCTATAATGACAAGGCTACCATCCATTGGAATAACAAAAATCTCGACAACAGACTACCATCCATAATGACAATGTTACCATCCATTGTAGTAACAAAAATCTCGACAACAGACTACCTTCTATAATGACAAGGCTACCATCCATTGGAGTAACAAAAATATTGAAAACAGACTACCTTCCATAATGACAAGGCTACCATCCATTAGAGTAACAAAAATCTCGACAACAGACTACCATCCATAATGACAACGATACCAGCCATTGGAGTAACAAAAATCTCGACAATAGACTACATTCCATAATGACAAGGTTACCATCCATTGGAGTAACAAAAATATGAACAAAAAACTACCTTCCATAGTGACAAGGCTACAATCCATTGGAGTGACAGAAATCCCAACGAAAGACTACCTTCTGTAATGACAAGGCTAGCATCCATTGGAGTAACAAAAATCTCGACAATAGACTACCTTCCATAATGACAAGCCTACAATCCTTTGGAGTAACAAAAATCTCGAAAATAGACCACCTTTCATTATTACAAGGCTACCATCCATTGGAGTAATAAAAATCTCGACAATAGATAACATTCCATAATGATAATGCTATCATCCATTGAAGTAACAAAAATATGAAAAACAGATTACCTTCCATAGTTACAAGGCTACCATCCATTGGAGTGAAAGAAATCACAACGACAGACTACCTTCCATAATGACAAGGCTAGCATCCATTGGAGTAACAAAAATCTCGACAACAGACTACCTTCCATAATGACAAGGCTATCATCCATTAGAGTAACAAAAATCTCGACAACAGACTACCTTCCATAATGACAAGGCTACCATCCATTGGAGTAACATAAATATCTAAAACAGACTACCTTTCATAATGACTAGGCTACCATCAATAAGAGTAACAAAAATCTCGACAACAGACTACCATCCATAATGACAACGATACCAGCCATTGGAGTAACAAAAATCTCTAGAATAGACTACATTCAATAATAACAAGGTTACCATCCATTGGAGTAACAAATATATGAACAACAGACTACCTTCCATAGTGATAAGGCTACAATCCATTGGAGTGACGGAAATCACAATGAAAGACTACCTTCTGTAATGACAAGGCTAGCAACCATTGGAGAAACATAAATCTCGACAACAGACTACCTTCAATAATGACAAGCCTACCATCTATTGGAGTAACAAAAATATCGAAAATAGACCACCTTCCATAATTACAAGACTACCATCCATTGGAGTAATAAAAATCTCGACAACAGACAACTTTCAATAATGATAATGCTATCATCCATTGAAGTAACAAAAATATGAACAACAGACTACCTTCCATAGTTACAAGGCTACCATCCATTGGAGTAACAGAAATCTCGACAATAGACTACCTTCCCTATTGACAAGGCTACCATCTATTGGAATAACAAAAATCTCGACAACAGACTACCATCCATAATGACAATGTTACCATCCATTGGAGTAACAAAAATCTCGATAACAGACTACCTTCCATAATGACAAGGCTACTATCCATTGGAGTAACAAAAATATTGAAAACAGACTACCTTCCATAATGACAAGGCTACCATCCATTGGAGTAACAAAAATCTCGACAACAGACTACCATCCATAATGACCACGATACCAGCCATTGGAGTAACAAAAATCTCGACAATAGACTACATTCCATAATGACAAGGTTACCATCCATTGGAGTAACAAAAATATGAACAACAGACTACCTTCCATAGTGACAAGGCTACAATCCATTGGAGTGATAGAAATCCCAACGAAAGACTACCTTCTGTAATGACAAGGCTAGCATCCATTGGAGTAACAAAAATCTCGACAACAGACTACCTTCCATAATGACAAGCCTACCATCCATTGGAGTAACAAAAATCTAGAAAATAGACCACCTTCCATTATTACAAGGCTACCATCTATTGGAGTAATAAAATTTTCGACAACAGACAACATTCCATAATGATAATGCTATCATCCATTGAAGTAACAAAAATAAGAACAACAGACTACCTTCGATAGTTACAAGGCTACCATCCATTGGAGTGACAGAAATCACAACGACAGACTACCTTCCATAATGATAAGGCTAGCATCCATTGGAGTAACAGAAATCTCGACAACAGACTACCTTCCATAATGACAAGGCTACCATCCATTTGAGTAACAAAAATCTCGACAACAGACTACCATCCATAATGATAATGTTACCATCCATTGGAGTAACAAAAATCTCGACAACAGACTACCTTCTATAATGACAAGGCTACCATCCATTGGAGTAACAAAAATATTGAAAACAGACTACCTTCCATAATGACAAGGCTACCATCCATTGGAGTAACAAAAATCTCGACAACAGACTACCATCCATAATGACCACGATACCAGCCATTGGAGTAACAAAAATCTCGACAATAGACTACATTCCATAATGACAAGGTTACCATCCATTGGAGTAACAAAAATATGAACAACAGACTACCTTCCATAGTGACAAGGCTACAATCCATTGGAGTGATAGAAATCCCAACGAAAGACTACCTTCTGTAATGACAAGGCTAGCATCCATTAGAGTAACAAAAATCTCGACAACAGACTACCATCCATAATGACCACGATACCAGCCATTGGAGTAACAAAAATCTCGACAATAGACTACATTCCATAATGACAAGGTTACCATCCATTGGAGTAACAAAAATATGAACAACAGACTACCTTCGATAGTTACAAGGCTACCATCCATTGGAGTTACAGAAATCACAACGACAGACTACCTTCCATAATGATAAGGCTAGCATCCATTGGAGTAACAGAAATCTCGACAACAGACTACCTTCCATAATGACAAGGCTACCATCCATTTGAGTAACAAAAATCTAGACAACACACTACCATCCATAATGATAATGTTACCATCCATTGGAGTAACAAAAATCTCGACAACAGACTACCTTCCATAATGACAAGGCTACCATCCATTGGAGTAACAAAAATATTGAAAACAGACTACCTTCCATAATGACAAGGCTACCATCCATTGGAGTAACAAAAATCTCGACAACAGACTACCATCCATAATGACCACGATACCAGCCATTGGAGTAACAAAAATCTCGACAATAGACTACATTCCATAATGACAAGGTTACCATCCATTGGAGTAACAAAAATATGAACAACAGACTACCTTCCATAGTGACAAGGCTACAATCCATTGGAGTGATAGAAATCCCAACGAAAGACTACCTTCTGTAATGACAAGGCTAGCATCCATTAGAGTAACAAAAATCTCGACAACAGACTACCTTCCATAATGACAAGCCTACCATCCATTGGAGTAACAAAAATCTCGAAAATAAACCACCTTCCATTATTACAAGGCTACCATCTATTGGAGTAATAAAATTTTCGACAACAAACAACATTCCATAATGATAATGCTATCATCCATTGAAGTAACAAAAATATGAACAAGAGACTACCTTCGATAGTTACAAGGCTACCATCCATTGGAGTGACAGAAATCACAACGACAGACTACCTTCCATAATGATAAGGCTAGCATCCATTGGAGTAACAGAAATCTCGACAACAGACTACCTTCCATAATGACAAGGCTACCATCCATTTGAGTAACAAAAATCTAGACAACACACTACCATCCATAATGATAATGTTACCATCCATTGGAGTAACAAAAATCTCGACAACAGACTACCTTCCATAATGACAAGGCTACCATCCATTGGAGTAACAAAAATATTGAAAACAGACTACCTTCCATAATGACAAGGCTACCATCCATTGGAGTAACAAAAATCTCGACAACAGACTACCATCCATAATGACCACGATACCAGCCATTGGAGTAACAAAAATCTCGACAATAGACTACATTCCATAATGACAAGGTTACCATCCATTGGAGTAACAAAAATATGAACAACAGACTACCTTCCATAGTGACAAGGCTACAATCCATTGGAGTGATAGAAATCCCAACGAAAGACTACCTTCTGTAATGACAAGGCTAGCATCCATTAGAGTAACAAAAATCTCGACAACAGACTACCTTCCATAATGACAAGCCTACCATCCATTGGAGTAACAAAAATCTCGAAAATAAACCACCTTCCATTATTACAAGGCTATCATCTATTGGAGTAATAAAATTTTCGACAACAAACAACATTCCATAATGATAATGCTATCATCCATTGAAGTAACAAAAATATGAACAAGAGACTACCTTCGATAGTTACAAGGCTACCATCCATTGGAGTGACAGAAATCACAACGACAGACTACCTTCCATAATGATAAGGCTAGCATCCATTGGAGTAACAGAAATCTCGACAACAGACTACCTTCCATAATGACAAGGCTACCATCCATTTGAATAACAAAAATCTCGACAACAGACTACCATCCATAATGACAATGTTACCATCCATTGGAGTAACAAAAATCTCGACAACAGACTACCTTCTATAATGACAAGGCTACCATCCATTGGAGTAACAAAAATATTGAAAACAGACTACCTTCCATAATGACAAGGCTAGCATCCATTGGAGTAACAAAAATCTCGACAACAGACTACCTTCCATAATGACAAGGCTACCATCCATTAGAGTAACAAAAATCTCGACAACAGACTACCTTCCATAATGACAAGGCTACCATCCATTGGAGTAACATAAATATCTAAAACAGACTACCTTTCATAATGACTAGGCTACCATCAATAAGAGTAACAAAAATCTCGACAACAAACTACCATCCATAATGACAACGATACCAGCCATTGGAGTAACAAAAATCTCTAGAATAGACTACATTCCATAATAACAAGGTTACCATCCATTGGAGTAACAAATATATGAACAACAGACTACCTTCCATAGTGATAAGGCTACAATCCATTGGAGTGACGGAAATCACAATGAAAGACTACCTTCTGTAATGACAAGGCTAGCAACCATTGGAGAAACAAAAATCTCGACAACAGACTACCTTCCATAATGACAAGCCTACCATCTATTGGAGTAACAAAAATATCGAAAATAGCCCACCTTACATAATTACAAGACTACCATCCATTGAAGTAATAAAAATCTCGACAACAGACAACATTCAATAATGATAATGCTATCATCCATTGAAGTAACAAAAATATGAACAACAGACTACCTTCCATAGTTACAAGGCTACCATCCATTGGAGTAACAGAAATCTCGACAATAGACTACCTTCCCTATTGACAAGGCTACCATCTATTGGAATAACAAAAATCTCGACAACAGACTACCATCCATAATGACAATGTTACCATCCATTGGAGTAACAAAAATCTCGACAACAGACTACCTTCCATAATGACAAGGCTACCATCCATTTGAGTATCAAAAATATTGAAAACAGACTACCTTCCATAATGACAAGGCTACCATCCATTGGAGTAACAAAAATCTCGACAACAGACTACCATCCATAATGACCATGATACCAGCCATTGGAGTAACAAAAATCTCGACAATAGACTACATTCCATAATGACAAGGTTACCATCCATTGGAGTAACAAAAATATGAACAACAGACTACCTTCCATAGTGACAAGGCTACAATCCATTGGAGTGATAGAAATCCAAACGAAAGACTACCTTTTGTAATGACAAGGCTAGCATCCATTGGAGTAACAAATATCTCGACAACAGACTACCTTCCATAATGACAAGCCTACCATCCATTGGAGTAACAAAAATCTCGAAAATAGACCACCTTCCATTATTACAAGGCTACCATCTATTGGAGTAATAAAATTTTCGACAACAGACAACATTCCATAATGATAATGCTATCATCCATTGTAGTAATAAAAATATGAACAACAGACTACCTTCGATAGTTACAAGGCTACCATCCATTGGAGTGACAGAAATCACAACGACAGACTACCTTCCATAATGATAAGGCTAGCATCCATTGGAGTAACAGAAATCTCGACAACAGACTACCTTCCATAATGACAAGGCTACCATCCATTTGAATAACAAAAATCTCGACAACAGACTACCATCCATAATGACAATGTTACCATCCATTGGAGTAACAAAAATCTCGACAACAGACTACCTTCCATAATGACAAGGCTACCATCCATTGGAGTAACAAAAATATTGAAAACAGACTACCTTTCATAATGACAAGGCTACCATCCATTAGAGTCACAAAAATCTCGACCACAGACTACCATCCATAATGACAACGATACCAGCCATTGGAGTAACAAAAATCTCAACAATAGACTACATTCCATAATGACAAGGTTTCCATCCATTGGAGTAATAAAAATCTCGACAATAGACTACATTCCATAATGACAAGGTTACCATCCATTGGAGTAACAAAAATATGAACAACAAACTACCTTCCATAGTGACAAGGCTACAATCCATTGGAGTGACAGAAATCCCAACGAAAGACTACCTTCTGTAATGACAAGGCTAGCATCCATTGGAGTAACAAAAATCTCGACAATAGACTACCTTCCATAATGACAAGCCTACAATCCTTTGGAGTAACAAAAATCTCGAAAATAGACCACCTTCCATTATTACAAGGCTACCATCCATTGGAGTAATAAAAATCTCGACAATAGATAACATTCCATAATGATAATGCTATCATCCATTGAAGTAACAAAAATATGAACAACAGACTACCTTCCATAGTTACAAGGCTACCATCCATTGGAGTGAAAGAAATCACAACGATAGACTACCTTCCATAATGACAAGGCTAGCATCCATTGGAGTAACAAAAATCTTGACAACAGACTACCTTCCATAATGACAAGGCTACCATCCATTAGAAAACAAAAATCTCGACAACAGACTACCTTCCATAATGACAAGGCTACCATCTATTGGAGTAACATAAATATCTAAAACAGACTACCTTCCATAATGACTAGGCTACCATCAATTAGAGTAACAAAAATCTTGACAACAGACTACCATCCACAATGACAACGATACCAGCCATTGGAGTAACAAAAATCTCGAGAATAGACTACATTCCATAATAACAAGGTTACCATCCATTGGAGTAACAAATATATGAACAACAGACTACCTTCCATAGTGATAAGGCTACAATCCATTGGAGTGACGGAAATCACAATGAAAGACTACCTTCTGTAATGACAAGGCTAGCAACCATTGGAGAAACAAAAATCTCGACAACAGACTACCTTCCATAATGACAAACCTACCATCTATTGGAGTAACAAAAATCTCGAAAATAGACCACCTTCCATAATTACAAGGCTACCATCCATTGGAGTAATAAAAATCTAGACAACAGACAACATTCAATAATGATAATGCTATCATCCATTGAAGTAACAAAAATATGAACAACATACTACCTTCCATAGTTACAAGGCTACCATCCATTGGAGTAACAGAAATCTCGACAATAGACTACCTTCCCTATTGACAAGGCTACCATCTATTGGAATAACAAAAATCTCGACAACAGACTACTATCCATAATGACAATGTTACCATCCATTGGAGTAACAAAAATCTCGACAACAGACTACCTTCCATAATTACAAGGCTACCATCCATTGGAGTAACAAAAATATTGAAAACAGACTACCTTCCATAATGACAAGGCTACCATCCATTGGAGTAACAAAAATCTCGACAACAGACTACCATCCATAATGACCACGATACCAGCCATTGGAGTAACAAAAATCTCGACAATAGACTACATTCCATAATGATAAGGTTACCATCCATTGGAGTAACAAAAATATGAACAACAGACTACCTTCCATAGTGACAAGGCTACAATCCATTGGAGTGATAGAAATCCCAACGAAAGACTACCTTCTGTAATGACAAGGCTAGCATCCATTGGAGTAACAAAAATCTCGACAACAGACTACCTTCCATAATGACAAGCCTACCATCCATTGGAGTAACAAAAATCTCGAAAATAGACCACCTTCCATTACTACAAGGCTACCATCTATTGGAGTAATAAAATTTTCGACAACAGACAACATTCCATAATGATAATGCTATCATCCATTGAAGTAACAAAAATATGAACAACAGACTACCTTCGATAGTTACAAGGCTACCATCCATTGGAGTGACAGAAATCACAACGACAGACTACCTTCCATAATGATAAGGCTAGCATCCATTGGAGTAACAGAAATCTCGACAACAGACTACCTTCCATAATGACAAGGCTACCATCCATTTGAATAACAAAAATCTCGACAACAGACTACCATCCATAATGACAATGTTACCATCCATTGGAGTAACAAAAATCTCGACAACAAACTACCTTCCATAATGACAAGGCTACCATCCATTGGAGTAACAAAAATATTGAAAACAGACTACCTTCCATAATGACAAGGCTACCATCCATTAGAGTCACAAAAATCTCGACAACAGACTACCATCCATAATGACAACGGTACCAGCCATTGGAGTAACAAAAATCTCGACAATAGACTACATTCCATAATGACAAGGTTACCATCCATTGGAGTAGTAAAAATCTCGTCAATAGACTACATTCCATAATGACAAGGTTACCATCTATTGGAGTAACAAAAATATGAACAACAAACTACCTTCCATAGTGACAAGGCTACAATCCATTGGAGTGACAGAAATCCCAACGAAAGACTACCTTCTGTAATGACAAGGCTAGCATCCATTGGAGTAACAAAAATCTCGACAATAGACTACCTTCCATAATGACAAGCCTACAATCCTTTGGAGTAACAAAAATCTCGAAAATAGACCACCTTCCATTATTACAAGGCTACCATCCATTGGAGTAATAAAAATCTCGACAATAGATAACATTCCATAATGATAATGCTATCATCCATTGAAGTAACAAAAATATGAACAACAGACTACCTTCCATAGTTACAAGGCTACCATCCATTGGAGTGAAAGAAATCACAACGACAGACTACCTTCCATAATGACAAGGCTAGCATCCATTGGAGTAACAAAAATCTCGACAATAGACTACCTTCCATAATGACAAGGCTACCATCCATTAGAGTAACAAAAATCTCGACAACAGACTACCTTCCATAATGACAAGGCTACCATCCATTGGAGTAACATAAATATCTAAAACAGACTACCTTCCATAATGACTAGGCTACCATCAATTAGAGTAACAAAAATCTCGACAACAGACTACCATCCACAATGACAACGATACCAGCCATTGGAGTAACAAAAATCTCGAGAATAGACTACATTCCATAATAACAAGGTTACCATCCATTGGAGTAACAAATATATGAACAACAGAGTACCTTCCATAGTGATGAGGCTACAATCCATTGGAGTGACGGAAATCACAATGAAGGACTACCTTCTGTAATGACAAGGCTAGCAACCATTGGAGAAACAAAAATCTCGACAACAGACTACCTTCCATAATGACAAGCCTACCATCTATTGGAGTAACAAAAATCTCGAAAATAGACCACCTTCCATAATTACAATGCTATCATCCATTGAAGTAACAAAAATATGAACAACACACTACCTTCCATAGTTACAAGGCTACCATCCATTGGAGTAACAGAAATCTCGACAATAGACTACCTTCCTTATTGACAAGGCTACCATCTATTGGAATAACAAAAATCTCGACAACAGACTACCATCCATAATGACAATGTTACCATCCATTGGAGTAACAAAAATCTCGACAATAGACTACCTTCCATAATGACAAGGCTACCATCCATTGGAGTAACAAAAATATTGAAAACAGACTACCTTCCATAATGACAAGGCTACCATCCATTGGAGTAACAAAAATCTCGACAACAGACTACCATCCATAATGACCACGATACCAGCCATTGGAGTAACAAAAATCTCGATAATAGACTACATTCCATAATGACAAGGTTACCATCCATTGGAGTAACAAAAATATGAACAACAGACTACCTTCCATAGTGACAAGGCTACAATCCATTGGAGTGATAGAAATCCCAACGAAAGACTACCTTTTGTAATGACAAGGCTAGCATCCATTGGAGTAACAAAAATCTCGACAACAGACTACCTTCCATAATGACAAGCCTACCATCCATTGGAGTAACAAAAATCTCGAAAATAGACCACCTTCCATTATTACAAGGCTACCATCTATTGGAGTAATAAAATTTTCGACAACAGACAACATTCCATAATGATAATGCTATCATCCATTGAAGTAACAAAAATATGAACAACAGACTACCTTCGATAGTTACAAGGCTACCATCCATTGGAGTGACAGAAATCACAACGACAGACTACCTTCCATAATGACAAGGCTACCATCCATTTGAATAACAAAAATCTCGACAACAGACTACCATCCATAATGACAATGTTACCATCCATTGGAGTAACAAAAATCTCGACAACGGACTACCTTCCATAATGACAAGGCTACCATCCATTGGAGTAACAAAAATATTGAAAACAGACTACCTTCCATAATGACAAGGCTACCATCCATTAGAGTCACAAAAATCTCGACAACAGACTACCATCCATAATGACAACGGTACCAGCCATTGGAGTAACAAAAATCTCGACAATAGACTACATTCCATAATGACAAGGTTACCATCCATTGGAGTTACAAAAATCTCGACAATAGACTACATTCCATAATGACAAGGTTACCATCCATTGGAGTAACAAAAATATGAACAACAAACTACCTTCCATAGTGACAAGGCTACAATCCATTGGAGTGACAGAAATCCCAACGAAAGACTACCTTCCATAATGACAAGGCTACCATCCATTAGAGTAACAAAAATCTCGACAACAGACTACCTTCCATAATGACAAGGCTACCATCCATTGGAGTAACATAAATATCTAAAACAGACTACCTTCCATAATGACTAGGCTACCATCAATTAGAGTAACAAAAATCTCGACAACAGACTACCATCCACAATGACAACGATACCAGCCATTGGAGTAACAAAAATCTCGAGAATAGACTACATTCCATAATAACAAGGTTACCATCCATTGGAGTAACAAATATATGAACAACAGAGTACCTTCCATAGTGATGAGGCTACAATCCATTGGAGTGACGGAAATCACAATGAAGGACTACCTTTTGTAATGACAAGGCTAGCAACCATTGGAGAAACAAAAATCTCGACAACAGACTACCTTCCATAATGACAAGCCTACCATCTATTGGAGTAACAAAAATCTCGAAAATAGACCACCTTCCATAATTACAATGCTATCATCCATTGAAGTAACAAAAATATGAACAACACACTACCTTCCATAGTTACAAGGCTACCATCCATTGGAGTAACAGAAATCTCGACAATAGACTACCTTCCTTATTGACAAGGCTACCATCTATTGGAATAACAAAAATCTCGACAACAGACTACCATCCATAATGACAATGTTACCATCCATTGGAGTAACAAAAATCTCGACAATAGACTACCTTCCATAATGACAAGGCTACCATCCATTGGAGTAACAAAAATATTGAAAACAGACTACCTTCCATAATGACAAGGATACCATCCATTGGAGTAACAAAAATCTCGACAACAGACTACCATCCATAATGACCACGATACCAGCCATTGGAGTAACAAAAATCTCGATAATAGACTACATTCCATAATGACAAGGTTACCATCCATTGGAGTAACAAAAATATGAACAACAGACTACCTTCCATAGTGACAAGGCTACAATCCATTGGAGTGATAGAAATCCCAACGAAAGACTACCTTTTGTAATGACAAGGCTAGCATCCATTGGAGTAACAAAAATCTCGACAACAGACTACCTTCCATAATGACAAGCCTACCATCCATTGGAGTAACAAAAATCTCGAAAATAGACCACCTTCCATTATTACAAGGCTACCATCTATTGGAGTAATAAAATTTTCGACAACAGACAACATTCCATAATGATAATGCTATCATCCATTGAAGTAACAAAAATATGAACAACAGACTACCTTCGATAGTTACAAGGCTACCATCCATTGGAGTGACAGAAATCACAACGATAGACTACCTTCCATAATGACAAGGCTACCATCCATTTGAATAACAAAAATCTCGACAACAGACTACCATCCATAATGACAATGTTACCATCCATTGGAGTAACAAAAATCTCGACAACGGACTACCTTCCATAATGACAAGGCTACCATCCATTGGAGTAACAAAAATATTGAAAACAGACTACCTTCCATAATGACAAGGCTACCATCCATTAGAGTCACAAAAATCTCGACAACAGACTACCATCCATAATGACAACGGTACCAGCCATTGGAGTAACAAAAATCTCGACAATAGACTACATTCCATAATGACAAGGTTACCATCCATTGGAGTTACAAAAATCTCGACAATAGACTACATTCCATAATGACAAGGTTACCATCCATTGGAGTAACAAAAATATGAACAACAAACTACCTTCCATAGTGACAAGGCTACAATCCATTGGAGTGACAGAAATCCCAACGAAAGACTACCTTCTGTAATGACAAGGCTAGCATCCCTTGGAGTAACAAAAATCTCGACAATAGACTACCTTCCATAATGACAAGCCTACAATCCTTTGGAGTAACAAAAATTTCGAAAATAGACCACCTTCCATTATTACAAGGCTACCATCCATTCGAGTAATAAAAATCTCGACAATAGATAACATTCCATAATGATAATGCTATCATCCATTGAAGTAACAAAAATATGAACAACAGACTACCTTCCATAGTTACAAGGCTACCATCCATTGGAGTGAAAGAAATCACAACGACAGACTACCTTCCATAATGACAAGGCTAGCATCCATTGGAGTAACAAAAATCTCGACAACAGACTACCTTCCATAATGACAAGGCTACCATCCATTAGAGTAACAAAAATCTCGACAACAGACTACCTTCCATAATGACAAGGCTACCATCCATTGGAGTAACATAAATATCTAAAACAGACTACCTTCCATAATGACTAGGCTACCATCAATTAGAGTAACAAAAATCTCGACAACAGACTACCATCCACAATGACAACGATACCAGCCATTGGAGTAACAAAAATCTCGAGAATAGACTACATTCCATAATAACAAGGTTACCATCCATTGGAGTAACAAATATATGAACAACAGAGTACCTTCCATAGTGATGAGGCTACAATCCATTGGAGTGACGGAAATCACAATGAAGGACTACCTTCTGTAATGACAAGGCTAGCAACCATTGGAGAAACAAAAATCTCGACAACAGACTACCTTCCATAATGACAAGCCTACCATCTATTGGAGTAACAAAAATCTCAAAAATAGACCACCTTCCATAATTACAATGCTATCATCCATTGAAGTAACAAAAATATGAACAACACACTACCTTCCATAGGTACAAGGCTACCATCCATTGGAGTAACAGAAATCTCGACAATAGACTACCTTCCTTATTGACAAGGCTACCATCTATTGGAATAACAAAAATCTCGACAACAGACTACCATCCATAATGACAATGTTACCATCCATTGGAGTAACAAAAATCTCGACAATAGACTACCTTCCATAATGACAAGGCTACCATCCATTGGAGTAACAAAAATATTGAAAACAGACTACCTTCCATAATGACAAGGCTACCATCCATTGGAGTAACAAAAATCTCGACAACAGACTACCATCCATAATGACCACGATACCAGCCATTGGAGTAACAAAAATCTCGACAATAGACTACATTCCATAATGACAAGGTTACCATCCATTGGAGTAACAAAAATATGAACAACAGACTACCTTCCATAGTTACAAGGCTACAATCCATTGGAGTGATAGAAATCCCAACGAAAGACTACCTTCTGTAATGACAAGGCTAGCATCCATTGGAGTAACAAAAATCTCGACAACAGACTACCTTCCATAATGACAAGCCTACCATCCATTGGAGTAACAAAAATCTCGAAAATAGACCACCTTCCATTATTACAAGGCTACCATCTATTTTAGTAATAAAATTTTCGACAACAGACAACATTCCATAATGATAATGCTATCATCCATTGAAGTAACAAAAATATGAACAACAAACTACCTTCCATAGTTACAAGGCTACCATCCATTGGAGTAACAGAAATCTCGACAATAGACTACCTTCCCTATTGACAAGGCTACCATCTATTGGAATAACAAAAATCTCGACAACAGACTACCATCCATAATGACAATGTTACCATCCATTGGAGTAACAAAAATCTCGACAACAGACTACCTTCCATAATGACAAGGCTACCATCCATTGGAGTAACAAAAATATTGAAAATAGACTACCTTCCATAATGACAAGGCTACCATCCATTGGAGTAACAAAAATCTCGACAACAGACTACCATCCATAATGACCACGATACCAGCCATTGGAGTAACACAAATCTCGACTATAGACTACATTCCATAATAACAAGGTTACCATCCATTGGAGTAACAAAAATATGAACAACAGACTACCTTCCATAGTGACAAGGCTACAATCCATTAGAGTGATAGAAATCCCAACGAAAGACTACCTTTTGTAATGACAAGGCTAGCATCCATTGGAGTAACAAAAATCTCGACAAAAGACTACCTTCCATAATGACAAGCCTACCATCCACTTGAGAAACAAAATTCTCGAAAATAGACCACCTTCCATTATTACAAGGCTACCATCTATTGGAGTAATAAAATTTTCGACAACAGACAACATTCCATATTGATAATGCTATCATCCATTGAAGTAACAAAAATATGAACAACAGACTACCTTCCATAGTTACAAGGCTACCATCCATTGGAGTGACAGAAATCACAACGACAGACTACCTTCCATAATGATAAGGCTAGCATCCATTGGAGTAACAGAAATCTCGACAACAGACTACCTTCCATAATGACAAGGCTACCATCCATTTGAATAACAAAAATCTCGACAACAGACTATCATCCATAATGACAATGTTACCATCCATTGGAGTAAAAAAATCTCGACAACAGACTACCTTCCATAATGACAAGGCTACCATCCATTGGAGTAACATAAATATCTAAAACAGACTACCTTCCATAATGACAAGGCTACCATCAATTAGAGTAACAAAAATCTCGACAACAGACTACCATCCATAATGACACTGATACCAGCCATTGGAGTAACAAAAATCTCGACAATAAACTACATTCCATAATGACAAGGTTACCATCCATTGGAGTAATAAAAATATGAACAACAGACTACCTTCCATAGTGACAACGCTACAATCCATTGGAGTGACAGAAATCCCAACGAAAGACTACATTCTGTAATGACAAGGCTAGCAACCATTGGAGAAACAAAAATCTCGAAAACAGACTACCTTCCATAATGACAAGCCTAACATCTATTGGAGTAACAAAAATCTCGAAGATAGACCACCTTCCATAATTACAAGGCTATCATCCATTGGAGTAATAAAAATCTCGACAACAGACAACATTCCATAACGATAATGGTATCATCCATTGAAGTAACAAAAATATGAACAACAGACTACCTTCCATAGTTACAAGGCTACCATCCATTGGAGTGACAGAAATCACAATGACAGACTACCTTCCATAATGACAAGGCTAGCATCCATTGGAGTAACAAAAATCTCGACAACAAACTACCTTCCATAATGACAAGGCTACCATCAATTGGAATAAAAAAAATCTCGACAACAGACTATCATCCATAATGACAATGTTACCATCCATTGGAGTAACAAAAATCTCGACAACAGACTACCTTCCATAATGACAAGGCTACCATCCATTGGAGTAACATAAATATCTAAAATAGACTACCTTCCATAATGACAAGGCTACCATCAATTAGAGTAACAAAAAACTCAACAACAGACTACCATCCATAATGACACTGATACCAGCCATTGGAGTAACAAAAATCTCGACAATAGACTACATTCCATAATGACAAGGTTACCATCCATTGGAGTAATAAAAATATGAACAACATAATACTTTCCATAGTGACAAGGCTACAATCCATTGGAGTGACAGAAATCCCAATGAAAGACTACCTTCTGTAATGACAAGGCTAGCAACCATTGGAGAAACAAAAATCTCGAAAACAGACTACCTTCCATAATGACAAGCCTACCATCTATTGGAGTAACAAAAATCTCGAAAATAGACCACCTTCCATAATTACAAGGCTACCATCCATTGGAGTAATAAAAATCTCGACAACATACAACATTCCATAATGATAATGCTATCATCCATTGAAGTAACAAAAATATGAACAACAAACTACCTTCCATAGTTACAAGGCTACCATCCATTGGAGTGACAAAAATCACAACGACGGACTACCTTCCATAATGACAAGGCTAGCATCCATTGGAGTAACAAAAATCTCGACAACAGACTACCTTCCATAATGAAAAGTCTACCATCCATTGGAATAACAAAAATCACGACAATAGACTACCATCCATAATGACAATGTTACCATCCATTGGAGGAACAAAAATCTCGACAACAGAATACCTTCCATAATGACAAGGCTAACATCCATTGGAGTAACAAAAATCTCGAAAACAAACTACCTTCCATAATCACAAGGCTACCATCCATTGAAGTAACAAAAATATGAACAACAGACTACCTTCCATAGTTACAAGGCTACCATCCATTGGAGTGACAGAAATCACAATGACAGACTACCTTCCATAATGACAAGCCTACCATACACTGGAGTAACAAAAATCTCGAAAATAGACCACCTTCCATTACTACAAGGCTACCATCTATTGGAGTAATAAAATTTTCGACAACAGACAACATTCCATAATGATAATGCTATCATCCATTGAAGTAACAAAAATATGAACAACAGACTACCTTCGATAGTTACAAGGCTACCATCCATTGGAGTGACAGAAATCACAACGACAGACTACCTTCCATAATGATAAGGCTAGCATCCATTGGAGTAACAGAAATCTCGACAACAGACTACCTTCCATAATGACAAGGCTACCATCCATTGGAGTAACAAAAATATTGAAAACAGACTACCTTCCATAATGACAAGGCTACCATCCATTAGAGTCATAAAAATCTCGACAACAGACTACCATCCATAATGACAACGATACCAGCCATTGGAGTAACAAAAATCTCGACAATAGACTACATTCCATAATGACAAGGTTACCATCCATTGGAGTAACAAAAATCTCGACAATAGACTACATTCCATAATGACAAGGTTACCATCCATTGGAGTAACAAAAATATGAACAACAAACTACCTTCCATAGTGACAAGGCTACAATCCATTGGAGTGACAGAAATCCCAACGAAAGACTACCTTCTGTAATGACAAGGCTAGCATCCATTGGAGTAACAAAAATCTCGACAATAGACTACCTTCCATAATGACAAGCCTACAATCCTTTGGAGTAACAAAAATCTCGAAAATAGACCACCTTCCATTATTACAAGGCTACCATCCATTGGAGTAATAAAAATCTCGACAATAGATAACATTCCATAATGATAATGCTATCATCCATTGAAGTAACAAAAATATGAACAACAGACTACCTTCCATAGTTACAAGGCTACCATCCATTGGAGTGAAAGAAATCACAACGACAGACTACCTTCCATAATGACAAGGCTAGCATCCATTGGAGTAACAAAAATCTCGACAACAGACTACCTTCCATAATGACAAGGCTACCATCCATTAGAGTAACAAAAATCTCGACAACAGACTACCTTCCATAATGACAAGGCTACCATCCATTGGAGTAACATAAATATCTAAAACAGACTACCTTCCATAACGACTAGGCTACCATCAATTAGAGTAACAAAAATCTCGACAACAGACTACCATCCACAATGACAACGATACCAGCCATTGGAGTAACAAAAATCTCGAGAATAGACTACATTCCATAATAACAAGGTTACCATCCATTGGAGTAACAAATATATGAACAACAGACTACCTTCCATAGTGATGAGGCTACAATCCATTGGAGTGATGGAAATCACAATGAAGGACTACCTTCTGTAATGACAAGGCTAGCAACCATTGGAGAAACAAAAATCTCGACAACAGACTACCTTCCATAATGACAAGCCTACCATCTATTGGAGTAACAAAAATCTCGAAAATAGACCACCTACCATAATTACAATGCTATCATCCATTGAAGTAACAAAAATATGAACAACAGACTACCTTCCATAGTTACAAGGCTACCATCCATTGGAGTAACAGAAATCTCGACAATAGACTACCTTCCTTATTGACAAGGCTACCATCTATTGGAATAATAAAAATCTCGACAACAGACTACCATCCATAATGACAATGTTACCATCCATTGGAGTAACAAAAATCTCGACAACATACTACCTTCCATAATGACAAGGCTACCATCCATTGGAGTAACAAAAATATTGAAAACAGACTACCTTCCATAATGACAAGGCTACCATCCATTGGAGTAACAAAAATCTCGACAACAGACTACCATCCATAATGACCACGATACCAGCCATTGGAGTTACAAAAATCTCGACAATAGACTACATTCCATAATGACAAGGTTACCATCCATTGGAGTAACAAAAATATGAACAACAGACTACCTTCCATAGTGACAAGGCTACAATCCATTGGAGTGACAGAAATCCCAACGAAAGATTACCTTCTATAATGACAAGGCTAGCATCCATTGGAGTAACAAAAATCTCGACAACAGACTACCTTCCATAATGACAAGCCTACCATCCATTGGAGTAACAAAAATCTTGAAAATAGACCACCTTCCATTATTACAAGGCTACCATCCATTGGAGTAATAAAAATTTCGACAACAGACAACATTCCATAATGATAATGCTATCATCCATTGAAGTAACAAAAATATGAACAACAGACTACCTTCCATAGTTACAAGGCTACCATCCATTGGAGTGACAGAAATCACAACGACAGACTACCTTCCATAATGACAAGGCTAGCATCCATTGGAGTAACAGAAATCTTGACAACAGACTACCTTCTATAATGACAAGGCTACCATCCATTGGAATAACAAAAATCTCGACAACAGACTACCATCCATAATGACAATGTTACCATCCATTGGAGTAACAAAAATCTCGACAACAGACTACCTACTATAATGACAAGGCTACCATCCATTGGAGTAACAAAAATATTGAAAACAGACTACCTTCCATAATGAAAAGGCTACCATCCATTGGAGTAACAAAAATCTCGACAACAGACTACCATCCATAATGACAATGATACCAGCCATTGGAGTAACAAAAATATCGACAATAGACTACATTCCAAAATGACAAGGTTACCATCCATTGGAGTAACAAAAATATGAACAACAAACTACCTTCCATTGTGACAAGGCTACAATCCATTGGAGTGATAGAAATCCCAACGAAAGACTACCTTCTGTAATGACAAGGCTAGCATCCATTGGAGTAACAAAAATCTCGACAATAGACTACCTTCCATAATGACAAGCCTACAATCCTTTGGAGTAACAAAAATCTCGAAAATAGACCACCTTCCATTATTATAAGGCTACCATCCATTGGAGTAATAAAAATCTCGACAATAGATAACATTCCATAATGATAATGCTATCATCCATTGAAGTAACAAAAATATCGACAACAGACTACCTTCCATAATGACAAGGCTACCATCCATTAGAGTAACAAAAATCTCGACAACAGACTACCTTCCATAATGACAAGGCTACCATCCATTGGTGTAACATAAATATCTAAAACAGACTACCTTCCATAATGACTAGGCTACCATCAATTCGAGTAACAAAAATCTCGACAACAGACTACCATCCATAATGACAACGATACCAGCCATTGGAGTAACAAAAATCTCGAGAATAGACTACATTCCATAATAACAAGGTTACCATCCATTGGAGTAACAAAGATATGAACAACAGAGTACTTTCCATAGTGATAAGGCTATAATCCATTGGAGTGACGGAAATCACAATGAAAGACTACCTTCTGTAATGACAAGGCTAGCAACCATTGGAGAAACAAAAATCTCGACAACAGACTACCTTCCATAATGACAAGCCTACCATCTATTGGAGTAACAAAAATCTCGAAAATAGACCACCTTCCATAATTAGAAGGCTACCATGCATTGGAGTAATAAAAATCTCGACAACAGACAACATTCAATAATGATAATGCTATCATCCATTGAAGTAACAAAAATATGAACAACAGACTACCTTCCATAGTTACAAGGCTACCATCCATTGGAGTAACAGAAATCTCAACAATAGACTACCTTCCATATTGACAAGGCTACCATCTATTGGAATAAGAAAAATCTCGACAACAGACTACCATCCATAATGACAATGTTATCATCCATTGGAGTAACAAAAATCTAGACAACAGACTACCTTCCATAATGACACTGATACCAGCCATTGGAGTAACAAAAATCTCGAGAATAGACTACATTCCATAATAAGAAGGTTACCATCCATTGGAGTAACAAAGATATGAACAACAGACTACCTTCCATAGTGATAAGGCTATAATCCATTGGAGTGACGGAAATCACAATGAAAGACTACCTTCTGTAATGACAAGGCTAGCAACCATTGGAGAAACAAAAATCTCGACAACAGACTACCTTCCATAATGACAAGCCTACCATCTATTGGAGTAACAAAAATCTCGAAAATAGACCACCTTCCATAATTAGAAGGCTACCATGCATTGGAGTAATAAAAATCTCGACAACAGACAACATTCAATAAAGATAATGCTATCATCCATTGAAGTAACAAAAATATGAACAACAGACTACCTTCCATAGTTACAAGGCTACCATCCATTGGAGTAACAGAAATCTCAACAATAGACTACCTTCCATATTGACAAGGCTACCATCTATTGGAATAAGAAAAATCTCGACAACAGACTACCATCCATAATGACAATGTTATCATCCATTGGAGTAACAAAAATCTAGACAACAGACTACCTTCCATAATGACACTGATACCAGCCATTGGAGTAACAAAAATCTCGAGAATAGACTACATTCCATAATAAGAAGGTTACCATCCATTGGAGTAACAAAGATATGAACAACAGACTACCTTCCATAGTGATAAGGCTATAATCCATTGGAGTGACGGAAATCACAATGAAAGACTACCTTCTGTAATGACAAGGCTAGCAACCATTGGAGAAACAAAAATCTCGACAACAGACTACCTTCCATAATGACAAGCCTACCATCTATTGGAGTAACAAAAACCTCGAAAATAGACCACCTTCCATAATTAGAAGGCTACCATGCATTGGAGTAATAAAAATCGCGACAACAGACAACATTCAATAATGATAATGCTATCATCCATTGAAGTAACAAAAATATGAACAACAGACTACCTTCCATAGTTACAAGGCTACCATCCATTGGAGTAACATAAATCTCAACAATAGACTACCTTCCATATTGACAAGGCTACCATCTATTGGAATAACAAAAATCTCGACAACAGACTACCATCCATAATGACAATGTTATCATCCATTGGAGTAACAAAAATCTCGACAACAGACTACCTTCCATAATGACAAGGCTACCATCCATTGGAGTAAGAAAAATATTGAAAACAGACTACCTTCCATAATGACAAGGCTACCATCCATTGGAGTAACAAAAATCTCGACAACAGACTACCATCCATAATGACCACGATACCAGCCATTGGAGTAACAAAAATCTCGACAATAGACTACATTCCATAATAACAAGGTTACCATCCATTGGAGTAACAAAAATATGAACAACAGACTACCTTCCATAGTGACAAGGCTACAATCCATTGGAGTGACAGAAATCACAACGACAGACTACCTTCCATAATGATAAGGCTAGCATCCATTGGAGTAACAGAAATCTCGACAACAGACTACCTTCCATAATGACAAGGCTACCATCCATTGGAGTAACAAAAATATTGAAAACAGACTACCTTCCATAATGACAAGGCTACCATCCATTAGAGTCATAAAAATCTCGACAACAGACTACCATCCATAATGACAACGATACCAGCCATTGGAGTAACAAAAATCTCGACAATAGACTACATTCCATAATGACAAGGTTACCATCCATTGGAGTAACAAAAATCTCGACAATAGACTACATTCCATAATGACAAGGTTACCATCCATTGGAGTAACAAAAATATGAACAACAAACTACCTTCCATAGTGACAAGGCTACAATCCATTGGAGTGACAGAAATCCCAACGAAAGACTACCTTCTGTAATGACAAGGCTAGCATCCATTGGAGTAACAAAAATCTCGACAATAGACTACCTTCCATAATGACAAGCCTACAATCCTTTGGAGTAACAAAAATCTCGAAAATAGACCACCTTCCATTATTACAAGGCTACCATCCATTGGAGTAATAAAAATCTCGACAATAGATAACATTCCATAATGATAATGCTATCATCCATTGAAGTAACAAAAATATGAACAACAGACTACCTTCCATAGTTACAAGGCTACCATCCATTGGAGTGAAAGAAATCACAACGACAGACTACCTTCCATAATGACAAGGCTAGCATCCATTGGAGTAACAAAAATCTCGACAACAGACTACCTTCCATAATGACAAGGCTACCATCCATTAGAGTAACAAAAATCTCGACAACAGACTACCTTCCATAATGACAAGGCTACCATCCATTGGAGTAACATAAATATCTAAAACAGACTACCTTCCATAACGACTAGGCTACCATCAATTAGAGTAACAAAAATCTCGACAACAGACTACCATCCACAATGACAACGATACCAGCCATTGGAGTAACAAAAATCTCGAGAATAGACTACATTCCATAATAACAAGGTTACCATCCATTGGAGTAACAAATATATGAACAACAGACTACCTTCCATAGTGATGAGGCTACAATCCATTGGAGTGATGGAAATCACAATGAAGGACTACCTTCTGTAATGACAAGGCTAGCAACCATTGGAGAAACAAAAATCTCGACAACAGACTACCTTCCATAATGACAAGCCTACCATCTATTGGAGTAACAAAAATCTCGAAAATAGACCACCTACCATAATTACAATGCTATCATCCATTGAAGTAACAAAAATATGAACAACAGACTACCTTCCATAGTTACAAGGCTACCATCCATTGGAGTAACAGAAATCTCGACAATAGACTACCTTCCTTATTGACAAGGCTACCATCTATTGGAATAATAAAAATCTCGACAACAGACTACCATCCATAATGACAATGTTACCATCCATTGGAGTAACAAAAATCTCGACAACATACTACCTTCCATAATGACAAGGCTACCATCCATTGGAGTAACAAAAATATTGAAAACAGACTACCTTCCATAATGACAAGGCTACCATCCATTGGAGTAACAAAAATCTCGACAACAGACTACCATCCATAATGACCACGATACCAGCCATTGGAGTTACAAAAATCTCGACAATAGACTACATTCCATAATGACAAGGTTACCATCCATTGGAGTAACAAAAATATGAACAACAGACTACCTTCCATAGTGACAAGGCTACAATCCATTGGAGTGACAGAAATCCCAACGAAAGATTACCTTCTATAATGACAAGGCTAGCATCCATTGGAGTAACAAAAATCTCGACAACAGACTACCTTCCATAATGACAAGCCTACCATCCATTGGAGTAACAAAAATCTTGAAAATAGACCACCTTCCATTATTACAAGGCTACCATCCATTGGAGTAATAAAAATTTCGACAACAGACAACATTCCATAATGATAATGCTATCATCCATTGAAGTAACAAAAATATGAACAACAGACTACCTTCCATAGTTACAAGGCTACCATCCATTGGAGTGACAGAAATCACAACGACAGACTACCTTCCATAATGACAAGGCTAGCATCCATTGGAGTAACAGAAATCTTGACAACAGACTACCTTCTATAATGACAAGGCTACCATCCATTGGAATAACAAAAATCTCGACAACAGACTACCATCCATAATGACAATGTTACCATCCATTGGAGTAACAAAAATCTCGACAACAGACTACCTACTATAATGACAAGGCTACCATCCATTGGAGTAACAAAAATATTGAAAACAGACTACCTTCCATAATGAAAAGGCTACCATCCATTGGAGTAACAAAAATCTCGACAACAGACTACCATCCATAATGACAATGATACCAGCCATTGGAGTAACAAAAATATCGACAATAGACTACATTCCAAAATGACAAGGTTACCATCCATTGGAGTAACAAAAATATGAACAACAAACTACCTTCCATTGTGACAAGGCTACAATCCATTGGAGTGATAGAAATCCCAACGAAAGACTACCTTCTGTAATGACAAGGCTAGCATCCATTGGAGTAACAAAAATCTCGACAATAGACTACCTTCCATAATGACAAGCCTACAATCCTTTGGAGTAACAAAAATCTCGAAAATAGACCACCTTCCATTATTATAAGGCTACCATCCATTGGAGTAATAAAAATCTCGACAATAGATAACATTCCATAATGATAATGCTATCATCCATTGAAGTAACAAAAATATCGACAACAGACTACCTTCCATAATGACAAGGCTACCATCCATTAGAGTAACAAAAATCTCGACAACAGACTACCTTCCATAATGACAAGGCTACCATCCATTGGTGTAACATAAATATCTAAAACAGACTACCTTCCATAATGACTAGGCTACCATCAATTCGAGTAACAAAAATCTCGACAACAGACTACCATCCATAATGACAACGATACCAGCCATTGGAGTAACAAAAATCTCGAGAATAGACTACATTCCATAATAACAAGGTTACCATCCATTGGAGTAACAAAGATATGAACAACAGAGTACTTTCCATAGTGATAAGGCTATAATCCATTGGAGTGACGGAAATCACAATGAAAGACTACCTTCTGTAATGACAAGGCTAGCAACCATTGGAGAAACAAAAATCTCGACAACAGACTACCTTCCATAATGACAAGCCTACCATCTATTGGAGTAACAAAAATCTCGAAAATAGACCACCTTCCATAATTAGAAGGCTACCATGCATTGGAGTAATAAAAATCTCGACAACAGACAACATTCAATAATGATAATGCTATCATCCATTGAAGTAACAAAAATATGAACAACAGACTACCTTCCATAGTTACAAGGCTACCATCCATTGGAGTAACAGAAATCTCAACAATAGACTACCTTCCATATTGACAAGGCTACCATCTATTGGAATAAGAAAAATCTCGACAACAGACTACCATCCATAATGACAATGTTATCATCCATTGGAGTAACAAAAATCTAGACAACAGACTACCTTCCATAATGACACTGATACCAGCCATTGGAGTAACAAAAATCTCGAGAATAGACTACATTCCATAATAAGAAGGTTACCATCCATTGGAGTAACAAAGATATGAACAACAGACTACCTTCCATAGTGATAAGGCTATAATCCATTGGAGTGACGGAAATCACAATGAAAGACTACCTTCTGTAATGACAAGGCTAGCAACCATTGGAGAAACAAAAATCTCGACAACAGACTACCTTCCATAATGACAAGCCTACCATCTATTGGAGTAACAAAAATCTCGAAAATAGACCACCTTCCATAATTAGAAGGCTACCATGCATTGGAGTAATAAAAATCTCGACAACAGACAACATTCAATAAAGATAATGCTATCATCCATTGAAGTAACAAAAATATGAACAACAGACTACCTTCCATAGTTACAAGGCTACCATCCATTGGAGTAACAGAAATCTCAACAATAGACTACCTTCCATATTGACAAGGCTACCATCTATTGGAATAAGAAAAATCTCGACAACAGACTACCATCCATAATGACAATGTTATCATCCATTGGAGTAACAAAAATCTAGACAACAGACTACCTTCCATAATGACACTGATACCAGCCATTGGAGTAACAAAAATCTCGAGAATAGACTACATTCCATAATAAGAAGGTTACCATCCATTGGAGTAACAAAGATATGAACAACAGACTACCTTCCATAGTGATAAGGCTATAATCCATTGGAGTGACGGAAATCACAATGAAAGACTACCTTCTGTAATGACAAGGCTAGCAACCATTGGAGAAACAAAAATCTCGACAACAGACTACCTTCCATAATGACAAGCCTACCATCTATTGGAGTAACAAAAACCTCGAAAATAGACCACCTTCCATAATTAGAAGGCTACCATGCATTGGAGTAATAAAAATCGCGACAACAGACAACATTCAATAATGATAATGCTATCATCCATTGAAGTAACAAAAATATGAACAACAGACTACCTTCCATAGTTACAAGGCTACCATCCATTGGAGTAACATAAATCTCAACAATAGACTACCTTCCATATTGACAAGGCTACCATCTATTGGAATAACAAAAATCTCGACAACAGACTACCATCCATAATGACAATGTTATCATCCATTGGAGTAACAAAAATCTCGACAACAGACTACCTTCCATAATGACAAGGCTACCATCCATTGGAGTAAGAAAAATATTGAAAACAGACTACCTTCCATAATGACAAGGCTACCATCCATTGGAGTAACAAAAATCTCGACAACAGACTACCATCCATAATGACCACGATACCAGCCATTGGAGTAACAAAAATCTCGACAATAGACTACATTCCATAATAACAAGGTTACCATCCATTGGAGTAACAAAAATATGAACAACAGACTACCTTCCATAGTGACAAGGCTACAATCCATTGGAGTGATAGAAATCCCAACGAAAGACTACCTTCTGTAATGACAAGGCTAGCATCCATTGGAGTAACAAAAATCTCGACAAAAGACTACCTTCCATAATGACAATCCTACCATCCACTGGAGTAACAAAAATCTCGAAAATAGACACCTTCCATTATTACAAGGCTACCATCTTTGGAGTAATAAAATTTTCGACAACAGACAACATTCCATAATGATAATGCTATCATCCATTGAAGTAACAAAAATATGAACAACGACAGACTACCTTCCATAATGACAAGGCTACCATCCATTGGAGTGACAGAAATCACAACGACAGACTACCTTCCATAATGATAAGGCTAGCATCCATTGGAGTAACAGAAATCTCGACAACAGACTACCTTCCATAATGACAAGGCTACCATCCATTTGAATAACAAAAATCTCGACAACAAACTACCATCCATAATGACAATGTTACCATCCATTGGAGTAACAAATATCTCGACAACAGACTACCTTCCATAATGACAAGGCTACCATCCATTAGAGTAACAAAAATCTCGACAACAGACTACCATCCATAATGACAACGATACCAGCCATTGGAGTAACAAAAATCTCGACAATAGACTACATTCCATAATGACAAGGTTACCATCCATTGGAGTAACAAAAATATGAACAAAAGACTACCTTCCATAGTGACAAGGCTACAATCCATTGGAGTGACAGAAATCCCAATGAAAGACTACCTTCTGTAATGACAAGGCAAGCAACCATTGGAGAAACAAAAATCTCGAAAACAGACTACCTTCCATAATGACAAGCCTACCATCTATTGGAGTAACAAAAATCTCGAAAATAGACCACCTTCCATAATTACAAGGCTACCATCCATTGGAGTAATAAAAATCTTGACAACAGACAACATTCCATAACGATAATGGTATCATCCATTGAAGTAACAAAAATATGAACAACAGACTACCTTCCATAGTTACAAGGCTACCATCCATTGGAGTGACAGAAATAACAACGACGGACTACCTTCCATAATGACAAGGCTAGCATCCATTGGAGTAACAAAAATCTCGACAACAGACTACCTTCCATAATGAAAAGGCTACCATCCATTGGAATAACAAAAATCACGACAATAGACTACCATCCATAATGACAATAATACCATCCATTGGAGGAACAAAAATCTCGACAACAGAATACCTTCCATAATGACAAGGCTAACATCCATTGGAGTAACAAAAATCTCGAAAACAAACTACCTTCCATAATCACAAGGCTACCATCAATTAGAGTAACAAAAATATGAACAACAGACTACCTTCCATAGTTACAAGGCTACCATCCATTGGAGTGACAGAAATCACAATGACAGACTACCTTCCATAATGACAAGGCTAGCATCCATTGGAGTAACAAAAATCTCGACAACAGACTACCTTCCATAATGACAAGGCTACCATCAATTGGAATAACAAAAATCTCGACAACAGACTATCATCCATAATGACAAGGCTACCATCCATTGGAGTAACACAAATATTGAAAATAGACTACCTTCCATAATGACAAGGCTACCATCCATTAGAGTAACAAAAATCTCGACAACAGACTACCATCCATAAAGACAATGATACCAGCCATTGGAGTAACAAAAATCTCTACAATAGACTACATTCCATAACGACAAGGTTACCATCCATTGGAGTAACAAAAATATGAACAACAGACTACCTTCCATAGTGACAAGGCTACAAACCATTGGAGTGATAGAAATCCCAACGAAAGACTACCTTCTGTAATGACAAGGCTAGCATCCATTGGAGTAACAAAAATCTCGACAATAGACTACCTTCCATAATGACAAGCCTACCATCCATTGGAGTAACAAAAATCTCGAAAATAGACTACCTTCCATTATTACAAGGCTACCATCCATTGGAGTAATAAAAATTTCGACAACAAACAACATTCCATAATGATAATACTATCATCCATTGAAGTAACAAAAATATGAATAATAGACTACCTTCCATAGTTACAAGGCTACCATCCATTGGAGTGACAAAAATCACAACGACAGACTACCTTCCATAATGACAAGGCTAGCATCCATTGGAGTAACAGAAATCTCGACAACAGACTACCTTCCATAATGACAAGGCTACCATCCATTGGAATACCAAAAATCTCGACAACAGACTACCATCCATAATGACAATGTTACCATCCATTGGAGTAACAAAAATCTCGACAACAGACTACCTTCCATAATGACATGGCTGCCATCCATTGGAGTAACAAAAATATTGAAAACAGACTACCTTCCATAATGACAAGGCTACCATCCATTCGAGTAACAAAAATCTCGACAACAGACTATCATCCATAATGACCACGATACCAGCCATTGGAGTAACAAAAATCTCGACAATAGACTACATTCCATAATAACAAGGTTACCATCCATTGGAGTAACAAAAATATGAACAACAGACTACCTTCCATAGTGACAAGGCTACAATCCATTGGAGTGATAGATATCCCAACGAAAGACTACCTTCTGTAATGACAAGGCTAGCATCCATTGGAGTAACAAAAATCTCGACAAAAGACTACCTTCCATAATGACAAGCCTACCATCCACTGGAGTAACAAAAATCTCGAAAATAGACACCTTCCATTATTACAAGGCTACCATCTATTGGAGTAATAAAATTTTCGACAACAGACAACATTCCATAATGATAATGCTATCATCCATTGAAGTAACAAAAATATGAACAACGACAGACTACCTTCCATAATGACAAGGCTACCATCCATTGGAGTGACAGAAATCACAACGACAGACTACCTTCCATAATGATAAGGCTAGCATCCATTGGAGTAACAGAAATCTCGACAACAGACTACCTTCCATAATGACAAGGCTACCATCCATTTGAATAACAAAAATCTCGACAACAGACTACCATCCATAATGACAATGTTACCATCCATTGGAGTAACAAATATCTCGACAACAGACTACCTTCCATAATGACAAGGCTACCATCCATTAGAGTAACAAAAATCTCGACAACAGACTACCATCCATAATGACAACGATACCAGCCATTGGAGTAACAAAAATCTCGACAATAGACTACATTCCGCAATGACAAGGTTACCATCCATTGGAGTAACAAAAATATGAACAAAAGACTACCTTCCATAGTGACAAGGCTACAATCCATTGGAGTGACAGAAATCCCAACGAAAGACTACCTTCTGTAATGACAAGGCTAGCATCCATTGGAGTAACAAAAATCTCGACAACAGACTACCTTCCATATTTACAAGCCTACCATCCATTGGAGTAACAAAAATCTCGAAAATAGACCACCCTCCATTATTACAAGGCTACCATCCATTGGAGTAATAAAAATCTCGACAACAGATAACATTCCATAATGATAATGCTATCATCCATTGAAGTAACAAAAATATGAACAACAAACTACCTTCCATAGTTACAAGGCTACCATCCATTGGAGTGACAGAAATCACAATGACAGACTACCTTCCATAATGACAAGGCTAGCATCCATTGGAGTAACAAAAATCTCGATAATAGACTACCTTCCATAATGACAAGGCTACCATCAATTGGAATAACAAAAATCTCGACAACAGACTATCATCCATAATGACAATGTTACCATCCATTGGAGTAAAAAAATCTCGACAACAGACTACCTTCCATAATGACAAGGCTACCATCCATTGGAGTAACATAAATATCTAAAACAGACTACCTTCCATAATGACAAGGCTACCATCAATTAGAGTAACAAAAATCTCGACAACAGACTACCATCCATAATGACACTGATACCAGCCATTGGAGTAACAAAAATCTCGACAATAAACTACATTCCATAATGACAAGGTTACCATCCATTGGAGTAATAAAAATATGAACAACAGACTACCTTCCATAGTGACAAGGCTACAATCCATTGGAGTGACAGAAATCCCAACGAAAGACTACATTCTGTAATGACAAGGCTAGCAACCATTGGAGAAACAAAAATCTCGAAAACAGACTACCTTCCGTAATGACAAGCCTACCATCTATTGGAGTAACAAAAATCTCGAAAATAGACCACCTTCCATAATTACAAGGCTATCATCCATTGGAGTAATAAAAATCTTGACAACAGACAACATTCCATAACGATAATGGTATTATCCATTGAAGTAACAAAAATATGAACAACATACTACCTTCCATAGTTACAAGGCTACCATCCATTGGAGTGACAGAAATCACAATGACAGACTACCTTCCATAATGACAAGGCTAGCATCCATTGGAGTAACAAAAATCTCGACAACAGACTACCTTCCATAATGACAAGGCTACCATCAATTGGAATAAAAAAAATCTCGACAACAGACTATCATCCATAATGACAATGTTACCATCCATTGGAGTAACAAAAATTTCGACAACAGACTACCTTCCATAATGACAAGGCTACCATCCATTGGAGTAACATAAATATCTAAAATAGACTACCTTCCATAATGACAAGGCTACCATCAATTAGAGTAACAAAAATCTCAACAACAGACTACCATCCATAATGACACTGATACCAGCCATTGGAGTAACAAAAATCTCGACAATAGACTAAATTCCATAATGACAAGGTTACCATCCATTGGAGTAATAAAAATATGAACAACAGACTACTTTCCATAGTGACAAGGCTACAATCCATTGGAGTGATAGAAATCCCAATGAAAGACTACCTTCTGTAATGACAAGGCTAGCAACCATTGGAGAAACAAAAATCTCGAAAACAGACTACCTTCCATAATGACAAGCCTACCATCTATTGGAGTAACAAAAATCTCGAAAATAGACCACCTTCCATAATTACAAGGCTACCATCCATTGGAGTAATAAAAATCTCAACAACAGACAACATTCCATTATGATAATGCTATCATCCATTGAAGTAACAAAAATATGAACAACAGACTACCTTCCATAGTTACAAGGCTACCATCCATTGGAGTGACAAAAATAACAACGACGGACTACCTTCCATAATGACAAGGCTAGCATCCATTGGAGTAACAAAAATCTCGACAACAGACTACCTTCCATAATGAAAAGGCTACCATCCATTGGAATAACAAAAATCACGACAATAGACTACCATCCATAATGACAATGTTACCATCCATTGGAGGAACAAAAATCTCGACAACAGAATACCTTCCATAATGACAAGGCTATCATCCATTGGAGTAACAAAAATCTCGAAAACAAACTACCTTCCATAATCACAAGGCTACCATCCATTGAAGTAACAAAAATATGAACAACAGACTACCTTCCATAGTTACAAGGCTACCATCCATTGGAGTGACAGAAATCACAATGACAGACTACCTTCCATAATGACAAGGCTAGCATCCATTGGAGTAACAAAAATCTCGACAACAGACTACCTTCCATAATGACAAGGCTACCATCAATTGGAATAACAAAAATCTCGACAACAGACTATCATCCATAATTACAAGGCTACCATCCATTGGAGTAACACAAATATTGAAAATAGACTACCTTCCATAATGACAAGGCTACTATCCATTAGAGTAACAAAAATCTCGACAACAGACTACCATCCATAAAGACATCGATACCAGCCATTGGAGTAACAAAAATCTCTACAATAGACTACATTCCATAATGACAAGGTTACCATCCATTGGAGTAACAAAAATATGAACAACAGACTACCTTCCATAGTGACAAGGCTACAATCCATTGGAGTGATAGAAATCCCAACGAAAGACTACCTTCTGTAATGACAAGGCTAGCATCCATTGGAGTAACAAAAATCTCGACAATAGACTACCTTCCATAATGACAAGCCTACCATCCATTGGAGTAACAAAAATCTCGAAAATAGACTACCTTCCATTATTACAAGGCTACCATCCATTGGAGTAATAAAAATTTCGACAACAGACAACATTCCATAATGATAATACTATCATCCATTGAAGTAACAAAAATATGAATAACAGACTACCTTCCATAGTTACAAGGCTACCATCCATTGGTGTGACAAAAATCACAACGACAGACTACCTTCCATAATGACAAGGCTAGCATCCATTGGAGTAACAGAAATCTCGACAACAGACTACCTTCCATAATGACAAGGCTACCATCCATTGGAATACAAAAAATCTCGACAACAGACTACCATCCATAATGACAATGTTACCATCCATTGGAGTAACAAAAATCTTGACAACAGACTACCTTCCATAATGACAAGGCTACCATCCATTGGAGTAACAAAAATATTGAAAACAGACTACCTTCCATAATGACAAGGCTACCATCCATTAGAGTAACACAAATCTTGAAAACAGTCTACCTTCCATAATGACAAGCCTACCATCTATTGGAGTAACAAAAATCTCGAAAATAGACCACCTTCCATAATTACAAGGCTACCATCCTCTGGAGTAATAAAAATCTCGACAACAGACAACATTACATAATGATAATGCTATCATCCATTGAAGTAACAAAAATATGAACAACAGAATACCTTCCATAGTTACAAGGCTACCATCCATTGGAGTGACAAAAATCACAACGACAGACTACCTTCCATAATGACAAGGCTAGCATCCATTGGAGTAACAAAAATATCGACAACAGACTACCTTCCATAATGAAAAGGCTACCATCCATTGGAATAACAAAAATCCCGACAATAGACTACCATCCATAATGACAATGCTACCATCCATTGGAGTAACAAAAATCTCGACAGCAGAATACCTTCCATAATGACAAGGATAACATCCATTGGAGTAACAAAAATCTCGTAAACAAACTACCTTCCATAATCACAAGGCTACCATCCATTGAAGTAACAAAAATATGAACAACAGACTACCTTCCATAGTTATAAGGCTACCATCCATTGGAGTGACAGAAATCACAATGACAGACTACCTTCCATAATGACAAGGCTAGCTTCCATTGGAGTAACAAAAATCTCGACAACAGACTACCTTCCATAATGACAAGGCTACCATCAATTGGAATAAAAAAAATCTCGACAACAGACTATCATCCATAATGACAAGGCTACCATCCATTGGAGTAACACAAATATTGAAAATAGACTACCTTCCATAATGACAAGGCTACCATCCATTAGAGTAACAAAAATCTCGACAACAGACTACCATCCATAATGACAACGATACCAGCCATTGGAGTAACAAAAATCTCGACAATAGACCACATTCCATAATGACAAGGTTACCATCCATTGGAGTAACAAAAATATGAACAACAAACTACCTTCCATAGTGACAAGGCTACAATCCATTGGAGTGACAGAAATCCCAACGAAAGACTACCTTCTGTAATGACAAGGCTAGCATCGATTGGAGTAACAAAAATCTCGACAACAGACTACCTTCCATAATGACAAGGCTACCATCAATTGGAATAAAAAAAATCTCGACAACAGACTATCATCCATAATGACAATGTTACCATCCATTGGAGTAACAAAAATCTCGACAACAGACTACCTTCCATAATTACAAGGTTACCATCCATTGGAGTAACAAAAATATTGAAAACAGACTACCTTCCATAATGACAAGGCTACCATCAATTAGAGTAACAAAAATCTCAACAACAGACTACCATCCATAATGACATTGATACCAGCCATTGGAGTAACAAAAATCTCGACAATAGACTACATTCCATAATGACAAGGTTACACTCCATTGGAGTAATAAAAATATGAACAACAGACTACCTTCCATAGTGACAAGGCTACAATCCATTGGAGTGACAGAAATCCTAACGAAAGACTACCTTCTGTAATGACAAGGCTAGCAACCATTGGAGAAACAAAAATATCGAAAACAGACTACCTTCCATAATGACAAGCCTACCATCTATTGGAGTAACAAAAATCTTGAAAATAGACCACCTTCCATAATTACAAGGCTACCATCCATTGGAGTAATAAAAATCTCGACAACAGACAACATTCCATAATGATAATGCTATCATCCATTGAAGTAACAAAAATATGAACAACAGAATACCTTCCATAGTTACAAGGCTACCATCCATTGGAGTGACAAAAATCACAACGACAGACTACCTTCCATAATGACAAGGCTAGCATCCATTGGAGTAACAAAAATCTCGACAACAGACTACCTTCCATAATGAAAAGGCTACTATCCATTGGAATAACAAAAATCCCGACAATAGACTACCATCCATAATGACAATGTTACCATCCATTGGAGTAACAAAAATCTCGACAACAGAATACCTTCCATAATGACAAGGCTAACATCCATTGGAGTAACAAAAATCTCGAAAACAAACTACCTTCCATAATCACAAGGCTACCATCCATTGAAGTAACAAAAATATGAACAACAGACTACCTTCCATAGTTATAAGGCTACCATCCATTGGAGTGACAGAAATCACAATGACAGACTACCTTCCATAATGACAAGGCTAGCATCCATTGGAGTAACAAAAATCTCGACAACATACTACCTTCCATAATGACAAGGCTACCATCAATTGGAATAACAAAAATCTCGACAACAGACTATCATCCATAATGACAAGGCTACCATCCATTGGAGTAACACAAATATTGAAAATAGACTACCTTCCATAATGACAAGGCTCCCATCCATTAGAGTAACAAAAATCTCGACAACAGACTACCATCCATAATGACAACGATACCAGCCATTGGAGTAACAAAAATCTCGACAATAGACCACATTCCATAATGACAAGGTTACCATCCATTGGAGTAACAAAAATATGAACAACAGACTACCTTCCATAGTGACAAGGCTACAATCCATTGGAGTGACAGAAATCCCAACGAAAGACTACCTTCTGTAATGACAAGGCTAGCATCGATTGGAGTAACAAAAATCTCGACAACAGACTACCTTCCATAATGACAAGGCTACCATCAATTGGAATAAAAAAAATCTCGACAACAGACTATCATCCATAATGACAATGTTACCATCCATTGGAGTAACAAAAATCTCGACAACAGACTACCTTCCATAATGACAAGGCTACCATCCATTGGAGTAACATAAATATCTAAAATAGACTACCTTCCATAATGACAAGGCTACCATCAATTAGAGTAACAAAAATCTCAACAACAGACTACCATCCATAATGACATTGATACCAGCCATTGGAGTAACAAAAATCTCGATAATAGACTACATTCCATAATGACAAGGTTACACTCCATTGGAGTAATAAAAATATGAACAACAGACTACCTTCCATAGTGACAAGGCTACAATCCATTGGAGTGACAGAAATCCTAACGAAAGACTACCTTCTATAATGACAAGGCTAGCAACCATTGGAGAAACAAAAATATCGAAAACAGACTACCTTCCATAATGACAAGCCTACCATCTATTGGAGTAACAAAAATCTCGAAAATAGACCACCTTCCATAATTACAAGGCTACCATCCATTGGAGTAATAAAAATCTCGAGAACAGACAACATTCCATAATGACAAGGTTACCATCCATTGGAGTAACAAAAATATAAACAACAGACTACCTTCCATAGTGACAAGGCTACAATCCATTGGAGTGACAGAAATCCCAACGAAAGACTACCTTCTGTAATGACAAGGCTAACATCGATTGGAGTAACAAAAATCTCGACAACAGACTACCTTCCATAATGACAAGCCTACCATCCATTGGAGTAACAAAAATCTCGAAAATAGACCACCTTCCATTATTACAAGGCTACCATCCATTGGAGTAATAAAAATTTCGACAACAGACAACATTCCATAATGATAATGCTATCATCCATTGAAGTAACAAATATATGAACAACAGACTACCTTCCATAGTTACAAGGCTACCATCCATTGGAGTGACAGAAATCACAACGACAAACTACCTCTCATATTGACAACGCTAGCATCCATTGGAGTAACAGAAATCTCGACAACAGACTACCTTCCATAATGACAAGGCTACCATCCATTGGAATACCAAAAATCTCGACAACAGACTACCATCCATAATGACAATGTTACCATCCATTGGAGTAACAAAAATCTCGACAACAGACTACCTTCCATAATGACAAGGTTACCATCCATTGAAGTAACAAAAATATTGAAAACGGACTACCTTCCATAATGACAAGGCTACCATCCATTAGAGTAACACAAATCTCGAAAACAGACTACCTTCCATAATGACAAGCCTACCATCTATTGGAGAAACAAAAATCTCGAAAATAGACCACCTTCCATAATTACAAGGCTATCATCCATTGGAGTAATAAAAATCTCGACAACAGACAACATTCCATAATGATAAAGCTATCATCCATTGAAGTAACAAAAATATGAACAACAGACTACCTTCCATAATGACAAGTCTAGCATCCATTGGAGTCACAAAAATCTCGACAAACGACTACCTTCCATAATGAAAAGGCTACCATCCATTGGAATAACAAAAATCCCGACAATAGACTACCATCCATAATGACAATGTTACCATCCATTGGAGTAACAAAAATCTCGACAGCAGAATACCTTCCATAATGACAAGGCTAACATCCATTGGAGTAACAAAAATCTCGACAACAGACTACCTTCCATAATGACAAGGCTACCATCCATTGGAATAACAAAAATCTCGACAACAGACTACCTTCCATAGTTACAAGGCTACCATCCATTGGAGTGACAGAAATCACAATGACAGACTACCTTCCATAATGACAAGGCTAGCATCCATTGGAGTAACAAAAATCTCGACAACAGACTACCTTCCATAATGACAAGGCTACCATCCATTGGAGTAACAAAAATATTGAAAATAGACTACCTTCCATAATGACAAGGCTACCATCCATTAGAGTAACAAAAATCTCGACAACAGACTACCATCCATAATGACAACGATACCAGCCATTGGAGTAACTAAAATCTCGACAATAGACTACATTCCATAATGACAAGGTTACCATCCATTGGAGTAACAAAAATATGAACAACAGACTACCTTCCATAGTGACAAGGCTACAATCCATTGGAGTGACAAAAATCCCAATGAAAGACTACCTTCTGTAATGACAAGGCTAGCATCCATTGTAGTAACAAAAATCTCGACAACAGACTACCTTCCATAATGACAAGCCTACCATCCATTGGAGTAACAAAAATCTCGAAAATAGACCACCTTCCATTATTACAAGGCTACCATCCATTGGAGTAATAAAAATTTCGATAACAGACAACATTCCTTAATGATAATCCTATCATCCATTGAAGTAACAAATATATGAACAACAAACTACCTTCCATAGTTACAAGGCTACCATCCATTGAAGTGACAGAAATCACAACGACAGACTACCTTCCATATTGACAACGCTAGCATCCATTGGAGTAACAGAAATCTCGACAACAGACTACCTTCCATAATGACAAGGCTACCATCCATTGGAATACCAAAAATCTCGACAACAGACTACCATCCATAATGACAATGTTACCATCCATTGGAGTAACAAAAATCTCGACAACAGACTACCTTCCATAATGACAAGGTTACCATCCATTGGAGTAACAAAAATATTGAAAACAGACTACCTTCCATAATGACAAGGCTACCATCCATTAGAGTAACACAAATCTCGAAAACAGACTACCTTCCATAATGACAAGCCTACCATCTATTGGAGTAACAAAAATCTCGAAAATAGACCACCTTCCATAATTACAAGGCTATCATCCATTGGAGTAATAAAAATCTCGACAACAGACAACATTCCATAATGATAATGCTATCATCCATTGGAATATCAAAAATCTCGACAACAGACTACCATCCATAATGACAATGTTACCATCCATTGGAGTAACAAAAATCTCGACAACAGACTACCTTCCATAATGACAAGGCTACCATCCATTGGAATAACAAAAATATTGAAAACAGACTACCTTCCATAATGACAAGGCTACCATCCATTAGAGTAACAAAAATCTCGACAATAGACTACCATCCATAATGACAATGATAACAGCCATTGGAGTAACAAAAATCTCGACCATAGACTACATTCCATAATGACAAGGTTACCATCCATTGGAGTAACAAAAATATGAACAACAGACTACCTTCCATAGTGACAAGGCTACAATCCATTGGAGTGACAGAAATCCCAACGAAAGACTACCTTCTGCAATGACAAGGCTAGCATCCATTGGAGTAACAAAAATCTCGACAACAGACTACCTTCCATATTGACAAGCCTACCATCCATTGGAGTAACAAAAATCTCGAAAATAGACCACCTTCCATTATTACAAGGTTACCATCCATTGGAGTAATAAAAATCTCGACAACAGATAACATTCCGTAATGATAATGCTATCATCCATTGAAGTAACAAAAATACGAACAACAGACTACCCTCCATAGTTACAAGGCTACCATCCATTAGAGTGATAGAAATCACAATGACAAACTACCTTCCATATTGACAACGCTAGCATCCATTGGAGTAACAAAAATCTCGACAACAGACTACCTTCCATAATGACAAGGCTACCATCCATTGGAATAACAAAAATCTCGACAACAGACTACCATCCATAATGACAATGTTACCATCCATTGGAGTAACAAAAATCTCGACAACAAACTACCTTCCATAATTACAAGGTTACCATCCATTGGAGTAACAAAAATATTGAAAACAGACTACCTTCCATAATGACAAGGCTACCATCCATTAGAGTAACACAAATCTCTAAAACAGACTACCTTCCATAATGACAAGCCTACCATCTATTGGAGTAACAAAAATCTCGAAAATAGAACACCTTCCATAATTACAAGGCTATCATCCATTGGAGTAATAAAAATCTCGACAACAGACAACATTCCATAATGATAATGCTATCATCCATTGGAATACCAAAAATCTCGACAACAGACTACCATCCATAATGACAATGTTACCATCCATTGGAGTAACAAAAATCTCGACAATAGACTACATTCCATAATGACAAGGTTACCATCCATTGGAGTAATAAAAATATGAACAACAGACTACCTTCCATAGTGACAAGGCTACAATCCATTGGAGTGACAGAAATCCCAACGAAAGACTACCTTCTGTAATGACAAGGCTAGCAACCATTGGAGAAACAAAAATCTCGACAACAGACTACCTTCCATATTGACAAGCCTACCATCCATTGGAGTAACAAAAATCTCGAAAATAAACCACCTTCCATTATTACAAGGTTACCATCCATTGGAGTAATAAAAATCTCGACAACAGATAACATTCCGTAATGATAATGCTATCATCCATTGAAGTAACAAAAATACGAACAACAGACTACCTTCCATAGTTACAAGGCTACCATCCATTGGAGTGATAGAAATCACAATGACAGACTACCTTCCATATTGACAACGCTAGCATCCATTGGAGTAACAAAAATCTCGACAACAGACTACCTTCCATAATGACAAGGCTACCATCCATTGGAATAACAAAAATCTCGACAACAGACTACCATCCATAATGACAATGTTACCATCCATTGGAGTAACAAAAATCTCGACAACAGACTACCTTCCATAATTACAAGGTTACCATCCATTGGAGTAACAAAAATATTGAAAACAGACTACCTTCCATAATGACAAGGCTACCATCCATTAGAGTAACACAAATCTCTAAAACAGACTACCTTCCATAATGACAAGCCTACCATCTATTGGAGTAACAAAAATCTCGAAAATAGACCACCTTCCATAATTACAAGGCTATCATCCATTGGAGTAATAAAAATCTCGACAACAGACAACATTCCATAATGATAATGCTATCATCCATTGGAATACCAAAAATCTCGACAACAGACTACCATCCATAATGACAATGTTACCATCCATTGGAGTAACAAAAATCTCGACAATAGACTACATTCCATAATGACAAGGTTACCATCCATTGGAGTAATAAAAATATGAACAACAGACTACCTTCCATAGTGACAAGGCTACCATCCATTAGAGTAACAAAAATCTCGACAATAGACTACCATCCATAATGACAATGATAACAGCCATTGGAGTAACAAAAATCTCGACCATAGACTACATTCCTTAATGACAAGGTTACCATCCATTGGAGTAACAAAAATATGAACAACAGACTACCTTCCATAGTGACAAGGCTACAATCCATTGGAGTGACAGAAATCCCAACGAAAGACTACCTTCTGTAATGACAAGTCTAGCATCCATTGGAGTAACAAAAATCTCGACAACAGACTACCTTCCATATTGACAAGCCTACCATCCATTGGAGTAACAAAAATCTCAAAAATAGACCACCTTCCATTATTACAAGGTTACCATCCATTGGAGTAATAAAAATCTCGACAACAGATAACATTCCATAATGATAATGCTATCATCCATTGAAGTAACAAAAATACGAACAACAGACTACCTTCCATAGATACAAGGCTACCATCCATTGGAGTGACAGAAATCACAATGACAGACTACCTTCCATAATGACAAGGCTAGCATCCATTGGAGTAACAAAAATCTCGACAACAGACTACCTTCCATAATGACAAGGCTACCATCAATTGGAATAACAAAAATCTCGACAACAGACTATCATCCATAATGACAATGTTACCATCCATTGGAGTAACAAAAATTTTGACAACAGACTACCTTCCATAATGACAAGGCTACCATCAATTGGAATAACAAAAATCTCGACAACAGACTATCATCCATAATGACAAGGCTACCTTCCATTGGAGTAACAAAAATATTGAAAATAGACTACCTTCCATAATGACAAGGCTACCATCCATTAGAGTAACAAAAATCTCGACAATAGACTACCATCCATAATGACAACGATACCAGCCATTGGAGTAACAAAAATCTCGACAATAGACTACATTCCATAATGACAAGGTTACCATCCATTGGAGTAACAAAAATATGAACAACAGACTACCTTCCATAGTGACAAGGCTACAATCCATTGGAGTGACAGAAATCCCAACGAAAGACTACCTTCTGTAATGACAAGGCTAGCATCCATTGTAGTATCAAAAATCTCGACAACAGACTACCTTCCATAATGACAAGCCTACCATCCATTGGAGTAACAAAAATCTCGAAAATAGACCACCTTCCATTATTACAAGGCTACCATCCATTGGAGTAATAAAAATTTCGATAACAGACAACATTCCATAATGATAATGCTATCATCCATTGTAGTAACAAAAATATGAACAACAGACTACCTTCCATAGTTACAAGGTTACCAACCATTGGAGTGACATAAATTACAACGACAGACTACCTTCCATAATGACAATGCTAGCATCCATTGGAGTAACAGAAATCTCGACAACAGACTACCTTCCATAATGACAAGGCTACCATCCATTGGAATACCAAAAATCTCGACAACAGACTACCATCCATAATGACAATGTTACCATCCATTGGAGTAACAAAAATCTCGACAACAGACTACCTTCCATAATGACAAGGCTACCATCCATTGGAGTATCAAAAATATTGAAAACAGACTACCTTCCATAATGACAAGGCTACCATCCATTAGAGTAACAAAAATCTCGACAACAGACTACCATCCATAATGACAACGATAACAGCCATTGGAGTAACAAAAATCTCGACCATAGACTACATTCCATAATGACAAGGTTACCATCCATTGGGGTAACAAAAATATGAACAACAGACTACCTTCCATAGTGACAAGGCTACAATCCATTGGAGTGACAGAAATCCCAACGAAAGACTACCTTCTGTAATGACAAGGCTAGCATCCATTGGAGTAACAAAAATCTCGACAACATACTACCTTCCATATTGACAAGCATACCACCCATGGGAGTAACAAAAATCTCGAAAATAGACCACCTTCCATTATTACAAGGTTACCATCCATTGGAGTAATAAAAATCTCGACAACAGATAACATTCCATAATGATAATGCTATCATCCATTGAAGTAACAAAAATATGAACAACAGACTACCTTCCATAGTTACAAGGCTACCATCCATTGGAGTGACATAAATCACAATGACAGACTACCTTCCATAATGACAAGGCTAGCATCCATTGTAGTAACAAAAATCTCAACAACAGACTACCTTCCATAATGACAAGGCTACCATCAATTAGAATAACAAAAATCTCGACAACAGACTATCATCCATAATGACAATGTTACCATCCATTGGAGTAACAAAAATCTCGACAACAGACTACCTTCCATAATGACAAGGCTACCATCCATTGGAGTAACATAAATATCTAAAACAGACTACCTTCCATAATGACAAGGCTACCATCAATTAGAGTAACAAAAATCTCAACAACAGACTACCATCCATAATGACACTGATACCAGCCATTGGAGTAACAAAAATCTCGACAATAGACTACATTCCATAAGGACAAGGTTACCATCCATTGGAGTAATAAAAATATGAACAACAGACTACCTTCCATAGTGACAAGGCTACAATCCATTGGAGTGACAGAAATCCCAACGAAAGACTACCTTCTGTAATGACAAGGCTAGCAACCATTGGAGAAACAAAAATCTCGAAAACAGTCTACCTTCCATAATGACAAGCCTACCATCTATTGGAGTAACAAAAATCTCGAAAATAGACCACCTTCCATAATTACAAGGCTACCATCCTCTGGAGTAATAAAAATCTCGACAACAGATAACATTCCGTAATGATAATGCTATCATCCATTGAAGTAACAAAAATACGAACAACAGACTACCTTCCATAGTTACAAGGCTACCATCCATTGGAGTGATAGAAATCACAATGACAGACTACCTTCCATATTGACAACACTAGCATCCATTGGAGTAACAAAAATCTCGACAACAGACTACCTTCCATAATGACAAGGCTACCATCCATTGGAATAACAAAAATCTCGACAACAGACTACCATCCATAATGACAATGTTACCATCCATTGGAGTAACAAAAATCTCGACAACAGACTACCTTCCATAATTACAAGGTTACCATCCATTGGAGTAACAAAAATATTGAAAACAGACTACCTTCCATAATGACAAGGCTACCATCCATTAGAGTAACACAAATCTCTAAAACAGACTACCTTCCATAATGACAAGCCTACCATCTATTGGAGTAACAAAAATCTCGAAAATAGACCACCTTCCATAATTACAAGGCTATCATCCATTGGAGTAATAAAAATCTCGACAACAGACAACATTCCATAATGATAATGCTATCATCCATTGGAATACCAAAAATCTCGACAACAGACTACCATCCATAATGACAATGTTACCATCCATTGGAGTAACAAAAATCTCGACAATAGACTACATTCCATAATGACAAGGTTACCATCCATTGGAGTAATAAAAATATGAACAACAGACTACCTTCCATAGTTACAAGGCTACCATCCATTGGAGTGACAGAAATCACAATGACAGACTACCTTCCATAATGACAAGGCTAGCATCCATTGGAGTAACAAAAATCTCGACAACAGACTACCTTCCATAATGACAAGGCTACCATCAATTGGAATAACAAAAATCTCGACAACAGACTATCATCCATAATGACAAGGCTACCATCCATTAGAGTAACAAAAATATTGAAAATAGACTACCTTCCATAATGAAAAGGCTACCATCCATTAGAGTACCAAAAATCTCGACAACAGACTACCATCCATAATGACAACGAAACCAGCCATTGGAGTAACAAAAATCACGACAATAGACTACATTCCATAATGACAAGGTTACCATCCATTGGAGTAACAAAAATATGAACAACAAACTACCTTCCATAGTGACAAGGCTACAATCCATTGGAGTGACAGAAATCCCAACGAAAGACTACCTTCTGTAATGACAAGGCTAGCATCCATTGGAGTAACAAAAATCTCGACAACAGACTACCTTCCATAATGACAAGCCTACCATCCATTGGAGTAACAAAAATCTCGAAAATAGACCACCTTCCATTATTACAAAGCTACCATCCATTGGAGTAATAAAAATTTCGACAACAGGCAACATTCCTTAATGATAATGCTATCATCCATTGAAGTAACAAAAATATGAACAACAGACTACCTTCCATAGTTACAAGGCTACCATCCATTGGAGTGACAAAAATAGCAACGACAGACTACCTTCCATAATGACAAGGATAGCATCCATTGGAGTAACAGAAATCTCGACAACAAACTACCTTCCATAATGACAAGGCTACCATCCATTGGAATACCAAAAATATCGACAACAGACTACCATCCATAATGACAATGTTACCATCCATTGGAGTAACAAAAATCTCGACAACAGACTACCTTCCATAATGACAAGGCTACCATCCATTGGAGTAACATAAATATCTAAAACAGACTACCTTCCATAATGACAAGGCTACCATCAATTAGAGTAACAAAAATCTCGACAACAGACTACCATCCATAATGACACTGATACCAGCCATTGGAGTAATAAAAATATGAACAACAGACTACCTTCCATAGTGACAAGGCTAAAATCCATTGGAGTGACAGAAATCCCAACGAAAGACTACCTTCTGTAATGACAAGGCTAGCAACCATTGGAGAAACAAAAACCTCGAAAACAGACTACCTTCCATAATGACAAGCCTACCATCTATTGGAGTAACAAAAATCTCGACAACAGACTACCTTCCATAATGACAAGCCTACCATCCATTGGATTAACAAAAATCTAGAAAATAGACAACATTCCATAATTACAAGGCTACCATCCATTGGAGTAATAAAAATCTCGACAACAGACAACATTCCATAATGATAATGCTATCATCCATTGGAATACCAAAAATATCGACAACAGACTACCATCCATAATGACAATGTTACCATCCATTGGAGTAACAAAAATCTCGACAATAGACTACATTCCATAATGACAAGGTTACCATCCATTGGAGTAATAAAAATATGAACAACAGACTACCTTCCATAGTTACAAGGCTACCATCCATTGGAGTGACAGAAATCACAATGACAGACTACCTTCCATAATGACAAGGCTAGCATCCATTGGAGTAACAAAAATCTCGACAACAGACTACCTTCCATAATGACAAGGCTACCATCAATTGGAATAACAAAAATCTCGACAACAGACTATCATCCATAATGACAAGGCTACCATCCATTAGAGTAACAAAAATATTGAAAATAGACTACCTTCCATAATGAAAAGGCTACCATCCATTAGAGTACCAAAAATCTCGACAACAGACTACCATCCATAATGACAACGAAACCAGCCATTGGAGTAACAAAAATCACGACAATAGACTACATTCCATAATGACAAGGTTACCATCCATTGGAGTAACAAAAATATGAACAACAAACTACCTTCCATAGTGACAAGGCTACAATCCATTGGAGTGACAGAAATCCCAACGAAAGACTACCTTCTGTAATGACAAGGCTAGCATCCATTGGAGTAACAAAAATCTCGACAACAGACTACCTTCCATAATGACAAGCCTACCATCCATTGGAGTAACAAAAATCTCGAAAATAGACCACCTTCCATTATTACAAGGCTACCATCCATTGGAGTAATAAAAATTTCGACAACAGGCAACATTCCTTAATGATAATGCTATCATCCATTGAAGTAACAAAAATATGAACAACAGACTACCTTCCATAGTTACAAGGCTACCATCCATTGGAGTGACAAAAATCACAACGACAGACTACCTTCCATAATGACAAGGATAGCATCCATTGGAGTAACAGAAATCTCGACAACAAACTACCTTCCATAATGACAAGGCTACCATCCATTGGAATACCAAAAATATCGACAACAGACTACCATCCATAATGACAATGTTACCATCCATTGGAGTAACAAAAATCTCGACAACAGACTACCTTCCATAATGACAAGGCTACCATCCATTGGAGTAACATAAATATCTAAAACAGACTACCTTCCATAATGACAAGGCTACCATCAATTAGAGTAACAAAAATCTCGACAACAGACTACCATCCATAATGACACTGATACCAGCCATTGGAGTAATAAAAATATGAACAACAGACTACCTTCCATAGTGACAAGGCTAAAATCCATTGGAGTGACAGAAATCCCAACGAAAGACTACCTTCTGTAATGACAAGGCTAGCAACCATTGGAGAAACAAAAACCTCGAAAACAGACTACCTTCCATAATGACAAGCCTACCATCTATTGGAGTAACAAAAATCTCGACAACAGACTACCTTCCATAATGACAAGCCTACCATCCATTGGATTAACAAAAATCTAGAAAATAGACAACCTTCCATAATTACAAGGCTACCATCCATTGGAGTAATAAAAATCTCGACAACAGACAACATTCCATAATGATAATGCTATCATCCATTGAAGTAACAAAAATATGAACAACAGACTACCTTCCATAGATACAAGGCTACCATCCATTGGAGTGACAAAAATCACAACGACAGACTACCTTCCATAATGACAAGGCTAGCATCCATTGGAGTAACAAAAATCTCGACAACAGACTACCTTCCATAATGAAAAGGCTACCATCCATTGGAATAACAAAAATCCCGATAATAGACTACCATCCATAATGACAATGTTACCATCCATTGGAGTAACAAAAATCTCGACAACAGAATACCTTCCATAATGACAAGGCTAACATCCATTGGAGTAACAAAAATCTCGAAAACAAACTACCTTCCATAATGACAAGGCTACCATCCATTTAAGTAACAAAAATATGAACAACAGACTACCTTCCATAGTTACAAGGCTACCATCCATTGGAGTGATAGAAATCACAATGACAGACTACCTTCCATAATGACAAGGCTAGCATCCATTGGAGTAACAAAAATCTCGACAACAGACTACCTTCCATAATGACAAGGCTACCATCAATTGGAATAACAAAAATCTCGACAACAGACTATCATCCATAATGACAATGTTACCATCCATTGGAGTAACAAAAATCTCGACAACAGACTACCTTCTATAATGACAAGGTTACCATCCATTGGAGTAACAAAAATCTCGAAAATAGACCACCTTCCATAATTACAAGGCTACCATCCATTGGAGTAATAAAAATCTCGACAACAGACAACATTCCATAATGATAATGCTATCATCCATTGAAGTAACAAAAATATGAACAACAGACTACCTTCCATAGTTACAAGGCTACCATCCATTGGAGTGACAAAAATCACAACGACAGACTACCTTCCATAATGACAAGGCTAGCATCCATTGGAGTAACAAAAATCTCGACAACAGACTACCTTCAATAATGAAAAGGCTACCATCCATTGGAATAACAAAAATCCCGACAATAGGCTACCATCCATAATGACAATGTTACCATCCATTGGAGTAACAAAAATCTCGACAACATAATACCTTCCATAATGACAAGGCTAACATCCATTGGAGTAACAAAAATCTCGAAAACAAACTACCTTCCATAATGAAAAGGCTACCATCCATTGAAGTAACAAAAATATGAACAACAGACTACCTTCCATAGTTACAAGGCTACCATCCATTGGAGTGATAGAAATCACAATGACAGACTACCTTCCATAATGACAAGGCTAGCATCCATTGGAGTAACAAAAATCTCGACAACAGACTACCTTCCATAATGACAAGGCTACCATCTATTGGAATAACATAAATCTCGACAACATACTATCATCCATAATTACAATGTTACCATCCATTGGAGTAACAAAAATCTCGACAACAGACTACCTTCCATAATGACAAGGTTACCATCCATTGGAGTAACATAAATATCTAAAACAGACTACCTTCCATAATGACAAGGCTACCATCAATTAGAGTAACAAAAATCTCGACAACAGACTACCATCCATAATGACACCGATACCAGCCATTGGAGTAACAAAAATCTCGACAATAGACTACATTCCATAATGACAAGGTTACCATCCATTGGAGTAATAAAAATATGAACAACAGACTACCTTCCATAGTGACAAGGCTACAATCCATTGGAGTGACAAAAATCCCAACGAAAGACTACCTTCTGTAATGACAAGGCTAGCAACCATTCGAGAAACAAAAATCTCGAAAACAGACTACCTTCCATAATGACAAGCCTACCATCTATTGGAGTAACAAAAATCTCGAAAATAGACCACCTTCCATAATTAAAAGGCGACCATCCATTGGAGTAATAAAAATCTCGACAACAGACAACATTCCATAATGATAATGCTATCATCCATTGAAGTAACAAAAATATGAACAACAAACTACCTTCCATAGTTACAAGGCTACCATCCATTGGAGTAACAGAAATATCGACAACAGACTACCTTCCATATTGACAAGGCTACCATCTATCGGAATAACAAAAATCTCGACAACAGACTACCATCCATAATGACAATGTTACCATCCATTGGAGTAACAAAAATCTCGACAACAGACTACCCTCCATAATGACAAAGCTACCATCCATTGGAGTAACAAAAATATTGAAAACAGACTACCTTCCATAATGACAAGGCTACCATCCATTAGAGTAACAAAAATCTCGACAACAGACTTCCATCCATAATGACACTGATACCAGCCATTGGAGTAACAAAAATCTCGACAATAGACTACATTCCATAATGACAAGGTTACCATCCATTGGAGTAATAAAAATATGAACAACAGACTACCTTCCATAGTGACAAGGCTATAATCCATTGGAGTGACAGAAATCCCAACGAAAGACTACCTTCTGTAATGACAAGCCTACCATCTATTGGAGTAACAAAAATCTCGAAAATAGACCACCTTCCATAATTACAAGGCTACCATCCATTGGATTAATAAAAATACCGACAACAGACAACATTCCATAATGACAAGGCTACCATCCATTAAAGTAACAAAAATATGAACAACAGACTACCTTCCATAGTTACAAGGCTACCATCCATTGGAGTGACAAAAATCACAACGACAAACTACCTTCCATAATGAAAAGGCTAGCATCCATTGGAGTAACAAAAATCTCGACAACAGACTACCTTCCATAATGACAACGCTACCATCCATTGGAATAACAAAAATCCCCACAATAGACTACCATCCATAATGACAATGTTACCATCCATTGGAGTAACAAAAATCTCGACAACAGACTACCATCCATAATGACACTGATACCAGCCATTGGAGTAACAAAAATCTCGACAAGAGACTACCTTCCATAATGACAAGGCTAACATCCATTGGAGTAACAAAAATCTCGAAAACAAACTACCTTCCATAATGACAAGGCTACCATCCATTGAAGTAACAAAAATATGAACAACAGACTACCTTCTATAGTGACAAGGCTACCATCCATTGGAGTGACAAAAATCACAACGACAGACTACCTTCCATAATGACAAGGCTACCATTCATTGGAGTAACAAAAATCTCTAAAACATACTACCTTCCATAATGACAAGGCTACCATAAAATTGAAGTAACAAAAATCTCGACAATAGACTACTTTCCATAATGACAAGCCTACCATCCATTGGAGTAACAAAAATATGAACAACAGACTATCTTCCATAGTGACAAGGCTACCATCCATTGGACTGACAGAAATCACAACGACATACTACCTTCCATAATGACAAGGCAATCATCCATTGAAGTAACAAAAATCTCGACAATAGACTACCTTCTATAATGACAAGGATACCATCCATTGGAATAACAAAAATCTCGACAACAGACTACGTTCCATAATGACAAGTCTACCATCCATTAGAATAACAAAAACATCGACAACAAAGTACGTTCCATAATGACAAGGCTACCATCCATTAAAGTAACAAAATTCTCGACAACAGACTACCATCCATAATGACAACGATACCATCTATTTGAGTACCAAAAATCTTGACAACAAACTACCTTCCATAATGGCAAGGCTACCATCCATTGGAGTAACAAAAATCTCGAAAATAGACTACCTTCCATAATAACAAGGCTACCATCCATTAGAGTAACAAAAATCTCGAAAATAGACTACCATCCATAATGATAACGATACCATCCATTGGAGTAAAAAAAATCTCTACAATAGACTACATTCCATAATGACAAGGCTACCATTCATTGGAGTTACAAAAATATGAACAACAAACTACCTTCCATACTGACAAGGCTACCATCCTTTGGAGTGACCGAAATCACAACGACAAACTACCTTCTATAATTACAAGGCTAGCATCTATTGGAGTAACAAAAATCTCGACAACATACTACCTTCCATAATGACAAGGCTACCATCCATTGGAATACCAAAAATCTCGACAAAAGACTACCTTCCATAAAGAAAAGGCTAACATCCATTGGAGTAAAAAAACATTGACAACAGAATACTTTCCATAATGACAAGGCTATAATACATTGGAATAACAAAAATCTCAACAACAGGCTACCATCCATAATGACAATGATACCATCCATTGGAGTAACAAAAATCTCGAAAACAGACAACCTTCCATAATGACAAGTCTACCATCCATTGGAGTGACAAAAATCACAACGACAGACTACCTTCCATAGTTACAAGGCTTCCATCCATTGGAGTGACAAAAATCACAACGACAGACTACCTTCCATAATGACAAGGCTAGCATCCATTGGACTAACAAAAATCTCGACTACAAACTACCTTCCATAATGACAAGGCTACCATCCATTGGAGTAAAAAAAATCTCGAAAATAGACTACCTTCCATAATGACAAGGCTACCATCCATTAGAGTAACCAAAATCTCGAAAACAGACTTCCATCCATAATGATAACGATACCATCCATTGGAGTAAAAAAATCTCTACAATAGACTACATTCCATAATGACAAGGCTACCATTCATTGGAGTAACAAAAATATGAACAACAGACTACCTTCCATAGTGACAAGGCTACCATCCTTTGGAGTGACAGAAATCACAACGACAAACTACCTTCTATAATGACAAGTCTAGCATCTATTGGAGTAACAAAAATCTCGACAACATACTACCTTCCATAATGACAAGGCTACCATCCATTGGAATAACAAAAATCTCGACAAAAGACTACCTTCCATAAAGAAAAGGCTAACATCCATTGGACTAAAAAAAACATCGACAACAAAATACTTTCCATAATGACAAGGCTATAAGACATTGGAATAACAAAAATCTCGACAAAAGACTACCATCCATAATGACAACGATACCATCCATTGGAGTAACAAAAATCTCGACAACATACTACCTTCCATAATGACAAGTCTACCATCCATTGGAATACCAAAAATCTCGACAAAAGACTACCTTCCATAAAGAAAAGGCTAACATCCATTGGAGTAAAAAAACATTGACAACAGAATACTTTCCATAATGACAAGGCTATAATACATTGGAATAACAAAAATCTCAACAACAGGCTACCATCCATAATGACAATGATACCATCCATTGGAGTACCAAAAATCTCGAAAACAGACAACCTTCCATAATGACAAGGCTAACATCCATTGGAGTGACAAAAATCACAACGACAGACTACCTTCCATAGTTACAAGGCTTCCATCCATTGGAGTGACAAAAATCACAACGACAGACTACCTTCCATTATGACAAGGCTAGCATCCATTGGACTAACAAAAATCTCGACTACAAACTACCTTCCATAATGACAAGGCTACCATCCATTGGAATAACAAAAATCTCAACAATAGACTACCATCCATAATGACAATGTTACCATCCATTGGAGTAACAAAAATCTCGACAACAGACTACATTCCATAATGACAAGGCTACCATCCATTGGAATAACAAAAATCTCGACAACAGACTACCTTCCATAATGACAAGGCTACCATCCATTGGAATAACAAAAATATGAACAACAGAGTATGTTCCATAATGACAAGGCTTCCATCCATTAAAGTAACAAAATTCTCGACAACAGACTAACATCCATAATGACAATGATACCATCTATTGGAGTAACAAAAATCTCGACAACAGACTACCATCTATAATGACAACGATACCATCCATTGGATTAACAAAAATCTCGACAACAAACTACCTTCCATAATGACAAGGCTACCATCCATTGGAGTAAAAAAAATCTCGAAAATAGACTACCTTCCATAATGACAAGGCTACCATCCATTAGAGTAACCAAAATCTCGAAAACAGACTACCATCCATAATGATAACGATACCATCCATTGGAGTAAAAAAATCTCTACAATAGACTACATTCCATAATGACAAGGCTACCATTCATTGGAGTAACAAAAATATGAACAACAGACTACCTTCCATAGTGACAAGGCTACCATCCTTTGGAGTGACAGAAATCACAACGACAAACTACCTTCTATAATGACAAGGCTAGCATCTATTGGAGTAACAAAAATCTCGACAACATACTACCTTCCATAATGACAAGGCTACCATCCATTGGAATAACAAAAATCTCGACAAAAGACTACCTTCCATAAAGAAAAGGCTAACATCCATTGGACTAAAAAAAACATCGACAACAAAATACTTTCCATAATGACAAGGCTATAAGACATTGGAATAACAAAAATCTCGACAAAAGACTACCATCCATAATGACAACGATACCATCCATTGGAGTAACAAAAATCTCGACAACATACTACCTTCCATAATGACAAGTCTACCATCCTTTGGAGTAACAAAAATCTCGAAAACAGACAACCTCCCATAATGATAATGCTACAATCCATTAATGTAACAAAAATATGACCAACAGACTACCTTCCATAGTGACAAGGCTACCATCCATTGGAGTGACATAAATCACAATGACACACTACCTTCCATAATGACAAGGCTAGCATCCATTGGAGTAACAAAAATCTCGACTACAAACTACCTTCCATAATGACAAGACTACCATCCATTGGAATAACAAAAATCTTGACAACAGACTACCATCCATAATGATAATGTTATCATCCATTGGAGTAACAAAAATCTTGACAACAAACTACATTCCATAATGACAAGGCTATCATCCGTTAGAGTAACAAAAATCTTGACAACAAACTACCATCCATAATGACAACGATACCATCCATTGGAGTAACCAAAATCTCGACAATAGACTACATTCCATAATGACAAGGCTACCATCCATTGGAGTAACAAAAATATGAACAACAGAATACCTTCCATAGTGATAAGGCTACCATCCATTGGAGTCAAAGAAATCACAACGAAAGACTAATTTTTGTAATGACAAGGCTAGCATCCATTGGAGTAACAAAAATCTCGACAACATACTACCTTCCATAATGACAAGGCTACCATCCATTGGAATAACAAAAATCTCGACAATAGACTACCTTCCATAATGACAATGCTACCATCCATTGGAGTAACAAAAATCTCGAAAACAGACTTCATTCCATAAGTACAAGGCTACCATCCATTGGAGTAACAAAAATCTCGATAATAGACAACATTCCATAATGATAATCCTATTATCCATTGAAGTAACAAAAATCTCGACAACAGACTACCTTCCATAATGACAAGGCTACCATCCATTGGAGTGACAGAAATCACAACGACAGACTACCTTCCATAATGAAAAGGCTAGCATCCATTAGAGTAACAAAAATCTCGATAACGGACTACCTTCCATAATGACAAGGCTACCAAACATTGGAATAACAAAAATTTCGAAAACAGACTACCATCCATAATGACAATGTTACCATCCATTGGAGTAACAAAAATCTTGACAACAGACTACCATCCATAATGACAATGTTACCATCCATTGGAGTAACAAAAATCTCGACCACAGACTACCTTCCATAATGACAAGCCTACCATCCATTGGAGTAATAAAAATCTCAAAAATAGACTACCTTCCATAATTACAAGGCTACCATCCATTGGAGTAACAAAAATATCGACAACAGACAACATTCCATAATGATAATGCTATCATCCATTGAAGTAACAAAAATATGAACAACAGACTACCCTCCATAGTGACAATGCTTCCATCCATTGGAGTGACAGAAATCACAAGAACAAACTACCTTCCATAATGACAAGGCTAGCATCCATTGGAGTAACAAAAATCTCGACAACAGACTACCTTCCATAATGAAAAGGCTACCATCCATTGGAATAACAAAAATCTCGACAACAGACTACCATCCATAATGACAACATTACCATCCATTGGAGTAACAAAAATCTCGACAATAAACTACCTTCAATAATGACAAGGCTACCATCCATTGGACTAACAAAAATCTTGAAAACAGACTACCTTCCATAATGACAAGGCTACCATTAATTGAAGTAACAAAAAAATCGACAATAGACTACCTTCCATAATGACAAGGCTACCATCCATTGCAGTAACAAAAATATGAACAACATACTACCTTCCAGAGTGACAAGGCTACCATCCATTGGAGTGACAAAAATCACAACGACAGACTACCTTCCATAATGACAAGGCAAGCATCCATTGGAGTAACAAAAATCTCAATAATAGACTATCTTCCATAATGACAAGGCTACCATCCATTGGAATAACAAAAATATCGACAACAGACTACCTTCAATAATGACAAGGCTACCATCCATTGGAGTAACAAAAACATCGACAACAGAGTACGTTACATAGTGACAAGGCTACCATCCATTGGAGTAACAAAATTCTCGATAACAGGCTACCATCCATAATGACAATGATACGATCCATTGGAGTAAAAAAAATATGAACAACAAACTACCTTCCATAATGACAAGGGTAGCATCCATTGGAGTAACAAAAATCTCGACAACAGACTACCTTCCATAATGACAAGGCTACCATCCATTGGAATAACAAAAATCTCGACAACAGACTACCATCCATAATGACAATGTTACCATCCATTGGAGTAACAAAAATCTCGACCACAGACTACCTTCCATAATGACAAGGCTACCATCCATTGGAGTAACAAAAATCTCGAAAACAGATTACCTTCCATAATGAAAAGGCTACCATCCATTGGAGTAACAAAAATATGAACAACCGACAACCATCCATAATGATAATGCTACCATCCATTGATGTAACAAAAATATGAACAACAGACTACCTTCCATAGTGACAAGGCTACCATCCATTGGAGTGACATAAATCACAACGACAGACTACCTTCCATAATGATAATGCTATCATCCATTGAAGTAACAAAAATATGAATAACAAACTACCTTCCATAGTGACAAGGCTACCATCCATTGGAGTGACAGAAATCACAATGACAGACTACCTTCCATAATGACAAGGCTAGCATCTATTGGAGTAACAAAAATCTCGACAATAGTCTACCTTCCATAATGACAAGGCTACCATCCATTGGAATAACAAAAATCTCGACAACAGACTAAAATCCATAATGACAATGTTACCATCCATTGGAGTAACAAAAATCTCGACAACAGACTACCTTCCATAATGACAAGCCAACCATCCATTGGTGTAACAAAAATCTAGAAAACAGACTTTCTTCCATAAGGACAAGGCTATAATCCATTGTATCTACAAAAATCACAACGAAAGACTACCTTCCGTAATGACAAGGCTAGCATCCATTGGAGTAACAAAAATCTCGACAACAGACTACCTTCCATAATGATAATGCTATTATCCATTGAAGTAACAAAAATATGAGCAACATACTACCATCCATAGTGACAAGGCTACCATCCATTGGAGTGACAAAAATCACAAAGACATACTACCTTCCCCAATGACAAGGCTAGCATCCATTGGAGTAACAAAAATCTCGACAACATACTACCTTCCATAATGACAAGGCTACCATCCATTGGAATAACAAAAATCTCGACAGCAGACTACCATCCACAATGACAATGTTACCATCCATTGGAGTAACAAAAATCTCAACAACAGACTACCTTCCATAATGACAAGGCTACCATCCATTAGAGTAACAAAACTCTTGACAACAGACTACCATCCATAATGACAACGATATCAGCCATTGGAGTAACAAAAATCTCGACAATAGACTACATTCCATAATGACAAGGTTACCATCCATTGGAGTAACAAAAATATGAACAACAGACTACCTTCCATAGTGACAAGACTACAATCCATTAGAGTAACAGATATCAAAATGAAAGACTACCTTCCGTAATTTCAAGGCTAGCATCTATTGGAGTAACAAAAATCTCGACAACAGACTACCATCCATAATGACAATGTTACCATCCATTGGAGTAACAAAAATCTCGACAACAGACTACCTTCCATAATTACAAGGCTACCATCTATTGGAGTAACAAAAGTCTTGAAAACAGACAACATTCCATAATGATAATGCTATCATCCATTTAAGTAACAAAAATATGAACAACAAACTACCTTCTATATTGACAAGGCTACCATCCATTGGAGTGACAGAAATCACAATGACAGATTACCTTCCATAATGACAAGACTAGCATCCATTGGAGTAACAAAAATCTCGACAACAGACTACCTTCCTTAATGAAAAGGCTACCATCCATTGGAATAACAAAAATCTCGACAACAAACTACAATCCATAATGACAATGTTACCATCCATTGGAGTAACAAAAACCTCGACAACAAACTACCTTCCATAATGACAAGGCTACCATCCATTGGAGTAACAAAAATCTAGAAAACAGACTACCTTCCATAATGACAAGGCTAACATCAATTGAAGTAACAAAAATCTCGATAATAGACTACCTTCCATAATGACAAGGCTACCATCCATTGCAGTAACAAAAATATGAACAACATAGTACCTTCCATAGGGACAAGGCTACCATCCATTGGAGTGACAGAAATCACAACGACAAACTACCTTCCATAATGACAAGGTAAGCATCCATTGGAGTAACAAAAATCTCAAGAATAGACTACCTTCCATAATGAATAGGCTACCATCCATTTGAATAACAAAAATCTCGACAACAGACTACCTTCAATAATGACAAGGCTACCATCCATTGGAGTAACAAAAACATCGACAACAGAGTACGTTCCAAAATGACAAGGCTACCATCCATTGGAGCAACAAAATTCTCGACAACAGACTACCATCCTTAATTACAAAGATACCATCTATTGGAGTAACAAATATCTCGACAACTGACTACCATCCATAATGACAATGATACCATCCATTGGAGTAACAAAAATATCGAAAATAGACTACCTTCCATAATGACAAGGCTACCATCCATTAGAGTAAGAAAACTCTCAACAACAGACTACCATCCATAATGACAACGATACCAAGCATTGGAGTAACAAAAATATGAACAACAGACTACCTTCCATAGTGACAAGTCTACAATCCATTGGAGTGACAGAAATCACAACGAAAGACTACCTTCTGTAATGACAGGGCTAGCATCTATTGGAGTAACAAAAATCTCGACAACAGACTACCTTCCATAATGACAAGGCTACCATCCATTGGAATAACAAAAATCTCGACAACAAACTACCATCCATAATGACAATGTTACCATCCATTGGAGTAACAAAAATCTCGACCACAGACTACCTTCCATAATGACAAGCCTACCATCCATTGGAGTAATAAAAATCTCAAAAATAAACTACCTTCCATAATTACAAGGCTACCATCCATTGGAGTAACAAAAATCTCGACAACAGACAACATCCCATAATGATAATGCTATCATCCATTGAAGTAACAAAAATATGAACAATAGACTACCTCCCATAGTGACAAGGCTACCATCCATTGGAGTGACAGAAATCACAAGAACAAACTACCTTCCATAATGACAACGCTAGCATCCATTGGAGTAACAAAAATCTCGACAACAGACTACCTTCCATAATGAAAAGGCTTCCATCCATTGGAATAACAAAAATCTCGACAACAGACTACCATCCATAATGACAACATTACCATCCATTGGAGTAACAAAAATATCGACAATAAACTACCTTCCATAATGACAAGGCTACCATCCATTAGACTAACAAAAATCTTGAAAACAGACTACCTTCCATAATGACAAGGCTACCATCAATTGAAGTAACAAAAATATCGACAATAGACTACCTTCCATAATGACATGGCTACCATCCATTGCAGTAACAAAAATATGAACAACATACTACCTTCCAGAGTGACAAGGCTACCATCCATTGGAATGACAAAAATCACAACGACAGACTACCTTCCATAATGACAAGGCAAGCATCCATTGGAGTAACAAAAATCTCAACAATAGACTATCTTCCATAATGACAAGGCTACCATCCATTGGAATAACAAAAATCTCGACAACAGACTACCTTCAATAATGACAAGGCTACCATCCATTGGAGTAACAAAAACATCGACAACAGAGTACGTTACATAATGACAAGGCTACCATCCATTGGAGTAACAAAATTCTCGACAACAGGCTACCATCCATAATGACAATGATACCATCCAATGGAGTAACAAAAAATCTCGAGAATAGACTAAATTCCATAATGATAATGCTACCATCCATTGATGTAACAAAAATATGAACAACAGACTAACTTCCATAGTGACAAGGATACCATCCATTGGAGTGACAGAAATCACAACGACAGACTACCTTCCATAATGACATGGCTAGCATCCATGGGAGTAACAAAAATCTCGACAACAGACTACCTTCCATAATGACAAGGCTACCATCCATTGGAATAACAAAAATCTCGACAACAGACTACCATCCATAATGACAATGTTACCATCCATTGGAGTAACAAAAATCTCGACCACAGACTACCTTCCATAATGACAAGCCTACCATCCATTGGAGTAATAAAAATCTCAAAAATAAACTACCTTCCATAATTACAAGGCTACCATCCATTGGAGTAACAAAAATCTCGACAACAGACAACATTCCATAATGATAATGCTATCATCCATTGAAGTAACAAAAATATGAACAATAGACTACCTTCCATAGTGACAAGGCTACCATCCATTGGAGTGACAGAAATCACAAGAACAAACTACCTTCCATAATGACAAGGCTAGCATCCATTGGAGTAACGAAAATCTCGACAACAGACTACCTTCCATAATGACAAGGCTACCATCCATTGGAATAACAAAAATCTCGACAACAGACTACCATCCATTGGAGTAACAAAAATCTCGACCACAGACTACCTTCCATAATGACAAGCCTACCATCCATTGGAGTAATAAAAATCTCAAAAATAAACTACCTTCCATAATTACAAGGCTACCATCCATTGGAGTAACAAAAATCTCGACAACAGACAACATTCCATAATGATAATGCTATCATCCATTGAAGTAACAAAAATATGAACAATAGACTACCTTCCATAGTGACAAGGCTACCATCCATTGGAGTGACAGAAATCACAAGAACAAACTACCTTCCATAATGACAAGGCTAGCATCCATTGGAGTAACGAAAATCTCGACAATAAACTATCTTCCATAATGACAAGGCTACCATCCATTGGAATAACAAAAATCTCGACAACAGACTACCTTCAATAATGACAAGGCTACCATCCATTTGAGTAACAAAAACATCGACAACAGAGTACGTTACTTAATGACAAGGCTACCATCCATTGGAGTAACAAAATTCTCGACAACAGGCTACCATCCATAAGGACAATGATACCATCCATTGGAGTAACAAAAATATGAACAACAAACTACCTTCCATAATGACAAGGCTAGCATCCATTGGAGTAACAAAAATCTCGACAACAGACTACCTTCCATAATGACAAGGCTACCATCCATTGGAGTAACAAAAATCTCGAAAACAGACTACCTTCCATAATGACAACGATACAATCCATTGGAGTAACAAAAATCTCGATAACTGACTACCTTCCATAATGACAAGGCTACCATCCATTGGAGTAACAAAAATCTCGAAAACAGATTACATTCCATAATGACAAGGCTACCATCCATTGGAGTAATAAAAATATGAACAACAGACAACCTTCCATAATGATAATGCTACCATCCATTGATGTAACAAAAATATGAAGATCAGACTACCTTCTATAGTGAAAAGGCTACCATCCATTGGTGTGACATAAATCACAACGACAAACTACCTTCCATAATGATAATGCTATCATCCATTGAAGTAACAAAAATATGAATAAAAAACTACCTTCCATAGTGACAAGGCTACCATCCATTGGAGTGACAGAAATCACAATGACAGACTACCTTCCATAGTGACAAGGCTAGCATCCATTGGAGTAACAAAAAACTCGACAACAGACTACCTTCCATAATGACAAGGCTACCATCCATTGGAGTAACAAAAATCTCGAAAACAAACTACCTTCCATAATGACAAGGCTACCATCCATTAGAGTAACAAAAATCTCGACAACAGACTACCATCCATAATGAAAAGGATACCATCCATTGGATTAACAAAAATCTCAACAATAGACCACATTCCATAATGACAAGGCTACAATCCATTGGAGTACGAAAAATATGAACAACAGACAACCTTCTATAATGAAAGGCTACCATCTATTGGAGTAACAAAAATCTCAACAACATACTACCTTCCATAATTACAAGGCTACCATCCATTGGAATAAAAAAAATCTGGACAAAAGACTACCTTCCATAACGAAAAGGCTAACATCCATTGGAGTAACAAAAACATCGACAACAGAATACGTTCCATAATAAGAAGGCTATAATACATTGGAATAACAAAAATATCGACAACAGACAACCTTCCATAATGATAATGCTACCATCCATTGTTGTAACAAAAATATGAACAGCAGACTACCTTCCATTGTGACAAGGCTACCATCCATTGGAGTGACAGAAATTACAACGACAGACTACCTTCCATAATGATAATGCTATCATCCATTGAAGTAAAAAAAATATGAACAATAGACAACCGTCCATAGTGACAAGGCTACCATCCATTGGAGTGACAGAAATCACAACGACTGACTACCTTGCATAATGACAAGGCTAGCAACTATTGGAGTAACAAAAATCTCGACAACAGACTACCTTCCATAATGACAAGGCTACCATCCATTGGAATAAAAAAAATCTCGACAACAGACTACCATCCATAATGACAATGTTACCATCCATTGGAGTAACAAAAATCTCGACAACAGACTAACTTTCATAATGACAAGGCTACAATCCATTGGAGTAATAAAAATCTCGAAAACAGACTACCTTCCGTAATGACAAGGCTACCATCCATTGGAGTAACAAAAATCTCGAAAACAGACTACCTTCCATAATGACAAGGCTACCATCCATTAGAGTAACAAAAATCTCGACAACAAACTACCTTCCATAATAACATGTCTACGATCCATTGGACTGATAGAAATCACAATGAAAGAATACCTTCCATAATGACAAGGATACCATCCATTGAAGTAAAAAAATCTCGAAAACAAACTACCATCCATAATGACAATGATACCATCTATTGGAGTAACAAAAATCTCGACAACTGACTAGCATCCATAATGACAACGATACCATCCATTGGAGTAACAAAAATCTCGACAACAGGCTACCTTCCATAATGACAAGGCTACGAACCATTGGAGTAACAAAAATCTCGACAACAGACAACCTTCCATAATGATAATGCTACCATCCAGTGATGTAACAAAAATATAAACAACAGACTACCTTCCATAGTGACAAGGCTACCATCCATTGGAGTGATAGAAATCACAACGATAGACTACCTTCCATAATGATAATGTTATCATACATTAAAGTAACAAAAATATGAACAACATACTAAATTCCATATTGACAAGGCTACCATCCATTGGAGTGACAGAAATCACAACGACTGACTACCTTCCATAATGACAAGGCTAACATCCATTGGAATAAAAAAAATCCTGACAATAGACTACCATCCATAATGACAATGTTACCATCCATTGGAGTAACAAAAATATCGACAACAGACTACCTTTGATAATGACAAGGCTACCATCCATTGGAGTAACAAAATTCTCGAAAACGGACTACCTTCCTTAATGACAAGGCTACCATCCATTGGAGTAACAAAAATCTAGAAAACAGACTACCTTCCATAATGACAAGGCTACCATCCATTTTAGTAACAAAAATCTCGACAATAGACTACCATCCATAATGACAACGATACCATCCATTGGAGTATTCAAAAATCTCGACAATAGACCACATTCCATAATGACAAGGCTACCATCCATTAGAGTAACAAAAATATGAACAACAAACTACCTTCTATAATGACAAGGCTACCATCTATTGGAGTAATAAAAATCTCGACAACATACTACCTTCCATAATGACAAGGCTACCATCCATTGGAATAACAAAAATCTCGACAAAAGACTACCTTCCATAATGACAAGGCTAACATCCATTCGAGTAACAAAAACATCGACAACAGAATACGTTCCATAATGAAAAGGCTATAATACATTGGAATAACAAAAATCTCGACAACAGACTACCATCCATAATGACAACGATGCAATCCTTTGGAGTAACAAAAATATCGACAACAGAGTACCTTCCATAATGAAAAGGCTACCATCCATTGGATTAAGAAAAATCTCAAAAACAGACTACCTTCCATAATGACAAGGCTACCATCCATTGGAGTAACAAAAATCTCGACAACAGACAACCTTCAATAATGATAATCCTACCATCCATTGATGTAACAAAAATATGAACAAGAGACTACCTTCCATAGTGACAAGTCTACCATCCATTGGAGTGACAAAAATCACAACGACAGACTACCTTCCATAAAGACATGGCTACCATCCATTGGAATAACAAAAATCTCGACAACAGACTACCTTCCATAATGAAAAGGCTACCATCCATTAGAGTAACAAAAATATCGAAAACAGACTACCTTCCATAATGATAAGGCTACCATCCATTAGAGTAACAAAAATCTTGACAACAAACTACCATCCATAATGACAATCATACCATCCATTGGAGTAACAAAAATCTCGCCAATAGACTACAACCATAATGATAAGGCTACAATCCATTGGAGTAACAAAAATATGAACAACAAACTACCTTCCATAGTGATAAGGCTAACATCCATTGGGGTGACAGAAATCACAATGAAATAATACCTTCTGTAATGACAAGGCTAGCATCCATTGGAGTAACAAAAATCTCGACAACATACTAAATTTCATACTGACAAGGCTACCATCCATTAGAATAACAAAAATATCGACAACAGACTACCATCCATAATGAAAATGTTACCATCCATTGGAGTAACAAAAATCTCGACAACAGACAACCTTCCATAATGATAATGCTACCATCTATTGATGTAACAAAAATATGGACAACAGACTACCTTCCATAGTGACAAGGCTACGATCCATTGGAGTGACATAAATCATAACTACATACTACCTTCCATAATTACAAGGCTAGCATCCATTGGAGTAACAAAAATTTGGACAACAAACTACCTTCCATAATGACAAGGCTACCATCCATTGGAATAACAAAAATCTCGACAACAGACTACCATCCATAATGAAAACGTTACCATCCACTGGAGTAACAAAAATATCGAAAACAAACTACCTTCCTTATTGAAAAGGCTACCATCCATTGTAGTAACAAAAATCTCGAAAATAGACTACCTTCCATAATGACAAGGCTACCATCCATTAGAGTAACAAAAATCTCGATAACAAACTACCATCCATAATGACAATGATACCATACATTGGAGTAACAAAAATCTCGACAATAGACTACATCCATAATGACAAGGCTACCATTCATTGTTGTAACAAAAATATGAACAACAGACTACCTTCCATAGTGACAAGGCTACCGTCCATTGGAGTGACATAAATCATAACGATAGACTACCTTCCATAATGACAAGGCTACCATCCATTGGAATAACATAAATCTCGACAATAGACTACCATCCATAATGACAACGTTATCATCCATTGGAGTAACAAAAATCTCGACAACAGACTACCTTCCATAATGACAAGGCTAACATCCATTAGAATAACAAAAATCACGAAAGCAGACTACCTTCCATAATGACAAGGCTACCATCCATTAGACTAACAAAAATCTCGACAACAGTCAACCTTCCATAATGATAATGCAACCATCCATTGATGTAACAAAAATATGAACAACAAACTACCTTCCATAGTGACAAGGCTACCATCCATTGGAGTGACAGACATCACAATGAAAGACTACCTTCCATAATGACAAGGCTAGCATCCATTGGAGTAACAAAAATTTGGACAACAAACTACCTTCCATAATGACAAGGCTACCATCCATTGGAATAACAAAAATCTCGACAACAGACTACCATCCATAATGAAAACGTTACCATCCATTGGAGTAACAAAAATATCGACAACAAACTACCTTCCATATATACAAGGCTACCATCCATTGTAGTAACAAAAATCTCGAAAACAGACTACCTTCCATAATGACAAGGCTACCATCCATTAGAGTAACAAAAATCTCAACAAAAAACTACATTCCATAATGACAACGATACCATACATTGGAGTAACAAAAATCTCGACAATAGACTACGTCCATAATGACAAGGCTACCATTCATTGGAGTAACAAAAATATGAACAACAGACTACCTTCCATAGTGACAAGACTACCATCCATTTGAGTGACAGAAATCACAACGACAGACTACCTTCCATAAGGATAATGCTATCATCCATTGAAGTAACAAAAATATGAACAACTTACTATCTTCCATAGTGACAAGGCTACCATCCATTGGAGTGACAGAAATCACAACGACTGACTACCTTCCGTAATGACAAGGCTAGCATCCATTGGTGTAACAAAAATCTCGACAACAGACTACCATCCATAATGACAATGTTACCATCCATTGGAGTAACAAAAATCTCGACAACAGACTACCTTTCATAATGACAAGGCTACCATCCATTGGAGTAACAAAAATCTCGAAAACAAACTACCTTCCATAATGACATGTCTACGATCCATTGGAGTGACAGAAATCACAACGACAGAATACCTTCCATAATGACAAGGCTACCATCAATTTGGAGTAACAAAAATCTCGAAAACAGACTACCTTCCATAATGACAAGGCCATCATCCATTGGAGTAACAAAAATCTCGAAAACAGACTACTTTCCATAATGACAAGGCTACCATCCATTAGAGTAACAAAAATCTCGACAACAGACTACCATCCATAATGACAAGGATACCATCCATTGGAGTAACCACAATCTCGACAATAGACCACATTCCATAATGACAAGGCTACCATCCATTGGAGTAACAAAAATATGAACAACAGACTACCTTCTATAATGACAAGGCTACCATCTATTGGAGTAACAAAAATCCCGACAACATACTACCTTCCATAATGACAAGTTTACGATCCATTGGAATAACAAAAATCTCGACAAAAGACTACCTTCCATAATGACAAGGCTAACAACCATTGGAGTAACAAAAACATCGACAACAAAATGCGTTCCATAATGACAAGGCTATAATACATTGGAATAACAAAAATCTCGACAACAAACTACCATCAATAATGACAACGATACAATCCATTGGAGAAACAAAAATCTCGAAAATAGACTACCTTCCATAATGACAAGGCTACCATCCATTGGAGTAACAAAAATCTCGACAACAGTCAACCTTCCATAATGATAATGCAACCATCCATTGATGTAACAAAAATATTAACAACAGACTACCTTCCATAGTGACAAGGCTACCATCCATTGGAGTGACATAAATCACAACTACAGACTACCTTCCATAATGACAAGGCTAGCATCCATTGGAGTAACAAAAATTTGGACAACAAACTACCTTCCAAAATGACAAGGCTACCATCCATTGGAATAACAAAAATCTCGACAACAGACTACCATCCATAATGAAAATGTTACCATCCATTGGAGTAACAAAAATATCGACAACAAACTACCTTCCATATTGACAAGGCTACCATCCGTTGTAGTAAAAAAAATATCGAAAACAGACTACCTTCCATAATGACAAGGCTACCATCCATTAGAGTAACAAAAATCTCTACAACAAACTACCATCCATAATGACAATGATACCATACATTGGAGTAACAAAAATCTCGACAATAGACTACATTCATAATGACAAGGCTACCATTCATTGGAGTAACAAAAATTTGAACAACATACTACCTTCCATAGTGACAAAGCTACCATCCATTTGAGTGACAGAAATCACAACGACAGACTACCTTCCATAATGATAATGCTATCATCCATTGAAGTAACAAAAATATGAACAACTGACTACCTTCCATAGTGACAAGGCTACCATCCATTGGAGTGACTGAAATCACATTGATTGACTACCTTCCGTAATGACAAGGCTAGCATCCATTGGAGTAACAAAAATCTCGACAATAGACTACCTTTCATAATGACAAGGCTACCATCCATTGGAGTAACAAAAATCTCGAAAACAAACTACCTTCCATAATGACATGTCTACGATCCATTGGAGTGACAGAAATCACAACGAAATAATAGCTTCCATAATGACAAGGCTACCATCAATTTGGAGTAACAAAAATCTCGAAAACAGACTACCTTCCATAATGACAAGGCCACCATCCATTGGAGTAACAAAAATCTCGAAAATAGACTACTTTCCATAATGACAAAGCTACCATCCATTAGAGTAACAAAAATCTCGACAACAGACTACCATCCAAAATGACAACGATACCATCCATTGGAGTAACCACAATCTCGACAATAGACCACATTCCATAATGACAAGGCTACCATCCATTGGAGTAACAAAAATATGAACAACAGACTACCTTATATAATGACAAGGCTACCATCTATTGGAGTAACAAAAATCCCGACAACATACTACCTTCCATAATGACAAGGCTACGATCCATTGGAATTACAAAAATCTCGACAAAAGACTACCTTCAATAATGACAAGGCTAACAACCATTGGAGTAACAAAAACATCTACAACAAAATACGTTCCACAATGACAAGGCTATAATACATTGGAATAACAAAAATCTCGACAACAGACTACCATCCATAATGACAACGATACAATCCATTGGAGTAACAAAAATCTCGAAAATAGACTACCTTCCATAATGACAAGGCTACCATCCATTGGAGTAACAAAAATCTCGACAACAGTCAACCTTCCATAATGATAATGCAACCATCCATTGATGTAACAAAAATATGAACAACAGACTACCTTCCATAGTGACAGGGCTACCATCCATTGGAGTGACATAAATCACAACTACAAACTACCTTCCATAATGACAAGGCTAGCATCCATTGGAGTAACAAAAATTTGGACAACAAACTACCTTCAATAATGACAAGGCTACCATACATTGGAATAACAAATATCTCCACAACAGAATACCATCCATAATGACAACGTTATCATCCATTAGAGTAACAAAAATCTCGACAACAGACTACCTTCCATATTGACAAGGCTACCATCCATTGTAGTAACAAAAATCTCGAAAACAGACTACCTTCCATAATGACAAGGCTACCATCCATTAGAGTAACAAAAATCTCGACAACAAACTACCATCCATAATGACAATGATACCATACATTGGAGTAACAAAAATCTCGACAATAGACTACATCCATAATGACAAGGCTACAATCCGTTGGAGTAACAAAAATATGAACAACAGACTACCTTCCATAGTGATAAGGCTACCATCCATTGGAGTGACAGAAATCACAATGAAAGACTACCTACTGTAATGACAAGGCTAGCATCCATTGGAGTAACAAAAATCTCGACAACATACTACCTTTCATAATGACAAGGCTACCATCCATTAGAATAACAAAAATCTCGACAACAGACTACCTTCCATAATGACAAGGCTACCATCCATTGGAGTAAAAAAAATATCGACAACAGACTACCATCCATAATGAAAATGTTACCATCCATTGGAGTAACAAAAATCTCGACAACAGACTACCTTCCATAATGACAAGGCTACCATCCATTGGAGTAACAAAAATCTCAAAAACAGACTACCTTCCAAAATGACAAGGCTACCATCCATTAGAGTAACAAAAATATTGACAACAGACTACCATCCATAATGACAACATTATCATCCATTGGAGTAACAAAAATCTCGACAACAGACTACCTTCCATAATGAAAAGGCTACCATCCATTAGAGTAACAAAAATATCGAAAACAGACTACCTTCCATAATGACAAGGCTACCATCCATTAGAGTAACAAAAATCTCGACAACAAACTACCATCCATAATGACAATGATACCATCCATTGAAGTAACAAAAATCTCGACAATAGACTACTACCATAATGACAAGGCTACAATCCGTTGGAGTAACAAAAATATGAACAACAGAATACCTTCCATAGTGATAAGGCTACCATCCATTGGAGTGACAGAAATCACAATGAAAGACTACCTTCTGTAATGACAAGGCTAGCATCCATTGGAGTAACAAAAATCTCGACAACATACTACCTTTCATAATGACAAGGCTACCATCCATTAGAATAACAAAAATCTCGACAACAGACTACCTTCCATAATGACAAGGCTACCATCCATTGGAGTAAAAAAAATATCGACAACAGACTACCATCCATAATGAAAATGTTACCATCCATTGGAGTAACAAAAATCTCGACAACAGACTACCTTCCATAATGACAAGGCTACCATCCATTGGAGTAACAAAAATCTCAAAAACAGACTACCTTCCATAATGACAAGGCTACCATCCATTAGAGTAACAAAAATCTCGACAACAGAGCACCATCCATAATGAAAACGATACCATCCATTGGAGTAACAAAAATCTCGACAATAGACCACATTCCATAATGACAAGGCTACCATCCATTGGAGTAACAAAAATATGAACAACATACTACCTTCTATAATGACAAGGCTACCATCTATTGGAGTAACAAAAATCTCGACAACATATTACCTTCCATAATGACAAGGCTACCATCCATTGGAATAACAGAAATATCAACAAAAGACTACCTTCCATAATGACAAGGCTAACTGAATACGTTCCATAATGACAAGGCTATAATAGATTGGAATTAAAAAAAATCTCGACAACAGACTACCATCCATAATGACAACGATACAATCCATTGGAGTAACAAAAATCTCGACAACAGAATACCTTCCATAATGACAAGGCTACCACCATTGGAGTAACAAAAATCTCGAAAACAGACTACCTTTGATAATGACAAGGCTACCATCCATTGGAGTAACAAAAATCTCGACAACAGACAACCTTCCATAATGATAATGCTACCATCCATTGATGTAACAAAAATATGAACAACAGAATACCTTCCATAGTGACAAGGCTACCATCCATCCGAGTGACAGAAATCACAATGAAAGTCTACCTTCTGTAATGACAAGGCTAGCATCCATTGAAGTAACAAAAATCTCGACAACATACTACCTTTCATAATGACAAGGCTACCATCCATTAGAATAAAAAAATCTCGACAACAGACTACCTTCCATAATGACAAGGCTACCATCCATTGGAGTAAGAAAAATATCGACAACAGACTACCATCCATAATGAAAATGTTACCATCCATTGGAGTAACAAAAATCTAGACAATAGACTACCTTCCATAATGACAAGGCTACCATCAATTGGAGTAACAAAAATCTCGAAAACAGACTGCCTTCCATAATGACAAGGCTAACATCCATTAGAGTAACAAAAATCTCGAGAACAAACTACCATCCATAATGACAACGATACCATCCAATGGAGTAAAAAAAATCTCGACAATAGACTACATCCATAATGACAAGGCTACCATTCATTGGAGTAACAAAAATATGAACAACAGACTACCTTCCATAGTGACAAGGCTACCATCTATTGGAGTGACAGAAATCACAACGACCGACTACCTTCCATAATGATAATGCTATCGTCCAATGAAGTAACAAAAATATGAACAACTGACTACCTTCCATAATGACAAGGCTACCATCCATTGGAGTGACAGAAATCACAATGACAGACTACCTTTCATAATGACAAGGCTAGCATCCATTGGAGTAACAAAAATCTCGACAACAGACTACCTTCCATAATGACAAGGCTACCATCCATTGGAGTAACAAAAATATCGAAAACATACTACTTTCCATAATGACAAGGCTACCATCCATTATAGTAACAAAAATCACGACAACAGAGCACCATCCATAATGAGAACGATACCATCCATTGGAGTAACAAAAATCTCGACAATAGACCATATTCCATAATGACAAGGCTACCATCCATTGGGGTAACAAAAATATGAATAACATACTACCTTCTATAATGACAAGGCTACCATCTATTAGAGTAACAAAAATCTCGACAACATACTACCTTCCATAATGACAAGGCTACCATCCATTGGAATAACAAAAATATCAACAAAAGACTACCTTCCATAATGACAAGGCTAATAGAATATGTTCCATAATGACAAGGCTGTAATACATTGGAATAAAAAAAATCTCGACAACAGACTACCATCCATAATGACAATGATACAATCCATTGGAGTAACAAAAATCTCGACAACAGACTACCTTCCACAATAACAAGGCTATCATCCATTGGAGTAACAAAAATCTCGAAAACAGACTACCTTTCATAATGACAAGGCTACCATCCATTGGAGTAACAAAAATCTCGACAACAGACAACCTTCCATAATGATAATGCTACCATCCATTGATGTAACAAAAATATGAACAACAGACTACCTTCCATAGTGACAAGGCTACCATCCATTGGAGTAACATAAATCACAACGTCAGACTACCTTCTATAATGACAAGGCTAACATCCATTGGAGTAACAAAAATCTCGACCACAAACTACCTTCCATAATGACAAGGCTACTATCCATTGGAATAACAAAAATCTCGACAACAGACTACCATCCATAATGAAAATGTTACCATCCATTGGAGTAACAAAAATCTAGACAACAAACTACCTTCCATAATGACAAGGCTACCATCCATTGGAGTAACAAAAATCTCGAAAATAGACTACCTTCCATAATGACAAGGCTACCATCCATTAGAGTAACAAAAATCTCGACAACAAACTACCATCCATAATGACAACGATACCATCCATTGGAGTAACAAAAATCTCGACAATAGACTACATCCATAATGACAAGGCTACAATTCATTGGGGTAACAAAAAGATGAACAACATACTACCTTCCATAGTGACAAGGCTAAAATCTATTGGAGTGACAAAAATCACAAAGATAAACTACCTTCCATAATGATAATGCTATCATCCATTGAAGTAACAAAAATGTGAACAACAGACTACCTTCCATAGTGCAAGGCTACCATCCATTGGAGTGACAGAAATCACAACGACTGACTACCTTCCATAATGACAAGGCTAGCATCCATTGGAGTAACAAAAATCTCGACAACAGACTACCTTCCATAATGACAAGTCTACCATCCATTGGAATAAAAAATATCTCGACAACAGACTACCAACCATAACGACAATGTTACCATCCATTGGAGTAACAAAAATCTCGACAACAAACTACCTTCCATAATGACAAGGCTACCATCCATTGGAGTAACAAAATTCTCGAAAACCGACTACCTTCCATAATGACATGGCTACCATCCATTGTAGTAACAAAAATATGAATAATAGACTACCTTCCATAATGACAACGATACCATCCATTGGAGTAACAAAAATCTCGACAATAGACTACATCCATAATGACAAGGCTACCATTCATTGGAGTAACAAAAATATGAACAACAAACTACCTTCCATAGTGACAAGGCTACCATCCATTGGAGTGACACAAATCACAACGACAAACTACCTTCCATAATGATAATGCTATCATCCATTGAAGTAACAAATATATGAACAACACACTACCTTCCATAGTGACAAGGCTACCATCCATTGGAGTGACAGAAATCACAACGACTGACTACCTTCCATAATGACAAGGCTAGCATCCATTGGAGTAACAAAAATCTCGACAACAGTCTACCTTCCATAATGACAAGGCTACCATCCATTGGAATAAAAAAAATCTCGACAACAGACTACCATCCATAATGACAATGTTACCATCCATTGAAGTAACAAAAATATGAAAAATAGACTACCTTCCATAGTGACAAGGCTACGATCCATTGGAGTGACAGAAATCACAACGACAAACTACCTTCCATAATGACAAGGCTACCATCAATTTGGAGTAACAAAAATCTCGAAAAAAGACTACCATCCATAATGACAACGATAAAATGCATTGGAGTAACAAAAATCTCGACAACAGACTACCTTCCATAATGACAAGGCTACCATCCATTGGAGTAACAAAAATCTCGAAAACAGACTACCTTCCATAATAACAAGGCTACCATCCATTGGAGTAACAAAAATCTCGACAACAGACAACCTTCCATAATGATAATGCTACCATCCATTGATGTAACAAAAATATGAACAACATAATACCTTCCATAGTGACAAGGCTACCATCCATCCGAGTGACAGAAATCACAATGACAGTCTACCTTCTGTAATGACAAGGCTAGCATCCATTGAAGTAACAAAAATCTCGACAACATACTACCTTTCATAATGACAAGGCTACCATCCATTAGAATAAAAAAAATCTCGACAACAGACTACCTTCCATAATGACAAGGCTACCATCCATTGGAGTAACAAAAATATCGACAACAGACTACCATCCATAATGAAAATGTTACCATTCATTGGAGTAACAAAAATCTAGACAATAGACTACCTTCCATAATGACCAAGATACCATCAATTGGAGTAACAAAAATCTCGAAAACAGACTACCTTCCATAATGACAAGGCTAACATCCATTAGAGTAACAAAAATCTCTAGAACAAACTACCATCCATAATGGCAACGATACCATCCAATGGAGTAACAAAAATCTCGACAATAGACTACATCCATAATGACAAGGCTCCCATTCATTGGAGTAACAAAAATATGAACAACAGACTACCTTCCATAGTGACAAGGCTACCATCTATTGGAGTGACAGAAATCACAACGACAGACTACCTTCCTTAATGATAATGCTATCGTCCAATGAAGTAACAAAAATATGAACAACTTACTACCTTCCATAGTGATAAGGCTACCATCTATTGGAGTGACAGAAATCACAACGACATACTACCTTCCATAATTACAAGTCTATCATCCATTGGAGTAACAAAAATCTCGACAACATACTACCTTTCATAATGACAAGGCTACCATCCATTGGAGTAACAAAAATCTCGAAAACATACTACCTTCCATAATGACAAGGCTACCATCCATTAGAGTAACAAAAATCTCGACAACAGAGCACCATCCATAATGACAACAATACCATCCATTGGAGTAACAAAAATCTCGACAATAGACCATATTCCATAATGAGAAGGCTACCATCCATTGGGGTAACAAAAATATGAACAACATACTACCTTCTAAATGACAAGGCTACCATCTATTAGAGTAACAAAAATCTCGACAACATACTACCTTCCATAATGACAAGGCTACCATCCATTGGAATAACAAAAATATCAACAAAAGACTACCTTCCATAATGACAAGGCTAATAGAATACGTTCCATAATGACAAGGCTGTAATACATTGGAATAAAAAAAAATCTCGACAACAGACTACCATCCATAATGACAACGATACAATCCATTGGAGTAACAAAAATCTTGACAACAGACTACCTTCCATAATGACAAGGCTATCATCCATTGAAGTAACAAAAATCTCGAAAACAGACTACCTTCCATAATGACAAGGCTACCATCCATTGGAGTAACAAAAATCTCGACAACAGACAACCTTCCATAATGATAATGCTACCATCCATTGATGTAACAAAAATATGAACAACAAACTACCTTCCATAGTAACAAGGCTACCATCCATTGGAGTAACATAAATCACAATGACAGACTACCTTCTACAATGACAAGGCTAACATCCATTGGAGTAACAAAAATCTCGAAAATAGACTACCTTCCATAATGACAAGGCTACCATCCATTAGAGTAACAAAAATCTCGACAACAAACTACCATCCATAATGACAACGATACCATCCATTAGAGTAACAAAAATCTCGACAATAGACTACATCCATAATGACAAGGCTACAATTCATTGGGGTAACAAAAAGATGAACAAAAGACTACCTTCCATAGTGACAAGGCTACCATCCATTGGAGTGACAAAAATCACAAAGACAAACTACCTTCCATAAAGATAATGCTATCATCCATTGAAGTAACAAAAATATGAACAACAGACTACCTTCCATAGTGACAAGGCTACCATCCATTGGAGTGACAGAAATCACAACGACTGACTACCTTCCATAATGACAAGGCTAGCATCCATTGGAGTAACAAAAATCTCGACAACAGACTACCTTCCATAATGACAAGGCTACCATCCATTGGAATAAAAAATATCTCGACAATAGACTACCATCCATAACGACAATGTTACCATCCATTAGAGTAACAAAAATCTCGACAACAGACTACCTTCCATAATGACAAGGCTACCATCCATTGGAGTAACAAAAATCTCGAAAACAGACTACCTTCCATAATGACATGGCTACCATCCATTGGAGTAACAAAAATATGAACAATAGACAACCTTCCATAATGACAACGATACCATCCATTGGAGTAACAAAAATCTCGACAATAGACTACATCCATAATGACAAGGCTACCATCCATTGGAGTGACAAAAATCACAAAGACAAACTACCTTCCATAATGATAATGCTATCATCCATTGAAGTAACAAAAATATGAACAACAGACTACCTTCCATAGTGACAAGGCTACCATCCATTGGAGTGACAGAAATCACAACGACTGACTACCTTCCATAATGACAAGGCTAGCATCCATTGGTGTAACAAAAATCTCGACAACAGTCTACCTTCCATAATTACAAGGCTACCATCCATTGAAATAAAAAAATCTCGACAACAGACTACCATCCATAATGACAATGTTACCATCCATTGGAGTAACAAAAATCTCGACAACAGACTACCTTCCATAATGATAAGGCTACCATCCATTGGAGTAACAAAAATCTCGAAAACAGACTACCTTCCATAATGACATGGCTACCATCCATTGAAGTAACAAAAATATGAAAAATAGACTACCTTCCATAGTGACAAGGCTACCATCCATTGGAGTGACAAAAATCACAACGACAGACTACCTTCCTTAATGACAAGGCTACCATCAATTTGGAGTAACAAAAATCTCGATAAAAGACTACCTTCCATAATGACAAGGCTACCATCAATTGAAGTAACAAAAATATCGACAATAGACTACCTTCCATAATGACAAGGCTACCATCTATTGGAGTAACAAAAATATGAACAACAGACTACCTTCCATAAAGACAAGGCTACCATCCATTGGAGTGACAGAAATCACAATGACAGACTACCTTCCATAATGACAAGGCAAGCATCCATTGGAGTAACAAAAATCTTGACAATAGACTACCTTCCATAATGACATGGCTACCATCCATTGGAATAACAAAAATCTCGACAACAGACTACCTTCCATAATGACAAGGCTACCATCCATTGGAGTAACAAAAACATCGACAAAAGAGTACGTTCCATAATGACAAGGCTACCATCCATTGGAGTAACAAAATTCTCGACAACAGACTACCATCCATAATGACAATGATACCATCTATTGGAGTAACAAAAATCTCGACAACTGACTACCATCCATAATGACAACGATACCATCCATTGGAGTAACAAAAATCTCGACAATAGACTATCTTCCATAATGACAAGGCTACCATCCATTGGAGGAACAAAATTCTCGACAACAGACTACCATCCATAATGACAATGATACCATCTATTGGAGTAACAAAAATCTCGACATCAGACTACCATCCATAATGACAATGATACCATCCATTGGAGTAACAAAAATCTCGATAATAGCCTACATTCCATAATGACAAGGCTACCATCCATTGGAGTAACAAAAATATGAACAACAAACTACCTTCTATAATGACAAGGCTACCATCTATTGGAGTAACAAAAATCTTGACAACATACTACCATCCATAATGACAAGGCTACCATCAATTGGAATAACAAAAATCTCGACAAAAGACTATCGTCCATAATGACAAGGCTAACATACTTTGGAGTAACAAAAACATCAACAACAGAATACTTTCCATAATGACAAGGCTATAATCTATTGGAGTAACAAAAATCTCGACAACAGACTACCTTCCATAATGACAAGGCTACCATCCATTGGAGTAACAAAAATCTAGAAAACAAACCACCTTCCATAATGACAACGATATCATCCATTGGAGTAACAAAAATCTCGACAACAGACAACATTCCATAATGATAATGCTACCATCCATTGAAGTATCCAAAATATGAACAACAAACTACCTTCCATAGTGACAAGGCTACCATCCATTGGAGTGACAGAAATCACAATGACAGACTACCTTCCATAATGACAAGGCTAGCATCCATTGGAGTGACAAAAATCACAATGACAGACTACCTTCCATAATGACAAGGCTATAATCTATTGGAGTAACAAAAATCTCGACAACAAACAACCTTCCATAATGACAAGGCTAACATCGATTGGAATAACAAAACTCTCGACAACAGACTACCATCCTTAATGACAATGTTACCATCCATTGGAGTAACAAAAATCTCGACAACAGACTACCTTCCTAAATGATAAGGCTACCATCCATTGGAGTTACAAAAATCTCGAAAAAAGACTACCTTCCATAATGACAAGGCTACCATCCATTAGAGTAACAAAAATCTCGACAACAGACTACCATCCATAATGACAACGATACCGGCCATTGGAGTAACAAAAATCTCGACAATAGACTAGATTCCATAATGACAAGGTTACCATCCATTGGAGTAACAAAAATATGAACAACATAATACGTTCCATAATGACAAGGCTAACATCCATTGGAATAACAAAACTCTCGACAACAGACTACCATCCTTAATGACAACGTTACCATCCATTGGAGTAACAAAAATCTCGACAACAGACTACCTTCCTAAATGATAAGGCTACCATCCATTGGAGTAACAAAAATCTCGAAAAAAGACTACCTTCCATAATGACAAGGCTACCATCCATTAGAGTAACAAAAATCTCGACAACAGACTACCATCCATAATGACAACGATACCAGCCATTGGAGTAACAAAAATCTCGACAATAGACTAGATTCCATAATGACAAGGCTACAATCCATTGGAATAACAAAAATCTCGACAACAGACTACCATCCATAATGACAACGATACAATCAATTGGAGTAACCAAAATATCGACAACAGACTACCTTCCATAATGACAAGGCTACCATCCATTAGAGTAACAAAAAACACGAAAACAGACTACCTTCCATAATGACAAGGCTATCATCCATTCAAGTAACAAAAATCTCGACAATAGACTACCTTCCATAATGACAAGGCTACCATCCATTGGAGTAACAAAAAAATGAACAACACACTACCTTGCATAGTGACAAGGCTACCATCCATTAGAGTGACAGAAATCACAACGACGGATTACCTTCCATAATGACAAGGCTATCATCCATTAGAGTAACAAAAATCTCGACAACAGACTACAATCCACAATGACAAGGCTACCATCCATTGGAATAACAATAATCTCGACAACAGATAACCTTCCATAATAACAAGACTACCATCCATTGGAGTAACAAAAACATCGACAACAGACTACGTTCCATAATGACAAGGCTACCATTCATTGGAGTAACAAAATTCTCGACAACAGACTACCATCCATAATGACAACGATACCATTTATTTGAGTAACAAAAATATCGACAACAGACTACCATCAATAATGACAATGATACCATCCATTGGAGTAACAAAAATCTCGATAACAGACTACCTTCCATAATTACAACGATACCATCCATTGGAGTAACAAAAATCTCGACAACAGACTACCATCCATAATGACAAGGCTACCATCCATTGGAGTAAAAAAAATCTCGAAAACAACTTCCTTCCATAATGACAAGGCTACCATCCATTGGAGTAACTAAAATCTCGACAATAGACTACATTCCATAATGACAAGGATACCATCCATTGGAGTAACAAAAATATGAACAACATACTACCTTCCATAGTGACAAGGCTACCATCCATTGGAGTGACAAAAATCACAACGACAGACTACCTTCCATAATGACATGGCTAGCATCCATTGGAGTAACAAAAATCTCGACAACAGACAACCTTCCATAATGACAAGGCTAACATCCATTGGAATAACAAAACTCTCGACAACAGACTACCATCCTTAATGACAACGTTACCATCCATTGGAGTAACAAAAATCTCGACAACAGACTACCTTCCTAAATGATAAGGCTACCATCCATTGGAGTAACAAAAATCTCGAAAAAAGACTACCTTCCATAATGACAAGGCTACCATCCATTAGAGTAACAAAAATCTCGACAACAGACTACCATCCATAATGACAACGATACCAGCCATTGGAGTAACAAAAATCTCGACAATAGACTAGATTCCATAATGACAAGGCTACAATCCATTGGAATAACAAAAATCTCGACAACAGACTACCATCCATAATGACAACGATACAATCAATTGGAGTAACCAAAATATCGACAACAGACTACCTTCCATAATGACAAGGCTACCATCCATTAGAGTAACAAAAAACACGAAAACAGACTACCTTCCATAATGACAAGGCTATCATCCATTCAAGTAACAAAAATCTCGACAATAGACTACCTTCCATAATGACAAGGCTACCATCCATTGGAGTAACAAAAAAATGAACAACACACTACCTTGCATAGTGACAAGGCTACCATCCATTAGAGTGACAGAAATCACAACGACGGATTACCTTCCATAATGACAAGGCTATCATCCATTAGAGTAACAAAAATCTCGACAACAGACTACAATCCACAATGACAAGGCTACCATCCATTGGAATAACAATAATCTCGACAACAGATAACCTTCCATAATAACAAGACTACCATCCATTGGAGTAACAAAAACATCGACAACAGACTACGTTCCATAATGACAAGGCTACCATTCATTGGAGTAACAAAATTCTCGACAACAGACTACCATCCATAATGACAACGATACCATTTATTTGAGTAACAAAAATATCGACAACAGACTACCATCAATAATGACAATGATACCATCCATTGGAGTAACAAAAATATCGATAACAGACTACCTTCCATAATTACAACGATACCATCCATTGGAGTAACAAAAATCTCGACAACAGACTACCATCCATAATGACAAGGCTACCATCCATTGGAGTAAAAAAAATCTCGAAAACAACTTCCTTCCATAATGACAAGGCTACCATCCATTGGAGTAACTAAAATCTCGACAATAGACTACATTCCATAATGACAAGGATACCATCCATTGGAGTAACAAAAATATGAACAACATACTACCTTCCATAGTGACAAGGCTACCATCCATTGGAGTGACAAAAATCACAACGACAGACTACCTTCCATAATGACATGGCTAGCATCCATTGGAGTAACAAAAATCTCGACAACAGACAACCTTCCATAATGACATGGCTACCATCCATTGGAGTAACAAAAACATCGACAACAGAATACGTTTCATAATGACAAGGCTACCAATTATTGGAGTAACAAAAAACTCGAAAACAAATTACCTTCCATAATGACAAGGCTACCATCCATTCAAGTAACAAAAATATCGACAATAGACTAACTTCAATAATGACAAGGCTACCATCCATTCGAGTAACAAAAATATGAACAACACACTACCTTCCATAGTGACAAGGCTACCATCCATTGGAGTGACAGAAATCACAATGACAGACTAACTTTCATAATGACAAGGCTAGCATCCATTAGAGTAAGAAAAATCTCGACAACAGACTACCTTCCACAATGATAAGGCTACCATCCATTGGAATAACAATAATCTCTACAACAGACTACCTTCCATAATGACAAGGCTACCATCCATTGGAGTAACAAAAACATCGACAACAGACTATGTTCCATAATGACAAGGCTACAATCCATTGGAGTAACAAAATTCTCGACAACAGACTACCATCCATAATGACAACGATACCATCCATTAGAGAAACAAAAATCTCGACAATAGACTACATTCCATAATGACAAGGCTACCATCTATTGGAGCAACAAAAATATGAACAACAGACTACCTTCCATAGTGACAAGGCTACCATCCATTAGAGTAACAGAAATCTCGACAACAGACTACCATCCATAATGACAACGATATCATCCATTGGAGTAACAAAAATCTCGATAATAAACTATGTTCCATAATGACAAGGCTACTATCTATTGGAGCAACAAAAATATGACCAACAGACTACCTTCCATAGTGACAAGGCTACCATCCATTGGAGTGACAGAATTCACAACGACAGATTACCTTCCATAATGATAAGGCTAGCATCCATTGGAGTAACAAAAATCTCGACAACATACTACCTTCCTAAATGACAAGGCTACCATCCATTAGAGTAACAAAAATCTCGACAAGAGACTAACATCCATAATGACAACGATACTGGCCATCGGAGTAACAAAAATCTCGACAATAGACTACATTCCATAATGACAAGGTTACCATCCATTGGAGTAACAAAAATATGAACAACAGACTACCTTCCATAGTGACAAGGCTACCATCCATTAGAGTGACAGAAATCACAATGACAGACTAACTTCTATAATGACAAGGCTAGCATCCATGGAGTAACAAAAATCTCTACAACATACTACCTTCAATAATGACAAGTCTACCATCTATTGGAATAACAAAAATCTCGACAACAGACTACCCTCCATAATGACATGGCTACCATCCATTGGAGTAACAAAAACATCGAAAACAGAATACGTTCCATAATGACAAGGCTACAATCCATTGGAATAAAAAAAATGTTGACAACAAACTACCATCCATAATGACAATGATACAATCAATTGGAGTAACAAAAATATTGACAACAGATTACCTTCCATAATGACAAGGCTACCATCCATTGGAGTAACAAAAAACACGAAAACAGACTACCTTCTATAATGACAAGGCTACCATCCATTCAAGTAACAAAAATCTCGACAATAGACTACCTTCCATAATGACAAGGCTACCATCCATTGGAGTAACAAAAATATGAACAACACACTACCTTGCATAGTGACAAGGCTACCATCCATTGGAGTGACAGAAATCACAACGACGGATTACCTTCTGTAATGACAAGGCTATCATCCATTAGAGTAACAAAAATCTCGACAATAGACTACATTCCACAATTACAAGGCTACCATCCATTGGAATAACAATAATCTCAACAACAGAGAACCTTCCATAATGACAAGACTACCATCCATTGGAGTAACAAAAACATCGACAACAGACTACGTTCCATAATGACAAGGCTACCATTCATTGTAGTAACAAAATTCTCGACAACAGACTACCATCCATAATGAAAACGATAACATCTATTGGAGTAACAAAAATATCGACAACAGACTACCATCAATAATGACAACGATACCATCCATTGGAGTAACAAAAATCTCGACAACAGACTACCTTCCATAATGACAAGGCTACCATCCATTGGAGTAACAAAAATCTCGACAACAGACTACCTTCCATAATGACAAGGATACCATCCATTGGAGTAACAAAAATATGAACAACATACTACCTTCCATAGTGACAAGGCTACCATCCATTGGAGTGACAAAAATCACAACGACAGACTACCTTCCATAATGACATGGCTAGCATCCATTGGAGTAACAAAAATCTCGACAACAGACAACCTTCCATAATGACAAGGCTACCATCCATTGGAATAACAAAAATCTCGACAACAGACTGCCATCCATAATGACAACGTTAGCATCCATTGGAGTAACAAAAATATCTACAACAGACTACCTTTTAATAATGACAAGACTACCATCCATTGGAGTAACAAAAATCTCGAAAACAGACTACCTTCCATAATGACAAGGCTACCATCCATTAGAGTAACAAAAATCTCGACAACAGACTACCATCCATAATGACAATGATACCAGCCATTGGAGTAACAAAAATCTTGACAATAGACTATATTCTATAATGTCAAGGTTACCATCCATTGGAGTAACAAAAATATGAACAACACACTACCTTGCATAGTGACAAGGCTACCATCCATTAGAGTGACAGAAATCACAACAACGGATTACCTTCCATAATGACAAGGCTATCATCCATTAGAGTAACAAAAATCTCGACAACAGACTACAATCCACAATGACAAGGCTACCATCCATTGGAATAACAATAATCTCGACAACAGATAACCTTCCATAATGACAAGACTACCATCCATTGGAGTAACAAAAACATCGACAACAGACTACGTTCCATAATGACAAGGCTACCATTCATTGGAGTAACAAAATTCTCGACAACAGACTACCATCCATAATGACAACGATACCATTTATTTGAGTAACAAAAATATCGACAACAGACTACCATCAATAATGACAATGATACCATCCATTGGAGTAACAAAAATCTCGATAACAGACTACCTTCCATAATGACAACGATACCATCCATTGGAGTAACAAAAATCTCGACAACAGACTACCATCCATAATGACAAGGCTACCATCCATTGGAGTAAAAAAAATCTCGAAAACAACTTCCTTCCATAATGACAAGGCTACCATCCATTGGAGTAACTAAAATCTCGACAATAGACTACATTCCATAATGACAAGGATACCATCCATTGGAGTAACAAAAATATGAACAACATACTACCTTCCATAGTGACAAGGCTACCATCCATTGGAGTGACAAAAATCACAATGACAGACTACCTTCCATAATGACATGGCTAGCATCCATTGGAGTAACAAAAATCTCGACAACAGACAACCTTCCATAATGACAAGGCTACCATCCATTGGAATAACAAAAATCTCGACAACAGACTGCCATCCATAATGACAACGTTAGCATCCATTGGAGTAACAAAAATATCTACAACAAACTACCTTTTAATAATGACAAGACTACCATCCATTGGAGTAACAAAAATCTCGAAAACAGACTACCTTCCATAATGACAAGGCTACCATCCATTAGAGTAACAAAAATCTCGACAACAGACTACCATCCATAATGACAATGATACCAGCCATTGGAGTAACAAAAATCTTGACAATAGACTATATTCCATAATGACAAGGTTACCATCCATTGGAGTAACAAAAATATGAACAACAGACTACCTTCCATAGTGACTAGGCTACCATCCATTAGAGTGACAGAAATCACAATGACAGACTACCTTCTATAATGACAAGGCTAGCATCCATTGGAGTAACAAAAATCTCGACAACATACTACCTTCCGTAACGACAAGTCTACCATCTATTGGAATAAAAAAATATCGACAATAGACTACCTTCCATAATGACATGGCTACCATCCATTGGAGTAACAAAAACATCGACAACAGAATACGTTTCATAATGACAAGGCTACCAATTATTGGAGTAACAAAAAACTCGAAAACAAATTACCTTCCATAATGACAAGGCTACCATCCATTCAAGTAACAAAAATATCGACAATAGACTAACTTCAATAATGACAAGGCTACCATCCATTCGAGTAACAAAAATATGAACAACACACTACCTTCCATAGTGACAAGGCTACCATCCATTGGAGTGACAGAAATCACAATGACAGACTAACTTTCATAATGAGAAGGCTAGCATCCATTAGAGTAAGAAAAATCTTGACAACAGACTACCTTCCACAATGATAAGGCTACCATCCATTTGAATAACAATAATCTCTACAACAGACTACCTTCCATAATGACAAGGCTACCATCCATTGGAGTAACAAAAACATCGACAACAGACTATGTTCCATAATGACAAGGCTACCATCCATTGGAGTAACAAAATTCTCGACAACAGACTACCATCCATAATGACAATGATACCATCCATTAGAGTAACAAAAATCTCGACAATAGACTACATTCCATAATGACAAGGCTACCATCTATTGGAGCAACAAAAATATGAACAACAGACTACCTTCCATAGTGACAAGGCTACCATCCATTAGAGTAACAGAAATCTCGACAACAGACTACCATCCAAAATGACAACGATATCATCCATTGGAGTAACAATAATCTCGATAATAAACTACGTTCCATAATGACAAGGCTACTATCTATTGGAGCAACAAAAATATGACCAACAGACTACCTTCCATAGTGACAAGGCTACCATCCATTGGAGTGACAGAATTCACAACGACAGATTACCTTCCATAATGATAAGGCTAGCATCCATTGGAGTAACAAAAATCTCGACAACAGACTACCTTCCATAATAACAAGGCTACCATCCATTGGAATATAAAAAATCTCGACAACAGACTGCCATCCATAATGACAATGTTACCATCCATTGGAGTAACAAAAATCTCGACAACAGATTGCCATCCATAATGACAACGTTACCATCCATTGGAGTAACAAAAATATGAACAACACACTACCTTGCATAGTGACAAGGTTACCATCCATTGGAGTGACAGAAATCACAACGACGGATTACCTTCTGTAATGATAAGGCTATCATCCATTAGAGTAACAAAAATCTCGACAATAGACTACATTCCACAATTACAAGGCTACCATCCATTGGAATAACAATAATCTCAACAACAGACAACCTTCCATAATGACAAGACTACCATCCATTGGAGTAACAAAAACATCGACAACAGACTACGTTCCATAATGACAAGGCTACCATTCATTGTAGTAACAAAATTCTCGACAACAGACTACCATCCATAATGAAAACGATACCATCTATTGGAGTAACAAAAATATCGACAACAGACTACCATCAATAATGACAACGATACCATCCATTGGAGTAACAAAAATCTCGACAACAGACTACCTTCCATAATGACAAGGCTACCATCCATTGGAGTAACAAAAATCTCGACAACAGACTACCTTCCATAATGACAAGGATACCATCCATTGGAGTAACAAAAATATGAACAACATACTACCTTCCATAGTGACAAGGCTACCATCCATTGGAGTGACAAAAATCACAACGACAGACTACCTTCCATAATGACATGGCTAGCATCCATTGGAGTAACAAAAATATCGACAACAGACAACCTTCCATAATGACAAGGCTACCATCCATTGGAATAACAAAAATCTCGACAATAGACTGCCATCCATAATGACAACGTTAGCATCCATTGGAGTAACAAAAATATCTACAACATACTACCTTTTAATAATGACAAGACTACCATCCATTGGAGTAACAAAAATCTCGAAAACAGACTACCTTCCATAATGACAAGGCTACCATCCATTAGAGTAACAAAAATCTCGACAACAGACTACCATCCATAATGACAATGATACCAGCCATTGGAGTAACAAAAATCTTAACAATAGACTATATTCCATAATGACAAGGTTACCATCCATTGGAGTAACAAAAATATGAACAACACACTACCTTGCATAGTGACAAGGCTACCATCCATTAGAGTGACAGAAATCACAACGACGGATTACCTTCCATAATGACAAGGCTATCATCCAGTAGAGTAACAAAAATCTCGACAACAGACTACAATCCACAATGACAAGGCTACCATCCATTGGAATAACAATAATCTCGACAACAGATAACCTTCCATAATGACAAGACTACCATCCATTGGAGTAACAAAAACATCGACAACAGACTACGTTCCATAATGACAAGGCTACCATTCATTGGAGTAACAAAATTCTCGACAACAGACTACCATCCATAATGACAACGATACCATTTATTTGAGTAACAAAAATATCGACAACAGACTACCATCAATAATGACAATGATACCATCCATTGGAGTAACAAAAATCTCGATAACAGACTACCTTCCATAATGACAACGATACCATCCATTGGAGTAACAAAAATCTCGACAACAGACTACCATCCATAATGACAAGGCTACCATCCATTGGAGTAAAAAAAATCTCGAAAACAACTTCCTTCCATAATGACAAGGCTACCATCCATTGGAGTAACTAAAATCTCGACAATAGACTACATTCCATAATGACAAGGATACCATCCATTGGAGTAACAAAAATATGAACAACATACTACCTTCCATAGTGACAAGGCTACCATCCATTGGAGTGACAAAAATCACAACGATAGACTACCTTCCATAATGACATGGCTAGCATCCATTGGAGTAACAAAAATCTCGACAACAGACAACCTTCCATAATGACAAGGCTACCATCCATTAGAATAACAAAAATCTCGACAACAGACTGCCATCCATAATGACAACGTTAGCATCCATTGGAGTAACAAAAATATCTACAACAAACTACCTTTTAATAATGACAAGACTACCATCCATTGGAGTAACACAAATCTCGAAAACAGACTACCTTCCATAATGACAAGGCTACCATCCATTAGAGTAACAAAAATCTCGACAACAGACTACCATCCATAATGACAATGATACCAGCCATTGGAGTAACAAAAATCTTGACAATAGACTATATTCCATAATGACAAGGTTACCATCCATTGGAGTAACAAAAATATGAACAACAGACTACCTTCCATAGTGACAAGGCTACCATCCATTAGAGTGACAGAAATCACAATGACAGACTACCTTCTAAAATGACAAGGCTAGCATCCATTGGAGTAACAAAAATCTCGACAACATACTACCTTCCATAACGACAAGTCTACCATCTATTGGAATAAAAAAAATATCGACAATAGACTACCTTCCATAATGACATGGCTACCATCCATTGGAGTAACAAAAACATCGACAACAGAATACGTTTCATAATGACAAGGCTACCAATTATTGGAGTAACAAAAAACTCGAAAACAAATTACCTTCCATAATGACAAGGCTACCATCCATTCAAGTAACAAAAATATCGACAATAGACTAACTTCAATAATGACAAGGCTACCATCCATTCGAGTAACAAAAATATGAACAACACACTACCTTCCATAGTGACAAGGCTACCATCCATTGGAGTGACAGAAATCACAATGACAGACTAACTTTCATAATGACAAGGCTAGCATCCATTAGAGTAAGAAAAATCTTGACAACAGACTACCTTCCACAATGATAAGGCTACCATCCATTTGAATAACAATAATCTCTACAACAGACTACCTTCCACAATGACAAGGCTACCATCCATTGGAGTAACAAAAACATCGACAACAGACTATGTTCCATAATGACAAGGCTACCATCCATTGGAGTAACAAAATTCTCGACAACAGACTACCATCCATAATGACAACGATACCATCCATTAGAGTAACAAAAATCTCGACAGTAGAATACGTTCCATAATGACAAGGCTACTATCTATTGGAGCAACAAAAATATGACCAACAGACTACCTTCCATAGTGACAAGGCTACCATCCATTGGAGTGACAGAATTCACAACGACAGATTACCTTCCATAATGATAAGGCTAGCATCCATTGGAGTAACAAAAATCTCGACAACAGACTACCTTCCATAATAACAAGGCTACCATCCATTGGAATATCAAAAATCTCGACAACAGACTGCCATCCATAATGACAATGTTACCATCCATTGGAGTAACAAAAATCTCGACAACAGATTGCCATCCATAATGACAACGTTACCATCCATTGGAGTAACAAAAATCTCGACACCAAACAACCTTCCATAATGACATGGCTACCATCCATTGGAGTAACAAAAATCTCGACAATAGACTACCTTCCTAAATGACAAGGCTACCATCCATTGGAGTAACAAAAATCTCGAAAAAAGACTACCTTCCATAATGACAAGGCTACCATCCATTAGAGTAACAAAAATCTCGACAAGAGACTAACATCCATAATGACAACGATACTGGCCATTGGAGTAACAAAAATCTCGACAATAGACTACATTCCATAATGACAAGGTTACCATCCATTGGAGTAACAAAAATATGAACAACAGACTACCTTCCATAGTGACAAGGCTACCATCCATTAGAGTGACAGAAATCACAATGACAGACTAACTTCTATAATGACAAGGCTAGCATCCATGGAGTAACAAAAATCTCTACAACATACTACCTTCAATAATGACAAGTCTACCATCTATTGGAATAACAAAAATCTCGACAACAGACTACCTTCCATAATGACATGGCTACCATCCATTGGAGTAACAAAAACATCGACAACAGAATACGTTCCATAATGACAAGGCTACAATCCATTGGAATAACAAAAATGTTGACAACAAACTACCATCCATAATGACAACGATACAATCAATTGGAGTAACAAAAATATTGACAACATATTACCTTCCATAATGACAAGGCTACCATCCATTGGAGTAACAAAAAACACGAAAACAGACTACCTTCTATAATGACAAGGCTACCATCCATTCAAGTAACAAAAATCTCGACAATAGACTACCTTCCATAATGACAATGATACCAGCCATTGGAGTAACAAAAATATGAACAACACACTACCTTGCATAGTGACAAGGATACCATCCATTGGAGTAACAAAAATATGATCAACATACTACCTTCCATAGTGACAAGGCTACCATCCATTGGAGTGACAAAAATCACAACGACAGACTACCTTCCATAATGACATGGCTAGCATCCATTGGAGTAACAAAAATCTCGACAACAGACAACCTTCCATAATGACGAGGCTACCATCCATTGGAATAACAAAAATCTCGACAACAGACTGCCATCCATAATGATAACGTTAGCATCAATTGGAGTAACAAAAATATCTACAACAGACTACCTTTTAATAATGACAAGACTATCATCCATTGGAGTAACAAAAATCTCGAAAACAGACTACCTTCCATAATGACAAGGCTACCATCCATTAGAGTAACAAAAATCTCGACAACAGACTACCATCCATAATGACAATGATACCAGCCATTGGAGTAACAAAAATATTGACAATAGACTATATTCCATAATGACAAGGTTACCATCCATTGGAGTAACAAAAATATGAACAACAGACTACCTTCCATAGTGACAAGGCTACCATCCATTAGAGTGACAGAAATCACAATGACAGACTACCTTCTATAATGACAAGGCTAGCATCCATTGGAGTAACAAAAATCTCGACAACATACTACCTTCCATAACGACAAGTCTACCATCTATTGGAAAAACAAAAATATCAACAATAGACTACCTTCCATAATGACATGGCTACCATCCATTGGAGTAACAAAAACATCGACAACAGAATACGTTTCATAATGACAAGGCTACCAATTATTGGAGTAACAAAAAACTCGAAAACAAATTACCTTCCATAATGACAAGGCTACCATCAATTCAAGTAACAAAAATATCGACAATAGACTAACTTCAATAATGACAAGGCTACCATCCATTCGAGTAACAAAAATATGAACAACACACTACCTTCCATAGTGACAAGGCTACCATCCATTAGAGTAAGAAAAATCTCGACAACAGACTACCTTCCACAATGATAAGGCTACCATCCATTGGAATAACAATAATCTCTACAACAGACTACCTTCCATAATGACAAGGCTACCATCCATTGGAGTAACAAAAACATCGACAACAGACTATGTTCCATAATGACAAGGCTACCATCCATTGGAGTAACAAAATTCTCGACAACAGACTACCATCCATAATGACAACGATACCATCCATTAGAGTAACAAAAATCTCGACAATAGACTACATTCCATAATGACAAGGCTACCATCTATTGGAGCAACAAAAATATGAACAACAGACTACCTTCCATAGTGACAAGGCTACCATCCATTAGAGTAACAGAAATCTCGACAACAGACTACCATCCATAATGACAACGATATCATCCATTGGAGTAACAAAAATCTCGATAATAAACTACGTTCCATAATGACAAGGCTACTATCTATTGGAGCAACAAAAATATGAACAACAGACTACCTTCCATAGTGACAAGGCTACCATCCATTGGAGTGACCGAATTCACAACGACAGATTACCTTCCATAATGATAAGGCTAGCATCCATTGGAGTAACAAAAATCTCGACAACAGACTACCTTCCATAATAACAAGGCTACCATCCATTGGAATATCAAAAATCTCGACAACAGACTGCCATCCATAATGACAATGTTACCATCCATTGGAGTAACAAAAATCTCGACAACAGATTGCCATCCATAATGACAACGTTACCATCCATTGGAGTAACAAAAATCTCGACACCAAACAACCTTCCATAATGACATGGCTAGCATCCATTGGAGTAACAAAAATCTCGACAACAGACTACCTTCCTAAATGACAAGGCTACCATCCATTGGAGTAACAAAAATCTCGAAAAAAGACTACCTTCCATAATGACAAGGCTACCATCCATTAGAGTAACAAAAATCTCGACAAGAGACTAACATCCATAATGACAACGATACTGGCCATTGGAGTAACAAAAATCTCGACAATAGACTACATTCCATAATGACAAGGCTACCATCCATTAGAGTGACAGAAATCACAATGACAGACTAACTTCTATAATGACAAGGCTAGCATCCATGGAGTAACAAAAATCTCTACAACATACTACCTTCTATAATGACAAGTCTACCATCTATTGGAATAACAAAAATCTCGACAACAGACTACCTTCCATAATGACATGGCTACCATCCATTGGAGTAACAAAAACATCGACAATAGAATACGTTCCATAATGACAAGGCTACAATCCATTGGAATAACAAAAATCTTGACAACAAACTACCATCCATAATGACAACGATACAATCAATTGGAGTAACAAAAATATTGACAACAGATTACCTTCCATAATGACAAGGCTACCATCCATTGGAGTAACAAAAAACACGAAAACAGACTACCTTCTATAATGACAAGGCTACCATCCATTCAAGTAACAAAAATCTCGACAATAGACTACCTTCCATAATGACAAGGCTACCATCCATTGGAGTAACAAAAATATGAATAACACACTACCTTGCATAGTGACAAGGCTACCATCCATTGGAGTGACAGAAATCACAACGACGGATTACCTTCTCTAATGACAAGGCTATCATCCATTAGAGTAACAAAAATCTCGACAATAGACTACATTCCACAATTACAAGGCTACCATCCATTGGAATAACAATAATCTCAACAACAGACAACCTTCCATAATGACAAGACTACCATCCATTGGAGTAACAAAAACATCGACAACAGACTACGTTCCATAATGACAAGGCTACCATTCATTGTAGTAACAAAATTCTCGACAACAGACTACCATCCATAATGAAAACGATACCATCTATTGGAGTAACAAAAATATCGACAACAGACTACCATCAATAATGACAACGATACCATCCATTGGAGTAACAAAAATCTCGACAACAGACTACCTTCCATAATGACAAGGCTACCATCCATTGGAGTAACAAAAATCTCGACAACAGACTACCTTCCATAATGACAAGGATACCATCCATTGGAGTAACAAAAATATGATCAACATACTACCTTCCATAGTGACAAGGCTACCATCCATTGGAGTGACAAAAATCACAACGACATACTACCTTCCATAATGACATGGCTAGCATCCATTGGAGTAACAAAAATCTCGACAACAGACAACCTTCCATAATGACGAGGCTACCATCCATTGGAATAACAAAAATCTCGACAACAGACTGCCATCCATAATGACAACGTTAACATCCATTGGAGTAACAAAAATCTCGACAACAGACTACCTTCAATAATGACAAGGCTACCATCCATTGGAGTAACAAAAATCTCGAAAATAGTATACCTTCCATAATGACAAGGCTACCATCCATTAGAGTAACAAAAATCTCGACAACAGACTACCATCCATAATGACAACGATAACAGCCATTGGAGTAAAAAAAACCTCGACAATAAACTACGTTCCATAATGACAAGGCTACCATCTATTGGAGCAACAAAAATATGAACAACAGACTACCTTCCATAGTGACAAGGCAACCATCCATTGGAGTGACAGAAATCACAACGACAGATTACCTTCCATAATGACAAGGCTAGCATCCATTGGAGTAACAAAAATCTCGACAACAGACTACCTTCCATAATAACAAGACTACCATCCATTGGAATATCTAAACTCTCGACAACAGACTGCCATCCATAATGACAACGTTAACATCCATTGGAGTAACAAAAATCTCGACAACAGAATACCTTCCATAATGACAAGGCTACCATCCATTGGAGTAACAAAAATCTTGAAAACAGACTACCTTCCATAATGACAAGGCTACCATCCATTAGAGTAACAAAAATCTCGACAACAGACTACCATCCATAATGACAACGATAACAGCCATTGGAGTAACAAAAATCTTGACAATAGACTACATTCCATAATGACAAGGTTACCATCCATTGGAGTAACAAAAATATGAACAACAGACTACCTTCCATAGTGACAAGGCTACCATCCATTAGAGTGACAGAAATCACAATGACAGACTACCTTCTATAATGACAAGGCTAGCATTCATTGGAGTAACAAAAATCTCGACAACATACTACCTTCCATAACGACATGTCTACCATCTATTGGAATAACAAAAATCTCGACAATAGACTACCTTCCATAATGACCTGGCTACCATCCATTGGAGTAACAAAAACATCGACAACAGAATACGTTCCATAATGACAAGACTACCAATTATTGGAGTAACAAAAAACTCGAAAACAAATTACCTTCCATAATGACAAGGCTACCATCCATTCAAGTAACAAAAATCTTGACAATAGACTAACTTCAATAATGACAAGGCTACCATCCATTGGAGTAACAAAAATATGAACAACACACTACCTTCCATAGTGACAAGGCTACCATCCATTGGAGTGACAGAAATCACAATGACAGACTAACTTTCATAATGACAAGGCTAGCATCCATTAGAGTAACAAAAATCTCGACAACAGACTACCTTCCACAATGACAAGGCTACCATCCATTGGAATAACAATAATCTCGACAACAGACTACCTTCCATAATGACAAGGCTACCATCCATTGGAGTAACAAAAACATCGATAACAGACTATGTTCCATAATGACAAGGCTACCATCCATTGGAGTAACAAAATTCTCGACAACAGACTACCATCCATAATGACAATGATACCATCCATTAGAGTAACAAAAATCTCGACAATAGACTACATTCCATAATGACAAGGCTACGATCTATTGGAGCAACAAAAATATGAACAACAGACTACCTTCCATAGTGACAAGGCTACCATCCATTAGAGTAACAGAAATCTCGACAACAGACTACCATCCATAATGACAATGATATCATCCATTGGAGTAAAAAAAACCTCGACAATAAACTACGTTCCATAATGACAAGGCAACCATCTATTGGAGCAACAAAAATATGAACAACAGACTACCTTCCATAGTGACAAGGCTACCATCCATTGGAGTGACAGAAATCACAACGACAGATTACCTTCCATAATGACAAGGCTAGCATCCATTGGAGTAACAAAAATCTCGACAACAGACTACCTTCCATAATAACAAGACTACCATCCATTGGAATATCAAAACTCTCGACAACAGACCGCCATCCATAATGACAACGTTAACATCCATTGGAGTAACAAAAATCTCGACAACAGACTACCTTCCATAATGACAAGGCTACCATCCATTGGAGTAACAAAAATCTCGAAAACAGACTACCTTCCATAATGACAAGGCTACCATCCATTAGAGTAACAAAAATCTCGACAACAGACTACCATCCATAATGACAACGATAACAGCCATTGGAGTAACAAAAATCTTGACAATGGACTACATTCCATAATGACAAGGTTACCATCCATTGGAGTAACAAAAATATGAACAACAAACTACCTTCCATAGTGACAAGGCTACCATCCATTAGAGTGACAGAAATCACAATGACAGACTACCTTCTATAATGACAAGGCTAGCATCCATTGGAGTAACAAAAATCTCGACAACATACTACCTTCCATAACGACAAGTCTACCATGTATTGGAATAAAAAAAATCTCGACAATAGACTACCTTCCATAATGACATGGCTACCATCCATTGGAGTAACAAAAACATCGACAACAGAATACGTTCCATAATGACAAGGCTACCAATTATTGGAGTAACAAAAAACTCGAAAAGAGATTACCTTCCATAATGACAAGGCTACCATCCATTCAAGTAACAAAAATCTTGACAATAGACTAACTTCAATAATGACAAGGCTACCATCCATTGGAGTAACAAAAATATGAACAACACACTACCTTCCATAGTGACAAGGCTACCATCCATTGGAGTGACAGAAATCACAATGACAGACTAACTTTCATAATGACAAGGCTAGCATCCATTAGAGTAACAAAAATCTCGACAACAGACTACCTTCCTCAATGACAAGGCTACCATCCATTAGAATAACAATAATCTCGACAACAGACTACCTTTCATAATGACAAGGCTACCATCCATTGGAGTAACAAAAACATCGACAACAGACTATATTCCATAATGACAAGGCTACCATCCATTGGAGTAACAAAATTCTCGACAACAGACTTACATCCATAATGACAACGATACCATCCATTAGAGTAACAAAAATCTCGACAATAGACTACATTCCATAATGACAAGGCTACGATCTATTGGAGCAACAAAAATATGAACAACAGACTACCTTCCATAGTGACAAGGCTACCATCCATTAGAGTAACAGAAATCTCGACAACGGACTACCATCCATAATGACAATGATATCATCCATTGGAGTAAAAAAAACCTCGACAATAAACTACATTCCATAATGACAAGGCTACCATCTATTGGAGCAACAAAAATATGAACAACAGACTACCTTCCATAGTGACAAGGCTACCATCCATTGGAGTGACAGAAATCACAATGACAGATTACCTTCCATAATGACAAGGCTAGTATCCATTGGAGTAACAAAAATCTCGACAACAGACTACCTTCCATAATAACAAGACTACCATCCATTGGAATATCAAAAATCTCGACAACAGACTGCAATCGATAATGACAACGTTACCATCCATTGGAGTAACAAAAATCTCGACAACAGACTACCTTCCATAATGACAAGGCTACCATCCATTGGAGTAATAAAAATCTCGAAAACAGACTACCTTCCATAATGACAAGGCTACCATCCATTAGAGTAACAAAAATCTCGACAACAGACTACCATCCATAATGACAATGATACCAGCCATTGGAGTAACAAAAAGCTTGACAATAGAATACATTCCATAATGACAAGGTTACCATCCATTGGAGTAACAAAAATATGAACAACAGACTACCTTCCATAGTGACAAGGCTACCATCCATTAGAGTGACAGAAATCACAATGACAGACTACCTTCTATAATGACAAGGCTAGCATCCATTGGAGTAACAAAAAAATCTTGACAACATACTACCTTCCATAACGACAAGTCTACCATCTATTGGAATAATAAAAATCTCGACAATAGACTACCTTCCATAATGACATGGCTACCATCCATTGGAGTAACAAAAACATCGACAACAAAATACGTTCCATAATGACAAGGCTACCAATTATTGGAGTAACAAAAAACTCGAAAACAGATTACCTTCCATAATGACAAGGCTACCATCCATTCAAGTAACAAAAAACTTGACAATAGACTAACTTCAATAATGACAAGGCTACCATCCATTGGAGTAACAAAAATATGAACAACACACTACCTTCCATAGTGACAAGGCTACCATCCATTGGAGTGACAGAAATCACAATGACAGACTAACTTTCATAATGACAAGGCTAGCATCCATTAGAGTAAAAAAAATCTCGACAACAGACTACCTTCCACAATGACAAGGCTACCATCCATTGGAATAACAAAAACATCGACAACAGACTATGTTCCATAATGACAAGGCTACCATCCATTGGAGTAACAAAATTCTCGCCAACAGACTACCATCCATAATGACAACGATACCATCCATTAAAGTAACAAAAATCCCGACAATAGACTACATTCCATAATGACAAGGCTATGATCTATTGGAGCAACAAAAATATGAAAAACTGACTATCTTCCATAGTGACAAGGCTACCATCCATTAGAGTAATTGCAATCTCAACAATAGACTACCATCCATAATGACAACGATATCATCCATTGGAGTAAAAAAAATCTCGACAATAAACTACATTCCATAATGACAAGTCTACCATCTATTGGAGCAACAAAAATATGAACAACAGACTACCTTCCATAGTGACAAGGCTACCATCCATTGGAGTGACAGAAATCACAATGACAGATTACCTTCCATAATGACAAGGCTAGTATCCATTGGAGTAACAAAAATCTCGACAACAGACTACCTTCCATAATAACAAGACTACCATCCATTGGAATATCAAAAATCTCGACAACAGACTGCAATCGATAATGACAACGTTACCATCCATTGGAGTAACAAAAATCTCGACAACAGACTACCTTCCATAATGACAAGGCTACCATCCATTGGAGTAACAAAAATCTCGAAAACAGACTACCTTCCATAATGACAAGGCTACCATCCATTAGAGTAACAAAAATCTCGACAACAGACTACCATCCATAATGACAACGATACCAGCCATTAGAGTAACAAAAATCTTGACAATAGAATACATTCCATAATGACAAGGTTACCATCCATTGGAGTAACAAAAATATGAACAACAGACTACCTTCCATAGTGACAAGGCTACCATCCATTAGAGTGACAGAAATCACAATGACAGACTACCTTCTATAATGACAAGGCTAGCATCCATTGGAGTAACAAAAACATCGACAACAGAGTACATTCCATAATGACAAGGCTACAATCCATTGGAATAACAAAAATATCGACAACACACCACCATCCATAATGAGAATTATACCATCCATTGGAGTTACAAAAATATCGACAATAGACTACCTTCCATAATGACAAGGCTACCATCCATTGGAGTAACAAAAATATCAGAAACATACAACCTTCCATAATGACAAGGCTACCATCCATTGAAGTATCAAAAATATCGACAATAGACTACCTTCCATAATGACAAGGCTACCATCCATTGGAGTAACAAAAATATGAACAACACACTACCTTCCATAATGAGAAGGCTAGCATCCATTGGAGTAACAAAAATCTCGACAACAGACTACCTTCCATAATGACAAGGCTACAATCCATTGGAATAACAAAAATATTGACAACATACTACCTTCCATAATGACAAGGCTACCATCCGTTGGAGTAACAAAAACATCGACAACAGACTACGTTCCATAATGACAAGGCTACCATCCATTAGAGTAACAAAATTCTCGACAACAGACTACCATCCATAATGACAACGATACCATCTATTGGAGTAACAAAAATCCCGACAACAGACTACCATCGATAATGACAATGATACCATTCATTTGAGTAACAAAAATCAAGATAACAGACTACCTTCCATAATGACAAGGCTACCATCCATTAGAGTAACAAAAATCTCAAAAGCAGACTACCTTACATAATGACAAGGCTACCATCCATTAGAGTAACAAAAATCTCGATAACAGACTACCATCCATAATGACAATGATACCAGCCATTGGAGTAACCAAAATCTCGACAATAGACTACATTCCATAATGACAAGGTTACCATCCATTGGAGTAACAAAAATATTAACAACAGACAACCTTCCATAGTGAAAAGGCTATCATCCATTGGAGTGACAGAAATCACAACGACAGACTACCTTTTATAATGACAAGTCTATCATCCATTGGAGTAACAAAAACATCGACAACAGAGTATGTTTCACAATAATAAGGCTATAATCCATTGCAATAACAAAAATCTCGACAACAGACTACCATCCATAATGACAACTATACCTTCCATTGGAGTTACAAAAATATCGACAATAGACTACCTTCCATAATGACAAGGCTACCATCCATTGGAGTAACAAAAATATCGGAAATAGACTACCTTCCATAATTAAAAGGCTACCATCCATTGGAGTATAAAAAATATGAACAACACACTACCTTCCATAATGAGAAGTCTAGCATCCATTGGAGTAACAAAAATCTCGACAACAGACTACCTTCCATAATAACAAGGCTACAATTCATTGGAATAACAAAAATCTCGACAACATACTACCTTCCATAATGACAAGGCTACCATCCATTGGAGTAACAAAAACATCGACAACAGACTACGTTCCATAATGACAAGGCTACCATCCATTAGAGTGACAAAATTCTCGACAACAGACTACCATCCATAATGACAACGATACCATCTATTGGAGTAATAAAAATATCGACAACAGACTACCATCCATAATGACAACGATACCATTCATTTGAGTAACAAAAATCTCAATAACAAACTACCTTCCATAATGACAAGGCTACCATCCATTGGAGTAACAAAAATCTCAAAAGCAGACTACCTTACATAATGACAAGGCTACCATCCATTAGAGTAACAAAAATTTCGACAACAAACTACCATCCATAATGACAACGATACCATCCATTGGAGTAACAAAAATCTCGACAATAGACTACATTCCATAATGATAAGGTTACCATCCATTGGAGTAACAAAAATATGAACAACAGACTACATTCCATAGTGACAAGGCTACCATCCATTGGAGTGACAGAAATCACAACGACAGACTACCTTTTATAATGACAAGGCTAGCATCCATTGGAGTAAGAAAAATATCGACAACATACTACCTTCCATAATGACAAGTCTAATATCCATTGGAATAACAAAAATCTCAACAACAGACTACCTTCGATAATTACATGGCTACCATCCATTTGAGTAACAAAAACATCAACAACAGAATACGTTCCATAATGAAAAGGCTACAATCCATTGGGATAACAAAAATCTCGACAACAGACTACCATCCATAATGACAATGATACCATCCATTGGAGTAACAAAAATATCGACAACAGACTACCTTCCATAATGACAAGGCTACCATCTATTGGAGTAACAAAAATCTCGAAAACAGACTACCTTCGATAATGACAAGGCTACCAACCATTGAAGTAACAAAAATCGTTACAATAGACTACCTTCCATAATGACAAGGGTACCATCCATTGGAGTAACAAAAATATGAACAACACACTACCTTCCATAGTGGCAAGGCTACTATCCATTGGCGTAACAAAAATATGAACAACACACTACCTTCCATAATGAGAAGGCTAGCATCCATTGGAGTAACAAAAATCTTGACAACAGACTACCTTCCATAATAACAGGGCTACCATCCATTGGAATAACAAAAATCTCGACAACATACTACCTTCCATAATGACAAGGCTACCATCCATTAGAGTAACAAAAATCTCGACAATAGACTACATTCCATAATGACAAGGCTACGATCTATTGGAGCAACAAAAATATGAACAACAGACTACCTTCCATAGTGACAAGGCTACCATCCATCAGAGTAATAGCAATCTCGACAATAGACTACCATCCATAATGACAATGATATCCTCCATTGGAGTAACAAAAATCTCGACAATAAACTACGTTCCATAATGACAAGGCTACTATGTATTGGAGCAACAAAAATATGAACAACAGACTACCTTCCATAGTGACAAGGCTACCATCCATTGGAGTGACAGAAATCACAACGACAGATTACCTTCCATAATGACAAGGCTAGCATCCATTGGGGTAACAAAAATCTCGACAACTGACTACCTTCCATAATAACAAGGCTACCATCCACTGGAATATCAAAAATCTCGACAACAGACTGCCATCCATAATGACAAGGTTACCATCCATTGGAGTAACAAAAATCTCGACAACAGACTACCTTCCATAATGACAAGGCTACCATCCATTGGAGTAACAAAAATCTCGAAAACAGACTACCTTCCATAATGACAAGGCTACCATCCATTAGAGTAACAAAAATCTCAACAACAGACTACCATCCATAATGACAACGATACCATCCATTAGAGTAACCACAATCTCGACAATAGACTACATTCCATAATGACAAGGTTACCATCAATTGGAGTAACAAAAATATGAACAACAGACAACCTTCAATAGTGACAAGGCTATCATCCATTGGAATGATAGAAATCACAACGACAAACTACCTTTTATAATGACAAGTCTACCATCCATTGGAGTAACAAAAATATCGACAACAGAGTATGTTCCATAATGACAAGGCTACAATCCATTGGAATAACAAAAATCTCGACAACAAACTACCATCCATAATGAGAACTATACCATCCATTGGAGTTACAAAAATATCGACAATAGACTACCTTCCATAATGACAAGGCTACCATCCATTGGAGTAACAAAAATATCGGAAACAAACTATCTTCCATAATGACAAGGCTACCATCCATTGAAGTATCAAAAATCTCGACAACAGACTACCTTCCATAATAACAAGGCTACCATCCATTGGAATATTAAAAATCTCGACAACATACTGACATCCATAATGACAAGGTTACCATCCATTGGAGTAACAAAAATCTCGACAACAAACTACCTTCCATAATGACAAGGCTACCATCCATTGGAGTAAAAAAAATCTCGAAAACAGACTACCTTCCATAATGACAAGGCTACCATCCATTAGAGTAACAAAAATCTCAACAACAGACTACCATCCATAATGACAATGATACCAGCCTTTAGAGTAACCACAATCTCGACAATAGACTACATTCCATAATGACAAGGTTACCATCCATTGGAGTAACAAAAATATGAACAACAGAGAACCTTCCATAGTGACAAGGGTATCATCCATTGGAATGATAGAAATCACAACGATAGACTATCTTTTATAATGACAAGTCTACCATCCATTGGAGTAACAAAAACATCGACAACAGAGTATGTTCCATAATGACAAGGCTACAATCTATTGGAATAACAAAAATCTCGACAACAGACTACCATCCATAATGAGAACTATACCATCCATTGGAGTAACAAAAACATCGACAACAGAATACATTCCATAATGAAAAGGCTACAATCCATTGGAATAACAAAAATCTCGACAACAGAGTACCATCCATAATGACAATGATACCATCCATTGGAGTAACAAAAATATCGACAAAAGACTACCTTCCATAATGACAAGTCTACCATCCATTGGAGTAACAAAAATCTCGAAAACAGACTACCTTCCATAATGACAAGGCTACCATCCATTGAAGTAACAAAAATCTCGATAATAGACTACCTTCCATAATGACAAGGGTACCATCCATTGGAGTAACAAAAATATGAACAACACACTACCTTCCATAATGACAAGGCTACCATCCATTGGAGTGACAGAAATCACAACGACAGACTACCTTCCATAATGACAAGGCTAGCATCCATTGCAGTAACAAAAATCTCGACAACAGACTACCTTCTATAATGACATGGCTACCATCCATAGGAATAACAAAAATCTCGACAACAGACTACCATCCATAATGACAACGATATCATCCATTAGAGTAACAAAAATCTCGACAATAGACTACATTCCATAATGACAAGGCTACCATCTATTGGAGCAACAAAAATATGAACAACAGACTACCTTCCATAGTGACAAGGCTACCATCCATTAGAGTAACAGAAATATCGGCAATAGACTACCATCCATAATGACAAAGATATCATCCATTGGAGTAACAAAAATCTCGACAATAAACTACGTTCCATAATGACAAGGCTACCATCTATTAGAGTAACAAAAATATGAACAACAGACTACCTTCCATAGTGACAAAGCTACCATCCATTGGTGTGACAGAAATCACAACGACAAATTACCTTCCATAATGACAAGTCTAACATCCATTGGAGTAACAAAAATCTCGACAACAGACTACCTTCCATAATAACAAGGCTACAATCCATTGGAATATCAAAAATCTCGACAACACACTGCCATCCATAATGACAATGTTACCATCCATTGGAGTAACAAAAATCTCGACAACAGACTACCTTCCATAATGATAAGCCTACCATCCATTGGAGTAACAAAAATCTCGAAAACATACTACCTTCCATAATGACAAAGCTACCATTCATTGGAGTAACAAAAATATCAACAACAGACAACCTTCCATAATGATAATGCTACCATCCATTGATGTAACAAAAATATGAACAACAAACTACCTTCCATAGTGACAAGGCTACCATCCATTGGAGTGACAGAAATCACAACGACAGATTACCTTCCATAATGACAAGGCTAGCATCCATTGGAGTAACAAAAATCTCGACAACAGACTACCTTCCATAATAACAAGGCTACCATCCATTGGAATATCAAAAATCTCGACAACAGACTGCCATCCATAATGACAACGTTACCATCCATTGGAGTAACACAAATCTCGACAACAGACTACCTTCCATAATGACAAGGATACCATCCATTGTAGTAACAAAAATCTCGAAAACAGACTACCTTCCATAATCACAAGGCTACCATCCATTAGAGTAACAAAAATCTTGACAACAGACTACCATCCATAATGACAACGATACCAGCCATTAGAGTAACCAAAATCTCGACAATAGACCACATTCCATAATGACAAGGTTAGCATCCATTGGAGTAAGAAAAATCTAGACAACATACTACCTTCCATAATGACAAGTCTAGCATCCATTGGAATAACAAAAATCTCGACAACATACTACCTTGGATAATTACATGGCTACCATCCATTGGAGTAACAAAAACATCGACAACAGAATACATTCCATAATGAAAAGGCTACAATCCATTGGAATAACAAAAATCTCGACAACAGACTACCATCCATAATGACAACGATACCATCCATTGGAGTAACAAAAATATCGACAACAGACTACTTTCCATAATGACAAGTCTACCATCAATTGGAGTAACAAAAATCTCGAAAACAGACTACCTTCCATAATGACAAGGCTACCATCCATTGAAGTAACAAAAATCTCGATAATAGACTACCTTCCATAATGACAAGGGTACCATCCATTGGAGTAACAAAAATATGAACAACACACTACCTTCCATAGTGACAAGTCTACTATCCATTGGAGTGACAGAAATCACAACGACAGACTACCTTCCATAATGACAAGGCTAGCATCCATTGCAGTAACAAAAATCTCGACAACAGACTACCTTCTATAATGACATGGCTACCATCCATAGGAATAAAAAAAATCTCGACAACATACTACCTTCCATAATGACAAGGCTACCATCCGTGGGAGTAACAAAAACATCGACAACAGACTACGTTCCATAATGACAATGCTACCATCCGTTGGAGTAACAAAATTCTCGACAACAGACTACCATCCAAAATGACAACAATACCATCTATTGGAGTAACAAAAATATGAACAACACACTACCTTCCATAGTGACAAGGCTACCATACATTGGAGTGACAGAAATTACAACGACAGACTACCTTCCATAATGACAAGGCTAGCATCCATTGCAGTAACAAAAATCTCGACAACAGACTACCTTCTATAATGACATGGCTACCATCCATAGGAATAACAAAAATCTCGACAACAGACTACCATCCATAATGACAACGATATCATCCATTGGAGTAACAAAAATCTCAACAATAGACTACATTGCATAATGACAAGTCTACCATCCATTGGAGTAACAAAAATATGAACAACAGACTAACTTCCATAGTGACAAGGCTACCATCCATTGGAGTGACAGAAATCACAACGACATACTACCTTCTATAATGACAAGGCTAGCATCCATTGCAGTAACAAAAATCTCGACAACATACTAATTCCATAACGACAAGGCTCCCATCTATTGGAATAACAAAAATCTCGACAATAGACTACCTTCCATAATGACATGGCTACCATCCATTGGAGTAAAAAAAACATCGACAACAAAATACGTTCCATAATGACAAGGCTACCAATTATTGGAGTAACAAAAAACTCGAAAACAGATTACCTTCCATAATGACAAGGCTAACATCCATTCAAGTAACAAAAATCTTGACAATAGACTAACTTCAATAATGACAAGGCTACCATCCATTGGAGTAACAAAAATATGAACAACACACTACCTTCCATAGTGACAAGGCTACCATCCATTGGAGTGACAGAAATCACAATGACAAACTAACTTTCATAATGACAAGGCTAGCATCCATTAGAGTAACAAAAATCTCGACAACAGACTACCTTCCACAATGACAAGGCTATCATCCATTGGAAAAACAATAATCTCGACAACAGACTACCTTCCATAATGACAAGGCTACCATCCATTGGAGTAACAAAAACATCGACAACAGACTATGTTCCATAATGACAAGGCTACCATCCATTGGAGTAACAAAATTCTCGACAACAAACTACCATCCATAATGACAACGATACCATCCATTAGAGTAACAAAAATCTCAACAATAGACTACATTCCATAATGACAAGGCTACCATCTATTGGAGCAAGAAAAATATGAACAACAGACTACCTTCCATAGTGACAAGGCTACCATCCATTAGAGTAACAGAAATATCGACAACAGACTAACATCCGTAATGACAAAGATATCATCCATTGGAGTAACAAAAATCTCGACAATAAACTACGTTCCATAATGACAAGGCTACCATCTATTGGAGCAACAAAAATATCAACAACAGACTACCTTCCATAGTGACAAGGCTACCATCCATTGGAGTGACAGAAATCACAACGACATATTACCTTCCATAATGACAAGGCTAGCATCCATTGGAGTAACAAAAATCTCGACAACAGACTACCTTCCATAATAACAAGGCTACCATCCATTGGAATATCAAAAATCTCGACAACAGACTGCCATCCATAATGACAACGTTACCATCCATTGGAGTAACACAAATCTCAACAACAGACTACCTTCCATTATGACAAGGCTACTATCCATTGCAGTAACAAAAATCTCGAAAACAGACTACCTTCCATAATCACAAGGCTACCATCCATTAGAGTAACAAAAATCTTGACAACAGACTACCATCCATAATGACAACGATACCAGCCATTAGAGTAACCAAAATCTCGACAATAGACCACATTCCATAATGACAAGGTTACCATCCATTGGAGTGACAGAAATCACAACAACAAACTACCTTTTATAATGACAAGGCTAGCATCCATTGGAGTAAGAAAAATCTAGACAACATACTACCTTCCATAATGACAAGTCTAGCATCCATTGGAATAACAAATATCTCGACAACAGACTACCTTCGATAATTACATGGCTACCATCCATTGGAGTAACAAAAACATCGACAACATAATACATTCCATAATGAAAAGGCTACAATCCATTGGAATAACAAAAATCTCGAAAACAGACTACCATCCATAATGACAACGATACCATCCATTGGAGTAACAAAAATATCGACAACAGACTACCTTCCATAATGACAAGTCTACCATCCATTGGAGTAACAAAAATCTCGAAAACAGACTACCTTCCATAATGACAAGGCTACCATCCATTGAAGTAACAAAAATCTCGATAATAAACTACCTTCCATAATGACAAGGGTACCATTCATTGGAGTAACAAAAATATGAACAACACACTACCTTCCATAGTGACAAGGCTACCATCCATTGGAGTGACAGAAATCACAACGACAGACTACCTTCCATAATGACAAGGCTAGCATCCATTGCAGTAACAAAAATCTCGACAACAGACTACCTTCTATAATGACATGGCTACCATCCATAGGAATAACAAAAATCTCGACAACATACTACCTTCCATAATGACAAGGCTACCATCCGTGGGAGTAACAAAAACATCGACAACAGACTACGTTCCATAATGACAACGCTACCATCCGTTGGAGTAACAAAATTCTCGACAACAGACTACCATCCAAAATGACAACAATACCATCTATTGGAGTAACAAAAATCTCGACAACAGACTACCATCAATAATTACAATGATACCATCCATTGGATTAACAAATATTTCAACAACAGACTACCTTCCATAATGACAAGGCTACCATGCATTGGAGTAACAAAAATCTCGAAAACAAACTACCTTCCATAGTGACAAGGCTACCATCCATTAGAGTAACAAAAATCTCGACAACAGACTACCATCCATAATGACAATGATATCATCCATTGGAGTAACAAAAATCTCAACAATAGACTACATTCCATAATGACAAGTCTACCATCCATTGGCATAACAAAAATATGAACAACAGACTAACTTCCATAGTGACAAGGCTACCATCCATTGGAGTGACAGAAATCACAACGACAGACTACCTTCTATAATGACAAGGCTAGCATCCATTGCAGTAACAAAAATCTCGACAACATACTAATTCCATAACGAAAAGGCTACCATCTATTGGAATAACAAAAATCTCGACAATAGACTACCTTCCATAATGACATGGCTACCATCCATTGGAGTAACAAAAACATCGACAACAGAATACGTTCCATAATTACAAGGCTACCAATTATGGGAGTAACAAAAAACTCGAAAACAGATTACCTTCCATAATGACAAGGCTACCATCCATTCAAGTAACAAAAATCTTGACAATAGACTAACTTCAATAATGATAAGGCTACCATCCATTGGAGTAACAAAAATATGAACAACACACTACCTTCCATAGTGACAAGGCTACCATCCATTGCAGTGACAGACATCACAATGACAAACTAACTTTCATAATTACAATGCTAGCATCCATTAGAGTAACAAAAATCTCGACAACAAACTACCTTCCACAATGACAAGGCTATCATCCATTGGAATAACAATAATCTCGACAACAGACTACCTTCCATAATGACAAGGCTACCATCCATTGGAGTAACAAAAACATCGACAACAGACTATGTTCCATAATGACAAGGCTACCATCCATTGGAGTAACAAAATTCTCGACAACAGACTACCATCCATAATGACAACGATACCATCCATTAGAGTAACAAAAATCTCAACAATAGACTACATTCCATAATGACAAGGCTACCATCTATTGGAGCAAGAAAAATATGAACAACAGACTACCTTCCATAGTGACAAGGCTACCATCCATTAGAGTAACAGAAATATCGACAACAGACTAACATCCATGATGACAAAGATATCATCCATTGGAGTAACAAAAATCTCGACAATAAACGACGTTCCATAATTACAAGGCTACCATCTATTGGAGCAACAAAAATATGAACAACAGACTACCTTCCATAGTGACAAGGCTACCATCCATTGGAGTGACAGAAATCACAACGACAAATTACCTTCCATAATTACAAGGCTAGCATCCATTGGAGTAACAAAAATCTCGACAATAGACTACCTTCCATAATAACAAGGCTACCATCCATTGGAATATCAAAAATCTCGACAACAGACTGCCATCCATAATGACAACGTTACCATCCATTGGAGTAACAAAAATCTCGGCAACAGACTACCTTCCATAATGACAAGGCTACCATCCATTGCAGTATCAAAAATCTCGAAAACAGACTACCTTCCATAATCACAAGGCTACCATCCATTAGAGTAACAAAAATCTTGACAACAGACTACCATCCATAATGACAACGATACCAGCCATTAGAGTAACCAAAATCTCGACAATAGACCACATTCCATAATGACAAGGTTACAATCCATTAGAGTGACAGAAATCACAACGACAAACTACCTTTTATAATGAAAAGGCTAGCATCCATTGGAGTAATAAAAATCTAGACAACATGCTACCTTCCATAATGACAAGTCTAGCATCCATTGGAATAACAAAAATCTCGACAACAGACTACCTTCGATAATTACATGGCTACCATCCATTGGAGTAACAAAAACATCGACAACAGAATACATTCCATAATGAAAAGGCTACCATCCATTGAAGTAACAAAAATCTCGATAATAGACTACCTTCCATAATGACAAGGGTACCATCCATTGGAGTAACAAAAATATGAACAACACACTACCTTCCATAGTGACAAGGCTACCATCCATTGGAGTGACAGAAATCACAACGACAGACTACCTTCCATAATGACAAGGCTAGCATCCATTGCAGTAACAAAAATCTCGACAACAGACTACCTTCTATAATGACATGGCTACCATCCATAGGAATAACAAAAATCTCGACAACATACTACCTTCCATAATGACAAGGCTACCATCCGTGGGAGTAACAAAAACATCGACAACAGACTACGTTCCATAATGACAACGCTACCATCCGTTGGAGTAACAAAATTCTCGACAACATACTTCCATCCAAAATGACAATAATACCATCTATTGGAGTAACAAAAATCTCGACAACAGACTACCATCAATAATGACAATGATACCATCCATTGGAGTAACTAACATCTCGACAACAGACTACCATCCATAATGACAACGATATCATCCATTGGAGTAACAAAAATATCAACAATAAACTACATTCCATAATGACAAGTCTACCATCCATTGGAGTAACAAAAATATGAACAACAGACTAACTTCCATAGTGACAAGGCTACCATCCATTGGAGTGACAGAAATCGCAACGACAGACTTCCTTCTATAATGACCGGGCTAGCATCCATTGCAGTTACAAAAATCTCGACAACATACTACCTTCCATAACGACAAGGCTACCATCTATTGGAATAACAAAAATCTCGACAATAGACTACCTTCCATAATGACATGGCTACCATCCATTGGAGTAACAAAAACATCGACAACAGAATACGTTCCATAATGACAAGGCTACCATCCATTCAAGTAACAAAAATCTTGACAATAGACTAACTTCAATAATGACAAGGCTACCATCCATTGGAGTAACAAAAATATGAATAACACACTACCTTCCATAGTGACAGGGCTACCATCCATTGGAGTGACAGAAATCACAATGACAAACTAACTTTCATAATGACAAGGCTAGCATCCATTAGAGTAACCAAAATCTCGACAAAAGGATTACCTTACACAATGACAAGGCTATCATCCATTGGAATAACAATAATCTCGACAACAAACTACCTTCCATAATGACAAGGCTACCATCCATTAGAGTAACAAAAATCTCACCAATAGACTACATTCCATAATGACAAGGCTACCATCTATTGGAGCAAGAAAAATATGAACAACAGACTACCTTCCATAGTTACAAGGCTACCATCCATTGGAGTGACAGAAATCACAACGACATATTAACTTCCATAATGACAAGGCTAGCATCCATTGGAGTAACAAAAATCTCGACAACAGACTACCTTCCATAATAACAAGGCTACCATCCATTGGAATATCCAAAATCTCGACAACAGACTGCCATCCATAATGACAACGTTACCATCCATTGGAGTAACAAAAATCTCGACAACAGACTACCTTCCATAATGACAAGGCTACCATCAGTTGCAGTAACAAAAATCTCGAAAACAGACTACCTTCCATAATCACATGGCTACCATCCATTAGAGTAACAAAAATCTTGACAACAGACTACCATCCATAATGACAACGATACCAGCCATTAGAGTAACCAAAATCTCGACAATAGACCACATTCCATAATGACAAGGTTACCATCCATTGGAGTAACAAAAATATGAACAACAGACAACCTTCCATAGTGACAAGGCTATCATCCATTGGAATGATAGAAATCACAACGACAAACTACCTTTTATAGTGACAAGTCTACCATCCATTGGAGTAACAAAAACATCGACAACAGAGTACGTTCCATAATGACAAGGCTACAATCCATTGGAATAACAAAAATCTCGACAACAGACTACCATCCATAATGAGAACTATACAATCCATTGGAGTTACAAAAATATCGACAATAGACTACCTTCCATAATGACAAGGCTACCATCCATTGGAGTAACAAAAATATCGGAAATAGACTACCTTCCATAATGACAAGGCTACCATCCATTGAAGTATCAAAAATCTCGACAATAGACTACCTTCCATAATGACAAGGCTACCATCCATTGGAGTAACAAAAATATGAACAACACACTACCTTCCATAATGAGAAGGCTAGCATCCATTTGAGTAACAAAAATCTCGACAACAGACTACCTTCCATAATGACAAGGCTATAATCCATTGGAATAACAAAAATCTCGACAACTTACTACCTTCCATAATGACAAGGCTACCATCCGTTGGAGTAACAAAAACATCGACAACAGACTACGTTCCATAATGACAAGGCTACCATCCATTAGAGTAACAAAATTCTCGACAACAGACTACCATCCATAATGATAACGATACCATCTATTGGAGTAACAAAAATCTCGACAACAGACTACCATCCATAATGACAACGATACCATTCATTTGAGTAAAAAAAATCTCGATAACAGACTACCTTCCATAATGACAAGGCTACCATCCATTGGAGTAACAAAAATCTCAAAAGCAGACTACCTTACATAATGACAAGGCTACCATCAATTAGAGTAACTAAAATCTCGATAACAGACTACCATCCATAATGACAACGATACCAGCCATTGGAGTAACCAAAATCTCGACAATAAACTACATTCCATAATGACAAGGTTACCATCCATTGGAGTAACAAAAATATGAACAACAGACAACCTTCCATAGTGACAACGCTATCATCCATTGGAGTGACAAAAATCACAACGACAGACTACCTTTTATAATGACAAGTCTACCATCCATTGGAGTAACAAAAACATCGACAACAGAGTACATTTCATAATGATAAGGCTATAATCCATTGGAATAACAAAAATCTCGACAACAGACTACCATCCATAATGACAACTATACCATCCATTGGAGTTACAAAAATATAGACAATAGACTACCTTCCATAATGACAAGGCTACCATCCATTGGTGTAACAAAAATATCGGAAACAGACTAATTTCCATAAAGACAAGGCTACCATCCATTGAAGTATCAAAAATCTCGACAATAGACTACCTTCCATAATGACAAGGCTACCATCCATTGGAGTAACAAAAATATGAACAACACACTACCTTCCATAATGAGAAGGCTAGCATCCATTGGAGTAACAAAAATCTCGACAAAAGACTACCTTCCATAATAACAAGGCTACCATCCATTGGAATAACAAAAATCTCGACAACATACTACCTTCCCTAATGACAAGGCTACCATCCATTGGAGTAACAAAAACATCAACAACAGACTACGTTCCATAAAGACAAGGCTACCATCCATTAGAGTAACAAAATTCTCGATAACAGACTACCATCCATAATGACAACGATACCATCTATTGGAGTAACAAAAATCTCGATAACAGACTACCATCCATAATGACAACGATACCATTCATTTGAGTAACAAAAATCTCAATAACAAACTACCTACCATAATGACAAGGCTACCATCCATTGGAGTATCAAAAATCTCAAAAGCAGACTACCTTACATAATGACAAGGCTACCATCCATTAGAGTAACAAAAATTTCGACAACAGACTACCATCCATAATGACAATGATAACATCCATTGGAGTAACAAAAATCTCGACAATAGTCTATATTCCATAATGACAAGGCGACCATCCATTGGAGTAACAAAAATATGAACAACAGACTAACTTCCATAGTGAAAAGGCTACCATCCATGGAGTGACAGAAATCACAAGGACAGACTACCTTCTATAATGACAAGGCTGGCGTCCATCGGAGTAACAAAAATCTCGACAACATACTACCTTCCATAATGACAAGGCCACCATCCATTTGAATAACAAAAATCTCGACAAAAGACTACCTTCCATAATGACAAGGCTAACATCCATTGGAGTAACAAAAACATTGACAATAGAATATGTTCCATAATGACAGGGCTACAATACATTGGAATAACAAAAATCTCCACAACAGAATACCATCCTTAATGACAACGATACCATCCATTGGAGTAACAAAAATCTCGACAATAGACTACATTCCATAATGATAAGGTTACCATCTATTGGAGTAACAAAAATATGAACAACAGACTACCTTCCATAGTGAAAAGGCTACCATCCATTGGAGTGAATGAAATCACAACGACATACTACCTTTTATAATGACAAGGCTAGCATCCATTGGAGTAAGGAAAATCTCACCAACAGACTACCTTCGATAATTACATGGCCACCATCCATTTGAGTAACAAAAACATCGTCAACAAAATACGTTCCATAATGAAAAGGCTACAATCCATTGGAATAACAAAAATCTTGACAACAGACTACCATCCATAATGACAACGATACCATCCATTGGAGTAACAAAAATATCGACAACAGACTACCTTCCATAATGACAAGGATACCATCTATTGGAGTAACAAAAATCACGAAAACAGACTACCTTCGATAATGACAAGGCTACCATCCATTGAAGTAACAAAAATCTCGACAATAGACTACCTTCCATAATGACAAGGGTACCATCCATTGGAGTAACAAAAATATGAACAACACACTACCTTCCATAGTGGCAAGGCTACCATCCATTGGAGTGACAGAAATCACAACGACAGACTACCTTCCATAATGACAAGGCTAGCATCCATTGCAGTAACAAAAATCTCGACAACAGACTACCTTCTATAATGACATGGCTACCATCCATAGAAATATCAAAAATCTCGACAACATACTACCTTCCATAATGACAAGGCTACCATCCGTGGGAGTAACAAAAACATCGACAACAAACTACGTTCCATAATGACAAGGCTACCATCCATTGGAGTAACAAAATTCTTGACAACAGACTACCATCCATAATGACAACGATACCATCTATTGGAGTAACAAAAATCTCGACAACAAAATACCATCCATAATGACAAGCCTACAATCCATTGGAGTAACAAAAATCTCGAAAACAAACTACCTTCAATAATGACAAGGCTACCATCCATTAGAGTAACAAAAATCTCGACAACAAACTAGCATCCATAATGACAATGATATCATCCATTGGAGTAACAAAAATCTCGACAATAGACTACATTCGATAATGACAAGTCTACCATCCATTGGAGTAACAAAAATATGAACAACAGATTAACTTCCATAGTGACAAGGCTACCATCCATTGGAGTGACAGAAATCACAACGACAGACTACCTTCTATAATGACAAGGCTAGCATCCATTGGAGTAACAAAAAACTCGACAACAAACTACCTTCCATAATGACAAGGCTAGCATCCATTGGAGTAACAAAAATCTTGAAAACAGACTACCTTCCGTAATGACAAGGCTACCATTCATTAGAGTAACAAAAATCTCGACAACAGACTACCATCCATAATGACAACGATACCATCCATTGGAGAAACAAAAATCTCGACAACAGACTACCTTCCATAATGACAAGGCTACCATCCATTGGAGTAACAAAAATCTCGAAAACATATTACCTTCCATAATGACAAGGCTACCATTCATTAGAGTAACAAAAATATCAAGAACAGACAACCTTCCATAATGATAATGCTACCATCCATTGATGTAACAAAAATATGAACAACAAACTACCTTCCATAGTGACAATGCTACCATCCATTGGAGTGACAGAAATCACAACGACAAACTACGTTTTATAATGACAAGGCTAGCATCCATTGTAGTAAGAAAAATCTAGACAACATACTACCTTCCATAATGACAAGTCTAGCATCCATTGGAATAACAAAAATCTCGACAACAGACTACCTTCGATTATTACATGGCTACCATCCATTGGAGTAACAAAAACATCGACAACAGAATACATTCCATAATGAAAAGGCTACAATCCATTGGAATAACAAAAATCTCGACAACAGACTACCATCCATAATGACAAGGATACCATCCATTGGAGTAACAAAAATATCAACAACAGACTACCTTCCATAATGACAAGGCTACCATCCATTGGAGTAACAAAAATCTCGAAAACAGACTACCTTTCATAATGACAAGGCTACCATCCATTGAAGTAACAAAAATCTCGATAATAGACTACCTTCCATAATGACAAGGGTACCATCCATTGGAGTACCAAAAATATGAACAACGAAATACCTTCCATAGTGACAAGGCTACCATCCATTGGAGTGACAGAAATCAAAACGACAGACTACCTTCCATAATGACAAGGCTAGCATCCATTGCAGTAACAAAAATCTCGACAACAGACTACCTTCTATAATGACATGGCTACCATCCATAGGAATAACAAAAATCTCGACAACATACTACCTTCCATAATGACAAGGCTACCATCCGTGGGAGTAACAAAAACATCGACAACAGACTACGTTACATAATGACAACGCTACCATCCGGTTGAGTAACAAAATTCTCGACAACAGACTATAATCCAAAATGACAACAATACCATCTAATGGAGTAAAAAAAATCTCGACAACAGACTACCATCAATAATGACAATGATACCATCCATTGGAGTAACAAACATCTCGACAAAAGACTACCTTCCATAATGACAAGGCTACCATCCATTGGAGTAACAAAAATCTCGAAAACAAACTACCTTCCATAGTGACAAGGCTACCATCCATTAGAGTAACAAAAATCTCGACAACAGACTACCATCCATAATGACAACGATATCATCCATTGGAGTAACAAAATTCTCAACAATAGACTACAAGTCTACCATCCATTGGAGTAATAAAAATATGAACAACAGACTAACTTCCATAGTGACAAGGCTACCATCCATTGGAGTTCCAGAAATCACAACGACAGACTACCTTCTATAATTACAAGGCTAGCATCCATCGGAGTAACAAAAATTTCGACAACATACTACCTTCCATAATGACAAGGCTACCATCCATTGGAATAACAAAAATCTCGACAAAAGACTACCTTCCATAATGACAAGGGTAACATCCATTGGAGTAACAAAAACATCGACAATAGAAGACGTTCCATAATGACAAGGCTACAATACATTGGAATAACAAAAACCTCGACAACAGAATACCATCCATAATGACAACGATACCATCCATTGGAGTAACAAAAATCTTGACAACAGACTACCTTCCATAATGACAAGGCTACAATCCATGGGAATAACAAAAATCTTGACAACAAACTACCATCCATAATGACAAAGATCCCATCCATTGGAGTAACAAAAATCTCGAAAACATACTACCTTCCATAATGACAAGGCTCCCATTCATTTGAGTAACAAAAATATCAACAGCAGACAACCTTCCATTATGATAATGCTACTATCCATTGATGTAACAAAAATATGAACAACAGACTACCTTCCATAGTGACAAGGCTACCATCCATTGGAGTAACATAAATCACAATGACAGACTACCTTGCCTAATGACAAGGCTAGCATCCATTGGAGTAACAAAAATCTCGACAACAAACTACCTTCCATAATGACATGGCTACCATCCATTGGAATAACAAAAATCTCGACAACAGAATACCATCCATAATGACAATGTTACCATCCATTGGAGTAATAAAAATCTCGACAACATACTACCTTCCATAATGACAAGGCTACCATCCATTGGAGTAACAAAAATCTCGAAAACAGACTACCTTCCATAAAGAAAAGGATACCATCCATTAGAGTAACAAAAATCTCGACAACAAACTAGCATCCATAATGACAACGATACCATCCATTGGAGTAACAAAAATGTTGACAATAGACTACATTCCATAATGACAAGGCTACCATCCATTGAAGTAAAAAAATATGAACAACAGACTACCTTCCATAGTGACAAGGCTACCATCCATTGGAGTGACAGAAATCACAATGACAGACTACCTTCTATAATGACATGTCTAGCATCCATTGGAGTAACAAAAATCTTGACAACATACTACCTTCCATAATAACAAGGCTACAATCCATGGGAATACCAAAAATCTTGACAACAAACTACCATCCATAATGACAAAGATCCCATCCATTGGAGTAACAAAAATCTCAACAATAGACTACCTTCCATAATGACAAGGCTACCATCCATTGGAGAAACAAAAATCTCGAAAAAAGACTTCCTTCCATAATGATAATGCTACCATCCAATAAAGTAACAAAAATATGAACAACAGACTACCTTCCATAGTGACAAGGTTGCCATCCATTGGAGTGACAGAAATCACAACGATAGGCTACCTTCTATAATGACAAGGCTAGCATCCTTTGGAGTAACAATAATCTCGAAAACATACTACCTTCCATAATGACAAGTCTACCATCCATTGGAATAACAAAAATGTCGACAATAGTCTACCTTCCATAATGACAAGGCTACCATCCATTGGAGTAACAAAAACATCGACAACAGAACATGTCCTGTAATAACAAGGCTACAATCCATTGGAATAACAAAAATCTCGACAATAGACTACCATCCATAATGACAATGATACCATCCATTGGAGTAACAAAAAAATCGACAATAAACTACATTCCATAATGACAAGGCTACCTACCGTTGGAGTAACAAAAATCTCGAAAATAGACTACCTTCCATAATGACATGGCTACCATCCATTGAAGTAACAAAAATCTCGACAATAGACTACCTTCCATAATAACAAGGCTACCATCCATTGGAGTAACAAAAATATGAACAACACAATACCTTCCATAGTGACAAGGCTACCATCCATTGGAGTGACAGAAACCACAATGATAGACTACCTTCCATAATGACAAGGCTATCATCCATTGGAGTAACAAAAATCTCGACAAAAGACTACCTTACATAATGACAAGGCTACCATCCATTGGAATAACAAAAATCTCGACAACAGACTACCTTTCATAATGACAAGGCTACTATCATTTGGAGTAACAAAAACATCAGCAACAAACTACGTTCCATAATGACAAGGCTACCATCCATTGGAGTAACAAAATTCTTGACAACTGACTACCTTCTATAATGACAAGTCTATAATCCATTGGAGTAACAAAGATATCGACAACATACTACTTTCCATAATGATAAGGAAACCATCCATTGGAGTAACAAAAATATCGACAACAGACTACCTTCCATAATGATAATGCTACCATCCATTGGAGTAACAAATATCTCGACTACAGACTACCTTCCATAATGACAAGGCTACCATGCATTGGAGTATCAAAAATATCTACAAGAGACTATGTTCCATAATGACAAGGCTACCATCCATTGGAGTAACAAAAATATGACCAACAGGCTACCTTCCATAGTGAAAAGGCTACCATCCATTGGAGTGACATAAATCACAACGACAAACTACCTTCCTTAATAACAACACTAGCAACCATTGGAGTAACAAAAATCTCAACAACAGACTACCTTCCGTAATGACAAGGTTACAATCCATTGGAGTAACAAAGATATCGACAACATACTACCTTCCATAATGACAAGGCTACCATCCACTGGGGTAACAAAAATATCACTAACAGACTACCTTCCATAATGACAAGGCTACCATCCATTAGAGTAACAAAACTCTCGTCAATAGACTACCTTCCATAATGACAAGGCTACCATCCATTGCAGTAACAAAAATATGAACAACAAACTACCTTCCATAGTGACAAGGCTACCATCCATTGGAGTGACATAAATCACAATGACAGACTACCTTCCATAATGACAAGGCTAGCATCCATTGGACTAACAAAAATCTCGACAACAAACTACCTTTCATAATGACAAGGCTACCATCCATTGAATTAACAAAAATCTCGACAATAGACTACCTTCCATAATGACAAGGCTACCATCCATTGTAGTAACAAAAATATCGACAACGTACTACCTTCCATAGTGACAAGGCTACCATCCATTGGAATAACAAAAATCTCGTCAACAGACTACCTTCCATAACGATAAGGCTACCAGCCATTAGAGTAACAAAAACTTAGACAATAGACTATGTTCCATAATGACATGGCTACCATCCATTGGAGTAACAAAATTCTCGACAACAGACTACCATCCATAATGACAACGATACCATCCATTGGAGTAACAAAAATCTCAACAACAGACTACCTTCCATAATGAGAAGGCTACAATCCATTACAGTAACAAAGATATCAACAACATACTACCTTACGTAATGACAAGGCTACCATCCATTGGAGTAACAAAAATATCGACAACAGATTACCTTCCATAATGACAAGGCTACCATCCATTGGAGTAACAAAAATCTCGAAAACTGACTACCTTCCATAATGACAAGGCTACCATGGATTGGAGTAACAAAAATATCTACAATAGACTATGTTCCATAATGACAAGGCTACCATCCATTGTAGTAACCAAAATCTCGACACTAGCCTACCTTCCATAATGACAAGTCTACCATCCAATGGAGTAACAAAAATATGAACAACATACTACCTTCCATAGTGACAAGGCTACAATCTGTTGGAGTGACATAAATCACAATGATAGACTACCTTCCATAATGACAAGGCTATAATCAATTGGAGTAACAAAGATATCTACAACATACTACCTTCCATAATGACAAGGCTATAATCCATTGGAGTAACAAAAATACCGACAACAAACTACCTTCCATAGTGACAAGGCTACCATCCATTGGAGTAACAAAAATCTCGAAAACAGACTACCTTCCATAATGACAAGTCTACCATCGATTGGAGTAACAAAAATCTCAAAAACAGACTACCTTCCATAATGACAAGGCGACCATCCATTAGAGTAACAAAAATCTTGACAACAGACAACCTTCTATAATGATAAGGCTATCATCCATTGGAGTAACCAAAATATCGACAACAGACTACCTTCCATAGTGACAAGGCTACCATCCATTGGATTGACAGAAATCACAACGACACACTACCTTCCATAATGACAAGGCTAGCATCTATTGGAGTAACAAAAATCTCGACAACAGACTACCTTCCATAGTGACAAGGCTACCATCCATTGGAATAAAAAAAATCTCGACAACCGACTACCTTCCATAATGACAAGGCTACCATCCATTGGAGTAACAAAAACATCGACAACAGACTACGTTCCATAATGACAAGGCAACCATCCATTGGAGTAACAAAAATATCGATAACAGACTACCTCCCGTAATGATAATGCTACCATCCATTGGAGTAACAAATATCTCGACTACAGACTACCTTACATAATGACAAGGCTACCATGCATTGTAGTAACAAAAATATCTACAAGAGACTATGTTCTATAATGACAAGGCTACCATCCATTATAGTTATCAAAATCTCGACAATAGACTACCTTTTATAATGACAAGGCTACCATCCATTGGAGTAACAAAAATATGAAGAACAAGATACCTTCCCTAGTGACAAGGCTACCATCAATTGGAGTGACATAAATTACAACAGACTACTTTACATAATGAAAAGGCTACAATCCATTGGAGTAACAAAGATATCGACAACATACTACCTTCCATAATGACAAGGCTACCATCCATTGGAGTAACAAAAATATCGCTAACAGACTACCTTCCATAATGACAAGGCTACCATCCAATAGAGTAACAAAAATCTCGAAAATAGACTACCTTCAATAATGACAAGGCTACCATCCATTAGAGTAACAAAAATATCGATAATAGACAACCTTCAATAATGACAAGGCTACCATCCATAGGAGTAACAAAACTCTCGACAATAGACTACCTTCCATAATGACAAGGCTACCATCCATTGCAGTAACAAAAATATGAACAACAGACTACCATCTATAGTGACAAGGCTACCATCCATTGGAGTGACATAAATCACAATGACAGACTACCTTCAATAATGACAAGGCTAGCATCCATTGGACTAACAAAAATCTCAACAACAAACTACCTTTCATAATGACAAGGCTACCATCCATTGAATTAACAAAAATCTCGACAATAGACTACCTTCCATAATGACAAGGCTACCATCCATTGTAGTAACAAAAATATCGACAACGGACTACCTTCCATAGTGACAAGGCTACCATCCGTTGGAATAACAAAAATCTCGACAACAGACTACCTTCGATAACGATAAGGCTACCAGCAATTAGAGTAACAAAAACATCGACAACAGACTACGTTCCATAATGATAAGGCTACCATCCGTTGGAGTAACAAAAATCTCGACAACAGACTAACTTCCATAATGACAAGTCTATAATCCAATGGAGTAACAAAGATATCGACAACATACTACTTTCCATAATGACAAGGCAACCATCCATTGGAGTAACAAAAATATCGACAAAAAACTACCCTCCATAATGATAATGCTACCATCCATTGGAGTAACAAATGTCTCGACTACAGACTACCTTACATAATGACAAGGCTACCATGCATTGTAGTAATAAAAATATCTATAAGAGACTATGTTCTATAATGACAAGGCTACCATCCATTGGAGTAACAAAAATATGAAGAACAAGCTACCTTCCATAGTGACAAGGCTACCATCAATTTGAGTGACATAAATCACAACGACAAACTACCTTTTTTAATAACAACACTAACATCCATTGGAGTAACAAAAATATCAACAACAGACTACCTTACATAATGAAAAGGCTACAATCCATTGAAGTAACAAAAATATCGACAATAGACTACCTTCCATAATAACAAGGCTACCATCCATTGGAGTAACAAAAATATGAACAACATAATACCTTCCATAGTGACAAGGCTGCCATCCATTGGAGTGACAAAAACCACAACGACAGACTACCTTCCATAATGACAAGGCTACCATCCATTAGGGTAACAAAAATCTCGACAAAAGACTACCTTACATAATGACAAGGCTACCATCCATTGGAATAACAAAAATCTCGACATCAGACTACCTTTCATAATGACAAGGCTACTATCTGTTGGAGTGACATAAATCACAATGATAGACTACCTTCCATAATGACAAGGCTATAATCAATTGGAGTAACAAAGATATCTACAACATACTACCTTCCATAATGACAAGGCTATAATCCATTGGAGTAACAAAAATACCGACAACAAACTACCTTCCATAGTGACAAGGCTACCATCCATTGGAGTAACAAAAATCTCGAAAACAGACTACCTTCCATAATGACAAGTCTACCATCGATTGGAGTAACAAAAATCTCAAAAACAGACTACCTTCCATAATGACAAGGCGACCATCCATTAGAGTAACAAAAATCTTGACAACAGACAACCTTCTATAATGATAAGGCTATCATCCATTGGAGTAACCAAAATATCGACAACAGACTACCTTCCATAGTGACAAGGCTACCATCCATTGGATTGACAGAAATCACAACGACACACTACCTTCCATAATGACAAGGCTAGCATCTATTGGAGTAACAAAAATCTCGACAACAGACTACCTTCCATAGTGACAAGGCTACCATCCATTGGAATAAAAAAAATCTCGACAACCGACTACCTTCCATAATGACAAGGCTACCATCCATTGGAGTAACAAAAACATCGACAACAGACTACGTTCCATAATGACAAGGCAACCATCCATTGGAGTAACAAAAATATCGATAACAGACTACCTCCCGTAATGATAATGCTACCATCCATTGGAGTAACAAATATCTCGACTACAGACTACCTTACATAATGACAAGGCTACCATGCATTGTAGTAACAAAAATATCTACAAGAGACTATGTTCTATAATGACAAGGCTACCATCCATTATAGTTATCAAAATCTCGACAATAGACTACCTTTTATAATGACAAGGCTACCATCCATTGGAGTAACAAAAATATGAAGAACAAGATACCTTCCCTAGTGACAAGGCTACCATCAATTGGAGTGACATAAATTACAACAGACTACTTTACATAATGAAAAGGCTACAATCCATTGGAGTAACAAAGATATCGACAACATACTACCTTCCATAATGACAAGGCTACCATCCATTGGAGTAACAAAAATATCGCTAACAGACTACCTTCCATAATGACAAGGCTACCATCCAATAGAGTAACAAAAATCTCGAAAATAGACTACCTTCAATAATGACAAGGCTACCATCCATTAGAGTAACAAAAATATCGATAATAGACAACCTTCAATAATGACAAGGCTACCATCCATAGGAGTAACAAAACTCTCGACAATAGACTACCTTCCATAATGACAAGGCTACCATCCATTGCAGTAACAAAAATATGAACAACAGACTACCATCTATAGTGACAAGGCTACCATCCATTGGAGTGACATAAATCACAATGACAGACTACCTTCAATAATGACAAGGCTAGCATCCATTGGACTAACAAAAATCTCAACAACAAACTACCTTTCATAATGACAAGGCTACCATCCATTGAATTAACAAAAATCTCGACAATAGACTACCTTCCATAATGACAAGGCTACCATCCATTGTAGTAACAAAAATATCGACAACGGACTACCTTCCATAGTGACAAGGCTACCATCCGTTGGAATAACAAAAATCTCGACAACAGACTACCTTCGATAACGATAAGGCTACCAGCAATTAGAGTAACAAAAACATCGACAACAGACTACGTTCCATAATGATAAGGCTACCATCCGTTGGAGTAACAAAAATCTCGACAACAGACTAACTTCCATAATGACAAGTCTATAATCCAATGGAGTAACAAAGATATCGACAACATACTACTTTCCATAATGACAAGGCAACCATCCATTGGAGTAACAAAAATATCGACAACAAACTACCCTCCATAATGATAATGCTACCATCCATTGGAGTAACAAATGTCTCGACTACAGACTACCTTACATAATGACAAGGCTACCATGCATTGTAGTAATAAAAATATCTATAAGAGACTATGTTCTATAATGACAAGGCTACCATCCATTGGAGTAACAAAAATATGAAGAACAAGCTACCTTCCATAGTGACAAGGCTACCATCAATTTGAGTGACATAAATCACAACGACAAACTACCTTTTTTAATAACAACACTAACATCCATTGGAGTAACAAAAATATCAACAACAGACTACCTTACATAATGAAAAGGCTACAATCCATTGAAGTAACAAAAATATCGACAATAGACTACCTTCCATAATAACAAGGCTACCATCCATTGGAGTAACAAAAATATGAACAACATAATACCTTCCATAGTGACAAGGCTGCCATCCATTGGAGTGACAAAAACCACAACGACAGACTACCTTCCATAATGACAAGGCTACCATCCATTAGGGTAACAAAAATCTCGACAAAAGACTACCTTACATAATGACAAGGCTACCATCCATTGGAATAACAAAAATCTCGACATCAGACTACCTTTCATAATGACAAGGCTACTATCATTTGGAGTAACAAAAACATCAGCAACAAACTACGTTCCATAATGACAAGGCTACCATCCATTGGAGTAACAAAATTCTTGACAACTGCCTACCTTCTATAATGACAACGATACCATCCATTGGAGTAACAAAAATATCGACAACAGACTACCTTCCATAATGACAAGGCAGCCATCCATTGGAGTAACAAAAATATCGACAACAGACTACCTTCCATAATGATAATGCTACCATCCATTGGAGTAACAAATATCTCGACTATAGACTACCTTCCATAATGACAAGGCTACCATGCATTGGAGTATCAAAAATATCTACAAGAGACTATTTTCTATAATGAGAAGGCTACCATCTATTGTAGTTATCAAAATCTCGACAATAGACTACCTTCCATAATGACAAGGCTACCATCCATTGGAGTAACAAAAATATGAACAATAGGCTACCTTCCATAGTGACAAGGCTACCATCCATTGGAGTGACATAAATCACAACGACAAACTACCTTCCTTAATAACCACACTAGCATCCATTGGAGTAACAAAAATCTCAACAATAGACTACCTTCCATAATGACAAGGTTACAATCAATTGGAGTAACAAAGATATCGACAACATACTACCTTCCATAATGACAAGGCTACCATCCACTAGAGTAACAAAAATATCACTAACAGACTACCTTCCATAATGACAAGGTAACCATCCATTAGAGTAACAAAAATCTCGAAAACAGACTACCTTTAATAATGATAAGGCTACCATCCATTAGAGTAACAAAAATATCGACAATAGACAACCTTCTATAATGACAAGGCTACCATCCATTGGAGTAACAAAACTCTCGACAATAGACTACCATCCATAATGACAACGATACCAGCCATTGGAGTAACAAAAATATGAACAACAGACTACCTTCCATAGTTACAAGCCTACCATCCATTGGAGTGACATAAATCACAACGACAGCCTACCTTCTATAATGACAAGGCTAGCATCCATTGGAGTAACAAAAATCTCGACAACATACTACCTTCCATAATGGCAAGTCTACCATCCATTGGAATAACAAAAATCTCGACAATAGTCTACCTTCCATAATGACAAGGCTACCATCCATTGGAGTAACAAAAACATCGACAACAGAATATGTCCTGTATTAACAAGGCTATAATCCATTGCAATCACAAAAATCTCGACAATAGACTACCATCCATAATGACAATGACACCATCCATTGGAGTAACAAAAATATCGACAACAAACTACATTCCATAATGACAAGGCTACCATCCGTTGGAGTAACAAAAATCTCGAAAATAGACTACCTTCCATAATGACAAGGCTACCATCCATTGAAGTAACAAAAATCTCAACAATAGACTACATTCCATAATAACAAGGCTACCATCCATTGGAGTAACAAAAATATGAACAACACAATACCTTCCATAGTGACAAGGCTACCATCCATTGGAGTGAAAAAAACCACAACGATAGACTACCTTCCATAATGACAAGGCTAGCATCCATTAGAATAACAAAAATCTCGACAATAGACTACCTTTCATAATGACAAGGCTACTATCATTTGGAGTAACAAACACATCAGCAACAAACTACGTTCCATAATGACAAGGCTACCATCCATTGGAGTAAAAAAAATATCGACAACAAAATACCTTCCATAATGACAAGTCTATAATCCATTGGAGTAACAAAGATATCGACAACATACTACTTTCCATAATGACAAGGTAACCATCCATTGGAGTAACAAAAATATCGACAACAGACTACCTTCCATAATGATAATGCTACAATCCATTGGAGTAACAAATATCTCGACTACATACTACCTTCCATAATGACAAGGATACCATGCATTGGAGTATCAAAAATATCTACAAGAGACTATGTTCTATAATGAGAAGGCTACCATCTATTGTAGTTATCAAAATCTCGACAATAGACTACCTTCCATAATGACAAGGCTACCATCCATTGGAGTAACAAAAATATGAACAACATGCTACCTTCCATAGTGACAAGGCTACCATCCATTGGAGTGACATAAATCACAACGACAAACTACCTTCCTTAATAACAACACTAGAATCCATTGGTGTAACAAAAATCTCAACAACAGACTACCTTCCATAATGACAAGGTTACAATCCATTGAAGTAACAAAGATATCGACAACATACTACCTTCCATAATGACAAGCCTACCATCCACTGGAGTAACAAAAATATCGCTAACAGACTACCTTCCATAATGACAAGGCTACCATCCATTAGAGTAACAAAAATCTCGAAAACAAACTACCTTCAATAATGACAAGGCTACCATCCATTAGAGTAACAAAAATATCGACAATAGACAACCTTCCATAATGACAAGGCTACCATCCATTGGAGTAACAAAACTCTCGACAATAGACTACCTTTCATAATGACAAGGCTACCATCCATTGCAGTAACAAAAATATGAACAACAGACTACCTTCCATAGTGACAAGGCTACCATCCATTGGAGTGACATAAATCACAATGACAGACTACCTTCCATAATGACAAGGCTAGCATCCATTGGACTAACAAAAATCTCGACAACAAACTACCTTTCATAATGACAAGGCTACCATCCATTGAATTAACAAAAATCTCGACAATAGACTACCTTCCATAATGACAAGGCCACCATCCATTATAGTAACAAAAATATCGACAACATACTACCTTCCATAGTGACAAGGCTACCATCCATTGGAATAACAAAAATCTCGACAACAGACTACCTTCCATAAAAATAAGGCTACCAGCCATTAGAGTAACAAAAACATCGACAATAGACTACGTTTCATAATGACAAGGCTACCATCCATTGGAGTAACAAAATTCTCGACAACAGACTACCATCCATAATGACAATGATACCATCCATTGGAGTAACAAAAATCTCGACAATAGACTACCTTCCATAATGAGAAGGCTACAATCCATTACAGTAACAAAGATATCAACAACATACTACCTTACATAATGACAAGGCTACCATCCATTGGAGTAACAAAAATATCGACAACAGACTACCTTCCATAATGACAAGGCTACCATCCACTGGAGTAACAAAAATATCGAAAACAGACTTTCTTCCATAATGACAAGGCTACCATGCATTGGAGTAACAAAAATATCTACAATAGACTATGTTCCATAATGACAAGGCTACCATCCATTGGAATAACAAAAATATGAACAACAGACTACCTTCCATAGTGACAAGGCTACCATCCATTGGAGTGACATAAATCACAATGACAGACTACCTTCCATAATGACAAGGCTAGCATCCATTGGACTAACAAAAATCTCGACAAAAAACTACCTTTTATAATGACAAGGCCACCATCCATTGAATTAACAAAAATCTCGAGAATAGACTACCTTCCATAATGACAAGGCTACCATCCATTGTAGTAAATAAAAATATCGACAACGGACTACCTTCCATAGTTACAAGGCTACAATCCATTGGAATAAAAAAAATCTCGACAACAGGCTACCTTCCATAACGATAAGGCTACCAGCCATTAGAGTAACGAAAACATCGACAACAGACTACGTTCCATAATGACAAGGCTACCATCCATTGGAGTAACAAAATTCTCGACAACAGACTACCTTCCATAATGAGAAGGCTACAATCCATTACAGTAACAAAGATATCAACAACATACTACCTTACATAATGACAAGGCTACCATCCATTGGAGTAACAAAAATATCGACAACATACTACCTTCCATAATGACAAGGCTACCATCTATTGTAGTAACAAAAATATCGACAACAAACTACCTTCCATAGTGACAAGGCTACCATGCATTGGAGTAACAAAAATATCTACAATAGACTATGTTCTATAATGGCAAGGATACCATCCATTGTAGTAACCAAAATCTCGACACTAGCTTACCTTCCATAATGACAAGGCTACCATCCATTGGAGTAACAAAAATATGAACAACATACTACCTTCCATAGTGACAAGGCTACAATCCATTAGAGTGACATAAATCACAATGATAGACTACCTTCCATAATGACAAGGCTATAATCAATTGGAGTAACAAAGATATCGATAACATACTACCTTCCATAATGACAAGGCTATAATCCATTTGAGTAACAAAAATACCGACAACAAACTACCTTCCATAGTGACAAGGCTACCATCCATTGGAGTAACAAAAATCTCGAAAATAGATTACCTTCCATAATGACACGGCTACCATCAATTGGAGTAACAAAAATCTCGAAAACAGACTACCTTCCATAATGACAAGGCCACCATCCATTAGAGTAACAAAAATCTTGACAATAGACATCCTTCTATAATGATAAGGCTATCATCCATTGGAGTAACCAAAATATCGACAATAGACTACCTTCCATAATGACAACGCTACCACCCATTGGAGTAAAAAAAATATGAACAACAGACTACCTTCCATAGTGACAAGGCTACCATCCTATTGGATTGACAGAAATCACAACGACACACTACCTTCCATAATGACAAGGCTACCATCAATTGGAGTAACAAATATCTCGACTACAGACTACCTTACATAATGACAAGGCTACCATGCATTGTAGTAACAAAAATATCTACAAGAGACTATCTTCTATAATGACAAGGCTACCATCCATTGTAGTTATCAAAATCTCGACAATAGACTACCTTCCATAATGACAAGGCTACCATCCATTGGAGTAACAAAAATATGAAGAACAGGCTACGTTCCATAGTGACAAGGCTACCATCAATTGGAGTGACATAAATCACAATGACAAACTACCTTCTTTAATAACAACACTAGCATCCATTGGAGTAAGAAAAATATCAACAACAGACTACCTTCCATAATGAAAAGGCTACAATCAATTGGAGTAACAAAGATATCGACAACATACTACCTTCCATAATGACAAGGCTACCATCCATTGGAGTAACAAAAATATCGCTAACAGACTACCTTCCATAATGACAAGGCTACCATCTATTAGAGTAACAAAAATCTCGAAAATAGACTACCTTCAATAATGACAAGGCTACCATCCATTAGAGTAACAAAAATCTCGACAATAGACAACCTTCCATAATGACAAGGCTACCATCCATTAGAGTAACAAAACTCTCGACAATAGACTACCTTCCATAATGACAAGGCTACCATCCATTGCAGTAACAAAAATATGAACAACAGACTGCCTTCCATAGTGACAAGGCTACCATCCATTGGAGTGACATAAATCACAATGACAAACTACCTTCCATAATGACAAGGCTAGAATCCATTGGACTAACGAAAATCTCGACAACAAACTACCTTTCATAATGACAAGGCTACCATCCATTGAATTAACAAAAATCTAGACAACAGACTACCTTCCATAATGACAAGGCTACCATCCATTGTAGTAACAAAAATATCGACAACATACTACCTTCCATATTGACCAGGCTACCATCCATTAGAATAACAAAAATCTCGACAACAGACTACCTTCCATAACGATAAGGCTACCAGCAATTAAAGTAACAAAAACATCGACAACAGACTACGTTCCATAATGACAAGGCTACCATCCATGGGAGTAACAAAATTCTCGACAACAGATTACCATCCATAATGACAATGATACCATCCATTAGAGTAACAAAAATCTCGACAACAGACTACCTTCCATAATGAGAAGGCTATAATCCATTACTGTAACAAAGACATAAACAACATATTACCTTCCATAATGACAAGGCTAGCATCCATTGGACTAACAAAAATCTCGACAACATACTACCTTTCATAATGACAAGGCTACCATCCATTGAATTAACAAAAATCTTGACAATAGACTACCTTCCATAATGACAAGGCTACCATCCATTATAGTAACAAAAATATCGACAACGGACTACCTTACATAGTGACAAGGCTACCATCCGTTGGAATAACAAAAATCTCGACAACAGACTACCTTCCATAACAATAAGGCTACCAGCCATTAGAGTAACAAAAACATCGATAACAGACTACGTTCCATAATGACAAGGCTACCATCCATTGGAGTAACAAAATTCTCGACAACAGACTACCTTCCATAATGAGAAGGCTACAATCCATTACAGTAACAAAGATATCAACAACATACAACCTTACATAATGACAAGGCTACCATCCATTGGAGTAACAAAAATATCGACAACAGACTACCTTCCATAATGACAAGGCTACCATCTATTGTAGTAACAAAAAAATCGACAACAGACTACCTTCCATAGTGACAAGGCTACCATGCATTGGAGTAACAAAAATATCTACAATAGACTATGTTCCATAATGACAAGGCTACCATCCATTGTAGTAACCAAAATCTCGACACTAGCCTACCTTCCATAATGACAAGGCTACCATCCATTGGAGTAACAAAAATATGAACAATATACTACCTTCCATAGTGACAAGGCTACGATCCATTGGAGTGACATAAATCACAATGATAGACTACCTTCCATAATGACAAGGCTATAATCAATTGGAGTAACAAAGATATCGATAACATACTACCTTCCATAATGACAAGGCTATAATCCATTTGAGTAACAAAAATACCGACAACAAACTACCTTCCATAGTGACAAGGCTACCATCCATTGGAGTATCAAAAATCTCGAAAACAGATTACCTTCCATAATGACAAGGCTACCATCAATTGGAGTAACAAAAATCTCGAAAACAGACTACCTTCCATAATGACAAGGCGACCATCCGTTAGAGTAACAAAAATCTTGACAACAGACAACCTTCTATAATGATAAGGCTATCATCCATTGGAGTAACCAAAATATCGACAATAGACTACCTTCCATAATGACAACGCTACCACCCATTGGAGTAACAAAAATATGAACAACAGACTACCTTCCATAGTGACAAGGCTACCATCCTATTGGATTGACAGAAATCACAACGACACACTACCTTCCATAATGACAAGGCTAGCATCCATTGGAGTAACAAAAATCTCGACAACAGACTACCTTCCATAGTGACAAGGCTACCATCCATAATGACAAGGCTACTATCCATTAGAGTAACAAAAATCTCAAAAATAGATTACCTTCAATAATGACAAGGCTACCATCCATTAGAGTAACAAAAATCTCGACAATAGACAACCTTCCATAATGACAAGGCTACCATCCATTGGAGTAACAAAACTCTCGAAAATAGACTACCTTCCATAATGACAAGGCTACCATCCATTGCAGTAACAAAAATATGAACAACAGACTGCCTTCCATAGTGACAAGGCTACCATCCATTGGAGTGACATAAATCACAATGACAAACTACCTTCCATAATGACAAGGCTAGAATCCATTGGACTAACGAAAATCTCGACAACAAACTACCTTTCATAATGAAAAGGCTACCATCCATTGAATTAAAAATAATCTGGAGAACAGACTACCTTCCATAATGACAAGGCTACCATCCATTGTAGTAACAAAAATATCGACAACATACTACCTTCCATAGTGACCAGGCTACCATCCATTAGAATAACAAAAATCACGACAACAGACTACCTTCCATAACGATAAGGCTACCAGTCATTAGAGTAACAAAAACATCGACAACAGACTACGTTCCATAATGACAAGGCTACCATCCATTGGAGTAACAAAATTCTCAACAACAGACTACCATCCATAATGACAATGATACCATCCATTGGAGTAACAAAAATCTCGACAACAGACTACCTTCCATAATGAGAAGGCTATAATCCATTACAGTAAGAAAGATATCAACAACATATTACCTTCCATAATGACAAGGCTTGCATCCATTGGACTAACAAAAATCTCGACAACATACTACCTTTCATAATGACAAGGCTACCATCCATTGAATTAACAAAAATCTCGACAATAGACTACCTTCCATAAGGACAAGGCTACCATCCATTATAGTAACAAAAATATCGACAACGGACTACCTTACATAGTGACAAGGCTACCATCCGTTGGAATAACAAAAATCTCGACAACAGACTACCTTCCATAACGATAAGGCTACCAGCCATTAGTGTAACAAAAACATCGACAACAGACTACGTTCCATAATGACAAGGCTACCATCCATTGGAGTAACAAAATTCTCGACAACAGACTACGTTCCATAATGAGAAGGCTACAATCCATTACAGTAACAAAGATATCAACAACATACTACCTTACATAATGACAAGGCTACCATCCATTGGAGTAACAAACATATCGACAACAGACTACCTTCCATAATGACAAGGCTACCATCCATTGTAGTAACAAAAATATCGACAACAGACTACCTTCCATAATGACAAGGCTACCATCCATTGGAGTAACAAAAATATGAACAACATACTACCTTCCATAGCGACAAGGCTACGATCCATTGGAGTAACATAAATTACAATGATAGACTACCTTCCATAATGACAAGGCTATAATCAATTGGAGTAACAAAGATATCGATAACATACTACCTTCCATAATGACAAGGCTATAATCCATTTGAGTAACAAAAATACCGACAACAAACTGCCTTCCATAGTGACAAGGCTACCATCCATTGGAGTAACAAAAATCTCGAAAACAAATTACCTTCCATAATGACAAGGCTAACATCAATTGGAGTAACAAAAATCTCGAAAACAGACTACCTTCCATAATGACAAGGCGACCATCCATTAGAGTAACAAAAATCTTGACAACAGACAACCTTCTATAATGATAAGGCTATCATCCATTGGAGTAACCAAAATATCGACAATAGACTACCTTCCATAATGACAACGCTACCACCCATTGGAGTAACAAAAATATGAACAACAGACTACCTTCCATAGTGACAAGGCTACCATCCTATTGGATTGACAGAAATCACAACGACACACTACCTTCCATAATGACAAGGCTAGCATCCATTGGAGTAACAAAAATCTCGACAACAGACTACCTTCCATAGTGACAAGGCTACCATCCATTGGAATAACAGAAATCTCGACAACAGACTACCTTCCATAATGACAAGGCTACCATCCATTAGAGTAACAAAAACATCGACAACAGACTACGTTCCATAATGACAAGGCAACCATCCATTGGAGTAACAAAAATATCGATAATAGACTACCTTTCGTAATGATAATGCTACCATCAATTGGAGTAACAAATATCTCGACTACAGACTACCTTACATAATGATAAGGCTACCATGCATTGTAGTAACAAAAATATCTACAAGAGACTATCTTCTATAATGACAAGGCTACCATCCATTGTAGTTATCAAAATCTCGACAATAGACTACCTTCCATAATGACAAGGCTACCATCCATTGGAGTCACAAAAATATGAAGAACATGCTACCTTCCATAGTGACAAGGCTACCATCAATTGGAGTCACATAAATCACAATGACAAACTACCTTCTTTAATAACAACACTAGCATCCATTGGAGTAAGAAAAATATCAACAACAGACTACCTTCCATAATGAAAAGGCTACAATCCATTGGAGTAACAAAGATATCGACAACATACTACCTTCCATAATGACAAGGCTACCATCCATTGGAGTAACAAAAATATCGCTAACAGACTACCTTCCATAATGACAAGGCTACCATCCATTGCAGTAACAAAAATATGAACAACAGACTGCCTTCCATAGTGACAAGGCTACCATCCATTGGAGTCACAGAAACCACAACGACGGACTACATTCCATAATGACAAGGCTAGTATCCATTGGACTAACTAAAATCTCGACAACAAACTACCTTTCATAATGACAAGGCTACCATCCATTGAATTAACAAAAATTTGGACAACAGACTACCTTCCATAATGACAAGGCTACCATCCATTGTAGTAACAAAAATATCGACAACAGACTACCTTCCATAGTGACAAGGCTACCATCCATTGGAATAACAAAAATCTCGACAACAGACTACCTTCCATTACGATAAGGCTACCAGCCATTAGAATAACAAAAACATCGACAACAGACTACGTTCCATAATGACAAGGCTACCATCCATTGGAGTAACAAAATTCTCGACAACAGACTACCATCCATAATGACAACGATACCATCCATTGGAGTAACAAAAATCTCGACAATAGACTACCTTCCATAATGAGAAGGCTATAATCCATTACAGTAACAAAGATATCAACAACATATTACCTTACATAATGACAAGGCTACCATCCATTGGACTAACAAAAATCTCGACAACAGACTACCTTCCATAATGACAAGGCTACTATCCATTGGAGTAACAAAAATCTCGAAAACAGACTACCTTCCATAATGACAAGGCTACCATGCATTGGAGTAACAAAAATAACTACAATAGACTATATTCCATAATGACAAGGCTACCATCCATTGTAATAACCAAAATCTCGACACTAGCCTACCTGCCATAATGACAAGGCTACCATCCATTGGAGTAAAAAAAATTTGAACAACAGACTACCTTCCATAGTGACAAGGCTACAATCCATTGGAGTGACATAAATCCCAATGATAAATTACCTTCCATAATGACAAGGCTATAATCAATTGGAGTAACAAAGATATCGATAACATACTACCTTCCATAATGAAAAGGCTATAATCCATTGGAGTAACAAAAATACCGACAACAAACTACCTTCCATAGTGACAAGGCTACCATCCATTCGAGTAACAAAAATCTCGAAAACGGACTACCTTTCATAATAACAAGGCTACTATTGATTGGAGTAACAAAAATCTCGAAAACAGACTACCTTCCATAATGACAAGGCGACCATCCATTAGAGTAACAAAAATCTTGACAACAGACAACATTCTATAATGACAAGGCTATCATCCATTGGAGTAACAAAAATATCAACAATAAACTACCTTCCATAATGACAAGGCTACCATCCATTGGAGTAACAAAAATATGAACAACAGACTACCTTCCATAGTGACAAGGCTACCATCCATTGGAGTGACAGAAATCACAACGACAGACTACCTTCCATAATGACAAGGCTAGCATCCATTGGAGTAACAAAAATCTCGACAACAGACTACCTTCGATAGTGACAAGGCTACCATCCATTGGAATAACAAAAATCTCGACAACAGACTACCTTCCATAATGACAAGGCTACCATCCATTGGAGTAATAAAAACATCGACAACAGACTACGTTCCATACTGACAAGGCTACCATCCATTGTAATAACAAAAATATCGACAAAAGACTACCTTCCATAATGACAAGGCTACCAGCCATTAGAGTAACAAAAATATCGATAACAGACTACCTTCCATAGTGACAAGCTACCATCCATTGGACTAACAAAAATCTCAACAACAAACTACCTTTCATAATGACAAGGCTACCATCCATTGGAGTACCAAAATTCTCGACAACAGACTACAATCCATAATGACAACGATACCATCCATTAGAGTAACAAGAATCTCGACAAGAGACTACCTTCCATACTGACAAGGTTACAATCCATGGAGTATCAAAGATATCGATATCATACTACCTTTCATAATGACAAGGCTACCATCCATTAGAGTAACAAAAATATCAACAAGAGACTACCTTCCATAATGATAATGCTACCATCCATTGGAGTAACAGAAATCTCAACAATAGACTACCTTCCATAATGACAAGGCTACCATGCATTGGAGTAACAAAAATTTCTATAATACACTATGTTCCGTAACCACAAGGCTACCATCCATTGTAGTAACCAAAATCTCGACACTCGACTACCTTCCATAATGACAAGGCTACCATCCATTGGAGTAACAAAAATATGAACAACAGACTACCTTCCATAACGATAAGGCTACCATCCATTGGAGTAACAAAAATATCGAAAACATACTACCTTCCATAATGACAAGGCTACCATCCATTGGAGTAACAAAAATACCGACAACAAACTACCTTCCATAGTGACAAGGCTACCATCCATTGGAGTAACAAAAATCTCGAAAACAGACTACCTTCCATAATGACAAGGCTACCATCGATTGGAGTAACAAAAATCTTGACAATAGACAACCTTCCATAATGATAATGCTACCATCCATTGGAGTAACAAAAATCTAGACAATACACTACCTTCCATAATGACAAGGCTACCATCCATTGGAGTAACAAAAATATGAACAACAGACTACCTTCCATAGTGACAAGGCTACCATCCATTGGAGTGACATAAATCACAACGACAAACTACCTTCAATAACGACAAGGCTAGCATTCATTGGAGAAACAAAAATCTCGACAACATACTACCTTCCATAGTGACAAGGCTACCATCTATTGGAATAACAAAAATCTCGACAACAGACTACCTTCCATAACGATAAGGCTACCATCCATTGGAGTAACAAAAACATCGATAATAGACTACGTTCCATAATGACAGGGCTACCATCCATTGGAGTAACAAAATTCTAGACAACAGACTACCTTCCATAATGACAACGATACCATCCATTGGAGTAACAAAAATCTCGACAACAGACTACCTTCCATAATGAGAAGGCTACAATCCATTAGAGTAAAAAAGATATCAATAACATACTACCTTCCATAATGACAAGGCTACCGTCCATTGGAGTATCAAAAATATCGACAACTGACTACCTTCCATAATGACAAGGCTACCATCCATTAGAGTAACAAAAATATCTACAATAGACTATGTTCCATAATGACAAGGCTACCATCCATTGTAGTAACCAAAATCTTGACACTAGCCTACCTTCCATAATGACAAGGCTACCATCCATTGGAGTATCAAAAATCTCGACAACAGACTACCTTCCATAATGATAAGGCTAACATCCATTGGAATAACTAAAATCTCGACAACAGACTACTTTTCATAATGATAAGGCTACAATCCATTGGAGTAACAAAAACATGGACATTAGACTACGTTCCATAATGACAAGGCTACCATCCATTGGAGTAACAAAATTCTCGACAACAGACTACCATTCATAATGAGAATGATACCATCCATTGGAGTAACAAAAATCTCGACAACAGACTACCTTCCATGATGACAAAGCTACAATCCATTGGAGTAACAAAGATATCGACAACAGACTACCTTCCATAATGACAAGGCTACCATGCATTGGAGTAACATAGATATATACAATAGACTACCTTTAATAATGACAAGGCTACCATCCATTGAATTAAAAAAAATCTCGACAACAGACTACCTTCCATAACGACAAGGCTACCATCCATTGGAGTAACAAAAATATCGACAACAGACTACCTTCCATAATGACAAGGCGACCATCCATTGGAAAAACAAAAATCTCGACAACAAATTACCTTCCATAATGACAAGGCTACCATCCATTGGAGTAACAAATAATCGACAACAGACAACCTTCCATAATGATAATTCTACCATCCATTGGAGTAACAAAAATCTCGACAATAGACTACCTTCCATAATTACAAGGCTACCATCCATTGGAGTAACAAAAATATGATAAACAGACTATCTTCCATAATGACAAGGGTAGCATCCATTGGAGTAACAAAAACATCGACAACAGACTACGTTCCATAATGAAAAGGCTACCATCCATTGGAGTAACAAAAATATCGACAATAGACTACCTTCTATAATGACAAGGCTAGCATCCATTGGAGTTACAAAAATCTCAAAAATAGACTACCTTCCATAATGACAAGTCTACCATCCATTAGAGTAACAAAAATCTCGACAACAGACTAACTTCCATAATGACAAGGCTATCATCCATTGGAGTAAAAATAATCTCGACAATAGACTACCTTCTATAATGACAAGGCTACCATTTATTGGAGTAAAAAAATATGAACAATAGACTACCTTCCATAGTGGCAAGGCTACCATCCATTGGAGTGACATAAATCACAACGACATACTAGCTTCCATAATGACAAGGCAAGCATCAATTGGAGTAACAAAAATCTCGACAACAAACAACCTTCCATAATGACAAGGCTACCATACATCGGAGTAACACAAATATCGACAACAGACTACCTTCCATAATGACAAGGCTACAATCCATTGGAATAACAAAAATGTTGACAACAGACTACCATCCATAATGACAATAGTACCATCCATTGGAGTAACAAAAATCTCGACAACAGACTACCTTCCATAATGACAAGGATACCATCACGTGGAGTAACAAAATTCTCGAAAATAGACTACCTTCCATAATGACAAGGCTACCATCCATTAGAGTAACAAAAATCTCGACCACAGACAACCTTCCACAATGACAAGGCAACCATCCATTCGAGTAACAAAAATCTCGACAATAGACTACCTTCCATAATGAAATGGCTACCATCCACTGGAGTAAGAAAAATATGAACAACAGACTACCTTCCTTAGTGACAAGGCTAACATCCATTGGAATAAATAAAATCTCGACAACAGACTACCTTTCATAATGATAAGGCTACCATCCATTAGAGTAACAAAAACATCGACAACAGACTACGTTCCATAATGACAAGGCTACCATCCATTGGAGTAACAAAATTTTCGACAACAGACTACCATCCATAATGAAAACGATACCATCCATTGGAGTAACAAAAATCTCGACAACAGACTAGCTTCCACAATGACAAAGCAACAATCCATTGGAGTAACAAAGATATCAACAACAGACTACCTTCCATAATGACAAGGCTACCATGCATTGGAGTAACAAAGATATATACAATAGACTACCTTTAATAATGACAAGGCTACCATCCATTGAATTAACAAAAATCTCGACAACAGACTACCTTCCATAATGACAAGGCTACCATCCATTGGAGTAAAAAAAATATCGACAACAAAATACCTTCCATAATGACAAGGCTACCATCCATTGGAATAACAAAAATCTCGACAACAAACTACCTTCCATAATGACAATGATAACATCCATTAGAGTAACAAAAATATCGATAATAGACTACCTTTCATAATGACAAGGCTACCATCCATTGGAGTAACAAAAATCTAGAAAACAGACTACCTTCCATAATGACAAGGCTACCATCAATTGAAGTAACAAAAATCTCGACAATAGACTATCTTCTATAATGATAAGGCTACCATCCATTGGAGTAACAAAAATATGAACAACAGACTACCTTCCATAGTGACAAGGCTACCATCGATTGGAGTGTTAGAAATCACAACGACAGACTACCGTCCATAATGACAAGGCAAGCATCCATTGGAGTAACAAAAATCTCGAAAACAGACTACCTTCCATAATGATAAGGCTAACATCCATTGGAATAACTAAAATCTCGACAACGGACTACCTTTCATAATGATAATGCTATCATCAATTGGAGTAACAAAAATCTCGACAATAGACTACCCGCCATAATTACAAGGCTACCATCCATTGGAGTAACAAAAATATGATAAATAGACTATCTTCGATAGTGACAAGGCTACCATCCATTGGAGTAAAAAAAATCTTGACAACAGACTACCTTTCATAAGGACAAGGGTAGAATCCATTGCAGTAACAAAAACATCGACAACATACTGAATCCATAATGACAAGGCTACCATCCATTGGAGTAACAAAATTCTCGACAACAGACTACCATCCATAATGACAATGGTACAATCCATTGGAGTAACAAAAATCTCGACAACAGACTACCTTCCATAATGACAAGGCTACAATCCATTGGAGTAACAAAGATATCCACAACATACTACCTTCCATAATGAAAGGCTACCTTCCATTCGAGTAACAAAAATATCGAAAACAGACTACCTTCCATAGTGACAAGGCTACCATCCATTGGAGTAACAAAAATCTCGAAAACATACTACCTTCCATAATGACAAGGCTACCATCCATTAGAGTAACAAAAATCTCGACAACAGACAAACTTCTATAATGACAAGGCTATCATCCATTGGAGTAACAAAAATCTCGACAATAGACTACCTTATATAATGACAAGGCTACCATCCATTGGTGTAACAAATATATGAACAACAAACTACCTTCCATAGCGACAAGGCTACCATCCAATGGAGTGACATAAATCACAATGACAGACTACCTTCCATAACGACAAGGCTAGCATCCATTGGAGTAACAAAAATCTCGACAACAAACAACCTTCCATAATGACAAGGCTACCATACATTGAAGTAACAAAAATCTCTACAACAAACTACCTTCCATAATGACAAGGCTACCATCCACTGGAGTAAAAAAATATCGGCAACAAACTACCTTCCATAATGACAAGGCTACCATCCATTGGAATAACAAAAGTCTTGACAACAAACTACCTTCCATAATGACAAGGCTACCATCCATTGGAGTAACAAAAAAATGAACAATAGACTACCTTCCAGAGTGACAAGGCTACCATCTGTTGGAGCAACAAAAATCTCGAAAACAGACTACCTTCCATAATGACAAGGCTACCATCCATTGGAGTAACAGAGATATCAAAAACAGACTTCCTTCCATAATGACAAGGCTACCATGCATTGGAGTAACAAAGATATATACAATAGACTACCTTTAATAATGACAAGGCTACCATCCATTGAATTAACAAAAATCTCGACAACAAACTACCTTCCATAATGACAAGGCTACCATCCATTGGAGTATCAAAAATATCGACAACAAAATACCTTCCATAATGACAAGGCTACCATCCATTGGAATAACAAAAATCTCGACAACAAACTACCTTCCATAATGACAATGATAACATCCATTAGAGTAACAAAAATATCGACAATAGACTACCTTTCATAATGACAAGGCTACCATCCATTGGAGTAATAAAAATCTCGAAAACAGACTACCTTCCATAATGACAAGGCTACCATCAATTGAAGTAACAAAAATCTCGACAATAGACTATCTTCTATAATGATAAGGCTACCATCCATTGGAGTAACAAAAATATGAACAACAGACTACCTTCCATAGTGACAAGGCTACCATCCATTGGAGTGACCGAAATAACAACGACAGACTACCTTCCAAAATGACAAGGCAAGCATCAATTGGAGTAACAAAAATCTCGAAAACAGACTACCTTCCATAATGATAAGGCTAACATCCATTGGAGTAACTAAAATCTCGACAACAGACTACCTTTCATAATGATAATGCTACCATCAATTGGAGTAACAAAAATCTCGACAATAGACTACCCGCCATAATTACAAGGCTACCATCCATTGGAGTAACAAAAATATGATAAACAGACTATCTTCCATAGTGACAAGGCTACCATCCATTGGAGTAAAAAAAATCTCGACAACAGACTACCTTTCATAGTGACAAGGGTAGCATCCATTGCAGTAACAAAAACATCGACAACATATTGAATCCATAATGACAAGGCTACCATCCATTGGAGTAACAAAATTCTCGACAACAGACTACCATCCATAATGACAATGGTACAATCCATTGGAGTAACTAAAATCTCGACAACAGACTACCTTCCATAATGACAAGGCTACAATCCATTGGAGTAACAAAGATATCGACAACATACTACCTCTCATAATGAAAGGCTACCTTCCATTGGAGTAACAAAAATATCGAAAACAGACTACCTTCCATAATGACAAGGCTACCATACATTGGAGTAACAAAAATCTCGAAAACAAACTACCTTCCATAATGACAAGGCTACCATCCATTGGAGTAACAATAATCTCGACAACAGACAAACTTCCATAGTGACAAGGCTATCATCCATTGGAGTAACAAAAATCTCGACAATAGACTACCTTATATAATGAAAAGGCTACCATCCATTGGTGTAACAAAAAAATGAACAACAAACTACCTTCCATAGTGACAAGGCTACCATCCAATGGAGTGACATAAATCACAACGACAGACTACCTTCCATAATGACAAGGCTAGCATCCATTGGAGTAACAAAAATCTCGACAACAAACAACCTTCCATAATGACAAGGTTACCATACATTGAAGTAACAAAAATCTCTACAACAAACTACCTTCCATAATGACAAGGCTACCATCCATTGCAGTAACAAAAATATCGACAACAAACTACCTTCCATAATGACAAGGCTACCATCCATTGGAATAAAAAAATATCGAATACAAACTACCTTCCATAATGACAAGGCTACCATCCATTGGAGTAACAAAAACATCGACAATAGACTACAATCCATAATGACAACGATAGCATCCATTGGAGTAACAAAATCCTCGACAACAGACTACCTTCTATAATGACAAGGCTACCATCAATTGGAGTAACAAAAGTGACGAAAATAGACTACCTTCCATAATGACAAGGCTACCATCCATTAGAGTAACAAAAATCTCGACAATAGACTACCTTCCATAATGACAAGGCTACCATCCACTCGAGTAAGAAAAATATTAACAACAGACTACCTTCCATAGTGACAAGGCTACCATCCATTGGAGTAACAAAAATCTCAATAGAAGACTACCTTCCATAATGATAAGGCTAACTTCCATTGGGATAAATAAAATCTCGACAACAGACTACCTTCCATAATGACAAGGCTAACATCCATTGGAGTAACAAAAACATCGACAACCGACTATGTTCCATAATGACAGGGCTACCATCCATTTGAGTAACAAAATTCTCGACAACAGACTACCATTCATAATGACAGCAATACCATCCATTGGAGTAACAAAAATCTCGACAACAGACTACCTTCCATAATGACAAAGCTACAATCCATTGGAGTAACAAAGATATCAACAACATACTACCTTCCATAATGACAAGGCTACCATCTATTGGAGTAACAAAAATATCGATAATAGACTACCTTCCATAATGACAAGGCTACCATCCACTGGAGTAACAAAAATATGAACAACAGACTACTTTACATAGTGACAAGGCTACCATCCATTTGAGTGACAGAAATCACAACGACAAACTACCTTCCATATTGACATGGCTAGCATCCATTGGAGTAACAAAAATCTCGACAACAGACTACCTTCCATAATGATAAGGCTAACATCCATTGGAATAACAAAAATATCGACAACAGACTACCTTCCATAATGATAAGGCTACCATCCATTGGAGTAACAAAAACATCGACAACAGACTACGTTCCATAATGACAAGGCTACCATCCATTGGAGTAACAAAATTCTCGACAACAGACTACCATCCATAATGACAGCGATACCATCCATTGGAGTAACAAAAATCTCAACAATAGACTACCTTCCATAATGACAAAGCTATAATCCATTGGAGTAACAAAGATATCGACAACACAATACCTTCCATTATGACAAGGCTACCATGCATTGGAGTAACAAAAATATGAACAACAGACTACCTTCCATATTGGTAAGGCTACCATCCATTGCATTGACAGAAATCACAACGACAAAATACCTTCCATAATGACAAGGCTAGCATCCATTGGAGTAACAAAAATCTCGACAACAAAATACCTTCCATAATGACAAGGCTACCATCCATTGCAGTAACCAAAATCTCGACGACAGACTACCTTCCATAATGACGAGGCTACCATCCATTGAATTAACAAAAATCTCGACAACAGACTGCCTTCCATAATGACAAGGCTACCATACATTGGAGTAACAAAAATCTCAACAACAGACTACCTTCCATAATGATAAGGCTAACATCCATTGGAATAAATAAAATCTCGACAACAGACTACCTTCCATAATTACAAGGCTACCATCCATTGGAGTAACAAAAACATCGACAACAGACTACGTTCCATAATGACAAGGCTACCATCCATTGGAGTAACAAAATTCTCGACAACAGACTACCATTCATAATGATAGCGATACCATCCATTGGAGTAACAAAAATCTCGACAATATACTACCTTTCTTAATGACAAAGCTACAATCCGTTGGAGTAACAAAGATATCAACAACATACTACCTTCCATAATGACAAGGCTACCATCTATTGGAGTAACAAAAATATCGATAATAGACTACCTTCCATAATGACAAGGCTACCATCCACTAGAGTAACAAAAATATGAACAACAAACTACCTTCCATAGTGACAAGGCTACCATCCATTGGAGTGACAGAAATCACAAGGACATACTACCCTCCATAATGACATGGCTAGCATCCATTGGAGTAACAAAAATCTCGACAACAGACTACCTTCCATAATGATAAGGCTAACATCCATTGGAATAACAAAAATCTCGACAACAGTCTACCTTCCATAATGATAAGGCTACCATCCATTGGAGTAACAAAAACATCGACAATAGACTACGTTTCATAATGACAAGGCTACCATGCATTCGATTAACAAAATTCTCGACAACAGACTACCATCCATAATGACAACGATACCATCCATTGGAGTAACAAAAATCTCGACAACAGACTACCTTCCATAATGACAAAGCTACAATCCATTGGAGTAATAAAGATATCGACAATAGAATACCTTCCATTATGACAAGGCTACCATGCATTGGAGTAACAAAAATATCTACAATCGACTACCTTCAATAATGACAAGGCTACCTTCCATTGGAGTAACAAAAATATGAACAACAAACTACCTTCCATATTGGCAAGGCTACCATCCATTGCAGTGACAAAAATCACAATGATAGACTACCTACCATAATGACAAGGCTAGCATCCATTGGAGTAACAAAAATCTCGACAACAAAATACCTTCCATAATGATAAGGCTAACATCCATTGGAATAAATAAAATCTCGAGAAGAGACTACCTTCCATAATTACAAGGCTACCATCCATTGGAGTAACAAAAACATCGACAACAGACTACGTTCCATAATGGCAAGGCTACCATCCATTGGAGTAACAAAATTCTCGACAACAGACTACCATTCATAATGACAGCGATACCATCCATTGGAGTAACAAAAATCTCGACAATAGACTACAATCCATAATGATAACGATACCATCCATTGGAGTAACAAAAATCTCGACAACAGACTACCTTCCATAATGACAAGGCTACCATCTATTGGAGTAACAAAAGTCACGAAAACAGGCAACCTTCCATAATGACTAAGCTACTGTCCATTGGAGTAACAAAGATATCGACAACACACTACCTTCCATAATGACAAGGCTACCATCCAATGGAGTAACAAAAATATCGACAACAGACTACCTTCTATAATGACTAGGCTACCGTCCATTGGAGTAACAAAGATATCTAAAACATACTAACTTCCATAATGACAAGGCTACCATCCATTGGAGTAACAAAAATAACGACAACAGACTACCTTCCATATTGAGTAGGCTACCATCCATTGGAATAACTAAAATATCGACAACACACTACCTTCCATAATGACAAGGCTACCATCCAATGGAGTAACAAAAATCTCGACAACAAACTACCTTCTATAATGACTAGGCTACCATCCATTGGAGTAACAAAGATATCGACAACAGACTACTTCCATAACGGCAAGGCTACAATCCATTGTAGTAACAAAAATCTCGACAACATACTACCTTCCATAATGACAAGGCTACCATCCATTGGAGTAACAAAAATCACGACAAGAGACTACCTTCCATAATGACAAGGCTACCATCCATTGGAATAACAAAAATATCAACAATAGAATACCTTCCATAATGACAAGGCTACCAACCATTGGAGTAACAAAAATCACGACAACAAACTACCTTCCATAATGACTAGGCTACCATCCATTAGAATAAAAAAAATATCGACAACACAGTACCTTCCATAATGACAAGGCTACCATCCAATGGAGTAACAAAAATCTCGACAAGAGACTACCTTCCATAATGACTAGGATACCATCCATTGGAGTAACAAAGATATCGACAACAGACTACCTTCCATAACGACAAGGCTACAATCCATTGAAGTAGCAAAAATATCGACAACAGACAACCTTCCATAATGACAAGGCTACCATCCCTTAGAGAAACAAAAATATCGACCATAGACAACCTTCCATAATGACTAGGCTACCATCCATTGGAGTAACAAAATTCTCGACAACAGACTACCATTCATAATGACAGCGATACCATACATTGGAGTAACAAAAATCTCGACAATAGACTACAATCCATAATGATAATGATACCATCAATTGGAGTAACAAAAATCTCGACAACAGACTACCTTCCATAATGACAAGGCTACCATCTATTGGAGTAACAAAAGTCACGAAAACAGGCAACCTTCCATAATGACTAAGCTACCGTCCATTGGAGTAACAAAGATATCGACAACACACTACCTTCCATAATGACAAGGCTACCATCCAATGGAGTAACAAAAATATCGACAACATACTACCTTCTATAATGACTAGGCTACCGTCCATTGGAGTAACAAAGATATCTACAACATACTAACTTCCATAATGACAAGGCTACCATCCATTGGAGTAACAAAAATAACGACAACAGACTACCTTCCATATTGAGTAGGCTACCATCCATTGGAATAACTAAAATATCGACAACACACTACCTTCCATAATGACAAGGCTACCATCCAATGGAGTAACAAAAATCTCGACAACAGACTACCTTCTATAATGACTAGGCTACCATCCATTGGAGTAACAAAGATATCGACAACAAACTACTTCCATAACGGCAAGGCTACAATCCATTGTAGTAACAAAAATCTCGACAACATACTACCTTCCATAATGACAAGGCTACCATCCATTGGAGTAACAAAAATCACGACAAGAGACTACCTTCCATAATGACAAGGCTACCATCCATTGGAATAACAAAAATATCAACAATAGAATACCTTCCATAATGACAAGGCTACCAACCATTGGAGTAACAAAAATCATGACAACAAACTACCTTCCATAATGACTAGGCTACCATCCATTAGAATAACAAAAATATCGACAACACAGTACCTTCCATAATGACAAGGCTACCATCCAATGGAGTAACAAAAATCTCGACAAGAGACTACCTTCCATAATGACTAGGATACCATCCATTGGAGTAACAAAGATATCGACAACAGACTACCTTCCATAACGACAAGGCTACAATCCCTTAGACTAATAAAAATCACGACAAAAGAGTTCCTTCAATAATGAAAAGGCTACCATCCATTGGAGTAAAAAAGATATCGACAACATACTACCTTCCATAATGACAAGGCTACCATCCCTTAGAGTAATAAAAATCACAACAACACACTACCTTCCATAATGATAAGTCTACCATCCATTGGAGTAACAAAAATCTTAACAATAGAATACCTTCCATAATGACAAGGATACCATCCATTGGAGTAACAAAAATTACGACAACAGACTACCTTCCATAATGACTAGGCTACCATCCATTGGAGTAACAAAAATCTCGACAACACACTACCTTCCATAATGACAAGGGTACCATCCCTTAGACTAACAAAAATCTCGACAAGAGACTACCTTCCATAATGACAAGGCTACCATCCATTGGAATAACAAAAATATCATACACAAACTACTTTCCATAATAACTAGGCTACCATCCATTGGAGTAACAAAGATATCGACAACAGACTAACTTCCATAACGACAAGGCTACTATCCATTGGAGTAACAAAAATCACGACAACAGACTACCTTCCATAATGACATGGCTACAATCTATTATAGTAATCAAACTCTCTACAATAGACTACCTTTCATAATGAAAAGGCTACCATCCATTGGAATAACAAAAATCTCGACAACAGACTACCTTCCATAATGACAAGGCTACCATCCCATAGAGTAAAAAAAATCTCGACAATAGACGACCTTCCATAATGACAAGGCTACCATCCATTGGAGTAACAAAGATATCTACAACATGCTACCTTCCATAATGACAAGGCTACCATCCATTGGAGTAACAAAAATCACGAAAACAGACTACCTTCCAAAATAACTAGGCTACCATCCATTGGAATAACAAAAATATCGACAACACACTACCTTCCATAATGACAAGGCTACCATCCAATGGAGTAACAAAAATCTCGACAATAGACTACCTTCCATAATGACTAAGCTACCATCCATTGGAGTAACAAAGATATCAACAACACACTACCTTCCATAATGACAAGGCTACCATCCAATGGAGTAACAAAAATCTCGACAACAGACTACCTTCTATAATGACTAGGCTACCATCCATTGGAGTAACAAAGATATCTACAACATACTAACTTCCATAATGACAAGGCTACCATCCATTGGAGTAACAAAAATCACGACAATAGACTACCTTCCATAATGACTAGGCTACCATCCATTGGATTAACTAAAATATCGACAACACACTACCTTCCATAATGACAAGGCTACCATCCAATGGAGTAACAAAGATATCATCAACAGACTACCTTTCATAACGACAAGGTTACAATCCATTGTAGTAACAAAAATCTCGACAATAGACTACCTTCCATAATGACAAAGCTACCATCCATTGTAGTGACAAAAATCTCGACAATATACTACCTTCTGTAATTACAAGGCTACCATCCATTGGAGAAAAAAAAATCACGACAACAGACTACCTTCCATAATGACACGGCTACAATCTATTATAGTAACAAAAATATCGACAATAGACTACCTTCATAAAGACAAGGCTACCATACATTGGAATAACAAAAATCTCGACACCAAACTACGTTCCATAATGACAAGGCTACCATCCCTTAGAGTAAGAAAAATCTCGACAACACACTACCTTCCATAATGAAAAGGCTACCATCCATTGGAGTAACAAAGATATCGACAACATACTACCTTCCATAATGACAAGGCTACCATCCCTTAGAGTAACAAAAATCTCAACAATAGACTACCTTTCATAATGACAAGGCTACCATCCATTGGAGAAACAAAGATATCTACAACATACTACATTCCATAATGACAAGGCTACCATCCATTGGAGTAACAAAAATCACGAAAATAGACTACCTTCCATGATGACTAGGCTACCATCCATTGGAATAACAAAAATATCGACAACAGAGTACCTCCATAATGACAAGGCTAAAATCCATTGTAGTAACAAAAATCTCGACAACAGACTACCTTCAATAATGAAAAGGCTACCATCCTTTGTAGTAACAATGATATCTACAACATACTACCTTCCATAATGACAAGGCTACCATCCATTGGAGTAACAAAAATCACGACAACAGACTACCTTCCATAACGACAAGGCTACAATCCATTGTAGTAACAAAAATCTCGACAACAGATTACCTTCCATAATGACAAGGCTACCATCTATTGGAGTAACAAAAGTCACGAAAACAGGCAACCTTCCATAATGACTAAGCTACCGTCCATTGGAGTAACAAAGATATCGACAACACACTACCTTCCATAATGACAAGGCTACCATCCAATGGAGTAACAAAAATATCGACAACATACTACCTTCTATAATGACTAGGCTACCGTCCATTGGAGTAACAAAGATATCTACAACATACTAACTTCCATAATGACAAGGCTACCATCCATTGGAGTAACAAAAATAACGACAACAGACTACCTTCCATATTGAGTAGGCTACCATCCATTGGAATAACTAAAATATCGACAACACACTACCTTCCATAATGACAAGGCTACCATCCAATGGAGTAACAAAAATCTCGACAACAGACTACCTTCTATAATGACTAGGCTACCATCCATTGGAGTAACAAAGATATCGACAACAAACTACTTCCATAACGGCAAGGCTACAATCCATTGTAGTAACAAAAATCTCGACAACATACTACCTTCCATAATGACAAGGCTACCATCCATTGGAGTAACAAAAATCACGACAAGAGACTACCTTCCATAATGACAAGGCTACCATCCATTGGAATAACAAAAATATCAACAATAGAATACCTTCCATAATGACAAGGCTACCAACCATTGGAGTAACAAAAATCATGACAACAAACTACCTTCCATAATGACTAGGCTACCATCCATTAGAATAACAAAAATATCGACAACACAGTACCTTCCATAATGACAAGGCTACCATCCAATGGAGTAACAAAAATCTCGACAAGAGACTACCTTCCATAATGACTAGGATACCATCCATTGGAGTAACAAAGATATCGACAACAGACTACCTTCCATAACGACAAGGCTACAATCCCTTAGACTAATAAAAATCACGACAAAAGAGTTCCTTCAATAATGAAAAGGCTACCATCCATTGGAGTAAAAAAGATATCGACAACATACTACCTTCCATAATGACAAGGCTACCATCCCTTAGAGTAATAAAAATCACAACAACACACTACCTTCCATAATGATAAGTCTACCATCCATTGGAGTAACAAAAATCTTAACAATAGAATACCTTCCATAATGACAAGGATACCATCCATTGGAGTAACAAAAATTACGACAACAGACTACCTTCCATAATGACTAGGCTACCATCCATTGGAGTAACAAAAATCTCGACAACACACTACCTTCCATAATGACAAGGGTACCATCCCTTAGACTAACAAAAATCTCGACAAGAGACTACCTTCCATAATGACAAGGCTACCATCCATTGGAATAACAAAAATATCATACACAAACTACTTTCCATAATAACTAGGCTACCATCCATTGGAGTAACAAAGATATCGACAACAGACTAACTTCCATAACGACAAGGCTACTATCCATTGGAGTAACAAAAATCACGACAACAGACTACCTTCCATAATGACATGGCTACAATCTATTATAGTAATCAAACTCTCTACAATAGACTACCTTTCATAATGAAAAGGCTACCATCCATTGGAATAACAAAAATCTCGACAACAGACTACCTTCCATAATGACAAGGCTACCATCCCATAGAGTAAAAAAAATCTCGACAATAGACGACCTTCCATAATGACAAGGCTACCATCCATTGGAGTAACAAAGATATCTACAACATGCTACCTTCCATAATGACAAGGCTACCATCCATTGGAGTAACAAAAATCACGAAAACAGACTACCTTCCAAAATAACTAGGCTACCATCCATTGGAATAACAAAAATATCGACAACACACTACCTTCCATAATGACAAGGCTACCATCCAATGGAGTAACAAAAATCTCGACAATAGACTACCTTCCATAATGACTAAGCTACCATCCATTGGAGTAACAAAGATATCAACAACACACTACCTTCCATAATGACAAGGCTACCATCCAATGGAGTAACAAAAATCTCGACAACAGACTACCTTCTATAATGACTAGGCTACCATCCATTGGAGTAACAAAGATATCTACAACATACTAACTTCCATAATGACAAGGCTACCATCCATTGGAGTAACAAAAATCACGACAATAGACTACCTTCCATAATGACTAGGCTACCATCCATTGGATTAACTAAAATATCGACAACACACTACCTTCCATAATGACAAGGCTACCATCCAATGGAGTAACAAAGATATCATCAACAGACTACCTTTCATAACGACAAGGTTACAATCCATTGTAGTAACAAAAATCTCGACAATAGACTACCTTCCATAATGACAAAGCTACCATCCATTGTAGTGACAAAAATCTCGACAATATACTACCTTCTGTAATTACAAGGCTACCATCCATTGGAGAAAAAAAAATCACGACAACAGACTACCTTCCATAATGACACGGCTACAATCTATTATAGTAACAAAAATATCGACAATAGACTACCTTCATAAAGACAAGGCTACCATACATTGGAATAACAAAAATCTCGACACCAAACTACGTTCCATAATGACAAGGCTACCATCCCTTAGAGTAAGAAAAATCTCGACAACACACTACCTTCCATAATGAAAAGGCTACCATCCATTGGAGTAACAAAGATATCGACAACATACTACCTTCCATAATGACAAGGCTACCATCCCTTAGAGTAACAAAAATCTCAACAATAGACTACCTTTCATAATGACAAGGCTACCATCCATTGGAGAAACAAAGATATCTACAACATACTACATTCCATAATGACAAGGCTACCATCCATTGGAGTAACAAAAATCACGAAAATAGACTACCTTCCATGATGACTAGGCTACCATCCATTGGAATAACAAAAATATCGACAACAGAGTACCTCCATAATGACAAGGCTAAAATCCATTGTAGTAACAAAAATCTCGACAACAGACTACCTTCAATAATGAAAAGGCTACCATCCTTTGTAGTAACAATGATATCTACAACATACTACCTTCCATAATGACAAGGCTACCATCCATTGGAGTAACAAAAATCACGACAACAGACTACCTTCCATAACGACAAGGCTACAATCCATTGTAGTAACAAAAATCTCGACAACAGACTACCTTCCATAATGACAAGACTACCATCCATTGTAGTAACAAAAATCTTGACAATTGACTACCTTCCATAATGACAAGGCGACCATCCATTGGAGTAACAAATATCTCGACAACAAACTACCTCCCATAATGACTAGGCTACCATCCATTAGAATAACAAAAATATCGACAACACACTACCTTCCATAATGACAAGGCTACCATCCAATGGAGTAACAAAAATCTCGACAACAAACTACCTTCTAAAATGACTAGGATACCATCCATTAGAGTAACAAAGATATCGACAACAGACTACCTTCCATAACAACAAGGCTACAATCCCTTAGTGTAACAAAAATCATGACAAAAGACTACCTTCCATAATGCAAAGGCTACCATCCCTTAGAGTAATAAAAATCATGACAACACACTACCTTCCATAATGACAAGTCTACCATCCATTAGAGTAACAAAAATCTCAACAATAGACTACCTTCCATAATGACAAGGCTATCATCCATTTGAGTAACAAAAATCAAGACAAAAGACTACCTTCCATAATGACTAGGCTACCATCCATTGGAATAACAAAAATATCAACAACACATTACCTTCCATAATGACAAGGCTACCATCCAATGGAGTAACAAAAATCTCGACAACAAACTACCTTCCATAATGACTAGGATACCATCCATTGGAGTAACAAAAATCTCGACAACACACTACCTTCCATAATGACAAGGCTACAAATTATTATAGTAACAAAAATATCGACAATAGACTACCTTCATAATGACAAGTCTACCATACATTGGAATAACAAAAATCTCGACAACAGACTACGTTCCATAATGACAAGGCTACCATCACTTAGAGTAAGAAAAATATCGACAACACACTACGTTCCATAATGATAAGCCTACTATCCATTGGAGTAACAAAAATCTCAACAATAGACTAAATTCCATAATGACAAGGGTACCATCATTGGAGTAACCCAAATAACCATAATAGACTACCTTCCATAATGACCAGGCTACAATCCATTGGAGTCTACTAAATCTCTACAATAGACTACCTTCCATAATGACAAGGCTACCATCCATTGGAGTAACTAAAATCTCGACAATATACTACCTTCCATAATAACAAGGCTACCATCCATTGGAGTAACAAAGATATCTACAACATACTACCTTCCATAATGACAAGGCTATCATCCATTGGAGTAACAAAAATCACGAAAATAGACTACCTTCCAAAATGACTAGGCTACCATCCATTGGAATAACAAATATATCAACAACACACTACCTTCCATAATGACAAGGCTACCATCCAATGGAGTAACAAAAATCTCGACAATAGACTACCTTCCATAATGACTAAGCTACCATCCATTGGAGTAACAAATATATCAACAACACACTACCTTCCATAATGACAAGGCTACCATCCAATGGTGTAACAAAAATCTCGACAATAGACTACCTTCCATAATGACTAGGCTACCATCCATTGGAGTAACAAAAATCTAGACAACACACTACCTTCCATAATGACAAGGCTACCATCCCTTAGACTAACAAAAATCTCGACAAGAGACTACCTTCCATAATGACAAAGGCTACCATCCACTGGAATAAGAAAAATATCGTACACAAACTACCTTCCATAATGACTAGGCTACCATCCATTGGAGTAACAAAGATATCGACAACAGACTAACTTCCATAACGACAAGGCTACAATCCAGTGTAGTAACAAAAATCTCGACAACAGACTACCTTCCATAATGACAAGGCTACCATCCATTGTAGTGAGAAAAATCTCCACAATATACTACCTTCTATAATGACAAGGCTATTATCCATTGGAGTAACAAAAATCACGACAACAGACTACCTTCCATAATGACACGACTACAATCTATCATAGTAATAAAAATCTCGACAATAGACTACCTTTCATAACGAAAAGGCTACCATCCATTGGAATAACAAAAATCTCGACAACAGACTACCTTCCATAATGACACGCCTACCATCCCTTAGAGTAAAAAAATTCTCGACAACAGACTACCTTCCATAATAACAAGGCTACCATCCATTGGAGTAACAAAGATATATACAACATACTACCTTCCATAATGACAAGGCTACCATCCATTGGAGTATTAAAAATCACGAAAATAGACTACCTTCCAAAATGACTAGGCTACCATCCATTGGAATAACAAAAATATCGACAACACACTACCTTCCATAATGACAAGGCTACCATCCAATGGAGAACAAAAATCTCGACAATAGACTACCTTCCATAATGACTAAGCTACCATCCATTGGAGTAACAAAAATCTCGACAATAGACTACCTTCTATAATGACTAGGCTACCATCCATTGGAGTAACAAAGATATCTACAACATTCTAACTTCCATAATGACAAGGCTACCATCCATTTGAGTATCAAAAATCACGACAACAGACTAACTTCCATAATGACTAGGCTACCATCCATTGGAATAACTAAAATATCGACAACACACTACCTTCCATAATGACAAGGCTACCATCCAATGGAGTAACAAAAATCTCGACAACAGACTACCTTCTATAATGACTAGGCTACCATCCATTGGAGAAAAAAAGATATCGACAACAGACTACCTCCATAACGACAAGGCTACAATCCTTTGTAGTAACAAAAATCTCGAAAACATACTACCTTCCATAATGACAAATCTACCGTCCATTGGAGTAACAAAAATCACGACAAGACACTACCTTCCATAATGACAAGGCTACCATCCTTTGGAATAACAAAAATATCATACACAAACTACCTTCCATAATGACTAGGCTACCATCCATTGGAGCAGCAAAGATATCGACAACAGACTACCTTCCATAACGACAAGGTTACAATCCATTGTAGTAACAAAAATCTCGACAACATACTACCTTCCATAATGACAAAGCTACCATCCATTGTAGTGACAAAAATCTCGACAATATACTACCTTCTATAATGACAAGGCTACCATCCTTTGGAGTAAAAAAAATCACGACAACAGGCTACCTTCCATAATGACACGGCTACAATCTATTATAGTAACAAAACTCTCGACAATAGACTACCTTTCATAATTAAAAGTCTACAATCCATTGGAATAAAAAAAATATCGACAACAAACTACCTTCCATAATGACAAGGCTACCATCCCTTAGAGTAAAAAAAATCTCGACAACAGACTACCTTCCATAATGACTAGGCTACCATCCATTTGAGTAACAAAGATGTCTACAACATACTACCTTCCATAATGACAAGGCTACCATCAATTGGAGTAACAAAAATCATGACAACAGGCTACCTTCCATAATGACAAGGCTACCATCCAATGGAGAAACAAAAATCTAGACAACAAACTACCTACCATAATGACTAGGATACCATCCATTGGAGTAACAAAAATCTCGACAACACACTACCTTCCATAATGACAAGGCTACAATCTATTATAGTAACAAAAATATCGACAATAGACTACCTTCATAATGACAAGGCTACCATCCATTGGAATAACAAAAATCTCGTCAACAGACTATGTTCCATAATGACAAGGCTACCATCCCTTAGAGTAAGAAAAATCTCGACAACACACTACGTTCCTTAATGATAAGTCTACCATCCATTGGAGTAACAAAGATATCGAAAACATACTACCTTCCATAATGACAAGGCTACCATCCCTTAGAGTAACAAAAATTACGACAACACACTACGTTCTTTAATGATAAGTCTACTATCCATTGGAGTAACAATAATCTCAACAACATACTAACTTCCATAATGACAACGGTACCATCATTGGAGTAACCCAAATATCCACAAGAGACTACCTTCCATAATGACAAGGCTACATTCCATTGGAGTCTACAAAATCTCGACAACAGACTACCTTACATAATGACAAGGCTACCATCCATTAGAGTAACTAAAATCTCGACAACAGACTACCTTCCATAATGACTAGGCTACCATCCATTGGAGTAACAAAGATATCGACAACATACTACCTTCCATAATGACAAGGCTACCATCCATTGGAGAAACAAAAATAACGACAACAGACTACCTTCCATAATGACTAAGCTACCATCCATTGGAATAACTAAAATATCCACAACACACTACCTTCCATAATTACAAGGCTACCATCCAATGGAGTAACAAAAATCTTGACAACAGACTACCTTCTATAATGACTAGGCTACCATCCATTAGAGTAACAAAGATATCGACAACAGACTACCTCCAAAATGACAAGGCTACAATCAATTGTAGTAACAAAAATCTCGACAACATACTACCATCCATAATGACAAGGCTACCATCCATTGAAGTAACAAAAATCACAACAACAGACTACCTTTCATAATGACACGGCTACAATCTATTGTAGTAACAAAACTCTCGACAATAGACTACCTTTCATAATGAAAAGGCTACCATCCATTGGAATAACAAAAATCTTGACAACAAACTACCTTCCATAATGACAAGGCTACAATCCCTTAGAGTAAAAAAAATCTCGACAACAGACTACCTTCCATAATTACAAGGCTACCATCCGTTGGAGTAACAAAGATATCTACAACATACTACCTTCCATAATGACAAGGCTACCATCCATTGAAGTAACAAAAATCACGAAAATAGACTACCTTCCATAATGACTAGGCTACCATCCATTAGAATAACAAAAACATCGACAACAGACTACCTCCATAACGACAAGGCTAAAATCCAATGTAGTAACAAAAATCTCGACAACAGACTACCCTCAATAATGAGAAGGCTACCATCCATTGTAGTAACAATGATATCTACAACATACTACCTTCCATAATGACAAGGCTACCATCCATTGGAGTAACAAAAATCACGACAATAGACTACCTTCCATAATGACAAGGCTACCATCCATTGGAGTAACAAATATCTCGACAACAAACTACCTTCCATAATGACAAGGCTTCCATCCATTAGAATAACAAAAATATCGACAACACAGTACCTTCCATAATGACAAGGCTACCAACCAATGGAGTAACAAAAATCTCGACAAGAGACCACCTTCCATAATGACTAGGATACCATCCATTGGAGTAACAAAGATATCAACAACAAACTACCTTCCATAACGACAAGGCTACAATCCGTTGTAGTAGTTAAAATATCGACAACACACTAACTTCCATAATGACAAGGCTACCATCCCTTATAGAAACAAAAACCTCGACAACAGACAACCTTCCATAATGACTAGGCTACCATCCATTGGAGTAACAAAGATATCGACAACAAACTACCTTCCATAACGACAAGGCTACAATCCCTTAGAGTAACAAAAATCACGACAAAAGATTACCTTCCATAATGAAAAGGCTGCCATCCATTGGAGTAACAAAGATATCGACAACATACTACCTTCCATAATGACAAGGCTACCATCCCTTAGAGTAATAAAAATCACGACAACACACTACCTTCCATAATGACAAGTCTACCATCCATTGGAGTAACAAAAATGTCAATAATAGAATACCTTCCATAATGACAAGGATACCATCCATTGGAGTAACAAAAATCACGACAACATACTACCTTCCATATTTACTAGGCTACCATCCATTGGAGTAACAAAAATCTCGACAACACACTACCTTCCATAATGACAAGGCTACCATCCCTTAGACTAACAAAAATCTCGACAAGAGACTACCTTCCATAATGACAAGGCTAGCATCCATTGGAATAACAAAAATATCGTACACAAACTACCTTCCATAATGACTAGGCTACCATCCATTGGAGTAACAAAGATATCGACAACAGACTAACTTCCATAACGAAAAGGCTATAATCCATTGTAGTAACAAAAATCTCGACAACATACTACCTTCCATAATGACAAGGCTACCATCCATTGTAGTGAAAAAAATCTCGACAATATACTACCTTCTATAATGACAAGGCTACTATCCATTAGAGTAACAAAACTCACGACAACAGACTACCTTCCATAATGACACAACTACAATCTATTATAGTAATAAAACTCTCGACAATAGACTATCTTTTATAATGGAAAGGCTACCGTCCATTAGAAAAACAATAATCTCGACAATAGACTACCTTCCATAATGACAAGGCTACCATCCATTGGAATAACAAAAATATCGACAACAAACTACCTCCATAACGACAAGGCTAAAATCCAATGTAGTAACAAAAATCTCGACAATACACTACCTTCAATAATGAGAAGGCTACCATCCATTGGAGTAACAAAGATATCGACAACATACTACCTTCCATAATGACAAGGCTACCATCCATTGGAGTAACAAAAATCACAACAACAGACTACCTTCCATAATGACACGGCTACAATCTATTGTAGTAACAAAACTCTCGACAATAGACTACCTTTCATAATGAAATGGCTACCATCCATTGGAATAACAAAAATCTTGACAACAAACTACCTTCCATAATGACAAGGCTACAATCCCTTAGAGTAAAAAAAATCTCGACAACAGACTACCTTCCATAATTACAAGGCTACCATCCATTGGAGTAACAAATATATCTACAACATACTACCTTCCATAATGACAAGGCTACCATCCATTGAAGTAACAAAAATCACGAAAATAGACTACCTTCCAAAATGACTAGGCTACCATCCATTGGAATAACAAAAATATCGAAAACACACTACCTTCCATAATGACAAGGCTACCATCCAATGGAGTAACAAAAATCTCGACAATAGACTACCTTCCATAATGACTAAGCTACCATCCATTGGAGTAACAAATATATCAACAACACACTACCTTCCATAATGACAAGGCTACCATCCAATGGTGTAACAAAAATCTCGACAATAGACTACCTTCCATAATGACTAGGCTACCATCCATTGGAGTTAGAAAAATCTAGACAACACACTACCTTCCATAATGACAAGGCTACCATCCCTTAGACTAACAAAAATCTCGACAAGAGACTACCTTCCATAATGACAAAGGCTACCATCCACTAGAATAAGAAAAATATCATACACAAACTACCTTCCATAATGACTAGGCTACCATCCATTGGAGTAACAAAGATATCGACAACAGACTAACTTCCATAACGACAAGGCTACAATCCAGTGTAGTAACAAAAATCTCGACAACAGACTACCTTCCATAATGACAAGGCTACCATCCATTGTAGTGAGAAAAATCTCCACAATATACTACCTTCTATAATGACAAGGCTACTATCCATTGGAGTAACAAAAATCACGACAACAGACTACCTTCCATAATGACACGACTACAATCTATCATAGTAATAAAAATCTCGACAATAGACTACCTTTCATAACGAAAAGGCTACCATCCATTGGAATAACAAAAATCTCGACAACAGACTACCTTCCATAATGACACGCCTACCATCCCTTAGAGTAAAAAAATTCTCGATAACAGACTACCTTCCATAATAACAAGGCTACCATCCATTGGAGTAACAAAGATATATACAACATACTACCTTCCATAATGACAAGGCTACCATCCATTGGAGTATTAAAAATCACGAAAATAGACTACCTTCCAAAATGACTAGGCTACCATCCATTGGAATAACAAAAATATCGACAACACACTACCTTCCATAACGACAAGGCTACCATCCAATGGAGAACAAAAATCTCGACAATAGACTACCTTCCATAATGACTAAGCTACCATCCATTGGAGTAACAAAAATCTCGACAATAGACTACCTTCTATAATGACTAGGCTACCATCCATTGGAGTAACAAAGATATCTACAACATTCTAACTTCCATAATGACAAGGCTACCATCCATTTGAGTATCAAAAATCACGACAACAGACTAACTTGCATAATGACTAGGCTACCATCCATTGGAATAACTAAAATATCGACAACACACTACCTTCCATAATGACAAGGCTACCATCCAATGGAGTAACAAAAATCTCGACAACAGACTACCTTCTATAATGACTAGGCTACCATCCATTGGAGAAAAAAAGATATCGACAACAGACTACCTCCATAACGACAAGGCTACAATCCTTTGTAGTAACAAAAATCTCGAAAACATACTACCTTCCATAATGACAAATCTACCGTCCATTGGAGTAACAAAAATCACGACAAGACACTACCTTCCATAATGACAAGGCTACCATCCTTTGGAATAACAAAAATATCATACACAAACTACCTTCCATAATGACTAGGCTACCATCCATTGGAGCAGCAAAGATATCGACAACAGACTACCTTCCATAACGACAAGGTTACAATCCATTGTAGTAACAAAAATCTCGACAACATACTACCTTCCATAATGACAAAGCTACCATCCATTGTAGTGACAAAAATCTCGACAATATACTACCTTCTATAATGACAAGGCTACCATCCTTTGGAGTAAAAAAAATCACGACAACAGACTACCTTCAATAATGACACGGCTACAATCTATTATAGTAAGAAAACTCTCGACAATAGACTACCTTTCATAATGAAAAGTCTACAATCCATTGGAATAAAAAAAATATCGACAACAAACTACCTTCCATAATGACAAGGCTACCATCCCTTAGAGTAAAAAAAATCTCGACAACAGACTACCTTCCATAATGACTAGGCTACCATCCATTTGAGTAACAAAGATGTCTACAACATACTACATTCCATAATGACAAGGCTACCATCCATTGGAGTATCAAAAATCACGAAAATAGACTACCTTCCATAATGACAAGGCTACCATCCATTGGAATAACAAAAATATCGACAACAGACTACCTCCATAACGACAAGGCTAAAATCCATTGTAGTAACAATGATATCTACAACATACTACCTTCCATAATGACAAGGCTACCATCAATTGGAGTAACAAAAATCATGACAACAGACTACCTTCCATAATGACAAGGCTACCATCCAATGGAGAAACAAAAATCTAGACAACAAACTACCTACCATAATGACTAGGATACCATTTATTGGAGTAACAAAAATCTCGACAACACACTACCTTCCATAATGACAAGGCTACAATCTATTATAGTAACAAAAATATCGACAATAGACTACCTTCATAATGACAAGGCTACCATCCATTGGAATAACAAAAATCTCGTCAACAGACTATGTTCCATAATGACAAGGCTACCATCCCTTAGAGTAAGAAAAATCTCGACAACACACTACGTTCCTTAATGATAAGTCTACCATCCATTTGAGTAACAAAGATATCGAAAACATACTACCTTCCATAATGACAAGGCTACCATCCCTTAGAGTAACAAAAATCACGACAACACACTACGTTCTTTAATGATAAGTCTACTATCCATTGGAGTAACAATAATCTCAACAACATACTAACTTCCATAATGACAACGGTACCATCATTGGAGTAACCCAAATATCCATAAGAGACTACCTTCCATAATGACAAGGCTACATTCCATTGGAGTCTACAAAATCTCGACAACAGACTACCTTACATAATGACAAGGCTACCATCCATTAGAGTAACTAAAATCTCGACAACAGAGTACCTTCCATAATGACTAGGCTACCATCCATTGGAGTAACAAAGATATCGACAACATACTACCTTCCATAATGACAAGGCTACCATCCATTGGAGAAACAAAAATCACGACAACAGACTACCTTCCATAATGACTAAGCTACCATCCATTGGAATAACTAAAATATCCACAACACACTACCTTCCATAATTACAAGGCTACCATCCAATGGAGTAACAAAAATCTTGACAACAGACTACCTTCTATAATGACTAGGCTACCATCCATTAGAGTAACAAAGATATCGACAACAGACTACCTCCAAAATGACAAGGCTACAATCAATTGTAGTAACAAAAATCTCGACAACATACTACCATCCATAATGACAAGGCTACCATCCATTGAAGTAACAAAAATCACAACAACAGACTACCTTTCATAATGACACAGCTGCAATCTATTGTAGTAACAAAACTCTCGACAATAGACTACCTTTCATAATGAAAAGGCTACCATCCATTGGAATAACAAAAATCTTGACAACAAACTACCTTCCATAATGACAAGGCTACAATCCCTTAGAGTAAAAAAAATCTCGACAACAGACTACCTTCCATAATTACAAGGCTACCATCCATTGGAGTAACAAAGATATCTACAACATACTACCTTCCATAATGACAAGGCTACCATCCATTGAAGTAACAAAAATCACGAAAATAGACTACCTTCCATAATGACTAGGCTACCATCCATTAGAATAACAAAAATATCGACAACAGACTACCTCCATAACGACAAGGCTAAAATCCAATGTAGTAACAAAAATCTCGACAACAGACTACCCTCAATAATGAGAAGGCTACCATCCATTGTAGTAACAATGATATCTACAACATACTACCTTCCATAATGACAAGGCTACCATCCATTGGAGTAACAAAAATCACGACAATAGACTACCTTCCATAACGACAAGGCTACAATCCATTGTAATAACAAAAATCTTGACAACATACTACCTCGATAATGACAAGACTACCATCCATTGTAGTAACAAAAATCTCGACAATAGACTACCTTCCATAATGACAAGGCTACCATCCATTGGAGTAACAAATATCTCGACAACAAACTACCTTCCATAATGACAAGGCTTCCATCCATTAGAATAACAAAAAAATCGACAACACAGTACCTTCCATAATGACAAGGCTACCATCCAATGGAGTAACAAAAATCTCGACAAGAGACCACCTTCCATAATGACTAGGATACCATCCATTGGAGTAACAAAGATATCAACAACAAACTACCTTCCATAACGACAAGGCTACAATCCGTTGTAGTAGTTAAAATATCGACAACACACTAACTTCCATAATCACAAGGCTACCATCCCTTATAGAAACAAAAACCTCGACAACAGACAACCTTCCATAATGACTAGGCTACCATCCATTGGAGTAACAAAGATATCGACAACAAACTACCTTCCATAACGACAAGGCTACAATCCCTTAGAGTAACAAAAATCACGACAAAAGATTACCTTCCATAATGAAAAGGCTGCCATCCATTGGAGTAACAAAGATATCGACAACATACTACCTTCCATAATGACAAGGCTACCATCCCTTAGAGTAATAAAAATCACGACAACACACTACCTTCCATAATGACAAGTCTACCATCCATTGGAGTAACAAAAATGTCAATAATAGAATACCTTCCATAATGACAAGGATACCATCCATTGGAGTAACAAAAATCACGACAACAGACTACCTTCCATATTGACTAGGCTACCATCCATTGGAGTAACAAAAATCTCGACAACACACTACCTTCCATAATGACAAGGCTACCATCCCTTAGACTAACAAAAATCTCGACAAGAGACTACCTTCCATAATGACAAGGCTAGCATCCATTGGAATAACAAAAATATCGTACACAAACTACCTTCCATAATGACTAGGCTACCGTCCATTGGAGTAACAAAGATATCGACAACAGACTAACTTCCATAACGAAAAGGCTATAATCCATTGTAGTAACAAAAATCTCGACAACAGACTACCTTCCATAATGACAAGGCTACCATCCATTGTAGTGACAAAAATCTCGACAATATACTACCTTCTATAATGACAAGGCTACTATCCATTAGAGTAACAAAACTCACGACAACAGACTACCTTCCATAATGACACAACTACAATCTATTATAGTAATAAAACTCTCGACAATAGACTATCTTTTATAATGAAAAGGCTACCGTCCATTAGAATAACAATAATCTCGACAATAGACTACCTTCCATAATGACAAGGCTACCATCCATTGGAATAACAAAAATATCGACAACAAACTACCTCCATAACGACAAGGCTAAAATCCAATGTAGTAACAAAAATCTCGACAATAGACTACCTTCAATAATGAGAAGGCTACCATCCATTGGAGTAACAAAGATATCGACAACATACTACCTTCCATAATGACAAGGCTACCATCCATTGGAGTAACAAAAATCACAACAACAGACTACCTTCCATAATGACACGGCTACAATCTATTGTAGTAATAAAACTCTCGACAATAGACTACCTTTCATAATGAAATGGCTACCATCCATTGGAATAACAAAAATCTTGACAACAAACTACCTTCCATAATGACAAGGCTACAATCCCTTAGAGTAAAAACAATCTCGACAACAGACTACCTTCCATAATTACAAGGCTACCATCCATTGGAGTAACAAATATATCTACAACATACTACCTTCCATAATTACAAGGCTACCATCCATTGAAGTAACAAAAATCACGAAAATAGACTACCTTCCATAATGACTAGGCTACCATCCATTGGAATAACAAAAATATCGACAACAAACTACCTCCATAACGACAAGGCTAAAATCCAATGTAGTAACAAAAATCTCGACAACAGACTACCCTCAATAATGAGAATGCTACCATCCATTGTAGTAACAATGATATCTACAACATACTACCTTCCATAATGACAAGGCTACCATCCATTGGAGTAACAAAAATCACGACAATAGACTACCTTCCATAACGACAAGGCTACAATCCATTGTAATAACAAAAGTCTTGACAACATACTACCTCGATAATGACAAGACTACCATCCATTGTAGTGACAAAAATCTCGACAATAGACTACCTTCCATAATGACAAGGCTACCGTCCATTGGAGTAACAAATATCTCGACAACAAACTACCTTCCATAATGACAAGGCTTCCATCCATTAGAATAACAAAAATATCGATAACACACTACCTTCCATAATGACAAGGCTACCATCCAATGGAGTAACAAAAATCTCGACAACAGACTACCTTCCAAAATGACTAGGATACCATCCATTAGAGTAACAAAGATATCAACAACAGACTACCTTCTATAACGACAAGGCTACAATCCCTTAGAGTAACAAAAATCATGACAAAAGACTACCTTCCATAATGAAAAGGCTACCATCCATTGTAGTAACAAAGATATCGACAACACACTACCTTCCATAATGACAAGTCTACCATACATTGGAGTAACAAAAATCTCAACAATAGACTAACTTCCATAATGACAAGGCTACCATCAATTGGAGTAACAAAAATCAAGACAAAAGACTACCTTCCATAATGACTAGGCTACCATCCATTCGAATAACAAAAATATCGACAACACACTACCTTCCATAATTACAAGGCTACCATCCAATGGAGTAAGAAAAATATCGACAACAAACTACCTTCCATAATTACTAGGATACCATCCATTGGAGTAACAAAAATCTCGATAACACACTACCTTCCAAAATGAAAAGGCTACAATCTATTATAGTAACAAAAATATCGACAATAGACAACCTTCATAATGACAAGGCTACCATCCATTGTAGTAACAAAAATCTCGACAACATACTACCTTCCATAATGACAAGGCTACCTTCCATTGGAGTAACAAAAATAATGACAAGAGACTACCTTCCATAATGACAAGGCTACCATCCATTGGAATAACAAAAATCTCAACAATAGAATACCTTCCATAATGACAAGGCTACCAACCATTGGAGTAACAAAAATCACGACAACAAACTACCTTCCATAATGACTATGTTACCATCCATTGGAATAACACAAATATCGACAACACAGTACCTTCCATAATGACAAGGCTACCATCCAATGGAGTAACAAAAATCTCGACAAGAGACTACCTTCCGTAATGACTAGGATACCATCCATTGGAGTAACAAAGATATGGACAACAAACTACCTTCCATAACGACAAGGCTACAATCCGTTGTAGTAGTAAAAATATCGACAACACACTAACTTCCATAATGACAAGGCTACCATCCCTTATAGAAAAAAAATCTCGACAACAGAAAACCTTCCATAATGACTAGGCTACCATCCATTGGAGTAACAAAGATATCGACAACAAACTACCTTCCATAACGACAAGGCTACAATCCCTTAGAGTTATAAAAATCACGACAAAAGATTACCTTCCATAATGAAAAGGCTACCATCCATTGGAGTAACAAAGATATCGACAACATACTACCTTCCATAATGACAAGGCTACCATCCCTTAGAGTAATAAAAATCACGACAACACACTACCTTCCATAATGACAAGTCTACCATCCATTGGAGTAACAAAAATGTCAATAATAGAATACTTCCATAATGACAAGGATACCATCCATTGGAGTAACAAAAATCACGACAACAGACTACCTTCCATATTGACTAGGCTACCATCCATTGGAGTAACAAAAATCTCGACAACACACTACCTTCCATAATGACAAGGCTACCATCCCTTAGACTAACAAAAATCTCGACAAGAGACTACCTTCCATAATGACAAGGCTAGCATCCATTGGAATAACAAAAATATCGTACACAAACTACCTTCCATAATGACTAGGCTACCATCCATTGGAGTAACAAAGATATCGACAACAGACTAACTTCCATAACGAAAAGGCTATAATCCATTGTAGTAACAAAAATCTCGACAACAGACAACCTTCCATAATGACAAGGCTACCATCCATTGTAGTGACAAAAATCTCGACAATATACTACCTTCTATAATGACAAGGCTACTATCCATTGGAGTAACAAAAATCACGACAACAGACTACCTTCCATAATGACACGACTACAATCTATTATAGTAATAAAACTCTCGACAATAGACTACCTTTTATAATGAAAAGGCTACCATCCATTGGAATAACAATAATCTCGACAACAGACTACCTTCCATAATGACAAGGCTACCATCCATTGGAATAACAAAAATATCGACAACAGACTACCTCCATAACGACAAGGCTAAAATCCAATGTAGTAACAAAAATCTCGACAATAGACTACCTTCAATAATGAGAAGGCTACCATCCATTGGAGTAACAAAGATATCGACAACATACTACCTTCCATAATGACAAGACTACCATCCATTGGAGTAACAAAAATCACAACAACAGACTACCTTCCATAATGACTAGGCTACCATACATTTGAATAACAAAGATATCTATAATATACTACCTTCCATAATGACAAGGCTACCATCCATTGGAGTAACAAAAATCATGACAAGAGACTACCTTCCATAATGACAAGGCTACCATCCATTGGAATAACAAAAATCTCAACAATAGAATACCTTCCATAATGACAAGGCTACCAACCATTGGAGTAACAAAAATCACGACAACAAACTACCTTCCATAATGACTATGTTACCATCCATTGGAATAACAAAAATATCGACAGCACAGTACTTTCCATAATGACAATGCTACCATACAATGGAGTAACAAAAATCTCGACAAGAGACTACCTTCCATAATGACTAGGATTCCATCCATTGGTGTAACAAAGATACCGACAACAAACTACCTTTCATAACGACAAGGCTACAATCTGTTGTAGTAGTAAAAATATCGACAACACACTACCTTCCATAATGACAAGGCTACCATCCCTTATAGAAACAAAAATCTCGACAACAGACAACCTTCCATAATTACTAGGCTACCATCCATTGGAGTAACAAAGATATCGACAACAAACTACCTTTCATAACGACAAGGCTACGATCCCTTATAGTAACAAAAATCACGACAAAAGATTACCTTCCATAATGAAAAGGCTACCATCCATTGGAGTAACAAAGATATCGACAACATACTACCTTCCATAATGACAAGGCTACCATCCCTTAGACTAACAAAAATCTCGACAAGAGACTACCTTCCATAATGACAAGGCTAGCATCCATTGGAATAACAAAAATATCGTACACAAACTACCTTCCATAATGACTAGGCTACCATCCATTGGAGTAACAAAGATATCGACAATAGACTAACTTCCATAACGACAAGGCTACAATCCATTGTAGTAACAAAAATCTCGACAACAGACTACCTTCCATAATGACAAGACTACCATCCATTATAGTGACAAAAATCTCGACAATATACTACCTTCCATAATGACAAGGCTACCATCCATTGGAGTAACAAAAATCACGACAACAGACTACCTTCCATAATGACCAGGCTACCATCCATTGGAATAACAAAAATATCGTACACAAACTACCTTCCATAATGACTAGGCTACCATCCATTGGAGTAACAAAGATATCGACAACAGACTACCTTCCATAATGACAAGGCTACAAGCCATTGTAGTAACAAAAATCTCGACAATAGACTACCTTCCATAATGACAAGGCTACCATCCATTGTAGTGACAAAAATCTCGACAATATACTACCTTCTCTAATGAAAAGGCTACTATCCATTGGAGTAAAAAAAATCACGACAATAGACTACCTTCCATAATGACACGGCTATAATCTATTATAGTAACAAAACTCTCGACAATAGACTACCTTTCATAATGAAAAGGCTACCATCCATTGGAATAACAAAAATCTCGACAACAAACTACCTTCCATAATGACAACGCTACCATCCCTTAGAGTAAAAAAAATCTCGACAACAGACTACCTTCCATAATGACAAGGCTACCATCCATTGGAGTAACAAATATATATACAACATACTACCTTCCATAATGACAAGGCTACCATCCATTGGAGTAACAAAAATCACGAAAATAGACTACCTTCCATAATGACTAGGCTATCATCCATTGGAATAACAAAAATATTGACAACAGACTACCTCCATAACGATAAGGCAAAAATCCAATGTAGTAACAAAAATTTCGACAACAGACTACCTTCAATAATAAGAAGGCTACCATCCATTGTAGTAACATTGATATCTATAACATACTACCTTCCATAATGACAAGGCTACCATCCATTGGAGTAACAAAAATCACCACAACTGACTACCTTCCATAACGACACGGCTACAATCCATTGTACTACAAAAAATCTAGACAACAAACTACCTTCCATAATGACAAGACTACCATCCATTGTAGTAACAAAAATCTCGACAATAGACTACATTCCATAATGACAAGACTACCATCCATTGGAGTAACAAATATCTCGACGACAAACTACCTTCCATAATGACAAGGCTACCATCCATTGGAGTAACAAAAATCAAGACAAAAGACTACCTTCCATAATGACTAGGCTACCATCCATTTGAATAACAAAAATATCGACAACACACTACCTTCCATAATGACAAGGCTACCATCCAATGAAGTAACAAAATCTCGACAACAAACTACTTTCCATAATGACTAGGATACCATCCATTGGAGTAACAAAAATCTCGACAACACACTACCTTACATAATGACAAGGCTACAATCTATTATAGTAACAAAAATATCGAAAATAGACTACCTTCATAATGACAAGGCTAGCATCCCTTGGAAAAACAAAAATCTCGACAACAGACTACGTTCCATAATGACAAGGCTACCATCCCTTAGAGTAAGAAATATCTCGACAACAAACTACCTTCCATAATGAAAAGGCTACCATCCATTGGAGTAACAAAGATATCGACAACATACTACCTTCCATAATGACAAGGCTACCATCCCTTAGAGTAACAAAAATCCCGACAATAGACTAACTTCCATAATGACTAGGCTACCATCCATTGGAGTAACAAAGATATCGACAATAGACTACCTTCCATAACGACAAGGCTACAATCCATTGTAGTAACAAAAATCACGACAACAGATTACCTTCCATAATGACAAGGCTACCATCCATTGGAGTAACAAAGATATCGACAACATACTACCTTCCATAATGACAAGGCTACCATCCCTTAGACTAACAAAAATCTCGACAAGAGACTACCTTCCATAATGACAAGGCTAGCATCCATTGGAATAACAAAAATATCGTACACAAACTACCTTCCATAATGACTAGGCTACCATCCATTGGAGTAACAAAGATATCGACAATAGACTAACTTCCATAACGACAAGGCTACAATCCATTGTAGTAACAAAAATCTCGACAACAGACTACCTTCCATAATGACAAGACTACCATCCATTATAGTGACAAAAATCTCGACAATATACTACCTTCCATAATGACAAGGCTACCATCCATTGGAGTAACAAAAATCACGACAACAGACTACCTTCCATAATGACCAGGCTACCATCCATTGGAATAACAAAAATATCGTACACAAACTACCTTCCATAATGACTAGGCTACCATCCATTGGAGTAACAAAGATATCGACAACAGACTACCTTCCATAATGACAAGGCTACAAGCCATTGTAGTAACAAAAATCTCGACAATAGACTACCTTCCATAATGACAAGGCTACCATCCATTGTAGTGACAAAAATCTCGACAATATACTACCTTCTCTAATGAAAAGGCTACTATCCATTGGAGTAAAAAAAATCACGACAATAGACTACCTTCCATAATGACACGGCTATAATCTATTATAGTAACAAAACTCTCGACAATAGACTACCTTTCATAATGAAAAGGCTACCATCCATTGGAATAACAAAAATCTCGACAACAAACTACCTTCCATAATGACAACGCTACCATCCCTTAGAGTAAAAAAAATCTCGACAACAGACTACCTTCCATAATGACAAGGCTACCATCCATTGGAGTAACAAATATATATACAACATACTACCTTCCATAATGACAAGGCTACCATCCATTGGAGTAACAAAAATCACGAAAATAGACTACCTTCCATAATGACTAGGCTATCATCCATTGGAATAACAAAAATATTGACAACAGACTACCTCCATAACGATAAGGCAAAAATCCAATGTAGTAACAAAAATTTCGACAACAGACTACCTTCAATAATAAGAAGGCTACCATCCATTGTAGTAACATTGATATCTATAACATACTACCTTCCATAATGACAAGGCTACCATCCATTGGAGTAACAAAAATCACCACAACTGACTACCTTCCATAACGACACGGCTACAATCCATTGTACTACAAAAAATCTAGACAACAAACTACCTTCCATAATGACAAGACTACCATCCATTGTAGTAACAAAAATCTCGACAATAGACTACATTCCATAATGACAAGACTACCATCCATTGGAGTAACAAATATCTCGACGACAAACTACCTTCCATAATGACAAGGCTACCATCCATTGGAGTAACAAAAATCAAGACAAAAGACTACCTTCCATAATGACTAGGCTACCATCCATTCGAATAACAAAAATATCGACAACACACTACCTTCCATAATGACAAGGCTACCATCCAATGAAGTAACAAAATCTCGACAACAAACTACTTTCCATAATGACTAGGATACCATCCATTGGAGTAACAAAAATCTCGACAACACACTACCTTACATAATGACAAGGCTACAATCTATTATAGTAACAAAAATATCGAAAATAGACTACCTTCATAATGACAAGGCTAGCATCCCTTGGAAAAACAAAAATCTCGACAACAGACTACGTTCCATAATGACAAGGCTACCATCCCTTAGAGTAAGAAAAATCTCGACAACAAACTACCTTCCATAATGAAAAGGCTACCATCCATTGGAGTAACAAAGATATCGACAACATACTACCTTCCATAATGACAAGGCTACCATCCCTTAGAGTAACAAAAATCCCGACAATAGACTAACTTCCATAATGACTAGGCTACCATCCATTGGAGTAACAAAGATATCGACAATAGACTACCTTCCATAACGACAAGGCTACAATCCATTGTAGTAACAAAAATCACGACAACAGATTACCTTCCATAATGACAAGGCTACCATCCATTGTAATAACAAAAATCATGAAAATAGAGAACCTTCCATAATGACTCGGCTACCATCCATTGGAATAACAAAAATATCGACAACACACTACCTTCCATAATAACAAGGCTACCATCCAATGGAGTAACAAAAATCTCGACAATAGACTACCTTCCGTAATGACTAAGCTACCATCCATTTGAGTAACAAAGATATCGACAATTGACTACCTCCATAACGACAAGGATACAATCCATTGTATTAACAAAAATCTCGACAATAGACTACCTTCCATAACGAGAAGGCTACCATCCATTACAGTAACAAAGATATCTACAACATACTACCTTCCATATTAACAAGGCTTCCATCCATTGGAGTAACAAAAATCACGACAACAAACTACCTTCCATAATGACTAGGCTACCATCCATTGGAATAACAAAGATATCTACAACACACTACCTTCCATAATGACAAGGCTACCATCCAAGGGAGTAACAAAAATATCGACAACAGACTACCTTCCATAATGAGTAGGCTACCATCCATTGGAGTAACAAAGATATCGACAACAGACTACCTCCATAACCACAAGGCTACAATCTATTGTAGTAACAAAAATCTTGACAACAAATTACCTTCCATAATGACAAGGTTACCATCCATTGTAGTAACAAAAATATCGCCAATAGACTACCTTCCATAATGACAAGGCTACCATCCATTGGAGTAACAAAAATCTCGACAACAATCTACCTTCCATAATGACAAGGCTACCATCCATTGGAATAACAAAAATCTCGAAAACAGACTATGTTCCATAATGACAAGGCTACCATCCCTTCGAGTTACAAAGATATCGACAACAGACTACCTTCCATAACGACAAGGCTACAATCCATTATAGTACAAAAATCTCGATAACAGACTACCTTCCATAACGACAATGCTACAATCCATTATAGTACAAAAATCTCGAAAACAGATTACTTTCCATAATGACAAGGCTACCATCCATTGTAGTAAAAAAAATATCGACAATAGACTACCTTCGATAATGACAAGGCTACCATCCATTGGAGTTACAAAAATCTCGACAACAATCTACCTTCCATTATGACAAGGCTACCATCCATTGGAATAACAAAAATCTAGACAATAGACTGTGTTCCATAATGAGAAGGCTATCCTCCCTTGGAGTAACAAAGATATCGACAACAGACTACCTTTCAGAACGACAAGGCTACAATCCATTGTAGTATCAAAAATCTCGACAACAGACTACCATCAATTGTAGTAAAACAAATCTCAACAATAGACTACCTTCCATAATGACAAGGCTACCATCCATTGGAATAACAAAAATCTCGACAACAGACTACCTTCCATAATGACAAGGCTACCATCCATTGGAATAAAAAAAATATCGATAATACATTACCTTCCATAATGACAAGGCTACCATCCCATAGAGAAACAAAAATCTTGACAACAGACTACGTTCCATAATGACTAGGATACCATCCATTGGAGTCACAAAGATATCGACAACATACTACCTTCCATAATGACAAGGCTACCATCCATTGGAGAAACAAAAATTACGACAACAGACTACCTTCCATAATGACTAAGCTACCATCCATTGGAATAACTAAAATATCCACAACACACTACCTTCCATAATTACAAGGCTACCATCCAATGGAGTAACAAAAATCTTGACAACAGACTACCTTCTATAATGACTAGGCTACCATCCATTAGAGTAACAAAGATATCGACAACAGACTACCTCCAAAATGACAAGGCTACAATCAATTGTAGTAACAAAAATCTCGACAACATACTACCATCCATAATGACAAGGCTACCATCCATTGGAGTAACAAAAATCACATCAAGAGACTACCTTCCATAATGACAAGGCTACCATCAATTGGAATAACAAAAATATCGTACACAAACTACCTTCCATAATGACTAGGCTACCATCCATTGAAGTAACAAAAATCTCGACAACAGACTACCTTCCATAATGAAAAGGCTACCATCCATTGTAGTGACAAAAATCTCAACAATATACTACCTTTTATAATGAAAAGGCTACTATCCATTAAAGTAAAAAAAATCACGACAACAGACTACCTTTCATAATGACACGGCTACAATCTATTGTAGTAACAAAACTCTCGACAATAGACTACCTTTCATAATGAAAAGGCTACCATCCATTGGAATAACAAAAATCTTGACAACAAACTACCTTCCATAATGACAAGGCTACAATCCCTTAGAGTAAAAAAAATATCGACAACAGACTACCTTCCATAATTACAAGGCTACCATCCATTGGAGTAACAAAGATATCTACAACATACTACCTTCCATAATGACAAGGCTACCATCCATTGAAGTAACAAAAATCACGAAAATAGACCTCCTTCCATAATGACTAGGCTACCATCCATTAGAATAAAAAAAATATCGACAACAGACTACCTGCATAACGACAAGGCTAAAATCAAATGTAGTAACAAAAATCTCGACAACAGACTACCCTAAATAATGAGAAGGCTACCATCCATTGTAGTAACAATGATATCTACAACATACTACCTTCCATAATGACAAGGCTACCATCCATTGGAGTAACAAAAATCACGACAATAGACTACCTTCCATAACGACAAGGCTACAATCCATTGTAATAACAAAAATCTTGACAACATACTACCTCGATAATGACAAGACTACCATCCATTGTAGTAACATAAATCTCGACAATAGACTACCTTCCATAATGAAAAGGCTACCATCCATTGGAGTAACAAATATCTCGACAAGAGACCACCTTCCATAATGACTAGGATACCATCCATTGGAGTAACAAAGATATCAACAACAAACTACCTTCCATAACGACAAGGCTACAATCCGTTGTAGTAGTAAAAATATCGACAACACACTAACTTCCATAATGACAAGGCTACCATCCCTTATAGAAACAAAAATCTCGACAACAGACAACCTTCTATAATGACTAGGCTACCATCCATTGGAGTAACAAAGATATCGACAACAAACTACCTTCCATAACGACAAGGCTACAATCCCTTAGAGTAACAAAAATCACGACAAAAGATTACCTTCCATAATGAAAAGGCTGCCATCCATTGGAGTAACAAAGATATTGACAACATACTACCTTCCATAATGACAAGGCTACCATCCCTTAGAGTAATAAAAATCACGACAACACATTACCTTCCATAAGGACAAGTCTACCATCCATTGGAGTAACAAAGATATCGACAACATACTACCTTCCATAATGACAAGGCTACCATCCATTGGATTAGCAAAAATCACAACAACAGACTACCTTCCATAATGACACGGCTACAATCTATTGTAGTAACAATACTCTCGACAATAGACTACCTTTCATAATGAAATGGCTACCATCCATTGGAATAACAAAAATCTTGACAACAAACTACCTTCCATAATGACAAGACTACAATCCCTTAGAGTAAAAAAAATCTCGACAACAAACTACCTTCCATAATTACAAGGCTACCATCCATTGGAGTAACAAAGATATCTACAACATACTACCTTCCATAATGACAAGGCTACCATCCATTGAAGTAACAAAAATCACGAAAATAGACTACCTTCCATAATGACTAGGCTACCATCCATTGGAATAACAAAAATATCGACAACAAACTACCTCCATAACGACAAGGCTAAAATCCAATGTAGTAACAAAAATCTCGACAATAGACTACCCTCAATAATGAGAAGGCTACCATCCATTGTAGTAACAATGATATCTACAACATACTATCTTCTATAATGACAAGGCTACCATCCATTGGAGTAACAAAAATCACGACAATAGACTACCTTCCATAACGACAAGGCTACAATCCATTGTAATAACAAAAGTCTTGACAACATACTACCTCGATAATGACAAGACTACCATCCATTGTAGTGACAAAAATCTCGACAATAGACTACCTTCCATAATGACAAGGCTACCGTCCATTGGAGTAACAAATATCTCGACAACAAACTACCTTCCATAATGACAAGGCTTCCATCCATTAGAATAACAAAAATATCGATAACACACTACCTTCCATAATGACAAGGCTACCATCCAATGGAGTAACAAAAATCTCGACAACAGACTACCTTCCAAAATGACTAGGATACCATCCATTAGAGTAACAAAGATATCAACAACAGACTACCTTCCATAACGACAAGGCTACAATCCCTTAGAGTAACAAAAATCATGACAAAAGACTACCTTCCATAATGAAAAGGCAACCATCCATTGTAGTAACAAAGATATCGACAACATACTACCTTCCACAATGACAAGGCTACCATCCCTTAGAGTAATAAAAATCACGACAACACACTACCTTCCATAATGACAAGTATACCATACATTGGAGTAACAAAAATCTAAACAATAGACTAACTTGCATAATGACAAGGCTACCATCAATTGGAGTAACAAAAATCAAGACAAAAGACTACCTTCCATAATGACTAGGCTACCATCCATTCGAATAACAAAAATATCGACAACACACTACCTTCCATAATGACAAGGCTACCATCCAATGGAGTAAGAAAAATATCGACAACAAACTACCTTCCATAATTACTAGGATACCATCCATTGGAGTAACAAAAATCTCGATAACACACTACCTTCCAAAATGAAAAGGCTACAATCTATTATAGTAACAAAAATATCGACAATAGACAACCTTCATAATGACAAGGCTACCATCCATTGTAGTAACAAAAATGTCGACAACATACTACCTTCCATAATGACAAGGCTACCTTCCATTGGAGTAACAAAAATAATGACAAGAGACTACCTTCCATAATGACAAGGCTACCATCCATTGGAATAACAAAAATCTCAACAATAGAATACCTTCCATAATGACAAGGCTACCAACCATTGGAGTAACAAAAATCACGACAACAAACTACCTTCCATAATGACTATGTTACCATCCATTGGAATAACACAAATATCGACAACACAGTACCTTCCATAATGACAAGGCTACCATCCAATGGAATAACAAAAATCTCGACAAGAGACTACCTTCCATAATGACTAGGATACCATCCATTGGAGTAACAAAGATATCGACAACAGACTAACTTCCATAACGAAAAGGCTATAATCCATTGTAGTAACAAAAATCTCGACAACAGAATACCTTCCATAATGACAAGGCTACCATCCATTGTAGTGACAAAAATCTCGACAATATACTACCTTCTATAATGACAAGGCTACTATCCATTGGAGTAACAAAAATCACGACAACAGACTACCTTCCATAATGACACGACTACAATCTATTATAGTAATAAAACTCCCGACAATAGACTACCTTTTATAATGAAAAGGCTACCATCCATTGGAATAACAATAATCTCGACAACAGACTACCTTCCATAATGACAAGGCTACAATCCATTGGAATAACAAAAATATCGACAACAGACTACCTCCATAACGACAAGGCTAAAATCCAATGTAGTAACAAAAATCTCGACAATAGACTACCTTCAATAATGAGAAGGCTACCATCCATTGGAGTAACAAAGATATCGACAACATACTACCTTCCATAATGACAAGACTACCATCCATTGGAGTAACAAAAATCACAACAACAGACTACCTTCCATAATGACTAGGCTACCATACATTGGAATAACAAAGATATCTATAATATACTACCTTCCATAATGACAAGGCTACCATCCATTGGAGTAACAAAAATCATGACAAGAGACTACCTTCCATAATGACAAGGCTACCATCCATTGGAATAACAAAAATCTTAACAATAGAATACCTTCCATAATGTCAAGGCTACCAACCATTGGAGTAACAAAAATCACGACAACAAACTACCTTCCAAAATGACTATGTTACCATCCATTGGAATAACAAAAATATCGACAACACAGTACCTTCCATAATGACAAGGCTACCATACAATGGAGTAACAAAAATCTCGACAAGAGACTACCTTCCATAATGATTAGGATTCCATCCATTGGAGTAACAAAGATATCGACAACAAACTACCTTCCATAACGACAAGGCTACAATCTGTTGTAGTAGTAAAAATATCGACAACACACTACCTTCCATAATGACAAGGCTACCATCCCTTATAGAAACAAAAATCTCGACAACAGACAACCTTCCATAATTACTAGGCTACCATCCATTGGAGTAACAAAGATATCGACAACAAACTACCTTCCATAACGAGAAGGCTACCATCCGTTAGAGTAATAAAAATCACGACAACACACTACCTTCCATAATGACAAGTCTACCATCCATTGGAGTAACAAAAATCTCAATAATAGAATACCTTCCATAATGACAAGGATACAATCCATTGTAGTAACAAAAATCTCGACAACAGACTACCTTCCATAATGACAAGACTACCATCCATTATAGTGACAAAAATCTCGACAACACACTACCTTCCATAATGACAAGGCTACCATCCATTGGAGTAACGAAAATCACGACAACAGACTACCTTCCATAATGACCAGGCTACCATCCATTGGAATAACAAAAATATCGTACACAAACTACCTTCCATAATGACTAGGCTACCATCCATTGGAGTAACAAAGATATCGACAACAGACTACCTTCCATAATGACAAGGCTACAAGCCATTGTAGTAACAAAAATCTCGACAACAGACTACCTTCCATAATGACAAGGCTACCATCCATTGTAGTGACAAAAATCTCGACAATATACTACCTTCTCTAATGAAAAGGCTACTATCCATTGGAGTAACAAAAATCACGACAATAGACTACCTTCCATAATGACACGGCTATAATCTATTATAGTAACAAAACTCTCGACAATAGACTACCTTTCATAATGAAAAGGCTACCATCCATTGGAATAACAAAAATCTCGACAACAAACTACCTTCCATAATGACAAAGCTACCATCCCTTAGAGTAAAAAAAATCTCGACAACAGACTACCTTCCATAATGACAAGGCTACCATCCATTGGAGTAACAAAGATATATACAACATACTACCTTCCATAATGACAATGCTACCATCCATTGGAGTAACAAAAATCACGAAAATAGACTACCTTCCATAATGACTAGGCTACCATCCATTGGAATAACAAAAATATTGACAACAGACTACCTCCATAACGATAAGGCTAAAATCCAATGTAGTAACAAAAATTTCGACAACAGACTACCTTCAATAATGAGAAGGCTACCATCCATTGTAGTAACATTGATATCTATAACATACTACCTTCCATAATGACAAGGCTACCATCCATTGGAGTAACAAAAATCACCACAATTGACTACCTTCCATAACGACACGAATACAATCCATTGTACTACAAAAAATCTAGACAACAAACTACCTTCCATAATGACAAGACTACCATCCATTGTAGTAACAAAAATCTCGGCAATAGACTACATTCCATAATGACAAGGCTACCATCCATTGGAGTAACAAATATCTCGACGACAAACTACCTTCCATAATGACAAGGCTACCATCCATTGGAGTAAAAAAATCAAGACAAAAGACTACCTTCCATTATGACTAGGCTACCATCCATTCGAATAACAAAAATATCGACAACACACTACCTTCCATAATGACAAGGCTACCATCCAATGAAGTAACAAAATCTCGACAACAAACTACCTTCCATAATGACTAGGATACCATCCATTGGAGTAACAAAAATCTCGACAACACACTTCCTTACATAATGACAAGGCTACAATCTATTATAGTAACAAAAATTTCGACAATAGACTACCTTCATAATGACAAGGCTAGCATCCCTTGGAAAAACAAAAATCTCGACAACAGACTACGTTACATAATGACAAGGCTACCATCCCTTAGAGTAAGAAAAATCTCGACAACAAACTACCTTCCATAATGAAAAGGCTACCATCCATTGGAGTAACAAAGATATCGACAACATACTACATTCCATAATGACAAGGCTACCATCCCTTAGAGTAACAAAAATCCCGACAATAGACTAACTTCCATAATGACAAGGGTACCATCATTGGAGTAACCCAAATATCCACAAGAGACTACCTTCCATAATGACAAGGCTACAATCCATTGGAGTCTACAAAATCTCGACAACAGACTACCTTCCATAATGACAAGGCTACCATCCATTGGAGTAACTAAAATATCGACAACAGACTACCTTCCATAATGACTAGGCTACCATCCATTGGAGTAACAAAGATATCGACAATAGACTACCTTCCATAACGACAAGGCTACAATCCATTGTAGTAACAAAAATCACGACAATAGAATACTTTCCATAATGACAAGGCTACCATCCATTGTAATAACAAAAATCATGAAAATAGAGAACCTTCCATAATGACTCGGCTACCATCCATTGGAATAACAAAAATATCGACAACACACTACCTTCCATAATAACAAGGCTACCATCCAATGGAGTAACAAAAATCTCGACAATAGACTACCTTCCATAATGACTAAGCTACCATCCATTTGAGTAACAAAGATATCGACAATTGAATACCTCCATAACGACAAGGATACAATCCATTGTATTAACAAAAATCTCGACAACAGACTACCTTCCATAATGAGAAGGCTACCATCCATTGCAGTAACCAAGATATCTACAACATACTACCTTCCATATTAACAAGGCTTCCATCCATTGGAGTAACAAAAATCACAACAACAAACTACCTTCCATAATGACTAGGCTACCATCCATTGGAATAACAAAGATATCTACAACACACTACCTTCCATAATGACAAGGCTACCATCCAAGGGAGTAACAAAAATATCGACAACAGACTACCTTCCATAATGAGTAGGCTACCATCCATTGGAGTAACAAAGATATCGATAATAGACTACCTCCATAACCACAAGGCTACAATCTATTGTAGTAACAAAAATCTTGACAACAAATTACCTTCCATAATGACAAGGCTACCATCCATTGTAGTAACAAAAATATCGCCAATAGACTACCTTCCATAATGACAAGGCTACCATCCATTGGAGTAACAAAAATCTCGACAACAATCTACCTTCCATAATGACAAGGCTACCATCCATTGGAATAACAAAAATCTCGACAACAGACTACGTTCCATAATGACAAGGCTACCATCCCTTCGAGTTACAAAGATATCGACAACAGACTACCTTCCATAACGACAAGGCTACAATCCATTATAGTACAAAAATCTCGATAACAGACTACCTTCCATAACGACAACGCTACAATCCATTATGGTACAAAAATCTCGAAAACAGATTACTTTCCATAATGACAAGGCTACCATCCATTGTAGTAACAAAAATATCGACAATAGACTACCTTCGATAATGACAAGGCTTCCATCCATTGGAGTTACAAAAATCTCGACAACAATCTACCTTCCATTATGATAAGGCTACCATCCATTGGAATAACAAAAATCTAGACAATAGACTGTGTTCCATAATGACAAGGCTATCCTCCCTTGGAGTAACAAAGATATCGACAACAGACTACCTTTCATAACGACAAGGCTACAATCCATTGTAGTATCAAAAATCTCGACAACAGACTACCATCAATTGTAGTAAAACAAATCTCAACAATAGACTACCTTCCATAATGACAAGGCTACCATCCATTGTAATAACAAAAATCTCGACAACAGACTACCTTCCATAATGACAAGGCTACCATCCATTGGAATAAAAAAAATATCGATAACACATTACCTTCCATAATGACAAGGCTACCATCCCATAGAGAAACAAAAATCTTGACAACAGACTACGTTCCATAATGACTAGGATACCATCCATTGGAGTCACAAAGATATCGACAACATACTACCTTCCATAATGACAAGGCTACCATCCCTTAGAGTAAGAAAAATTACGATAACACACTAACTTCCATAATGACAAGTCTACCATCCATTGGAGTAACTAAAATCTCTTCAAAAGACTACCTTCCATAATGACTAGGCTACCATCCATTGGAGTAATAAAGATATCGACAATAGACTACCTTCCATAACGACAAGGCTACAATCCATTGTAGTAAAAAAAATCTCGACAACAAACTACCTTCCATAATGACAAGACTACCATCCATTATAGTAATAAAAATCTCTACAATAGAGTACCTTCCATAATGACAAGTCTACCATCCATTGGAGTAACCAAAATCTCGACAACAGACTACCTTCCATAATGGCATGGTTACCATCCATTGGAATAACAAAATATCGAAAATGCACTACCTTCCATAATGACAAGGCTACCATCCCTTAGAGAAACAAAAATCTCGACAACAGACTACCTTCCATAATGACTACGCTACCATCCATTGGAGTAACAAAGATATCGACAATAGACTACCTTCCATAATGACAAGGCTACAATCCCTTAGAGTAACAAAAATCATGATAAAAGACTACCTTCCATAATGAAAAGGCTAAAATCCATTAGAGTACCAAAGATATCGACAACATACTACCTTCCATAATGATAAGGCTACCATCCCTTAGATTAATAAAAATCACGACAACACACTACCTTCCATAATGACAAGTCTACCATCCATTGGAGTAACAAAAATATTAACAATAGACTATCTTCCATAATGACAAGGGTACCATCATTGGAGTAACCCAAATATCCACAAGAGACTACCTTCCATAATGACAAGGCTACAATCCATTGGAGTCTATAAAATCTCGACAACAGACTACCTTCCATAATGACAAGGCTACCATCCATTGGAGTAACTAAAATCTTGACAACAGACTACCTTCCATAATGACAAGGCTACCATCCATTGAAGTAACAAAGATATCGACAACAGACTACCTTCCATAACGACAAGGCTACAATCCATTGTAGTAACAAAAATATCGACAACACACTACCTTCCATAATGACAAGGCTACCATCCCTTAGAGAAACATAAATCTCTACAACAGACAAGTTTCCATAACAACTAGGCTACCATCCATTGGAGTAACAAAGATATAGACAACAAACTACCTTCCATAACGACAAGGCTACAATCCCTTAGAGTAACAAAAATCACGACAAAAGACTACCTTTCATAATGAAAAGGTTACCATACCTTAGAGTAATAAAAATCAAGACAACACACTACCTTCCATAATGACAAGTCTACCATCCATTGGATTAACAAAAATCACGACAACAGACTACCTTCCATAATGACAAGTCTACCATCCAATGGAGTAACAAAAATCTCGACAAGAGACTACCGTCCATAATAACTAGGATACCATCCATTGGAGTAACAAAAATCACGACAACAGACTACCTTCCATAATGACAAGGCTACCATCCATTATAGTAACAAAAATCTCGACAATAGACTACCTTCCATAATGACAAGGCTACCATCCATTGGAGTAACAAAAATCTCGACAACAGACTACCTTCCATAATGACAAGGCTACCATCCATTAGAATTACAAAAATATCGACAACACACTACCTTCCATAATGACAAGGCTTCCATTCCTTAGACTAACAAAAATCTCTACAATAGACTACCTTCCATAATGACTAGGCTACCATCCATTGGAGTAACAAAGATATCGAAAACAGACTACCTTCCATAACGACAAGGCTACAATCAATTGTAGTAACAAAAATCTCGACAAAAGATTACCTTCCATAATGACACGGCTACCATCCATTGTAGTAACAAAAATCTCGACAATAGACTACCTTCCATGGTGACAAGGCTACCATCCATTGGAGTAACAAAAATCTTGACAACAAACTACCTTCCATAATGACAAGGCTACCATCCATTGGAATAACAAAAATATCGACAACATACTACCTTCCATAATGACTAGGCTACCATCCATTGGAGTAACAAAAATATCGATAATAGACTACCTTCCATAATGACAAGGCTACCATCCATTGGAGTAAGAAAAATCTTGACAACAAACTACCTTCCATAATGTCAAGGCTACCATCCATTGGAATAACAAAAATATCGACAACACACTACCTTCCGTAATGACAAGGCTACCAACCAATGAAGTAACAAAAATCTCGACAACAAACTACCTTCCAAAATGACTAGGATACCATCCATTAGAGTAACAAAGATATCGATTACAGACAACCTTCCATAACGACAAGGCTACAATGCGTTAGAGTAACAAAAATCATGACAAAAGACTACCTTCCATAATGAAAAGGCTACCATCCATTGGACTAACAAAGATATAGATAACACACTACCTTCCATAATGACAAGTCTACCATCCCTTAGAGTAATAAAAATCACGACAACACACTACCTTCCATAATGACAAGTCTACAATCCATTAGAGTAACAAAAATCAAGACAAAAGATTACCTTCCATAATGACTAGGCTACCATCCATTGGAATAACAAAAATATCGACAACACACTACTTTCCATAATGACTAGGCTACCATCCATTGGAGTAACAAAGATATCGACAACATACTACCTTCCATAATGACAAGGCTACAATCCCTTAGAGTAACAAAAATCATGACAAAAGACTACCTTCTATAATGCTATGCCTACCATCCCTTAGAGTAATAAAAATCATGACAACACACTACCTTTCATAATGACAAGTCTACCATCCATTGGAGTAACAAAAATATCAACAATAGACTATCTTCCATAATGACAAGGGTACCATCATTGGAGTAACCCAAATATCCACAAGAGACTACCTTCCATAATGACAAGGCTACAATCCATTGGAGTCTACAAAATCTCGACAACAGACTACTTTCCATAATGACAAGGCTACCATCCATTGGAGTAACTAAAATCTCGACAATAGACTACCTTCCATAATGACAAGGCTACCATCCATTGGAGTAACAAAGATATCGACAACAAACTACCTTCCATAACGACAAGGCTACAATGCATTGTAGTAACAAAAATATCGACAACACACTACCTTCCATAATTACAAGGGTACCATCATTGGAGTAACCCAAATATCCACAAGAGACTACCTTCCATAATGACAAGGCTACAATCCACTAGAGTAACTAAAATCTCGACAACAGACTACCTTCCATAATGAAATGGCTACCATCCATTGGAGTAATAAAGATATCAACAACAAACTTCCTTCCATAACAACAAGGCTACAATCCCTTAGAGTAACAAAAATCACGACAAAAGACTACCTTCCATAATGAAAAGGCTACCATCCATTGGAGTAACAAAGATATCAACAACACACTACCTTCCATAATGACAAGGCTACCATCCCTTAGAGTAATAAAAATCACGACAACACACTACCTTCCATAATGACAAGTCTACCATCCATTGGAGTAACAAAAATCTCAACAATAAAATACCTTCCTTAATGACAAGGCTACCATCCATTGGACTAACAAAAATCACGACAACAGACTACCTTCCATAATGACTACGCTACCATCCATTGGAATTACAAAAATATCGACAACACAGTACCTTCCATAATGACAAGGCTACCATCCAATGGAGTAACAAAAATCTCGACAAGAGACTACCTTCCATAATGACTAGAATACCATCCATTATAGTAACAAAGATATCGACAACAGACTACCTTCCATAATGACAAGGCTACAATCAATTGTAGTAACAAAAATCGCGACAACAAACTACCTTCCATAATGACAAGGCTACCATCCATTGTAGTAACAAAAATCTAAACAATAGACTACTTTCCATAACGACAAGGCTACAATCCCTTAGAGTAACAAAAATCACGACAAAAGACTACCTTTCATAATGAAAAGGTTACCATACCTTAGAGTAATAAAAATCAAGACAACACACTACCTTCCATAATGACAAGTCTACCATCCATTGGATTAACAAAAATCACGACAACAGACTACCTTCCATAATGACAAGTCTACCATCCAATGGAGTAACAAAAATCTCGACAAGAGACTACCGTCCATAATAACTAGGATACCATCCATTGGAGTAACAAAAATCACGACAACAGACTACCTTCCATAATGACAAGGCTACCATCCATTGTAGTAACAAAAACCTCGACAATAGACTACCTTCCATAATGACAAGGCTACCATCCATTGGAGTAACAAAAATCTCGACAACAGACTACCTTCCATAATGACAAGGCTACCATCCATTAGAATTACAAAAATATCGACAACACACTACCTTCCATAATGACAAGGCTTCCATTCCTTAGACTAACAAAAATCTCTACAATAGACTACCTTCCATAATGACTAGGCTACCATCCATTGGAGTAACAAAGATATCGAAAACAGACTACCTTCCATAACGACAAGGCTACAATCAATTGTAGTAACAAAAATCTCGACAAAAGATTACCTTCCATAATGACACGGCTACCATCAATTGTAGTAACAAAAATCTCGACAATAGACTACCTTCCATGGTGACAAGGCTACCATCCATTGGAGTAACAAAAATCTTGACAACAAACTACCTTCCATAATGACAAGGCTACCATCCATTGGAATAACAAAAATATCGACAACATACTACCTTCCATAATGACTAGGCTACCATCCATTGGAGTAACAAAAATATCGATAATAGACTACCTTCCATAATGACAAGGCTACCATCCATTGGAGTAAGAAAAATCTCGACAACAAACTACCTTCCATAATGTCAAGGCTACCATCCATTGGAATAACAAAAATATCGACAACACACTACCTTCCGTAATGACAAGGCTACCAACCAATGAAGTAACAAAAATCTCGACAACAAACTACCTTCCAAAATGACTAGGATACCATCCATTAGAGTAACAAAGATATCGATTACAGACTACCTTCCATAACGACAAGGCTACAATGCGTTAGAGTAACAAAAATCATGACAAAAGACTAACTTCCATAATGAAAAGGCTACCATCCATTAGACTAACAAAGATATCGATTACAGACTACCTTCCATAATGACAAGTCTACCATCCCTTAGAGTAATAAAAATCATGACAACACACTACCTTCCATAATGACAAGTCTACCATCCATTGGAGTAACAAAAATCTCAACAATAGACTACCTTCAATATGATAAGGCTACCATCCATTGGAGTAACAAAAATCAAGACAAAAGATTACCTTCCATAATGACTAGGCTACCATCCATTGGAATAACAAAAATATCGACAACACACTACTTTCCATAATGACTAGGCTACCATCCATTGGAGTAACAAAGATATCGACAACATACTACCTTCCATAATGACAAGGCTACAATCCCTTAGAGTAACAAAAATCATGACAAAAGACTACCTTCCATAATGCTAAGCCTACCATCCCTTAGAGTAACAAAAATCACGACAAAAGACTACCTTTCATAATGAAAAGGTTACCATACCTTAGAGTAATAAAAATCAAGACAACACACTACCTTCCATAATGACAAGTCTACCATCCATTGGATTAACAAAAATCACGACAACAAACTACCTTCCATAATGACAAGTCTACCATCCAATGGAGTAACAAAAATCTCGACAAGAGACTACCGTCCATAATAACTAGGATACCATCCATTGGAGTAACAAAAATCACGACAACAGACTACCTTCCATAATGACAAGGCTACCATCCATTGTAGTAACAAAAACCTCGACAATAGACTACCTTCCATAATGACAAGGCTACCATCCATTGGAGTAACAAAAATCTCGACAACAGACTACCTTCCATAATGACAAGGCTACCATCCATTAGAATTACAAAAATATCGACAACACACTACCTTCCATAATGACAAGGCTTCCATTCCTTAGACTAACAAAAATCTCTACAATAGACTACCTTCCATAATGACTAGGCTACCATCCATTGGAGTAACAAAGATATCGAAAACAGACTACCTTCCATAACGACAAGGCTACAATCAATTGTAGTAACAAAAATCTCGACAAAAGATTACCTTCCATAATGACACGGCTACCATCAATTGTAGTAACAAAAATCTCGACAATAGACTACCTTCCATGGTGACAAGGCTACCATCCATTGGAGTAACAAAAATCTTGACAACAAACTACCTTCCATAATGACAAGGCTACCATCCATTGGAATAACAAAAATATCGACAACATACTACCTTCCATAATGACTAGGCTACCATCCATTGGAGTAACAAAAATATCGATAATAGACTACCTTCCATAATGACAAGGCTACCATCCATTGGAGTAAGAAAAATCTCGACAACAAACTACCTTCCATAATGTCAAGGCTACCATCCATTGGAATAACAAAAATATCGACAACACACTACCTTCCGTAATGACAAGGCTACCAACCAATGAAGTAACAAAAATCTCGACAACAAACTACCTTCCAAAATGACTAGGATACCATCCATTAGAGTAACAAAGATATCGATTACAGACTACCTTCCATAACGACAAGGCTACAATGCGTTAGAGTAACAAAAATCATGACAAAAGACTAACTTCCATAATGAAAAGGCTACCATCCATTAGACTAACAAAGATATCGATTACAGACTACCTTCCATAATGACAAGTCTACCATCCCTTAGAGTAATAAAAATCATGACAACACACTACCTTCCATAATGACAAGTCTACCATCCATTGGAGTAACAAAAATCTCAACAATAGACTACCTTCAATATGATAAGGCTACCATCCATTGGAGTAACAAAAATCAAGACAAAAGATTACCTTCCATAATGACTAGGCTACCATCCATTGGAATAACAAAAATATCGACAACACACTACTTTCCATAATGACTAGGCTACCATCCATTGGAGTAACAAAGATATCGACAACATACTACCTTCCATAATGACAAGACTACAATCCCTTAGAGTAACAAAAATCATGACAAAAGACTACCTTCCATAATGCTAAGCCTACCATCCCTTAGAGTAACAAAAATCACGACAAAAGACTACCTTTCATAATGAAAAGGTTACCATACCTTAGAGTAATAAAAATTAAGACAACACACTACCTTCCATAATGACAAGTCTACCATCCATTGGATTAACAAAAATCACGACAACAGACTACCTTCCATAATGACAAGTCTACCATCCAATGGAGTAACAAAAATCTCGACAAGAGACTACCGTCCATAATAACTAGGATACCATCCATTGGAGTAACAAAAATCACGACAACAGACTACCTTCCATAATGACAAGGCTACCATCCATTGTAGTAACAAAATCCTCGACAATAGACTACCTTCCATAATGACAAGGCTACCATCCATTGGAGTAACAAAAATCTCGACAACAGACTACCTTCCATAATGACAAGGCTACCATCCATTAGAATTACAAAAATATCGACAACACACTACCTTCCATAATGACAAGGCTTCCATTCCTTAGACTAACAAAAATCTCTACAATAGACTACCTTCCATAATGACTAGGCTACCATCCATTGGAGTAACAAAGATATCGAAAACAGACTACCTTCCATAACGACAAGGCTACAATCAATTGTAGTAACAAAAATCTCGACAAAAGATTACCTTCCATAATGACACGGCTACCATCAATTGTAGTAACAAAAATCTCGACAATAGACTACCTTCCATGGTGACAAGGCTACCATCCATTGGAGTAACAAAAATCTTGACAACAAACTACCTTCCATAATGACAAGGCTACCATCCATTGGAATAACAAAAATATCGACAACATACTACCTTCCATAATGACTAGGCTACCATCCATTGGAGTAACAAAAATATCGATAATAGACTACCTTCCATAATGACAAGGCTACCATCCATTGGAGTAAGAAAAATCTCGACAACAAACTACCTTCCATAATGTCAAGGCTACCATCCATTGGAATAACAAAAATATCGACAACACACTACCTTCCGTAATGACAAGGCTACCAACCAATGAAGTAACAAAAATCTCGACAACAAACTACCTTCCAAAATGACTAGGATACCATCCATTAGAGTAACAAAGATATCGATTACAGACTACCTTCCATAACGACAAGGCTACAATGCGTTAGAGTAACAAAAATCATGACAAAAGACTAACTTCCATAATGAAAAGGCTACCATCCATTAGACTAACAAAGATATAGATAACACACTACCTTCCATAATGACAAGTCTACCATCCCTTAGAGTAATAAAAATCATGACAACACACTACCTTCCATAATGACAAGTCTACCATCCATTGGAGTAACAAAAATCTCAACAATAGACTACCTTCAATATGATAAGGCTACCATCCATTGGAGTAACAAAAATCAAGACAAAAGATTACCTTCCATAATGACTAGGCTACCATCCATTGGAATAACAAAAATATCGACAACACACTACTTTCCATAATGACTAGGCTACCATCCATTGGAGTAACAAAGATATCGACAACATACTACCTTCCATAATGACAAGGCTACAATCCCTTAGAGTAACAAAAATCATGACAAAAGACTACCTTCCATAATGCTAAGCCTACCATCCCTTAGAGTAATAAAAATCATGACAACACACTACCTTTCATAATGACAAGTCTACCATCCATTGGAGTAACAAAAATATCAACAATAGACTATCTTCCATAATGACAAGGGTACCATCATTGGAGTAACCCAAATATCCACAAGAGACTACCTTCCATAAAGACAAGGCTACAATCCATTGGAGTCTACAAAATCTCGACAACAGACTACTTTCCATAATGACAAGTTACAATCCATTGGACTCTACAAAATCTCGACAACAGACTACCTTCCATAATGACAAGGCTACCATCCATTAGAGTAACAAAGATATCGACAACAAACTACCTTCCATAACGACAAGGCTACAATGCATTGTAGTAACAAAAATATCGACAACACACTACCTTCCATAATGACAAGGGTACCATCATTGGAGTAACCCAAATATCCATAAGAGACTACCTTCCATAATGACAAGGCTACAATCTACTGGAGTCTAGAAAATATCGACAACACACTACCTTCCATAATGACAAGGCTACCATCCCTTAGACTAACAAAAATCTCGACAACAGACTACCTTCCATAATGACTAGGCTACCATCCATTAGAGTAACAAAGATATCGACAACAGACTACCTTCCATAATGACAAGGCTACAATCAATTGTAGTAACAAAAATCTCGACAAAAGACTACCTTCTATAATGACACGGCTACCATCCATTGTAGTAACAAAAATCTCGACAACATACTACCTTCCATAATGACAAGGCTACCATCCAATTGAATAACAAAAATATCGACAACAGACTACCTTCTATAATGACTAGGCTACCATCCATTGGAGTAACAAAAATCTCGACAATACACTACCTTCCATAATGACAAGGCTACCATCCATTGGAGTAACAAAAATCTCGACAACAAAGTACCTTCCATAATGAAAAGGCTACCATCCATTGGAATAACAAAAATATCGACAACACACTACCTTCCATAATGACAAGGCTACCATCCAATGGAGTAACAAAAATCTCGATAACAGACTACCTTCAAATATGACTAGGATACCATCCATTAGAGTAACAAAGATATCGACAACAGACTACCTTCCATAACGACAAGGCTACAATGCCTTAGAGTAATTAAAATCATGACAAAAGACTACCTTCCATAATGAAAAGGCTAGCATCCATTGGAGTAACAAAGATATAGACAACACACTACCTTCCATAATGACAAGGCTACCATCCCTTAGAGTAATAAAAATCACCACAACACACTACTTCCCATAATGACAAGTCTACCATCCTGGAGTAACAAAAATCTCAACAATAGACTACCTTCCATAATGACAAGGCTACCATCCATTGGAATAACAAAAATATCGACAACACACTACCTTCCATAATGACAAGGCTACCAACCAATGGAGTAACAAAAATCTTGACAACAAACTACCTTCCAAAATGACTAGGATACCATCCATTAGAGTAACAAAGATATCGATAACAGACTACCTTCCATAACGACAAGGCTACAATGCCTTAGAGTAACAAAAATCATGACAAAAGACTACCTTCCACAATGAAAAGGCTACCATCCATTGGACTAACAAAGATATAGACAACACACTACCTTCGATAATGACAAGTCTACCATCCCTTAGAGTAATAAAAATCACGACAACACACTACCTTCCATAATGACAAGTCTACCATCCATTGGAGTAACAAAAATCTCAACAATAGACTACCTTCCAAAATGACAAGGCTACCATCCATTGGAGTAACAAAAATCAAGACACAAGATTACCTTCCATAATGACTAGGCTACAATTCATTGGAATAACAAAAATATCGACAACACACTACCTTCCATAATGACTAGGCTACCATCCATTGGAGTAACAAAGATATCGACAACATACTACCTTCCATAATGACAAGGCTACAATCCCTTAGAGTAACAAAAATCATGACAAAAGACTACCTTCCATAATGACAAGGCTACCATCCCTTAGAGTAACAAAAATCACGACAACACACTACCTTCCATAATTACAAGTCTACCATCCATTGGAGTAACAAAAATCTCAACAATAGACTATCTTCCATAATGACAAGGGTACCATCATTGGAGTAACCCAAATATCCAAAAGAGACTACCTTCCATAATGACAAGGCTACAATCCATTGGACTCTACAAAATCTCGACAACAGACTACCTTCCATAATGACAAGGCTACCATCCATTGGAGTAACTAAAATCTCGACAATAGACTACCTTCCATAATGACTAGGATACCATCCATTGGAGTAACAAAAATCTCGACAACAGACTACCTTCCATAATGACTTGGGTACCATCCATTGGAGTAACAAAAATCTCGACAAAAAACTACCTTCCATAATCACAAGGCTACCATCAATTGGAATAACAAAAATATCGACAACACACTACATTCCATAATGACAAGGCTACCATCCAATGGAGTAACAAAAATATCGACAACAAAATACCTTCCAAGATGACTAGGCTACCATCCATTGGAGTAACAAAGATATCGAAAACAGACTACCTTCCATAACGACAAGGCTACAATCAATTGTAGTAACAAAAATCTCGACAAAAGATTACCTTCCATAATGACACGGCTACCATCCATTGTAGTAACAAAAATCTCGACAATAGACTACCTTCCATGGTGACAAGGCTACCATCCATTGGAGTAACAAAAATCTTGACAACAGACTACCTTCCATAATGACAAGGCTACCATCCATTGGAATAAAAAATATCGACAACATACTACCTTCCATAATGACTAGGCTACCATCCATTGGAGTAACAAAAATATCGATAATAGACTACCTTCCATAATGACAAGGCTACCATCCATTGGAGTAAAAAAAATCTCGACAACAAACTACCTTCCATAATGTCAAGGCTACCATCCATTGGAATAACAAAAATATCGACAACACACTACCTTCCGTAATGACAAGGCTACCAACCAATGAAGTAACAAAAATCTCGACAACAAACTACCTTCCAAAATGACTAGGATACCATCCATTAGAGTAACAAAGATATCGATTACAGACTACCTTCCATAACGACAAGGCTACAATGCGTTAGAGTAACAAAAATCATGACAAAAGACTACCTTCCATAATGAAAAGGCTACCATCCATTGGACTAACAAAGATATAGATAACACACTACCTTCAATAATGACAAGTCTACCATCCCTTAGAGTAATAAAAATCACGACAACACACTACCTTCCGTAATGACAAGTCTACCATCCATTGGAGTAACAAAAATCTCAACAATAGACTACCTTCCATAATGATAAGGCTACCATCCATTGGAGTAACAAAAATCAAGACAAAAGATTACCTTCCATAATGACTAGGCTACCATCCATTGGATTAACAAAAATATCGACAACACACTACTTTCCATAATGACTAGGCTACCATCCATTGGAGTAACAAAGATATCGATAACATACTACCTTCCATAATGACAAGGCTACAATCCCTTAGAGTAACAAAAATCATGACAAAAGACTACCTTCCATAATGCTAAGCCTACCATCCCTTAGAGTAATAAAAATCATGACAACACACTACCTTTCATAATGACAAGTCTACCATCCATTGGAGTAACAAAAATATCAACAATAGACTATCTTCCATAATGACAAGGGTACCATCATTGGAGTAACCCAAATATCCACAAGAGACTACCTTCCATAATGACAAGGCTACAATCCATTGGAGTCTACAAAATCTCGAAAACATACTACTTTCCATAATGACAAGGCTACCATCCATTGGAGTAACTAAAATCTCGACAACAGACTACCTTCCATAATGACAAGGCTACCATCCATTGGAGTAACAAAGATATCGACAACAATCAACCTTCCATAACGACAAGGCTACAATGCATTGTAGTAACAAAAATATCGACAACACACTACCTTCCCTAATGACAAGGGTACCATCATTGGAGTAACCCAAATATCCACAAGAGACTATCTTCCATAATGACAAGGCTACAATCCACTGGAGTCTAGAAAATATCGACAACAGACTACCTTCCATAATGACAAGGCTACCATCCATTAGAGTAACTAAAATCTCTACAACAGACTACCTTCCATAATGAAATGGCTACCATCCATTGGAGTAATAAAGATATCAACAACAAACTACCTTCCATAACAACAAGGCTACAATCCCTTAGAGTAACAAAAATCACGACAAAAGACTACCTTCCATAATGAAAAGGCTACCATCCATTGGAGTAACAAAGATATCAACAACACACTACCTTCCATAATGACAAGGCTACCATCCCTTAGAGTAATAAAAATCACGACAACACACTACCTTCCATAATGACAAGTCTACCATCCATTGGAGTAACAAAAATCTCAACAATAGAATACCTTCCTTAATGACAAGGCTACCATCCATTGGACTAACAAAAATCACGACAACAGACTACCTTCCATAATGAGTAGGCTACCATCCATTGGAATTACAAAAATATCGACAACACAGTACCTTCCATAATGACAAGACTACCATCCAATGGAGTAACAAAAATCTCGACAAGAGACTACCTTCCATAATGACAAGAATACCATCCATTATAGTAACTAAGATATTGACAACAGACTACCTTCCATAATGACAAGGCTACAATCAATTGTAGTAACAAAAATCGCGACAACAAACTACCTTCCATAATGACAAGGCTACCATCCATTGTAGTAACAAAAATCTAGACAATAGACTACTTTCCATAATGACAAGTCTACCATCCATTGGAGTAACAAAAAACTCGACAAGAGACTACCTTCCATAATGACAAGGCTACCATCCATTGGAATAACAAGAATATCGACAACACACTACCTTCCATAATGACAAGGCTACCATCCCTTAGACTAACAAAAATCTCGACAACAGACTACCTTCCATAATGACTAGGCTACCATCCATTAGAGTAACAAAGATATCGACAACAGACTACCTTCCATAATGACAAGGCTACAATCAATTGTAGTAACAAAAATCTCGACAAAAGACTATCGTCTATAATGACACGGCTACCATCCATTGTAGTAACAAAAATCTCGACAACAGACTACCTTCCATAATGACAAGGATACCATCCAATTGAATAACAAAAATATCGACAACAGACTACCTTCCATAATGACTAGGCTACCATCCATTAGAGTAACTAAAATCTCTACAACAGACTACCTTCCATAATGAAATGGCTACCATCCATTGGAGTAATAAAGATATCAACAACAAAGTACCTTCCATAATGACAAGGCTACCATCCATTGGAATAACAAAAATATCGACAACACACTACCTTCCATAATGACAAGGCTACCATCCAATGGAGTAACAAAAATCTCGATAACAGACTACCTTCCAAAATGACTAGGATACCATCCATTAGAGTAACAAAGATATCGACAACAGACTACCTTCCATAACGACAAGGCTACAATGCCTTAGAGTAATTAAAATCATGACAAAAGACTACCTTCCATAATGAAAAGGCTACCATCCATTGGAGTAACAAAGATATAGACAACACACTACCTTCCATAATGACAAGGCTACCATCCCTTAGAGTAATAAAAATCACCACAACACACTACTTCCCATAATGACAAGTCTACCATCCTGGAGTAACAAAAATCTCAACAATAGACTACCTTCCATAATGACAAGGCTACCATCCATTGGAATAACAAAAATATCGACAACACACTACCTTCCATAATGACAAGGCTACCAACCAATGGAGTAACAAAAATCTCGACAACAAACTACCTTCCAAAATGACTAGGATACCATCCATTAGAGTAACAAAGATATCGATAACAAACTGCCTTCCATAACGACAAGGCTACAATGCCTTAGAGTAACAAAAATCATGACAAAAGACTACCTTCCATAATGAAAAGGCTACAATCCATTGGACTAACAAAGATATAGACAACACACTACCTTCGATAATGACAAGTCTACCATCCCTTAGAGTAATAAAAATCACGACAACACACTACCTTCCATAATGACAAGTCTACCATCCATTGGAGTAACAAAAATCTCAACAATAGACTACCTTCCAAAATGACAAGGCTACCATCCATTGGAGTAACAAAAATCAAGACAAAAGATTACCTTCCATAATGACTAGGCTACAATCCATTGGAATAACAAAAATATCGACAACACACTACCTTCCATAATGACTAGGCTACCATCCATTGGAGTAACAAAGATATCAACAACATACTACCTTCCATAATGACAAGGCTACAATCCCTTAGAGTAACAAAAATCATGACAAAAGACTACCTTCCATAATGACAAGGCTACCATCCCTTAGAGTAACAAAAATCACGACAACACACTAACTTCCATAATTACAAGTCTACCATCCATTGGAGTAACAAAAATCTCAACAATAGACTATCTTCCATAATGACAAGGGTACCATCATTGGAGTAACCGAAATATCCAAAAGAGACTACCTTCCATAATGACAAGGCTACAATCCATTGGACTCTACAAAATCTCGACAACAGACTACCTTCCATAATGACAAGGCTACCATCCATTGGAGTAACTAAAATCTCGACAACAGACTACCTTCCATAATGACTAGGATACCATCCATTGGAGTAACAAAAATCTCGACAACAGACTACCTTCCATAATGACTTGGGTACCATCCATTAGAGTAACAAAAATCTCGACAAAAAACTACCTTCCATAATCACAAGGCTACCATCCATTGGAATAACAAAAATATCGACAACACACTACATTCCATAATGACAAGGCTACCATCCAATGGAGTAACAAAAATATCGACAACAAAATACCTTCCAAGATGACTAGGCTACCATCCATTGGAGTAACAAAGATATCGAAAACAGACTACCTTCCATAACGACAAGGCTACAATCAATTGTAGTAACAAAAATCTCGACAAAAGATTATCTTCCATAATGACACGGCTACCATCCATTGTAGTAACAAAAATCTCGACAATAGACTACCTTCCATGGTGACAAGGATACCATCCATTGGAGTAACAAAAATCTTGACAACAGACTACCTACCATAATGACAAGGCTACCATCCATTGGAATAACAAAAATATCGACAACATACTACCTTCCATAATGACTAGGCTACCATCCATTGGAGTAAGAAAAATATCGATAATAGACTACCTTCCATAATGACAAGGCTACCATCCATTGGAGTAAGAAAAATCTCGACAACAAACTACCTTCCATAATGTCAAGGCTACCATCCATGGGAATAACAAAAATATCGACAACACACTACCTTCCGTAATGACAAGGCTACCAACCAATGAAGTAACAAAAATCTCGAAAACAAACTACCTTCCAAAATGACTAGGATACCATCCATTAGAGTAACAAAGATATCGATTACAGACTACCTTCCATAACGACAAGGCTACAATGCGTTAGAGTAACAAAAATCATGACAAAAGACTACCTTCCATAATGAAAAGGCTACCATCCATTGGACTAACAAAGATATAGATAACACACTACCTTCCATAATGACAAGTCTACCATCCCTTAGAGTAATAAAAATCACGACAACACACTACCTTCCATAATGACAAGTCTACCATCCATTGGAGTAACAAAAATCTCAACAATAGACTACCTTCCATAATGATAAGGCTACCATCCATTGGAGTAACAAAAATCAAGACAAAAGATTACCTTCCATAATGACTAGGCTACCATCCATTGGAATAACAAAAATATCGACAACACACTACTTTCCATAATGACTAGGCTACCATCCATTGGAGTAACAAAGATATCGACAACATACTACCTTCCATAATGACAAGGCTACAATCCCTTAGAGTAACAAAAATCATGACAAAAGACTACCTTCCATAATGCTAAGCCTACCATCCCTTAGAGTAATAAAAATCATGACAACACACTACCTTTCATAATGACAAGTCTACCATCCATTGGAGTAACAAAAATATCAACAATAGACTATCTTCCATAATGACAAGGGTACCATCATTGGAGTAACCCAAATATCCACAAGAGACTACCTTCCATAATGACAAGGCTACAATCCATTGGAGTCTACAAAATCTCGACAACAGACTACTTTCCATAATGACAAGGCTACCATCCATTGGAGTAACTAAAATCTCAACAACAGACTACCTTCCATAATGACAAGGCTACCATCCATTGGATTAACAAAAATATCGACAACAAACTACCTTCCATAACGACAAGGCTACAATGCATTGTAGTAACAAAAATATCGACAACACACTACCTTCCATAATAACAAGGGTACCATCATTGGAGTAACCCAAATATCCACAAGAGACTACCTTCCATAATGACAAGGCTACAATCCACTGGAGTCTAGAAAATATCGACAACAGACTACCTTCCATAATGACAAGGCTACCATCCATTAGAGTAACTAAAATCTCGACAACAGACTACCTTCCATAATGAAATGGCTACCATCCATTGGAGTAATAAAGATAACAACAACAAACTACCTTCCATAATAACAAGGCTACAATCCCTTAGAGTAACAAAAATCACGACAAAAGACTACCTTCCATAATGAAAAGGCTACCATCCATTGGAGTAACAAAGATATCAACAACACACTACCTTCCATAATGACAAGGCTACCATCCCTTAGAGTAATAAAAATCATGACAACACACTACCTTCCATAATGACAAGTCTACCATCCATTGGAGTAACAAAAATCTCAACAATAGAATACCTTCCTTAATGACAAGGCTACCATCCATTGGACTAACAAAAATCACGACAACAGACTACCTTCCATAATGACTAGGCTACCATCCATTGGAATTACAAAAATATCGACAACACAGTACCTTCCATAATGACAAGGCTACCATCCAATGGAGTAACAAAAATCTCGACAAGAGACTACCTTCCATAATGACTAGAATACCATCCATTATAGTAACAAAGATATCGACAACAGACTACCTTCCATAATGACAAGGCTACAATCAATTGTAGTAACAAAAATCGCGACAACAAACTACCTTCCATAATGACAAGGCTACCATCCATTGTAGTAACAAAAATCTAAACAATAGACTACTTTCCATAATGCCAAGGCTACCATCCATTGGAGTAACAAAAAACTCGACAACAGACTACCTTCCATAATGACAAGGCTACCATCCATTGGAATAACAAGAATATCGACAACACACTACCTTCCATAATGACAAGGCTACTATCCTTTAGACTAACAAAAATCTCGACAACAGACTACCTTCGATAATGACTAGGCTACCATCCATTAGAGTAACAAAGATATCGACAACAGACTACCTTCCATAATGACAAGGCTACAATCAATTGTAGTAACAAAAATCTCGACAAAAGACTACCTTCTATAATGACACGGCTACCATCCATTGTAGTAACAAAAATCTCGACAACAGACTACCTTCCATAATGACAAGGCTACCATCCAATTGAATAACAAAAATATCCACAACAGACTACTTTCGATAATGACTAGGCTACCATCCATTGGAGTAACAAAAATCTCGACAATAGACTACCTTCCATAATGACAAGGCTACCATCCATTGGAGTAACAAAAATCTCGACAACAAAGTACCTTCCATAATGACAAGGCTACCATCCATTGGAATAACAAAAATATCGACAACACACTACCTTCAATAATGACAAGGCTACCATCCAATGGAGTAACAAAAATCTCGATAACAGACTACCTTCCAAAATGACTAGGATACCATCCATTAGAGTAACAAAGATATCGACAACAGACTACCTTCCATAACGACAAGGCTACAATGCCTTAGAGTAATTAAAATCATGACAAAAGACTACCTTCCATAATGAAAAGGCTACCATCCATTGGAGTAACAAAGATATAGACAACACACTACCTTCCATAATGACAAGGCTACCATCCCTTAGAGTAATAAAAATCACCCTAACACACTACTTCCCATAATGACAAGTCTACCATCCTGGAGTAACAAAAATCTCAACAATAGACTACCTTCCATAATGACAAGGCTACCATCCATTGGAATAACAAAAATATCGACAACACACTACCTTCCATAATGACAAGGCTACCAACCAATGGAGTAACAAAAATCTCGACAACAAACTACCTTCCAAAATGACTAGGATACCATCCATTAGAGTAACAAAGATATCGATAATAGACTACCTTCCATAACGACAAGGCTACAATGCCTTAGAGTAACAAAAATCATGACAAAAGACTACCTTCGATAATGAAAAGGCTACCATCCATTGGAATAACAAAGATATAGACAACACACTACCTTCGATACTGACAAGTCTACCGTCCCTTAGAGTAATAAAAATCACGACAACACACTACCTTCCATAATGACAAGTCTACCATCCATTGGAGTAACAAAAATCTCAACAATAGACTACCTTCCAAAATGACAAGGCTACCATCCATTGGAGTAACAAAAATCAAGACAAAAGATTACCTTCCATAATGACTACGCTACAATCCATTGGAATAACAAAAATATCGACAACACACTACCTTCCATAATGACTAGGCTACCATCCATTGGAGTAACAAAGATATCGACAACATACTACCTTCCATAATGACAAGGCTACAATCCCTTAGAGTAACAAAAATCATGACAAAAGACTACCTTCCATAATGACAAGGCTACCATCCCTTAGAGTAACAAAAATCACGACAACACACTACCTTCCATAATTACAAGTCTACCATCCATTGGAGTAACAAAAATCTCAACAATAGACTATCTTCCATAATGACAAGGGTACCATCATTGGAGTAACCCAAATATCCAAAAGAGACTACCTTCCATAATGACAAGGCTACAATCCACTGGACTCTACAAAATCTCGACAACAGACTACCTTTCATAATGACAAGGCTACCATCCATTGGAGTAACTAAAATCTCGACAACAGACTACCTTCCATAATGACTAGGATACCATCCATTGGAGTAACAAAAATCTCGACAAAAAACTACCTTCCATAATCACAAGGCTACCATCCATTGGAATAACAAAAATATCGACAACACACTACATTCCATAATGACAAGGCTACCATCCAATGGAGTAACAAAAATATCGACAACAAAATACCTTCCAAAATGACTAGGATACCATCCATTGGAGCAACAAAGATATCGACAACAGACTACCTTCCATAACGACAAGGCTACAATTCCTTAGACTAACAAAAATCACGACAATAGACTACCTTCCATAATGAAAAGGCTACCATCCATTGGAGTAACAAAGATATAAATAACATACTACCTTCCATAATGACAAGGCTACCATCCCTTAGAGTAATAAAAATCATGAAAAAACACTACCTTCCATAATGACAAGTCTACCTTCCATTGGAGTAACAAAAATCTCAACAATAGACTACCTTCCATAATGACAAGGCCACCATCCATTGGAGTAAAAAAAATACAGACAAAATACTACCTTCCATAATGACTAGGCTACCATCCATTTGAATTTGAAAAATATCGACAACACACTACCTTCCATAGTGACAAGGCTACCATCCAATGGAGTAACAAAAATCTCGACAATAGACTACCTTCCATAATGACTAGGATACCATCCATTGGAGTAACAAAAATCATGACAACACACTACCTTCCATAATGACAAGGCTACAATCTATTATAGTAACAAAAATATCGACAATAGACTACCTTCATTATGACAAGGCTGTCATCCATTGGAATAACAAAAATCTCGACAACAGACGACGTTCCATAATGACAAGGCTACCATCCCTTAGGGTAAGAAAAATCTTGACAACAAACTACCTTCCATAATGAAAAGGCTACCATCCATTGGAGTAACAAAGATATCCACAACATACTACCTTCCATAATGACAAGGCTACCATCCCTTAGAGTAACAAAAATCACGACAACACACTACCTTCCATAATTAAAAGTCTACCATACATTGGAGTAACAAAAATCTCAACAATAGACTATCTTCCATAATGACAAGGGTACCATCATTGGAGTAACCCAAATATCCACAAGAGACTACCTTCCATAACGACAAGGCTACAATCCATTGGAGTCTACAAAATCTCGACAAGAGACTACCTTCCATAATGACAAGGCTACAATCCATTGGAGTAACTAAAATCTCGACAACAGACTACCTTCCATAATGACTAGGATACCATTCATTGGAGTAACAAAGATATCGATAACAGACTACCTTCCATAATGATACGGCTACCATCCATTGTAGTAACAAAAATATCGACAATAGACTACCTTCAATAATGAGAAGGCTACCATCCATTGGAGTAACAAAGATATCGACAACATACTACCTTCCATAATGACAAGGCTACCATCCATTGGAGTAACAAAAATCACGACAACAGACTACCTTCCATAATGACTAGGATACCATCCATTGGAATAACAAAGATATCTACAATATACTACCTTCCATAATGACAAGGCTACAATCCATTGGAGTAACAAAAATCATGACAAGAGACTACCTTCCATAATGACAAGGCTACCATCCATTGGAATAACAAAAATCTCAACAATAGAATACCTTCCATAATGACAAGGCTACCAACCATTGGAGTAACAAAAATCACGACAACAAACTACCTTCCATAATGACTATGTTACCATCCATTGGAATAACAAAAATATCGACAACAAAGTACCTTCCATAATGACAAGGCTACCATCCAATGGAGTAACAAAAATCTCGACAAGAGACTACCTTCCATAATGACTAGGATTTCATCCAATGGAGTAACAAAAATCTCGACAACTGACAACCTTCCATAATGACTAGGCTACCATCCATTGGAGTAACAAAGATATCGACAACAAACTACCTTCCATAACGACAAGGCTACAATCCCTTAGAGTAACAAAAATCACGACAAAAGATTACCTTCCATAATGAAAAGGCTACCATCCATTGGAGTAACAAAGATATCGACAACATACTACCTTCCATAATGACAAGGCTACCATCCCTTAGAGTAATAAAAATCACGACAACACACTACCTTCCATAATGACAAGTCTACCATCCATTGGAGTAACAAAAATCTCAATAATAGAATACCTTCCATAATGACAAGGATACCATCCGTTGGAGTATCAAAAATCACGACAACAGACTACCTTCCATATTGACTAGGCTACCATCCATTGGAGTAACAAAAATCTCGATAACACACTACCTTCCATAATGACAAGGCTACCATCCCTTAGACTAACAAAAATCTCGACAAGAGACTACCTTCCATAATGACAAGGCTAGCATCCATTGGAATAACAAAAATATCGTACACAAACTACCTTCCATAATGACTAGGCTACCATCCATTGGAGTAACAAAGATATCGACAACAGACTAACTTCCATAACGAAAAGGCTATAATCCATTGTAGTAACAAAAATCTCGACAACAGACTACCTTCCATAATGACAAGCCAACCATCCATTGTAGTGACAAAAATCTCGACAATATACTACCTTCTATAATGACAAGGCTACTATCCATTGGAGTATCAAAAATCACAACAATAGACTACCTTCCATAATGACACGACTACAATCTATTATAGTAATAAAACTCTCGACAATAGACTACCTTTCATAATGAAAAGGCTACCATCCATTGGAATAACAAAAATCTCGACAACAGACTACCTTCCATAATGACAAGGTTACCATCCATTGGAATAACAAAAATATCGACAATAGACTACCTCCATAACGACAAAGCTAAAATCCAATGTAGTAACAAAAATCTCGACAATAGACTACCTTCAATAATGAGAAGGCTACCATCCATTGGAGTAACAAAGAAATCGACAACATACTACCTTCCATAATGACAAGGCTACCATCCATTGGAGTAACAAAAATCACGACAACAGACTACCTTCCATAATGACTAGGCTACCATCCATTGGAATAACTAAAATATCCACAACACACTACCTTCCATAATTACAAGGCTACCATCCAATGGAGTAACAAAAATCTCGACAACAGACTACCTTCTATAATGACTAGGCTACCATCCATTGGAGTAACAAAGATATCGACAACAGACTACTTCCATAACGACAAGGCTACAATCCATTGTAGTAACAAAAATCTCGAAAACATACTACCTTCCATAATGACAAGGCTACCATCCATTGGAGTAACAAAAATCACGACAAGAGACTACCTTCCATAATGACAAGGCTACCATCCATTGGAATAACAAAAATATCGTACACAAACTACCTTCCATAATGACTAGGGGACCATCCATTGGAGTAACAAAGATATCGACAACAGACTACCTTCCATAACGACAAGGCTACAATCCATTGTAGTAACAAAAATCTCGACAACAGAGTACCTTCCATAATGACAAGTCTACCATCCATTGTAGTGACAAAAATCTCGACAATATACTACCTTCTATAATGAAAAAGCTACTATATATTGGAGTAAAAAAAATCACGCCAACAGACTACCTTCCATAATGACACGGCTACAATCTATTATAGTAACAAAACTCTCGACAATAGACTACCTTTCATAATGAAAAGGCTACAATCCATTGGAATAACAAAAATCTCGACAACATACCTTCCATAATGACAAGGCTACCATCCCTTAGAGTTAAAAAAATCTCGACAATAGACTACCTTCCATAATGACAAGGCTACCATCCATTGGAGTAACAAAGATATCTACAACATACTACCTTCCATAATGACAAGGCTACCATCCATTGTAGTAACAAAAATCACGAAAATAGACTACCTTCCATAATGACTAGGCTACCATCCATTGGAATAACAAAAATATTGACAACAGACTACCTTCAATAATGAGAAGGCTACCATCCATTGTAGTAACAATGATATCTACAACATACTACCTTCCATAATGACAAGGCTACCATCCATTGGAGTAACACAAATAACCATAACAGACTACCTTCCATAACAAATAGGCTACAATCCATTGTAGTACCAAAAATCTACACAACAGACTACCTTCCATAATGACAAGACCACCATCCATTGTAGTAACAAAAATCTCGACAATAGACTACCTTCCATAATGACAAGGCTACCATCCATTAGAGTAACAAATATCTCGACAACAAACTACCTTCCATAATGACAAGGCTACCATCCATTAGATTATCAAAAATATTGACGACACACTACCTTCCATAATGACAAGGCTAGCATCCAATGGAGTAACAAAAATCTCGACAACAGACTACCTTCCAAAATGACTAGGATACCATCCATTAGAGTAACAAAGATATCGACAACAGACTACCTTCCATAACGACAAGGCTATAATCCCTTAGAGTAACAAAAATCATGACAAAATACTACCTTCCATAATGAAAAGGCTACCATCCATTGTAGTAACAAAGATATCGACAACATACTACCTTCCATAATGACAAGGCTACCATCCCTTAGAGTAATAAAAATCACGACAACACACTACCTTCCATAATGACAAGTCTACCATCCATTGGAGTAACAAAAATCTCAACAATAGACTACCTACCATAATGACAAGGCTACCATCCATTGGAGTAACAAAAATCAAGACAAAAGACTACATTCCATAATGACTAGGCTACCATCCATTCGAATAACAAAAATATCGACAACACACTACCTTCCATAATGACAAGGCTACCATCCAATGAAGTAACAAAAATCTCGACAACAGACTACCTTCCATAATGACTAGGATACCATCCATTGGAGTAACAAAAATCTCGACAACACACTACCTTTTATAATGACAAGGCTACAATCTATTATAATAACAACAATATCGACAATAGACTACCTTCATAATGACAAGGGTACCATCCATTGGAATAATGAAAATCTCGACAACAGACTACGTTCCATAATGACAAGGCTACTATCCCTTATAGTAAGAAAAATCTCGACAAGAAACTACCTTCCATAATGAAAAGGCTACCATCCATTGGAGTAACAAAGATATAGACAACATACTACCTTCCATAATGACAAGGCTACCATCCCTTAGAGTAACAAAAATCACGACAATAGACTAACTTCCATAATGACAAGGGTACCATCATTGGAGTAACCCAAATATCCACAAGAGACTACCTTCCATAATGACAAGGCTACAATCCATTGGAGTCTACAAAATCTCGACAACAGACTACCTTCCATAAGGACAAGGCTACCATCCATTGAAGTAACTAAAATCTCGACAACAGACTACCTTCCATAATGACTAGGCTACCATCCATTGGAGTAACAAAGATATCGACAATAGACTACCTTCCATAACAACAAGGCTACAATCCATTGTAGTAACAAAAATCTCGACAACAGACTACCTTCCATAATGACAAGACTACCATCCATTATAGTAACAAAAATATCGACAATAGACTACCTTCCATAATGACAAGGCTACCATCCATTGGAGTAACAAAAATCACGACAATAGACTACCTTCCATAATGACTAGGCTACCATCCATTGGAATAACAAAAATATCGTACACAAACTACCTTCCATAATGACTAGGCTACCATCCATTGGAGTAACAAAGATATCGACAACATACTACCTTCCTTAACGACAAGGCTACAAGCCATTGTAGTAACAAAAATCTCGACAACAAACTACCTTCCATAATGACAAGGCTACCATCCATTGTAGTGACAAAAATCTCGACAATAAACTACCTTCTCTATTGAAAAGGCTACTATCCATTGGAGTAAAAAAAATCACGACAACAGACTACCTTCCATAATGACACGTCTATAATCTATTATAGTAACAAAACTCTCGACAATAGACTACCTTTCATAATGAAAAGGCTACCATCCATTGGAATAACAAATATCTCGACAACAAACTACCTTCCATAATGACAACGCTACCATCCCTTAGAGTAAAAAAAATCTTGACAACAGACTACCTTCCATAATGACAAGGTTACCATCCATTGGAGTAACAAAGATATATACAACATACTACCTTCCATAATGACAAGGCTACCATCCATTGGAGTAACAAAAGTCACAAAAATAGACTACCTTCCATAATGACTAGGCTACCAACCATTGGAATAACAAAAATATTGACAACAGACTACCTCCATAACGATAAGGCTAAAATCCAATGTAGTAACAAAAATCTCGACAACAGACTACCTTCAATAATGAGAAGGCTACCATCCATTGTAGTAACATTGATATATATAACATACTACCTTCCATAATGACAAGGCTACCATCCATTGGAGTAACAAAAATCACCACAACTGACTACCTTCCATAACGACACGGCTACAATCCATTGTAGTACAAATAATCTAGACAACAGACTACCTTCCATAATGACAAGACTACCATCCATTGTAGTAACAAAAATCTCGACAATAGACTACATTCCATAATGATAAGGCTACCATCCATTGGAGTAACAAATATCTCGACGACAAACTACCTTCCATAATGACAAGGCTACCATCCATTAGAATAACAAAAATATCGACAACACACTACCTTCCATAATGACAAGGCTACCATCCAATGTAGTAACAAAAATCTCGACAACAGACTACCTTCCGAAATGACTAGGATACCATCCATTAGAGTAACAAAGATATCGACAACAGACTACCTTCCATGACAAAAGGCTACCTTCCATAATGAAAAGGCTACCATCCATTGTAGTAACAAAGATATCGACAACATACTACCTTCCATAATGACAAGGCTACCATCCCTTAGAGTAATAAAAATCACGACAACACACTACCTTCCATAATGACAAGTCTACCATCCATTGGAGTAACAAAAATCTCAACAATAGACTACCTTCCCTAATGACAAGGTTACCATCCATTGGAGTAACAAAAATCAAGACAAAAGACTACCTTCCATAATGACTAGGCTACCATCCATTCGAATAACAAAAATATCGACAACACACTACCTTCCATAATGACAAGGCTACCATCCAATGAAGTAACAAAAATCTCGACAACAGACTACCTTCCATAATGATTAGGATACCATCCATTGGAGTAACAAAAATCTCGACAACACACTACCTTCCATAATGACAAGGCTACAATCTATTATAGTCACAAAAATATTGACAATAGACTACCTTCATAATGACAAGGCTAGCATCCATTGGAATAACAAAAATCTCGACAACAGACTACGTTCCATAATGACAAGGCTACCATCCCTTAGAGTAAGAAAAATCTCGACAACAAACTTCCTTCCATAATGACAAGGCTACCATCCATTGGAGTAACTAAAATATCGACAACAGACTACCTTCCATAATGACTAGGCTACCATCCATTGGAGTAACAAAGATATCGACAATAGACTACCTTCCATAACGACAAGGCTATAATCCATTGTAGTAACAAAAATCACGAAAACAGATTACCTTCCATAATGACAAGGCTACCATCCATTGTAATAACAAAAATCATGAAAATAGAGAACCTTCCATAATGACTCGGCTACCATCCATTGGAATAACAAAAATATCGACAACACACTACCTTCCATAATAACAAGGCTACCATCCAATGGAGTAACAAAAATCTCGACAGTAGACTACCTTCCATAATGACTAAGCTACCATCCATTGGAGTAACAAAGATATCGACAACTGACTACCTCCATAACGACAAGGATACAATCCATTGTATTAACAAAAATCTCGACAACAGACTACCTTCCATAATGAGAAGGCTACCATCCATTGTAGTAACAAAGATATCTACACCAAAACTACCTTCCATAATAACAAGGATTCCATCCATTGGAGTAACAAAAATCACGACAACAAACTACCTTCCATAATGACTAGGCTACTATCCATTATAATAACAAAGATATCTACAACATACTACCTTCCATATTGACAAGGCTACCATCGATTGGAGTATCAAAAATCACGACAACAGACTACCTTCCATAATGACTAGGCTACCATCCATTGGAATAACAAAAATATTGACAACACACTACCTTCCATAATGACAAGGCTACCATCCAAGGGAGTAACAAAAATCTCGACAACAGACTACCTTCCATAATGAGTAGGCTATCATCCATTGGAGTAACAAAGATATCGACAATAGACTACCTCCATAACCACAAGGCTACAATCTATTATAGTAACAAAAATCTTGACAACAAATTACCTTCCATAATGACAAGGCTACCATCCATTGTAGTAACAAAAATATCGACAATAGACTACCTTCCATAATGACAAGGCTACCATCCATTGGAGTAACAAAAATCTCGACAACAATCTACCTTCCATAATGACAAGGCTACCATCCATTGGAATAACAAAAATCTCAACAACAGACTACGTTCCATAATGACAAGGCTACCATCCCTTTGAGTTACAAAGATATCGACAACAGACTACCTTCCATAACGACAAGGCTACAATCCATTATAGTAAAAAAATCTCGACAACAGACTACCTTCCATAACGACAAGGCTACAATCCATTATAGTACAAAAATCTCGACAACAAATTACTTTCCATAATGACAAGGCTACCATCCATTGTAGTAACAAAAATATCGACAATAGACTACCTTCCATAATGACAAGGCTACCATCCATTGGAGTTACAAAAATCTCGACAACAATCTACCTTCCATTATGACAAGGCTACCATCCATTGGAATAACAAAAATCTAGACAATAGACTGTGTTCCATAATGACAAGGCTACAATCCATTGTAGTAACAAAAATCTCGACAACAGACTACCATCAATTGTAGTAAAACAAATCTCAACAATAGACTACCTTCCATAATGACAAGGCTACCATCCATTGGAATAACAAAAATCTCGACAACAGACTACCTTCCATAATGACAAGGCTACCATCCATTGGAATAAAAAAAATATCGATAACACATTACCTTCCATAATGACATGGCTACCATCCCTTAGAGAAACAAAAATCTTGACAACAGACTACCTTCCATAATGACTAGGATACCATCCATTGGAGTAACAAAGATATCGACAACAGACTACCTTCCATAATGACAAGGCTACAATCCCTTAGAGTAACAAAAATCACGACAAAAGACTACCTTCCATAATGAAAAGGCTACAATCCATTGGAGTAACAAAGATATCAAAAACATACTACCTTCCATAATGACAAGGCTACTATACCTTAGAGTAATAAAAATCACGACAACACACTACCTTCCATAATGACAAGTCTACCATCCATTGGAGTAACAAAAATCTCAACAATAGACTACCTTCCATAATGACTAGGCTACCATCCGTTGGAGTAACAAAAATCACGACAACAGACTAGCTTCCATAATGACTAGGCTACCATCCATTGGAGTAACAAAAATCTCAACAACACACTACCTTCCATAATTACAAGGCTACAATCTATTATAGTAACAAAAATATTGACAATAGACTACCTTTCATAATGACAAGGCTACCATCCATTGGAATAACAAAAATCTCGACATCAGACTATGTTCCATAATGACAAGGCTACCATCCCTTAGAGTAACAAAAATCTTGACAACAAACTACCTTCCATAATGAAAAGGCTACCATCCATTGGAGTCACAAAGATATCGACAACATACTACCTTCGATAATGACAAGGCTACCATCCCTTAGAGTAAGAAAAATTACGACAACACACTACCTTCCATAATGACAAGTCTACCATCCATTAGAGTAACTAAAATCCCGACAACAGACTACCTTCCATAATGACTAGGCTACCATCCATTGGAGTAATAAAGATAGAGACAATAGACTACCTTCCATAACGACAAGGCTACAATCCATTGGAGTAAAAAAAATCTCGACAACAAACTACTTTCCATACTGACAAGACTACCATCCATTGTAGTAATAAAAATCTCGACAACAGACTACCTTCCATAATGGCAAGGCTACCATCCATTGGAATAACAAAATATCGAAAACACACTACCTTCCATAATGACAAGGCTACCATCCCTTAGAGAAACAAAAATCTCGACAACAGACTACCTTCCATAATGACTACGCTACCATCCATTGGAGTAACAAAGATATCGACAACAGACTACCTTCCATAATGACAAGGCTACAATCCCTTAGAGTAACAAAAATAATGATAAAAGACTACCTTCCATAATGAAAAGGCTAAAATCCATTAGAGTAAAAAAGATATCGACAACATACTACCTTCCATAATGATAAGGCTACCATCCCTTAGATTAATAAAAATCATGACAACACACTACCTTCCATAATGACAAGTCTACCATCCATTGGAGTAACAAAAATATTAACAATAGACTATCTTCCATAATGACAAGGGTACCATCATTGGAGTAACCCAAATATCAACAAGAGACTACCTTCCATAATGACAAGGCTATAATCCATTAGAGTCTACAAAATCTCGACAACAGACTACCTTCCATAATGACAAGGCTACCATCCATTGGAGTAACTAAAATCCTGACAACAGACTACATTCCATAATGACAAGGCTACCATCCATTGAAGTAACAAAGATATCGACAACAAACTACCTTCCATAATGACAAGGCTACAATCCATTGTAGTAACAAAAATATCGACAACACACTACCTTCCATAATGACAAGGCTACCATCCCTTAGAGAAACATAAATCGCGACAACAGACAACCTTCCATAACAACTAGGCTACCATCCATTGGAGTAACAAAGATATCGACAACAAACTACCTTCCATAACGACAAGGCTACAATCCCTTAGCGTAACAAAAATCACGACAAAAGACTACCTTCCACAATGAAAAGGTTACCATCCCTTAGAGTAATAAAAATCAAGACAACACACTACCTTCCATAATGACAAGTCTACCATCCATTGGAGTAACAAAAATCACGAATACAGACTACCTTCCATAATGACAAGGCTACCATCCAATGGAGTAACAAAAATCTCGACAAAAGACTACCTTCCATAATAACTAGGATACCATCCATTGGAGTAACAAAAATCACGACAACAGACTACCTTCCATAATGACAAGGCTACCATCCATTGTAGTAACAAAAATCTCGACAATAGACTACCTTCCATAATGACAAGGCTACCATCCATTGGAGTAACAAAAATCTCGACAACAGACTACCTTCCATAATGACAAGGCTACCATCCATTAGAATTACAAAAATATCGACAACACACCACCTTCCATAATGACAAGGCTTCCATCCCTTAGACTAACAAAAATCTCTACAATAGACTACCTTCCATAATGACTAGGCTACCATCCATTGGAGTAACAAAGATATCGAAAACAGACTACCTTCCATAACGACAAGGATACAATCAATTGTAGTAACAAAAATCTCGACAAAAGACTACCTTCCATAATGACACGGCTACCATCCATTGTAGTAACAAAAATCTCGACAATAGACTACCTTCCATGGTGACAAGGTTACCATCCATTGGAGTAACAAAAATCTTGACAACAGACTACCTTCCATAATGACAAGGCTACCATCCATTGGAATAACAAAAATATCGACAACATACTACCTTCCATAATGACTAGGCTACCATCCATTGGAGTAACAAAAAAATCGATAATAGACTACCTTTCATAATGACAAGGCTACCATCCATTGGAGTAAGAAAAATCTCGACAACAAACTACCTTCCATAATGTCAAGGCTACCATCCATTGGAATAACAAAAATATCGACAACACACTACCTTCCGTAATGACAAGGCTACCAACCAATGGAGTAACAAAAATCTCGACAACAAACTACCTTCCAAAATGACTAGGATACCATCCATTAGAGTAACAAAGATATCGATTACAGACTACCTTCCATAACGACCAGGCTACAATTCCTTAGAGTAATAAAAATCACGACAAAAGACTACCTTCCATAATGAAAAGGCTACCATCCATTGGAGTAACAAAGATATCGACAACACACTACCTTCCATAATGACAAGGCTACCATCCCTTAGAGTAATAAAAATCACGACAACACACTACCTTCCATATTGACAAGTCTACCATCCATTGGAGTAACAAAAATCTGAACAATAGAATACCTTCCATAATGACAAGGCTACCATCCAATGGAGTAACAAAAATATCGACAACAGACTACCTTCCATAATGACAAGGCTACAATCAATTGTAGTAACAAAAATCGCGACAACAAACTACCTTCCATAATTACAAGGCTACCATCCATTGTAGAAACAAAAATCTAGACAATAGACTACTTTCCATAATGACAAGGCTACCATCCATTGGAGTAACAAAAAACTCTACAATAGACTACCTTCCATAATGACAAGGCTACCATCCATTGGAATAACAAGAATATCGACAACACACTACCTTCCATAATGACAAGGCTACCATCCCTTAGACTAACAAAAATCTCGACAACAGACTATCTTCCATAATGACTAGGCTACCATCCATTAGAGTAACAAAGATATCGACAACAGACTACCTTCCATAATGACAAGGCTACAATCAATTGTAGTAACAAAAATCTCGACAAAAGACTATCTTCTATAATGACACGGCTACCATCCATTGTAGTAACAAAAATCTCGACAACAGACTACCTTCCATGATGACAAGGCTACCATCCAATTGAATAACACAAATATCGACAACAGACTACCTTCCATAATGACTAGGCTACCATCCATTGGAGTAACAAAAATCTCGACAATAGACTACCTTCCATAATGACAAGGCTACCATCCATTGGAGTAACAAAAATCTCGACAACAAAGTACCTTCCATAATGACAAGGCTACAATCCATTGGAGTCTACAAAATCTTGACAACACACTACCTTCCATAATGACAAGGCTACCATCCATTGGAGTAACTAAAATCTCGACAACAGACTACCTTCCATAATGACTAGGATACCATCCATTGGAGTAACAAAGATATCGATAACAGACTACCTTCCATAATGATACGGCTACCATCCATTGTAGTAACAAAAATCTCGAGAATAGACTACCTTCCATGACGACAAGGCTACCATCCATTGGAGTAACAAAAATCTCGACAACAGACTACCTTCCATAATGACAAGCCTACCATCCATTGGAATAACAAAAATCTCGACAACAGACTACCTTCCATAATGACTAGGCTACCATCCATTGGAGTAACAAAGATATCGACAATAGACTACCTTCCATAATGACTAGGCTACAATCCATTGGAGTAACAAAGATATCGAAAATAGACTACCTTCCATAACGACAAGCCTACAATCCATTGTAGTAACAAAAATCTCGACAATAGACTACCTTTCATGATGACAAGGCTACCATCCATTGGAGTAACAAAAATCTCAACAACAAACTACCTTCCATAATGACAAGCCTACCATCCATTGGAATAACAAAAATATCAACAACAGACTACCTTCCATAATGTCAAGGCTACCATCCATTGGAATAACAAAAATCTCGACAAGAAACTACCTTCCATAATGATTAGGCTACCATCCATTGGAGTAACAAAGATATCGACAATAGACTACCTTCCATAACGACAAGGCTACAATCCATTGTAGTAACAAAAATCTCGACAATAGACTACCTTCCATAATGACAAGGCTAAAAACCTTTGGAGTATAAGAAATCTCGACAATAGACTACCTTCCATAATGACAAGGCTACCATCCATTGGAGTAACTAAAATCTCAACAACAGACTACCTTCCATAATGACTAGGCTACCATCCATTGGAGTAACAAAGATATCGATAACAAACTACCTTCCATAACGACAAGGCTACAATCCATTGTAGAAACAAAAATCTCGACAATAGACTACCTTCCATAATGACAAGGCTACAATCCATTGTAGTAACAAAAATCTCGACAACAAACTACCTTCCATAATGAAAAGGTTACCATGCATTGGAGTAACAAAGATATCGACAACATACTACCTTCCCTAATGACAAGGCTACCATTCCTTAGAGTAACTAAAATCACGACAACACACTACCTTCCATAATGACAAGTCTACCATCCATTGGAGTAACAAAAATCTCACCAATAAACTATCTTCCATAATGACAAGGGTACCATCATTGGAGTAACCCAAATATCCACAAGTGACTACCTTCCATAATGACAAAGCTACAATACATTGGAATCTACAAAATCTCGACAATAGACTACCTTCCATAATGACAAGGCTACCATCCATTGGAGTAACTAAAATCTCGACAACAGACTACCTTCCATAATGACTAGGATACAATCCATTGGAGTAACAAAGATATCGACAAAAATCTACCTTCCATAACGACAAGGCTACAATCCATTGTAGTAACAAAAATCTCGACAACAGACTACCTTCTATAATGACAAGGCTACCATCCATTGTAGTAACAAAAATCTCGACAATAGACTACCTTCCATAATGACAAGGCTACCATCAATTGGAGTATCAAAAATCTCGACAACAGACTACATTCCATAATGACAAGGCTACCATCCATTGGAATAACAAAAATATCGACAACACACTACCTTCCATAATTACAAGGCTACCATCACTTAGACTAACAAAAATCTCCACAACAGACTACCTTCCATAATGACTAGGCTACCATCCATTGGAGTAACAAAGGTATCAACAACAGACTACCTTCCATAAAGACAAGGCTACAATCCATTGTAGTAACAAAAATCTCGACAACAAACTACCTTCGATAATGACACGGCTACCATCCATTGTAGTAACAAACATCTCGACAATAGACTACCTTCCATGATGACAAGGCTACCATCCATTGGAATAACAAAAATATCAACAACAGACTACCTTCCATAATGACAAGCCTACCATCCATTGGAATAACAAAAATCTTGACAACACACTACCTTCCATAATGACTAGGCTACCATCGATTGGAGTAACAAAGATATCGACAATAGACTACCTTCCATAACGACAAGGCTACAATCCATTGTAGTATCATAAATCTCGACAATAGACTACCTTCCATGATGACAAGGCTACCATCCATTGGAGTAATAAAAATCTCGACAACAAACTACCTTCCATAATGACAAGGCTACCATCCATTGGAATAACAAAAATATCGACAACAGACTACCTTCCATAATGACAAAGCTACCATCCATTGAAGTAACTAAAATCTCGACAACAAACTACCTTCCATAATGACTTGGCTACCATCCATTGGAGTAACAAAGATATCGACAACAGACTACCTTCCATAACGACAAGGCTACAATCCATTGTAGTAACAAAAATCTCGACAACAGACTACCTTCCTTAATGACAAGACTACAAACCTTTGGAGTATAAAAAATATCGACAATAGACTACCTTCCATAATGACAAGGCTACAATCCATTGGAGTAACTAAAATCTCGATAACAGTCTACCTTCCATAATGACAAGGCTACCATCCATTGGACTAACAAAGATATCCACAATAGACTACCTTCCATAATAACTAGGCTACAATCCATTGTAGTAACAAAAATCTCGACAACAGACTACCTTCCATAATGACAAGACTACCATCCATTGTAGTAACAAAAATCTCGACAATAGACTACCTTCCATAATGACAAGGCTACCATCCATTGGAGTAACAAAAATCTCGACAACAAACTACCTTCCATAATGACAAGTCTACCATCCAATGGAGTAACAAAAATCTCGACAACAGACTACCTTCCAAAATGACTAGGATACCATCCATTGGAGCAACAAAGATATCGACAACAGACTACCTTCCATAATGACAAGGCTACAATTCCTTAGACTAACAAAAATCATGACAAAAGACTACCTTCCATAATGAAAAGGCTACCATCCATTGGAGTAACAAAGATATAAACAACATACTACCTTCCATAATGACAAGGCTACCATCCCTTAGAGTAATAAAAATCACGACAACACACTACCTTCCATAATGACAAGTCTACCATCCATTGGAGTAATAAAAATCTCAACAATAGACTACCTTCCATAATGACAAGGCTACCATCCATTGGAGTAAAAAAAATACAGACAAAATACTACCTTCCATAATGACAAGGCTACCATCCATTGGAATAACAAAAATATCGACAACACACTACCTTCCATAGTGACAAGGCTACCATCCAATGGAGTAACAAAAACCTCGACAACAGACAACCTTCTATAATGACTAGGATACCATCCATTGGAGTAACAAAAATCTTGACAACACACTACTTTCCATAATGACAAGGCTACAATCTATTATAGTAACAAAAATATCGAGAGTAGACTACCTTCATAATGACAAGGCTGTCATCCATTGGAATAACAAAAATCTCTACAACAGACGACGTTCCATAATAACAAGGCTACCATCCCTTAGAGTAAGAAAAATCTAAACAACAAACTACCTTCCATAATGAAAAGACTACCATCCATTGGAGTAACAAAGATATCAACAACATACTACCTTCCATAATGACAAGGCTACCATCCCTTAGAGTAACAAAAATCACGACAACACACTACCTTCCATAATTACAAGTCTACCATCCATTGGAGTAACAAAAATCTCAACAATAGACTATCTTCCATAATGACAAGGGTACCATCATTGGAGTATCCCAAATATCCACAAGAGACTACCTTCCATAATGACAAGGCTACAATCCATTGGAGTCTACAAAATCTTGACAACAGACTACCTTCTATAATGACAAGGCTACCATCCATTGGAGTAACTAAAATCTCGACAACAGACTACCTTCCATAATGACTAGGATACCATCAATTGGTGTAATAAAGATATCGACATTAGACTACCTTCCATAACGACAATGATACAATCCATTGTAGTAACAAAAATCTCGACAACAGACTACCTTCCATAATGACAAGGCTACCATCCATTGTGGTAACAAAAATCTCCACAATAGACTACCTTCCATAATGACAAGGCTACCAGCCATTGGAGTAACAAAAATCTCGACAACAGACTACATTCCATAATGACAAGGCTACCATCCATTGGAATAACAAAAATATCGACAACACACTACCTTCCATAATGATAAGGCTACCATCCCTTAGACTAACAAAAATCTCCACAACAGACTACCTTCCATAATGACTAGGCTACCATCCATTGGAGTAACAAAGATATCGACAACAGACTACCTTCCATAACGACAAGGCTACAATCCATTGTAGTATCAAAAATCTCGACAACAGACTACCTTCCATAATGATACGGCTACCATCCGTTGTAGTAACAAAAATCTTGACAATAGACTACCTTCCATGATGACAAGGCTACCATCCATTGGAGTAACAAAAATCTCGACAACAGACTACCTTCTATAATGACAAGGCTACCATCCATTGGAATAACAAAAATATCGACAACAGACTACCTTCCATAATGATAAGGCTACCATCCATTGGAATAACAAAAATCTTGACAACAAACTCCCTTCCATAATGATTAAGCTACCATCCATTGGAGTAACAAAGATATCGAAAATAGACTACCTTCCATAATGACAAGGCTACAATCCATTGTAGTAACAAAAATCTTGACAATAGACTACCTTCCATAATGACAAGGCTACCATCCATTAGAGTAACTAAAATCTCAACAACAGACTACCTTCCATAATGACTATGCTACCATCCATTGGAGTAACAAAGATATCGATAACAGACTACCTTCCATAAAGACAAGCCTACAATCCATTGTAGAAACAAAAATCTCGACAATAGACTACCTTCCATAATGACAAGGCTACCATCCATTGGAGTAATAAAAATATCAACAACAAACTACCTTCCATAATGACAAGGCTACCATCCATTGGAGTAACAAAAATCTCGACAACAGACTACCTTCCATAATGACTAGGATACCATCCATTAGAGTAACTAAAATCTCGACAAAAAACTACCTTCCATAATCACAAGGCTACCATCCATTGGAATGACAAAAATATCGACAACACACTACATTCCATAATGACAAAACTACCATCCAATGGAGTAACAAAAATATCGACAACAGACTACCTTCCATAACGACAAGGCTACAATTCCTTAGACTAACAAAAATCATGACAAAAGACTACCTTCCATAATGAAAAGGCTACCATCCATTGGAGTAACAAAGATATAAACAACATACTACCTTCCATAATGGCAAGGCTACCATCCCTTAGAGTAACAAAAATTACGACAACACCCTACCTTCCATAATTACAAGTCTACCATCCATTGGAGTAACAAAAATCTCAACAATAGACTATCTTCCATAATGACAAGGGTACCATCATTGGAGTAACCCAAATATCCAAAAGAGACTACCTTCCATAATGACAAGGCTACAATCCAATGGAGTCTACAAAATCTCGACAACAGACTACCTTCCATAATGACAAGGCTACCATCCATTGGAGTAACTAAAATCTCGACAACAGACTACCTTCCATAATGACTAGGATAACATCCATTGGAGTAACAAAGATATCGACAATAGACTACCTTCCATAACGACAAGGATACAGTCCATTGTTGTAACAAAAATCTCGACAACAGACTACCTTCCATAATGACAAGGCTACCATCCATTGGAGTAACAAAAATCTCGACAACAGACTACCTTCCATAATGACTAGGATAGCATCCATTGGAGTAACAAAGATATCGACTATAGACAACCTTCCATAACGACAAGGATACAATCCATTGTAGTAACAAAAATCTCGACAACAGACTACCTTCCATAATGACAAGGCTACCATCCATTAGAGTAACAAAAATCTCGACAATAGACTACCTTCCATAATGACAAGGCTACCATCCATTGGAGTCTACAAAATCTTGACAACACACTACCTTCCATAATGACAAGGCTACCATCCATTGGAATAACAAAAATCTTGACAACAGAATACCTTCCATAATGACTAGGCTACCATCCATTGGAGTAACAAAGATATCGACAACGGACTATCTTTCAAAATTACAAGGATACCATCCATTGGAATAACAAAAATCTCGACAAGAGACTACCTTCCATAATGACAAGGATTCCATCCATTGGAGTAACAAAAATCTCGACAACAAACTACCTTCCATAATGATAAGGCTACCATCCATTGGAGTAACAAAAATCTCAACAACAGACTACCTTCCATAATGACTAGGCTACCATCCATTGGAGTAACAATGATATCGACAACAAACTACCTTCCATAATGACAAGGTTACAATCCATTGTAGTAACAAAAATCTGGAAAACAGAGTACCTTCCATAATGACTAGGCTATCATCCATTGTAGTAACAAAAATCTCGACAATAGACTACCTTCCATAATGGCAAGGCTACCATCCATTGGAGTAACAAAAATCACAACAACAGACTACCTTCCATAATTACAAGGCTACCATCCATTAGAATAACAAAAATATCGACACCATACTACCTTCCATAATGACAAGGCTACCATCCCTTGGATTAACAAAAATCTCGACAACCGAATACCTTCCATAATGACAGGGCTACCATCCATTGGAGTAACAAAGATATCGACAACATACTACCCTCCATAATGACAAGGCTACCATCCATTGGAATAACAAAAATCTCGACAACAGACTACCTTCCATAATGACTAGGATACCATCCATTAGAGTAACAAAGATATCAACAACAGACTATCTTTAATAATGACAAGAATACCATCCATTGGAATAACCAAAATCTCGACAAAAGACTACCTTCCATAATGACAAGGATAACATCCATTGGAGTAACAAAAATCTCGACAACAGACTACCCTCCATAATAACAAGGCTACCATCCATTCTTGTAACAAAAATATGGACAACAGACTACCTTCCATAATGACAAGGCTACCATCCATTGGAGTAACAAAAATCTCAACAACAGACTACCTTCCATAATGACTAGGCTACCATCCATTGGAGTAACAATGATATCGACAACAAACAACCTTTCATAATGACAAGGCTACAATCCATTGGAGTAACCAAAATCCCGACAACAGACTATCTTCCATAATGACAAAACTACCATCCATTGTAGTAACAAAAATCTCGACAATAGACTACCTTCCATAATGGCAAGGATACCATCCATTGGAGTAACAAAAATCACGACAACAGACTACCTTCCATAATTACAAGGCTTCCATCCATTGGAATAACAAAAATATCGACACCACACTACCTTCCATAATGACAAGGCAACCATCCCTTAGAGTAACAAAAATCTCGACAACAGAATACCTTCCATAATGACAGGGCTACCATCCATTGGAGTAACAAAGATATTGACAACATACTACCCTCCATAGTGACAAGGCTACCATCCGTTGGAGTAATAAAAATCACGACAACTAACTTCCTTCCATAATGACAAGGCTACCATCCATTGGAATAACAAAAATCTCGACAACAGACTACCTTCCATAATGACTAGGCTACCATCCATTGGAGTAACAAAGACGTCGACAACGGACTATCTTTCATAATGACAAGGAAACCATCCATTGGAATAACAAAAATCTCGACAAGAGACTACCTTCCATAATGACAAGGATACCATCCATTGGAGTAACAAATATCTCGACAACAGACTACCTTCCATAATGACAAGGCTACCATCCATTGGAGTAACAAAAATCTCAACAATAGACTACCTTCCATAATGACTAGGCTACCATCCATTGGATTAACAATGATATCGACAACACAATACCTTCCATAATGACAGGGCTACCATCCATTGGAGTAACAAAGATATCGACAACATACTACCCTCCATAATGACAAGGCTACCATCCGTTGGAGTAATAAAAATCATGACAACTCACTACCTTCCATAATGACAAAGCTACCATCCATTGGAATAAAAAAAACCTCGACAACAGACTACCTTCCATAATGACTAGGATACCATCCATTGGAGTAACAAAGATATCGACAACGGACTATCTTTCATAATTAAAAGAATACCATCCATTGGAATAACCAAAATCTCGACAAAAGACTACCTTCCATAATGAGAAGGATACCATCCATTGGAGTAACAAAAATGTCGACAACAGACTACCCTCCATAATGAAAAGGCTACCATCCATTAGAGTAACAAAAATCTCAACAACAGACTACCTTCCATAATGACTAGGCTACCATCCATTGGAGTAACAATGATATCGACAACAAACTACCTTCCATAATGACAAGGCTACAATCCATTGTAGTAACAAAAATCTTGACAATAGACTACCTTTCATAATGACAAGGCTACCATCCATTGGAATAACAAAAATGTTGACATCAAACTACGTTACATAATGACAAGGCTACCATCCCTTAGAGTAACAAAAATCACGACAACAGACTACCTTCCATAATGACTAGGCTACCATCCATTGGAGTAACAAAAATATCAACAACAGACTACCTTCCATAACGACAAGGCTACAATCCATTGTAGTAACAAAAATCTCGACAACAGACTACCTTCCATAATGACAAGGCTACCATCCATTGTAGTAACAAAAGTCTCGACAATAGACTACCTTCGATAATGACAAGGATACCATCCATTGGAGTAACAAAAATCTCGACAATAGACTACCTTCCAAAATGACAAGGCTACCATCCATTGGAATAACAAAAATATAAGAAACACACTACCTTCCATAATGACAAGGCTACCATCCGATGGAGTAACAAAAATCTCGACAATAGACTACCTTCCATAATGACTAGGCTACCATCCATTGGAGTAACAAAAATCTCGACAACTGACTACATTCCATAATGAGAAGGCTACCATCCATTAGAGTAACAAAAATCCCAACAACAGACTACCTTCCTTAATGACTAGGCTACCATCCATTGGAGTAACAAAGATATCGACAACATAGTACCTTCCATAACGACAAGGCTACAATCCATTGTAGTAAAAAAATCTAGACAACAGACTACCTTCCATAATGACAAGGCTATAATCCATTGTAGTATAAAAAATCTCGACAATAGACTACCTTCCATAACGACAAGGCTACCATCCATTGGAGTAAAAAAAATCTTAACAGCAGACTACCTTCCATAATGACTAGGCTACCATCCGTTGGAGTAAAAATGATATCGACAATAAACTACCTTCCATAATGACAAGGCTACAATCCATTGTAGTAACAAAAATCTCGAAAACATAGAACCTTCCATAATGACAAGGCTACCATCCATTGTAGTAACAAAAATCTCGACAATAGAGTACCTTCTATAATGGCAAGGCTACCATCCATTGGAGTAACAAAAATCACGACAACATACTACCTTCTATAATTACAAGGCTACCATCCATTGGAATAACAAAAATATCGACACCACACTACCTTCCATAATGACAAGGTTACCATCCCTTAGAGTAACAAAAATCTCGACAACAGAATACCTTCCATAATGACAGGGCTACCATCCATTGGAGTAACAAAGATATCGACAACATACTACCCTCCATAATGACAAGGCTACCATCCGTTGGAGTAATAAAAATCATGACAACTGACTACCTTTCATAATGACAAAGCTACCATCCATTGAAATAACAAAAATCTCGACAATAGACTACCTTCCATAATGACTAGGCTACCATCCATTGAAGTAACAAAGATATCGACAACGGACTATCTTTCATAATAACAAGGATACCATCCATTGGAATAACAATAATCTCGACAAGAGACTACCTTCCATGATGACAAGGATACTATCCATTGGAGTAACAATGATATCGAAAAAAAACTACCTCCCATAATGACAAGGCTACAATCCATTGTAGTAACAAAAATCTCGAAAATAGAGTACCTTCCATTTGACAAGGCTACCATCCATTATAGTAACAAAAATCTCGACAATAGACTACCTTCAATAATGACAAGGCTGCCATCCATTGCAATAACTAAAATCTCGACAAGAGATTACCTTCCATAATGACAAGGCTACCATCCATTGGAGTAACAAAAATCTCAACAACAGACTACCTTCCATAATGACTAGGCTACCATCCGTTGGAGTAAAAATGATATCGACATCAAACTACCTTCCATAATGACAAGTCTACAATCCATTGTAGTAACAAAAATCTTGAAAACATAGTACCTTCCATAATGACAAGGCTACCATCCATTGTAGTAACAAAAATCTCGACAATAGACTACCTTCCATAATGGCAAGGCTACCATCCATTGGAGTAACAAAAGTCACGACAACAGACTACCTTCTATAATTACAAGGCTACCATACATTGGAATAACAAAAATATCGACACCACACTACCTTCCATAATGACAAGGCTACCATCCCTTAGAGTAACAAAAATCTCGACAACAGAATACCTTCCATAATGACAGGGCTACCATCCATGGGAGTAACAAAGATATCGACAACATACTACCCTCCATAATGACAAGGCTACCATCCGTTGGAGTAATAAAAATCACGACAACTGACTACCTCCCATAATGACAAGGCTACCATCCATTGGAATAACAAAAATCTTGACAACAGAATACCTTCCATAATGACTAGGCTACCATCCATTGGAGTAACAAAAATATCGACAATGGACTATCTTTAATAATGACAAGGATACCATCCACTGGAATAACAAAAATCTCGACAAGAGACTACCTTCCATAATGACAAGGATTCCATCCATTGGAGTAACAAAAATCTTTACAACATACTACCTTCCATAATGACAAGGCTACCATCCATTGGAGTAACAAAAATCTCAACAACAGACTACCTTCCATAATGACTAGGCTACCATCCATTGGAGTAAAAATGATATCGACAACAAACTACCTTCCATAATGACAAGGCTACAATCCATTGTAGTAACAAAAATCTCGAAAACAGAGTACCTTCCATAATGACAAGGCTACGATCCATTGCAGTAACAATAATCTCGACAACAGACTACCTTCCATAATCACAACGCTACCATTCATTATTGTAACAAAAATCTGGACAACAGACTACCTTCCATAATGACAAGGCTACCATCCATTGGAGATACAAAAATCTCGACAATAGACTACCTTCCATAATGAGAAGGCTACCATCCATTGGAGTAACAGAAATCTCGACAACAGACTACCTTACATAATGACTAGGCTACCATCCATTGGAGTAACAAAGATATCAACAACAAACTACCTTCCATAATGATAAGGCTACCATCCGTTGGAGTAATAAAAATCACGACAACTGACTACCTTCTATAATGACAAGGCTACAATCCATTGGAATAACAAAAATCTCGACAACAAACTACCTTCCATAATGACTAGGATACCATCCATTGGAGTAACAATGATATCAACAACAAACTACCTTCCATAATGACAAGGCTACAATCCATTGTAGTAACAAAAATCTCGAAAACAGAGTACCTTCCATAATGATAAGGCTACCATCCATTGTAGTAACAAAAATCTCGACATTAGACTACCTTAAATAATGACAAGGCTTCCATCCATTACAGTAACAATAATCTCGACAACAGACTACCTTCCATAATCACAAGGCTACCATCCATTATTGTAACAAAAATCTGGACAATAGACTACCTTCCATAATGACAAGGATACCATCCATTGGAGTAACATAAATCTCGACAACAGACTACCTTACATAATTACTAGGCTACCATCCATTGGAGTAACAAAGATATCAACAACAGACTACCTTCCATAATGACAAGGCTACCATCCATTGTTGTAACAAAAATCTCGACAATAGACTACCTTCCAAAATGACAAGGTTATCATCAATTGGAGTAAAAAAAATCTCGACAATAGACTACCTTCCATAACGAAAAGGATACCATCCATTGTAGTAAAAAAATGTCGATAATAAACTACCTTCCATAATGACAAGGCTACCTGAAGAAGTGAAAAACACAAGAAGGGGGGTTGAATTGTAAAACTTGAAAACAAATGCAGACAACACGTTATATTTATCCTGGTTCGTTTGATTTCAAACTACTCCAGTCCACTCGTCAAGGTGATTTTGCCTCTCTCCAACGAGGTCTTAATCCACTATATTCAACTGAATATTACAACTACTTTAACAACTGCAAAAGCCTTCTTGAGTCTAAACCACAAACCGGTTTCTCAAGGAAATTCTTTCTTACAGATAAATGAATACTATGAGTGTTGAATGTTTTCTACAAAAACTTTATATCACAACTATGATAATACACAAATTAAGCTTATGTGAAACTAGGATGCTATAACTATAGAGTAAGCAATTTGAGAGAAATAACAAGTTGTATGAGTGAGGATGAAGATGATTAGCTTTAGGCGTGTAAAGAGTTGTAGAGCGTTAGCCAATTCATTTCTCACTGACTTGTTTATATAGCCTTGGAAAAGATACGTTGTAGTCAATTATTCCATTTCAATGCCCATTACGTTCTTTCCATATTGAGAAGATCTTTGTCTTGGAATAAAGCCGTTGGTAATAAAATGTCTTGAATGCACAGTTCCATTGTCAATTCAGCGTGTTATTGGCTTTGGCTTATTCTGACGCTTCTAAGTGCTGATGATATTGTTTTGGTCTTGATCAGAGTTTAGAGTATGTTACGCGCAGATCTGTTCATCAAGCTTCAGCGTAAGCACATGCTTTGATCTTCTGATGCTGGTATATGATATTTCATCTTCTGATGCTGATGTTGACATTCTTGTGCTTATATCCATCAGAGTTTCTGTAAATGCACAATATAATTTTTAGGTAGCATATATGTCTCATATGAATTATACTCTTTATTTAATCTTGCATTTTGTTATCATCAAAACCTTAACTTAGGGTAGTAGATTCAAACTTTGTTCTAACAATCTCCCCCTTTTTGATGATGACAAAAACAGGATTTTTTCAATTGAAATTTTAAAAAAAATTATCAGAGATAACCAAATAATGAATTGTATTAGAGATAAACAGAAAGGTATCAAGGATAAGAAGATAGGGAATAAAAAGGTATCAGAGTTAATAAGATTAAAAAAAATTGTCAAAGTTATGATCAGAAAAACTCCCCCTGAGTTTATTACTTCCCTTTAATTCCATGAGTTCTTTAGCATCAGATCTTTATTGAACTTTCTTTGAGCATCAGATCTTTCCTTTTCCAGAGCAGAGCTTCAGTGTATTTGAGTTCATCAGATTCTTGTACCTGTAAGCTTACGCAGAACAAAGAAACATTCAAGTATATCAGAGTGTTAGAATGTTTGAGACTTTTGTAGTAACAAAAATCTCGACAATAGACTACCTTCCATAATGACAAGGCTACCATCCATTGTAGTGACAAAAATATCAACAATATACTACCTTCTATAATGACAAGGCTACCATCCATTGGAGTAACAAAAATCTCAACAACAGACTACCTTCCATAATGACAAGGCTACAATCTATGATGGTAACAAAAATATCGATAATATACAACCTTTCATAATGACAAGGCTACCATCCATTGGAATAACAAAAATCTCGACAACAGACTATGTTCCATATTGAAAAGGCTACCATCCCTTAGAGTAACAAAAATCTCAACAACAGACTACCTTCCATAAAGACAAGGCTACAATCCATTGGAGTATAAAAAATCTCGACAATAGACTACCTTCCATAATGACAAGGCTAACATCCCATGGAGTAAGTAAAATCTTGACAACAAACTACCTTCTATAATGACAAGGCTATCATCCATTATAGTGACAAAAATATTGACAAAAGTCTACCTTCCATAATGACAATTCTACCATCCATTGGAATAACAAAAATCTCGACAACAAACAACGTTCCATAATGACAAGGCTACCATCCCTTAGAGTAATAAAATTCTCGATAACAGACTACCTTCCATAATAACAAGGCTACCATCCATAGGAGTAACAAAGATATCGCCAACATACTACCTTCCATTATGACAAGGCTACCATCCCTTAGAGTATAAAAAATTACGACAACAGACTACCTATCATAATGACAAGGCTACCATCCATTGGAATAACAAAAATATCATACACAAACTACCTTCCATAATGACTAGGCTACCATCCATTGAAGTAACAAAGATATCAACAACAGACTACCTTCTATAACGACAAGGCTACAATCCATTATAGTAACAAAAATCTCGACAACAGTCTACCTTCCATAATGATAAGGCTACCATCCATTGTAGTGACAAAAATCTCGACAATACACTACCTTCTATAATGACAAGGCTACCATCCATTGGAGTAACAAAGATATCGACAACAAACTACCTTCCATAATGACAAGGCTACAATCCATTGTAGTAACAAAAATCTCGACAACAGACTACCTTCCATAATGATAAGGCTACCATCCATTATAGTGAGAAAAATCTCACCAATATACTACCTTCTATAATGACAAGGCTACCATCCATTGGAGTAATAAAAATCTCGACAACAGACTACCTTCCATAAGGACAAGGCTACAATCTATTATAGTATCAAAAAACTCGACAACAAACTACGTTCCATAATGACAAGGCTACCATCCCTTAGAGTAACAAAAATCTCGACAACAGACTACCTTCCATAATGACAAGGCTACAATCCATTAGAGTATCAAAAAACTCGACAACAGACTACCTTCCATAATGACTAGGCTACCATCCATTAGAGTAACAAAGATATCGACAACAGACTACCTTCCATAACGACAAGGCTACAATCCATTATAGTAACAAAAATCTCGACAATTGACTACCTTCCATAATGACAAGACTACCATCCATTGTAGTGACAAAAATATCAACAATATACTACCTTCTATAATGACAAGGCTACCATCCATTGGAGTAACAAAAATCTCGACAACAGACTACCTTCCATAATGACAAGGCTACAATCTATTATAAGAACAAAAATATCGACAATAGACTACCTTTCATAATGACAAGGCTACCATCCATTGGAATAACAAAAATCTCGACAACAGACTACGTTGCATATTGAAAAGGCTACCATCCCTTAGAGTAACAAAAATCTCAACAACAGACTACCTTCCATATTGACAAGGCTACAATCCATTGGAGTATAAAAAATCTCGACAACAGACTACCTTCCATAATGACAAGGCTACCATCCCATGGAGTAACTAAAATCTTGACAACAAACTACCTTCCATAATGACAAGGCTATCATCCATTATAGTGAAAAAAATCTCGGCAATATATTACCTTCTATAATGACAAGGCTAACATCCATTGGAGTAATAAAAATCTCGACAATAGACTACCTTCCATAATGAGAAGGCTACAATCCATTGGAGTAACTAAAATCTCGTACACAAACTACCTTCCATAATGACTAGGCTACCATTCATTGTAGTTACAAAAGTCTCGACAATATACTACCTTCTATAATGAAAAGGCTACCATCCATTGGAGTAACAAAAATCTCGACAACAAACTACCTTTCATAATGACAAGGCTACAATCTATTATAGTAACAAAAATATCGACAACAGAATATGTTCCATAATGATAAGGCTACCATCCCTTAGAGTAACAAAAATCTCGACGACAGACTACCTTCCATAATGACAAGGCTACAATCCATTAGAGTATCAAAAAACTCGACAACAGACTACCTTCCATAATGACTAGGCTACCATCCATTGGAGTAACAAAGATATCGACAACAGACTACCTTCCATAACGACAAGGCTACAATCCATTGTAGTAACAAAAATCTCGAGAATAGACTACCTTCCATAATGACAAGGCTACTATTCATTGTAGTGACAAAAATATCAACAATATACTACCTTCTATAATGACAAGGCTACCATCCATTGGAGTAACAAAAATCTCGACAATAGACTACCTTGCATAATGACAAGGCTACAATCTATTATAGTAACAAAAATCTCGACAATAGACTACCTTCCATAATGACAAGGCTAAATCCCATGGAGTAACTAAAATCTTTACAACAAACTACCTTCTATAATGACAAAGCTATCATCCATTATAGTGACAAAAATCTTGACAACATACTACCTTCCATTATGACAATGCTACAATCCATTGGAATAACAAAAATCTCGACAACAAACAACGTTCCATAATGACAAGGCTACCATCCCATGGAGTAACTAAAATCTTGACAACAAACTACCTTCCATAATGACATGGCTACCATCCATTATAGTGACAAAAATCTCGGCAATATATTACCTTCTATAATGACAAGGCTACCATTCATTGGAGTAATAAAAATCTCGACAGCTTACTACCTTCCATAATGAGAAGGCTACCATCCATTGGAGTAACTAAAATCTCGTAAACAAACTACCTTCCATAATGACTAGGCTACCATCCATTGGAGTAACAAAGATATCGACAACAGACTATCTTCCATAACGACAAGGCTACCATTCATTGTAGTTACAAAAATCTCAACAATATACTACCTTCTATAATGAGAAGGCTACAATCTATTATAGTAACAAAAATCTCGACAACAGACAACGTTCCATAATGACAAGACTACAATCTATTATAGTAACAAAAATATTGACAATAGACTACCTTTCATATTGAAAAGGCTACCATCCCTTAGAGTACCAAAAATCTCAACAACAGACTACCTTCCATAATGACAAGGCTACAATCCATTGGAGTATAAAAAATCTCGACAACAGACTACCTTCCATAATGACAAGGCTACCATCCATTGGCGTAACTAAAATATCGAACACATACTACCTTCCATAATGGCTAGGCTACCATCCGTTGGAGTAATAAAGATATCGACAACAGACTATCTTCCATAATGACAAGGCTATAATCCATTATAGTAACAAAAATATCGACAATAAACTACCTTCCATAATGACAAGGCTACCATCCATTGTAGTGACAAAAATCTTGATAATATGCTACCTTTTATAATGACAACGCTATAATCCATTGGAATAACAAAAATCTAAAAAACAGACTACGTTCCATAATGACAAGGCTACCAACCCTTAGAGTAACAAATATCTCGACAACAGACTACATTCCATAATGACAAGGCTTCCATCCATTGGTTAACAAAGATATCGACAACATACTACCTTCCATAATGACAAGGCTACCATCCATTGGAGTAACAAAAATCAAGACAATAGACTACCTTCCATAATACAAGGCTAACATCCATTGGAATAAGAAAAATATCCACAAGACACTACCTTCCATAATGACAAGGCTACCATGCAATGGAGTAACAAAAATCTTTGCAATAGACTACCTTCCATAATGACAAGGGTACCATCATTGGAGTAACCAAAATATCCACAAGAGACTACCTTCCATAATTACAAGGCAACAAACCATTAGAGTATAAAAAATCTCGACAACAGACTACCTTCCATAATGACAAGGCTACCATCCATTGAAGTAACTAAAATCTCGTACACAAACTACCTTCCATAATGACTAGGCTACCATCCATTAGAGTAACAAAGATATCGACAACAAACTACCTTTCATAACGACAAGGCTACAATCCATTGTAGTAACAAAAATCTCGACAACAGACTACCTTCCATAATGACAAGGATACCATCCATTGTATTGACAAAAATCACAATAATATACTACCTTCTATAATGACAATGCTACCATCTATTGGAGTAACAAAAATCTTGACAACAGACTACGTTTCATAATGACAAGGCTACCATCCCTTAGAGTAACAAAACTCTCGACAACAGACTACCTTCTATAATGACAAGCCTACCATCCATTGGAGTAACAAAGATATCGACAACATAATACCTTCCATAATGACAAGGCTACCAGCCCTTAGAGTAACAAAAATCACGACAACAAACTATCTTTCATAATGACAAGGCTACCATCCATTGGAATAACAAAAATATCATACACAAACTACCTTCCATAATGACTAGGCTACCATCCATTGGAGTAACAAGGATATCGACAACAGAATACCTTCCATAACAACAAGGCTACAATCCATTGTAGTAACAAAAATCTCGACAATAGACTACCTTCCATAATGACAAGGCTACCATCCATTTTAGTGACAAAAATCTCGACAATATACTACCTTCAATAATGACAACGCTACCATCCATTGTAATAACAAAAATCTCGGCAACAGACTACCTTCCATATGGACAAGGCTACCATCCCTTAGAGTAAAAAAAATATCGACAACAAACTACCTTCCATAATGAGAAGGCTACCATCCATTGGAGTAACAAAAATCTCGACAACAATCTACCTTCCATAATGACAAGGCTACCATCCATTGGAAAAAAAAACTTGACAACAGACTACGTTCCATAATGACAAGGCTACCATCCCTTGGAGTAACAAAGATATCGACAACAGACTACCTTCCCTAACGGCAAGGCTACAATCCATTGTAGTAACAAAAATCTCGACAACAAACTACCTTCCATAATGACTAGGCTACCATCCATTGGAATAACAAAAATATCTACGATAGACAACCTTCCATAATGACAAGGCTACCATCCCTTGGAGTAACAAAAATCTCGACAACAGACTACCTTCCATAATGACTAGGCTACCATCCACTGGAATAACAAAAATATCGACAACACATTACCTTCCATAATGACAAGGCTACCATCCAATGGAGTAACAAAAATCTCGACAACAGACTACCTTACATAATGACTAGGCTACCATCTATTAGAGTAACAAAGATATCGACAACAGACTACCTCCATAACGACAAGGCTACAATCCATTGTAGTAACAAAAATCTCGACAACAGACTACCTTCCATAATGACTAGGCTACCATCCATTGTAGTAACAAAAATATCGACAATAGACTACCTTCCATAATGACAAGGCTACCATCCATTGGAGTAACAAAAATCACGACAACAGACTACCTTCTATAATGACTAGGCTACCATCCATTGGAGTAACAAAAATCTCGACAACACACTACCTTCCATAATGACATGGCTACAATCTATTATAGTAACAAAAATATCGATAATAGACTACCTTTCATAATGACAAGGCTACCATCCATTGGAATAACAAAAATCTCGACAACAGACTATGTTCCATAATGACAAGGCTACCATCCCTTAGAGTAACAAAAATCTCGACACCAAACTACCTTCCATAATTAAAAGGATATCATCCATTGGAGTAACAAAGATATCGACAACATACTACATTCCATAATGACAAGGCTACAATCCCTTAGAGTACGAAAAATCACGACAACACACTACCTTCCATAATGACAAGTCTACCATCAATTGGAGTAACAAAAATCTCAACAATAGACTATTTTCCATAATGACAAGGGTACCATCATTGGAGTAACCCAAATATCCACAAGAGACTACCTTCCATAATTACAAGGCTAAAATCCATTGGAGTATACAAAATCTCGACAACAGACTACCTTCCATAATGACAAGGCTACCATCCATTGGAGTAACTAATATCTCGACAACAGACTACCTTCCATAATGACTAGGCTACCATCTATTGGAGTAACAAAGATATCAACAATAGACTACCTTCAATAATGACAAGTCTACCATCCATTGGAGTAACAAAAATCACGGCAACAGACTACCTTCCATAATGACTAGGCTACCATCCATTGGAATAACAAAGATATCTAAAATAGACTACCTTCCATAATGAAAAGGCTACCATCCATTAGAGTAACAAAAATCTCGACAACAGACTACCTTCCATAATGACTAGGATACCATCCACTAGAATAACAAAAATATCGACAACACATTACCTTCCATAATGACAAGGCTACCATCTAATGGAGTAACAAAAATCTCGACAACAGACTACCCTCCATAATGACTTGGCTACCATCCATTGGAGTAACAAAGATATCGACAACAGACTACCTCCATAACCACAACGCTACAATCCATTGTAGTAACAAAAATCTCGACAATAGACTACCTTCCATAATGACAAGGCTACCATCCATTGGAGTAACAAAAATCAGGACAACAGACTACCTTCTATAATGACTAAGCTACCATCAATTGGAGTAATAAAAATATCGACAACACACTACCTTCCATAATGACAAGGCTACCATCCATTGGAATAACAAAAATCTCGACAACAGACTACGTTCCATAATGACAAGGCTACCATCCCTTGGAGTAACAAAGATATCGACAACAGACTACCTTCCATAACGGCAAGGCTACAATCCATTGTAGTAACAAAAATCTCGACAACAAACTACCTTCCATAATGACTAGGCTACCATCCATTGGAATAACAAAAATATCTACAATAGACTACCTTCCATAATGACAAGGCTAGCATCCATTGGAGTAACAAAAATCTCGACAACAGACTACCTTCCATAATGACTAGGCTACCATCCACTGGAATAACAAAAATATCGACAACACATTACCTTCCATAATGACAAGGCTACCATCCAATGGAGTAACAAAAATCTTGACAACAGACTACCTTACATAATGACTAGGCTACCATCTATTGGAGTAACAAAGATATCGACAACAGACTACCTCCATAACAACAAGGCTACAATTCATTGTAGTAACAAAAATCTAGACAACAGACTACCTTCCATAATTACTAGGCTACCATCCATTGTAGTAACAAAAATATCGACAATAGACTACCTTCCATAATGACAAGGCTACCATCCATTGGAGTAACAAAAATCTCGACAACAATCTACCTTCCATAATGACAAGGCTACCATCCATTGGAAAAAAAAACTTCACAACACACTACGTTCCATAATGACAAGGCTACCATCCCTTGGAGTAACAAAGATATCGACAACAGACTACCTTCCCTAACGGCAAGGCTACAATCCATTGTAGTAACAAAAATCTCGACAACAAACTACCTTCCATAATGACTAGGCTACCATCCATTGGAATAACAAAAATATCTACGATAGACTACCTTCCATAATGACAAGGCTACCATCCATTGGAGTAACAAAAATCTCGACAACAGACTACCTTCCATAATGCATAGGCTACCATCCACTGGAATAACAAAAATTAGACAACACATTATCTTCCATAATGACAAGGCTACCATCTGATGGAGTAACAAAAATCTCGACAACAGACTACCTTACATAATGACTAGGCTACCATCTATTGGAGTAACAAAGATATCGACAACAGACTACCTCCATAACGACAAGGCTACAATCCATTGTAGTAACAAAAATCTCGACAACAGACTACCTTCCATAATGACTAGGCTACCATCCATTGTAGTAACAAAAATATCAACAATAGACTACCTTCCATAATGACAAGGCTACCATCCATTGGAGTAACAAAAATCACGACAACAGACTACCTTCTATAATGATTAGGCTACCATCCATTGGAGTAACAAAAATCTCGACAACACACTACCTTCCATAATGACATGTCTACAATCTATTATAGTAACAAAAATATCGATAATAGACTACCTTTCATAATGACAAGGCTACCATCCATTGGAATAACAAAAATCTCGACAACAGACTATGTTCCATAATGACAAGGCTACCATCCCTTAGAGTAACAAAAATCTCGACACCAAACTACCTTCCATAATTAAAAGGATATCATCCATTGGAGTAACAAAGATATCGACAACATACTACATTCCATAATGACAAGGCTACAATCCCTTAGAGTACGAAAAATCACGACAACACACTACCTTCCATAATGACAAGTCTACCATCAATTGGAGTAACAAAAATCTCAACAATAGACTATTTTCCATAATGACAAGGGTACCATCATTGGAGTAACCCAAATATCCACAAGAGACTACCTTCCATAATTACAAGGCTAAAATCCATTGGAGTATACAAAATCTCGACAACAGACTACCTTCCATAATGACAAGGCTACCATCCATTGGAGTAACTAATATCTCGACAACAGACTACCTTCCATAATGACTAGGCTACCATCTATTGGAGTAACAAAGATATCAACAATAGACTACCTTCAATAATGACAAGTCTACCATCCATTGGAGTAACAAAAATCACGGCAACAGACTACCTTCCATAATGACTAGGCTACCATCCATTGGAATAACAAAGATATCTAAAATAGACTACCTTCCATAATGAAAAGGCTACCATCCATTAGAGTAACAAAAATCTCGACAACAGACTACCTTCCATAATGACTAGGATACCATCCACTAGAATAACAAAAATATCGACAACACATTACCTTCCATAATGACAAGGCTACCATCTAATGGAGTAACAAAAATCTCGACAACAGACTACCCTCCATAATGACTTGGCTACCATCCATTGGAGTAACAAAGATATCGACAACAGACTACCTCCATAACCACAACGCTACAATCCATTGTAGTAACAAAAATCTCGACAATAGACTACCTTCCATAATGACAAGGCTACCATCCATTGGAGTAACAAAAATCAGGACAACAGACTACCTTCTATAATGACTAAGCTACCATCAATTGGAGTAATAAAAATATCGACAACACACTACCTTCCATAATGACAAGGCTACCATCCATTGGAATAACAAAAATCTCGACAACAGACTACGTTCCATAATGACAAGGCTACCATCCCTTGGAGTAACAAAGATATCGACAACAGACTACCTTCCATAACGGCAAGGCTACAATCCATTGTAGTAACAAAAATCTCGACAACAAACTACCTTCCATAATGACTAGGCTACCATCCATTGGAATAACAAAAATATCTACAATAGACTACCTTCCATAATGACAAGGCTAGCATCCATTGGAGTAACAAAAATCTCGACAACAGACTACCTTCCATAATGACTAGGCTACCATCCACTGGAATAACAAAAATATCGACAACACATTACCTTCCATAATGACAAGGCTACCATCCAATGGAGTAACAAAAATCTTGACAACAGACTACCTTACATAATGACTAGGCTACCATCTATTGGAGTAACAAAGATATCGACAACAGACTACCTCCATAACAACAAGGCTACAATTCATTGTAGTAACAAAAATCTAGACAACAGACTACCTTCCATAATTACTAGGCTACCATCCATTGTAGTAACAAAAATATCGACAATAGACTACCTTCCATAATGACAAGGCTACCATCCATTGGAGTAACAAAAATCTCGACAACAATCTACCTTCCATAATGACAAGGCTACCATCCATTGGAAAAAAAAACTTCACAACAAACTACGTTCCATAATGACAAGGCTACCATCCCTTGGAGTAACAAAGATATCGACAACAGACTACCTTCCCTAACGGCAAGGCTACAATCCATTGTAGTAACAAAAATCTCGACAACAAACTACCTTCCATAATGACTAGGCTACCATCCATTGGAATAACAAAAATATCTACGATAGACTACCTTCCATAATGACAAGGCTACCATCCATTGGAGTAACAAAAATCTCGACAACAGACTACCTTCCATAATGCATAGGCTACCATCCACTGGAATAACAAAAATTAGACAACACATTATCTTCCATAATGACAAGGCTACCATCTGATGGAGTAACAAAAATCTCGACAACAGACTACCTTACATAATGACTAGGCTACCATCTATTGGAGTAACAAAGATATCGACAACAGACTACCTCCATAACGACAAGGCTACAATCCATTGTAGTAACAAAAATCTCGACAACAGACTACCTTCCATAATGACTAGGCTACCATCCATTGTAGTAACAAAAATATCAACAATAGACTACCTTCCATAATGACAAGGCTACCATCCATTGGAGTAACAAAAATCACGACAACAGACTACCTTCTATAATGACTAGGCTACCATCCATTGGAGTAACAAAAATCTCGACAACACACTACCTTCCATAATGACATGGCTACAATCTATTATAGTAACAAAAATATCGATAATAGACTAACTTTCATAATGACAAGGCTACCATCCATTGGAATAACAAAAATCTCGACAACAGACTATGTTCCATAATGACAAGGCTACCATCCCTTAGAGTAACAAAAATCTCGACACCAAACTACCTTCCATAATTAAAAGGATATCATCCATTTGAGTAACAAAGATATCGACAACATACTACATTCCATAATGACAAGGCTACAATCCCATAGAGTATGAAAAATCACGACAACACACTACCTTCCATAATGACAAGTCTACCATCAATTGGAGTAACAAAAATCTCAACAATAGACTATTTTCCATAATGACAAGGGTACCATCATTGGAGTAACCCAAATATCCACAAGAGACTACCTTCCATAATTACAAGGCTACAATCCATTGGAGTATACAAAATCTCGACAACAGACTACCTTCCATAATGACAAGGCTACCATCCATTGGAGTAACTAAAATCTCGACAACAGACTACCTTCCATAATGACTAGGCTACCATCTATTGGAGTAACAAAGATATCGACAATAGACTACCTTCAATAACGACAAGTCTACCATCCATTGGAGTAATAAAAATCACGACAACAGACTACCTTCCATAATGACTAGGCTACCATCCATTGGAATAACAAAGATATCTACAATAGACTACCTTCCATAATGAAAAGGCTACCATCCATTAGAGTAACAAAAATCTCGACAACAGACTACCTTCCATAATGACTAGGATACCATCCACTGGAATAACAAAAATATCGACAACACATTACCTTCCATAATGACAAGGCTACCATCTAATGGAGTAACAAAAATCTCGACAACAGACTACCCTCCATAATGACTTGGCTACCATCCATTGGAGTAACAAAGATATCGACAACAGACTACCTCCATAACCACAACGCTACAATCCATTGTAGTAACAAAAATCTCGACAATAGACTACCTTCCATAATGACAAGGCTACCATCCATTGGAGTAACAAAAATCACGACAACAGACTACCTTCTATAATGACTAAGCTACCATCAATTGGAGTAACAAAAATCTCGACAACACACTACCTTCCATAATGACAAGGCTACCATCCATTGGAATAACAAAAATCTCGACAACAAACTACGTTCCATAATGACAAGGCTACCATCCCTTGGAGTAACAAAGATATCGACAACAGACTACCTTCCATAACGGCAAGGCTACAATCCATTGTAGTAACAAAAATCTCGACAACAAACTACCTTCCATAATGACTAGGCTACCATCCATTGGAATAACAAAAATATCTACAATAGACTACCTTCCATAATGACAAGGCTAGCATCCATTGGAGTAACAAAAATCTCGACAAGAGACTACCTTCCATAATGACTAGGCTACCATCCACTGGAATAACAAAAATATCGACAACACATTACCTTCCATAATGACAAGGCTACCATCCAATGGAGTAACAAAAATCTTGACAACAGACTACCTTACATAATGACTAGGCTACCATCTATTGGAGTAACAAAGATATCGACAACAGACTACCTCCATAACGACAAGGCTACAATCCATTGTAGTAACAAAAATCTCGACAACAGACTACCTTCCATAATGACTAGGCTACCATCCATTGTAGTAACAAAAATATCGACAATAGACTACCTTCCATAATGACAAGGCTACCATCCATTGGAGTAACAAAAATCTCGACAACAATCTACCTTCCATAATGACAATGCTACCATCCATTGGAAAAGAAAACTTGACAACAGACTACGTTCCATAATGACAAGGCTACCATCCCTTGGAGTAACAAAGATATCGACAACAGACTACCTTCCCTAACAGCAAGGCTACAATCCATTGTAGTAACAAAAATCTCGACAACAAACTACCTTCCATAATGACTAGGCTACCATCCATTGGAATAAAAAAAGTATCTACGATAGACTACCTTCCATAATGACAAGGCTACCATCCATTGGAGTAACAAAAATCTCGACAACAAACTACCTTCCATAATGCATAGGCTACCATCCACTGGAATAACAAAAATATAGACAACACATTATCTTCCATAATGACAAGGCTACCATCCGATGGAGTAACAAAAATCTCGACAACAGACTACCTTACATAATGACTAGGCTACCATCTATTGGAGTAACAAAGATATCGACAACAGACTACCTCCATAACGACAAGGCTACAATCCATTGTAGTAACGAAAATCTCGACAACAGACTACCTTCCATAATGACTAGGCTACCATCCATTGTAGTAACAAAAATATCGACAATAGACTACCTTCCATAATGACAAGGCTACCATCCATTGGAGTAACAAAAATCACGACAACAGACTACCTTCTATAATGACTAGGCTACCATCCATTGGAGTAACAAAAATCTCGACAACACACTACCTTCCATAATGACATGGCTACAATCTATTATAGTAACAAAAATATCGATAATAGACTAACTTTCATAATGACAAGGCTACCATCCATTGGAATAACAAAAATCTCGACAACAGACTATGTTCCATAATGACAAGGCTACCATCCCTTAGAGTAACAAAAATCTCGACACCAAACTACCTTCCATAATTAAAAGGATATCATCCATTTGAGTAACAAAGATATCGACAACATACTACATTCCATAATGACAAGGCTACAATCCCATAGAGTATGAAAAATCACGACAACACACTACCTTCCATAATGACAAGTCTACCATCAATTGGAGTAACAAAAATCTCAACAATAGACTATTTTCCATAATGACAAGGGTACCATCATTGGAGTAACCCAAATATCCACAAGAGACTACCTTCCATAATTACAAGGCTACAATCCATTGGAGTATACAAAATCTCGACAACAGACTACCTTCCATAATGACAAGGCTACCATCCATTGGAGTAACTAAAATCTCGACAACAGACTACCTTCCATAATGACTAGGCTACCATCTATTGGAGTAACAAAGATATCGACAATAGACTACCTTCAATAACGACAAGTCTACCATCCATTGGAGTAATAAAAATCACGACAACAGACTACCTTCCATAATGACTAGGCTACCATCCATTGGAATAACAAAGATATCTACAATAGACTACCTTCCATAATGAAAAGGCTACCATCCATTAGAGTAACAAAAATCTCGACAACAGACTACCTTCCATAATGACTAGGATACCATCCACTAGAATAACAAAAATATCGACAACACATTACCTTCCATAATGACAAGGCTACCATCTAATGGAGTAACAAAAATCTCGACAACAGACTACCCTCCATAATGACTTGGCTACCATCCATTGGAGTAACAAAGATATCGACAACAAACTACCTCCATAACCACAACGCTACAATCCATTGTAGTAACAAAAATCTCGACAATAGACTACCTTCCATAATGACAAGGCTACCATCCATTGGAGTAACAAAAATCAGGACAACAAACTACCTTCTATAATGACTAAGCTACCATCAATTGGAGTAACAAAAATCTCGACAACACACTACCTTCCATAATGACAAGGCTACCTTCCATTGGAATAACAAAAATCTCGACAACAGACTACGTTCCATAATGACAAGGCTACCATCCCTTGGAGTAACAAAGATATCGACAACAGACTACCTTCCATAACGGCAAGGCTACAATCCATTGTAGTAACAAAAATCTCGACAACAAACTACCTTCCATAATGACTAGGCTACCATCCATTGGAATAACAAAAATATTTACAATAGACTACCTTCCATAATGACAAGGCTAGCATCCATTGGAGTAACAAAAATCTCGACAACAGACTACCTTCCATAATGACTAGGCTACCATCCACTGGAATAACAAAAATATCGACAACACATTACCTTCCATAATGACAAGGCTACCATCCAATGGAGTAACAAAAATCTTGACAACAGACTACCTTACATAATGACTAGGCTACCATCTATTGGAGTAACAAAGATATCGACAACAGACTACCTCCATAACGACAAGGCTACAATCCATTGTAGTAACAAAAATCTCGACAACAGACTACCTTCCATAATGACTAGGCTACCATCCATTGTAGTAACAAAAATATCGACAATAGACTACCTTCCATAATGACAAGGCTACCATCCATTGGAGTAACAAAAATCTCGACAACAATCTACCTTCCATAATGACAATGCTACCATCCATTGGAAAAGAAAACTTGACAACAGACTACGTTCCATAATGACAAGGCTACCATCCCTTGGAGTAACAAAGATATCGACAACAGACTACCTTCCCTAACAGCAAGGCTACAATCCATTGTAGTAACAAAAATCTCGACAACAAACTACCTTCCATAATGACTAGGCTACTATCCATTGGAATAAAAAAAGTATCTACGATAGAATACCTTCCATAATGAGAAGGCTACCATCCATTGGAGTAACAAAAATCTCGACAACAGACTACCTTCCATAATGCATAGGCTACCATCCACTGGAATAACAAAAATATAGACAACACATTATCTTCCATAATGACAAGGCTACCATCCGATGGAGTAACAAAAATCTCGACAACAGACTACCTTACATAATGACTAGGCTACCATCTATTGGAGTAACAAAGATATCGACAACAGACTACCTCCATAACGACAAGGCTACAATCCATTGTAGTAACGAAAATCTCGACAACAGACTACCTTCCATAATGACTAGGCTACCATCCATTGTAGTAACAAAAATATCGACAATAGACTACCTTCCATAATGACAAGGCTACCATCCATTGGAGTAACAAAAATCACGACAACAGACTACCTTCTATAATGACTAGGCTACCATCCATTGGAGTAACAAAAATCTCGACAACACACTACCTTCCATAATGACATGGCTACAATCTATTATAGTAACAAAAATATCGATAATAGACTACCTTTCATAATGACAAGGCTACCATCCATTGGAATAACAAAAATCTCGACAACAGACTATGTTCCATAATGACAAGGCTACCATCCCTTAGAGTAACAAAAATCTCGACACCAAACTACCTTCCATAATTAAAAGGATATCATCCATTGGAGTAACAAAGATATCGACAACATACTACATTCCATAATGACAAGGCTACAATCCCTTAGAGTACGAAAAATCACGACAACACACTACCTTCCATAATGACAAGTCTACCATCAATTGGAGTAACAAAAATCTCAACAATAGACTATTTTCCATAATGACAAGGGTACCATCATTGGAGTAACCCAAATATCCACAAGAGACTACCTTCCATAATTACAAGGCTACAATCCATTGGAGTATACAAAATCTCGACAACAGACTACCTTCCATAATGACAAGGCTACCATCCATTGGAGTAACTAAAATCTCGACAACAGACTACCTTCCATAATGACTAGGCTACCATCTATTGGAGTCACAAAGATATCGACAATAGACTACCTTCAATAACGACAAGTCTACCATCCATTGGAGTAATAAAAATCACGACAACAGACTACCTTCCATAATGACTAGGCTACCATCCATTGGAATAACAAAGATATCTACAATAGACTACCTTCCATAATGAAAAGGCTACCATCCATTAGAGTAACAAAAATCTCGACAACAGACTACCTTCCATAATGACTAGGATACCATCCACTGGAATAACAAAAATATCGACAACACATTACCTTCCATAATGACAAGGCTACCATCTAATGGAGTAACAAAAATCTCGACAACAGACTACCCTCCATAATGACTTGGCTACCATCCATTGGAGTAACAAAGATATCGACAACAGACTACCTCCATAACCACAACGCTACAATCCATTGTAGTAACAAAAATCTCGACAATAGACTACCTTCCATAATGACAAGGCTACCATCCATTGGAGTAACAAAAATCACGACAACAGACTACCTTCTATAATGACTAAGCTACCATCAATTGGAGTAACAAAAATCTCGACAACACACTACCTTCCATAATGACAAGGCTACCATCCATTGGAATAACAAAAATCTTGACAACAGACTACGTTCCATAATGACAAGGCTACCATCCCTTGGAGTAACAAAGATATCGACAACAGACTACCTTCCATTACGGCAAGGCTACAATCCATTGTAGTAACAAAAATCTCGACAACAAACTAACTTCCATATTGACTAGGCTACCATCCATTGGAATAACAAAAATATTTACAATAGACTACCTTCCATAATGACAAGGCTAGCATCCATTGGAGTAACGAAAATCTCGACAACAGACTACCTTCCATAATGACTAGGCTACCATCCACTGGAATAACAAAAATATCGACAACACATTACCTTCCATAATGACAAGGCTACCATCCAATGGAGTAACAAAAATCTTGACAACAGACTACCTTACATAATGACTAGGCTACCATCTATTGGAGTAACAAAGATATCGACAACAGACTACCTCCATAACGACAAGGCTACAATCCATTGTAGTAACAAAAATCTCGACAACAGACTACCTTCCATAATGACAAGGCTACCATCCATTGGAGTAACAAAAATCTCGACAACATACTACCTTCCATAATGACTAGGCTACCATCCACTGGAATAACAAAAATATAGACAACACATTACCTTCCATAATGACAAGGCTACCATCCAATGGAGTAACAAAAATCTCGACAACAGACTACCTTACATAATGACTAGGCTACCATCTATTGGAGTAACAAAGATATCGACAACAGACTACCTCCATAACGACAAGGCTACAATCCATTGTAGTAACAAAAATCTCGACAACAAACTACCTTCCATAATGACTAGGCTACCATCCATTGGAATAACAAAAATATCTACGATAGAATACCTTCCATAATGACAAGGCTACCATCCATTGGAGTAACAAAAATCTCGACAACAGACTACCTTCCATAATGCATAGGCTACTATCCACTGGAATAACAAAAATATAGACAACACATTATCTTCCATAATGACAAGGCTACCATCCGATGGAGTAACAAAAATCTCGACAACAGACTACCTTACATAATGACTAGGCTACCATCTATTGGAGTAACAAAGATATCGACAACAGACTACCTCCATAACGACAAGGCTACAATCCATTGTAGTAACAAAAATCTCGACAACAGACTACCTTCCATAATGACTAGGCTACAATCCATTGTAGTAACAAAAATATCGACAATAGACTACCTTCCATAATGACAAGGCTACCATCCATTGGAGTAACAAAAATCACGACAACAGACTACCTTCTATAATGACTAGGCTACCATCCATTGGAGTAACAAAAATCTCGACAACACACTACCTTCCATAATGACATGGCTACAATCTATTATAGTAACAAAAATATCGATAATAGACTACCTTTCATAATGACAAGGCTACCATCCATTGGAATAACAAAAATCTCGACAACAGACTATGTTCCATAATGACAAGGCTACCATCCCTTAGAGTAACAAAAATCTCGACACCAAACTACCTTCCATAATTAAAAGGATATCATCCATTGGAGTAACAAAGATATCGACAACATACTACATTCCATAATGACAAGGCTACAATCCCTTAGAGTACGAAAAATCACGACAACACACTACCTTCCATAATGACAAGTCTACCATCAATTGGAGTAACAAAAATCTCAACAATAGACTATTTTCCATAATGACAAGGGTACCATCATTGGAGTAACCCAAATATCCACAAGAGACTACCTTCCATAATTACAAGGCTACAATCCATTGGAGTATACAAAATCTCGACAACAGACTACCTTCCATAATGACAAGGCTACCATCCATTGGAAAAGAAAACTTGACAACAGACTACGTTCCATAATGACAAGGCTACCATCCCTTCGAGTAACAAAGATATCGACAACAGACTACCTTCCATAACAGCAAGGCTACAATCCATTGTAGTAAAAAAAATCTCGACAACAAACTACCTTCCATAATGACTAGGCTACCATCCATTGGAATAACAAAAATATCTATGATAGACTACCTTCCATAATGACAAGGCTACCATCCATTGGAGTAACAAAAATCTCGACAACAGACTACCTTCCATAATGCATAGGCTACCATCCACTGGAATAACAAAAATATAGACAACACATTATCTTCCATAATGACAAGGCTACCATCCGATGGAGTAACAAAAATCTCGACAACAGACTACCTTACATAATGACTAGGCTACCATCTATTGGAGTAACAAAGATATCGACAACAGACTACCTCCATAACGACAAGGCTACAATCCATTGTAGTAACAAAAATCTCGACAACAGACTACCTTCCATAATGACTAGGCTACCATCCATTGTAGTAACAAAAATATCGACAATAGACTACCTTCCATAATGACAAGGCTACCATCCATTGGAGTAACAAAAATCACGACAACAGACTACCTTCTATAATGACTAGGCTACCATCCATTGGAGTAACAAAAATCTCGACAACACACTACCTTCCATAATGACATGGCTACAATCTATTATAGTAACAAAAATATCGATAATAGACTACCTTTCATAATGACAAGGCTACCATCCATTGGAATAACAAAAATCTCGACAACAGACTATGTTCCATAATGACAAGGCTACCATCCCTTAGAGTAACAAAAATCTCGACACCAAACTACCTTCCATAATTAAAAGGATATCATCCATTGGAGTAACAAAGATATCGACAACATACTACATTCCATAATGACAAGGCTACAATCCCTTAGAGTACGAAAAATCACGACAACACACTACCTTCAATAATGACAAGTCTACCATCAATTGGAGTAACAAAAATCTCAACAATAGACTATTTTCCATAATGACAAGGGTACCATCATTGGAGTAACCCAAATATCCACAAGAGACTACCTTCCATAATTACAAGGCTACAATCCATTGGAGTATACAAAATCTCGACAACAGACTACCTTCCATAATGACAAGGCTACCATCCATTGGAGTAACTAAAATCTCGACAACAGACTACCTTCCATAATGACTAGGCTACCATCTATTGGAGTAACAAAGATATCGACAATAGACTACCTTAAATAACGACAAGTCTACCATCCATTGGAGTAATAAAAATCACGACAACAGACTACCTTCCATAATGACTAGGCTACCATCCATTGGAATAACAAAGATATCTACAATAGACTACCTTCCATAATGAAAAGGCTACCATCCATTAGAGTAACAAAAATCTCGACAACAGACTACCTTCCATAATGACTAGGATACCATCCACTGGAATAACAAAAATATCGACAACACATTACCTTCCATAATGACAAGGCTACCATCTAATGGAGTAACAAAAATCTCGACAACAGACTACCCTCCATAATGACTTGGCTACCATCCATTGGAGTAACAAAGATATCGACAACAGACTACCTCCATAACCACAACGCTACAATCCATTGTAGTAACAAAAATCTCGACAATAGACTACCTTCCATAATGACAAGGCTACCATCCATTGGAGTAACAAAAATCACGACAACAGACTACCTTCTATAATGACTAAGCTACCATCAATTGGAGTAACAAAAATCTCGACAACACACTACCTTCCATAATGACAAGGCTACCATCCATTGGAATAACAAAAATCTCGACAACAGACTACGTTCCATAATGACAAGGCTACCATCCCTTGGAGTAACAAAGATATCGACAACAGACTACCTTCCATAACGGCAAGGCTATAATCCATTGTAGTAACAAAAATCTCGACAACAAACTACCTTCCATAATGACTAGGCTACCATCCATTGGAATAACAAAAATATTTACAATAGACTACCTTCCATAATGACAAGGCTAGCATCCATTGGAGTAACAAAAATCTCGACAACAGACTACCTTCCATAATGACTAGGCTACCATCCACTGGAATAACAAAAATATCGACAACACATTACCTTCCATAATGACAAGGCTACCATCCAATGGAGTAACAAAAATCCTGACAACAGACTACCTTACATAATGACTAGGCTACCATCTATTGGAGTAACAAAGATATCGACAACAGACTACCTCCATAACGACAAGGCTACAATCCATTGTAGTAACAAAAATCTCGACAACAGACTACCTTCCATAATGACTAGGCTACCATCCATTGTAGTAACAAAAATATCGACAACATACTACCTTCCATAATGACTAGGCTACCATCCACTGGAATAACAAAAATATAGACAACACATTACCTTCCATAATGACAAGGCTACCATCCAATGGAGTAACAAAAATCTCGACAACAGACTACCTTACATAATGACTAGGCTACCATCTATTGGAGTAACAAAGATATCGACAACAGACTACCTCCATAACGACAAGGCTACAATCCATTGTAGTAACAAAAATCTCGACAACAAACTACCTTCCATAATGACTAGGCTACCATCCATTGGAATAACAAAAATATCTACGATAGAATACCTTCCATAATGACAAGGCTACCATCCATTGGAGTAACAAAAATCTCGACAACAGACTACCTTCCATAATGCATAGGCTACTATCCACTGGAATAACAAAAATATAGACAACACATTATCTTCCATAATGACAAGGCTACCATCCGATGGAGTAACAAAAATCTCGACAACAGACTACCTTACATAATGACTAGGCTACCATCTATTGGAGTAACAAAGATATCGACAACAGACTACCTCCATAACGACAAGGCTACAATCCATTGTAGTAACAAAAATCTCGACAACAGACTACCTTCCATAATGACTAGGCTACAATCCATTGTAGTAACAAAAATATCGACAATAGACTACCTTCCATAATGACAAGGCTACCATCCATTGGAGTAACAAAAATCACGACAACAGACTACCTTCTATAATGACTAGGCTACCATCCATTGGAGTAACAAAAATCTCGACAACACACTACCTTCCATAATGACATGGCTACAATCTATTATAGTAACAAAAATATCGATAATAGACTACCTTTCATAATGACAAGGCTACCATCCATTGGAATAACAAAAATCTCGACAACAGACTATGTTCCATAATGACAAGGCTACCATCCCTTAGAGTAACAAAAATCTCGACACCAAACTACCTTCCATAATTAAAAGGATATCATCCATTGGAGTAACAAAGATATCGACAACATACTACATTCCATAATGACAAGGCTACAATCCCTTAGAGTACGAAAAATCACGACAACACACTACCTTCCATAATGACAAGTCTACCATCAATTGGAGTAACAAAAATCTCAACAATAGACTATTTTCCATAATGACAAGGGTACCATCATTGGAGTAACCCAAATATCCACAAGAGACTACCTTCCATAATTACAAGGCTACAATCCATTGGAGTATACAAAATCTCGACAACAGACTACCTTCCATAATGACAAGGCTACCATCCATTGGAAAAGAAAACTTGACAACAGACTACGTTCCATAATGACAAGGCTACCATCCCTTCGAGTAACAAAGATATCGACAACAGACTACCTTCCCTAACAGCAAGGCTACAATCCATTGTAGTAAAAAAAATCTCGACAACAAACTACCTTCCATAATGACTAGGCTACCATCCATTGGAATAACAAAAATATCTATGATAGACTACCTTCCATAATGACAAGGCTACCATCCATTGGAGTAACAAAAATCTCGACAACAGACTACCTTCCATAATGCATAGGCTACCATCCACTGGAATAACAAAAATATAGACAACACATTATCTTCCATAATGACAAGGCTACCATCCGATGGAGTAACAAAAATCTCGACAACAGACTACCTTACATAATGACTAGGCTACCATCTATTGGAGTAACAAAGATATCGACAACAGAATACCTCCATAACGACAAGGCTACAATCCATTGTAGTAACAAAAATCTCGACAACAGACTACCTTCCATAATGACTAGGCTACCATCCATTGTAGTAACAAAAATATCGACAATAGACTACCTTCCATAATGACAAGGCTACCATCCATTGGAGTAACAAAAATCACGACAACAGACTACCTTCTATAATGACTAGGCTACCATCCATTGGAGTAACAAAAATCTCGACAACACACTACCTTCCATAATGACATGGCTACAATCTATTATAGTAACAAAAATATCGATAATAGACTACCTTTCATAATGACAAGGCTACCATCCATTGGAATAACAAAAATCTCGACAACAGACTATGTTCCATAATGACAAGGCTACCATCCCTTAGAGTAACAAAAATCTCGACACCAAACTACCTTCCATAATTAAAAGGATATCATCCATTGGAGTAACAAAGATATCGACAACATACTACATTCCATAATGACAAGGCTACAATCCCTTAGAGTACGAAAAATCACGACAACACACTACCTTCCATAATGACAAGTCTACCATCAATTGGAGTAACAAAAATCTCAACAATAGACTATTTTCCATAATGACAAGGGTACCATCATTGGAGTAACCCAAATATCCACAAGAGACTACCTTCCATAATTACAAGGCTACAATCCATTGGAGTATACAAAATCTCGACAACAGACTACCTTCCATAATGACAAGGCTACCATCCATTGGAGTAACTAAAATCTCGACAACAGACTACCTTCCATAATGACTAGGCTACCATCTATTGGAGTAACAAAGATATCGACAATAGACTACCTTAAATAACGACAAGTCTACCATCCATTGGAGTAATAAAAATCACGACAACAGACTACCTTCCATAATGACTAGGCTACCATCCATTGGAATAACAAAGATATCTACAATAGACTACCTTCCATAATGAAAAGGCTACCATCCATTAGAGTAACAAAAATCTCGACAACAGACTACCTTCCATAATGACTAGGATACCATCCACTGGAATAACAAAAATATCGACAACACATTACCTTCCATAATGACAAGGCTACCATCTAATGGAGTAACAAAAATCTCGACAACAGACTACCCTCCATAATGACTTGGCTACCATCCATTGGAGTAACAAAGATATCGACAACAGACTACCTCCATAACCACAACGCTACAATCCATTGTAGTAACAAAAATCTCGACAATAGACTACCTTCCATAATGACAAGGCTACCATCCATTGGAGTAACAAAAATCACGACAACAGACTACCTTCTATAATGACTAAGCTACCATCAATTGGAGTAACAAAAATCTCGACAACACACTACCTTCCATAATGACAAGGCTACCATCCATTGGAATAACAAAAATCTCGACAACAGACTACGTTCCATAATGACAAGGCTACCATCCCTTGGAGTAACAAAGATATCGACAACAGACTACCTTCCATAACGGCAAGGCTATAATCCATTGTAGTAACAAAAATCTCGACAACAAACTACCTTCCATAATGACTAGGCTACCATCCATTGGAATAACAAAAATATTTACAATAGACTACCTTCCATAATGACAAGGCTAGCATCCATTGGAGTAACAAAAATCTCGACAACAGACTACCTTCCATAATGACTAGGCTACCATCCACTGGAATAACAAAAATATCGACAACACATTACCTTCCATAATGACAAGGCTACCATCCAATGGAGTAACAAAAATCTTGACAACAGACTACCTTACATAATGACTAGGCTACCATCTATTGGAGTAACAAAGATATCGACAACAGACTACCTCCATAACGACAAGGCTACAATCCATTGTAGTAACAAAAATCTCGACAACAGACTACCTTCCATAATGACTAGGCTACCATCCATTGTAGTAACAAAAATATCGACAATAGACTACCTTCCATAATGACAAGGCTACCATCCATTGGAGTAACAAAAATCTCGACAACAATCTACCTTCCATAATGACAAGGCTACCATCCATTGGAAAAAAAAACTTGACAACAGACTACGTTCCATAATGACAAGGCTACCGTCCCTTGGAGTAACAAAGATATCGACAACAGACTACCTTCCCTAACGGCAAGGCTACAATCCATTGTAGTAACAAAAATCTCGACAACAAACTACCTTCCATAATGACTAGGCTACCATCCATTGGAATAACAAAAATATCTACGATAGACTACCTTCCATAATGACAAGGCTACCATCCATTGGAGTAACAAAAATCTCGACAACAGACTACCTTCCATAATGCATAGGCTACCATCCACTGGAATAACAAAAATATAGACAACACATTATCTTCCATAATGACAAGGCTACCATCCGATGGAGTAACAAAAATCTCGACAACAGACTACCTTACATAATGACTAGGCTACCATCTATTGGAGTAACAAAGATATCGACAACAGACTACCTCCATAACGACAAGGCTACAATCCATTGTAGTAACAAAAATCTCGACAACAGACTACCTTCCATAATGACTAGGCTACCATCCATTGTAGTAACAAAAATATCGACAATAGACTACCTTCCATAATGACAAGGCTACCATCCATTGGAGTAACAAAAATCACGACAACAGACTACCTTCTATAATGACTAGGCTACCATCCATTGGAGTAACAAAAATCTCGACAACACACTACCTTCCATAATGACATGGCTACAATCTATTATAGTAACAAAAATATCGATAATAGACTACCTTTCATAATGACAAGGCTACCATCCATTGGAATAACAAAAATCTCGACAACAGACTATGTTCCTTAATGACAAGGCTACCATCCCTTAGAGTAACAAAAATCTCGACACCAAACTACCTTCCATAATTAAAAGGATATCATCCATTGGAGTAACAAAGATATCGACAACATACTACATTCCATAATGACAAGGCTACAATCCCTTAGAGTACGAAAAATCACGACAACACACTACCTTCCATAATGACAAGTCTACCATCAATTGGAGTAACAAAAATCTCAACAATAGACTATTTTCCATAATGACAAGGGTACCATCATTGGAGTAACCGAAATATCCACAAGAGACTACCTTCCATAATTACAAGGCTACAATCCATTGGAGTATACAAAATCTCGACAACAGACTACCTTCCATAATGACAAGGCTACCATCCATTGGAAAAGAAAACTTGACAACAGACTACGTTCCATAATGACAAGGCTACCATCCCTTCGAGTAACAAAGATATCGACAACAGACTACCTTCCCTAACAGCAAGGCTACAATCCATTGTAGTAACAAAAATCTCGACAACAAACTACCTTCCATAATGACTAGGCTACCATCCATTGGAATAACAAAAATATCTACGATAGACTACCTTCCATAATGACAAGGCTACCATCCATTGGAGTAACAAAAATCTCGACAACAGACTACCTTCCATAATGCATAGGCTACCATCCACTGGAATAACAAAAATATAGACAACACATTATCTTCCATAATGACAAGGCTACCATCCGATGGAGTAACAAAAATCTCGACAACAGACTACCTTACATAATGATTAGGCTACCATCTATTGGAGTAACAAAGATATCGACAACAGACTACCTCCATAACGACAAGGCTACAATCCATTGTAGTAACAAAAATCTCGACAACAGACTACCTTCCATAATGACTAGGCTACCATCCATTGTAGTAACAAAAATATCGACAATAGACTACCTTCCATAATGATAAGGCTACCATCCATTGGAGTAACAAAAATCACGACAACAGACTACCTTCTATAATGACTAGGCTACCATCCATTGGAGTAACAAAAATCTCGACAACACACTACCTTCCATAATGACATGGCTACAATCTATTATAGTAACAAAAATATCGATAATAGACTACCTTTCATAATGACAAGGCTACCATCCATTGGAATAACAAAAATCTCGACAACAGACTATGTTCCATAATGACAAGGCTACCATCCCTTAGAGTAACAAAAATCTCGACACCAAACTACCTGCCATAATTAAAAGGATATCATCCATTGGAGTAACAAAGATATCGACAACATACTACATTCCATAATGACAAGGCTACAATCCCTTAGAGTACGAAAAATCACGACAACACACTACCTTCCATAATGACAAGTCTACCATCAATTGGAGTAACACAAATCTCAACAATAGACTATTTTCCATAATGACAAGGGTACCATCATTGGAGTAACCCAAATATCCACAAGAGACTACCTTCCATAATTACAAGGCTACAATCCATTGGAGTATACAAAATCTCGACAACAGACTACCTTCCATAATGACAAGGCTACCATCCATTGGAGTAACTAAAATCTCAACAACAGACTACCTTCCATAATGACTAGGCTACCATCTATTGGAGTAACAAAGATATCGACAATAGACTACCTTCAATAACGAAAAGTCTACCATCCATTGGAGTAATAAAAATCACGACAACAGACTACCTTCCATAATGACTAGGCTACCATCCATTGGAATAACAAAGATATCTACAATAGACTACCTTCCATAATGAAAAGGCTACCATCCATTAGAGTAACAAAAATCTCGACAACAGACTACCTTCCATAATGACTAGGATACCATCCACTGGAATAACAAAAATATCGACAACACATTACCTTCCATAATGACAAGGCTACCATCTAATGGAGTAACAAAAATCTCGACAACAGACTACCCTCCATAATGACTTGGCTACCATCCATTGGAGTAACAAAGATATCGACAACAGACTACCTCCATAACCACAACGCTACAATCCATTGTAGTAACAAAAATCTCGACAATAGACTACCTTCCATAATGACAAGGCTACCATCCATTGGAGTAACAAAAATCACGACAACAGACTACCTTCTATAATGACTAAGCTACCATCAATTGGAGTAACAAAAATCTCGACAACACACTACCTTCCATAATGAAAAGGCTACCATCCATTGGAATAACAAAAATCTCGACAACAGACTACGTTCCATAATGACAAGGCTACCATCCCTTGGAGTAACAAAGATATCGACAACAGACTACCTTCTATAACGGCAAGGCTACAATCCATTGTAGTAACAAAAATCTCGACAACAAACTACCTTCCATAATGACTAGGCTACCATCCATTGGAATAACAAAAATATTTACAATAGACTACCTTCCATAATGACAAGGCTAGCATCGATTGGAGTAACAAAAATCTCGACAACAGACTACCTTCCATAATGACTAGGCTACCATCCACTGGAATAACAAAAATATCGACAACACATTACCTTCCATAATGACAAGGCTACCATCCAATGGAGTAACAAAAATCTTGACAACAGACTACCTTACATAATGACTAGGCTACCATCTATTGGAGTAACAAAGATATCGACAACAGACTACCTCCATAACGACAAGGCTACAATCCATTGTAGTAACAAAAATCTCGACAACAGACTACCCTCCATAATGACTAGGCTACCATCCATTGTAGTAACAAAAATATCGACAATAGACTACCTTCCATAATGACAAGGCTACCATCAATTGGAGTAACAAAAATCTCGACAACAATCTACCTTCCATAATGACAAGGCTACCATCCATTGGAAAAAAAAACATGACAACAGACTACGTTCCATAATGACAATGCTACCGTCCCTTGGAGTAACAAAGATATCGACAACAGACTACCTTCCCTAACGGCAAGGCTACAATCCATTGTAGTAACAAAAATCTCGACAACAAACTACCTTCCATAATGACTAGGCTACCATCCATTGGAATAACAAAAATATCTACGATAGACTACCTTCCATAATGACAAGGCTACCATCCATTGGAGTAACAAAAATCTCGACAACAGACTACCTTCCATAATGCATAGGCTACCATCCACTGGAATAACAAAAATATAGACAACACATTATCTTCCATAATGACAAGGCTACCATCCGATGGAGTAACAAAAATCTCGACAACAGACTACCTTACATAATGACTAGGCTACCATCTATTGGAGTAACAAAGATATCGACAACAGACTACCTCCATAACGACAAGGCTACAATCCATTGTAGTAACAAAAATCTCGACAACAGACTACCTTCCATAATGACTAGGCTACCATCCATTGTAGTAACAAAAATATCGACAATAGACTACCTTCCATAATGACAAGGCTACCATCCATTGGAGTAACAAAAATCACGACAACAGACTACCTTCTATAATGACTAGGATACCATCCATTGGAGTAACAAAAATCTCGACAACACACTACCTTCAATAATGACATGGCTACAATCTATTATAGTAACAAAAATATCGATAATAGACTACCTTTCATAATGACAAGGCTACCATCCATTGGAATAACAAAAATCTCGACAACAGACTACGTTCCATAATGACAAGGCTACCATCCCTTGGAGTAACAAAGATATCGACAACAGACTACCTTCCATAATTAAAAGGATATCATCCATTGGAGTAACAAAGATATCGACAACATACTACATTCCATAATGACAAGGCTACAATCCCTTAGAGTACGAAAAATCACGACAACACACTACCTTCCATAATGACAAGTCTACCATCAATTGGAGTAACAAAAATCTCAACAATAGACTATTTTCCATAATGACAAGGGTACCATCATTGGAGTAACCCAAATATCCACAAGAGACTACCTTCCATAATTACAAGGCTACAATCCATTGGAGTATACAAAATCTCAACAACAGACTACCTTCCATAATGACAAGGCTACCATCCATTGGAAAAGAAAACTTGACAACAGACTACGTTACATAATGACAAGGCTACCGTCCCTTGGAGTAACAAAGATATCGACAACAGACTACCTTCCCTAACGGCAAGGCTACAATCCATTGTAGTAACAAAAATCTCGACAACAAACTACCTTCCATAATGACTAGGCTACCATCCATTGGAATAACAAAAATATCTACGATAGACTACCTTCCATAATGACAAGGCTACCATCCATTGGAGTAACAAAAATCTCGACAACAGACTACCTTCCATAATGCATAGGCTACCATCCACTGGAATAACAAAAATATAGACAACACATTATCTTCCATAATGACAAGGCTACCATCCGATGGAGTAACAAAAATCTCGACAACAGACTACCTTACATAATGACTAGGCTACCATCTATTGGAGTAACAAAGATATCGACAACAGACTACCTCCATAACGACAAGGCTACAATCCATTGTAGTAACAAAAATCTCGACAACAGACTACCTTCCATAATGACTAGGCTACCATCCATTGTAGTAACAAAGATATCGACAACAGACTACCTCCATAACCACAACGCTACAATCCATTGTAGTAACAAAAATCTCGACAATAGACTACCTTCCATAATGACAAGGCTACCATCCATTGGAGTAACAAAAATCACGACAACAGACTACCTTCTATAATGACTAAGCTACCATCAATTGGAGTAACAAAAATCTCGACAACACACTACCTTCCATAATGACAAGGCTACCATCCATTGGAATAACAAAAATCTCGACAACAGACTACGTTCCATAATGACAAGGCTACCATCCCTTGGAGTAACAAAGATATCGACAACAGACTACCTTCCATAATTAAAAGGATATCATCCATTGGAGTAACAAAGATATCGACAACATACTACATTCCATAATGACAAGGCTACAATCCCTTAGAGTACGAAAAATCACGACAACACACTACCTTCCATAATGACAAGTCTACCATCAATTCGAGTAACAAAAATCTCAACAATAGACTATTTTCCATAATGACAAGGGTACCATCATTGGAGTAACCCAAATATCCACAAGAGACTACCTTCCATAATTACAAGGCTACAATCCATTGGAGTATACAAAATCTCGACAACAGACTACCTTCCATAATGACAAGGCTACCATCCATTGGAAAAGAAAACTTGACAACAGACTACGTTCCATAATGACAAGGCTACCATCCCTTCGAGTAACAAAGATATCGACAACAGACTACCTTCCCTAACAGCAAGGCTACAATCCATTGTAGTAACAAAAATCTCGACAACAAACTACCTTCCATAATGACTAGGCTACCATCCATTGGAATAACAAAAATATCTACGATAGACTACCTTCCATAATGACAAGGCTACCATCCATTGGAGTAACAAAAATCTCGACAACAGACTACCTTCCATAATGCATAGGCTACCATCCACTGGAATAACAAAAATATAGACAACACATTATCTTCCATAATGACAAGGCTACCATCCGATGGAGTAACAAAAATCTCGACAACAGACTACCTTACATAATGACTAGGCTACCATCTATTGGAGTAACAAAGATATCGACAACAGACTACCTCCATAACGACAAGGCTACAATCCATTGTAGTAATAAAAATCTCGACAACAGACTACCTTCCATAATGACTAGGCTACCATCCATTGTAGTAACAAAAATATCGACAATAGACTACCTTCCATAATGACAAGGCTACCATCCATTGGAGTAACAAAAATCACGACAACAGACTACCTTCTATAATGACTAGGATACCATCCATTGGAGTAACAAAAATCTCGACAACACACTACCTTCCATAATGACAAGGCTACAATCTATTATAGTAACAAAAATATCGATAATAGACTACCTTTCATAATGACAAGGCTACCATCCATTGGAATAACAAAAATCTCGACAACAGACTATGTTCCATAATGACAAGGCTACCATCCCTTAGAGTAACAAAAATCTCGACACCAAACTACCTTCCATAATTAAAAGGATATCATCCATTGGAGTAACAAAGATATCGACAACATACTACATTCCATAATGACAAGGCTACAATCCCTTAGAGTACGAAAAATCACGACAACACACTACCTTCCATAATGACAAGTCTACCATCAATTGGAGTAACAAAAATCTCAACAATAGACTATTTTCCATAATGACAAGGGTACCATCATTGGAGTAACCCAAATATCCACAAGAGACTACCTTCCATAATTACAAGGCTACAATCCATTGGAGTATACAAAATCTCGACAACAGACTACCTTCCATAATGACAAGGCTACCATCCATTGGAAAAGAAAACTTGACAACAGACTACGTTCCATAATGACAAGGCTACCATCCCTTCGAGTAACAAAGATATCGACAACAGACTACCTTCCCTAACAGCAAGGCTACAATCCATTGTAGTAACAAAAATCTCGACAACAAACTACCTTCCATAATGACTAGGCTACCATCCATTGGAATAACAAAAATATCTACGATAGACTACCCTCCATAATGACAAGGCTACCATCCATTGGAGTAACAAAAATCACGACAACAGACTACCTTCTATAATGACTAAGCTACCATCAATTGGAGTAACAAAAATCTCGACAACACACTACCTTCCATAATGACAAGGCTACCATCCATTGGAATAACAAAAATCTTGACAACAGACTACGTTCCATAATGACAAGGCTACCATCCCTTGGAGTAACAAAGATATCGACAACAGACTACCTTCCATAACGGCAAGGCTACAATCCATTGTAGTAACAAAAATCTCGACAACAAACTACCTTCCATAATGACTAGGCTACCATCCATTGGAATAACAAAAATATTTACAATAGACTACCTTCCATAATGACAAGGCTAGCATCCATTGGAGTAACAAAAATCTCGACAACAGACTACCTTCCATAATGACTAGGCTACCATCCACCGGAATAACAAAAATATCGACAACACATTACCTTCCATAATGACAAGGCTACCATCCAATGGGGTAACAAAAATCTTGACAACAAACTACCTTACATAATGACTAGGCTACCATCTATTGGAGTAACAAAGATATCGACAACAGACTACCTCCATAACGACAAGGCTACAATCCATTGTAGTAACAAAAATCTAGACAACAGACTACCTTCCATAATGACTAGGCTACCATCCATTGTAGTAACAAAAATATCGACAATAGACTACCTTCCATAATGACAAGGCTACCATCCATTGGAGTAACAAAAATCTCGACAACAATCTACCTTCCATAATGACAAGGCTACCATCCATTGGAAAAGAAAACTTGACAACAGACTACGTTCCATAATGACAAGGCTACCATCCCTTCGAGTAACAAAGATATCGACAACAGACTACCTTCCCTAACAGCAAGGCTACAATCCATTGTAGTAACAAAAATCTCGACAACAAACTACCTTCCATAATGACTAGGCTACCATCCATTGGAATAACAAAAATATCTACGATAGACTACCCTCCATAATGACAAGGCTACCATCCATTGGAGTAACAAAAATCACGACAACAGACTACCTTCCATAATGCATAGGCTACCATCCACTGGAATAACAAAAATATAGACAACACATTATCTTCCATAATGACAAGGCTACCATCCGATGGAGTAACAAAAATCTCGACAACAGACTACCTTACATAATGACTAGGCTACCATCTATTGGAGTAACAAAGATATCGACAACAGACTACCTCCATAACGACAAGGCTACAATCCATTGTAGTAACAAAAATCTCGACAACAGACTACCTTCCATAATGACTAGGCTACCATCCATTGTAGTAACAAAAATATCGACAATAGACTACCTTCCATAATGACAAGGCTACCATCCATTGGAGTAACAAAAATCACGACAACAGACTACCTTCTATAATGACTAGGATACCATCCATTGGAGTAACAAAAATCTCGACAACACACTACCTTCCATAATGACATGGCTACAATCTATTATAGTAACAAAAATATCGATAATAGACTACCTTTCATAATGACAAGGCTACCATCCATTGGAATAACAAAAATCTCGACAACAGACTATGTTCCATAATGACAAGGCTACCATCCCTTAGAGTAACAAAAATCTCGACACCAAACTACCTTCCATAATTAAAAGGATATCATCCATTGGAGTAACAAAGATATCGACAACATACTACATTCCATAATGACAAGGCTACAATCCCTTAGAGTACGAAAAATCACGACAACACACTACCTTCCATAATGACAAGTCTACCATCAATTGGAGTAACAAAAATCTCAACAATAGACTATTTTCCATAATGACAAGGGTACCATCATTGGAGTAACCCAAATATCCACAAGAGACTACCTTCCATAATTACAAGGCTACAATCCATTGTAGTATACAAAATCTCGACAACAGACTACCTTCCATAATGACAAGGCTACCATCCATTGGAAAAGAAAACTTGACAACAGACTACGTTCCATAATGACAAGGCTACCATCCGTTCGAGTAACAAAGATATCGACAACAGACTACCTTCCCTAACAGCAAGGCTACAATCCATTGTAGTAACAAAAATCTCGACAACAAACTACCTTCCATAATGACTAGGCTACCATCCATTGGAATAACAAAAATATCTACGATAGACTACCCTCCATAATGACAAGGCTACCATCCATTGGAGTAACAAAAATCACGACAACAGACTACCTTCTATAATGACTAAGCTACCATCAATTGGAGTAACAAAAATCTCGACAACACACTACCTTCCATAATGACAAGGCTACCATCCATTGGAATAACAAAAATCTTGACAACAGACTACGTTCCATAATGACAAGGCTACCATCCCTTGGAGTAACAAAGATATCGACAACAGACTACCTTCCATAACGGCAAGGCTACAATCCATTGTAGTAACAAAAATCTCGACAACAAACTACCTTCCATAATGACTAGGCTACCATCCATTGGAATAACAAAAATATTTACAATAGACTACCTTCCATAATGACAAGGCTAGCATCCATTGGAGTAACAAAAATCTCGACAACAGACTACCTTCCATAATGACTAGGCTACCATCCACCGGAATAACAAAAATATCGACAACACATTACCTTCCATAATGACAAGGCTACCATCCAATGGAGTAACAAAAATCTTGACAACAAACTACCTTACATAATGACTAGGCTACCATCTATTGGAGTAACAAAGATATCGACAATAGACTACCTCCATAACGACAAGGCTACAATCCATTGTAGTAACAAAAATCTAGACAACAGACTACCTTCCATAATGACTAGCCTACCATCCATTGTAGTAACAAAAATATCGACAATAGACTACCTTCCATAATGACAAGGCTACCATCCATTGGAGTAACAAAAATCTCGACAACAATCTACCTTCCATAATGACAAGGCTACCATCCATTGGAAAAAAAAACTTGACAACAGACTACGTTCCATAATGACAAGGCTACCATCCCTTGGAGTAACAAAGATATCGACAACAGACTACCTTCCCTAACGGCAAGGCTACAATCCATTGTAGTAACAAAAATCTCGACAACAAACTACCTTCCATAATGACTAGGCTACCATCCATTGGAATAACAAAAATATTTACGATAGACTACCTTCCATAATGACAAGGCTACCATCCATTGGAGTAACAAAAATCACGACAACAGACTACCTTCTATAATGACTAGGCTACCATCAATTGGAGTAACAAAAATCTCGACAACATACTACCTTCCATAATGACAAGGCTACCATCCATTGGAATAACAAAAATCTCGACAACAGACTATGTTCCATAATGACAAGGCTACCATCCCTTGGAGTAACAAAGATATCGACAACAGACTACCTTCCATAACAGCAAGGCTACAATCCATTGTAGTAACAAAAATCTCGACAACAAACTACCTTCCATAATGACTAGGCTACCATCCATTGGAATAACAAAAATATTTACAATAGACTACCTTCCATAATGACAAGGCTAGCATCCATTGGAGTAACAAAAATCTCGACAACAGACTACCTTCCATAATGACTAGGCTACCATCCACCGGAATAACAAAAATATCGACAACACATTACCTTCCATAATGACAAGGCTACCATCCAATGGAGTAACAAAAATCTTGACAACAAACTACCTTACATAATGACTAGGCTACCATCTATTGGAGTAACAAAGATATCGACAACAGACTACCTCCATAACGACAAGGCTACAATCCATTGTAGTAACAAAAATCTAGACAACATACTACCTTCCATAATGACTAGGCTACCATCCATTGTAGTAACAAAAATATCGACAATAGACTACCTTCCATAATGACAAGGCTACCATCCATTGGAGTAACAAAAATCTCGACAACAATCTACCTTCCATAATGACAAGGCTACCATCCATTGGAAAAAAAAACTTGACAACAGACTACGTTCCATAATGACAAGGCTACCATCCCTTGGAGTAACAAAGATATCGACAACAGACTACCTTCCCTAACGGCAAGGCTACAATCCATTGTAGTAACAAAAATCTCGACAACAAACTACCTTCCATAATGACTAGGCTACCATCCATTGGAATAACAAAAATATCTACGATAGACTACCTTCCATAATGACAAGGCTACCATCCATTGGAGTAACAAAAATCTCGACAATAGACTACCTTCCATAATGCATAGGCTACCATCCACTGGAATAACAAAAATATAGACAACACATTATCTTCCATAATGACAAGGCTACCATCCGATGGAGTAACAAAAATCTCGACAACAGACTACCTTACATAATGACTAGGCTACCATCTATTGGAGTAACAAAGATATCGACAACAGACTACCTCCATAACGACAAGGCTACAATCCATTGTAGTAACAAAAATCTCGACAACAGACTACCTTCCATAATGACTAGGCTACCATCCATTGTAGTAACAAAAATATCGACAATAGACTACCTTCCATAATGACAAGGCTACCATCCATTGGAGTAACAAAAATCACGACAACAGACTACCTTCTATAATGACAAGGCTACCATCCATTGGAGTAACAAAAATCTCGACAACACACTACCTTCCATAATGGCATGGCTACAATCTATTATAGTAACAAAAATATCGATAATAGACTACCTTTCATAATGACAAGGCTACCATCCATTGGAATAACAAAAATCTCGACAACAGACTATGTTCCATAATGACAAGGATACCATCCCTTAGAGTAACAAAAATCTCGACACCAAACTACCTTCCATAATTAAAAGGATATCATCCATTGGAGTAACAAAGATATCGACAACATACTACATTCCATAATGACAAGGCTACAATCCCTTAGAGTACGAAATATCACGACAACACACTACCTTCCATAATGACAAGTCTACCATCAATTGGAGTAACAAAAATCTCAACAATAGACTATTTTCCATAATGACAAGGGTACCATCATTGGAGTAACCCAAATATCCACAAGAGACTACCTTCCATAATTACAAGGCTACAATCCATTGGAGTATACAAAATCTCGACAACAGACTACCTTCCATAATGACAAGGCTACCATCCATTGGAGTAACTAAAATCTCGACAACAGACTACCTTCCATAATGACTAGGCTACCATCTATTGGAGTAACAAAGATATCGACAATAGACTACCTTCAATAACGACAAGTCTACCATCCATTGGAGTAATAAAAATCACGACAACAGACTACCTTCCATAATGACTAGGCTACCATCCATTGGAATAACAAAGATATCTACAATAGACTACCTTCCATAATGAAAAGTCTACCATCCATTAGAGTAACAAAAATCTCGACAACAGACTACCTTCCATAATGACTAGGATACCATCCACTGGAATAACAAAAATATCGACAACACATTACCTTCCATAATGACAAGGCTACCATCTAATGGAGTAACAAAAATCTCGACAACAGACTACCCTCCATAATGACTTGGCTACCATCCATTGGAGTAACAAAGATATCGACAACAGACTACCTCCATAACCACAACGCTACAATCCATTGTAGTAACAAAAATCTCGTCAATAGACTACAATCCATAATGACAAGGCTACCATCCATTGGAGTAACAAAAATCACGACAACAGACTACCTTCTATAATGACTAGGCTACCATCAATTGGAGTAACAAAAATCTCGACAACATACTACCTTCCATAATGACAAGGCTACCATCCATTGGAATAACAAAAATCTCGACAACAGACTATGTTCCATAATGACAAGGCTACCATCCCTTGGAGTAACAAAGATATCGACAACAGACTACCTTCCATAATAGCAAGGCTACAATCCATTGTAGTAACAAAAATCTCGACAACAAACTACCTTCCATAATGACTAGGCTACCATCCATTGGAATAACAAAAATATTTACAATAGACTACCTTCCATAATGACAAGGCTAGCATCCATTGGAGTAACAAAAATCTCGTCAACAGACTACCTTCCATAATGACTAGGCTACCATCCACTGGAATAACAAAAATATCGACAACACATTACCTTCCATAATGACAAGGCTACCATCCAATGGAGTAACAAAAATCTTGACAACAGACTACCTTACATAATGACTAGGCTACCATCTATTGGAGTAACAAAGATATCGACAACAGACTACCTCCATAACGACAAGGCTACAATCCATTGTAGTAACAAAAATCTCGACAACAGACTACCTTCCATAATGACTAGGCTACCATCCATTGTAGTAACAAAAATATCGACAATAGACTACCTTCCATAATGACAAGGCTACCATCCATTGGAGTAACAAAAATCTCGACAACAATCTACCTTCCATAATGACAAGGCTATCATCCATTGGAAAAAAATACTTGACAACAGACTACGTTCCATAATGACAAGGCTACCATCCCTTGGAGTAACAAAGATATCGACAACAGACTACCTTCCCTAACGGCAAGGCTACAATCCATTGTAGTAACAAAAATCTCGACAACAAACTACCTTCCATAATGACTAGGCTACCATCCATTGGAATAACAAAAATATCTACGATGGACTAACTTCCATAATGACAAGGCTACCATCCATTGGAGTAACAAAAATCTCGACAACATACTACCTTCCATAATGACTAGGCTACCATCCACTGGAATAAGAAAAATATAGACAACACATTACCTTCCATAATGACAAGGCTACCATCCAATGGAGTAACAAAAATCTCGACAACAGACTACCTTACATAATGACTAGGCTACCATCTATTGGAGTAACAAAGATATCGACAACAGACTACCTCCATAACGACAAGGCTACAATCCATTGTAGTAACAAAAATCTCGACAACAGACTACCTTCCATAATGACTAGGCTACCATCCATTGTAGTAACAAAAATATCGACAATAGACTACCTTCCATAATGACAAGGCTACCATCCATTGGAGTAACAAAAATCACGACAACAGACTACCTTCTATAATGACAAGGCTACCATCCATTGGAGTAACAAAAATCTCGACAACACACTACCTTCCATAATGGCATGGCTACAATCTATTATAGTAACAAAAATATCGATAATAGACTACCTTTCATAATGACAAGGCTACCATCCATTGGAATAACAAAAATCTCGACAACAGACTATGTTCCATAATGACAAGGCTACCATCCCTTAGAGTAACAAAAATCTCGACACCAAACTACCTTCCATAATTAAAAGGATATCATCCATTGGAGTAACAAAGATATCGACAACATACTACATTCCATAATGACAAGGCTACAATCCCTTAGAGTACGAAAAATCACGACAACACACTACCTTCCGTAATGACAAGTCTACCATCACTTGGAGTAACAAAAATCTCAACAATAGACTATTTTCCATAATGACAAGGGTACCATCATTGGAGTAACCCAAATATCCACAAGAGACTACCTTCCATAATTACAAGGCTACAATCCATTGGAGTATACAAAATCTCGACAACAGACTACCTTCCATAATGACAAGGCTACCATCCATTGGAGTAACTAAAATCTCGACAACAGACTACCTTCCATAATGACTAGGCTACCATCTATTGGAGTAACAAAGATATCGACAATAGACTACCTTCAATAACGACAAGTCTACCATCCATTGGAGTAATAAAAATCACGACAACAGACTACCTTCCATAATGACTAGGCTACCATCCATTGGAATAACAAAGATATCTACAATAGACTACCTTCCATAATGAAAAGTCTACCATCCATTAGAGTAACAAAAATCTCGACAACAGACTACCTTCCATAATGACTAGGATACCATCCACTGGAATAACAAAAATATCGACAACACATTACCTTCCATAATGACAAGGCTACCATCTAATGGAGTAACAAAAATCTCGACAACAGACTACCCTCCATAATGACTTGGCTACCATCCATTGGAGTAACAAAGATATCGACAACAGACTACCTCCATAACCACAACGCTACAATCCATTGTAGTAACAAAAATCTCGTCAATAGACTACAATCCATAATGACAAGGCTACCATCCATTGGAGTAACAAAAATCACGACAACATACTACCTTCTATAATGACTAGGCTACCATCAATTGGAGTAACAAAAATCTCGACAACACACTACCTTCCATAATGACAAGGCTACCATCCATTGGAATAACAAAAATCTCGACAACAGACTACGTTCCATAATGACAAGGCTACCATCCCTTGGAGTAACAAAGATATCGACAACAGACTACCTTCCATAACAGCAAGGCTACAATCCATTGTAGTAACAAAAATCTCGACAACAAACTACCTTCCATAATGACTAGGCTACCATCCATTGGAATAACAAAAATATTTACAATAGACTACCTTCCATAATGACAAGGCTAGCATCCATTGGAGTAACAAAAATCTCGACAACAGACTACCTTCCATAATGACTAGGCTACCATCCACTGGAATAACAAAAATATCGACAACACATTACCTTCCATAATGACAAGGCTACCATCCAATGGAGTAACAAAAATCTTGACAACAGACTACCTTACATAATGACTAGGCTACCATCTATTGGAGTAACAAAGATATCGACAACAGACTACCTCCATAACGACAAGGCTACAATCCATTGTAGTAACAAAAATCTCGACAACAGACTACCTTCCATAATGACTAGGCTACCATCCATTGTAGTAACAAAAATATCGACAATAGACTACCTTCCATAATGACAAGGCTACCATCCATTGGAGTTACAAAAATCTCGACAACAATCTACCTTCCATAATGACAAGGCTATCATCCATTGGAAAAAAATACTTGACAACAGACTACGTTCCATAATGACAAGGCTACCATCCCTTGGAGTAACAAAGATATCGACAACAGACTACCTTCCCTAACGGCAAGGCTACAATCCATTGTAGTAACAAAAATCTCGACAACAAACTACCTTCCATAATGACTAGGCTACCATCCATTGGAATAACAAAAATATCTACGATAGACTACCTTCCATAATGACAAGGCTACCATCCATTGGAGTAACAAAAATCTCGACAACATACTACCTTCCATAATGACTAGGCTACCATCCACTGGAATAACAAAAATATAGACAACACATTACCTTCCATAATGACAAGGCTACCATCCAATGGAGTAACAAAAATCTCGACAACAGACTACCTTACATAATGACTAGGCTACCATCTATTGGAGTAACAAAGATATCGACAACAGACTACCTCCATAACGACAAGGCTACAATCCATTGTAGTAACAAAAATCTCGACAACAGACTACCTTCCATAATGACTAGGCTACCATCCATTGTAGTAACAAAAATATCGACAATAGACTACCTTCCATAATGACAAGGCTACCATCCATTGGAGTAACAAAAATCACGACAACAGACTACCTTCTATAATGACTAGGCTACCATCCATTGGAGTAACAAAAATCTCGACAACACACTACCTTCCATAATGACATGGCTACAATCTATTATAGTAACAAAAATATCGATAATAGACTACCTTTCATAATGACAAGGCTACCATCCATTGGAATAACAAAAATCTCGACAACAGACTATGTTCCATAATGACAAGGCTACCATCCCTTTGAGTAACAAAAATCTCGACACCAAACTACCTTCCATAATTAAAAGGATATCATCCATTGGAGTAACAAAGATATCGAAAACATACTACATTCCATAATGACAAGGCTACAATCCCTTAGAGTACGAAAAATCACGACAACACACTACCTTCCATAATGACAAGTCTACCATCAATTGGAGTAACAAAAATCTCAACAATAGACTATTTTCCATAATGACAAGGGTACCATCATTGGAGTAACCCAAATATCCACAAGAGACTACCTTCCATAATTACAAGGCTACAATCCATTGGAGTATACAAAATCTCGACAACAGACTACCTTCCATAATGACAAGGCTACCATCCATTGGAGTAACTAAAATCTCGACAACAGACTACCTTCCATAATGACTAGGTTACCATCTATTGGAGTAACAAAGATATCGACAATAGACTACCTTCAATAACGACAAGTCTACCATCCATTGGAGTAATAAAAATCACGACAACAGACTACCTTCCATAATGACTAGGCTACCATCCATTGGAATAACAAAGATATCTACAATAGACTACCTTCCATAATGAAAAGGCTACCATCCATTAGAGTAACAAAAATCTCGACAACAGACTACCTTCCATAATGACTAGGATACCATCCACTGGAATAACAAAAATATCGACAACACATTACCTTCCATAATGACAAGGCTACCATCTAATGGAGTAACAAAAATCTCGACAACAGACTACCCTCCATAATGACTTGGCTACCATCCATTGGAGTAACAAAGATATCGACAACAGACTACCTCCATAACCACAACGCTACAATCCATTGTAGTAACAAAAATCTCGTCAATAGACTACAATCCATAATGACAAGGCTACCATCCATTGGAGTAACAAAAATCACGACAACAGACTACCTTCTATAATGACTAGGCTACCATCAATTGGAGTAACAAAAATCTCGACAACACACTACCTTCCATAATGACAAGGCTACCATCCATTGGAATAACAAAAATCTCGACAACAGACTACGTTCCATAATGACAAGGCTACCATCCCTTGGAGTAACAAAGATATCGACAATAGACTACCTTCCATAACAGCAAGGCTACAATCCATTGTAGTAACAAAAATCTCGACAACAAACTACCTTCCATAATGACTAGGCTACCATCCATTGGAATAAAGAAAATATCTACAATAGACTACCTTCCATAATGACAAGGCTAGCATCCATTGGAGTAACAAAAATCTCGACAACAGACTACCTTCCATAATGACTAGGCTACCATCCACTGGAATAACAAAAATATCGACAACACATTACCTTCCATAATGACAAGGCTACCATCCAATGGAGTAACAAAAATCTTGACAACAGACTACCTTACATAATGACTAGGCTACCATCTATTGGAGTAACAAAGATATCGACAACAGACTACCTCCATAACGACAAGGCTACAATCCATTGTAGTAACAAAAATCTCGACAACAGACTACCTTCCATAATGACTAGGCTACCATCCATTGTAGTAACAAAAATATCGACAATAGACTACCTTCCATAATGACAAGGCTACCATCCATTGGAGTAACAAAAATCTCGACAACAATCTACCTTCCATAATGACAAGGCTATCATCCATTGGAAAAAAAAACCTGACAACAGACTACGTTCCATAATGAAAAGGCTACCATCCCTTGGAGTAACAAAGATATCGACAACAGACTACCTTCCCTAACGGCAAGGCTACAATCCATTGTAGTAACAAAAATCTCGATAACAAACTACCTTCCATAATGACTAGGCTACCATCCATTGGAATAACAAAAATATCTACGATAGACTACCTTCCATAATGACAAGGCTACCATCCATTGGAGTAACAAAAATCTCGACAACATACTACCTTCCATAATGACTAGGCTACCATCCACTGGAATAACAAAAATATAGACAACACATTACCTTCCATAATGACAAGGCTACCATCCAATGGAGTAACAAAAATCTCGACAACAGACTACCTTACATAATGACTAGGCTACCATCTATTGGAGTAACAAAGATATCGACAACAGACTACCTCCATAACGACAAGGCTACAATCCATTGTAGTAACAAAAATCTCGACAACAGACTACCTTCCATAATGACTAGGCTACCATCCATTGTAGTAACAAAAATATCGACAATAGACTACCTTCCATAATGACAAGGCTACCATCCATTGGAGTAACAAAAATCACGATAACAGACTACCTTCTATAATGACTAGGCTACCATCCATTGGAGTAACAAAAATCTCGACAACACACTACCTTCCATAATGACATGGCTACAATCTATTATAGTAACAAAAATATCGATAATAGACTACATTTCATAATGACAAGGCTACCATCCATTGGAATACCAAAAAATCTCGACAACAGACTATGTTCCATAATGACAAGGCTACCATCCCTTAGAGTAACAAAAATCTCGACACCAAACTACCTTCCATAATTAAAAGGATATCATCCATTGGAGTAACAAAGATATCGACAGCATACTACATTCCATAATGACAAGGCTACAATCCCTTAGAGTACGAAAAATCACGACAACACACTACCTTCCATAATGACAAGTCTACCATCAATTGGAGTAACAAAAATCTCAACAATAGACTATTTTCCATAATGACAAGGGTACCATCATTGGAGTAACCCAAATATCCACAAGAGACTACCTTCCATAATTACAAGGCTACAATCCATTGGAGTATACAAAATCTCGACAATAGACTACCTTCCATAATGACAAGGCTACCATCCATTGGAGTAACTAAAATCTCGACAACAGACTACCTTCCATAATGACTAGGCTACCATCTATTGGAGTAACAAAGATATCGACAATAGACTACCTTCAATAACGACAAGTCTACCATCCATTGGAGTAATAAAAATCACGACAACAGACTACCTTCCATAATGACTAGGCTACCATCCATTGGAATAACAAAGATATCTACAATAGACTAACTTCCATAATGAAAAGGCTACCATCCATTAGAGTAACAAAAATCTCGACAACAGACTACCTTCCATAATGACTAGGATACCATCCACTGGAATAACAAAAATATCGACAACACATTACCTTCCATAATGACAAGGCTACCATCTAATGGAGTAACAAAAATCTCGACAACAGATTACCCTCCATAATGACTTGGCTACCATCCATTGGAGTAACAAAGATATCGACAACAGACTACCTCCATAACCACAACGCTACAATCCATTGTAGTAACAAAAATCTCGTCAATAGACTACAATCCATAATGACAAGGCTACCATCCATTGGAGTAACAAAAATCACGACAACAGACTACCTTCTATAATGACTAGGCTACCATCAATTGGAGTAACAAAAATCTCGACAACACACTACCTTCCATAATGACAAGGCTACCATCCATTGGAATAACAAAAATCTCGACAACAGACTACGTTCCATAATGACAAGGCTACCATCCCTTGGAGTAACAAAGATATCGACAACAGACTACCTTCCATAACAGCAAGGCTACAATCCATTGTAGTAACAAAAATCTCGACAACAAACTACCTTCCATAATGACTAGGCTACCATCCATTGAAATAAAGAAAATATCTACAATAGACTACCTTCCATAATGACAAGGCTAGCATCCATTGGAGTAACAAAAATCTCGACAACAGACTACCTTCCATAATGACTAGGCTACCATCCACTGGAATAACAAAAATATCGACAACACATTACCTTCCATAATGACAAGGCTACCATCCAATGGAGTAACAAAAATCTTGACAACAGACTACCTTACATAATGACTAGGCTACCATCTATTGGAGTAATAAAGATATCGACAACAGACTACCTTCCATAACGACAAGGCTACCATCCATTGTAGTAACAAAAATATCGACAACAGACTACCTTCTATAATGACTAGGCTACCATCAATTGGAGTAACAAAAATCTCGACAACACACTACCTTCCATAATGACAAGGCTATCATCCATTGGAAAAAAATACTTGACAACAGACTACGTTCCATAATGACAAGGCTACCATCCCTTGGAGTAACAAAGATATCGACAACAGACTACCTTCCCTAACGGCAAGGCTACAATCCATTGTAGTAACAAAAATCTCGACAACAAACTACATTCCATAATGACTAGGCTACCATCCATTGGAATAACAAAAATATCTACGATAGACTACCTTCCATAATGAAAAGGCTACCATCCATTGGAGTAACAAAAATCTCGACAACATACTACCTTCCATAATGACTAGGCTACCATCCACTGGAATAACAAAAATATAGACAACACATTACCTTCCATAATGACAAGGCTACCATCCAATGGAGTAACAAAAATCTCGACAACAGACTACCTTACATAATGACTAGGCTACCATCTATTGGAGTAACAAAGATATCGACAACAGACTACCTCCATAACGACAAGGCTACAATCCATTGTAGTAACAAAAATCTCGACAACAGACTACCTTCCATAATGACTAGGCTACCATCCATTGTAGTAACAAAAATATCGACAATAGACTACCTTCCATAATGACAAGGCTACCATCCATTGGAGTAACAAAAATCACGACAACAGACTACCTTCTATAATGACTAGGCTACCATCCATTGGAGTAACAAAAATCTCGACAACACACTACCTTCCATAATGACATGGCTACAATCTATTATAGTAACAAAAATATCGATAATAGACTACCTTTCATAATGACAAGGCTACCATCCATTGGAATAACAAAAATCTCGACAACAGACTATGTTCCATAATGACAAGGCTACAATCCCTTTGAGTAACAAAAATCTCGACACCAAACTACCTTCCATAATTAAAAGGATATAATCCATTGGAGTAACAAAGATATCGACAGCATACTACATTCCATAATGACAAGGCTACAATCCCTTAGAGTATGAAAAATCACGACAACACACTACCTTCCATAATGACAAGTCTACCATCATTGGAGTAACCCAAATATCCACAAGAGACTACCTTCCATAATTACAAGGCTACAATCCATTGGAGTATACAAAATCTCGACAACAGACTACCTTCCATAATGACAAGGCTACCATCCATTGGAGTAACTAAAATCTCGACAACAGACTACCTTCCATAATGACTAGGCTACCATCTATTGGAGTAACAAAGATATCGACAATAGACTACCTTCAATAACGACAAGTCTACCATCCATTGGAGTAATAAAAATCACAACAACAGACTACCTTCCATAATGACTAGGCTACCATCCATTGGAATAACAAAGATATCTACAATAGACTACCTTCCATAATGACAAGGCTAGCATCCATTGGAGTAACAAAAATCTCGACAACAGACTACCTTCCATAATGACTAGGCTACCATCCACTGGAATAACAAAAATATCGACAACACATTACCTTCCATAATGACAAGGCTACCATCCAATGGAGTAACAAAAATCTTGACAACAGACTACCTTACATAATGACTAGGCTACCATCTATTGGAGTAACAAAGATATCGACAACAGACTACCTCCATAACGACAAGGCTACAATCCATTGTAGTAACAAAAATCTCGACAACAGACTACCTTCCACAATGACTAGGCTACCATCCATTGTAGTAACAAAAATATCGACAATAGACTACCTTCCATAATGACAAGACTACCATCCATTGGAGTAACAAAAACCTCGACAACAATCTACCTTCCATAATGACAAGGCTATCATCCATTGGAAAAAAATACTTGACAACAGACTACGTTCCATAATGACAAGGCTACCATCCCTTGGAGTAACAAAGATATCGACAACAGACTACCTTCCCTAACGGCAAGGCTACAATCCATTGTAGTAACAAAAATCTCGACAACAAACTACCTTCCATAATGACTAGGCTACCATCCATTGGAATAACAAAAATATCTACGATAGACTACCTTCCATAATGACAAGGCTACCATCCATTGGAGTAACAAAAATCTCGACAACATACTACCTTCCATAATGACTAGGCTACCATCCACTGGAATAACAAAAATATAGACAACACATTACCTTCCATAATGACAAGGCTACCATCCAATGGAGTAACAAAAATCTCGACAACAGACTACCTTACATAATGACTAGGCTACCATCTATTGGAGTAACAAAGATATCGACAACAGACTACCTCCATAACGACAAGGCTACAATCCATTGTAGTAACAAAAATCTCGACAACAGACTACCTTCCATAATGACTAGGCTACCATCCATTGTAGTAACAAAAATATCGACAATAGACTACCTTCCATAATGACAAGGCTACCATCCATTGGAGTAACAAAAATCACGACAACAGACTACCTTCTATAATGACTAGGCTACCATCCATTGGAGTAACAAAAATCTCGACAACACACTACCTTCCATAATGACATGGCTACAATCTATTATAGTAACAAAAATATCGATAATAGACTACCTTTCATAATGACAAGGCTACCATCCATTGGAATAACAAAAATCTCGACAACAGACTATGTTCCATAATGACAAGGCTACCATCCCTTTGAGTAACAAAAATCTCGACACCAAACTACCTTCCATAATTAAAAGGATATCATCCATTGGAGTAACAAAGATATCGACAGCATACTACATTCCATAATGACAAGGCTACAATCCCTTAGAGTATGAAAAATCACGACAACACACTACCTTCCATAATGACAAGTCTACCATCATTGGAGTAACCCAAATATCCACAAGAGACTACCTTCCATAATTACAAGGCTACAATCCATTGGAGTATACAAAATCTCGACAACAGACTACCTTCCATAATGACAAGGCTACCATCCATTGGAGTAACTAAAATCTCGACAACAGACTACCTTCCATAATGACTAGGCTACCATCTATTGGAGTAACAAAGATATCGACAATAGACTACCTTCAATAACGACAAGTCTACCATCCATTGGAGTAATAAAAATCACAACAACAGACTACCTTCCATAATGACTAGGCTACCATCCATTGGAATAACAAAGATATCTACAATAGACTACCTTCCATAATGAAAAGGCTACCATCCATTAGAGTAACAAAAATCTCGACAACAGACTACCTTCCATAATGACTAGGATACCATCCACTGGAATAACAAAAATATCGACAAGACATTACCTTCCATAATGACAAGGCTACCATCTAATGGAGTAACAAAAATCTCGACAACAGACTACCCTCCATAATGACTTGGCTACCATCCATTGGAGTAACAAAGATATCGACAACAGACTACCTCCATAACCACAACGCTACAATCCATTGTAGTAACAAAAATCGTCTCAATAGACTACAATCCATAATGACAAGGCTACCATCCATTGGAGTAACAAAAATCACGACAACAGACTACCTTCTATAATGACTAGGCTACCATCAATTGGAGTAACAAAAATCTCGACAACACACTACCTTCCATAATGACAAGGCTACCATCCATTGGAATAACAAAAATCTCGACAACAGACTACGTTCCATAATGACAAGGCTACCATCCCTTGGAGTAACAAAGATATCGACAACAGACTACCTTCCATAACAGCAAGGCTACAATCCATTGTAGTAACAAAAATCTCGACAACAAACTACCTTCCATAATGACTAGGCTACCATCCATTGGAATAAAGAAAATATCTACAATAGACTACCTTCCATAATGACAAGGCTAGCATCCATTGGAGTAACAAAAATCTCGACAACAGACTACCTTCCATAATGACTAGGCTACCATCCACTGGAATAACAAAAATATCGACAACACATTACCTTCCATAATGACAAGGCTACCATCCAATGGAGTAACAAAAATCTTGACAACAGACTACCTTACATAATGACTAGGCTACCATCTATTGGAGTAACAAAGATATCGACAACAGACTACCTCCATAACGACAAGGCTACAATCCATTGTAGTAACAAAAATCTCGACAACAGACTACCTTCCATAATGACTAGGCTACCATCCATTGTAGTAACAAAAATATCGACAATAGACTACCTTCCATAATGACAAGACTACCATCCATTGGAGTAACAAAAACCTCGACAACAATCTACCTTCCATAATGACAAGGCTATCATCCATTGGAAAAAAATACTTGACAACAGACTACGTTCCATAATGACAAGGCTACCATCCCTTGGAGTAACAAAGATATCGACAACAGACTACCTTCCCTAACGGCAAGGCTACAATCCATTGTAGTAACAAAAATCTCGACAACAAACTACCTTCCATAATGACTAGGCTACCATCCATTGGAATAACAAAAATATCTACGATAGACTACCTTCCATAATGACAAGGCTACCATCCATTGGAGTAACAAAAATCTCGACAACATACTACCTTCCATAATGACTAGGCTACCATCCACTGGAATAACAAAAATATAGACAACACATTACCTTCCATAATGACAAGGCTACCATCCAATGGAGTAACAAAAATCTCGACAACAGACTACCTTACATAATGACTAGGCTACCATCTATTGGAGTAACAAAGATATCGACAACAGACTACCTCCATAACGACAAGGCTACAATCCATTGTAGTAACAAAAATCTCGACAACAGACTACCTTCCATAATGACTAGGCTACCATCCATTGTAGTAACAAAAATATCGACAATAGACTACCTTCCATAATGACAAGGCTACCATCCATTGGAGTAACAAAAATCTCGACAACAATCTACCTTCCATAATGACAAGGCTATCATCCATTGGAAAAAAAAACTTGACAACAGACTACGTTCCATAATGAAAAGGCTACCATCCCTTGGAGTAACAAAGATATCGACAACAGACTACCTTCCCTAACGGCAAGGCTACAATCCATTGTAGTAACAAAAATCTCGATAACAAACTACCTTCCATAATGACTAGGCTACCATCCATTGGAATAACAAAAATATCTACGATAGACTACCTTCCATAATGACAAGGCTACCATCCATTGGAGTAACAAAAATCTCGACAACATACTACCTTCCATAATGACTAGGCTACCATCCACTGGAATAACAAAAATATAGACAACACATTACCTTCCATAATGACAAGGCTACCATCCAATGGAGTAACAAAAATCTCGACAACAGACTACCTTACATAATGACTAGGCTACCATCTATTGGAGTAACAAAGATATCGACAACAGACTACCTCCATAACGACAAGGCTACAATCCATTGTAGTAACAAAAATCTCGACAACAGACTACCTTCCATAATGACTAGGCTAACATCCATTGTAGTAACAAAAATATCGACAATAGACTACCTTCCATAATGACAAGGCTACCATCCATTGGAGTAACAAAAATCACGATAACAGACTACCTTCTATAATGACTAGGCTACCATCCATTGGAGTAACAAAAATCTCGACAACACACTACCTTCCATAATGACATGGCTACAATCTATTATAGTAACAAAAATATCGATAATAGACTACCTTTCATAATGACAAGGCTACCATCCATTGGAATACCAAAAATCTCGACAACAGACTATGTTCCATAATGACAAGGCTACCATCCCTTAGAGTAACAAAAATCTCGACACCAAACTACCTTCCATAATTAAAAGGATATCATCCATTGGAGTAACAAAGATATCGACAGCATACTACATTCCATAATGACAAGGCTACAATCCCTTAGAGTACGAAAAATCACGACAACACACTACCTTCCATAATGACAAGTCTACCATCAATTGGAGTAACAAAAATCTCAACAATAGACTATTTTCCATAATGACAAGGGTACCATCATTGGAGTAACCCAAATATCCACAAGAGACTACCTTCCATAATTACAAGGCTACAATCCATCGGAGTATACAAAATCTCGACAACAGACTACCTTCCATAATGACAAGGCTACCATCCATTGGAGTAACTAAAATCTCGACAACAGACTACCTTCCATAATGACTAGGCTACCATCTATTGGAGTAACAAAGATATCGACAATAGACTACCTTCAATAACGACAAGTCTACCATCCATTGGAGTAATAAAAATCACGACAACAGACTACCTTCCATAATGACTAGGCTACCATCCATTGGAATAACAAAGATATCTACAATAGACTAACTTCCATAATGAAAAGGCTACCATCCATTAGAGTAACAAAAATCTCGACAACAGACTACCTTCCATAATGACTAGGATACCATCCACTGGAATAACAAAAATATCGACAAGACATTACCTTCCATAATGACAAGGCTACCATCTAATGGAGTAACAAAAATCTCGACAACAGACTACCCTCCATAATGACTTGGCTACCATCCATTGGAGTAACAAAGATATCGACAACAGACTACCTCCATAACCACAACGCTACAATCCATTGTAGTAACAAAAATCGTCTCAATAGACTACAATCCATAATGACAAGGCTACCATCCATTGGAGTAACAAAAATCACGACAACAGACTACCTTCTATAATGACTAGGCTACCATCAATTGGAGTAACAAAAATCTCGACAACACACTACCTTGCATAATGACAAGGCTACCATCCATTGGAATAACAAAAATCTCGACAACAGACTACGTTCCATAATGACAAGGCTACCATCCCTTGGAGTAACAAAGATATCGACAACAGACTACCTTCCATAACAGCAAGGCTACAATCCATTGTAGTAACAAAAATCTCGACAACAAACTACCTTCCATAATGACTAGGCTACCATCCATTGGAATAAAGAAAATATCTACAATAGACTACCTTCCATAATGACAAGGCTAGCATCCATTGGAGTAACAAAAATCTCGACAACAGACTACCTTCCATAATGACTAGGCTACCATCCACTGGAATAACAAAAATATCGACAACACATTACCTTCCATAATGACAAGGCTACCATCCAATGGAGTAACAAAAATCTTGACAACAGACTACCTTACATAATGACTAGGCTACCATCTATTGGAGTAACAAAGATATCGACAACAGACTACCTCCATAACGACAAGGCTACAATCCATTGTAGTAACAAAAATCTCGACAACAGACTACCTTCCATAATGACTAGGCTACCATCCATTGTAGTAACAAAAATATCGACAATAGACTACCTTCCATAATGACAAGACTACCATCCATTGGAGTAACAAAAACCTCGACAACAATCTACCTTCCATAATGACAAGGCTATCATCCATTGGAAAAAAATACTTGACAACAGACTACGTTCCATAATGACAAGGCTACCATCCCTTGGAGTAACAAAGATATCGACAACAGACTACCTTCCCTAACGGCAAGGCTACAATCCATTGTAGTAACAAAAATCTCGACAACAAACTACCTTCCATAATGACTAGGCTACCATCCATTGGAATAACAAAAATATCTACGATAGACTACCTTCCATAATGACAAGGCTACCATCCATTGGAGTAACAAAAATCTCGACAACATACTACCTTCCATAATGACTAGGCTACCATCCACTGGAATAACAAAAATATAAACAACACATTACCTTCCATAATGACAAGGCTACCATCCAATGGAGTAACAAAAATCTCGACAACAGACTACCTTACATAATGACTAGGCTACCATCTATTGGAGTAACAAAGATATCGACAACAGACTACCTCCATAACGACAAGGCTACAATCCATTGTAGTAACAAAAATCTCGACAACAGACTACCTTCCATAATGACTAGGCTACCATCCATTGTAGTAACAAAAATATCGACAATAGACTACCTTCCATAATGACAAGGCTACCATCCATTGGAGTAACAAAAATCTCGACAACAATCTACCTTCCATAATGACAAGGCTATCATCCATTGGAAAAAAAAACTTGACAACAGACTACGTTCCATAATGAAAAGGCTACCATCCCTTGGAGTAACAAAGATATCGACAACAGACTACCTTCCCTAACGGCAAGGCTACAATCCATTGTAGTAACAAAAATCTCGATAACAAACTACCTTCCATAATGACTAGGCTACCATCCATTGGAATAACAAAAATATCTACGATAGACTACCTTCCATAATGACAAGGCTACCATCCATTGGAGTAACAAAAATCTCGACAACATACTACCTTCCATAATGACTAGGCTACCATCCACTGGAATAACAAAAATATAGACAACACATTACCTTCCATAATGACAAGGCTACCATCCAATGGAGTAACAAAAATCTCGACAACAGACTACCTTACATAATGACTAGGCTACCATCTATTGGAGTAACAAAGATATCGACAACAGACTACCTCCATAACGACAAGGCTACAATCCATTGTAGTAACAAAAATCTCGACAACAGACTACCTTCCATAATGACTAGGCTAACATCCATTGTAGTAACAAAAATATCGACAATAGACTACCTTCCATAATGACAAGGCTACCATCCATTGGAGTAACAAAAATCACGATAACAGACTACCTTCTATAATGACTAGGCTACCATCCATTGGAGTAACAAAAATCTCGACAACACACTACCTTCCATAATGACATGGCTACAATCTATTATAGTAACAAAAATATCGATAATAGACTACCTTTCATAATGACAAGGCTACCATCCATTGGAATAACAAAAATCTCGACAACAGACTATGTTCCATAATGACAAGGCTACCATCCCTTAGAGTAACAAAAATCTCGACACCAAACTACCTTCCATAATTAAAAGGATATCATCCATTGGAGTAACAAAGATATCGACAGCATACTACATTCCATAATGACAAGGCTACAATCCCTTAGAGTACGAAAAATCACGACAACACACTACCTTCCATAATGACAAGTCTACCATCAATTGGAGTAACAAAAATCTCAACAATAGACTATTTTCCATAATGACAAGGGTACCATCATTGGAGTAACCCAAATATCCACAAGAGACTACCTTCCATAATTACAAGGCTACAATCCATCGGAGTATACAAAATCTCGACAACAGACTACCTTCCATAATGACAAGGCTACCATCCATTGGAGTAACTAAAATCTCGACAACAGACTACCTTCCATAATGACTAGGCTACCATCTATTGGAGTAACAAAGATATCGACAATAGACTACCTTCAATAACGACAAGTCTACCATCCATTGGAGTAATAAAAATCACGACAACAGACTACCTTCCATAATGACTAGGCTACCATCCATTGGAATAACAAAGATATCTACAATAGACTAACTTCCATAATGAAAAGGCTACCATCCATTAGAGTAACAAAAATCTCGACAACAGACTACCTTCCATAATGACTAGGATACCATCCACTGGAATAACAAAAATATCGACAACACATTACCTTCCATAATGACAAGGCTACCATCTAATGGAGTAACAAAAATCTCGACAACAGATTACCCTCCATAATGACTTGGCTACCATCCATTGGAGTAACAAAGATATCGACAACAGACTACCTCCATAACCACAACGCTACAATCCATTGTAGTAACAAAAATCTCGTCAATAGACTACAATCCATAATGACAAGGCTACCATCCATTGGAGTAACAAAAATCACGACAACAGACTACCTTCTATAATGACTAGGCTACCATCAATTGGAGTAACAAAAATCTCGACAACACACTACCTTCCATAATGACAAGGCTACCATCCATTGGAATAACAAAAATCTCGACAACAGACTACGTTCCATAATGACAAGGCTACCATCCCTTGGAGTAACAAAGATATCGACAACAGACTACCTTCCATAACAACAAGGCTACAATCCATTGTAGTAACAAAAATCTCGACAACAAACTACCTTCCATAATGACTAGGCTACCATCCATTGGAATAAAGAAAATATCTACAATAGACTACCTTCCATAATGACAAGGCTAGCATCCATTGGAGTAACAAAAATATCGACAACAGACTACCTTCCATAATGACTAGGCTACCATCCACTGGAATAACAAAAATATCGACAACACATTAACTTCCATAATGACAAGGCTACCATCCAATGGAGTAACAAAAATCTTGACAACAGACTACCTTACATAATGACTAGGCTACCATCTATTGGAGTAATAAAGATATCGACAACAGACTACCTCCATAACGACAAGGCTACAATCCATTGTAGTAACAAAAATCTCGACAACAGACTACCTTCCATAATGACTAGGCTACCATCCATTGTAGTAACAAAAATATCGACAATAGACTACCTTCCATAATGACAAGGCTACCATCCATTGGAGTAACAAAAACCTCGACAACAATCTACCTTCCATAATGACAAGGCTATCATCCATTGGAAAAAAAAACCTGACAACAGACTACGTTCCATAATGACAAGGCTACCATCCCTTGGAGTAACAAAGATATCGACAACAGACTACCTTCCCTAACGGCAAGGCTACAATCCATTGTAGTAACAAAAATCTCGATAACAAACTACCTTCCATAATGACTAGGCTACCATCCATTGGAATAACAAAAATATCTACGATAGACTACCTTCCATAATGACAAGGCTACCATCCATTGGAGTAACAAAAATCTCGACAACATACTACCTTCCATAATGACTAGGCTACCATCCACTGGAATAACAAAAATATAGACAACACATTACCTTCCATAATGACAAGGCTACCATCCAATGGAGTAACAAAAATCTCGACAACAGACTACCTTACATAATGACTAGGCTACCATCTATTGGAGTAACAAAGATATCGACAACAGACTACCTCCATAACGACAAGGCTACAATCCATTGTAGTAACAAAAATCTCGACAACAGACTACCTTCCATAATGACTAGGCTACCATCCATTGTAGTAACAAAAATATCGATAATAGACTACCTTCCATAATGACAAGGCTACCATCCATTGGAGTAACAAAAATCACGACAACAGACTACCTTCTATAATGACTAGGCTACCATCCATTGGAGTAACAAAAATCTCGACAACACACTACCTTCCATAATGACATGGCTACAATCTATTATAGTAACAAAAATATCGATAATAGACTACCTTTCATAATGACAAGGCTACCATCCATTGGAATAACAAAAATCTCGACAACAGACTATGTTCCATAATGACAAGGCTACCATCCCTTAGAGTAACAAAAATCTCGACACCAAACTACCTTCCATAATTAAAAGGATATCATCCATTGGAGTAACAAAGATATCGACAGCATACTACATTCCATAATGACAAGGCTACAATCCCTTAGAGTACGAAAAATCACGACAACACACTACCTTCCATAATGACAAGTCTACCATCAATTGGAGTAACAAAAATCTCAACAATAGACTATTTTCCATAATGACAAGGGTACCATCATTGGAGTAACCCAAATATCCACAAGAGACTACCTTCCATAATTACAAGGCTACAATCCATTGGAGTATACAAAATCTCGACAACAGACTACCTTCCATAATGACAAGGCTACCATCCATTGGAGTAACTAAAATCTCGACAACAGACTACCTTCCATAATGACTAGGCTACCATCTATTGGAGTAACAAAGATATCGACAATAGACTACCTTCAATAACGACAAGTCTACCATCCATTGGAGTAATAAAAATCACGACAACAGACTACCTTCCATAATGACTAGGCTACCATCCATTGGAATAACAAAGATATCTACAATAGACTACCTTCCATAATGAAAAGGCTACCATCCATTAGAGTAACAAAAATCTCGACAACAGACTACCTTCCATAATGACTAGGATACCATCCACTGGAATAACAAAAATATCGACAACACATTACCTTCCATAATGACAAGGCTACCATCTAATGGAGTAACAAAAATCTCGACAACAGACTACCCTCCATAATGACTTGGCTACCATCCATTGGAGTAACAAAGATATCGACAACAGACTACCTCCATAACCACAACGCTACAATCCATTGTAGTAACAAAAATCTCGTCAATAGACTACAATCCATAATGACAAGGCTACCATCCATTGGAGTAACAAAAATCACGACAACAGACTACCTTCTATAATGACTAGGCTACCATCAATTGGAGTAACAAAAATCTCGACAACACACTACCTTCCATAATTACAAGGCTACCATCCATTGGAATAACAAAAATCTCGACAACAGACTACGTTCCATAATGACAAGGCTACCATCCCTTGGAGTAACAAAGATATCGACAAAAGACTACCTTCCATAACAGCAAGGCTACAATCCATTGTAGTAACAAAAATCTCGACAACAAACTACCTTCCATAATGACTAGGCTACCATCCATTGGAATAAAGAAAATATCTACAATAGACTACCTTCCATAATGACAAGGCTAGCATCCATTGGAGTAACAAAAATCTCGACAACAGACTACCTTCCATAATGACTAGGCTACCATCCACTGGAATAACAAAAATATCGACAACACATTACCTTCCATAATGACAAGGCTACCATCCAATGGAGTAACAAAAATCTTGACAACAGACTACCTTACATAATGACTAGGCTACCATCTATTGGAGTAACAAAGATATCGACAACAGACTACCTCCATAACGACAAGGCTACAATCCATTGTAGTAACAAAAATCTCGACAACAGACTACCTTCCATAATGACTAGGCTACCATCCATTGTAGTAACAAAAATATCGACAATAGACTACCTTCCATAATGACAAGGCTACCATCCATTGGAGTAACAAAAACCTCGACAACAATCTACCTTCCATAATGACAAGGCTATCATCCATTGGAAAAAAAACTTGACAACAGACTACGTTCCATAATGACAAGGCTACCATCCCTCGGAGTAACAAAGATATCGACAACAGACTACCTTCCCTAACGGCAAGGCTACAATCCATTGTAGTAACAAAAATCTCGACAACAAACTACCTTCCATAATGACTAGGCTACCATCCATTGGAATAACAAAAATATCTACGATAGACTACCTTCCATAATGACAAGGTTACCATCCATTGGAGTAACAAAAATCTCGACAACATACTACCTTCCATAATGACTAGGCTACCATCCACTGAAATAACAAAAATATCGACAACACATTACCTTCCATAATGACAAGGCTACCATCCAATGGAGTAACAAAAATCTCGACAACCGACTACCTTACATAATGACTAGGCTACCATCTATCGGAGTAACAAAGATATCGACAACAGACTACCTCCATAACGCCAAGGCTACAATCCATTGTAGTAACAAAAATCTCGACAACAGACTACCTTCCATAATGACTAGGCTACCATCCATTGTAGTAACAAAAATATCGACAATAGACTACCTTCCATAATGACAAGGCTACCATCCATTGGAGTAACAAAAATCTCGACAACAATCTACCTTCCATAATGACAAGGCTACCATCCATTGGAAAAAAAAACTTGACAACAGACTACGTTCCATAATGACAAGGCTACCATCCCTTGGAGTAACAAAGATATCGACAACAGACTACCTTCCCTAACGGCAAGGCTACAATCCATTGTAGTAACAAAAATCTCGACAACAAACTACCTTCCATAATGACTAGGCTACCATCCATTGGAATAACAAAAATATCTACGATAGACTACCTTCCATAATGACAAGGCTACCATCCATTGGAGTAACAAAAATCTCGACAACATACTACCTTCCATAATGACTAGGCTACCATCCACTGGAATAACAAAAATATAGACAACACATTACCTTCCATAATGACAAGGCTACCATCCAATGGAGTAACAAAAATCTCGACAACAGACTACCTTACATAATGACTAGGCTACCATATATTGGAGTAACAAAGATATCGAAAACAGACTACCTCCATAACGACAAAGCTATAATCCATTGTAGTAACAAAAATCTCGACAACAGACTACCTTCCATAATGACTAGGCTACCATCCATTGTAGTAACAAAAATATCGACAATAGACTACCTTCCATAATGACAAGGCTACCATCCATTGGAGTAACAAAAATCACGACAACAGACTACCTTCTATAATGACTAGGCTACCATCCATTGGAGTAACAAAAATCTCGACAACACACTACCTTCCATAATGACATGGCTACGATCTATTATAGTAACAAAAATATCGATAATAGACTACCTTTCATAATGACAAGGCTACCATCCATTGGAATAACAAAAATCTCGACAACAGACTATGTTCCATAATGACAAGGCTACCATCCCTTAGAGTAACAAAAATCTCTACACCAAACTACCTTCCATAATTAAAAGGATATCATCCATTGGAGTAACAAAGATATCGACAACATACTACATTCCATAATGACAAGGCTACAATCCCTTAGAGTACGAAAAATCACGACAACACACTACCTTCCATAATGACAAGTCTACCATCAATTGGAGTAACAAAAATCTCAACAATAGACTATTTTCCATAATGACAAGGGTACCATCATTGGAGTAACCCAAATATCCACAAGAGACTACCTTCCATAATTACAAGGCTACAATCCATTGGAGTATACAAAATCTCGACAACAGACTACCTTCCATAATGACAAGGCTACCATCCATTGGAGTAACTAAAATCTCGACAACAGACTACCTTCCATAATGACTAGGCTACCATCTATTGGAGTAACAAAGATATCGACAATAGACTACCTTCAATAACGACAAGTCTACCATCCATTGGAGTAATAAAAATCACGACAACAGACTACCTTCCATAATGACTAGGCTACCATCCATTGGAATAACAAAGATATCTACAATAGACTACCTTCCATAATGAAAAGGCTACCATCCATTAGAGTAACAAAAATCTCGACAACAGACTACCTTCCATAATGACTAGGATACCATCCACTGGAATAACAAAAATATCGACAACACATTACCTTCCATAATGACAAGGCTACCATCTAATGGAGTAACAAAAATCTCGACAACAGACTACCCTCCATAATGACTTGGCTACCATCCATTGGAGTAACAAAGATATCGACAACAGACTACCTCCATAACCACAACGCTACAATCCATTGTAGTAACAAAAATCTCGTCAATAGACTACAATCCATAATGACAAGGCTACCATCCATTGGAGTAACAAAAATCACGACAACAGACTACCTTCTATAATGACTAGGCTACCATCAATTGGAGTAACAAAAATCTCGACAACACACTACCTTCCATAATGACAAGGCTACCATCCATTGGAATAACAAAAATCTCGACAACAGACTACGTTCCATAATGACAAGGCTACCATCCAATGGAGTAACAAAAATCTCGACAACCGACTACCTTACATAATAACTAGGCTACCATCTATTGGAGTAACAAAGATATCGACAACAGACTACCTCCATAACGACAAGGCTACAATCCATTGTAGTAACAAAAATCTCGACAACAGACTACCTTCCATAATGACTAGGCTACCATCCATTGTAGTAACAAAAATATCGACAATAGACTACCTTCCATAATGAAAAGGCTACCATCCATTGGAGTAACAAAAAGCACGACAACAGACTACCTTCTATAATGATTAGGCTACCATCCATTGGAGTAACAAAAATATCTACAATAGACTACCTTCCATAATGACAAGGCTAGCATCCATTGGAGTAACAAAAATCTCGACAACAGACTACCTTCCATAATGACTACGCTACCATCCACTGGAATAACAAAAATATCGACAACACATTACCTTCCATAATGACAAGGCTACCATCCAATGGAGTAACAAAAATCTTGACAACAGACTACCTTACATAATGACTAGGCCACCATCTATCGGAGTAACAAAGATATCGACAACAGACTACCTCCATAACGACAAGGCTACAATCCATTGTAGTAACAAAAATCTCGACAACAGACTACCTTCCATAATGACTAGGCTACCATCCATTGTAGTAACAAAAATATCGACAATAGACTACCTTCCATAATGACAAGGCTACCATCCATTGGAGTAACAAAAATCTCGACAACAATCTACCTTCCATAATGACAAGGCTACCATCCATTGGAAAAAAAAACTTGACAACAGACTACGTTCCATAATGACAAGGCTACCATCCCTTGGAGTAACAAAGATATCGACAACAGACTACCTTCCCTAACGGCAAGGCTACAATCCATTGTAGTAACAAAAATCTCGACAACAAACTACCTTCCATAATGACTAGGCTACCATCCATTGGAATAACAAAAATATCTACGATAGACTACCTTCCATAATGACAAGGCTACCATCCATTGGAGTAACAAAAATCTCGACAACATACTACCTTCCATAATGACTAGGCTACCATCCACTGGAATAACAAAAATATAGACAACACATTACCTTCCATAATGACAAGGCTACCATCCAATGGAGTAACAAAAATCTCGACAACAGACTACCTTACATAATGACTAGGCTACCATCTATTGGAGTAACAAAGATATCGACAACAGACTACCTCCATAACGACAAGGCTACAATCCATTGTAGTAACAAAAATCTCGACAACAGACTACCTTCCATAATGACTAGGCTACCATCCATTGTAGTAACCAAAATATCGACAATAGACTACCTTCCATAATGACAAGGCTACCATCCATTGGAGTAACAAAAATCACGACAACAGACTACCTTCTATAATGACTAGGCTACCATCCATTGGAGTAACAAAAATCGCGACAACACACTACCTTCCATAATGACATGGCTACGATCTATTATAGTAACAAAAATATCGATAATAGACTACCTTTCATAATGACAAGGCTACCATCCATTGGAATAACAAAAATCTCGACAACAGACTATGTTCCATAATGACAAGGCTACCATCCCTTAGAGTAACAAATATCTCGACACCAAACTACCTTCCATAATTAAAAGGATATCATCCATTGGAGTAACAAAGATATCGAAAACATACTACATTCCATAATGACAAGGCTACAATCCCTTAGAGTACGAAAAATCACGACAACACACTACCTTCCATAATGACAAGTCTACCATCAATTGGAGTAACAAAAATCTCAACAATAGACTATTTTCCATAATGACAAGGGTACCATCATTGGAGTAACCCAAATATCCACAAGAGACTACCTTCCATAATTACAAGGCTACAATCCATTGGAGTATACAAAATCTCGACAACAGACTACCTTCCATAATGACAAGGCTACCATCCATTGGAGTAACTAAAATCTCGACAACAGACTACCTTCCATAATGACTAGGCTACCATCTATTAGAGTAACAAAGATATCGACAATAGACTACCTTCAATAACGACAAGTCTACCATCCATTGGAGTAATAAAAATCACGACAACAGACTACCTTCCATAATGACTAGGCTACCATCCATTGGAATAACAAAGATATCTACAATAGACTACCTTCCATAATGAAAAGGCTACCATCCATTAGAGTAACAAAAATCTCGACAACATACTACCTTCCATAATGACTAGGATACCATCCACTGGAATAACAAAAATATCGACAACACATTACCTTCCATAATGACAAGGCTACCATCTAATGAGGTAACAAAAATCTCGACAACAGACTACCCTCCATAATGACTTGGCTACCATCCATTGGAGTAACAAAGATATCGACAACAGACTACCTCCATAACCACAACGCTACAATCCATTGTAGTAACAAAAATCTCGTCAATAGACTACCTTCCATAATGACAAGGCTACCATCCATTGGAGTAACAAAAATCACGACAACAGACTACCTTCTATAATGACTAGGCTACCATCAATTGGAGTAACAAAAATCTCGACAACACACTACCTTCCATAATGACAAGGCTACCATCCATTGGAATAACAAAAATCTCGACAACAGACTACGTTCCATAATGACAAGGCTACCATCCCTTGGAGTAACAAAGATATCGACAACAGACTACCTTCCCTAACGGCAAGGCTACAATCCATTGTAGTAACAAAAATCTCGACAACAAACTACCTTCCATAATGACTAGGCTAACATCCATTGGAATAACAAAAATATCTACGATAGACTACCTTCCATAATGACAAGGCTACCATCCATTGGAGTAACTAAAATCTCGACAACAGACTACCTTCCATAATGACTAGGCTACCATCTATTGGAGTAACAAAGATATCGACAATAGACTACCTTCAATAACGACAAGTCTACCATCCATTGGAGTAATAAAAATCACGACAACAGACTACCTTCCATAATGACTAGGCTACCATCCATTGGAATAACAAAGATATCTACAATAGACTACCTTCCATAATGAAAAGGCTACCATCCATTAGAGTAACAAAAATCTCGACAACAGACTACCTTCCATAATGACTAGGATACCATCCACTGGAATAACAAAAATATCGACAACACATTACCTTCCATAATGACAAGGCTACCATCTAATGAGGTAACAAAAATCTCGACAACAGACTACCCTCCATAATGACTTGGCTACCATCCATTGGAGTAACAAAGATATCGACAATAGACTACCTCCATAACCACAACGCTACAATCCATTGTAGTAACAAAAATCTCGTCAATAGACTACCTTCCATAATGACAAGGCTACCATCCATTGGAGTAACAAAAATCACGACAACAGACTACCTTCTATAATGACTAGGCTACCATCAATTGGAGTAACAAAAATCTCGACAACACACTACCTTCCATAATGACAAGGCTACCATCCATTGGAATAACAAAAATCTCGACAACAGACTACGTTCCATAATGACAAGGCTACCATCCCTTGGAGTAACAAAGATATCGACAACAGACTACCTTCCCTAACGGCAAGGCTACAATCCATTGTAGTAACAAAAATCTCGACAACAAACTACCTTCCATAATGACTAGGCTACCATCCATTGGAATAACAAAAATATCTACGATAGACTACCTTCCATAATGACAAGGCTACCATCCATTGGAGTAACAAAAATCTCGACAACAATCTACCTTCCATAATGACAAGGCTACCATCCATTGGAAAAAAAAACTTGACAACAGACTACGTTCCATAATGACAAGGCTACCATCCCTTGGAGTAACAAAGATATCGACAACAGACTACCTTCCCTAACGGCAAGGCTACAATCCATTGTAGTAACAAAAATCTCGACAACAAACTACCTTCCATAATGACTAGGCTACCATCCATTGGAATAACAAAAATATCTACGATAGACTACCTTCCATAATGACAAGGCTACCATCCATTGGAGTAACAAAAATCTCAACAACATACTACCTTCCATAATGACTAGGCTACCATCCACTGGAATAACAAAAATATAGACAACACATTACCTTCCATAATGACAAGGCTACCATCCAATGAAGTAACAAAAATCTCGACAACAGACTACCTTACATAATGACTAGGCTACCATCTATTGGAGTAACAAAGATATCGACAACAGAGTACCTCCATAACGACAAGGCTACAATCCATTGTAGTAACAAAAATCTCGACAACAGACTACCTTCCATATTGACTAGGCTACCATCCATTGTAGTAACAAAAATATCGACAATAGACTACCTTCCATAATGACAAGGCTATCATCCATTGGAGTAACAAAAATCACGACAACAGACTACCTTCTATAATGACTAGGCTACCATCCATTGGAGTAACAAAAATCTCGACAACACGCTACCTTCCATAATGACATGGCTACGATCTATTATAGTAACAAAAATATCTATAATAGACTACCTTTCATAATGACAAGGCTACCATCCATTGGAATAACAAAAATCTCGACAACAGACTATGTTCCATAATGACAAGGCTACCATCCCTTAGAGTAACAAAAATCTCGACACCAAACTACCTTCCATAATTAAAAGGATATCATCCATTGGAGTAACAAAGATATCGACAACATACTACCTTCCATAATGACAAGGCTACAATCCCTTAGAGTACGAAAAATCACGACAACACACTACCTTCCATAATGACAAGTCTACCTTCAATTGGAGTAACAAGAATCTCAACAATAGACTATTTTCCATAATGAGAAGGGTACCATCATTGGAGTAACCCAAATATCCACAAGAGACTACCTTCCATAATTACAAGGCTACAATCCATTGGAGTATACAAAATCTCGACAACAGACTACCTTCCATAATGACAAGGCTACCATCCATTGGAGTAACTAAAATCTCGACAACAGACTACCTTCCATAATGACTAGGCTACCATCTATTGGAGTAACAAAGATATCGACAATAGACTACCTTCAATAACGACAAGTCTACCATCCATTGGAGTAATAAAAATCACGACAACAGACTACCTTCCATAATGACTAGGCTACCATCCATTGGAATAACAAAGATATCTACAATAGACTACCTTCCATAATGAAAAGGCTACCATCCATTAGAGTAACAAAAATCTCGACAACAGACTACCTTCCATAATGACTAGGATACCATCCACTGGAATAACAAAAATATCGACAACACATTACCTTCCATAATGACAAGGCTACCATCTAATGGAGTAACAAAAATCTCGACAACAGACTACCCTCCATAATGACTTGGCTACCATCCATTGGAGTAACAAAGATATCGACAACAGACTACCTCCATAACCACAACGCTACAATCCATTGTAGTAACAAAAATCTCGTCAATAGACTACAATCCATAATGACAAGGCTACCATCCATTGGAGTAACAAAAATCACGACAACAGACTACCTTCTATAATGACTAGGCTACCATCAATTGGAGTAACAAAAATCTCGACAACACACTACCTTCCATAATGACAAGGCTACCATCCATTGGAATAACAAAAATCTCGACAACAGACTACGTTCCATAATGACAAGGCTACCATCCAATGGAGTAACAAAAATCTCGACAACCGACTACCTTACATAATAACTAGGCTACCATCTATTGGAGTAACAAAGATATCGACAACAGACTACCTCCATAACGACAAGGCTACAATCCATTGTAGTAACAAAAATCTCGACAACAGACTACCTTCCATAATGACTAGGCTACCATCCATTGTAGTAACAAAAATATCGACAATAGACTACCTTCCATAATGAAAAGGCTACCATCCATTGGAGTAACAAAAAGCACGACAACAGACTACCTTCTATAATGATTAGGCTACCATCCATTGGAGTAACAAAAATATCTACAATAGACTACCTTCCATAATGACAAGGCTAGCATCCATTGGAGTAACAAAAATCTCGACAACAGACTACCTTCCATAATGACTACGCTACCATCCACTGGAATAACAAAAATATCGACAACACATTACCTTCCATAATGACAAGGCTACCATCCAATGGAGTAACAAAAATCTTGACAACAGACTACCTTACATAATGACTAGGCCACCATCTATCGGAGTAACAAAGATATCGACAACAGACTACCTCCATAACGACAAGGCTACAATCCATTGTAGTAACAAAAATCTCGACAACAGACTACCTTCCATAATGACTAGGCTACCATCCATTGTAGTAACAAAAATATCGACAATAGACTACCTTCCATAATGACAAGGCTACCATCCATTGGAGTAACAAAAATCTCGACAACAATCTACCTTCCATAATGACAAGGCTACCATCCATTGGAAAAAAAAACTTGACAACAGACTACGTTCCATAATGACAAGGCTACCATCCCTTGGAGTAACAAAGATATCGACAACAGACTACCTTCCCTAACGGCAAGGCTACAATCCATTGTAGTAACAAAAATCTCGACAACAAACTACCTTCCATAATGACTAGGCTACCATCCATTGGAATAACAAAAATATCTACGATAGACTACCTTCCATAATGACAAGGCTACCATCCATTGGAGTAACAAAAATCTCGACAACATACTACCTTCCATAATGACTAGGCTACCATCCACTGGAATAACAAAAATATAGACAACACATTACCTTCCATAATGACAAGGCTACCATCCAATGGAGTAACAAAAATCTCGACAACAGACTACCTTACATAATGACTAGACTACCATCTATTGGAGTAACAAAGATATCGACAACAGACTACCTCCATAACGACAAGGCTACAATCCATTGTAGTAACAAAAATCTCGACAACAGACTACCTTCCATAATGACTAGGCTACCATCCATTGTAATAACAAAAATATCGACAATAGACTACCTTCCATAATGACAAGGCTACCATCCATTGGAGTAACAAAAATCACGACAACAGACTACCTTCTATAATGACTAGGCTACCATCCATTGGAGTAACAAAAATCGCGACAACACACTACCTTCCATAATGACATGGCTACGATCTATTATAGTAACAAAAATATCGATAATAGACTACCTTTCATAATGACAAGGCTACCATCCATTGGAATAACAAAAATCTCGACAACAGACTACCTTCCATAATTAAAAGGATATCATCCATTGGAGTAACAAAGATATCGAAAACATACTACATTCCATAATGACAAGGCTACAATCCCTTAGAGTACGAAAAATCACGACAACACACTACCTTCCATAATGACAAGTCTACCATCAATTGGAGTAACAAAAATCTCAACAATAGACTATTTTCCATAATGACAAGGGTACCATCATTGGAGTAACCCAAATATCCACAAGAGACTACGTTCCATAATTACAAGGCTACAATCCATTGGAGTATACAAAATCTCGACAACAGACTACCTTCCATAATGACAAGGCTACCATCCATTGGAGTAACTAAAATCTCGACAACAGACTACCTTCCATAATGACTAGGCTACCATCTATTGGAGTAACAAAGATATCGACAATAGACTACCTTCAATAACGACAAGTCTACCATCCATTGGAGTAATAAAAATCACGACAACAGACTACCTTCCATAATGACTAGGCTACCATCCATTGGAATAACAAAGATATCTACAATAGACTACCTTCCATAATGAAAAGGCTACCATCCATTAGAGTAACAAAAATCTCGACAACAGACTACCTTCCATAATGACTAGGATACCATCCACTGGAATAACAAAAATATCGACAACACATTACCTTCCATAATGACAAGGCTACCATCTAATGAGGTAACAAAAATCTCGACAACAGACTACCCTCCATAATGACTTGGCTACCATCCATTGGAGTAACAAAGATATCGACAACAGACTACCTCCATAACCACAACGCTACAATCCATTGTAGTAACAAAAATCTCGTCAATAGACTACCTTCCATAATGACAAGGCTACCATCCATTGGAGTAACAAAAATCACGACAACAGACTACCTTCTATAATGACTAGGCTACCATCAATTGGAGTAACAAAAATCTCGACAACACACTACCTTCCATAATGACAAGGCTACCATCCATTGGAATAACAAAAATCTCGACAACAGACTACGTTCCATAATGACAAGGCTACCATCCCTTGGAGTAACAAAGATATCGACAACAGACTACCTTCCCTAACGGCAAGGCTACAATCCATTGTAGTAACAAAAATCTCGACAACAAACTACCTTCCATAATGACTAGGCTACCATCCATTGGAATAACAAAAATATCTACGATAGACTACCTTCCATAATGACAAGGCTACCATCCATTGGAGTAACTAAAATCTCGACAACAGACTACCTTCCATAATGACTAGGCTACCATCTATTGGAGTAACAAAGATATCGACAATAGACTACCTTCAATAACGACAAGTCTACCATCCATTGGAGTAATAAAAATCACGACAACAGACTACCTTCCATAATGACTAGGCTACCATCCATTGGAATAACAAAGATATCTACAATAGACTACCTTCCATAATGAAAAGGCTACCATCCATTAGAGTAACAAAAATCTCGACAACAGACTACCTTCCATAATGACTAGGATACCATCCACTGGAATAACAAAAATATCGACAACACATTACCTTCCATAATGACAAGGCTACCATCTAATGAGGTAACAAAAATCTCGACAACAGACTACCCTCCATAATGACTTGGCTACCATCCATTGGAGTAACAAAGATATCGACAATAGACTACCTCCATAACCACAACGCTACAATCCATTGTAGTAACAAAAATCTCGTCAATAGACTACCTTCCATAATGACAAGGCTACCATCCATTGGAGTAACAAAAATCACGACAACAGACTACCTTCTATAATGACTAGGCTACCATCAATTGGAGTAACAAAAATCTCGACAACACACTACCTTCCATAATGACAAGGCTACCATCCATTGGAATAACAAAAATCTCGACAACAGACTACGTTCCATAATGACAAGGCTACCATCCCTTGGAGTAACAAAGATATCGACAACAGACTACCTTCCCTAACGGCAAGGCTACAATCCATTGTAGTAACAAAAATCTCGACAACAAACTACCTTCCATAATGACTAGGCTACCATCCATTGGAATAACAAAAATATATACGATAGACTACCTTCCATAATGACAAGGCTACCATCCATTGGAGTAACAAAAATCTCGACAACAATCTACCTTCCATAATGACATGGCTACCATCCATTGGAAAAAAAAACTTGACAACAGACTACGTTCCATAATGACAAGGCTACCATCCCTTGGAGTAACAAAGATATCGACAACAGACTACCTTCCCTAACGGCAAGGCTACAATCCATTGTAGTAACAAAAATCTCGACAACAAACTACCTTCCATAATGACTAGGCTACCATCCATTGGAATAACAAAAATATCTACGATAGACTACCTTCCATAATGACAAGGCTACCATCCATTGGAGTAACAAAAATCTCAACAACATACTACCTTCCATAATGACTAGGGTACCATCCACTGGAATAACAAAAATATAGACAACACATTACCTTCCATAATGACAAGGCTACCATCCAATGGAGTAACAAAAATCTCGACAACAGACTACCTTACATAATGACTAGGCTACCATCTATTGGAGTAACAAAGATATCGACAACAGAGTACCTCCATAACGACAAGGCTACAATCCATTGTAGTAACAAAAATCTCGACAACAGACTACCTTCCATATTGACTAGGCTACCATCCATTGTAGTAACAAAAATATCGACAATAGACTACCTTCCATAATGACAAGGCTATCATCCATTGGAGTAACAAAAATCACGACAACAGACTACCTTCTATAATGACTAGGCTACCATCAATTGGAGTAACAAAAATCTCAACAATAGACTATTTTCCATAATGACAAGGGTACCATCATTGGAGTAACCCAAATATCCACAAGAGACTACCTTCCATAATTACAAGGCTACAATCCATTGGAGTATACAAAATCTCGACAACAGACTACCTTCCATAATGACAAGGCTACCATCCATTGGAGTAACTAAAATCTCGACAACAGACTACCTTCCATAATGACTAGGCTACCATCTATTGGAGTAACAAAGATATCGACAATAGACTACCTTCAATAACGACAAGTCTACCATCCATTGGAGTAATAAAAATCACGACAACAGACTACCTTCCATAATGACTAGGCTACCATCCATTGGAATAACAAAGATATCTACAATAGACTACCTTCCATAATGAAAAGGCTACCATCCATTAGAGTAACAAAAATCTCGACAACAGACTACCTTCCATAATGACTAGGATACCATCCACTGGAATAACAAAAATATCGACAACACATTACCTTCCATAATGACAAGGCTACCATCTAATGAGGTAACAAAAATCTCGACAACAGACTACCCTCCATAATGACTTGGCTACCATCCATTGGAGTAACAAAGATATCGACAACAGACTACCTCCATAACCACAACGCTACAATCCATTGTAGTAACAAAAATCTCGTCAATAGACTACCTTCCATAATGACAAGGCTACCATCCATTGGAGTAACAAAAATCACGACAACAGACTACCTTCTATAATGACTAGGCTACCATCAATTGGAGTAACAAAAATCTCGACAACACACTACCTTCCATAATGACAAGGCTACCATCCATTGGAATAACAAAAATCTCGACAACAGACTACGTTCCATAATGACAAGGCTACCATCCCTTGGAGTAACAAAGATATCGACAACAGACTACCTTCCCTAACGGCAAGGCTACAATCCATTGTAGTAACAAAAATCTCGACAACAAACTACCTTCCATAATGACTAGGCTACCATCCATTGGAATAACAAAAATATCTACGATAGACTACCTTCCATAATGACAAGGCTACCATCCATTGGAGTAACTAAAATCTCGACAACAGACTACCTTCCATAATGACTAGGCTACCATCTATTGGAGTAACAAAGATATCGACAATAGACTACCTTCAATAACGACAAGTCTACCATCCATTGGAGTAATAAAAATCACGACAACAGACTACCTTCCATAATGACTAAGCTACCATCCATTGGAATAACAAAGATATCTACAATAGACTACCTTCCATAATGAAAAGGCTACCATCCATTAGAGTAACAAAAATCTCGACAACAGACTACCTTCCATAATGACTAGGATACCATCCACTGGAATAACAAAAATATCGACAACACATTACCTTCCATAATGACAAGGATACCATCTAATGAGGTAACAAAAATCTCGACAACAGACTACCCTCCATAATGACTTGGCTACCATCCATTGGAGTAACAAAGATATCGACAATAGACTACCTCCATAACCACAACGCTACAATCCATTGTAGTAACAAAAATCTCGTCAATAGACTACCTTCCATAATGACAAGGCTACCATCCATTGGAGTAACAAAAATCACGACAACAGACTACCTTCTATAATGACTAGGCTACCATCAATTGGAGTAACAAAAATCTCGACAACACACTACCTTCCATAATGACAAGGCTACCATCCATTGGAATAACAAAAATCTCGACAACACACTACGTTCCATAATGACAAGGCTACCATCCCTTGGAGTAACAAAGATATCGACAACAGACTACCTTCCCTAACGGCAAGGCTACAATCCATTGTAGTAACAAAAATCTCGACAACAAACTACCTTCCATAATGACTAGGCTACCATCCATTGGAATAACAAAAATATCTACGATAGACTACCTTCCATAATGACAAGGCTACCATCCATTGGAGTAACAAAAATCTCGACAACAATCTACCTTCCATAATGACAAGGCTACCATCCATTGGAAAAAAAAACTTGACAACAGACTACGTTCCATAATGACAAGGCTACCATCCCTTGGAGTAACAAAGATATCGACAACAGACTACCTTCCCTAACGGCAAGGCTACAATCCATTGTAGTAACAAAAATCTCGACAACAAACTACCTTCCATAATGACTAGGCTACCATCCATTGGAATAACAAAAATATCTACGATAGACTACCTTCCATAATGACAAGGCTACCATCCATTGGAGTAACAAAAATCTCAACAACATACTACCTTCCATAATGACTAGGCTACCATCCACTGGAATAACAAAAATATAGACAACACATTACCTTCCATAATGACAAGGCTACCATCCAATGGAGTAACAAAAATCTCGACAACAGACTACCTTACATAATGACTAGGCTACCATCTATTGGAGTAACAAAGATATCGATAACAGAGTACCTCCATAACGACAAGGCTACAATCCATTGTAGTAACAAAAATCTCGACAACAGACTACCTTCCAGATTGACTAGGCTACCATCCATTGTAGTAACAAAAATATCGACAATAGACTACCTTCCATAATGACAAGGCTATCATCCATTGGAGTAACAAAAATCACGACAACAGACTACCTTCTATAATGACTAGGCTACCATCCATTGGAGTAACAAAAATCTCGACAACACGCTACCTTCCATAATGACATGGCTACGATCTATTATAGTAACAAAAATATCTATAATAGACTACCTTTCATAATGACAAGGCTACCATCCATTGGAATAACAAAAATCTCGACAACAGACTATGTTCCATAATGACAAGGCTACCATCCCTTAGAGTAACAAAAATCTCGACACCAAACTACCTTCCATAATTAAAAGGATATCATCCATTGGAGTAACAAAGATATCGACAACATACTACCTTCCATAATGACAAGGCTACAATCCCTTAGAGTACGAAAAATCACGACAACACACTACCTTCCATAATGACAAGTCTACCTTCAATTGGAGTAACAAAAATCTCAACAATAGACTATTTTCCATAATGAGAAGGGTACCATCATTGGAGTAACCCAAATATCCACAAGAGACTACCTTCCATAATTACAAGGCTACAATCCATTGGAGTATACAAAATCTCGACAACAGACTACCTTCCATAATGACAAGGCTACCATCCATTGGAGTAACTAAAATCTCGACAACAGACTACCTTCCATAATGACTAGGCTACCATCTATTGGAGTAACAAAGATATCGACAATAGACTACCTTCAATAACGACAAGTCTACCATCCATTGGAGTAATAAAAATCACGACAACAGACTACCTTCCATAATGACTAGGCTACCATCCATTGGAATAACAAAGATATCTACAATAGACTACCTTCCATAATGAAAAGGCTACCATCCATTAGAGTAACAAAAATCTCGACAACAGACTACCTTCCATAATGACTAGGATACCATCCACTGGAATAACAAAAATATCGACAACACATTACCTTCCATAATGACAAGGCTACCATCTAATGAGGTAACAAAAATCTCGACAACAGACTACCCTCCATAATGACTTGGCTACCATCCATTGGAGTAACAAAGATATCGACAATAGACTACCTCCATAACCACAACGCTACAATCCATTGTAGTAACAAAAATCTCGTCAATAGACTACCTTCCATAATGACAAGGCTACCATCCATTGGAGTAACAAAAATCACGACAACAGACTACCTTCTATAATGACTAGGCTACCATCAATTGGAGTAACAAAAATCTCGACAACACACTACCTTCCATAATGACAAGGCTACCATCCATTGGAATAACAAAAATCTCGACAACAGACTACGTTCCATAATGACAAGGCTACCATCCCTTGGAGTAACAAAGATATCGACAACAGACTACCTTCCCTAACGGCAAGGCTACAATCCATTGTAGTAACAAAAATCTCGACAACAAACTACCTTCCATAATGACTAGGCTACCATCCATTGGAATAACAAAAATATCTACGATAGACTACCTTCCATAATGACAAGGCTACCATCCATTGGAGTAACAAAAATCTCGACAACATACTACCTTCCATAATGACTAGGCTACCATCCACTGGAATAACAAAAATATAGACAACACATTACCTTCCATATTGACAAGGCTACCTTCCAATGGAGTAACAAAAATCTCGACAACCGACTACCTTACATAATGACTAGGCTACCATCTATTGGAGTAACAAAGATATCGACAACAGACTACCTCCATAACGACAAGGCTACAATCCATTGTAGTAACAAAAATCTCGACAACAGACTACCTTCCATAATGACTAGGCTACCGTCCATTGTAGTAACAAAAATATCGACAATAGACTACCTTCCATAATGACAAGGCTACCATCCATTGGAGTAACAAAAAGCACGACAACAGACTACCTTCTATAATGATTAGGCTACCATCCATTGGAGTAACAAAAATATCTAAAATAGACTACCTTCCATAATGACAAGGCTAGCATCCATTGGAGTAACAAAAATCTCGACAACAGACTACCTTCCATAATGACTAGGCTACCATCCACTGGAATAACAAAAATATCGACAACACATTACCTTCCATAATGACAAGGCTACCATCCAATGGAGTAACAAAAATCTTGACAACAGACTACCTTACATAATGACTAGGCCACCATCTATCGGAGTAACAAAGATATCGACAACAGACTACCTCCATAACGACAAGGCTACAATCCATTGTAGTAACAAAAATCTCGACAACAGACTACCTTCCATAATGACTAGGCTACCATCCATTGTAGTAACAAAAATATCGACAATAGACTACCTTCCATAATGACAAGGCTACCATCCATTGGAGTAACAAAAATCTCGACAACAATCTACCTTCCATAATGACAAGGCTACCATCCATTGGAAAAAAAAACTTGACAACAGACTATGTTCCATAATGACAAGGCTACCATCCCTTGGAGTAACAAAGATATCGACAACAGACTACCTTCCCTAACGGCAAGGCTACAATCCATTGTAGTAACAAAAATCTCGACAACAAACTACCTTTCATAATGACTAGGCTACCATCCATTGGAATAACAAAAATATCTACGATAGACTACCTTCCATAATGACAAGGCTACCATCCATTGGAGTAACAAAAATCTCAACAACATACTACCTTCCATAATGACTAGGCTACCATCCACTGGAATAACAAAAATATAGACAACACATTACCTTCCATAATGACAAGGCTACCATCCAATGGAGTAACAAAAATCTCGACAACAGACTACCTTACATAATGACTAGGCTACCATCTATTGGAGTAACAAAGATATCGACAACAGACTACCTCCATAACGACAAGGCTACAATCCATTGTAGTAACAAAAATCTCGACAACAGACTACCTTCCATAATGACTAGGCTACCATCCATTGTAGTAACAAAAATATCGACAATAGACTACCTTTCATAATGACAAGGCTACCATCCATTGGAGTAACAAAAATCACGACAACAGACTACCTTCTATAATGACTAGGCTACCATCCATTGGAGTAACAAAAATCTCGACAACACACTACCTTCCATAATGACATGGCTACAATCTACTATAGTAACAAAAATATCGATAATAGACTACCTTTCATAATGACAAGGCTAACATCCATTGGAATAACAAAAATCTCGACAACAGACTATGTTCCATAATGACAAGGCTACCATCCCTTAGAGTAACAAAAATCTCGACACCAAACTACCTTCCATAATTAAAAGGATATCATCCATTGGAGTAACAAAGATATCGACAACATACTACCTTCCATAATGACAAGGCTACAATCCCTTAGAGTACGAAAAATCACGACAACACACTACCTTCCATAATGACAAGTCTACCATCAATTGGAGTAACAAAAATCTCAACAATAGACTATTTTCCATAATGACAAGGGTACCATCATTGGAGTAACCCAAATATCCACAAGAGACTACCTTCCATAATTACAAGGCTACAATCCATTGGAGTATACAAAATCTCGACAACAGACTACCCTCCATAATGACAAGGCTACCATCCGTTGGAGTAACTAAAATCTCGACAACAGACTACCTTCCATAATGACTAGGCTACCATCCATTGTAGTAACAAAGATATCGACAATAGACTACCTTCCATAATGACAAGGCTACCATCCATTGGAGTAACAAAGATATCGACAACATACTACCTTCCATAATGACAAGGCTACAATCCCTTAGAGTACGAAAAATCACGACAACACACTACCTTCCATGATGACAAGTCTACCATCAATTGGAGTAACAAAAATCTCAACAATAGACTATTTTCCATAATGACAAGGGTACCATCATTGGAGTAACCCAAATATCCACAAGAGACTACCTTCCATAATTACAAGGCTACAATACATTGGAGTATACAAAATCTCGACAACAGACTACCTTCCATAATGACAAGGCTACCATCCATTGGAGTAACTAAAATCTCGACAACAGACTACCTTCCATAATGACTAGGCTACCATCCACTGGTATAACAAAAATATCGACAACACATTACCTTCCATAATGACAAGGCTACCATCCAATGGAGTAACAAAAATCTCGACAACAGACTACCTTACATAATGACTAGGCTACCATCTATTGGAGTAACAAAGATATCGACAACAAACTACCTCCATAACGACAAGGCTACAATCCATTGTAGTAACAAAAATCTCGACAACAGACTACCTTCCATAATGACTAGGCTACCATCCATTGTAGTAACAAAAATATCGACAATAGACTACCTTCCATAATGACAAGGCTACCATCCATTGGAGTAACAAAAATCTCGACAACAATCTACCTTCCATAATGACAAGGCTACCATCCATTGGAAAAAAAAACTTGACAACAGACTATGTTCCATAATGACAAGGCTACCATCCCTTGGAGTAACAAAGATATCGACAACAGACTACCTTCCCTAACGGCAAGGCTACAATCCATTGTAGTAACAAAAATCTCGACAACAAACTACCTTTCATAATGACTAGGCTACCATCCATTGGAATAACAAAAATATCTACGATAGACTACCTTCCATAATGACAAGGCTACCATCCATTGGAGTAACAAAAATCTCAACAACATACTACCTTCCATAATGACTAGGCTACCATCCACTGGAATAACAAAAATATAGACAACACATTACCTTCCATAATGACAAGGCTACCATCCAATGGAGTAACAAAAATCTCGACAACAGACTACCTTACATAATGACTAGGCTACCATCTATTGGAGTAACAAAGATATCGACAACAGACTACCTCCATAACGACAAGGCTACAATCCATTGTAGTAACAAAAATCTCGACAACAGACTACCTTCCATAATGACTAGGCTACCATCCATTGTAGTAACAAAAATATCGACAATAGACTACCTTTCATAATGACAAGGCTACCATCCATTGGAGTAACAAAAATCACGACAACAGACTACCTTCTATAATGACTAGGCTACCATCCATTGGAGTAACAAAAATCTCGACAACACACTACCTTCCATAATGACATGGCTACAATCTACTATAGTAACAAAAATATCGATAATAGACTACCTTTCATAATGACAAGGCTAACATCCATTGGAATAACAAAAATCTCGACAACAGACTATGTTCCATAATGACAAGGCTACCATCCCTTAGAGTAACAAAAATCTCGACACCAAACTACCTTCCATAATTAAAAGGATATCATCCATTGGAGTAACAAAGATATCGACAACATACTACCTTCCATAATGACAAGGCTACAATCCCTTAGAGTACGAAAAATCACGACAACACACTACCTTCCATAATGACAAGTCTACCATCAATTGGAGTAACAAAAATCTCAACAATAGACTATTTTCCATAATGACAAGGGTACCATCATTGGAGTAACCCAAATATCCACAAGAGACTACCTTCCATAATTACAAGGCTACAATCCATTGGAGTATACAAAATCTCGACAACAGACTACCCTCCATAATGACAAGGCTACCATCCGTTGGAGTAACTAAAATCTCGACAACAGACTACCTTCCATAATGACTAGGCTACCATCCATTGTAGTAACAAAGATATCGACAATAGACTACCTTCCATAATGACAAGGCTACCATCCATTGGAGTAACAAAGATATCGACAACATACTACCTTCCATAATGACAAGGCTACAATCCCTTAGAGTACGAAAAATCACGACAACACACTACCTTCCATGATGACAAGTCTACCATCAATTGGAGTAACAAAAATCTCAACAATAGACTATTTTCCATAATGACAAGGGTACCATCATTGGAGTAACCCAAATATCCACAAGAGACTACCTTCCATAATTACAAGGCTACAATACATTGGAGTATACAAAATCTCGACAACAGACTACCTTCCATAATGACAAGGCTACCATCCATTGGAGTAACTAAAATCTCGACAACAGACTACCTTCCATAATGACTAGGCTACCATCCACTGGTATAACAAAAATATCGACAACACATTACCTTCCATAATGACAAGGCTACCATCCAATGGAGTAACAAAAATCTCGACAACAGACTACCTTACATAATGACTAGGCTACCATCTATTGGAGTAACAAAGATATCGACAACAAACTACCTCCATAACGACAAGGCTACAATCCATTGTAGTAACAAAAATCTCGACAACAGACTACCTTCCATAATGACTAGGCTACCATCCATTGTAGTAACAAAAATATCGACAATAGACTACCTTCCATAATGACAAGGCTACCATCCATTGGAGTAACAAAAATCTCGACAACAATCTACCTTCCATAATGACAAGGCTACCATCCATTGGAAAAAAAAACTTGACAACAGACTACGTTCGATAATGACAAGGCTACCATCCCTTGGAGTAACAAAGATATCGACAACAGACTACCTTCCGTAACGGCAAGGCTACAATCCATTGTAGTAACAAAAATCTCGACAACAAACTACCTTCCATAATGATTAGGCTACCATCCATTGGAATAACAAAAATATCTACGATAGACTACCTTCCATAATGACAAGGCTACCATCCATTGGAGTAACAAAAATCTCGACAACAGACTACCTTCCATAATGACTAGGCTACCATCCACTGGAATAACAAAAATATAGACAACACATTACCTTCCATAATGACAAGGCTACCATCCAATGGAGTAACAAAAATCTCGACAACAGACTACCTTACATAATGACTAGGCTACCATCTATTGGAGTAACAAAGATATCGCAACAGACTACCTCCATAACGACAAGGCTACAATCCATTGTAGTAACAAAAATCTCGACAACAGACTACCTTCCATAATGACTAGGCTACCATCCATTGTAGTAACAAAAATATCGACAATAGACTACCTTCCATAATGACAAGGCTACCATCCATTGGAGTAACAAAAATCACGACAACAGACTACCTTCTATAATGATTAGGCTACCATCCATTGGAGTAACAAAAATCTCGACAACACACTACCTTCCATAATGACATGGCTACAATCTATTATAGTAACAAAAATATCGATAATAGACTACCTTTCATAATGACAAGGCTACCATCCATTGGAATAACAAAAATCTCGACAACAGACTATGTTCTATAATGACAAGGCTACCATCCCTTAGAGTAACAAAAATCTCGCCACCAAACTACCTTCCATAATTAAAAGGATATCATCCATTGGAGTAACAAAGATATCGACAACATACTACCTTCCATAATGACAAGGCTACAATCCCTTAGAGTACGAAAAATCACGACAACACACTACCTTCCATAATGACAAGTCTACCATCAATTGGAGTAACAAAAATCTCAACAATAGACTATTTTCCATAATGACAAGGGTACCATCATTGGATTAACCCAAATATCCACAAGAGACTACCTTCCATAATTACAAGGCTACAATCCATTGGAGTATACAAAATCTCGACAACAGACTACCTTCCATAATGACAAGGCTACCATCCATTGGAGTAACTAAAATCTCGACAACAGACTACCTTCCATAATGACTAGGCTACCATCTATTGGAGTAACAAAGATATCGACAATAGACTACCTTCAATAACGACAAGTCTACCATCCATTCGAGTAATAAAAATCACGACAATAGACTACCTTCCATAATGACTAGGCTACCATCCATTGGAATAACAAAGATATCTACAATAGACTACCTTCCATAATGAAAAGGCTACCATCCATTAGAGTAACAAAAATCTCGACAACAGACTACCTTCCATAATGACTAGGATACCATCCACTGGAATAACAAAAATATCGACAACACATTACCTTCCATAATGACAAGGCTACCATCTAATGGAGTAACAAAAATCTCGACAACAGACTACCCTCCATAATGACTTGGCTACCATCCATTGGAGTAACAAAGATATGAACAGCAAACTACCTCCATAACGACAAGGATACAATCCATTATATTTATAAATATCTCGACAATAGACTACCTTCCATAATGACAAGGCTACCATCCATTGGAGTAACAAAAATCACGACAACAGACTACCTTCTATAATGACTAGGCTACCATCAATTGGAGTAACAAAAATATCGACAACACACTACCTTCCATAATGACAAGGCTACCATCCATTGGAATAACAAAAATCTCAACAACAGACTACGTTCCATAATGACAAGGCTACCATCCCTTGGAGTAACAAAGATATCGACAACAGACTACCTTCCATAACGGCAAGGCTACAATCCATTGTAGTAACAAAAATCTCGACAACAAACTACCTTCCATAATGACTAGGCTACAATCCATTGGAATAACAAAAATATCTACAATAAACTACCTTCAATAATGACAAGGCTAGCATCCATTGGAGTAACAAAAATATCGACAACAGACTACCTTCCATAATGACTAGGCTACCATCCGTTGTAGTGACAAAAATATCGACAATACACTACCTTCAATAATGACAAGGCTACCATCCATTGGAGTAACAAAAATCACGACAACAGACTACCTTCTATAATGACTAGGCTACCATCCATTGGAGTAACAAAAATCTCGACAACACACTACCTTCCATAATGACATGGCTACAATCTATTATACTAACAAAAATAACGATAATAGACTACCTTACATAATGACAAGGCTACCATCCATTGAAATAACAAAAATCTCGACAACAAACTACCTTCCATAATTAAAAGGATACCATCCATTGGAGTAACAAAGATATCGACCACATACTACGTTGCATAATGACAAGGCTACCATCCCTTAGAGTACGAAAAATCACAACAACACACTACCTTCCTTAATGACAAGCCTACCATCAATTGGAGTAACAAAAATCTCAACAATAGACTATCTTCCATAATGACAAGGGTACCATCATTGGAGTAAGCCAAATATCCACAAGAGACTACCTTCCATAATTACAAGGCTACAATCCATTGGAGTATACAAAAACTCGACAACAGACTACCTTCCATAATGACAAGGCTACCATCCATTGGAGTAACTAAAATCTCGACAACAGACTACCTTCCATAATGACTAGGCTACCATCCATTGGAGTAACAAAGATATCGATAATAGACTACCTTCAATAACGACAAGTCTACCATCCATTGGAGTAACAAAAATCACAACAACAGACTACCTTCCATAATGACTAGGCTACCATCCATTGGAATAACAAAGATATCTACAACAGACTACCTTCCATAATGAAAAGGCTACCATACATTGGAGTAACAAAAATCTCGACAATAGACTACCTTGCATAATGACTAGGATACCATCCACTGGAATAAGAGAAATATCGACAACACATTACCTTCCATAATGACAAGGCTACCATCTAATGGAGTAACAAAAATCTCGACAACAGACTACCTTCCATAATGACTTGGCTACCATCCATTGGAGTAACAAAGATATCGACAACAAACTACCTCCATAACGACAAGGCTACAATCCATTGTAGTAACAAAAATCTCGATAACAGACTACCTTCCATAATGACAAGGCTACCATCAATAGTAGTAACAAAAATATCGACAATAGACTACCTTCCATAATGATAAGGCTTCCATCCATTGGAGTAACAAAAATCACGACAACAGACTACCTTCTATAATGACTAGGCTACCATCCATTGGAGTAACAAAAATCTCGACAACACACTACCTTCCATAATGACATGGCTACAATCTATTATACTAACAAAAATAACGATAATAGACTACCTTTCATAATGACAAGGCTTCCATCCATTGAAATAACAAAAATCTCGACAACAAACTACCTTCCATAATTAAAAGGATACCATCCATTGGAGTAACAAAGATATCGACAACATACTACGTTCCATAATGACAAGGCTACCATCCCTTAGAGTACGAAAAATCACAACAACACACTACCTTCCTTAATGACAAGTCTACCATCAATTGGAGTAACAAAAATCTCAACAATAGACTATCTTCCATAATGACAAGGGTACCATCATTGGAGTAAGCCAAATATCCACAAGAGACTACCTTCCATAATGACAAGGCTACCATCCATTGGAGTAACTAAAATCTCGACAACAGACTACCTTCCATAATGACTAGGCTACCATCCATTGGAGTAACAAAGATATCGATAATAGACTACCTTCAATAACGACAAGTCTACCATCCATTGGAGTAACAAAAATCACGACAATAGACTACCTTCCATAATGACTAGGCTACCATCCATTGGAATAACAAAGATATCTACAACAGACTACCTTCCATAATGAAAAGGCTACCATACATTGGAGTAACAAAAATCTCGACAATAGACTACCTTGCATAATGACTAGGATACCATCCACTGGAATAAGAGAAATATCGACAACACATTACCTTCCATAATGACAAGGCTACCATCTAATGGAGTAACAAAAATCTCGACAACAGACTACCTTCCATAATGACTTGGCTACCATCCATTGGAGTAACAAAGATATCGACAACAGACTACCCCCATAACGACAAGGCTACAATCCATTGTAGTAACAAAAATCTCGATAACAGACTACCTTCCATAATGACAAGGCTACCATCAATAGTAGTAACAAAAATATCGACAATAGACTACCTTCCATAATGATAAGGCTTCCATCCATTGGAGTAACAAAAATCTCGACAACAATCTACCTTCCATAATGACAAGGCTACCATCCATTGGAATAACAAAAATCTCGACAACAAACTACGTTCCATAATGACAAGGCTACCATCCCTCTAAATAACAAAGATATCGACAACAGACTACCTTCCATAACAGCAAGGCTACAATCCATTGTAGTAACAAAAATCTCGACAACAAACTACCTTCCATAATGACTAGGCTACCATCCATTGGAATAACAAAAATATCTACAATAAACTACCTTCAATAATGACAAGGCTACCATCCACTGGAATAACAAAAAACTCTACAACATACTACCTTCCATAATGACTAGGCTACCATCCACTAGAATAACAAAAATATCTACAACACATTACCTTCCATAATGACAAGGCTACCATCCAATGGAGTAACAAAAATCTCGACAACAGACTACCTTACATAATGACTAGTCTACCATCCATTGGAGTAACAAAGATATCGACAACAGACTACCTCCATAACGACTAGGCTACAATCCATTGTAGTAACAAAAATCTCGACAATAGACTACCTTCCATAATGACAAGGCTACCATCCATTGTAGTAACAAAAATATCGACTATAGAATACCTTCCATAATGACAAGGCTACCATCCATTGGAGTAATAAAAATCACGACAACAGACTACCTTTCATAATGACAAGGCTACCATCCATTGGAATAACAAAAATCTCGACAACAGACTATGTTCCATAATGACAAGGCTACCATCCCTTAGAGTAACAAAAATATCGACAACAAACTACCTTCCATAATTAAAAGGATACCATCCATTGGAGTAACAAAGATATCGACAACATACTACCTTCCATAATGACAAGGCTACCATCCCTTAGATTAAGAAAAATCACGACAACACACTACCTTCCATAATGACAAGTCTACCATCCATTGGAGTAACAAAAATCTCAACAATAGACTATCTTCCATAATGACAAGGGTACCATCATTGGAGTAACCCAAATATCCAGAAGAGACTACCTTCCATAATTACAAGGCTACAATCCATTGGAGTATACAAAATCTCGACAACAGACTACCTTCCATAATGACAAGGCTACCATCCATTGGAGTAACTAAAATCTCGACAACAGAGTACCTTCCATAATGACTAGGCTACCATCAATTGGAATAACAAAGATATCTACAATAGACTACCTTCTATAATGAAAAGGCTACCATCCATTGGAGTAACAAAAATCTCGACAATAGACTACCTTCCATAATGACTAGGATACCATCCACTTGAATAACAAAAATATCGACAACACATTACCTTCCATAATGACAAGGCGACCATCTAATGGAGTAACAAAAATCTCGACCACAGACTACCTTCCATAATGACTTGGCTACCATCCATTGGAGTAACAAAGATATCGACAACAGACTACCTCCATAACGACAAGGCTACTATCCATTGTAGTAACAAAAATCTCGACTACAGACTATCTTCCATAATGACAAGGCTACCATCCATAGTAGTAACAAAAATATCGACAATAGACTACCTTCCATAATGACAAGGTTACCATCCATTGGAGTAACAAAAATCTCGACAACAATCTCACTTCCATAATGACAAGGCTACCATCCATTGGAATAACAAAAATCTCGACAATAGACTACGTTCCATAATGACAAGGATACCATCCCTTGGAGTAACAAAGATATCGACAACAGACTACCTTCCATAACGGCAAGGCTACAATCCATTGTAGTAACAAAAATCTCGACAACAAACTACCTTCCATAATGACTAGGCTACCATCCATTGGAATAACAAAAATATCTACAATAGACTACCTTCCATAATGACAAGGCTACCATCCATCGGAGTAACACAAATCTCGACAACAGACTACCTTCCATAATGACTAGGCTACCATCCACTGGAATAACAAAAATATCGACAACACATTACCTTCCATAATGACAAGGCTACCATCCAATGGAGTAACAAAAATCTCGACAACAGACTACCTTACATAATTACTAGGCTACCATCCATTGGAGTAACAAAGATGTCGAAAACAGACTACCTCCATAACGACAAGGCTACAATCCATTGTAGTAACAAAAATATCGACAACAGACTACCTTCCATAATGACAAGGCTACCATCCATTGTAGTAACAAAAATATCGACAATAGACTACCTTCCATAATGACAAGGCTACCATCCATTGGAGTAACAAAAATCTCGACAACAATCTACCTTCCATAATGACAAGGCGACCATCCATTGGAATAACAAAAATCTCGACAACACACTACCTTCCATAATGACAAGGCTACCATCCCTTGGAGTAACAAAGATATCGACAACAGACTACCTTCCATAACGGCAAGGCTACAATCCATTGTAGTAACAAAAATCTCGACAACAAACTACCTTCCATAATGACTAGGCTACCATCCATTGGAATAACAAAAATATCTACAATAGCCTACCTTCCATAATGACAAGGCTACCATCCATTGGAGTAACAAAAATCTCGACAACAGACTACCTTCCATAATGACTAGGCTACCATCCACTGGAATAACAAAAATATCGACAACACATTACCTTCCATAATGACAAGGCTACCATCTAATGGAGTAACAAAAATCTCGACAACAGACTACCTTACATAACGACAAGGCTACCATCCATTGGAGTAACAAAGATCTCGACAACAGACTACCTTCCATAATGACAAGGCTACCATCCATTGTAGTAACAAAAATATCGACAATAGACTACCTTCCATAATGACAAGGCTACAATCCATTGGAGTAACAAAAATCACGACAACAGACTACCTTCCATAAAGACTAGGCTACCATCCATTGGAATAACAAAAATTTCGACAACACACTACCTTCCATAATGACAAGGCTACAATCTATTATAGTAACAAAAATATCGATAATAGACTACCTTTCATAATGATAAGGCTACCATCCATTGGAATAACAAAAATCTCGACAAAAAACTATGTTCCATAATGACAAGGCTACCATCCCTTAGAGTAACAAAAATCTCGACAACAAACTACCTTCCATAATTAAAAGGATACCATCCATTGGAGTAACAAAGATATCAACAACATACTATCTTCCATAATGACAAGGGTACCATCATTGGAGTAACCCAAATATCCACAAGAGACTACCTTCCATAATGATAAGGCTACCATCCATTGGAGTAACTAAAATCTCAACAACAGACTACCTTCCATAATGACTAGGCTACCATCCATTGGAGTAACAAAGATATCGACAATAGACTACCTTCAATAACGACAAGTCTACCATCCATTGGAGTAACAAAAATCACTACAACAGACTACCTTCCATAATGACTAGGCTATCATCCATTGGAATAACAAAGATATCTGCAATAGACTACCTTCCATAATGAAAAGGCTACCATCCATTGGAGTTACAAAAATCTCGACAAAAGACTATCTTCCATAATGACTAGGATACCATCCACTAGAATAACAAAAATATCGACAACACATTACCTTCCATAATGTTAAGGCTACCATCTAATGGAGTAACAAAAATCTCGACAACAGACTACCTTCCATAATGACTTGGCTATCATCCATTGGAGTAACAAAGATATCGACAACATACTACCTCCATAACGACAAGTCTACAATCCATTGTAGTAACAAAAATCTCGACAACAGACTACCTTCCATAATGACAAGGCTACCATCCATTGTAGTAACAAAAATATCGACAATAGACTACCTTCCATAATGACAAGGCTACCATCCATTGGAGTAACAAAAATCTCGACAACAATCTACCTTCCATAATGACAAGGCTACCATCCATTGGAATAACAAAAGTCTCGACAACAAACTACGTTCCATAATGACAAGGCTACTATCCCTTGGAGTAATAAAGATATTGATAATAGACTACCTTCCATAATGACAAGGCTACCATCCATTGTAGTAACAAAAATATCGACAATAGACTACCTTCCATAATGACAAGGCTACCATCCATTGGAGTAACAAAAATCACGACAACAGACTACCTTCCATAAAGACTAGGCTACCATCCATTGGAATAACAAAAATTTCGACAACACACTACCTTCCATAATGACAAGGCTACAATCTATTATAGTAACAAAAATATCGATAATAGACTACCTTTCATAATGATAAGGCTACGATCCATTGGAATAACAAAAATCTCGACAACAAACTATGTTCCATAATGACAAGGCTACCATCCCTTAGAGTAACAAAAATCTCGACAACAAACTACCTTCCATAATTAAAAGGATACCATCCATTGGAGTAAAAAAGATATCAACAACATACTACCTTCCATAATGACAAGGCTACCATCCCTTAGAGTACGAAAATTCACGACAACACACTACCTTCCATAATGACAAGTCTACCATCCATTGGAGTAACAAAAATCTCGACAATAGACTACCTTGCATAATGACTAGGATACCATCCACTGGAATAAGAGAAATATCGACAACACATTACCTTCCATAATGACAAGGCTACCATCTAATGGAGTAACAAAAATCTCGACAACAGACTACCTTCCATAATGACTTGGCTACCATCCATTGGAGTAACAAAGATATCGACAACAGACTACCCCCATAACGACAAGGCTACAATCCATTGTAGTAACAAAAATCTCGATAACAGACTACCTTCCATAATGACAAGGCTACCATCAATAGTAGTAACAAAAATATCGACAATAGACTACCTTCCATAATGATAAGGCTTCCATCCATTGGAGTAACAAAAATCTCGACAACAATCTACCTTCCATAATGACAAGGCTACCATCCATTGGAATAACAAAAATCTCGACAACAAACTACGTTCCATAATGACAAGGCTACCATCCCTCTAAATAACAAAGATATCGACAACAGACTACCTTCCATAACAGCAAGGCTACAATCCATTGTAGTAACAAAAATCTCGACAACAAACTACCTTCCATAATGACTAGGCTACCATCCATTGGAATAACAAAAATATCTACAATAAACTACCTTCAATAATGACAAGGCTACCATCCACTGGAATAACAAAAAACTCTACAACATACTACCTTCCATAATGACTAGGCTACCATCCACTAGAATAACAAAAATATCTACAACACATTACCTTCCATAATGACAAGGCTACCATCCAATGGAGTAACAAAAATCTCGACAACAGACTACCTTACATAATGACTAGTCTACCATCCATTGGAGTAACAAAGATATCGACAACAGACTACCTCCATAACGACTAGGCTACAATCCATTGTAGTAACAAAAATCTCGACAATAGACTACCTTCCATAATGACAAGGCTACCATCCATTGTAGTAACAAAAATATCGACTATAGAATACCTTCCATAATGACAAGGCTACCATCCATTGGAGTAATAAAAATCACGACAACAGACTACCTTTCATAATGACAAGGCTACCATCCATTGGAATAACAAAAATCTCGACAACAGACTATGTTCCATAATGACAAGGCTACCATCCCTTAGAGTAACAAAAATATCGACAACAAACTACCTTCCATAATTAAAAGGATACCATCCATTGGAGTAACAAAGATATCGACAACATACTACCTTCCATAATGACAAGGCTACCATCCCTTAGATTAAGAAAAATCACGACAACACACTACCTTCCATAATGACAAGTCTACCATCCATTGGAGTAACAAAAATCTCAACAATAGACTATCTTCCATAATGACAAGGGTACCATCATTGGAGTAACCCAAATATCCAGAAGAGACTACCTTCCATAATTACAAGGCTACAATCCATTGGAGTATACAAAATCTCGACAACAGACTACCTTCCATAATGACAAGGCTACCATCCATTGGAGTAACTAAAATCTCGACAACAGAGTACCTTCCATAATGACTAGGCTACCATCAATTGGAATAACAAAGATATCTACAATAGACTACCTTCTATAATGAAAAGGCTACCATCCATTGGAGTAACAAAAATCTCGACAATAGACTACCTTCCATAATGACTAGGATACCATCCACTTGAATAACAAAAATATCGACAACACATTACCTTCCATAATGACAAGGCGACCATCTAATGGAGTAACAAAAATCTCGACCACAGACTACCTTCCATAATGACTTGGCTACCATCCATTGGAGTAACAAAGATATCGACAACAGACTACCTCCATAACGACAAGGCTACTATCCATTGTAGTAACAAAAATCTCGACTACAGACTATCTTCCATAATGACAAGGCTACCATCCATAGTAGTAACAAAAATATCGACAATAGACTACCTTCCATAATGACAAGGTTACCATCCATTGGAGTAACAAAAATCTCGACAACAATCTCACTTCCATAATGACAAGGCTACCATCCATTGGAATAACAAAAATCTCGACAATAGACTACGTTCCATAATGACAAGGATACCATCCCTTGGAGTAACAAAGATATCGACAACAGACTACCTTCCATAACGGCAAGGCTACAATCCATTGTAGTAACAAAAATCTCGACAACAAACTACCTTCCATAATGACTAGGCTACCATCCATTGGAATAACAAAAATATCTACAATAGACTACCTTCCATAATGACAAGGCTACCATCCATCGGAGTAACACAAATCTCGACAACAGACTACCTTCCATAATGACTAGGCTACCATCCACTGGAATAACAAAAATATCGACAACACATTACCTTCCATAATGACAAGGCTACCATCCAATGGAGTAACAAAAATCTCGACAACAGACTACCTTACATAATTACTAGGCTACCATCCATTGGAGTAACAAAGATGTCGAAAACAGACTACCTCCATAACGACAAGGCTACAATCCATTGTAGTAACAAAAATATCGACAACAGACTACCTTCCATAATGACAAGGCTACCATCCATTGTAGTAACAAAAATATCGACAATAGACTACCTTCCATAATGACAAGGCTACCATCCATTGGAGTAACAAAAATCTCGACAACAATCTACCTTCCATAATGACAAGGCGACCATCCATTGGAATAACAAAAATCTCGACAACACACTACCTTCCATAATGACAAGGCTACCATCCCTTGGAGTAACAAAGATATCGACAACAGACTACCTTCCATAACGGCAAGGCTACAATCCATTGTAGTAACAAAAATCTCGACAACAAACTACCTTCCATAATGACTAGGCTACCATCCATTGGAATAACAAAAATATCTACAATAGCCTACCTTCCATAATGACAAGGCTACCATCCATTGGAGTAACAAAAATCTCGACAACAGACTACCTTCCATAATGACTAGGCTACCATCCACTGGAATAACAAAAATATCGACAACACATTACCTTCCATAATGACAAGGCTACCATCTAATGGAGTAACAAAAATCTCGACAACAGACTACCTTACATAACGACAAGGCTACCATCCATTGGAGTAACAAAGATCTCGACAACAGACTACCTTCCATAATGACAAGGCTACCATCCATTGTAGTAACAAAAATATCGACAATAGACTACCTTCCATAATGACAAGGCTACAATCCATTGGAGTAACAAAAATCACGACAACAGACTACCTTCCATAAAGACTAGGCTACCATCCATTGGAATAACAAAAATTTCGACAACACACTACCTTCCATAATGACAAGGCTACAATCTATTATAGTAACAAAAATATCGATAATAGACTACCTTTCATAATGATAAGGCTACCATCCATTGGAATAACAAAAATCTCGACAAAAAACTATGTTCCATAATGACAAGGCTACCATCCCTTAGAGTAACAAAAATCTCGACAACAAACTACCTTCCATAATTAAAAGGATACCATCCATTGGAGTAACAAAGATATCAACAACATACTATCTTCCATAATGACAAGGGTACCATCATTGGAGTAACCCAAATATCCACAAGAGACTACCTTCCATAATGATAAGGCTACCATCCATTGGAGTAACTAAAATCTCAACAACAGACTACCTTCCATAATGACTAGGCTACCATCCATTGGAGTAACAAAGATATCGACAATAGACTACCTTCAATAACGACAAGTCTACCATCCATTGGAGTAACAAAAATCACTACAACAGACTACCTTCCATAATGACTAGGCTATCATCCATTGGAATAACAAAGATATCTGCAATAGACTACCTTCCATAATGAAAAGGCTACCATCCATTGGAGTTACAAAAATCTCGACAAAAGACTATCTTCCATAATGACTAGGATACCATCCACTAGAATAACAAAAATATCGACAACACATTACCTTCCATAATGTTAAGGCTACCATCTAATGGAGTAACAAAAATCTCGACAACAGACTACCTTCCATAATGACTTGGCTATCATCCATTGGAGTAACAAAGATATCGACAACATACTACCTCCATAACGACAAGTCTACAATCCATTGTAGTAACAAAAATCTCGACAACAGACTACCTTCCATAATGACAAGGCTACCATCCATTGTAGTAACAAAAATATCGACAATAGACTACCTTCCATAATGACAAGGCTACCATCCATTGGAGTAACAAAAATCTCGACAACAATCTACCTTCCATAATGACAAGGCTACCATCCATTGGAATAACAAAAGTCTCGACAACAAACTACGTTCCATAATGACAAGGCTACTATCCCTTGGAGTAATAAAGATATTGATAATAGACTACCTTCCATAATGACAAGGCTACCATCCATTGTAGTAACAAAAATATCGACAATAGACTACCTTCCATAATGACAAGGCTACCATCCATTGGAGTAACAAAAATCACGACAACAGACTACCTTCCATAAAGACTAGGCTACCATCCATTGGAATAACAAAAATTTCGACAACACACTACCTTCCATAATGACAAGGCTACAATCTATTATAGTAACAAAAATATCGATAATAGACTACCTTTCATAATGATAAGGCTACGATCCATTGGAATAACAAAAATCTCGACAACAAACTATGTTCCATAATGACAAGGCTACCATCCCTTAGAGTAACAAAAATCTCGACAACAAACTACCTTCCATAATTAAAAGGATACCATCCATTGGAGTAAAAAAGATATCAACAACATACTACCTTCCATAATGACAAGGCTACCATCCCTTAGAGTACGAAAATTCACGACAACACACTACCTTCCATAATGACAAGTCTACCATCCATTGGAGTAACAAAAATCTCAACAATAGACTATCTTCCATAATGACAAGGGTACCATCATTGGAGTAACCCAAATATCCACAAGAGACTACCTTCTATAATTACAAGGCTACAATCCATTGGAGTATACAAAATCTCGACAACAGACTACCTTCCATAATGACAAGGCTACCATACATTGGAGTAACTAAAATCTCAACAACAGACTACCTTCCATAATGACTAGGCTACCATCCATTGGAGTAACAAAGATATCGACAATAGACTACCTTCAATAACGACAAGTCTACCATCCATTGGAGTAACAAAAATCACGACAACAGACTACCTTCCATAATGACTAGGCTACCATCCATTGGAATAACAAAGATATCTACAATAGACTACCTTCCATAATGAAAAGGCTACCATCCATTGGAGTTACAAAAATCTCGACAAAAGGCTACCTTCCATAATGACTAGGATACCATCCACTAGAATAACAAAAATATCGACAACACATTACCTTCCATAATGTTAAGGATACCATCTAATGGAGTATCAAAAATCTCGACAACAGACTACCTTCCATAATGACTTGGCTATCATCCATTGGAGTAACAAAGATATCGACAACATACTACCTCCATAACGACAAGGCTACAATCCATTGTAGTAACAAAAATCTCGACAATAGACTACCTTCCGTAATGACAAGGCTACCATCCATTGTAGTAACAAAAATCTCGACAACACATTACCTTCCATAATGACAAGGCTACCATCCAATGGAGTAACAAAAATATCGACAATAGACTACCTTACATAATGACTAGGCTACCATCCATTGGAGTAACAAAGATGTCGACAACAGACTACCTTCCATAACGGTAAGGCTACAATCCATTGTAGTAACAAAAATCTCGACAACAGACTACCTTCCATAATGACTAGGCTACCATCCATTGGAATAACAAAAATATCTACAATAGACTACCTTCCATAATGACAAGGCTACCATCCATTGGAGTAACAAAAATCACGACAACAGACTACCTTCCATAATGACTAGGCTACCATCCATTGGAATAACAAAAATCTCGACAACAGACTACGTTCCATAATGACAAGGCTACCATCCCTTGGAGTAATAAAGATATCGACAACAGACTACCTTCCATAACGACAAGGCTACAATCCATTGTAGTAACAAAAATCTCGACAACAAACTACCTTCCATAATGACAAGACTACCATCCAATGTAGTAACAAAAATCTCGACAATAGACTACCTTCCATAATGACAAGGCTACCATCCATTAGAGTAACAAAAATATCGACAACAGAATACCTTCCATAATGACAAGGCTACCATCCATTGGAGTAACGAAAATATCGACAACACACTACCTTCCATAATGACAAGGCTACCATCCCTTAGAGAAACAAAATCTTGACAACAGACTACCTTCCATAATGAATAGGATACCATCCATTGGAGTAACAAAGATATCGACAATAGGCTACCTTCCATAACGACAAGGCTACAATCCCTTAGAGTAACAAAAATCACGAAAAAAGACTACCTTCCATATTGAATAGTCTACCATCCATTGGAGTAACAAAGATATCAGAAACAGACTACCTTCCATAATGACAAGGCTACCATCCCTTAGAGTAATAAAAATCACGACAACACACTACCTTCCATAATGACAAGTCTACCATCCATTGGAGTAACAAAAATCTCAACAATAGACTACCTTCCATAATGACAAGGCTACCATCCATTGGAGTAACAAAAATCACGATAACAGACTACCATTCGATAATGACTAGGCTACCATCCATTGGAATAACAAAGATATCTATAACATACTACCTTCCATAATGACAAGGCTATCATCCATTGGAGTAACAAAAATTACGACAACAGACTACCTTGCATAATGAATAGGCTACCATCCATTGGAATAACAAAATTATCGACAACACACTACCTTCGATAATGATAAGGTTACCATCCATTTGAGTAACAAAATATCGACAACAGACTACCTCCATAATGACAATCCTACAATCCATTGTAGTAACAAAAATCTCGACAATAGAGTACCTCCCATAATGACAAGGCTACCATCCATTGTAGTAACAAAGATATCTACAACATACTACCTTCCATAATGACAAGGCTACCATCCATTTGAGTAACAAAAATCTCGACAACAGACTACCTTCCATAATGACTAGGCTACCATGCATTGGAATAACAAAGATATCTACAACATACTACCTTCCAGAATGACAAGGCTACCATCCATTGGAGTAACAAAAATCACGACAACACACTACCTTCCACAATGACAAGGCTACCATCCATTGGAGTAACAAAAATCACGACAACAGACAACCTTCCATAATGACTAGGCTACCATCCACTGGAATAACAAAAATCTCGACAACAAACTACCTTCCATAATGACTAGGCTACCATCCATTGGAGTAACAAAGATATCGACAACAGACTACCTCCATAACGACAAGGCTACAATCCATTGTAGTAACAAAAATCTCGACAACAGACTACCTTCCATAATGACAAGGCTACCATCCACTGTAGTAACAAAAATATCGACAATAGACTACCTTCCATAATGACAAGGCTACCATCCATTGGAGTAACATTAATCTCGACAACAATTTACCTTCCATAATGACAAGGCTACCATCCATTGGAATAACAAAAATCTCGACAACAGACTACGTTCCATAATGACAAGGCTACCATCCCTTGGAGTAACAAATATATCGACAACAGACTACCTTCCATAAAGACAAGGCTACAATCCATTGTAGTAACAAAAATCTCGACAATAGACTACCTTCCATAACGACAAGACTACCATCCATTGTAGTAACAAAAATCTCGACAATAGACTACCTTCCATAATGACAAGGCTACCATCCATTGGAGTAACAAAAATATCGACAACAGACTACCTTCCATAATGACAAGGCTACCATCCATTGGAATAACAAAAATATCGACAACACACTGCCTTCCATAATGACAAGGCTACCATCCCTTAGAGAAACAAAAATCTTGACAACAGACTACCTTCCATAATGACTAGGATACCATCCATTGGAGTAACAAAGATATAGACAACTAACTAACTTCCATAACGACAAGTCTACAATCCCTTAGAGTAACGAAAATCATGACAAAAGACTACCTTCCAAAATGAAAAGTCTACCATCCATTGGAGTAACAAAGATATCGAAAACAGACTACCTTCAATAATGACAAGGCTACCATCCCTTAGAGTAATAAAAATCACGACAACACACTACCTTCCATAATGACATGTCTACCATCCATTGGAGTAACAAAAATCTCAACAATAGACTACCTTCCATAATGACAAGGCTTCCATCCATTGGAGTAACAAAAATCTCGACAACACACTACCTTCCATAATGACAAGGCTACAATCTATTATAGTAACAAAAATATCGATAATAGACTACCTTTCATAATGACAAGGCTACCATCCATTGGAATAACAAAAATCTCGACAACAGACTATGTTCCATAATGACAAGGCTACCATCCCTTAGAGTAACAAAAATCTCGACAACAAACTACCTTCCATAATTAAAAGGATACCATCCATTGTAGTAACAAAGATATCGACAACATACTACCTTCCATAATGACAAGGCTACCATCCCTTAGAGTAATGAAAATCACGACAACACACTACCTTCCATAATGACAAGTCTACCATCCATTGGAGTAACAAAAATCTCAACAATAGACTATCTTCCATAATGACAAGGGTACCATCATTGGAGTAACCCAAATATCCACAAGAGACTACCATCCATAATTACAAGGCTACAATCCATTGGAGTATACAAAATCTCGACAACAGACTACCTTCCATAATGACAAGTTTACCATCCGTTGGAGTAACTAAAATCTCGACAACAGACTACCTTCCATAATGACTAGGCTACCATCCATTGGAGTAACAAAAATATCGACAATACACTACCTTCCATAACGACAAGTCTACCATCCATTGGAGTAACAAAAATCACGACAACAAACTACCTTCCATAATGACTAGGCTACCATCCATTGAAATAACAAAGATATCTACAATAGAATACTTTCCATAATGACAAGGCTACCATCCAATGGAGTCACAAAAATCTCGACAATAGACTACCTTCCATAATGACTTGGCTACCATCCATTGGAGTAACAAAGATGTCGACAACAGACTACCTCCATAATGACAAGGCTACAATCCATTGTAGTAACAAAAGTCTCGACAACAGACCACCTTCCATAATGACAAGGCTACCATCCATTGTAGTAACAAAAATATCGACAATAGACTACCTTCCATAATGACAAGGCTACCATCCATTGGAGTAACAAAAATCTCGACAACAATCTACCTTCCATAATGACAAGGCTACCATCCATTGGAATAACAAAAATCTCGATAACAGACTACGTTCCATAATTACAAGGCTACCATCCCTTGGAGTAACAAAGATATCGACAATAGACTAGCTTCCATAACGACAAGGCTACAATCCATTGTAGTAACAAAAATCTAGACAACAGACTACCTTCCATAATGACTAGGATACCATCCAATGGAATAACAAAAATATCTACAATAGACTACCTTCCATAATGACAAGGCTACCATCCATTGGAGTAACAAAAATCTCGACAACAGACTACCTTCCATAATGACTAGGCTACCATCCACTGGAATAACAAAAATATCGACAACACATTACCTTCCATAATGACAGGGCTACCATCCAATAGAGTAACAAAAATCTCGACAACAGACTACCTTACATAATGACTAGGCTACCATCCATTGGAGTAACAAAGATATCGATAATAGACTACCTCCATAACGACAAGGCTACAATCAATTGTATCAACAAAAATATCGACAACAGACTACCTTCCATAATGACAAGGCTACCATCCATTGTAGTAACAAAAATATCGACAATAGACTACCTTCCATAATGACAAGGCTACCATCCATTGGAGTAACAAAAATCTCGACAACAATCTACCTTCCATAATGACAAGGCTACCATCCATTGGAATAACAAAAATATCGACAATAGCCTACGTTCCATAATGACAAAGCTACCATCCCTTGGAGTAACAAAGATATCGACAACAGACTACCTTCCATAACGACAAGGCTACAATCCATTGTAGTAACAAAAATCTCGACAACAGGCTACCTTCCATAATGACAAGACTACAATCCATTGTAGTAACAAAAATCTCGACAATAGACTACCTTCCATAATGACAAGGCTACCATCCATTGGAGTAACAAAAATCTCGACAATAGACTACCTTCCATAATGACAAGGCTACCATCCATTGGAATAACAAAAATATCGACAACACACTACCTTCCATAATGACAAGGCTACCATCACATAGAGAAACAAAAATCTTCACAACAAACTTCCTTCCATAATGACTAGGATACCATCCATTGTAGTAACAAAGATATGGATAACAGACTACCTTCCATAATGACAAGGCTACAATCCCTTAGAGTAACAAAAATCACGACAAAAGACTACCTTCCATAATGAAAAGTCTACAATCCATTCGAGTAACAAAGATATCGAATACAGACTACCTTCCATAATGACAAGGCTACCATCCCTTAGAGTAATAAAAATCACGACAACCCACTACCTTCCATAATGACAAGTCTACCATCCATTGGAGTAACAAAAATATCAACAATAGACTACCTTCCATAATGACAAGGCTACCATCCATTGGAGTAACAAAAATCACGACAACAAACTACCTTCCATAATGACTAGGCTACCATCCATTGGAGTAACAAAAATCTCGACAACACACTACCTTCCATAATGACAAGGCTACCATCCATTGGAATAACAAAAATCTCGACAATAGACTACCTTTCATAATGACAAGGCTACCATCCATTGGAATAACAAAAATCTCGACAATAGACTACCTTCCATAATCACAAGGCTACCATCCATTGGAGCAACTAAAATCTCGACAACAAACTATGTTCCATAATGACTAGGCTACCATCCATTGGAGTAACAAAGATATCGACAATAGACTACCTTACATAACAACGAGGCTACAACCCATTTTAGTAACAAAAATCTCGACAACAGACTACCTTCCATAATGACAAGACTACCATCTATTGTAGTAACAAAAATCTCGATAATAGACTACCTTCCATAATGACAAGGCTACCATCCATTGGAGTAACAAAAATATCGACAATAGACTACCTTCCATAATGACAAGGCTACCATCCATTGGAGTAACAAAAATCAAGACAAAAGACTACCTTCGATAATGACTAGGCTACCATCCATTGGAATAACAAAAATATCGACAACACACTACCTTCCATAATGACAAGGCTACCATCCATTGGAGTAACAAAAATATCGACAACACACTACCTTCCATAATGACAAGGCTACAATCTATTATAGTAAGAAAAATATCGACAATAGACTACCTTTAATAATGACATGGCTACCATCCATTGGAATAACAAAAATATCGACAACAGACTATGTTCCATAATGATAAGGCTACCATCCCTTAGAGTAACAAAAATCTCGACAACAAACTACCTTCCATAATTAAAAGGATACCATCCATTGGAGTAACAAAGATATCGACAACAGACTACCTTCCATAATGACAAGGCTACCATCCGTTAGAGTAAGAAAAATCACGACAACACACTACCTTCCATAATGACAAGTCTACCATCCATTGGAGTAACAAAAATCTCAACAATAGACTATCTTCCATAATGACAAGGGTACCATCATTGGAGTAACCCAAATATCCACAAGAGACTACCTTCCATAATTACAAGGCACAAATCCATTGGAGTATACAAAATCTCGACAACAAACTACCTTCCATAATGATAAGGCTACCATCCATTGGAGTAACTTAAATCTCGACAACAAACTACCTTCCATAATGACTAGGCTACCATCCATTGGAGTAACAAAGATATCGACAACAGACTACCTCCATAACGACAAGGCTAGAATCCATTGTAGTAACAAAAATCTCGACAACAGACTACCTTCCATAATGACAAGGCTACCATCGATTGTAGTAACAAAAATATCGACAATAGACTACCTTCCATAATGACAAGGCTACCATCCATTGAAGTAACAAAAATCTCGACAACAATCTACCTTCCATAATGACAACGCTACCATCCATTGGAATAACAAAAATCTCGACAACAAACGACATTCCATAATGACAAGGCTACCATCCCTTGGAGTATCAAAGATATCCACAACAGACTACCTTCCATAACGACAAGGCTACAATCCATTCGAGTAACAAAAATCTCGACAATAGACTACATTCCATAATGACAAGGCTACCATCCATTGGAGTAACAAAAATCTCGATAACAGATTACCTTCCATAATGACAAGGCTACCATACATTGGAATAACAAAAATATCGACAACACACTACCTTCCATAATCACAAGGCTACCATCCCTTAGAGAAACAAAAATCTTGACAATAGACTACCTTCCATAATGACGAGGATACCATCCATTGGAGTAACAAAGATATCGACAACATACTACCTTCCATAACGACAAGGCTACAATCCCTTAGAGTAACAAAAATCACGACAAAAGACTACCTTCCATAATGAAAAGTCTATAATCCATTGGAGTAACAAAGATATCGAAAACAGACTACCTTCCATAATGACAAGGCTACCATCCCTTAGAGTAATAAAAATCACGACAACACACTACCTTCCATAATGACAAGTCTACCATCCATTAGAGTAACAAACATATCAATAATAGACTACCTTCCATAATGACAAGACTACCATCCATTGTAGTAACAAAAATCACGACAATAGACTACCTTCCATAATGACAAGGCTACCATCCATTGGAGTAACAAAAATCTCGACAACAATCTACCTTCCATAATGACAAGGCTACCATCCATTGGAATAACAAAAATATCGACAATAGCCTACGTTCCATAATGACAAAGCTACCATCCCTTGGAGTAACAAAGATATCGACAACAGACTACCTTCCATAACGACAAGGCTACAATCCATTGTAGTAACAAAAATCTCGACAACAGGCTACCTTCCATAATGACAAGACTACAATCCATTGTAGTAACAAAAATCTCGACAATAGACTACCTTCCATAATGACAAGGCTACCATCCATTGGAGTAACAAAAATCTCGACAATAGACTACCTTCCATAATGACAAGGCTACCATCCATTGGAATAACAAAAATATCGACAACACACTACCTTCCATAATGACAAGGCTACCATCACATAGAGAAACAAAAATCTTCACAACAAACTTCCTTCCATAATGACTAGGATACCATCCATTGTAGTAACAAAGATATGGATAACAGACTACCTTCCATAATGACAAGGCTACAATCCCTTAGAGTAACAAAAATCACGACAAAAGACTACCTTCCATAATGAAAAGTCTACAATCCATTCGAGTAACAAAGATATCGAAAACAGACTACCTTCCATAATGACAAGGCTACCATCCCTTAGAGTAATAAAAATCACGACAACCCACTACCTTCCATAATGACAAGTCTACCATCCATTGGAGTAACAAAAATATCAACAATAGACTACCTTCCATAATGACAAGGCTACCATCCATTGGAGTAACAAAAATCACGACAACAAACTACCTTCCATAATGACTAGGCTACCATCCATTGGAGTAACAAAAATCTCGACAACACACTACCTTCCATAATGACAAGGCTACCATCCATTGGAATAACAAAAATCTCGACAATAGACTACCCTTCATAATGACAAGGCTACCATCCATTGGAATAACAAAAATCTCGACAATAGACTACCTTCCATAATCACAAGGCTACCATCCATTGGAGCAACTAAAATCTCGACAACAAACTATGTTCCATAATGACTAGGCTACCATCCATTGGAGTAACAAAGATATCGACAATAGACTACCTTACATAACAACGAGGCTACAACCCATTTTAGTAACAAAAATCTCGACAACAGACTACCTTCCATAATGACAAGACTACCATCTATTGTAGTAACAAAAATCTCGACAATAGACTACCTTCCATAATGACAAGGCTACCATCCATTGGAGTAACAAAAATATCGACAATAGACTACCTTCCATAATGACAAGGCTACCATCCATTGGAGTAACAAAAATCAAGACAAAAGACTACCTTCGATAATGACTAGGCTACCATCCATTGGAATAACAAAAATATCGACAACACACTACCTTCCATAATGACAAGGCTACCATCCATTGGAGTAACAAAAATATCGACAACACACTACCTTCCATAATGACAAGGCTACAATCTATTATAGTAAGAAAAATATCGACAATAGACTACCTTTAATAATGACATGGCTACCATCCATTGGAATAACAAAAATATCGACAACAGACTATGTTCCATAATGATAAGGCTACCATCCCTTAGAGTAACAAAAATCTCGACAACAAACTACCTTCCATAATTAAAAGGATACCATCCATTGGAGTAACAAAGATATCGACAACAGACTACCTTCCATAATGACAAGGCTACCATCCGTTAGAGTAAGAAAAATCACGACAACACACTACCTTCCATAATGACAAGTCTACCATCCATTGGAGTAACAAAAATCTCAACAATAGACTATCTTCCATAATGACAAGGGTACCATCATTGGAGTAACCCAAATATCCACAAGAGACTACCTTCCATAATTACAAGGCACAAATCCATTGGAGTATACAAAATCTCGACAACAAACTACCTTCCATAATGATAAGGCTACGATCCATTGGAGTAACTTAAATCTCGACAACAAACTACCTTCCATAATGACTAGGCTACCATCCATTGGAGTAACAAAGATATCGACAACAGACTACCTCCATAATGACAAGGCTAGAATCCATTGTAGTAACAAAAATCTCGACAACAGACTACCTTCCATAATGACAAGGCTACCATCCATTGTAGTAACAAAAATATCGACAATAGACTACCTTCCATAATGACAAGGCTACCATCCATTGAAGTAACAAAAATCTCGACAACAATCTACCTTCCATAATGACAACGCTACCATCCATTGGAATAACAAAAATCTCGACAACAAACGACATTCCATAATGACAAGGCTACCATCCCTTGGAGTATCAAAGATATCCACAACAGACTACCTTCCATAACGACAAGGCTACAATCCATTCGAGTAACAAAAATCTCGACAATAGACTACATTCCATAATGACAAGGCTACCATCCATTGGAGTAACAAAAATCTCGATAACAGATTACCTTCCATAATGACAAGGCTACCATACATTGGAATAACAAAAATATCGACAACACACTACCTTCCATAATCACAAGGCTACCATCCCTTAGAGAAACAAAAATCTTGACAATAGACTACCTTCCATAATGACGAGGATACCATCCATTGGAGTAACAAAGATATCGACAACATACTACCTTCCATAACGACAAGGCTACAATCCCTTAGAGTAACAAAAATCACGACAAAAGACTACCTTCCATAATGAAAAGTCTATAATCCATTGGAGTAACAAAGATATCGAAAACAGACTACCTTCCATAATGACAAGGCTACCATCCCTTAGAGTAATAAAAATCACGACAACACACTACCTTCCATAATGACAAGTCTACCATCCATTAGAGTAACAAACATATCAATAATAGACTACCTTCCATAATGACAAGACTACCATCCATTGTAGTAACAAAAATCACGACAATAGACTACCTTCCATAATGACAAGGCTACCATCCATTGGATTAACAAAAATCTCGATAACAGATTACCTTCCATAATGACAAGGCTACCATCCATTGGAATAACAAAAATATCGACAACACACTACCTTCCATAATCACAAGGCTACCATCCCTTAGAGAAACAAAAATCTTGACAATAGACTACCTTCCATAATGACGAGGATACCATCCATTGGAGTAACAAAGATATCGACAACATACTACCTTCCATAACGACAAGGCTACAATCCCTTAGAGTAACAAAAATCACGACAAAAGACTACCTTCCATAATGAAAAGTCTATAATCCATTGGAGTAACAAAGATATCGAAAACAGACTACCTTCCATAATGACAAGGCTACCATCCCTTAGAGTAATAAAAATCACGACAACACACTACCTTCCATAATGACAAGTCTACCATCCATTAGAGTAACAAACATATCAATAATAGACTACCTTCCATAATGACAAGGCTACCATCCATTGGAGTAACAAAAATCACGACAACAGACTACCTTCCATAATGACTAGGCTACCATCCATTGGAGTAACAAAAATCTCGACAACACACTACCTTCCATAATGATAAGGCTACAATCTATTATAGTAACAAAAATATCTACAATATGCTACCTTTCATAATGACAAGGCTACCATCCATTGTAGTAACAAAAATCACGACAATAGACTACCTTCCATAATGACAAGGCTACCATCCATTGGAGTAACAAAAATCTCGATAACAGATTACCTTCCATAATGACAAGGCTACCATCCATTGGAATAACAAAAATATCGACAACACACTACCTTCTATAATCACAAGGCTACCATCCCTTAGAGAAACAAAAATCTTGACAATAGACTACCTTCCATAATGACGAGGATACCATCCATTGGATAACAAAGATATCAACAACATACTACCTTCCATAACGACAAGGCTACAATCCCTTAGAGTAACAAAAATCACGACAAAAGACTACCTTCCATAATGAAAAGTCTATAATCCATTGGAGTAACAAAGATATCGAAAACAGACTACCTTCCATAATGACAAGGCTACCATCCCTTAGAGTAATAAAAATCACGACAACACACTACCTTCAATAATGACAAGTCTACCATCCATTAGAGTAACAAAAATATTAATAATAGACTACCTTCCATAATGACAAGGCTACCATCCATTGGAGTAACAAAAATCACGACAATAGACTACCTTCCATAATGACTAGGCTACCATCCATTGGAGTAACAAAAATCTCGACAACACACTACCTTCCATAATGATAAGGCTACAATCTATTATAGTAACAAAAATATCGACAATAGACTACCTTTCATAATGACAAGGCTACCATCCATTGGAATAACAAAAATCTCTACAATAGACTACCTTCCATAATGACTAGGCTATCATCCATTGGAACAACAAAAATATCGACAACACACTCCCTTCCATAATGACAAGGCTACCATCCAATGGAGTAACAAATATCACGACAACATACTACCTTCCGTAATGACTAGGATACCATCCATTGGAGTAACAAAAATCTCGAAAACACACTACCTTCCATAATGACAAGGCTACAATCTATTAAAGTAACAAATATATCGACAACACACTACCTTCCATAATGATAAGGTTACCATCCCTTAGAGAAAAAAAATCTTGACAACAGACTACCTTCCATAATGACAAGGCTACCATCCAATGGAGTAACAAAGATATCGACAACAAACTGCCTTCCATAACGACAAGGCTACAATACCTTAAAGTAATAAAAATCATGACAAAAAACTACCTTCCATAATGAAAAGGCTACCATCCATTGGTGTAACAAAGATATCGACAACATACTATCTTCCATAATGACAAGGCTACCATCCCTTAGAGTAATAAAAATCACGACAACACACTACCTTCCATAATGGCAAGTCTCCCATCCATTGGAGTAACAAAAATCTCAACAATAAACTACCTTCCATAACGACAAGGCTACCATCCATTGGAGTAATAAAAATCAAGACAAAAGACTACCTTCGATAATGACTAGGCTACCATCCATTGGAATAACAAAAATATCAACAACAAACTACCTTCCATAATGAAAAGGTTACCATCCATTGGAGTAACAAAAATCTCGACAACACACTACCTTCCATAATGACAAGGCTACAATCTATTATAGTAACAAAAATATCGACAATAGACTACCTTTCATAATGTAAAGGCTACCATCCATTGGAATAACAAATATCTCGACAACAGACTATGTTCCATAATGACAAGTCTACCATCCCTTAGAGTAACAAAAATCTCGATAACAAACTACCTTCCATAATTAAAAGGATACCATCCATTGGAGTAAGAAAAATCACGACAACACACTACCTTCCATAATGACAAGGCTACCATCCATTGTAGTAACAAAAATATCGACAATAGACTACCTTCCATAATGACAAGGCTACCATCCATTGAAGTAACAAAAATCTCGACAACAATCTATCTTCCATAATGACAAGGCTACCATCCATTGGAATAACAAAAATCTCGACAACAAACTACATTCCATAATGACAAGGCTACCATCCCTTGGAGTAAGAAAGATATCCACAACAGACTACCTTCCATAACGACAAGTCTACAATCCCTTAGAGTAACAAAAATCACGACAAAAGACTACCTTCCATAATGAAAAGTCTACAATCCATTCGAGTAACAAAGATATCGAAAACAGACTACCTTCCATAATGACAAGGCTACCATCCCTTAGAGTAATAAAAATCACGACAACACACTACCTTCCATAATGACAAGTCTACCATCCATTAGAGTAACAAAAATATCAATAATAGACTACCTTCCATAATGACAAGGCTACCATCCATTGGAGTAACAAAAATCACGACAACAGACTACCTTCCATAATGACTAGTCTACCATCCATTGGAGTAACAAAAATCTCGAAAACACACTACCTTCCATAATGATAAGGCTACAATCTATTATAGTAACAAAAATATCGACAATAGACTACCTTTCATAATGACAAGGCTACCATCCATTGGAATAACAAAAATATCGACAATAGACTACTTTCCATAATGACAAGGCTACCATCCATTGGAGTAACAAAGATATCGACAATAGACTACCTTACATAACGACGAGGCTACAATCCATTATAGTAACAAAAACCTCGACAACAGTCTACCTTCCATAATGACAAGACTACCATCCATTGTAGTAACAAAAGTCTCGACAATAGACTACCTTTCCATAATGACAAGGCTACCATCCATTGGAGTAACAAAAATATCGACAACAAACTACCTTCCATAATGACAAGGCTACCATCCATTGGAGTAACAAAGATATCGACAACAAACTACCTTCTATAACGACAAGGCTACAATCCCTTAGAGTAACAAAAATCATGACGAGAGACTACCTTCCATAATGAAAAGGCTACCATCCATTGGAGTAACAAAGATATCGACAACATACTACCTTCCATAATGACATGGCTACCATCCCTTTGAGTAATAAAAATCACGACAACACACTACCTTCCATAATGACAAGGCTACCATCCATTGGAGTAACAAAAATCAAGACAAAAGACTACCTTCGATAATGACTAGGCTACCATCCATTGGAATAACCAAAATATCGACAACACACTACCTTCCATAATGACAAGGCTACCATCCATTGGAGTAACAAAAATCTAGACAACACACTACCTTCCATAATGACAAGGCTACAATCTATTATAGTAACAAAAATATCGACAATAGACTACCTTTCATAATGACATGGCTACCATCCATTGGAATAACAAAAATCTCGACAATAGACTATGTTCCATAATGATAAGGCTACCATCCCTTAGAGTAACAAAAATCTCGACAACAAACTACCTTCCATAATTAAAAGGATACCATCCATTGGAGTAACAAAGATATCGACAACATACTACCTTCCATAATGAGAAGGCTACCATCCCTTAGAGTAAGAAAAATCACGACAACATACTACTTTCCATAATGACAAGTCTACCATCCATTGGAGTAACAAAAATCTCAACAATAGACTATCTTCCATAATGACAAGGGTACCATCATTGGAGTAACCCAAATATCCACAAGAGACTACCTTCCATAATTACAAGGCTACAATCCATTGGAGTATACAAAATCTCGACAACAGACTACCTTCCATAATGACAAGGCTACCATCCATTGGAGTAACTAAAATCTCGACAACAGACTACCTTCCATAATGACTAGGATACCATCTATTGGAGTAACAAAGATATCGACAACAGACTACCTCCATAACGACAAGGCTACAATCCATTGTAGTAAAAAATATCTCGACAACAGACTACCTTCCATAATGACAAGGCTACCATCCATTGTAGTAACAAAAATATGGACAATAGACTACCTTCCATAATGACAAGGCTACCATCCATTGAAGTATACAAAATCTCGACAACAGACTACCTTCCATAATGACAAGGCTACCATCCATTGGAGTAACTAAAATCTCGACAACAGACTACCTTCCATAATGACTAGGATACCATCTATTGGAGTAACAAAGATATCGACAACAGACTACCTCCATAACGACAAGGCTACAATCCATTGTAGTAAAAAAAATCTCGACAACAGACTACCTTCCATAATGACAAGGCTACCATCCATTGTAGTAACAGAGATATTGACAACATACTATCTTCCATAATGACAAGGCTACCATCCCTTAGAGTAAGAAAAATCATGACAACACATTTTCTTCCATAATGACAAGGCTACCATCCATTGTAGTAACAAAAATATCGATAATAGACTACCTTCCATAATGACAAGGCTACTATCCATTGAAGTAACAAAAATCTCGACAACAATCTACCTTCCATAATGACAAGGCTACCATCCATTGGAATAACAAAAATATCGACAACAGACTACATTCCATAATTAAAAGGATACCATCCATTGGAGTAACAAAAATCTCAACAATAGACTATCTTCCATAATGACAAGTGTACCATCATTGGAGTAACCCAAATATCCACAAGAGACTACCTTCCATAATTACAAGGCTACAATCCATTGGAGTATACAAAATCTCGACAACAGACTACCTTCCATAATGACAAGGCTACCATCCATTGGAGTAACTAAAATCTCGACAACAGACTACCTTCCATAATGACTAGGATACCATCCATTGGAGTAATAAAGATATCAACAACAGACTACCTCCATAACGACAAGGCTACAATCCATTGTAGTAACAAAAATCTCGACAACAGACTACCTTCCATAATGACAAGGCTACCATCCATTGTAGTTACAAAAATATCGACAATAGACTACCTTCCATAATGACAAGGCTACCATCCATTGAAGTAACAAAAATTTCGACAACAATCTACCTTCCATAATGACAAGGCTACCATCCATTGGAATAAGAAAAATCTCGACAACAGACTACATTCCATAATGACAAGGCTACCATCCCTTGGAGTAACAAAGATATCCATAAAAGACTACCTTCCATAACGACAAGGCTACAATCCATTCGAGTAACAAAAATCTCGACAATAGACTACTTTCCATAATGACAAGACTACCATCCATTGTAGTAACAAAAATCTCGACAATAAACTACCTTCCATAATGACAAGGCTACCATCCATTGGAGTAACAAAAATCTCGACAACAGATTACCTTCCATAATGAAAAGGCTACCATCCATTGGAATAACAAAAATATCGACAACACACTACCTTCCATAATCACAAGGCTACCGTCCCTTAGAGAAACAAAAATCTTGACAACAGACTACCTTCCATAATGACTAGGATACCATCCATTGGAGTAACAAAGACATCGACAACAGACTACCTTCCATAACGACAAGGCTACAATCCCTTAGAGTAACAAAAATCACGACAAAAGACTACCTTCCATAATGAAAAGTCTACCATCCATTGGAGTAACAAAGATATTGAAAATAGACTACCTTCCATAATGACAAGGCTACCATCCCTTAGAGTAATAAAAATCACGACAACACACTACCTTCCATAATGACAAGTCTACCATCCATTGGAGTAACAAAAATCACAATAATAGACTACCTTCCATAATGACAAGGCTACCATCCATTAGAGTAACAAAAATCACGACAACAGACTACCTTCCAGAATGACTAGGCTACCATCCATTGGAGTAACAAAAATCTCGACAACACACTACCTTCCATAATGACAAGGCTACAATCTATTATAGTAACAAAAATATCGAAAATAGACTACCTTTCATAATGACAAGGCTACCATCCATTGGAATAACAAAAATCTCGACAACACACTACCTTCCATAATGACTAGGCTATCATCCATTGGAACAACAAAAATATCGACAACACACTCCCTTCCATAATGACAAGGGTACCATCATTGGAGTAACAAAAATCACGACAACAGACTACCTTCCGTAATGACTAGGATACCATCCATTCGAGTAACAAAAATCTCAATAACACACTACCTTCCATAATGACAAGGCTACAATCTATTATAGTAACAAATATATCGACAACACACTACCTTCCATAATGATAAGGCTACCATCCCTTAGAGAAAAAAAAATCTTGACAATAGACTACCTTCCATAATGACAAGGCTACCATCCAATGGAGTAACAAAGATATCGACAACAAACTACCTTCCATAACGACAAGGCTACAATCCCTTAGAGTAATAAAAATCATGACAAAAAACTACCTTCCATAATGAAAAGGCTACCATCCATTGGAGTAACAAAGATATCGAAAACATACTATCTTCCATAATGACAAGGCTACCATCCCTTAGAGTAATAAAAATCACAACAACACACTACCTTCCATAATGACAAGGCTACAATCCATTGGAGTATACAAAATCTCGACAACAGACTACCTTCCATAATGACAAGGCTACCATCCATTGGAGTAACTAAAATCTCGACAACAGACTACCTTCCATAATGACTAGGATACCATCTATTGGAGTAACAAAGATATCGACAACAGACTACCTCCATAACGACAAGGCTACAATCCATTGTAGTAAAAAAAATCTCGACAACAGACTACCTTCCATAATGACAAGGCTACCATCCATTGTAGTAACAAAGATATCGACAACATACTATCTTCCATAATGACAAGGCTACCATCCCTTAGAGTAAGAAAAATCACGAAAACACACTACCTTCCATAATGACAAGGCTACCATCCATTGTAGTAACAAAAATATCGACAATAGACTACCTTCCGTAATGACAAGGCTACTATCCATTGAAGTAACAAAAATCTCGACAACATACTACCTTCCATAATGACAAGGCTACCATCCATTGGAATAACAAAAATATCGACAACAGACTACATTCCATAATTAAAAGGATACCATCCATTGGAGTAACAAAGATATCGACAACAGACTACCTTCCATAATGAGAAGGCTACCATCCATTGAAGTAACAAAAATCACGACAACAATCTACCTTCCATAATGACAAGGCTACCATCCATTGGAATAACAAAAATCTCGACAATAGACTACATTCCATAATGACAAGGCTACCATCCCTTGGAGTAAGATAGATATCCACAACAGACTACCTTCCATAACGACAAGTCTACAATCCATTCGAGTAACAAAAATCTCGACAATAGACTACCTTCCATAATGACAAGACTACCATCCATTTTAGTAACAAAAATCTCGACAATAGACTACCTTCCATAATTACAATGCTACCATCCATTGGAGTAACAAAAATCTCGACAACAGATTACCTTCCATAATGACAAGGCTACCATCCATTGGAATAACAAAAATATCGACAACACACTACCTTCCATAATCACAAGGCTACCATCCCTTAGAGAAACAAAAATCTTGACAATAGACTACCTTCCATAATAACGAGGATACCATCCATTGGAGTAACAAAGATATCGACAACATACTACCTTCCATAACGACAAGGCTACAATCCCTTAGAGTAACAAAAATCACGACAAAAGACTACCTTCCATAATGAAAAGTCTAAAATCCATTCGAGTAACAAAGATATCGAAAACATACTACCTTCCATAATGACAAGGCTACCATCCCTTAGAATAATAAAAATCACGACAACACACTACCTTCCATAATGACAAGTCTACCATCCATTAGAGTAACAAAAATATCAATAATAGACTACCTTCCATAATGACAAGGCTACCATCCATTGGAGTAACAAAAATCACGACAAAAGAATACCTTCCATAATGACTAGGCTACCATCCATTGGAGTAACAAAAATCTCGATAACACACTACCTTCCATAATGATAAGGCTACAATCTATCATAGTAACAAAAATATCGACAATAGACTACCTTTCATAATGACAAGGCTACCATCCATTGGAATAACAAAAATCTCGACAATAGACTACTTTCCATAATGACAAGGCTACCATCCATTGGAGTAACTAAAATCTAGACAACAAACTACGTTCCATAATGACTAGGCTACCATCCATTGGAGTAACAAAGATATCGACAATAGACTACCTTACATAACGACGAGGCTACAATCCATTATAGTAACAAAAATCTCTACAACAGTCTACCTTCCATAATGACAAGACTACCATCCATTGTAGTAACAAAAATCTCGACAATAGACTACCTTTCCATAATGACAAGGCTACCATCCATTGGAGTAACAAAAATATCGACAACAAACTACCTTCCATAATGACAAGGCTACCATCCATTGGAGTAACAAAGATATCGACAACAAACTACGTTCCATAACGACAAGGCTACAATCCCTTAGAGTAACAAAAATCATGACGAGAGACTACCTTCCATAATGAAAAGGCTACCATCCATTGGATTAACAAAGATATCGACAACATACTACCTTCCATAATGACATGGCTACCATCACTTTGAGTAATAAAAATCACGACAACACACTACCTTCCATAATGACAAGGCTACCATCCATTGGAGTAACAAAAATCTCAACAATAGACTACCTTCCATAATGACAAGGCTACCATCCATTGGAGTAACAAAAATCAAGACAAAAGACTACCTTCGATAATGACTAGGCTACCATCCATTGGAATAACCAAAATATCGACAACACACTACCTTCCATAATGACAAGGCTACCATCCATTGGAGTAACAAAAATCTCGACAACACACTACCTTCCATAATGATAAGGCTACAATCTATTATAGTAACCAAAATATCGACAATAGACTACCTTTCATAATGACATGGCTACCATCCATTGGAATAACAAAAATCACGACAACACACTACCTTCCATAATGACAAGTCTACAATCCCTTAGAGTAACAAAAATCTCGACAACAAACTACCTTCCATAATTAAAAGGATACCATCCATTGGAGTAACAAAGATATCGACAACATACTACCTTCCATAATGAGAAGGCTACCATCCCTTAGAGTAAGAAAAATCACGACAACACACTACCTTCCATAATGACAAGTCTACCATCCATTGGAGTAACAAAAATCTCAACAATAGACTATCTTCCATAATGACAAGGGTACCATCATTGGAGTAACCCAAATATCCACAAGAGACTACCTTCCATAATTACAAGGCTACAATCCATTGGAGTATACAAAATAACGACAACAGACTACCTTCCATAATGACAAGGCTACCATCCATTGGAGTAACTAAAATCTCGACAACAGACTACCTTCCATAATTACTAGGATACCTTCCATTGCAGTAACAAAGATATCGACAACAGACTACCTCCATAACGACAAGGCTACAATCCATTGTAGGATCAAAAATCTCGACAACAGAATACCTTCCATAATGACAAGGCTACCATCCATTGTAGTAACAAAAATATCGACAATAGACTACCTTCCATAATGACAAGGCTACCATCCATTGAAGTAACAAAAATTTCGACAACAATCTACCTTCCATAATGACAAGGCTACCATCCATTGGAATAACAAAAATCTCGACAACAGACTACATTTCATAATGACAAGGCTACCATCCCTTGGAGTAACAAAGATATCCACAAAAGACTACCTTCCATAACGACAAGGCTACAATCCATTCGAGTAACAAAAATCTCGACAATAGACTACCTTCCATAATGACAAGACTACCATCCATTGTAGTAACAAAAATCTCGATAATAAACTACCTTCCATAATGACAAGGCTACCATCCATTGGAGTAACAAAAATCTCGACAACAGATTACCTTCCATAATGAAAAGGCTACCATCCATTGGAATAACAAAAATATCGACAACACACTACCTTCCATAATCACAAGGCTACCGTCCCTTAGAGAAAAAAAAATCTTGACAATAGACTACCTTCCATAATGACTAGGATACCATCCATTGGAGTAACAAAGATATCGACAACAGACTACCTTCCATAACGACAAGGCTACAATCCCTTAGAGTAACAAAAATCACGACAAAAGACTACCTTCCATAATGAAAAGTCTACCATCCATTGGAGTAACAAAGATATCAAAAATAGACTACCTTCCATAATGACAAGGCTACCATCCCTTAGAGTAATAAAAATCACGACAACACACTACCTTCCATAATGACAAGTCTACCATCCATTGGAGTAACAAAAATCACAATAATAGACTACCTTCCATATTGACAAGGCTACCATCCATTAGAGTAACAAAAATCACGACAACAGACTACCTTCCCGAATGACTAGGCTACCATCCATTGGAGTAACAAAAATCTGAACAACACACTACCTTCCATAATGACAAGGCTACAATCTATTATAGTAACAAAAATATCGACAATAGACTACCTTTCATAATGACAACGCTACCATCCAATGGAACAACAAAAATATCGACAACACACTCCCTTCCATAATGATAACGCTACCATCCAATGGAGTAACAAAAATCACGACAACAGATTACCTTCCGTAATGAGTAGGATACCATCCATTGGAGTAACAAAAATCTCAACAACACACTACCTTCCATAATTACAAGGCTACAATCTATTATAGTAACAAATATATCGACAACACACTACCTTCCATAATGATAAGGCTACCATCCCTTAGAGTAATAAAAATCATGACAAAAAACTACCTTCCATAATGAAAAGGCTACCATCCATTGGAGTAACAAAGATATCGACAACATACTACCTTCCATAATGACAAGGCTACCATCCCTTAGAGTAATAAAAATCACAACAACACACTACCTTCCATAATGACATGTCTCCCATCCATTGGAGTAACAAAAATCTCAACAATAAACTACCTTCCATAATGACAAGGCTACCATCCATTGGAGTAACAAAAATCAAGACAAAAGACTACCTTCGATAATTACTAGGCTACCATCCATTGGAATAAACAAAATATCGACAACACACTACCTTCCATAATGACAAGGTTACCATCCACTGGAGTAACAAAAATCTCGACAACACACTACCTTCCATAATGACAAGGCTACAATCTATTATAGTAACAAAAATATCGACAATAGTCTACCTTTCATAATGACAAGGCTACCATCCATTGGAATAACAAAAATCTCGACAATAGACTACCTTCCATAATGACTAGGCTATCATCCATTGGAATAACAAAAATATCGACAACACACTCCCTTCCATAATGACAAGGCTACCATCCAATGGAGTAACATAAATCACGTCAACAGACTACCATCCGTAATGACTAGGATACCATCCATTGGAGTAACAAAAATATCGACAACACACTACCTTCAATAATGACAATGCTACAATCTATTATAGTAACAAAAATATCGACAACACACTACCTTCCATAATGATAAGGCTACCATCCCTTAGAGAAACAAAAATCTCGACAACAGACTACCTTCCATAATGACAAGGCTACCATCTAATGTAGTAACAAAGATATCGACAACACACTACCTTCCATAACGACAAGGCTACCATCCATTAGAGTAACAAAAATCACGACAACACAGTACCTTCCATAATGACAAGTCTACCATCCATTGGAGTAACAAAAATCTCAACAATAGACTACCTTCCATAAGGACAAGGCTACCATCCATTAGAGTAACAAAAATCACGACAACACACTACCTTCCATAATGACAAGGCAACAATCTATTATAGTAAAAAAAATATCGACAATAGACTACCTTTCATAATGACAAGGCTACCAACCATTGGAATAGCAAAAATCTTGACAATAGACTACCTTCCATAATGACTAGGCTATCATCCATTGGAACAACAAAAATATCGACAACACACTCCCTTCCATAATGACAAGGCTACCATCCAATGGAGTAACAAAAATCATGTCAACAGACTACCTTCCGTAATGACTAGGATACCATCCATTGGAGTAACAAAAATATCGACAACATACTACCTTCCATAATGACCAGGCTACAATCTATTATAGTAACAAAAATATCGACAACACACTACCTTCCATAATGATAAGGCTACCATCCCTTAGAGAAACAAAAATCTCGACAACAGACTACCTTCCATAATGACAAGGCTACCACCTAATGGAGTAACAAAGATATCGACAACAAACTACCTTCCATAACGACAAGGCTACAATCCCATAGAGTAACAAAAATCATGACAAAAGACTACCTTCCATAATGAAAAGGCTACAATCCATTGGAGTAACAAAGATATCGTCAACATACTACCTTCCATAATGACAAGGCTACCATCCCTTAGAGTAATAAAAATCACAACAACACACTACCTTCCATAATGACATGTCTCCCATCCATTGGAGTAACAAAAATCTCAACAATAAACTACCTTCCATAATGACAAGGCTACCATCCATTGGAGTAACAAAAATCTTGACAAAAGACTACCTTCGATAATTACTAGGCTACCATCCATTGGATTAAAAAAAATATCGACAACACACTACCTTCCATAATAACAAGGTTACCATCCATTGGAGTAACAAAAATCTCGACAACACACTACCTTCAATAATGACAAGGCTACAATCTATTATAGTAACAAAAATATCGACAATAGACTACCTTTCATAATGACAAGGCTACCATCCATTGGAATAACAAAAATCTCGACAACTGACTCTGTTCCATAATGACAAGGCTACCATCCCTTAGAGTAACAAATCTCGATAACAAACTACCTTCCATAATTAAAAGGATACCATCCATTGGAGTAACAAAGATATCGACAACATACTACCTACCATAATGACAAGGCTACCATCCCTTAGAGTAAGAAAAATCACGACAACACACTACCTTCCATAATGACAAGTCTACCATCCATTGGAGTAACAAAAATCTCAACAATAGACTATCTTCCATAATGACAAGGGTACCATTATTGGAGTAACCCAAATATCCACAAGAGACTACCTTCCATAATTACAAGGCTACAATCTATTGGAGTATACAAAATCTCAACAACAAACTACCTTCCATAATGACAAGGCTACCATCCATTGGAGTAACTAAAATCTCGACAACTGACTACCTTCCATAATGACTAGGCCACTATCCATTGGAGTAACGAAGATATCGACAATAGATTACCCCTCCATAACTACACGTCTACCATCCATTGGAGTAACAAAAATCACGACAACAGACTACCTTCCATAATGACTAGGCTACCATCCATTGGTATAACAAAGATATCTACAATAGACTACCTTCCATAATGATAAGGCTACCATCCATTGGAGTAACAAAAATCTCGACAACATACTACCTTCCATAATGACAAGGCTACAATCTATTATAGTAACAAAAATATCGACAACACACTACCTTCCATAATGATAAGGCTACCATCCCTTAGAGAAACAAAAATCTCGACAACAGACTACTTTCCATAATGACGAGGCTACCATCTAATGGAGTAACAAAGATATCGACAACAAACTACCTTCCATAACGACAACGCTACAATCCCTTAGAGTAACAAAAATCATGACAAAAGACTACCTTCCGTAATGAAAAGGCTACCATCCATTGGAGTAACAAAGATATCGACAACATACTACCTTCCATAATGGCAAGGCTACCATCCCTTAGAGTAATAAAAATCACAACAACAAACTACCTTCCGTAATGACATGTCTCCCATCCATTGGAGTAACAAAAATCTCAACAATAAACTACCTTCCATAATGACAAGGCTACCATCCATTGGAGTAACAAAAATCAAGACAAAAGACTACGTTCGATAATGACTAGGCTACCATCCATTGGAATAAAAAAAATATCGACAACACACTATTTCCATAATGACAAGGCTACCATCCATTGGAGTAACAAAAATATCGACAACAGACTACCTTCCATAATGACAAGGCTACCATCCATTGGAGTAACAAAGATATCGACAACAAACTACCTTCCATAACGACAAGGCTACCATCCCTTAGAGTAACAAAAATCTCGACAACAAACTACCTTCCATAATTAAAAGGATACCATCCATTGGAGTAACAAAGATATCGACAACATACTACCTTCCATAATGACAAGGCTACCATCCCTTAGAGTAAGAAAAATCACGACAACACACTACCTTCCATAATGACAAGTCTACCATCGATTGGAGTAACAAAAATCTCAACAATAGACTATCTTCCATAATGACAAGGGTACCATTATTGGAGTAACCCAAATATCCACAAGAGACTACCTTCCATAATTACATGGCTACAATCTATTGGAGTATACAAAATCTCGACAATAGACTACCTTCCATAATGACAAGGCTACCATCCATTGGAGTAACTAAAATCTCGACAACAGACTACCTTCCATAATGACTAGGCTACCATCCATTGGAGTAACAAAGATATCGACAATAGACTACCTTCCATAATGACAAGGCTACCATCCATTGAATAACAAAAATCTCGACAACAATCTACCTTCCATAATGACAAGGCTACCATCCATTGGAATAACAAAAATCTCGACAACAGACTACATTCCATAATGACAAGGCTACCATCCCTCGGAGTAACAAAGATATCCACAACAGACTACCTTCCATAACGACAAGGCTACAATCCATTCGAGTAACAAAAATCTCGACAATAGACTACCTTCCATAATGACAAGACTACCATCCATTGTAGTAACAAAAATCTCGACAATAGACTACCTTCCATAATGACAAGGCTACCATCCATTGGAGTAACAAAAATCTCGACAACAGATTACCTTCCATAATGACAAGGCTACCATCCATTGGAATAACAAAAATATCGACAACACACTACCTTCCATAATCACAAGGCTACCATCCCTTAGAGAAACAAAAATCTTGACAATAGACTACCTTCCATAATGACGAGGATACCATCCATTGGAGTAACAAAGATATCGACAACAGACTGCCTTCCATAACGACAAGGCTACAATCCCTTAGAGTAACAAAAATCACGACAAAAGACTACCTTCCATAATGAAAAGTCTACAATCCATTGGAGTAACAAAGATATCGAAAACAGACTACCTTCCATAATGACAAGGCTTCCATCCCTTAGAGTAATAAAAATCACGACAACATACTACCTTCCATAATGACAAGGCTACCATCCATTGGAGTAACAAAAATCACGACAACAGACTACCTTCCATAAAGACTAGGCTACAATCTATTATAGTAAAAAAAATATCGACAATAGACTACCTTTCATAACGACGAGGCTACAATCCATTATAGTAACAAAAATCTCGACAACAGACTATCTTCCATAATGACAAGACTACCATCCATTGTAGTAACAAAAATCTCGACAATAGACTACCTTTCCATAATGACAAGGCTACCATCCATTGGAGTAACAAAAATATCGACAACAAACTACCTTCCATAATGGCAAGGCTACCATCCATTGGAGTAACAAAGATATCGACAACAAACTACCTTCCATAACGACAAGGCTACAATCCCTTAGAGTAACAAAAATCATGACAAGAGACTACCTTCCATAATGAAAAGGCTACCATCCATTGGAGTAACAAAGATATTGATAACATACTACCTTCCATAATGACAAGGCTACCATCTCTTAGAGTAATAAAAATCACGACAACACACTACCTTCCATAATGACAAGTCTACCATCCATTGGAGTAACAAAAATCTCAACAATAGACTACCTTCCATAATGACAAGGCTACCATCCATTGGAGTAACAAAAATCAAGAAAAAAGACTACCTTCGATAATGACTAGGCTACCATCCATTGGAATAACCAAAATATCGACAACACACTACCTTCCATAATGACAAGGCTACCATCCATTGGAGTAAGAAAAATATCGACAACACACTACCTTCCATAATGACAAGGCTACAATCTATTATAGTAACAAAAATATCGACAATAGACTACCTTTCATAATGACATGGCTACCATCCATTGGAATAACAAAAATCTCGACAATAGAATATGTTCCATAATGATAAGGGTACCATCCCTTAGAGTAACAAAAATATCGACAACAAACTACCTTCCATAATTAAAAGGATAACATCCATTGGAGTAACAAAGATATCGACAACATACTACCTTCCATAATGAGAAGGCTACCATCCCTTAGAGTAAGAAAAATCACGACAACACACTACCTTCCATAATGACAAGTCTACCATCAATTGGAGTAACAAAAATCTCAACAATAGACTATCTTCCATAATGACAAGGGTACAATAATTATAGTAACCCAAATATCCACAAGAGACTACCTTCCATAATTACAAGGCTACAATCCATTGGAGTATACAAAATCTCGACAACAGACTACCTTCCATAATGACAAGGCTACCATCCATTGGAGTAACTAAAATCTCGAAAACAAACTACCTTCCATAATGACTAGGCTACCATCCATTGGAGTAACAAAGATATCGACAATAGACTACCTCCATAACGACAAGGCTACAATCCATTATAGTAACAAAAATCTTGACAACAGACTATCTTCCATATTGACAAGGCTACCATCCATTGTAGTAACAAAAATATCGACAATAGACTACCTTCCATAATGACAAGGCTACCATCCATTGAAGTAACAAAAATCTCGACAACAATCTACCTTCCATAATGACAAGGCTACCATCCATTGGAATAACAAAAATCTCGACAACAGACTACATTCAATAATGACAAGGCTATCATCCCTTGGAGTAACAAAGATATCCACAAAAGACTACCTTCCATAACGACAAGGCTACAATCCATTCGAGTAACAAAAATCTCGACAATAGACTACCTTCCATAATGACAAGACTACCATCCATTGTAGTAACAAAAATCTCGACAATAGACTACCTTCCATAATGACAAGGCTACCATCCATTGGAGTAACAAAAATCTCGACAACAGATTACCTTCCATGATGAAAAGGCTACCATCCATTGGAATAACAAAAATATCAACAACACACTACCTTCCATAATCACAAGGCTACCATCCCTTAGAGAAACAAAAATCTTGACAACAGACTACCTTCCATAATGACTAGGATACCATCCATTGGAGTAACAAAGATATCCACAATAGACTACCTTCCATAAAGACAAGGCTACAATCCCTTAGAGTAACAAAAATAACGACAAAAGACTACCTTTCATAATGAAAAGTCTACCATCCATTGGAGTAACAAAGATATCGAAAATAGACTACCTTCCATAATGACAAGGCTACCATCAATTAGAGTAATAAAAATCACGAAAATACACTACCTTCCATAATGACAAGTCTACCATCCATTGGAGTAACAAAAATCACAATAATAGACTACATTCCAAAATGACAAGGCTATCATTCATTAGAGTAACAAAAATCACGACAACAGACTACCTTCCATAATGACTAGGCTACCATCCATTGGAGTAACAAAAATCTCGACAATAGACTACCTTTCCATAATGACAAGGCTACCATCCATTGGAGTAACAAAAATATTGACAACAGACTACCTTCCATAATTACAAGGCTACCATCCATTGGAGTAACAAAGATATCGACAACAAACTACCTTCCATAACGACAAGGCGACAATCCCTTAGAGTAACAAAAATCATGACAACAGACTACCTTCCATAATGACTAGGATACCATCCATTGGAGTAACAAAGATATCGACAATAGACTACCTTCCATAACGACAAGGCTACAATCCCTTAGAGTAACAAAAATCACGACAAAAGACTACCTTTCATAATGAAAAGTCTACCATCCATTGGAGTAACAAAGATATCGAAAATAGACTACCTTCCATAATGACAAGGCTACCATCAATTAGAGTAATAAAAATCACGAAAATACACTACCTTCCATAATGACAAGTCTACCATCCATTGGAGTAACAAAAATCACAATAATAGACTACCTTCCAAAATGACAAGGCTATCATCCATTAGAGTAACAAAAATCAGGACAACAAACTACCTTCCATAATGACTAGGCTACCATCCATTGGAGTAACAAAAATCTCGACAATAGACTACCTTTCCATAATGACAAGGCTACCATCCATTGGAGTAACAAAAATATCGACAACAGACTACCTTCCATAATGACAAGGCTACCATCCATTGGAGTAACAAAGATATCGACAACAAACTACCTTCCATAACGACAAGGCTACAATCCCTTAGAGTAACAAAAATCATGACAAGAGACTATCTTCCGTAATGAAAAGGCTACCATCCATTGGAGTAACAAAGATATCGATAACATACTACCTTCCATAATGACAAGGCTACCATCCCTTAGAGTAATAAAAATCACGACAACACACTACCTTCCATAATGACAAGTCTACCATCCATTGGAGTAACAAAAATCTGAACAATAGACTACCTTCCATAATGACAAGGCTACCATCCATTGGAGTAACAAAAATCAAGACAAAAGACTACCTTCAATAATGACTAGGCTACCATCCATTGGAATAACCAAAATATCGACAACACACTAACTTCCATAATGACAAGGCTACCATCCATTGGAGTAACAAAAATCTCGACAACACACTACCTTCCATAATGACAAGGCTACAATCTATTATAGTAACAAAAATATCGACAATAGACTACCTTTCATAATGACATGGCTACCATCCATTGGAATAACAAAAATCTCGACAATAGACTATGTTCCATAATGATAAGGCTACCATCCCTTAGAGTAACAAAAATCTCGACAACAAACTACCTTCCATAATTAAAAGGATACCATCCATTGGAGTAACAAAGATATCGACAACATACTACCTTCCATAATGAGAAGGCTACCATCCCTTAGAGTAAGAAAAATCACGACAACACACTACCTTCCATAATGACAAGTCTACCATCCATTGGAGTATTAAAAATCTCAACAATAGACTATCTTCCATAATGACAAGGGTACCATCATTGGAGTAACCCAAATATCCACAAGAGACTACCTTCCATAATTACAAGGCTACAATCCATTAAAGTATACAAAATCTCGACAACAGACTACCTTCCATAATGACAAGGCTACCATCCATTGGAGTAACTAAAATCTCGACAACAGACTACCTTCCATAATGACTAGGCTACCATCCATTGGAGTAACAAAGATATCGATAATAGACTACCTCCATAACGACAAGGCTACAATCCATTGTAGTAACAAAAATCTTGACAACAGACTACCTTCCATAATGACAAGGCTAGCATCCATTGTAGTAACAAAACTATCGACAACACACTACCTTCCATAATCACAAGGCTACCATCCCTTAGAGAAACAAAAATCTTGACAACAGACTACCTTCCATAATTACTAGGATACCATCCATTGGAGTAACAAAGATATCGACAATAGACTACCTTCCATAACGACAAGGCTACAATCCCTTAGAGTAACAAAAATCACGACAAAAGACTACCTTTCATAATGAAAAGTCTACCATCCATTGGAGTAACAAAGATATCGAAAATAGACTACCTTCCATAATGACAAGGCTACCATCAATTAGAGTAATAAAAATCACGAAAATACACTACCTTCCATAATGACAAGTCTACCATCCATTGGAGTAACAAAAATCACAATAATAGACTACCTTCCAAAATGACAAGGCTATCATCCATTAGAGTAACAAAAATCACGACAACAAACTACCTTCCATAATGACTAGGCTACCATCCATTGGAGTAACAAAAATCTCGACAATAGACTACCTTTCCATAATGACAAGGCTACCATCCATTGGAGTAACAAAAATATCGACAACAGACTACCTTCCATAATGACAAGGCTACCATCCATTGGAGTAACAAAGATATCGACAACAAACTACCTTCCATAACGACAAGGCTACAATCCCTTAGAGTAACAAAAATCATGACAAGAGACTACCTTCCATAATGAAAAGGCTACCATCCATTGGAGTAACAAAGATATCGATAACATACTACCTTCCATAATGACAAGGCTACCATCCCTTAGAGTAATAAAAATCACGACAACACACTACCTTCCATAATGACAAGTCTACCATCCATTGGAGTAACAAAAATCTCAACAATAGACTACCTTCCATAATGACAAGGCTACCATCCATTGGAGTAACAAAAATCAAGACAAAAGACTACCTTCAATAATGACTAGGCTACCATCCATTGGAATAACCAAAATATCGATAACACACTAACTTCCATAATGACAAGGCTACCATCCATTGGAGTAACAAAAATCTCGACAACACACTACCTTCCATAATGACAAGGCTACAATCTATTATAGTAACAAAAATATCGACAATAGACTACCTTTCATAATGACATGGCTACCATCCATTGGAATAACAAAAATCTCGACAATAGACTATGTTCCATAATGATAAGGCTACCATCCCTTAGAGTAACAAAAATCTCGACAACAAACTACCTTCCATAATTAAAACGATACCATCCATTGGAGTAACAAAGATATCGACAACATACTACCTTCCATAATGAGAAGGCTACCATCCCTTAGAGTAAGAAAAATCACGACAACACACTACCTTCCATAATGACAAGTCTACCATCCATTGGAGTAACAAAAATCTCAACAATAGACTATCTTCCATAATTACAAGGGTACCATCATTGGAGTAACCCAAATATCCACAAGAGACTACCTTCCATAATTACAAGGCTACAATCCATTAAAGTATACAAAATCTCGACAACAGACTACCTTCCATAATGACAAGGCTACCATCCATTGGAGTAACTAAAATCTCGACAATAGACTACCTTCCATAATGACTAGGCTACCATCCATTGTAGTAACAAAGATATCGATAATAGACTACCTCCATAACGACAAGGCTACAATCCATTGTAGTAACAAAAATCTTGACAACAGACTACCTTCCATAATGACAAGGCTAGCATCCATTGTAGTAACAAAAATATCGACAACACACTACCTTCCATAATCACAAGGCTACCATCCCTTAGAGAAACAAAAATCTTGACAATAGACTACCTTCCATAATGACTAGGATACCATCCATTGGAGTAACAAAGATATCGACAATAGACTACCTTCCATAACGACAAGGCTACAATCCCTTAGAGTAACAAAAATCACGACAAAAGACTACCTTTCATAATGAAAAGTCTACCATCCATTGGAGTAACAAAGATATCGAAAATAGACTACCTTCCATAATGACAAGGCTACCATCAATTAGAGTAATAAAAATCACGAAAACACACTACCTTCCATAATGACAAGTCTACCAACCATTGGAGTAACAAAAATCACAATAATAGACTACCTTCCATAATGACAAGGCTACCATCCATTAGAGTAACAAAAATCAAGACAACAGACTACCTTCCATAATGACTAGGCTACCATCCATTGGAGTAACAAAAATCTCGACAATAGACTACCTTTCCATAATGACAAGGCTACCATCCATTGGAGTAACAAAAATATCGACAACAGACTACCTTCCATAATGACAAGGCTACCATTCATTGGAGTAACAAAGATATCGACAACAAACTACCTTCCATAACGACAAGGCTACAATCCCTTAGAGTAACAAAAATCATTAAAAGAGACTATCTTCCATAATGAAAAGGCTACCATCCATTGGAGTAACAAAGATATCGATAACATACTACCTTCCATAATGACAAGGCTACCATCCATTAGAGTAATAAAAATCACGACAACACACTACCTTCCATAATGACAAGTCTACCATCCATTGGAGTAACAAAAATGTTAGCAATAGACTACCTTCAATAATGACAAGGCTACCATCCATTGGAATAACCAAAATATCGACAACACACTACCTTCCATAATGACAAGGCTACCATCCATTGGAGTAACAAAAATCACGAAAATACACTACCTTCCATAATGACAAGTCTACCATCCATTGGAGTAACAAAAATCACAATAATAGACTACCTTCCATAATGACAAGGCTACCATCCATTAGAGTAACAAAAATCACGACAACAGACTACCTTCCATAATGACTAGGCTACCATCCATTGGAGTGACAAAAATCTCGACAACACACTACCTTCCATAATGACATGGCTACAATCTATTATAGTAACAAAAATATCGATAATAGACTACCTTTCATAATGACAAGGCTACCATCCATTGGAATAACAAAAATCTCGACAATAGACTACCTTCCATAATGAATAGGCTATCATCCATTGGAACAACAAAAATATCGACAACACACTCCCTTCCATAATGACAAAGCTACCATCCAATTGAGTAACAAAAATCACGACAACAGACTATCTTCCGTAATGACTAGGATACCATCCATTGGAGTAACAAAAATCTCAACAACACACTACCTTCCATAATGACAAGGCTACAATCTATTATAGTAACAAATATATCGACAACACACTACCTTCCATAATGATAAGGCTACCATCCCTTAGAGAAAAAAAAATCTTGACAACAGACTACCTTCCATAATGACAAGGCTACCATCCAATGGAGTAACAAAGATATCGACAACAAACTACCTTCCATAACGACAAGCCTACAATCCCTTAGAGTAATAAAAATCATGACAAAAAACTACCTTCCATAATGAAAAGGCTACCATCCATTGGAGTAACAAAGATATCGACAACATACTACCTTCCATAATGACAAGGCTACCATCCCTTAGAGTAATAAAAATCACGACAACACACTACCATCCATAATGATAAGTCTCCCATCCATTGGAGTAACAAAAATCTCAACAATAAACTACCTTCCATAACGACAAGGCTACCATCCATTGGAGTAAAAAAAATCAAGACAAAAGACTACCTTCGATAATGACTAGGCTACCATCCATTGGAATAACAAAAATATCAACAACACACTACCTTCCATAATGACAAGGTTACCATCCATTGGAGTAACAAAAATCTCGACAACACACTACCTTCCATAATGACACGGCTACAATCTATTATAGTAACAAAAATATCGACAATAGACTACCTTTCATAATGACATGGCTACCATCCATTGGAATAACAAAAATCTCGACAATAGACTATGTTCCATAATGATAAGGCTACCATCCCTTAGAGTAACAAAAATCTCGACAACAAACTACCTTCCATAATTAAAAAGATACCATCTATTGGAGTAACAAAGATATCGACAACATACTACCTTCCATAATGAGAAGGCTACCATCCCTTAGAGTAAGAAAAATCCCGACAACACACTACCTTCCATAATGACAAGTCTACCATACACTGGAGTAACAAAAATCTCAACAATAGACTATCTTCCATAATGACAAGGGTACCATCATTGGAGTAACCCAAATATCCACAAGAGACTACCTTCCATAATTACAAGGCTACAATCCATTGGAGTATACAAAATCTCGACAACAGACTACCTTCCATAATGACAAGGCTACCATCCATTGGAGTAACTAAAATCTCGACAACAGACTACCTTCCATAATGACTAGGCTACCATCCATTGGAGTAACAGAGATATCGAAAATAGACTACCTCCATAACGACAAGGCTACAATCCATTGTAGTAACAAAAATCTTGACAACAGACTACCTTCCATAATGACAAGGCTACCATCCATTGTAGTAACAAAAATATCGACAATAGACTACCTTCCATAATGACAAGGCTACCATCCATTGAAGTAACAAAAATCTCGATAACAATCTACCTTCCATAATGACAAGGCTACCATCCATTGGAATAACAAAAATCTCGACAACAGACTACATTCCATAATGACAAGGCTACCATCCCTTGGAGTAACAAAGATATCCATAAAAGAGTACTTTCCATAACGACTAGGCTACAATCCATTCGAGTAACAAAAATCTCGACAATAGACTACCTACCATAATGACAAGACTACCATCCATTGTAGTAACAAAAATCTCGATAATAGACTACCTTCCATAATGACAAGGCTACCATCCATTGGAGTAATAAAAATCATGACAAAAAACTACCTTCCATAATGAAAAGGCTACCATCCATTGGAGTAACAAAGATATCGACAACATACTACCTTCCATAATGACAAAGCTACCATCCCTTAAAGTAATAAAAATCACAACAACACACTACCTTCCATAATGATAAGTCTCCCATCCATTGGAGTAACAAAAATCTCAACAATAAACTACCTTCCATAACGACAAGTCTACCATCCATTGGAGTAAAAAAAATCAAGACAAAAGGCTACCTTCGATAATGACTAGGCTACCATCCATTGGAATAACAAAAATATCAACAACACACTACCTTCCATAATGACAAGGTTACCATCCATTGGAGTAACAAAAATCTCGACAACACACTACCTTCCATAATGACAAGGCTACAATCTATTATAATAACAAAAATATCGACAATAGACTACCTTTCATAATGACATGGCTACCATCCATTGGAATAACAAAAATCTCGAAAATAGACTATGTTCCATAATGATAAGGCTACCATCCCTTAGAGTAACAAAAATCTCGACAACGAACTACCTTCCATAATTAAAAGGATACCATCAATTGGAGTAACAAAGATATCGACAACATACTACCTTCCTTAATGAGAAGGCTACCATCCCTTAGAGTAAGAAAAATCCCGACAACACACTACCTTCCATAATGACAAGTCTACCATACATTGGAGTAACAAAAATCTCAACAATAGACTATCTTCCATAATGACAAGGGTATCATCATTGGAGTAACCCAAATATCCACAAGAGACTACCTTCCATAATTACAAGGCTACAATCCATTGGAGTATACAAAATCTCGACAACAGACTACCTTCCATAATGACAAGGCTACCATCCATTGGAGTAACTAAAATCTCGACAACAGACTACCTTCCATAATGACTAGGCTACCATCCATTGGAGTAACAAAGATATCGAAAATAGACTACCTCCATAACGACAAGGCTACAATCCATTGTAGTAACAAAAATCTTGACAACAGACTACCTTCCATAATGACAAGGCTACCATCCATTGTAGTAACAAAAATATCGACAATAGACTACCTTCCATAATGACAAGGCTACCATCCATTGAAGTAACAAAAATCTCGACAACAATCTACCTTCCATAATGACAAGGCTACCATCCATTGGAATAACAAAAATCTCGACAACAGACTACATTCCATAATGACAAGGCTACCATCCCTTGGAGTGACAAAGATATCCATAAAAGACTACCTTCCATAATGATAAGGCTACCATCCCTTAGAGAAAAAAAAATCTTGACAACAGACTACCTTCCATAATGACAAGGCTACCATCCAATGGAGTAACAACGATATCGACAACAAACTACCTTCCATAACGACAAGGCTACAATCCCTTAGAGTAATAAAAATCATGACAAAAAACTACCTTCCATAATGAAAAGGCTACCATCCATTGGGGTAACAAAGATATCGACAACATACTACCTTCCATAATGACAAGGCTACCATCCCTTAGAGTAATAAAAATCACAACAACACACTACCTTCCATAATGATAAGTCTCCCATCCATTGGAGTAACAAAAATCTCAACAATAAACTACCTTCCATAACGACAAGGCTACCATCCATTGGAGTAAAAAAAATCAAGACAAAAGACTACCTTCGATAATGACTAGGCTACCATCCATTGGAATAACAAAAATATCAACAACACACTACCTTCCATAATGACAAGGTTACCATCCATTGGAGTAACAAAAATCTCGACAACACACTACCTTCCTTAATGACAAGGCTTAAATCTATTATAGTAACAAAAATATCGACAATAACACACTACCTTCCATAATGACAAGTCTACCATCCATTGGAGTAACAAAAATCTCAACAATAGACTATCTTACATAATGACAAGGGTACCATTATTGGAGTAACCCAAATATCAAGAAGAGACTACCTTCCATAATGACAAGGCTACCATCCATTGGAGTAACTAAAATCTCCACAACAGACTACCTTCCATAATGACTACGCCACCATCCATTGGAGTAACGAAGATATCGACAATAGATTACCTTCCATAACGACACGTTTACCATCCATTGGAGTAACAAAAATCACGACAACAAACTACCTTCCATAATGACTAGGCTACCATCCATTGGAATAACAAAGATATCTACAATAGACTACCTTCCATAATGACAAGGCTACCATCCATTGGAGTAACAAAAATCTCGACAACAGATTACCTTCCATAATGACAAGGCTACCATCCATTGGAATAAAAAAAAATCGACAACACACTACCTTCAATAATCACAAGGCTACCATCCATTGGAGTAACAAAAATCTCAACAATATAATACCTTCCATAATGACAAGGCTACCATCCATTGGAGTAACAAAAATCACGACAACAAACTACCTTCCATAATGACTAGGCTACCATCCATTAGAATAACAAAAATATCGACAACACAGTACCTTCCATAATGACAAGGCTACCATCCAATGGAGTAACAAAAATCTGGACAAGAGACTACCTTCCATAATGACTAGGATACCATCCATTGGAGTAACAAAGATATCGACAATAGACTACCTTCCATAACGACAAGGCTACAATCCGTTGTAGTAGCAAAAATATCGACAACACACTACCTTCCATAATGACAAGGTTACCATCCATTGCTGTAACAAAAATCACGAAAATAGACTACCTTCCACAATGACTAGGCTACCTTCCATTGGAATAACAAAAATATCGACAACACACTACCTTCCATAATGACAAGGCTACCATCCATTGGAGTAATAAAAATCTCAATAATAGAATACCTTAAATAATGACAAGGCTATCATCCATTAGAGTAACAAAAATCACGACAACAAACTACCTTCCATAATGACTAGGCTACCATCCATTGGAATAACAAAAATATCGACAACTCAGTACCTTCCATAATGACAAGGCTACCATCCATTAGAGTAACAAAAATCACGACAACAGACTACCTTCCATAATGACTAGGCTACCATCCATTGGAGTGACAAAAATCTCGACAACACACTACCTTCCATAATGACATGGCTACAATCTATTATAGTAACAAAAATATCGATAATAGACTACCTTTCATAATGACAAGGCTACCATCCATTGGAATAACAAAAATCTCGACAATAGACTACCTTCCATAATGAATAGGCTATCATCCATTGGAACAACAAAAATATCGACAACACACTCCCTTCCATAATGACAAAGCTACCATCCAATTGAGTAACAAAAATCACGACAACAGACTATCTTCCGTAATGACTAGGATACCATCCATTGGAGTAACAAAAATCTCAACAACACACTACCTTCCATAATGACAAGGCTACAATCTATTATAGTAACAAATATATCGACAACACACTACCTTCCATAATGATAAGGCTACCATCCCTTAGAGAAAAAAAAATCATGACAACAGACTACCTTCCATAATGACAAGGCTACCATCCAATGGAGTAACAAAGATATCGACAACAAACTACCTTCCATAACGACAAGCCTACAATCCCTTAGAGTAATAAAAATCATGACAAAAAACTACCTTCCATAATGAAAAGGCTACCATCCATTGGAGTAACAAAGATATCGACAACATACTACCTTCCATAATGACAAGGCTACCATCCCTTAGAGTAATAAAAATCACGACAACACACTACCATCCATAATGATAAGTCTCCCATCCATTGGAGTAACAAAAATCTCAACAATAAACTACCTTCCATAACGACAAGGCTACCATCCATTGGAGTAAAAAAAATCAAGACAAAAGACTACCTTCGATAATGACTAGGCTACCATCCATTGGAATAACAAAAATATCAACAACACACTACCTTCCATAATGACAAGGTTACCATCCATTGGAGTAACAAAAATCTCGACAACACACTACCTTCCATAATGACACGGCTACAATCTATTATAGTAACAAAAATATCGACAATAGACTACCTTTCATAATGACATGGCTACCATCCATTGGAATAACAAAAATCTCGACAATAGACTATGTTCCATAATGATAAGGCTACCATCCCTTAGAGTAACAAAAATCTCGACAACAAACTACCTTCCATAATTAAAAGGATACCATCTATTGGAGTAACAAAGATATCGACAACATACTACCTTCCATAATGAGAAGGCTACCATCCCTTAGAGTAAGAAAAATCCCGACAACACACTACCTTCCATAATGACAAGTCTACCATACACTGGAGTAACAAAAATCTCAACAATAGACTATCTTCCAAAATGACAAGGGTACCATCATTGGAGTAACCCAAATATCCACAAGAGACTACCTTCCATAATTACAAGGCTACAATCCATTGGAGTATACAAAATCTCGACAACAGACTACCTTCCATAATGACAAGGCTACCATCCATTGGAGTAACTAAAATCTCGACAACAGACTACCTTCCATAATGACTAGGCTACCATCCATTGGAGTAACAGAGATATTGAAAATAGACTACCTCCATAACGACAAGGCTACAATCCATTGTAGTAACAAAAATCTTGACAACAGACTACCTTCCATAATGACAAGGCTACCATCCATTGTAGTAACAAAAATATCGACAATAGACTACCTTCCATAATGACAAGGCTACCATCCATTGAAGTAACAAAAATCTCGATAACAATCTACCTTCCATAATGACAAGGCTACCATCCATTGGAATAACAAAAATCTCGACAACAGACTACATTCCATAATGACAAGGCTACCATCCCTTGGAGTAACAAAGATATCCATAAAAGAGTACTTTCCATAACGACTAGGCTACAATCCATTCGAGTAACAAAATTCTCGACAATAGACTACCTACCATAATGACAAGACTACCATCCATTGTAGTAACAAAAATCTCGATAATAGACTACCTTCCATAATGACAAGGCTACCATCCATTGGAGTAATAAAAATCATGACAAAAAACTACCTTCCATAATGAAAAGGCTACCATCCATTGGAGTAACAAAGATATCGACAACATACTACCTTCCATAATGACAAAGCACCATCCCTTAAAGTAATAAAAATCACAACAACACACTACCTTCCATAATGATAAGTCTCCCATCCATTGGAGTAACAAAAATCTCAACAATAAACTACCTTCCATAACGACAAGTCTACCATCCATTGGAGTAAAAAAAATCAAGACAAAAGGCTACCTTCGATAATGACTAGGCTACCATCCATTGGAATAACAAAAATATCAACAACACACTACCTTCCATAATGACAAGTTTACCATCCATTGGAGTAACAAAAATCTCGACAACACACTACCTTCCATAATGACAAGGCTACAATCTATTATAATAACAAAAATATCGACAATAACACACTACCTTCCATAATGACAAGTCTACAATCCATTGGAGTAACAAAAATCTCAACAATAGACTATCTTACATAATGACAAGGGTACCATTATTGGAGTAACCCAAATATCCAGAAGAGACTACCTTCCATAATGACAAGGATACCATCCATTGGAGTAACTAAAATCTCCACAACAGACTACCTTCCATAATGACTACGCCACCATCCATTGGAGTAACGAAGATATCGACAATAGATTACCTTCCATAACGACATGTTTACCATCCATTGGAGTAACAAAAATCACGACAACAAACTACCTTCCATAATGACTAGGCTACCATCCATTGGAATAACAAAGATATCTACAATAGACTACCTTCCATAATGACAAGGCTACCATCCATTGGAGTAACAAAAATCTCGACAACAGATTACCTTCCATAATGACAAGGCTACCATCCATTGGAATAAAAAAAAATCGACAACACACTACCTTCAATAATCACAAGGCTACCATCCATTGGAGTAACAAAAATCTCAACAATATAATACCTTCCATAATGACAACGCTACCATCCATTGGAGTAACAAAAATCACGACAACAAACTACCTTCCATAATGACTAGGCTACCATCCATTAGAATAACAAAAATATCGACAACACAGTACCTTCCATAATGACAAGGCTACCATCCAATGGAGTAACAAAAATCTGGACAAGAGACTACCTTCCATAATGACTAGGATACCATCCATTGGAGTAACAAAGATATCGACAATAGACTACCTTCCATAACGACAAGGCTACAATCCGTTGTAGTAGCAAAAATATCGACAACACACTACCTTCCATAATGACAAGGCTACCATCCATTGCTGTAACAAAAATCACGAAAATAGACTACCTTCCACAATGACTAGGCTACCTTCCATTGGAATAACAAAAATATCGACAACACACTACCTTCCATAATGACAAGGCTACCATCCATCGGAGTAATAAAAATCTCAATAATAGAATACCTTAAATAATGACAAGGCTATCATCCATTAGAGTAACAAAAATCACGACAACAAACTACCTTCCATAATGACTAGGCTACCATCCATTGGAATAACAAAAATATCGACAACTCAGTACCTTCCATAATGACAAGGCTACCATCCAATGGAGTAACAAAAATCTCGACAAGAGACTACCTTCCATAATCACTAGGATACCATCCATTGGAGTAACAAAGATATCGACAACAGACTACCTTCCATAACGACAAGGCTACAATCCGTTGAAGTTGTAAATATATCGACAAAACACTACCTTCCATAATAACAAGGCTACCATCCCTTAGAGAAACAAAAATCTCGACAACAGACAACCACCCATAATGACTATGCTACCATCCATTGGAGTGACAAAGATATCGACAACAAACTACCTTCCATAACGACAAGGATACAATCCCTTAGAGTAACAAAAATCTCGACAAAAGAGTACCTTCCATAATGAAAAGGCTACCATCCATTGGAGTAACAAAGATAACGACAACATACTACCTTCCATAATGACAAGGCTACCATCCCTTAGAGAAATAAAAATCACGATAACACACTACCTTCCATTATGACAAGTCTACCATCCATTGGAGTAACAAAAATCTCAACAATAGAATACCTTCCATAATGACAAGTATACCGTCCATTGGAGTAACAAAAATCACGACAACAGAGTACCTTCCATAATGACTAGGCTACCATCCATTGGAGTAACAAAAATCTCAACAACACACTACCTTCCATAATGACAAGGCTACCATCCCTTAGACTAACAAAAATCTCGACAAGAGACTACCTTCCATAATGACAAGGCTAGCATCCATTGGAATAACAAAAATATCGTACACAAACTACCTTCCATAATGACTAGGCTACCATCCATTAGAGTAACAAAGATATCAACAACAGACTAACTTCCATAACGACAAGGCTACCATCCATTGGAGTAACAAAAATCTCAACAATATAATACCTTCCATAATGACAAGGCTACCATCCATTGGAGTAACAAAAATCACGACAACAAACTACCTTCCATAATGACAATGCTACCATCCAATGGAGTAACAAAAATCTCGACAAGAGACTACCTTCCATAATGACTAGGATACGATCCATTGGAGTAACAAAGATATCGACAACAAACTACCTTCCATAACGACAAGGCTACAATTCGTTGTTGTAGCAAAAATATCGACAACACACTACCTTCCATAATGACAAGGCTACCATCCATTGGAGTAACAAAAATCACGAAAATGGACTACCTTCCATAATGACTAGGCTACCATCCATTGGAGTAACAAAAATCTCGACAACACACTACCTTCCATAGTGACAAGGCTACCATCCCTTAGACTAACAAAAATCTCGACAAGAGACTACCTTCCATAATGACAAGGCTACCATCCATTGGAATAACAAAAATATCGTACACAAACTACCTTCCATAATGACTAGGCTACCATCCATTGGAGTAACAAAGATATCGACAACAGACTAACTTCCATAACGACAAGGCTACACTCCATTGTAGTAACAAAAATCTCGACAACAGACTACCTTCCATAATGACAAGGCTACCATCCATTGTAGTGACAAAAATATCGACAATATACTACCTTCTATAATGACAAGGCTACTATCCATGGGAGTAACAAAAATCACGACAACAGACTACCTTCCATAATGACACGGCTACAATCTATTATAGTAATAAAACTCTCGACAATAGACTACCTTTCATAATGAAAAGGCTACCATCCATTGGAATAACAAAAATCTCGACAACAGACTACCTTCCATAATGAAAAGGCTACCATCCCTTAAAGTAAAAAAAATCTCGACAACAGACTACCTTCCATAATGACAAGGCTACCATCCATTGGAGTAACAAAGAAATCTACAACATACTACCTTCCATAATGACAAGGCTACCATCCATTGGAGTAACAAAAATCACCAAAACAGACTACCTTCCATAATGACTAGGCTACCATCCATTGGAATAACAAAAATATCGACAACACATTACCTTCCATAATGACTAGGCTACCATCAAATGGAGTAACAAAAATCTTGACAATAGACTACCTTCCATAATGACTAAGCTACCATCCATTGGAGTAACAAAGATATCGACAACACACTACCTTCCATAATGACAAGGCTACCATCCAAAGGAGTTACAAAAATCTCGACAACACACCACCTTCCAAAATTACAAGGCTACAATCTATTATAGTAACAAAAATATCGATAATAGACAACCTTCATAATGACAAGGCTACCATCCATTGGAGTAACAAAAATCTCAACAATAGAATACCTTCCATAATGACAAGGCTATCATTGGAGTAACAAAAATCACGACAACAAACTACCTTCCATAATGACTAGGCTACCATCCAATTGAATAACAAAAATATCGACAACACAGTACCTTCCATAATGACAAGGCTACCATCCAATGGAGTAACAAAAATCTCGACAAGAGACTACCTGCCATAATCACTAGGATACCATCCATTGGAGTAACAAAGATATCGACAACAGACTACCTTCCATAACGACAAGGCTACAATCCGTTGAAGTTGCAAATATATCGACAACACACTACCTTCCATAATGACAAGGCTACCATCCCTTAGAGAAACAAAAATCTCGACAACAGACAACCATCCATAATGACTATGCTACCATCCATTGGAGTGACAAAGATATCAACAACAAACTACCTTCCATAACGACAAGGCTACAATCCATTAGAGTAACAAAAATCTCGACAAAAGAGTACCTTCCATAATGAAAAGGCTACCATCCATTGGAGTAACAAAGATATCGACAACATACTACCTTCAATAATGACAAGGCTACCATCCCTTAGAGAAATAAAAATCACGACAACACACTACCTTCCATAATGACAAGTCTACCATCCATTGGAGTAACAAAAATCTCAACAATAGAATACCTTCCATAATGACAAGTATACCGTCCATTGGAGTAACAAAAATCACGACAACAGACTACCTTCCATAATGACTAGGCTACCATCCATTGGAGTAACAAAAATCTCGACAACACACTACCTTCCATAATGACAAGGCTACCATCCCTTAGACTAATAAAAATCTCGACAAGAGACTACCTTCCATAATGACAAGGCTAACATCCATTGGAATAACAAAAATATCGTACACAAACTACCTTCCATAATGACTAGGCTACCATCCATTGGAGTAACAAAGATATCGACAACAGACTAACTTCCATAACGACAAGGCTACCATCCATTGGAGTAACAAAAATCTCAACAATATAATACCTTCCATAATGACAAGGCTACCATCCATTGGAGTAACAAAAATCACGACAACAAACTACCTTCCATAATGACTAGGCTATCATCCAATAGAATAACAAAAATATCGACAACACAGTACCTTCCATAATGACAAGGCTACCATCCAATGGAGTAACAAAAATCTCGACAAGAGACTACCTTCCATAAGGACTAGGATACTATCCATTGGAGTAACAAAGATATCGACAACAGACTACCTTCCATAACGACAAGGCTACAATCCGTTGTTGTAGCAAAAATATCAACAACACACTACCTTCCATAATGACAAGGCTACCATCCATTGGAGTAACAAAAATCACGAAAATGGACTACCTTCCATAATGACTAGGCTACCATCCATTGGAATAACAAAAATATCGACAACACACTACCTTCCATAATGACAAGGCTACCATCCATTGGAGTAACAAAAATCTCAACAATATAATACCTTTCATAATGACAAGGCTATCATCCATTGGAGTAACAAAAATCACGACAACAAACTACCTTCCATAATGACTAGGCTACCATCCATTGGAATAACAAAAATATCGATAAAACAGTACCTTCCATAATGACAAGGCTACCATCCAATGGAGTAACAAAAATCTCGACAAGAGACTACCTTCCATAATGACTAGGATACCATCCATTGGAGTGACAAAGAAATCGACAACACACTACCTTCCATAATGACAAGGCTACAATCTATTATAGTAACAAAAATATCGAAAATAGACTACCTTCATTATGACAAGGCTGTCATCCATTAGAATAACAAAAATCTCGACAACAGACGACGTTCCATAATGACAAGGCTACCATCCCTTAGAATAAGAAAAATCTCGACAACAAACTACCTTCCATAATGAAAAGGCTACCATCCATTGGAGTAACAAAGATATCCATAACATACTACCTTCCATAATGACAAGGCTACCATCCCTTAGAGTAATAAAAATCACGACAACACACTACCTTCCATAATTAAAAGTCTACCATCCATTGGAGTAACAAAAATCTCAACAATAGACTATCTTCCATAATGACAAGGGTACCATCATTGTAGAAACCCAAATATCCACAAGAAACTACCTTCCATACCGACAAGGCAACAATCCATTGGAGTCTACAAAATCTCGACAACAGACTACCTTCCATAATGACTAGGATACCATCCATTGGAGTAACAAAGATATCGATAACAGACTACCTTCCATAATGATACGGCTACCATCAATTGCAGTAACAAAAATCTCGACAATAGACTACCTTCAATAATGAGAAGGTTACCATCCCTTATAGAAACAAAAATCTCGATAACAGACAACCTTCCATAATGACTAGGCTACCATCCATTGGAGTAACAAAGATATCGACAACAAACTACCTTCCATAACGACAAGGCTACAATCCCTTAGAGTAACAAAAATCACGACAAAAGATTACCTTCCATAATGAAAAGGCTACCATCCATTGGAGTAACAAAGATATCGACAACATACTACCTTCCATAATGACATGGCTACCATCCCTTAGAGTAATAAAAATCACGACAACACACTACCTTCCATAATGACAAGTCTACCATCCATTGGAGTAACAAAAATCTCAATAATAGAATACCTTCCATAATGACAAGGATACCATCCATTGGAGTAACAAAAATCACGACAACAGACTACCTTCCATATTGACTAGGCTACCATCCATTGGAGTAACAAAAATATCGACAACACACTACCTTCCATAATGACAAGGCTACCATCCCTTAGACTAACAAAAATCTCGACAAGAGACTACCTTCCATAATGACAAGGCTAGCATCCATTGGAATAACAAAAATATCGTTCACAAACTACCTTCCATAATGACAAGGCTACCATCCATTGGAGTAACAAAAATCTCAACAATATAATACCTTTCATAATGACAAGGCTATCATCCATTGGAGTAACAAAAATCACGACAACAAACTACCTTCCATAATGACTAGGCTACCATCCATTGGAATAACAAAAATATCGACAAAACAGTACCTTCCATAATGACAAGGCAACCATCCAATGGAGTAACAAAAATCTCGACAAGAGACTACCTTCCATAATGACTAGGATACCATCCCTTGGAGTGACAAAGATATCGACAACACACTACCTTCCATAATGACAAGGCTACAATCTATTATAGTAACAAAAATATCGACAATAGACTACCTTCATTATGACAAGGCTGTCATCCATTAGAATAACAAAAATCTCGACAACAGACGACGTTCCATAATGACAAGGCTACCATCCCTTAGAATAAGAAAAATCTCGACAACAAACTACCTTCCATAATGAAAAGGCTACCATCCATTGGAGTAACAAAGATATCCACAACATACTACCTTCCATAATGACAAGGCTACCATCCCTTAGAGTAACAAAAATCACGATAACACACTACCTTCCATAATTAAAAGTCTACCATCCATTGGAGTAACAAAAATCTCAACAATAGACTATCTTCCATAATGACAAGGGTACCATCATTGTAGAAACCCAAATATCCACAAGAAACTACCTTCCATAACGACAAGGCTACAATCCATTGGAGTCTACAAAATCTCGACAACAGACTACCTTCCATAATGACTAGGATACCATCCATTGGAGTAACAAAGATATCGATAACAGACTACCTTCCATAATGATACGGCTACCATCCATTGCAGTAACAAAAATCTCGACAATAGACTACCTTCAATAATGAGAAGGTTACCATCCCTTATAGAAACAAAAATCTCGATAACAGACAACCTTCCATAATGACTAGGCTACCATCCATTGGAGTAACAAAGATATCGACAACAAACTACCTTCCATAACGACAAGGCTACAATCCCTTAGAGTACCAAAAATCACGACAAAAGATTACCTTCCATAATGAAAAGGCTACCATCCATTGGAGTAACAAAGATATCGACAACATACTACCTTCCATAATGACATGGCTACCATCCCTTAGAGTAATAAAAATCACGACAACACACTACCTTCCATAATGACAAGTCTACCATCCATTGGAGTAACAAAAATCTCAATAATAGAATACCTTCCATAATGACAAGGATACCATCCATTGGAGTAACAAAAATCACGACAACAGACTACCTTCCATATTGACTAGGCTACCATCCATTGGAGTGACAAAAATATCGACACCACACTACCTTCCATAATGACAAGGCTACCATTCCTTAGACTAACAAAAATCTCGAAAAGAGACTACCTTCCATAATGACAAGGCTAGCATCCATTGGAATAACAAAAATATCGTACACAAACTACCTTCCATAATGACAAGGCTACCATCCATTGGAGTAACAAAAATCTCAACAATATAATACCTTTCACAATGACAAGGCTATCATCCATTGGAGTAACAAAAATCACGACAACAAACTACCTTCCATAATGACTAGGCTAACATCCATTGGAATAACAAAAATATCGACAAAACAGTACCTTCCATAATGACAAGGCTACCATCCAATGGAGTAACAAAAATCTCGACAAGAGACTACCTTCCATAATGACTAGGATACCATCCATTGGAGTGACAAAGATATCGACAACACACTACCTTCCATAATGACAAGGCTATAATCTATTATAGTAACAAAAATATCGATAATAGACTACCTTCATTATGACAAGGCTGTCATCCATTAGAATAACAAAAATCTCGACAACAGACGACGTTCCATAATGACAAGGCTACCATCCCTTAGAATAAGAAAAATCTCGACAACAAACTACCTTCCATAATGAAAAGGCTACCATCCATTGGAGTAACAAAGATATCCACAACATACTACCTTCCATAATGACAAGGCTACCATGCCTTATAGTAACAAAAATCACGACAACACACTACCTTCCATAATTAAAAGTCTACCATCCATTGGAGTAACAAAAATCTCAACAATAGACTATCTTCCATAATGACAAGGGTACCATCATTGTAGAAACCCAAATATCCACAAGAAACTACCTTCCATAACGACAAGGCTACAATCCATTGGAGTCTACAAAATCTCGACAACAGACTACCTTCCATAATGACTAGGATACCATCCATTGGAGTAACAAAGATATCGATAACAGACTACCTTCCATAATGATACGGCTACCATCCATTGTAGTAACAAAAATCTCGACAATAGACTACCTTCAATAATGAGAAGGTTACCATCCCTTATAGAAATAAAAATCTCGATAACAGACAACCTTCCATAATGACTAGGCTACCATCCATTGGAGTAACAAAGATATCGACAACAAACTACCTTCCATAACGACAAGGCTACAATCCCTTAGAGTAACAAAAATCACTACAAAAGATTACCTTCCATAATGAAAAGGCTATCATCCATTGGAGTAATAAAAATCACGACAACACACTACCTTCCATAATGACAAGTCTACCATCCATTGGAGTAACAAAAATCTCAATAATAGAATACCTTCCATAATGACAAGGATACCATCCATTGGAGTAACAAAAATCACGACAACAGACTACCTTCCATATTGACTAGGCTACCATCCATTGGAGTAACAAAAATATCGACAACACACTACCTTCCATAATGACAAGGCTACCATCCCTTAGACTAACAAAAATCTCGACAAGAGACTACCTTCCATAATGACAAGGCTAGCATCCATTGGAATAACAAAAATATCGTACACAAACTACTTTCCATAATGACTAGGCTACCATCCATTGGAGTAACAAAGATATCGACAACAGACTAACTTCCATAACGAAAAGGCTATAATCAATTGTAGTAACAAAAATCTCAACAACAGACTACCTTCCATAATGACAAGGCTACCATCCATTGTAGTGAAAAAAATCTCGACAATATACTACCTTCTATAATGACAAGGCTACTATCCATTGGAGTAACAAAAATCACGACAACAGACTACCTTCCATAATGACACGACTACAATCTATTATAGTAATAAAACTCTCGACAATAGACTACCTTTCATAATGAAAAGGCTACCATCCATTGGAATAACAAAAATCTCGACAACAGACTACCTTCCATAATGACAAGGCCACCATCCATTGGAATAACAAAAATATCGACAACAGACTACCTCCATAACGACAAGGCTAAAATCCAATTTAGTAACAAAAATCTCGACAATAGACTACCTTCAATAATGAGAAGGCTACTATCCATTGGAGTAACAAAGATACCGACAACATACTACCTTCCATAATGACAAGGCTACCATCCATAGGAGTAACAAAAATCACGACAACAGACTACTTTCCCTAATGACTAGGCTACCATCCATTGGAATAACAAAGATATCTACAATATACTACCTTCCATAATGACAAGGCTACCATCCATTGGAGTAACAAAAATTACAACAACAGACTACCTTCCATAATGACTAGGCTACCATCCATTGGAATAACTAAAATATCCACAACACACTACCTTCCATAATTACAAGGCTACCATCCAATGGAGTAAAAAAAATCTCGACAACAGACTACCTTCTATAATGACTAGGCTACCATCCATTGGAGTAACAAAGATATCGACAACAGACTACTTCCATAATGACAAGGCTACAATCCATTGTAGTAACAAAAATCTCGACAACATACTACCTTCCATAATGACAAGGCTACCATCCATTGGAGTAACAAAAATCACGACAATAGACTACCTTCCATAATGACAAGGCTACCATCCATTGGAATAACAAAAATATCGTACACAAACTACCTTCGATAATGACTAGGCTACCATCCATTGGAGTAACAAAGATATCGACAACAGACTACCTTCCATAACGACAAGGCTACAATCCATTGTAGTAACAAAAATCTCGACAACAGACTACCTTCCATAATGACAAGTCTACCATCCATTGTAGTGACAAAAATCTGGACAATATACTACCTTCTATAATGAAAAAGCTACTATCCATTGGAGTAAAAAAAATCACGCCAACAGACTACCTTCCATAATGACACGGCTACAATCTATTATAGTAACAAAACTCTCGACAATAGACTACCTTTCATAATGAAAAGGCTACAATCCATTGGAATAACAAAAATCTCAACAACAGACTACCTTCCATAATGACAAGGCTTCTATCCCTTAGAGTTAAAAAAATCTCGACAACAGACTACCTTCCATAATGACAAGGCTACCATCCATTGGAGTAACAAAGATATCTACAACATACTACCTTCCATAATGACAAGGCTACCATCCATTGTAGTAACAAAAATCACGAAAATAGACTACCTTCCATAATGACTAGGCTACCATCCATTGGAATAACAAAAATATTGACAACAGACTACCTCCACAACGACAAGGCTAAAATCCAATGTAGTAACAAAAATCTCGACAACAGACTACCTTCAATAATGAGAAGGCTACCATCCATTGTAGTAACAATGATATCTACAACATACTATCTTCCATAATGACAAGGCTACCATCCATTGGAGTAACAAAAATCACCATAACAGACTACCTTCCATAACGGCAAGGCTACAATCCATTGTAGTACCAAAAATCTACACAACAGACTACATTCCATAATGACAAGACGACCATCCATTGTAGTAACAAAAATCTCGACAATAGACTACCTTCCATAATAACAAGGCTACCATCCATTAGAGTAACAAATATTTTGACAACAAACTACCTTCCATAATGACAAGGCTACCATCCATTAGATTAACAAAAATATCGACAACACACTACCTTCCATAATGACAAGGCTACCATCCAATGCAGTAACAAAAATCTCGACAATAGACTACCTTCCAAAATGACTAGGATACCATCCATTAGAGTAACAAAGATATCGACAACAGACTACCTTCCATAACGACAAGGCTACAATCCCTTAGAGTAACCAAAATCATGACAAAATACTACCTTCCATAATGAAAAGGCTACCATCCATTGTAGTAACAAAGATATCGACAACATACTACCTTCCATAATGACAAGGCTACCATCCCTTAGAGTAATAAAAATCACGATAACACACTACCTTCCATAATACCAAGTCTACCATCCATTGGAGTAACAAAAATCTCAACAATAGACTACCTTCCATAATGACAAGGCTACCATCCATTAGAGTAAAAAATATCTCGACAACACACTACCTTCCATAATGACAAGGCTACCATCCATTAGATTAACAAAAATATCGACAATAAACTACCTTCCATAATGACAAGGCTACGATCCAATGCAGTAACAAAAATCTCGACAATAGACTACCTTCCAAAATGACTAGGATACCATCCATTAGAGTAACAAAGATATCGACAACAGACTACCTTCCATAACGACAAGGCTACAATCCCTTAGAGTAACAAAAATCATGACAAAATACTACCTTCCATAATGAAAAGGCTACCATCCATTGTAGTAACAAAGATATCGACAACATACTACCTTCCATAATGACAAGGCTACCATCCCTTAGAGTAATAAAAATCACGACAACACACTACCTTCCATAATGACAAGTCTACCATCCATTGGAGTAACAAAAATCTCAACAATAGACTACCTTCCATAATGACAAGGCTACCATCCATTGGACTAACAAAAATCAAGACAAAAGACTACCTTCCATAATAACTAGGCTACCATCCATTCGAATAACAAAAATATCGACAACACACTACCTTCCATAATGACAAGGCTACCATCCAATGAAGTAACAAAAATCTCGACAACAGACTACCTTCCATAATGACTAGGATACCATCCATTGGAGTAACAAAAATCTCGACCACACACTACCATCCATAATGACAAGGCTATAATCTATTATAGTAACAAAAATATCGACAATAGACTACCTTCATAATGACAAGGGTACCATCCATTGGAATAACAAAAATCTCGACCACAGACTACGTTCCATAATGACAAGGCTACTATCCCTTAGAGTAAGAAAAATCTCGACAAGAAACTACCTTCCATAATGAAAAGGCTACCATCCATTGGAGTAACAAAGATATAGACAACATACTACCATCCATAATTACAAGGCGACCATCCCTTAGAGTAACAAAAATCACGACAATAGACTAACTTCCATAATGACAAGGGTACCATCATTGGAGTAACCCAAATATCCACAATAGACTACCTTCCATAATGACAAGGCTAAAATCGATTGGAGTCTACAAAATCTTGACAACAGACTACCTTCCATAATGACAAGGCTACCATCCATTGGAGTAACTAAAATCTCGACAATAGACTACCTTCCATAATGACTAGGCTACCATCCATTAGAGTAACAAAGATATCGACAATAGACTACCTTCCATAACGACAAGGCTACAATCCATTGTAGTAACAAAAATCTCGACAACAGACTACCTTCCATAATGACAAGACTACCATCCATTATAGTAACAAAAATATCGACAATAGACTACCTTCCATAATGACAAGGCTACCATCCATTGGAGTAAAAAAAATCACGACAACAGACTACCTTCCATAATGACTAGGCTACCATCCATTGGAATAACAAAAATATCGTACACAAACTACCTTCCATAATGACTAGGCTACCATCCATTGGAGTAACAAAGATATCGACAACAGACTACCTTCCATAACGACAAGGCTACAAACCATTGTAGTAACAAAAATCTCGACAACAGACTACCTTCCATAATGACAAGGCTACCATCCATTGTAGTGACAAAAATCTCAACAATATACTACCTTCTCTAATGAAAAGGCTACTATCCATTGGAGTAGTAAAAAATCACGACAACAGACTACCTTCCATAATGACACAGCTATAATCTATTATAGTAACAAAACTCTCGACAATAGACTACCTTTCATAATGAAAAGGCTACCATCCATTGGAATAACAAAAATCTCGACAAAAACTACCTTCCATAATGACAACGCTACCATCCCTTAGAGTAAAAAAAATCTCGACAACAGACTACCTTCCATAATGACAAGGCTACCATCCATTGGAGTAACAAATATATATACAACATACTACCTTCCATAATGACAAGGCTACCATCCATTGGAGTAACAAAAATCACGAAAATAGACTACCTTCCATAATGACTAGGCTACCATCCATTGGAATAACAAAAATATTGACAACAGACTACCTCCATAATGAGAAGGCTAAAATCCAATGTAGTAACAAAAATCACGACAACACACTGCCTTCAATAATGAGAAGGCTACCATCCATTGTAGTAACATTGATATCTATAACATACTACCTTCCATAATGACAAGGCTACCATCTATTGGAGTAACAAAAATCACCACAACTGACTACCTTCCATAACGACACGGCTACAATCCATTGTAGTACAAAAAATCTAGACAACAGACTACCTTCCATAATGACAAGACTACCATCCATTGTAGTAACAAAAATCTCGACAATAGACTACATTTCATAATGATAAGGCTACCATCCATTGGAGTAACAAATATCTCGACGACAAACTACCTTCCATAATGACAAGGCTACCATCCATTAGAATAACAAAAATATCGACAACACACTACCTTCCATAATGATAAGGCTACCATCCAATGGAGTAACAAAAATCTCGACAATAGACTACCTTCCAAAATGACTAGGATACCATCCATTAGAGTAACAAAGATATTGACAACAGACTACCTTCCATAACGACAAGGCTACAATCCCTTAGAGTAACAAAAATCATGACAAAAGACTACCTTCCATAATGAAACGGCTACCATCCATTGTAGTAAGAAAGATATCGACAACATACTACCTTCCATAATGACAGGGCTAGCATCCCTTAGAGTAATAAAAATCACGACAACACACTACCTTCCATAATGACAAGTCTACCATCCATTGGAGTAACAAAAATATCAACAATAGACTACCTTCCCTAATGACAAGGCTACCATCCATTGGAGTAACAAAAATCAAGACAAAAGACTACCTTCCATAATGACTAGGCTACCATCCATTCGAATAACAAAAATATCGACAACACACTACCTTACATAATGACGAGGCTACCATCCAATGAAGTAACAAAAATCTCGACAACAGACTACCTTCCATAATGACTAGGATACCATCCATTGGAGTAAAAAAAATCTCGACATCACACTACCTTCCATAATGACAAGGCTACAATGTATTATAGTAACAAAAATATCGACAACAGACTACCTTCATAATGACAAGGCTAGCATCCATTGGAATAACAAAAATCTCGACAACAGACTACATTCCATAATGACAAGGATACCATCCCTTAGAGTAAGAAAAATCTCGACAACAAAATACCTTCCATAATGACAAGGCTACCATCCATTGGAGTAACTAAAATATCGACAACAGACTACCTTTGATAATGACTAGGCTACCATCCATTGGAGTAACAAAGATATCGACAATAGACTACCTTCCATAACGACAAGGCTACCATCCATTGTAATAACAAAAATCATGAAAATAGAGAACCTTCCATATTGACTCGGCTACCATCCATTGGAATAACAAAAATATCGACAACACACTACCTTCCATAATAACAAGGCTACCATCCAATGGAGTAACAAAAATCTCGACAATAGACTACCTTCCATAATGACTAAGCTACCATCCATTGGAGTAACAAAGATATCGAAAACTGACTACCTCCATAACGACAAGGATACAATCCATTGTATTAACAAAAATCTCGACAACAGACTACCTTCCATAATGAGAAGGCTATCATCCATTGTAGTAACAAAGATATCTACAACATACTACCTTCCATAACAACAAGGCTTCCATCCATTGGAGTAACAAAAATTACGACAACAAACTACCTTCCATAATGACTAGGCTACCATCCATTGGAATAACAAAGATATCTACAACATACTACCTTTCATAATGACAAGGCTACCATCCATTGGAGTATAAAAAATCACGACAACAGACTACCTTCCATAATGACTAGGCTACCATCCATTGGAATAACAAAAATATCGACAACACACTACCTTCCATAATGACAAGGCTACCATCCAAGGGAGTAACAAAAATCTCGACAACAGATTATCTTCCATAATGAGTAGGCTACCATCCATTGGAGTAACAAAGATATCGACAATAGACTACCTCCATAACCACAAGGCTACAATCTATTGTAGTAACAAAAATCTTGACAACAGATTACCTTCCATAATGACAAGGCTACCATCCATTGTAGTAACAAAAATATCGACAATAGACTACCTTCCATAATTACAAGGCTACCATCCATTGGAGTAACAAAAATCTCGACAACAATCTACCTTCCATAATGACAAGGCTACCATCCATTGGAATAACAAAAATCTCGACAACAGACTACGTTCCATAATGACAAGGCTACCATCCCTTTGAGTTACAATGATATCGACAATAGACTACCTTCCATATTGATAAGGCTACAATCCATTATAGTACAAAAATCTCGACAACAGACTACCTTCCATAACGACAAGGCTACAATCCATTATAGTACAAAAATCTCGACAACAAATTACTTTCCATAATGACAAGGCTACCATCCATTGTAGTAACAAAAATATCGACAATAGACTACCTTCCATAATGACAAGGCTACCATCCATTGGAGTTACAAAAATCTCGACAACAATCTACCTTCCATTATGACAAGGCTACCATCCATTGGAATAACAAAAATCTAGACAATAGACTGTGTTCCATAATGACAAGGCTATCATCCCTTGGAGTAACAAAGATATCGACAACAGACTACCTTTCATAACGACAAGGCTACAATCCATTGTAGTAACAAAAATCTCGACAACAGACTACATTCCATAATGAGAAGGCTACCATCCATTGGAATAAAAAAAATATCGACAACACATTACCTTCCATAATGACAAGGCTACCATCCCTTAGAGAAACAAAAATCTTGACAACAGACTACCTTCCATAATGACAAGGATACCATCCATTGGAGTAACAAAGATATCGACAACAGACTACCTTCCATAATGACAAGGCTAGAATCCCTTAGAGTAACAAAAATCACGACAAAAGACTACCTTCCATAATGAAAAGGCTACCATCCATTGGAGTAACAAAGATATCAAAAACAGACTACCTTCCATAATGACAAGGCTACCATACCTTAGAGTAATAAAAATCACGACAACACACTACCTTCCATAATGACAAGTCTACCATCCATTGGAGTAACAAAAATCTCAACAATAGACTACCTTCCATAATGACTAGGCTACCATCCGTTGGAGTAACAAAAATCACGACAACAGACTAGCTTCCATAATGACTAGGCTACCATCCATTGGAGTAACAAAAATCTCAACAGCACACTACCTTCCATAATTACAAGGCTACAATATATTATAGTAACAAAAATATTGACAATAGACTACCTTTCATAATGACAAGGCTACCATCCATTTGAATAACAAAAATCTCGACATCAGACTATGTTCCATAATGACAAGGCTACCATCCCTTAGAGTAACAAAAATCTTAACAACAAACTACCTTCCATAATGAAAAGGCTACCATCCATTGGAGTCACCAAGATATCGACAACAAACTACCTTCCATAATGACAAGGCTACCATCCCTTAGAGTAAGAAAAATTACGACAACACACTACCTTCCATAATGACAAGTCTACCTTCCATTGGAGTAACTAAAATCTCGACAATAGACTACCTTCCATAATGACTAGGCTACCATCCATTGGAGTAATAAAGATATCGACAATAGACTACCTTCCATAACGACAAGGCTACAATCCATTGTAGTAAAAAAAAATCTCGACAACAAACTACCTTCCTTAATGACAAGACTACCATCCATTGTAGTAATAAAAATCTCTACAATAGACTACCTTCCATAGTGACAAGACTACCATCCATTGGAGTAACCAAAATCTCGACAACAGACTACCTTCAATAATGGCAAGGCTACCATCCATTGGAATAACAAAATATCGAAAACGCACTACCTTCCATAATGACAAGGCTACCATCCCTTAGAGAAACAAAAATCTCGACAACAGACTACCTTCCATAATGACTACGCTACCATCCATTGGAGTAACAAAGATATCGACAACATACTACCTTCCATAATGACAAGGCTACAATCCCTTAGAGTAACAAAAATCATGATAAAAGACTACCTTCCATAATGAAAAGGCTAAAATCCATTAGAGTAACAAAGATATCGATAACATACTACCTTCCATAATGATAAGGCTACCATCCCTTAGATTAATTAAAATCATGACAACACACTACCTTCCATAATGACAAGTCTACCATCCATTGGAGTAACAAAAATATTAACAATAGACTATCTTCCATAATGACAAGGGTACCATCATTGGAGTAACCCAAATATCCACAAGAGACTACCTTCCATAATGACAACGCTATAATCCATTGGAGTCTACAAAATCTCGACAACAGACTACCTTCCATAATGACAAGGCTACCATCCATTGGAGTAACTAAAATCTTGACAACAGACTACTTTCCATAATGACAAGGCTACCATCTATTGAAGTAACAAAGATATCGACAACAGACTACCTTCCATAACGACAAGGCTACAATCCATTGTAGTAACAAAAATATCGACAACACACTACCTTCCATAATGACAAGGCTACCATCCCTTAGAGAAACATAAATCTCGACAACAGACAACCTTCCATAACAACTAGGCTACCATCCATTGGAGTAACAAAGATATCGACAACAAACTACCTTCCATAACGACAAGGCTACAATCCCTTAGAGTAACAAAAATCACGACAAAAGACTACCTTCCCTGATAAAAGGTTACCATCCCTTAGAGTAATAAAAATCAAGACAACACACTACCTTCCATAATGACAAGTCTACCATCCATTGGAGTAACAAAAATCACGACAACAGACTACCTTCCATAATGACAAGGCTACCATCCAATGGAGTAACAAAAATCTCGACAAGAGACTACCTTCCATAATAATTAGGATACCATCCATTAGAGTAACAAAAATTACGAGAGCAGACTACCTTCCATAATGACAAGGCTACCATCCATTGTAGTAACTAAAATCTCGACAATAGACTACCTTCAATAATGACAATTCTACCATCCATTGGAGTAACAAAAATCTCGACAACAGACTACCTTCCATAATGACAAGGCTACAATCCATTAGAATTACAAAAATATCGACAACACACTACCTTCCATAATGACAAGGCTTCCATCCCTTAGACTAACAAAAATCTCTACAATAGACTACCTTCCATAATGACTAGGCTACCATCCATTAGAGTAACAAAGGTATCGAAAACAGACAACCTTCCATAACGACAAGGCTACAATCAATTGTAGTAACAAAAATCTCGACAAAAGACTACCTTCCATAATGACACGGCTACCATCCATTGTAGTAACAAAAATCTCGACAATAGACTACCTTCCATGGTGACAAGGCTACCATCCACTGGAGTAACAAAAATCTTGACAACATACTACCTTCCATAATGACAAGGCTACCATCCATTGGAATAACAAAAATATCGACAACATACTACCTTCCATAATGACTAGGCTACCATCCATTTGAGTAACAAAAATATCGATAATAGACTACCTTCCATAATGACAAGGCTACCATCCATTGGAGTAAGAAAAATCTCGACAACAAACTACCTTCCATAATGTCAAGGCTACCATCCATTGGAATAACAAAAATATCGACAACACACTACCTTCCGTAATCACAAGGCTACCAACCAATGGAGTAACAAAAATCTCGACAACAAACTACCTTCCAAAATGACTAGGATGCCATCCATTAGAGTAACAAAGATATCGATTACAGACTACCTTCCATAACGACAAGGCTACAATGCCTTAGAGTAACAAAAATCATGACAAAAGACTACCTTCCATAATGAAAAGGCTACCATCCATTGGACTAACAAAGATATTGACAACACACTACCTTCCATAATGACAAGTCTACCATCCCTTAGAGTAATAAAAATCACGACAACACAGTACCTTCCATAATGACAAGTCTACCATCCATTGGAGTAACAAAAATCTCAACAATAGACTACCTTCCATAATGATAAGGCTACCATCAATTGGAGTAACAAAAATCAAGACAAAAGATTACCTTCCATAATGACTGGGCTACCATACATTGGAATAACAAAAATATCGACAACACACTACCTTCCATAATGACTAGGCTACCATCCATTGGAGTAACAAAGATATCGACAACACACTACCTTCCATAATGACAAGGCTACAATCCCTTAAAGTAACAAAAATCATGACAAAAGACTACCTTCCATAATGCTAAGCCTACCATCCCTTAGAGTAATAAAAATCACGACAACACACTACCTTTCATAATGACAAGTCTACCATCCATTAGAGTAACAAAAATATCAACAATAGACTATCTTCCATAATGACAAGGGTACCATCATTGGAGTAACCCAAATATCCACAAGAGACTACCTTCCATAATGACAAGGCTACAATCCATTAGAGTCTACAAAATCTCGACAACAGACTACCTTCCATAATGACAAGGCTACCATCCATTGGAGTAACTAAAATCTCGATAATAGACTACCTTCCATAATGACAAGGCTACAATCCATTGGAGTAACAAAGATATCGACAACAAACTACCTTCCATAACGACAAGGCTACAATCCATTGTAGTAACAAAAATATCGACAACACACTACCTTCCATAATGACAAGGGTACCATCATTGGAGTAACCCAAATTTCCACAAGAGACTATGTTCCATAATGACAAGGCTACAATCCACTGGAGTCTAGAAAATGTCGACAACAGACTACCTACCATAATGACAAGGCTACCATCCATTAGAGTAACTAAAATCTCGACAACAGACTACCTTCCCTAATGAAAAGGCTACCAACCATTGGAGTAATAAAGATATCAACAACAAACTACCTTCCATAACAACAAGGCTACAATCCCTTAGAGTAACAAAAATCACGACAAAAGACCACCTTCCATAATGAAAAGGCTACCATCCATTGGAGTAACAAAGATATCGACAACACACTACCTTCCATAATGACAAGGCTACCATCCCTTAGAGTAATAAAAATCACGACAACACACTACCTTCCATAATGACAAGTCTACCATCCATTGGAGTAACAAAAATCTCAACAATAGAATACCTTCCATAATGACAAGGCTACCATCCATTGGACTAACAAAAATCACGACAACAGACTACTTTCCATAATGACTAGGTAACCATCCATTGGAATTACAAAAATATCGACAACACAGTACCTTCCATAATGACTAGAATACCATCCATTATAGTAACAAAGATATCGACAACAGACTACCTTCCATAATGAGAAGGCTACAATCAATTGTAGTAACAAAAATCGCGACAACAAACTACCTTCCATAATGACAAGGCTACCATCCATTGTAGTAACAAAAATCTAGACAATAGACTACTTTCCATAATGACAAGGCTACCATCCATTGGAGTAACAAAAAACTCGACAATAGACTACCTTCCATAATGACAAGGCTACCATCCATGGGAATAACAAGAATATCGACAACACACTACCTTCCATAATGACAAGGCTACCATCCCTTAGACTAACAAAAATCTCGACAACAGACTACCTTCCATAATGACTAGGCTACCATCCATTAGAGTAACAAAGATATTGACAACAGACTACCTTCCATAATGACAAGGCTACAATCAATTGTAGTAACAAAAATCTCGACAAAAGACTACCTTCTATAATGACACGGCTACCATCCATTGTAGTAACAAAAATCTCGACAACAGACTACCTTCCATAATGACAAGGCTACCATCCAATTGAATAACAAAAATATCGACAACAGACTACCTTCCATAATGACTAGGCTACCATCCATTGGAGTAACAAAAATCTCGACAATAGACTACCTTCCATAATGACAAGGCTACCATCCATTAGAGTAACAAAAATCTCGACAACAAAGTACCTTCCATAATGACAAGTCTACCATCCATTGGAATAACAAAAATATCGACGACACACTACCTTCCATAATGACAAGGCTACCATCCAATGGAGTAACCAAAATCTCGATAACAGACTACCTTCCAAAATGACTAGGATACCATCCATTAGAGTGACAAAGATATCGACAAAAGACTACCTTCCATAATGAAAAGGCTACCATCCATTGGACTAACAAAGATATAGACAACACACTACCTTCCATAATGACAAGTCTACCATCCCTTAGAGTAAGAAAAATCACGACAACACACTTCCTTCCATAATGACAAGTCTACCATCCATTAGAGTAACAAAAATCTCAACAATAGACTACCTTCCAAAATGACAAGGCTACCATCCATTGGAGTAACAAAAATCAAGACAAAAGATTACCTTCCATAATGACTAGGCTACAATCCATTGGAATAACAAAAAATATCGACAACACACTACCTTCCATAATGACTAGGCTACCATCCATTGGAGTAACAAAGATATCGACAACATACTACCTTCCATAATGACAAGGCTACAATCCCTTAGAGTAACAAAAATCATGACAAAAGAATACCTTCCATAATGACAAGGCTACCATCCCTTAGAGTAACAAAAATCACGACAACACACTACCTTCGATAATTACAAGTCTACCATCCATTGGAGTAACAAAAATCTCAACAATAGACTATCTTCCATAATGGCAAGGATACCATCATTAGAGTAACCCAAATATCCAAAAGAGACTACCTTCCATAATGACAAGGCTACAATCCATTGGACTCTACAAAATCTCGACAATAGACTACCTTCCATAATGACAAGGCTACCATCCATTGGAGTAACTAAAATCTCGACAACAGACTACCTTCCATAATGACTAGGATACCATCCATTGGAGTAACAAAGATATCGACAACAGACTACCTTCCATAACGCCAAGGATACAATCCATTGTAGTAACAAAAATCTCGACAACAGACTACCTTCCATAATGACAAGGCTACCATCCATTGGAGTAACAAAAATCTCGACAATAGACTACCTTCCATAAAGACAAGGCTACCATCCATTGGAGTAACAAAAATCTCGACAACAGACTACCTTCCATAATGACTAGGCTACCATCCATTGGAGTAACAAAGATATCGACAATAGACTACCTTCCATAATGACTAGGCTACCATCCATTGGAGTAACAAAGATATCGAAAATAGACTACCTTCCATAACGACAAGCCTACAATCCATTGTAGTAACAAAAATCTCGACAATAGACTACCTTCCATGATGACAAGGCTACCATCCATTGGAGTAACAAAAATCTCGACAACAAACTACCTTCCATAATGACAGGCCTAGCATCCATTGGAATAACAAAAATATCGACAACGGACTACCTTCCATAATGACAAGGCTATCATCCATTGGAATAACAAAAATCTCGACAAGAAACTGCCTTCCATAATGATTAGCCTACCATCCATTGGAGTAACAAAGATATCGACAATAGACTACCTTCCATAACGACAAGGCTACAATCCATTGTAGTAACAAAAATCTCGACAATAGACTACCTTCCATAATGACAAGGCTAAAAACCTTTGGAGTATAAAAAATATCGACAATAGACTACCTTCCATAGTGACAAGGCTACCATCCATTCCAGTAACTAAAATCTCAACAACAGACTACCTTCCATAATGACTAGGCTACCATCCATTGGAGTAACAAAGATATCGACAACAAACTACCTTCCATAACGACAAGGCTACAATCCATTGTAGAAACAAAAATCTCGACAATAGACTACCTTCCAAAATGACAAGGCTACCATCCATTGGAGTAACAAAAATATCGACAACAGACTACCTTCCATAATGGCTAGCCAACCATCCATTGGAGTAACAAAGATATCGACAATAGACTACCTTCCATGACGACAAGGCTACAAACCATTGTAGTAACAAAAATATCGACAATAGACTACCTTCCATAATGACAAGGCTACCATCCCTTAGAGTAAGAAAAATCTCGACAACAAACTACCTTCCATAATGAAAAGGTTACCATCCATTGGAGTAACAAAGATATCGTCAACATACTACCTTCCATAATGACAAGGCTACCATTCCTTAGAGTAACTAAAATCACGACAACACACTACCTTCCAAAATGACAAGTCTACCATCCATTGGAGTAAAAAAAATCTCAACAATAGACTATCTTCCATAATGACAAGGGTACCATCATTGGAGTAACCCAAATATCCACAAGAGACTACCTTCCATAATGACAAGGCTACCATCCATTGGAGTAACTAAAATCTCGACAACAGACTACCTTCCATAATGACAAGGCTACCATCCATTGGAATAACAAAAATCTCGACAAGAAACTACCTTCCATAATGATTAGGCTACCATCCATTGGAGTAACAAAGATATCGACAATAGACTACCTTCCATAACGACAAGGCTACAATCCATTGTAGTAACAAAAATCTCGACAATAGACTACCTTCCATAATGACTAGGCTACCATCCATTGGAGTAACAAAGATATCGACAACAAACTACCTTCCATAACGACAAGGCTACAATCCATTGTAGAAACAAAAATCTCGACAATAGACTACCTTCCATAATGACAAGGCTACAATCCATTGGAGTAACAAAAATATCGATAACAAACTACCTTCCATAACGACAAGGCTACCATCCATTGGAGTAACAAAAATATCGACAAAAGACTACCTTCCATAATGGCTAGCCTACCACTCATTGGAGTAACAAAGATATCGACAATAGACTACTTTCCATGACGACAAGGCTACAATCCATTGTAATAACAAAAATATCGACAATAGACTACCTTCCATAATGACAAGGCTACAAACCTTTGGAGTATAAAAAATCTCGACAATAGACTACCTTCCATAATGTCAAGGCTACCATCCCTTAGAGTAAGAAAAATCTCGACAACAAACTACCTTCCATAATGAAAAGGTTACCATCCATTGGACTAACAAAGATATCGACAACATACTACCTTTCATAATGACAAGGCTACCATTCCTTAGAGTAACTAAAATCACGACAACACACTACCTTCCATAATGACAAGTCTACCATCCATTGGAGTAACAAAAATCTCAACAATAGACTATCTTCCATAATGACAAGGGTACCATCATTGGAGTAACCCAAATATCCACAAGAGACTACCTTCCATAATGACAAAGCTACAATCCATTGGAATCTACAAAATCTCGACAATAGACTACCTTCCATAATGACAAGGCTACCATCCATTGGAGTAACTAAAATCTCGACAACAGACTACCTTCCATAATGACTAGGATACAATCCATTGTAGTAACAAAGATATCGACAAAAATCTACCTTCCATAACGACAAGGCTACAATCCATTGTAGTAACAAAAATCTCAACAACAGACTACCTTCTATAATGACAAGGCTACCATCCATTGTAGTAACAAAAATCTCGACAATAGACTACCTTCCATAATGACAAGGCTACCATCCATTAGAGTATCAAAAATATCGACAACAGACTACCTTCCATAATGACAAGGATACCATCCATTGGAATAACAAAAATATCGACAACACACTACCTTCCATAATTACAAGGCTACCATCACTTAGACTAACAAAAATCTCCACAACAGACTACCTTCCATAATGACTAGGCTACCATCCATTGGAGTAACAAAGGTATCAACAACAGACTACCTTCCAAAAAGACAAGGCTACAATCTATTGTAGTAACAAAAATCTCGACAACAAACTACCTTCGATAATGACACGGCTACCATCCATTGTAGTAACAAACATCTCACAATAGACTACCTTCCATGATACAAGGCTACCATCCATTGGAGTATCAAAAATCTCGACAACAGACTACCTTCCATAATGACAAGGCTACCATCCATTGGAATAACAAAAATATCAACAACAGACTACCTTCCATAATGACAAGCCTACCATCCATTGGAATAACAAAAATATTGACAACACACTACCTTCCGTAATGACTAGGCTACCATCGATTGGAGTAACAAAGATATCGACAATAGACTACCTTCCATAACGACAAGGCTACAATCCATTGTAGTATCAAAAATCTCGACAATAGACTACCTTCCATGATGACAAGGCTACCATCCATTGGAGTAACAAAAATCTCGACAATAGACTACCTTCCATAATGACAAGGCTACCATCCATTGGAATAACAAAAATATCGACAACAGACTACCTTCTATAATGACAAGGCTACCATCCATTGGAGTAACAAAAATCTCGACAAGAAACTACCTTCCATAATGATTAGGCTACCATCCATTGGAGTAAAAAAGATATCGACAATAGACTACCTTCCATAACGACAAGGCTACAATCCATTGTAGTAACAAAAATCTCGACAATAGACTACCTTCCATAATGACTAGGCTACCATCCATTGGAGTAACAAAGATATCGACAACAAACTACCTTCCATAATGACAAGGCTACCATCCATTGTAGTAACAAAAATCTAGACAATAGACTACTTTCCATAATGACAAGGCTACCATCCATTGGAGTAACAAAAAACTCGACAATAGACTACCTTCCATAATGACAAGGCTACCATCCATGGGAATAACAAGAATATCGACAACACACTACCTTCCATAATGACAAGGCTACCATCCCTTAGACTAACAAAAATCTCGACAACAGACTACCTTCCATAATGACTAGGCTACCATCCATTAGAGTAACAAAGATATTGACAACAGACTACCTTCCATAATGACAAGGCTACAATCAATTGTAGTAACAAAAATCTCGACAAAAGACTACCTTCTATAATGACACGGCTACCATCCATTGTAGTAACAAAAATCTCGACAACAGACTACCTTCCATAATGACAAGGCTACCATCCAATTGAATAACAAAAATATCGACAACAGACTACCTTCCATAATGACTAGGCTACCATCCATTGGAGTAACAAAAATCTCGACAATAGACTACCTTCCATAATGACAAGGCTACCATCCATTAGAGTAACAAAAATCTCGACAACAAAGTACCTTCCATAATGACAAGTCTACCATCCATTGGAATAACAAAAATATCGACGACACACTACCTTCCATAATGACAAGGCTACCATCCAATGGAGTAACCAAAATCTCGATAACAGACTACCTTCCAAAATGACTAGGATACCATCCATTAGAGTGACAAAGATATCGACAAAAGACTACCTTCCATAATGAAAAGGCTACCATCCATTGGACTAACAAAGATATAGACAACACACTACCTTCCATAATGACAAGTCTACCATCCCTTAGAGTAAGAAAAATCACGACAACACACTTCCTTCCATAATGACAAGTCTACCATCCATTAGAGTAACAAAAATCTCAACAATAGACTACCTTCCAAAATGACAAGGCTACCATCCATTGGAGTAACAAAAATCAAGACAAAAGATTACCTTCCATAATGACTAGGCTACAATCCATTGGAATAACAAAAAATATCGACAACACACTACCTTCCATAATGACTAGGCTACCATCCATTGGAGTAACAAAGATATCGACAACATACTACCTTCCATAATGACAAGGCTACAATCCCTTAGAGTAACAAAAATCATGACAAAAGAATACCTTCCATAATGACAAGGCTACCATCCCTTAGAGTAACAAAAATCACGACAACACACTACCTTCGATAATTACAAGTCTACCATCCATTGGAGTAACAAAAATCTCAACAATAGACTATCTTCCATAATGGCAAGGATACCATCATTAGAGTAACCCAAATATCCAAAAGAGACTACCTTCCATAATGACAAGGCTACAATCCATTGGACTCTACAAAATCTCGACAATAGACTACCTTCCATAATGACAAGGCTACCATCCATTGGAGTAACTAAAATCTCGACAACAGACTACCTTCCATAATGACTAGGATACCATCCATTGGAGTAACAAAGATATCGACAACAGACTACCTTCCATAACGCCAAGGATACAATCCATTGTAGTAACAAAAATCTCGACAACAGACTACCTTCCATAATGACAAGGCTACCATCCATTGGAGTAACAAAAATCTCGACAATAGACTACCTTCCATAAAGACAAGGCTACCATCCATTGGAGTAACAAAAATCTCGACAACAGACTACCTTCCATAATGACTAGGCTACCATCCATTGGAGTAACAAAGATATCGACAATAGACTACCTTCCATAATGACTAGGCTACCATCCATTGGAGTAACAAAGATATCGAAAATAGACTACCTTCCATAACGACAAGCCTACAATCCATTGTAGTAACAAAAATCTCGACAATAGACTACCTTCCATGATGACAAGGCTACCATCCATTGGAGTAACAAAAATCTCGACAACAAACTACCTTCCATAATGACAGGCCTAGCATCCATTGGAATAACAAAAATATCGACAACGGACTACCTTCCATAATGACAAGGCTACCATCCATTGGAATAACAAAAATCTCGACAAGAAACTGCCTTCCATAATGATTAGCCTACCATCCATTGGAGTAACAAAGATATCGACAATAGACTACCTTCCATAACGACAAGGCTACAATCCATTGTAGTAACAAAAATCTCGACAATAGACTACCTTCCATAATGACAAGGCTAAAAACCTTTGGAGTATAAAAAATATCGACAATAGACTACCTTCCATAGTGACAAGGCTACCATCCATTCCAGTAACTAAAATCTCAACAACAGACTACCTTCCATAATGACTAGGCTACCATCCATTGGAGTAACAAAGATATCGACAACAAACTACCTTCCATAACGACAAGGCTACAATCCATTGTAGAAACAAAAATCTCGACAATAGACTACCTTCCAAAATGACAAGGCTACCATCCATTGGAGTAACAAAAATATCGACAACAGACTACCTTCCATAATGGCTAGCCAACCATCCATTGGAGTAACAAAGATATCGACAATAGACTACCTTCCATGACGACAAGGCTACAAACCATTGTAGTAACAAAAATATCGACAATAGACTACCTTCCATAATGACAAGGCTACCATCCCTTAGAGTAAGAAAAATCTCGACAACAAACTACCTTCCATAATGAAAAGGTTACCATCCATTGGAGTAACAAAGATATCGTCAACATACTACCTTCCATAATGACAAGGCTACCATTCCTTAGAGTAACTAAAATCACGACAACACACTACCTTCCAAAATGACAAGTCTACCATCCATTGGAGTAAAAAAAATCTCAACAATAGACTATCTTCCATAATGACAAGGGTACCATCATTGGAGTAACCCAAATATCCACAAGAGACTACCTTCCATAATGACAAGGCTACCATCCATTGGAGTAACTAAAATCTCGACAACAGACTACCTTCCATAATGACAAGGCTACCATCCATTGGAATAACAAAAATCTCGACAAGAAACTACCTTCCATAATGATTAGGCTACCATCCATTGGAGTAACAAAGATATCGACAATAGACTACCTTCCATAACGACAAGGCTACAATCCATTGTAGTAACAAAAATCTCGACAATAGACTACCTTCCATAATGACTAGGCTACCATCCATTGGAGTAACAAAGATATCGACAACAAACTACCTTCCATAACGACAAGGCTACAATCCATTGTAGAAACAAAAATCTCGACAATAGACTACCTTCCATAATGACAAGGCTACAATCCATTGGAGTAACAAAAATATCGATAACAAACTACCTTCCATAACGACAAGGCTACCATCCATTGGAGTAACAAAAATATCGACAAAAGACTACCTTCCATAATGGCTAGCCTACCACTCATTGGAGTAACAAAGATATCGACAATAGACTACTTTCCATGACGACAAGGCTACAATCCATTGTAATAACAAAAATATCGACAATAGACTACCTTCCATAATGACAAGGCTACAAACCTTTGGAGTATAAAAAATCTCGACAATAGACTACCTTCCATAATGTCAAGGCTACCATCCCTTAGAGTAAGAAAAATCTCGACAACAAACTACCTTCCATAATGAAAAGGTTACCATCCATTGGACTAACAAAGATATCGACAACATACTACCTTTCATAATGACAAGGCTACCATTCCTTAGAGTAACTAAAATCACGACAACACACTACCTTCCATAATGACAAGTCTACCATCCATTGGAGTAACAAAAATCTCAACAATAGACTATCTTCCATAATGACAAGGGTACCATCATTGGAGTAACCCAAATATCCACAAGAGACTACCTTCCATAATGACAAAGCTACAATCCATTGGAATCTACAAAATCTCGACAATAGACTACCTTCCATAATGACAAGGCTACCATCCATTGGAGTAACTAAAATCTCGACAACAGACTACCTTCCATAATGACTAGGATACAATCCATTGTAGTAACAAAGATATCGACAAAAATCTACCTTCCATAACGACAAGGCTACAATCCATTGTAGTAACAAAAATCTCAACAACAGACTACCTTCTATAATGACAAGGCTACCATCCATTGTAGTAACAAAAATCTCGACAATAGACTACCTTCCATAATGACAAGGCTACCATCCATTAGAGTATCAAAAATATCGACAACAGACTACCTTCCATAATGACAAGGATACCATCCATTGGAATAACAAAAATATCGACAACACACTACCTTCCATAATTACAAGGCTACCATCACTTAGACTAACAAAAATCTCCACAACAGACTACCTTCCATAATGACTAGGCTACCATCCATTGGAGTAACAAAGGTATCAACAACAGACTACCTTCCAAAAAGACAAGGCTACAATCTATTGTAGTAACAAAAATCTCGACAACAAACTACCTTCGATAATGACACGGCTACCATCCATTGTAGTAACAAACATCTCACAATAGACTACCTTCCATGATACAAGGCTACCATCCATTGGAGTATCAAAAATCTCGACAACAGACTACCTTCCATAATGACAAGGCTACCATCCATTGGAATAACAAAAATATCAACAACAGACTACCTTCCATAATGACAAGCCTACCATCCATTGGAATAACAAAAATATTGACAACACACTACCTTCCGTAATGACTAGGCTACCATCGATTGGAGTAACAAAGATATCGACAATAGACTACCTTCCATAACGACAAGGCTACAATCCATTGTAGTATCAAAAATCTCGACAATAGACTACCTTCCATGATGACAAGGCTACCATCCATTGGAGTAACAAAAATCTCGACAATAGACTACCTTCCATAATGACAAGGCTACCATCCATTGGAATAACAAAAATATCGACAACAGACTACCTTCTATAATGACAAGGCTACCATCCATTGGAGTAACAAAAATCTCGACAAGAAACTACCTTCCATAATGATTAGGCTACCATCCATTGGAGTAAAAAAGATATCGACAATAGACTACCTTCCATAACGACAAGGCTACAATCCATTGTAGTAACAAAAATCTCGACAATAGACTACCTTCCATAATGACTAGGCTACCATCCATTGGAGTAACAAAGATATCGACAACAAACTACCTTCCATAACGACAAGGCTACAATCCATTGTAGAAACAAAAATCTCGACAATAGACTACCTTCCATAATGACAAGGCTACAATCCATTGGAGTAACAAAAATATCGACAACAAACTACCTTCCATAACGACAAGGCTACCATCCATTGGAGTAACAAAAATATCGACAACAGACTACCTTCCATAATGGCTAGCCTACCATCCATTGGAGTAACAAAGATATCGACAATAGACTACTTTCCATGACGACAAGGCTACAATCCATTGTAATAACAAAAATATCGACAATAGACTACCTTCCATAATGACAAGCCTACAAACCTTTGGAGTATAAAAAATCTCGACAATAGACTACCTTCCATAATGTCAAGGCTACCATCCCTTAGAGTAAGAAAAATCTCGACAACAAACTACCTTCCATAATGAAAAGGTTACCATCCATTGGACTAACAAAGATATCGACAACATACTACCTTTCATAATGACAAGGCTACCATTCCTTAGAGTAACTAAAATCACGACAACACACTACCTTCCATAATGACAAGTCTACCATCCATTGGAGTAACAAAAATCTCAACAATAGACTATCTTCCATAATGACAAGGGTACCATCATTGGAGTAACCCAAATATCCACAAGAGACTACCTTCCATAATGACAAAGCTACAATCCATTGGAATCTACAAAATCTCGACAATAGACTACCTTCCATAATGACAAGGCTACCATCCATTGGAGTAACTAAAATCTCGACAACAGACTACCTTCCATAATGACTAGGATACAATCCATTGTAGTAACAAAGATATCGACAAAAATCTACCTTCCATAACGACAAGGCTACAATCCATTGTAGTAACAAAAATCTCGACAACAGACTACCTTCTATAATGACAAGGCTACCATCCATTGTAGTAACAAAAATCTCGACAATAGACTACCTTCCATAATGACAAGGCTACCATCCATTAGAGTATCAAAAATATCGACAACAGACTACCTTCCATAATGACAAGGATACCATCCATTGGAATAACAAAAATATCGACAACACACTACCTTCCATAATTACAAGGCTACCATCACTTAGACTAACAAAAATCTCCACAACAGACTACCTTCCATAATGACTAGGCTACCATCCATTGGAGTAACAAAGGTATCAACAACAGACTACCTTCCAAAAAGACAAGGCTACAATCTATTGTAGTAACAAAAATCTCGACAACAAACTACCTTCGATAATGACACGGCTACCATCCATTGTAGTAACAAACATCTCACAATAGACTACCTTCCATGATACAAGGCTACCATCCATTGGAGTATCAAAAATCTCGACAACAGACTACCTTCCATAATGACAAGGCTACCATCCATTGGAATAACAAAAATATCAACAACAGACTACCTTCCATAATGACAAGCCTACCATCCATTGGAATAACAAAAATATTGACAACACACTACCTTCCGTAATGACTAGGCTACCATCGATTGGAGTAACAAAGATATCGACAATAGACTACCTTCCATAACGACAAGGCTACAATCCATTGTAGTATCAAAAATCTCGACAATAGACTACCTTCCATGATGACAAGGCTACCATCCATTGGAGTAACAAAAATCTCGACAATAGACTACCTTCCATAATGACAAGGCTACCATCCATTGGAATAACAAAAATATCGACAACAGACTACCTTCTATAATGACAAGGCTACCATCCATTGGAGTAACAAAAATCTCGACAAGAAACTACCTTCCATAATGATTAGGCTACCATCCATTGGAGTAAAAAAGATATCGACAATAGACTACCTTCCATAACGACAAGGCTACAATCCATTGTAGTAACAAAAATCTCGACAATAGACTACCTTCCATAATGACTAGGCTACCATCCATTGGAGTAACAAAGATATCGACAACAAACTACCTTCCATAACGACAAGGCTACAATCCATTGTAGAAACAAAAATCTCGACAATAGACTACCTTCCATAATGACAAGGCTACAATCCATTGGAGTAACAAAAATATCGACAACAAACTACCTTCCATAACGACAAGGCTACCATCCATTGGAGTAACAAAAATATCGACAACAGACTACCTTCCATAATGGCTAGCCTACCATCCATTGGAGTAACAAAGATATCGACAATAGACTACTTTCCATGACGACAAGGCTACAATCCATTGTAATAACAAAAATATCGACAATAGACTACCTTCCATAATGACAAGCCTACAAACCTTTGGAGTATAAAAAATCTCGACAATAGACTACCTTCCATAATGTCAAGGCTACCATCCCTTAGAGTAAGAAAAATCTCGACAACAAACTACCTTCCATAATGAAAAGGTTACCATCCATTGGACTAACAAAGATATCGACAACATACTACCTTTCATAATGACAAGGCTACCATTCCTTAGAGTAACTAAAATCACGACAACACACTACCTTCCATAATGACAAGTCTACCATCCATTGGAGTAACAAAAATCTCAACAATAGACTATCTTCCATAATGACAAGGGTACCATCATTGGAGTAACCCAAATATCCACAAGAGACTACCTTCCATAATGACAAAGCTACAATCCATTGGAATCTACAAAATCTCGACAATAGACTACCTTCCATAATGACAAGGCTACCATCCATTGGAGTAACTAAAATCTCGACAACAGACTACCTTCCATAATGACTAGGATACAATCCATTGTAGTAACAAAGATATCGACAAAAATCTACCTTCCATAACGACAAGGCTACAATCCATTGTAGTAACAAAAATCTCGACAACAGACTACCTTCTATAATGACAAGGCTACCATCCATTGTAGTAACAAAAATCTCGACAATAGACTACCTTCCATAATGACAAGGCTACCATCCATTGGAGTATCAAAAATCTCGACAACAGACTACCTTCCATAATGACAAGGATACCATCCATTGGAATAACAAAAATATCGACAACACACTACCTTCCATAATTACAAGGCTACCATCACTTAGACTAACAAAAATCTCCACAACAGACTACCTTCCATAATGACTAGGCTACCATCCATTGGAGTAACAAAGGTATCAACAACAGACTACCTTCCAAAAAGACAAGGCTACAATCTATTGTAGTAACAAAAATCTCGACAACAAACTACCTTCGATAATGACACGGCTACCATCCATTGTAGTAACAAACATCTCACAATAGACTACCTTCCATGATACAAGGCTACCATCCATTGGAGTAACAAAAATCTCGACAACAGACTACCTTCCATAATGACAAGGCTACCATCCATTGGAATAACAAAAATATCAACAACAGACTACCTTCCATAATGACAAGCCTACCATCCATTGGAATAACAAAAATATTGACAACACACTACCTTCCGTAATGACTAGGCTACCATCGATTGGAGTAACAAAGATATCGACAATAGACTACCTTCCATAACGACAAGGCTACAATCCATTGTAGTATCAAAAATCTCGACAATAGACTACCTTCCATGATGACAAGGCTACCATCCATTGGAGTAACAAAAATCTCGACAATAGACTACCTTCCATAATGACAAGGCTACCATCCATTGGAATAACAAAAATATCGACAACAGACTACCTTCTATAATGACAAGGCTACCATCCATTGGAGTAACAAAAATCTCGACAAGAAACTACCTTCCATAATGATTAGGCTACCATCCATTGGAGTAAAAAAGATATCGACAATAGACTACCTTCCATAACGACAAGGCTACAATCCATTGTAGTAACAAAAATCTCGACAATAGACTACCTTCCATAATGACTAGGCTACCATCCATTGGAGTAACAAAGATATCGACAACAAACTACCTTCCATAACGACAAGGCTACAATCCATTGTAGAAACAAAAATCTCGACAATAGACTACCTTCCATAATGACAAGGCTACAATCCATTGGAGTAACAAAAATATCGACAACAAACTACCTTCCATAACGACAAGGCTACCATCCATTGGAGTAACAAAAATATCGACAACAGACTACCTTCCATAATGGCTAGCCTACCATCCATTGGAGTAACAAAGATATCGACAATAGACTACTTTCCATGACGAGAAGGCTACAATCCATTGTAATAACAAAAATATCGACAATAGACTACCTTCCATAATGACAAGGCTACAAACCTTTGGAGTATAAAAAATCTCGACAATAGACTACCTTCCATAATGTCAAGGCTACCATCCCTTAGAGTAAGAAAAATCTCGACAACAATCTACCTTCCATAATGAAAAGGTTACCATCCATTGGACTAACAAAGATATCGACAACATACTACCTTTCATAATGACAAGGCTACCATTCCTTAGAGTAACTAAAATCACGACAACACACTACCTTCCATAATGACAAGTCTACCATCCATTGGAGTAACAAAAATCTCAACAATAGACTATCTTCCATAATGACAAGGGTACCATCATTGGAGTAACCCAAATATCCACAAGAGACTACCTTCCATAATGACAAAGCTACAATCCATTGGAATCTACAAAATCTCGACAATAGACTACCTTCCATAATGACAAGGCTACCATCCATTGGAGTAACTAAAATCTCGACAACAGACTACCTTCCATAATGAATAGGATACAATCCATTGGAGTAACAAAGATATCGACAAAAATCTACCTTCCATAACGACAAGGCTACAATCCATTGTAGTAACAAAAATCTCGACAACAGACTACCTTCTATAATGACAAGGCTACCATCCATTGTAGTAACAAAAATCTCGACAATAGACTACCTTCCATAATGACAAGGCTACCATCCATTGGAGTATCAAAAATCTCGACAACAGACTACCTTCCATAATGACAAGGATACCATCCATTGGAATAACAAAAATATCGACAACACACTACCTTCCATAATTACAAGGCTACCATCACTTAGACTAACAAAAATCTCCACAACAGACTACCTTCCATAATGACTAGGCTACCATCCATTGGAGTAACAAAGGTATCAACAACAGACTACCTTCCAAAAAGACAAGGCTACAATCTATTGTAGTAACAAAAATCTCGACAACAAACTACCTTCGATAATGACACGGCTACCATCCATTGTAGTAACAAACATCTCACAATAGACTACCTTCCATGATACAAGGCTACCATCCATTGGAGTATCAAAAATCTCGACAACAGACTACCTTCCATAATGACAAGGCTACCATCCATTGGAATAACAAAAATATCAACAACAGACTACCTTCCATAATGACAAGCCTACCATCCATTGGAATAACAAAAATATTGACAACACACTACCTTCCGTAATGACTAGGCTACCATCGATTGGAGTAACAAAGATATCGACAATAGACTACCTTCCATAACGACAAGGCTACAATCCATTGTAGTATCAAAAATCTCGACAATAGACTACCTTCCATGATGACAAGGCTACCATCCATTGGAGTAACAAAAATCTCGACAATAGACTACCTTCCATAATGACAAGGCTACCATCCATTGGAATAACAAAAATATCGACAACAGACTACCTTCTATAATGACAAGGCTACCATCCATTGGAGTAACAAAAATCTCGACAAGAAACTACCTTCCATAATGATTAGGCTAACATCCATTGGAGTAAAAAAGATATCGACAATAGACTACCTACCATAACGACAAGGCTACAATCCATTGTAGTAACAAAAATCTCGACAATAGACTACCTTCCATAATGACTAGGCTACCATCCATTGGAGTAACAAAGATATCGACAACAAACTACCTTCCATAACGACAAGGCTACAATCCATTGTAGAAACAAAAATCTCGACAATAGACTACCTTCCATAAGGACAAGGCTACAATCCATTGGAGTAACAAAAATATCGACAACAAACTACCTTCCATAACGACAAGGCTACCATCCATTGGAGTAACAAAAATATCGACAACAGACTACCTTCCATAATGGCTAGCCTACCATCCATTGGAGTAACAAAGATATGGACAATAGACTACTTTCCATGACGACAAGGCTACAATCCATTGTAATAACAAAAATATCGACAATAGACTACCTTCCATAATGACAAGGCTACAAACCTTTGGAGTATAAAAAATCTCGACAATAGACTACCTTCCATAATGTCAAGGCTACCATCCCTTAGAGTAAGAAAAATCTCGACAACAAACTACCTTCCATAATGAAAAGGTTACCATCCATTGGACTAACAAAGATATCGACAACATACTACCTTTCATAATGACAAGGCTACCATTCCTTAGAGTAACTAAAATCACGACAACACACTACCTTCCATAATGACAAGTCTACCATCCATTGGAGTAACAAAAATCTCACCAATAGACTATCTTCCATAATGACAAGGGTACCATCATTGGAGTAACCCAAATATCCACAAGAGACTACCTTCCATAATGACAAAGCTACAATCCATTGGAATCTACAAAATCTCGACAATAGACTACCTTCCATAATGACAAGGCTACCATCCATTGGAGTAACTAAAATCTCTACAACAGAATACCTTCCATAATGACTAGGATACAATCCATTGGAGTAACAAAGATATCGACAAAAATCTACCTTCCATAACGACAAGGCTACAATCCATTGTAGTAACAAAAATCTCGACAACAGACTACCTTCTATAATGACAAGGCTACCATCCATTGTAGTAACAAAAATCTCGACAATAGACTACCTTCCATAATGACAAGGCTACCATCCATTGGAGTATCAAAAATCTCGACAACAGACTACCTTCCATAATGACAAGGATACCATCCATTGGAATAACAAAAATATCGACAACACACTACCTTCCATAATTACAAGGCTACCATCACTTAGACTAACAAAAATCTCCACAACAGACTACCTTCCATAATGACTAGGCTACCATCCATTGGAGTAACAAAGGTATCAACAACAGACTACCTTCCAAAAAGACAAGGCTACAATCTATTGTAGTAACAAAAATCTCGACAACAAACTACCTTCGATAATGACACGGCTACCATCCATTGTAGTAACAAACATCTCACAATAGACTACCTTCCATGATACAAGGCTACCATCCATTGGAGTATCAAAAATCTCGACAACAGACTACCTTCCATAATGACAAGGCTACCATCCATTGGAATAACAAAAATATCAACAACAGACTACCTTCCATAATGACAAGCCTACCATCCATTGGAATAACAAAAATATTGACAACACACTACCTTCAGTAATGACTAGGCTACCATCGATTGGAGTAACAAAGATATCGACAATAGACTACCTTCCATAACGACAAGGCTACAATCCATTGTAGTATCAAAAATCTCGACAATAGACTACCTTCCATGATGACAAGGCTACCATCCATTGGAGTAACAAAAATCTCGACAATAGACTACCTTCCATAATGACAAGGCTACCATCCATTGGAATAACAAAAATATCGACAACAGACTACCTTCTATAATGACAAGGCTACCATCCATTGGAGTAACAAAAATCTCGACAAGAAACTACCTTCCATAATGATTAGGCTACCATCCATTGGAGTAAAAAAGATATCGACAATAGACTACCTTCCATAACGACAAGGCTACAATCCATTGTAGTAACAAAAATCTCGACAATAGACTACCTTCCATAATGACTAGGCTACCATCCATTGGAGTAACAAAGATATCGACAACAAACTACCTTCCATAACGACAAGGCTACAATCCATTGTAGAAACAAAAATCTCGACAATAGACTACCTTCCATAATGACAAGGCTACAATCCATTGGAGTAACAAAAATATCGACAACAAACTACCTTCCATAACGACAAGGCTACCATCCATTGGAGTAACAAAAATATCGACAACAGACTACCTTCCATAATGGCTAGCCTACCATCCATTGGAGTAACAAAGATATCGACAATAGACTACTTTCCATGACGACAAGGCTACAATCCATTGTAATAACAAAAATATCGACAATAGACTACCTTCCATAATGACAAGGCTACAAACCTTTGGAGTATAAAAAATCTCGACAATAGACTACCTTCCATAATGTCAAGGCTACCATCCCTTAGAGTAAGAAAAATCTCGACAACAAACTACCTTCCATAATGAAAAGGTTACCATCCATTGGACTAACAAAGATATCGACAACATACTACCTTTCATAATGACAAGGCTACCATTCCTTAGAGTAACTAAAATCACGATAACACACTACCTTCCATAATGACAAGTCTACCATCCATTGGAGTAACAAAAATCTCAACAATAGACTATCTTCCATAATGACAAGGGTACCATCATTGGAGTAACCCAAATATCCACAAGAGACTACCTTCCATAATGACAAAGCTACAATCCATTGGAATCTACAAAATCTCGACAATAGACTACCTTTCATAATGACAAGGCTACCATCCATTGGAGTAACTAAAATCTCGACAACAGACTACCTTCCATAATGACTAGGATACAATCCATTGGAGTAACAAAGATATCGACAAAAATCTACCTTCCATAACGACAAGGCTACAATCCATTGTAGTAACAAAAATCTCGACAACAGACTACCTTCTATAATGACAAGGCTACCATCCATTGTAGTAACAAAAATCTCGACAATAGACTACCTTCCATAATGACAAGGCTACCATCCATTGGAGTATCAAAAATCTCGACAACAGACTACCTTCCATAATGACAAGGATACCATCCATTGGAATAACAAAAATATCGACAACACACTACCTTCCATAATTACAAGGCTACCATCACTTAGACTAACAAAAATCTCCACAACAGACTACCTTCCATAATGACTAGGCTACCATCCATTGGAGTAAGAAAGGTATCAACAACAGACTACCTTCCAAAAAGACAAGGCTACAATCTATTGTAGTAACAAAAATCTCGACAACAAACTACCTTCGATAATGACACGGCTACCATCCATTGTAGTAACAAACATCTCACAATAGACTACCTTCCATGATACAAGGCTACCATCCATTGGAGTATCAAAAATCTCGACAACAGACTACCTTCCATAATGACAAGGCTACCATCCATTGGAATAACAAAAATATCAACAACAGACTACCTTCCATAATGACAAGCCTACCATCCATTGGAATAACAAAAATATTGACAACACACTACCTTCAGTAATGACTAGGCTACCATCGATTGGAGTAACAAAGATATCGACAATAGACTACCTTCCATAACGACAAGGCTACAATCCATTGTAGTATCAAAAATCTCGACAATAGACTACCTTCCATGATGACAAGGCTACCATCCATTGGAGTAACAAAAATCTCGACAATAGACTACCTTCCATAATGACAAGGCTACCATCCATTGGAATAACAAAAATATCGACAACAGACTACCTTCTATAATGACAAGGCTACCATCCATTGGAGTAACAAAAATCTCGACAAGAAACTACCTTCCATAATGATTAGGCTACCATCCATTGGAGTAAAAAAGATATCGACAATAGACTACCTTCCATAACGACAAGGCTACAATCCATTGTAGTAACAAAAATTTCGACAATAGACTACCTTCCATAATGACTAGGCTACCATCCATTGGAGTAACAAAGATATCGACAACAAACTACCTTCCATAACGACAAGGCTACAATCCATTGTAGAAACAAAAATCTCGACAATAGACTACCTTCCATAATGACAAGGCTACAATCCATTGGAGTAACAAAAATATCGACAACAAACTACCTTCCATAACGACAAGGCTACCATCCATTGGAGTAACAAAAATATCGACAACAGACTACCTTCCATAATGGCTAGCCTACCATCCATTGGAGTAACAAAGATATCGACAATAGACTACTTTCCATGACGACAAGGCTACAATCCATTGTAATAACAAAAATATCGACAATAGACTACCTTCCATAATGACAAGGCTACAAACCTTTGGAGTATAAAAAATCTCGACAATAGACTACCTTCCATAATGTCAAGGCTACCATCCCTTAGAGTAAGAAAAATCTCGACAACAAACTACCTTCCATAATGAAAAGGTTACCATCCATTGGACTAACAAAGATATCGACAACATACTACCTTTCATAATGACAAGGCTACCATTCCTTAGAGTAACTAAAATCACGATAACACACTACCTTCCATAATGACAAGTCTACCATCCATTGGAGTAACAAAAATCTCAACAATAGACTATCTTCCATAATGACAAGGGTACCATCATTGGAGTAACCCAAATATCCACAAGAGACTACCTTCCATAATGACAAAGCTACAATCCATTGGAATCTACAAAATCTCGACAATAGACTACCTTTCATAATGACAAGGCTACCATCCATTGGAGTAACTAAAATCTCGACAACAGACTACCTTCCATAATGACTAGGATACAATCCATTGGAGTAACAAAGATATCGACAAAAATCTACCTTCCATAACGACAAGGCTACAATCCATTGTAGTAACAAAAATCTCGACAACAGACTACCTTCTATAATGACAAGGCTACCATCCATTGTAGTAACAAAAATCTCGACAATAGACTACCTTCCATAATGACAAGGCTACCATCCATTGGAGTATCAAAAATCTCGACAACAGACTACCTTCCATAATGACAAGGATACCATCCATTGGAATAACAAAAATATCGACAACACACTACCTTCCATAATTACAAGGCTACCATCACTTAGACTAACAAAAATCTCCACAACAGACTACCTTCCATAATGACTAGGCTACCATCCATTGGAGTAACAAAGGTATCAACAACAGACTACCTTCCAAAAAGACAAGGCTACAATCTATTGTAGTAACAAAAATCTCGACAACAAACTACCTTCGATAATGACACGGCTACCATCCATTGTAGTAACAAACATCTCACAATAGACTACCTTCCATGATACAAGGCTACCATCCATTGGAGTATCAAAAATCTCGACAACAGACTACCTTCCATAATGACAAGGCTACCATCCATTGGAATAACAAAAATATCAACAACAGACTACCTTCCATAATGACAAGCCTACCATCCATTGGAATAACAAAAATATTGACAACACACTACCTTCAGTAATGACTAGGCTACCATCGATTGGAGTAACAAAGATATCGACAATAGACTACCTTCCATAACGACAAGGCTACAATCCATTGTAGTATCAAAAATCTCGACAATAGACTACCTTCCATGATGACAAGGCTACCATCCATTGGAGTAACAAAAATCTCGACAATAGACTACCTTCCATAATGACAAGGCTACCATCCATTGGAATAACAAAAATATCGACAACAGACTACCTTCTATAATGACAAGGCTACCATCCATTGGAGTAACAAAAATCTCGACAAGAAACTACCTTCCATAATGATTAGGCTACCATCCATTGGAGTAAAAAAGATATCGACAATAGACTACCTTCCATAACGACAAGGCTACAATCCATTGTTGTAACAAAAATCTCGACAATAGACTACCTTCCATAATGACTAGGCTACCATCCATTGGAGTAACAAAGATATCGACAACAAACTACCTTCCATAACGACAAGGCTACAATCCATTGTAGAAACAAAAATCTCGACAATAGACTACCTTCCATAATGACAAGGCTACAATCCATTGGAGTAACAAAAATATCGACAACAAACTACCTTCCATAACGACAAGGCTACCATCCATTGGAGTAACAAAAATATCGACAACAGACTACCTTCCATAATGGCTAGCCTACCATCCATTGGAGTAACAAAGATATCGACAATAGACTACTTTCCATGACGACAAGGCTACAATCCATTGTAATAACAAAAATATCGACAATAGACTACCTTCCATAATGACAAGGCTACAAACCTTTGGAGTATAAAAAATCTCGACAATAGACTACCTTCCATAATGTCAAGGCTACCATCCCTTAGAGTAAGAAAAATCTCGACAACAAACTACCTTCCATAATGAAAAGGTTACCATCCATTGGACTAACAAAGATATCGACAACATACTACCTTTCATAATGACAAGGCTACCATTCCTTAGAGTAACTAAAATCACGATAACACACTACCTTCCATAATGACAAGTCTACCATCCATTGGAGTAACAAAAATCTCAACAATAGACTATCTTCCATAATGACAAGGGTACCATCATTGGAGTAACCCAAATATCCACAAGAGACTACCTTCCATAATGACAAAGCTACAATCCATTGGAATCTACAAAATCTCGACAATAGACTACCTTTCATAATGACAAGGCTACCATCCATTGGAGTAACTAAAATCTCGACAACAGACTACCTTCCATAATGACTAGGATACAATCCATTGGAGTAACAAAGATATCGACAAAAATCTACCTTCCATAACGACAAGGCTACAATCCATTGTAGTAACAAAAATCTCGACAACAGACTACCTTCTATAATGACAAGGCTACCATCCATTGTAGTAACAAAAATCTCGACAATAGACTACCTTCCATAATGACAAGGCTACCATCCATTGGAGTATCAAAAATCTCGACAACAGACTACCTTCCATAATGACAAGGATACCATCCATTGGAATAACAAAAATATCGACAACACACTACCTTCCATAATTACAAGGCTACCATCACTTAGACTAACAAAAATCTCCACAACAGACTACCTTCCATAATGACTAGGCTACCATCCATTGGAGTAACAAAGGTATCAACAACAGACTACCTTCCAAAAAGACAAGGCTACAATCTATTGTAGTAACAAAAATCTCGACAACAAACTACCTTCGATAATGACACGGCTACCATCCATTGTAGTAACAAACATCTCACAATAGACTACCTTCCATGATACAAGGCTACCATCCATTGGAGTATCAAAAATCTCGACAACAGACTACCTTCCATAATGACAAGGCTACCATCCATTGGAATAACAAAAATATCAACAACAGACTACCTTCCATAATGACAAGCCTACCATCCATTGGAATAACAAAAATATTGACAACACACTACCTTCAGTAATGACTAGGCTACCATCGATTGGAGTAACAAAGATATCGACAATAGACTACCTTCCATAACGACAAGGCTACAATCCATTGTAGTATCAAAAATCTCGACAATAGACTACCTTCCATGATGACAAGGCTACCATCCATTGGAGTAACAAAAATCTCGACAATAGACTACCTTCCATAATGACAAGGCTACCATCCATTGGAATAACAAAAATATCGACAACAGACTACCTTCTATAATGACAAGGCTACCATCCATTGGAGTAACAAAAATCTCGACAAGAAACTACCTTCCATAATGATTAGGCTACCATCCATTGGAGTAAAAAAGATATCGACAATAGACTACCTTCCATAACGACAAGGCTACAATCCATTGTTGTAACAAAAATCTCGACAATAGACTACCTTCCATAATGACTAGGCTACCATCCATTGGAGTAACAAAGATATCGACAACAAACTACCTTCCATAACGACAAGGCTACAATCCATTGTAGAAACAAAAATCTCGACAATAGACTACCTTCCATAATGACAAGGCTACAATCCATTGGAGTAACAAAAATATCGACAACAAACTACCTTCCATAACGACAAGGCTACCATCCATTGGAGTAACAAAAATATCGACAACAGACTACCTTCCATAATGGCTAGCCTACCATCCATTGGAGTAACAAAGATATCGACAATAGACTACTTTCCATGACGACAAGGCTACAATCCATTGTAATAACAAAAATATCGACAATAGACTACCTTCCATAATGACAAGGCTACAAACCTTTGGAGTATAAAAAATCTTGACAATAGACTACCTTCCATAATGTCAAGGCTACCATCCCTTAGAGTAAGAAAAATCTCGACAACAAACTACCTTCCATAATGAAAAGGTTACCATCCATTGGACTAACAAAGATATCGACAACATACTACCTTTCATAAAGACAAGGCTACCATTCCTTAGAGTAACTAAAATCACGACAACACACTACCTTCCATAATGACAAGTCTACCATCCATTGGAGTAACAAAAATCTCAACAATAGACTATCTTCCATAATGACAAGGGTACCATCATTGGAGTAACCCAAATATCCACAAGAGACTACCTTCCATAATGACAAAGCTACAATCCATTGGAATCTACAAAATCTCGACAATAGACTACCTTCCATAATGACAAGGCTACCATCCATTGGAGTAACTAAAATCTCGACAACAGACTACCTTCCATAATGACTAGGATACAATCCATTGGAGTAACAAAGATATCGACAAAAATCTACCTTCCATAACGACAAGGCTACAATCCATTATAGTAACAAAAATCTCGACAACAGACTACCTTCTATAATGACAAGGCTACCATCCATTGTAGTAACAAAAATCTCGACAATAGACTCCCTTCCATAATGACAAGGCTACCATCCATTGGAGTATCAAAAATCTCGACAACAGACTACCTTCCATAATGACAAGGATACCATCCGTTGGAATAACAAAAATATAGACAACACACTACCTTCCATAATTACAAGGCTACCATCACTTAGACTAACAAAAATCTCCACAACAGACTACCTTCCATAATGACTAGGCTACCATCCATTGGAGTAACAAAGGTATCAACAACAGACTACCTTCCAAAAAGTTAAGGCTACAATCTATTGTAGTAACAAAAATCTCGACAACAAACTACCTTCGATAATGACACGGCTACCATCCATTGTAGTAACAAACATCTCACAATAGACTACCTTCCATGATACAAGGCTACCATCCATTGGAGTATCAAAAATCTCGACAACAGACTACCTTCCATAATGACAAGGCTACCATCCATTGGAATAACAAAAATATCAACAACAGACTACCTTCCATAATGACAAGCCTACCATCCATTGGAATAACAAAAATATTGACAACACACTACCTTCCGTAATGACTAGGCTACCATCGATTGGAGTAAAAAAGATATCGACAATAGACTACCTTCCATAACGACAAGGCTACAATCCATTGTAGTATCAAAAATCTCGACAATAGACTACCTTCCATGATGACAAGGCTACCATCCATTGGAGTAACAAAAATCTCGACAATAGACTACCTTCCATAATGACAAGGCTACCATCCATTGGAATAACAAAAATATCGACAACAGACTACCTTCTATAATGACAAGGCTACCATCCATTGGAGTAACAAAAATCTCAACAAGAAACTACCTTCCATAATGATTAGGCTACCATCCATTGGAGTAAAAAAGATATCGACAATAGACTACCTTCCATAACGACAAGGCTACAATCCATTGTAGTAACAAAAATCTCGACAATAGACTACCTTCCATAATGACTAGGCTACCATCCATTGGAGTAACAAAGATATCGACAACAAACTACCTTCCATAACGACAAGGCTACAATCCATTGTAGAAACAAAAATCTCGACAATAGACTACCTTCCATAATGACAAGGCTACAATCCATTGAAGTAACAAAAATATCGACAACAAACTACCTTCCATAACGACAAGGCTACCATCCATTGGAGTAACAAAAATATCGACAACAGACTACCTTCCATAATGGCTAGCCTACCATCCATTGGAGTAACAAAGATATCGACAATAGACTACTTTCCATGACGACAAGGCTACAATCCATTGTAATAACAAAAATATCGACAATAGACTACCTTCCATAATGACAAGGCTACAAACCTTTGGAGTATAAAAAATCTCGACAATAGACTACCTTCCATAATGTCAAGGCTACCATCCCTTAGAGTAAGAAAAATCTCGACAACAAACTACCTTCCATAATGAAAAGGTTACCATCCATTGGACTAACAAAGATATCGACAACATACTACCTTTCATAATGACAAGGCTACCATTCCTTAGAGTAACTAAAATCACGACAACACACTACCTTCCATAATGACAAGTCTACCATCCATTGGAGTAACAAAAATCTCAACAATAGACTATCTTCCATAATGACAAGGGTACCATCATTGGAGTAACCCAAATATCCACAAGAGACTACCTTCCATAATGACAAAGCTACAATCCATTGGAATCTACAAAATCTCGACAATAGACTACCTTCCATAATGACAAGGCTACCATCCATTGGAGTAACTAAAATCTCGACAACAGACTACCTTCCATAATGACTAGGATACAATCCATTGGAGTAACAAAGATATCGACAAAAATCTACCTTCCATAACGACAAGGCTACAATCCATTGTAGTAACAAAAATCTCGACAACAGACTACCTTCTATAATGACAAGGCTACCATCCATTGTAGTAACAAAAATCTCGACAATAGACTACCTTCCATAATGACAAGGCTACCATCCATTGGAGTATCAAAAATCTCGACAACAGACTACCTTCCATAATGACAAGGATACCATCCATTGGAATAACAAAAATATCGACAACACACTACCTTCCATAATTACAAGGCTACCATCACTTAGACTAACAAAAATCTCCACAACAGACTACCTTCCATAATGACTAGGCTACCATCCATTGGAGTAACAAAGGTATCAACAACAGACTACCTTCCAAAAAGACAAGGCTACAATCTATTGTAGTAACAAAAATCTCGACAACAAACTACCTTCGATAATGACACGGCTACCATCCATTGTAGTAACAAACATCTCACAATAGACTACCTTCCATGATACAAGGCTACCATCCATTGGAGTATCAAAAATCTCGACAACAGACTACCTTCCATAATGACAAGGCTACCATCCATTGGAATAACAAAAATATCAACAACAGACTACCTTCCATAATGACAAGCCTACCATCCATTGGAATAACAAAAATATTGACAACACACTACCTTCAGTAATGACTAGGCTACCATCGATTGGAGTAACAAAGATATCGACAATAGACTACCTTCCATAACGACAAGGCTACAATCCATTGTAGTATCAAAAATCTCGACAATAGACTACCTTCCATGATGACAAGGCTACCATCCATTGGAGTAACAAAAATCTCGACAATAGACTACCTTCCATAATGACAAGGCTACCATCCATTGGAATAACAAAAATATCGACAACAGACTACCTTCTATAATGACAAGGCTACCATCCATTGGAGTAACAAAAATCTCGACAAGAAACTACCTTCCATAATGATTAGGCTACCATCCATTGGAGTAAAAAAGATATCGACAATAGACTACCTTCCATAACGACAAGGCTACAATCCATTGTTGTAACAAAAATCTCGACAATAGACTACCTTCCATAATGACTAGGCTACAATCCATTGGAGTAACAAAGATATCGACAACAAACTACCTTCCATAACGACAAGGCTACAATCCATTGTAGAAACAAAAATCTCGACAATAGACTACCTTCCATAATGACAAGGCTACAATCCATTGGAGTAACAAAAATATCGACAACAAACTACCTTCCATAACGACAAGGCTACCATCCATTGGAGTAACAAAAATATCGACAACAGACTACCTTCCATAATGGCTAGCCTACCATCCATTGGAGTAACAAAGATATCGACAATAGACTACTTTCCATGACGACAAGGCTACAATCCATTGTAATAACAAAAATATCGACAATAGACTACCTTCCATAATGACAAGGCTACAAACCTTTGGAGTATAAAAAATCTTGACAATAGACTACCTTCCATAATGTCAAGGCTACCATCCCTTAGAGTAAGAAAAATCTCGACAACAAACTACCTTCCATAATGAAAAGGTTACCATCCATTGGACTAACAAAGATATCGACAACATACTACCTTTCATAAAGACAAGGCTACCATTCCTTAGAGTAACTAAAATCACGACAACACACTACCTTCCATAATGACAAGTCTACCATCCATTGGAGTAACAAAAATCTCAACAATAGACTATCTTCCATAATGACAAGGGTACCATCATTGGAGTAACCCAAATATCCACAAGAGACTACCTTCCATAATGACAAAGCTACAATCCATTGGAATCTACAAAATCTCGACAATAGACTACCTTCCATAATGACAAGGCTACCATCCATTGGAGTAACTAAAATCTCGACAACAGATTACCTTCCATAATGACTAGGATACAATCCATTGGAGTAACAAAGATATCGACAAAAATCTACCTTCCATAACGACAAGGCTACAATCCATTGTAGTAACAAAAATCTCGACAACAGACTACCTTCTATAATGACAAGGCTACCATCCATTGTAGTAACAAAAATCTCGACAATAGACTCCCTTCCATAATGACAAGGCTACCATCCATTGGAGTATCAAAAATCTCGACAACAGACTACCTTCCATAATGACAAGGATACCATCCATTGGAATAACAAAAATATCGACAACACACTACCTTCCATAATTACAAGGCTACCATCACTTAGACTAACAAAAATCTCCACAACAGACTACCTTCCATAATGACTAGGCTACCATCCATTGGAGTAACAAAGGTATCAACAACAGACTACCTTCCAAAAAGTTAAGGCTACAATCTATTGTAGTAACAAAAATCTCGACAACAAACTACCTTCGATAATGACACGGCTACCATCCATTGTAGTAACAAACATCTCACAATAGACTACCTTCCATGATACAAGGCTACCATCCATTGGAGTATCAAAAATCTCGACAACAGACTACCTTCCATAATGACAAGGCTACCATCCATTGGAATAACAAAAATATCAACAACAGACTACCTTCCATAATGACAAGCCTACCATCCATTGGAATAACAAAAATATTGACAACACACTACCTTCCGTAATGACTAGGCTACCATCGATTGGAGTAAAAAAGATATCGACAATAGACTACCTTCCATAACGACAAGGCTACAATCCATTGTAGTATCAAAAATCTCGACAATAGACTACCTTCCATGATGACAAGGCTACCATCCATTGGAGTAACAAAAATCTCGACAATAGACTACCTTCCATAATGACAAGGCTACCATCCATTGGAATAACAAAAATATCGACAACAGACTACCTTCTATAATGACAAGGCTACCATCCATTGGAGTAACAAAAATCTCGACAAGAAACTACCTTCCATAATGATTAGGCTACCATCCATTGGAGTAAAAAAGATATCGACAATAGACTACCTTCCATAACGACAAGGCTACAATCCATTGTAGTAACAAAAATCTCGACAATAGACTACCTTCCATAATGACTAGGCTACCATCCATTGGAGTAACAAAGATATCGACAACAAACTACCTTCCATAACGACAAGGCTACAATCCATTGTAGAAACAAAAATCTCGACAATAGACTACCTTCCATAATGACAAGGCTACAATCCATTGAAGTAACAAAAATATCGACAACAAACTACCTTCCATAACGACAAGGCTACCATCCATTGGAGTAACAAAAATATCGACAACAGACTACCTTCCATAATGGCTAGCCTACCATCCATTGGAGTAACAAAGATATCGACAATAGACTACTTTCCATGACGACAAGGCTACAATCCATTGTAATAACAAAAATATCGACAATAGACTACCTTCCATAATGACAAGGCTACAAACCTTTGGAGTATAAAAAATCTCGACAATAGACTACCTTCCATAATGTCAAGGCTACCATCCCTTAGAGTAATAAAAATCTCGACAACAAACTACCTTCCATAATGAAAAGGTTACCATCCATTGGACTAACAAAGATATCGACAACATACTACCTTTCATAATGACAAGGCTACCATTCCTTAGAGTAACTAAAATCACGACAACACACTACCTTCCATAATGACAAGTCTACCATCCATTGGAGTAACAAAAATCTCAACAATAGACTATCTTCCATAATGACAAGGGTACCATCATTGGAGTAACCCAAATATCCACAAGAGACTACCTTCCATAATGACAAAGCTACAATCCATTGGAATCTACAAAATCTCGACAATAGACTACCTTCCATAATGACAAGGCTACCATCCATTGGAGTAACTAAAATCTCGACAACAGACTACCTTCCATAATGACTAGGATACAATCCATTGGAGTAACAAAGATATCGACAAAAATCTACCTTCCATAACGACAAGGCTACAATCCATTGTAGTAACAAAAATCTCGACAACAGACTACCTTCTATAATGACAAGGCTACCATCCATTGTAGTAACAAAAATCTCGACAATAGACTACCTTCCATAATGACAAGGCTACCATCCATTGGAGTATCAAAAATCTCGACAACAGACTACCTTCCATAATGACAAGGATACCATCCATTGGAATAACAAAAATATCGACAACACACTACCTTCCATAATTACAAGGCTACCATCACTTAGACTAACAAAAATCTCCACAACAGACTACCTTCCATAATGACTAGGCTACCATCCATTGGAGTAACAAAGGTATCAACAACAGACTACCTTCCAAAAAGACAAGGCTACAATCTATTGTAGTAACAAAAATCTCGACAACAAACTACCTTCGATAATGACACGGCTACCATCCATTGTAGTAACAAACATCTCACAATAGACTACCTTCCATGATACAAGGCTACCATCCATTGGAGTATCAAAAATCTCGACAACAGACTACCTTCCATAATGACAAGGCTACCATCCATTGGAATAACAAAAATATCAACAACAGACTACCTTCCATAATGACAAGCCTACCATCCATTGGAATAACAAAAATATTGACAACACACTACCTTCCGTAATGACTAGGCTACCATCGATTGGAGTAACAAAGATATCGACAATAGACTACCTTCCATAACGACAAGGCTACAATCCATTGTAGTATCAAAAATCTCGACAATAGACTACCTTCCATGATGACAAGGCTACCATCCATTGGAGTAACAAAAATCTCGACAATAGACTACCTTCCATAATGACAAGGCTACCATCCATTGGAATAACAAAAATATCGACAACTAACTACCTTCTATAATGACAAGGCTACCATCCATTGGAGTAACAAAAATCTCGACAAGAAACTACCTTCCATAATGATTAGGCTACCATCCATTGGAGTAAAAAAGATATCGACAATAGACTACCTTCCATAACGACAAGGCTACAATCCATTGTAGTAACAAAAATCTCGACAATAGACTACCTTCCATAATGACTAGGCTACCATCCATTGGAGTAACAAAGATATCGACAACAAACTACCTTCCATAACGACAAGGCTACAATCCATTGTAGAAACAAAAATCTCGACAATAGACTACCTTCCATAATGACAAGGCTACAATCCATTGGAGTAACAAAAATATTGACAACAAACTACCTTCCATAACGACAAGGCTACCATCCATTGGAGTAACAAAAATATCGACAACAGACTACCTTCCATAATGGCTAGCCTACCATCCATTGGAGTAACAAAGATATCGACAATAGACTACTTTCCATGACGACAAGGCTACAATCCATTGTAATAACAAAAATATCGACAATAGACTACCTTCCATAATGACAAGGCTACAAACCTTTGGAGTATAAAAAATCTCGACAATAGACTACCTTCCATAATGTCAAGGCTACCATCCCTTAGAGTAAGAAAAATCTCGACAACAAACTACCTTCCATAATGAAAAGGTTACCATCCATTGGACTAACAAAGATATCGACAACATACTACCTTTCATAATGACAAGGCTACCATTCCTTAGAGTAACTAAAATCACGACAACACACTACCTTCCATAATGACAAGTCTACCATCCATTGGAGTAACAAAAATCTCAACAATAGACTATCTTCCATAATGACAAGGGTACCATCATTGGAGTAACCCAAATATCCACAAGAGACTACCTTCCATAATGACAAAGCTACAATCCATTGGAATCTACAAAATCTCGACAATAGACTACCTTCCATAATGACAAGGCTACCATCCATTGGAGTAACTAAAATCTCGACAACAGACTACCTTCCATAATGACTAGGATACAATCCATTGGAGTAACAAAGATATCGACAAAAATCTACCTTCCATAACGACAAGGCTACAATCCATTGTAGTAACAAAAATCTCGACAACAGACTACCTTCTATAATGACAAGGCTACCATCCATTGTAGTAACAAAAATCTCGACAATAGACTACCTTCCATAATGACAAGGCTACCATCCATTGGAGTATCAAAAATCTCGACAACAGACTACCTTCCATAATGACAAGGATACCATCCATTGGAATAACAAAAATATCGACAACACACTACCTTCCATAATTACAAGGCTACCATCACTTAGACTAACAAAAATCTCCACAACAGACTACCTTCCATAATGACTAGGCTACCATCCATTGGAGTAACAAAGGTATCAACAACAGACTACCTTCCAAAAAGACAATGCTACAATCTATTGTAGTAACAAAAATCTCGACAACAAACTACCTTCGATAATGACACGGCTACCATCCATTGTAGTAACAAACATCTCACAATAGACTACCTTCCATGATGACAAGGCTACCATCCATTGGAGTATCAAAAATCTCGACAACAGACTACCTTCCATAATGACAAGGCTACCATCCATTGGAATAACAAAAATATCAACAACAGACTACCTTCCATAATGACAAGCCTACCATCCATTGGAATAACAAAAATATTGAGAACACACTACCTTCCGTAATGACTAGGCTACCATCGATTGGAGTAACAAAGATATCGACAATAGACTACCTTCCATAACGACAAGGCTACAATCCATTATAGTATCAAAAATCTCGACAATAGACTACCTTCCATGATGACAAGGCTACCATCCATTGGAGTAACAAAAATCTCGACAATAGACTACCTTCCATAATGACAAGGCTACCATCCATTGGAATAACAAAAATATCGACAACAGACTACCTTCTATAATGACAAGGCTACCATCCATTGGAGTAACAAAAATCTCGACAAGAAACTACCTTCCATAATGATTAGGCTACCATCCATTGGAGTAAAAAAGATATCGACAATAGACTACCTTCCATAACGACAAGGCTACAATCCATTGTAGTAACAAAAATCTCGACAATAGACTACCTTCCATAATGACAAGGTTAAAAACCATTAGAGTATAAAAAACCTCGACAATAGACTACCTTCCATAATGACAAGGCTACCATCCATTGGAGTAACTAAAATCTCAACAACAGACTACCTTCCATAATGACTAGGCTACCATCCATTGGAGTAACAAAGATATCGACAACAAACTACCTTCCATACTGACAAGGCTACAATCCATTGTAGAAACAAAAATCTCGACAATAGACTACCTTCCATAATGACAAGGCTACCATCCATTGGAGTAACAAAAATATCGACAACAAACTACCTTCCATAACGACAAGGCTACCATCCATTGGAGTAACAAAAATATCGACAACAGACTACTTTCCATGACGACAAGGCTACAATCCATTGTAGTAACAAAAATATCGACAATAGACTACCTTCCATAATGACAAGGCGACAATCCCTTAGAGTAAGAAAAATCTCGACAACAAACTACCTTCCATAATGAAAAGGTTACCATCCATTGGAGTAACAAAGATATCGACAACATACTACCTTCCATAATGACAAGGCTACCATTCCTTAGAGTAACTAAAATCACGACAACACACTACCTTCCATAATGACAAGTCTACCATCCATTGGAGTAACAAAAATCTCAACAATAGACTATCTTCCATAATGACAAGGGTACCATCATTGGAGTAACCCAAATATCCACAAGAGAATACCTTCCATAATGACAAAGCTACAATCCATTGGAATCTACAAAATCTCGACAATAGACTACCTTCCATAATGACAAGGCTACCATCCATTGGAGTAACTAAAATCTCGACAACAGACTACCTTCCATAATGACTAGGATACAATCCATTGGAGTAACAAAGATATCGACAAAAATCTACCTTCCATAACGACAAGGCTACAATCCATTGTAGTAACAAAAATCTCGACAACAGACTACCTTCTATAATGACAAGGCTACCATCTATTGTAGTAACAAAAATCTCGACAATAGACTAACTTCCATAATGACAAGGCTACCATCCATTGGAGTATCAAAAATCTCGACAACAGACTACCTTCCATAATGACAAGGCTACCATCCATTGGAATAACAAAAATATCGACAACACACTACCTTCCATAATTACAAGGCTACCATCACTTAGACAAACAAAAATCTCCACAACAGACTACCTTCCATAATGACTAGGCTACCATCCATTGGACTAAAAAAGGTATCAACAACAGACTACCTTCCATAAAGACAAGGCTACAATCCATTGTAGTAACAAAAATCTCGACAACAAACTACCTTCGATAATGACACGGCTACCATCCATTGTAGTAACAAACATCTCGATAATAGACTACCTTCCATGATGACAAGGCTACCATCCATTGGAGTAACAAAAATCTCGACAACAGACTACCTTCCATAATGACAAGGCTACCATCCATTGGAATAACAAAAGTATCAAAAACAGACTACCTTCCATAATGACAAGCCTACCATCCATTGGAATAACAAAAATCTTGACAACACACTACCTTCCGTAATGACTAGGCTACCATCGATTGGAGTAACAAAGATATCGACAATAGACTACCTTCCATAACGACAAGGCTACAATCCATTGTAGTATCAAATATCTCGACAATAGACTACCTTCCATGATGACAAGGCTACCATCCATTGGAGTAACAAAAATCTCGACAACAGACTACCTTCCATAATGACAAGGCTACCATCCATTGGAAAAACAAAATTATCGACAACAGACTACCTTCCATAATGACAAGGCTACCATCCATTGGAGTAACAAAAATCTCGACAACAAACTAGCTTCCATAATGATTAGGCTACCATCCATTGGAGTAACAAAGATATCGACAATAGACTACCTTCCATAACGACAAGGCTACAATCCATTGTAGTAACAAAAATCTCGACAATAGACTACCTTCCATAATGACAAGGCTAAAAACCATTGGAGTATAAAAAATCTCGACAATAGACTACCTTCCATAATGACAAGGCTACCATCCATTGGAGTAACTAAAATCTCAACAACAGACTATCTTCCATAATTACTAGGCTACCATCCATTGGAGTAACAAAGATATCGACAACAAACTACCTTCCATAACGACAAGGCTACAATCCATTGTAGAAACAAAAATCTCGACAATAGACTACCTTCCATAATGACAAGGCTACCATCTATTGGAGTAACAAAAATATCGACAACAAACTACCTTCCATAACGACAAGGCTACCATCCATTGGAGTAACAAAAATATCGACAACAGACTACCTTCCATAATGGCTATCCTACCATCCAGTGAAGTAACAAAGATATCGACAATAGACTATTTTCCATGACGTCAAGGCTACAATCCATTGTAGTAACAAAAATATCGACAATAGACTACCTTCCATAATGACAAGGCTACAAACCATTGGAGTATAAAAAATCTCGACAATAGACTACCTTCCATAATGACAAGGCGACCATCCCTTAGAGTAAGAAAAATATCGACAACAAACTACCTTCCATAATGAAAAGGTTACCATCCATTGGAGTAACAAAGATATCGACAACATACTACCTTCCATAATGACAAGGCTACCATTCCTTAGAGTAACTAAAATCACGACAACACACTACCTTCCATAATGACAAGTCTACCATCCATTGGAGTAACAAAAATCTCAACAATAGACTATCTTCCATAATGACAAGGGTACCATCATTGGAGTAACCCAAATATCCACAAGAGACTACCTTCCATAATGACAAAGCTACAATCCATTGGAATCTACAAAATCTCGACAATAGACTACCTTCCATAATGACAAGGCTACCATCCATTGGAGTAACTAAAATCTCGACAACGGACTACCTTCCATAATGACTAGGATACAATCCATTGGAGTAACAAAGATATCGACAAAAATCTACCTTCCATAACGACAAGGCTACAATCCATTGTAGTAACAAAAATCTCGACAACAGACTACCTTCTATAATGACAAGGCTACCATCTATTGTAGTAACAAAAATCTCGACAATAGACTAACTTCCATAATGACAAGGCTACCATCCATTGGAGTATCAAAAATCTCGACAACAGACTACCTTCCATAATGACAAGGCTACCATCCATTGGAATAACAAAAATATCGACAACACACTACCTTCCATAATTACAAGGCTACCATCACTTAGACAAACAAAAATCTCCATAATAGACTACCTTCCATAATGACTAGGCTACCATCCATTGGAGTAACAAAGGTATCAACAACAGACTACCTTCCATAAAGACAAGGCTACAATCCATTGTAGTAACAAAAATCTCGACAACAAACTACCTTCGATAATGACACGGCTACAATCCATTGTAGTAACAAACATCTCAACAATAGACTACCTTCCATGATGACAAGGCTACCATCCACTGGAGTAACAAAAATCTCGACAATAGACTACCTTCCATAATGACAAGGCTACCATCCATTGGAATAACAAAAATATCAACAACAGACTACCTTCCATAATGACAAGCCTACCATCCATTGGAATAACAAAAATCTTGACAATACACTACCTTCCGTAATGACTAGGCGACCATCGATTGGAGTAACAAAGATATCGACAATAGACTACCTTCCATAACTACAAGGCTACAATCCATTGTAGTATCAAAAATCTCGACAATAGACTACCTTCCATGATGACAAGGCTACCATCCATTGGAGTAACAAAAATCTCGACTACAGACTACCTTCCATAATGACAAGGCTACCATCCATTGGAGTAACAAAAATCTCGACAAGAAACTACCTTCCATAATGATTAGGTTACCATCCATTGGAGTAACAAAGATATCGACAATAAACTACCTTCCATAACGACAAGGCTACAATCCATTGTAGTAACAAAAATATCGACAATAGACTACCTTCCATAATGACAAGGCTAACAACCTTTGGAGTATAAAAAATCTCGACAATAGACTACCTTCCATAATGACAAGGCTACCATCCATTGGAGTAACTAAAATCTCAACAACAGACTACCTTCCATAATGACAAGGCTACCATCCATTGGAGTAACAAAAATATCGACAACAAACTACCTTCCATAACGACAAGGCTACCATCCATTGGAGTAACAAAAATATCGACAACAGACTACCTTCCATAATGGCTAGCCTACCATCCATTGGAGTAACAAAGATATCGACAATAGACTACTTTCCATGACGACAAGGCTACAATCCATTGTAGTAACAAAAATATCGACAATAGACTACCTTCCATAATGACAAGGCTACAAACCTTTGGAGTATAAAAAATCTCGACAACAAACTACCTTCCATAATGAAAAGGTTACCATCCATTGGAGTAACAAAGATATCGACAACATACTACCTTCCATAATGACAAGGCTACCATTCCTTAGAGTAACTAAAATCACGACAACACACTACCTTCCATAATGACAAGTCCACCATCCATTGGAGTAACAAAAATCTCAACAATAGACTATCTTCCATAATGACAAGGGTACCATCATTGGAGTAACCCAAATATCCACAAGAGACTACCTTCCAAAATGACAAAGCTACAATCCATTGGAATCTACAAAATCTCGACAATAGACTACCTTCCATAATAACAAGGCTACCATCCATTGGAGTAACTAAAATCTCGACAACAGACTACCTTCCATAATGACTAGGATACAATCCATTGGAGTAACAAAGATATCGACAAAAATCTACCTTCCATAACGACAAGGCTACAATCCATTGTAGTAACCAAAATCTCGACAACAGACTACCTTCTATAATGACAAGGCTACCATCCATTGTAGTAACAAAAATCTCGACAATAGATTACCTTCCATAATGACAAGGCTACCATCCATTGGAGTATCAAAAATCTCGACAAGAGACTACCTTCCATAATTACAAGGCTACCATCCATTGGAATAACATAAATATCGACAACACACTACCTTCCATAATGACTAGGCTACCATCCATTGGAGTAACAAAGCTATCAACAACAAACTACCTTCCATAAAGACAAGGCTACAATCCATTGTAGTAACAAAAATCTCGACAACAGACTACCTTCCATAATGACAAGGCTACCATCCATTGGAATAACAGAAATATCAACAACAAACTACCTTCCATAATGACAAGCCTACCATCCATTGGAATAACAAAAATCTTGACAACACACTACCTTCCATAACTACAAGGCTACAATCCGTTGTAGTATTAAAAATCTCGACAATAGACTACCTTCCATGATGACAAGGCTACCATCCATTGGAGTAACAAAAATCTCGACAACAGACTACCTTCCATAATGACAAGGCTACCATCCATTGGAATAACAAAAATATCGATAACAGACTACCTTCCATAATGACAAGGCTACCATCCATTGGAATAACAAAAATATCGACAACAGACTACCTTCCATAATGAGAAGGCTACCATCCATTGGAGTAACTAAAATCTCGACAACAGACTACCTTCCATAACGACAAGGCTACAATCCATTGTAGTAACAATGATATCGACAACAGACTACCTTCCATAACGACAAGGCTACAATCCATTGTAGTAACTAAAATCTCGACAACGGACTACCTGCCTTAATGACAAGACTAAAAACATTTGTAGTATAAAAAATCTCGACAATAGACTACCTTCCACAATGACAAGGCTACCATCCATTGGATTAACTAAAATCTCTATAACAGTCTACCTTCCATAATGACTAGGCTACCATCCATTGGAGTAACAAAGATATCGACAATAGACTACCTTCCATAATAACTAGGCTACAATCCATTGTAGTAACAAAAATCTCGACAACAGACTACCTTCCATAATGACAAGACTACCATCCATTGTAGTAACAAAAATCTCGACAATAGACTACCTTCCATAATGACAAGGCTACCATCCAATGGAGTAACAAAAATCTCGACAACAGACTACCTTCCAAAATGACTAGGATACCATCCATTGGAGCAACAAAGATATCGACAATAGACTACCTTCCATAACGACAAGGCTACAATTCCTTAGACTAACAAAAATCATGACAAAAGACTACCTTCCATAATGAAAAGGCTACCATCCATTGGAGTAACAAAGATATAAACAACATACTACCTTCCATAATGACAAGGCTACCATCCGTTAGAGTAATAAAAATCACGACAACACACTACCTTCCATAATGACAAGTCTACCATCCATTGGAGTAATAAAAATCTCAACAATAGACTACCTTCCATAATGACAAGGCTACCATCCATTGGAGTAAAAAAAATACAGACAAAATACTACCTTCCATAATGACTAGGCTACCATCCATTGGAATAACAAAAATATCGACAACACACTACCTTCCATAGTGACAAGGCTACCATCCAATGGAGTAACAAAAATCTCGACAACAGACAACCTTCCATAATGACTAGGATACCATCCACTAGAGTAACAAAAATCTTGACAACACACTACTTTCCATAATGACAAGGCTACAATCTATTATAGTAACAAAAACATCGACAGTAGACTACCTTCATAATGACAAGGCCGTCATCCATTGGAATAACAAAAATCTCGACAACAGACGACGTTCCATAATAACAAGGCTACCATCCCTAAGAGTAAGAAAAATCTCAACAACAAACTACCTTCCATAATGAAAAGACTACCATCCATTGGAGTAACAAAGATATCAACAACATACTACCTTCCATAATGACAAGACTACCATCCCTTAGAGTAACAAAAATCACGACAACACACTACCTTCCATAATTACAAGTCTACCATCCATTGGAGTAACAAAAATCTAAACAATAGACTATCTTCCATAATGACAAGGGTACCATCATTGGAGTAACCCAAATATCCACAAGAGACTACCTTCCATAATGACAAGGCTACAATCCATTGGAGTCTACAAAATCTCGACAACAGACTACCTTCCATAATGACAAGGCTACCATCCATTGGAGTAACTAAAATCTCGACAATAGACTACCTTCCATAATGACTAGGATACCATCCATTGGTGTAACAAAGATATCGACAATAGACTACCTTCCATAACGACAAGGATACAATCCATTGTAGTAACAAAAATTTCGACAACAGACTACCTTCCATAATGACAAGGCTACAATCCATTGTAGTAACAAAAATCTCGACAATAGACTACCTTCCATAATGACAAGGCTACCAGCCATTGGAGTAACAAAAATCTCGACAACAGACTACATTCCATAATGACAAGGCTACCATCCATTGGAATAACAAAAATATCGACAACACACTACCTTCCATAATGTCAAGGCTACCATCCCTTAGACTAAAAAAAATCTCCACAACAGACTACCTTCCATAATGACTAGGCTACCATCCAGTGGAGTAACAAAGATATCGACAACAGACTACCTTCCATAACGACAAGGCTATAATCCATTGTAGTATCAAAAATCTCGACAACAGACTACCTTCCATAATGATACGGCTACCATCCGTTGTAGTAACAAAAATCTCGACAATAAACTACCTTCCATGATGACAAGGCTACCATCCATTGGAGTAACAAAAATCTCGACAACAGACTACCTTCTATAATGACAAGGCTACCATCCATTGGAATAACAAAAATATCGACAACAGACTACCTTCCATAATGACAAGGCTACCATTCATTGGAATAACAAAAATCTTGACAAAAAACTCCCTTCCATAATGATTAGGCTACCATCCATTGGAGTAACAAAGATATCGACAATAGACTACCTTCCATAATGACAAGGCTACAATCCATTGTAGTAACAAAAAACTCGACAATAGACTACCTTCCATAATGACAAGGCTACAAACCTTTGGAGTATAAAAAATCTCGACAATAGACTACCTTCCATAATGACAAGGCTACCATCCATTGGAATAACAAAAATATCGACAACAGACTACCTTCCATAATGACAAGGCTACCATCCATTGGAGTAACTAAAATCTCAACAACAGACCACCTTCCATAATAACTAGGCTACCATCCATTGGAGTAACAAAGATATCGACAACAGACTACCTTCCATAACGACAAGGCTACCATCCATTGTAGTAACATAAATCTCGACAATAGACTACCTTCCATAATGACAAGGCTACCATCCATTGGAGTAACAAAAATCTCGACAACAAACTACCTTCCATAATGACAAGTCTACCATCCAATGGAGTAACAAAAATCTCGACAACAGACTACCTTCCAAAATGACTAGGATACAATCCATTGGAGCAACAAAGATATCGACAACAGACTACCTTCCATAACGACAAGGCTACAATTCCTTAGACTAAAAAAAATCCTGACAAAAGACTACCTTCCATAATGAAAAGGCTACCATCCATTGGAGTAACAAAGATATAAATAACATACTACCTTCCATAATGACAAGGCTACCATCCCTTAGAGTAATAAAAATCACGACAACACACTACCTTCCATAATGACAAGTCTACCATCCATTGGAGTAATAAAAATCTCAACAATAGACTACCTTCCATAATGACAAGGCTACCATCCATTCGAGTAAAAAAAATACAGACAAAATACTACCTTCCATAATGACTAGGCTACCATCCATTGGAATAACAAAAATATCGACAACACACTACCTTCCATAGTGACAAGGCTAGCATCCATTAAAGTAACAAAAATCTTAACAACATACTACTTTCCATAATGACAAGGCTACAATCTATTATAGTAACAAAAATATCGACAGTAGACTACCTTCATAATGACAAGGCTGTCATCCATTGGAATAACAAAAATCTCGACAACAGACGACATTCCATATTAACAAGGCTACCATCCCTTAGAGTAAGAAAAATCTCAACAACAAACTACCTTCCATAATGAAAAGACTACCATCCATTGGAGTAACAAAGATATCAACAACATACTGCCTTCCATAATGACAAGACTACCATCCCTTAGAGTAACAAAAATCACGACAACACACTACCTTCCATAATGACAAGGCTACAATCCATTGGAGTCTACAAAATCTTGACAACAGACTACCTTCCATAATGACAAGGCTACCATCCATTGGAGTAACTAAAATCTCGACAACAGACTACCTTCCATAATGACTATGATACCATCCATTAGTGTAACAAAGATATCGACAATAGACTACCTTCCATAACGACAAGGATACAATCCATTGTAGTAACAAAAATCTCGACAACAGACTACCTTCCATAATGACAAGGCTACCATCCATTGTAGTAACAAAAATCTCGACAATAGACTACCTTCCATAATGACATGGCTACAATCCATTGTAGTAACAAAAATCTCGACAATAGACTACCTTCCATAATGACAAGGCTACAAACCTTTGGAGTATAAAAAATCTCGACAACAGACTACCTTCTATAATGACAAGGCTACCATCCATTGGAATAACAAAAATTCGACACCAGACTACCTTCCATAATGACAAGGCTACCATCCATTGGAATAACAAAAATCTCGACAAGAAACTACCTTACATAATGATTAGGCTACCATCCATTGGAGTAACAAAGATATCGACAATAGACTACCTTCCATAACGACAAGGCTACAATCCATTGTAGTAACAAAAATCTCGACAATGGACTACCTTCCATAATGACAAGGCTACAAACCTTTGGAGTATAAAAAATCTCGACAATAGACTACCTTCCTTAATGACAAGGCTACCATCCATTGGAGTAACTAAAATCTCAACAACAGACTACCTTCCATAATGACTAGGCTACCATCCATTGGAGTAACAAAGATATCGATAACAAACTACCTTCCATGACGACAAGGCTACAATCCATTGTAGAAACAAAAATCTCGACAATAGACTACCTTCCATAATGACAAGGCTACAATCCATTGGAGTAACTAAAATCTCAACAACAGACTACCTTCCATAATGACTAGGATAGCATCCATTGGAGTAACAAAGATATCGACAATAGACTACCTTCCATAACGACAAGGATACAATCCATTGTAGTAACAAAAATCTCGACAACAGACTACCTTCCATAATGACAAGGCTACCATCCATTGGAGTAACTAAAATCTCAACAACAGACTACCTTCCATAATGACTATGCTACCATCCATTGGAGTAACTAAGATATCGATAACAGACAACCTTCCATAAAGACAAGCCTACAATCCATTGTAGAAACAAAAATCTCGACAATAGACTACCTTCCATAATGACAAGGCTAACATCCATTGGAGTAACAAAAATATCAACAACAAACTACCTTCCATAATGACAAGGCTACCATCCATTGGAGTAACAAATATCTCGACAACAGACTACCTTCCATAATGACTAGGATACCATCCATTGGAGTAACTAAAATCTCAACAAAAAACTACCTTCCATAATCACAAGGCTACCATCCATTGGAATGACAAAAATATCGACAACACACTACATTCCATAATGACAAGGCTACCATCCAATGGAGTAACAAAAATCTCGACAACATAATACCTTCAAAAATGACTAGGATACAATCCATTGGAGCAACAAAGATATCGACAACAGACTACCTTCCATAACGACAAGGCTACAATTCCTTAGACTAACAAAAATCATGACAAAAGACTACCTTCCATAATGAAAAGGCTACCATCCATTGGAGTAACAAAGATATAAACAACATACTACCTTCCATAATGACAAGGCTACCATCCCTTAGAGTAACAAAAATTACGACAACACACTACCTTCCATAATTACAAGTCTACCATCCATTGGAGTAACAAAAATCTCAACAATAGACTATCTTCCATAATGACAAGAGTACCATCATTGGAGTAACCCAAATATCCAAAAGAGACTACCTTCCATAATGACAAGGCTACAATCCATTGGAGTCTACAAAATCTCGACAACAGACTACCTTCCATAATGACAAGGCTACCATCCATTGGAGTAACTAAAATCTCGACAACAGACTACCTTCCATAATGACTAGGATAGCATCCATTGGAGTAACAAAGATATCGACAATAGACTACCTTCCATAACGACAAGGATACAATCGATTGTTGTAACAAAAATCTCGACAACAGACTACCTTCCATAATGACAAGCCTACCATCCATTGGAGTAATAAAAATCTCGACAACAGACTACCTCCCATAATGACTAGGATAACATCCATTGGAGTAACAAAGATATCGACAATAGACTACCTTCCATAACGACAAGGATATAATCCATTGTAGTAACAAAAATCTCAACAACAAACTACCTTCCATAATGACAAGGCTACCATCCATTGGAGTAACAAAAATCTCGACAATTGACTACCTTCCATAATGACAAGGCTACCATCCATTGGAGTCTACAAAATCTCGACAACACACTACCTTCCATAATGACAAGGCTACCATCCCTTAGACTAAAAAAAATCTCAACAACAGACTACCTTCCATAATGACTAGGATACCATCCATTGGAGAAACAAGGATATTGACAACAGACTACCTTCCATAACGACAAGGCTACAATACATTGTAGTATCAAAAATCTCGACAATAGAGTACCTTCCATAATGACAAGGCTACCATCCATTGTAGAAACAAAAATATCGACAACAAACTACCTTCCATAATGACAAGGCTACCATCTGTTGGAGTAACAAAAATATCGACAACATACTACCTTCCATAACGACAAGGCTACCATCCATTGGAGTAACAAAAATCTCGACAACAGACTACCTTCCATAATGGCTAGGCTACCATCCATTGGAGTAACAAAGATATCAACAATAGACTACCTTCCATGACGATAAGGCTACAATCAATTGTAGTAACAAAAATATCGACAACAAAATACCTTCCAAAATGACTAGGATACCATCCATTGGAGCATCAAAGATATCGACAATAGACTACCTTCCATAACGACAAGGCTACAATTCCTTAGACTAACAAAAATCACGACAATAGACTACCTTCCATAATGAAAAGGATACCATCCATTGGAGTAACAAAGATATAAACAACAAACTACCTTCCATAATGACAAGGCTACCATCCCTTAGAGTAATAAAAATCACGAAAACACACTACCTTCCATAAAGACAAGTCTACCTTCCATTGGAGTAACAAAAATCTCAACAATAGACTACCTTCCATAATGACAAGGCTACCATCCATTGGAGTAAAAAAAATACAGAGAAAATACTACCTTCCATAATGACTAGGCTACCATCCATTGGAATTAGAAAAATATCGACAACACACTACCTTCCAAAGTGACAAGGCTACCATCCAATGGAGTAACAAAAATCTCGACAACAGACTACCTTCCATAATGACTAGGATACCATCCATTGGAGTAACAAAAATCTTGACAACAGACGATGTTCCATAATGACAAGGCTACCATCCCTTAGAGTAAAAAAAATCTCGACAACAAACTACCTTCCATAATGAAAAGGCTACCATCCATTGGAGTAACAAAGATATCAACAACATACTACCTTCCATAATGACAAGGCTACCATCCCTTAGAGTAACAAAAATCACGACAACACACTACCTTCCATAATTAAAAGTCTACCATCCATTGGAGTAACAAAAATCTCAACAATAGACTATCTTCCATAATGACAAGGGTACCATCATTGAATAACCCAAATATCCACAAGAGACTACCTTCCATAATGACAAGGCTAAAATCCATTGGAGTCTACAAAATCTCGACAACAGACTACCTTCCATAATGACAAGGCTACCATCCATTGGAGTAACTAAAATCTCGACAACAGACTACCTTCCATAACGACTAGGATACCATCCATTGGAGTAACCAAGATATCGACAACAGACTAAATTCCATAATGATACGGCTACCATCTGTTGTAGTAACAAAAATCTCGAGAATACACTACCTTCCATGATGACAAGGCTACCATCCATTGGAGTAACAAAAATCTCGACAACAGACTACCTTCCATAATGACAAGCCTACCATCCATTGTAATAACAAAAATCTCGACAACAGACTACCTTCCATAATGACTAGGCTACCATCCATTGGAGTAACAAAGATATCGAAAATAGACTACCTTCCATAACGACAAGCCTACAATCCATTGTAGTAACAAAAATATCGACAATAGACTACCTTCCATGATGACAAGGCTACCATCCATTGGAGTAACAAAAATCTCGACAACAGACTACCTTCTATAATGACAAGGCTACCATCCATTGGAATAACAAAAATATCGACACCAGACTACCTTCCATAATGACAAGGCTACCATCCATTGGAATAACAAAAATCTCGACAAGAAACTACCTTCCATAATGATTAGGCTACCATCCATTGGAGTAACAAAGATATTGACAATAGACTACCTTCCATAACGACAAGGCTACAATCCATTGTAGTAACAAAAATCTCGACAATAGACTACCTTCCATAATGACAAGGCTACAAACCTTTGGAGTATAAAAAATCTCGACAATAGACTACCTTCCATAATGACAAGGCTACCATCCATTGGAGTAACTAAAATCTCAACAATAGACTACCTTCCATAATGACTAGGCTACCATCCATTGGAGTAACAAAGATATCGACAACAAACTACCTTCCATAACAACAAGGCTACAATCCATTGTAGAAACAAAAATATCGACAATAGACTACCTTCCATAATGACAAGGCTACCATCCATTGGAGTAACTAAAATCTCAACAACAGACTACCTTCCATAATGACAAGGATACCATCCATTGGAATAACAAAAATCTCGACACGAGACTACCTTCCATAATGACATGGATTCCATCCATTGGAGTAACAAAAATCTCGACAACAGACTACCTTCGATAATGATAAGGCTACCATCCATTGGAGTAACAAAAATCTCAACAACAGACTACCTTCCATAATGACTAGGCTACCATCCATTAGAGTAACAATTATATCGACAACAAACTACCTTCCATAATGACAAGGCTACAATCCATTGTAGTAACAAAAATCTGGAAAACAGAGTACCTTCAATAATGACAAGGCTATCATCCATTGTAGTAACAAAAATCTCGACAATAGACTACCTTCCATAATGGCACGGCTACCACCCATTGGATTAACAAAAATCAGGACAACAGACTACCTTCCATAATTACAAGGCTACCATCCATTGGAATAACAAAAATATCGACACCATACTACCTTCCATAATGACAAGGCTACCATCCCTTGGATTTACAAAAATCTCGACAACAGAATACCTTCTATAATGACAGGGCTACCATCCATTGGAGTAACAAAGATATCGATAACATACTACCCTCCACAATGACAAGGCTACCATCTGTTTGAGTAATAAAAATCACGACAATTGACTACCTTCCATAATGACAAGGCCACCATCCATTGGAATAACAAAAATCTCGACAACAGACTACCTTCCATAATGACTAGGCTACCATCCATTGGAGTAACAATGATATCGACAAAAAACTACCTTCCATAATGACAAGGCTACAATCCATTGTAGTAACAAAAATCTCGCAAATAGAGTACCTTCCATATGACAAGGATACCATCCATTGTAGTAACAAAAATCTCGACAATAGACTACCTTCAATAATGACAAGGCTACCATTCATTGCAATAACTAAAATCTCGACAACAGACTACCTTCCATAATGACCAGGCTACCATCCATTGGAGTAACAAAAATCTCAACAACAAACTACCTTCCATAATGACTAGGCTAACATCCGTTGGAGTAAAAATGATATCGACATCAAACTACCTTCCATAATGACAAGGCTACAATCCATTGTAGTAACAAAAATCTCGAAAACATAGTACCTTCCATAATGACAAGGCTACCATCCATTGTAGTAACAAAAATCTCGACAATATACTACCATCCATAATGGCAAGGCTACCATTCATTGGAGTAATAAAAATCACGACAACAGACTACCTTCTATAATTACAAGGCTACCATACATTGGAATAACAAAAATATCGACACCACACTACCTTCCATAATGACAAGGCTACCATCCCTTAGAGTAACAAAAATCTCGACAACAAAATACCTTCCATAATGACAGGGCTACCATCGATGGGAGTAATAAAGATATCGAGAACATACTACCCTCCATAATGACAAGGCTACCATCTGTTGGAGTAATAAAAATCACGACAACTGACTACCTTCCATAATGACAAGGCTACCATCCATTAGAATAACAAAAATCTCGACAACAGAATACCTTCCATAATGACTAGGCTACCATCCATTGGAGTAACAAAGATATCGTCAACGGACTATCTTTCATAATGACAAGGATACCTTCCATTGGAATAACAAAAATCTCGACAAGAGACTACCTTCCATGATGACAAGGATACCATCCATTGGAGTAACAATGATATCGACAAAAAACTACCTTCCATAATGACAAGGCTACAATCCATTGTAGTAACAAAAATCTCGCAAATAGAGTACCTTCCATATGACAAGAATACCATCCATTGTAGTAACAAAAATCTCGACAATAGACTACCTTCAATAATGACAAGGCTACCATTCATTGCAATAACTAAAATCTCGACAACAGACTACCTTCCATAATGACCAGGCTACCATCCATTGGAGTAACAAAAATCTCAACAACAAACTACCTTCCATAATGACTAGGCTAACATCCGTTGGAGTAAAAATGATATCGACATCAAACTACATTCCATAATGACAAGGCTACAATCCATTGTAGTAACAAAAATCTCGAAAACATAGTACCTTCCATAATGACAAGGCTACCATCCATTGTAGTAACAAAAATCTCGACAATATACTACCATCCATAATGGCAAGGCTACCATTCATTGGAGTAATAAAAATCACGACAACAGACTACCTTCTATAATTACAAGGCTACCATACATTGGAATAACAAAAATATCGACACCACACTACCTTCCATAATGACAAGGCTACCATCCCTTAGAGTAACAAAAATCTCGACAACAAAATACCTTCCATAATGACAGGGCTACCATCGATGGGAGTAATAAAGATATCGAGAACATACTACCCTCCATAATGACAAGGCTACCATCTGTTGGAGTAATAAAAATCACGACAACTGACTACCTTCCATAATGACAAGGCTACCATCCATTAGAATAACAAAAATCTTGACAACAGAATACCTTCCATAATGACTAGGCTACCATCCATTGGAGTAACAAAGATATCGACAACGGACTATCTTTCATAATGACAAGGATACCATCCATTGGAATAACAAAAATCTCGACAAGAGACTACCTTCCATAATGACAAGGATTCCATCCATTGGAGTAACAAAAATCTCGACAACAGACTACCTTCCATAATGATATGGCTATCATCCATTGGAGTAAAAAAAATCTCAACAACAGACTACCTTCCATAATGACTAGGCTACCATCCATTGGAGTAACAATGATATCAACAACAAACTACCTTCCATAATGACAAGGCTACAATCCATTGTAGTAACAAAAATCTGGAAAACAGAGTACCTTCCATAATGACAAGGCTATCATTTATTGTAGTAACAAAAATCTCGACAATAGACTACCTTCCATAATGGCAAGGATACCATCCATTGGAGTAACAAAAATCACAACAACAGACTACCTTCCATAATTACAAGGCTACCATCCATTAGAATAACAAAAACATCGACACCATACTACCTTCCATAATGACCAGGCTACCATCCCTTGGATTAACAAAAATCTCGACAACAGAATACCTTCCATAATGACAGGGCTACCATCCATTGGAGTAACAAAGATATCGACAACATACTATCCTCCATAATGACAAGGCTACCATCCGTTGGAGTAATAAAAATCACGACAACTGACTACCTTCCATAATGACAAGGCCACCATCCATTGGAATAACAAAAATCTCGACAACAGACTACCTTCCATAATGACTAGGATACCATCCATTGGAGTAACAAAGATATCAACAACAGACTATCTTTCATAATGACAAGAATACCATCCATTGGAATAACCAAAATCTCGACAAAAGACTACCTTTCATAATGACAAGGATACCATCCATTGGAGTAACAAAAATCTCGACAACAGACTACCCTCCATAATGACAAGGCTACCATCCATTATTGTAACAAAAATCTGGATAACAGACTACCTTTCATAATGACAAGGCTACCATCCATTGGAGTAACAAAAATCTCAACAACAGACTACCTTCCAAAATGACTAGGCTACCATCCATTGGAGTAACAATGATATCGACAATAAACTACCTTCCATAATGACAAGGCTACAATCCATTGGAGTAACCAAAATCCCGACAACAGACTATCTTCCATAATGAAAAAACTACCATCCATTGTAGTAACAAAAATCTCGACAATAGACTACCTTCCATAATTGCAAGGATACCATCCATTGGAGTAACACAAATCACGACAACAGACTACCTTCCATAATTACAAGACTTCCATCCATTGGAATAACAAAAATATCGACACCACACTACCTTCCATAATGACAAGGCAACCATCCCTTAGAGTAACAAAAATCTCGACAACAGAATACCTTCCATAATGACAGGGCTACCATCCATTGGAGTAACAAAGATATTGACAACATACTACCCTCCATAGTGACAAGGCTACCATCCGTTGGAGTAATAAAAATCACGACAACTGACTACCTTCCATAATGACAAGGCTACCATCCATTGGAATAACAAAAATCTCGACAACAGACTACCTTCCATAATGACTAGGCTACCATCCATTGGAGTAACAAAGATGTCGACAATAGACTATCTTTCATAATGACAAGGATACCATCCATTGGAATAACAAAAATCTCGACAAGAGACTACCTTCCATATTGACAAGGATACCATCCATTGGAGTAACAAAAATCTCGACAACAAACTACCTTCCATAATGATAAGGCTACCATCCATTGGAGTAACAAAAATCTCAACAACAGACTACCTTCCATAATGACTAGGCTACCATCCATTGGAGTCACAATGATATCGACAACAAACTACCTTCCATAATGACAAGGCTACAATCCATTGTACTAACAAAAATCTGGAAAACAGAGTACCTTCAATAATGACAAGGCTATCATCCATTATAGTAAAAAAAATCTCGACAATAGACTACCTTCCATAATGGCACGGCTACCACACATTGGATTAACAAAAATCACGACAACAGACTACCTTCCATAATTACAAGGCTACCATCCATTGGAATAACAAAAATATCGACACCATACTACCTTCCATAATGACAAGGCTACCATCCCTTGGATTAACAAAAATCTCGACAACAGAATACCTTCCATAATGACAGGGCTACCATCCATTGGAGTAACAAAGATATCGATAACATACTACCCTCCATAATGACAAGGCTACCATCCGTTGGAGTAATAAAAATCACGACAATTGACTACCTTCCATAATGACAAGGCCACCATCCATTGGAATAACAAAAATCTCGACAACAGACTACCTTCCATAATGACTAGGCTACCATCCATTGGTGTAACAAAGATATCGTCAACGGACTATCTTTCATAATGACAAGGATATCTTCCATTGGAATAACAAAAATCTCGACAAGAGACTACCTTCCATGATGACAAGGATACCATCCATTGGAGTAACAATGATATAGACAAAAAACTACCTTCCATAATGACAAGGCTACAATCCATTGTAGTAACAAAAATCTCGCAAATAGAGTACCTTCCATATGACAAGGATACCATCCATTGTAGTAACAAAAATCTCGACAATAGACTACCTTCAATAATGACAAGGCTACCATTCATTGCAATAACTAAAATCTCGACAACAGACTACCTTCCATAATGACCAGGCTACCATCCATTGGAGTAACAAAAATCTCAACAACAGACTACCTTCCATAATGACTAGGCTAACATCCGTTGGAGTAAAAATGATATCGACATCAAACTACCTTCCATAATAACAAGGCTACAATCCATTGTAGTAACAAAAATCTCGAAAACATAGTACCTTCCATAATGACAAGGCTACCATCCATTGTAGTAACAAAAATCTCGACAATATACTACCATCCATAATGGCAAGGCTACCATTCATTGGAGTAACAAAAATCACGACAACAGACTACCTTCTATAATTACAAGGCTACCATACATTGGAATAACAAAAATATCGACACCACACTACCTTCCATAATGACAAGGCTACCATCCCTTAGAGTAACAAAAATCTCGACAACAAAATACCTTCCATAATGACAGGGCTACCATCGATGGGAGTAATAAAGATATCGACAACATACTACCCTCCATAATGAAAAGGCTACCATCTGTTGGAGTAATAAAAATGACGACAACTGACTACCTTCCATAATGACAAGGCTACCATCCATTAGAATAACAAAAATCTTGACAACAGAATACCTTCCATAATGACTATGCTACCATCCATTGGAGTAACAAAGATATCGACAACGGACTATCTTTCATAATGACAAGGATACCATCCATTGGAATAACAAAAATCTCGACAAGAGACTAACTTCCATAATGACAAGGATTCCATCCATTGGAGTAACAAAAATCTCGACAACAGACTACCTTCCATAATGATATGGCTATCATCCATTGGAGTAACAAAAATCTCAACAACAGACTACCTTCCATAATGACTAGGCTACCATCCATTGGAGTAACAATGATATCAACAACAAACTACCTTCCATAATGACAAGGCTACAATCCATTGTAGTAACAAAAATCTGGAAAACAGAGTACCTTCCATAATGACAAGGCTATCATTTATTGTAGTAACAAAAATCTCGACAATAGACTACCTTCCATAATGGCAAGGATACCATCCATTGGAGTAACAAAAATCACAACAACAAACTACCTTCCATAATTACAAGGCTACCATCCATTGGAATAACAAAAATATCGACACCATACTACCTTCCATAATGACAAGGCTACCATCCCTTGGATTAACAAAAATCTCGACAACAGAATACCTTCCATAATGACAGGGCTACAATCCATTGGAGTAACAAAGATATCGACAACATACTATCCTCCATAATGACAAGGCTACCATCCATTGGAATAACAACAATCTCGACAACAGACTACCTTCCATAATGACTAGGATACCATCCATTGGAGTAACAAAGATATCAACAACAGACTATCTTTCATAATGACAAGAATACCATCCATTGGAATAACCAAAATCTCGACAAAAGACTACCTTCCATAATGACAAGGATACCATCCATTGGAGTAACAAAAATCTCGACAACAGACTACCCTCCATAATGACAAGGCTACCATCCATTATTGTAACAAAAATCTGGATAACAGACTACCTTTCATAATGACAAGGCTACCATCCATTGGAGTAACAAAAATCTCAACAACAGACTACCTTCCAAAATGACTAGGCTACCATCCATTGGAGTAAAAATGATATCGACAACAAACTACCTTCCATAATGACAAGGCTACAATCCATTGGAGTAACCAAAATCCCGACAACAGACTATCTTCCATAATGAAAAAACTACCATCCATTGTAGTAACAAAACTCTCGACAATAGACTACCTTCCATAATGGCAAGGATACCATCCATTGGAGTAACAAAAATCACGACAACAGACTACCTTCCATAATTACAAGACTTCCATCCATTGGAATAACAAAAATATCGACACCACACTACCTTCCATAATGACAAGGCAACCATCCCTTAGAGTAACAAAAATCTCGACAACAGAATACCTTCCATAATGACAGGGCTACCATCCATTGGAGTAACAAAGATATTGACAACATACTACCCTCCATAGTGACAAGGCTACAATCCGTTGGAGTAATAAAAATCACGACAACTGACTACCTTCCATAATGAAAAGGCTACCATCCATTCGAATAAAAAAAATCTCGACAACAGACTACCTTCCATAATGACTAGGCTACCATCCATTGGAGTAACAAAGATGTCGACAACAGACTATCTTTCATAATGACAAGGATACCATCCATTGGAATAACAAAAATCTCGACAAGAGACTACCTTCCATATTGACAAGGATACCATCCATTGGAGTAACAAAAATCTCGACAACAAACTACCTTCCATAATGACAAGGCTACCATCCCTTGGATTAACAAAAATCTCGACAACAGAATACCTTCCATAATGACAGGGCTACCATCCATTGGAGTAACAAAGATATCGACAACATACTACCCTCCATAATGACAAGGCTACCATCCGTTGGAGTAATAAAAATCACGACAACTGACTACCTTCCATAATGACAAGGCTACCATCAATTGGATTAAATAAAATATCGACAAGACACTACCTTCTATAATGACTAGGCTACCATCCATTGGAGTAACAAAGATATCGACAACATACTATTCTCCATAACGACAAGGCTACAACCCATTTTAGTAACAAAAATCTCGACAACAGACTACCTTCCATAATGACAAAGCTACCATCCATTGGAGTTACAAAAATCTCGACAATAGACTACCTTCCATAATGACAAGGCTTCAATCTATTATAGTAACAAAAATCTCGACAATAGACTACCTTTCATAATGACAAGGATACCATCCATTGGAATAACAAAAATCTTGACATCAAACTACGTTCCATAATGACAAGGCTACCATCCTTTGGAGTAACAAAAATCTCAACAACAGACTACCTTCCATAATGACTAGGCTACCATCCGTTGGAGTAAAAATGATATCGACATCAAACTACCTTCCATAATGACAAGGCTACAATCCATTGTAGTAACAAAAATCTCGAAAACATAGTACCTTCCATAATGACAAGGCTACCATCCATTGTAGTAACAAAAATCTCGACAATAGACTACCTTCCATAATGGCAAGGCTACCATTCATTGGAGTAACAAAAATCACAATAACAGACTACCTTCTATAATTACAAGGCTACCATACATTGGAATAACAAAAATATCGACACCACACTACCTTCCATAATGACAAGGCTACCATCCCTTAGAGTAACAAAAATCTCGACAACAAAATACCTTCCATAATGACAGGGCTACCATCGATGGGAGTAACAAAGATATCGACAACATACTACCCTCCATAATGACAAGGCTACCATCCGTTGGAGTAATAAAAATCACGACAACATACTACCTTCCATAATGATAAGGCTACCATCCATTGGAGTAACAAAAATCTCAACAACAGACTACCTTCCATAATGAATAGCTACCATCCATTGGAGTAACAATGATATCGACAACAAACTACCTTCCATAATGACAAGGCTACAATCCATTGTAGTAACAAAAATCTGGAAAACAGAGTACCTTCCATAATGACAAGGCTATCATCCATTGTAGTAACAAAAATCTCGACAATAGACTACCTTCCATAATGGCAAGGCTACCATCCATTGGAGTAACAAAAATCACAACAACAGACTACCTTCCATAATTACAAGGCTACCATCCATTGGAATAACAAAACTATCGACACCATACTACCTTCCATAATGACAAGGCTACCATCCCTTGGATTAACAAAAATCTCGACAACAGAATACCTTCCATATTGACAGGGCTACCATCCATTGGAGTAACAAAGATATCGACAACATACTACCCTCCATAATGACAAGGCTACCATCCGTTGGAGTAATAAAAATCACGACAACTGACTACCTTCTATAATGACTAGGATACCATCCATTGGAGTAACAAAGATATCAACAACAGACTATCTTTCATAATGACAAGAATACCATCCATTGGAATAACCAAAATCTCGACAAAAGACTACCTTCCATAATGACAAGGATACCATCCATTGGAGTAAAAAAAATCTCGACAACAGACTACCCTCCATAATAACAAGGCTACCATCCATTATTGTAACAAAAATCTTGACAACAGACTACCTTCCATAATGACAAGGCTACCATCCATTGGAGTAACAAAAATCTCAACAACAGACTACCTTCCATAATGACTAGGCTACCATCCATTGGAGTAACAATGATATCGACAACAAACAACCTTCCATAATGACAAGGCTACAATCCACTGGAGTAACCAAAATCCCGACAACAGAATATCTTCCATAATGACAAAACTACCATCCATTGTAGTAACAAAAATCTCGACAATAGACTACCTTCCATAATGGCGAGGATACCATCCATTGGAGTAACAAAAATCACGACAACAGACTACCTTCCATAATTACAAGGCTTCCATCCATTGGAATAACAAAAATATCGACACCACACTACCTTCCATAATGACAAGGCAACCATCCCTTAGAGTAACAAAAATCTCGACAACAAAATACCTTCCATAATGACAGGGCTACCATCCATTGGAGTAAAAAAGATATTGACAACATACTACCCTCCATAGTTACAAGGCTACCATCCGTTGGAGTAATAAAAATCACGACAACTGACTACCTTCCATAATGACAAGGCTACCATCCATTGGAATAACAAAAATCTCGACAACAGACTACCTTCCATAATGACTAGGCTACCATCCATTAGAGTAACAAAGATGTCGACAACGGACTATCTTTCATAATGACAAGGATACCATCCATTGGAATAACAAAAATCTCGACAAGAGACTACCTTCCATAATGACAAGGATACCATCCATTGGAGTAACAAAAATCTCGACAACAGACTACCATCCATTGGAATAACAAAAAATTCATCAACAGACTACCTTCCATAATGACTAGGGTGCCATCATTGGAGTAACCAAAATATCCACAAGAGACTACCTTCCATAATGACAAGGATATAATCCATTGGTGTCTAAAAAATCTCGGCAACAGACTACCTTCCATAATGACAAGGCTACCATCAATTGGAGTAAATAAAATATCGACAATACACTACCTTCTATAATGACTAGGCTACCATCCATTGGAGTAACAAAGATATCGACAACATACTATTTTCCATAATGATAAGGCTACAATCCATTTTAGTAACAAAAATCTCGACAACAGACTACCTTCCATAATGACAAGGCTACCATCCATTGGAGTTACAAAAATCTCGACAATCGACTACCTTCCATAATGACAAGGCTTCAATCTATTATAGTAACAAAAATCTCGACAATAGACTACCTTTCATAATGACAAGGATACCATCCATTGGAATAACAAAAATTTTGACATCAAACTACGTTCCATAATGACAAGGCTACCATCCCTTAGAGTAACAAAAATCTCGACAACAGACTACCTTCCATAATGACTAGGAAACCATCCATTAGAGTAAAAAAACTATCGACAACAGACTATCTTCCATAACGACAAGGCTACAATCCATTGTAGTAACAAAAATCTCGACAACAGACTACCTTCCATAATGACAAGGCTACCATCCATTGTAGTAACAAAAGACTCGACAATAGACTACCTTCCATAATGACAAGGCTACCATCCATTGGAGTAACAAAAATCTCGACAATAGACTACCTTCCATAATGGCAAGGCTACCATCCATTGGAGTAACAAAAATCACGACAACAGACTACCTTCTATAATTACAAGGCTACCATACATTGGAATAACAAAAATATCGACACCACACTACCTTCCATAATGACAAGACTACCATCCCTTAGAGTAACAAAAATCTCGACAACAGAATACCTTCCATAATGACAGGGCTACCATCCATGGGAGTAACAAAGATATCGACAACATACTACCCTCCATAATGACAAGGCTACCATCCATTGGAGTAATAAAAATCACGACAACTGACTACCTTCCATAATGACAAGGCTACCATCCATTGGAATAACAAAAATCATGACGACAGAATACCTTCCATAATGACTAGGCTACCATCCATTGGAGTAACAAAGATATCGACAACGGACTAACTTTCATAATGACAAGGTTACCATCCATTGGAATAACAAAAATCTCGATAAGAGACTACCTTCCATAATGACAAGGATTCCATCCATTGGAGTAACAAAAATCTCGACAACAGACTACCTTCCATAATGACAAGGCTGCCATCCATTGGAGTAACAAAAATCTCAACAATAGACTACCTTTCATAATGACTAGGCTACCATCCATTGGATTATCAATGATATCGACAACAAACTACCTTACATAATGACAAGGCTACAATCCATTGTAGTAACAAAAATCTCGAAAACAGAGTACCTTCCATAATGACAAGGCTACCATCCATTGTAGTAAAAAAAATCTCGACAATAGTCTACCTTCCATAATGAGAAGGATACCATCCATTGGAGTAACAAAAATCTCGACAACAGACTAACCTCCATAATGACAAGGCTACCATCCATTGGAGTAACAAAAATGTCAACAACAGACTAACTTCCATAATGACTAGGCTACCATCCATTGGAGTAACAATGATATCGACAACAAACTACCTTCCATAATGATAAGGCTACAATCCATTGTAGTAACAAAAATCTCGAAAACAGAGTACCTTCCATAATGACAAGGCTACCATCCATTGTAGTAACAAAAATCTCGACATTAGACTACCTTCAATAATGACAAGGCTACCATCAATTGCAGTAACTATAATCTCGACAACAGACTACCTTCCATAATCACAAGGCTACCATCCATTATTGTAACAAAAATCTGGACAACAGACTACCTTCCATAATGACAAGGCTACCATCCATTGGAGTAACAAAAATCTCAACAACAGACTACCTTCCATAATGACTAGGCTACCATCCATTGGAGTAACAATGATATCGACAACAAACTACCTTCCATAATTGGAAGGCTACAATCCATTGGAGTAACAAAAATCCCGACAACAGACTACCTTCGATAATGACAAAACTACCATCCATTGGAGTAACAAAAATCTCGACAACATACTACCTTCCATAATGACTAGGGTGCCATCATTGGAGTAACCAAAATATCCACAAGAGACTACCTTCCATAATGACAAGGATATAATCCATTGGTGTCTAAAAAATCTCGGCAACAGACTACCTTCCATAATGACAAGGCTACCATCAATTGGAGTAACTAAAATATCGACAATACACTACCTTCTATAATGACTAGGCTACCATCCATTGGAGTAACAAAGATATCGACAACATACTATTTTCCATAACGACAAGGCTACAATCCATTTTAGTAACAAAAATCTCGACAACAGACTACCTTCCATAATGACAAGGCTACCATCCATTGGAGTAACAAAAATCTCAACAACAGACTACCTTCCATAATGACTAGGCTACCATCCATTGGAGTAACAATGATATCGACAACAAACTACCTTCCATAATGACAAGGCTACAATCCATTGTAGTAACAAAAATCTCGAAAAACAGAGTACCTTCCATAATGACAAAACTACCATCCATTAGAGTAACAAAAATCTCGACAACAGACTACCTTCCATAATGACTAGGGTGTCATCATTGGAGTAACCAAAATATCCACAAGAGACTACCTTCCATAATGACAAGGATATAATCCATTTGTGTCTAAAAAATCTCGGCAACAGACTACCTTCCATAATGACAAGGCTACCATCAATTGGAGTAACTAAAATATCGACAATACACTACCTTCTATAATGACTAGGCTACCATCCATTGGAGTAACAAAGATATCGACAACATACTATTTTCCATAACGACAAGGCTACAATCCATTTTAGTAACAAAAATCTCGACAACAGACTACCTTCAATAATGACAAGGCTACCATCAATTGCAGTAACTATAATCTCGACAACATACTATTTTCCATAACGACAAGGCTACAATCCATTTTAGTAACAAAAATCTCGACAACAGACTACCTTCCATAATGACAAGGCTACCATCCATTGGAGTTACAAAAATCTCGACAATAGACTACCTTCCATAATGACAAGGCTTCAATCTATTATAGTAACAAAAATCTCCACAATAGACTACCTTTCATAATGACAAGGCTACCATCCATTGGAATAACAAAAATCTTGACATCAAACTACGTTACATAATGACAAGGCTACCATTCCTTAGAGTAACAAAAATATCGACAACAGACTACCTTCCATAATGACTAGGCTACCATCCATTGGAGTAACAAAAATATCGACAACAGACTATCTTCCATAACGACAAGGCTACAATCCATTGTAGTAACTAAAATCTCGACAACAGACTACCTTCCATAATGACAAGGCTAACATCCATTGTAGTTACAAAAGTCTCGACAATAGACTACCTTCCATAATGACAAGGCTACCATCCATTGGAGTAACAAAAATCTCGACAATAGACTACCTTCCATAATGACTAGGCTACCATCCATTGGAGTAATAAAAATCTCGACAATAGACTACATTCCATAATGAGAAGGCTACCATCCATTGGAGTAACAAAAATCACAACAACAGACTACCTTCCTTAATGACTAGGCTACCATCCATTGGAGTAACAAAGATATCGACAACATAGTACCTTCCATAACGACAAGGCTACAATCCATTGTAGTAACAAAAATCTAGACAACAGACTACCTTCCATAATGACAAGGCTATAATCCATTGTAGTATAAAAAATCTCGACAATAGACTACCTTTCATAATGACAAGGATACCATCCATTGGAATAACAAAAATCTCGACAAGAGACTACCTTCCATGATGACAAGGATACCATCCATTGGAGTAACAATGATATCGAAAAAAAACTACCTTCCATAATGACAAGGCTACAATCCATTGTAGTAACAAAAATCTCGAAAATAGAGTACCTTCCATTTGACAAGGCTACCATCCATTATAGTAACAAAAATCTCGACAATAGACTACCTTCAATAATGACAAGGCTACCATCCATTGCAATAACTAAAATCTCGACAACAGATTACCTTCCATAATGACAAGGCTACCATCCATTGGAGTAAGTAAAATCTCAACAACAGACTACCTTACATAATGACTAGGCTACCATCCGTTGGAGTAAAAATGATATCGACATCAAACTACCTTCCATAATGACAAGTATACAATCCATTGTAGTAACAAAAATCTCGAAAACATAGTACCTTCCATAATGACAAGGCTACCATCCATTGTAGTAACAAAAATCTGGACAATAGACTATTTTCCATAATGGAAAGGCTACCATCCATTGGAGTAACAAAAATCACGACAACAGACAACCTTCTATAATTACAAGGCTACCATATATTGGAATAACAAAGATATCGACAACATACTACCCTTCATAATGACAAGGCTACCATCCGTTAGAGTAACAAAAATCACGACAACTGACTACCTCCCATAATGACAAGGCTACCATCCATTGGAATAACAAAATCTTGACAACAGAATACCTTCCATAATGACTAGGCTACCATCCATTGGAGTAACAAAGATATCGACAACGGACTATCTTTCATAATGACAAGGATACCATCCATTGGAATAGCAAAAATCTCGACAAGAGACTACCTTCCATAATGACAAGGATTCCATCCATTGGAGTAACAAAAATCTCGACAACAGACTACCTTCCATAATGACAAGGCTACCATCCATTGGAGTAACAAAAATATCAACAACAGACTACCTTCCATAATGACTAGGCTACCATTCATTGGAGTAACAATGATATCGACAACAAACTACCTTCCATAATGACAAGGCTACAATCCATTGTAGTAACAAAAATCTCGACAACAGACTACCTTCCATAATGAGAAGGCTACCATCCATTGGAGTAACAGAAATCTCGACAACAGACTACCTTACATAATTACTAAGCTACCATCCATTGGAGTAACAAAGATATCAACAACAGACTACCTTCCATAATGATAAGGCTACCATCCGTTGGAGTAATAAAAATCACGACAACTGACTACCTTCCATAATGACTAGGCTACCATCCATTGGAATAACAAAAATCTCGACAAAAGACTACCTTCCATAATGACAAGGATACCATCCATTGGAGTAACAAAAATCTCGATAACAGACTACCCTCCATAATTACAAGGCTACCATCCATTGGAGTAACAAAAATATCAACAACAGACTACCTTCCATAATGACTAGGCTACCATCCATTGGAGTAACAATGATATCGACAACAAACTACCTTCCATAATGACAAGGCTACAATCCATTGTAGTAACATAAATCTCGAAAACAGAGTACCTTCCATAATGATAAGGCTACCATCCATTGTAGTAACAAAAATCTCGACATTAGACTACCTTAAATAATGACAAGGCTACCATCCATTGCAGTAAAAATAATCTCGACAACATACTACCTTCCATAATCACAAGGCTACCATCCATTATTGTAACAAAAATCTAGACAACAGACTACCTTCCATAATGACAAGGCTACCATCCATTGGAGTAACAAAAATCTCGACAACAGACTACCTTCCATAATGACAAGGCTACCATCCATTGGAGTAACATAAATCTCGACAACAGACTACCTTACATAATGACTAGGCTACCATCCATTGGAGTAACAAAGATATCAACAACAGACTACCTTCCATAATGACAAGGCTACCATCCATTGTTGTAACAAAAATCTCGACAATAGGATACATTCCAAAATGACAAGGTTTTACATCAATTGGAGTAACAAAAATCTCGACAATAGACTACCTTCCATAACGAAAAGGATACCATCCATTGTAGTAAAAAAATGTCGATAATAAACTACCTTCCATAATGACAAGGCTACCTGAAGAAGTGAAAAACAAAAGAAGGGGTGTTGAATTGTAAAACTTGAAAACAAATGCAGACAACACGTTATTTTTATCCTGGTTCGTTTGATCTCAAACTACTCCAGTCCACTCGTCAAGGTGATTTTGCCTCTCTCCAACGAGGTCTTAATCCACTATATTCAACTGAATATTATAACTACTTTAACAACTGCTAAAGCCTTCTTGAGTCTAAACCACAGACCGGTTTCTCAAGGAAATTCTTTCTTACAGATAAATGAATACTATGAGTGTTGAATGTTTTCTACAAAAACTTTATATCACAACTGTGATAATACACAAATTAAGCTTATGTGAAACTATGATGCTATAACTATAGAGTAAGCAATTTGAGAGAAATAACAAGCTTTATGAGTGAGGATGAAGAAGATTAGCTTTAGGCGTGAAAAGAGTTGTAGAGCGTTAGCCAATTCATTTCTCATTGACTTGTTTATATAGCCTTGGAAAAGATACGTTGTAGTCAGTTATTCCATTTCAATGCCCATTACGTTCTTTCCATATTGAGAAGATCTTTGTCTTGGAATAAAGCCGTTGGTAATAAAATGTCTTGAATGCACAGTTCCATTGTCAATTCAGCGTGTTATTGGCTTTGGCTTATTCTGACACTTCTATGTGCTGATGATATTGTTTTGGTCTTGATCAGAGTTTAAAGTATGTTACGTGCAGATCTGTTCATCAAGCTTCAGCGTAAGCACATGCTTTGATCTTCTGATGCTGGTATATGATATTTCATCTTCTGATGCTGATGTTGACATTCTTGTACTTATATCCATCAGAGTTTCTGTAAATGCACAATATAATTTTTAGGTAGCATATATGTCTCATATGAATTATACAATTTATTTAATCTTGCATTTTGTTATCATCAAAACCTTAACTTAGGGTAGTAGATTCAAACTTTATTCTAACAATCTCCCCCTTTTTTATGATGACAAAAACCAGATTTTTTTCAATTGAAATTTAAAAAAAAATTATCAGAGATAACCAAATAATGAATTGTATCGGAGATAAACAGAAAGGTATCAAGGATAAGAAGATAGGGAATAAAAAGGTATCAGAGTTAATAAGATTAAAAAAAATTGTCAAAGTTATGATCAGAAAAACTCCCCCTGAGTTTATTACTTCCCTTTAATTCCATGAGTTCTTTAGCATCAAATCTTTATTGAACTTTCTTTGAGCATCAGATCTTTCCTTTTCCAGAGCAGAGCTTCAGTGTATTGGAGTTCATCAGATTCTTGTACATGTAAGCTTATGCAGAACAAAGAAACATTCAAGTATATCAGAGTATTAGAATGTTTGAGACATTTTTCTCAGTAATCCGTTATTGAAAAAAATCATTCTTTCTCCCCCTTTTTGTCAGCAATCAAAAAGTGCAAATAATTGAAGTTAAAAACGACCAGTGCAGAAAAACGATTGTATTCAGTTTAGAGCTCATAAAATATTACAGATAACATGTAAAGAAAACAATGAAAACATCAAGAAACAAAATCTAAGGTTAGGGAGGAAGGCGTGTGAACAGAGCTTCTAACATGTTCTTAATCTGGTCAAAGATAAGAATGATGTTTAAGGCGTTTAAATAGGTTTAAAAAAATTTTGAAAACATAAACATAAACGTTTCAAAAAATTAAATCATGATTACTCGCATTTAATGTTGGCTAATTTTAGGGGATTTAGAAATATATTAGGAACGGTTACCCATGACATGTGTCTCAATGCATCCAATCAGCGCTTTGCCGTCTCAGACGCGTTCACGCGTGTTCTGCCTTAGGAATTAGCTGATGACTGGATGACACTTGTTTGATTTAGTGAACAACATATCTATCCTTGAATTGAAATGCTCAGATCTTTATGGATAGAATCTGTTACAATCTGCATGTCTAAATTTCTGAAAGAAGATTGATCAGAAGTTCACAGTAAAATAAAACAAATTCTAAAGGTTAATATATAAAATTAAAACATTTTCACTCTGGGAAGAGCTTCATGCTGAGATGTTTCTGAATGAAGTTCTATCTTCAGAAAGTGGTTTTGTGAAAATATCAGCCCATGATGGTCTGTATCAATAAATTTTAAGTTTAAAATGCCTTTCTGAATATAGTCCCTAATGAAATGATGTTTTATTTCTATATGCTTAGCCCTAGAATGCAAAATTGGATTTTTACTTAAGCAAATGGCAGAAGTGTTGTCACAGAGTATAGGAATGTAACTCTCAAATATCTGGAAGTCTTCAAGCTGACTTTTCATCCAGAGCATTTGTGTGCTGCATCCTGCTGCTGCTATGTATTCAGCTTCTGCTGTTGATAGCGCAATTGTGGATTGCCTTTTGCTGGACCAAGAGATCATATTTTCTCCTATAAACTGGCAGCTTCCAAAAGTACTTTTACGCTCTACTCTGTCTCCAGTAAAGTCAGCATCACAGTAACCTACTAAGCTGTAATCACTAGATTTTCTATAAAATAAACCCAGATTAGTAGTACCTTTCAGATACTTGAAAATTCACTTAACAGCTGTTAAGTGAGATTCTCTAGGATCTGATTGGAATCTTGCACAAATGCATACACTGAATAAAATATCAGGCCTTGAAGCCGTCAGATAAATAAGAGAACCAATCATACCTCTGTAGGCCTTCTGTTCTACCTTTTTGCTTACCTCTTCTCTTTCTAGAATGCACGTGGGATGCATTGGAATCCTTGATGACTTACATTCTGAGAGATCAAATTTCTTCAGAAGTTCTCTGACATATTTGCTCTGATGAATGTAAGTTCCCTCTGGAGTTTGATTGATCTGAATTCCTAGAAAGAATTTTAGTTCCCCCATGAGGCTCATCTCAAATTTTGCCTGCATACACTTAGCAAATTTTCTTCCAAGAGAAGGATTAGTAGATCCAAATATAATATCGTCAACATAAATCTGACACACTAAGATGTCATTCTTAACTATCTTACAGAATAAGGTTGTGTTCACTTTCCCTCTGGTGAATTCCTTTTCTAACAGAAAGTTACTTAGTCTTTCATACCAAGCTCTGGGAGCTTGTTTCAGACCATACAGTGACTTCTTTAGTTTGAAAACATACTCTGGATTTTTTGTAATTTCAAAGCCAGGGGGTTTGTGCACATAAACCTCTTCTTCTATATATCCATTTAAGAATGCACTCTTGACATCCATCTGATATAGAGTGATGCCTTTATTAACAGCAAAAGAAATTAAAAGTCTGATAGATTCTAACCTGGCGACTGGAGCAAAGGTTTCTGTATAGTCTATCCCGTCTTGCTGACTATAACCTTGTGCTACCAGTCGTGCCTTGTTTCTGATGACTTCACCTTGTTCGTTCAGTTTGTTTCTGAACACCCATTTTGTTCCAATGACGTTGAATCCTTTTGGTCTAGGAACTAGATCCCACATGTCATTTCTGGTGAATTGATTCAGCTCTTCTTGCATTGCTAGAATCCAGTCGTTGTCTAGAAGTGCTTCATCAATTGAAGAAGGTTCAATCAGAGAAACAAGTCCCATGAGGGATTCTTCAGAGTTTCTGAAGCTGGCTCTTGTTCTGATTGGATCTTCCTTTCTTCCTAAGATTGTTTCTTCTGGGTGATCCATGCAGCTTCTGGATAGTCTTTTCCGAGGTTGATCAACAGATGTTGCTGGATTGCTCGCAGTGCCTCTTTCTGATGTTGAAGGAGTGTCTTTGTTGAGAGCTTCTGATGACTTGTCTTCAGAACCTGTGAATTCAACTTCCATACCTGCAAATACTTCATTCTGCTTTGACTTTTCAGAGTCAAGCTTATCATCAAAACGAACACTGATTGATTCTTCCACAATATGTGTTTCTGTAGTGTATACTCTGTACCCTCTTGAGCGTTCATAGTATCCTAACATAATACACTTCTGTGCTTTAGAGTCAAACTTGTTTAAATAATTTTTTGTGTTTAACATAAAACAAGTACATCCAAATGGATGAAAATATGAAATGTTGGGCTTTCTGTTCTTCCACAATTCATATGGAGTCTTTTCCAGAATAGGTCTTATGGAGATTCTATTCTGAATGTAGCACACTGTCTTTATTGCCTCTGCCCAGAAGATCTTGGCAACGTTTGTCTCATTGATCATGGTTCTGGCCATATCTTGCAATGTTCTGTTCTTTCGTTCTACAACTCCATTTTGCTGAGGAGTTCTAGGACAAGAGAAATCACGCAGAATGCCCCTGTCATTAAAGAATGACTCAAAATCTGTGTTTTCAAATTCTCCACCATGATCACTTCTGACTTTAACGATTCTAAGATCCTTTTCATTCTGAACATGGTTACAGAAGGTGACAAACACAGAGTGTGACTCGTCCTTGTGTCTTAAGAACTTTACCCATGTCCATCTGCTATAGTCATCTACGATTACTAACCCGTACTTCTTGCCACTGACTGAAGTAGTTTTAACTGGTCCAAATAAGTCAATGTGCAGAAGTTCTAATGGCTTAGAGGTGGAAACAACGTTTTTAGATTTGAAAGCAGGTTTTGCAAACTTTCCTTTCTGACATGCTTCACACAGAGCATCTGAATTGAACTTCAAATTAGGAAGTCCTCTGACCAGATTGAGTTTGTTAATCTGAGATATTCTTCTCATACTAACATGCCCCAATCTTCTGTGCCAGATCCATTGCTCATTGTTAACAGATAGAAGACACTTTATATTCTGACTTTTCAGTTCAGAAATTTTGATTTTATAAATGTTGTTTTTCCTCTTTCCATTAAATAGGACAGTCCCATCTTTCTGACTAACAGCTTTACATGATTTTTGATTAAAGATTATATCATAACTGTTATCACTTAATTGACTTATGGATAACAGATTATGCATTAATCCATCTACTAATAGAACATTATTTATAGAGGGAAGATTTCCATTACCTACTGTTCCAGATCCAATGATTTTTCCCCTCTAATTGCCTCCAAAGCCTACGTGGCCTCCAGGCTTTGGAACATATGCCTTCTTCCCGTCATGTGTCGTGAGCAGCCAGAGTCCAGGTACCATGACTGGTGTTTCTGATTTGCTGCTAAAGATATCTGCAACATGTATTATTTTATCCTTAGGTACCCATATTTTCTTGGGTCCTGATTTGTTAGCTTTACCAAAACTCTGGTTGAATTTTGGTTTCACAAAATAATTACTACTAGTATATTTAATGTCATGTGTGTGACCATACACAAAGTGAGAATTTAGAGGAGTGCGTTTAATAACTAGATCCATGGCATTATTTGGTGTAGGTACCTTACCTTGGTATCCTATTCCCTTTCTGCCATTTCTGCTAACCCCATAGATCATTGAAGCCATTTTGCTTCTATCTATGCTTTTAGCAAGGAACTTCTGAAAGCTGTGATCATACTCCTTGGTGATCTCATCAGCGCTGCTGGGAGTTTCAGAAATTGTTTCCTTCTGAGAGTTTTGTAAAAGATTTTCTAATTTTGAAATTATATTTTTCAACTCATAATTTTCCAATTTGAGACTCTTAGTTTTATCAGAGTCAGACTCAAGATTCCTTTTCAGGTTTTTGAATTTAACTCTGATCTGCTGATATCTTTCCAGAATTTCGTTAAGGCTTTCAGCAAGTTCAGCTTTAGTAAAATTAATTGCAAAGTCAGGGAATACCTCTTCGGTGTCTGATTCAGAGTCTGATTCAGAAGATTCGTTGTCTTCTGATATGTTAGCCATGAGAGCTATGTTTGATCTCTCATCATCTGATTCTGAGTCAGCTTCAGACGAGTCAGAGTCATCCCATGTAGCCATGAGACTCTTCTTCTTTTCCCTTCCAAACTTCTTTTTGGGCTTTTCCCTTTGAAGCTTTGGACAGTCACTCTTGTAGTGTCCTTGCTCGTTGCATTCATAGAAGATGATGTCCTTGGCGTTTGGCTTTCTGCTTCCTGAAGAGCCTTCAGATCTTTTGTATCCAGAGGAGGAGTCTGACCTTCTGTATCTGGAGGAGGACTCATTCTGATCGGATCTTCTGGTATTCCTGACCTTTCTTTGCCTCTGCTTCCATAGTTGGTTCACTCTTCTGGAGTGGAGGGAAAGTTCATCTTCTTATAATGAGGACCCATCAGAGGTTTCTTCAACAGCCTGCAAAACTTTGGAGTCAGATTTTGTTAGATTTTAAAGCTAAAGGCTTACCTTGCTTCTGAGGTTCATCAGCTTCTAGCTCTATATCGTGACTTCTGAGGGAGCTGATAAGTTCTTCCAGAGAGATTTTGTTGAGATCTTTAGCTAGCTTCAGCGCTGTAACCATTGGCCTCCACTGTTTTGGCAAGCTTCTGATGATCTTCTTGACATGATCAGCAGTAGAATACCCTTTTTCCAGAACTTTGAGACAAGCCACCTGAATTTAAAATCTTGAGAACATCGTTTCAATTGATTCACTTTCTTCCATTTTGAATGCCTCATACTTCTGAATGAGCGCAAGAGCTTTAGTTTCTTTGACCTGAATATTGCCTTCATGCGTCATTCTGAGAGAGTCAAACATACTCTTTGCAGTGTCTCTGTTAGATATCTTTTCATATTCAGCATAAGAGATAGCGCTGAGAAGAATAGTTTTGTCCTTGTGGTGATTTTTGAAGTCACGCTTTTGTTAATCAGACATTGCCTTCCTGTCAATCTTCTGACCACTTGCATTCACTGGGTGCGTGTATCCATCTGTCACCATGTCCCACAGATCATCATCATGTGCCAGAAAGAAGCTTTCTATTCTGTCTTTCCAGTAATCAAAATTCTCTCCATCAAACACTGGAGATTTGCCGCTGAATCTGTCTCTATCTTCATTGTTGTCATTGCTGTTGTGTTGATATGTTCCTGCCATTGTATTTTTCTGACGCTGGATCTTGTACTAACACGATTAAGTGTTTTAGCTCAGAACCAGGCACTCTGACGCCAATTGAAGAAGTGAAAAACACAAGAAGGGGGGTTGAATTGTAAAACTTGAAAACAAATGCAGACAACACGTTATTTTTATCCTGGTTCGTTTGATCTAAAACTACTCCAGTCCACCTGTCAAGTTGATTTCGCCTCTCTCCAACGAGGTCTTAATCCATTATATTCAACTGAATATTATAATTACTTTAACAACTGCTAAAGCCTTCTTGAGTCTAAACCACAGGCTGGTTTCTCAAGGTAATTCTTTCTTACAGATAAATGAATACTATGTGTGTTGAATGTTTTCTACAAAAACTTTATATCACAACTGCGATAATACACAAATTAAGCTTATGTGAAACTAGGATGCTATAACTATAGAGTAAGCAATTTGAGAGAAATAGCAAGCTGTATGAGTAAGGATGAAGATGATTAGCTTTAGGCGTGTAAAGAGTTGTATAGCATTAGCCAATTCATTTCTCACTGACTTGTTTATATAGCCTTGGAAAAGATACGTTGTAGTCAATTATTCCATTTCAATGCCCATTACGTTCTTTCCATATTGAGAAGATCTTTTTCTTGGAATAAAGCCGTTGGTAATAAAATGTCTTGAATGCACAGTTCCATTGTCCATTCAGCGTGTTATTGGCTTTGGCTTATTCTGACGCTTCTAAGTGCTGATGATATTGTTTTGGTCTTGATCAGAGTTTAGAGTATGTTACACGCAGATCTGTTCATCAAGCTTCAGCGTAAGCACATGCTTTGATCTTCTGATGCTGGTATATGATATTTCATCTTCTGATGCTGATGTTGACATTCTTGTGCTGATATCCATCAGAGTTTCTGTAAATGCACAATATAATTTTTAGGTAGCATATATGTCTCATATGAATTATACGATTTATTTAATCTTGCATTTTGTAATCATCAAAACTATAACTTAGGGTAGTAGATTCAAACTTTGTTCTAACACTACCATCCATTGGAGTAACAGAAATCTCAACAACAGACTACCTTCGATAATGACAAGTCTACCATCCATTGTAGTATCAAAAATCTCGACAACAGACTACCTTCCATAATGACAAGGGTGCCATCATTGGAGTAACCAAAATATCCACAAGAGACTACTTTCCGTAATGACAAGGATATAATCCTATGGAGTATAAAAAATCTCGGCAAAAGACAACCTTCCATAATGACAAGGCTACCATCCATTGGAGTAACTAAAATCTCGACAATGGACTACCTTCTATAATGTCTACGCTACCATCCATTGGAGTAACAAAGATATCGACAACATACTACTTTCCATAACGACAAGGATACAATCCATTGTAGTAACAAAAATGTCGACAACAGACTACCTTCCATAATGACAAGGCTACCATCCATTGGAGTATCCAAAATCTCAACAATAAACTACCTTCCATAATGACAAGGCTTCAGTCTATTATAGTAACAAAAATCTCAACAATAGACTACCGTTCATAATGACAAGGATACCATTCATTAGAATAACAAAAATCTTGACAAAAAATTACGTTCCATAATGACAAGGCTACCACCCCTTAGAGTAACAAAAATCTCAACAACAGACTACCTTCCATAATGACTAGGTAACCATCCATTGAAGTAACAAAGATATCGACAACAGACTACCTTCCATAACGACAAGGCTACAATCCATTGTAGTAACAAAAATCTCGACAATAGACTACCTTCCATAATGACAAGGCTACCATCCATTGTAGTAACAAAAATCTCGACAATAGACTACCTTCCATAATGACAAGGTACCATCAATTGGAGTAACAAAAATCTCGACAACAGATTACCTACCATAATGACAAGGCTACCAACCATTAGAATAACAAAAATCTCGACAATAAACTACCTTCCAAAATGAGAAGGCTACCATCCATCGGAGTAACAGAAATCTCGACAACAGACTACCTTCCATAATGACAAGTCTACCATTCATTGTAGTATCAAAAATCTCGACAACAGACTACCTTCCATAATGACAAGGGTGCCATTATTGGAGTAACCAAAATATCCACAAGAGACTACCTTCCATAATGACAAGGAAATAATCCATTGGAGTATAAAAAATCTCGGCAACAGACTACCTTCCATAATGACAAGGCTACCATCCATTGGAGTAACAAAGATATCGACAACATACTTCTTTCCATAACGACAAGGATACAATCCATTGTAGTAACAAAAATCTCGACAACAGACTACCTTCCATAATGACAAGGGTACCATCCATTGGAGTATCAAAAATCTCAACAATAGACTACCTTCCATAATGACAAGGCTTCAGTCTATTATAGTAACAAAAATCTCAACAATAGACTACCGTTCATAATGACAAGGATACCATTCATTAGAATAACAAAAATCTTGACAACAAACTACGTTCCATAATGACAAGGCTACCACCCCTTAGAGTAACAAAAATCTCAACAACAGACTACCTTCCATAATGACTAGGTAACCATCCATTGAAGTAACAAAGATATCGACAACAGACTACCTTCCATAACGACAAGGCTACAATCCATTGTAGTAACAAAAATCTCGACAATAGACTACCTTCCATAATGACAAGGCTACCATCCATTGTAGTAACAAAAATCTCGACAATAGACTACTTTCCATAATGACAAGGTACCATCAATTGGAGTAACAAAAATCTCGACAACAGATTACCTACCATAATGACAAGGCTACCATCCATTAGAATAACAAAAATCTCGACAATAAACTACCTTCCAAAATGAGAAGGCTACCATCCATCGGAGTAACAGAAATCTCGACAACAGACTACCTTCCATAATGACAAGTCTACCATTCATTGTAGTATCAAAAATCTCGACAACAGACTACCTTCCATAATGACAAGGGTGCCATTATTGGAGTAACCAAAATATCCGCAAGAGACTACCTTCCATAATGACAAGGAAATAATCCATTGGAGTATAAAAAATCTCGGCAACAAACTACCTTCCATAATGACAAGGCTACCATCCATTGCAGTATCTAAAATCTCGACAACAAACTACCTTCTATAATGACTAGGCTACCATCCATTGGAGTAACAAAGATATCGACAACATACTACTTTCCATAACGACAAGGATACAATCCATTGTAGTAACAAAAATCTCGACAACAGACTACCTTCCATAATGACAAGGCTACCATCCATTGGAGTATCAAAAATCTCAACAATAGACTACCTTCCATAATGACAAGGCTTCAATCTATTATAGTAACAAAAATCTCGACAATAGACTACCTTTCATGATGACAAGGCTACCATCCATTAGAATAACAAAAATCTTGCCAACAAACTATGTTCCAAAATGACAAGGCTACCACCCCTTAGAGTAACAAAAATCTCAACAATATACTACCTTCCATAATGACTAGGCAACCATCCATTGAAGTCACAAAGATATCGACAATAGACTACCTTCCATAACGACAAGGCTAAAATCCATTGTAGTAACAAAAATCTCGACAATAGACTACCTTCCATAATAACAAGGCTACAATCCATTGTAGTAACAAAAATCTCGACAAGAGACTACCTTCCATAATGACAAGGCTACCATCAATTGGAGTAACAAAAATCTCGACAACAGATTACCTTCCATAACGACAAGGCTACCATCCATTAGAATAACAAAAATCTCGACAACAAACTACCTTCCATAATGACAAGGCTACCATCCATCGGAGTAACAAAAATCTCGACAACAGACTACCTTCGATAATGACAAGTATACCATCCATTGTAGTATCAAAATTCTCGACAACGGACTACCTTCCGTAATGACAAGGGTACCATCATTGGAGTAACCAAAATATCCATAACAGACTACCTTCCATAATGACAAGGGTTCCATCATTGGAGTAACCAAAATATCCACAAGAGACTACCTTCCATAATGACAAGGATATAATCCATTGGTGTCTAAAAAATCTCGGCAACAAACTACCTTCCATAATGACAAGGCTACCATCCATTGGAGTAACTAAAATATCGACAATACACTACCTTCTATAATGACTAGGCTACCATCCATTGGAGTAACAAAGATATCGGCAACATACTATTTTCCATAACGACAAGGCTGAAATCCATTTTAGTAACATAAATCTCGACAACAGACTACCTTCCATAATGAGAAGGCTACCATCCATTGATGTTAAAAAAATCTCGACAATAGACTACCTTCCATAATGACAAGGCTTCAATCTATTATAGTAACAAAAATCTCGACAATATACTACCTTTCATAATGACAAGGCTACCATCCCTTAGAGTAACAAAAATATCGACAACATACTACCTTCCATAATGACTAGGCAACAATCCATTGGAGTAACAAAAATATCGACAACAGACTACCTTCCATAACGACAAGGCTACAATCCATTGTAGTAACAAAAATCTCGACAAGATCCTACCTTCCATAATGACAAGGCTACCATCCATTGTAGTAACAAAAATCTCGACAATAGACTACCTTCCATAATGACAAGGCTGATATCCATTGGAGTAAAAAAAATCTCGACAAGAGACTACCTTCCATAATGACAAGGCTACCATCAATTGGAGTAACAAAAATCTCGACAACAGATTACCTTCCATAACGACAAGGCTACCATCCATTAGAATAACAAAAATCTCGACAACAAACTACCTTCCATAATGACAAGGCTACCATCCATCGGAGTAACAAAAATCTCGACAACAGACTACCTTGGATAATGACAAGTATACCATCCATTGTAGTATCAAAATTCTCGACAACGGACTACCTTCCGTAATGACAAGGGTACCATCATTGGAGTAACCAAAATATCCATAACAGACTACCTTCCATAATGACAAGGGTTCCATCATTGGAGTAACCAAAATATCCACAAGAGACTACCTTCCATAATGACAAGGATATAATCCATTGGTGTCTAAAAAATCTCGGCAACAAACTACCTTCCATAATGACAAGGCTACCATCCATTGGAGTAACTAAAATATCGACAATACACTACCTTCTATAATGACTAGGCTACCATCCATTTGAGTAACAAAGCTATCGGCAACATACTATTTTCCATAACGACAAGGCTGAAATCCATTTTAGTAACATAAATCTCGACAATAGACTACCTTCCATAATGAGAAGGCTACCATCCATTGGAGTTACAAAAATCTCGACAATAGACTACCTTCCATAATGACAAGGCTTCAATCTATTATAGTAACAAAAATCTCGACAATATACTACCTTTCATAATGACAAGGCTACCATCCCTTAGAGTAACAAAAATATCGACAACATACTACCTTCCATAATGACTAGGCAACAATCCATTGGAGTAACAAAAATATCGACAACAGACTACCTTCCATAACGACAAGGCTACAATCCATTGTAGTAACAAAAATCTCGACAAGATCCTACCTTCCATAATGACAAGGCTACCATCCATTGTAGTAACAAAAATCTCGACAATAGACTACCTTCCATAATGACAAGGCTGATATCCATTGGAGTAAAAAAAATCTCGACAAGAGACTACCTTCCATAATGACAAGGCTACCATCCATTGGAGTAACAAAGATATCGACAACATACTACCTTCCATAATGACAAGGCTACCATCCCTTAGAGTAACAAAAATCACGACAACAGACTACGTTCCATAATGACAAGGCTGCCATCCATTGGAGTAACTAAAATCTCGTACACAAACTACCTTCCATAATGACTAGGCACCCATCCATTGGAGTAACAAAGATATCGACAACGGACTAACTTCCATAATGATAAGGCTACAATCCATTGTAGTAACAAAAATCTCGACAATAGACTACCTTCCATAATGAAAAGGCTACCATCAATTGGAGTAACAAAAATCTCGACAACAGATTACCTTCCATAACGACAAGGCTACCATCCATTAGAATAACAAAAATCTCGACAACAAACTACCTTCCATAATGACAAGGCTACCATCCATCGGAGTAACAAAAATCTCGAGAACAGACTACCTTCGATAATGACAAGTATACCATCCATTGTAGTATCAAAATTCTCGACAACGGACTACCTTCCGTAATGACAAGGGTACCATCATTGGAGTAACCAAAATATCCATAACAGACTACCTTCAATAATGACAAGGATTCCATCATTGGAGTAACCAAAATATCCACAAGAGACTACCTTCCATAATGACAAGGATATAATCCATTGGTGTCTAAAAAATCTCGGCAACAAACTACCTTCCATAATGACAAGGCTACCATCCATTGGAGTAACTAAAATATCGACAATACACTACCTTCTATAATGACTAGGCTACCATCCATTGGAGTAACAAAGATATCGGCAACATACTATTTTCCATAACGACAAGGCTGAAATCCATTTTAGTAACATAAATCTCGACAACAGACTACCTTCCATAATGAGAAGGCTACCATCCATTGGAGTTACAAAAATCTCGACAATAGACTACCTTCCATAATGACAAGGCTTCAATCTATTATAGTAACAAAAATCTCGACAATATACTACCTTTCATAATGACAAGGCTACCATCCCTTAGAGTAACAAAAATATCGACAACATACTACCTTCCATAATGACTAGGCAACAATCCATTGGAGTAACAAAAATATCGACAACAGACTACCTTCCATAACGACAAGGCTACAATCCATTGTAGTAACAAAAATCTCGACAAGATCCTACCTTCCATAATGACAAGGCTACCATCCATTGTAGTAACAAAAATCTCGACAATAGACTACCTTCCATAATGACAAGGCTGATATCCATTGGAGTAAAAAAAATCTCGACAAGAGACTACCTTCCATAATGACAAGGCTACCATCCATTGGAGTAACAAAGATATCGACAACATACTACCTTCCATAATGACAAGGCTACCATCCCTTAGAGTAACAAAAATCACGACAACAGACTACGTTCCATAATGACAAGGCTGCCATCCATTGGAGTAACTAAAATCTCGTACACAAACTACCTTCCATAATGACTAGGCTACCATCCATTGGAGTAACAAAGATATCGACAACGGACTAACTTCCATAATGATAAGGCTACAATCCATTGTAGTAACAAAAATCTCGACAATAGACTACCTTCCATAATGACAAGGCTACCATCCATTGTAGTGACAAAAATCTCGACAATATACTACCTTCTAAAATGGCAAGGCTATCATCCCTTAGAGTAACAAAAATCTCGACAACAGACTACCTTCCATAATGACTAGGCTACCATCCATTGGAGTAACATGAAGGAAAATCGAGACCAATGGGGCAGCGGAATATAAAATTTTCCTTTAGCGATCCTTACGAATGAGCATGGTCAGTGATAGAAATATTACCTCTTGTGGCGATTCGGAACTTTGATGTTGTGATCACGAGCGTTGATGAAGGACAACGCCTCTACTCAGTCCACACGAACAGATCGCTTCCGATCACAGTGCTAGCTGATCACGAACGTAAACCTTGAGTGAGAGAGAGAGTCAAAAACGAAAATGCATCAAGTGAAATTGCTTCATCACAAGGGATCTATTTATAGAATCACTCGTGTGGGCTACAAGCTAAAAGCCCAATTAAGGCTATAAGCTAAAAGCCCAATTAAGCTTATGGACATCATACCTTATGATGTACCATATATCAATTATCCACGTGGTACCTTACCACTTTCCGTATTACACTTAAGTGCACCGTACCTTACGGTGTTCCTTATTTATTCTATCTCTCATCAACCTGTCCTTATGTGTGTGACCCTGTAGGTTTTCACGACGTTGGCAATTATATTAAATCACACATTTAATATAATAAACAGTGAGCGGTATCTAGCAACACATCACTATTACCCAAGTCACGAAAATGTCATGTGATCTGACCAAACCTTTTTTCGTGATAATATTTGTGTTGTACAATTACCCTTTTGCCCTCATGTCTATATTGAACACAAGGCATACACTGTGTCACCCTTGTCCAGTTCAATATTGGGCCCTTAGACATTTATCCTGTTATGCAGGATGAGCAAATTCCATCTAGTTCACTCATGTCCCTCAACATGCTTTGTGAAGTACCCATCAACCGTCTTTATAGTCATCCAGTTACGGATGACGTTTGATCAGCAATAAAGTACTTGACTCTACATCTAGGGTCCATAGTGGTTTCAGGTCGAAGGGTGGTATACACCATTATCATCATGAGAATAACTTATGACACTTTGCATAACATTCTATGTAGTATTCTCATAACGGGTCAATCCAGTATAAATATTACTCCAAATAATCATACCTATGTCAAGACTTGATAACTCCTTATCTATGATTCATGAGATGTGATCATCAATCTATCTTCATAATAATCTTAATGCTTTAATGTTATCCCACTTCACATTAAAGCTCGACTACGGATACTTTAAGAATAGTGTCTTATGTTTAATGGGATCTCATGATTAAGTCACACTTAACATTTCATTAAACAAATAAACCATTCTAGGGACTTTATTATTTTGGAAAGCAAACATAATAAAGAAATGCCTTTTATTATTAATAAATAATTCGATACAAGTACCAAAAGTATTGGCCTCTATGGCTTACACCACCATAACAATGATATCAACAACCGACTACCTTCCATAACAACAAGGCTACAATCCTTTAGTGTAACAAAAATCTCGACAACAAACTACCTTCCATAATGACAAGGCTACCATCCATTGTAGTGACAATAATGTTGACAATATACTACTTTCTATAATGACAAGGCTACCATCCATTGGAGTAACAAAAATCTCGACAACAGACTACCTTCCATAATGACAAGGCTAAAATCTATTATAGTAACAAAAACCTCGACAATAGACTACCTTTCATAATGAAAAGGCTACCATCCATTGGAATAAAAAAATATCGACAACAGACTACCTTCCATAATGACAAGACTACAATCCCTTAGAGTAACAAAAATCTCGACAGCAGACTACCTTCCATAATAACAATGCTCCCATCCATTGTAGTAACAAAGATATCTACAACATACTACCTTCCATAATGACAAGGTTACCATCCATTGGAGTAACAAAAATCACGACAATAGACTACCTTCCATAATTTTTAGGCTACCATCCATTGGAATAACAATAATAATGACAACACACTACCTTCCATAATGACAAGGTTACCATCCAATGGAGTAACAAAAATCTCGACAAAAAACTACCTTCCATAACGACAAGGCTATAATCCATTGTAGTAACAAACATCTCGACAATAAACTACCTTCCATAATGACAAGGATACTATCCATTGTAGTAACAAAAATCTCGACAACAGACTACCTTCCATAATGCAAGGCTACTATCCATTAGAGTAACAAAAATCCCGAAAATAGACTACCTTCCATAATGACAAGGCTACCATCCATTGGGGTAACAGAAATCTCGACAACAAACTACCTTACATAATGACTAGGCTACCATTCATTGGAGTAACAAAGATATAAACAACAGACTAGCTTCCATAATGACAAGGCTACCATCCATTGTTGTAACAAAAATCTCGACAACAGACTACTTTCCATAATGACAAGACTAACATCCATTGTAGTAACAAAAATATCGACAACAGACTACCTTCCATAATGACAAGGCTACCATCCATTGGAGTAACTGAAATCTCGACAACAGACAACCTTCGATAATGACAAGTCTACCATCCATTGGAGTATAAAAAATCTCGACAACAGACTACCTTCCATAATGACAAGGGTACCATCATTGGAGTAACCAGAATATACACAAGAGACTACCTTTTATAATGACAAGGCTATAATCCATTAGAGTATAAAAAATCTCGACAATATACAACCTTCTAAAATGACAAGGCTACAATCCATTCGAGTAACAAAAATCACGATAACAAACTACCTTCCATAATGACTAGGCTACCATCCATTGAAGTAACAAAAATCTCGACAAAAGACTACCTTCCTTAAAGATAAGGCTACCATCCCTTAGAGTAATAAAAATCAAGACAACACACTACCTTCTATAATGACAAGTCTACCATCCATTGGAGTAACAAAAATCTCAACAATAGACTACCTTCCATAATGACAAGGTTACAATCCATTGGAGTAACAAAAATCACGAAAATAGACTACCTTCCATAATGACTAGGCTACCATCCATTGGAACAACAAAAATATCGACAACAAACTACCTTCCATAATGACAAGGCTACCATCCATTAGACTAACAAAAATCTCGACAACAAACTACCTTCCATAATGACAAGGCTACCATCCATTGGAGTAACAAAGATATCGACAATAGACCACCTTTCATAACGACAAGGCTACAATCCATTGTAGTAACAAAAATCTTGACTACAGACTACCTTCCATAATGACAAGGCTACCATCCATTCTAGTAACAAAAATCTCGACAATAGACTACCTGCCATAATGACAAGGCTACCATCCATTGGAATAACAAAAATATCAACAAACACACTACTTTCCATAATGACAAGGATATAATCCCTTAGAGTAACAAAAATCTCAACAACAAAGTACCTTCTATAATGATTAGGCTACCATCCATTGGATTAACAAAGATATCGATAATAGACTACCTTTAATAACGACAAGGCTACAATTCATTGTAGTAACAAAAATCTCGCCAGTAGACTAAATTCCATAATGACAAGGCTTCGATCCATTGGAGTAACAAAAATCTCGACAACAAACTACCTTCCATAATGACTAGGCCACCATCCATTAGAGTAACAAAGATATCGACAATAAACTACCTTTCATAATGACAAGGCTACCATCCATTGGAGTAACAAAAATCTCGACAACATACTACCTTCCATAATGACAAGGCTACGATCCCTTAGAGTAACAAGAATCACGACAACAGACTACCTTTCATAATGACAAGGCTACTATCCATTGGAATAACAAAAATATTGACAACAAACTACCTTCCATAATGACAAGGCTACCATCTAATAGAGTAACAAAAATATCGACAATAGACTACCTTCCATAATGACTTGTCAACCATCCATTAGAATAACAAAAATATGAACAACAGACTATCGTCCTTAATGACAAGGCTACCATCCCTTAGAGAAAAAAAAATCTCGACAACAGACTACCTTCCATATATACTAGGCTACCTTCCATTGGAGTAACAAAGATATCGACAACAGACTACCTTCAATAACGACAAGGCTACAATCCCTTAGAGTAACAAGAATCACGACAAAAGACAACCTTCCATAATGAAAAGGCTACCATCCATTGGAGTAACAAAGATATCGACAACATACGACCTTCCATAATGACAAGGCTACCATCCCTTAGAGTAATAAAAATTACGATAACACACTACCTTCTATAATGACAAGTCTACCATCCATTGGAGTAACAAAAATCTCAACAATAGACTACCTTCCATAATGACAAGGCTACCATCCATTGGAGTAACAAAAATCACAACAACAGACTACCTTCCATAATGACTAGGCTGCCATCCATTGGAATAACAAAAATATCGGTAAGACACTACCTTCCATAATGACAAGGCTACCATCCAATGGAGTAACAAAAATCTCGACAATAGACTACCTTCCATAATTACTAGGCTACCATCATTTGGAGTAACAAAGATATCGACAACAGACTACCTTCCGTAACGACAAGGCTACAATCCATTGTAGTAACAAAAATCTCGACAACAGACTAACTTCCATAATGACAAGGATACCATCCATTGTAGTAACAAAAATCTCGACAATAGACTACCTTCCATAATGACAAGGCTACCATCCATTGGAGTAACAAAAATCTCGACAACAGACTACCTTCCATAAAGACAAGGCTACCATCCCTTAGAGTAATAAAAATCAGGACAACACACTACCTTCTATAATGACAAGTCTACCATCCATTGAAGTAACAAAAATCTCAACAATAAACTACCTTCCATAATGACGAGGCTATAATCCATTGGAGTAACAAAAATCACGACAACAGAATACCTTCCATAATGACTAGGCTACCATCCATTGGAATAACAAAAATATCGACAACACACTACCTTCCATAATGACAAGGGTACCATCAGTTAGACTAACAAAAATCTCGACAACATACTACCTTCTATAATTACTAGGCTACCATCCATTGGAGTCACAAAGATATCGACAATAGACTACCTTCCATAACGACAAGGCTACAATCCATTGTAGTAACAAAAATCTCGACAATAAACTACCTTCCATAATGATAAGGCTACCATCCATTGTAGTAAAAAAAATTTCGACAATAGACTACCTTCCATAATGGCAAGGCTACCATCCATTGGAATAACAAAAAGCTCGACAACAGACTAACTTCCATAATGACAAGGCTACCATCCATTGGAATAACAAAAATATCGACAACACACTACTTTCCATAATGACAAGGCTACCATCCCTTAGAGCAACAAAAATCTCGACAACAAACTACCTTCCATAATGACAAGGCTACGATCCATTGGAGTAACAAAAATCTTGACAACAGACTAACTTCCATAATGACAAGGCTACCATCTATTGGAATAACAAAAATATCGAGAACACACTACTTTCCATAATGACAAGGCTACCATCCCTTAGAGCAACAAAAATCTTGACAACAAACTACCTTCCATAATGACAAGGCTAAGATCCAATGGAGTAACAAAAATCTCGACAACAGACAACCTTCCATGATGACTAGGCTAACATCCATTGGAGTAACAAAGATATCGACAACAATCTACCTTCCATAATGACAAGGATACCATCCATTGGAGTAACAAAGATATCGACAATAGACTACCTTCCATAACGACAAGGCTATAATCCATTGTAGTAACAAACATCTCGACAACAGACGACCATCCATAATGACAAGGATACTATCCATTGTAGTAACAAAAATCTCGACAACAGACTACCTTCCATAATGACGAGGCTACTATCCATTAGAGTAACAAAAATCCCGAAAATAGACTACCTTCCATAATGACAAGGCTACCATCCATTGGGGTAACAGAAATCTCGACAACAAACTACCTTACATAATGACTAGGCTACCATTCATTGGAGTAACAAAGATATAAACAACGGACTACCTTCCATAATGACAAGGCTACCATCCATTGTTGTAACAAAAATCTCGACAACAGATTACTTTCCATAACGTCAACACTAACATCCATTGTAGTAACAAAAATATCGACAACAGACTACCTTCCATAATGACAAGGCTACCATCCATTGGAGTAACTGAAATCTCGATAACAGACAACCTTCGATAATGACAAGTCTACCATCAATTGGAGTATAAAAAATCTCGACAACAGACTACCTTCCATAATGATAAGGGTACCATCATTGGAGTAACCAGAATATACACAAGAGACTACCTTTTATAATGACAAGGCTATAATCCATTAGAGTATAAAAAATCTCGACAATATACAACCTTCTAAAATGACAAGGCTATCATCCCTTAGAGTAACAAAAATCTCGACAACAGAGTACCTTCCATAATGACTAGGCTACCATCCATTGGAGTAACAATGATATCAACAACAGACTACCTTACATAACAATAAGGCTACAATCCTTTGTAGTAACAAAAATCTCGACAACAAACTACCTTCCATAATGACAAGTCTACCATCCATTGGAGTAACAAAAATCTCCATAATAGACTACCTTCCATAATGACAAGGCTACAATCCATTCGAGTAACAAAAATCACGATAACAGACTACCTTCCATAATGACTAGGCTACCATCCATTGAAGTAACAAAAATCTCGACAAAAGACTACCTTCCTTAAAGATAAGGCTACCATCCCTTAGAGTAATAAAAATCACGACAACACACTACCTTCTATAATGACAAGTCTACCATCCATTGGAGTAACAAAAATCTCAACAATAGACTACCTTCTATAATGACAAGGTTACAATCAATTGGAGTAACAAAAATCACGAAAATAGACTACCTTCCATAATGACTAGGCTACCATCCATTGGAACAACAAAAATATCGACAACAAACTACCTTCCATATGACAAGGCTACCATCCATTAGACTAACAAAAATCTCGACAACAAACTACCTTCCATAATGACAAGGCTACCATCCATTGGAGTAACAAAGATATCGACAACAGACCACCTTTCATAATGACAAGGCTACAATCCATTGTAGTAACAAAAATCTCGACTACAGACTACCTTCCATAATGACAAGGCTACCATCCATTTTAGTAACAAAAATCTCGACAATAGACTACCTGCCATAATGACAAGGCTACCATCTAGTGGAGTAACAAAAAGGTCGACAACAGACTAACTTCCATAATGACAAGGCTACAATCCATTGGAATAACAAAAATATCGACAACACACTACTTTCCATAATGACAAGGATATAATCCCTTAGAGTAACAAAAATATCGAAAACAGAGTACCTTCTATAATGACTAGGCTACCATCCATTGGATTATCAAAGATATAGATAATAGACTACCTTTAATAACGACAAGGCTACAATTCATTGTAGTAACAAAAATCTCGCCAGCAGACTAAATTCCATAATGACAAGGCTTCGATCCATTGGAGTAACAAAAATCTCGACAACAAACTACCTTCCATAATGACTAGGCTACCATCCATTAGAGTAACAAAGATATCGACAATAAACTACCTTCATTAATGACAAGGCTACCATCCATTGGAGTAACAAAAATATCGACAACATACTACCTTCCATAATGACAAGGCTACGATCCCTTAGAGTAACAAGAATCACGACAACAAACTACCTTCCATAATGACAAGGCTACTATCCATTGGAATAACAAAAATATTGACAACAAACTACCTTCCATAATGACCAGGCTACCATCTAATAGAGTAACAAAAATATCGACAATAGACTACCTTCCATAATGACGTGTCAACCATCCATTAGAATAACAAAAATATGAACAACAGACTATCGTCCTTAATGACAAGGCTACCATCCCTTAGAGAAGAAAAAATCTCGACAACAGACTACCTTCCATTGGACTAACAAAGATATCGACAATAGACTACCTTCAATAACGACAAGGCTACAATCCCTTAGAGTAACAAGAATCACGACAAAAGACAACCTTCCATAATGAAAAGGCTACCATCCATTGGAGTAACAAAGATATCAACAACATACTACCTTCCATAATGACAAGGCTACCATCCCTTAGAGTAATAAAAATTACGATAACACACTACCTTCTATAATGACAAGTCTACCATCCATTGGAGTAACAAAAATCTCAACAATAGACTACCTTCCATAATGACAAGGCTACCATCCATTGGAGTAACAAAAATCACGACAACAGACTACCTTCCATAATGACTAGGCTGCCATCCATTGGAATAACAAAAATATCGGTAAGACACTACCTTCCATAATGACAAGGCTACCATCCAATGGAGTAACAAAACTCTCGACAATAGACTACCTTCCATAATTACTAGGCTACCATCATTTGGAGTAACAAAGATATCGACAACAGACTACCTTCCCTAACGACAACGCTACAATCCATTGTAGTAACAAAAATCTCGACAACAGACTAACTTCCATAATGACAAGGATACCATCCATTGTAGTAAAAAAAATTCTCGAGAATAGACTACCATCCATAATGACAAGGCTACCATCCATTGGAGTAACAAAAATCTCGACAACAGACTACCTTCCATAAAGACAAGGCTACCATCCCTTAGAGTAATAAAAATCAGGACAACACACTACCTTCTATAATGACAAGTCTACCATCCATTGAAGTAACAAAAATCTCAACAATAGACTACCTTCCATAATGACGAGGCTATAATCCATTGGAGTAACAAAAATCACGACAACAGAATACCTTCTATAATGACTAGGCTACCATCCATTGGAATAACAAAAATATCAACAACACACTACCTTCCATAATGACAAGGGTACCATCAGTTAGACTAACAAAAATCTCGACAACATACTACCTTCTATAATTACTAGGCTACCATCCATTGGAGTCACAAAGATATCGACAATAGACTACCTTCCATAACGACAAGGCTACAATCCATTGTAGTAACAAAAATCTCGACAATAAACTACCTTCCATAATGATAAGGCTACCATCCATTGTAGTAAAAAAAATCTCGACAATAGACTACCTTCCATAATGGCAAGGCTACCATCCATTGGAATAACAAAAATATCGACAACGCACTACTTTCCATAATGACAAGGCTACCATCCCTTAGAGCAACAAAAATCTCGACAACAGACTACCTTCCATAATGACAAGGCTACGATCCATTGGAGTAACAAAAATCTTGACAACAGACTAACTTCCATAATGACAAGGCTACCATCTATTGGAATAACAAAAATATCGAGAACACACTACTTTCCATAATGACAAGGCTACCATCCCTTAGAGCAACAAAAATCTTGACAACAAACTACCTTCCATAATGACAAGGCTACGATCCATTGGAGTAAAAAAAATCTCGACAACAGACAACCTTCCATAATGACTAGGCTACCATCCATTGGAGTAACAAAGATATTGACAACAATCTACCTTCCATAATGACAAGGATACCATCCATTGGAGTAACAAAAATCTCGACAACATACTACTTTCCATAATGACAAGGCTACGATCCCTTAGAGTAAAAAGAATCACGATAATAGACTACCTTCCATAATGACAAGGCTACTATTCATTGGAATAACAAAAATCTCGGCAACACACTACCTTCCATAATGACAAGGCTACCATCTAATGGAGTAACAAAAATCTCGACAATAGACTACCTTCCATAATGACATGTCTACCATCCATTGGAGTAACAAAAATATGAACAACAGACTACCGTCCTTAATGACAAGGCTACCATCCTTTGGAGTAATAGAAATCACAAAGACAGACTAACTTCCATAATGACAAGGCTACCATCCATTGAAGTAACAAAAATCACGACAATAGACTACCTTCCATAATGACAAGGCTACCATCCATTGTTGTAACGAAAATCTGGACAACAGACTACCTTCCATAATGACAAGGCTACCATCCATTAGAGTAACAAAAATCCCGCAATAGACTACCTTCGATAATGACAAGTCTACCATCCATTGGAGTATCAAAAATCCCGACAACAGACTACCTTCCATAATGACAAGGGTACCATCATTGGAGTAACCAAAATATCCACATAGGACTACCTTCCATAATAACAAGGCTATAATCCATTGGAGTACGAAAAATCACGACAATAGACTACCTTCCATAACGACGAGGCTACCATCCATTAGAGTAACTAAAATCTCGACAACAGACTACCTTCCATAATGGCAAGGCTACCATCCATTATAGTGACAAAAATCTTGACAATATACTACCTTCTATAATGACAAGGCTACCATCCATTGGAGTAACAAAAATCTCGACAATAGACTACCTTCCATAATGACAAGGCTACAATCTATTATAGTAACGAAAATCTTGACAATAGACTACCTTTCATAATGACAAGGCTACCATCCATTGGAATAACAAAAATCTCTATAACAAACATCGTTCCATAATGACAAGGCTACCATCCCTTAGAGTAACAAAAATATCGACAACAGACTACCTTCAATAATGACAAAGCTACCATCCATTGGAGTAACAAAGATATCGACAACATACTACCTTCCATAATGACAAGGCTACCATCCATTGGAGTAACAAAAATCACGACAGCAGACTACCTTCCATAATTACAAGGCTACCATCCATTGGAATAACAAAAATATCGGCAACACACTACCATCCATAATGACAAGGCTACCATCCACTGTAGTGAAAAAAATCACAAAGACAGACTACCTTCCATAATGACAAGGCTACCATCCAATGCAGTAACAAAAATCTCGACAACAGACTACCTTCCATAACAACAAACTACCTTCCATAATGACAAGGCTACCATCCCTTAGAGTAACGAAAATCCCAACAACATACTACCTTCCATAATGACAAGGCTACCATCCATTGGGGTAACAGAAAACTCGACAACAGACTACCTTACATAATGATTAGGCTACCATCCATTGGAATAACAAAGATATAAACAACAAACTACCTTCCATAATGACAAGGCTACCATCCATTGATGTAACAAAAATATCAACAACAGACTACCTTCCATAATGACAAGACTGACATCCATTGTAGTAACAAAAATCTCAACAACAGACTACCTTCGTTAATGACAAGTCTACCATCCATTGGAGTAACATAAATCTCGACAATAGACTACCTTCGATAATGATAAGTCTACCATCCATTGCAGTATCAAAAATCCTGACAACAGACTACCTTCCATAATGACAAGGGTACCATCATTGGAGTAACCAAAATATCCACAAGAGACTACCTTCCATAATGAAAATGCTAAATCCATTGTGGTAACAAAAATCTCGACACCATACTACCTTCCATAATGACAAGGCTACCATCCATCGTAGTGACAAAAATCTCGACAATATACTACCTTCTATAATGACAAGGCTACCATCCATTGGAGTAACAAAAATCTCGACAATAGACTACCTTCCATAATGAGAAGGCTACAATCTATTATAGTAACGAAAATCTCGACAATAGACTACCTTTCATAATGACAAGGCTACCATCCAATGGAGTAACAAAAATCTCGACAACAGACTACCTTCCATAATGATTAGGCTACCATCAATTGGAGTAACAAAAATCTCGACAATAGACTACCTTTCATAATGACAAAGCTACAATCTATTATATTAACAAAAATATCGACAATAGACTACCTTTCATAATGACAAGGCTACAATCCATTGGAATAACAATAATATCGACAACACACTACCTTCCATAATGACAAGGCTACAATCCAATGGAGTAACAAAAATCTCGACAACAGACTACCTTCCATAATGACTAGGCTACCATCCATTAGAGTAACAAAAATCTCGACAACAGACTAGCTTCCATAACGACAGGGTAAAACCATTGTAGTAACAAAAATCTCGACAACAGACTACCTTCCATAATGACAAGGCTACCATCCATTGTAGTGACAAAAATCTCCACAATATACTGCCTTCTATAATGACAAGGATACCATCCATTAGAGTAACAAAAATCTCGACAATAGACTACCATCCATAATGACAAGGCTACAATCTATTATAGTAACGAAAATCTTGACAATATTCTACCTTCTATAATGACAAGGATACCATCCCTTAGAGTAAAAAAAATCTCGACATTAGACTACCTTCCATAATGACAAAGCTACCATCCATTGGAGTAACAAAGATATCGACAACATACTACCTTCCATAATGACAAGGCTACCATCCATTGGAGTAACAAAAATCACGACAACAGACTACCTTCCATAATGGCAAGGCTACCATCCATTGGAATAACAAAAATATCCACAAGAGACTACCTTCCATAATGACAAGGCTACCATCCAATGGAGTATACAAAAATCTCGACAACAAACTACGTTCCATAATGACAAGGCTACCATCCCTAAGAGTAACAAAAATCTCGACAACAGACTACCTTCCATAATGATCAAGCTACCATCAATTGGAGTAACAAAGATATCGACAACATACTACCTTCCATAATGACAAGGCTACCATCCATTGGAGTAACAAAAATCACGAAAATAGACTAACTTCCATAATGACAAGTCTACCATCCATTGGAGTATCAAAAATCCCGACAACAGACTACCTTCCATAATGACAAGGGTACCATCATTGGAGTAACCAAAATATCCACAAGAGACTAACTTCCATAATGACAAGGCTATAATCCATTGGAGTATGAAAAATCTCGGCAACAGACTACCTTCCATAACGACAAGGCTACCATCCATTGGAGAAACTAAAATCTCGACAACATACTACCTTCTATAATGAAAAAGCTACCATCCATTGGAGTAACAAAAATCAAGACAATAAACTACGTTTCATAATGACAAGGCAACCATCCCTTAGAGTAACAAAAATCTCGACAACAGACTACCTTCCATAATGACAAGGCTATCATCAATTAGAATAACAAAAATCTTGACAAAAAACTACGCTCCATGATGACAAGGCTACCATCCCTTAGAGTAATAAGAATCTCGACAACAGACTACCTTCCATAATGACAAAGCTACCATCCATTGGAGTAACAAAGATATCGACAACACACTACCTTCCATAATGACAAGGCTACCATCCATTGGAGTAACAAAAATCTCAACAATAGACTACCTTCCATAATGACAAGGGTACCATCCATTGGAATAACAAAAATCTCGACAACAGACTACGTTCCATAATTACAAGGCTACCATCCATTCGAGTAACAAAAATCACGACAACAGACTACCTTCCATAATGACAAGGCTACCATCCATTGGAATTACAAATATATCGACAACAGACTACCTTCCGTAATGACAAGGCTACCATCCATTGGAGTAACTAAAATCTCGAGAATAGACTACCTTCCATAATGACAAGGCTACCATCCATTCGAGTAACAAAAATCTCGACAATAGACTACCTTCCATAATGACAAGGGTACCATAATTGGTGTAACCAAAATATCCACAAGACACTACCTTCCATTATGTCTAGACTACCATCCATTGGAATAACAAAAATATCGACAACACACTACCTTCCATAATGACAAGGCTACCATCCAAAGGAGTAACAAAAATCTCGACAACAGACTACCTTCCATAATGACTACGCTACCATCCATTAGAGTAACAAAGATATCGACAACACACTACCTTCCTTAATGACAAGGCTACCATCCAATGGAGTAACAAAAATCTTGATAACAGACTACCTTCCATAATGACTAGGCTACCATCCATTGGAGTAACAAAGATATCAACAACAGACTACCTTCCATAATGACAAGGCTACCTTCCCTTAGAGTAACAAAAATCACGACAATAGACTACCTTCCATAATGACAAGGCTACCATCCTTTGGAATTACTAAAATTTTGACAGCACACTACCTTCCATAATGTCTAGGCTACCATCCATTGGGATAACAAAAATATCGACAACAAACTACCTTCCATAATGACTAGGCTACCATCCATTAGAGTAAGAAAGATATCGACAACAGACTACCTTTCATAACGACAAGGCTACCATCCCTTAGAGTAACAAAAATCTCGACAACAAACTACCTTCCATAATGACAAGGCTACCATCCATTGGAATAACAAAAATATCGACAACACACTACCTTCCTTAATGACAAGGCTACCATCTAATGGAGTAACAAAAATCTCTACAACAGACTACCTTCCATAATGACTAGGCTACCATCCATTGGAGTAACAAAGATATCAACAACAGAATACCTTCCATAATGATAAGGCTACAATCCATTGTAGTAACAAAAATCTCGACAATAGACTACCTTCCATAATGACAAGGCTACCATCCATTGTAGTAAAAAAAATCTCGACAATAGACTACCTTTCATAATGACAAGGCTACCATCCATTGGAGTAACAAAAATCTCGAAAACATACTACCTTCCATAATGACAAGGCTACCATCCATTGTAATAAAAAAAATATCGACAACACACTAACTTCCATAATGACAAGGCTACCATCCCTTAGAGTAAAAAAAATCTCGACAACAGACTACGTTTAATAATGACTAGGCTACCATCCATTGGAGTAACAAAGATATCAACAACAGACTACCTTCCATAACGACAAGGCTACAATCCATTGTAGTAACAAAAATATCAATAACAGACTACCTTTCATAATGACAGGGCTACCATACATTGTAGTAACAAAAATCTCGACAATAGACTACCTTCCATAATGACAAGGCTACCATGAATTGGAGTAACAAAAATCTCGACAACCGACTACCTTCCATAATGACAAGGCTACCATCCATTGGAATAACAAAAATCTCGACAACAGACTACGTTACATAATTACAAGGCTACCATCCCTTAGAGTAACAATAATCTCGACAACAGACTACCTTCTATAATGAAAAGGCTACCATCCATTGGAGTAACAAAGATATCAACAACATACTACCTTCCATAATGACAAGGCTACCATCCCTTAGAGTAACAAAAATCACGACAACAAACTATGTTCCATAATGACAAGTCTACCCTCCATTTGAGTAACAAAAATCTCAACAATAGACTACCTTCCATAATGACAAGGGTACCATAATTGGTGTAACCAAAATATCCACAAGACACTACCTTCCATAATGACAAGGCAACAATCCATTGGAGTATACAAAATCTCGACAACACACTACCTTCCATAATGACAAGGCTACCATCCAATGGAGTAACAAAAATCTCGACAACAGACTACCTTCCATAATGACTAGGCTACCATCCATTAGAGTAACAAATATATCGACAACAAACTACCTTCTTGAATGACAAGGCTACCATCCAATGGAGTAACAAAAATCTCGACAACAGACTACCTTCCATAATGACTAGGCTACCATCCATTAGAGTAACAAAGATATCAACAACACACTACCTTCCTAAATGACAAGGCTACCATCCAATGGAGTAACAAAAATCTTGACAACAGACTACCTTCCATAACGTCAAGGCTACCATCCATTACAGTAACAAAAATGTCGACAACAGACTACCTTCCATAATGATAAGGCTACCATCCATTGTAGTAAGAAAGATATCGACAACATACTACCTTCCATAATGACAAGGCTACCATCCCTTAGAGTAACAAAAATCACGACAACACACTATCTTCCATAATGACAAGTCTACCATCCATTGGAGTAACAAAAATCTCAACAATAGAATACCTTCCATAATGACAAGGCTACCATCCATTGGAATAACAAAAATATCAACAACACAATACCTTCCATTATGTCTAGACTACCATCCATTGGAATAACAAAAATATCGACAACACACAACCTTCCATAATGACAAGGCTACCATCCAATGGAGTAACAAAAATCACGACAACAGACTACCTTCCATAATGACTAGGCTACCATCCATTAGAGTAACAAAGATATCGACAACACACTACCTTCCTTAATGACAAGGCTACCATCCAATGGAGTAACAAAAATCTTAACATCAAACTACCTTCCATAATGACTAGGCTACCATCCATTGGAGTAACAAAGATATCAACAACAGACTACCTTCCATAATTTCAAGGCTATCATCCATGGTAGTAACAAATATATCGATAACATACTACCTTCCCTTAGAGTAACAAAAATCACGACAACACACTCCTTTCCATAATGACAAGTCTACCATCCATTGTAGTAACAAAAATCTCAACAACAGACTACCTTTCATAATAGCAAGGCTACCATCCATTGGAATAACAAAAATTTTGACAGCACACTACCTTCCATAATGTATAGGCTACCAACCATTGGAATAACAAAATAATCGACAATAAACTACCTTCCATAATGACTAGGCTACCATCCATTAGAGTAACAAAGATAACGATAAAAGACTACCTTCCATAACGACAAGGCTACCATCCCTTAGAGTAACAAAAATCTCGACAACAAACTACCTTCCATAATGACAAGGCTACCATCCATTGGTGTAAAAAAGATATCGACAACATACTACCTTCCATAATGACAAGGCTACCATCCATTGGAGTAACAAAAATCATGACAACAGACTACCTTCCATAATGACAAGGCTACCATCCATTGGAATAACAAAAATATCGACAACACACTACCTTCCTTAATGACAAGGCTACCATCTAATGCAGTAACAAAAATATCTACAACAGACTACCTTCCATAATGACTAGGCTACCATCCATTGGAGTAACAAAGATATCAACAACAGACTACATTCCATAACGATAAGGCTACAATCCCTTAGAGTAACAAAAATCTCGACAACAGACTACCTTCCGTATTGAAAAGGCTACCATCCATTGGAGTAACAAAGATATCGACAACATACTACCTTCCTTAATGAAAAGGCTGTCATCCATTGGAGTAACAAAAATCTCGACAACAGACTACCTTCTATAATGACACGCCTACCATCCATTGGAATAACAAAAATATCGACAACACACTACCTTCCATAATGACAAGGCTACCATCTCTTAGAGTAACAAAAATCTTGACAACAGACTACCTTCCATAATGACAAGGCAACCATCCATTAGAGTAACAAAGATATCGACAACAGAGTACCTTCCATATCGACAAGGCTACAATCCCTTAGAGTAACAAAAATCACGACAACAAACTACCTTCCATAATGAAAAGGCTACCATCCATTGGAATAACAAAAATATCGACAACACACTACCTTCCTTAATGACAAGGCTACCATCTAATGGAGTAACAAAAATCTCTACAACAGACTACCTTTATTAATGACTAGGCTACCATCCATTGGAGTAACAAAGATATCGACAACAGACTACCTTCCATAACGACAAGGCTACAATCCATTGTAGTAACAAAAATCTCAACAAGAGACTACCTTCCATAATGACAAGGCTACCATCCATGGTTGTAACAAATATATCGACAACATACTACCTTCCATAATGACAAGGCTACCTTCCCTTAGAGTAACAAAAATCACGACAACACACTCCTTTCCATAATGACAAGTCTACCATCCATTGTAGTAACAAAAATCTCAACAACAGACTACCTTCCATAATGACAAGGCTACCATCCATTGGAATAACAAAAATTTCGACAGCACACTACCTTCCATAATGTCTAGGCTACCATCCATTGGAGTAACAAAGATATCGACAACAAACTACCTTCCATAACGACAAGGCTACCATCCCTTAGAGTAACAAAAATCTCGACAACAAACTACCTTCCATAATGACAAGGCTACCATCCATTGGTGTGAAAAAGATATCGACAACATACTACCTTCCATAATGACAAGGCTACCATCCATTGGAGTAACAAAAATCATGACAACAGACTACCTTCCATAATGACAAGGCTACCATCCATTGGAATAACAAAAATATCGACAACACACTACCTTCCTTAATGAGAAGGCTACCATCTAATGGATTAACAAAAATCTCTACAACAGACTACCTTCCATAATGACTAGGCTACCATCCATTGGAGTAACAAAGATATCAACAACAGACTACATTCCATAACGATAAGGCTACAATCCATTGTAGTAACAAAAATCTCAACAAGAGACTACCTTTCATAATGACAAGGCTACCATCCATTGTAGTAACAAAAATCTCGACAATAGACTACCTTCCACAATGACAAGGCTACCATGAATTGGAGTAACAAAAATCTCGACAACCGACTACCTTCCATAATAACAAGGCTACCATCCATTGGAATAACAAAAATATCGACAATAGACTACGTTCCATAATTACAAGGCTACCATCCCTTAGAGTAACAAAAATCTCGACAACAGACTACCTTCCATAATGAAATGGCTACCATCCATTGGAGTAACAAAGATATCGACAACATACTACCTTCCATAATGACAAGGCTACCATCCCTTAGAGTAACAAAAATCACGACAACAAACTACCTTCCATAATGACAAGTCTACCATCCATTCGAGTGACAAAAATCTCAACAACAGATTACCTTCCATAATGACTAGGCTACCATCCATTGTAGTAACAAAAATCTCGACAATAGACTACCTTCCTTAATGACAAGGCCGTCATCCATTGGAGTAACAAAAATCTCGACAATAGACTACCTTCCATAATGACACGGCTACCATCCATTGGAATAACAAAAATATCGACAACACACTACCTTCCATAATGACAAGGCTACCATCTCTTAGAGTAACAAAAATCTTGACAACAGACTACCTTCCATAATGACTAGGCTACCATCCATTGCAGTAACAAAGATATCGATAACATACTACCTTCCATAACGACAAGGCTACAATCCATTGTAGTATCAAAAATCTCAACAACAGACTACCTTTCATAATGACAAGGCTATCATCCATTGTAGTAACAAAAATCTCGACAATATACTACCTTCCATAATGACAAGGCTACCATGAATTGAAGTAACAAAAATCTTGACAACCGACTACCTTCCATAATGACAAGGCTACAATCCATTGGAATAACAAAAATCTCGACAACAGACTATGTTCCATAATTACAAGGCTACCATCCCTTAGAGTAATAAAAATCTCGACAACAGACTACCTTCCATATTGAAAAGGCTACCATCCATTGGAGTAACAAAGATATCGACAACATACTACCTTCCTTAATGAAAAGGCTGTCATCCATTGGAGTAACAAAAATCTCGACAACAGACTACCTTCCATAATGACAAGGCTACCATCCATTGTAGTAACAAAAATATCGACAATAGACTACCTTCCATAATGACAAGGCTACCACCCATTGAAGTAACAAAAATCTCGATAACATACTACTTTCCATAATTTCAAGGCTACCATCCATTGGAATAACAAAAATATCGACAACACACTACCTTCCTTAATGACAAGGCTACCATCCATTGGAGTAACAAAGATATCGACAACATACTACCTTCCATAATGACAAGGCTACCATCCATTGGAGTAATAAAAATCATGACAACATACTTCCTTCCATAATGACAAGGCTACCATCCATTGGAATAACAAAAATATCGACAACACACTACCTTCCATAATGACAAGGCTACCATCTCTTAGAGTAACAAAAATCTTGACAACAGACTACCTTCCATAATGACTAGGCAACCATCCCATGGAGTAACAAAGATATCGACAACAGAGTACCTTCCATATCGACAAGGCTACAATCCCTTAGAGTAACAAAAATCACGACAACAAACTACCTTCCATAATGAAAAGGCTACCATCCATTGGAATAACAAAAATATCGACAACACACTACCTTCCTTAATGACAAGGCTACATCTAATGGAGTAACAAAAATCTCTACAATAGACTACCTTTAATAATGACTAGGCTACCATCCATTGGAGTAACAAAGATATCGACAACAGACTACCTTCCATAACGACAAGGCTACAATCCATTGTAGTAACAAAAATCTCAACAAGAGACTACCTTCCATAATGACAAGGCTACCATCCATGGTAGTAACAAATATATCGACAACATACTACCTTCCATAATGACAAGGCTACCTTCCCTTAGAGTAACAAAAATCACGACAACACACTCCTTTCCATAATGACAAGTCTACCATCCATTGTAGTAACAAAAATCTCAACAACAGACTACCTTCCATAATGACAAGGCTACCATCCATTGGAATAACAAAAATTTCGACAGCACACTACCTTCCATAATGTCTAGGCTACCATCCATTGGAGTAACAAAGATATCGACAACAAACTACCTTCAATAACGACAAGGCTACCATCCCTTAGAGTAACAAAAATCTCGACAACAAACTACCTTCCATAATGACAAGGCTACCATCCATTGGTGTGAAAAAGATATCGACAACATACTACCTTCCATAATGACAAGGCTACCATCCATTGGAGTAACAAAAATCATGACAACAGACTACCTTCCATAATGACAAGGCTACCATCCATTGGAATAACAAAAATCTCGACAACGCACTACCTTCCTTAATGAGAAGGCTACCATCTAATGGATTAACAAAAATCTCTACAACAGACTACCTTCCATAATGACTAGGCTACCATCCATTGGAGTAACAAAGATATCAACAACAGACTACATTCCATAACGATAAGGCTACAATCCATTGTAGTAACAAAAATCTCAACAAGAGACTACCTTTCATAATGACAAGGCTACCATCCATTGTAGTAACAAAAATCTCGACAATAGACTACCTTCCACAATGACAAGGCTACCATGAATTGGAGTAACAAAAATCTCGACAACCGACTACCTTCCATAATAACAAGGCTACCATCCATTGGAATAACAAAAATATCGACAATAGACTACGTTCCATAATTACAAGGCTACCATCCCTTAGAGTAACAAAAATCTCGACAACAGACTACCTTCCATAATGAAATGGCTACCATCCATTGGAGTAACAAAGATATCGACAACATACTACCTTCCATAATGACAAGGCTACCATCCCTTAGAGTAACAAAAATCACGACAACAAACTACCTTCCATAATGACAAGTCTACCATCCATTCGAGTGACAAAAATCTCAACAACAGATTACCTTCCATAATGACTAGGCTACCATCCATTGTAGTAACAAAAATCTCGACAATAGACTACCTTCCTTAATGACAAGGCCGTCATCCATTGGAGTAACAAAAATCTCGACAATAGACTACCTTCCATAATGACACGGCTACCATCCATTGGAATAAAAAAAATATCGACAACACACTACCTTCCATAATGACAAGGCTACCATCTCTTAGAGTAACAAAAATCTTGACAACAGACTACCTTCCATAATGACTAGGCTACCATCCATTGGAGTAACAAAGATATCGATAACATACTACCTTCCATAACGACAAGGCTACAATCCATTGTAGTATCAAAAATCTCAACAACAGACTACCTTTCATAATGACAAGGCTATCATCCATTGTAGTAACAAAAATCTCGACAATATACTACCTTCCATGATGACAAGGCTACCATGAATTGAAGTAACAAAAATCTTGACAACCGACTACCTTCCATAATGACAAGGCTACAATCCATTGGAATAACAAAAATCTCGACAACAGACTATGTTCCATAATTACAAGGCTACCATCCCTTAGAGTAATAAAAATCTCGACAACAGACTACCTTCCATATTGAAAAGGCTACCATCCATTGGAGTAACAAAGATATCGACAACATACTACCTTCCTTAATGAAAAGGCTGTCATCCATTGGAGTAACAAAAATCTCGACAACAGACTACCTTCCATAATGACAAGGCTACCATCCATTGTAGTAACAAAAATATCGAAAATAGACTACCTTCCATAATGACAAGGCTACCACCCATTGAAGTAAGAAAAATCTCGATAACATACTACTTTCCATAATTTCAAGGCTACCATCCATTGGAATAACAAAAATATCGACAACATACTACCTTCCTTAATGACAAGGCTACCATCCATTGGAGTAACAAAGATATCGACAACATACTACCTTCCATAATGACAAGGCTACCATCCATTGGAGTAATAAAAATCATGATAACATACTTCCTTCCATAATGACAAGGCTACCATCCATTGGAATAACAAAAATATCGACAACACACTACCTTCCATAATGACAAGGCTACCATCTCTTAGAGTAACAAAAATCTTGACAACAGACTACCTTCCATAATGACTAGGCAACCATCCCATGGAGTAACAAAGATATCGACAACAGAGTACCTTCCATATCGACAAGGCTACAATCCCTTAGAGTAACAAAAATCACGACAACAAACTACCTTCCATAATGAAAAGGCTACCATCCATTGGAATAACAAAAATATCGACAACACACTACCTTCCTTAATGACAAGGCTACCATCTAATGGAGTAACAAAAATCTCTACAATAGACTACCTTTAATAATGACTAGGCTACCATCCATTGGAGTAACAAAGATATCGACAACAGACTACCTTCCATAACGACAAGGCTACAATCCATTGTAGTAACAAAAATCTCAACAAGAGACTACCTTCCATAATGACAAGGCTACCATCCATGGTAGTAACAAATATATCGACAACATACTACCTTCCATAATGACAAGGCTACCTTCCCTTAGAGTAACAAAAATCACGACAACACACTCCTTTCCATAATGACAAGTCTACCATCCATTGTAGTAACAAAAATCTCAAGAACAGACTACCTTCCATAATGACAAGGCTACCATCCATTGGAATAACAAAAATTTCGACAGCACACTACCTTCCATAATGTCTAGGCTTACATCCATTGGAGTAACAAAGATATCGACAACAAACTACCTTCCATAACGACAAGGCTTGCATCCCTTAGAGTAACAAAAATCTCGACAACAAACTACCTTCCATAATGACAAGCCTACCATCCATTGGTGTGAAAAAGATATCGACAACATACTACCTTCCATAATGACAAGGCTACCATCCATTGGAGTAACAAAAATAATGACAACAAACTACCTTCCATAATGACAAGGCTACCATCCATTGGAATAACAAAAATCTCGACAACACACTACCTTCCTTAATGAGAAGGCTACCATCTAATGGATTAACAAAAATCTCTACAACAGACTACCTTCCATAATGACTAGGCTACCATCCATTGGAGTAACAAAGATATCAACAACAGACTACATTCCATAACGATAAGGCTACAATCCATTGTAGTAACAAAAATCTCAACAAGAGACTACCTTTCATAATGACAAGGCTACCATCCATTGTAGTAACAAAAATCTCGACAATAGACTACCTTCCACAATGACAAGGCTACCATGAATTGGAGTAACAAAAATCTCGACAACCGACTACCTTCCATAATAACAAGGCTACCATCCATTGGAATAACAAAAATATCGACAATAGACTACGTTCCATAATTACAAGGCTACCATCCCTTAGAGTAACAAAAATCTCGACAACAGACTACCTTCCATAATGAAATGGCTACAATCCATTGGAGTAACAAAGATATCGACAACATACTACCTTCCATAATGACAAGGCTACCATCCCTTAGAGTAACAAAAATCACGACAACAAACTACATTCCATAATGACAAGTCTACCGTCCATTCGAGTGACAAAAATCTCAACAACAGATTACCTTCCATAATGACTAGGCTACCATCCATTGTAGTAACAAAAATCTCGACAATTGACTACCTTCCTTAATGACAAGGCCGTCATCCATTGGAGTAACAAAAATCTCGACAATAGACTACCTTCCATAATGACACGGCTACCATCCATTGGAATAACAAAAATATCGACAACACACTACCTTCCATAATGACAAGGCTACCATCTCTTAGAGTAACAAAAATCTTGACAACAGACTACCTTCCATAATGATTAGGCTACCATCCATTGGAGTAACAAAGATATCGATAACATACTACCTTCCATAACGACAAGGCTACAATCCATTGTAGTATCAAAAATCTCAACAACAGACTACCTTTCATAATGACAAGGCTATCATCCATTGTAGTAACAAAAATCTCGACAATATACTACCTTCCATAATGACAAGGCTACCATGAATTGAAGTAACAAAAATCTTGACAACCGACTACCTTCCATAATGACAAGGCTACAATCCATTGGAATAACAAAAATCTCGACAACAGACTATGTTCCATAATCACAAGGCTACCATCCCTTAGAGTAATAAAAATCTCGACAACAGACTACCTTCCATATTGAAAAGGCTACCATCCATTGGAGTAACAAAGATATCGACAACATACTACCTTCCTTAATGAAAAGGCTGTCATCCATTGGAGTAACAAAAATCTCGACAACAGACTACCTTCCATAATGACAAGGCTACCATCCATTGTAGTAACAAAAATATCGACAATAGACTACCTTCCATAATGACAAGGCTACCACCCATTGGAGTAACAAAAATCTCGATAACATACTACTTTCCATAATTTCAAGGCTACCATCCATTGGAATAACAAAAATATCGATAATACACTACCTTCCTTAATGACAAGGCTACCATCCGTTGGAGTAACAAACATATCGACAACATACTATCTTCCATAATGACAAGGCTACCATCCATTGGAATAATAAAAATCATGACAACATACTTCCTTCCATAATGACAAGGCTACCATCCATTGGAATAACAAAAATATCGACAACACACTACCTTCCTTAATGACAAGGCTACCATCCAATGGAGTAACAAAAATCTCGACAACAAACTACCTTCCATAATGACAAGGCTACCATCCATTGGAGTAACAAAGATAACAACAACAGACTACCTTCCATAACGACAAGGCTACCCTCCCTTAGAGTAACAAAAATCATGACAACACACTACCTTCCATAATGACAAGTCTACCATCCATTCAAGTAACAAAAATCTCAACAATAGACTACCTTCGATAATGACAAGGGTACCATCATTGGTGTAACCAAAATATCCATAATAGACTACCTTCCATAATGACAAGGCTATAATCCATTGGAGTATACAAAATCTTGACAACAGACTACGTTCCATAATGACAAGGCTACCATCCGTTGGAGTAACTAAAATCTCGACAATAGACTACCTTCCATAATGACTAGGCTACCATCCATTGGAGAAACAAAGATATCGACAACAAACTACCTTCCATAACGACAAGGCTACAATCCATTGTAGTAACAAAAATCTCAACAATAGACTACCTTCCATAATGACAAGGCTACCATCCACTGGAGTAAAAAAAATCTCGACAACAGACTACCTTCCATAATTACAAGGCAATCATTCATTGGAATAACAAAAATATCGACAACACACTACCTTCCATAATGACAAGGTTACCATCCCTTAGAGTAACAAAAATCTCCACAACAGACTACCTTCCATAATGATTAGGCTCCCATCCATTGGAGTAACAAAGATATCGACAACAAACTACCTTCTATATCGACAAGGCTACAATCCCTTAGAGTAACAAAAATCACGACAACAGACTACCTTCCATAATGAAAAGGCTACCATCCATTGGAATAACAAAAATCTCGACAACAGACTACCTTCCATAATGACAAGGCTACCATCTATTACAGTAACAAAAATATCGACAACAGACTACCTTCCATTATGACAAGGCTACCATCCATTGTAGTAACAAATATATCGACAACATACTAGCTTCGATAATGACAATTCTACCATCCCTTAGAGTAACAAAAATCTCAACAATAGACTACCTTCCATAATGACAAGGCTACAATCCATTGGAATAACAAAAATATCGACAACACACTATCTTCCATAATGTCTAGGCTACCATCATTGGAATAACAAAAATATCGACAACATTCTATCTTCCATAATGACAAGGCTACCATCTAATGAAGTAACAAAAATCTCGACAACAGTCTACCTTCCATAACGACAAGGCTACAATCCATTGTAGTAACAAAAATCTCGACAACATAATACCTTCCATAATGACAAGGCTTCCATCCATTGTAGTAACAAAAATCTCGACAATAGACTACCTTCCATTATGACAAGGCTACAACCCATTGGAGTAACAAAAATCTCGATAACATACTACTTTCCATAATTTCAAGGCTACCATCCATTGGAATAACAAAAATATCGACAACACACTACCTTCCTTAATGACAAGGCTACCATTCATTGGAGTAACAAAGATATCGACAACATACTAGCTTCCATAATGACAAGGCTACCATCCATTGGAGTAATAAAAATCATGCCAACAGACTTCCTTCCATAATGACAAGGCTACATTCCATTGGAATAACAAAAATATCGACAACACACTACCTTCCTTAATGACAAGGCTACCATCCAATGGAGTAACAAAAATCTCGACAACAAACTACCTTCCATAATGACAAGGCTACCATCCATTGGAGTATCAAAGATAACAACAACAGACTACCTTCCATAAAGACAAGGCTACAATCCATTGTAGTAACAAAAATCTCGACAACAGACTACCTTCCATAATAAAAAGACTACCATCCATTGTAGTAACAAAAATCTCGACAATAGACTACCTTCCAGAATGACAAGGCTACCATCCATTGGAGTAAAAAAAACTCGACAACAGACTACCTTCCATAATGACAAGGCTACCATCCATTGGATTAACAAAAATATCGACAACACACTACCTTCCGTAATGACAAGGTTACAATCCCTTAGAGTAACAAAAATCTCGACAACAGACTACCTTCCATAATGATTAGGCTGACATCCATTGGAGTAACAAAGATATCGACAACAAACTACCTTCCATATCTACAAGGCTACAATCCCTTAGAGTAACAAAAATCATGACAACAGACTACCTTCCATAATGAAAAGGCTACCATCCATTAGAATAACAAAAATCTTGACAACAGACTACCTTCCATAATGACAAGGGTACCATCCATTACAGTAACAAAAATATCGACAACAGACTACCTTCCATAATGACAAGGCTACCATCCATTGTAGTAACAAATATATCGACAACATACTAGCTTCCGTAATGACAAGGCTACCATCCCTTAGAGTACCAAAAATCACCACAACACACTACCTTCCATAATGACAAGTATTCCATTCATTAGAGTAACAAAAATCTCAACAATAGACTACCTTCCATAATGACAAGGCTACCATCCATTGGAATAACAAAAATATCGACAACACACTATCTTCCATAATGACAAGGTTGACATTCCTTAGAGTAACAAAAATCTCGACAACAGACTACCTTCCATAATGATTAGGCTACCATCAATTGGAGTAACAAAAATATCGAAAACAGACTACCTTCCATAATTTCAAGGCTACCATCCATTGGAATAACAAAGATATCGACAACACACTAACTTCCATAATGACAAGGCTACCATCCCTTAGACTAAAAAAAACCTTGACAATAGACTACCTTCCATAATGACTAGGCTACCATCCATTGGAATAACAAAGATATCGACAACAGACTACCTTCCATAACGACAAGGATACAATCCATTGTAGTAACAAAAATCTCGACAACATAATACCTTCCATAATGACAAGGCTACCATCCATTGTAGTAACAAAAATCTCGACAATAGATTACCTTTCATTATGACAAGGCTACAACCCATTGGAGTAACAAAAATCTCGATAACATACTACTTTCCATAATTTCAAGGCTACCATCCATTGGAATAACAAAAATATCGACAACACACTACCTTCCTTAATGACAAGGCTACCATCCATTGGAGTAACAAAGATATCGACAACATACTACCTTCCATAATGACAAGGCTACCATCCATTGGAGTAATAAAAATCATGACAACAGACTTCCTTCCATAATGACAAGGCTACATTCCATTGGAATTACAAAAATATCGACAACACACTACCTTCCTTAATGAAAAGGCTACCATCCAATGGAGTAACAAAAATATCGACAATAAAGTACCTTCCATAATGACAAGGCTACCATCCATTGGAGTAACAAAGATAACAACAACAGACTACCTTCCAAAACGACAAGGCTACAATCCATTGTAGTAACAAAAATCTCGACAACAGACTACCTTCCATAATAAAAAGACTACCATCCATTGTAGTAACAAAAATCTCGACAATAGACTACCTTCCGGAATGACAAGGCTACCATCCATTGGAGTAAAAAAAACTCGACAACAGACTACCTTCCATAATGACAAGGCTACCATCCATTGGATTAACAAAAATATCGACAACACACTACCTTCCGTAATGACAAGGTTAAAATCCCTTAGAGTAACAAAAATCTCAACAACAGACTACCTTCCATAATGATTAGGCTACCATCCATTGGAGTAACAAAGATATCGACAACAAACTACCTTCCATATCTACAAGGCTACAATCCCTTAGAGTAACAAAAATCATGACAACAGACTACCTTCAATAATGAAAAGGCTACCATCCATTGGAATAACAAAAATCTTGACAACAGACTACCTTCCATAATGACAAGGCTACCATCCATTACAGTAACAAAAATATCGACAACAAACTACCTTCCATAATGACAAGTCTACCATCCATTGTAGTAACAAATATATCGACAACATACTAGCTTCCATAATGACAAGGCTACCATCCCTTAGAGTACCAAAAATCACCACAACACACTACCTTCCATAATGACAAGTATTCCATTCATTAGAGTAACAAAAATCTCAACAATAGACTACCTTCCATAATGACAAGGCTACCATCCATTGGAATAACAAAAATATCGACAACACACTATCTTCCATAATGACAAGGTTGACATCCCTTAGAGTAACAAAATTCTCGACAACAGACTACCTTCCATAATGATTAGGCTACCATCAATTGGAGTAACAAAAATATCGAAAACAGACTACCTTCCATAATTTCAAGGCTACCATCCATTGGAATAACAAAGATATCGACAACACACTAACTTCCATAATGACAAGGCTACCATCCCTTAGACTAAAAAAAACCTTGACAATAGACTACCTTCCATAATGACTAGGCTACCATCCATTGGAATAACAAAGATATCGACAACAGACTACCTTCCATAACGACAAGGATACAATCCATTGTAGTAACAAAAATCTCGACTACAGAATACCTTCCATAATGACATGGCTACCATCCATTGGAGTAACAAAAATCTCGACAATAGACTACCTTCCATAATGACAAGGCTACCACCCATTGGAGTAACAAAAATCTCGACAACATACTACCTTCCATAATTTCAAGGCTATCATCCATTGGAATAACAAAAATAACGATAACACACTACCTTCCTTAATGACAAGGCTACCATCCATTGGAGTAACAAAGATATTGACAACATACTACCTTCCATAATGACAAGGCTACCATCCATTGTTGTAATAAAAATCATGACAACAGACTTCCTTCCATAATGACAAGGCTACCATCCATTGGAATTACAAAAATATCGACAACACACTACCTTCCTTAATGACAAGGCTACCATCCAATGGAGTAACAAAAATCTCGACAACAAACTACTTTCCATAATGACAAGGCTACCATCCATTGGAGTAACAAAGATAACAACAACAGAATACCTTCCATAACGACAAGGCTACAATCCATTGTAGTAACAAAAATCTCGACAACAGACTACCTTCCATAATGACAAGACTACCATCCATTGTAGTAACAAAAATCTCGACAATAGACTACCTTCTATAATGACAAGGCTACCATCCATTGGAGTAAAAAAAACTCGACAACAGACTACCTTCCATAATGACAAGGCTACCATCCATTGGATTAACAAAAATATCGACAACAAACTACCTTCCATAATGACAAGGCTACCATCCCTTAGAGTAACAAAAATCTCGACAACAGACTACCTTTTATAATGATTAGGCTACCATCCATTGGAGTAACAAAGATATCGACAACAAACTACCTTCCATATCTACAAGGCTACAATCCCTTAGAGTAATAAAAATCATGACAACATACTACCTTCCACAATGAAAAGGCTACCATCCATTGGAATAACAAAAATCTTGACAACAGACTACCTTCCATAATGACAAGGCTACCATCCATTACAGTAACAAAAATATCGACAACAGATTACCTTCCATAATGACAAGGCTACCATCCATTGTAGTAACAAATATATCGACAACATACTAGCTTCCATAATGACAAGGCTACCATCCCTTAGAGTACCAAAAATCACCACAACACACTACCTTCCATAATGACAAGTATTCCATTCATTAGAGTAACAAAAATCTCAACAATAGACTACCTTCCATAATGACAAGGCTACCATCCATTGGAATAACAAAAATATCGACAACACACTACCTTCCATAACGACAAGGCTACCATCCAATGGAGTAACAAAAATATCGACAACAGACTACCTTCCATAATGATAAGGATACCATCCATTAGAGTAACAAAGATATCGACAACAGACTACCTTCCATAACGACAAGGCTACCATCCCTTAGAGTAAAAAAATCTCGACAACAAACTACCTTCATAAATGACAAGGCTACCATCCATTGGAGTAACAAAGACATCGACAACACACTACCTTCCATAATGACAAGGCTACCATCCATTGGAGTAACAAAAATCATGACAACAGACTACTTTCCATAAAGACAAGGCTACCATCCATTGGAATAACAAAAATATCGACAACACAGTACCTTCCTTAATGACAAGGCTACCATCCAATGGAGTAACAAAAATCTCAACAACAAACTACCTTCCATAATGACAAGGATACCATCCATTGGAGTAATAAAGATATAAACAACAGACTACCTTCCATAACGACAAGGCTACAATCCATTGTAGTAACAAAAATCTCGACAAGATCCTACCTTCCATAATGACAAGGCTACCATCCATTGTAGTAACAAAAATCTCGACAATAGACTACCTTCCATTATGACAAGGCTACAACCCATTGGAGTAACAAAAATCTCGATAACATACTACTTTCCATAATTTCAAGGCTACCATCCATTGGAATAACAAAAATATCGACAACACACTACCTTCCTTAATGACAAGGCTACCATTCATTGGAGTAACAAAGATATCGACAACATACTACCTTCCATAATGACAAGGCTACCATCCATTGGAGTAATAAAAATCATGCCAACAGACTTCCTTCCATAATGACAAGGCTACATTCCATTGGAATAACAAAAATATCGACAACACACTACCTTCCTTAATGACAAGGCTACCATCCAATGGAGTAACAAAAATCTCGACAACAAACTACCTTCCATAATGACAAGGCTACCATCCATTGGAGTATCAAAGATAACAACAACAGACTACCTTCCATAAAGACAAGGCTACAATCCATTGTAGTAACAAAAATCTCGACAACAGACTACCTTCCATAATAAAAAGACTACCATCCATTGTAGTAACAAAAATCTCGACAATAGACTACCTTCCAGAATGACAAGGCTACCATCCATTGGAGTAAAAAAAACTCGACAACAGACTACCTTCCATAATGACAAGGCTACCATCCATTGGATTAACAAAAATATCGACAACACACTACCTTCCGTAATGACAAGGTTACAATCCCTTAGAGTAACAAAAATCTCGACAACAGACTACCTTCCATAATGATTAGGCTGACATCCATTGGAGTAACAAAGATATCGACAACAAACTACCTTCCATATCTACAAGGCTACAATCCCTTAGAGTAACAAAAATCATGACAACAGACTACCTTCCATAATGAAAAGGCTACCATCCATTAGAATAACAAAAATCTTGACAACAGACTACCTTCCATAATGACAAGGGTACCATCCATTACAGTAACAAAAATATCGACAACAGACTACCTTCCATAATGACAAGGCTACCATCCATTGTAGTAACAAATATATCGACAACATACTAGCTTCCGTAATGACAAGGCTACCATCCCTTTGAGTACCAAAAATCACCACAACACACTACCTTCCATAACGACAAGTATTCCATTCATTAGAGTAACAAAAATCTCAACAATAGACTACCTTCCATAATGACAAGGCTACCATCCATTGGAATAACAAAAATATCGACAACACACTATCTTCCATAATGACAAGGTTGACATCCCTTAGAGTAACAAAAATCTCGACAACAGACTACCTTCCATAATGATTAGGCTACCATCAATTGGAGTAACAAAAATATCGAAAACAGACTACCTTCCATAATTTCAAGGCTACCATCCATTGGAATAACAAAGATATCGACAACACACTAACTTCCATAATGACAAGGCTACCATCCCTTAGACTAAAAAAAACCTTGACAATAGACTACCTTCCATAATGACTAGGCTACCATCCATTGGAATAACAAAGATATCGACAACAGACTACCTTCCATAACGACAAGGATACAATCCATTGTAGTAACAAAAATCTCGACAACATAATACCTTCCATAATGACAAGGCTACCATCCATTGTAGTAACAAAAATCTCGACAATAGACTACCTTTCATTATGACAAGGCTACAACCCATTGGAGTAACAAAAATCTCGATAACATACTACTTTCCATAATTTCAAGGCTACCATCCATTGGAATAACAAAAATATTGACAACACACTACCTTCCTTAATGACAAGGCTACCATCCATTGGAGTAACAAAGATATCGACAACATACTACCTTCCATAATGACAAGGCTACCATCCATTGGAGTAATAAAAATCATGACAACAGACTTCCTTCCATAATGACAAGGCTACATTCCATTGGAATTACAAAAATATCGACAACACACTACCTTCCTTAATGAAAAGGCTACCATCCAATGGAGTAACAAAAATATCGACAATAAACTACCTTCCATAATGACAAGGCTACCATCCATTGGAGTAACAAAGATAACAACAACAGACTACCTTCCAAAACGACAAGGCTACAATCCATTGTAGTAACAAAAATCTCGACAACAGACTACCTTCCATAATAAAAAGACTACCATCCATTGTAGTAACAAAAATCTCGACAATAGACTACCTTCCGGAATGACAAGGCTACCATCCATTGGAGTAAAAAAAACTCGACAACAGACTACCTTCCATAATGACAAGGCTACCATCCATTGGATTAACAAAAATATCGACAACACACTACCTTCCGTAATGACAAGGTTAAAATCCCTTAGAGTAACAAAAATCTCAACAACAGACTACCTTCCATAATGATTAGGCTACCATCCATTGGAGTAACAAAGATATCGACAACAAACTACCTTCCATATCTACAAGGCTACAATCCCTTAGAGTAACAAAAATCATGACAACAGACTACCTTCAATAATGAAAAGGCTACCATCCATTGGAATAACAAAAATCTTGACAACAGACTACCTTCCATAATGACAAGGCTACCATCCATTACAGTAACAAAAATATCGACAACAAACTACCTTCCATAATGACAAGGCTACCATCCATTGTAGTAACAAATATATCGACAACATACTAGCTTCCATAATGACAAGGCTACCATCCCTTAGAGTACCAAAAATCACCACAACACACTACCTTCCATAATGACAAGTATTCCATTCATTAGAGTAACAAAAATCTCAACAATAGACTACCTTCCATAATGACAAGGCTACCATCCATTGGAATAACAAAAATATCGACAACACACTATCTTCCATAATGACAAGGTTGACATCCCTTAGAGTAACAAAATTCTCGACAACAGACTACCTTCCATAATGATTAGGCTACCATCCATTAGAGTAACAAAGATATCGACAACAGACTACCTTCCATAACGACAAGGCTACCATCCCTTAGAGTAAAAAAATCTCGACAACAAACTACCTTCCAAAATGACAAGGCTACCATCCATTAGAGTAACAAAGACATCGACAACACACTACCTTCCATAATGACAAGGCTACCATCCATTGGAGTAACAAAAATCATGACAACAGACTACTTTCCATAAAGACAAGGCTACCATCCATTGGAATAACAAAAATATCGACAACACAGTACCTTCCTTAATGACAAGGCTACCATCCAATGGAGTAACAAAAATCTCAACAACAAACTACCTTCCATAATGACAAGGATACCATCCATTGGAGTAATAAAGATATAAACAACAGACTACCTTCCATAACGACAAGGCTACAATCCATTGTAGTAACAAAAATCTCGACAATAGACTAACTTCCTTAATGACAAGGCTACCATGTATCGTAGTAAAAAAAATCTCGACAATAAACTACCTTCCATAATGACAAGGCTACCACCCATTGGAGTAACAAAAATCTCGACAACATACTACCTTCCATAATGACAGGTATACCATCCATTAGAGTAACAAAAATCTCAACAATAGACTACCTTCCATAATGACAAGGCTACCAACCATTTGAATAACAAAAATATCGACAACACACTATCTTCCATAATGTCTAGGCTACCATCCATTGGAATAACAAATATATCAACAACACACTACCTTCCATAATGACAAGGCTACCATCCAATGGAGTAACAAAAATCTCGACAATAGACTACCTTCCATAATGACAAAGCTACCATCCATTAGAGTAACAAAGATAACGACAACAGACTACCTTCCATAACGACAAGGCTACCATCCCTTAGAGTAAAAAAGATCTCGACAACAAACTACCTTCCATAATGATAAGGCTACCATCCATTGGAGTAACAAAGATATCGACAACATACTACCTTCCATAATGACAAGGCTACCATCCATTGGAGTAACAAAAATCACGACAATAGACTACCTTCCATAATGAAAAGGCTACCATCCATTGGAATAACAAAAATCTCGACAACAGACTACCTTTCATAATGACAAGGCTACCATCCATTACAGTAACAAAAATATCGACAACAGACTACCTTCCATTATGACAAGGCTACCACCCATTGTAGTAACAAATATATCGACAACATACTAGCTTCGATACTGACAATTCTACCATCCCTTAGTGTAACAAAAATCTCAACAATAGACTACCTTCCATAATGACAAGGCTACCATACATTGGAATAACAAAAATATCGACAACACACTATCTTCCATAATGTCTAGGCTACCATCCATTGGAATAACAAAAATATCGACAACACACTACCTTCCATAATGACAAGGTTACCATCCCTTAGAGTAACAAAAATCTCGACAACAGACTACCTTCCATAATGATTAGGCTACCATCCATTGGAGTAACAAAAATATCGAAAACAGACTACCTTCCATAATTTCAAGGCTACCATCCATTGGAATAACAATGATATCGACAACACACTAACTTCCATAATGACAAGGCTACCATCCCTTAGACGAAAAAAAACCTTGACAATAGACTACCTTCCATAATGACTAGGCTACCATCCATTGGAGTAACAAAGATATCGACAACAGACTACCTTCCATAACGACAAGGATACAATCCATTGTAGTAACAAAAATCTCGACTACAGAATACCTTCCATAATGACAAGGCTACCATCCATTGGAGTAACAAAAATCTCGACAACAGACTACCTTCCATAATGACAAGGCTACCACCCATTGGTGTAACAAAAATCTCGACAACATACTACCTTCCATAATTTCAAGGCTACCATCCACTGGAATAACAAAAATATCGACAACACACTACCTTCCATAATGACAAGGCTACCATCCATTGGAGTAACAAAGATATCGAGAACATACTACCTTCCATAATGACAAGGCTACCATCCATTGGAGTAATCAAAATCATGACAACAGACTTCCTTCCATAATGACAAGGCTACCATCCATTGGAATAACAAAAATATCGACAACACACTACCTTCCTTAATGACAAGGCTACCACCCAATGGAGTAACAAAAATCTCGATAACAAACTACCTTCCATAATGACAAGGCTACCATCCATTGGAGTAACAAAAATAACAACAACATACTACCTTCCATATAGACAAGGCTACAATCCATTGTAGTAACAAAAATCTCGACAATAGACTACCTTCCGTAATGACAAGGCTAGCATCCATTGGAGTAAAAAAAACTCGTCAACAGACTACCTTCCATAATGACAAGGCTACCATCCATTGGAATAACAAAAATATAGACAACACACTACCTTCCATAATGACAAGGTTACCATCCCTTAGAGTAACAAAAATCTCGACAACAGACTACCTTCCATAATGATTAGGCTACCATCCATTGGAGTAACAAAGATATCGACAACAAACTACCTTCCATATCGACAAGGCTACAATCCCTTAGAGTAACAAAAATCATGACAACATACTACCTTCCATAATGAAAAGGCTACCATCCATTGGAATAACAAAAATCTCGACAACAGACTACCTTCCATAATGACAAGGCTACCATCCATTACAGTAAAAGAAATATCGACAACAGACTACCTTCCATAATGACAAGGCTACCATCCATTGTAGTAACAAATATATCGACAATATTCAAGCTTCCATAATGACAAGGCTACCATCCCTTAGAGTACCAAAAATCACCACAACACACTACTTTCCATAATGACAAGTATTCCATCCATTAGAGTAAAAAAAATCTCAACAATAGACTACCTTCCATAATGACAAGGCTACCATCCATTGGAATAACAAAAATATAGACAACACACTATCTTCCATTATATCTAGGCTACCATCCATTGGAATAAAAAATATCGACAACACACTACCTTCCATAACGACAAGGCTACCATCCAATGGAGTAACAAAAATATCGACAACATACTACCTTCCATAATGACAAGGATACCATCCATTAGAGTAACAAAGATATCGACAACAGACTACCTTCCATAACGACAAGGCTACCATCCCTTAGAGTAAAAAAATTCTCGACAACAAACTACCTTCCAAAATGACAAGGCTACCATCCATTGGAGTAACAAAGATATCGACAACCCACTACCTTCCATAATGACAAGGCTTCCATCCATTGGAGTAACAAAAATGATGACAATAAACTACCTTCCATAATGACAAGGCTACCATCCATTGGAATAACAAAAATATCGACAAGACACTACCTTCCTTAATGACAAGGCTACCATCCAATGGAGTAAGAAAAATCTCGACAACAAACTACCTTCCATAATGACTAGGCTACCATCCATTGGAGTAACAAAGATACCAACAACAGACTACCTTCCATAATGGCAAGGCTACAATCCATTGTAGAAACAAAAATCTCGACAACAGACTAACTTCCATAATGACAAGGCTACCATGAATTGTAGTAACAAAATCTCGACAATAGACTACCTTCCATAATGACAAGGCTACCACCCATTGGAGTAACAAAAATCTCGACAACATACTACCTTCCATAATTTCAAGGCTACCATCCATTGGAATAACAAAAATATCAACAACACACTAACTTCCATAACGACAAGGCTACAATCAATTGTAGTAACAAAGATATCGACAACATATTACCTTCCATAACGAAAAGGCTTCCATCCATTGGAATAACAAAAATCTCGAAAATAAACTAACTTCCATAAAGACAACGCTACCATCCCTTAGAGTAACAAAAATCTCGACAACAGACTACCTTCCATAATGACTAGGCTAGCATCCATTGGAGTAACAATGATATCGATAACAGACTACCTTTAATAACGACAAGGCTACAATGCATTGTAGTAACAAAAATCTCGACAACAGACTACCTTCCATAATGACAAGGCTACCATCCAATGTAGTAACAAAAATCTCAACAACAGACTACATTCCATAATGATAAGGCTACCATCCATTGGAGTTACACAAATCTCGACAACAGACTAACTTCCATAATGACAAGGCTACCATCCATTGGAATAACAATAATATCGATAACACACTACCTTCCATATTGACAAGGCTACCATCCATTGGAGTAACAAAAATCTCGACAACAAACTACCTCCCATAATGACAAGGCTACCATCCATTGGAGTAACAAAGATATCGAAAACATACTACCTTCCATTAGGACAAGGCTACAATCCATTGTAGTAACAAAAATCTTAACAACAGACAACCTTCCATAATGACATGGCTACCATCCATTGTAGTAACAAAAATCTCGACAATAGACTACCTTCCATAATGGCAAGGCTACCATCCATTGGAGTAACAAAAATATCCACAACAGACTAACTTATATAATGACAGGGCTACCATCCCTTAGAGTAACAAAAATCTCGAAAACAGACTACCTTCCATAATGACAAGGCTACAATCCATTGAAGTAACAAAGATATCGACAACATACTACCTTAAATAATGACAAGGATACCATCCATTGGAGTAACAAAAATATCGACGACAGACTACCTTCCATAATGACTAGGCTACCATCCTTTGGAGTAACAAAGATATCAATAATAGACTACCTTCCATAACGACAAGGATACAAGCCTTTTTAGTAACAAAAATCTCGACAATAGACTACCTTCCATAATGAAAAGGCTACCATCTATTGTAGTGACAAAAATATCGACAATAGGCTACCTTCCATAATGACTAGGCTACCATCCATTGGAGTAACAAGAATCTCGACAACATACTACCTTCCATAATGACAAGGCTACAATCTATTGTAGTAACAAAAATCTAAACAACAAACTACCTTCCATAATGACAAGGCTACCATCCATTGTATTTACAAAAATATCGACAATATACTACCTTCTATAATGACAAGGCTACCATCCATTCGAGTAACAAAAATCTCCACAACAAACTACCTTCCATAATGACAAGGCTACAACCTATTATAGTAACAAAAATCTCGACAATAGACTACATTTCATAATGACAAGGATACCATCCATTGGAATAACAAAAATCTCGACAACAAACTACTTTCCATAATGACAAGGCTACCATCCGTGTGAGTAACAAAGATATCGACAACATACTATCTTCCATAATGACAAGGATACCATCCATTGGAGTAACAACAATTACGACAACAAACTACCTTCCATAATGATAAAGCTACCATCAATTGTAATAACAAAAATATCAACAACACACTACCCTCCATAATGACAAGGCTACCATCCAATGGAGTAACAAAAATCTCCGCAACAGACTCCTTCCATAATGACTAGGCTACAATCCATTGGAGTCAGAAAGATATCGACAACAAACTACCTTCCATAATGATAAATTTACCATCAATTGTAATAACAAAAATATCAACAACACACTACCCTCCATAATGACAAGGCTACCATCCAATGGAGTAACAAAAATCTCGACAACAGACTCCTTCCATAATGACTAGGCTACAATCCATTGGAGTCAGAAAGATATCGACAACAAACTACCTTCCATAACGACAAGGATACAATCCATTATAGTAACAAAAATCTCGACAACAGACTACCTTCCATAATGACAAGGCTACCATCCATTGGAATAATAGAAATCTCGACAATAAACTAACTTCCATAATGACAAGGCTACCATCCCTTAGAGTAACAAAAATCTCGACAACAGACTACCTTCCATAATGACTAGGCTACCATCCATTAGAGTAACAAAGATATCGACAATAGACTACCTTCCATAACGACAAGGCAACAATCCATTGTAGTAACAAAAATCTCGACAACAGACTACCTTCGATAATGACAAGGCTACCATCCAATGTAGTAAAAAAAATCTCGACAACAAACTACCTTCCATAATGACAAGGCTACCATCCATTAGAGTAACAAAAATCTAGACAACAGACTACCTTCCATAATGACAAGGCTACCATCCATTGGAGTAACAAAGATATCGACAACATACTACCTTCCATAATGAAAAGGATACCATCAATTGGAGTAACAAAAATGACGACAACAGACTACCTTCCATAATGACAAGGCTACCATCCGTTGGAATAACAAAAATCTAGAAAACAAACTACCTTCCGTAATGACAAGGCTACCATCCATTGGAGTAACAATGATATCGACAACATACTACCTTCCATAATGACAAGTATACCATCCATTGTAGTAACAAAAATCTCGACAATATACTACCTTCTATAATGAAAAGGCTACCATCCATTGTACTGACAAAAATATCGACAATAGACTACCTTCCATAATGACAAGGCTACCATCCATTGCAGTAACAAGAATCTCGACAACATACTACCTTCCATAATGACAAGGCTACAATCAATTATAGTAACAAAAATCTTGACAACAAACTACCTTCCATAATGACAAGGCTACCATCCATTGTATTTACAAAAATCTCGACAATAGACTACCTTTCATAATGACAAGGCTACGATCCATTGGAATAACAAAAATCTCGACAACAAACTACCTTCCATAATGACAAGGCTACCATCCATTGGAGTAACAAAGATATCGATAACATACTATCTTAGATAATGACAAGGATACCATTCATTGGAGTAACAAAAATAACGACAACAAACTACCTTCCATAATGACAAAGCTACCATCCATTGTAATAACAAAAATATCAACAACACACTACCCTCCATAATGACAAGGCTACCATCCAATGGAGTAACAAATACCTCGACAGCAGACTACCTTCCATAATGACTAGGCTACAATCCATTGGAGTCAAAAAGATATTTACAACATACTACCTTCAATAACGACAAGGATATAATCCATTATAGTAACAAAAATCTCGACAACAAACTACCTTCCATAATGACAAGGCTACCATCCCTTAGAGTAACAAAAATCTCGACAACAAACTACCCTCCATAATGACTAAGCTACCATCCATTGGAGTAACAAAGATATCGACAACATACTACCTTCCATAATGACAAGGCTACAATCCATTGTAGTATCAAAAATCTCGACAATAGACTACCTTCGATAATGACAAGGCTACCATCCATTGGAGTAACAAAAATCTCGACAACCGACTACCTTCCATAATGACAAGGCTACAATCCATTGGAGTAACAAAGATATTGACAACATGCTACCTTCCATAATGACAAGGATACCATCCATTGGAGTAACAAAAATGACGACAACAAACTATCTTCCATAATGACAAGGCTACCATCCATTGGAATAACAAAAATCTAGACAACAAATTACCTTCCATAATTACAAGGCTACCATCCATTGGAGTAACAAAGATGTCGACAATAGACAAGGATACCATCCATTAGAGTAACAAAAATGATGACAATAGACTACCTTCCACAATGACAAGGCTACCATCTATTGGAATAACAAAAATATCGACAACACACTACCTTCGATAATGACAAGCCTACCATCCAATGGAGTAATAAAAATCTCGACAACAGACTACCTTCCATAATGACAAGGCTACCATCCATTGGAGTAAGAAAGATATCAACAACATACTACCTTCCATAATGACAAGGATACAATCCATTGTAGTAATAAAAATCTCGACAACAGACTACCTTCCATAATGACAAGGCTTCCATGCATTGGAATAACAAAAATATCGTCAATAAACTAACTTCCATAATGACAAGGCTACCATCCCTTAGAGAAACAAAAATCTCGACAACAGACTACCTTCATAATGACTAGGCTACCATCCATTGGAGTAATAAAGATATCGACAACAGACTACCTTCATAATGACTAGGCTACCATCCATTGGAGTAACAAAGATATCGAAAACAGACTAGCTTCCATAACGATAAGGCTACAATCCATTGTAGTAACAAAAATCTCGACAACAGACTACCTTCCATAATGACAAGGCTACCATCTAATGTAGTAACCAAAATCTCGACAACAGACTACCTTCCATAATGACAAGGCTACCATCCGTTGGAGTAACAAAAATCTCGATAACAAACTAACTTCCATAATGGCAAGTCTACCATCCATTGGAATAACAAAAATGTCGACAACACACCACCTTCCATAATGACAAGGCTACCATCCATTGGAGTAACAAAATATTGACAATAGACTCCCTTCCATAATGACAAGGCTACCATCCAATGTAGTATCAAAAATGTCGTAAACAGACTACCTTCCATAATGACAAGGCTAACATCCATTGGAGTAACAAAAATCTGGACAACAGACTAACTTACATAATGACAAGGCTACCATCCATTGGAATAACAAAAATATCGACAACACACTACCTTCCATAATGACAAGGCTACCATCCATTGGAGTAACAAAAATATCGACAACAAACTACCTCCCATAATGACAAGGCTACCATCCATTGGAGTAACAAAGATATCGACAACATACTACCTTCCATAAATACAAGGCTACAATCCATTGTAGTAACAAAAATTTCAACAAAAGACAACCTTCCATAATGACAAGGCTACCATCCATTGTAGTAACAAAAATCTCGACAACAGACTAACTTCCATAATGATAAGGCTACCATCCATTGGAATAACAAAAATATTGACAACACACTACCTTCCATAATGACAAGGCTGCCATCCATTGGAGTAACAAAGATATCGACAACATGCTACCTTCCATAATGACAAGGATACCATCCATTGGAGTAACAAAAATGACGACAACAGACTACCTTCCATAATGACAAGGCTACCATCCATTGGAATAACAAAAATCTAGACAACAAATTACCTTCCATCATGACAAGGCTACCATCCATCGGAGTAACAAAGATGTCGACAACATACTACCTTCCATAATGACAAGGATACCATCCATTGGAGTAACAAAAATGACGACAATAGACTACCTTCCACAATGACAAGGCTACCATCCATTGGAATAACAAAAATATTGACAACAAACTACCTTCCATAATGACAAGGCTACCACCCCTTAGAGTAACAAAAATCTCGACAACAGACTACCTTCCAAAATGACAAGGCTACCATCCATTGAAGTAACAAAGATATCGACAACATACTACCTTAAATAATGACAAGGATACCATCCATTGGAGTAACAAAAATATCGATGACAGACTACCTTCTATAATGACTAGGCTACCATCCTTTGGAGTAACAAAGATATCCATAACAGACTACCTTCCATAACGACAAGGCTACAATCCATTGTAGTAACGAAAATCTCGACAATAGACTACCTTCTATAATGAAAAGGCTACCATCCATTGTAGTGACAAAAATAACGACAATAGACTACCTTCCATAATTACAAGGCTACAATCCATTGTAGTAACAAAAATCTAGACAACAGACTACCTTCCATAATGACAAGGCTACCATCCATTGTATTTACAAAAATCTCGACAATAGACTACCTTCCATAATGACAAGGCTACCATCCATTGGAGTAACAAAAATATCGACAACAGACTAACTTCCATAATGATAAGACTACCATCCATTGGAATAACATAAATATTGACAACAAACTACCTTCCATAATGACAAGGCTACCACCCCTTAGAGTAACAAAAATATCGACAACAGACTACCTTCCAAAATGACAAGGCTACCATCCATTGAAGTAACAAAGATATCAATAACATACTACCTTAAATAATGACAAGGATATCATCCATTGGAGTAACAAAAATATCGACGACAGACTACCTTCTATAATGACTAGGCTACCATCCTTTGGAGTAACAAAGATATCGATAACAGACTACCTTCTATAACGACAAGGCTACAATCCATTGTAGTAACAAAAATCTCGACAATACACTACTTTCTATATTGAAAAGGCTACCATCCATTGTAGTGACAAAAATATCGACAATAGACTACCTTCCATAATGACAAGGCTACCATCCATTGCAGTAACAAAAATCTCGACAACATACTACCTTCCATAATGACAAGGATACCATCCATTGGAGTAACAAAAATGACGACAACAGACTACCTTCCATAATGACAAGGCTACAATCCATTGGAATAACAAAAATCTAGACAACAAACTACCTTCCATAATGACAAGGGTACCATCCATTGGAGTAACAATGATATCGACAACATACTACCTTCCATAATGACAAGGATACCATCCAATGGAGTAACAAAAATGACGACAATAGACTACCTTCAAATAATGACAAGGCTACCATCAATTGGAATTAAAAAAATATCGACAACACACTACCTTCCATAATGACAAGGCTACCATCCAATGGAGTAACAAAAATCTCGACAACAGACTACCTTCCATAATGACTAGGCTACCATCCATTGGAAAAAGAAAGATATCAACAACATACTACCTTCCATAACGACAAGGATACAATCCATTGTAGTAACAAAAATCTCGATAACAGACTACCTTCCATAATGACAAGGTTTCCATGCATTGGAATAACAAAAATCTCGACAATAAACTAACTTCCATAATGACAAGGTTACCATCCCTTAGAGAAACAAAAATATCGACAACAGACTACCTTCCATAATTACTAGGCTACCATCCATTGGAGTAACAAAGATATCGACAACAAACTACCTTCCATAACGACAACGATAAAATCCATTGTAGTAACAAAAATCTCGACAACAGACTACCTTCCATAATGACAAGGCTTCCATGCATTGGAATAACAAAAATCTTGACAATAAACTAACTTCCATAATGACAAGGCTACCATCCCTTAGGGAAACAAAAATCTCGACAACAGACTACCTTCCATAATGACTAGGCTACCATCCATTGGAGTAACAAAGATATCGACAACAAACTACCTTCCATAACGACAAGGCTACAATCCATTGTAGTATCAAAAATTTCGACAACAGACTACCTTCCATAATGATAAGGCTACCATCCAATGTAGTATCAAAAATCTCGTAAACAGACTACCTTCCATAATGACAAGGCTACCATCCATTGGAGTGACAAAAATATGGACAACAGACTAACGTACATAATGACAAGGCTACCATCCATTGGAATAACAAAAATATCGACAACACACTACCTTCCATAATGACTAGGCTACCATCCATTGAGTAACAAAAATATCGACAACAAACTACCTCCCATAATGACAAGGCTACAATCCATTGTAGTAACAAAAATCTCGACAATACACTACCTTCTATATTGAAAAGGCTACCATCCATTGTAGTGACAAAAATATCGACAATAGACTACCTTCCATAATGACAAGGCTACCATCCATTGCAGTAACAAAAATCTCGACAACATACTACCTTCCATAATGACAAGGATACCATCCATTGGAGTAACAAAAATGACGACAACAGACTACCTTCCATAATGACAAGGCTACAATCCATTGGAATAACAAAAATCTAGACAACAAACTACCTTCCATAATGACAAGGCTACCATCCATTGGAGTAACAATGATATCAACAACATACTACCTTCCATAATGACAAGGATACCATCCAATGGAGTAACAAAAATGACGACAATAAACTACCTTCAAATAATGACAAGGCTACCATCAATTGGAATTAAAAAAATATCGACAACACACTACCTTCCATAATGACAAGGCTACCATCCAATGGAGTAACAAAAATCTCGACAACAGACTACCTTCCATAATGACTAGGCTACCATCCATTGGAAAAAGAAAGATATCAACAACATACTACCTTCCATAACGACAAGGATACAATCCATTGTAGTAACAAAAATCTCGATAACAGACTACCTTCCATAATGACAAGGTTTCCATGCATTGGAATAACAAAAATCTCGACAATAAACTAACTTCCATAATGACAAGGTTACCATCCCTTAGAGAAACAAAAATATCGACAACAGACTACCTTCCATAATTACTAGGCTACCATCTATTGGAGTAACAAAGATATCGACAACAAACTACCTTCCATAACGACAACGATAAAATCCATTGTAGTAACAAAAATCTCGACAACAGACTACCTTCCATAATGACAAGGCTTCCATGCATTGGAATAACAAAAATCTTGACAATAAACTAACTTCCATAATGACAAGGCTACCATCCCTTAGGGAAACAAAAATCTCGACAACAGACTACCTTCCATAATGACTAGGCTACCATCCATTGGAGTAACAAAGATATCGACAACAAACTACCTTCCATAACGACAAGGCTACAATCCATTGTAGTATCAAAAATTTCGACAACAGACTACCTTCCATAATGATAAAGCTACCATCCAATGTAGTATCAAAAATCTCGTAAACAGACTACCTTCCATAATGACAAGGCTACCATCCATTAGAGTGACAAAAATCTGGACAACAGACTAACGTACATAATGACAAGGCTACCATCCATTGGAATAACAAAAATATCGACAACACACTACCTTCCATAATGACAAGGCTACCATCCATTGGAGTAACAAAAATATCGACAACAAACTACCTCCCATAATGACAAGGCTACAATCCATTGTAGTAATAAAAATATCGACAATACACTACCTTCTATATTGAAAAGGCTACCATCCATTGTAGTGACAAAAATATCGACAATAGACTACCTTCCATAATGACAAGGCTACCATCCATTGCAGTAACAAAAATCTCGACAACATACTACCTTCCATAATGACAAGGATACCATCCATTGGAGTAACAAAAATGATGACAACAGACTACCTTCCATAATGACAAGGCTACCATCCATTGGAATAACAAAAATCTAGACAACAAACTACCTTCCATAATGACAAGGCTACCATCCATTGGAGTAACAATGATATCGACAACATACTACCTTCCATAATGACAAGGATACCATCCAATGGAGTAACAAAAATGACGACAATAGACTACCTTCAAATAATGACAAGGCTACCATCAATTGGAATAAAAAAAATATCGACAACACACTACCTTCCATAATGAAAAGGCTACCATCCAATGGAGTAACAAAAATCTCGACAACAGACTACCTTCCATAATGACTAGGCTACCATCCATTGGAAAAAGAAAGAATTCAACAACATACTACCTTCCATAACGACAAGGATACAATCCATTGTAGTAACAAAAATCTCGATAACAGACTACCTTCCATAATGACAAGGTTTCCATGCATTGGAATAACAAAAATCTCGACAATAAACTAACTTCCATAATGACAAGGTTACCATCCCTTAGAGAAACAAAAATATCGACAACAGACTACCTTCCATAATGACTAGGCTACCATCCATTGGAGTAACAAAGATATCGACAACAAACTACCTTCCATAACGACAACGATAAAATCCATTGTAGTAACAAAAATCTCGACAACAGACTACCTTCCATAATGACAAGGCTTCCATGCATTGGAATAACAAAAATCTTGACAATAAACTAACTTCCATAATGACAAGGCTACCATCCCTTAGGGAAACAAAAATCTCGACAACAGACTACCTTCCATAATGACTAGGCTACCATCCATTGGAGTAACAAAGATATCGACAATAAACTACCTTCCATAACGACAAGGCTACAATCCATTGTAGTATCAAAAATTTCGACAACAGACTACCTTCCATAATGATAAGGCTACCATCCAATGTAGTATCAAAAATCTCGTAAACAGACTACCTTCCATAATGACAAGGCTACCATCCATTGGAGTGACAAAAATCTGGACAACAGACTAACGTACATAATGACAAGGCTACCATCCATTAGAATAACAAAAATATCGACAACACACTACCTTCCATAATGACAAGGCTACCATCCATTGGAGTAACAAAAATATCGACAACAAACTACCTCCCATAATGACAAGGCTACAATCCATTATAGTAACAAAAATCTCGACAATACACTACCTTCTATATTGAAAAGGCTACCATCCATTGTAGTGACAAAAATATCGACAATAGACTACCTTCCATAATGACAAGGCTACCATCCATTGCAGTAACAAAAATCTCGACAACATACTACCTTCCATAATGACAAGGATACCATCCATTGGAGTAACAAAAATGACGACAACAGACTACCTTCCATAATGACAAGGCTACCATCCATTGGAATAACAAAAATCTAGACAACAAACTACCTTCCATAATGACAAGGCTACTATCCATTGGAGTAACAATGATATTGACAACATACTACCTTCCATAATGACAAGGATACCATCCAATGGAGTAACAAAAATGACGACAATAGACTACCTTCAAATAATGACAAGGCTACCATCAATTGGAATAAAAAAAATATCGACAACACATTACCTTCCATAATGACAAGGCTACCATCCAATGGAGTAACAAAAATCTCGACAACAGACTACCTTCCATAATGACTAGGCTACCATCCATTGGAAAAAGAAAGATATCAACAACATACTACCTTCCATAACGACAAGGATACAATCCATTGTAGTAACAAAAATCTCGATAACAGACTACCTTCCATAATGACAAGGTTTCCATGCATTGGAATAACAAAAATCTCGACAATAAACTAACTTCCACAATGACAAGGTTACCATCCCTTAGAGAAACAAAAATATCGACAACAGACTACTTTCCATAATGACTAGGCTACCATCCATTGGAGTAACAAAGATATCGACAACCGACTAACTTCCATAATGATAATGCTACCATCCATTGGAATAACAAAAATATTGACAACACACTACCTTCCATAATGACCAGGCTACCATCCCTTAGAGTAACAAAAATCTCGACAACAGACTAACTTCCAAAATGACAAGGCTACCATCCATTGAAGTAACAAAGATATCGACAACATACTACCTTAAATAATGACAAGGATACCATCCATTGGAGTAACAAAAATATCGACGGCAGACTACCTTCTATAATGACTAGGCTACCATCCTTTGGAGTAACAAAGATATTGATAACAGACTACCTTCCATAACGACAAGGCTACAATCCATTGTAGTAACAAAAATATCGACAATAGACTACCTTCCATAATGACAAGGCTACGATCCATTGCAGTAACAAAAATCTCGACAACATACTACCTTCCATAATGACAAGGATACCATCCATTGGAGTAACAAAAATGACGAGAACATACTACCTTCCATAATGACAAGGCTACCATCCATTGGAATAACAAAAATCTAGACAACAAACTACCTTCCATAATGACAAGGCTACCATCCATTGGAGTAACAATGATATCGACAACATACTACCTTCCATAATGACAAGGATACCATCCAATGGAGTAACAAAAATGACGACAATAGACTACCTTCAAATAATGACAAGGCTACCATCAATTGGAATAAAAAAAATATCGACAACACACTACCTTCCATAATGACAAGGCTACAATCCAATGGAGTAACAAAAATCTCGACAACAGACTACCTTCCATAATGACTAGGCTACCATCCATTGGAAAAAGAAAGATATCAACAACATACTACCTTCCATAACGACAAGGATACAATCCATTGTAGTAACAAAAATCTCGATAACAGACTACCTTCCATAATGACAAGCTTTCCATGCATTGGAATAACAAAAATCTCGACAATAAACTAACTTCCATAATGACAAGGTTACCATCCCTTAGAGAAACAAAAATATCGAAAACAGACTACCTTCCATAATGACTAGGCTACCATCCATTGGAGTAACAAAGATATCGACAACAAACTACCTTCCATAATGACAAGGCTACAATCCATTGTAGTATCAAAAATTTCGACAACAGACTACCTTCCATAATGATAAGGCTACCATCCAATGTAGTATCAAAAATCTCGTAAACAGACTACCTTCCATAATGACAAGGCTACCATCCATTGGAGTGACAAAAATCTGGACAACAGACTAACATACATAATGACAAGGCTACCATCCATTGGAATAACAAAAATATCGACAACACACTACCTTCCATAATGACTAGGCTACCATCCATTGGAGTAACAAAAATATCGACAACAAACTACCTCCCATAACGACAAGGCTACAATCCATTGTAGTAACAAAAATCTCGACAATACACTACCTTCTATATTGAAAAGGCTACCATCCATTGTAGTGACAAAAATCTCGACAATAGACTACCTTCCATAATGACAAGGCTACCATCCATTGCAGTAACAAAAATCTCGACAACATACTACCTTCCATAATGACAAGGATACCATCCATTGGAGTAACAAAAATGACGACAACAGACTACCTTCCATAATGACAAGGCTACAATCCATTGGAATAACAAAAATCTAGACAACAAACTACCTTCCATAATGACAAGGCTACCATCCATTGGAGTAACAATGACATCGACAACATACTACCTTCCATAATGACAAGGATACCATCCAATGGAGTAACAAAAATGACGACAATAGACTACCTTCAAATAATGACAAGGCTACCATCAATTGGAATTAAAAAAATATCGACAACACACTACCTTCCATAATGACAAGGCTACCATCCAATGGAGTAATAAAAATCTCGACAACAGACTACCTTCCATAATGACTAGGCTACCATCCATTGGAAAAAGAAAGATATCAACAACATACTACCTTCCATAACGACAAGGATACAATCCATTGTAGTAATAAAAATCTCGATAACAGACTACCTTCCATAATGACAAGGTTTCCATGCATTGGAATAACAAAAATCTCGACAATAAACTAACTTCCATAATGACAAGGTTACCAACCCTTAGAGAAACAAAAATATCGAAAACAGACTACCTTCCATAATGACTAGGCTACCATCCATTGGAGTAACAAAGATATCGACAACAAACTACCTTCCATAACGACAAGGCTACAATCCATTGTAGTATCAAAAATTTCGACAACAGACTACCTTCCATAATGATAAGGCTACCATCCAATGTAGTATCAAAAATCTCGTAAACAGACTACCTTCCATAATAACAAGGCTACCATCCATTGGAGTGACAAAAATCTGGACAACAGACTAACATACATAATGACAAGGCTACCATCCATTGGAATAACAAAAATATCGACAACACACTACCTTCCATAATGACTAGGCTACCATCCATTGGAGTAACAAAAATATCGACAACAAACTACCTCCCATAAAGACAAGGCTACAATCCATTGTAGTAACAAAAATCTCGACAATACACTACCTTCTATATTGAAAAGGCTACCATCCATTGTAGTGACAAAAATATCGACAATAGACTACCTTCCATAATGACAAGGCTACCATCCATTGCAGTAACAAAAATCTCGACAACATACTACCTTCCATAATGACAAGGATACCATCCATTGGAGTAACAAAAATGACGACAACAGACTACCTTCCATAATGACAAGGCTACAATCCATTGGAATAACAAAAATCTAGACAACAAACTACCTTCCATAATGACAAGGCTACCATCCATTGGAGTAACAATGATATCGACAACATACTACCTTCCATAATGACAAGGATACCATCCAATGGAGTAACAAAAATGACGACAATAGACTACCTTCAAATAATGACAAGGCTACCATCAATTGGAATTAAAAAAATATCGACAACACACTACCTTCCATAATGACAAGGCTACCATCCAATGGAGTAACAAAAATCTCGACAACAGACTACCTTCCATAATGACTAGGCTACCATCCATTGGAAAAAGAAAGATATCAACAACATACTACCTTCCATAACGACAAGGATACAATCCATTGTAGTAACAAAAATCTCGATAACAGACTACCTTCCATAATGACAAGGTTTCCACGCATTGGAATAACAAAAATCTCGACAATAAACTAACTTCCATAATGACAAGGTTACCATCCCTTAGAGAAACAAAAAATCGACAACAGACTACCTTCCATAATTACTAGGCTACCATCCATTGGAGTAACAAAGATATCGACAACAAACTACCTTCCATAACGACAACGATAAAATCCATTGTAGTAACAAAAATCTCGACAACAGACTACCTTCCATAATGACAAGGCTTCCATGCATTGGAATAACAAAAATCTTGACAATAAACTAACTTCCATAATGACAAGGCTACCATCCCTTAGGGAAACAAAAATCTCGACAACAGACTACCTTCCATAATGACTAGGCTACCATCCGTTGGAGTAACAAAGATATCGACAACAAACTACCTTCCATAACGACAAGGCTACAATCCATTGTAGTATCAAAAATTTCGACAACAGACTACCTTCCATAATGATAAGGCTACCATCCAATGTAGTATCAAAAATCTCGTAAATAGACTACCTTCCATAATGACAAGGCTACCATCCATTAGAGTGACAAAAATCTGGACAACAGACTAACGTACATAATGACAAGGCTACCATCCATTGGAATAACAAAAATATCGACAACACACTACCTTCCATAATGACAAGGCTACCATCCATTGGAGTAACAAAAATATCGACAACAAACTACCTCCCATAATGACAAGGCTACAATCCATTATAGTAATAAAAATCTCGACAATACACTACCTTCTATATTGAAAAGGCTACCATCCATTGTAGTGACAAAAATATCGACAATAGACTACCTTCCATAATGACAAGGCTACCATCCATTGCAGTAACAAAAATCTCGACAACATACTACCTTCCATAATGACAAGGATACCATCCATTGGAGTAACAAAAATGACGACAACAGACTACCTTCCATAATGACAAGGCTACCATCCATTGGAATAACAAAAATCTAGACAACAAACTACCTTCCATAATGACAAGGCTACCATCCATTGGAGTAACAATGATATCGACAACATACTACCTTCCATAATGACAAGGATACCATCCAATGGAGTAACAAAAATGACGACAATAGACTACCTTCAAATAATGACAAGGCTACCATCAATTGGAATAAAAAAAAATATCGACAACACACTACCTTCCATAATGACAAGGCTACCATCCAATGGAGTAACAAAAATCTCGACAACAGACTACCTTCCATAATGACTAGGCTACCATCCATTGGAAAAAGAAAGATATCAACAACATACTACCTTCCATAACGACAAGGATACAATCCATTGTAGTAACAAAAATCTCGATAACAGACTACCTTCCATAATGACAAGGTTTCCATGCATTGGAATAACAAAAATCTCGACAATAAACTAACTTCCATAATGACAAGGTTACCATCCCTTAGAGAAACAAAAATATCGACAACAGACTACCTTCCATAATGACTAGGCTACCATCCATTGGAGTAACAAAGATATCGACAACAAACTACCTTCCATAACGACAACGATAAAATCCATTGTAGTAACAAAAATCTCGACAACAGACTACCTTCCATAATGACAAGGCTTCCATGCATTGGAATAACAAAAATCTTGACAATAAACTAACTTCCATAATGACAAGGCTACCATCCCTTAGGGAAACAAAAATCTCGACAACAGACTACCTTCCATAATGACTAGGCTACCATCCATTGGAGTAACAAAGATATCGACAACAAACTACCTCCCATAAAGACAAGGCTACAATCCATTGTAGTATCAAAAATTTCGACAACAGACTACCTACCATAATGATAAGGCTACCATCCAATGTAGTATCAAAAATCTCGTAAACAGACTACCTTCCATAATGACAAGGCTACCATCCATTGGAGTGACAAAAATCTGGACAACAGACTAACGTACATAATGACAAGGCTACCATCCATTAGAATAACAAAAATATCGACAACACACTACCTTCTATAATGACAAGGCTATAATCCATTGTAGTAACAAAAATCTCGACAATACACTACCTTCTATATTGAAAATGCTACCATCCATTGTAGTGACAAAAATATCGACAATAGACTACCTTCCATAATGACAAGGCTACCATCCATTGCAGTAACAAAAATCTCGACAACATACTACCTTCCATAATGACAAGGATACCATCCATTGGAGTAACAAAAATGACGACAACAGACTACCTTCCATAATGATAAGGTTTCCATGCATTAGAATAACAAAAATCTCGACAATAAACTAACTTCCACAATGACAAGGTTACCATCCCTTAGAGAAACAAAAATATCAACAACAGACTACTTTCCATAATGACTAGGCTACCATCCATTGGAGTAACAAAGATATCGACAACCGACTAACTTCCATAATGATAATGCTACCATCCATTGGAATAACAAAAATATTGACAACACACTACCTTCCATAATGACCAGGCTACCATCCCTTAGAGTAACAAAAATCTCGACAACAGACTAACTTCCAAAATGACAAGGCTACCATCCATTGAAGTAACAAAGATATCGACAACATACTACCTTAAATAATGACAAGGATACCATCCATTGGAGTAACAAAAATATCGACGGCAGACTACCTTCTATAATGACTAGGCTACCATCCTTTGGAGTAACAAAGATATCGATAACAGACTACCTTCCATAACGACAAGGCTACAATCCATTGTAGTAACAAAAATATCGACAATAGACTACCTTCCATAATGACAAGGCTACGATCCATTGCAGTAACAAAAATCTCGACAACATACTACCTTCCATAATGACAAGGATACCATCCATTGGAGTAACAAAAATGACGACAACAGACTACCTTCCATAATGACAAGGCTACCATCCATTGGAATAACAAAAATCTAGACAACAAACCACCTTCCATAATGACAAGGCTACCATCCATTGGAGTAACAATGATATCGACAACATACTACCTTCCATAATGACAAGGATACCATCCAATGGAGTAACAAAAATGACGACAATAGACTACCTTCAAATAATGACAAGGCTACCATCAATTGGAATAAAAAAAATATCGACAACACACTACCTTCCATAATGACAAGGCTACCATCCAATGGAGTAACAAAAATCTCGACAACAGACTACCTTCCATAATGACTAGGCTACCATCCCTATATTGACAACACACTACCTTCCATAATGACAAGGCTACCATCCCTTAGAGTAACAAAAATCTCGACGACAGACTACCTTCCAAAATCACAAGGCTACCATCCATTAAAGTAACAAAGATATCGAAAACATACTACCTTAAATAATGACAAGGATACCATCCATTGGAGTAACAAAAATATCGACGACAGACTACCTTCTATAATGACTAAGCTACCATCCTTTGGAATAACAATGATATCGATAACAGACTACCTTCCATAACGACAAGGCTAAAATCCATTGTAGTAACAAAAATCTCGACAATAGACTACCTTCTATAATGAAAAGGCTACCATCCATTGTAGTGACAAAAATATCGAAAATAGACTACCTTCCATAATGACAAGGCTACCATCCATTGCAGTAACAAGAATCTAGACAACATACTACCTTCCATAATTAAAAGGCTACCATCCATTGGAATTACAAAAATCTAGACAACAAATTACCATCCATAATGACAAGGCTACCATCCATTGGAGTAACAATGATATCGACAACATACTACCTTCCATAATGACAAGGATACCATCCATTAGAGTAACAAAAATAACGAAAATAGACTACCTTCCATAATGACAAGGCTACCATCAATTGGAATAAAAAAAATATCGACAACACACTACCTTCCATAATGACAAGGCTACCATCCAATGGAGTAACAAAAATCTCGACAACAGACTACCTTCCATAATGACTAGGCTACCATCCATTGGAAAAAGAAAGATATCAACAACATAGTACCTTCCATAACGACAAGGATACAATCCATTGTAGTAATAAAAATCTCGATAACAGACTACCTTCCATAATGACAAGGTTTCCATGCATTGAAATAACAAAAATCTCGACAATAAACTAACTTCCATAATGACAAGGTTACCATCCCTTAGAGAAACAAAAATATCGACAATAGACTACCTTCCATAATGACTAGGCTACCATCCATTGGAGTAACAAAGATATCGACAACAAACTACCTTCCATAACGACAACGATACAATCCATTGTAGTAACAAAAATCTCGACAACAGACTACCTTCCATAATGACAAGGCTTCCATGCATTGGAATAACAAAAATATTGACAATAAACTAACTTCCATAATGACAAGGCTACCATCCCTTAGGGAAACAAAAATCTCGACAACATACTACCTTCCATAATGACTAGGCTACCATCCATTGGAGTAACAAAGATATCCACAACAGACTACCTTCTATAATGACTAGGCTACCATCCTTTGGAGTAACAAAGATATCGATAACAGACTACCTTCAATAACGACAAGGCTACAATCCATTGTAGTAACAAAAATCTCGACAATAGACTACCTTCTATAATGAAAAGGCTACCATCCATTTTAGTGACAAAAATATCGACAATAGACTACCTTCCATAATAACAAGGCTACCATCCATTGCAGTAACAAGAATCTAGACAACATACTACCTTCCATAATGACAAGGCTACAATCAATTATAGTAACAAAAATCTCGACAACAGACTACCTTCCATAATGACAAGGCTACAATCCATTGTAGTAACAAAAATCTAGACAACATACTACCTTCCATAATGACAAGGCTACCATCCATTGTATTTACAAAAATCTCGACAATAGACTACCTTTCATAATGACAAGGCTACCATCCATTGGAATAACAAAAATCTCGACAACAAACTACTTTCCATAATGACAAGGTTACCATCCCTTAGAGTAACAAAAATGTCGACAACATACTACCTTCCATAATGACAAGGCTACCATCCATTGGAGTAACAAAGATATCAACAACATACTATCTTCCATAATGACAAGGATACCATTCATTGGAATAACAAAAATAACGACAACAAACTACCTTCCATAATGACAAAGCTACAATACATTGTAATAACAAAAATATCAACAACACACTACCCTCCATAATGACAAGGCTACCATCCAATGGAGTAACAAAAATCTCGACAGCAGATTACCTTCCATAATGACTAGGCTACAATCCATTGGAGTCAGAAAGATATTGACAACATACTACCTTCAATAACGACAAGGATACAATCCATTATAGTAACAAAAATCTCGACAACAAACTACCTTCCATAATGACAAGGCTACCATCCCTTAGAGTAACAAAAATCTCGACAACAGACTACCTTCCATAACGACAAGGCTACAATCCATTGTAGTATCAAAAATATCGACAACAGACTACCTTCGATAATGACAAGGCTACCATCCATTGGAGTAACAAAAATATTGACAAGGCTGTCATCCATTGGAGTAACAAAGATATCGACAACATGCTAACTTCCATAATGACAAGGATACCATCCATTGGAGTAACAAAAATGACGACAACAGACTACCTTCCATAATGACAAGGCTACCATCCATTGGAATAACAAAAATCTAGACAACAAATTACCTTCCATAATGACAAGGCTACCATCCATTTGAGTAAAAAAGATGTCGACAACATACTACCTTCCATAATGACAAGGATACCATCCATTGGAGTAACAAAAATGACGACAATAGACTACCTTCCACAATGACAAGGCTACCATCTATTGGAATAACAAAAATATCGACAACACACTACCTTCAATAATGACAAGCCTACCATCCAATGGAGTAACAAAAATCTCGACAACAGACTACCTTCCATAATGACAAGGCTACCATCCATTGGAGTAAGAAAGATATCAACAACATACTACCTTCCATAATGACAAGGATATAATCCATTGTAGTAATAAAAATCTCGACAACAGACTACCTTCCAAAGTGACAAGGCTTCCATGCATTGGAATAACAAAAATCTCGTCAATAAACTAACTTCCATAATGACAAGGCTACCATCCCTTAGAGAAACAAAAATCTCGACAACAGACTACCTTCATAATGACTAGGATACCATCCATTAGAGTAAAAAAGATATCGACAACAGACTAGCTTCCATAACGATAAGGCTACAATCCATTGTAGTAACAAAAATCTCGACAACAGACTACCTTCCATAATGACAAGGCTACCATCTAATGTAGTAACAAAAATCTCGACAACAGACTACCTTCTATAATGACAAGGCTACCATCTGTTGGAGTAACAAAAATATCGACAACACACCACCATCCATAATGACAAGGCTACCATCCATTAGAGTAACAAAAATATCGACAACAAACTACCTCCCATAATTACAAGGCTATCATCCATTGGAGTAACAAAAATCTCTACAACAGACTACCTTCCATAATGACAAGGCTACCATCCATTGGAGTAACAAAGATATCAACAACATACTACCTTCCATAATCAGAAGGATACCATCCTTTGGAGTAACAAAAATCTCGAAAACAGACTACCTTCTAAAATGACTAGGCTACCATCCTTTGGAGTAACAAAGATATCGATGGCAGACTACCTGCCATAATGACAAGGCTAAAATCCATTGTAGTAACAAAAATCTCGACATTAGACTACCTTCCATAATGAAAAGGCTACCATCCATTGTAGTAACAAGAATCTCGACAACATACTACCTTCCATAATGACAAGGCTACAATCTATTATAGTAACAAAAATCTCGACAACAGACTATCTTCCATAACGAAAAGGCTACAATCTATTATTGTAACAAAAATCTCGACAACAAACTACCTTCCATAATGACATGGCTACCATCCATTATAGTGACAAAAATCTCGACAAAATACTACCTTCTATAATGACAAGGCTACCATCAATTGTAGTAACAAAAATCTCGACAATAGACTACCTTCCATAATGACAAGGCTACCATCCCTTAGAGTAACAAAAATCTCGACAACAGACTACCTTCCATAATGATTAGGCTACCATCCATTGGAGTAACAAAGATATCGATAATAGACTACCTTCCATAAAGACAAGGCTACAATCCATTGTAGTAAAAAAAATTACGACAACAGACTACCTTCCATAATGACAAGGCTACCATCCAATGTAGTAACAAAAATCTCGACAGCAGACTACCTTCCATGGTGACAAGGCTACCATCCATTGGAGTAACAAAAATCTCGACAACAGACTACCTTCCATAATGACAAGGCTACGATCCATTGGAGTAACAAAGATATCGACAACATACTACCTTCCATAATCACAAGGATACCATCCATTGGAGTAACAAAAATCTCGACAACAGACTACCTTCCATAATGACTAGGCTACCATCCATTGGAGTAACAAAGATATCGACAACAGACTACCTTCCATAAAGACAAGGCTACAATCCATTGTAGTAACAAAAATCACGACAACAGACTACCTTCCAAAATGACAAGGCTACCATCCAATGTAGTAACAAAAATCTCGACAACAAACTACCTTCCATAGTGACAAGGCTACCATCAATTGGAGTAACAAAAATCTCGACAACAGACTACCTTCCATAATGACAAGGCCACCATCCATTGGAGTAACAAAGATATCGACAACATCCTTCCATAATCACAAGGATACCATCCATTGGAGTAACAAAAATCTCGACAACAGACTACCTTCCATAATGACAGGGCTACCATCCATTGGAATAAAAAAAATCTCGACAATAAACTAAATTCCATAATGACAAGGCTACCATCCCTTAGAATAACAAAAATCTCGACAACAGACTACCTTCCATAATGACTAGGCTACCATCCATTAGAGTAACAAAGATATCTACTATAGACTACCTTCCATTAAGACAAGGCTACAATCCATTGTAGTAACAAAAATAATAACAACAGACTACCTTCCATAATGACAAGGCTACCATCCAATGTCGTAACAAAAATCTCGACAACAGACTACCTTCCATGGTGACAAGGCTACCATCCATTGGAGTAACAAAAATCTCGACAACAGACTACCTTCCATAATGACAAGGCTACCATCCATTGGAGTAACAAAGATATCGACAACATACAACATTCCATAATCACAAGGATACCATCCATTGGAATAACAAAAATCTCGAATACAAACTACCATCTATAATGACTAGGCTACCATCCTTTGGAGTAACAAAGATATCGATAGCAGACTACCTGCCATAACGACAAGGCTACAATCCATTGTAGTAACAAAAATCTCGACAATAGACTACCTTCCATAATGACAAGGCTACCATCCCTTAGAGTAATAAAAATCTTGACAACAGACTACCTTCCATAATGACTAGGCTACCATCCATTGGAGTAACAATGATATCCACAACAAACTACCTTCCATAAAGATAAGGCTACAATCCATTATAGTAACAAAAATCACGACAACAGACTACCTTGCATAATCACAAGGCTACCATCCAATGTAGTAACAAAAATCTCGACAACAGACTACCTTCCATATGACAAGGCTACCATCCATTGGAGTTACAAAAATCTCGACAACAGACTACCTTCCATAACTACAAAGCTATCATCTATTGGAATAACAAAAATATCGACAACACACTAACTTGCATAATGACAAGGCTACCATCCATTGGAGTAACAAAAATCTCTACAACAGACTACCTTCCATAATGACAAGGCTACCATCCATTAGAGTAACAAAAATATCGACAACAAACTACCTCCCATAATTACAAGGCTATCATCCATTGGAGTAACAAAAATCTCTACAACAGACTACCTTCCATAATGACAAGGCTACCATCCATTGGAGTAACAAAGATATCAACAACATACTACCTTCCATAATCAGAAGGATACCATCCTTTGGAGTAACAAAAATCTCGAAAACAGACTACCTTCTAAAATGACTAGGCTACCATCCTTTGGAGTAACAAAGATATCGATGGAAGACTACCTGCCATAATGACAAGGCTAAAATCCATTGTAGTAACAAAAATCTCGACATTAGACTACCTTCCATAATGAAAAGGCTACCATCCATTGTAGTAACAAGAATCTCGACAACATACTACCTTCCATAATGACAAGGCTACAATCTATTATAGTAACAAAAATCTCGACAACAGACTATCTTCCATAACGAAAAGGCTACAATCTATTATTGTAACAAAAATCTCGACAACAAACTACCTTCCATAATGACATGGCTACCATCCATTATAGTGACAAAAATCTCGACAAAATACTACCTTCTATAATGACAAGGCTACCATCAATTGTAGTAACAAAAATCTCGACAATAGACTACCTTCCATAATGACAAGGCTACCATCCCTTAGAGTAACAAAAATCTCGACAACAGACTACCTTCCATAATGATTAGGCTACCATCCATTGGAGTAACAAAGATATCGATAATAGACTACCTTCCATAAAGACAAGGCTACAATCCATTGTAGTAACAAAAATCACGACAACAGACTACCTTCCATAATGACAAGGCTACCATCCAATGTAGTAACAAAAATCTCGACAGCAGACTACCTTCCATGGTGACAAGGCTACCATCCATTGGAGTAACAAAAATCTCGACAACAGACTACCTTCCATAATGACAAGGCTACGATCCATTGGAGTAACAAAGATATCGACAACATACTACCTTCCATAATCACAAGGATACCATCCATTGGAGTAACAAAAATCTCGACAACAGACTACCTTCCATAATGACTAGGCTACCATCCATTGGAGTAACAAAGATATCGACAACAGACTACCTTCCATAAAGACAAGGCTACAATCCATTGTAGTAACAAAAATCACGACAACAGACTACCTTCCAAAATGACAAGGCTACCATCCAATGTAGTAACAAAAATCTCGACAACAAACTACCTTCCATAGTGACAAGGCTACCATCAATTGGAGTAACAAAAATCTCGACAACAGACTACCTTCCATAATGACAAGGCCACCATCCATTGGAGTAACAAAGATATCGACAACATCCTTCCATAATCACAAGGATACCATCCATTGGAGTAACAAAAATCTCGACAACAGACTACCTTGCATAATGACAGGGCTACCATCCATTGGAATAAAAAAAATCTCGACAATAAACTAAATTCCATAATGACAAGGCTACCATCCCTTAGAATAACAAAAATCTCGACAACAGACTACCTTCCATAATGACTAGGCTACCATCCATTAGAGTAACAAAGATATCTATTATAGACTACCTTCCATTAAGACAAGGCTACAATCCATTGTAGTAACAAAAATAATAACAACAGACTACCTTCCATAATGACAAGGCTACCATCCAATGTCGTAACAAAAATCTCGACAACAGACTACCTTCCATGGTGACAAGGCTACCATCCATTGGAGTAACAAAAATCTCGACAACAGACTACCTTCCATAATGACAAGGCTACCATCCATTGGAGTAACAAAGATATCGACAACATACAACATTCCATAATCACAAGGATACCATCCATTGGAATAACAAAAATCTCGAATACAAACTACCATCTATAATGACTAGGCTACCATCCTTTGGAGTAACAAAGATATCGATAGCAGACTACCTGCCATAACGACAAGGCTACAATCCATTGTAGTAACAAAAATCTCGACAATAGACTACCTTCCATAATGACAAGGCTACCATCCCTTAGAGTAATAAAAATCTTGACAACAGACTACCTTCCATAATGACTAGGCTACCATCCATTGGAGTAACAATGATATCCACAACAAACTACCTTCCATAAAGATAAGGCTACAATCCATTATAGTAACAAAAATCACGACAACAGACTACCTTGCATAATCACAAGGCTACCATCCAATGTAGTAACAAAAATCTCGACAACAGACTACCTTCCATATGACAAGGCTACCATCCATTGGAGTTACAAAAATCTCGACAACAGACTACCTTCCATAACTACAAAGCTATCATCTATTGGAATAACAAAAATATCGACAACACACTAACTTGCATAATGACAAGGCTACCATCCATTGGAGTAACAAAAATCTCTACAACAGACTACCTTCCATAATGACAAGGCTACCATCCATTGGAGTAACAAAAATATCGACAACACACTACCTTGCATAATGACAAGGCTACCATCCATTGGAGTAACAAAAATCTCTACAACAGACTACCTTCCCTAATCACAAGGATACAATCCATTGGAGTAACAAAAATCTCGAAAACAGACTACCTTCTATAATGACTAGGCTACCATCCTTTGGAGTAACAAAGATACCGATAGCAGACTACCGGCCATAACGACAAGGCTACAATCCATTGTAGTAACAAAAATGTCGATAATAGACTACCTTCCATAATGACAAGGCTACCATCCATTGTAGTAACAAGAATCTCGACAACATACTACCTTCCATAATAACAAGGCTACAATCTATTATAGTAACATAATTCTCGACAACAGACTATCTTCCAAAACGAAAAGGCTACAATCTATTGTAGTAACAAAAATCTCGACAACAGACTACCTTCCATAATGACATGGCTACCATCCATTGTAGTGACAAAAATCTCGACAAAATACTACCTTCTATAATGACAAGGTTACAATCCATTGGAGTAACAAAAATATCCACAACAGACTACCTTCCATAATGACAAGGCTACAATCTATTATAGTAACAAAAATCTCGACAATAGACTACCTTTCATAATGACAAGGCTACAATCCCTTAGAGTAACAAAAATCTTGACAACAGACTACCTTCCATAATGACTAGGCTACCATCCATTGGATTAACAAAGATATTGACAACACACTACCTTCCATAATGACTAGGCTACCATCCATTGGAGTAACAAAGATATTGACAACAAATTACCTTCCATAAAGACAAGGCAACAATCCATTGTAGTAACAAAAATCACGACAACAGACTACCTTCCATAATGACAAGGCTACCATCCAATGAAGTAACAAAAATCTCGACAACAGACTACCTTCCATAGTGACAAGGCTACCATCCATTGGAGTAACAAAAATCTCGACAACAGACTACCTTCCATAGTGACAAGGCTACCATCCATTGGAGTAACAAAAATCTCGACAACAGACTACCTTACATAATGACAAGGCTACCATCTATTGGAATAACAAAAATATCGACAACACACTACCTGGAATAATGATAAGGCTACCATCCATTGGAGTATCAAAACTCTCTACAACAGACTACCTTCCATAATGACAAGGCTACCATACATTGGAGTAACAAAGATATCGACAACATACTACCTTCCATAATCACAAGGATACCATCCATTGGAGTAACAAAAATCTCGAAAATAGACTACCTTCTATAATGACTAGGCTACCATCCTTTGGAGTAACAAAGATATCGATAGCAGACTACCTGCCATAACGACAAGGCTAAAATCCATTGTCGTAACAAAAATCTCGACATTAGACTACCTTCCATAATGACAAGGCTACCATCCATTATAGTGACAAAAATCTCGACAATAGACTACCTTCCATAATGGCAAGGCTACCATCCATTGTAGTAATAAGAATCTCGACAACAGACTACCTTCCATAATGAGATGGCTACCATCCATTGTAGTGAAAAAATCTCGACAAAATACTACCTTCTATAATCACAAGGCTACCATCCATTATAGTAACAAAAATCTCGACAATAGACTATCTTCCATAATGACAAGGCTACCATCCCTTAGAGTAACAAAAAACTCGACAACAGACTACCTTCCATAATGACTAGGCTACCATCCATTGGAGTAACAAAGATATCGACAACAGACTACGTTCCATAAAGACAAGGCTACAATCCATTGTAGTAACAAAAATAACGACAACAGACTACCTTCCATAATGACCAGGCTACCATCCAATGTAGTAACAAAAATCTCGACAACAGACTACCTTCCATTGTGACAAGGCTACCATCCATTGGAGTAACAAAAATCTCGACAACAGACTACCTTCCATAGTGACAAGGCTACCATCTATTGGAATAACAAAAATATCAACAACACACTACCTTGCATAATGACAAGGCTACCATCCATTGGAGTAACAAAAATCTCTACAACATACTTCCTTTCATAATGACAAGGCTACCATCTATTGGAATAACAAAAATATCGACAACACACTACCTTGCATAATGACCTGGCTACCATCCATTGGAGTAACAAAAATCTCGAAAACAGACTAACTTCTATAATGACTAGGCTACCATCCTTTGGAGTAACAAAGATATCGATAGCAGACTACCTGCCATAACGATAAAGCTACAATCCATTGTAGTAAAAAAAATCTCGACAATAGACTACCTTCCATAATGACAAGGCTACCATCCCTTAGAGTAACAAAAATCTAGACAACAGACTACCTTCCATAATGACTAGGCTACCATCCATTGGAGTAACAAAGATATCGACAACAGATTACCTTCCATAAAGACAAGGCTCCAATCCATTGTAGTAACAAAAATCACGACAACAAACTACCTTCCATAATGACAAGGCTACCATCCAATGTAGTAACAAAAATCTCGACAACAGACTACCTTCCATAGTGACAAGGCTACCATCCATTGGAGTAACAAAAATCTCTACAACAGACTACCTTCCATAATGACAAGGCTACCATCCATTGGAGTAACAAAGATATCGACAACATACTACCTTCCATAATCACAAGGATACAATCCATTTGACTAACAAAAATCTCGAATACAGACTACCATCTATAATGACTAGGCTACCATCCTTTGGAGTAAGAAAGATATCGATAGGAGACTACCTTCCATAACGACATGGCTACCATCCAATGTAGTAACAAAAATCTCGACAACAGACTACCTTCCATTGTGACAAGGCTACCATCCATTGGAGTAACAAAAATCTCGACAACAGACTACCTTCCATAGTGACAAGGCTACCATCTATTGGAATAACAAAAATATCAACAACACACTACCTTGCATAATGACAAGGCTACCATCCATTGGAGTAACAAAAATCTCTACAACATACTTCCTTCCATAATGACAAGGCTACCATCTATTGGAATAACAAAAATATCGACAACACACTACATTGCATAATGACCAGGCTACCATCCATTGGAGTAACAAAAATCTCGAAAACAGACTACCTTCTATAATGACTAGGCTACCATCCTTTGGAGTAACAAAGATATCGATAGCAGACTACCTGCCATAACGACAAAGCTACAATCCATTGTAGTAAAAAAAATCTTGACAATAGACTACCTTCCATAATGACAAGGCTACCATCCCTTAGAGTAAAAAAAATCTCGACAACAGACTACCTTCCATAATGACTAGGCTACCATCCATTGGAGTAACAAAGATATCGACAACAGATTACCTTCCATAAAGACAAGGCTACAATCCATTGTAGTAACAAAAATCACGACAATAAACTACCTTCCATAATGACAAGGCTACCATCCAATGTAGTAACAAAAATCTCGACAACAGACTACCTTCCATAGTGACAAGGCTACCATCCATTGGAGTAACAAAAATCTCTACAACAGACTACCTTCCATAATGACAAGGCTACCATCCATTGGAGTAACAAAGATATCGACAACATACTACCTTCCATAATCACAAGGATACAATCCATTTGACTAACAAAAATCTCGAATACAGACTACCATCTATAATGACTAGGCTACCATCCTTTGGAGTAAGAAAGATATCGATAGGAGACTACCTTCCATAACGACATGGCTACCATCCAATGTAGTAACAAAAATCTCGACAACAGACTACCTTCCATTGTGACAAGGCTACCATCCATTGGAGTAACAAAAATCTCGACAACAGACTACCTTCCATAGTGACAAGGCTACCATCTATTGGAATAACAAAAATATCAACAACACACTACCTTGCATAATGACAAGGCTACCATCCATTGGAGTAACAAAAATCTCTACAACATACTTCCTTCCATAATGACAAGGCTACCATCTATTGGAATAACAAAAATATCGACAACACACTACCTTGCATAATGACCAGGCTACCATCCATTGGAGTAACAAAAATCTCGAAAACAGACTACCTTCTATAATGACTAGGCTACCATCCTTTGGAGTAACAAAGATATCGATAGGAGACTACCTTCCATAACGACATGGCTGCAATCCATTGTAGTAACAAAAATCTCGACAATAGACTACCTTCAATAATGACAAGGCTACCATCCCTTAGAGTAACAAAAATCTCGACAACAGACTACCTTCCATAATGACAAGGCTACCATCCATTGGAATAAAAAAAATCTCGACAATAAACTATATTCCATAATGACAAGGCTACCATCCCTTAGAGTAAGAAAAATCTCTACAACAGACTACCTTCCATAATGACTAGGCTACCATCCATTGGAGTAACAAAGATATCGACAACAGACTACCTTCCATAAAGACAAGGCTACAATCCATTGTAGTAACAAAAATAACGACAACAGACTACCTTTCATAATGACCAGGCTACCATCCAATGTAGTTACAAAAATCTCGACAACAGACTACCTTCCATAGTGAGAAGGCTACCATCCATTGGAGTAACAAAAATCTTGACAACAAACTACCTTCCATAGTGATAAGGCTACCATCTATTGGAATAACAAAAATATCAACAACACACTACCTTGCATAATGACAAGGCTACCATCCATTGGAGTAACAAAAATCTCTACAACAGACTGCCTTCCATAATGACAAGGCTACCATCTATTGGAATAAAAAAAATATCGACAACACACTACCTTGCATAATGACAAGGCTACCATCCATTGGAGTAACAAAAATCTCGAAAACAGACTACCTTCTATAATGACTAGGCTACCATCCTTTGGAGTAACAAAGATATCGATAGCAGACTACCTGCCATAACGACAAAGCTACAATCCATTGTAGTAAAAAAAATCTCGACAATAGACTACCTTCCATAATGACAAGCCTACCATCCCTTAGAGTAACAAAAATCTCGACAACAAACTACCTTCCATAATGACTAGGCTACCATCCATTGGAGTAACAAAGATATTGACAACAGATTACCTTCCATAAAGACAATGCTACCATCCATTGTAGTAACAAAAATCATGACAACAAACTACCTTCCATAACGACAAGGCTACCATCCAATGTAGTAACAAAAATCTCGACAACAGACTACCTTCCATAGTGACAAGGCTACCATCCATTGGAGTAACAAAAATCTCTACAACAGACTACCTTCCATAATAACAAGGCTACCATCCATTGGAGTAACAAAGCTATCGAAAACATACTACCTTCCATAATCACAAGGATACAATCCATTGGAATAACAAAAATCTCGAATACAGACTACCATCCTTTGGAGTAACAAAGATATCGATAGCAGACTACCTTCCATAACGACATGGCTACAATCCATTGTAGTAACAAAAATCTCGACAATAGACTACCTTCCATAATGACAAGGCTACCATCCCTTAGAGTAACAAAAATCTGGACAACAGACTACCTTCCATAATGACTAGGCTACCATCCATTGGAGTAACAATGATATCGACAACAAACTACCTTCCATAAAAACAAGGCTACAATTCATTGTAGTAACAAAAATCACGACAACAGACTACCTTCCATAATGACAAGGCTACCATCCCATGTAGTAACAAAAATCTCGACAACAGACTACCTTCCATAGTGACAAGGCTACCATCCATTGGAGTAACAAAAATCTCGACAACAGACTACCTTCCATAATGACAAGGCTACCATCTATTGGAATAACAAAAATATCGACAACATACTACCTTGCATAATGACAAGGCTACCATCAATTGGAGTAACAAAAATCTCTACAACAGACTACCTTCCATAACGAAAAGGCTACAATCTATTGTAGTAACAAAAATCTCGACAACAGACTACCTTCCATAATGACATGGCTACCATCCATTGTAGTGACAAAAATCTCGACAAAATACTACCTTCTATAATGACAAAGCTACAATCTGTTATAGTAAAAAAAATCTCGACAATAGACTACCTTTCATAATGACAAGGCTACCATCCCTTAGAGTAACAAAAATCTCGACAACAAACTACTTTCCATAATGACTAGGCTACCATCCATTGGAGTAACAAAAATCTCGACAATAGACTACCTTTAATAGTGACAAGGCTACCATCCATTGGAGTAACAAAAATATCGACAACATACTACCTTCCATAATCACAAGGATACCATCTATTGGAATAACAAAAATATCGACAACACACTACCTTGCATAATGACAAGGATACCATCCATTGGAGTAACAAAAATCTCTACAACAGACTACCTTCCATAATGACAAGGCTACCATCCATTGGAGTAACAAAGATATCGACAACAGACTACCTTCCATAAAGACAAGGCTACAATTCATTGTAGTAACAAAAATCACGACAACAGACTACCTTCCATAATGACAAGGCTACCATCCCATGTAGTAAAAAAAATCTTGACAACAGACTACCTTCCATAGTGATAAGGCTACCATCCATTGGAGTAACAAAAATCTCGACAACAGACTACCTTCCATAATGGCAAGGCTACCATCCATTGGAGTAACAAAAATCTCTACAACAGACTACCTTCCATAATGACAAGGCTACCATCCATTGGAGTAACAAAGATATCGACAACAGACTACCTTCCATAATCACAAGGATATCATCCATTGGAGTAACAAAAATCTCGAAAACATACTACCTTCTATAATGACTAGGCTACCATCCTTTAGAGTAACAAAGATATCGATAGCAGACTACCTGCCATAACGACAAGGCTACAATCCATTGTAGTAACAAAAATCTCGACAATAGACTACCTTCCATAATGACAAGGCTACCATCCATTGTAGTGAAAAAAATCTCGAGAATAGACTACCTTCCATAATGACAAGGCTACCATCCATTGTAGTAACAAGAATCTCGACAACATACTACCTTCCACAATGACAAGGCTACAATCTATTATAGTAATAAAAATCTCGACAACAGACTAACTTCCATAACGAAAAGGCTACAATCTATTGTAGTGACAAAAATCTCGACAACAGACTACCTTCCATAATGACATGGCTACCATCCATTGTAGTGACAAAAATCTCGACAAAATAATTCCTTCTATAATGACAAGGCTACCATCCATTGGAGTAACAAAAATATCGACAACAGACTACCCTCCATAATGACAAGGCTACAATCTGTTATAGTAACAAAAATCTCGACAATAGACTACCTTTCATAATGACAAGGCTATCATCCCTTAGACTAACAAAAATCTCGACAACAGAGTACCTTCCATAATGACTAGGCTACCAACCATTGGAGTAACAAAGATATTGACAACAGATTACCTTCCATAAAGACAAGGCTACAATCCATTGTAGTAACAAAAATCACGACAACAGACTACCTTCCATAATGACAAGGCTACCATCCAATGTAGTAACAAAAATCTCGACAACAGACTACCTTCAATAGTGACAAGGCTACCATCCATTGGAGTAACAAAAATCTCGACCACAGACTACCTTTCATAGTGACAAGGCTACCATCCATTGGAGTAACAAAGATATCGACAACAGACTACCTTCCATAAAGACAAGGCTACAATTCATTGTAGTAACAAAAATCACGACAACAGACTACCTTCCATAATGACAAGCCTACCATCCCATGTAGTAAAAAAAATCTCGACAACAGACTACCTTCCATAGTGACAAGGCTACCATCCATTGGAGTAACAAAAATCTCGACAACAGACTACCTTCCATAACTACAAGGCTACCATCCATTGGAGTAAAAAAAATCTCTACAACAGACTACCTTCCATAATGACAAGGCTACCATCCATTGGAGTAACAAAGATATCGACAACATACTACCTTCCATAATCACAAGGATATCATCCATTGGAGTAACAAAAATCTCGAAAACAGACTACCTTCTATAATGACTAGGCTACCATCCTTTAGAGTAACAAAGATATCGATAGCAGACTACCTGCCATAACGATAAGGCTACAATCCATTGTAGTAACAAAAATCTCGACAATAGACTACCTTCCATAATGACAAGGCTACCATCTATTGTAGTGACAAAAATCTCGAGAATAGACTACCTTCCATAATGACAAGGCTACCATCCATTGTAGTAACAAGAATCTCGACAACATACTACCTTCCACAATAACAAGGCTACAATCTATTATAGTAACAAAAATCTCGACAACAGACTAACTTCCATAACGAAAAGGCTACAATCTATTGTAGTGACAAAAATCTCGACAACAGACTACCTTCCATAATGACATGGCTACCATCCATTATAGTGACAAAAATCTCGACAAAATACTACCTTCTATAATGACAAGGCTACCATCCATTGGAGTAACAAAAATATCGACAACAAACTACCTTCCATAATGACAAGGCTACAATCTGTTATAGTAACAAAAATCTCGACAATAGACTACCTTTCATAATGACAAGGCTACCATCCCTTAGAGTAACAAAAATCTCGATAACAGACTACCTTCCATAATGACAAGGCTACAATCCATTGTAGTAACAAAAATCACGACAACAGACTACCTTCCATAATGACAAGGCTACCATCCAATGTAGATACAAAAATCTCGACAACAGACTACCTTCAATAGTGACAAGGCTACCATCCATTGGAGTAACAAAAATATCGACAACATACTACCTTCCATAATCACAAGGATACCATCTATTGGAATAACAAAAATATCGACAACACACTACCTTGCATAATGACAAGGCTACCATCCATTGGAGTAACAAAAATCTCTACAACAGACTACCTTCCATAATGACAAGGCTACCATACATTGGAGTAACAAAGATATCGACAACATACTACCTTCCATAATCACAAGGATACCATCCATTGGAGTAGCAAAAATCTCGAAAACATACTACCTTCTATAATGACTAGGCTACCATCCTTTGGAGTAACAAAGATATCGATAGCAGACTACCTGCCATAACGACAAGGCTAAAATCCATTGTAGTAACAAAAATCTCGACATTAGACTACCTTCCATAATGACAACGCTACCATCCATTGTAGTGGCAAAAATCTCGACAATAGACTACCTTCCATAATGACAAGGCTACCATCCATTGTAGTAACAAGAATCTCGACAACATACTACCTTCCATAATGACAAGGCTACAATCTATTATAGTAACAAAAATCTCGACAAGAGACTATCTTCCATTACGAAAAGGCTACAATCTATTGTAGTAACAAAAATCTCGACAACAGACTACCTTCCATAATGACAAGGCTACGATCCATTGTAGTGACAAAAATTTCGACAATAGACTACCTTCCATAATGACAAGGCTACCATCCCTTAGAGTAAAAAAATCTCAACAACAGACTACCTTCCATAATGACTAGGCTACCATCCATTGGAGTAACAAAGATATCGACAACAGACTACCTTCCATAAAGACAAGGCTACAATCCATTGTAGTAACAAAAATCACGACAATAGACTACCTTCCATAATGACAAGGCTACCATCCAATGTAGTAACAAAAATCTCGACAACAGACTACCTTCCATAGTGACAAGGCTACCATGCATTGGAGTAACAAAAATCTCGACAACATACTACCTTCCATAACGACAAGGCCACCATCCATTGGAGTAACAAAGATATCGACAACATACTACCTTCCATAATCACAAGGATACCATCTATTGGAATAACAAAAATATCGACAACACACTACCTTGCATAATGACAAGGCTACCATCCATTGGAGTAACAAAAATCTCTACAACAGACTACCTTCCATAATGACAAGGCTACCATACATTGGAGTAACAAAGATATCGATAACATACTACCTTCCATAATCACAAGGATACCATCCATTGGAGTAGCAAAAATCTCGAAAACATACTACCTTCTATAATGACTAGGCTACCATCCTTTGGAGTAACAAAGATATCGATAGCAGACTACCTGCCATAACGACAAGGCTAAAATCCATTGTAGTAACAAAAATCTCGACATTAGACTACCTTCCATAATGACAAGGCTACCATCCATTCTAGTGGCAAAAATATCGACAATAGACTACCTTCCATAATGACAAGGCTACCATCCATTGTAGTAACAAGAATCTCGACAACATACTACCTTCCATAATGACAAGGCTACAATCTATTATAGTAACAAAAATCTCGACAAGAGACTATCTTCCATTACGAAAAGGCTACAATCTATTGTAGTAACAAAAATCTCGACAACAGACTACCTTCCATAATGACAAGGCTACGATCCATTGTAGTGACAAAAATCTCGACAATAAACTACCTTCCATAATGACAAGGCTACCATCCCTTAGAGTAACAAAAATCTCGACAACAGACTACCTTCCATAATGACTAGGCTACCATCCATTGGAGTAACAAAGATATCGACAACAAACTACCTTCCATAAAGACAAGGCTATAATCCATTGTAGTAACAAAAATCACGACAACAGACTACCTTCCATAATGACAAGGCTACCATCCAATGTAGTAACAAAAATCTCGACAACAGACTACCTTCCATAGTGACAAGGCTACCATGCATTAGAGTAACAAAAATCTCGACAACAGACTACCTTCCATAACGCCAAGGCCACCATCCATTGGAGTAACAAAGATATCGACAACATACTACCTTCCATAATCACAAGGATACCATCTATTGGAATAACAAAAATATCGACAACACACTACCTTGCATAATGACAAGGCTACCATCCATTGGAGTAACAAAAATCTCTACAACAGACTACCTTCCATAATGACAAGGCTACCATACATTGGAGTAACAAAGATATCGACAACATACTACCTTCCATAATCACAAGGATACCATCCATTGGAGTAGCAAAAATCTCGAAAACATACTACCTTCTATAATGACTAGGCTACCATCCTTTGGAGTAACAAAGATATCCATAGCAGACTACCTGCCATAACGACAAGGCTAAAATCCATTGTAGTAACAAAAATCTCGACATTAGACTACCTTCCATAATGACAAGGCTACAATCCATTGTAGTGGCAAAAATCTCGACAATAGACTACCTTCCATAATGACAAGGCTACCATCCATTGTAGTAACAAGAATCTCGACAACATACTACCTTCCATAATGAAAAGGCTACAATCTATTATAGTAACAAAAATCTCGACAAGAGACTATCTTCCATTACGAAAAGGCTACAATCTATTGTAGTAAGAAAAATCTCGACAACAGACTACCTTCCATAATGACAAGGCTACGATCTATTGTAGTGACAAAAATCACGACAACAGACTACCTACCATAATGACAAGGCTACCATCCAATGTAGTAACAAAAATCTCGACAACAGACTACCTTCCATAGTGACAAGGCTACCATGCATTGGAGTAACAAAAATCTCGACAACAGACTACCTTCCATAACGACAAGGCCACCATCCATTGGAGTAACAAAGATATCGACAACATACTACCTTCCATAATCATAAGGATACCATCCATTGGAGTAACAAAAATCTCGACAACAGACTACCTTCCATAATGACAAGGCTACCATCCATTGGAATAAAAAAATCTCGACAATAAACTAAATTCCATAATGACAAGGCTACCATCCCTTAGAGTAACAAAAATCTCGACAACAGACTACCTTCCATAATGACTAGGCAACCATCCATTGGAGTAACAAAAATATCGACAATAGACTACCTTCCATAAAGACAAGGCTACACTCCATTGTAGTAACAAAAATAACGACAACAGACTACCTTCCATAATGACAAGGCTACCATCCAATGTAGTAACAAAAATCTCGACAACAGACTACTTTCCATAGTGACAAGGCTACCATGCATTGGAGTAACAAAAATCTCGACAACAGACTACCTTTCATAACGACAAGGCCACCATCCATTAGAGTAACAAAGATATCGACAACATACTACCTTCCATAATCACAAGGATACCATCTATTGGAATAACAAAAATATCGACAACACACTACCTTGCATAATCACAAGGCTACCATCCATTGGAGTAACAAAAATCTCTACAACAGACTACCTTCCATAATGACAAGGCTACCATACATTGGAGTAACAAAGATATCGACAACATACTACCTTCCATAATCACAAGGATACCATCCATTGGAGTAGCAAAAATCTCAAAAACATACTACCTTCCATAGTGACAAGGCTACCATCCATTGGAGTAACAAAGATATCGATAGCAGACTACCTGCCATAACGACAAGGCTAAAATCCATTGTAGTAACAAAAATCTCGACATTAGACTACCTTCCATAATGACAAGGCTACCATCCATTCTAGTGGCAAAAATCTCGACAATAGACTACCTTCCATAATGACAAGGCTACCATCCATTGTAGTAACAAGAATCTCGACAACATACTACCTTCCATAATGACAAGGCTACAATCTATTATAGTAACAAAAATCTCGACAAGAGACTATCTTCCATTACGAAAAGGCTACAATCTATTGTAGTAACAAAAATCTCGACAACAGACTACCTTCCATAATGACAAGGCTACGATCCATTGTAGTGACAAAAATCTCGACAATAAACTACCTTCCATAATGACAAGGCTACCATCCCTTAGAGTAACAAAAATCTCGACAACAGACTACCTTCCATAATGACTAGGCTACCATCCATTGGAGTAACAAAGATATCGACAACAAACTACCTTCCATAAAGACAAGGCTATAATCCATTGTAGTAACAAAAATCACGACAACAGACTACCTTCCATAATGACAAGGCTACCATCCAATGTAGTAACAAAAATCTCGACAACAGACTACCTTCCATAGTGACAAGGCTACCATGCATTAGAGTAACAAAAATCTCGACAACAGACTACCTTCCATAACGACAAGGCCACCATCCATTGGAGTAACAAAGATATCGACAACATACTACCTTCCATAATCACAAGGATACCATCTATTGGAATAACAAAAATATCGACAACACACTACCTTGCATAATGACAAGGCTACCATCCATTGGAGTAACAAAAATCTCTACAACAGACTACCTTCCATAATGACAAGGCTACCATACATTGGAGTAACAAAGATATCGACAACATACTACCTTCCATAATCACAAGGATACCATCTATTGGAGTAGCAAAAATCTCGAAAACATACTACCTTCTATAATGACTAGGCTACCATCCTTTGGAGTAACAAAGATATCCATAGCAGACTACCTGCCATAACGACAAGGCTAAAATCCATTGTAGTAACAAAAATCTCGACATTAGACTACCTTCCATAATGACAAGGCTACAATCCATTGTAGTGGCAAAAATCTCGACAATAGACTACCTTCCATAATGACAAGGCTACCATCCATTGTAGTAACAAGAATCTCGACAACATACTACCTTCCATAATGACAAGGCTACAATCTATTATAGTAACAAAAATCTCGACAAGAGACTATCTTCCATTACGAAAAGTCTACAATCTATTGTAGTAACAAAAATCTCGACAACAGACTACCTTCCATAATGACAAGGCTACGATCCATTGTAGTGACAAAAATCTCGACAATAGACTACCTTCCTTAATGACAAGGCTACCATCCCATAGAGTAACAAAAATCTCGAGAACAGACTACCTTCCATAATGACTAGGCTACCATCCATTGGAGTAACAAAGATATCGACAACAGACTACCTTCCATAAAGACAAGGCTACAATCCATTGTAGTAACAAAAATCACGACAACAGACTACCTTCCATAATGACAAGGCTACCATCCAATGTAGTAACAAAAATCTCGACAACAGACTACTTTCCATAGTGACAAGGCTACCATGCATTGGAGTAACAAAAATCTCGACAACAGACTACCTTTCATAACGACAAGGCCACCATCCATTAGAGTAACAAAGATATCGACAACATACTACCTTCCATAATCACAAGGATACCATCTATTGGAATAACAAAAATATCGACAACACACTACCTTGCATAATCACAAGGCTACCATCCATTGGAGTAACAAAAATCTCTACAACAGACTACCTTCCATAATGACAAGGCTACCATACATTGGAGTAACAAAGATATCGACAACATACTACCTTCCATAATCACAAGGATACCATCCATTGGAGTAGCAAAAATCTCAAAAACATACTACCTTCTATAATGACTAGGCTACCATCCTTTGGAGTAACAAAGATATCGATAGCAGACTACCTGCCATAACGACAAGGCTAAAATCCATTGTAGTAACAAAAATCTCGACATTAGACTACCTTCCATAATGACAAGGCTACCATCCATTGTAGTGGCAAAACACTCGACAATAGACTACCTTCCATAATGAGAAGGCTACCATCCATTGTAGTAACAAGAATCTCGACAACATACTACCTTCCATAATGAAAAGGCTACAATCTATTATAGTAACAAAAATCTCGACAAGAGACTATCTTCCATTACGAAAAGGCTACAATCTATTGTAGTAAGAAAAATCTCGACAACAGACTACCTTCCATAATGACAAGGCTACGATCTATTGTAGTGACAAAAATCACGACAACAGACTACCTACCATAATGACAAGGCTACCATCCAATGTAGTAACAAAAATCTCGACAACAGACTACCTTCCATAGTGACAAGGCTACCATGCATTGGAGTAACAAAAATCTCGACAACAGACTACCTTCCATAACGACAAGGCCACCATCCATTGGAGTAACAAAGATATCGACAACATACTACCTTCCATAATCATAAGGATACCATCCATTGGAGTAACAAAAATCTCGACAACAGACTACCTTCCATAATGACAAGGCTACCATCCATTGGAATAAAAAAATCTCGACAATAAACTAAATTCCATAATGACAAGGCTACCATCCCTTAGAGTAACAAAAATCTCGACAACAGACTACCTTCCATAATGACTAAGCAACCATCCATTGGAGTAACAAAAATATCGACAATAGACTACCTTCCATAAAGACAAGGCTACACTCCATTGTAGTAACAAAAATAACGACAACAGACTACCTTCCATAATGACAAGGCTACCATCCAATGTAGTAACAAAAATCTCGACAACAGACTACCTTCCATAGTGACAAGGCTACCATCCATTGGAGTAACAAAAATCTCGACAACAGACTACCTTCCATAATGACAAGGATACCATCTATTGGAATAACAAAAATATCGACAACACACTACCTTGCATAATGACAAGGCTACCATCCATTGGAGTAACAAAAATCTCTACAACAGACTACCTTCCATAATGAAAAGGCTACAATCTATTATAGTAACAAAAATCTCGACAACAGACTACCTTCCATAATGACATGGCTACCATCCATTGTAGTGACAAAAATCTCGACAAAATACTACCTTCTATAATGAGAAGGCTACAATCTATTATAGTAACAAAAATCTCGACAACAGACTACCTTCCATAATGACTAGGCTACCATCCATTGGAGTAACAAAGATATTGACAATAGATTACCTTCCATAAAGACAAGGCTACAATCCATTGTAGTAAAAAAAATCTCGACAACAGACTACCTTCAATACTGACAAGGCTACCATCCATTAGAGTAACAAAAATCTCGACAACAGACTACCTTTAATAGTGTCAAGGCTACCATCCATTGGAGTAACAAAAATATTGACAACATACTACCTTCCATAATCACAAGGATACCATCTATTGGAATAACAAAAATATCGACAACACACTTCCTTGCATAATGACAAGGCTACCATCCATTGGAGTAACAAAAATATCTACAACAGACTACCTTCCATAATGACAAGGCTACCATCCATTGGAGTAACAAAGATATCGACAACATACTACCTTCCATAATCACAAGGATACAATCCATTGGAATAACAAAAATCGAGAATACAGACTACCATCTGTAATGACTAGGCTACCATCCTTTGGAGTAACAAAGATATCGATAGCAGACTACCTTCCATAACGACAAGGCTATAATCCGTTGTAGTAAAAAAAATCTCGACAATAGACTACCTTCCATAATGACAAGGCTACCATCCCTTAGAGTAACAAAAATCATGACAACAGACTACCTTCCATAATGACTAGGCTACCATCCATTGGAGTAACAATGATATCGACAACAGACTACCTTCCATAAAGACAAGGCTACAATTTATTGTAGTAACAAAAATCACGACAACAAACTACCTTCCATAATGACAAGGCTACCATCCCATGTAGTAACAAAAATCTTGACAATACCTTCCATAGTGACAAGGCTACCATCCATTGGAGTAACAAAAATCTCGACAACAGACTACCTTCCATAACTACAAGGCTACCATCCATTGGAGTAACAGAAATCTCTACAACAGACTACCTTCCATAATGACAAGGCTACCATCCATTGGAGTAACAAAGATATCGACAACATACTACCTTCCATAATCACAAGGATACCATCCATCGGAGTAACAAAAATCTCGAAAACATACTACCTTCTATAATGACTAGGCTACCATCCTTAAGAGTAACAAAGATATCGATAGTAGACTACCTGCCATAACGACAAGGCTACAATCCATTGTAGTAACAAAAATCTCGACAATAGACTACCTTCCATAATGACAAGGCTACCATCCATTGTAGTGACAAAAATCTCGAGAACAGACTACCTTCCATAATGACAAGGCTACCATCCATTGTAGAAACAAGAATCTCGACAACAGACTACCTTCCATAACGCCAAGGCCACCATCCATTGGAGTAACAAAGATATCGACAACATACTACCTTCCATAATCACAAGGATACCATCTATTGGAATAACAAAAATATCGACAACACACTACCTTGCATAATGACAAGGCTACCATCCATTGGAGTAACAAAAATCTCTACAACAGACTACCTTCCATAATGACAAGGCTACCATACATTGGAGTAACAAAGATATCGACAACATACTACCTTCCATAATCACAAGGATACCATCCATTGGAGTAGCAAAAATCTCGAAAACATACTACCTTCTATAATGACTAGGCTACCATCCTTTGGAGTAACAAAGATATCCATAGCAGACTACCTGCCATAACGACAAGGCTAAAATCCATTGTAGTAACAAAAATCTCGACATTAGACTACCTTCCATAATGACAAGGCTACAATCCATTGTAGTGGCAAAAATCTCGACAATAGACTACCTTCCATAATGACAAGGCTACCATCCATTGTAGTAACAAGAATCTCGACAACATACTACCTTCCATAATGAAAAGGCTACAATCTATTATAGTAACAAAAATCTCGACAAGAGACTATCTTCCATTACGAAAAGGCTACAATCTATTGTAGTAAGAAAAATCTCGACAACAGACTACCTTCCATAATGACAAGGCTACGATCTATTGTAGTGACAAAAATCACGACAACAGACTACCTACCATAATGACAAGGCTACCATCCAATGTAGTAACAAAAATCTCGACAACAGACTACCTTCCATAGTGACAAGGCTACCATGCATTGGAGTAACAAAAATCTCGACAACAGACTACCTTCCATAACGACAAGGCCACCATCCATTGGAGTAACAAAGATATCGATAACATACTACCTTCCATAATCATAAGGATACCATCCATTGGAGTAACAAAAATCTCGACAACAGACTACCTTCCATAATGACAAGGCTACCATCCATTGGAATAAAAAAATCTCGACAATAAACTAAATTCCATAATGACAAGGCTACCATCCCTTAGAGTAACAAAAATCTCGACAACAGACTACCTTCCATAATGACTAGGCAACCATCCATTGGAGTAACAAAAATATCGACAATAGACTACCTTCCATAAAGACAAGGCTACACTCCATTGTAGTAACAAAAATAACGACAACAGACTACCTTCCATAATGACAAGGCTACCATCCAATGTAGTAACAAAAATCTCGACAACAGACTACTTTCCATAGTGACAAGGCTACCATGCATTGGAGTAACAAAAATCTCGACAACAGACTACCTTTCATAACGACAAGGCCACCATCCATTAGAGTAACAAAGATATCGACAACATACTACCTTCCATAATCACAAGGATACCATCTATTGGAATAACAAAAATATCGACAACACACTACCTTGCATAATCACAAGGCTACCATCCATTGGAGTAACAAAAATCTCTACAACAGACTACCTTCCATAATGACAAGGCTACCATACATTGGAGTAACAAAGATATCGACAACATACTACCTTCCATAATCACAAGGATACCATCCATTGGAGTAGCAAAAATCTCAAAAACATACTACCTTCCATAGTGACAAGGCTACCATCCATTGGAGTAACAAAGATATCGATAGCAGACTACCTGCCATAACGACAAGGCTAAAATCCATTGTAGTAACAAAAATCTCGACATTAGACTACCTTCCATAATGACAAGGCTACCATCCATTCTAGTGGCAAAAATCTCGACAATAGACTACCTTCCATAATGACAAGGCTACCATCCATTGTAGTAACAAGAATCTCGACAACATACTACCTTCCATAATGACAAGGCTACAATCTATTATAGTAACAAAAATCTCGACAAGAGACTATCTTCCATTACGAAAAGGCTACAATCTATTGTAGTAACAAAAATCTCGACAACAGACTACCTTCCATAATGACAAGGCTACGATCCATTGTAGTGACAAAAATCTCGACAATAAACTACCTTCCATAATGACAAGGCTACCATCCCTTAGAGTAACAAAAATCTCGACAACAGACTACCTTCCATAATGACTAGGCTACCATCCATTGGAGTAACAAAGATATCGACAACAAACTACCTTCCATAAAGACAAGGCTATAATCCATTGTAGTAACAAAAATCACGACAACAGACTACCTTCCATAATGACAAGGCTACCATCCAATGTAGTAACAAAAATCTCGACAACAGACTACCTTCCATAGTGACAAGGCTACCATGCATTAGAGTAACAAAAATCTCGACAACAGACTACCTTCCATAACGACAAGGCCACCATCCATTGGAGTAACAAAGATATCGACAACATACTACCTTCCATAATCACAAGGATACCATCTATTGGAATAACAAAAATATCGACAACACACTACCTTGCATAATGACAAGGCTACCATCCATTGGAGTAACAAAAATCTCTACAACAGACTACCTTCCATAATGACAAGGCTACCATACATTGGAGTAACAAAGATATCGACAACATACTACCTTCCATAATCACAAGGATACCATCTATTGGAGTAGCAAAAATCTCGAAAACATACTACCTTCTATAATGACTAGGCTACCATCCTTTGGAGTAACAAAGATATCCATAGCAGACTACCTGCCATAACGACAAGGCTAAAATCCATTGTAGTAACAAAAATCTCGACATTAGACTACCTTCCATAATGACAAGGCTACAATCCATTGTAGTGGCAAAAATCTCGACAATAGACTACCTTCCATAATGACAAGGCTACCATCCATTGTAGTAACAAGAATCTCGACAACATACTACCTTCCATAATGACAAGGCTACAATCTATTATAGTAACAAAAATCTCGACAAGAGACTATCTTCCATTACGAAAAGTCTACAATCTATTGTAGTAACAAAAATCTCGACAACAGACTACCTTCCATAATGACAAGGCTACGATCCATTGTAGTGACAAAAATCTCGACAATAGACTACCTTCCTTAATGACAAGGCTACCATCCCATAGAGTAACAAAAATCTCGAGAACAGACTACCTTCCATAATGACTAGGCTACCATCCATTGGAGTAACAAAGATATCGACAACAGACTACCTTCCATAAAGACAAGGCTACAATCCATTGTAGTAACAAAAATCACGACAACAGACTACCTTCCATAATGACAAGGCTACCATCCAATGTAGTAACAAAAATCTCGACAACAGACTACTTTCCATAGTGACAAGGCTACCATGCATTGGAGTAACAAAAATCTCGACAACAGACTACCTTTCATAACGACAAGGCCACCATCCATTAGAGTAACAAAGATATCGACAACATACTACCTTCCATAATCACAAGGATACCATCTATTGGAATAACAAAAATATCGACAACACACTACCTTGCATAATCACAAGGCTACCATCCATTGGAGTAACAAAAATCTCTACAACAGACTACCTTCCATAATGACAAGGCTACCATACATTGGAGTAACAAAGATATCGACAACATACTACCTTCCATAATCACAAGGATACCATCCATTGGAGTAGCAAAAATCTCAAAAACATACTACCTTCTATAATGACTAGGCTACCATCCTTTGGAGTAACAAAGATATTGATAGCAGACTACCTGCCATAACGACAAGGCTAAAATCCATTGTAGTAACAAAAATCTCGACATTAGACTACCTTCCATAATGACAAGGCTACCATCCATTGTAGTGGCAAAACACTCGACAATAGACTACCTTCCATAATGAGAAGGCTACCATCCATTGTAGTAACAAGAATCTCGACAACATACTACCTTCCATAATGAAAAGGCTACAATCTATTATAGTAACAAAAATCTCGACAAGAGACTATCTTCCATTACGAAAAGGCTACAATCTATTGTAGTAAGAAAAATCTCGACAACAGACTACCTTCCATAATGACAAGGCTACGATCTATTGTAGTGACAAAAATCACGACAACAGACTACCTACCATAATGACAAGGCTACCATCCAATGTAGTAACAAAAATCTCGACAACAGACTACCTTCCATAGTGACAAGGCTACCATGCATTGGAGTAACAAAAATCTCGACAACAGACTACCTTCCATAACGACAAGGCCACCATCCATTGGAGTAACAAAGATATCGACAACATACTACCTTCCATAATCATAAGGATACCATCCATTGGAGTAACAAAAATCTCGACAACAGACTACCTTCCATAATGACAAGGCTACCATCCATTGGAATAAAAAAATCTCGACAATAAACTAAATTCCATAATGACAAGGCTACCATCCCTTAGAGTAACAAAAATCTCGACAACAGACTACCTTCCATAATGACTAAGCAACCATCCATTGGAGTAACAAAAATATCGACAATAGACTACCTTCCATAAAGACAAGGCTACACTCCATTGTAGTAACAAAAATAACGACAACAGACTACCTTCCATAATGACAAGGCTACCATCCAATGTAGTAACAAAAATCTCGACAACAGACTACCTTCCATAGTGACAAGGCTACCATCCATTGGAGTAACAAAAATCTCGACAACAGACTACCTTCCATAATGACAAGGATACCATCTATTGGAATAACAAAAATATCGACAACACACTACCTTGCATAATGACAAGGCTACCATCCATTGGAGTAACAAAAATCTCTACAACAGACTACCTTCCATAATGAAAAGGCTACAATCTATTATAGTAACAAAAATCTCGACAACAGACTACCTTCCATAATGACATGGCTACCATCCATTGTAGTGACAAAAATCTCGACAAAATACTACCTTCTATAATGAGAAGGCTACAATCTATTATAGTAACAAAAATCTCGACAACAGACTACCTTCCATAATGACTAGGCTACCATCCATTGGAGTAACAAAGATATTGACAATAGATTACCTTCCATAAAGACAAGGCTACAATCCATTGTAGTAAAAAAAATCTCGACAACAGACTACCTTCAATACTGACAAGGCTACCATCCATTAGAGTAACAAAAATCTCGACAACAGACTACCTTTAATAGTGTCAAGGCTACCATCCATTGGAGTAACAAAAATATTGACAACATACTACCTTCCATAATCACAAGGATACCATCTATTGGAATAACAAAAATATCGACAACACACTTCCTTGCATAATGACAAGGCTACCATCCATTGGAGTAACAAAAATATCTACAACAGACTACCTTCCATAATGACAAGGCTACCATCCATTGGAGTAACAAAGATATCGACAACATACTACCTTCCATAATCACAAGGATACAATCCATTGGAATAACAAAAATCGAGAATACAGACTACCATCTGTAATGACTAGGCTACCATCCTTTGGAGTAACAAAGATATCGATAGCAGACTACCTTCCATAACGACAAGGCTATAATCCGTTGTAGTAAAAAAAATCTCGACAATAGACTACCTTCCATAATGACAAGGCTACCATCCCTTAGAGTAACAAAAATCATGACAACAGACTACCTTCCATAATGACTAGGCTACCATCCATTGGAGTAACAATGATATCGACAACAGACTACCTTCCATAAAGACAAGGCTACAATTTATTGTAGTAACAAAAATCACGACAACAAACTACCTTCCATAATGACAAGGCTACCATCCCATGTAGTAACAAAAATCTTGACAATACCTTCCATAGTGACAAGGCTACCATCCATTGGAGTAACAAAAATCTCGACAACAGACTACCTTCCATAACTACAAGGCTACCATCCATTGGAGTAACAGAAATCTCTACAACAGACTACCTTCCATAATGACAAGGCTACCATCCATTGGAGTAACAAAGATATCGACAACATACTACCTTCCATAATCACAAGGATACCATCCATCGGAGTAACAAAAATCTCGAAAACATACTACCTTCTATAATGACTAGGCTACCATCCTTAAGAGTAACAAAGATATCGATAGTAGACTACCTGCCATAACGACAAGGCTACAATCCATTGTAGTAACAAAAATCTCGACAATAGACTACCTTCCATAATGACAAGGCTACCATCCATTGTAGTGACAAAAATCTCGAGAATAGACTACCTTCCATAATGACAAGGCTACCATCCATTGTAGAAACAAGAATCTCGACAACATACTACCTTCCACAATGACAAGGCTACAATCTATTATAGTAACAAAAATCTCGACAACAGACTATCTTCCATAACGAAAAGGCTACAATCTATTGTAGTAAAAAAAATCTCGACAACAGACTACCTTCCATAATGACATGGCTACCATCCATTATAGTGACAAAAATCTCGACAAAATACTACCTTCTATAATGACAAGGCTACCATCCATTGGAGTAACAAAAATATCGACAACAGACTACCTTCCATAATGACAAGGCTACAATCTGTTATAGTAACAAAAATCTCGACAATAGACTACCTTTCATAATGACAAGGATACCATCCCTTAGAGTAACAAAAATCTCGACAACAGACTACCTTCCATAATGACTAGGCTACCATCCATTGGAGTAACAAAGATATTGACAACAGATTACCTTCCATAAAGACAAGGCTACAATCCATTGTAGTAACAAAAATCACGACAACAGACTACCTTCCATAATGACAAGGCTACCATCCAATGTAGTAACAAAAATCTAGACAACAGACTACCTTCCATAGTGACAAGGCTACCATCCATTGGAGTAACAAAAATCTCGACAACAGACTACCTTCCATAATGACAAGGCTACGATCCATTGGAGTAACAAAGATATCGACAACAAACTACCTTCCATAATCACAAGGATACCATCCATTGGAGTAACAAAAATATCGCCAACAAACTACCTTCATTAATGACTAGGCTACCATCCATTGGAGTAACAAAGATATCGACAACAGACTACCTTCCATAAAGACAAGGCTACAATCCATTGTAGTAACAAAAATCACGACAACAGACTACCTTCCATAATGACAAGGCTATCATCCAATGTAGTAACAAAAATCTCGACAACAGACTACCTTCCATAGTGACAAGGCTACCATCCATTGGAGTAACAAAAATCTCGACAACAGACTACCTTCCATAATGACAAGGCCACCATCCATTGGAGTAACAAAGATATCGACAACATACTACCTTCCATAATCACAAGGATACCATCCATTGGAGTAAGAAAAAATCTCGACAACATACTACCGTCCATAATGACAAGGCTACCATCCATTGGAATAAAAAAATCTCGACAATAAACTAAATTCCATAATGACAAGGCTACCATCCCTTAGAGTAACAAAAATCTCGACAACAGACTACCTTCCATAATGACTAGGCTACCATCCATTGGAGTAACAAAAATATCGACAACAGACTACCTTCCATAAAGACAAGGCTACACTCCATTGTAGTAACAAAAATAACAACAACATACTACCTTCCATAATGACAAGGCTACCATCCAATGTAGTAACAAAAATCTCGACAATAGACTACCTTCCATAATGACATGGCTACCATCCATTATAGTGACAAAAATCTCGACAAAATACTACCTTCTATAATGACAAGGCTACCATCCATTGGAGTAACAAAAATATCGACAACAGACTACCTTCCATAATGACAAGGCTACAATCTATTATAGTAACAAAAATCACTACAATAGACTACCTTTCATAATGACAAGGCTACCATCCCTTAGAGTAACAAAAATCTCGACAACAGACTACCTTCCATAATGACTAGGCTACCATCCATTGGAGTAACAAAGATATCGACAACAGATTACCTTCCAAAAAGACAAGGCTACAATACATTGTAGTAACAAAAATCACGACAACAGACAACCTTCCATAATGACAAGGCTACCATCCAATGTAGTAACAAAAATCTTGACACCAGACTACCTTCCATAGTGACAAGGCTTCCATCCGTTGGGGTAACAAAAATCTCGACAACAGACTACCTTCCATAGTGATAAGGCTACCATCCATTGGAGTAACAAAAATCTCGACAATAGACTACCTTCCATAATGACAAGGGTACCATCTATTGGAATAACAAAAATATCGACAACACACTACATTGCATAATGACAAGGCTACCATCCATTGGAGTAACAAAAATCTATACAACAGACTACCTTCCATAATGACAAGGCTACCATAGATTGGAGTAACAAAGATATCGACAACATACTACCTTCCATAATCACAAGGATACCATCCATTGGAGTAACAAAAATCTCGAAAACAGACTACCTTCTATAATGACTAGGCTACTATCCTTTGGAGTAACAAAGATATCGATAGCAGACTACCTGCCATAACAACAAGGCTACAATCCATTGTAGTAACAAAAATATCGACAATAGACTACCTTCCATAATGACAAGGCTACCATCCATTGTAGTGACAAAAATCTCGACAATAGACTACCTTCCATAATGACAAGGCTACCTTCCATTGTAGTAACAAGAATCTCGACAACATACTACCTTCCATAATGACAAGGCTACAATCCATTATAGTATCAAAAATCTCGACAACAGACTATCTTCCATAAAGAAAAGTCTACAATCTATTGTAGTAACAAAAATCTCGACAACAGACTACCTTCCATAATGACATGGCTACCATCCATTGTAGTAACAAAAATCTCGACAAAATACTACCTTCTATAATGACAAGGCTACCATCCATTGGAGTAACAAAATTATAGACAACAGACTACCTTCCATAATGACAAGGCTACAATCTATTATAGTAACAAAAATCTCGACAATAAACTACCTTTCATAATGACAAGGCTACCATCCCTTAGAGTAAATAAAATCTCTACAACAGACTACCTTCCATAATGACTAGGCTACCATCCATTGGAGTAAAAAAGATATCGACAACAGATTACCTTCCATAAAGACAAGGCGACAATCCATTGTAGTAACCAAAATCACGACAACAGACTTCCTTCCATAATGACAAGGCTACCATCCAATGTAGTAACAAAAATCTCGACAACAGACTACCTTCCATAGTGACAAGGCTACCATCCATTGGAGTAACAAAAATCTCGACAACAGACTACCTTCCATAATGACAAGGCTACCATCTATTGGAATAACAAAAATATTGACAACACACTACCTTGCATAATGACAAGGCTACCATCCATTGGAGTAGCAAAAATCTAGAAAACAAAGTACCTTCTATAATGACTAGGCTACCATCCTTTGGAGTAACAAAGATATCGATAGTAGACTACCTGCCATAATGACAAAGCTACAATCCATTGTAGTAAAAAAATTCTCGACAACAGACTACCTTCCATAATGACTAGGCTACCATCCATTGGAGTAACAAAGATATCGACAACAGATTACCTTCCATAAAGACAAGGCTACAATCCATTGTAGTAACAAAAATATCGACAACAAACTACCTTCCATAATGACAAGGCTACCATCCAATGTAGTAACAAAAATCTCGACAACAGACTACCTTCCATAGTGACAAGGCTACCATCCATTGGAGTAACAAAAATCTCGACAATAGACTACCTTCCATAATGTTAAGGGTACCATCCAATGGAGGAACAAAAATATCGAAAACAAACTACCTTCCATAATAACAAGGCTACCATCCATTGGAGTAACAAAGATATCGACAACATACTACCTTCCATAATGACAAGGCTACAATCCAACGGAGTAACAACAATCACGACAATAGAATACCTTCCATAATGACAAGGCTACCATCTATTAGAATAACATAAATCTCGACAGCAAACTACCTTCGATAATGCCAAGTCTACAATCCATTGGAATAACAAAAATCTTGACAACAAACTACCTTCCATAATGACAAGGCTACAATCCAATGGAGTAACAAAAATATCGAAAATAGACTACCTTCCATAGTAACAAGGCTACCATCCATTGGAGTAACAAAGATATCGAAAACATACTACCTTCCATAATGACAAGACTACAATCCATTGGAGTAACAAAAATCTCGACAATAGACTACCTTTCATAATGACTAGGCTACCATCCGTTAGAGTATAAATAATTTGGACAATAGACTACCCTCCATAATGACAAGGCTACCATCTATAATGACAAGGTTACCATTAATTGGAGTAACATAAATCACAACGACAAACTACCTTCCATAATGACAAGACTACCATCCATTAGAGTAACAAAAATCAGGAAACAAACTACCTTCCATAATGACAAGGATACCATCCATTGGACTAAAAAAAATATCAACAAGAGACTACCTTTCATAATGACAAGGCTACCATCTATTGGAGTAACAAAAATCTTGAGAAAAGACTACCTTCCATAATGACAAGGCTACCATCCATTGGAATAACAAATATATCGCCAACATACTACCTTCCATAATGACAAGGCTACCATCCATTGGAGTAACAAAAATCTCGACAACAGACTACCTTCCATAATGACAAGGATACCATCCAATGGAGTAACAAAAATCTAGACAACAAACAACCTTTCATAATGACAAGGCTACCATCCATTGGAGTAACAAAAATCTCGACAACAAACTACCTTCCGTAATGACAAGGGTACTATCTATTGGAGTAACAAAAATCTCGACAACGAACTACCTTCTGTAACGACAAGTCTACAATCCATTGGAATAACAAAAATCTCGACAACAGACTAACTTCCATAATGACAAGGCTACCATCCAATGGAGTAACAAAAATATCGAAAACAAACTACCTTCCATAATAACAAAGCTACCATCCATTGGAGTAACAAAGATATCGACAACATACTACCTTCCATAATGACAAGGCTACAATCCATTGGAGTAACAAAAATCACGACAATAGATTACCTTCCATAATAACAAGGCTACCATCTATTGGAATAACAGAAATCTCGACAGCAAACTACCTTCGATAATGACAAGGCTACCATCCATTGGAGTAACAAAAATCACGAAAACAGACTACCTTCCATAATGACAAGGCTACAATCCATTGGAGTAACAAAAATCATGACAATAGACTACCTTCCATAATGACAACGCTACCATCTATTGGAATAACATAAATCTCGACAGCAAACTACCTTCGATAATGACAAGGCTACCATCCATTGGAGTAAGAAAAATCACTAAAATAGACTACCTTCCATAATGACAAGGCTACCATCCATTGGAATAACAAAAATCTCGACAACAGACTACCTTCCATAATGACAAGGCTACCATCCAATGGAGTAAGAAAAATCTAGACAATAGACTACCTTCCATAATGACAAGGCTACCATCCATTGGAGTAACAAAAACTCGACAACGAACTACCTTCCATAATGACAAGGGTACCATCCATTGGAGTAACAAAAATCTCGACAACGGACTAGCTTCCGTAATGACAAGTCTACAATCCATTGGAATAACAAAAATCTCGACAACAGACTACCTTCCATAATGACAAGGCTACAATCCAATGGAGTAACAAAAATATCAAAAATACACTACCTTCCATAATAACAAGGCTACCATCCATTGGAGTAACAAAGATATCGAAAACATACTACCTTCCATAATGACAAGGCTACAATCCATTGGAGTAACAAAAATCACGACAATAGACTACGTTCCATAATGACAAGGCTACCATCCTTTGGAGTAACAAAAATATCAACAACAGACTACCTTCCATAATGACAAGGCTACCATCCAATGGAGTAACAAAAATATCGACAATAGACTACCTTTCATAATGACAAGGTTACCCTTAATTGGAGTAACATAAATCACAACGACAAACTACCTTCCATAATGACAAGACTACCATCCATAATGACAAGGATACCATCCATAAAAATCAGGAAACAAACTACCTTCTATAATGACAAGGATACCATCCATTGGACTAAATAAAATATCAACAAGAGACTACCTATAATAATGACAAGTCTACCATCTATTGGAGTAACAAAAATCTTGAGAAAAGACTACCTTCCATAATGACAAGGCTACCATCCATTGGAATAACAAAGATATCGCGAACATACTACCTTCCATAATGACAAGGCTACCTTCCATTGGAGTAAAAAATTCATGACAATAGACTACATTCCATAATGACAAGGCTACCATCCATTGGAATAACAAAAATCTCGACAAGAGACTACCTTCCATAATGACAAGGCTACCATCCAATGGAGTAACAAAAATCTAGACAACAGAATACCTTCCATAATGACAAGGGTACCATCCATTGGAGTAACAAAAATCTCGACAATGAACTAAGTTCCGTAATGACAAGTCTACAATCGATTGGAATTACAAAAATCTCGACAACAGACTACCTTCCATAATGGCAAGGCTACAATCCAATGGAGTAACAAAAATCTCAAAAACAAACTAACTTCCATAATAACAAGGCTACCATCCATTGTAGTAACAAAGATATCGATAACATACTACCTTCTATAATGACAAGGCTACAATCCATTGGAGTAACAAAAATCACGATAATAGACTACCTTCCATAATGACAAGGCTACCATTTATTAGAATAACAGAAATCTCGACATCAAACTACCTTCGATAATGACAAGGTTACCATCCACTGGAGTAAGAAAAACACGAAAATAGACTACCTTCCATAATGACAAGGCTACCATCCATTGGAATAACAAAAATCTCGACAAGAGACTACCTTCCATAATGACAAGGCTACCATCCAATGGAGTAACAAAAATCTAGACAACAGAATACCTTCCATAATGACAAGGGTACCATCCATTGGAGTAACAAAAATCTCGACAATGAACTAAGTTCCGTAATGACAAGTCTACAATCGATTGGAATTACAAAAATCTCGACAACAGACTACCTTCCATAATGGCAAGGCTACAATCCAATGGAGTAACAAAAATCTCAAAAACAAACTAACTTCCATAATAACAAGGCTACCATCCATTGTAGTAACAAAGATATCGATAACATACTACCTTCTATAATGACAAGGCTACAATCCATTGGAGTAACAAAAATCACGATAATAGACTACCTTCCATAATGACAAGGCTACCATTTATTAGAATAACAGAAATCTCGACATCAAACTACCTTCGATAATGACAAGGTTACCATCCACTGGAGTAAGAAAAACACGAAAATAGACTACCTTCCATAATGACAAGGCTACCATCCATTGGAATAACAAAAATCTCGACAAGAGACTACCTTCCATAATGACAAGGCTACCATCCATTGGAATAACAAAAATCTCGACAACAAACTACCTTCCATAATGACAAGGGTACCATCCATTGGAGTAACAAAAATATCGATAACATACTACCTTCTATAATGACAAGGCTACAATCCATTGGAGTAACAAAAATCACGATAATAGACTACCTTCCATAATGACAAGGCTACCATCTATTAGAATAACAGAAATCTCGACATCAAACTACCTTCGATAATGACAAGGCTACCATCCACTGGAGTAAGAAAAACACGAAAATAGACTACCTTCCATAATGACAAGGCTACCATCCATTGTAGTAACAAAATTCTGGACAACAAACTACCTTCCATAATGACAAGGGTACCATCCATTGGAGTAACAAAAATCTCGACAACGGACTACCTTCCATAATGACAAGTCTACAATCCATTGGAATAACAAAAATCTCCATAATAGACTACCTTCCATAATGACAAGGCTTCCATCCAATGGAGTAACAAAAATATCGAAAACAGAGTACCTTCCATAATAACAAGGCTACCATCCATTGGAGTAACCAAGGTATCGACAACATACTACCTTCCATAATGACAAGGCTACATTCCATTGGAGTAACAAAAATCACGACAATAGACTACCTTCCATAATGACAAGGCTACCATCTATTGGAATAACAGAAATCTCGACAACAAACTACCTTCGATAATAACAAGGCTACCATCCATTGGAGTAAGAAAAATCATGAAAACAGACTACCTTCCATAATGACAAGGCAACCATCCATTGGAATAACAAAAATCTCGACAACAGACTACCTTCCATAATGACAAGGCTACCATCCAATGGAGTAAGAAAAATCTAGACAATAGACTACCTTCCATAATGACAAGGCTACCATCCATTGGAGTAACAAAAACTCGACAACGAACTACCTTCCATAATGACAAGGGTACCATCCATTGGAGTAACAAAAATCTCGACAACAGACTACCTTCCGTAATGACAAGTCTACAATCCATTGGAATAACAAAAATCTCGACAATAGACTATCTTCCATAATGACAAGGCTACAATCCAATGGAGTAACAAAAATATCGAAAATACACTACCTTCCATAATAACAAGGCTACCATCCATTGGAGTAACAAAGATATCGAAAACATACTACCTTCCATAATGACAAGGCTACAATCCATTGGAGTAACAAAAATCACGACAATAGACTACCTTCCATAATGACAAGGCTACCATCCATTGGAATAACAAAAATCTCGACAACAGACTACCTTCCATAATGACAAGGCTACCATCCAATGGAGTAACAAAAATCTAGACAACAGACTACCTTCCATAATGACAAGGCTACAATCCATTGGAGTAACAAAAATCTCGACAACAAACTACCTTCCGTAATGACAAGGGTACTATCTATTGGAGTAACAAAAATCTCGACAACGAACTACCTTCCGTAACGACAAGTCTACAATCCATTGGAATAACAAAAATCTCGACAACAAACTACCTTCCATAATTACAAGGCTACAATCCAATGGAGTAACAAAAATATCGAAAATAGACTACCTTCCATAATAACAAGGCTACAATCCATTGGAGTAACAAAGATATCGAAAACATACTACCTTCCATAATGACAAGACTACAATCCATTGGAGTAACAAAAATCACGACAATAGACTACCTTCCATAATGACAAGGCTACCATCCATTGGAATAACAAAAATATCGACAACAGACTACCTTCCATAATGACAAGGCTACCATCCAATGGAGTAACAAAAATCTAGACAACAGACTACCTTCCATAATGACAAGGCTACCATCCATTGGAGTTACAAAAATCTCGACAACAAACTACCTTCCATAATGACAAGGGTACCATCTATTGGAGTAACAAAAATCTCGACAACCAACTACCTTCCGTAACGACAAGTCTAAAATCCATTGGAATAACAAAAATCTAGACAACAGACTACCTTCCATAATGACAAGGCTACCATCCAATGGAGTAACAAAAATATCGAAAACAAACTACCTTCCATAATAACAAGGCTACCATCCATTGGAGTAACAAAGATATCGACAACATACTACCTTCCATAATGACAAGGCTATAATCCATTGGAGTAACAAAAATCACGACAATAGATTACCTTCCATAATAACAAGGCTACCATCTATTGGAATAACAGAAATCTCGACAGCAAACTACCTTCGATAATGACAAGGATACCATCCATTGGAGTAACAAAAATCACGAAAACAGACTACCTTCCATAATGACAAGGCTACCATCCATTGGAGTAACAAAAATCATGACAATAGACTACCTTCCATAATGAAAAGGCTACCATCTATTGGAATAACAAAAATCATGACAATAGACTACCTTCCATAATGACAAGGCTACCATCTATTGGAATAACAAAAATCTCGACAGCAAACTACCTTCGATAAGGACAAGGCTACCATCCATTGGAGTAAGAAAAATCACTAAAATAGACTACCTTCCATAATGACAAGGCTATCATCCATTGGAATAACAAAAATCTCGACAGCAGACTACCTTCCATAATGACAAGGCTACCATCCAATGGAGTAAGAAAAATCTAGACAATAGACTACCTTCCATAATGACAAGGCTACCATCCATTGGAGTAACAAAAACTCGACAACGAACTACCTTCCATAATGACAAGGGTACCATCCATTGGAGTAACAAAAATCTCGACAACGGACTACCTTCCGTAATGACAAGTCTACAATCCATTGGAATAACAAAAATCTCGACAATAGACTACCTTCCATAATAACAAGGCTACCATCCATTGGAGTAACAAAGATATCGAAAACATACTACCTTCCATAATGACAAGGCTACCATCCACTGGAGTAAGAAAAATCACGAAAATAGACTACCTTCCATAATGACGAGGCTACCATCCATTGGAATAACAAAAATCTCGACAACAAACTACCTTCCATAATGACAAGGGTACCATCCATTGGAGTAACAAAAATATCGATAACATACTACCTTCTATAATGACAAGGCTACAATCCATTGGAGTAACAAAAATCACGATAATAGACTACCTTCCATAATGACAAGGCTACCATCTATTAGAATAACAGAAATCTCGACATCAAACTACCTTCGATAATGACTAGGCTACCATCCACTGGAGTAAGAAAAACACGAAAATAGACTACCTTCCATAATGACAAGGCTACCATCCATTGTAGTAACAAAATTCTGGACAACAAACTACCTTCCATAATGACAAGGGTACCATCCACTGGAGTAACAAAAATCTCGACAACGGACTACCTTCCATAATGACAAGTCTACAATCCATTGGAATAACAAAAATATCCATAATAGACTACCTTCTATAATGACAAGGCTTCCATCCAATGGAGTAACAAAAATATCGAAAACAGAGTACCTTCCATAATAACAAGGCTACCATCCATTGGAGTAACCAAGGTATCGACAACATACTACCTTCCATAATGACAAGGCTACATTCCATTGGAGTAACAAAAATCACGACAATAGACTACCTTCCATAATGACAAGGCTACCATCTATTGGAATAACAGAAATCTCGACAACAAACTACCTTCGATAATGACAAGGCTACCATCCATTGGAGTAAGAAAAATCATGAAAACAGACTACCTTCCATAATGACAAGGCAACCATCCATTGGAATAACAAAAATCTCGACAACAGACTACCTTCCATAATGACAAGGCTACCATCCAATGGAGTAAGAAAAATCTAGACAATAGACTACCTTCCATAATGACAAGGCTACCATCCATTGGAGTAACAAAAACTCGACAACGAACTACCTTCCATAATGACAAGGGTACCATCCATTGGAGTAACAAAAATCTCGACAACGGACTACCTTCCGTAATGACAAGTCTACAATCCATTGGAATAACAAAAATCTCGACAATAGACTAGCTTCCATAATGACAAGGCTACAATCCAATGGAGTAACAAAAATATCGAAAATACACTACCTTCCATAATAACAAGGCTACCATCCATTGGAGTAACAAAGATATCGAAAACATACTACCTTCCATAATGACAAGGCTACAATCCATTGGAGTAACAAAAATCACGACAATAGACTACGTTCCATAATGACAAGGCTACCATCCTTTGGAGTAACAAAAATAACAACAACAGACTACCTTCCATAATGACAAGGCTACCATCCAATGGAGTAACAAAAATCTCGACAATAGACTACCTTTCATAATGACTAGGCTACCATCCATTAGAGTATAAATAATTTGGACAATAAACTACCTTCCATAATGACAAGGCTACCATCCAAAATGACAATGTTACCCTTAATTGGAGTAACATAAATCACAACGACAAACTACCTTCCATAATGACAAGACTACCAACCATTAGAGTAACAAAAATCAGGAAACAAACTACCTTCCATAATGACAACGCTACCATCCATTGGAATAACAAAGATATCGCCAATATACTACCTTCCATAATGACAAGGCTACCTTCCATTGGAGTAAAAAAATCACGACAATAGACTACATTCCATAATGACAAGGCTACCATCCATTGGAATAACAAAAATCTCGACAAGAGACTACCTTCCATAATGACAAGGCTACCATCCAATGGAGTAACAAAAATCTAGACAACAGACTACCTTCCATAATGACAAGGCTACCATCCATTGGAGTAATAAAAATCTCGACAACAAACTACCTTCCGTAATGACAAGGGTACTATCTATTGGAGTAACAAAAATCTCGACAACGAACTACCTTCCGTAACGACAAGTCTACAATCCATTGGAATAACAAAAATCTCGACCACAGACTACCTTCCATAATGACAAGTCTACCATCCAATGGAGTAACAAAAATATCGAAAACAAACTACCTTCTATAATAACAAGGCTACCATCCATTAGAGTAACAAAGATATCGACAACATACTACCTTCCATAATGACAAGGCTACAATCCATTGGAGTAACAAAAATCACCACAATAGACTACCTTCCATAATGACAAGGCTACCATCTATTGGAATAACAGAAATCTCGACCGCAAACTACCTTCGATAATGACAAGGCTACCATCCATTGGAGTAAGAAAAATCATGAAAACAGACTACCTTCCATAATGACAAGGCTACCATCCATTGGAGTAACAAAAATCTTGACAACAAACTACCTTCCAGAATGACAAGGGTACCATCCATTGGAGTAACAAAAATCACGACAATAGACTACCTTCCATAATGACAAGGCTACCATCCATTGGAATAACAAAAATCTTGACAACAGACTACCTTCCATAATGACAAGGCTACCATCCAATGGAGTAACAAAAATCTAGACAACATACTACCTTCCATAATGACAAGGCTACTATCCATTGGAGTAACAAAAATCTTGACAACAAACTACCTTCCATAATGACTAGGGTACCATCCATTGGAGTAACAAAAATATCGACAATGAACTACCTTCCGTAATGACAAGTCTATAATCGATTAGAATTACAAAAATCTCGACAACAGACTACCTTCCATAATGGCAAGGCTACCATCCAATGGAGTAACAAAAATCTCGAAAACAAACTACCTTCCATAATAACAAGGCTACCATCCATTGGAGTAACAAAGATATCGATAACATACTACCTTCCATAATGACAAGGCTACAATCCATTGGAGTAACAAAAATCACGACAATAGACTACCTTCCATAATGACAAGGCTACCATCTATTAGAATAACAGAAATCTCGACATCAAACTACCTTCGATAATGAAAAGGCTACCATCCACTGGAGTAAGAAAAATCACAAAAATAGACTACCTTCCATAATGACGAGGCTACCATCCATTGGAATAAAAAAAATCTCGACAATAGACTACCTTCCATAATGACAAGGCTACCATCCAATGGAGTAACAAAAATCTAGACAATAGACTACCTTTCATAATGACAAGGCTACCATCCATTATAGTATAAATAATTTGGACAATAGACTACCTTCCATAATGACAAGGCTACCATCCATAATGACAAGGTTACCATTAATTGGAGTAACATAAATCACAACGACAAACTACCTTCCATAATGACAAGACTACCATCTATTAGAGTAACAAAAATCAGGAAACAAACTACCTTCCATAATGACAAGGATACCATCCATTGGACTAAAAAAAATATCAACAAGAGACTACCTTTCATAATGACAAGGCAACCATCTATTGGAGTAACAAAATCTTGAGAAAAGACTACCTTCCATAATGACAAGGCTACCATCCATTGTAATAACAAAGATATCGCCAACATACTACCTTCCATATTGACAAGGCTACCTTCCATTGGAGAAACAAAAATCACGACAATAGACTACATTCCATAATGACAAGGCTACCATCAATTGGAATAACAAAAATCTCGACAACAGACTACCTTCCATAATGACAAGGCTACCATCCAATGGAGTAACAAAAATCTAGACAACAGACTATCTTCCATAATGACAAGGCTACCATCCATTGGAGTAACAAAAATCTCGACAACAAACTACCTTCCATAATGACAAGGGTACCATCTATTGGAGTAACAAAATCACGACAACGAACTACCTTCCGTAACGACAAGTCTACAATCCATCGGAATAACAAAAATCTCGACAACAGACTACCTTCCATAATGACAAGGGTAACATCCAATGGAGTAACAAAAATATCAAAAACAAACTACCTTCTATAATAACAAGGCTACCATTCATTGGAGTAACAAAGATATCGACAACATACTACCTTCCATAATGACAAGGCTACAATCCGTTGGAGTAACAACAATCACGACAATAGAATACCTTCCATAATGACAAGGCTACCGTCTATTGGAATAACATAAATCTCGACAGCTAACTACCTTCGATAATGCGAAGTCTACAATCCATTGGAATAACAAAAATCTCGACAACAAACTACCTTCCATAATGACAAGGCTACAATCCAATGGAGTAACAAAAATATTGAAAATAGACTACCTTCCATAATAACAAGGCTACCATCCATTGGAGTAACAAAGATATCGAAAACATACTACCTTCCAGAATGACAAGGGTACCATCCATTGGAGTAACAAAAATCACGACAATAGACTACCTTCCATAATGACAAGGCTACCATCCATTGGAATAACAAAAATCTCGACAACAGACTACCTTCCATAATGACAAGGCTACCATCCAATGGAGTAACAATAATCTAGACAACAGACTACCTTCCATAATGACAAGGCTACCATCCATTGGAGTTACAAAAATCTCGACAACAAACTACCTTCCGTAATGACAAGGGTACTATCTATTGGAGTAACAAAAATATCGACAATGAACTACCTTCCGTAATGACAAGTCTATAATCGATTGGAATTACAAAAATCTCGACAACAGACTACCTTCCATAATGGCAAGGCTACCATCCAATGGAGTAACAAAAATCTCGAAAACAAACTAACTTCCATAATAACAAGGCTACCATCCATTGGAGTAACAAAGATATCGATAACATACTACCTTCCATAATGACAAGGCTACAATCCATTGGAGTAACAAAAATCATGACAATAGACTACCTTCCATAATGACAAGGCTACCATCTATTAGAATAACAGAAATCTCGACATCAAACTACCTTCGATAATGAAAAGGCTACCATCCACTGGAGTTAGAAAAATCACAAAAATAGAATACCTTCCATAATGACGAGGCTACCATCCATTGGAATAACAAAAATCTCGACAATAGACTACCTTCCATAATGACAAGGCTACCATCCAATGGAGTAACAAAAATCTAGACAATAGACTACCTTTCATAATGACAAGGCTACCATCCATTATAGTATAAATAATTTGGACAATAGACTACCTTCCATAATGACAAGGCTACCATCCATAATGACAAGGTTACCATTAATTGGAGTAACATAAATCACAACGACAAACTACCTTCCATAATGACAAGACTACCATCCATTAGAGTAACAAAAATCAGGAAACAAACTACCTTCCATAATGACAAGGATACCATCCATTGGACTAAAAAAAATATCAACAAGAGACTACCTTTCATAATGACAAGGCAACCATCTATTGGAGTAACAAAATATCGAAAACAAACTACCTTCTATAATAACAAGGCTACCATTCATTGGAGTAACAAAGATATCAACAACATACTACCTTCCATAATGACAAGGCTACAATCCGTTGGAGTAACAACAATCACGACAATAGAATACCTTCCATAATGACAAGGCTACCATCTATTGGAATAACATAAATCTCGACAGCTAACTACCTTCGATAATGCCAAGTCTACAATCCATTGGAATAACAAAAATCTCGACAACAAACTACCTTCCATAATGACAAGGCTACAATCCAATGGAGTAACAAAAATATTGAAAATAGACTACCTTCCATAATAACAAGGCTACCATCCATTGGAGTAACAAAGATATCGAAAACATACTACCTTCCATAATGACAAGACTACAATCCATTGGAGTAACAAAAATCACGACAATAGACTACCTTCCATAATGACAAGGCTACCATCCATTGGAATAACAAAAATCTCGACAACAGACTACCTTCCATAATGACAAGGCTAGCATCCAATGGAGTAACAAAAATCTAGACAACAGACTACCTTCCATAATGACAAGGCTACCATCCATTGGAGTTACAAAAATCTCGACAACAAACTACCTTCCATAATGACAAGGGTACCATCTATTGGAGTAACAAAAATCTCGACAACGAACTACCTTCCGTAACGACAAGTCTACAATCGATTGGAATTACAAAAATCTCGACAACAGACTACCTTCCATAATTGCAAGGCTATCATCCAATGGAGTAACAAAAATCTCGAAAACAAACAACCTTCCATAATAACAAGGCTACCATCCATTGGAGTAACAAAGATATCGATAACATAGTACCTTCCATAATGACAAGGCTACAATCCATTGGAGTAACAAAAATCACGACAATAGACTACCTTCCATAATGACAAGGCTACCATCTGTTAGAATAACAAAAATCTCGACATCAAACTACCTTCGATAATGACAAGGCTACCATCCACTGGAGTAAGAAAAATCACAAAAATAGACTACCTTCCATAATGACGAGGCTACCATCCATTGGAATAACAAAAATCTCGACAATAGACTACCTTCCATAATGACAAGGCTACCATCCAATGGAGTAACAAAAATCTAGACAATAGACTACCTTTCATAATGACAAGGCTACCATCCATTAGAGTATAAATAATTTGGACAATAGACTACCTTCCATAATGACAAGGCTACCATCCATAATGACAAGGTTACCATTAATTGGAGTAACATAAATCACAACGACAAACTACCTTCCATAATGACAAGACTACCATCCATTAGAGTAACAAAAATCAGGAAACAAACTACCTTCCATAATGACAAGGATACCATCCATTGGACTAAAAAAAATATCAACAAGAGACTACCTTTCATAATGACAAGGCAACCATCTATTGGAGTAACAAAATCTTGAGAAAAGACTACCTTCCATAATGAAAAGGCTACCATCCATTGTAATAACAAAGATATCTCCAACATACTACCTTCCATATTGACAAGGCTACCTTCCATTGGAGAAACAAAAATCACGACAATAGACTACATTCCATAATGACAAGGCTACCATCAATTGGAATAACAAAAATCTCGACAACAGACTACCTTCCATAATGACAAGGCTACCATCCATTGGAGTAACAAAAATCTCGACAACAAACTACCTTCCATAATGACAAGGGTACCATCTTTTGGAGTAACAAAATCACGACAACGAACTACCTTCTGTAACGACAAGTCTACAATCCATCGGAATAACAAAAATCTCGACAACAGACTACCTTCCATAATGACAAGGGTACCATCCAATGGAGTAACAAAAATATCGAAAACAAACTACCTTCTATAATAACAAGGCTACCATTCATTGGAGTAACAAAGATATCGACAACATACTACCTTCCATAATGACAAGGCTACAATCCGTTGGAGTAACAACAATCACGACAATAGAATACCTTCCATAATGACAAGGCTACCGTCTATTGGAATAACATAAATCTCGATAGCTAACTACCTTCGATAATGCCAAGTCTACAATCCATTGGAATAACAAAAATCTCGACAACAAACTACCTTCCATAATGACAAGGCTACAATCCAATGGAGTAACAAAAATATTGAAAATAGACTACCTTCCATAATAACAAGGCTACCATCCATTGGAGTAACAAAGATATCGAAAACATACTACCTTCTAGAATGACAAGGGTACCATCCATTGGAGTAACAAAAATCACGACAATAGACTACCTTCCATAATGACAAGGCTACCATCCATTGGAATAACAAAAATCTCGACAATAGACTACCTTCCATAATGACAAGGCTACCATCCAATGGAGTAACAAAAATCTAGACAACAGACTACCTTCCATAATGACAAGGCTACCATCCATTGGAGTTACAAAAATCTCGACAACAAACTACCTTCCATAATGACTAGGGTACCATCCATTGGAGTAACAAAAATATCGACAATAAACTACCTTCCGTAATGACAAGTCTATAATCGATTGGAATTACAAAAATCTCGACAACAGACTACCTTCCATAATGGCAAGGCTACCATCCAATGGAGTAACAAAAATCTCGAAAACAAACTAACTTCCATAATAACAAGGCTACCATCCATTGGAGTAACAAAGATATCGATAACATACTACCTTCCATAATGACAAGGCTACAATCCATTGGAGTAACAAAAATCACGACAATAAACTACCTTCCATAATGACAAGGCTACCATCTATTAGAATAACAGAAATCTCGACATCAAACTACCTTCGATAATGAAAAGGCTACCATCCACTGGAGTAAGAAAAATCACAAAAATAGAATACCTTCCATAATGACGAGGCTACCATCCATTGGAATAACAAAAATCTCGACAATAGACTACCTTCCATAATGACAAGGCTATCATCCAATGGAGTAACAAAAATCTAGACAATAGACTACCTTTCATAATGACAAGGCTACCATCCATTATAGTATAAATAATTTGGACAATAGACTACCTTCCATAATGACAAGGCTACCATCCATAATGACAAGGTTACCATTAATTGGAGTAACATAAATCACAACGACAAACTACCTTCCATAATGACAAGACTACCATCCATTAGAGTAACAAAAATCAGGAAACAAACTACCTTCCATAATGACAAGGATACCATCCATTGGACTAAAAAAAATATCAACAAGAGACTACCTTTCATAATGACAAGGCAACCATCTATTGGAGTAACAAAATATCGAAAACAAACTACCTTCTATAATAACAAGGCTACCATTCATTGGAGTAACAAAGATATCGACAACATACTACCTTCCATAATGACAAGGCTACAATCCGTTGGAGTAACAACAATCACGACAATAGAATACCTTCCATAATGACAAGGCTACCATCTATTGGAATAACATAAATCTCGACAGCTAACTACCTTCGATAATGCCAAGTCTACAATCCATTGGAATAACAAAAATCTCGACAACAAACTACCTTCCATAATGACAAGGCTACAATCCAATGGAGTAACAAAAATATTGAAAATAGACTACCTTCCATAATAACAAGGCTACCATCCATTGGAGTAACAAAGATATCGAAAACATACTACCTTCCATAATGACAAGACTACAATCCATTGGAGTAACAAAAATCACGACAATAGACTACCTTCCATAATGACAAGGCTACCATCCATTGGAATAACAAAAATCTCGACAACAGACTACCTTCCATAATGACAAGGCTACCATCCAATGGAGTAACAAAAATCTAGACAACAGACTACCTTCCATAATGACAAGGCTATCATCCATTGGAGTTACAAAAATCTCGACAACAAACTACCTTCCATAATGACAAGGGTACCATCTATTGGAGTAACAAAAATCTCGACAACGAACTACCTTCCGTAACGACAAGTCTACAATCGATTGGAATTACAAAAATCTCGACAACAGACTACCTTCCATAATGGCAAGGCTACCATCCAATGGAGTAACAAAAATCTCGAAAACAAACTACCTTCCATAATAACAAGGCTACCATCCATTGGAGTAACAAAGATATCGATAACATAGTACCTTCCATAATGACAAGGCTACAATCCATTGGAGTAACAAAAATCACGACAATAGACTACCTTCCATAATGACAAGGCTACCATCTGTTAGAATAACAAAAATCAAGACATCAAACTACCTTCGATAATGACAAGGCTACCATCCACTGGAGTAAGAAAAATCACAAAAATAGACTACCTTCCATAATGACGAGGCTACCATCCATTGGAATAACAAAAATCTCGACAATAGACTACCTTCCATAATGACAAGGCTACCATCCAATGGAGTAACAAAAATCTAGACAATAGACTACCTTTCATAATGACAAGGCTACCATCCATTAGAGTATAAATAATTTGGACAATAGACTACCTTCCATAATGACAAGGCTACCATCCATAATGACAAGGTTACCATTAATTGGAGTAACATAAATCACAACGACAAACTACCTTCCATAATGACAAGACTACCATCCATTAGAGTAACAAAAATCAGGAAACAAACTACCTTCCATAATGACAAGGATACCATCCATTGGACTAAAAAAAATATCAACAAGAGACTACCTTTCATAATGACAAGGCAACCATCTATTGGAGTAACAAAATCTTGAGAAAAGACTACCTTCCATAATGAAAAGGCTACCATCCATTGTAATAACAAAGATATCTCCAACATACTACCTTCCATATTGACAAGGCTACCTTCCATTGGAGAAACAAAAATCACGACAATAGACTACATTCCATAATGACAAGGCTACCATCAATTGGAATAACAAAAATCTCGACAACAGACTACCTTCCATAATGACAAGGCTACCATCCATTGGAGTAACAAAAATCTCGACAACAAACTACCTTCCATAATGACAAGGGTACCATCTTTTGGAGTAACAAAATCACGACAACGAACTACCTTCTGTAACGACAAGTCTACAATCCATCGGAATAACAAAAATCTCGACAACAGACTACCTTCCATAATGACAAGGGTACCATCCAATGGAGTAACAAAAATATCGAAAACAAACTACCTTCTATAATAACAAGGCTACCATTCATTGGAGTAACAAAGATATCGACAACATACTACCTTCCATAATGACAAGGCTACAATCCGTTGGAGTAACAACAATCACGACAATAGAATACCTTCCATAATGACAAGGCTACCGTCTATTGGAATAACATAAATCTCGATAGCTAACTACCTTCGATAATGCCAAGTCTACAATCCATTGGAATAACAAAAATCTCGACAACAAACTACCTTCCATAATGACAAGGCTACAATCCAATGGAGTAACAAAAATATTGAAAATAGACTACCTTCCATAATAACAAGGCTACCATCCATTGGAGTAACAAAGATATCGAAAACATACTACCTTCTAGAATGACAAGGGTACCATCCATTGGAGTAACAAAAATCACGACAATAGACTACCTTCCATAATGACAAGGCTACCATCCATTGGAATAACAAAAATCTCGACAATAGACTACCTTCCATAATGACAAGGCTACCATCCAATGGAGTAACAAAAATCTAGACAACAGACTACCTTCCATAATGACAAGGCTACCATCCATTGGAGTTACAAAAATCTCGACAACAAACTACCTTCCATAATGACTAGGGTACCATCCATTGGAGTAACAAAAATATCGACAATAAACTACCTTCCGTAATGACAAGTCTATAATCGATTGGAATTACAAAAATCTCGACAACAGACTACCTTCCATAATGGCAAGGCTACCATCCAATGGAGTAACAAAAATCTCGAAAACAAACTAACTTCCATAATAACAAGGCTACCATCCATTGGAGTAACAAAGATATCGATAACATACTACCTTCCATAATGACAAGGCTACAATCCATTGGAGTAACAAAAATCACGACAATAAACTACCTTCCATAATGACAAGGCTACCATCTATTAGAATAACAGAAATCTCGACATCAAACTACCTTCGATAATGAAAAGGCTACCATCCACTGGAGTAAGAAAAATCACAAAAATAGAATACCTTCCATAATGACGAGGCTACCATCCATTGGAATAACAAAAATCTCGACAATAGACTACCTTCCATAATGACAAGGCTATCATCCAATGGAGTAACAAAAATCTAGACAATAGACTACCTTTCATAATGACAAGGCTACCATCCATTATAGTATAAATAATTTGGACAATAGACTACCTTCCATAATGACAAGGCTACCATCCATAATGACAAGGTTACCATTAATTGGAGTAACATAAATCACAACGACAAACTACCTTCCATAATGACAAGACTACCATCCATTAGAGTAACAAAAATCAGGAAACAAACTACCTTCCATAATGACAAGGATACCATCCATTGGACTAAAAAAAATATCAACAAGAGACTACCTTTCATAATGACAAGGCAACCATCTATTGGAGTAACAAAATATCGAAAACAAACTACCTTCTATAATAACAAGGCTACCATTCATTGGAGTAACAAAGATATCGACAACATACTACCTTCCATAATGACAAGGCTACAATCCGTTGGAGTAACAACAATCACGACAATAGAATACCTTCCATAATGACAAGGCTACCATCTATTGGAATAACATAAATCTCGACAGCTAACTACCTTCGATAATGCCAAGTCTACAATCCATTGGAATAACAAAAATCTCGACAACAAACTACCTTCCATAATGACAAGGCTACAATCCAATGGAGTAACAAAAATATTGAAAATAGACTACCTTCCATAATAACAAGGCTACCATCCATTGGAGTAACAAAGATATCGAAAACATACTACCTTCCATAATGACAAGACTACAATCCATTGGAGTAACAAAAATCACGACAATAGACTACCTTCCATAATGACAAGGCTACCATCCATTGGAATAACAAAAATCTCGACAACAGACTACCTTCCATAATGACAAGGCTACCATCCAATGGAGTAACAAAAATCTAGACAACAGACTACCTTCCATAATGACAAGGCTATCATCCATTGGAGTTACAAAAATCTCGACAACAAACTACCTTCCATAATGACAAGGGTACCATCTATTGGAGTAACAAAAATCTCGACAACGAACTACCTTCCGTAACGACAAGTCTACAATCGATTGGAATTACAAAAATCTCGACAACAGACTACCTTCCATAATGGCAAGGCTACCATCCAATGGAGTAACAAAAATCTCGAAAACAAACTACCTTCCATAATAACAAGGCTACCATCCATTGGAGTAACAAAGATATCGATAACATAGTACCTTCCATAATGACAAGGCTACAATCCATTGGAGTAACAAAAATCACGACAATAGACTACCTTCCATAATGACAAGGCTACCATCTGTTAGAATAACAAAAATCAAGACATCAAACTACCTTCGATAATGACAAGGCTACCATCCACTGGAGTAAGAAAAATCACAAAAATAGACTACCTTCCATAATGACGAGGCTACCATCCATTGGAATAACAAAAATCTCGACAATAGACTACCTTCCATAATGACAAGGCTACCATCCAATGGAGTAACAAAAATCTAGACAATAGACTACCTTTCATAATGACAAGGCTACCATCCATTAGAGTATAAATAATTTGGACAATAGACTACCTTCCATAATGACAAGGCTACCATCCATAATGACAAGGTTACCATTAATTGGAGTAACATAAATCACAACGACAAACTACCTTCCATAATGACAAGACTACCATCCATTAGAGTAACAAAAATCAGGAAACAAACTACCTTCCATAATGACAAGGATACCATCCATTGGACTAAAAAAAATATCAACAAGAGACTACCTTTCATAATGACAAGGCAACCATCTATTGGAGTAACAAAATCTTGAGAAAAGACTACCTTCCATAATGAAAAGGCTACCATCCATTGTAATAACAAAGATATCTCCAACATACTACCTTCCATATTGACAAGGCTACCTTCCATTGGAGAAACAAAAATCACGACAATAGACTACATTCCATAATGACAAGGCTACCATCAATTGGAATAACAAAAATCTCGACAACAGACTACCTTCCATAATGACAAGGCTACCATCCATTGGAGTAACAAAAATCTCGACAACAAACTACCTTCCATAATGACAAGGGTACCATCTTTTGGAGTAACAAAATCACGACAACGAACTACCTTCTGTAACGACAAGTCTACAATCCATCGGAATAACAAAAATCTCGACAACAGACTACCTTCCATAATGACAAGGGTACCATCCAATGGAGTAACAAAAATATCGAAAACAAACTACCTTCTATAATAACAAGGCTACCATTCATTGGAGTAACAAAGATATCGACAACATACTACCTTCCATAATGACAAGGCTACAATCCGTTGGAGTAACAACAATCACGACAATAGAATACCTTCCATAATGACAAGGCTACCGTCTATTGGAATAACATAAATCTCGATAGCTAACTACCTTCGATAATGCCAAGTCTACAATCCATTGGAATAACAAAAATCTCGACAACAAACTACCTTCCATAATGACAAGGCTACAATCCAATGGAGTAACAAAAATATTGAAAATAGACTACCTTCCATAATAACAAGGCTACCATCCATTGGAGTAACAAAGATATCGAAAACATACTACCTTCTAGAATGACAAGGGTACCATCCATTGGAGTAACAAAAATCACGACAATAGACTACCTTCCATAATGACAAGGCTACCATCCATTGGAATAACAAAAATCTCGACAATAGACTACCTTCCATAATGACAAGGCTACCATCCAATGGAGTAACAAAAATCTAGACAACAGACTACCTTCCATAATGACAAGGCTACCATCCATTGGAGTTACAAAAATCTCGACAACAAACTACCTTCCATAATGACTAGGGTACCATCCATTGGAGTAACAAAAATATCGACAATAAACTACCTTCCGTAATGACAAGTCTATAATCGATTGGAATTACAAAAATCTCGACAACAGACTACCTTCCATAATGGCAAGGCTACCATCCAATGGAGTAACAAAAATCTCGAAAACAAACTAACTTCCATAATAACAAGGCTACCATCCATTGGAGTAACAAAGATATCGATAACATACTACCTTCCATAATGACAAGGCTACAATCCATTGGAGTAACAAAAATCACGACAATAAACTACCTTCCATAATGACAAGGCTACCATCTATTAGAATAACAGAAATCTCGACATCAAACTACCTTCGATAATGAAAAGGCTACCATCCACTGGAGTAAGAAAAATCACAAAAATAGAATACCTTCCATAATGACGAGGCTACCATCCATTGGAATAACAAAAATCTCGACAATAGACTACCTTCCATAATGACAAGGCTATCATCCAATGGAGTAACAAAAATCTAGACAATAGACTACCTTTCATAATGACAAGGCTACCATCCATTATAGTATAAATAATTTGGACAATAGACTACCTTCCATAATGACAAGGCTACCATCCATAATGACAAGGTTACCATTAATTGGAGTAACATAAATCACAACGACAAACTACCTTCCATAATGACAAGACTACCATCCATTAGAGTAACAAAAATCAGGAAACAAACTACCTTCCATAATGACAAGGATACCATCCATTGGACTAAAAAAAATATCAACAAGAGACTACCTTTCATAATGACAAGGCAACCATCTATTGGAGTAACAAAATATCGAAAACAAACTACCTTCTATAATAACAAGGCTACCATTCATTGGAGTAACAAAGATATCGACAACATACTACCTTCCATAATGACAAGGCTACAATCCGTTGGAGTAACAACAATCACGACAATAGAATACCTTCCATAATGACAAGGCTACCATCTATTGGAATAACATAAATCTCGACAGCTAACTACCTTCGATAATGCCAAGTCTACAATCCATTGGAATAACAAAAATCTCGACAACAAACTACCTTCCATAATGACAAGGCTACAATCCAATGGAGTAACAAAAATATTGAAAATAGACTACCTTCCATAATAACAAGGCTACCATCCATTGGAGTAACAAAGATATCGAAAACATACTACCTTCCATAATGACAAGACTACAATCCATTGGAGTAACAAAAATCACGACAATAGACTACCTTCCATAATGACAAGGCTACCATCCATTGGAATAACAAAAATCTCGACAACAGACTACCTTCCATAATGACAAGGCTACCATCCAATGGAGTAACAAAAATCTAGACAACAGACTACCTTCCATAATGACAAGGCTATCATCCATTGGAGTTACAAAAATCTCGACAACAAACTACCTTCCATAATGACAAGGGTACCATCTATTGGAGTAACAAAAATCTCGACAACGAACTACCTTCCGTAACGACAAGTCTACAATCGATTGGAATTACAAAAATCTCGACAACAGACTACCTTCCATAATGGCAAGGCTACCATCCAATGGAGTAACAAAAATCTCGAAAACAAACTACCTTCCATAATAACAAGGCTACCATCCATTGGAGTAACAAAGATATCGATAACATAGTACCTTCCATAATGACAAGGCTACAATCCATTGGAGTAACAAAAATCACGACAATAGACTACCTTCCATAATGACAAGGCTACCATCTGTTAGAATAACAAAAATCTCGACATCAAACTACCTTCGATAATGACAAGGCAACCATCCACTGGAGTAAGAAAAATCACAAAAATAGACTACCTTCCATAATGACGAGGCTACCATCCATTGGAATAACAAAAATCTCGACAATAGACTACCTTCCATAATGACAAGGCTACCATCCAATGGAGTAACAAAAATCTAGACAATAGACTACCTTTCATAATGACAAGGCTACCATCCATTAGAGTATAAATAATTTGGACAATAGACTACCTTCCATAATGACAAGGCTACCATCCATAATGACAAGGTTACCATTAATTGGAGTAACATAAATCACAACGACAAACTACCTTCCATAATGACAAGACTGCCATCCATTAGAGTAACAAAAATCAGGAAACAAACTACCTTCCATAATGACAAGGATACCATCCATTGGACTAAAAAAAATATCAATAAGAGACTACCTTTCATAATGACAAGGCAACCATCTATTGGAGTAACAAAATATTGAGAAAAGACTACCTTCCATAATGACAAGGCTACCATCCATTGTAATAACAAAGATATCTCCAACATACTACCTTCCATATTGACAAGGCTACCTTCCATTAGAGAAACAAAAATCACGACAATAGACTACATTCCATAATGACAAGGCTACCATCAATTGGAATAACAAAAATCTCGACAACAGACTACCTTCCATAATGACAAGGCTACCATCCATTGGAGTAACAAAAATCTCGACAACAAACTACCTTCCATAATGACAAGGGTATCATCTATTGGAGTAACAAAATCACGACAACGAACTACCTTCCGTAACGACAAGTCTACAATCCATCGGAATAACAAAAATCTCGACAACAGACTACCTTCCATAATGACAAGGGTACCATCCAATGGAGTAACAAAAATATCGAAAACAAACTACCTTCTATAATAACAAGGCTACCATTCATTGGAGTAACAAAGATATCGACAACATACTACCTTCCATAATGACAAGGCTACAATCCGTTGGAGTAACAACAATCACGACAATAGAATACCTTCCATAATGACAAGGCTACCGTCTATTGGAATAACATAAATCTCGATAGCTAACTACCTTCGATAATGCCAAGTCTACAATCCATTGGAATAACAAAAATCTCGACAACAAACTACCTTCCATAATGACAAGGCTACAATCCAATGGAGTAACAAAAATATTGAAAATAGACTACCTTCCATAATAACAAGGCTACCATCCATTGGAGTAACAAAGATATCGAAAACATACTACCTTCCATAATGACAAGACTACAATCCATTGGAGTAACAAAATTCACGACAATAGACTACCTTCCATAATGACAAGGCTACCATCCATTGGAATAACAAAAATCTCGACAACAGACTACCTTCCATAATGAAAAGGCTACCATCTAATGGAGTAACAAAAATCTAGACAACAGACTACCTTCCATAATGACAAGGCTACCATCCATTGGAGTTACAAAAATCTCGACAACAAACTACCTTCCATAATGACAAGGGTACCATCTATTGGAGTAACAAAAATCTCGACAACGAACTACCTTCCGTAACGACAAGTCTACAATCGATTGGAATTACAAAAATCTCGACAACAGACTACCTTCCATAATGGCAAGGCTACCATCCAATGGAGTAACAAAAATCTCGAAAACAAACTACCTTCCATAATAACAAGGCTACCATCCATTGGAGTAACAAAGATATCGATAACATAGTACCTTCCATAATGACAAGGCTACAATCCATTGGAGTAACAAAAATCACGACAATAGACTACCTTCCATAATGACAAGGCTACCATCCGTTAGAATAACAGAAATCTCGACATCAAACTACCTTCGATAATGACAAGGCTACCATCCACTGGAGTAAGAAAAATCACAAAAATAGACTACCTTCCATAATGACGAGGCTACCATCCATTGGAATAACAAAAATCTCGACAATAGACTACCTTCCATAATGACAAGGCTACCATCCAATGGAGTAACAAAAATCTAGACAATAGACTACCTTTCATAATGACAAGGCTACCATCCATTAGAGTATAAATAATTTGGACAATAGACTACCTTCCATAATGACAAGGCTACCATCCATAATGACAAGGTTACCATTAATTGGAGTAACATAAATCACAACGACAAACTACCTTCCATAATGACAAGACTACCATCCATTAGAGTAACAAAAATCAGGAAACAAACTACCTTCCATAATGACAAGGATACCATCCATTGGACTAAAAAAAATATCAACAAGAGACTACCTTTCATAATGACAAGGCAACCATCTATTGGAGTAACAAAATCTTGAGAAAAGACTACCTTCCATAATGACAAGGCTACCATCCATTGTAATAACCAAGATATCGCCAACATACTACCTTCCATATTGACAAGGCTACCTTCCATTGGAGAAACAAAAATCACGACAATAGACAACATTCCATAATGACAAGGCTACCATCAATTGGAATAACAAAAATCTCGACAACAGACTACCTTCCATAATGACAAGGCTACAATCCAATGGAGTAACAAAAATCTAGACAACAGACTACCTTCCATAATGACAAGGCTACCATCCATTGGAGTAACAAAAATCTCGACAACAAACTACCTTCCACAATGACAAGGGTACCATCTATTGGAGTTACAAAATCACGACAACGAACTACCTTCCGTAACGACAAGTCTACAATCCATTGGAATAACAAAAATCTCGACAACAGACTACCTTCCATAATGACAAGGGTACCATCCAATGGAGTAACAAAAATATCGAAAACAAACTACCTTCTATAATAACAAGGCTACCATTCATTGGAGTAACAAAGATATCGACAACATACTACCTTCCATAATGACAAGGCTACAATCCGTTGGAGTAACAACAATCACGACAATAGAATACCTTCCATAATGACAAGGCTACCGTCTATTGGAATAACATAAATCTCGACAGCTAACTACCTTCGATAATGCCAAGTCTACAATCCATTGGAATATCAAAAATCTCGACAACAAACTACCTTCCATAATGACAAGGCTACAATCCAATGGAGTAACAAAAATATTGAAAATAGACTACCTTCCATAATAACAAGGCTACCATCCATTGGAGTAACAAAGATATCGAAAACATACTACCTTCCATAATGACAAGACTACAATCCATTGGAGTAACAAAAATCACGACAATAGACTACCTTCCATAATGACAAGGCTACCATCCATTGGAATAACAAAAATCTCGACAACAGACTACCTTCCATAATGACAAGGCTACCATCCAATGGAGTAACAAAAATCTAGACAATAGGCTACCTTCCATAATGACAAGGCTACCATCCATTGGAGTTACAAAAATCTCGACAACAGACTACCTTCAATAATGACAAGGGTACCATCCATTGGAGTAACAAAAATCTCGACAATGAACTACCTTCAATAATGACAAGTTTACAATCGATTGGAATTACAAAAATCTCGACAACAGATTACCTTCCATAATGGCAAGGCTACCATCCAATGGAGTAACAAAAATCTCGAAAACAAACTACCTTCCATAATAACAAGGCTACCATCCATTGGAGTAACAAAGATATCGATAACATAGTACCTTCCATAATGACAAGGCTACAATCCATTGGAGTAACAAAAATCACGACAATGGACTACCTTCCATAATGACAAGGCTACCATCTATTAGAATAACAGAAATCTCGACATCAAACTACCTTCGATAATGACAAGGCTACCATCCACTGGAGTAAGAAAAATCACGAAAATAGACTACCTTCCATAATGACAAGGGTACCATCCATTGGAGTAACAAAAATCTCGACAACGGACTACCTTCCATAATGACAAGTCTACCATCCAATGGAGTAACAAAAATATCAAAAACAGAGTACCTTCCATAATAACAAGGCTACCATCCATTGGAGTAACAAAGATATCGACAACATACTACCTTCCATAATGACAAGGCCACAATCCATTGGAGTAACAAAAATCATGACAATAGACTACCTTCTATAATGACAAGCCTACCATCTATTGGAATAACAGAAATCTCGACAGCAAACTACCTTCGATAATGACAAGGCTACCATCCATTGGAGTAAGAAAAATCATGAAAACAGACTACCTTCCATAATGACAAGGCTACCATCCATTCGGGTAACAAAAATCTTGACAACAAACTAGCTTCCATAATGACAAGGGTACCATCCATTGGAGTAACAAAAATCACGACAATAGACTACCTTTCATAATGACAAGGCTACCATCCATTGGAATAACAAAAATCTCGACAACAGACTACCTTCCATAATGACAAGGGTACCATCCATTGGAGTAACAAAAATCTCGACAATGAACTAAGTTCCGTAATGACAAGTCTACAATCGATTGGAATTACAAAAATCTCGACAACAGACTACCTTCCATAATGGCAAGGCTACCATCCAATGGAGTAACAAAAATCTCGAAAACAAACTACCTTCCATAATAACAAGGCTACCATCAATTGGAGTAACAAAGATATCGATAACATAGTACCTTCCATAATGACAAGGCTACAATCCATTGGAGTAACAAAAATCACGACAATAGACTACCTTCCATAATGACAAGGCTACCATCTATTAGAATAACAGAAATCTCGACATCAAACTACCTTCGATAATGACCAGGCTACCATCCACTGGAGTAAGAAAAACACGAAAATAGACTACCTTCCATAATGACAAGGCCACCATCCATTGGAGTAACAAAATTCTGGACAACAAACTACCTTCTATAATGACAAGGGTACCATCCATTGGAGTAACAAAAATATCGACAACGGACTACCTTCCATAATGACAAGTCTACAATCCATTGGAATAACAAAAATCTCCACAAGAGACTAGCTTCTATAATGACAAGGCTTCCATCCAATGGAGTAACAAAAATATCGAAAACAGAGTACCTTCCATAATAAAAAGGCTACCATCCATTGGAGTAACAAAGATATCGACAACATACTACCTTCCATAATGACAAGCCTACATTCCATTGGAGTAACAAAAATCACGACAATAGACTACCTTCCATAATGACAAGGCTACCATCTATTGGAATAACAGAAATCTCGACAACAAACTACCTTCGATAATGACAAGGCTACCATCCATTGGAGTAAGAAAAATCATGAAAACAGACTACCTTCCATAATGACAAGGCTACCATCCATTGGAGTAACAAAAATCTTGACAACAAACTACCTTCCATAATGACAAGGGTACCATCCATTGGAGTAACAAAAATCACGACAATAGACTACCTTCCATAATGACAAGGCTACCATCCATTGGAATAACAAAAATCTCGACAACAGACTACCTTCCATAATGACAAGGGTACCATCCAATGGAGTAACAAAAATCTAGACAACAGACTACCTTCCATAATGACAAGGCTACAATCCATTGGAGTAACAAAAATCTCGACAACAAACTACCTTCGATAATGACAAGGGTACCATCCATTGGAGTAACAAAAATCTCGACAACGAACTACCTTTCGTAATGACAAGTCTACAATCGATTGGAATTACAAAAATCTCGACAACAGACTACCTTCCATAATGGCAAGGCTACCATCCAATGGAGTAACAAAAATCTCGAAAACAAACTACCTTCCATAATAACAAGGCTACCATCCATTGGAGTAACAAAGATATCGATAACATAGTACCTTCCATAATGAAAAGGCTACCATCTATTAGAATAACAGAAATCTCGACATCAAACTACCTTCGATAATGACAAGGCTACCATCCACTGGAGTAAGAAAAATCACCAAAATAGACTACCTTCCATAATGACAAGGCTACCATCCATTAGAGTAACAAAATTTTTGACAACAAACTACCGTCCATAATGACAAGGGTACCATCCATTGGAGTATCAAAAATCTCGACAACGGACTACCTTCCATAATGACAAGTCTACCATCCAATGGAGTAACAAAAATATCGAAAACAGAGTACCTTCCATAATAACAAGGCTACCATCAATTGGAGTAACAAAGATATCGACAACATACTACCTTCCATAATGACAAGGCCACAATCAATTGGAGTAACAAAAATCACGACAATAGACTACCTTCTATAATGACAAGCCTACCATCTATTGGAATAACAGAAATCTCGACAGCAAACTACCTTCGATAATGACAAGGCTACCATCCATTGGAGTAAGAAAAATCATGAAAACAGACTACCTTCCATAATGACAAGGCTACCATCCATTGGAGTAACAAAAATCTTGACAACAAACTACCTTCCATAATGACAAGGGTACCATCCATTGGAGTAACAAAAATCACGACAATAGACTACCTTCCATAATGACAAGGCTACCATCTATTGGAATAACAGAAATCTCGACAGCAAACTACCTTCCATAATGACAAGGGTACCATCCAATGGATTAACAAAAATCTAGACAACAGACTACCTTCCATATTGACAAGGCTACTATCCATTGGAGTAACAAAAATCTCGACAACAAACTACCTTCCATAATGACAAGGGTACCATCCATTGGAGTAACAAAAATCTCGACAATGAACTACCTTCCATAATTACAAGTCTACAATCGATTGGAATTCCAAAAATCTCGACAACAGACTACCTTCCATGATGGAAAATCTACCATCCAATGGAGTAACAAAAATCTCGAAAACAAACTACCTTCCATAATAACAAGGCTACCATCCATTGGAGTAACAAATATATCGACAACATACTACCTTCCATAATGAAAAGGCTACAATCCATTGGAGTAACAATAATCACGACAATAGAATACCTTCCATAATGACAAGGCTACCATCTATTGGAATAACAGAAATCTCGACAGCAAACTACCTTCCATAATGACAAGGCTACCATCCACTAGAGTAAGAAAAATCACTAAAACAGACTGCCTTCCATAATGACAAGGCTACCATCCATTGGAATAACAAAAATCTCGACAACAGACTACCTTCCATAATGACAAGGCTACCATCCAATGGAGTATGAAAAATCCCGACAACGGACTACCTTCCATAATGATAAGTCTACCATCCATTGGAGTAACAAAAACTCGACAACAGACTACCTTCCATAATGACAAGGGTACAATCCATTGGAGTAACAAAAATCTCGACAACGGACTACCTTCCGTAATGACAAGTCTACAATCCATTGGAATAACAAAAATCTCGACAACAGACTACCTTCCATAATGACAAGGCTACAATCCAATGGAGTAACAAAAATATCGAAAATAGACTACCTTCCATAATAACAAGGCTACCATCCATTGGAGTAACAAAGATATCGAAAACATACTACCTTCCATAATGACAAGGCTACAATCCATTGGAGTAACAAAAATCACGACAATAGACTACCTTCCATAATGACAAGGCTACCATCCATTGGAGTAACAAAAATATCAACAACAGACTACCTTCTAGAATGACAAGGCTACCATCCAATGGAGTAACAAAAATCTCGATAATAGACTACCTTTCATAATGACTAGGCTACCATCCATTAGAGTATAAATAATTTGGACAATAGACTACCTTCCATAATGACAAGGCTACCATCCATAATGACAAGGTTACCATTAATTGGAGTAACATAAATCACAACGACGAACTACCTTCCATAATGATAAGACTGCCATACATTAGAGTAACAAAAATCAGGAAACAGACTACCTTCCATAATGACAAGGATACCATCCATTAGACTAAAAAAATCTAGACAACAGACTACCTTCCATAATGACAAGGCTACCATCCATTGGAGTAACAAAAATCTCGACAACAAACTACCTTCCGTAATGACAAGGGGACCATCTATTGGAGTAACAAAAATCTCGACAACGAACTACCTTCCGTAGTGACAAGTCTACAATCCATTGGAATAACAAAAATCTCGACAACAGACTACCTTCCATAATGACAAGGCTACCATCCAATGGAGTAACAAAGATATCGACAACATACTACCTTCCATAATGACAAGGATACCATCCATTGGAGTAACAAAGATATCGACAACATACTACCTTCCATAATGACCAGGCTACCATCCATTGGAGTAACAAAGATATCGACAACATACTACCTTCCATAATGACAAGGCTACAATCCATTGGAGTAACAAAAATCACGACAATAGACTACCTTCCATAATGACAAGGCTACCATCTATTAGAATAACGGAAATCTCGACATCAAACTACCTTCGATAATGACAAGGCTACCAGACATTGGAGTAAGAAAAATCATGAAAACAGACTACCTTCCATAATGACAAGTCTACCATCCATTGGAGTAACAAAATTCTCGACAACAAACTACCTTCCATAACGACAAGGGTACCATCCATTGGAGTAACAAAAATCTCGACAACGGACTACCTCTCATAATAACAAGGCTACCATCCATTGGAGTAACAAAGATATCGACAACATACTACCTTCCATAATGACAAGGCTACAATCCATTGGAGTAACGAAAATCACGACAATAGACTACCTTCCATAATCACAAGGCTACCATCTATTGGAATAACAGAAATCTCGACAGCGAACTACCTTCGATAATGACAAGGCTAACATCCATTGGAGTAAGAAAAATCATGAAAACAGACTACCTTCAATAGTGACAAGGCTACCATCCATTGGAGTAACAAAAATCTTGCCAACAAACTACCTTCCATAATGACAAGGATACCATCCATTGGAGTAACAAAAATCACGACAATAGACTTCCTTCCATAATGACAAGGGTACCATCCAATGGAGTAACAAAAATCTAGACAACAGACTACCTTCCATAATGACAAGGCTACTATCCATTGGAGTAACAAAAATTTCGACAACAAACTACCTTCCATATTGACAAGGGTACCATCCGTTGGAGTAACAAAAATCTCGACAATGAACTACCTTCCGTAACGACAAGTCTACAATCGATTGGAATTACAAAAATCTCGACAACAGACTACCTTCCATAATGGCAAGGCTACCATCCGATGGAGTAACAAAAATCTCGAAAACAAACTACCTTCCATAATAACAAGGCTACCATCCATTGGAGTAACAAAGATATCGATAACATACTACCTTCTATAATGACAAGGCTACAATCCATTGGAGTAACAAAAATCATGACAATAGACTACCTTCCATAATGACAAGGCTACCATCTATTAGAATAACGGAAATCTCGACATCAAACTACCTTCGATAATGACAAGGCTACCATCCACTGGAGTTAGAAAAATCACGAAAATAGACTACCTTCCATAATGACAAGTCTACCATCCATTGGAGTAACAAAATTCTCGACAACAAACTACCTTCCATAATGACAAGGGTACCATCCATTGGAGTAACAAAAATCTCGAGAACGGACTACCTTTCATAATGACAAGTCTACAATCCATTGGAATAACAAAAATCTCGACAACAGACTACCTTCCATAATGACAAGGCTACCATCCAATGGAGTAACAAAATTCTCGACAACAAACTACCTTCCATAATGACAAGGCTACCATCCATTGGAATAACAAAGATATCACCAACAGACTACCTTCCATAATGACAAGGCTACCATCCAATGGAGTAACAAAAATCTCGACAACAGACTACCTTCCATAATGACAAGGCTACCATCCAATGGAGTAACAAAAATATCGAAAACAGACTACCTTCCATAATGACAAGGCTACAATCCATTGGAGTAACGAAAATCACGACAATAGACTACCTTCCATAATCACAAGGCTACCGTCTATTGGAATAAAATAAATCTCGACAGCAAACTACCTTCGATAATGACAAGGCTACCATCCATTGGAGTAAGAAAAATCATGAAAACAGACTACCTTCAGTAGTGACAAGGCTACCATCCATTGGAGTAACAAAAATCTAGACAACAGACTACCTTCCATAATGACAAGGCTACTATCCATCGGAGTAACAAAAATATCGACAACAAACTACCTTCCATAATGACAAAGGTACCATCCATTTGAGTAACAAAAATCTCGACAATGAACTACCTTCCGTAATGACAAGTCTACAATCGATTGGAATTACAAAAATCTCGACATCAGACTACCTTCCATAATGGCAAAGCTACCATCCAATGGAGTAACAAAAATCTCGAAAACAAACTACCTTCCATAATAACAAGGCTACCATCCATTGGAGTAACAAAGATATCGACAACATACTACCTTCCATAATGACAAGGCTACAATCCATTGGAGTAGCAACAATCACGACAATAGAATACCTTCCATAATGACATGGCTACCATCTATTGGAATAACATAAATCTCGACAGCAAACTACCTTCCATAATGACAAGGGTACCATCCATTGGAGTACGAAAAATCACTAAAACAAACTACCTTCCATAATGACAAGGCTACCATCCATTGGAATAACAAAAATCTCGACAACAGACTACCTTCCATAATGACAAGGCTACCATCCAATGGAGTAAGAAAAATCTAGACAACAGACTACCTTCCATAATGACAAGACTACCATCCATTGGAGTAACAAAAACTCGACAACAAACTACCTTCCATAATGACAAGGGTACCATCCATTGGAGTAACAAAAATCTCGACAATGGACTACCTTCCGTAATGACAAGTCTACAATCCATTGGAATAACAAAAATCTCGACAACAGACTACCTTCCATAATGACAAGGCTACAATCCATTGGAGTAACAAAAATATCGAAAAAAGACTACCTTCCATAATAACAAGGCTACCATCCATTGGAGTAACAAAGATATCGAAAACATACTACCTTCCATAATGACAAGGCTACAATCCATTGGAGTAATAAAATCCCGACAATAGACTACCTTCCATAATGACAAGGCTACCATCCATTGGAGTAATAAAAATATCAACAACAGACTACCTTCCATAATGACAAGGCTACCATCCAATGGAGTAACAAAAATCTCGACAATAGACTACCTTTCATAATGACTAGGCTACCATCCATTAGAGTATAAATAATTTGGACAATAGACTACCTTCCATAATGACAAGGCTACCATCCATAATGACAAGGTTACAATTAATTGGAGTAACTTAAATCACAACGACAAACTAAATTCCATAACGACAAGACTGCCATCCATTAGAGTAACAAAAATCAGGAAACAAACTACCTTCCATAATGACAAGGATACCATCCATTGGACTAAAAAAAATATCAACAAGAGACTACCTTTCATAATGACAAGGGTACCATCTATTGGAGTAACAAAAATCTTGAGAAAAGACTACCTTCCATAATGACAAGGCTACCATCCATTGGAATAACAAAGATATCACCAACATACTACCTTCCATAATGACAAGGCTACCATCCAATGGAGTAACAAAAATCTCGACAACAGACTACCTTCCATAATGACAAGGCTACCAACCAATGGAGTAACAAAAATATCGAAAACAGACTACCTTCCATAATGTCAAGGCTACAATCCATTGGAGTAACGAAAATCACGACAATAGACTACCTTCCATAATCACAAGGCTACCATCTATTGGAATAAATGAAATTACGACAGCAAACTACCTTCGATAATGACAAGGCTACCATCCATTGGAGTAAGAAAAATCATGAAAACAGACTACCTTCAGTAGTGACAAGGCTACCATCCATTGGAGTAACAAAAATCTAGACAACAGACTACCTTCCATAATGACAAGGCTACTATCCATCGGAGTAACAAAAATCTCGACAACAAACTACCTTCCATAATGACAAAGGTACCATCCATTTGAGTAACAAAAATCTCGACAATGAACTACCTTCCGTAATGACAAGTCTACAATCGATTGGAATTACAAAAATCTCGACAACAGACTACCTTCCATAATGGCAAAGCTACCATCCAATGGAGTAACAAAAATCTCGAAAACAAACTACCTTCCATAATAACAAGGCTACCATCCATTGGAGTAACAAAGATATCGACTACATACTACCTTCCATAATGACAAGGCTACAATCCATTGGAGTAGCAATAATCACGACAATAGAATACCTTCCATAATGACATGGCTACCATCTATTGGAATAACATAAATCTCGACAGCAAACTACCTTCCATAATGACAAGGGTACTATCCATTGGAGTAAGAAAAATCACTAAAACAAACTACCTTCCATAATGACAAGGCTACCATCCATTGGAATAACAAAAATCTCGACAACAGACTACCTTCCATAATGACAAGGCTACCATCCAATGGAGTAAGAAAAATCTAGACAACAGACTACCTTCCATAATGACAAGGCTACCATCCATTGGAGTAACAAAAACTCGACAATAAACTACCTTCCATAATGACAAGGGTACCATCCATTGGAGTAACAAAAATCTCGACAACGGACTACCTTCCGTAATGACAAGTCTACAATCCATTGGAATAACAAAAATCTCGACAACAAACTACCTTCCATAATGACAAGGCTACAATCCAATGGAGTAACAAAAATATCGAAAAAAGACTACCTTCCATAATAACAAGGCTACCATCCATTGGAGTAACAAAGATATCGAAAACATACTACCTTCCATAATGACAAGGCTACAATCCATTGGAGTAACAAAAATCACGACAATAGACTACCTTCCATAATGACAAGGCTACCATCCATTAGAGTAACAAAAATATCAACAACAGACTACCTTCCATAATGACAAGGCTACCTTCCAATGGAGTAATAAAAATCTCGACAATAGACTACCTTCCATAATGACAAGGCTACCATCCATAATGACAAGGTTACAATTAATTGGAGTAACTTAAATCACAACGACAAACTACCTTCCATAACGACAAGACTGCCATCCATTAGAGTAACAAAAATAAGGAAACAAACTACCTTCCATAATGACAAGGCTACCATCCATTGGACTAAAAAAATATCAACAACAGACTACCTTCCATAATGACAAGGCTACCTTCCAATGGAGTAATAAAAATCTCGACAATAGACTACCTTCCATAATGACAAGGCTACCATCCATAATGACAAGGTTACAATTAATTGGAGTAACTTAAATCACAACGACAAACTACCTTCCATAACGACAAGACTGCCATCCATTAGAGTAACAAAAATCAGGAAACAAACTACCTTCCATAATGACAAGGATACCATCCATTGGACTAAAAAAATATCAACAAGAGACTACCTTTCATAATGACAAGGGTACCATCTATTGGAGTAACAAAAATCTTGAGAAAAGACTACCTTCCATAATGACAAGGCTACCATCCATTGGAATAACAAAGATATCACCAACAGACTACCTTCCATAATGACAAGGCTACCATCCAATGGAGTAACAAAAATCTCGACAACAGACTACCTTCCATAATGACAAGGCTACCAACCAATGGAGTAACAAAAATATCGAAAACAGACTACCTTCCATAATGACAAGGCTACAATCCATTGGAGTAACGAAAATCACGACAATAGACTACCTTCCATAATCACAAGGCTACCATCTATTGGAATAAAAGAAATCTCGACAGCAAACTACCTTCGATAATGACAAGGCTACCATCCATTGGAGTAAGAAAAATCATGAAAACAGACTACCTTCAGTAGTGACAAGGCTACCATCCATTGGAGTAACAAAAATATAGACAACAGACTACCTTCCATAATGACAAGGCTACTATCCATCGGAGTAACAAAAATCTCGACAACAAACTACCTTCCATAATGACAAAGGTACCATCCATTTGAGTAACAAAAATCTCGACAATGAACTACCTTCCGTAATGACAAGTCTACAATCGATTGGAATTACAAAAATCTCGACAACAGACTACCTTCCATAATGGCAAAGCTACCATCCAATGGAGTAACAAAAATCTCGAAAACAAACTACCTTCCATAATAACAAGGCTACCATCCATTGGAGTAACAATGATATCGACAACATACTACCTTCCATAATGACAAGGCTACAATCCATTGGAGTAACAACAATCACGACAATAGAATACCTTCGATAATGACAAGGCTACCCTCTATTGGAATAACATAAATCTCGACAGCAAACTACCTTCCATAATGACAAGGGTACCATCCATGGGAGTAAGAAAAATCACTAAAACAAACTACCTTCCATAATGACAAGGCTACCATCCATTGGAATAACAAAAATCTCGACAACAGACTACCTTCCATAATGACAAGGCTACCATCCAATGGAGTAAGAAAAATCTAGACAACAGACTACCTTCCATAATGACAAGGCTACCATCCATTAGAATAACAAAAACTCGACAATAAACTACCTTCCATAATGCAAAGGGTACCATCCATTGGAGTAACAAAAATCTCGACAACGGACTACCTTCCGTCATGACAAGTCTACAATCCATTGGAATAACAAAAATCTCGACAACAGACTACCTTCCATAATGACAAGGCTACAATCCAATGGAGTAACAAAAATATCGAAAAAAGACTACCTTCCATAATAACAAGGCTACCATCCATTGGAGTAACAAAGATATCGAAAACATACTACCTTCCATAATGACAAGGCTACAATCCATTGGAGTAACAAAAATCACGACAATAGACTACCTTCCATAATGACAAGGCTACCATCCATTGGAGTAACAAAAATATCAACAACAGACTACCTCCCATAATGACAAGGCTACCATCCAATGGAGTAACAAAAATCTCGACAATATACTACCTTTCATAATCACTAGGCTACCATCCATTAGAGTATAAATAATTTGGACAATAGACTACCTTCCATAATGACAAGGCTACCATCCATAATGACAAGGTTACAATTAATTGGAGTAACTTAAATCACAACGACAAACTACCTTCCATAACGACAAGACGGCCATCCATTAGAGTAACAAAAATAAGGAAACAAACTACCTTCCATAATGACAAGGATACCATCCATTGGACTAAAAAAAATATCAACAAGAGACTACCTTTAATAATGACAAGGGTACCATCTATTGGAGTAACAAAAATCTTGAGAAAAGACTACCTTCCATAATGACAAGGCTACCATCCATTGGAATAACAAAGATATCACCAACATACTACCTTCCATAATGACAAGGCTACCATCCAATGGAGTAACAAAAATCTCGACAACATACTACCTTCCATAATGACGAGGCTACCATCCAATGGAGTAACAAAAATATCGAAAATAGACTACCTTTTATAATGACAAGGCTACAATCCATTGGAGTAACAAAAATCACGACAATAGACTACCTTCCATAATCACAAGGCTACCATCTATTGGAATAACAGAAATCTCGACAGCAAACTACCTTCGATAATGACAAGGCTACCATCCATTGGAGTAAGAAAAATCATGAAAATAGACTACCTTCAATAGTGACAAGGCTACCATCCATTGGAGTAACAAAAATCTTGACAACAAACTACCTTCCATAATAACAAGGATACCATCCATTGGAGTAACAAAAATCACGACAATAGACTACCTTCCATAATGACAAGGCTACCATCCATTGGAATAACAAAAATCTCGACAACAGACTACCTTCCATAATGACAAGGGTACCATCCAATGGAGTAACAAAATTCGAGACAACATACTACCTTCCATAATGACAAGGCTACTATCCATTGGAGTAACAAAAATCTCGACAACAAACTACCTTCCATAATGACAAGGGTACCATCCATTGGAGTAACAAAAATCACGATAATGAACTACCTTACGTAACGACAAGTCTTCAATCGATTGGAATTACAATAATCTCGACAACATACTACCTTCCATAATGGCAAGTCTACCATCCAATGGAGTAACAAAAATATCGAAAACAAACTACCTTCCATAATAACAAGGCTACCATCCATTAGAGTAACAAAGATATCGACAACATACTACCTTCCATAATGACAAGGCCACAATCCATTGGAGTAACAAAAATCACGACAATAGACTACCTTCCATAATGACAAGGCTACCTTCTATTGGAGTAACAAAGATATCGAAAACATACTACCTTCCATAATGACAAGGGTACCATCCAATGGAGTAACAAAAATCTAGACAACAGACTACCTTCCATAATGACAAGGCTACTATCCATCGGAGTAACAAAAATCTCGACAACAAACTACCTTCCATAATGACAAGGGTACCATCCATTTGAGTAACAAAAATCTCGAAAACAAACTACCTTCCGTAATGACAAGTCTACAATCCATTGGAATAACAAAAATCTCGACAACAGACTACCTTCCATAATGACAAGGCTACAATCCAATGGAGTAATAAAATCACGACAATAGACTACCTTCCATAATGACAAGGCTACCATCCATTGGAGTAATAAAAATATCAATAACAGACTACCTTCCATAATGACAAGGCTACCATCCAATGGAGTAACAAAAATCTCGACAATAGACTACATTTCATAATGAATAGGCTACCATCCATTAGAGTATAAATAATTTGGACAATAGACTACCTTCCATAATGACAAGGCTACCATCCATAATGACAAGGTTACAATTAATTGGAGTAACTTAAATCACAACGACAAACTACCTTCCATAACGACAAGACTGCCATCCATTAGAGTAACAAAAATCAGGAAACAAACTACCTTCCATAATGACAAGGATACCATCCATTGGACTAAAAAAAATATCAACAAGAGACTACCTTTCATAATGACAAGGGTACCATCTATTGGAGTAACAAAAATCTTGAGAAAAGACTACCTTCCATAATGACAAGGCTACCATCCATTGGAATAACAAAGATATCACCAACATACTACCTTCCATAATGACAAGGCTACCATCCAATGGAGTAACAAAAATCTCGACAACACACTACCTTCCATAATGACAAGGCTACCATCCAATGGAGTAACAAAAATATCGAAAACAGAGTACCTTCCATAATGACAAGGCTACAATCCATTGGAGTAACGAAAATCACGATAATAGACTACCTTCCATAATCACAAGGCTACCATCTATTAGAATAACAGAAATCTCGACAGCAAACTACCTTCGATAATGACAAGGCTACCATCCATTGGAGTAAGAAAAATCATGAAAACAGACTACCTTCAGTAGTGACAAGGCTACCATCCATTGGAGTAACAAAAATCTTGACAACAAACTACCTTCCATAATGACAAGGATACCATCCATTGGAGTAACAAAAATCACGACAATAGACTACCTTCCATAATGACAAGGCTACCATCCATTGGAATAACAAAAATCTCGACAACAGACTACCTTCCATAATGACAAGGGTACCATCCAATGGAGTAACAAAAATCTAGACAACAGACTACCTTCCATAATGACAAGGCTACTATCCATTGGAGTAACAAAAATCTCGACAACAAACTACCTTCCATAATGACAAGGGTACCATCCATTGGAGTAACAAAAATCTCGACAATGAACTACCTTCCGTAACGACAAGTCTACAATCGATTGGAATTACAAAAATCTCGACAACAGACTACCTTCCATAATGGCAAGGCTACCATCCAATGGAGTAACAAAAATCTCGAAAACAAACTACCTTCCATAATAACAAGGCTACCATCCATTGGAGTAACAAAGATATCGACAACATACTACCTTCCATAATTACAAGGCTACAATCCATTGGAGTAACAACAATCACGACAATAGACTAACTTCCATAATGACAAGGCTACCATCTATTAGAATAACAGAAATCTCGACATCAAACTACCTTCGATAATGACAAGGCAACCATCCACTGGAGTTAGAAAAATCACGAAAATAGACTACCTTCCATAATGACAAGTCTACCATCCATTGGAGTAACAAAATTCACGACAACAAACTACCTTCCATAATGACAAGGGTACCATCCATTGGAGTAACAAAAATCTCGACAACGGACTACCTTTCATAATGACAAGTCTACAATCCATTGGAATAACAAAAATCTCGACAACAGACTACCTTCCATAATGACAAGGCTACCATCCAATGGAGTAACAAAAATATCGAAAACAGAGTACCTTCCATAATAACAAGGCTACCATCCATTGGAGTAACAAAGATATCGACAACATACTACCTTCCATAATGACAAGGCCACAATCCATTGGAGTAACAAAAATCACGACAATAGACTACCTTCCATAATGACAAGGCTACCATCTATTGGGGTAACAAAGATATCGAAAACATACTACCTTCCATAATGACAAGGCTACAATCCATTGGAGTAACAAAAATCACGACAATAGACTACCTTCCATAATGACAAGGCTACCATCCATTGGAGTAACAAAAATGTCAACAACAGACTACCTTCCATAATGACAAGGCTACCATCCAATGGAGTAACAAAAATCTCGACAATAGACTACCTTTCATAATGACTAGGCTACCATCCATTAGAGTATAAATAATTTGGACAATAGACTACCTTCCATAATGACAAGGCTACCATCCATAATGACAAGGTTATAATTAATTGGAGTAACTTAAATCACAACGACAAACTACCTTCCATAACGACAAGACTGCCATCCATTAGAGTAACAAAAATCAGGAAACAAACTACCTTCCATAATGACAAGGATACCATCCATTGGACTAAAAAAAATATCAACAAGAGACTACCTTTCATAATGACAAGAGTACCATCTATTGGAGTAACAAAAATCTTGAGAAAAGACTACCTTCCATAATGACAAGGCTACCATCCATTGGAATAACAAAGATATCACCAACATACTACCTTCCATAATGACAAGGCTACCTTCCATTGGAGTAAAAAAATCATGACAATAGACTACATTCCATAATGACAAGGCTACCATCCATTGGAATAACAAAAATCTCGACAACAGACTACCTTCCATAATGACAAGGCTACCATCCAATGGAGTAACAAAAATCTAGACAGCAGACTACCTTCCATAATGACAAGGCTACCATCCATTGGAGTAACAAAAATCTCGACAACAAACTACCTTCTGTAATGACAAGGGTACCATCTATTGGAGTAACAAAAATCTCGACAATAAACTACCTTCCATAATGACAAGGCTACCATCCATTGGAGTAACAAAGATATCGACAATGAACTACCTTCCATAATGACAAGGCTACAATCCATTGAAGTAACAAAAATCACGACAATAGACTACCTTCCATAATGACAAGGCTACCATCTATTGGAATAACAGAAATCTCGACAGCAAACTACCTTCGATAATGACAAGGCTACTATCCATTGGAGTAATAAAAATCATGAAAATAGACTACCTTCCATAACGACAAGACTGCCATCCATTAGAGTAACAAAAATCAGGAAACAAACTACCTTCCATAATGACAAGGATACCATCCATTGGACTAAAAAAAATATCTACAAGAGACTACCTTTCATAATGACAAGGGTACCATCTATTGGAGTAACAAAAATCTTGAGAAAAGACTACCTTCCATAATGACAAGGCTACCATCCATTGGAATAACAAAGATATCACCAACATACTACCTTCCATAATGACAAGGCTACCTTCCATTGGAGTAAAAAAATCACGACAATAGACTACATTCCATAATGACAAGGCTACCATCCATTGGAATAACAAAAATCTCAACAACAGACTACCTTCCATAATGACAAGGTTACCATCCAATGGAGTAACAAAAATCTAGATAACAGACTACCTTCCATAATGACAAGGCTACCATCCATTGGAGTAACAAAAATCTCGACAACAAACTACCTTCCGTAATGACAAGGGTACCATCTATTGGAGTAACAAAAATCTCGACAATAAACTACCTTCCATAATGACAAGGCTACCATCCTTTGGAGTAAAAAAGATATCGACAATGAACTACCTTCCATAATGACAAGGCTACAATCCATTGAAGTAACAAAAATCACGACAATAGACTACCTTCCATAATGACAAGGCTACCATCTATTGGAATAACAGAAATCTCGACAGCAAACTACCTTCGATAAAGACAAGGCTACTATCCATTGGAGTAATAAAAATCATGAAAATAGACTACCTTCCATAATGACAAGGCTACCATCCATTGGAGTATCAAAAATCTTGACAACAAACTACCTTCCATAATGACAAGGGTACCATCCATTGGAGTAACAAAAATCTCGACAATGGACTACCTTCCATAAAGACAAGGCTACAATCCATTGGAATAACAAAAATCTAGACAATGGACTACCTTCCATAATGACAAGGCTACCATCCAATGGAGTAACGAAAATATCAAAAACAGACTACCTTCCATAATAACAAGGCTACCATCCATTGGAGTAACAAAGATATCGATAATATATTACCTTCCATAATGACAAGGCTACAATACATTGGAGTAAATAAAATCACGACAATAGACTACCTTCCATAATGACAAGGCTACAATCTATTGGAATAACAGAAATCTCGACAACAAACTACCTTCGATAATGACAAGGCTACCATTCATTGGAGTAAGAAAAATCACGAAAATAGACTACCTTCCCTAATGACAAGGCTACCATCCATTGGAGTAACAAAAATCTCGACAACAAACTACCTTCCATAATGACAAGGGTACCATCCATTGGAGTAACAAAAATCTCGACAATGGACTACCTTCCGTAATGACAAGTCTACAATCCATTGGAATAACAAATATCTCGACAACAGACTACCTTCCATAATGACAAGCCTACCATCCAATGGAGTAACAAAAATATCGAAAACAGACTACCTTCCATAATAACAAGGCTACCATCCATTGGAGTAACAAAGATATCGACAACATACTACCTTCCATAATGACAAGGCTACAATCCATTGAAGTAACAAAAATCACGACAATAGACTACCTTCCATAATGACAAGGCTACCATCTATTGGAATAACAGAAATCTCGAAAGCAAACTACCTTCGATAATGACAAGGCTACTATCCATTGGAGTAATAAAAATCATGAAAACAGACTACCTTACATAATGCCAAGGCTACCATCCATTGGAGTAACAAAAATCTTGACAACAAACTACCTTCCATAATGACAAGGGTACCATCCATTGGAGTAACAAAAATCTCGACAATGGACTACCTTCCATAATGACAAGGCTACAATCCATTGGAATAACTAAAATCTAGACAATGGACTACCTTCCATAATGGCAAGGCTACCATGCAATGGAGAAACGAAAATATCGAAAATAGACTACCTTCCATAATAACAAGGCTACCATCCATTGGAGTAACAAAGATATCGACAATATATTACCTTCCATAATGACAACGCTACAATACATTGGAGTAAATAAAATCACGACAATAGACTACCTTCCATAATGACAAGGCTACCATCTATTGGAATAACAGAAATCTCGACAACAAACTACCTTCGATAATGACAAGGCTACCATTCATTGGAGTAAGAAAAATCACGAAAATAGACTACCTTCCATAATGACAAGGCTACCATCCATTGGAATAACAAAAATCTCGACAAAAGACTACCTTCCATAATGACAAGGCTACCATCCAATGGAGTAACAAAAATTTAGACAATAGACTCCCTTCCCTAATTACAAGGCTACCATCCATTGGAGTAACAAAACTCTCGACAACAAACTACCTTCCATAATGACAAGGGTACCATCCATTGGAGTAACAAAAATCTCGACAAGGGACTACCTTCCGTAATGACAAGTCTACAATCCATTGGAATAACAAAAATCTCGACAACAGACTACCCTCCGTAATGACAAGGCTACCATCCAATGGAGTAACAAAAATATCGAAAACAGACTACCTTCCATAATAACAAGGCTACCATCCATTGGAGTAACAAAGATATCGACAACATACTACCTTCCATAATGACAAGGCTACAATCCATTGGAGTAACAAAAATTAGGACAATAGACTACCTTCCATAATGACAAGGCTACCATCTATTGGAATAACAGAAATCTCGACAGCAAACTACCTTCGATAATGACAAGGCTACCATCCATTGGAGTAAGAAAAATCACGAAAATAGACTACCTTCCATAATGACAAGGCTACCATCCATTGGAGTAACAAAAATCTCTAAAACAAACTACCTTCCATAATGACAAGGGTACCATCCATTGGAGTAACAAAAATCTCAACAACGGACTACCTTCCATAATGACAAGTCTACAATCCATTGGAATAATAAAAATCTCGACAACAGACTACCTTCCATAATGACAAGGCTACCATCCAATGGAGTAACAAAAATATCGACAACAGACTACCTTCCATAATAACAAGGCTACCATCCATTGGAGTAACAAAGATATCGACAACATACTACCTTCCATAATGACAAGGCTACAATCCATTGAAGTAACAAAAATCACGACAATAGACTACCTTCCATAATGACAAGGCTACCATCTATTGGAATAACAGAAATCTCGACAGCAAACTACCTTCGATAATGACAAGGCTACTATCCATTGGAGTAATAAAAATCATGAAAACAGACTACCTTCCATAATGACAAGGGTACCATCCATTGGAGTAACAAAAATCTCAACAACGGACTACCTTCCATAATGACAAGTCTACAATCCATTGGAATAACAAAAATCTCGACAACAGACTACCTTCCATAATGACAAGGCTACCATCCAATGGAGTAACAAAAATATCAAAAACAGACTACCTTCCATAATAACAAGGCTACCATCCATTGGAGTAACAAAGATATCGACAACATACTACCTTCCATAATGACAAGGCTACAATACATTGGAGTAACAAAAATGACGACAATAGACTACCTTCCATAATGACAAGGCTACCATCTATTGGAATAACAGAAATCTCGACAGCAAACTACCTTCGATAATGACAAGGGTACCATCCATTGGAGTAAGAAAAATCACGAAAACAGACTACCTTCCATAATGACAAGGCTACCATCCATTGGAGTAACAAAAATCTCTAAAACAAACTACCTTCCATAATGACAAGGGTACCATCCATTGGAGTAACAAAAATCTCAACAACGGACTACCTTCCATAATGACAAGTCTACAATCCATTGGAATAACAAAAATCTCGACAACAGACTACCTTCCATAATGACAAGGCTACCATCCAATGGAGTAACAAAAATATCGAAAACAGACTACCTTCCATAATAACAAGGCTACCATCCATTGGAGTAACAAAGATATCGACAACATACTACCTTCCATAATGACAAGGCTACAATACATTGCAGTAACAAAAATCACGACAATAGACTACCTTCCATAATGACAAGGCTACCATCTATTGGAATAACAGAAATCTCGACAGCAAACTACCTTCGATAATGACAAGGCTACCATCCATTGGAGTAAGAAAAATCACGAAAACAGACTACCTTCCATAATGACAAGGCTACCATCCATTGGAGTAACAAAAATCTCTAAAACAAACTACCTTCCATAATGACAAGGGTACCATCCATTGGAGTAACAAAAATCTCAACAACGGACTACCTTCCATAATGACAAGTCTACAATCCATTGGAATAACAAAAATCTCGACAACAGACTACCTTCCATAATGACAAGGCTACCATCCAATGGAGTAACAAAAATATCGAAAACAGACTACCTTCCATAATAACAAGGCTACCATCCATTGGAGTAACAAAGATATCGACAACATACTACCTTCCATAATGACAAGGCTACAATCCATTGAAGTAACAAAAATCACGACAATAGACTACCTTCCATAATGACAAGGCTACCATCTATTGGAATAACAGAAATCTCGACAGCAAACTACCTTCGATAATGACAAGGCTACTATCCATTGGAGTAATAAAAATCATGAAAACAGACTACCTTCCATAATGACAAGGGTACCATCCATTGGAGTAACAAAAATCTCAACAACGGACTACCTTCCATAATGACAAGTCTACAATCCATTGGAATAACAAAAATCTCGACAACAGACTACCTTCCATAATGACAAGGCTACCATCCAATGGAGTAACAAAAATATCGAAAACAGACTACCTTCCATAATAACAAGGCTACCATCCATTGGAGTAACAAAGATATCGACAACATACTACCTTCCATAATGACAAGGCTACAATACATTGGAGTAACAAAAATGACGACAATAGACTACCTTCCATAATGACAAGGCTACCATCTATTGGAATAACAGAAATCTCGACAGCAAACTACCTTCGATAATGACAAGGGTACCATCCATTGGAGTAAGAAAAATCACGAAAACAGACTACCTTCCATAATGACAAGGCTACCATCCATTGGAGTAACAAAAATCTCTAAAACAAACTACCTTCCATAATGACAAGGGTACCATCCATTGGAGTAACAAAAATCTCAACAACGGACTACCTTCCATAATGACAAGTCTACAATCCATTGGAATAACAAAAATCTCGACAACAGACTACCTTCCATAATGACAAGGCTACCATCCAATGGAGTAACAAAAATATCGAAAACAGACTACCTTCCATAATAACAAGGCTACCATCCATTGGAGTAACAAAGATATCGACAACATACTACCTTCCATAATGACAAGGCTACAATACATTGGAGTAACAAAAATCACGACAATAGACTACCTTCCATAATGACAAGGCTACCATCTATTGGAATAACAGAAATCTCGACAGCAAACTACCTTCGATAATGACAAGGCTACCATCCATTGGAGTAAGAAAAATCACGAAAACAGACTACCTTCCATAATGACAAGGCTACCATCCATTGGAGTAACAAAAATCTCTAAAACAAACTACCTTCCATAATGACAAGGGTACCATCCATTGGAGTAACAAAAATCTCAACAACGGACTACCTTCCATAATGACAAGTCTACAATCCATTGGAATAACAAAAATCTCGACAACAGACTACCTTCCATAATGACAAGGCTACCATCCAATGGAGTAACAAAAATATCGAAAACAGACTACCTTCCATAATAACAAGGCTACCATCCATTGGAGTAACAAAGATATCGACAACATACTACCTTCCATAATGACAAGGCTACAATCCATTGAAGTAACAAAAATCACGACAATAGACTACCTTCCATAATGACAAGGCTACCATCTATTGGAATAACAGAAATCTCGACAGCAAACTACCTTCGATAATGACAAGGCTACTATCCATTGGAGTAATAAAAATCATGAAAACAGACTACCTTCCATAATGACAAGGGTACCATCCATTGGAGTAACAAAAATCTCAACAACGGACTACCTTCCATAATGACAAGTGTACAATCCATTGGAATAACAAAAATCTCGACAACAGACTACCTTCCATAATGACAAGGCTACCATCCAATGGAGTAACAAAAATATCGAAAACAGACTACCTTCCATAATAACAAGGCTACCATCCATTGGAGTAACAAAGATATCGACAACATACTACCTTCCATAATGACAAGGCTACAATACATTGGAGTAACAAAAATGACGACAATAGACTACCTTCCATAATGACAAGGCTACCATCTATTGGAATAACAGAAATCTCGACAGCAAACTACCTTCGATAATGACAAGGGTACCATCCAATGGAGTAAGAAAAATCACGAAAACAGACTACCTTACATAATGACAAGGCTACCATCCATTGGAGTAACAAAAATCTCTAAAACAAACTACCTTCCATAATGACAAGGGTACCATCCATTGGAGTAACAAAAATCTCAACAACGGACTACCTTCCATAATGACAAGTCTACAATCCATTGGAATAACAAAAATCTCGACAACAGACTACCTTCCATAATGACAAGGCTACCATCCAATGGAGTAACAAAAATATCGAAAACAGACTTCCTTCCATAATAACAAGGCTACCATCCATTGGAGTAACAAAGATATCGACAACATACTACCTTCCATAATGACAAGGCTACAATACATTGGAGTAACAAAAATCACGACAATAGACTACCTTCCATAATGACAAGGCTACCATCTATTGGAATAACAGAAATCTCGACAGCAAACTACCTTCGATAATGACAAGGCTACCATCCATTGGAGTAAGAAAAATCACGAAAACAGACTACCTTCCATAATGACAAGGCTACCATCCATTGGAGTAACAAAAATCTCTAAAACAAACTACCTTCCATAATGACAAGGGTACCATCCATTGGAGTAATAAAAATCTCAACAACGGACTACGTTCCATAATGACAAGTCTACAATCCATTGGAATAACAAAAATATCGACAATAGACTACCTTCCATAATGACAAGGCTACCATCGAATGGAGTAACAAAAATATCGAAAACAGACTACCTTCCATAATAACAAGGCTACCATCCATTGGAGTAACAAAGATATCGACAACATACTACCTTCCATAATGACATGGCTACAATCCATTGAAGTAACAAAAATCACGACAATAGACTACCTTCCATAATGACAAGGCTACCATCTATTGGAATAACAGAAATCTCGACAGCAAACTACCTTCGATAATGACAAGGCTACTATCCATTGGAGTAATAAAAATCATGAAAACAGACTACCTTCCATAATGACAAGGCTACCATCCATTGGAGTATCAAAAATCTTGACAACAAACTACCTTCCATAATGACAAGGGTACCATCCATTGGAGTAACAAAAATCTCGACAATGGACTACCTTCCATAATGACAAGGCTACCATCCAATGGAGTAACAAAAATGTCGAAAACAGACTACCTTCTATAATAACAAGGCTACCATCCATTGGAGTAACAAAGATATCGATAATATATTACCTTCCATAATGACAACGCTACAATACATTGGAGTAAATAAAATCACGACAATAGACTACCTTCCATAATGACAAGGCTACCATCTATTGGAATAACAGAAATCTCGACAACAAACTACCTTCGATAATGACAAGGCTACCATTCATTGGAGTAAGAAAAATCACGAAAATAGACTACCTTCCATAATGACAAGGCTACCATCCATTGGAATAACAAAAATCTCGACAAAAGACTACCTTCCATAATGACAAGGCTACCATCCAATGGAGTAACAAAAATTTAGACAATAGACTCCCTTCCCTAATTACAAGGCTACTATCCATTGGAGTAACAAAACTCTCGACAACAAACTACCTTCCATAATGACAAGGGTACCATCAATTGGAGTAACAAAAATCTCGACAAGGGACTACCCTCCATAATGACAAGGCTACCATCCAATGGAGTAACAAAAATATCGAAAACAGACTACCTTCCATAATAACAAGGCTACCATCCATTGGAGTAACAAAGATATCGACAACATACTACCTTCCATAATGACAAGGCTACAATCCATTGGAGTAACAAAAATTAGGACAATAGACTACCTTCCATAATGACAAGGCTACCATCTATTGGAATAACAGAAATCTCGACAGCAAACTACCTTCGATAATGACAAGGCTACCATCCATTGGAGTAAGAAAAATAACAAAAACAGACTACCTTCCATAATGACAAGGCTACCATCCATTGGAGTAACAAAAATCTCTAAAACAAACTACCTTCCATAATGACAAGGGTACCATCCATTGGAGTAACAAAAATCTCAACAACGGACTACCTTCCATAATGACAAGTCTACAATCCATTAGAATAATAAAAATCTCGACAACAGAGTACCTTCCATAATGACAAGGCTACCATCCAATGGAGTAACAAAAATATCGAAAACAGACTACCTTCCATAATAACAAGGCTACCATCCATTGGAGTAACAAAGATATCGACAACATACTACCTTCCATAATGACAAGGCTACAATCCATTGAAGTAACAAAAATCACGACAATAGACTACCTTCTATAATGACAAGGCTACCATCTATTGGAATAACAGAAATCTCGACAGCAAACTACCTTCGATAATGACAAGGCTACTATCCATTGGAGTAATAAAAATCATGAAAACAGACTACCTTCCATAATGACAAGGGTACCATCCATTGGAGTAACAAAAATCTCAACAACGCACTACCTTCCATAATGACAAGTCTACAATCCATTGGAATAACAAAAATCTCGACAATAGACTACCTTCCATAATGACAAGGCTACCATTCAATGGAGTAACAAAAATATCGAAAACAGACTACCTTCCATAATAACAAGGCTACCATCCATTGGAGTAACAAAGATATCGACAACATACTACCTTCCATAATGACAATGCTACAATCCATTGAAGTAACAAAAATCACGACAATAGACTACCTTCCATAATGACAAGGCTACCATCTATTGGAATAACAGAAATCTCGACAGCAAACTACCTTCGATAATGACAAGGCTACTATCCATTGGAGTAATAAAAATCATGAAAACAGACTACCTTCCATAATGACAAGGCTACCATCCATTGGAGTAACAAAAATCTCGACAACAAACTACCTTCCATAATGACAAGGGTACCATCCATTGGAGTAACAAAAATCTCGACAACGGACTACCTTCCATAATGACAAGTCTACAATCCATAGGAATAACAAAAATATCGACAACAGACTACCCTCCATAATGACAAGGCTACCATCCAATGGAGTAACAAAAATATCGAAAACAGACTACCTTCCATAATAACAAGGCTACCATCCATTGGAGTAACAAAGATATCGACAACATACTACCTTCCATAATGACAAGGCTACAATACATTGGAGTAACAAAAATGACGACAATAGACTACCTTCCATAATGACAAGGCTACCATCTATTGGAATAACAGAAATCTCGACAGCAAACTACCTTCGATAATGACAAGGGTACCATCCATTGGAGTAAGAAAAATCACGAAAACAGACTACCTTCCATAATGACAAGGCTACCATCCATTGGAGTAACAAAAATCTCTAAAACAAACTACCTTCCATAATGACAAGGGTACCATCCATTGGAGTAACAAAAATCTCAACAACGGACTACCTTCCATAATGACAAGTCTACAATCCATTGGAATAACAAAAATCTCGACAACAGACTACCTTCCATAATGACAAGGCTACCATCCAATGGAGTAACAAAAATATCGAAAACAGACTACCTTCCATAATAACAAGGCTACCATCCATTGGAGTAACAAAGATATCGACAACATACTACCTTCCATAATGACAAGGCTACAATACATTGGAGTAACAAAAATCACGACAATAGACTACATTCCATAATGACAAGGCTACCATCTATTGGAATAACAGAAATCTCGACAGCAAACTACCTTCGATAATGACAAGGCTACCATCCATTGGAGTAAGAAAAATCACGAAAACAGAGTACCTTCCATAATGACAAGGCTACCATCCATTGGAGTAACAAAAATCTCTAAAACAAACTACCTTCCATAATGACAAGGGTACCATCCATTGGAGTAACAAAAATCTCAACAACGGACTACCTTCCATAATGACAAGTCTACAATCCATTGGAATAACAAAAATCTCGACAACAGACTACCTTCCATAATGACAAGGCTACCATCCAATGGAGTAACAAAAATATCGAAAACAGACTACCTTCCATAATAACAAGGCTACCATCCATTGGAGTAACAAAGATATCGACAACATACTACCTTCCATAATGACATGGCTACAATCCATTGAAGTAACAAAAATCACGACAATAGACTACCTTCCATAATGACAAGGCTACCATCTATTGGAATAACAGAAATCTCGACAGCAAACTACCTTCGATAATGACAAGGCTACTATCCATTGGAGTAATAAAAATCATGAAAACAGACTACCTTGCATAATGACAAGGCTACCATCCATTGGAGTATCAAAAATCTTGACAACAAACTACCTTCCATAATGACAAGGGTACCATCCATTGGTGTAACAAAAATCTCGACAATGGACTACCTTCCATAATGACAAGGCTACAATCCATTGGAATAACAAAAATCTAGACAATGGACTACCTTCCATAATGACAAGGCTACCATCCAATGGACTAACGAAAATATCGAAAACAAACTACCTTCCATAATAACAAGGCTACAATCCATTGGAGTAACAAAGATATCGACAATATATTACCTTCCATAATGACAACGCTACAATACGTTGGAGTAAATAAAATCACGACAATAGACTACCTTCCATAATGACAAGGCTACAATCTATTGGAATAACAGAAATCTCGACAATAAACTACCTTCGATAATGACAAGGCTACCATTCATTGGAGTAAGAAAAATCACGAAAATAGACTACCTTCCATAATGACAAGGCTACCATCCATTGGAATAACAAAAATCTCGATAATAGACTACCTTCCATAATGACAAGGCTACCATCCAATGGAGTAACAAAAATCTAGACAACGGACTACCTTCCATAATGACAAGTCTATAATCCATTGGAATAACAAAAATCTCGACAACAGACTACCTTTTATAATGACAAGGCTACCATCCAATGGAGTAAAAAAATATCGAAAACAGACTACCTTCCATAATGACAAGGCTACCATCCATTGGAATAACAAAATTCTCGACAACAGACTACCTTCCATAATGACAAGGCTACCATCCAATGGAGTAACAAAAATCTAGACAACGGACTACCTTCCATAATGACAAGTCTATAATCCATTGGAATAACAAAAATCTCGACAACAGACTACCTTTCATAATGACAAGGCTACCATCCAATGGAGTAACAAAAATATCGAAAACAGACTACCTTCCCTAATAACAAGGCTACCATCTATTGGAGTAACAAAGATATCGACAACATACTACCTTCCATAATGACAAGGCTACAATCCATTGAAGTAACAAAGATATCGACAATATATTACCTTCCATAATGACAACGCTACAATACATTGGAGTAAATAAAATCACGACAATAAACTACCTTCCATAATGACAAGGCTACCATCTATTGGAATAACAGAAATCTCGACAACAAACTACCTTCGATAATGACAAGGCTACCATTCATTGGAGTAAGAAAAATCACGAAAATAGACTACCTTCCATAATGACAAGGCTACCATCCATTGGAATAACAAAAATCTCGACAACAGACTACCTTCCATAATGACAAGGCTACCATCCAATGGAGTAACAAAAATCTAGACAACGGACTACCTTCCAAAATGACAAGTCTATAATCCATTGGAATAACAAAAATCTCGACAACAGACTACCTTTCATAATGACAAGGCTACCATCCAATGGAGTAAAAAAATATCGAAAACAGACTACCTTCCATAATGACAAGGCTACCATACATTGGAATAACAAAAATCTCGACAACAGACTACCTTCCATAATGACAAGGCTACCATCCAATGGAGTAACAAAAATCTAGACAACAGACTACCTTCCATAATGACAAGTCTATAATCCATTGGAATAACAAAAATCTCGACAACAGACTACCTTTCATAATGACAAGGCTACCATCCAATGGAGTAACAAAAATATCGAAAACAGACTACCTTCCATAATAACAAGGCTACCATCCATTGGAGTAACAAAGATATCGACAACATACTACCTTCCATAATGACAAGGCTACAATCCATTGAAGTAACAAAGATATCGACAATATATTACCTTCCATAATGACAACGCTACAATACATTGGAGTAAATAAAATCACGACAATAAACTACCTTCCATAATGACAAGGCTACCATCTATTGGAATAATAGAAATCTCGACAACAAACTACCTTCGATAATGACAAGGCTACCATTCATTGGAGTAAGAAAAATCACGAAAATAGACTACCTTCCATAATGACAAGGCTACTATCCATTGGAATAATAAAAATCTCGACAACAGACTACCTTCCATAATGACAAGGCTACCATCCAATGGAGTAACAAAAATTTAGACAACAGACTCCCTTCCCTAATTACAAGGCTACCATCCATTGGAGTAACAAAAATCTCGACAACAAACTACCTTCCATAATGACAAGGGTACCATCCATTGGAGTAAGAAAAATCTCGACAAGGGACTACCTTTCGTAATGACAAGGGTACATTCCATTGGAGTAACAAAAATCAAGATAATAGACTACCTTCCATAATGACAAGGCTACCATTTATTGGAATAACAGAAATCTCGACAGCAAACTACCTTCGATAATGACAAGGCTACCATCCATTGGAGTAAGAAAAATCACGAAAACATACTACCTTCCATAATGACAAGGCTACCATCCATTGGAGTAACAAAAATCTCTACAACAAACTACCTTCCATAATGACAAGGGTATCATCCATTGGAGTAACAAAAATCTCGACAACAGACTACCTTCCATAATGACAAGTCTACAATCCATTGGAATAACAAAAATCTCGACAACAGACTACCTTCCATAATGACAAGGCTACCATCCAATGGAGTAACGAAAATATCAAAAACAGACTACCTTCCATATTAACAAGGCTACCATCCATTGGAGTAACAAAGATATCGACAACATACTACCTTCCATAATGACAAGGCTACAATACATTGGAGTAACAAAAATCACGACAATAGACTACCTTCCATAATGACAAGGCTACCATCTATTGGAATAACAGAAATCTCGACAGCAAACTACCTTCGATAATGACAAGGCTACCATCCATTGGAGTAAGAAAAATCACGAAAACAGAGTACCTTCCATAATGACAAGGCTACCATCCATTGGAGTAACAAAAATCTCTAAAACAAACTACCTTCCATAATGACAAGGGTACCATCCATTGGAGTAACAAAAATCTCAACAACGGACTACCTTCCATAATGACAAGTCTACAATCCATTGGAATAACAAAAATCTCGACAACAGACTACCTTCCATAATGACAAGGCTACCATCCAATGGAGTAACAAAAATATCGAAAACAGACTACCTTCCATAATAACAAGGCTACCATCCATTGGAGTAACAAAGATATCGACAACATACTACCTTCCATAATGACATGGCTACAATCCATTGAAGTAACAAAAATCACGACAATAGACTACCTTCCATAATGACAAGGCTACCATCTATTGGAATAACAGAAATCTCGACAGCAAACTACCTTCGATAATGACAAGGCTACTATCCATTGGAGTAATAAAAATCATGAAAACAGACTACCTTGCATAATGACAAGGCTACCATCCATTGGAGTATCAAAAATCTTGACAACAAACTACCTTCCATAATGACAAGGGTACCATCCATTGGAGTAACAAAAATCTCGACAATGGACTACCTTCCATAATGACAAGGCTACAATCCATTGGAATAACAAAAATCTAGATAATGGACTACCTTCCATAATGACAAGGCTACCATCCAATGGACTAACGAAAATATCGAAAACAAACTACCTTCCATAATAACAAGGCTACAATCCATTGGAGTAACAAAGATATCGACAATATATTACCTTCCATAATGACAACGCTACAATACGTTGGAGTAAATAAAATCACGACAATAGACTACCTTCCATAATGACAAGGCTACAATCTATTGGAATAACAGAAATCTCGACAATAAACTACCTTCGATAATGACAAGGCTACCATTCATTGGAGTAAGAAAAATCACGAAAATAGACTACCTTCCATAATGACAAGGCTACCATCCATTGGAATAACAAAAATCTCGATAATAGACTACCTTCCATAATGACAAGGCTACCATCCAATGGAGTAACAAAAATCTAGACAACGGACTACCTTCCATAATGACAAGTCTATAATCCATTGGAATAACAAAAATCTCGACAACAGACTACCTTTTATAATGACAAGGCTACCATCCAATGGAGTAAAAAAATATCGAAAACAGACTACCTTCCATAATGACAAGGCTACCATCCATTGGAATAACAAAATTCTCGACAACAGACTACCTTCCATAATGACAAGGCTACCATCCAATGGAGTAACAAAAATCTAGACAACGGACTACCTTCCATAATGACAAGTCTATAATCCATTGGAATAACAAAAATCTCGACAACAGACTACCTTTCATAATGACAAGGCTTCCATCCAATGGAGTAACAAAAATATCGAAAACAGACTACCTTCCCTAATAACAAGGCTACCATCTATTGGAGTAACAAAGATATCGACAACATACTACCTTCCATAATGACAAGGCTACAATCCATTGAAGTAACAAAGATATCGACAATATATTACCTTCCATAATGACAACGCTACAATACATTGGAGTAAATAAAATCACGACAATAAACTACCTTCCATAATGACAAGGCTACCATCTATTGGAATAACAGAAATCTCGACAACAAACTACCTTCGATAATGACAAGGCTACCATTCATTGGAGTAAGAAAAATCACGAAAATAGACTACCTTCCATAATGACAAGGCTACCATCCATTGGAATAACAAAAATCTCGACAACAGACTACCTTCCATAATGACAAGGCTACCATCCAATGGAGTAACAAAAATCTAGACAACGGACTACCTTCCAAAATGACAAGTCTATAATCCATTGGAATAACAAAAATCTCGACAACAGACTACCTTTCATAATGACAAGGCTACCATCCAATGGAGTAAAAAAATATCGAAAACAGACTACCTTCCATAATGACAAGGCTACCATACATTGGAATAACAAAAATCTCGACAACAGACTACCTTCCATAATGACAAGGCTACCATCCAATGGAGTAACAAAAATCTAGACAACAGACTACCTTCCATAATGACAAGTCTATAATCCATTGGAATAACAAAAATCTCGACAACAGACTACCTTTCATAATGACAAGGCTACCATCCAATGGAGTAACAAAAATATCGAAAACAGACTACCTTCCATAATAACAAGGCTACCATCCATTGGAGTAACAAAGATATCGACAACATACTACCTTCCATAATGACAAGGCTACAATCCATTGAAGTAACAAAGATATCGACAATATATTACCTTCCATAATGACAACGCTACAATACATTGGAGTAAATAAAATCACGACAATAAACTACCTTCCATAATGACAAGGCTACCATCTATTGGAATAATAGAAATCTCGACAACAAACTACCTTCGATAATGACAAGGCTACCATTCATTGGAGTAAGAAAAATCACGAAAATAGACTACCTTCCATAATGACAAGGCTACTATCCATTGGAATAATAAAAATCTCGACAACAGACTACCTTCCATAATGACAAGGCTACCATCCAATGGAGTAACAAAAATTTAGACAACAGACTCCCTTCCCTAATTACAAGGCTACCATCCATTGGAGTAACAAAAATCTCGACAACAAACTACCTTCCATAATGACAAGGGTACCATCCATTGGAGTAAGAAAAATCTCGACAAGGGACTACCTTTCGTAATGACAAGGGTACATTCCATTGGAGTAACAAAAATCAAGATAATAGACTACCTTCCATAATGACAAGGCTACCATTTATTGGAATAACAGAAATCTCGACAGCAAACTACCTTCGATAATGACAAGGCTACCACCATTGGAGTAAGAAAAATCACGAAAACAGACTACCTTCCATAATGACAAGGCTACCATCCATTGGAGTAACAAAAATCTCTACAACAAACTACCTTCCATAATGACAAGGGTATCATCCATTGGAGTAACAAAAATCTCGACAACAGACTACCTTCCATAATGACAAGTCTACAATCCATTGGAATAACAAAAATCTCGACAACAGACTACCTTCCATAATGACAAGGCTACCATCCAATGGAGTAACGAAAATATCGAAAACAGACTACCTTCCATATTAACAAGGCTACCATCCATTGGAGTAACAAAGATATCGACAATATATTACCTTCCATAATGACAAGGCTACAATACATTGGAGTAAATAAAATCACGACAATAGACTACCTTCCATAATGACAAGGCTACCATCCATTGGAATAACAAAAATCTCGACAACAGACTACCTTCCATAATGACAAGGCTACCATCCAATGGAGTAACAAAAATCTAGACAACAGACTACCTTCCATAATGACAAGGCTACCATCCATTGGAGTAACAAAAATCTCGACAACAAACTACCTTCCATAATGACAAGGGTATCATCCATTGGAGTAACAATAATCTCGACAACGGACTACCTTCCGTAATGACAAGTCCACAATCCATTGGAATAACAAAAATCTCGACAACAGACTACCTTTCATAATGACAAGGCTACAATCCAATGGAGTAACAAAAATCTCGAAAATAGACTACCTTCCATAATAACAAGGCTACCATCCACTGGAGTAACAAAGATATAGACAACATACTACCTTCCATAATGACAAGGCTACAATCCATTGGAGTAACAAAAATCACGACAATAGACTACCTTCCATAATGACAAGGCTACCATCTATTGGAATAACAGAAATCTTGACAGCAAACTACCTTCGGTAATGACAAGGCTACCATCCATTGGAGTAAGAAAAATCACGAAAACAGAATACCTTCCATAATTACAAGGCTACCATCCATTGGATTAATAAAAATCTCGACAATAGACTACCTTCCATAATGACAAGGCTACAATCCAATGGAGTAACAAAAATCTAGACAACAGACTCCCTTCCCTAATGACAAGGCTACCATCCATTGGAGTAACAAAAATCTCGACCACAAACTACCTTCCATAATGACAAGGGTACCATCCATTGGAGTAACCAAAATCTCGACAACGGACTACCTTCCGTAATGACAAGTCTACAATCCATTGGAATAATAAAAATCTAGACAACAGACTACCTTCCATAATGACAAGGCTACCATCCAATGGAGTAACAAAAATCTCGAAAACAGACTACCTTCCATAATAACAAGGCTACCATCCATTGGAGTAACAAAGATATCGACAACATACTACCTTCCATAATGACAAGGCTACAATCCATTGGAGTAACAAAAATCACGACAATAGACTACCTTCCAGAATGACAAGGCTACTATCTATTGGAATAACTGAAATCTCGACAACAAACTACTTTCGATAATGACAAGGATACCATCCATTGGAGTAAGAAAAATCATGAAAACAGACTACCTTCCATAATGACAAGGCTACCATCCATTGGAGTAACAAAAATCTCGACAACAAACTACCTTCCATAATGACAAGGGTACCATCCATTGGAGTAACAAAAATCTCGACAATGGACTACCTTCCATAATGACAAGTCTACAATCCATAGGAATAACAAAAATATCGACAACAGACTACCCTCCATAATGACAAGGCTACCATCCAATGGAGTAACAAAAATATCGAAAACAGACTACCTTCCATAATAACAAGGCTACCATCCATTGGAGTAACAAAGATATCGACAACATACTACCTTCCATAATGACAAGGCTACAATACATTGGAGTAACAAAAATCACGACAATAGACTACCTTCCATAATGACAAGGCTACCATCTATTGGAATAACAGAAATCTCGACAGCAAACTACCTTCGATAATGACAAGGCTACCATCCATTGGAGTAAGAAAAATCACGAAAACAGACTACCTTCCATAATGACAAGGCTACCATCCATTGGAGTAACAAAAATCTCTAAAACAAACTACCTTCCATAATGACAAGGGTACCATCCATTGGAGTAACAAAAATCTCAACAACGGACTACCTTCCATAATGACAAGTCTACAATCCATTGGAATAACAAAAATCTCGACAACAGACTACCTTCCATAATGACAAGGCTACCATCCAATGGAGTAACGAAAATATCGAAAACAGACTACCTTCCATATTAACAAGGCTACCATCCATTGGAGTAACAAAGATATCGACAATATATTACCTTCCATAATGACAAGGCTACAATACATTGAAGTAAATAAAATCACGACAATAGACTACCTTAGATTATGACAAGGCTACCATCTATTGGAATAACAGAAATCTCGACAACAAACTACCTTCGATAATGACAAGGCTACCATTCATTGGAGTAAGAAAAATCACGAAAATAGACTACCTTCCATAATGACAAGGCTACCATCCATTGGAATAACAAAAATCTCGACAACAGACTACCTTCCATAATGACAAGGCTACCATCCAATGGAGTAACAAAAATCTAGACAACAGACTACCTTCCATAATGACAAGGCTACCATCCATTGGAGTAACAAAAATCTCGACAACAAACTACCTTCCATAATGACAAGGGTATCATCCATTGGAGTAACAATAATCTCGACAACAGACTACCTTCCGTAATGACAAGTTAACAATCCATTGGAATAACAAAAATCTCGACAACAGACTACCTTTCATAATGACAAGGCTACAATCCAATGGAGTAACAAAAATCTCGAAAACAGACTACCTTCCATAATAACAAGGCTACCATCCACTGGAGTAACAAAGATATAGACAACATACTACCTTCCATAATGACAAGGCTACAATCCCTTGGAGTAACAAAAATCACGACAATAGACTACCTTCCATAATGACAAGGCTACCATCTATTGGAATAACAGAAATCTTGACAGCAAACTACCTTCGGTAATGACAAGGCTACCATCCATTGGAGTAAGAAAAATCACGAAAACAGAATACCTTCCATAATTACAAGGCTACCATCCATTGGATTAATAAAAATCTCGACAATAGACTACCTTCCATAATGACAAGGCTAGAATCCAATGGAGTAACAAAAATCTAGACAACAGACTCCCTTCCCTAATGACAAGGCTACAATCCATTGGAGTAACAAAAATCTCGACCACAAACTACCTTCCATAATGAAAAGGGTACCATCCATTGGAGTAACCAAAATCTCGACAACGAACTACCTTCCGTAATGACAAGTCTACAATCCATTGGAATAATAAAAATCTAGACAACAGACTACCTTCCATAATGACAAGGATACCATCCAATGGAGTAACAAAAATCTCGAAAACAGACTACCTTCCATAATAACAAGGCTACCATCCATTGGAGTAACAAAGATATCGACAACATACTACCTTCCATAATGACAAGGCTACAATCCATTGGAGTAAAAAAAATCACGACAATAGACTACCTTCCATAATGACAAGGCTACCATCTATTGGAATAACTGAAATCTAGACAGCAAACTACCTTCGATAATGACAAGGATACCAACCATTGGAGTAAGAAAAATCACGAAAACAGACTACCTTCCATAATTACAAGGCTACCATCCATTGGAGTAACAAAAATCTCGACAACAAACTACCTTCCATAATGACAAGGATACCATCCATTGGAGTAACAAAAATCTCGACAACAGACTACCTTCCATAATGACAAGGCTACCATCCAATGGAGTAACAAAAATATCGAAAATATACTACCTTCCATATAACAAGGCTACCATCCATTGGAGTAACAAAGATATCGACAACATACTACCTTCCATAATCACAAGGCTACAATCCATTGGAGTAACAAAAATCACAATAATAGACTACCTTCCATAATGACAAGGCTACCATCTATTGGAATAACAGAAATCTTGACAGCAAACTACCTTCGATAATGAAAAGGCTACCATCCATTGGAGTAAGAAAAATCACGAAAACAGACTACCTTCCATATTGACAATGCTAACATCCATTGGAAAAATAAAAATCTCGACAACAGACTACCTTCCATAATGACAAGGCTACCATCCAATGGAGTAACAAAAATCTAGACAACAGACTACCTTCCCTAATGACAAGGCTACCATCCGTTGGAGTAACAAAAATCTTGACAACATACTACCTTCCATAATGACAAGGCTACAATCCATTGGAGTAACAAAAATCACGACAATAGACTACCTTCCATAATGACAAGGCTACGATCCATTGGAGTACCAAAAATCTCGACAACAAACTACCTTCCATAATGACAAGGGTACCATCCATTGGAGTAACAATAATCTCGACAACGGACTACCTTCCATAATGACAAGTCTACAATCCATTGGAATAACAAAAATATCGAAAACAGACTACCTTCCATAATAACAAGGCTACCATCCATTGGAGTAACAAAGATAATGACAACATACTACCTTCCATAATGACAAGGCTACAATCCATTGGAGTAAAAAAAATCACGACAATAGACTACCTTCCATAATGATAAGGCCACCATCTATTGGAATAACAGAAATCTCGACAGCAAACTACCTTCGATAATGACAAGGCTACCATCCATTGGAGTAAGAAAAATCACGAAAACAGACAACCTTCCATAATGACAAGGCTACCATCCATTGGAGTAACAAAAATCTCGACAACAAACTGCCTTCCATAATGACAAGGGTACCATCCATTGGAGTAACAAAAATCTCGACAACGGACTACCTTCCATAATGACAAGTCTACAATCCATTGGAATAACAAAAATCTCGACAACAGACTACCTTCCATAATAGCAAGGCTACAATCCAATGGAGTAACAAAAATCTCGAAAACAGACTACCTTCCATAATAACAAGGCTACCATCCATTGGAGTAACAATGATATCGACAACATACTACCTTCCGTAATTACAAGGCTACAATCCATTGGAGTAACAAAAATCACGACAATAGACTACCTTCCATAATGACAAGGCTACCATCTATTGAAATAACAGAAATCTCGATAGCAAACTACCTTCGGTAATGACAAGGCTACCGTCCATTGGAGTAAGAAAAATCACGAAAACAGACTACCTTCCATAATGACAAGGCTACCATCCATTAGAGTAACAAAAATCACGACAACAAACTACCTTCCATAATGACAAGGGTACCATCCATTGGAGTAACAAAAATATCAACAACGGACTACCTTCCATAATGACAAGTCTACAATCCATTGGAATAACAATAATCTCGACAACAGACTACCTTCCATAATGACAAGGCTACCATCCAATGAAGTAACAAAAATATCGAAAACAAACTACCTTCCATAATAACAAGGCTACCATCCATTGAAGTAACAAAGATATCGATAACATACTACCTTCCATAATGACAAGGCTACAATCCACTGGAGTAACAAAAATCACGACAATAGACTACCTTCCATAATGACAAGGCTACCATCTATTGGAATAACAGAAATCTCGAAAGCAAACTACCTTCGATAATAACAAGGCTACCATCCATTGGAGTAAGAAAAATCACGAAAACAGACTACCTTCCATAATGACAAGGCTAACATCCATTGGAATAATAAAAATCTCGACAACAGACTACCTTCCATAATGACAAGGGTAACATCCATTGGAGTAACAAAAATCTTGACAACGGACTACCTTCCGTAATGACAAGTCTACAATCCATTAGAATAACAAAAATCTCGACAACAGACTACCTTCCATAATGACAAGGCTACCATCCAATGGAGTAACAAAAATCTCGAAAACAGATTACCTTCCAAAATAACAAGGCTACCATCCATTTGAACAACAAAGATATCAACAACATACTACCTTCCATAATGACAAGGCTACCATCTATTGGAATAACAGAAATCTCGACAGCAAACTACCTTCGATAATGACAAGGCTACCATCCATTGGAGTAAGAAAAATCACGACAATAGACTACCTTCCATAATGACAAGGCTACCATCAATTGGAGTAACAAAAATCTCGACAACAAACTACCTTCCATAATGACAAGGGTACCATCCATTGGAGTAACAAAAATCTCGACTACGGACTACCTTCCATAATGACAAGTCTACAATCCATTGGAATAACAAAAATCACGACAACAGATTACCTTCCATAATGACAAGGCTACCATCCAATGGAGTAACAAAAATATCGAAAACAGACTACCTTCAATAATAACAAGGCTACCATCCATTGGAGTAACAAAGATATAGATAACATACTACCTTCCATAATGACAAGGCTACAATCCATTAGAGTAACAAAAATCACGACAATAGACTACCTTCCAAAATAATAAGGCTACCATCTATTGGAATAACTGAAATCTCGACAGCAAACTACCTTCGATAATGACAAGGATACCAACCATTGGAGTAAGAAAAATCACGAAAACAGACTACCTTCCATAATGACAAGGCTACCTTCCATTGGAGTAACAAAAATCTCGACAACAAACTACCTTCCATAATGACAAGGATACCATCCATTGGAGTAACAAAAATCTCGACAACGGACTAACTTCCATAATGACAAGTCTACAATCCATTGGAATAACAAAAATCTCGACAACAGACTACCTTCCATAATGACAAGGCTACCATCCAATGGAGTAACAAAAATATCGAAAATAGACTACCTTCCATATAACAAGGCTACCATCCATTGGAGTAACAAAGATATCGACAACTTACTACCTTCCATAATCACAAGGCTACAATCCATTGGAGTAACAAAAATCACAATAATAGACTACCTTCCATAATGACAAGGCTACCATCTATTGGAATAACAGAAATCTTGACAGCAAACTACCTTCGATAATGAAAAGGCTACCATCCATTGGAGTAACAATAATCTCGACAACGGACTACCTTCCATAATGACAAGTCTACAATCCATTGGAATAACAAAAATCTCGACAACAGACTACCTTCCATAATGACAAGGCTACCATCCAATGGAGTAACAAAAATATCGAAAACAGATTACCTTCCATAATAACAAGGCTACCATCCATTGGAGTAACAAAGATATAGATAACATACTACCTTCCATAATGACAAGGCTACAATCCATTAGAGTAACAAAAATCACGACAATAGACTACCTTCCATAATGATAAGGCTGCCATCTATTGGAATAACAGAAATCTCGACAGCAAACTACCTTCGATAATGACAAGGCTACCATCCATTGGAGTAAGAAAAATCATGAAAACAAACTACCTTCCATAATGACAAGGCTACCATCCATTGGAGTAACAAAAATCTCGACAACAAACTACCTTCCATAATGACAAGGGTACCATCCATTGGAGTAACAAAAATCTCGACAACGGACTACCTTCCATAATGACAAGTCTACAATCCATTGGAATAACAAAAATCTCGACAATAGACTACCTTCCATAATGACAAGGCTACCATCCAATGGAGTAACAAAAATATCGAAAACAAACTACCTTCCATAATAACAAGGCTACCATCCATTGGAGTAACAAAGATATCGACAAAATACTACCTTCCATAATGACAAGGCTACAATCCATTGGAGTAAAAAAAATCACGACAATAGACTACCTTCCATAATGACAAGGCTACCATCTATTGGAATAACTGAAATCTCGACAGCAAACTACCTTCGATAATGACAAGGATACCAACCATTGGAGTAAGAAAAATCACGAAAAAAGACTACCTTCCATAATGACAAGGCTACCATCCATTGGAGTAACAAAAATCTCGACAACAAACTACCTTCCATAATGACAAGGATACCATCCATTGGAGTAACAAAAATCTCGACAACGGACTAACTTCCATAATGACAAGGCTACCATCCATTGGAGTAACAAAGATATAGATAACATACTACCTTCCATAATGACAAGGCTACAATCCATTAGAGTAACAAAAATCACGACAATAGACTACCTTCCATAATGATAAGGCTACCATCTATTGGAATAACAGAAATCTCGACAGCAAACTACCTTCGATAATGACAAGGCTACCATCCATTGGAGTAAGAAAAATCATGAAAACAAACTACCTTCCATAAGGACAAGGCTACCATCCATTGGAGTAACAAAAATCTCGACAACAAATTACCTTCCATAATGACGAGGGTACCATCCATTGGAGTAATAAAAATCTCGACAACGGACTAACTTCCATAATGACAATTCTATAATCCATTGGAATAACAAAAATCTCAACAACAAACTACCTTCCATAATGACAAGGCTACCATCCAATGGAGTAACAAAAATATCGAAAACATACTACCTTCCATAATAACAAGGCTACCATCCATTGGAGTAACAAAGATATCGACAACATACTACCTTCCATAATCACAAGGCTACAATCCATTGGAGTAACAAAAATCACAACAATAGACTACCTTCCATAATGACAAGGCTACCATCTATTGGAATAACAGAAATCTTGACAGCACACTACCTTCGATAATGACAAGGCTACGATCCATTGGAGTAAGAAAAATCACGAAAACAGACTACCTTCCATAATGACAATGCTAACATCCATTGGAAAAATTAAAATCTCGACAACAGACTACCTTCCATAATGACAAGGCTACCATCCAATGGAGTAACAAAAATCTAGACAACAGACTACCTTCCATAATGACAAGGCTACCATCCATTGGAGTAACAAAAATCTTGACAACATACTACCTTCCATAATGACAAGGCTACAATCCATTGGAGTAACAAAAATCACGACAATAGACTACCTTCCATAATGACAAGGCTACCATCTATTGGAATAACAGAAATCTCGACAGCAAACTACCTTCAATAATGACAAGGCTACCATCCATTGGAGTAAGAAAAATCACGACAATAGACAACCTTCCATAATGACAAGGCTACCATCCATTGGAGTAACAAAAATCTCGACAACAAACTACCTTCCATAATGACAAGGGTACCATCCATTGGAGTAACAATAATCTCGACAACGGACTACCTTCCATAATGACAAGTCTACAATCCATTGGAATAACAAAAATTTCGACAACAGACTACCTTCCATAATGACAAGGCTACCATCCAATGGAGTAACAAAAATATCGAAAACAGACTACCTTCCATAATAACAAGGATACCATCCATTGGAGTAACAAAGATATCGACAACATACTATCTTCCATAATGACAAGGCTACAATCCATTGGAGTAACAAAAATCACGACAATAGATTACCTTCCATAATGATAAGGCCACCATCTATTGGAATAACAGAAATCTCGACAGCAAACTACCTTCGATAATGAAAAGGCTACCATCCATTGGAGTAAGAAAAATCACGAAAACAGACAAACTTCCATAATGACAAGGCATCCATCCATTGGAGTAACAAAAATCTCGACAACAAACTACCTTCCATAATGACAAGGGTACCATCCATTGGAGTAACAAAAATCTCGACAACAGACTACCTTCCATAATGACAAGTCTACAATCCATTGGAATAACAAAAATCTCGACAACAGACTACCTTCCATAATGACAAGGCTACCATCCATTGGAGTAACAAAAATCATAATGATAGACTACCTTCCATAATGACAAGGGTACCATCCATTGGAGTAACAAAAATCTCGACAACGGACTACCTTACGTAATGACAAGTCAACAATCCATTGGAATAACAAAAATCTCGACAACAGACTACCTTCCATAATGACAAGGCTACAATTCAATGGAGTAACAAAAATCTCGAAAACAGACTACCTTCCATAATAACAAGGCTACCATCCAATGGAGTAAGAAAAATCACGAAAACAGACTACCTTCCATAATGACAAGGCTACAATCCATTGGATTAATAAAAATCTCGACAATAGACTACCTTCCATAATGGCAAGGATACCATCCAATGGAGTAACAAAAATCTAGACAACATACTACCTTCCCTAATGACAAGGCTACCATCCATTGGAGTAACAAAAATCTCGACAACAAACTACCTTCCATAATGACAAGGGTACCATCCATTGGAGTAACAAAAATCTCGACAATGCACTACCTTCCGTTATGACAAGTCTACAATCCATTGGAATAACAAAAATCTCGACAACAGACTACCTTCCATAATGACAAGGCTACCATCCAATGGAGTAACAAAAATCTCGAAAACAGACTACCTTCCATAATAACAAGGCTACCATCCATTGGAGTAACAAATATATCGACAACATATTACCTTCCGTAATGACAAGGCTACAATCCATTGGAGTAACAAAAATTACGACAATAAACTACCTTCCATAATGACAAGGCTACCATCTATTGGAATAACAGAAATCTCGACAGCAAACTACCTTCGATAATGACAAGGCTACCATCCATTGGAGTAAAAAAAATCACGAAAATAGACTACCTTCCATAATGACAAGGCTACCAACCATTGGAATAACAAAAATCTCGACATCAGACTACCTTCCATAATAACAAGGAAACCATCCAATGGAGTAACAAAAATCTAGACAACAGACTACCTTCCATAATGACAAGGCTACCATCCATTGTAGTAACAAAAATCTCGACAACAAACTACCTTCCAAAATGACAAGGGTACCATCCATTGGAGTAACAAAAAGCTCGACAACGGACTACCTTCCGTAATGACAAGTCAACAATCCATTGGAATAACAAAAATCTCGACAACAGACTACCTTCCATAATGACAAGGCTACAATCCAATGGAGTAACAAAAATCTCGAAAACAGACTACCTTCCATAATAACAAGGCTACCATCCATTGGAGTAACAGAGATATCGATAACATACTACCTTCCATAATGACAAGGCTACAATCCACTGGAGTAACAAAAATCACGACAATAGACTACCTTCCATAATGACAAGGCTACCATCTATTGGAATAACAGAAATCTTGGAAGCAAACTACCTTCGATAATGACAAGGCTACCATCCATTGGAGTAACAAAAATCACGAAAACAGACTACCTTCCATAATGACAAGGCTAACATCCATTTGAATAATAAAAATCTCGACAACAGACTACCTTCCATAATGACAAGGCTACCATCCAATGGAGTAACAAAAATCTCGACAACAAACTACCTTCCATAATGACAAGGGTAACATCCATTGGAGTAACAAAAATCTTAACAACTACTACCTTCCGTAATGACAAGTCTACAATCCATTGGAATAACAAAAATCTCGACAACAGACTACCTTCCATAATGAAAAGGCTACCATCCAATGGAGTAACAAAAATCCCGAAAACAGATTACCTTCCATAATAACAAGGCTACCATCCATTGGAATAACAAAGATATCAACAACATACTACCTTCCATAATGACAAGGCTACTATCCATTGGAGTAACAAAAATCACGACAATAGACTACCTTCCATAATGACAAGGCTACCATCTATTGCAATAACAGAAATCTTGACAGCAAACTACCTGCGGTAATGACAAGGCTACCATCCATTGGATTAAGAAAAATCACGTAAACAGACTACCTTCCATAATGACAAGGCTACCATCCATTAGAGTAACAAAAATCTCGACAACAAACTACCGTCCATAATGACAAAGGTACCATACATTGGAGAAAAAAAGATCTCGACAACGGACTACCTTCCATAATGACAAGTCAACAATCCATTTGAATAACAAAAATCTCGACAACAGACTACCTTCCATAATGACAAGGCTACCATCCAATGGAGTAACAAAAATATCGAAAACAAACTACCTTCTATAATAACAAGGCTACCATCCATTGGAGTAACAAAGATATCGGCAACATACTACCTTCCATAATGACAAGGCTACAATCCATTGGAGTAACAAAAATCACGACAATAGACTACCTTCCATAATGACAAGGCTACCATATATTGGAATAACAGAAATCTCGACAGCAAACTACCTTCGATAATGATAAGGCTACCATCCATTGGAGTAAGAAAAATCACGAAAACAAACTACCTTCCATAATGACAAGGGTACCATCCATTGGAGTAACAAAAATCTCGACAACAAACTACCTTCCATAATGATAAGGGTACCATCCATTGGAGTAACAAAAATCTCGACAATAGACTACCTTCCATAATGACAAGGCTATAATCCATTGGAGTAACAAAAATCTCAACAATAGACTACCTTCCATAATGACAAGTCTACCATCCATTGGAGTAACAAAAATCTGAACAATAGACTACCTTCACTAATGACAAGGCTACCATCCATTGGAGTAACAAAAATCACAATGACAGACTACCTTCCATAATGACAAGGCTACCAACCATTTGAGTAACACTAATCGGGACAACAGACTACCTTTCATAATGACAAGGCTACCATTAATTGGAGTAACAAAAATATCGATAACGGACTACCTTCCATAATGACAAGTCTACCATCCATTGGAGTAACAAAAATATGAACCACAGACTATCTTTCATAATGACAAGGCTATCATCCATTGGAGTAACAAAAATCACAATGACAGACTACCTTCCATAATGACAAGGGTACCATCCATTGGAGTAACAAAAATCTTGACAACGGACTACCTTCCGTAATGACAAGTCAACAATCCAATGGAATAACAAAAATCTCGACAACAAACTACCTTCCATAATGACAAGGCTACAATCCAATGGAGTAACAAAAATCTCGAAAACAGACTACCTTCCATAATAATAAGGCTAACATCCATTGGAGTAACAAAGATATCGACAACATACTGCCTTCCATAATGACAAGGCTACAATCCATTGGAGTAACAAAAATCACGACAATAGACTACCTTCCATAATTACAAGGCTACCATCTATTGGAATAACAGAAATCTTGACAGCAAACTACCTGCGGTAATGACAAGGCTACCATCCATTGGAGTAAGAAAAATCACGAAAACAGACTACCTTCCATAATGACAAGGCTACCATCCATTAGAGTAACAAAAATCTCGACAACAAACTACCGTCCATAATGACAAGGGTACCATCCATTGGAGTAAAAAAAATCTCGACAACAGGCTTCCTTCCATAATGACAAGTCTACAATCCATTGGAATAACAAAAATCTCGACAATAGACTACCTTCCATAATGACAAGGCTACCATCCAATGGAGTAACAAAACTATCGAAAACAAACTTCCTTCTATAATAAAAAGGCTACCATCCATTAGAGTAATAAAGATATCGGCAACATACTACCTTCCATAATGACAAGGCTACAATCCATTGGAGTAACAAAAATCACGACAATAGACTACCATCCATAATGACAAGGCTACCATCCAATGGAGTAACAAAAATATCGAAAACAAACTACCTTCTATAATAACAAGGCTACCATCCATTAGAGTAATAAAGATATCGGCAACATACTACCTTCCATAATGACAAGGCTACCATATATTGGAATAACAGAAATCTCGACAGTAAACTACCTTCGATAATGATAAAGCTACCATCCATTGGAGTAAGAAAAATCACGAAAACAAACTACCTTCCATAATGACAAGGGTACCATCCATTGGAATAATAAAAATATCAAAAACAGACTACCTTCCATAATGACAAAGCTACCATCCAATGGAGTAACAAAGATATCGACAACAGACTACCTTCCATAATGACAAGGCTACCATCCAATGGAGTAACAAAGATATCGACAACATACTACCTTCCATAATGACAAGGCTACAATCCATTGGAGTAACAAAAATCACGACAATAGACTACCTTCCATAATGACAAGGCTACCATATATTGGAATGACAGAAATCTCGACAGCAAACTACCTTCGATAATGACAAGGCTACCATCCATTGGAGTAAGAAAAATCACGACAATAGACTACCTTCCATAATGACAAGGCTACCATCCATTGGAGTAACAAAAATCTCGACAACAAACTACCTTCCATAATGACAAGGGTACCATCCATTGGAGTAACAAAAATCTCGACAACGGACTACCTTCCATAATGACAAGTCTACAATCCATTGGAATAACAAAAATCACGACAACAGATTACCTTCCATAATGACAAGGCTACCATCCAATGGAGTAACAAAAATATCGAAAACAGACTACCGTCCATAATAACAAGGCTACCATCCATTGGAGTAACAAAGATATCGACAACATACTACCTTCCATAATCACAAGGCTACAATCCATTGGAGTAACAAAAATCACGACAATAGACTACCTTCCATAATGACAAGGCTACCATCTATTGGAATAACAGAAATCTCGACAGCAAACTACCTACGATAATGAAAAGGCTACCATCCATTGGAGTAAGAAAAATCACGACAATAGACTACCTTCCATAATGACAAGGCTACCATCCATTGGAGTAACAAAAATCTCGACAACAAACTACCTTCCATAATGACAAGGGTACCATCCATTGGAGTAACAAAAATCTCGACAACGGACTACCTTCCATAATGACAAGTCTACAATCCATTGGAATAACAAAAATCACGACAACAGATTACCTTCCATAATGACAAGGCTACCATCCAATGGAGTAACAAAAATATCGAAAACAGACTACCGTCCATAATAACAAGGCTACCATCCATTGGAGTAACAAAGATATCGACAACATACTACCTTCCATAATGACAAGGCTACAATCCATTGGAGTAACAAAAATCACGACAATAGACTACCTTCCATAATGACAAGGCTACCATCTATTGGAATAACAGAAATCTTGACAGCAAACTACCTGCGGTAATGACAAGGCTACCATCCATTGGATTAAGAAAAATCACGTAAACAGACTACCTTCCATAATGACAAGGCTACCATCCATTAGAGTAACAAAAATCTCGACAACAAACTACCGTCCATAATGACAAAGGTACCATACATTGGAGAAAAAAAGATCTCGACAACGGACTACCTTCCATAATGACAAGTCAACAATCCATTTGAATAACAAAAATCTCGACAACAGACTACCTTCCATAATGACAAGGCTACCATCCAATGGAGTAACAAAAATATCGAAAACAAACAACCTTCTATAATAACAAGGCTACCATCCATTGGAAGAACAAAGATATCGGCAACATACTACCTTCCATAATGACAAGGCTACAATCCATTGGAGTAACAAAAATCACGACAATAGACTACCTTCCATAATGACAAGGCTACCATATATTGGAATAACAGAAATCTCGACAGCAAACTACCTTCGATAATGATAAGGCTACCATCCATTGGAGTAAGAAAAATCACGAAAACAAACTACCTTCCATAATGACAAGGGTACCATCCATTGGAATAATAAAAATATCGAAAACAGACTACCTTCCATAATGACAAAGCTACCATCCAATGGAGTAACAAAGATATCGACAACATACTACCTTCCATAATGACAAGGCTACAATCCATTGGAGTAACAAAAATCACGACAATAGACTACCTTCCATAATGACAAGGCTACCATATATTGGAATGACAGAAATCTCGACAGCAAACTACCTTCGATAATGACAAGGCTACCATCCATTGGAGTAAGAAAAATCACGAAAACAGACTTCCTTCCATAATGACAAGGCTACCATCCATTGGAGTAACAAAAATCTCGACAACAAACTACCTTCCATAATGATAAGGGTACCATCCATTGGAGTAACAAAAATCTTGACAACAGACTACCTTCCATAATGACAAGGCTATAATCCATTGGAGTAACAAAAATCTCAACAATAGACTACCTTCCATAATGACAAGTCTACCATCCATTGGAGTAACAAAAATCTGAACAATAGACTACCTTCACTAATGACAAGGCTACCATCCATTGGAGTAACAAAAATCACAATGACAGACTACCTTCCATAATGACAAGGCTACCAACCATTTGAGTAACACTAATCGGGACAACAGACTACCTTCCATAATGACAAGGCTACCATTAATTGGAGTAACAAAAATATCGATAACGGACTACCTTCCATAATGACAAGTCTACCATCCATTGGAGTAACAAAAATATGAACCACAGACTATCTTTCATAATGACAAGGCTATCATCCATTGGAGTAACAAAAATCACAATGACAGACTACCTTCCATAATGACAAGGGTACCATCCATTGGAGTAACAAAAATCTTGACAACGGACTACCTTCCGTAATGACAAGTCAACAATCCAATGGAATAACAAAAATCTCGACAACAAACTACCTTCCATAATGACAAGGCTACAATCCAATGGAGTAACAAAAATCTCGAAAACAGACTACCTTCCATAATAACAAGGCTAACATCCATTGGAGTAACAAAGATATCGACAACATACTGCCTTCCATAATGACAAGGCTACAATCCATTGGAGTAACAAAAATCACGACAATAGACTACCTTCCATAATTACAAGGCTACCATCTATTGGAATAACAGAAATCTTGACAGCAAACTACCTGCGGTAATGACAAGGCTACCATCCATTGGAGTAAGAAAAATCACGAAAACAGACTACCTTCCATAATGACAAGGCTACCATCCATTAGAGTAACAAAAATCTCGACAACAAACTACCGTCCATAATGACAAGGGTACCATCCATTGGAGTAAAAAAAATCTCGACAACAGGCTTCCTTCCATAATGACAAGTCTACAATCCATTGGAATAACAAAAATCTCGACAATAGACTACCTTCCATAATGACAAGGCTACCATCCAATGGAGTAACAAAACTATCGAAAACAAACTTCCTTCTATAATAAAAAGGCTACCATCCATTAGAGTAATAAAGATATCGGCAACATACTACCTTCCATAATGACAAGGCTACAATCCATTGGAGTAACAAAAATCACGACAATAGACTACCATCCATAATGACAAGGCTACCATCCAATGGAGTAACAAAAATATCGAAAACAAACTACCTTCTATAATAACAAGGCTACCATCCATTAGAGTAATAAAGATATCGGCAACATACTACCTTCCATAATGACAAGGCTACCATATATTGGAATAACAGAAATCTCGACAGTAAACTACCTTCGATAATGATAAGGCTACCATCCATTGGAGTAAGAAAAATCACGAAAACAAACTACCTTCCATAATGACAAGGGTACCATCCATTGGAATAATAAAAATATCGAAAACAGACTACCTTCCATAATGACAAAGCTACCATCCAATGGAGTAACAAAGATATCGACAACAGACTACCTTCCATAATGACAAGGCTACCATCCAATGGAGTAACAAAGATATCGACAACATACTACCTTCCATAATGACAAGGCTACAATCCATTGGAGTAACAAAAATCACGACAATAGACTACCTTCCATAATGACAAGGCTACCATATATTGGAATGACAGAAATCTCGACAGCAAACTACCTTCGATAATGACAAGGCTACCATCCATTGGAGTAAGAAAAATCACGAAAACAGACTACCTTCCATAATGACAAGGCTACCATCCATTGGAGTAACAAAAATCTCGACAACAAACTACCTTCCATAATGATAAGGGTGCCATCCATTGGAGTAACAAAAATCTCGACAACAGACTACCTTCCATAATGACAAGGCTACAATCCATTGGAGTAACAAAAATCTCAACAATAGACTACCTTCCATAATGACAAGTCTACCATCCATTGGAGTAACAAAAATCTGAACAATAGACTACCTTCACTAATGACAAGGCTACCATCCATTGGAGTAACAAAAATCACAATGACAGACTACCTTCCATAATGACAAGGCTACCAACCATTTGAGTAACAAAAATCGGGACAACAGACTACCTTCAATAATGAAAAGGCTACCATCCATTGGAGTAACAAAAATATCGATAACGAACTACCTTCCATAATGACAAGTCTACCATCCATTGGAGTAACAAAGATATGAACATCAGACTACCTTTCATAATGACAAGGCTACCATCCATTGGAGTAACAAAAATCACAATGACAGACTACCTTCCATAATGACAAGGGTACCATCCATTGGAGTAACAAAAATCTCGACAACAGACTACCTTCAGTAATGACAAGTCAACAATCCATTGGAATGACAAAAATCTCGACAACAAACTACCTTCCATAATGACAAGGCTACAATCCAATGGAGTAACAAAAATCTCGAAAACAGACTACCTTCCATAATAACAAGGCTACCATCCATTGGAGTAACAAAGATATCGACAACATACTACCTTCCATAATGACAAGGCTACAATCCATTGGAGTAACAAAAATCACGACAATAAACTACCTTCCATAATGACAAGGCTACCATCTATTGGAATAACAGAAATCTTGACAGCAAACTACCTGCGGTAATGACAAGGCTACCATCCATTGGATTAAGAAAAATCACGTAAACAGACTACCTTCCATAATGACAAGGCTACCATCCATTAGAGTAACAAAAATCTCGACAACAAACTACCGTCCATAATGACAAAGGTACCATACATTGGAGAAAAAACGATCTCGACAACGGACTACCTTCCATAATGACAAGTCAACAATCCATTTGAATAACAAAAATCTCGACAACAGACTACCTTCCATAATGACAAGGCTACCATCCAATGGAGTAACAAAAATATCGAAAACAAACTACCTTCTATAATAACAAGGCTACCATTCATTGGAAGAACAAAGATATCGGCAACATACTACCTTCCATAATGACAAGGCTACAATCCATTGGAGTAACAAAAATCACGACAATAGACTACCTTCCATAATGACAAGGCTACCATATATTGGAATAACAGAAATCTCGACAGCAAACTACCTTCGATAATGATAAGGCTACCATCCATTGGAGTAAGAAAAATCACGAAAACAAACTACCTTCCATAATGACAAGGGTACCATCCATTGGAATAATAAAAATATCGAAAACAGACTACCTTCCATAATGACAAAGCTACCATCCAATGGAGTAACAAAGATATCGACAACATACTACCTTCCATAATGACAAGGCTACAATCCATTGGAGTAACAAAAATCACGACAATAGACTACCTTCCATAATGACAAGGCTACCATATATTGGAATGACAGAAATCTCGACAGCAAACTACCTTCGATAATGACAAGGCTACCATCCATTGGAGTAAGAAAAATCACGAAAACAGACTTCCTTCCATAATGACAAGGCTACCATCCATTGGAGTAACAAAAATCTCGACAACAAACTACCTTCCATAATGATAAGGGTACCATCCATTGGAGTAACAAAAATCTCGACAACAGACTATCTTCCATAATGACAAGGCTATAATCCATTGGAGTAACAAAAATCTCAACAATAGACTACCTTCCATAATGACAAGTCTACCATCCATTGGAGTAACAAAAATCTGAACAATAGACTACCTTCACTAATGACAAGGCTACCATCCATTGGAGTAACAAAAATCACAATGACAGACTACCTTCCATAATGACAAGGCTACCAACCATTTGAGTAACACTAATCGGGACAACATACTACCTTCCATAATGACAAGGCTACCATTAATTGGAGTAACAAAAATATCGATAACGGACTACCTTCCATAATGACAAGTCTACCATCCATTGGAGTAACAAAAATATGAACCACAGACTATCTTTCATAATGACAAGGCTATCATCCATTGGAGTAACAAAAATCACAATGACAGACTACCTTCCATAATGACAAGGGTACCATCCATTGGAGTAACAAAAATCTTGACAACGGACTACCTTCCGTAATGACAAGTCAACAATCCAATGGAATAACAAAAATCTCGACAACAAACTACCTTCCATAATGACAAGGCTACAATCCAATGGAGTAACAAAAATCTCGAAAACAGACTACCTTCCATAATAACAAGGCTAACATCCATTGGAGTAACAAAGATATCGACAACATACTGCCTTCCATAATGACAAGGCTACAATCCATTGGAGTAACAAAAATCACGACAATAGACTACCTTCCATAATTACAAGGCTACCATCTATTGGAATAACAGAAATCTTGACAGCAAACTACCTGTGGTAATGACAAGGCTACCATCCATTGGAGTAAGAAAAATCACGAAAACAGACTACCTTCCATAATGACAAGGCTACCATCCATTAGAGTAACAAAAATCTCGACAACAAACTACCGTCCATAATGACAAGGGTACCATCCATTGGAGTAAAAAAAATCTCGACAACAGACTACCTTCCATAATGACAAGTCTACAATCCATTGGAATAACAAAAATCTCGACAATAGACTACCTTCCATAATGACAAGGCTACCATCCAATGGAGTAAAAAAAATATCGAAAACAAACTTCCTTCTATAATAACAAGGCTACCATCCATTAGAGTAATAAAGATATCGGCAACATACTACCTTCCATAATGACAAGGCTACAATCCATTGGAGTAACAAAAATCACGACAATAGACTACCATCCATAATGACAAGGCTACCATCCAATGGAGTAACAAAAATATCGAAAACAAACTACCTTCTATAATAACAAGGCTACCATCCATTAGAGTAATAAAGATATCGGCAACATACTACCTTCCATAATGACAAGGCTACCATATATTGGAATAACAGAAATCTCGACAGTAAACTACCTTCGATAATGATAAGGCTACCATCCATTGGAGTAAGAAAAATCACGAAAACAAACTACCTTCCATAATGACAAGGGTACCATCCATTGGAATAATAAAAATATCGAAAACAGACTACCTTCTATAATGACAAAGCTACCATCCAATGGAGTAACAAAGATATCGACAACAGACTACCTTCCATAATGACAAGGCTACCATCCAATGGAGTAACAAAGATATCGACAACATACTACCTTCCATAATGACAAGGCTACAATCCATTGGAGTAACAAAAATCACGACAATAGACTACCTTCCATAATGACAAGGCTACCATATATTGGAATGACAGAAATCTCGACAGCAAACTACCTTCGATAATGACAAGGCTACCATCCATTGGAGTAAGAAAAATCACGAAAACAGACTACCTTCCATAATGACAAGGCTACCATCCATTGGAGTAACAAAAATCTCGACAACAAACTACCTTCCATAATGACAAGGCTACAATCCATTGGAGTAACAAAAATCTCAACAATAGACTACCTTCCATAATGACAAGTCTACCATCCATTGGAGTAACAAAAATCTGAACAATAGACTACCTTCACTAATGACAAGGCTACCATCCATTGGAGTAACAAAAATCACAATGACAGAATACCTTCCATAATGACAAGGCTACCAACCATTTGAGTAACAAAAATCGGGACAACAGACTACCTTCAATAATGAAAAGGCTACCATCCATTGGAGTAACAAAAATATCGATAACGGACTACCTTCCATAATGACAAGTCTACCATCCATTGGAGTAACAAAGATATGAACATCAGACTACCTTTCATAATGACAAGGCTACCATCCATTGGAGTAACAAAAATCACAATGACAGACTACCTTCCATAATGACAAGGGTACCATCCATTGGAGTAACAAAAATCTCGACAACAGACTACCTTCAGTAATGACAAGTCAACAATCCATTGGAATGACAAAAATCTCGACAACAAACTACCTTCCATAATGACAAGGCTACAATCCAATGGAGTAACAAAAATCTCGAAAACAGACTACCTTCCATAATAACAAGGCTAACATCCATTGGAGTAACAAAGATATCGACAACATACTGCCTTCCATAATGACAAGGCTACAATCCATTGGAGTAACAAAAATCACGACAATAGACTACCTTCCATAATGACAAGGCTACCATCTATTGGAATAACAGAAATCTTGACAGCAAACTACCTGCAGTAATGACAAGGCTACCATCCATTGGAGTAAGAAAAATCACGAAAAACAGACTACCTTCCATAATGACAAGGCTACCATCCATTAGAGTAACAAAAATCTCGACAACAAACTACCGTCCATAATGACAAGGGTACCATCCATTGGAGTAAAAAAAATCTCGACAACAGACTACCTTCTATAATGACAAGTCTACAATCCATTGGAATAACAAAAATCTCGACAACAGACTACCTTCCATAATGACAAGGCTACCATCCAATGGAGTAACAAAAATATCGAAAACAAACTACCTTCTATAATAACAAGGCTACCATCCATTGGAATAACAAAGATATCGGCAACATACTACCTTCCATAATGACAAGGCTACAATCCATTGGAGTAACAAAAATCACGACAATAGACTACCTTCCATAATGACAAGGCTACCATATATTGGAATAACAGAAATCTCGACAGCAAACTACCTTCGATAATGACAAGGCTACCATCCATTGAAGTAAGAAAAATCACGAAAACAAACTACCTTCAATAATGACAAGGCTTCCATCAATTGGAATAATAAAAATCTCGAAAACAGACTACCTTCCATAATGACAAGGCTACCATCCAATGGAGTAACAGAGATATCGACAACATACTACCTTCCATAATGACAAGGCTACAATCCATTGGAGTAACAATAATCACGACAATAGACTACCTTCCATAATGACAAGGCTACCATATATTGGAATGACAGAAATCTCGACAGCAAACTACCTTCGATAATGACAAGGCTACCATCCATTGGAGAAAGAAAAATCACGAAAACAGACTACCTTCCATAATGACAAGGCTACCATCCATTGGAGTAACAAAAATCTCGACAACAAACTACCTTCCAAAATGATAAGGGTACCATCCATTGGAGTAACAAAAATCTCGACAACAGACTACCTTCCATAATGACAAGGCTACAATCCATTGGAGTAACAAAAATCTGAACAATAGACTACCTTCACTAATGACAAGGCTACCATCCATTGGAGTAACAAAAATCACAATGACAGACTACCTTCCATAATGAAAAGGCTACCAACCATTTGAGTAACAAAAATCGGGACAACAGACTACCTTCAATAATGAAAAGGCTACCATCCATTGGAGTAACAAAAATATCGATAACGGACAACCTTCCATAATGACAAGGCTACAATCCAATGGAGTAACAAAAATCTGAACAACAGACTACCTTTCATAATGACAAGGCTACCATCCATTGGAGTAACAAAAATCACAATGACATACTACCTTCCATAATTACAACGGATTACCTTCCGTAATGACAAGTGAACAATCCATTGGAATAACAAAAATCTCGACAACAGACTACCTTCCATAATGACAAGGCTACAATCCAATGGAGTAACAAAAATCTCGAAAATAGACTACCTTCCATAATAACAAGGCTAACATCCATTGGAGTAACAAAGATATCGACAACATACTACCTTCCATAATTACAAGGCTACAATCCATTGGAGTAACAAAAATCACGACAATAGACTACCTTCCGTAATGACAAGGCTACCATCTATTGGAATAACAGAAATCTTGACACTAAACTACCTGCGGTAATGAAAAGGCTTCCATCCATTGGAGTAAGAAAAATCACGAAAATAGACTACCTTCCTTAATGACAAGGCTACCATCCATTAGAGTAACAAAAATCTAGACAACAAACTACCTTCCATAATGACAAGGATACCATCCATTGGAGTAAAAAAAATCTCGACAACAGACTACCTTCCATAATGACAAGTCAACAATCCATTGGAATAACAAAAATCTCGACAACAGACTACCTTCCATAATGACACGGCTACCATCCAATGGAGTAACAAAAATATCGAAAACAAACTACCTTCTATAATAACAAGGCTACCATCCATTGGAGTAACAAAGATATCGATAACATACTACCTTCCATAATGACAAGGCTACAATCCATTGGAGTACCAAAAATCACGACAATAGACTACCTTCCATAATGACAAGTCTACCATCCATTGGAGTAACAAAAATCTGAACAATAGACTACCTTCACTAATGACAAGGCTACCATCCATTGGAGTAACAAAAATCACAATGACAGACTACCTTCCATAATGACAAGGCTACCAACCATTTGAGTAACACTAATCGGGACAACAGACTACCTTCCATAATGACAAGGCTACCATCCATTGGAGTAACAAAAATATTGATAAACGACTACCTTCCATAATGACAAGGCTACAATCCAATGGAGTAACAAAAATCTCGACAACAGACTACCTTCCATAATGACAAGTCTACCATCCATTGGAGTAACCAAAATCTGAACAACATACTACCTTTCATAATGACAAGGCTACCATCCATTGGAGTAACAAAAATCACAATGACAGACTACCTTCCATAATGACAAGGGTACCATCCATTGGAGTAACAAAAATCTCGACAACGGACTACCTTCCGTAATGACAAGTCAACAATCCATTGGAATAACAAAAATCTCGACAACAGACTACCTTCCATAATGACAAGGCTACAATCCAATGGAGTAACAAAAATCTCGAAAACAGACTACCTTCCATAATAACAAGGCTAACATCCATTGGAGTAACAACGATATCGACAACATACTACCTTCCATAATTACAAGGCTACAATCCATAGGAGTAACAAAAATCACGACAATAGACTACCTTCCATAATGACAAGGCTACCATATATTGGAATAACAGAAATCTTGACAGCAAACTACCTGCGGTAATGAGAAGGCTACCATCCATTGGAGTAAGAAAAATCACGAAAATAGACTACCTTCCTTAATGACAAGTCTACCATCCATTAGAGTAACAAAAATCTCGACAACAAACTACCTTCCATAATGACAAGGAAACCATCCATTGGAGTAACAAAAATCTCGACAACAGACTACCTTCCATAATGACTAGGTTACCATCCATTAGAGTAACAATGATTTCGACAATAGACTACCTTCCATAATGACAAAGCTAAAATCCATTGTAGTAACAATAATCTCGACAACAAACTACCTTCCATAAAGACAAGGCTACCATACATTGTAGTAACAAAAATCTCGACAACAGACTATCATCCATAATTACAAGGCTTCCATCCATTTCAGTAAAAAAAATCCTGACAACATACTACCTTCCATAATGACAAGGATAGAATCCATTGGAGTAACAAAAATCTCGACAATAGACTACCTTTCATAATGACAAGGCTACCATCCATTGGAATAACATAAATTTCAACGACAGACTACCTTCCATAATGACAAGGCTACCATCCATTGGAGTAATAAAAATCTTGAAAACAGACTACCTTCCATAATGACTATTCTACCATCCATTGGAATTACAAAAATTTCATCAACAGACTACCTTTCATAATGACAAGTCTACTATCCAATGGATTAACAAAAATCATGACAAAAAGACAACCTTCCATAATGACAAGGCTACCATCCATTTGAATAACAAAAATCTCGACAACAGACTACCTTCCATAATAACAAGGCTACCATCCAATGGAGTAACAAAAATCTCGACAACAGACTACCTTCCATAACGACTAGTCTACGATCCATTGGAGTAACAAAAATTGGGACAATAGACTACCTTCCATAATGACAAGGCTACCATCCATTGGAGTAACAAAAATATCAACATCAAACTACCTTCCATAATGACAAGGCTACCATCCCTTGAAGTAACAAAAATCTCGACAACAAACAACCTTCCTTAATGAAAAGGTTACCATCCAATGGAGTAACAAAAATCTCGACAACAGACTACCTTCCATAATTACTAGACTACCATTCATTGGAGTAACAAAAATCACGACAATAGACTACCTTCCATAATGACTAGTCTACCATCCATTGAAGTGAAAAAAATATCGACAACAGACTACCTTCCATAATGACAAGGTTACCATCTTTTGTTGTAACAAAAATCTGGACAATAGACTACCTTCCATAAGGACAAGGCTACCATCCATTGGAGTAACAATAATCCCGACAATAACCTACCTTCCATAAGGACAAGGCTACCATCCATTGGAGTAACAAAAATCACGACAACAGACTACCTTCCATAATGAAAAGGCTACCATCAATTGGAATAACAAAAATCTCGACAACACGATACCTTTCATAATGACAAGGCTACCATCCATTGTTGTAACAAAAATATCAACAACAGACTACCTTTAATAATGACAAGGCTACCATCCATTATAGTTACAAAAATCTCCACAACAGACTATCTTCCATAATGACAAGGCTACCATCCATTGGAGTAACAGAAATCTCGAGAATAGACTACCTTCCATAATGACAAGGCTACCATCCGTTGAATTAAGAAAAACTCGACAACATACTACCTTCCATAATGACAAGGGTACCATCATTGGAGTAACAAAAATATCCACAAGAGACTACCTTCCATAATGACAAGGCTACAATCCATTGGAGTATAAAAAATATCGACAACAGACTACCTTCCATAATGACAAGCCTACAATCTATTATAGTAACAACAATCTCGACAATAGACTACCTTTCATAATGACAATGCTACCATCCATTAGAGTAACAAAAATCTCGACAACAAACTACCTTCCGTAATGACAAGGCTACCATCCATTGGAGTAACAAAGATATCGACAACATACTACCTTCCATAATGACAAGGCTACCATCCCTTAGAGTAACAAAAATCACGACAACAAACTTACTTCCATAATGACAAGGCTACCATCCATTGGAATAACAAAAATATCGACAAAACGATACCTTCCATAATGACAATGCTACAATCCAATGGAGTAACAAATATTTGAACAATAGACTACCGTCCTTAATGATAAGGCTACCATCCATTGGAGTAACAGTAAATCACAATGACAAACTACCTTCCTTAATGACAAGGATACCATCCATTGCAGTGACAAAAATCTCGAAAACAGACTACCTTCCATAATGACAAGGTTACCATCTATTGTTGTAACAAAAATCTGGATAACAGACTACCTTCCATAATGACAAGGCTACCATCCATTGGAGTACCAAAAATCCAGACAATAGCCTACATTCCATAATGACAAGGCTACCATCCATTAGAGTAACAGAAATCTCGACAACATACTACCTTCCATAATGACTAGGCTACCATCCATTAGAGTAACAAAAATCTCGACAGCGGACTACCTTCCATAATGACAAGGGTACCATCCATTGGAGTAACAAAAATCTCGACAACAAACTACCTTCCATAATGACAGGTGTACCATCCATTAGAGTAACAAAAATCTCGATAACAGAATACCTTCCATAATGACAAGGCTACCATCCATTGGAATAACAAAAATATCGACAACACACTACCTTCCATAATGACAAGGCTACCATCCATTGGAGTAACAAAGATATCGACAACATACTACCTTCCATAGTGACAAGGCTACCATCCATTGGAGTAACATAAATCACACCAACATACTACCTTTCACAATGACATGGCTACCATCCATTGGAATAACAAAAATATCGATAACACACTACCTTCCATAATGACAAGGCTACCATTCATTGGAATATAAAAAATCTCGACAACAGACTACCTTCCATAATGACAAGGCTACCATCCATTGGAGTAACAGAAATCTCGACAACAGACTACCTTCCATAATGACAAGGCTACCGTCCATTGGATTAACAAATATATCGACAACATACTACGTTCCATAGTGACAAGGCTACCATTCATTGGAGTAACAAAAATTACGACAACAGACTACCTTGCATAATGACAAGGCTACCATCCATTGGAATAATAAAAATTTCGACAATAGACTAGCTTCCATAATGACAAGGCTACCATCCATTGGAGTAACAAAAATCTCGACAACAGACTAGATTCCCTAATGACAAGGCTACCATCCATTGGAATAAAAAAAATATCGACAACACACTAACTTCCATAATAACAAAGCTAGCATCCCTTAGAGTAACAAAAATCTCGACAACAGACTACCTTCCATAATGACAAGGCTACCATCCATTGGAGTAACAAAGATATCGACAACATAATACCTTCGATATTGACAAGGCTACCATCCATTGGAATAAAAAAAATCTCGACAACAGACTACCTTCCATAATGACAAGGCTACCATCCATTGGAGTAACAAAATTATGAACAACAGACTACCATCCTTAATGACAAGGCTACCATCCATTGGAGTAACAAAAAATCACAACGACAGACTACCTTCCATAATGACAAGGCTACCATCCATTGCAGTGACAAAAATCTCTACAACAGACTACCTTCCATAATGACAAGGCTACCATCTATTGTTGTAAAAAAAATCTGGACAACATACTACCTTCCATAATGACAAGGCTACCATCCATTGGAGTAACAAAAATCCCGACAATAATCTACCTTCCATAATGACAACGCTATCATCCATTGGAGTAACAGAAATCGCGACAACAAACTACCTTCCATAATGACAAGGCTACCATCCATTAGAGTAACAAAAATCTCGACAGCAGACTACCTTCCATAATGACAAGGGTACCATCATTGGAGTAACAAAAATATCCGCAAGAGACTACCTTCCATAATGACAAGGCTACAATCCATGGGAGTATAAAAAATCTCGACAACAGACTACCTTCCAAAATGACATGGCTACCATCCATTGGAGTAACAAAAATCTCGGAACCAGACTACCTTCCAAAATGACTAGGTTACCATCCATTGGAGTAACAAAAATCTCGACAACAGACTACCTTCCATAATGACAAGGCTACCGTCCATTGGATTAATAAAGATATCGACAACACACTACCTTCCATAACGACAAGGCTACAATCCATTGGAGTAACAAAAATCTCCACAACAGACTACCTTCAATAATGACAAGGCTACCATCCATTGGAGTTACAAAGATATCGACAACATACTACCTTCCATAGTGACAAGGATACCATCCATTGGAGTAACAAAAATCACGACAGCAGACTACCTTCCATAATGACAACGCTACCATCCATTAGAATAACAAAAATATCGACAACACACTACCTTCCACAATGACAAGCCTACCATCCAATGGAGTAACAAAAATTTCGATAATAGATTACCTTCCATAATGACAAGTCTACCATCCATTGGATTAAGGAAAATATGAACAACAGACTACCGTCCTTAATGACAAGGCTACCATCCATTGGAGTAACAGAAAATCACAACGACAGACTACCTTCCATAATGACAAGGCTACCATGCCTTAGAGTAACATATATCTCGACAACAGACTACCTTCCATAATGACAAGGCTACCTTCCATTGGAGTAACAAAGATATCGACAACATACTACCTTCCATAGTGACAAGGATACCATCCATTGGAGTAACATAAATCACACCAACATACTACCTTCCATAATGACAAGGCTACCATCCATTGGAATAACAAAAATATCGATAACACACTACCTTCCATAATGACAAGGCTACCGTTCATTGGAGTATAAAAAATCTCGACAATAGACTACCTTCCATAATGACAAGGCTACCATCCATTGGAGTAACAGAAATCTCGACAACAGACTAACTTCCATAATGACAAGGCTACCATCCATTGGAGTAACAGAAAACTCGACAACAGACTACCTTCCATAATGACAAGGCTACCATCCATTGGAGTAACAAAAATCACGACAATAGACTACCTTGCATAATGACAAGGCTACCATCCATTGGAATAATAAAAATTTTGACAATAGACTACCTTCCATAATGACAAGGCTACCATCCATTGGAGTAACAAAAATCTCGATAACAGACTAGCTTCCCTAATAACAAGGCTACCATCCATTGGAATAAAAAAAATATCGACAACATAATAACAAAGCTACCATCCCTTAGAGTAACAAAAATCTCGACAACAGACTACCTTCCATAATGACAAGGCTACCATCCATTGGAGTAACAAAGATATCGACAACATACTACCTTCCATAATGACAAGGCTACCATCCATTGGAATAAAAAAATATCGACAACACACTACCTTCCATAATGATAAGGCTACCATCCAGTGGAGTAACAAAAATATCGAGAATAGATTACCTTCCATACTGACAAGTCTACCATCCATTGGAGTATCAAAATTAGGAACAACAGACTACCGTCCTTAATGACAAGGCTACCATCCATTGGAGTAACAAAAAATCACAACGACAAACTACCTTCCATAATGACAAGGCTACCATCCATTGCAGTGACAAAAATCTCGACAACAGACTACCTTCCATAATGACAAGGCTACCATCTATTGTTGCAACAAAAATCTGGACAACAAACTACCTTCCATAATGACAAGGCTACCATCCATTGGAGTAACAAAAATCCCGACAATAATCTACCTTCCATAATGACAAGGCTATCATCCATTGGAGTAACAGAAATCGCGACAACAGACTACCTTCCATAATGACAAGGATACCATCCATTGGAGTAACAAAAATCTCGACAGCAGACTACCTTCTATAATGACAAGGGTACCATCATTGGAGTAAAACAAATATCCACAAGAGACTACCTTCCATAATGACAAGGATACAATCCATTGGATTATAAAAAATCTCGACAACAGACTACCTTCCATAATGACAAGGCTACCATCCATTGGAGTAACAAAAATCTCGACAACAGACTACCTTCCATAATGACTAGGTTACCATCCATTGGAGTAACAAAAATCTCGACAACATACTACCTTCCATAATGACAAGGCTACCGTAAATTGGATTAACAAACATATCTACAACAGACTACCTTCCATAACGACAAGGCTACAATCCATTGGAGTAACAAAAATCTCGACAACAGACTACCTTCCATAATGACAAGGCTACCATCCATTGGAGTTACAAAGATATCGACAACATACTACCTTCCATAGTGACAAGGATACCATCCATTGGAGTAACAAAAATCACGACAGCAAACTACCTTCCATAATGACAAGGCTACCATCCATTAGAATAACAAAAATATCGACAACACACTACCTTCAACAATGACAAGCCTACCATCCAATGGAGTAACAAAAATTTCGATAATAGATTACCTTCCATAATGACAAGTCTACCATCCATTGGATTAAGGAAAATATGAACAACAGACTACCGTCCTTAATGACAAGGCTACCATCCATTGGAGTAACAGAAAATCACAACGACAAACTACCTTCCATAATGACAAGGCTACCATCCATTGCAGTGACAAAAATCTCGACAACAGACTACCTTCCATAATGACAGGGCTACCATCTATTGTTGTAACAAAAATCAGGACAACAGACTACCTTCCATAATGACAAGGCTACCATCCATTGGAGTTACTAAAATCCCGACAATAATCTACCTTCCATAATGACAAGGCTATCATCCATTGGAGTAACAGAAATCGCGACAACAGACTACCTTCCATAATGGCAAGGCTACCATCCATTGGAGTAACAAAAATCTCGACAGCAGACTACCTTCCATAATTACAAGGGTACCATCATTGGAGTAACAAAAATATTCGCAAGAGACTACCTTTCATAATGACAAGGCTACAATCCATTGGAGTATAAAAAATCTCGACAACAAACTACCTTCCATAATGACAAGGCTACCATCCATTGGAGTAACAAAAATCTCGACAACAGACTACCTTCAATAATGACTAGGTTACCATCCATTGGAGTAACAAAAATCTCGACAACAGACTACCTTCCATAATGACAAGGCTACCGTACATTGGATTAACAAAGATATCGACAACAGACTACCTTCCATAACGACAAGGCTACAATCCATTGGAGTAACAAAAACATCGACAATAGACTACCATCCATAATGACAAGGCTACCATCCATTGGAGTTACAAAGATATCAACAACATACTACCTTCCATAGTGACAAGGATACCATCCATTGGAGTAACAAAAATCACGACAGCAGACTACCTTCCATAATGACAACGCTACCATCCATTAGAATAACAAAAATATCGACAACACACTACCTTCCACAATGACAAGCCTACCATCCAATGGAGTAACAAAAATTTCGATAATAGATTACCTTCCATAATGAGAAGTCTACCATCCATTGGATTAAGGAAAATATGAACAACAGACTACCGTCCTTAATGATAAGGCTACCATCCATTGGAGTAACAAAAAATCACAACGACAGACTACCTTCCATAATTACAAGGCTACCATGCCTTAGAGTAACAAATATCTCGACAACAGACTACCTTCCATAATGACAAGGCTACCATCCATTGGAGTAACAAAGATATCGACAACATACTACCTTCCATAGTGACAAGGATACCATCCATTGGAGTAACATAAATCACACCAACATACTACCTTCCATAATGACAAGGCTACCATCCATTGGAATAACAAAAATATCGATAACACACTACCTTCCATAATGACAAGGCTACCATTCATTGGAGTGTAAAAAATCTCGACAATAGACTACCTTCCATAATGACAAGGCTACCATACATTGGAGTAACAGATATCTCGACAACAGACTACCTTCCATAATGACAAGGCTACCATCCATTGGAGTAACAGAAATCTCGACAACAGACTACCTTCCATAATGACAAGGCTACCATCCATTGGAGTAACAAAAATCACGACAATAGACTACCTTGCATAATGACAAGGCTACCATCCATTGGAATAATAAAAATTTCGACAATAGACTACCTTCCATAATGACAAGGCTACCATCCATTTGAGTAACAAAAATCTCGACAACAGACTAGCTTCCCTAATGACAAGGCTACCATCCATTGGAATAAAAAAAATATCGACAACACACTAACTTCCATAATAACAAAGCTACCATCCCTTAGAGTGACAAAAATCTCGACAACAGACTACCTTCCATAATGACAAGGCTACCATCTATTGTTGCAACAAAAATCTGGACAACAAACTACCTTCCATAATGACAAGGCTACCATCCATTGGAGTAACAAAAATCCCGACAATAATCTACCTTCCATAATGACAAGGCTATCATCCATTGGAGTAACAGAAATCGCGACAACAGACTACCTTCCATAATGACAAGGATACCATCCATTGGAGTAACAAAAATCTCGACAGCAGACTACCTTCTATAATGACAAGGGTACCATCATTGGAGTAAAAAAAATATCCACAAGAGACTACCTTCCATAATGACAAGGATACAATCCATTGGATTATAAAAAATCTCGACAACAGACTACCTTCCATAATGACAAGGCTACCATCCATTGGAGTAACAAAAATCTCGACAACAGACTACCTTCCATAATGACTAGGTTACCATCCATTGGAGTAACAAAAATCTCGACAACATACTACCTTCCATAATGACAAGGCTACCGTAAATTGGATTAACAAACATATCTACAACAGACTACCTTCCATAACGACAAGGCTACAATCCATTGGAGTAACAAAAATCTCGACAACAGACTACCTTCCATAATGACAAGGCTACCATCCATTGGAGTTACAAAGATATCGACAACATACTACCTTCCATAGTGACAAGGATACCATCCATTGGAGTAACAAAAATCACGACAGCAAACTACCTTCCATAATGACAAGGCTACCATCCATTAGAATAACAAAAATATCGACAACACACTACCTTCAACAATGACAAGCCTACCATCCAATGGAGTAACAAAAATTTCGATAATAGATTACCTTCCATAATGACAAGTCTACCATCCATTGGATTAAGGAAAATATGAACAACAGACTACCGTCCTTAATGACAAGGCTACCATCCATTGGAGTAACAGAAAATCACAACGACAAACTACCTTCCATAATGACAAGGCTACCATCCATTGCAGTGACAAAAATCTCGACAACAGACTACCTTCCATAATGACAGGGCTACCATCTATTGTTGTAACAAAAATCAGGACAACAGACTACCTTCCATAATGACAAGGCTACCATCCATTGGAGTTACTAAAATCCCGACAATAATCTACCTTCCATAATGACAAGGCTATCATCCATTGGAGTAACAGAAATCGCGACAACAGACTACCTTCCATAATGGCAAGGCTACCATCCATTGGAGTAACAAAAATCTCGACAGCAGACTACCTTCCATAATTACAAGGGTACCATCATTGGAGTAACAAAAATATTCGCAAGAGACTACCTTTCATAATGACAAGGCTACAATCCATTGGAGTATAAAAAATCTCGACAACAAACTACCTTCCATAATGACAAGGCTACCATCCATTGGAGTAACAAAAATCTCGACAACAGACTACCTTCAATAATGACTAGGTTACCATCCATTGGAGTAACAAAAATCTCGACAACAGACTACCTTCCATAATGACAAGGCTACCGTACATTGGATTAACAAAGATATCGACAACAGACTACCTTCCATAACGACAAGGCTACAATCCATTGGAGTAACAAAAACATCGACAACAGACTACCATCCATAATGACAAGGCTACCATCCATTGGAGTTACAAAGATATCAACAACATACTACCTTCCATAGTGACAAGGATACCATCCATTGGAGTAACAAAAATCACGACAGCAGACTACCTTCCATAATGACAACGCTACCATCCATTAGAATAACAAAAATATCGACAACACACTACCTTCCACAATGACAAGCCTACCATCCAATGGAGTAACAAAAATTTCGATAATAGATTACCTTCCATAATGAGAAGTCTACCATCCATTGGATTAAGGAAAATATGAACAACAGACTACCGTCCTTAATGATAAGGCTACCATCCATTGGAGTAACAAAAAATCACAACGACAGACTACCTTCCATAATTACAAGGCTACCATGCCTTAGAGTAACAAATATCTCGACAACAGACTACCTTCCATAATGACAAGGCTACCATCCATTGGAGTAACAAAGATATCGACAACATACTACCTTCCATAGTGACAAGGATACCATCCATTGGAGTAACATAAATCACACCAACATACTACCTTCCATAATGACAAGGCTACCATCCATTGGAATAACAAAAATATCGATAACACACTACCTTCCATAATGACAAGGCTACCATTCATTGGAGTGTAAAAAATCTCGACAATAGACTACCTTCCATAATGACAAGGCTACCATACATTGGAGTAACAGATATCTCGACAACAGACTACCTTCCATAATGACAAGGCTACCATCCATTGGAGTAACAGAAATCTCGACAACAGACTACCTTCCATAATGACAAGGCTACCATCCATTGGAGTAACAAAAATCACGACAATAGACTACCTTGCATAATGACAAGGCTACCATCCATTGGAATAATAAAAATTTCGACAATAGACTACCTTCCATAATGACAAGGCTACCATCCATTTGAGTAACAAAAATCTCGACAACAGACTAGCTTCCCTAATGACAAGGCTACCATCCATTGGAATAAAAAAAATATCGACAACACACTAACTTCCATAATAACAAATCTACCATCCCTTAGAGTAACAAAAATCTCGACAACAGACTACCTTCCATAATGACAAGGCTACCATCCATTGGAGTAACAAAGATATCGACAACATACTACCTTCCATAATGACAAGGCTACCATCCATTGGAATAAAAAAATATCGACAACACACTACCTTCCATAATGATAAGGCTACCATCCAATGGAGTAACAAAAATATCGAGAATAGATTACCTTCCATACTGACAAGTCTACCATCCATTGGAGTATCAAAATTATGAACAACAGACTACCGTCCTTAATGACAAGGCTACCATCCATTGGAGTAACAAAAATTCACAACGACAAACTACCTTCCATAATGACAAGGCTACCATCCATTGCAGTGACAAAAATCTCGACAACAAACTACCTTCCATAATGACAAGGCTACCATCTATTATTGCAACAAAAATCTGGACAACAAACTACCTTCCATAATGACAAGGCTACCATCCATTGGAGTAACAAAAATCCCGACAATAATCTACCTTCCATAATGACAAGGCTATCATCCATTGGAGTAACAGAAATCGCGACAACAGACTACCTTCCATAATGACAAGGATACCATCCATTGGAGTAACAAAAATCTCGACAGCAGACTACGTTCTATAATGACAAGGGTACCATCATTGGAGTAAAAAAAATATCCGCAAGAGACTACCTTCCATAATGACAAGGATACAATCCATTGGAGTATAAAAAATCTCGACAACAGACTACCTTCCATAATGACAAGGCTACCATCCATTGGAGTAACAAAAATCTCGACAACAGACTACCTTCCATAATGACTAGGTTACCATCCATTGGAGTAACAAAAATCTCGACAACATACTACCTTCCATAATGACAAGGCTACCGTAAATTGGATTAACAAACATATCTACAATAGACTACCTTCCATAACGACAAGGCTACAATCCATTGGAGTAACAAAAATCTCGACAACAGCCTACCTTCCATAATGACAAGGCTACCATCCATTGGAGTTACAAAGATATCGACAACATACTACCTTCCATAGTGACAAGGATACCATCCATTGGAGTAACAAAAATCACGACAGCAAACTACCTTCCACAATGACAAGGCTACCATCCATTAGAATAACAAAAATATCGACAACACACTACCTTCAACAATGACAAGCCTACCATCCAATGTTGTAACAAAAATTTCGATAATAGATTACCTTCCATAATGACAAGTCTACCATCCATTGGATTAAGGAAAATATGAACAACAGACTACCGTCCTTAATGACAAGGCTACCATCCATTGGAGTAACAGAAAATCACAACGACAAACTACCTTCCATAATGACAAGGCTACCATCCATTGCAGTGACAAAAATCTCGACAACAGACTACCTTCCATAATGACAAGGCTACCATCTATTGTTGTAACAAAAATCAGGACAACATACTACCTTCCATAATGACAAGGCTACCAGCCATTGGAGTAACTAAAATCCCGACAATAATCTACCTTCCATAATGACAAGGCTATCATCCATTGGAGTAACAGAAATCGCGACAACAGACTACCTTCCATAATGACAAGGCTACCATCCATTGGAGTAACAAAAATCTCGACAGTAGACTACCTTCCATAATTACAAGGGTACCATCATTGGAGTAACAAAAATATTCGCAAGAGACTACCTTTCATAATGACAAGGCTACAATCCATTGGAGTATAAAAAATCTCGACAACAGACTACCTTCCATAATGACAAGGCTACCATCCATTGGAGTAACAAAAATCTCGACAACAGACTACGTTCAATAATGACTAGTTTACCATCAATTGGAGTAACAAAAATCTCGACAACAGACTACCTTCCATAATGACAAGGCTACCGTACATTGGATTAACAAAGATATCGAAAACAGACTACCTTCCATAACGACAAGGCTACAATCCATTGGAGTAACAAAAATCTCGACAACAGACTACCATCCATAATGACAAGGCTACCATCCATTGGAGTTACAAAGATATCGACAACATACTACCTTCCATAGTGACAAGGATACCATCCATTGGAGTAACAAAAATCACGACAGCAGACTACCTTCCATAATGACAAGGCTACCATCCATTAGAATAACAAAAATATCGACAACACACTACCTTCCACAATGACAAGCCTACCATCCATGGAGTAACAAAAATTTCGATAATAGATTACCTTCCATAAGAAAAGTCTACCATCCATTGGATTAAGGAAAATATGAACAACAGACTACCGTCCTTAATGACAAGGCTACGATCCATTGGAGTAACAGAAAATCACAACGACATACTACCTTCCATAATGACAAGGCTACCATCCATTGCAGTGACAAAAATCTCGACAACAGACTACCTTCCACAATGTCAAGGCTACCATCTATTGTTGTAACAAAAATCTGGACAACAGACTACCTTCCAGAATGACAAGGCTACCATCCATTGGAGTAACTAAAATCCCGACAATAACCTACCTTCCATAATGACAAGGCTACCATCCATTGGAGTAACAGAAATCTCGACAACATACTACCTTCCATAACAACAAGGCTACCATCCATTGGAGTAACAAAAATCACGACATCAGAGTACCTTCCATAATGACAAGGCTACCATCAATTGGAATAACAAAAATATCGACAATAGACTACCTTCCATAATGACAAGGCTATCATTCATTGGAATAACAGAAATCGCGACAACAGACTACCTTCCATAATGACAAGGCTACCATCCATTGGAGTAACAAAAATCTCGACAGCAGACTACCTTCCATAATGACAAGGGTACCATCATTGGAGTAACAAAAATATCCGCAAGAGACTACCTTCCATAATGACAAGGCTACAATCCATTGGAGTATAAAAAATCTCGACAATAGACTACCTTCCATAATGACAAGGCTACCATCCATTGGAGTAACAAAAATCTCGACAACATACTACCTTCCATAATGACTAGGTTACCATCCATTCGAGTACCAAAAATCTCGACAACAGACTAGCTTCCATAATGACAAGGCTACCATCCTTTTGAATAACAAAAATATCGAGAAGATTCTACCTTCCATAATAAAAGGCTACCATCCATTGGAGTAACAAAAATCTCGACAATAGACTACCTTCCATAATGACAAGGCTACCGTCCATTGGATTAACAAAGATATCGACAACAGACTACCTTCCATAACGACAAGGCTACTATCCATTGGAGTAACGAAAATCTCGACAACAGACTAGCTTCCATAATGACAAGGCTACCATCCATTGGAATAACAAAAATATCGACAACACACTACCTTCCATAATGACAAGGCTACCATCCAATGGAGTAACAAAAATATCGACAGTAGATAACCTTTCATAATGACAAGTCTACCATCCATTGGAGTAACAAAAATATGAACAACAGACTACCGTCCTTAATGATAAGGCTACCATCCATTGGAGTAACAGAAAATCACAACGACAGACTACCTTCCATAATGACAAGGCTACCATCCACTGCAGTGACAAAAATATCGACAATAGACTACCTTCCATAATGACAAGGCTACCATATAATGTTGTAACAAAATTCTGGACAACAGACTTCCTTCCATAATGACAAGGCTACCATCCATTGGAGTAACAAAAATCCCGACAATAACCTACCTTCCATAATGACAAGGCTATCAATCATTGGAGTAACTGAAATCTCGACATTAGACTACCTTCCATAATGACAAGGGTACAATCCATTGGAGTATAAAAAATCTCGACAACAGACTACCTTCCATAATGACAAGGCTACCATTCATTGGAGTAACAAAAATCGCGACAACAGACTACCTTCCATAATGACAAGGCTACCATCCATTGGAGTAACAAAAATCTCGACAGTAGACTACCTTCCATAATTACAAGGGTACCATCATTGGAGTAACAAAAATATTCGCAAGAGACTACCTTTCATAATGACAAGGCTACAATCCATTGGAGTATAAAAAATCTCGACAACAGACTACATTCCATAATGACAAGGCTACCATCCATTGGAGTAACAAAAATCTCGACAACAGACTACCTTCAATAATGACTAGGTTACCATCAATTGGAGTAACAAAAATCTCGACAACAGACTACCTTCCATAATGACAAGGCTACCGTACATTGGATTAACAAAGATATCAAAAACAGACTACCTTCCATAACGACAAGGCTACAATCCATTGGAGTAACAAAAATCTCAACAACAGACTACCATCCATAATGACAAGGCTCCCATCCATTGGAGTTACAAAGATATCGACAACATACTACCTTCCATAGTGACAAGGATACCATCCATTGGAGTAACAAAAATCACGACAAGAGACTACCTTCCATAATGACAAGGCTACCATCCATTAGAATAACAAAAATATCGACAACACACTACCTTCCACAATGACAAGCCTACCATCCATGGAGTAACAAAAATTTCGATAATAGATTACCTTCCATAAGAAAAGTCTACCATCCATTGGATTAAGGAAAATATGAACAACAGACTACCGTCCTTAATGACAAGGCTACGATCCATTGGAGTAACAGAAAATCACAACGACATACTACCTTCCATAATGACAAGGCTACCATCCATTGCAGTGACAAAAATCTCGACAACAGACTACCTTCCACAATGTCAAGGCTACCATCTATTGTTGTAACAAAAATCTGGACAACAAACTACCTTCCAGAATGACAAGGCTACCATCCATTGGAGTAACTAAAATCCCGACAATAACCTACCTTCCATAATGACAAGGCTACCATCCATTGGAGTAACAGAAATCTCGACAACATACTACCTTCCATAAAAACAAGGCTACCATCCATTGGAGTAACAAAAATCACGACATCAGAGTACCTTCCATAATGACAAGGCTACCATCAATTGGAATAACAAAAATATCGACAATAGACTACCTTCCATAATGACAAGGCTATCATTCATTGGAATAACAGAAATCGCGACAACAGACTACCTTCCATAATGACAAGGCTACCATCCATTGGAGTAACAAAAATCTCGACAGCAGACTACCTTCCATAATGACAAGGGTACCATCATTGGAGTAACAAAAATATCCGCAAGAGACTACCTTCCATAATGACAAGGCTACAATCCATTGGAGTATAAAAAATCTCGACAATAGACTACCTTCCATAATGACAAGGCTACCATCCATTGGAGTAACAAAACTCTCGACAACATACTACCTTCCATAATGACTAGGTTACCATCCATTCGAGTACCAAAAATCTCGACAACAGACTAGCTTCCATAATGACAAGGCTACCATCCTTTTGAATAACAAAAATATCGAGAAGATTCTACCTTCCATAATAAAAGGCTACCATCCATTGGAGTAACAAAAATCTCGACAATAGACTACCTTCCATAATGACAAGGCTACCGTCCATTGGATTAACAAAGATATCGACAACAGACTACATTCCATAACGACAAGGCTACTATCCATTGGAGTAACGAAAATCTCGACAACAGACTAGCTTCCATAATGACAAGGCTACCATCCATTGGAATAACAAAAATATCGACAACACACTACCTTCCATAATGACAAGGCTACCATCCAATGGAGTAACAAAAATATCGACAGTAGATTACCTTTCATAATGACAAGTCTACCATCCATTGGAGTAACAAAAATATGAACAACAAACTACCGTCCTTAATGATAAGGCTACCATCCATTGGAGTAACAGAAAATCACAACGACAGACTACCTTCCATAATGACAAGGCTACCATCCACTGCAGTGACAAAAATATCGACAACAGACTACCTTCCATAATGACAAGGCTACCATATATTGTTGTAACAAAAATCTGGACAACAGACTTCCTTCCATAATGACAAGGCTACCATCCATTGGAGTAACAAAAATCCCGACAATAACCTACCTTCCATAATGACAAGGCTATCAATCATTGGAGTAACTGAAATCTCGACATTAGACTACCTTCCATAATGACAAGGGTACAATCCATTGGAGTATAAAAAATCACGACAACAGACTACCTTCCATAGTGACAAGGCTACCATCCATTGGAGTAACAAAAATCTCGACAACAGACTGCCTTCCATAATGACTAGGTTACCATCCATTGGAGTAACAAAAATCTCGACAATAGACTAGCTTCCATAATGACAAGGCTACCATCCTTTGGAATTACAAAAATATCGACAAGACACTAACTTCCATAATGACAAGTCTACCATCCATTGGAGTAACAAAAATATGAACAACAGACTACCGTCCTTAATGAAAAAGGCTACCATCCATTGGAGTAACAGAAACTCACAACGACAGACTACCTTCCATAATGACAAGGCTACCATCCATTGCAGTGACAAAAATCTCGACAACAGACTACCTTCCATAATGACAAGGCTACCATATATTGTTGTAACAAAAATCTAGACAACAGACTACCTTCCATAATGACAAGGCTACCATACATTGGAGTAACAAAAATCCCGACAATAACCTACCTTCCATATTAACAAGTATATCATTCATTGGAGTAACAGAAATCGCGACATCAGACTACCTTCCATAATGACAAGGCTACCATCCATTGGAGTCACAAAAATCTCGACAGCAGACTACCTTCCATAATGACAAGGGTACCATCATTGGAGTAATAAAAATATCCGCAAGAGACTACCTTCCATAATAACAAGGCTACAATCCATTAGAGTATAAAAAATCTCGACAACAGACTACCTTCCATAATGACAAGGCTACCATCCATTAGAGTAACAAAAATATCGACAACAGACTACCTTCCATAATGACTAGGTTACCATCCATTCGAGTAACAAAAATCTTTACAACAGACTAGCTTCCATAATGATAAGGCTACCATCCTTTGAAATAACAAAAATATCGACAAGATTCTACCTTCCATAATAACAAGGCTACCATCCCTTAGAGTAACAAAAATCTCGACAATAGACTAGCTTCCATAATGACAAGGCTACCATCCGGTGGAGTTACAAAGTTATCGACAACATACTACCATCCATAGTGAGAAGGCTACCATCCATTGGAGTAACAAAAATCACGACAACAGACTACCTTCCATAACGACAAGGTTACCATCCATTGGAATAACAAAAATATCGACAACACACTACCTTCCATAATTACAAGCCATCCATCCAATGGAGAAACAAAAATATCGATAATAGATTTCCTTCCATAATGACAAGTCTACAATCCATTGGATTAACAAAAATATGAACAACAGACTACCTTCCATAATGACAATGCTATCATCCATTGGAGTAACAAAAATCCCGAGAATAACCTACCTTCCATAATGATAGGGCTACCATCCATTGGAGTAACAGAAATCTTGACAACATACTACCTTCCATAATGACAAGGCTCCCATCCATTGGAGTAATGAAAATCTCGACAACACACTACCTTCCATAATGACAAGGGTACCATCATTGGAGTAACAAAAATATCCACAAGAGACTACCTTCCATAATGAAAAGGATACCTTCCATTAGAGTATTAAAAATCTCGACAATAGACTACCTTCCATATTGACAAGGCTACCATCCATTGGAGTAACAAAAATCTCGACAATAGACTAGCTTCCATAATGACAAGGCTACCATCCTTTGGAATAACAAAAATATCGACAAGACACTAACTTCCATAATGATAAGTCTACCATCCATTGGAGTAACAAAAATATGAACAACAGACTACCGTCCTTAATGAAAAAGGCTACCATCCATTGGAGTAACAGAAACTCACAACGACAGACTACCTTCCATAATGACAAGGCTACCATCCATTGCAGTGACAAAAATCTCGACAACAGACTACCTTCCATAATGATAAGGCTACCATATATTGTTGTAACAAAAATCTAGACAACAGACTACCTTCCATAATGACAAGGCTACCATCCATTGCAGTAACAAAAATCCCGAAAATAACCTACCTTCCATAATGACAAGGATATCATTCATTGGAGTAACAGAAATCGCGACAACAGACTACCTTCCATAATGACAAGGCTACCATCCATTGGAGTAACAAAAATATCGACAGCAGACTACCTTCCATAATGACAAGGGTACAATCCATTGGAGTATAAAAAATCTCGACAACAGACTACCTTCCATAATGACAAGGCTACCATCCATTGGAGTAACAAAAATCTCGACAACAGACTACCTTCCATAATGACTAGGTTACCATCCATTCGAGTAACAAAAATCTCGACAACAGACTAGCTTCCATAATGACAAGTCAACCATCCTTTGGAATAACAAAAATATCAACAAGATTCTACCTTCCATAATAACAAGGCTACCATCCCTTAGAGTAACAAAAATATCCGCAAGAGACTAACTTCCATAATGACAAGGATACAATCCATTGGAGTATAAAAAATCACGACAACAGACTACCTTCCATAGTGACAAGGCTACCATCCATTGGAGTAACAAAAATCTCGACAACAGACAGCCTTCCATAATGACTAGGTTACCATCCATTGGAGTAACAAAAATCTCGACAATAGACTAGCTTCCATAATGACAAGGCTACCATCCTTTGGAATAACAAAAATATCGACAAGACACTAACTTCCATAATGACAAGTCTACCATCCATTGGAGTAACAAAAATATGAACAACAGACTACCGTCCTTAATGAAAAAGGCTACCCTCCATTGGAGTAACGGAAACTCACAACGACAGACTACCTTCCATAATGACAAGGCTACCATCCATTGCAGTGACAAAAATCTCGACAACAGACTACCTTCCATAATGACAAGGCTACCATATATTGTTGTAACAAAAATCTAGACAACAGACTACCTTCCATAATGACAAGGCTACCATACATTGGAGTAACAAAAATCCCGACAATAACCTACCTTCCATATTAACAAGGATATCATTCATTGGAGTAACAGAAATCGCGACATCAGACTACCTTCCATAATGACAAGGCTACCATCCATTGGAGTCACAAAAATCTCGACAGCAGACTACCTTCCATAATGACAAGGGTACCATCATTGGAGTAATAAAAATATCCGCAAGAGACTACCTTCCATAATGACAAGGCTACAAACCATTAGAGTATAAAAAATCTCGACAACAGACTACCTTCCATAATGACAAGTCTACCATCCATTAGAGTAACAAAAATCTCGACAACAGACTACCTTCCATAATGACTAGGTTACCATCCATTCGAGTAACAAAAATCTTTACAACAGACTAGCTTCCATAATGATAAGGCTACCATCCTTTGAAATAACAAAAATATCGACAAGATTCTACCTTCCATAATAACAAGGCTACCATCCCTTAGAGTAACAAAAATCTCGACAATAGACTAGCTTCCATAATGACAAGGCTACCATCCGTTGGAGTTACAAAGTTATCGACAACATACTACCATCCATAGTGACAAGGCTACCATCCATTGGAGTAACAAAAATCACGACAACAGACTACCTTCCATAACGACAAGGTTACCATCCATTGGAATAACAAAAATATCGACAACACACTACCTTCCATAATGACAAGCCATCCATCCAATGGAGAAACAAAAATATCGATAATAGATTTCCTTCCATAATGACAAGTCTACAATCCATTGGATTAACAAAAATATGAACAACAGACTACCTTCCATAATGACAATGCTATCATCAATTGGAGTAACAAAAATCCCGAGAATAACCTACCTTCCATAATGATAGGGCTACCATCCATTGGAGTAACAGAAATCTTGACAACATACTACCTTCCATAATGACAAGGCTCCCATCCATTGGAGTAATGAAAATCTCGACAACACACTACCTTCCATAATGACAAGGGTACCATCATTGAAGTAACAAAAATATCCACAAGAGACTACCTTCCATAATGAAAAGGATACCTTCCATTAGAGTATTAAAAATCTCGACAATAGACTACCTTCCATATTGACAAGGCTACCATCCATTGGAGTAACAAAAATCTCGACAATAGACTAGCTTCCATAATGACAAGGCTACCATCCTTTGGAATAACAAAAATATCGACAAGACACTAACTTCCATAATGACAAGTCTACCATCCATTGGAGTAACAAAAATATGAACAACAGACTACCGTCCTTAATGAAAAAGGCTACCATCCATTGGAGTAACAGAAACTCACAACGACAGACTACCTTCCATAATGACAAGGCTACCATCCATTGCAGTGACAAAAATCTCGACAACAGACTACCTTCCATAATGATAAGGCTACCATATATTGTTGTAACAAAAATCTAGACAACAGACTACCTTCCATAATGACAAGGCTACCATCCATTGCAGTAACAAAAATCCCGACAATAACCTACCTTCCATAATGACAAGGATATCATTCATTGGAGTAACAGAAATCGCGACAACAGACTACCTTCCATAATGACAAGGCTACCATCCATTGGAGTAACAAAAATATCGACAGCAGACTACCTTCCATAATGACAAGGGTACAATCCATTGGAGTATAAAAAATCTCGACAACAGACTACCTTCCATAATGACAAGGCTACCATCCATTGGAGTAACAAAAATCTCGACAACAGACTACCTTCCATAATGACTAGGTTACCATCCATTCGAGTAACAAAAATCTCGACAACAGACTAGCTTCCATAATGACAAGTCAACCATCCTTTGGAATAACAAAAATATCAACAAGATTCTACCTTCCATAATAACAAGGCTACCATCCCTTAGAGTAACAAAAATATCCGCAAGAGACTAACTTCCATAATGACAAGGATACAATCCATTGGAGTATAAAAAATCACGACAACAGACTACCTTCCATAGTGACAAGGCTACCATCCATTGGAGTAACAAAAATCTCGACAACAGACAGCCTTCCATAATGACTAGGTTACCATCCATTGGAGTAACAAAAATCTCGACAATAGACTAGCTTCCATAATGACAAGGCTACCATCCTTTGGAATAACAAAAATATCGACAAGACACTAACTTCCATAATGACAAGTCTACCATCCATTGGAGTAACAAAAATATGAACAACAAACTACCGTCCTTAATGAAAAAGGCTACCATCCATTGGAGTAACGGAAACTCACAACGACAGACTACCTTCCATAATGACAAGGCTACCATCCATTGCAGTGACAAAAATCTCGACAACAGACTACCTTCCATAATGACAAAGCTACCATATATTGTTGTAACAAAAATCTAGACAACAGACTACCTTCCATAATGACAAGGCTACCATCCATTGGAGTAACAAAAATCCCGACAATAACCTACCTTCCATAATGACAAGGATATCATTCATTGGAGTAACAGAAATCGCGACAACAGACTACCTTCCATAATGACAAGGCTACCATCCATTGGAGTCACAAAAATCTCGACAGCAGACTACCTTCCATAATGACAAGGGTACCATCATTGGAGTAATAAAAATATCCGCAAGAGACTACCTTCCATAATGACAAGGCTACAATCCATTAGAGTATAAAAAATCTCGACAACAGACTACCTTCCATAATGACAAGGCTACCATCCATTGGAGTAACAAAAATCTCGACAACAGACTACCTTCCATAATGACTAGGTTACCATCCATTCGAGTAACAAAAATCTTGACAACAGACTAGCTTCCATAATGACAAGGCTACCATCCTTTGGAATAACAAAAATATCGACAAGATTCTACCTTCCATAATAACAAGGCCACCATCCCTTAGAGTAACAAAAATCTCGACAATAGACTAGCTTCCATAATGACAAGGCTACCATCCGTTGGAGTTACAAAGTTATCGACAACATACTACCTTCCATAGTGACAAGGCTACCATCCATTGGAGTAACAAAAATCACGACAAAAGACTACCTTCCATAACGACAAGGTTACCATCCATTGGAATAACAAAAATATCGACAACACACTACCTTCCATAATGACAAGCCTTCCATAATGAAAATGCTACCATCCATTGGAGTAACAAAAATCCCGAGAATAACCTACCTTCCATAATGACAAGGCTACCATCCATTGGAGTAACAGAAATCTTGACAACATACTACCTTCCATAATGACAAGGCTCCCATCCATTGGAGTAACGAAAATATCGACAACACACTACCTTCCATAATGACAAGGGTACCATCATTGGAGTAACAAAAATATCCACAAGAGACTACCTTCCATAATGAAAAGGATACCTTCCATTAGAGTATTAAAAATCTCGACAATACACTACCTTCCATATTGACAAGGCTACCATCCATTGGAGTAACAAAAATCTCGACAACAGACTACCTTCCATAATGACAAGGCTACTGTCCATTGGATTAACAAAGATATCGACAACAGACTACCTTCCATAACGACAAGGCTACAATCCATTGGAGTAACAAAAATTACGACAACAGACTAATTTCCATAATGACAAGGCTACCATCCATTGGAATAACAAAAATATCGACAATAGACTACCTTCCATAATGACAAGGCTACCGTCCATTGGAGAAACAAAAATCTCGACAACAGACTAGCTTCCATATTGACAAGGCTACCATCCATTGGAATAACAAAAATATCGACAACACACTACCTTCCATAATGACAAGGCTACCATCCAATGGAGTAACAAAAATATCCACAATAGATTACCTTCCATAATGACAAGTCTACCATCCATTGGAGTAACAAAAATATGAACAACAGACTACCGTCCTTAATGACAAGGCTACCATCCATTGGAGTAACAGAAAATCACAACGACAGACTACCTTCCATAATGACAAGGCTACCATCCATTGTAGTGACAAAAATCTCGATAACAGACTACCTTCCATAATGACAAGGCTACCATCTATTGTTGTAACAAAAATCTGCACAACAGACTACCTTCCATAATGACAAGGCTACCATCCATTGGAGTAACAAAAATCACGAGAGCACACTACCTTCCATAATGACAAGGGTACCATCATTGGAGTAACAAAAATATCCACAACAGACTACCTTCCATAATGACAAGGCTACCATCCATTGGAGTAACAAAAATATCGACAACACACTTCCTTCCATAATGACAAGCCTACCATCCAATTGAGTAACAAAAATTTCGATAATAGATTACCTTCCATAATGACAAGTCTACCATCCATTGGAGTAACAAAAATATGCACAACAGACTACCATCCTAAATGACAAGGCTACCATCCATTGGAGTAACAGAAAATCACAACGACATACTACCTTCCATAATGACAAGGCTACCATCCATTGTAGTGACAAAAATCTCGACAACAGACTACCTTCCATAATGACAAGGTGACCATCTATTATTGTAACAAAAATCTGGACAATAGACTACGTTCCATAATGACAAGGCTACCATTCATTGGAGTAACAAAAATCCCGACAATAACCTACCTTCCATAATGACAAGGCTACCAGCTATTGGAGTAACAGAAATCTCGACAACAGACTACCTTCCATAATGACAAGGCTACCATCCATTGGAGTAACAAAAATCTCAACAATACACTACCTTCCATAATGACAAGGGTACCATCATTGGAGTAACAAAAATATCCACAAGAGACTACCTTCCATAATAACAAGGCTACCATCCATTGGAGTATAAAAAATCTCGACAACAAACTACCTTCCATAATGACAAGGCTACCATCCATTGGAGTAACAAAAATCTCGACAACAGACTCCCTTCCATAATGACAAGGCTACCATCCATTGGATTAACAAAGATATCGACAACAGACTACCTTCCGTAACGACAAGGATACAATCCATTTGAGTAACAAAAATCACCACAACAGACTACCTTCCATAATGACAAGGCTACCATCCATTGGAATAACAAAAATATCGATAATAGACTACCTTCCATAATGACAAGGCTACCATCCATTGGAGTAACAAAAATCTCGACAACAGAGTAGCTTCCATAATGACAAGGCTACCATCCATTGGAATATCAAAAATATCGACAACACACTACCTTCCATAATGACAAGGCTACCATCCAATGGAGTAACAAAAATTTCGACAATAGATTACCTTCCATAATGACAAGTCTACCATCCATTGGAAAAACAAAAATATGAACAACAGACTACCGTACTTAATGACAAGGCTACCATCCATTGGAGTAATAGAAAATCACAACGACAGACTACCTTCCATAAAGACAAGGCTACCATCCATTGCAGTGACAAAAATCTCGACAACAGACTACCTTCCATAATGACAAGGCTACCATCTATTGTTGTAACAAAAATCTGCACAACAGACTACCTTCCATAATGACAAGGCTACCATCCATTGGAGTAACAAAAATCCCGACAATAACCTACCTTCCATAATGACAAGGCTATCATTCATTGGAGTAACAGAAATCGCGACAACAGACTACCTTCCATAATGACAAGGCTACCATCCATTGGAGTAACAAAAATATCGACAGCAACTACCTTCCATAATGACAAGCCTACCATCCAATGGAGTAACAAAAATATCCGCAAGAGACTACCTTCCATAATGATAAGGCTACAATCCATTGGAGTATAAAAAATCTCGACAACAGACTACCTTCCATAATGACAAGTCTACCATCCATTGGAGTAACAAAAATATGAACAACAAACTACCGTCCTTAATGAAAAAGGCTACCATCCATTGGAGTAACGGAAACTCACAACGACAGACTACCTTCCATAATGACAAGGCTACCATCCATTGCAGTGACAAAAATCTCGACAACAGACTACCTTCCATAATGACAAAGCTACCATATATTGTTATAACAAAAATCTAGACAACAGACTACCTTCCATAATGACAAGGCTACCATCCATTGGAGTAACAAAAATCCCGACAATAACCTACCTTCCATAATGACAAGGATATCATTCATTGGAGTAACAGAAATCGCGACAACAGACTACCTTCCATAATGACAAGGCTACCATCCATTGGAGTCACAAAAATCTCGACAGCAGACTACCTTCCATAATGACAAGGGTACCATCATTGGAGTAATAAAAATATCCGCAAGAGACTACCTTCCATAATGACAAGGCTACAATCCATTAGAGTATAAAAAATCTCGACAACAGACTACCTTCCATAATGACAAGGCTACCATCCATTGGAGTAACAAAAATCTCGACAACAGACTACCTTCCATAATGACTAGGTTACCATCCATTCGAGTAACAAAAATCTTGACAACAGACTAGCTTCCATAATGACAAGGCTACCATCCTTTGGAATAACAAAAATATCGACAAGATTCTACCTTCCATAATAACAAGGCCACCATCCCTTAGAGTAACAAAAATCTCGACAATAGACTAGCTTCCATAATGACAAGGCTACCATCCGTTGGAGTTACAAAGTTATCGACAACATACTACCTTCCATAGTGACAAGGCTACCATCCATTGGAGTAACAAAAATCACGACAAAAGACTACCTTCCATAACGACAAGGTTACCATCCATTGGAATAACAAAAATATCGACAACACACTACCTTCCATAATGACAAGCCTTCCATAATGACAATGCTACCATCCATTGGAGTAACAAAAATCCCGAGAATAACCTACCTTCCATAATGACAAGGCTACCATCCATTGGAGTAACAGAAATCTTGACAACATACTACCTTCCATAATGACAAGGCTCCCATCCATTGGAGTAACGAAAATATCGACAACACACTACCTTCCATAATGACAAGGGTACCATCATTGGAGTAACAAAAATATCCACAAGAGACTACCTTCCATAATGAAAAGGATACCTTCCATTAGAGTATTAAAAATCTCGACAATACACTACCTTCCATATTGACAAGGCTACCATCCATTGGAGTAACAAAAATCTCGACAACAGACTACCTTCCATAATGACAAGGCTACTGTCCATTGGATTAACAAAGATATCGACAACAGACTACCTTCCATAACGACAAGGCTACAATCCATTGGAGTAACAAAAATTACGACAACAGACTAATTTCCATAATGACAAGGCTACCATCCATTGGAATAACAAAAATATCGACAATAGACTACCTTCCATAATGACTAGGCTACCGTCCATTGGAGAAACAAAAATCTCGACAACAGACTAGCTTCCATATTGACAAGGCTACCATCCATTGGAATAACAAAAATATCGACAACACACTACCTTCCATAATGACAAGGCTACCATCCAATGGAGTAACAAAAATATCCACAATAGATTACCTTCCATAATGACAAGTCTACCATCCATTGGAGTAACAAAAATATGAACAACAGACTACCGTCCTTAATGACAAGGCTACCATCCATTGGAGTAACAGAAAATCACAACGACAGACTACCTTCCATAATGACAAGGCTACCATCCATTGTAGTGACAAAAATCTCGATAACAGACTACCTTCCATAATGACAAGGCTACCATCTATTGTTGTAACAAAAATCTGCACAACAGACTACCTTCCATAATGACAAGGCTACCATCCATTGGAGTAACAAAAATCACGAGAGCACACTACCTTCCATAATGACAAGGGTACCATCATTGGAGTAACAAAAATATCCACAACAGACTACCTTCCATAATGACAAGGCTACCATCCATTGGAGTAACAAAAATATCGACAACACACTTCCTTCCATAATGACAAGCCTACCATCCAATTGAGTAACAAAAATTTCGATAATAGATTACCTTCCATAATGACAAGTCTACCATCCATTGGAGTAACAAAAATATGCACAACAGACTACCATCCTAAATGACAAGGCTACCATCCATTGGAGTAACAGAAAATCACAACGACATACTACCTTCCATAATGACAAGGCTACCATCCATTGTAGTGACAAAAATCTCGACAACAGACTACCTTCCATAATGACAAGGTGACCATCTATTATTGTAACAAAAATCTGGACAATAGACTACGTTCCATAATGACAAGGCTACCATTCATTGGAGTAACAAAAATCCCGACAATAACCTACCTTCCATAATGACAAGGCTACCAGCTATTGGAGTAACAGAAATCTCGACAACAGACTACCTTCCATAATGACAAGGCTACCATCCATTGGAGTAACAAAAATCTCAACAATACACTACCTTCCATAATGACAAGGGTACCATCATTGGAGTAACAAAAATATCCACAAGAGACTACCTTCCATAATAACAAGGCTACCATCCATTGGAGTATAAAAAATCTCGACAACAAACTACCTTCCATAATGACAAGGCTACCATCCATTGGAGTAACAAAAATCTCGACAACAGACTCCCTTCCATAATGACAAGGCTACCATCCATTGGATTAACAAAGATATCGACAACAGACTACCTTCCGTAACGACAAGGATACAATCCATTTGAGTAACAAAAATCACCACAACAGACTACCTTCCATAATGACAAGGCTACCATCCATTGGAATAACAAAAATATCGATAATAGACTACCTTCCATAATGACAAGGCTACCATCCATTGGAGTAACAAAAATCACGACAACAGAGTAGCTTCCATAATGACAAGGCTACCATCCATTGGAATATCAAAAATATCGACAACACACTACCTTCCATAATGACAAGGCTACCATCCAATGGAGTAACAAAAATTTCGACAATAGATTACCTTCCATAATGACAAGTCTACCATCCATTGGAGTAACAAAAATATGAACAACAGACTACCGTACTTAATGACAAGGCTACCATCCATTGGAGTAATAGAAAATCACAACGACAGACTACCTTCCATAAAGACAAGGCTACCATCCATTGCAGTGACAAAAATCTCGACAACAGACTACCTTCCATAATGACAAGGCTACCATCTATTGTTGTAACAAAAATCTGCACAACAGACTACCTTCCATAATGACAAGGCTACCATCCATTGGAGTAACAAAAATCCCGACAATAACCTACCTTCCATAATGACAAGGCTATCATTCATTGGAGTAACAGAAATCGCGACAACAGACTACCTTCCATAATGACAAGGCTACCATCCATTGGAGTAACAAAAATATCGACAGCAACTACCTTCCATAATGACAAGCCTACCATCCAATGGAGTAACAAAAATATCCGCAAGAGACTACCTTCCATAATGATAAGGCTACAATCCATTGGAGTATAAAAAATCTCGACAACAGACTACCTTCCATAATGACAAGTCTACCATCCATTGGAGTAACAAAAATATGAACAACAAACTACCGTCCTTAATGAAAAAGGCTACCATCCATTGGAGTAACGGAAACTCACAACGACAGACTACCTTCCATAATGACAAGGCTACCATCCATTGCAGTGACAAAAATCTCGACAACAGACTACCTTCCATAATGACAAAGCTACCATATATTGTTGTAACAAAAATCTAGACAACAGACTACCTTCCATAATGACAAGGCTACCATCCATTGGAGTAACAAAAATCCCGACAATAACCTACCTTCCATAATGACAAGGATATCATTCATTGGAGTAACAGAAATCGCGACAACAGACTACCTTCCATAATGACAAGGCTACCATCCATTGGAGTCACAAAAATCTCGACAGCAGACTACCTTCCATAATGACAAGGGTACCATCATTGGAGTAATAAAAATATCCGCAAGAGACTACCTTCCATAATGACAAGGCTACAATCCATTAGAGTATAAAAAATCTCGACAACAGACTACCTTCCATAATGACAAGGCTACCATCCATTGGAGTAACAAAAATCTCGACAACAGACTACCTTCCATAATGACTAGGTTACCATCCATTCGAGTAACAAAAATCTTGACAACAGACTAGCTTCCATAATGACAAGGCTACCATCCTTTGGAATAACAAAAATATCGACAAGATTCTACCTTCCATAATAACAAGGCCACCATCCCTTAGAGTAACAAAAATCTCGACAATAGACTAGCTTCCATAATGACAAGGCTACCATCCGTTGGAGTTACAAAGTTATCGACAACATACTACCTTCCATAGTGACAAGGCTACCATCCATTGGAGTAACAAAAATCACGACAAAAGACTACCTTCCATAACGACAAGGTTACCATCCATTGGAATAACAAAAATATCGACAACACACTACCTTCCATAATGACAAGCCTTCCATAATGACAATGCTACCATCCATTGGAGTAACAAAAATCCCGAGAATAACCTACCTTCGATAATGACAAGGCTACCATCCATTGGAGTAACAGAAATCTTGACAACATACTACCTTCCATAATGACAAGGCTCCCATCCATTGGAGTAACGAAAATATCGACAACACACTACCTTCCATAATGACAAGGGTACCATCATTGGAGTAACAAAAATATCCACAAGAGACTACCTTCCATAATGAAAAGGATACCTTCCATTAGAGTATTAAAAATCTCGACAATACACTACCTTCCATATTGACAAGGCTACCATCCATTGGAGTAACAAAAATCTCGACAACAGACTACCTTCCATAATGACAAGGCTACTGTCCATTGGATTATCAAAGATATCGACAACAGACTACCTTCCATAACGACAAGGCTACAATCCATTGGAGTAACAAAAATTACGACAACAGACTAATTTCCATAATGACAAGGCTACCATCCATTGGAATAACAAAAATATCGACAATAGACTACCTTCCATAATGACAAGGCTACCGTCCATTGGAGAAACAAAAATCTCGACAACAGACTAGCTTCCATATTGACAAGGCTACCATCCATTGGAATAACAAAAATATCGACAACACACTACCTTCCATAATGACAAGGCTACCATCCAATGGAGTAACAAAAATATCCACAATAGATTACCTTCCATAATGACAAGTCTACCATCCATTGGAGTAACAAAAATATGAACAACAGACTACCGTCCTTAATGACAAGGCTACCATCCATTGGAGTAACAGAAAATCACAACGACAGACTACCTTCCATAATGACAAGGCTACCATCCATTGTAGTGACAAAAATCTCGATAACAGACTACCTTCCATAATGACAAGGCTACCATCTATTGTTGTAACAAAAATCTGCACAACAGACTACCTTCCATAATGACAAGGCTACCATCCATTGGAGTAACAAAAATCACGAGAGCACACTACCTTCCATAATGACAAGGGTACCATCATTGGAGTAACAAAAATATCCACAACAGACTACCTTCCATAATGACAAGGCTACCATCCATTGGAGTAACAAAAATATCGACAACACACTTCCTTCCATAATGACAAGCCTACCATCCAATTGAGTAACAAAAATTTCGATAATAGATTACCTTCCATAATGACAAGTCTACCATCCATTGGAGTAACAAAAATATGCACAACAGACTACCATCCTAAATGACAAGGCTACCATCCATTGGAGTAACAGAAAATCACAACGACATACTACCTTCCATAATGACAAGGCTACCATCCATTGTAGTGACAAAAATCTCGACAACAGACTACCTTCCATAATGACAAGGTGACCATCTATTATTGTAACAAAAATCTGGACAATAGACTACGTTCCATAATGACAAGGCTACCATTCATTGGAGTAACAAAAATCCCGACAATAACCTACCTTCCATAATGACAAGGCTACCAGCTATTGGAGTAACAGAAATCTCGACAACAGACTACCTTCCATAATGACAAGGCTACCATCCATTGGAGTAACAAAAATCTCAACAATACACTACCTTCCATAATGACAAGGGTACCATCATTGGAGTAACAAAAATATCCACAAGAGACTACCTTCCATAATAACAAGGCTACCATCCATTGGAGTATAAAAAATCTCGACAACAAACTACCTTCCATAATGACAAGGCTACCATCCATTGGAGTAACAAAAATCTCGACAACAGACTCCCTTCCATAATGACAAGGCTACCATCCATTGGATTAACAAAGATATCGACAACAGACTACCTTCCGTAACGACAAGGATACAATCCATTTGAGTAACAAAAATCACCACAACAGACTACCTTCCATAATGACAAGGCTACCATCCATTGGAATAACAAAAATATCGATAATAGACTACCTTCCATAATGACAAGGCTACCATCCATTGGAGTAACAAAAATCTCGACAACAGAGTAGCTTCCATAATGACAAGGCTACCATCCATTGGAATATCAAAAATATCGACAACACACTACCTTCCATAATGACAAGGCTACCATCCAATGGAGTAACAAAAATTTCGACAATAGATTACCTTCCATAATGACAAGTCTACCATCCATTGGAGTAACAAAAATATGAACAACAGACTACCGTACTTAATGACAAGGCTACCATCCATTGGAGTAACAGAAAATCACAACGACAGACTACCTTCCATAAAGACAAGGCTACCATCCATTGCAGTGACAAAAATCTCGACAACAGACTACCTTCCATAATGACAAGGCTACCATCTATTGTTGTAACAAAAATCTGCACAACAGACTACCTTCCATAATGACAAGGCTACCATCCATTGGAGTAACAAAAATCCCGACAATAACCTACCTTCCATAATGACAAGGCTATCATTCATTGGAGTAACAGAAATCGCGACAACAGACTACCTTCCATAATGACAAGGCTACCATCCATTGGAGTAACAAAAATATCGACAGCAACTACCTTCCATAATGACAAGCCTACCATCCAATGGAGTAACAAAAATATCCGCAAGAGACTACCTTCCATAATGATAAGGCTACAATCCATTGGAGTATAAAAAATCTCGACAACAGACTACCTTCCATAATGACAAGGCTACCATCCATTGGAGTAACAAAAATCTCGACAACAGAATACCTTCCATAATGACTAGGTTACCATCCCTTCGAGTAACAAAAATCTCGACAATAGACTAACTTCCATAATGACAAGGCTACAATCCTTTGAAATAACAAAAATATCGACAAGATTCTACCTTCCATTATTACAAGGCTACCATCCCTTAGAGTAACAAAAATATCGATAAGATTCTACCTTCCACAATGACAAGGCTACCATCCATTGGAGTTACAAAGATATGTACAACATACTACCTTCCATAGTGACAAGGCTACCATCCATTGGAGTAACCAAAATCACGACAGCATACTACCTTCCATAATGACAAGGCTACCATCCATTGGAATAACAAAATTATCGACAACACACTACCTTCCATAATGATAAGCCTACCATCCAATGGAGTAACAAAAATATCGATAATATATTACCTTCCATAATGATAAGGCTACCATCCATTGGATTAACAAAAATATGAACAACAGACTACCTTCCATAATGACAAGGCTACCATCCATTGGAGTAATAGAAATCTCGACAACAGAATACCTTCTATAATGACCAGGTTACCATCCATTCGAGTAACAAAAATCTCGACAGTAGACTAGCTTCCATAATGACAAGGCTAGCATCCTTTGGAATAACAAAAATATCGACAAGATTCTACTTTCCATAATAACAAGGCTACCATCACTTAGAGTAATGAAAATCTCGACAATAGACTAGCTTCCATAATGACAAGGCTACCATCCATTGGAGTTACAAAGATATCGACAACATACTACCTTCCATAGTGACAAGGCTACCATCCATTGGAGTAACAAAAATCACGACAGCAGACAACCTTCCATAATGACAAGGCTACCATCCATTGGAATAACAAAAATATCGACAACAAACTTCCTTCCATAATGGCAAGCCTACCATCCAATGGAGTAACAAAAATCTCGATAATAGATTACCTTCCATAATGACAAATCTACCATCCATTGGATTAACAAAAATATGAACAATAGACTACCTTCCATAATGACAAGGCTACCATCCATTGGAGTAACAAAAATCCCGACAATAACCTACCTTCCATAATGACAAGGCTACCATCCAATGGAGTAATAGAAATCTCGACAACAAACTACCTTCCATAATGACAAGGCTACCATCCATTGGAGTAACAAAAATATCCACAAGAGACTACCTTCCATAATGACAAGGCTACCATCCATTGGAGTATTAAAAATCTCGACAATAGACTACCTTCCATAATGACAAGGCTACCATCCATTGGAGTAACAAAAATCTCGACAACAGACTACCTTCCATAATGACAAGGCTACCGTCCATTGGATTGACAAAGATATCGACAACAGACTACCTTCCATAACGACAAGGCTACAATACATTGGAGTAACAAAAATAACGACAACAGACTACCTTCCATATTGACAAGGCTACCATCCATTGGAATAAAAAAAATATCGACAATAGAGTACCTTCCATAATGACAAGGCTACCACCCATTGGGGTAACAAAAATCTGGCCAACAGACTAGCTTCCATAATTACAAGGCTACCATCCATTAGAATAACAATAATATCGACAACACAATACCTTCCATAATGACAAGGCTACCATCCAATGGAGTAACAAAAATTACGACAATAGATTACCTTCCATAATGAAAAGTCTACCATCCATTGGAGTAACAAAAATATGAACAACACACTACCGTCCTTAATGACAAGGCTACCATCCATTGCAGTGACAAAAATCTTGAATACAGACTACCTTCCTTAATGACAAGGGTACCATCTATTGTTGTAACAAAAATATGGACAACAGACTACCTTCCATACTGACAAGGCTACCATCCATTGGAGTAACAAAAATCCCGACAATAACCTACCTTCCATATTGACAAGGCTATCATCCATTGGAGTAATAGAAATCGCGACAACAGACTACCTTCCATAATGACAAGGCTACCATCCATTGGACTAACAAAAATCTCGACAGCAGACTACCTTCCATAATGACAAGGGTACCATCATTGGAGTAACAAAAATATCCGCAAGAGACTACCTTCCATAATGACAAGGCTACCATCCATTGGAGTAACAAAAATCTCGACAACAGACTACCTTCCTAATGACTAGGTTACCATCCATTGGAGTAATAAAAATCTCGACAACAGACTAGCTTCCATAATGACAAGGCTACCATCCTTTGGAATAACAAAAATATCGACAAGACACTACCTTCCATAATAACAAGGCTACCATCCCATAAAGTAACAAAAATCTCCACAATAGACTAGCTTCCATAATGACAAGGCTACCATCCATTGGAGTTACAAAGATATCGACAACATACTACCTTCTATAGTTACAAGGCTACCATCCATTGGAGTAACAAAAATCACGACAGCAGACTACCTTCCATAATGACAAGGCTACCATCCATTGGAATAACAAAAATATCGATAACACACTACCTTCCATAATGACAAGCCTACCATCCAATGGAGTAACAAAAATATCGATAATAGATTACCTTCCATAATGACAAGTTTACCATCCATTGGATTAACAAAAATATGAACAACAGACTACCGTCCTTAATGACAAGGCTACCATCCATTGGAGTAACATAAAATCACAACGACAAACTACCTTCCATAATGACAAGGCTACCATCCATTGCAGTGACAAAAATCTCGACAACAGACTACCTTCCATAATGACAAGGCTACCATCTATTGTTGTAACAAAAATCTGGACAACAGACTACCTTCCATAATGACAAGGCTACCATCCATTGGAATAACAAAAATATCGACAACACAATACCTTCCATAATGACAAGGCTACCATCCAATGGAGTAACAAAAATTACGACAATAGATTACCTTCCATAATGACAAGTCTACCATCCATTGGAGTAACAAAAATATGAACAACACACTACCGTCCTTAATGACAAGGCTACCATCCATTGCAGTGACAAAAATCTCGACAACAGACTACTTTCCTTAATGACAAGGCTACCATCTATTGTTGTAACAAAAATCTGGACAACAGACTATCTTCCATACTGACAAGGCTACCATCCATTGGAGTAACAAAAATCCCGACAATAACCTACCTTCCATATTGACAAGGCTATCATCCATTGGAGTAATCGAAATCGTGACAACAGACTACCTTCCATAATGACAAGGCTACCATCCATTGGACTAACAAAAATCTCGACAGCAGACTACCTTCCATAATGACAAGGGTACCATCATTGGAGTAACAAAAATATCCGCAAGAGACTACCTTCCATAATGACAAGGCTACGATCCATTGGAGTATAAAAAATCTTGACAACAGACTACCTTCCAAAATGACAAGGCTACCATCCATTGGAGTAACAAAAATCTCGACAACAGACTACCTTCCATAATGACTAGGTTACCATCCATTGGAGTAACAGAAATCTCGACAACAGACTACCTTCCATAATGACAAGGCTACCAACCATTGGAATAAGAAAAATATCGATAATACACTAACTTCCATAATGACAACGCTACCTTCCATTAGAGTAACAAAAATCTCGACAACAGACTAGCTTCCATAATGACAAGGCTATCATCCATTAGAATAACAAAAATATCGAAAATACGCTACCTTCCATAATGACAAGGCTACCATCCATTGGAATAACAAAAATCTCGACAACACACTACCTTCCATAATGACAAGCCTACCATCCAATGGAGTAACCAAAAATCACGACAATAACCTACCTTCCATAATGACAAGGCTACCATCTATTGGAGTAATAGAAATCTCGACAACAGACTACCTTCCATAATGACAAGGCTACCATCCATTGGAGTAACAAAAATCTCGACAACACACTACCTTCCATAATGACAAGGATACCATCATTTGAGTAACAAAAATATCCACAAGAGACTACCTTCCATCATGACAAGGCTAACAACCATTGGAGTATAAAAAATCTCGACAACATACTACCTTCCATAATGACAAGGCTACCATCCATTGGAGTAACAAAAATCTCGACAACAGACTACCTTCCATAATGACAAGGATACCGTCCATTGGATTAACAAAGATATCGACAATAGACTACCTTCCATAACGACAAGGCTACAATCCATTGAGGTAACAAAAATCACGACAATAGACTACCTTCCATAATGACAAGGCTACCATCCATTGGAATAACAAAAATATCGACAACACACTACCTTCCATAATGACAAGGCTACCATCCAATGGAGTAACAAAAATATAGACAATAAATTACCTTCCATAATGACAAGTCTACCATCCATTGGAGTAACAAAAATATGAATAATAGACTACCGTCCTTAATGACAAGGCTACCATCCATTGGAGTAACAGAAAATCACAACGACATACTACCTTCCATAATTACAAGGCAGCCATCCATTTCAGTGACAAAAATCTTGACAACAGACTACCTTCCTTAATGACAAGGCTACCATCTATTGTTGTAACAAAAATCTGGACAACAGACTACCTTCCATACTGACAAGGCTACCATCCATTGGAGTAACAAAAATCCTGACAATAACCTACCTTCCATATTGACAAGTCTATCATCCATTGGAGTAATAGAAAAATCTCGACCATCCATTGGACTAACAAAAATCTCGACAGCAGACTACCTTCCATAATGACAAGGGTACCATCATTGGAGTAACAAAAATATCTGCAAGAGACTACCTTCCATAATGACAAGGCTACAATCCATTGGAGTATAAAAAATCTCGACAACAGACTACCTTCCATAATGACAAGGCTACCATCCATTGGAGTAACAAAAATCTCGACAACAGACTACCTTCCATAATGACTAGGTTACCATCCATTGGAGTAACAGAAATCTCGACAACAGACTACCTTCCATAATGACAAGGCTACCAACCATTGGAATAAGAAAAATATCGATAATACACTAACTTCCATAATGACAACGCTACCTTCCATTAGAGTAACAAAAATCTCGACAACAGACTAGCTTCCATAATGACAAGGCTACCATCCATTGGAGTTACAAAGATATCGACAACATACTACCTTCTATAGTGACAAGGCTACCATCCATTGAAGTAACAAAAATTACGACAACAAACTACCTTCCATAATGACAAGGCTACCATCCATTGGAATAACAAAAATTTCGACAACACACTACCTTCGATAATGACAAGCCTACCATCCAATGGAGTAACAAAAATTTTGATAATAGATTACCTTCCATAATGACAAGTCTACCATCCATTGGATTAACAAAAATATGAACAACAGACGACCGTCCTTAATGAGAAGTCTACCATCCATTGGAGTAATATAAAATCACAACGACAGACTACCTTCCATAATGATAAGGCTACCATCCATTGCAGTGACAAAAATATCGACAACAGACTACCTTCCATAATGACAAGGCTACCATCTATTGTTGTAACAAAAATCTGGACAACAAACTACCTTCCATAATGACAAGGCTACCATCCATTGGAGTAACAAAAATCCCGACAATAACCTACCTTCCATAATGACAAGGCTACCATCCATTGGAATAACAGAAATCTCGACAACAGACTACCTTACATAATGACAAGGCTACCATCCATTGGAATATCAAAAATATCGATAATAGACTACCTTCCATAATGACAACGCTACCATCCATTAGAGTAACAAAAATCTCGACAACAGACTAGCTTCCATAATGACAAGGCTATCATCCATTGGAATAACAAAAATATCGAACACACACTACCTTCCATAATAACAAGGCTACCATCCCTTAGAGTAACAAAAATCCCGACAATAACCTACCTTCCATAATGACAAGGCTACCATCCATTGGAGTAACAAAGATATCGACAACATACTACCTTCCATAATGACAAGGCTACCATCCATTGGAATTACAAAAATATCGACAACACACTACCTTCCATAATGACAAGGCTACCATCCAATGGAGTAACAAAAATATCGACAATAGATTACCTTCCATAATGACAAGTCTACCATCCATTGTAGTAACAAAAATATGTACAACAGACTACCGTCCTTAATGAGAAGGCTACCATCCATTGGAGTAACAGAAAATCACAAAGACAGACTACCTTCCATAATGACAAGGCTACCATCTATTGTTGTAGCAAAAATCTGGACAACAGACTACCTTCCATAATGACAAGGCTACCATCCATTGGAGTAACAAAAATCCAGACAATAACCTACCTTCCATAATGACAAGGCTATCATCCATTGGAGTAACAAAAATCGCGACAACAGACTACCTTCCATAATGACAAGGCTACCATCCATTGGAGTAACAAAAATATCGACAGCAGACTACCTTCCATAATGACAAGGGTACCATCATTGGAGTAACAAAAATATCCGCAAGAGACTACCTTCCATAATAACAAGGCTACAATCCATTGGAATATAAAAAATATCGACAACAGACTACCTTCCATAATGACAAGGCTACCATCCATTGGAGTAACAAAAATCTCGACAACAGACTACCTTCCATAATGACTAGGTTACCATCCATTCGAGTAACAAAAATCTCGACAACAGACTAGCTTCCATAATGACAAGGCTACCATCCTTTGGAATAACAAAAATATCAACAAGACACTACCTTCCATAATAACAAGGCTACCATCCCTTAGAGTAACTAAAATCTTGACAATAGACTAGCTTCCATTATGACAAGGCTACCATCCATTGGAGTTACAAAGATATCGAAAACATACTACCTTCCATAGTGACAAGGCTACCATCCATTGGAGTAACAAAAATCACGAAAGCATAATACCTTCCATAATGACTAGGCTACCATCCATTGGAATAAAAAAAATATCGACAACACACTACCTTCCATAATGACAAGCCTACCATCCAATGGAGTAACAAAAATATCGATAATAGATTACCTTCCATAATGACAAGGCTACCATCCATTGAAGTAGCAAAAATACCGACAATAACCTACCTTCCATAATGACAAGGCTCCCATCCATTGGAGTAACAGAAATCTCGACAACAGACTACCTTCCATAATGACAAGGCTACCATCTATTGGAGTAACAAAAATCTCGACAGCACACTACCTTCCATAATGACAAGGGTACCATCATTGGAGTAATAAAAATATCCACAAGAGACTACCTTCCATAATGACAAGGCTACCATCCATTGGAATAACAAAAACATTGATAACACACAACCTTCCATAATGACAAATCTACCATCCATTCCAGTAACAAAAATCTGAACAATACACTACCGTCCTTAATGACAAGGCTACCATCCATTGGAGTAATAGAAGTCACAACGACAGACTACCTATAATAATGACAAGGCTACCATCCATTGCAGTAACAAAAATCTCGACAACAGACGCCCTTTAATAATGACAAGGGCACCATCCATTTTTGTACTAAACATCTGGACAACAGCCTACCTTTCATAATGACAAGGCTACCTTCCATTGGAGTAACAGAAATCTCTACAGCAGACTATCTTCCATTATGACAATGCTACCATCCATTGGAGTATAAAAAATCTCGACAACAGATTACCTTCCATAATGACAAGGCTACCATCGATTGGAATAACAAAAATATCGACAACACACTACCTTAAATAATGACAAGGCTACCGTCCATTGGATTAACAAAGATATCAACAATAGACTACCTTCCATAACGACAAGGCTACAATCCGTTGGAGTAAACAAAATCACGACAACAAACTACCTTCCATAATGACAAGGCTACCATCCATTAGAATAACAAAAATATCGACAATAGACTACCTTCAATAATGACAAGGCTACCATCCATTCGATTAACAAAAATCTCGACAACAGACTAGCTTCCATAATGACAAGGCTATCATCCATTGGAATAACAATAATCTCACCAACACACTACCTTCCATAATGACAAGGTCACCATCCATTGGAGTAACAAAAATCTCGACAAGAGAGTACCTTCCATAATGACAAGGCTACCATCCATTGTAGTAAAAAAAATCTCGACAACATACGACCTTCTATAAAGACAAGGCTATCATCCATTGAAATAACAAAAATATCGACAACACACTACCTTCCATAATGACAAGGCTACCATCCCTTAGAGTAACAAAAATCTTGACAATTGACTACCTTCCATAATGACAAGGTCACCATTCATTGGAGTAACAAAAATCACGACAACAAACTACCTTCCATAATGACAAGGCTACCATCCATTGGAGTAACAAAGATCACGACAACAGACTACCTTCCTTACCGACAAGGCTTCCATCCATTGGAATAACAAAAATATTGACAACACACTACCTTCCATATAGACAAGGCTACCATCCAATTTGAATAACAAAAATATCGAAAACACACTACCTTCAAAAATGACAAGGCTACCATCCCTCAGAGTAACAAAAATCTCGCCAACAAACTACCTTCCATAATGACAAGGTCACCATCTATTGGAGTAACAAAGATATCGATAACATATTACCTTCCATAATGAAAAGGCTACCATCCATTGCAGTAACAAAAATCTCGACAACAGACTACCTTCCATAATGACAAGGCTACCTTCCATAATGACAACAGACTACCTTCCTTAATGACAAGGCTACCATCCATTGTAGAAACAAAAATCCCGACAACTGACTACCTTCCATAATGACAAGGCTACCGTCCATTAGAGTAACAAAAATCTCGACAACAGCCTACCTTCCTTTATGACAAGGCTACCATCCATTGGAATAACAAAAATATCGACAACACACTACATTCCAAAATGACAAGGCTACTATCCATTAGAGTAACAAAAATCTCGACAATAGACTACCTTCCATATTGACAAGGTCACCATCCATTGGAGTAACAAAGATATCAACAACAGATTACCTTCCATAATGACAAGGCTACCATCCATTGGAGTACTAAAAATCCCGACAATAACCTACCTTCCATAATGACAAGGCTATCATCCATTGGAGTAACAGAAATCGCGACAACAAACTACCTTCCATAATGACAAGGCTAACATCCATTGGAGTAACAAAAATATCGACATCAGACCACCTTCTATAATGACAAGGGTACTATCATTGGAGTAACAAAAATATCCGCAAGAGACTACCTTCCATAATGACAAGGCTACAATGCATTGGAGTATAAAATATCTCGACAACACACTACCTTCAATAATGACAAGGCTACCATCCATCGGAGTAACAAAAATCTCGACAACTACCTTCCATATTGACTAGGTTACCATCCATTGGAGTAACAAAAATCTCGACAACAGACTAGCTTTCATAATGACAAGGCTACCATCCTTTGGAATAACAAATATATCGACAAGACACTACCTTCCATAATAACAAGGCTACCATCCCTTAGAGTAACAAAAATCTCGACAATAGACTAGCTTCCATAATGACAAGGCTACCATCCATTGGAGTTACAAAGATATCGACAACATACTACCTTCCATAGTGACAAGGCTACCATCCATTGTAGTAACAAAAATCACGACAGCAGACTACCTTCCTTAATGACAAGGCTACCATCCATTGTAGTAACAAAAATCTCGACAACAGACTACCTTCCATAATGACAAGGCTACCATCCATTGTAGGAATAAAAATCTCGAAAACACACTACCTTCCATAATGACAAGGCTACCATCCCTTAGAGTAACAAAAATCTCGACAACAGACTACCTTCCATAATGACAAGGTCACCATCCATTGGAGTAATAAAGATATCGACAACATACTACCTTCCTTAATGAAAAGGCTACCATCTATTGGAGTTACAAAAATCACGACAACAGACTACCTTCCATACTGACAAGGCTACCATCCATTGGAATAACAAGAATATTGACAACACACTACCTTCCATAATGACAAGGCTACCATCCATTGCAGTAACAAAAATCCCGACAAAAGACTACCTTCCATTATGAAAACTCTATCATCCATTGGAGTATAAAAAATCTCGATGACAGACTACCTTCCATAATGACAAGGCTACCATCCATTGGAATAACAAAAATATCGACAACACATTACCTTTCATAATGACAAGGCTACTGTACATTGGATTAACAAAGATATCGACAACAGACTACCTTGCATAACGACAAGGCTAAAATACATTGGAGTAACAAAAATCACGACAATTGACTACCTTCCATAATGACAAGGCTACCATCCAATGGAATAACAAAAATATTGACAATAGACTACCTTCCATAATGACTAGGCTACCATCCATTGAAGTATCAAAAATCTCGACAACAGACTAGCTTCCATAATGACAAGGCTATCATCCATTGGAATAACAATAATCTCGACAACACACTACCTTCCATAATGACAAGGTCACCATCCATTGGAGTAACAAAAATCTCGACAAGAGAGTTCCTTCCATAAAGACAAGGCTACCATCCATTGGGGTAACAAAGATATCGACAACATACTACCTTCCATAATGACAAGGCTACCATCCATTGGAATAACAAAAATATCGACAACACACTACCTTCCATAATGACAAGGCTACCATCCATTGGAATAACAAAAATCTTGACAACAGACTACCTTCCATAATGACAAGGCTACCATCCAATGCAGTAACAAAAATATCGACAATAGACTACCTTCGATAATGACAAGTCTACCATCCATTCCAGTAATAAAAATCTAAACAATAGACTACCGTCCTTAATGATAATGCTACCATCCATTGGAGTAATAAAAGTCACAACGACAGACTACCTTCAACAATGACAAGGCTACCATCCATTGCAGTAACAAAAATCTCGTCAAGAGACTACCTTCAATAATGACAAGGGTACCATCCATTTTTGTACTAAAAATCTGGACAACAACCTACCTTCCATAATGACAAGGCTACCTTCCATTGGAGTAACAGAAATCTCGACAACATACTACCTTCCATAATGATAAGGCTACCATCCATTGGAATAACAAAAATCTTGACAGCAGACTACCTTCTATAATGACAAGTGTACCATCATTGAAGTACCAAAAATCTCGACAGCACACTACCTTCCATAATGATAAGGCTACAATCCATTGGAGTAACAAAAATCCCGACAAAAGACTACCTTCCATTATGACAATGCTACCATCCATTGGAGTATAAAAAATCTCAACGACAGACTACCTTCCATAATGACAAGGCTACCATCCATTGGAATAACAAAAATATCGACAACACACTACCTTTCATAATGACAAGGCTATCTTACATTGGATTAACAAAGATATCGATAATAGACTACCTTCCATAACGACAAGGCTACAATCCATTGGAGTAACAAAAATCACGACAACAGACTACCTTCCATAATGACAAGGCTACCATCCATTGGAATAACAAAAATATCGACAATAGACTACCTTCCATAATGACAAGGCTACCATCCATTGAAGTATCAAAAATCTCGACAATAGACTAGCTTCCATAATGACAAGGCTATCATCCATTGGAATAACAATAATCTCGACAACACACTACCTTCCATAATGACAAGGTCACCATCCATTGGAGTAACAAAAATCTCGACAAGAGAGTACCTTCCATAATGACAAGGCTACCATCCATTGGGGTAACAAAGATATCGACAACATACTACCTTCCATAATGACAAGGCTACCATCCATTGGAATAACAAAAATATCGACAACACACTACCTTCCATAATGACAAGGCTACCATCCATTGGAATAACAAAAATATCGACAACACACTACCTTCCATAATGACAAGGCTACCATCCCTTAGAGTAACAAAAATCTTGACAACAAACTACCTTCCATAATGACAAGGCTACCATCCATTGGAGTAACAAAGATATCGACAACATACTACCTTCCATAATGACAAGGCTACCATCTATTGGAATAACAAAAATCACGAAAACAGACTACCTTCCGTAATGACAGGGCTGCCATCCATTAGAATAACAAAAATATTGACAACACACTACCTTCCATAATGACAAGGCTACCATCCAATGGAGTAACAAAAATCTCGACAATAGACTACCTTCGATTATGACAAGTCTACCATCCATTGCAGTAACAAAAATCTGAACAACAGACTACCATCCTTAATGACAAGGCTACGATCCGTTGGAGTAACAAAAATTTCGACAACAAACTACCTTCCATAATGACAAGGCTACCATCCATTGTTGTAAAAAAAATCTGGACAACAGACTACCTTCCAAAATGACAAGGCTACCAGCCATTCGAGTAACAAAAATCCCGACAACAGACTACCTTCCATAATGACAAGGATACCATCATTGGAGTAACAAAAATATCCACAAGAGACTACCTTCCATAATGACAAGGCTACAATCCATTGGAGTAACAAAAATCTCGAAAAAAGACTACCTTCCATAATGACAAGGCTACAATATATTATAGTAACAAAAATCTCGACAATAGACTACCTCTCAAAATGACAACGCTACCATCCATTGGAATAATAAAAATATCGACAACAGACTACCTTCCATAATGACAAGGCCACCATCCATTGGAGTAAAAAAATATCGACAACAGACTACCTTCCATAATGACAAGGCTACCATCCATTGTTGTAACAAAAATCAGGACAACAGACTACCTTCTATAATGACAAGGCTACCATCCATTGTAATAACAAAAATATCGACAACACACTTCCTTTCATAACGACAAGGCTACCATCCCTTAGAATAACAAAAATCTCGACAATAGACTACCTTCAATAATGACAAGGTCACCATTCATTGGAGTTCCAAAAATCTCAACAACAGACTACCTTCCATAATGACAAGGTCATCATCCATTGGAGTAACAAAGATATCGAAAACATACTACCTTCCATAATGACAAGGCTACCATCCAATGGAGTAAGAAAAATCTCGACAATAGACTACCTTCGATAATGGCAAGGCTCTAATCCATTGGAGTAACAAAAATGCCGACAACAGACTACCTTCCATAATGACAAGGCTACCATCCATTGGAATAACAAAAATATCGACAACACACTACCTTCCATAATGACAAGGCTACGATCCCTTAGAGTAACAAAAATATCGCAAGAGACTACCTTCCATAATGACCAGGCTATCATCCATTGGAGTAATAAAGATATCGACAACATACTACCCTTAATAATGATAAGGTTACCATCCGTTGGAGTAATAAAAATCACGACAACTGACTACCTTCCATAATGGCAAGGCTACCATCCATTGGAATAACAAAAATATCGATAACACAATACCTTCCATAATGACAAGGCTACCATCCAATGGAGTAAGAAAAGTCTCGACAATAGATTACCTTCCATAATGACAAGTATACCATCCATTGGAGTAACAAAAATATGAACAACAGACTACTGTCCTTAATGACAAGGCTACCATCCATTGGAGTAACAGAAATCACAACGACATAATACCTTCCATAATGACAAGGCTACCTTCCATTGTAGTAACAAAAATCTCGACAATAGACTACCTTCCATAATGACAAGGCTACCATCCATTGTTGTAACAAAAATCTGGACAACAGACTACCTTCCATAATGACAAGGCTGCCATCCGTTGGAGTAACAAAAATCTCGACAACAGACTATCTTCCATAATGACAAGGCCACCATCCATTGGAGTAACAGAAATCTAGACAACAGACTACCTTCCATAATGACAAGGCTACCATCCATCGGAGTAACAAAAATCTCGACAGTAGACTACCTTCCATAAAGACAAGGGTACCATCATTGGAGTAAAAAAAATATCCACTAGAGACTACCTTCCATAATGACAAGGCTACAATCCATTGGAGTATAAAAAATCTCAACAACAGACTACCTTCCATAATGACAAGGCTACCATCCATTGTAGTAACAAAAATATCGACAACAGACTGCCTTCCATAATGACTAGGCAACCATCCATTGGAGTAAGAATGACATCGGCAACAGACTACCTTCCATAACGACAAGGCTATAATCCATTGTAGTAACAAAAATCTCGACAACAGACTACCTTCCATAATGACAAGGCTACCATCCATTGTTGTAACAAAAATCTGGACAACAGACTACCTTCCATAATGACAAGGTTACCATCCATTGAAGTAACAAAAATCTCGACCACAGACTATCTTCCATAATGACAAGGCCACTATCCATTGGAGTAATAGAAATCTAGACAACAGACTACCTTCCATAATGACAAGGCTATCAGCCATTGGAGTAACAAAAATCTCGACAGCAGACTACCTTACATAATGAAAAGGCCACCATCATTGGAGTAACAAAAATATCCACTAGAGACTACCTTCCATAATGACAAGGCTACAATCCATTGGAGTATAAAAAATGTCGACAACAGACTACCTTCCATAATGAAAAGGCTACCATCCATTGGAGTAACAAAAATATCGACAACAGACTGCCTTCCATAATGACTAGGATACCATCCATTGGAGTAACAATGACATCGATAACAGACTACCTTCCATAACGACAACGCTACAATCCATTGTAGTAACAAAAATCTCGACAACAAATTACCTTCCATAATGACAAGGCTACCATCCATTGTTGTAACAAAAATCTAAACAACAGACTACCTTCCATAATGATAAGGCTACCATCCATTGGAGTAACAGAAATCTAGACAACATACTACCTTCCATAATGACAAGGCTACCATCCATTGGAGTAACAAAAATCTCGACAGTAGACTACCTTCCATAATGACAAGGGTACCATCATTGGAGTAACAAAAATATCCACTAGAGACTACCTTTCATAATGACAAGGCTACAATCCATTGGAGTATAAAACATCTCGACAACAGACTACCTTCTACAATGACAAGGCTACCATCCATTGGAGTAACAAAAATATCGACAACAGACTGCCTTTCATAATGACTAGGCTACCATCCATTGGAGTAACAATGACATCGACAACATACTACCTTCCATAACGACAAGGCTACAATCCATTATAGTAACAAAAATCTCGACAATAGACTACCTTCCATAATGACAAGGCTACCATCCATTGGAGTAACAAAACTATTGACAACACACTACCTTCCATAATGAAAAGGCTACCATCCCTTAGAGTAACAAAAATCGCAACAATAGACTACCTTCCATAATGACAAGGCTACCATCCATTGGAGTAACAAAAATCATGACAACTGACTACCTTCCATAATGACAAGGCTACCATACATTGGAATGACAAAAATATCTACAACACAATACCTTCCTTAATGACAAGGCTACCATCCAATGGAGTAACAAAAATCTCGACAATAGATTACCTTCCATAATGAGAAGTCTACCGTCCATTGGAGTAACAAAAATATGAACAACAGACTACCGTCCTTAATGACAAGGATACCATCCATTGGAGTAACAGAAATCAAAACGAGATACTACCTTCCATAATGACAAGGCTACCATCCATTGCAGTAACAAAAATCTCGACAACAGACCACCTTCCATAATGACAAGGCTACCATCCATTGTTGTAACAATAATCTTGACAACAGACTACCTTCCATAATGACAAGGCTACCATCCATTGGAGTAACAAAAATCCCGACAACAGACTACCTTCCATAATGACAAGGCCACCATCCATTGGAGTAACAAAAATCTCGACAACAGACTACCTTCCATAACGACAAGGCTACCATCCATTGGAATAACAAAAATATCGACAACACACTACCTTTCATAATGACAAGGCTACCATCCATTTCAGTAAAAAAAATCTCGACAACAGACTACCTTTAATAATGACAATGCTACCATCCATTTTTGTAACAAAAATCTGGACAAGGCTACCATCCATTAGAACAACAAAAATATCGACAACACACTACCTTCCATAATGACAAGGATAGCATCCATTAGAGTAACAAAAATCTCGACAACAGACTACCTTCCATAATGACTAGGCTACCATCCATTGGAGTAACAATGATATAAACAACACACTACCTTCCATAATGACAAGGCTACCATCCATTGGAGTAACAATGATATCGATAACAGACTACCTTCCATTACGACAAGGCTACAATCCATTATAGTAACAAAAATCTCGACAACAAAATACCTTCCTTAATGACAAGGCTACCATCCATTGGAGTAACAAAACTATCGACAACACACTACCTTCCATAATGACAAGGCTACCATCCCTTAGAGTAACAAAAATCGCGACAACAGACTACCTTCAATAAGGACAAGGCTACCATCCATTGGAGTAACAAAGATATCGTCAACATACTACCTTCCATAGTGACAAGGCTACCATCCATTGGAGTAATAAAAATCATGACAACTCACTAGCTTCCATAATGACAAGGCTACCATCCATTGGAATAACAAAAATATCTACAACACACTACCTTCCATAATGACAAGGTTACCATCCAATGGAGTAACAAAAATATCGACAATAAATTACCTTCCATAATGAAAAGTCTACCATCCATTGGAGTAACAAAAATATGAACAACAGACTACCATCCTTAATGACAAGGCTACCATCCATTGGAGTAACAGAAATCACAACGACATACTACCTTCCATAATGACAAGGCTACCATCCATTGCAGTAACAAAAATCTCGACAACAGACCACCTTCCATAATGACAAGGCTACCATCTATTGATGTAACAAAAATCTGGACAACAGACTACCTTCCATAATGACAAGGCTACCATCCATTGGAGTAACAAAAATCCCGACAACAGACTACCTTCCATAAATGACAAGGCCACCATCCATTGGAGTAACAAAAATCTCGACAACAAACTACCTTCCATAAAGACAAGGCTACCATCCATTGGAATAACAAAAATATCGACAACACACTACCTTCCAAAATGACAAGGCTACCATCCCTTAGAGTAACAAAAATCTCGACAACAGACTACCTTCCATAACGACTAGGTTACAATCCATTGGAGTAACAAAGACATCGACAACAGACTACCTTCCATAACGACAAGGCTACAATCCATTGTAGTAACAAAAATCTTGTCAACAGACAACCTTCCATAATGACAAGGCTACCATCCAATGTAGTAACAAAAATATCGACAATAGACTACCTTCCATAATGACAAGGATACCATCCATTGGAGTAACAAAAATCTCGACAACAGGCTACCTTCCATAATGACGAGGCTACCATCCATTAGAATAACAAAAATATCGATAACACACTACATTCCATAATGACAAGGCTACCATCCCTTAGAGTAACAAAAATCTCGACAACAAAATACCTTCCATAATGACAGGGCTACCATCCATTGGAGTAACAAAGATATCGACAACATACTACCCTCCATAGTGACAAGGCTACCATCCGTTGGAGTAATAAAAATCACGACAATTGACTACCTTCCATAATGACAAGGCTACCATCCATTGGAATAACAAAAATATTGACAACACACTACATTTCATAATGACATGGCTACCATCCAATGGAGTAACAAAAATCTCGACAATAGACTACCTTCCATAATGGAAAGGCTACAATCCATTGGAGTAACAAAAATCACGACAACTGACTACCTTCCATCATTACAAGGCTACCATCCATTGGAGTAACATAAATCACAATGAAAGACTACCTTCCATAATGACAAGGCTACCATCCATTGCAGTAACAAAAATGTCGACAACAGACCACCTTCCATAATGACAAGGCTACCATCCGTTGTTGTAACAAAAATCTGGACAACAGACTACTTTCCATAATGACAAGGCTACCATCCATTGGAGTAACAAAAATCCCGACAATAGACTACCTTCCATAATGACAAGGCCACCATTCATTGGAGTAACAAATATCTCGACAACAGACTACCTTCCATAATGACAAGGCTACCATCCATTGGAATAACAAAAATATCGACAACACACTACCTTTCATAATGATAAGGCTACCATCCATTTCAGTAACAAAAATCTCGACAACAGACTACCTTTCATAATGACAAGGCTACCATCCATTTTTGTAACAAAAATGTGGACAAAAACCTACCTTCCATAATGACAAGGCTACCATCCATTAGAATAACAAAAATATCGACAACACACTACCTTCCATAATGACAAGGCTAGCATTCATTGGACTAACAAAAATCTCGACATCAGACTACCTTCACTAATGACTAGGCTACCATCCATTGGAGTAACAATGATATCAACAACACACTACCTTCCATAATGACAAGGCTACCATCAATTGGATTAAAAGAAATCTCGACAATAAACTACCTTCCATAATGACTAGGCTACCATCCATTGTAGTAACAATGATATCAATAACAGACTACCTTCCATAATGACAAGGCTACCATCCATTGGAATAACAAAAATATCTACAACACACTACCTTCCATAATGACAAGGTTACCATCCAATGGAGTAACAAAAATCTCGACAATAAATTACCTTTCATAATGAAAAGTCTACCATCCATTGGAGTAACAAAAATATGAACAACAAACTACCATCCTTAATGACAAGGCTACCATCCATTGGAGTAACAGAAATCACAATGACATACTACCTTCCATAATGACAAAGCTACCATACATTGCAGTAACAAAAATATCGACAACAGACCACCTTCCATAATGACAAGGCTACCATCCATTGTTGTAACAAAAATCTGGACAACAGACTACCTTTCATAATGACAAGGCTACCATCCATTGGAGTAACAAAAATCCCGACAACAGACTACCTTCCATAATGACAAGGCCACCATCCATTTGAGTAACAAAAATCTCGACAACAAACTACCTTCCATAAAGACAAGGCTACCATCCCTTGGAATAACAAAAATATCGACAACACACTACCTTCCAAAATGACAAGGCTACTATCCCTTAGAGTAACAAAAATCTCGACAACAGACTACCTTCCATAATGACAAGGTTACCATCCATTGGAGTAACATAGACATTGACAATAGACTACCTTCCATAACGACAAGGCTACAATCCATTGTAGTAACAAAAATCTCGACAAGAGACTACCTTCCATAATGTCAAGGCTACCATCCATTAGAATAACAAAAATATCGACAACACACTACATTCCATAATGACAAGGCTACCATCCCTTAGAGTAACAAAAATATCGACAACAAAATACCTTCAATAATGACAGGGCTACCATCCATTGGAGTAACAAAGATATCGACAACATACTACCCTCTACAGTGACAAGGCTACCATCCGTTGGAGTAATAAAAATCACGACAACTGACTACCTTCCATAATGACAAGGCTACCATCCATTGGAATAACAAAAATATTGACAACACACTACATTTCATAATGACATGGCTACCATCCAATGGAGTAACAAAAATCTCGACAATAGACTACCTTCCATAATGGTAAGGGTACCATCCATTGGAGTAACAAAAATCACGACAACTGACTACCTTCCATCATTACAAGGCTACCATCCATTGGAGTAAAGAGATCACAATGAAAGACTACCTTCCACAATGACAAGGCTACCATCGATTGCATTAACAAAAATCTCGACAACAGACCACCTTCCATAATGACAAGGCTACCATCCATTGTTGTAACAAAAATCTGGACAACAAACTACCTTCCATAATGACAAGGCTACCATCCATTGCAGTAACAAAAATCCCGACAACAAACTACCTTCCATAATGATAAGGCCACCATCCATTGGAGTAACAAATAGCTCGACAATAGACTACCTTCCATAACGACAAGGCTACAATCCATTGTAGTAACAAAAATCTTGTCAACAGACAACCTTCCATAATGACAAGGCTACCATCCAATGTAGTAACAAAAATATCGACAATAGACTACCTTCCATAATGACAAGGCTACCATCCATTGGAGTAACAAAAATATCGACAACAGACTACCTTCCATAATGACAGGGCTACCATCAATTGGAGTAACAAAGATATCGACAACATACTACCCTCCATAGTGACAAGGCTACCATCCGTTGGAGTAATAAAAATCTCGACAACTGACTACCTTCCATAATGACAAGGCTACCATCCATTGGAATAACAAAAATATTGACAACACACTACATTTCATAATGACATGGCTACCATCCAATGAAGTAACAAAAATCTCGACAATAGACTTCCTTCCATAATGGCAAGGCTACCATCCATTGGAGTAACAAAAATCACGACAACTGACTACCTTCCATCATTACAAGGCTACCATCCATTGGAGTAACAGAAATCACAATGAAAGACTACCTTCCATAATGACAAAGCTACCATCCATTGGAATAACAAAAATATTGACAACACACTACATTTCATAATGACATGGCTACAATCCAATGGAGTAACAAAAATCTCGACAATAGACTACCTTCCATAATGGCAAGGCTACCATCCATTGGAGTAACAAAAATCACGACAACACACTACATTCCATAATGACAAGGCTACCATCCCTTAGAGTAACAAAAATCTCAACAACAAAATACCATCCATAATGACAGGGCTACCATCCATTGGAGTAACAAAGATATCGACAACATACTACCCTCCATAGTGATAAGGCTACCATCCGTTGGAGTAATAAAAATCACGACAACTGACTACCTTCCATAATGAATAGGCTACCATCCATTGGAATAACAAAAATATTGACAACACACTACATTTCATAATGACATGGCTACCATCCAATGGAGTAACAAAAATCTCGACAATAGACTACCTTCCATAATGGCAAGGCTACCATCCATTGGAGTAACAAAAATCTGGACAACTGACTACCTTCCATAATGACAAGGCTACCATCCATTGGAGTAACAAAAATCCCGATAACAAACTACCTTCCATAATGATAAGGCCACCATCCATTGGAGTAACAAATATCTCGACAATAGACTACCTTCCATAACGACAAGGCTACCATCCATTGGAATAACAAAAATATCGACAACACACTACCTTTCATAATGACGAGGCTACCATCCATTTCAGTAACAAAAATCTCGACAATAGACTACCTTTCATAATGACAAGGCTACCATTCATTTTTGTAACAAAAATCTGGACAACAGCCTACCTTCCATAATGACAAGGCTACCATCCATTAGAATAACGAAAATATCGACAACACACTACCTTCCATAATGACAAGGCTAGCATTCATTGGCGTAACAAAAATCTCGACATCAGACTACCTTCCATAATGACTAGGCTACCATCCATTGGAGTAACAATGATATCAACAACACACTACCTTCCATAATGACAAGGCTACCATCCCTTAGAGTAACTAAAATCGTGACAACAGACTACCTTCAATGAGGACAAGGATACCATCCATTGGAGTAACAAAGATATCGTCAACATACTGCCTTCCATAATGACAAGGCTACCATCCATTGGAGTAATAAAAATCCTGACAACTGACTACCTTGCATAATGATAAGGCTACCATCCATTGGAATAACAAAAATATCTATAACACACTACCTTCCATAATGACAAGGTTACCATCCAATGGAGTAACAAAAATATCGACAATAGACTACCTTCCATAATGAAAAGTCTACCATCCTTTGGAGTAACAAAAATATGAACAACAGACTACCATCCTTAATGACAAGGCTACCATCCATTGGAGTAACAGAAATCACAACGACATACTACCTTCCATAATGACAAGGCTACCATCCATTGCAGTAAGAAAAATCTCGACAACAGACCACCTTCCATAATGACAAGGCTACCATCCATTATTGTAACAAAAATCTGGACAACAAACTACCTTCCATAATGACAAGGCTACCATCCATTGGAGTAACAAAAATCCCGACAATAGACTACCTTCCATAATGACAAGGCTACCATCCATTGGAGTAACAAAAATCTCGACAACAAACTACCTTCCATAAATACAAGGCTACCATCCATTGGAATAACAAAAATATCAACAACACACTACCTTCCAAAATGACAAGGCTACCATCCCTTAGAGTAACAAAAATCTCGACAACAGACTACCTTCCATAATGACTAGGTTACCATCCATTGGAGTAACAAAGACATCGACAACAGACTACCTTCCATAACGACAAGGCTACAATCCATTGTTGTAACAAAAATCTTGTCAACAGACAACTTCCATAATGACAAGGCTACCATCCAATGTAGTAACAAAAATATTGACAATAGACTACCTTCCATAATGACAAGGCTAACATCTATTGGAGTAACAAAGATCTCGACAACAGACTACCTTCCATAATGATAAGGCTACCATCCATTAGAATAACAAAAATATCGACAACACACTACATTCCATAATGACAAGGCTACCATCCCTTAGAGTAACAAAAATCTCGACAATAAAATACCTTCCATAATGACAGGGCTACCATCCATTGGAGTAAAAAAGATATCGACAACATACTACCCTCCATAGTGACAAGGCTACCATCCGTTGGAGTAATAAAAATCACGACAACTGACTACCTTCCATAATGACAAGGCTACCATCCATTGGAATAACAAAAATATCGACAACACACTACCTTCCATAATGACAAGGCTACCATCCAATGGAGTTACAAAAATCTCGACAATACACTACCTTCCATAATGGCAAGGCTACCATCCATTGGAGTAACAAAAATCACGACAATAGACTACCTTCCATAATTACAAGGCTACCATCCATTGGAGTAACAGAAATCACAACGAAAGACTACCTTCCATAATGACAAGGCTACCATCCATTGTAGTAACAAAAATCTCAACAAGAGACTGCCTTCCATAATGACAAGGATACCATCCATTGTTGTAACAAAAATCTGGACAACATACTACATTCCATAATGACAAGGCTACCATCCATTGGAGTAACAAAAATACCGACAACAGAATACCTTCCATAATGACAAGGCTACTATCCATTGGAGTAACAGAAATCTAGACAACAGACTACCTTCCATAATGACAAGGCCACCATCCATTGGAGTAACAAAAAATTTCGATAGCAGACTACCTTCCATAATAACAAGGGTACCATCATTGGAGTAACAAAAATATCCACAATAGACTACCTTCCATAATGACAAGGATACAATCCATTGGAGTATAAAAAATCTCCACAACAGACTACCTTCCATAATGACAAGGCTACCATCTATTGGAGTAACAAAAATCTCAACAACAGACTACCTTCCATAATGACTAGGCTACCAACCATTGGAGTAACAATGACATCGACAACTAACTACCTTCCATAATGACAAGGCTACAATCCATTGTAGTAACAAAAATCTCGAAAATAGAGTACCTTCCATAATGACAAGGCTACCATCCATTGTAGTAACAAAAATCTCGACAATAGACTACCTTCAATAATGGCAAGGCTACCATCCATTGGAATAACAAAAATATCGACTACACACTACCTTCCAGAATGACAAGGCTACCATCCCTTAGAGTAACAAAAATCTCGACAACAAACTACCTTCCATAGTGACAAGGCTACCATCCATTGTAGTAACAAAAATCTCGACAATAGACTACCTTCCATAATGGCAAGGCTACCATCCATTGGAGTAACAAGAATCACGACATCAGACTACCTTCCATAAATACAAGGCTACCATCCATTGGAATAAAAAAAATATCAACACCACACTACCTTCCATAATAACAAGGCTACCATCCTTTAGAGTAACAAAAATCTCGACAACAGAATACCTTCCATAATGACAGGGCTACCATCCATTGGAGTAACAAAGATATCGACAACATACTACCCTCCATAGTGACAAGGCTACCATCCGTTGGAGAAATAAAAATCACGACAACTGACTACCTTCCATAATGACAAGGCTACCATTCATTGGAATAACAAAAATCTCGACAACAGACTACCTTCCATAATGACTAGGCTACCATCCATTGGAGTAACAAAGATATCGACAACGGACTATCTTTCATAATGACAAGGATACCATCCATTGGAATAAACAAAATCTCAACAAGAGACTACCTTCCATAATGACAGGGCTACAATCCATTGGAGTAACAAAAATCTCAACAACAGACTACCTTCCATAATGACTAGGCTACCATCCATTGGAGTAACAATGATATCGAAAACAAACTACCTTCCATAATGACAAGGCTACCATCCATTGTTGTAACAAAAATCTCGACAATAGACTACCTTCCATAATGGCAAGGCTACCATCCATCGGAGTAAGAAAAATCACGACAACGGACTACCTTCCATAATTACAAGGATACCATCCATTGGAATAACAAAAATATCGACACCACACTACCTTCCATAATGACAAGGCTACCATCCCTTAGAGTAACAAAAATCTCGACAACAGAATACCTTCCATAATGACAGGGCTACCATCCATTGGAGTAACAAAGATATTGACACCATACTACCCTCCATAATGACAAGGCTACCATCCGTTGGAATAATAAAAATCACGACAACTGACTACCTTCCATAATGATAAGGCTACCATCCATTGGAATAACAAAAATCTCGACAACAGACTACCTTCCATAATGACTAGGCTACCATCCATTGGAGTAATAAAGATATCGACAATGGACTATCTTTCATAATGACAAGGATACCATCCATTGGAATAACAAAAATCTCGACAAGAGACAACCTTCCATAATGACAAGGATACCATCCATTGGATTAACAAAAATCTCGATAGCAGACTACCTTCCATAATGACTAGGCTACCATCCATTGGAGTAACAATGATATCGACAACAAACTACCTTCCATAATGACAAGGCTACAATCCATTGTAGTAACAAAAATCTCGAAAACAGCATACCTTCCATAGTGACATGGCTACCATCCATTGTAGTAACAAAAATCTCGACAATAGACTACCTTCAATATTGACAAGGCTACCATCTATTGCATTAACAAAAATCTTGACAACAGACTACCTTCCACAATGACAAGGCTACCATCCATTGGAGTAACAAAAATCTCAACAACAGACGACCTTCCATAATGACTAGGCTACCATCCATTGGAGTAACAATGATATCGACAACAAACTACCTTCCATAATGACAAGGCTACAATCCATTGTAGTAACAAAAATCTAGAAAACAGAGTACCTTCCATAATGACAAGGCTACCATCCATTGTAGTAACAAAAATCTCGACAATAGACTACCTTCCATAATGGCAGGGCTACCATCGATTGGAGTAACAAAAATCACGACAACAGACTACCTTCCATAATTACAAGGCTACCATCCATTGGAATAACAAAAATATAGACACCACACTACCTTCCATAATGACAAGGCTACCATCCATTAGAGTAACAAAAATATCGACAACAGAATACCTTCCGTAATGACAGGGCTACCATCCATTGGAGTAACAATTATATCGACAACAAACTACCTTCCATAATGACAAGGCTACAATCCATTGTAGTAACAAAAATCTCGAAAATAGAGTACCTTACATAATGACAAGGCTACCATCCATTGTAGTAACAAAAATCTCGACAATAGACTACCTTCCATAATGGCAAGGCTACCATCCATTGGAGTAACAAAAATCACGACAACAAACTACCTTCCATAATTACAAGGCTACCATCCATTGGAATTACAAAAATATTTACACCACACTACCTTCCATAATGACAAGGCTACCATCCCTTAGAGTAACAAAAATATCGACAACAGAATACCTTCCGTAATGAGAGGGCTACCATCCATTGGAGTAACAAAGATATCGACAACATACTACCCCCCATAATGACAAGGCTACCATCCGTTGGAGTAATAAAAATCACAACAACTGATAACCTTCCATAATGACAAGGATACCATCCATTGGATTAACAAAAATCTCGATAGCAGACTACCTTCCATAATGACAAGGGTACCATCCATTGGAGTAACAATGATATCGACAACAAACTACCTTCCATAATGACAAGGCTACAATCCATTGTAGTAACAAAAATCTCGAAAACAGCGTACCTTCCATAGTGACAAGGCTACCATCCATTGTAGTAACAAAAATCTCGACAATAGACTACCTTCAATATTGACAAGGCTACCATCTATTGCATTAACAAAAATCTTGACAACAAACTACCTTCCACAATGACAAGGCTACCATCCATTGGAGTAACAAAAATCTCAACAACAGACGACCTTCCATAATGACTAGGCTACCATCCATTGGAGTAACAATGATATCGACAACAAACTACCTTCCATAATGACAAGGCTACCATCCATTGTAGTAACAAAAATCTCGACAATAGACTACCTTCCATAATGGCAGGGCTACCATCGATTGGAGTAACGAAAATCATGACAAAAGACTACCTTCCATAATTACAAGGCTACCATCCATTGGAATAACAAAAATATAGACACCACACTACCTTCCATAATGACAAGGCTACCATCCCTTAGAGTAACAAAAATATCAACAACAGAATACCTTCCATAATGACAGGGCTACCATCGATTGGAGTAACAAAGAAATCGACAACATACTACCCTTTATAATAACAAGGCTACCTTCCGTTGGAGTTATAAAAATCAGGACAACTGACTACCTTCCATAATGACAAGGCTACCATCCATTGGAATAACAAAAATCTCGACATCAGACTACCTTCCAAAATGACTAGGCTACCATCCATTGGAGTAACAAAGATATCGACAATGGACTATCTTTCATAATGACAAGGAGACCATCCATTGGAATAACAAAAATCTCAACAAGAGACAACCTTCCATAATGACAAGGATACCATCCATTGGATTAACAAAAATCTCGATAGCAGACTACCTTCCATAATGACAAGGGTACCATCCATTGGAGTAACAATGACATCGACAACAAACTACCTTCCATAATGACAAGGCTACAATCCATTGTAGTAACAAAAATCTCGAAAACAGCGTACCTTCCATAGTGACAAGGCTACCATCCATTGTAGTAACAAAAATCTCGACAATAGACTACCTTCAATATTGACAAGGCTACCATCCATTGCAGTAACAAAAATCTTGACAACAGACTACCTTCCACAATGACAAGGCTACCATCCATTGGAGTAACAAAAATCTCAACAACAAACTACCTTCCATAATGACTAGGCTACCATCCATTGGAGTAACAATGATATCGACAACAAACTACCTTCCATAATGACAAGGCTACAATCCATTGTAGTAACAAAAATCTAGAAAACAGAGTACCTTCCATAATGACAAGGCTACCATCCATTATAGTAACAAAAGTCTCGACAATAGACTACCTTCCATAATGGCAGGGCTACCATCGATTGGAGTAACAAAAATCACGACAACAGACTACCTTCCATAATTACAAGGCTACCATCCATTGGAATAACAAAAATATAGACACCACACTACCTTCCATAATGACAAGGCTACCATCCCTTAGAGTAACAAAAATATCGACAACATAATACCTTCCGTAATGACAGGGCTCCCATCCATTGGAGTAACAAAGATATCGACAACATACTACCCTCCATAATAACAAGGCTACCATAAGTTGGAGTTATAAAAATCACGACAACTGACTACCTTCCATAATGACAAGGCTACCATCCATTGGAATAACAAAAATCTCGACAACAGACTTCCTTCCAAAATGACTAGGCTACCATCCATTGAAGTAACAAAGATATCGACAATGGACTATCTTTCATAATGACAAGGATACCATCCATTGGAATAACAAAAATCTCGACAAGAGACATCCTTCCATAATGACAAGGATTCCATCCATTGGATTAACAAAAATCTCGATAGCAGACTACCTCCCATAATGACAAGGGTACCATCCATTGGAGTAACAATGATATCGACAACAAACTACCTTCCATAATGACAAGGCTACAATCCATTGTAGTTACAAAAATCTCGAAAACAGCGTACCTTCCATAGTGACAAGGCTACCATCCATTGTAGTAATAAAAATCTCGACAATAGACTACCTTCAATATTGACAAGGCTACCATCCATTGCAGTAACAAAAATGTTGACAACAGACTACCTTCCACAATGACAAGGCTACCATCCATTGGAGTAACAAAAATCTCAACAACAAACTACCTTCCATAATGACTAGGCTACCATCCATTGGAGTAACAATGAAATCGACAACAAACTACCTTCCATAATGACAAGGCTACAATCCATTGTCGTAACAAAAATCTAGAAAACAGAGTACCTTCCATAATGACAAGGCTACCATCCATTGTAGTAACAAAAATCTCGACAATAGACTACCTTCCATAATGGCAAGGCTACCATCGATTGGAGTAACAAAAATCACGACAACAGACTACCTTCCATAATTACAAGGCTACCATCCATTGGAATAACAAAAATATAGACACCACACTACCTTCCTTAATGACAAGGCTACCATCCCTTAGAGTAACAAAAATATCGACAACAAAATACCTTCCGTAATGACAGGGCTACCATCCATTGGAGTAACAAAGATATCGACAACATACTACCCTCCATAATGACAAGGCTACCATCCGTTAGAGTTATAAAAATCACGACAACTGACTCCCTTCCATAATGACAAGGCTACCATCCATTGGAATAACAAAAATCTCGACAACAGACTACCTTCCAAAATGACTAGGCTACCATCCATTGGAGTAACAAAGATATCGACAATGGACTATCTTTCATAATGACAAGGATACCATCCATTGGAATAACAAAAATCTCGACAAGAGACAACCTTCCATAATGACAAGGATACCATCCATTGGATTAACAAAAATCTCGATAGCAGACTACCTTCCATAATGACAAGGGTACCATCCATTGGAGTAACAATGATATCGACAACAAACTACCTTCCATAATGACAAGGCTACAATCCATTGTAGTTACAAAAATCTCGAAAACAGCGTACCTTCCATAGTGACAAGGCTACCATCCATTGTAGTAACAAAAATTACGACAATAGACTACCTTCAATATTGACAAGGCTACCATCCATTGCAGTAACAAAAATCTTGACAACAAACTACCTTCCACAATGACAAGGCTACCATCCATTGGAGTAACAAAAATCTCAACAACAAACTACCTTCCATAATGACTAGGCTACCATCCATTGGAGTAACAATGATATCGACAACAAACTACCTTCCATAATGACAAGGCTACAATCCATTGTAGTAACAAAAATCTAGAAATTAGAGTACCTTCCATAATGACAAGGCTACCATCCATTGTAGTAACAAAAATATCGACAATAGACTACCTTCCATAATGGCAGGGCTACCATCGATTGGAGTAACAAAAATCACGACAACAGACTACCTTCCATAATTACAAGGCTACCATCCATTGGAATAACAAAAATATAGAAACCACACTACCTTCCATAATGACAAGGCTACCATCCCTTAGAGTAACAAAAATATCGACAACAGAATATGTTCCGTAATGACAGGGCTACCATCCATTGGAGTAACAATGATATCGACAACAAACTACCTTCCATAATGACAAGGCTACAATCCATTGTAGTAACAAAAATCTCGAAAATAGAGTACCTTACATAATGACAAGGCTACCATCCATTGTAGTAACAAAAATCTCGACAATAGACTACCTTCCATAATGGCAAGGCTACCATCCATTGGAGTAACAAAAATCACGACAACAAACTACCTTCCATAATTACAAGGCTACCATCCATTGGAATAACAAAAATATTTACACCACACTACCTTCCATAATGACAAGGCTACCATCCCTTAGAGTAACAAAAATATCGACAACAGAATACCTTCCGTAATGACAAGGCTACCATCCATTGGAGTAACAAAGATATCGACAACATACTACCCCCCATAATGACAAGGCTACCATCCGTTGGAGTAATAAAAATCACAACAATTGATAACCTTCCATAATGACAAGGCTACCATCCATTGGAATAACAAAAATCTCGACAACAGACTACCTTCCAAAATGACTAGGCTACCATCCATTGGAGTAACAAAGATATCGACAATGGACTATCTTTCATAATGACAAGGATACCATCCATTGGAATAACAAAAATCTCGACAAGAGAAAACCTTCCATAATGACAAGGATACCATCCATTGGATTAACAAAAATCTCGATAGCAGACTACCTTCCATAATGACAAGGGTACCATCCATTGGAGTAACAATGATATCAACAACAAACTAACTTCCATAATGACAAGGCTACAATCCATTGTAGTAACAAAAATCTCGAAAACAGCGTTCCTTCCATAGTGACAAGGCTACCATCCATTGTAGTAACAAAAATCTCGACAATAGACTACCTTCAATATTGACAAGGCTACCATCTATTGCATTAACAAAAATCTTGACAACAAACTACCTTCCACAATGACAAGGCTACCATCCATTGGAGTAACAAAAATCTCAACAACAGACGACCTTCCATAATGACTAGGCTACCATCCATTGGAGTAACAATGATATCGACAACAAACTACCTTCCATAATGAGAAGGCTACAATCCATTGTAGTAACAAAAATCTAGAAAACAGAGTACCTTCCATAATGACAAGGCTACCATCCATTGTAGTAACAAAAACTCGACAATAGACTACCTTCCATAATGGCAGGGCTACCATCGATTGGAGTAACGAAAATCACGACAAAAGACTACCTTCCATAATTACAAGGCTACCATCCATTGGAATAACAAAAATATAGACACCACACTACCTTCCATAATGACAAGGCTACCATCCCTTAGAGTAACAAAAATATCAACAACAGAATACCTTCCGTAATGACAGGGCTACCATCCATTGGAGTAACAAAGAAATCGACAACATACTACCCTTTATAATAACAAGGCTACCTTCCGTTGGAGTTATAAAAATCACGACAACTGACTACCTTCCATAATGACAAGGCTACCATCCATTGGAATAACAAAAATCTCGACAACAGACTACCTTCCAAAATGACTAGGCTACCATCCATTGGAGTAACAAAGATATCGACAATGGACTATCTTTCATAATGACAAGGATACCATCCATTGGAATAACAAAAATCTCGACAAGAGAAAACCTTCCATAATGACAAGGATACCATCCATTGGATTAACAAAAATCTCGATAGCAGACTACCTTCCATAATGACAAGGGTACCATCCATTGGAGTAGCAATGATATCGACAACAAACTAACTTCCATAATGACAAGGCTACAATCCATTGTAGTAACAAAAATCTCGAAAACAGCGTACCTTCCATAGTGACAAGGCTACCATCCATTGTAGTAACAAAAATCTCGACAATAGACTACCTTCAATATTGACAAGGCTACCATCCATTGCAGTAACAAAAATCTTGACAACAGACTACCTTCCACAATGACAAGGCTACCATCCATTGGAGTAACAAAAATCTCAACAACAAACTACCTTCCATAATGACTAGGCTACCATCCATTGGAGTAACAATGATATCGACAACAAACTACGTTCCATAATGACAAGGCTACAATCCATTGTAGTAACAAAAATCTAGAAAACAGAGTACCTTCCATAATGACAAGGCTACCATCCATTGTAGTAACAAAAATCTCGACAATAGACTACCTTCCATAATGGCAGGGCTACCATCGATTGGAGTAAAAAAAATCACCACAACAGACTACCTTCCATAATTACAAGGCTACCATCCATTGGAATAACAAAAATATAGACACCACACTACCTTCCATAATGATAAGGCTACCATCCCTTAGAGTAACAAAAATATCGACAACAGAATACCTTCCGTAATGACAGGGCTACCATCCATTGTAGTAACAAAGATATCGACAACATACTACCCTCCATAACGACAAGGCTACCATCCGTTGGAGTTATAAAAATCACGACAACTGACTACCTTCCATAATGACAAGGCTACCATCCATTGGAATAACAAAAATCTCGACAACAGACTACTTTCCAAAATGACTAGGCTACCATCCATTGGAGTAACAAAGATATCGACAATGGACTATCTTTCATAATGACAAGGATACCATCCATTGGAATAACAAAAATCTCGACAAGAGACAACCTTCCATAATGACAAGGATACCATCCATTGGATTAACAAAAATCTCGATAGCAGACTACCTTCCATAATGACAAGGGTACCATCCATTGGAGTAACAATGATATTGACAACAAACTACCTTCCATAATGACAAGGCTACAATCCATTGTAGTAACAAAAATCTCGAAAACAGCGTACCTTCCATAGTGACAAGGCTACCATCCATTGTAGTAACAAAAATCTCGATAATAGACTACCTTCAATATTGACAAGGCTACCATCCATTGCAGTAACAAAAATCTTGACAACAGTCTACCTTCCACAATGACAAGGCTACCATCCATTGGAGTAACAAAAATCTCAACAACAAACTGCCTTCCATAATGACTAGGCTACCATCCGTTGGAGTAACAATGAAATCGACAACAAACTACCTTCCATAATGACAAGGCTACAATCCATTGTCCTAACAAAAATCTAGAAAACAGAGTACCTTCCATAATGACAAGGCTACCATCCATTGTAGTAACAAAAATCTCGACAATAGACTACCTTCCATAATGGCAGGGCTACCATCGATTGGAGTAACAAAAATCACGACAACAGACTACCTTCCATAATTACAAGGCTACCATCCATTGGAATAACAAAAATATAGACACCACACTACCTTCCATAATGACAAGGCTACCATCCCTTAGAGTAACAAAAATATCGACAACAGAATACCTTCCGTAATGACAGGGCTACCATCCATTGGAGTAACCAAGATATCGACAACATACTACCCTCCATAATAACAAGGCTACCATAAGTTGGAGTTATAAAAATCACGACAACTGACTACCTTCCATAATGACAAGGCTACCATCCATTGGAATAACAAAAATCTCGACAACAGACTCCCTTCCAAAATGACTAGGCTACCATCCATTGGAGTAACAAAGATATCGACAATGGACTATCTTTCATAATGACAAGGATACCATCCATTGGAATAACAAAAATCTCGACAAGAGACAACCTTCCATAATGACAAGGATACCATCCATTGGATTAACAAAAATCTCGATAGTAGACTACCTCCCATAATGACAAGGGTACCATCCATTGGAGTAACAATGATATCGACGACAAACTACCTTCCATAATGACAAGGCTACAATCCATTGTAGTTACAAAAATCTCGAAAACAGCGTACCTTCCATAGTGACAAGGCTACCATCCATTGTAGTAACAAAAATCTCGACAATAGACTACCTTCAATATTGACAAGGCTACCATCCATTGCAGTAACAAAAATCTTGACAACAGACTACCTTCCACAATGACAAGGCTACCATCCATTGGAGTAACAAAAATCTCAACAACAAACTACCTTCCATAATGACTAGGCTACCATCCATTGGAGTAACAATGATATCGACAACAAACTACCTTCCATAATGACAAGGCTACAATCCATTGTCGTAACAAAAATCTAGAAAACAGAGTACCTTCCATAATGACAAGGCTACCATCCATTGTAGTAACAAAAATATCGACAATAGACTACCTTCCATAATGGCAAGGCTACCATCGATTGGAGTAACAAAAATCACGACAACAGACTACCTTCCATAATTACCAGGCTACCATCCATTGGAATAACAAAAATATAGACACCACACTACCTTCCATAATGACAAGGCTACCATCCCTTAGAGTAACAAAAATATCGACAACAGAATACCTTCCGTAAAGACAGGGCTACCATCCATTGGAGTAACAAAGATATCGACAACATACTACCCTCCATAATGACAAGGATACCATCCGTTAGAGTTATAAAAATCACGACAACTGACTCCCTTCCATAATGACAAGGCTACCATCCATTGGAATAACAAAAATCTCGACAACAGACTACCTTCCAAAATGACTAGGCTACCATCCATTGGAGTAACAAAGATATCGACAATGGACTATCTTTCATAATGACAAGGATACCATCCATTGGAATAACAAAAATCTCGACAAGAGACAACCTTCCATAATGACAAGGATACCATCCATTGGATTAACAAAAATCTCGATAGCAGACTACCTTCCATAATGACAAGGGTACCATCCATTGGAGTAACAATGATATCGACAACAAACTACCTTCCATAATGACAAGGCTACAATCCATTGTAGTTACAAAAATCTCGAAAACAGCGTACCTTCCATAGTGACAAGGCTACCATCCATTGTAGTAACAAAAATCTCGACAATAGACTACCTTCAATATTGACAAGGCTACCATCCATTGCAGTAACAAAAATCTTGACAACAGACTACCTTCCACAATGACAAGGCTACCATCCATTGGAGTAACAAAAATCTCAACAACAAACTACCTTCCATAATGACTAGGCTACCATCCATTGGAGTAACAATGATATCGACAACAAACTACCTTCCATAATGACAAGGCTACAATCCATTGTAGTAACAAAAATCTAGAAATCAGAGTACCTTCCATAATGACAAGGCTACCATCCATTGTAGTAACAAAAATCTCGACAATAGACTACCTTCCATAATGGCAAGGCTACCATCGATTGGAGTAACAAAAATCACGACAACAGACTACCTTCCATAATTACAAGGCTACCATCCATTGGAATAACAAAAATATAGACACCACACTACCTTCCATAATGACAAGGCTACCATCCCTTAGAGTAACAAAAATATCGACAACAGAATACCTTCCGTAATGACAGGGCTACCATCCATTGGAGTAAAAAAAGATATCGACAACATACTACCCTCCATAATGACAAGGCTACCATCCGTTGGAGTTATAAAAATCACGACAACTGACTACCTTCTATAATGACAAGGCTACCATCCATTGGAATAACAAAAATATCGACAACAGACTACCTTCCAAAATGACTAGGCTACCATCCATTGGAGTAACAAAGATATCGACAATGGACTATCTTTCATAATGACAAGGATACCATCCATTGGAATAACAAAAATCTCGACAAGAGATAACGTTCCATAATGACAAGGATACCATACATTGGATTAACAAAAATATCCACAAGAGACTACCTTCCATAATGACAAGGGTACCATCCATTGGAGTAACAATGATATCGGCAACATACTACCTTCCATAATGACAAGGCTACAATCCATTGTAGTAACAAAAATCTCGAAAACAGCGTACCAACCATAGTGACAAGGCTACCATCCATGGTAGTAACAAAAATCTCGACAATAGACTACCTTCAATATTGACAAGGCTACCATCCATTGCAGTAACAAAAATCTTGACAACAGACTACCTTCCACAATGACAAGGCTACCATCCATTGGAGTAACAAAAATCTCAACAACAGACTACCTTCCATAATGACTAGGCTACCATCCATTGCAGTAACAATGATATCGACAACAAACTACCTTCCATAATGACAAGGCTACAATCCATTGTAGTAACAAAAATCTAGAAAACAGAGTACCTTCCATAATTACAAGGCTACCATCCATTGTAGTAACAAAAATCTCGACAATAGACTACCTTCCATAATGGCAAGGCTACCATCGATTGGAGTAACAAAAATCACGACAACAGACTACCTTCCATAATTACAAGGCTACCATCCATTGGAATAACAAAAATATAGACACTACACTACCTTCCATAATAACAAGGCTACCATCCCTTAGAGTAACAAAAATATCGACAACAGAATACCTTCCGTAATGACAGGGCTACCATCCATTGGAGTAACAAAGATATCGACAACATACTACCCTCCATAATGACAAGGCTACCATCCGTTGGAGTTATAAAAATCACGACAACTGACTACCTTCCATAATGACTAGGCTACCATCCATTGGAGTAACAAAAATCACGACAACAGACTACCTTCCATAATTACAAGGCTACCATCCATTGGAATAACAAAAATATAGACACCACACTACCTTCCATAATTACAAGGCTACCATCCCTTAGAGTAACAAAAATATCGACAACATAATACCTTATGTAATGACAGGGCAACCATCCATTGGAGTAACAAAGATATCGACAACATACTACCCTCCATAATGACAAGGCTACCATCCCTTGGAGTTATAAAAATCACGACAACTGACTACCTTCAATAATGACAAGGCTACCATCCATTGGAATAACAAAAATATCGACATCAGACTACCTTCCAAAATGACTAAGCTACCATCCATTGGAGTAACAAAGATATCGACAACGGACTATCTTTCATAATGACAAGGATACCATCCATTGGAATAACAAAAATCTCGACAAGAGACTACCTTCCATAATGACAAGGATACCATCCATTGGAGTAACAAAAATATCCACAAGAGACTACCTTCCATAATGACAAGGCTACAATCCATTGGAGTATAAAAAATCTCGACAACATATTACCTTCCATAATGACAAGGCTACCATTCATTGGAGAATCAAAAATCTCAACAATAGACTACCTTCCATAATGACTAGGCTACCATCCATTAGAGTAACAATGATATTGACAACAAACTACCTTCCATAATGACAAGGCTACAATCCATTCTAGTAACAAAAATCTCGAAAATATAGTACCTTCCATAATGAAAAGGCTACCATCCATTGCAGTAACAAAAATCTCGACAACAGACTACCTTCCATAATGACAAGGCTACCATCCATTATTGTAACAAAAATCTGGACAACAGACTACCTTCCGTAATGACAAGGCTACCATCCATTGGAGTAACAAAAATCTCGACAGCAGACTACCTTCCATAATTACAAGGCTACCATCCATTGGAGTAACAAAAATCTCAACAACAGACTACCTTCCATAATGACTAGGCTACCATCCATTGGAGTAACAAAAATACCGACAACATAATACCTTTCATAATGACAAGGCTACCATCCATTGGAGTAACAGAAATCTAGACAACAGACTACCTTCCATAATGACAAGACTACAATCCATTGGAGTATAAAAAATATCGACAACAGACTACCTTCCATAATGACAAGGCTACCATCCATTGGAGTAACAAAAATCTCAACAACAGACTACCTTCCATAATACTGGGCTACCATCCATTGGAGTAACACGGATATCGACAAAAAACTACCTTCCATAATGATAAGGCTACAATCTATTGTAGTAACAAAAATCTCGAAAACAGAGTACCTTCCATAATGACAAGGCTACCATCCATTGAAGTAACAAAAATGTCGACAATAGACTACCTTCCATAATGGCAAGTCTACCATCCATTGGAGTAAAAAGAATCACGACAACAGACTACCTTCCATAATTACAAGGCTACCATCCATTGGAATAACAAAAATATCGACACCACACTACCTACCATAATGACAAGGCTACCATCCCTTAGTGTAACAAAAATCTCGACAACAGAATACCTTCCATAATGACAGGGCTACCATCCATTGGAGTGACAAAGATATCGACAACATACTACCCTCCATAATGAGAAGGCTACCATCTGTTGGAGTAATAAAAATCACGACAACTGACTACCTTCCATAATTACAAGTCTACCATCCATTGAAATAACAAAAATCTCGACAAAAGACTATGTTCCATAATGATTAGGCTACTATCGATTGGAGTAACAAAGATATCGACAACGGACTATCTTTCATAATGACAAGCATACCATCCATTGGAATAACAAAAATCTCGACAACAGACTACCTTCCATGATGATAAGGATACCATCCATTGGAGTAACAAAAATATCGACAACAGACTACCTTCCATAATGACAAGGCTTTCATTCAATGGAGTAACAATGATATCGACAAAAAACTACCTTCCATAATGACAAGGCTACAATCCATTGTAGTAACAAAAATCTCGAAAACATAGTACCTTCCATAATGACAAGGGTACCATCCATTGTAGTAACAAAAATCTCGACAATAGAATACCTTGAATAATGACAAGGCTACCATCCATTGCAATAACAAATATCTCGACAACAGACTACCTTCCATAATGACAAGGCTACCATCCGTTGGAGTAACAAAAATCTCAACAACAGACTACCTTCCATATTGACTAGGCTACCATCCGTTGGAGTAAAAATGATATCGACAACAAACTACCTTCCATAATGACAAGGCTACAATCCATTGTAGTAACAAAAATCTCGAAAACATAGCACCTTCCATAATGACAAGGCTACCATCCATTGTAGTAACAAAAATCTCGACAATAGACTACCTTCCATAATGGCAAAGCTACCATCCATTGGAGTAACAAAAATCACGACAACAGACTACCTTCTATAATTACAAGGCTACCATCCATTGGAATAACAAAAATATCGACACCACACTACCTTCCATAATGACAAGGCTACCATCCCTTAGAGTAACAAAAATCTCGACAACAGAATACCTTCCGTAATGACAGGGCTACCATCCATTGGAGTAACAAAGATATCGACAACATACTACCCTCCATAATTACAAGGCTACCATCCGTTGGAGTAATAAAAATCACGACAACTGACTACCTTCCATAATGACAAGGCTACCATCCATTGGAATAACAAAAATATCGACAACAGACTACCTTCCAAAATGTCTAGGCTACCATCCATTGGAGTAACAAAGATATCGACAACGGACTATCTTTCATAATGACAAGGATACCATCCATTGGAATAACAAAAATCTCGACAAGAGACTACCGTCCATAATGACAAGGATACCATCCATTGGATTAACAAAAATCTCGATAGCAGACTACCTTCCATAATGACAAGGGTAGCATAATTGGAGTAATAAAAATATCCACAAGAGACTACCTTCCATAATGACAAGGCTATAATCCTTTAGAGTATAAAAAATCACGACAACATACTACCTTCCATAATGACAAGGCTACCATCCATTGGAGTAACAAAAATCTCAACAACAGACTACCTTCCATAATGACTAGGCTACCATCCATTGGAGTAACAATGATATGGACAACAAACTACCTTCCATAATGACAAGGCTATAATCCATTTTAGTAACAAAAATCTCGAAAATAGAGTACCTTCCATAATGAAAAGGCTACCATCCATTGCAGTAACAAAAATCATGACAACAGACTACCTTCCATAATGACAAGGCTACCATCCATTATTGTAACAAAAATCTGGACAACAGACTACCTTCCATAATGACAAGGCTACCATCCATTGGAGTAACAAAAATCTCGACAACAGACTACCTTCCATAATGACAAGGCTACCATCCATTGGAGTAACAAAAATCTCAACAACAGACTACCTTCCATAATGACTAGGCTACCATCCAGTGGAGTAACAAAAATACCGACAACATAATACCTTTCATAATGACAAGGCTACGATCCATTGGAGTAACAGAAATCTAGACAACAGACTACCTGCCATAATGACAAGGCTACAATCCATTGGAGTACAAAAAATATCGACAACAGACTACCTTCCATAATGACAAGGTTACCATCCATTGGAGTAACAAAAATCTCAACAACAGACTACTTTCCATAATACTGGGCTACCATCCATTGGAGTGACACTGATATCGACAAAAAACTACCTTCCATAATGATAAGGCTACAATCTATTGTAGTAACAAAAATCTCGAAAACAGAGTACCTTCCATAATGACAAGGCTACCATCCATTGTAGTAAGAAAAATCTCGACAATAGACTACCTTCCATAATGGCAAGTCTACAATCCATTGGACTAAAAAGAATCACGACAACAGACTACCTTCCATTATTACAAGGCTACCATCCATTAGAATAACAAAAATATCGACACCACACTACCTACCATAATGACAAGGCTACCATCCCTTAGAGTAACAAAAATATCGACAACATAATACCTTCCATAATGACAGGGCTACCATCCATTGGAGTGACAAAGATATCGACAACATACTACCCTCCATAATGACAAGGCTACCATCTGTTGGAGTTATAAAAATCACGACAACTGACTACCTTCCATAATGACAAGGCTACCATCCATTGGAATAACAAAAATATCGACAACAGACTACCTTCCAAAATGACTAGGCTACCATCCATTGGAGTAACAAAGATATCGACAACGGACTATCTTTCATAATGACAAGGATACCATCCATTGGAATAAAAAAAATCTCGACAAGAGACTACCTTCCATAATGACAGGATACCATCCATTGGATTAACAAAAATATCGATAGCAAACTACCTTCCATAATGACAAGGGTACCATAATTGGAGTAAAAAAAATATCCACAAGAGACTACCTTCCATAATGACAAGGCTACAATCCATTGGAGTATAAAAAATCTCGACAACATACTACCTTCCATAATGACAAGGCTACCATCCATTGGAGTAACAAAAATCTCAACAAAAGACTACCTTCCATAATGACTAGGCTACCATCCATTGGAGTAACAATGATATCGACAACAAACTACCTTCCATAATGACAAGGCTACAATCCATTGTAGTAACAAAAATCTCAAAAATAGAGTACCTTCCATAATGAAAAGGCTACCATCCATTGCAGTAACAAAAATCATGACAACAGACTACCTTCCATAATGACAAGGCTACCATCCATTATTGTAACAAAAATCTGGACAACAGACTACCTTCCATAATGACAAGGCTACCATCCATTGGAGTAACAAAAATTTCGACAACAGACTACCTTCCATAATGACAAGGCTACCATCCATTGGAGTAACAAAAATCTCAACAACAGACTACCTTCCATAATGACTAGGCTACCATCCATTGGAGTAACAAAAATACCGACAACATAATACCTTTCATAATGACAAGGCTACCATCCATTGGAGTAACAGAAATCTAGACAACAGACTACCTTCCATAATGACAAGGCTACAATCCATTGGAGTATAAAAAATATCGACAACAGACTACCTTCTATAATGACAAGGCTACCATCCATTGGAGTAACAAAAATCTCAACAACAGACTACCTTCCATAATACTGGGCTACCATCCATTGGATTGACACTGATATCGATAAAAAACTACCTTCCATAATGATAAGGCTACAATCTATTGTAGTAACAAAAATATCGAAAACAGAGTACCTTCCATAATGACAAGGCTACCATCCATTGTAGTAACAAAAATCTCGACAATAGACTACCTTCCATAATGGCAAGTCTACAATCCATTGGACTAAAAAGAATCACGACAACAAACTACCTTCCATTATTACACGGCTACCATCCATTAGAATAACAAAAATATCGACACCACACTACCTACCATAATGACAAGGCTACCATCCCTTAGAGTAACAAAAATCTCGACAACAGAATACCTTCCATAATGACAGGGCTACCATCCATTGGAGTGACAAAGATATCGACAACATACTACCCTCCATAATGACAAGGCTACCATCCGTTGGAGTAATAAAAATCACGACAACATACTACCTTCCATAATTACAAGGCTACCATCGATTGAAATAACAAAAATCTCGACAACAGACTACCTTCCATAATGACTAGGCTACCATCGATTGGAGTAACAAAGATATTAACAACGGACTATCTTTCATAATGACAAGGATACTATCCATTAGAATAACAAAAATCTCGACAAGAGAGTACCTTCCATGATGACAAGGATACCATCCATTGGAGTAACAAAAATATCGACAACAGACTACCTTCCATAATGACAAGGCTTTCATTCAATGGAGTAACAATGATATCGACAAAAAACTACCTTCCATAATGACAAGGCTACAATCCATTGTAGTAACAAAAATCTCGAAAACAGAGTACCTTCCATAATGACAAGGCTACCATCCATTGTAGTAACAAAAATGTCGACAATAGACTACCTTCAATAATGACAAGGCTACCATCCATTGCAATAACAAAAATCTCGACAACAGACTACCTTCCATAATGACAAGGCTACCATCCATTGGAGTAACAAAAATCTCAACAACATAATACCTTCCATAATGACTAGGCTACCATCCGTTGGAGTAAAAATGATATCGACAACAAACTACCTTCCATAATGACAAGGCTACAATCCATTGTAGTAACAAAAATCTCGAAAACATAGTACCTTCCATAATGACAAGGCTACCATCCATTGTAGTAACAAAAATCTCGACAATAGACTACCTTCCATAATGGCAAAGCTACCATCCATTGGAGTAACAAAAATCACGACAACAGACTACCTTCTATAATTACAAGGCTACCATCCATTGGAATAACAAAAATATCGACACCACAATACCTTCCATAATGACAAGGCTACCATCCCTTAGAGTAACAATAATCTTGACAACAAAATACCTTCCATAATGACTGGGCTACCATCCATTGGAGTAACAAAGATATCGACAATATACTACCCTCCATAAAGACAAGGCTACCATCCATTGGAATAACAAAAATCTTGGCAACAGAATACCTTCCATTATGACTAGGCTACCACCCATTGGAGTAACAAAGATATCGACAACAGATTATCTTTCATAATGACAAGGATACCATCCATTGGAATAACAAAAATATCGACAAGAGACTACCTTCGATAATGTCAAGGATACCATCCATTGGAGTATCAAAAATCTCGACAACATACTACCTTCCATAATGACAAGGCTACAATCCATTGGAGTAACAAAAATCACGACAATAGACTACCTTTCATAATGACAAGGCTACTATCCATTGGAACAACAAAAATTTCGATGACAGACTACCTTCCATAATGAAAAGGCTACGATCCAATGGAGTAACAAAAATATCGACAATAGACTACCTTCCATAATGACAAGGCTACCATCCATTGGAGTAACAAAAATCTCGAAAACAGACTACCTTCCATAATGACTAGGCTACCATCCATTGTTATAACAAAAATCTCAACGACAAACTACCTTCCATAATGAAAAGGCTACCATCTATTGGAGTAACAAAAATCTCGACAACAAACTATCTTCCATAATGACAATGCTACCATCCATTGGAGTAACAAAAATCTAGAAAATAGACTACCTTCCATAATGACATGGCTACAATCTATTGTAGTAACAAAAATCAAGACAACAGACTACCTTCCATAATGACAAGGATACCATCCATTGTAGTAAGAAAAATCTCGACAACAGACTACCTTCCATAATGACTAGGATACATTCCATTGGGGTAACAAAAATCTTGTCAATAGACTACCTTTTATATTGACAAGGCTACCATCCATTGGAATAACAAAAATATCAACGACATACTACCTTCAATAATGACAATGCTACCATCCATTGGACTAACAAAAATCTCGACAACAAACTACCTTCCATAATGACAAGGCTACCATCCATTTGAGTAACAAAAATCTCGAAAACAAACTACCTTCCATAATGACTAGGATACCATCCATTAGAAAAACAAAAATCTCAACAACATACTACCTTCCATAATGACAAGGCTACAATCCATTGTAGTTACAAAAATCTCGACAACAGACTACCTTCCATAATGACAAGGCTACAATCCATTGGAGTAATAAAAATCACGAAAATAGACTACCTTTCATAATGACAAGGCTACTATCCATTGGAACAACAAAAAATTCGATGACAAACTACCTTCCATAATGAAAAGGCTACGATCCATTGGAGTAACAAAAATCTCGATAATAGACTACCTTCCATAATGACAAGGCTACCATCCATTAGAGTAACAAAAATCTCGAAAACAGACTACCTTCCATATTGACTAGGCTACCATCCATTGGAATAAAAAAAATCTCAACAACAGAGTACCTTCCATATTGACAAAGCTACTATCCAATGGAGTAACAAAAATATCGACAATAGACTACCTTCCATAATGACAAGGCTACCATCCATTGGAGTAACAAAAATATTTAAAATAGGCTACCTTCCATAATGACTAGGCTACCATCCATTGGTATAACAAAAATCTCTACGACAGACTACCTTCCATAATGAAAAGGCTACCATCTATTGGAGTAACAAAAATCTCGACAACAAACTATCTTCCATAATGACAATGCTACCATCCATTGGAGAAACAAAAATCTCGACAATAGACTACGTTCCATAATGACATGGCTACAATCTATTGTAGTAACAAAAATTAAGACAACAGACTACCTTCCATAATGACAAGGCTACCATCCATTGTAGTAAGAAAAATCTCGACAACAGACTACCTTCCATAATGAGAAGGATACATTCCATTGGAGTAACAAAAATCTTGTCAATAGACTACCTTTTATATTGACAAGGCTACCATCCATTGGAATAACAAAAATATCAACGACATACTACCTTCAATAATGACAATGCTACCATCCATTGGAGTAACAAAAATCTCGACAACAAACTACCTTCCATAATGACAAGGCTACCATACATTTGAGTAACAAAAATCTCGAAAACAGACTACCTTCCATAATGACTAGGATACCATCCATTGGAATAACAAAAATCTCAACAACAGACTACCTTCCATAATGACTAGGCTACTATCCAATGGAGTAACAAAAATCTCGACACCAGACTACCTTCCATAATGACAAGGCTACCATCCATTGTAGTAAGAAAAATCACGACAACAGACTACCTTCCATAGTAAGAAGGCTACCATCCAATGGAATAACAAAAATCTCAACAACAGACTACCTTCCATAATGACAAGGCTACAATCCATTGGAGTAACAAAAATCTCCACAATAGACTACCTTTCATAATGACAAGGCTACCATCCATTGGAACAACAAAAATTTCAACGACAGACTACCTTCCATAATGAAAAGGCTACCATCCTTTGGAGTAACAAAAATCTCGATAATAGACTACCTTCCATAATGACAAGGCTACCATCCATTAGAGTAACAAAAATATCGATAATAGACTACCTTCCACAATGATAAGGCTACCATCCATTGGAGTAACAAAAATCTCGAAAATAGTTAAACTTCCATAATGACTAGGCTACCATCCATTGGAATAACGAAAATCTCACCAACAGACTACCTTCCATAATGACAAGGCTACTATCCAATGGAGTAACAAAAATATCGACAACAGACTACATTCCATAATGACAAGGCTAACATGCATTGTAGTAACAAAAATATGAACAACAGACTACCTTCCATAATGACAAGGCTACCATTCATTGGAGTAACAAAAATCACAACGACAGACTAGCTTCCATAATGACAAGGCTACCATCTATTGGAGTAACAAAAACCTCGACAACAAACTACCTTACATAATGACAATGCTACCATCTATTGGAGTAACAAAAATATTGACAATAGACTACCTTCCATAATGACAAGGCTACAATTTATTGTAGTAACAAAAATCAAGACAACAGACTACCTTCCATAATGACAAGGCTACCATCCATTGTAGTAACAAAAATCTCGACAACAGACTAGTTTCCATAATGACAAGGCTACCATCCATTGTAGTAAGAAAAATCTTGACAACAGACTACCTTCCATAATGACAAGGCTACCATCCATTAGAGTAACAAAAGTCTCGATAATAGACTACCTTCCATAATGATAAGGCTACCATCCATTGGAGTAACAAAAATCTCGAAAATAGATAAACTTCCATAATGACTAGGCTACCATCCATTGGAATAACAAAAATCTCACCAACAGACTACCTTCCATAATGACAAGGATACTATCCAATGGAGTAACAAAAATATCGACAACAGACTACCTTTCATAATGACAAGGCTAACATGCATTGTAGTAACAAAAATATGAACAACAGACTACCTTCCATAATGACAAGGCTACCATTCATTGGACTAACAAAAATCACAACGACAGACTACCTTCCATAATGACAAGGCTACCATCTATTGGAGTAACAAAAACCTCGACAACAAACTACCTTACATAATGACAATGCTACCATCCATTGGAGTATCAAAAATCTTGACAATAAACTACCTTCCATAATGACAAGGCTACAATCTATTGTAGTAACAAAAATCAAGACAACAGACTACCTTCTATAATGACAAGGCTACCATCCATTGTAGTAACAAAAATCTCGACAACAGTCTACCTTCCATAATGACAAGGCTACCATCCATTGTAGTAAGAAAAATCTCGACAACAGACTACCTTCCATAATGACAAGGCTACATCCATTGGAACAACAAAAATTTCAATGACAGACTACCTTCCATAATGAAAAGGCTACCATCCATTGGAATAACAAAAATCTCGATAATAGACTACCTTCCATAATGAAAAGGCTACCATCCATTGGAGTAACAAAAATCTCGAAAACAGACTACCTTCCATATTGACTAGGCTACCATCCATTGGAATAAAAAAAATCTCAACAACAGAGTACCTTCCATACTGACAAAGCTACTATCCAATGGAGTAACAAAAATCTCGAAAATAGGCTACCTTCCATAATGACAAGGCTACCATCCATTGTAGTAAGAAAAATCACGACAACAGACTACCTTCCATAATGACAAGGCTACAATCCATTGGAGTAACAAAAATCTCCACAATAGACTACCTTTCATAATGACAAGGCTACCATCCATTGGAACAACAAATATTTCGACGACAGATTACCTTCCATAATGAAAAGGCTACCATCCATTGGAGTAACAAAAATATCGATAATAGACTACCTTCCATAATGACAAGGCTACCATCCATTAGAGTAACAAAAATATCGATAATAGACTACCTTCCATAATGATAAGGCTACCATCCATTGGAGTAACAAAAATCTCGACTACAGACTACCTTCCATAATGACAAGGCTAACATGCATTGTAGTAACAAAAATTTGAACAACAGACTACCTTCCATAATGACAAGGCTACCATTCATTGGAGTAACAAATATCACAACGACAGACTAGCTTCCATAATGACAAGGCTACCATCTATTGGAGTAACAAAAACCTCGACAACAAACTACCTTACATAATGACAATGCTACCATCCATTGGAGTAACAAAAATCTTGACAACAGACTACCTTCCATAATGACAAGGCTACAATCTATTGTAGTAACAAAAATCAAGACAACAAACTACCTTCCATAATGACAAGGCTACCATCCATTGTAGTATCAAAAATCTCGACAACAGACTACTTTCCATAATGATAAGGCTACCATCCATTGTAGTAAGAAAAATCTTGACAACAGACTACCTTCCATAATGACTAGGCTACCATCCATTAGAGTAACAAAAAGCTCGATAATAGACTACCTTCCATAGTGATAAGGCTACCATCCATTGGAGTAACAAAAATCTCGAAAATAGATAAACTTCCATAATGACTAGGCTACCATCCATTGGAATAACAAAAATCTCACCAACAGACTACCTTCCATAATGACAAGGCTACTATCCAATGGAGTAACAAAAATATCGACAACAGACTACCTTACATAATGACAAGGCTAACATGCATTGTAGTAACAAAAATATGAACAACAGACTATCTTCCATAATGACAAGGCTACCATTCATTGGACTAACAAAAATAACAACGACAGACTACCTTCCATAATGACAAGGCTACAATCTATTGGAGTAACAAAAACCTCGACAATAAACTACCTTACATAATGACAATGCTACCATCCATTGGAGTATCAAAGATCTTGACAATAGACTACCTTCCATAATGACAAGGCTACAATCTATTGTAGTAACAAAAATCAAGACAACAGACTACCTTCCATAATGACAAGGCTACCATCCATTGTAGTAACAAAAATCTCGACAACAGACTACCTTCCATAATGACAAGGCTACCATCCATTGTAGTAAGAAAAATCTCGACAACAGACTACCTTCCATAATGACAAGGCTACAGTCCATTGTAGTAACAAAAATCTCGACAACAGACTACCTTCCATAATGACAAGGCTACAATCCATTGGAGTAACAAAAATCACGACAATAGACTACCTTTCATAATGACAAGGCTACCATCCATTGGAACAACAAAAATTTCGATGACAGACTACCTTCCATAATGAAAAGGCTACCATCCATTGGAGTAACAAAAATCTCGATAATAGACTACCTTCCATAATGACAAGGCTACCATCCATTGGAGTAACAAAAATCTCGAAAACAGACTACCTTCCATATTGACTAGGCTACCATCCATTGGAATAAAAAAAATCTCAACAACACAGTACCTTCCATATTGACAAAGCTATTATCCAATGGAGTAACAAATATCTCGATAATAGACTACCTTCCATAATGACAAGGCTACCATCCATTAGAGTAACAAAAATCTCGAAAATAGACTACCTTCCATAATGATAAGGCTACCATCCATTGGAGTAACAAAAATCTCGAAAATAGATAAACATCCATAACGACTAGGCTACCATCCATTGGAATAACAAAAATCTCACCCACAGACTACCTTCCATAATGACAAGGCTATTATCCAATGGAGTAACAAAAATATCGACAACAGACTACCTTCCATAATGACAAGGCTACCATTCATTGGACTAACAAAAATCACAACGACAGACTACCTTCCATAATGACAAGGCTACCATCTATTGGAGTAACAAAAACCTCGACAACAAACTACCTTACATAATGACAATGCTACCATCCATTGGAGGATCAAAAATCTTAACAATAGACTACCTTCCATAATGACAAGGCTACAATCTATTGTAGTAACAAAAATCAAGACAAAAAACTACCTTCCATAATGGCAAGGCTACCATCCATTGTAGTAACAAAAATCTCGACAACAGACTACCTTCCATAATGACAAGGCTACCATCCATTGTAGTAAGAAAAATCTCGACAACAGACTACCTTCCATAATGACAAGGCTACAATCCATTGTAGTAACAAAAATCTCACCAACAAACTACCTTCCATAACGACAACAGACTACCTTCCATAATGACAAGGCTACCATCCATTGGAGTAACAAAAATCTCGAAAATAGACTACCTTCCATATTGACTAGGCTACCATCCATTGGAATAAAAAAAATTTGAACAACAGAGTACCTTCCATATTGATAAAGCTACTATCCAATGGAGTAACAAAAATATCGATAATAGACTACCTTCCATAATGACAAGACTACCATCCATTGGAGTAATAAAAATCTCGAAAATAAGCTACCTTTCATAATGACTAGGCTACCATCCATTGTAATAACAAAAATCTCAATGACAGGCGACCTTCCATAATGAAAAGGCTACCATCTATTGGAGTAACAAAAATCTCGACAACAAGCTACCTTCCATAATGACAATGCTACCATCCATTGTAGTAAGAAAAATCATGACAACAAACTACCTTCCATAATGACAAGGCTACTATCCATTGGAGTAACAAAAATATCCACAATAGACTACCTTTCATAATGACAAGGCTACCATCCATTAGAACAACAAAAATTTCGACGACACACTACCTTCCATAATGAAAAGGCTACCATCCATTGGAGTAACAAAAATCTCGATAATAGACTACCTTCCATAATGACAAGGCTACCATCCATTAGAGTAACAAAAATCTCGACAATAGTCTACATTCCATAATGATAAGGCTACCATCCATTGGAGTAACAAAAATCTCGAAAATAGACAAACTTCCATAATGACTACGCTACCATCGATTGGAATAACAAAAATCTCACCAACAGACTACCTTCCATAATGACAAGGCTATTATCCAAAGGAGTAACAAAAATATCGACAACAGACTACCTTCCATAATGACAAGGCTACCATGCATTGTAGTAACAAAAATATGAACAACAATATACCTTCCATAATGACAAGGCTACCATTCATTGGAGTAACAAAAATCACAACGACAGACTAGCTTCCATAATGACAAGGCTACCATCTATTGGAGTAACAAAAACTTCGACAACAAACTACCTTACATAATGACAATGCTACCATCCATTGGAGTAACAAAAATCTTGACAATAGACTACCTTCCATAAGGACAAGGCTATAATCTATTGTAGTAACAAAAATCAAGACAACAGACTACCTTCCATAATGACAAGGCTACCATCCATTAGAGTAACAAAAATCTGGACAATAGACTACCTTCCATAATGATAAGTCTACCATCCATTGGAGTAACAAAAATCTCGAAAATAGACAAACTTCCATAATGACTAGGCTAACATCCATTAGAATAACAAAAATCTCACCAACAGACTACCTTCCATAATGACAAGGCTAACATGCATTGTAGTAACAAAAATATGAACAACAGACTACCTTCCATAATGACAAGGCTACCATTCATTGGAGTAACAAAAATCACAACGATAGACTACCTTCCATAATGACATGGCTACCATCTATTGGAGTATCAAAAACCTCAGCAACAAACTCCCTTACATAATGACAACGCCACCATCCATTGGAGTAACAAAAATCATGACAATAGACTACCTTCCATAATGATAAGGTTACAATCTATTGTAGTAACAAAAATCAAGACAATAGACTACCTTCCATAATGACAAGGCTACCATCCATTGTAGTAACAAAAATCTCGACAACAGACTACCTTCCATAATGACAAGGCTACCATCCATTATAGTAAGAAAAATCTCGACAACAGACTACCTTCCATAATGACAAGGCTACAATCCATTGTAGTAAGAAAAATCTCGACAACAGACTACCTTCCATAATGACAAGGCTACAATCCATTGGAGTAACAAAAATCACGACAATAGACTACCTTTCATAATGACAAGGCTACCATCCATTGGAACAACAAATATTTCGACGACAGACTACCTTCCATAATGAAAAGGCTACCATCCATTGGAGTAACAAAAATCTCGATAATAGACTACCTTCCATAATGACAAGGCTACCATCCATTAGAGTAATAAAAATCTCGACAATAGACTACCTTCCATAATGATAAGGCTACCATCCATTGGAGTAACAAAAGTCTCGAAAATAGATAAACATCCATAATGACTAGGCTAGCATCCATTGGAACAACAAAAATCTCACCTACAGACTACCTTCCATAATGACAAGGCTACTATCCAATGGAGTAACAAAAATATCGACAACAGACTACCTTCTATAATGATAAGGCTAACATGCATTGTAGTAACAAAAATATGAACAACAGACTACCTTCCATAATTACAAGGCTACCATCCATTGGAGTAACAAAAATCACAATGTCAGAGTAGTTTCCAAAATGACAAGGCTACCATCTATTGGAGTAACAAAAACCTCAACAACAAACTACCTTACATAATGACAATGCTACCATCCATTGGAGTAACAAAAATCATGACAATAGACTACCTTCCATAATGACAAGGCTACAATCTATTGTAGTAACAAAAATCAAGACAACAGACTAGCTTCCATAATGACAAGGCGACCATCCATTGTAGTAACAAAAATCTCGACAACAGACTACCTTCGATAATGACAAGGCTACCATCCATTGTAGTAAGAAAAATCTTGACAACAGACTACCTTCCATAATGACAAGGCTACTATCCAATGGAGTAACCAAAATATCGATAATAGACTACCTTCCATAATGACAAGACTACCATCCATTGGAGTAATAAAAATCTCGAAAATAAGCTACCTTCCATAATGACTAGGCTACCATCCATTGTAATAACAAAAATCTCAATGACAGGCGACCTTCCATAATGAAAAGGCTACCATCTATTGGAGTAACAAAAATCTCGACAACAAGCTACCTTCCATAATGACAATGCTACCATCCATTGTAGTAAGAAAAATCATGACAACAGACTACCTTCCATAATGACAAGGCTACTATCCATTGGAGTAACAAAAATATCCACAATAGACTACCTTTCATAATGACAAGGCTACCATGCATTAGAACAACAAAAATTTCGACGACAGACTACCTTCCATAATGAAAAGGCTACCATCCATTGGAGTAACAATAATCTCGATAATAGACTACCTTCCATAATGACAAGGCTACCATCCATTATAGTAACAAAAATCTCGACAATAGACTACATTCCATAATGATAAGGCTACCATCCATTGGAGTAACAAAAATCTCGAAAATAGACAAACTTCCATAATGACTACGCTACCATCGATTGGAATAACAAAAATCTCACCAACAGACTACCTTCCATAATGACAAGGCTACTATCCAATGGAGTAACAAAAATATCGACAACAGACTACCTTCCATAATGACAAGGCTACCATGCATTGTAGTAACTAAAATATGAACAACAGACTACCTTCCATAATGACAAGGCTACCATTCATTGGAGTAACAAAAATCACAACGACAGACTAGCTTCCATAATGACAAGGCTACCATCTATTGGAGTAACAAAAACCTAAACAACAAACTACCTTACATAATGACAATGCTACCATCCATTGGAGTAACAAAAATCATGACAATAGACTACCTTCCATAATGACAAGGCTACAATCTATTGTAGTAACAAAAATCTCGACAACAGACTACCTTCCATAATGACAAGGCTACCATCCATTGTAGTAAGAAAAATCTCGACAACAGACTACCTTCCATAATGACAAGGCTACAATCCATTATAGTAACAAAAATCTCGACAACAGACTACCTTCCATAATGACAAGGCTACAATCCATTAGAGTAACAAAAATCACGACAATAGACTACCTTTCATAATGACAAGGCTACCATCCATTGGAACAACAAATATTTCGACGACAGACTACATTCCATAATGAAAAGGCTACCATCCATTGGAGTAACAAAAATATCGATAATAGACTACCTTCCATAATGACAAGGCTACCATCCATTAGAGTAACAAAAATCTCGACAATAGACTACCTTCCATAATGATAAGGCTACCATCCATTGGAGTAACAAAAGTCTCGAAAATACATAAACATCCATAATGACTAGGCTACCATCCATTGGAGTAACAAAAATATCGATAATAGACTACCTTCCATAATGACTAGGCTACCATCCATTAGAATAACAAAAATCTCACCAACAGACTACCTTCCATAATGACAAGGCTACTATCCAATGGAGTAACAAAAATATCGACAACAGACTACCTTCCATAATGATAAGGCTAACATGCATTGTAGTAACAAAAATATGAACAACAGACTACCTTCCATAATTACAAGGCTACCATCCATTGGAGTAACAAAAATCACAATGTCAGAGTAGTTTCCAAAATGACAAGGCTACCATCTATTGGAGTAACAAAAACCTCAACAACAAACTACCTTACATAATGACAATGCTACCATCCATTGGAGTAACAAAAATCATGACAATAGACTACCTTCCATAATGATAAGGCTACAATCTATTGTAGTAACAAAAATCAAGACAACAGACTAGCTTCCATAATGACAAGGCGACCATCCATTGTAGTAACAAAAATCTCGACAATAGACTACCTTCGATAATGACAAGGCTACCATCCATTGTAGTAAGAAAAATCTTGACAACAGACTACCTTCCATAATGACAAGGCTACTATCCAATGGAGTAACCAAAATATCGACAACAGACTACCTTCCATAATGACAAGGCTACCATCCATTGGAGTAACAAAAATCTCGAAAACAGACTACCTTCCATATTGACTAGGCTACCATCCATTGGAATTAAAAAAATCTCAACAACAGAGTACCTTCCATATTGACAAAGCTACTATCCAATGGAGTAACAAAAATATCGATAATAGACTACCTTCCATAATGACAAGACTACCATCCATTGGAGTAATAAAAATCTCGAAAATAAGCTACCTTCCATAATGACTAGGCTACCATCCATTGTAATAACAAAAATCTCAATGACAGGCTACCTTCCATAATGAAAAGGCTACCATCTATTGGAGTAACAACAAGCTACCTGTTATAATGACAATGCTACCATCCATTGTAGTAAGAAAAATCACGACAACAAACTACCTTCCATAATGACAAGGCTACAATCCATTGGAGTAACAAAAATATCCACAATAGACTACCTTTCATAATGACAAGGCTACCATCCATTAGAACAACAAAAATTTCGACGAAAGACTACCTTCCATAATGAAAAGGCTACCATCCATTGGAGTAACAAAAATCTCGATAATAGACTACCTTCCATAATGACAAGGCTACCATCCATTAGAGTAACAAAAATCTCGACAATAGACTACCTTCCATAATGATAAGACTACCATCCATTGGAGTAACAAAAGTCTCGAAAATAGACAAACATCCATAATGACTAGGCTAGCATCCATTGGAATAACAAAAATCTCACCAAAAGACTACCTTCCATAATGACAAGGCTACTATCCAATGGAGTAACAAAAATATTGACAACAGACTACCTTCCATAATGACAAGGCTAACATGCATTGTAGTAACAAAAATATGAACAACAGACTACCTTCCATAATTACAAGGCTACAATTCATTGGAGTAACAAAAATCACAATGACAGACTAGCTTCCATAATGACAAGGCTACCATCTATTGGAGTAACAAAAACCTCGACAACAAACTACCTTACATAATGACAATGCTACCATCCATTGGAGTAACAAAAATCTTGACAATAGACTACCTTCCATAAAGACAAGGCTATAATCTATTGTAGTAACAAATATCAAGACAACAGACTACCTTCCATAATGACAAGGCTACCATCCATTAGAGTAATAAAAATATCGACAATAGACTACCTTCCATAATGATAAGGCTACCATCCATTGGAGTAACAAAAATCTCGAAAATAGACAAACTTCCATAATGACTAGGCTACCATCCATTGGAATAAAAAAAATCTCACCAACAGACTACCTTCCATAATGACAAGGCTACTATCCAATGGAGTAACAAAAATATCGACAACAGACTACCTTCCATAATGACAAGGCTAACATGCATTGTAGTAACAAAAATATGAACAACAGACTACCTTCCATAATGACAAGGCTACCATTCATTGGAGTAACAAAAATCACAACGACAGACTACCTTCCATAATGACAAGGCTACCATCTATTGGAGTATCAAAAACCTCGACAACAAACTACCTTACATAATGACAACGCTACCATCCATTGGAGTAACAAAAATCTTGACAATAGACTACCTTCCATAATGACAAGGCTACAATCTATTGTAGTAACAAAAATCAAGACAACAGACTACCTTCCATAATGACAAGGCTACCATCGATTGTAGTAACAAAAATCTCGACAACAGAGTACCTTCCATAATGACAAGGCTACCATCCATTGTAGTAAGAAAAATATCGACAACAGACTACCTTCCATAATGACAAGGCTACAATCCATTGTAGTAACAAAAATTTCGACGACAGACTACCTTCCATAATGAAAAGGCTACCATCCATTGGAGTAACAAAAATCTCGATAATAGACTACCTTCCATAATGACAAGGCTACCATCCATTAGAGTAACAAAAATCTCAATAATAGACTATCTCCCATAATGATAAGGCTACCATCCATTGGAGTAACAAAAATCTCGAAAATAGATAAACTTCCATAATGACTAGGCTACCATCCATTGGAATAACAAAAATCTAACCAACAGACTACCTTCCATAATGACAAGGCTACTATCCAATGGAGTAACAAAAGTATCGACAACACACTACCTTCCATAATGACAAGGCTAACATGCATTGTAGTAACAAAAATATGAACAACAGACTACCTTCCATACTGACAAGGCTACCATTCATTGGAGTAACAAAAATCACAACGACAGACTACCTTCCATAATGACAAGGCTACCATCTATTGGAGTATCAAAAACCTCGACAACAAACTACCTTACATAATGACAACGCTACCATTCATTGGAGTAACAAAAATCTTGACAATAGACTACCTTCCATAATGACAAGGCTACAATCTATTGTAGTAACAAAAATCAAGACAACAGACTACCTTCCATAATGACAAGGCTACCATCCATTGTAGTAACAAAAATCTCGACAACAGAGTACCATCCATAATGACAAGGCTACCATCCATTGTAGTAAGAAAAATCTCGACAACAGACTACCTTCCATAATGACAAGGCTACAATCCATTGTAGTAACAAAAATTTCGACGACAGACTACCTTCCATAATGAAAAGGCTACCATCCATTGGAGTAACAAAAATCTCGATAATAGACTACCTTCCATAATGACATGGCTACCATCCATTAGAGTAACAAAAATCTCAATAATAGACTATCTTCCATAATGATAAGGCTACCATCCATTGGAGTAACAAAAATCTCGAAAATAGATAAACTTCCATAATGACTAGGCTACCATCCATTGGAATAACAAAAATCTCACCAACAGACTACCTTCCATAATGACAAGTCTACTATCCAATGGAGTAACAAAAATATCGACAACAGACTACCTTCCATAATGACAAGGCTAACATGCATTGTAGTAACAAAAATATGAACAACAGACTACCTTCCATAATTACAAGGCTACCATTCATTGGAGTAACAAAAATCACAATGACAGACTAGCTTCCATAATGACAAGGCTACCATCTATTGGAGTAACAAAAACCTCGACAACAAACTACCTTACATAATGACAATGCTACCATCCATTGGAGTAACAAAAATCTTGACAATAGACTACCTTCCATAATGACAAGGCTATAATCTATTGTAGTAACAAAAATCAAGACAACAGACTACCTTCCAAAATGTCAAGGCTACCATCCATTTGAGTAACAAAAATCTCGACAATAGACTACCTTCCATAATGATAAGGCTACCATCCATTGGAGTAACAAAAATCTCGAAAATAGACAAACTTCTATAATGACTAGGCTACCATCCATTGGAATAAAAAAAATCTCACCAACAGACTACCTTCCATAATGACAAGGCTACTATCCAATGGAGTAACAAAAATATCGACAACAGACTACCTTCCATAATGACAAGGCTAACATGCATTGTAGTAACAAAACTATGAACAACAGACTACCTTCCATAATGACAAGGCTACCATTCATTGGAGTAACAAAAATCACAACGACAGACTACCTTCCATAATGACAAGGCTACCATCTATTGGAGTAACAAAAACCTCGACAACAAACTACCTTACATAATGACAATGCTACCATCCATTGGAGTAACAAAAATCTTCACAATAGACTACCTTCCATAATGACAAGGCTACAATCTATTGTAGTAAGAAAAATCAAGACAACAGACTACCTTCCATAATGACAAGGCTACCATCCATTGTAGTAACAAAAATCTCGACAACAGACTACCTTCCATAATGACAAGGCTACCATCCTTTGTAGTAAGAAATTTTTTGACAACAGACTACCTTCCATAATGACAAGGCAACCATCCATTAGAGTAACAAAAATCTCGATAATAGACTACCTTCCATAATGATAAGGCTACCATACATTAGAGTAACAAAAATATCGGAAATAGATATACTTCCATAATGACTAGACTACCATCCATTGGAATAACAAAAATCTCACCAATAGACTACCTTCCATAATGACAAGGCTACTATCCAATGTAGTAACAAAAATATCGACAACAGACTACCTTCCATAATGACAAGGCTAACATGCATTATAGTAACAAAAATATGAACAACAGACTACCTTCCATAATGACAAGGCTACCATTCATTGGACTAACAAAAATCACAACGACAGACTACCTTCCATAATGACAAGGCTACCATCTATTGGAGTAACAAAAACCTCGACAACAAACTACCTTACATAATGACAATGCTACCATCCATTGGAGTAACAAAAATCTTGACGATAGACTACCTTCCATAATGACAAGGCTACAATCTATTGCAGTAACAGAAATCAAGACAACAGACTACCTTCCATAATGACAAGGCTACTATCCATTGTAGTAAAAAAAATCTCGACAACAGACTACCTTCCATAATGACAAGGCTACCATCCATTTTAGTAAGAAATATCTCGACAACAGACTACCTTCCATAATGACAAGGCTACAATCCATTGGAGTAACAAAAATCACGACAATAGACTACCTTTCATAATGACAAGGCTACCATCCTTTGGAACAACAAAAATTTCGATGACAGACTACCTTCCATAATGAAAAGGCTACCATCCATTGGAGTAACAAAAATCTCGATAATAGACTACCTTCCATAATGCCAAGGCTACCATCCATTGGAGTAACAAAAATCTCGAAAACAGACTACCTTCCATATTGTCTAGGCTACCATCCATTAGAGTAACAAAAATCTCGACAATGGACTACCTTCCATATTTATAAGGCTACCATCCATTGGAGTAACAAAAATCTCGAAAATAGACAAACTTCCATAATGACTAGGCTACCATCCAATGGAGTAACAAAAATATCGACAACAAACTACCTTCCATAATGACAAGGCTAACATGCACTGTAGTAACAAAAATATGAACAACAGACTACCTTCCATAATGACAAGGCTACCATTCATTGGAGTAACAAAAAACACAACGACATACTACCTTCCACAATGACAAGGCTACCATCTATTGGAGTAACAAAAACCTCGACAACAAACTACCTTACATAATGACAATGCTACCATCCATTGGAGTAACAAAAATCTTGACAATAGACTACCTTCCATAATGACAAGGCTACAATCTATTGTAGTAACAAAAATCAAGACAACAGACTACCTTCAATAATGACAAGGCTACCATCCATTGTAGTAACAAAAATCTCGACAACAGACTACCTTCCATAATGACAAGGCTACCATCCATTGTAGTAATAAAAATCTCGACAACAGACTACCTTCCATAATGACAAGGCTACAATCCATTGTAGTAACAAAAATCTCGACAACAGACTACCTTCCATAATGACAAGGCTACAATCCATTGGAGTAACAAAAATCACGACAATAGACTACCTTTCATAATGACAAGGCTACCATTCATTTGAACAACAAAAATTTTGACGACAGACTACCTTCCATAATGAAAACGCTACCATCCATTGGAGTAACAAAAATCTCGATAATAGACTACCTTCCATAATGACTAGGCTACCATCCATTGTAGTAACAAAAATCTCGACAACAGACTACCTTCCATAATGACAAGGCTACCATCCATTGTAGTAAGAAAGATCTCGACAACAGACTACCTTCCATAATGACAAGGCTACAATCCTTTGTAGTAACAAAAATCTTGACAACAGACTACCTTCCATAATGACAAGGCTACAATCCATTGGAGTAACAAAAATCACGATAATAGACTACCTTTCATAATGACAAGGCTACCATCCTTTGGAACAACAAAAATTTCGATGACAGACTACCTTCCATAATGAAAAGGCTACCATCCATTGGAGTAACAAAAATCTCGATAATAGACTACCTTCCATAATGATAAGGCTACCATCCATTGGAGTAACAAAAATCTCGAAAACAGACTACCTTCCATATTGACTAGGCTACCATCCATTGGAATAAAAAAAATCTCAAAAACAGAGTACCTTCCATATTGACAAAGCTACTATCCAATGGAGTAACAAAAATCTTGACAATAGACTACCTTCCATAATGAAAAGGCTACAATCCGTTGGAGTAATAAAAATCAAGACAACATACTACCTTCAATAATGACAACGCTACCATCCATTGTAGTAACAAAAATCTCGACAACAGACTACCTTCCATAATGACAAGGCTACCATCCATTGTAGTAAGAAAAATATCGACAACAAACTACCTTCCATAATGACAATGCTACCATCCATTGTAGTAAGAAAAATCACGACAACAGACTACCTTCCATAATGACAAGGCTACAATCCGTTGGAGTAACAAAAATCACGACAATAGACTACCTTTCATAATGACAAGGCTACCATTCATTTGAACAACAAAAATTTTGACGACAGACTACTTTCCATAATGAAAACGCTACCATCCATTGGAGTAACAAAAATCTCGATAATAGACTACCTTCCATAATGACTAGGCTACCATCCATTGTAGTAACAAAAATCTCGACAACAGACTACCTTCCATAATGACAAGGCTACCATCCATTTTAGTAAGAAAAATCTCGACAACAGACTACCTTCCATAATGACAAGGCTACAATCCATTGTAGTAACAAAAATCTCGACAATAGACTACCTTCCATAATGACAAGGCTACAATCCATTGGAGTAACAAAAATCACGACAATAGACTACCTTTCATAATGACAAGGCTACCACCCATTGGAACAACAAAAATTTCAATGACAGACTACCTTCCATAATGAAAAGGCTACCATCCATTGGAGTAACAAAAATCTCGATAATAGACTACCTTCCATAATGATAAGGCTACCATCCATTGGAGTAACAAAAATCTCGAAAACAAACTACCTTCCATATTGACTAGGCTACCATCCATTGGAATAAAAAAAATCTCAAAAATAGAGTACCTTCCATATTGACAAAGCTACTATCCAATGGAGTAACAAAAATAATCGACAATAGACTACCTTCCATAATGACAAGGCTACAATCCGTTGGAGTAATAAAAATCTCGAAAATAGGCTACCTTCCATAATGACTAGGCTACCATCCATTGGAATAACAAAAATCTCAATGACAGGCTACCTTCCATAATGAAAAGGCTACCATCCATTGGAGTAACAAAAATCTCGACAACAAACTACCTTCCATAATGACAATGCTACCATCCATTGTAGTAAGAAAAATCACGACAACAGACTACCTTCCATAATGACAAGGCTACAATCCATTGGAGTAACAAAAACCTCGACAACAAACTACCTTACCTAATGACAATGCTACCATCCATTGGAGTAACAAAAATCTTGACAATAGACTACCTTCCATAATGACAAGGCTACAATCTATTGTAGTAACAAAAATCAAGACAACAGACAAGCTTTCGTAATGACAAGGCTACCATCCATTGTAGTAACAAAAATCTCGACAACAGACTACCTTCCATAATGACAAGGCTATCATCCATTGTAGTAAGAAAAATCTTAACAACAGACTACCTTCCATAATGACAAGGCTACCATCAATTAGAGTAACAAAAATCTCGATAATAGACTACCTTCCATAATGATAAGGCTACCATCCATTTGAGTAACAAAAATCTCGAAAATAGATAAACTTCCATAATGACTAGGCTACCATCCATTGGAATAACAAAAATCTCACCAACAGACTACTTTCCATAATGATAAGGCTACTATCCAATGGAGTAACAAAAATATCGACAACAGACTACCTTCCATATTGACTAGGCTACCATCCATTGGAAAAAAAAAATCTCAACAACAGAGTACCTTCCATATTGACAAAGCTACTATCCAATGGAGTAACAAAAATATCTTTAATAGACTACCTTCCATAATGACAAGACTACCATCCATTGGAGTAATAAAAATCTCTAAAATAAGCTACCTTCCATAATGACTAGGCTACCATCCATTGGAATAACAAAAATCACACCAACAGACTACCTTCCATAATGACAAGGCTACTATCCAATGGAGTAACAAAAATATCGACAACAGACTACCTTCCATAATGACAAGACTACCATCCATTGGAGTAATAAAAATCTCAAAAATAAGATACCTTCCATAATGACTAGGCTACCATCCATTGTAATAACAAAAATCTCAATGACAAGCTACCTTCCATAATGAAAAGGCTACCATCTATTGGAGTAACAAAAATCTCGAAACAAACTACCTTCCATAATGACAATGCTACCATCCATTATAGTAAGAAAAATCACGACAACAGACTACCTTCCATAATGACAAGGCTACAATCCATTGGAGTAACAAAAATCTCCACAATAGACTACCTTTCATAATGACAAGGCTACCATCCATTAGAACAACAAAAATTTTGACGACAGACTACCTTCCATAATGAAAAGGCTACCATCCATTGGAGTAACAAAAATCTCGATAATAGACTACCTTCCATAATGACAAGGCTACCATCCATTAGAGTAACAAAAATCACGACAATAGACTACATTCTATAATGATAAGGCTACCATCCATTGGAGTAACAAAAATCTCGAAAATAGACAAACTTCCATAATGACTAGGCTACCATCCATTGGAATAACAAAAATCTCACCAACAGACTACCTTCCATAATGACAAGGCTACTATCCAATGGAGTAACAAAAATATCGACAACAGACTACCTTCCTTAATGACAAGGCTACCATGCATTGTAGTAACAAAAATATGAACAACAGACTACCTTCCATAATGACAAGGCTACCATTCATTGGAGTAACAAAAATCACAACGACAGACTACCTTCCATAATGACAAGGCTACCATCTATTGGAGTAACAAAAACCTCGACAACAAACTACCTTACATAATGACAATGGTACCATCCATTGGAGTAACAAAAATCTTGACAATAGACTACCTTCCATAATGACAAGGCCACAATCTATTGTAGTAACAAAAATCAAGACAACAGACTACCTTCCATAATGACAAGGCTACCATCCATTAGAGTAACAAAAATCTCGTCAATAGACTACCTTCCATAATGATAAGGCTACCATCCATTGGAGTAACAAAAATCTCGAAAATAGACAAACTTACGTAATGACTAGGCTACCATCCATTGGAATAAACAAAATCTCACCAAGAGACTACCTTCCATAATGACAAGGCTACTATCCAATGGAGTAACAAAAATATCGACAACAAACTACCTTCCATAATGACAAGGCTAACATGCATTGTAGTAACAAAAATATGAACAACAGACTACCTTCCATAATGACAAGGCTACCATTCATTGGAGTAACAAAAATCACAATGACAGACTACCTTCCATAATGACAAGGCTACCATCTATTGGAGTAACAAAAACCTCGACAACAAACTACCTTACATAATGACAACGCTACCATCCATTGGAGTAACAAAAATCTTGACAATAGACTACCTTCCATAATGACAAGGCTACACTCTATTGTAGTAACAAAAATCAAGACAACAGACTACCTTCCATAATGACAAGGCTACCATCCATTGTAGTAACAAAAATCTCGACAACAGACTACCTTCCATAATGACAAGGCTACCATCCATTGTAGTAAGAAAAATCTCGACAATAGAGTACCTTCCATATTGACAAAGCTACTATCCAATGGAGTAACAAAAATATCGACAATAGACTACCTTCCATAATGACAAGGCTACAATCTGTTGGAGTAAAAAAAATCTCGAAAATAGGCTACCTTCCATAATGTCTAGGCTACAATCCATTGGAATAAAAAAAATCTCAATGACAGGCTACCTTCCATAATGAAAAGGCTACTATCCATTGGAGTAACAAAAATCTCGACAACAAACTACCTTCCATAATGACAATGCTACCATCCATTGTAGTAAGAAAAATCACGACAACAGACTACCTTCCATAATGACAAGGCTACAATCCATTGGAGTAACAAAAATCTCCACAACAGACTACCTTTCATAATGACAAGGCTACCATCCATTGGAACAACAAAAATCTCACAACCAGACTACTTTTCATAATGATAAGGCTACTATCCAATGGAGTAACAAAAATATCGACAACAGACTACCTTCCATAATGACAAGGCTAACATGCATTGTACTAACAAAAATATGAACAACAGACTACCTTCCATAATTACAAGGCTACCATTCATTGGAGTAACAAAAATCACAATGACAGACTAGCTTTCATAATGACAAGGCTACCATCTATTGGAGTAATAAAAACCTCGACAACAAACTACCTTACATAATGAAAATGCTACCATCCATTGGATAAACAAAAATCTTGACAATAGACTACCTTCAATAATGACAAGGCTACAATCTATTGTAGTAACAAAAATCAAGACAACAGACTAGCTTCCATAATGACAAGGCTACCATCCATTGTAGTAACAAAAATCTCGACAACAGACTACCTTCCATAATGACAAGGCTACCATCCATTGTAGTAAGAAAAATCTTAACAACAGACTACCTTCCATAATGACAAGGCTACCATCCATTAGAGTAACAAAAATCTAGATAATAGACTACCTTCCATAATGATAAGGCTACCATCCATTGGAGTAACAAAAATCTCGAAAATAGATAAACTTCCATAATGACTAGGCTACCATCCATTGGAATAACAAAAATCTCACCAACAGACTACCTTCCATAATGACAAGGCTACTATCCAATGGAGTAACAAAAATCTCACCAACAGACTACCTTCCATAATGACAAGGCTACCATTCATTGGAGTAACAAAAATCACAGCGACAGACTACCTTCCATAATGACAAGGCTACCATCTATTGGAGTAACAAAAACCTCGACAACAAACTACCTTACATAATGACAATGCTACCATCCATTGGAGTAACAAAAATCTTGACAATAGACTACCTTCCATAATGACAAGGCCACAATCTATTGTAGTAACAAAAATCAAGACAACATACTACCTTCCATAATGAAAAGGCTACCATCCATTAGAGTAACAAAAATCTCGACAATAGACTACCTTCCATAATGATAAGGCTACCATCCATTGGAGTAACAAAATACTCGAAAATAGACAAACTTCTGTAACAACTTGGCTACCATCCATTGGAATAACAAAAATCTCACCAACAGACTACCTTCCATAATGACAAGGCTACCATCCAATGGAGTAACAAAAATATCGACATCAAACTACCTTCCATAATGACAAGGCTAACATGCATTGTAGCAACAAAAATCTCGACAACAGACTACCTTCCATAATGATAAGGCTACAATCCATTGGAGTAACAAAAATCACGACAATAGACTACCTTTCATAATGACAAGGCTACTATTCATTGGAACAACAAAACTTTTGACGATAGACTACCTTCCATAATGAAAAGGCTACCATCCATTGGAGTAACAAAAATCTCGGTAATAGACTACCTTCCATAATGACAAGGCTACCATCCATTGTAGTAAAAAAAATCTCGACAACAGACTACCTTCCATAATAACAAGGCTACCATCCATTGTAGTAAGAAAAATCTCGACAACAGACTACCTTCCATAATGACAAGGCTACAATCCATTGTAGTAACAAAAATCTCGACAACACACTACCTTCCATAATGACAAGGCTACAATCCATTGGAGTAACAAAAATCATGACAATAGACTACCTTTCATAATGACAAGGCTACCATCCATTGGAACAACAAAAATTTCGATGACAGACTACCTTCCATAATGAAAAGGCTACCATCCATTGGAGTAACAAAAATATCGATAATAGACTACCTTCCATAATGACAAGGCTACCATCCATTGGAGTAACAAAAATCTCGAAAACAGACTACCTTCCATATTGACTAGGCTACCATCCATTGGAATAAAAAAAATCTCAACAACAGAGTACCTTCCATATTGACAAAGCTACTATCCAATGGAGTAACAAAAATATCGACAATAGACTACCTTCCATAATGACAAGGCTACAATCCGTTGGAGTAATAAAAATCTCGAAAATAGGCTACCTTCCATAATGACTAGGCTACCATCCATTGGAATAACAAAAATCTCAATGACAGGCTACCTTCCATAATGAAAAGGCTACCATCTATTGGAGTAACAAAAATCTCGACAACAAACTACCTTCCATAATGACAATGCTACCATCCATTGTATTAAGAAAAATCACGACAACAGACTACCTTCCATAATGACAAGGCTACAATCCATTGGAATAACAAAAATCTCCACAATAGACTACCTTTCATAATGACAAGGCTACCATCCATTGGAACAACAAATATTTCGATGACAGACTACCTTCCATAATGAAAAGGCTACCATCCATTGTAGTAACAAAAATCTCGACAACAGACTACCTTCCATAATGACAAGGCTACCATCCATTAGAGTAACAAAAATCTCGACAATAGACTACCTTCCATAATGATAAGGCTACCATCCATTGGAGTTACAAAAATCTCGAAAATAGATAAACTTCCATAATGACAAGGCTACCATCCATTGGAATAACAAAAATCTCACCAACAGACTACCTTCCATAATGACAAGGCTACTATCCAATGGAGTAACAAAAATATCGACAACAAACTACCTTCCATAATGACAAGGCTAACATGCATTGTAGTAACAAAAATATAAACAACAGACTACCTTCCATAATTACAAGGCTACCATTCATTGGAGTAACAAAAATCACAATGACAGACTAGCTTCCATAATGACAAGGCTACCATCTATTGGAGTAACAAAAACCTCGACAACAAACTACCTTACATAATGACAATGCTACCATCCATTGGAGTAACAAAAATCTTGACAATAGACTACCTTCCATAATGACAAGGCTACAATCTATTGTAGTAACAAAAATCAAGACAACAGACTAACTTCCATAATGACAAGGCTACCATCCATTGTAGAAACAAAAATCTCGACAATAGACTACCTTTCATAATGACAAGGCTACCATTCATTGGAACAACAAAACTTTTGACGATAGACTACCTTCCATAATGAAAAGGCTACCATCCATTGGAGTAACAAAAATCTCGGTAATAGACTACCTTCCATAATGACAAGGCTACTATCCAATGGAGTAACAAAAATATCGACAACAAACTACCTTCCATAATGACAAGGCTAACATGCATTGTAGTAACAAAAATATAAACAACAGACTACCTTCCATAATTACAAGGCTACCATTCATTGGAGTAACAAAAATCACAATGACAGACTAGCTTCCATAATGACAAGGCTACCATCTATTGGAGTAACAAAAACCTCGACAACAAACTACCTTACATAATGACAATGCTACCATCCATTGGAGTAACAAAAATCTTGACAATAGACTACCTTCCATAATGACAAGGCTACAATCTATTGTAGTAACAAAAATCAAGACAACAGACTAACTTCCATAATGACAAGGCTACCATCCATTGGAGTAACAAAAATCACGACAATAGACTACCTTTCATAATGACAAGGCTACCATTCATTGGAACAACAAAACTTTTGACGATAGACTACCTTCCATAATGAAAAGGCTACCATCCATTGGAGTAACAAAAATCTCGGTAATAGACTACCTTCCATAATGACAAGGCTACCATCCATTGTAGTAAAAAAAATCTCGACAACAGACTACCTTCCATAATAACAAGGCTACCATCCATTGTAGTAAGAAAAATCTCGACAACAGACTACCTTCCATAATGACAAGGCTACAATCCATTGTAGTAACAAAAATCTCGACAACACACTACCTTCCATAATGACAAGGCTACAATCCATTGGAGTAACAAAAATCATGACAATAGACTACCTTTCATAATGACAAGGCTACCATCCATTGGAACAACAAAAATTTCGATGACAGACTACCTTCCATAATGAAAAGGCTACCATCCATTGGAGTAACAAAAATATCGATAATAGACTACCTTCCATAATGACAAGGCTACCATCCATTGGAGTAACAAAAATCTCGAAAACAGACTACCTTCCATATTGACTAGGCTACCATCCATTGGAATAAAAAAAATCTCAACAACAGAGTACCTTCCATATTGACAAAGCTACTATCCAATGGAGTAACAAAAATATCGACAATAGACTACCTTCCATAATGACAAGGCTACAATCCGTTGGAGTAATAAAAATCTCGAAAATAGGCTACCTTCCATAATGACTAGGCTACCATCCATTGGAATAACAAAAATCTCAATGACAGGCTACCTTCCATAATGAAAAGGCTACCATCTATTGGAGTAACAAAAATCTCGACAACAAACTACCTTCCATAATGACAATGCTACCATCCATTGTATTAAGAAAAATCACGACAACAGACTACCTTCCATAATGACAAGGCTACAATCCATTGGAATAACAAAAATCTCCACAATAGACTACCTTTCATAATGACAAGGCTACCATCCATTGGAACAACAAATATTTCGATGACAGACTACCTTCCATAATGAAAAGGCTACCATCCATTGTAGTAACAAAAATCTCGACAACAGACTACCTTCCATAATGACAAGGCTACCATCCATTAGAGTAACAAAAATCTCGACAATAGACTACCTTCCATAATGATAAGGCTACCATCCATTGGAGTTACAAAAATCTCGAAAATAGATAAACTTCCATAATGACAAGGCTACCATCCATTGGAATAACAAAAATCCCACCAACAGACTACCTTCCATAATGACAAGGCTACTATCCAATGGAGTAACAAAAATATCGACAACAAACTACCTTCCATAATGACAAGGCTAACATGCATTGTAGTAACAAAAATATAAACAACAGACTACCTTCCATAATTACAAGGCTACCATTCATTGGAGTAACAAAAATCACAATGACAGACTAGCTTCCATAATGACAAGGCTACCATCTATTGGAGTAACAAAAACCTCGACAACAAACTACCTTACATAATGACAATGCTACCATCCATTGGAGTAACAAAAATCTTGACAATAGACTACCTTCCATAATGACAAGGCTACAATCTATTGTAGTAACAAAAATCAAGACAACAGACTAACTTCCATAATGACAAGGCTACCATCCATTGTAGTAACAAAAATCTCGACAATAGACTACCTTCCATAATGACAAGGCTACCATCCATTGTAGTAAGAAAAATCTCGACAACAGACTACCTTCCATAATGACAAGGCTACCATCCATTAGAGTAACAAAAATCTCGATAATAGACTACCTTCCATAATGATAAGGCTACCATCCATTGGAGTTACAAAAATCTCGAAAATAGATAAACATCCATAATGACTAGGCTACCATCCATTGGAATAACAAAAATCTCACCAACAGACTACCTTCCATAATGACAAGGCTACTATCCAATGGAGTAACAAAAATATCGACAACAGACTACCTTCCATAATGACAAGGCTACCATCCATTGGAGTAACAAAAATCTCGAAAACAGACTACCTTCCATATTGACTAGGCTACCATCCATTGGAATAAAAAAAATGTCAACAACAGAGTACCTTCCATATTCACAAAGCTACTATCCAATGGAGTAACAAAAATATCGATAATAGACTAACTTCCATAATGACAATGCTACCATCCATTGGAGTAATAAAAATCTCGAAAATAAGCTACCTTCCATAATGACTAGGCTACCATCCATTGTAATAACAAAAATCTCAATGACGGGCTACCTTCCATAATGAAAAGGCTACCATCTATTAGAGTAAAAAAAATCTCGACAACAAACTACCTTACATAATGACAATGCTACCATCCATTGGAGTTACAAAAATCTTGACAATAGACTACCTTCCATAATGACAAGGCTACAATCTATTGTAGTAACAAAAATCAAGACAACAGACTAACTTCCATAATGACAAGGCTACCATCCATTGTAGTAACAAAAATCTCGACAATAGACTACCTTCCATAATGACAAGGCTACCATCCATTGTAGTAAGAAAAATCTCGACAACAGACTACCTTCCATAATGACAAGGCTACCATCCATTAGAGTAACAAAAATCTCGATAATAGACTACCTTCCATAATGATAAGGCTACCATCCATTGGAGTTACAAAAATCTCGAAAATAGATAAACATCCATAATGACTAGGCTACCATCCATTGGAATAACAAAAATCTCACCAACAGACTACCTTCCATAATGACAAGGCTACTATCCAATGGAGTAACAAAAATATCGACAACAGACTACCTTCCATAATGACAAGGCTACCATCCATTGGAGTAACAAAAATCTCGAAAACAGACTACCTTCCATATTGACTAGGCTACCATCCATTGGAATAAAAAAAATCTCAACAACAGAGTACCTTCCATATTCACAAAGCTACTATCCAATGGAGTAACAAAAATATCGATAATAGACTAAATTCCATAATGACAATGCTACCATCCATTGGAGTAATAAAAATCTCGAAAATAAGCTACCTTCCATAATGACTATGCTACCATCCATTGTAATAACAAAAATCTCAATGACGGGCTACCTTCCATAATGAAAAGGCTACCATCTATTGGAGTAAAAAAAATCTCGACAACAAACTACCTTACATAATGACAATGCTACCATCCATTGGAGTTACAAAAATCTTGACAATAGACTACCTTCCATAATGACAAGGCTACAATCTATTGTAGTAACAAAAATCAAGACAACAGACTAACTTCCATAATGACAAGGCTACCATCCATTGTAGTAACAAAAATCTCGACAATAGACTACCTTCCATAATGACAAGGCTACCATCCATTGTAGTAAGAAAAATCTCGACAACAGACTACCTTCCATAATGACAAGGCTACCATCCATTAGAGTAACAAAAATCTCGATAATAGACTACCTTCCATAATGATAAGGCTACCATCCATTGGAGTTACAAAAATCTCGAAAATAGATAAACATCCATAATGACTAGGCTACCATCCATTGGAATAACAAAAATCTCACCAACAGACTACCTTCCATAATGACAAGGCTACTATCCAATGGAGTAACAAAAATATCGACAACAGACTACCTTCCATAATGACAAGGCTACCATCCATTGGAGTAACAAAAATCTCGAAAACAGACTACCTTCCATATTGACTAGGCTACCATCCATTGGAATAAAAAAAATCTCAACAACAGAGTACCTTCCATATTCACAACGCTACTATCCAATGGAGTAACAAAAATATCGATAATAGACTAAATTCCATAATGACAATGCTACCATCCATTGGAGTAATAAAAATCTCGAAAATAAGCTACCTTCCATAATGACTATGCTACCATCCATTGTAATAACAAAAATCTCAATGACGGGCTACCTTCCATAATGAAAAGGCTACCATCTATTGGAGTAACAAAAATCTCGACAACAAACTACCTTACATAATGACAATGCTACCATCCATTGGAGTAACAAAAATCTTGACAATAGACTACCTTCCATAATGACAAGGCTACAATCTATTGTAGTAACAAAAATCAAGACAACAGACTAACTTCCATAATGACAAGGCTACCATCCATTGTAGTAACAAAAATCTCGACAATAGACTACCTTCCATAATGACAAGGCTACCATCCATTGTAGTAAGAAAAATCTCGACAACAGACTACCTTCCATAATGACAAGGCTACCATCCATTAGAGTAACAAAAATCTCGATAATAGACTACCTTCCATAATGATAAGGCTACCATCCATTGGAGTTACAAAAATCTCGAAAATAGATAAACATCCATAATGACTAGGCTACCATCCATTGGAATAACAAAAATCTCACCAACAGACTACCTTCCATAATGACAAGGCTACTATCCAATGGAGTAACAAAAATATCAACAATAGACTACCTTCCATAATGACAAGGATACCATCCATTGGAGTAACAAAAATCTCGAAAACAGACTACCTTCCATATTGACTAGGCTACCATCCATTGGAATAAAAAAAATCTCAACAACAGAGTACCTTCCATATTCACAAAGCTACTATCCAATGGAGTAACAAAAATATCGATAATAGACTAACTTCCATAATGACAATGCTACCATCCATTGGAGTAATAAAAATCTCGAAAATAAGCTACCTTCCATAATGACTAGGCTACCATCCATTGTAATAACAAAAATCTCAATGACGGGCTACCTTCCATAATGAAAAGGCTACCATCTATTGGAGTAACAAAAATCTCGACAACAAACTACCTTACATAATGACAATGCTACCATCCATTGGAGTTATAAAAATCTTGACAATAGACTACCTTCCATAATGACAAGGCTACAATCTATTGTAGTAACAAAAATCAAGACAACAGACTAACTTCCATAATGACAAGGCTACCATCCATTGTAGTAACAAAAATCTCGACAATAGACTACCTTCCATAATGACAAGGCTACCATCCATTGTAGTAAGAAAAATCTCGACAACAGACTACCTTCCATAATGACAAGGCGACCATCCATTAGAGTAACAAAAATCTCGATAATAGACTACCTTCCATAATGATAAGGCTACCATCCATTGGAGTTACAAAAATCTCGAAAATAGATAAACATCCATAATGACTAGGCTACCATCCATTGGAATAACAAAAATCTCACCAACAGAATACCTTCCATAATGACAAGGCTACTATCCAATGGAGTAACAAAAATATCGACAACAGACTACCTTCCATAATGACAAGGCTACCATCCATTGGAGTAACAAAAATCTCGAAAACAGACTACCTTCCATATTGACTAGGCTACCATCCATTGGAATAAAAATAATCTCAACAACAGAGTACCTTCCATATTCACAAAGCTACTATCCAATGGAGTAACAAAAATATCAATAATAGACTAACTTCCATAATGACAATGCTACCATCCATTGGAGTAATAAAAATCTCGAAAATAAGCTACCTTCCATAATGACTAGGCTACCATCCATTGTAATAACAAAAATCTCAATGACGGGCTACCTTCCATAATGAAAAGGCTACCATCTATTGGAGTAAAAAAAATCTCGACAACAAACTACCTTACATAATGACAATGCTACCATCCATTGGAGTTACAAAAATCTTGACAATAGACTACCTTCCATAATGACAAGGCTACAATCTATTGTAGTAACAAAAATCAAGACAACAGACTAACTTCCATAATGACAAGGCTACCATCCATTGTAGTAACAAAAATCTCGACAATAGACTACCTTCCATAATGACAAGGCTACCATCCATTGTAGTAAGAAAAATCTCGACAACAGACTACCTTCCATAATGACAAGGCTACCATCCATTAGAGTAACAAAAATCTCGATAATAGACTACCTTCCATAATGATAAGGCTACCATCCATTGGAGTTACAAAAATCTCGAAAATAGATAAACATCCATAATGACTAGGCTACCATCCATTGGAATAACAAAAATCTCACCAACAGACTACCTTCCATAATGACAAGGCTACTATCCAATGGAGTAACAAAAATATCGACAACAGACTACCTTCCATAATGACAAGGCTACCATCCATTGGAGTAACAAAAATCTCGAAAACAGACTACCTTCCATATTGACTAGGCTACCATCCATTGGAATAAAAAAAATCTCAACAACAGAGTACCTTCCATATTCACAAAGCTACTATCCAATGGAGTAACAAAAATATCGATAATAGACTAACTTCCATAATGACAATGCTACCATCCATTGGAGTAATAAAAATCTCGAAAATAAGCTACCTTCCATAATGACTAGGCTACCATCCATTGTAATAACAAAAATCTCAATGACGGGCTACCTTCCATAATGAAAAGGCTACCATCTATTGGAGTAACAAAAATCTCGACAACAAACTACCTTACATAATGACAATGCTACCATCCATTGGAGTAACAAAAATCTTGACAATAGACTACCTTCCATAATGACAAGGCTACAATCTATTGTAGTAACAAAAATCAAGACAACAGACTAACTTCCATAATGACAAGGCTACCATCCATTGTAGTAACAAAAATCTCGACAATAGACTACCTTCCATAATGACAAGGCTACCATCCATTGTAGTAAGAAAAATCTCGACAACAGACTACCTTCCATAATGACAAGGCTACCATCCATTAGAGTAACAAAAATCTCGATAATAGACTACCTTCCATAATGATAAGGCTACCATCCATTGGAGTTACAAAAATCTCGAAAATAGATAAACATCCATAATGACTAGGCTACCATCCATTGGAATAACAAAAATCTCACCAACAGACTACCTTCCATAATGACAAGGCTACTATCCAATGGAGTAACAAAAATATCAACAATAGACTACCTTCCATAATGACAAGGATACCATCCATTGGAGTAACAAAAATCTCGAAAACAGACTACCTTCCATATTGACTAGGCTACCATCCATTGGAATAAAAAAAATCTCAACAACAGAGTACCTTCCATATTCACAACGCTACTATCCAATGGAGTAACAAAAATATCGATAATAGACTAAATTCCATAATGACAATGCTACCATCCATTGGAGTAATAAAAATCTCGAAAATAAGCTACCTTCCATAATGACTATGCTACCATCCATTGTAATAACAAAAATCTCAATGACGGGCTACCTTCCATAATGAAAAGGCTACCATCTATTGGAGTAACAAAAATCTCGACAACAAACTACCTTACATAATGACAATGCTACCATCCATTGGAGTAACAAAAATCTTGACAATAGACTACCTTCCATAATGACAAGGCTACAATCTATTGTAGTAACAAAAATCAAGACAACAGACTAACTTCCATAATGACAAGGCTACCATCCATTGTAGTAACAAAAATCTCGACAATAGACTACCTTCCATAATGACAAGGCTACCATCCATTGTAGTAAGAAAAATCTCGACAACAGACTACCTTCCATAATGACAAGGCTACCATCCATTAGAGTAACAAAAATCTCGATAATAGACTACCTTCCATAATGATAAGGCTACCATCCATTGGAGTTACAAAAATCTCGAAAATAGATAAACATCCATAATGACTAGGCTACCATCCATTGGAATAACAAAAATCTCACCAACAGACTACCTTCCATAATGACAAGGCTACTATCCAATGGAGTAACAAAAATATCAACAATAGACTACCTTCCATAATGACAAGGATACCATCCATTGGAGTAACAAAAATCTCGAAAACAGACTACCTTCCATATTGACTAGGCTACCATCCATTGGAATAAAAAAAATCTCAACAACAGAGTACCTTCCATATTCACAAAGCTACTATCCAATGGAGTAACAAAAATATCGATAATAGACTAACTTCCATAATGACAATGCTACCATCCATTGGAGTATTAAAAATCTCGAAAATAAGCTACCTTCCATAATGACTAGGCTACCATCCATTGTAATAACAAAAATCTCAATGACGGGCTACCTTCCATAATGAAAAGGCTACCATCTATTGGAGTAACAAAAATCTCGACAACAAACTACCTTACATAATGACAATGCTACCATCCATTGGAGTTACAAAAATCTTGACAATAGACTACCTTCCATAATGACAAGGCTACAATCTATTGTAGTAACAAAAATCAAGACAACAGACTAACTTCCATAATGACAAGGCTACCATCCATTGTAGTAACAAAAATCTCGACAATAGAGTACCTTCCATAATGACAAGGCTACCATCCATTGTAGTAAGAAAAATCTCGACAACAGACTACCTTCCATAATGACAAGGCTACCATCCATTAGAGTAACAAAAATCTCGATAATAGACTACCTTCCATAATGATAAGGCTACCATCCATTGGAGTTACAAAAATCTCGAAAATAGATAAACATCCATAATGACTAGGCTACCATCCATTGGAATAACAAAAATCTCACCAACAGAATACCTTCCATAATGACAAGGCTACTATCCAATGGAGTAACAAAAATATCGACAACAGACTACCTTCCATAATGACAAGGCTACCATCCATTGGAGTAACAAAAATCTCGAAAACAGACTACCTTCCATATTGACTAGGCTACCATCCATTGGAATAAAAAAAATCTCAACAACAGAGTACCTTCCATATTCACAAAGCTACTATCCAATGGAGTAACAAAAATATCAATAATAGACTAACTTCCATAATGACAATGCTACCATCCATTGGAGTAATAAAAATCTCGAAAATAAGCTACCTTCCATAATGACTAGGCTACCATCCATTGTAATAACAAAAATCTCAATGACGGGCTACCTTCCATAATGAAAAGGCTACCATCTATTGGAGTAAAAAAAATCTCGACAACAAACTACCTTACATAATGACAATGCTACCATCCATTGGAGTTACAAAAATCTTGACAATAGACTACCTTCCATAATGACAAGGCTACAATCTATTGTAGTAACAAAAATCAAGACAACAGACTAACTTCCATAATGACAAGGCTACCATCCATTGTAGTAACAAAAATCTCGACAATAGACTACCTTCCATAATGACAAGGCTACCATCCATTGTAGTAAGAAAAATCTCGACAACAGACTACCTTCCATAATGACAAGGCTACCATCCATTAGAGTAACAAAAATCTCGATAATAGACTACCTTCCATAATGATAAGGCTACCATCCAATGGAGTTACAAAAATCTCGAAAATAGATAAACATCCATAATGACTAGGCTACCATCCATTGGAATAACAAAAATCTCACCAACAGAATACCTTCCATAATGACAAGGCTACTATCCAATGGAGTAACAAAAATATCGACAACAGACTACCTTCCATAATGACAAGGCTACCATCCATTGGAGTAACAAAAATCTCGAAAACAGACTACCTTCCATATTGACTAGGCTACCATCCATTGGAATAAAAAAAATCTCAACAACAGAGTACCTTCCATATTCACAAAGCTACTATCCAATGGAGTAACAAAAATATCGATAATAGACTAACTTCCATAATGACAATGCTACCATCCATTGGAGTAATAAAAATCTCGAAAATAAGCTACCTTCCATAATGACTAGGCTACCATCCATTGTAATAACAAAAATCTCAATGACGGGCTGCCTTCCATAATGAAAAGGCTACCATCTATTGGAGTAACAAAAATCTCGACAACAAACTACCTTACATAATGACAATGCTACCATCCATTGGAGTAACAAAAATCTTGACAATAGACTACCTTCCATAATGACAAGGCTACAATCTATTGTAGTAACAAAAATCAAGACAACAGACTAACTTCCATAATGACAAGGCTACCATCCATTGTAGTAACAAAAATCTCGACAATAGACTACCTTCCATAATGACAAGGCTACCATCCATTGTAGTAAGAAAAATCTCGACAACAGACTACCTTCCATAATGACAAGGCTACCATCCATTAGAGTAACAAAACTCTCGATAATAGACTACCTTCCATAATGATAAGGCTACCATCCATTGGAGTTACAAAAATCTCGAAAATAGATAAACATCCATAATGACTAGGCTACCATCCATTGGAATAACAAAAATCTCACCAACAGACTACCTTCCATAATGACAAGGCTACTATCCAATGGAGTAACAAAAATATCAACAATAGACTACCTTCCATAATGACAAGGATACCATCCATTGGAGTAACAAAAATCTCGAAAACAGACTACCTTCCATATTGACTAGGCTACCATCCATTGGAATTAAAAAAATCTCAACAACAGAGTACCTTCCATATTCACAAAGCTACTATCCAATGGAGTAACAAAAATATCGATAATAGACTAACTTCCATAATGACAATGCTACCATCCATTGGAGTAATAAAAATCTCGAAAATAAGCTACCTTCCATAATGACTAGGCTACCATCCATTGTAATAACAAAAATCTCAATGACGGGCTACCTTCCATAATGAAAAGGCTACCATCTATTGGAGTAACAAAAATCTCGACAACAAACTACCTTACATAATGATAATGCTACCATCCATTGGAGTTACAAAAATCTTGACAATAGACTACCTTCCATAATGACAAGGATACAATCTATTGTAGTAACAAAAATCAAGACAACAGACTAACTTCCATAATGACAAGGCTACCATCCATTGTAGTAACAAAAATCTCGACAATAGACTACCTTCCATAATGACAAGGCTACCATCCATTGTAGTAAGAAAAATCTCGAAAACAGACTACCTTCCATAATGACAAGGCTACCATCCATTAGAGTAACAAAAATCTCGATAATAGACTACCTTCCATAATGATAAGGCTACCATCCATTGGAGTTACAAAAATCTCGAAAATAGATAAACATCCATAATGACTAGGCTACCATCCATTGTAATAACAAAAATCTCACCAATAGACTACCTTCCATAATGACAAGGCTACTATCCAATGGAGTAACAAAAATATCGACAACAGACTACCTTCCATAATGACAAGGCTACCATCCATTGGAGTAACAAAAATCTCGAAAATAGACTACCTTCCATATTGACTAGGCTACCATCCATTGGAATAAAAAAAATCTCAACAACAGAGTACCTTCCATATTCACAAAGCTACTATCCAATGGAGTAACAAAAATATCAATAATAGACTAACTTCCATAATGACAATGCTACCATCCATTGGAGTAATAAAAATCTCGAAAATAAGCTACCTTCCATAATGACTAGGCTACCATCCATTGTAATAACAAAAATCTCAATGACGGGCTACCTTCCATAATGAAAAGGCTACCATCTATTGGAGTAACAAAAATCTCGACAACAAACTACCTTACATAATGACAATGCTACCATCCATTGGAGTTACAAAAATCTTGACAATAGACTACCTTCCATAATGACAAGGCTACAATCTATTGTAGTAACAAAAATCAAGACAACAGACTAACTTCCATAATGACAAGGCTACCATCCATTGTAGTAACAAAAATCTCGACAATAGACTACCTTCCATAATGACAAGGCTACCATCCATTGTAGTAAGAAAAATCTCGACAACAGACTACCTTCCATAATGACAATGCTACCATCCATTAGAGTAACAAAAATCTCGATAATAGACTACCTTCCATAATGACAAGGCTACCATCCATTGGAGTTACAAAAATCTCGAAAATAGATAAACATCCATAATGACTAGGCTACCATCCATTGGAATAACAAAAATCTCTCCAACAGACTACCTTCCATAATGACAAGGCTACTATCCAATGGAGTAACAAAAATATCGACAACAGACTACCTTCCATAATGACAAGGTTACCATCCATTGGAGTAACAAAAATCTCGAAAACATACTACCTTCCATTTGACTAGGCTACCATCCATTGGAATAAAAAAATCTCAACAACAGAGTACCTTCCATATTCACAAAGCTACTATCCAATGGAGTAACAAAAATATCAATAATAGACTAAGTTCCATAATGACAATGCTACCATCCATTGGAGTAATAAAAATCTCGAAAATAAGCTACCTTCCATAATGACTAGGCTACCATCCATTGTAATAACAAAAATCTCAATGACGGGCTACCTTCCATAATGAAAAGGCTACCATCTATTGGAGTAACAAAAATCTCGACAACAAACTACCTTACATAATGACAATGCTACCATCCATTGGAGTTACAAAAATCTTGACAATAGACTACCTTCCATAATGACAAGGCTACAATCTATTGTAGTAACAAAAATCAAGACAACAGACTAACTTCCATAATGACAAGGCTACCATCCATTGTAGTAACAAAAATCTCGACAATAGACTACCTTCCATAATGACAAGGCTACCATCCATTGTAGTAAGAAAAATCTCGACAACAGACTACCTTCCATAATGACATTGCTACCATCCATTAGAGTAACAAAAATCTCGATAATAGACTACCTTCCATAATGAAAAGGCTACCATCCATTGGAGTTACAAAAATCTCGATAATAGATAAACATCCATAATGACTAGGCTACCATCCATTGGAATAACAAAAATCTCACCAACAGACTACCTTCCATAATGACAAGGCTACTATCCAATGGAGTAACAAAAATATCAACAACAGACTACCTTCCATAATGACAAGGATACCATCCATTGGAGTAACAAAAATCTCGAAAACAGACTACCTTCCATATTGACTAGGCTACCATCCATTGGAATAAAAAAAATCTCAACAACAGAGTACCTTCCATATTCACAAAGCTACTATCCAATGGAGTAACAAAAATATCAATAATAGACTAACTTCCATAATGACAATGCTACCATCCATTGGAGTAATAAAAATCTCGAAAATAAGCTACCTTCCATAATGACTAGGCTACCATCCATTGTAATAACAAAAATCTCAATGACGGGCTACCTTCCATAATGAAAAGGCTACCATCTATTGGAGTAACAAAAATCTCGACAACAAACTACCTTACATAATGACAATGCTACCATCCATTGGAGTAACAAAAATCTTGACAATAGACTACCTTCCATAATGACAAGGCTACAATCTATTGTAGTAACAAAAATCAAGACAACAGACTAACTTCCATAATGACAAGGCTACCATCCATTGTAGTAACAAAAATCTCGACAATAGACTACCTTCCATAATGACAAGGCTACCATCCATTGTAGTAAGAAAAATCTCGACAACAGACTACCTACCATAATGACATTGCTACCATCCATTAGAGTAACAAAAATCTCGATAATAGACTACCTTCCATAATGATAAGGCTACCATCCATTGGAGTTACAAAAATCTCGATAATAGATAAACATCCATAATGACTAGGCTACCATCCATTGGAATAACAAAAATCTCACCAGCAGACTACCTTCCATAATGACAAGGCTACTATCCAATGGAGTAACAAAAATATCAACAACAGACTACCTTCCATAATGACAAGGATACCATCCATTGGAGTAACAAAAATCTCGAAAACTGACTACCTTCCATATTAACTAGGCTACCATCCATTGGAATAAAAAAAATCTCAACAACAGAGTACCTTCCATATTCACAAAGCTACTATCCAATGGAGTAACAAAAATATCAATAATAGACTAACTTCCATAATGACAATGCTACCATCCATTGGAGTAATAAAAATCTCGAAAATAAGCTACCTTCCATAATGACTAGGCTACCATCCATTGTAATAACAAAAATCTCAATGACGGGCTACCTTCCATAATGAAAAGGCTACCATCTATTGGAGTAACAAAAATCTCGACAACAAACTACCTTACATAATGACAATGCTACCATCCATTGGAGTTACAAAAATCTTGACAATAGACTACCTTCCATAATGACAAGGCTACAATCTATTGTAGTAACAAAAATCAAGACAACAGACTAACTTCCATAATGACAAGGCTACCATCCATTGTAGTAACAAAAATCTCGACAATAGACTACCTTCCATAATGACAAGGCTACCATCCATTGTAGTAAGAAAAATCTCAACAACAGACTACCTTCCATAATGACAATGCTACCATCCATTAGAGTAACAAAAATCTCGATAATAGACTACCTTCCATAATGACAAGGCTACCATCCATTGGAGTTACAAAAATCTCGAAAATAGATAAACATCCATAATGACTAGGCTACCATCCATTGGAATAACAAAAATCTCTCCAACAGACTACCTTCCATAATGACAAGGCTACTATCCAATGGAGTAACAAAAATATCGACAACAGACTACCTTCCATAATGACAAGGTTACCATCCATTGGAGTAACAAAAATCTCGAAAACATACTACCTTCCATTTGACTAGGCTACCATCCATTGGAATAAAAAAATCTCAACAACAGATACCTTCCATATTCACAAAGCTACTATCCAATGGAGTAACAAAAATATCAATAATAGACTAAGTTCCATAATGACAATGCTACCATCCATTGGAGTAATAAAAATCTCGAAAATAAGCTACCTTCCATAATGACTAGGCTACCATCCATTGTAATAACAAAAATCTCAATGACGGGCTACCTTCCATAATGAAAAGGCTACCATCTATTGGAGTAACAAAAATCTCGACAACAAACTACCTTACATAATGACAATGCTACCATCCATTGGAGTTACAAAAATCTTGACAATAGACTACCTTCCATAATGACAAGGCTACAATCTATTGTAGTAACAAAAATCAAGACAACAGACTAACTTCCATAATGACAAGGCTACCATCCATTGTAGTAACAAAAATCTCGACAATAGACTACCTTCCATAATGACAAGGCTACCATCCATTGTAGTAAGAAAAATCTCGACAACAGACTACCTTCCATAATGACATTGCTACCATCCATTAGAGTAACAAAAATCTCGATAATAGACTACCTTCCATAATGAAAAGGCTACCATCCATTGGAGTTACAAAAATCTCGATAATAGATAAACATCCATAATGACTAGGCTACCATCCATTGGAATAACAAAAATCTCACCAACAGACTACCTTCCATAATGACAAGGCTACTATCCAATGGAGTAACAAAAATATCAACAACAGACTACCTTCCATAATGACAAGGATACCATCCATTGGAGTAACAAAAATCTCGAAAACAGACTACCTTCCATATTGACTAGGCTACCATCCATTGGAATAAAAAAAATCTCAACAACAGAGTACCTTCCATATTCACAAAGCTACTATCCAATGGAGTAACAAAAATATCAATAATAGACTAACTTCCATAATGACAATGCTACCATCCATTGGAGTAATAAAAATCTCGAAAATAAGCTACCTTCCATAATGACTAGGCTACCATCCATTGTAATAACAAAAATCTCAATGACGGGCTACCTTCCATAATGAAAAGGCTACCATCTATTGGAGTAACAAAAATCTCGACAACAAACTACCTTACATAATGACAATGCTACCATCCATTGGAGTAACAAAAATCTTGACAATAGACTACCTTCCATAATGACAAGGCTACAATCTATTGTAGTAACAAAAATCAAGACAACAGACTAACTTCCATAATGACAAGGCTACCATCCATTGTAGTAACAAAAATCTCGACAATAGACTACCTTCCATAATGACAAGGCTACCATCCATTGTAGTAAGAAAAATCTCGACAACAGACTACCTACCATAATGACATTGCTACCATCCATTAGAGTAACAAAAATCTCGATAATAGACTACCTTCCATAATGATAAGGCTACCATCCATTGGAGTTACAAAAATCTCGATAATAGATAAACATCCATAATGACTAGGCTACCATCCATTGGAATAACAAAAATCTCACCAGCAGACTACCTTCCATAATGACAAGGCTACTATCCAATGGAGTAACAAAAATATCAACAACAGACTACCTTCCATAATGACAAGGATACCATCCATTGGAGTAACAAAAATCTCGAAAACTGACTACCTTCCATATTGACTAGGCTACCATCCATTGGAATAAAAAAAATCTCAACAACAGAGTACCTTCCATATTCACAAAGCTACTATCCAATGGAGTAACAAAAATATCAATAATAGACTAACTTCCATAATGACAATGCTACCATCCATTGGAGTAATAAAAATCTCGAAAATAAGCTACCTTCCATAATGACTAGGCTACCATCCATTGTAATAACAAAAATCTCAATGACGGGCTACCTTCCATAATGAAAAGGCTACCATCTATTGGAGTAACAAAAATCTCGACAACAAACTACCTTACATAATGACAATGCTACCATCCATTGGAGTTACAAAAATCTTGACAATAGACTACCTTCCATAATGACAAGGCTACAATCTATTGTAGTAACAAAAATCAAGACAACAGACTAACTTCCATAATGACAAGGCTACCATCCATTGTAGTAACAAAAATCTCGACAATAGACTACCTTCCATAATGACAAGGCTACCATCCATTGTAGTAAGAAAAATCTCGACAACAGACTACCTTCCATAATGACAATGCTACCATCCATTAGAGTAACAAAAATCTCGATAATAGACTACTTTCCATAATGACAAGGCTACCATCCATTGGAGTTACAAAAATCTCGAAAATAGATAAACATCCATAATGACTAGGCTACCATCCATTGGAATAACAAAAATCTCTCCAACAGACTACCTTCCATAATGACAAGGCTACTATCCAATGGAGTAATAAAAATATCGACAACAGACTACCTTCCATAATGACAAGGTTACCATCCATTGGAGTAACAAAAATCTCGAAAACATACTACCTTCCATTTGACTAGGCTACCATCCATTGGAATAAAAAAAATCTCAACAACAGAGTACCTTCCATATTCACAAAGCTACTATCCAATGGAGTAACAAAAATATCAATAATAGACTAAGTTCCATAATGACAATGCTACCATCCATTGGAGTAATAAAAATCTCGAAAATAAGCTACCTTCCATAATGACTAGGCTACCATCCATTGTAATAACAAAAATCTCAATGACGGGCTACCTTCCATAATGAAAAGGCTACCATCTATTGGAGTAACAAAAATCTCGACAACAAACTACCTTACATAATGACAATGCTACCATCCATTGGAGTAACAAAAATCTTGACAATAGACTACCTTCCATAATGACAAGGCTACAATCTATTGTAGTAACAAAAATCAAGACAACAGACTAACTTCCATAATGACAAGGCTACCTTCCATTGTAGTAACAAAAATCTCGACAATAGACTACCTTCCATAATGACAAGGCTACCATCCATTGTAGTAAGAAAAATCACGACAACAGACTACCTTCCATAATGACATTGCTACCATCCATTAGAGTAACAAAAATCTCGATAATAGACTACCTTCCATAATGATAAGGCTACCATCCATTGGAGTTACAAAAATCTCGATAATAGATAAACATCCATAATGACTAGGCTACCATCCATTGGAATAACAAAAATCTCACCAACAGACTACCTTCCATAATGACAAGGCTACTATCCAATGGAGTAACAAAAATATCAACAACAGACTACCTTCCATAATGACAAGGATACCATCCATTGGAGTAACAAAAATCTCGAAAACAGACTACCTTCCATATTGACTAGGCCACCATCCATTGGAATAAAAAAAATCTCAACAACAGAGTACCTTCCATATTCACAAAGCTACTATCCAATGGAGTAACAAAAATATCGATAATAGACTAACTTCCATAATGACAACGCTACCATCCATTGGAGTAATAAAAATCTCGAAAATAAGCTACCTTCCATAATGACTAGGCTACCATCCATTGTAATAACAAAAATCTCAATGACGGGCTACCTTCCATAATGAAAAGGCTACCATCTATTGGAGTAACAAAAATCTCGACAAAAAACTACCTTACATAATGACAATGCTACCATCCATTGGAGTTACAAAAATCTTGACAATAGACTACCTTCCATTATGACAAGGCTACAATCTATTGTAGTAAAAAAAATCAAGACAACAGACTAACTTCCATAATGACAAGGCTACCATCCATTGTAGTAACAAAAATCTCGACAATAGACTACCTTCCATAATGACAAGGCTACCATCCATTGTAGTAAGAAAAATCTCGACAACAGACTACCTTCCATAATGACAAGGCTACCATCCATTAGAGTAACAAAAATCTCGATAATAGACTACCTTCCATAATGATAAGGCTACCATCCATTGGAGTTACAAAAATCACGAAAATAGATAAACATCCATAATGACTAGGCTACCATCCATTGGAATAACAAAAATCTCACCAACAGACTACCTTCCATAATTACAAGGCTACCATCCATTGGAGTAACAAAAATCTCGAAAACAGACTACCTTCCATATTGACTAGGCTACCATCAATTGGAATAAAAAAAATCTCAACAACAGAGTACCTTCCATATTGACAAAGCTACTATCCAATGGAGTAACAAAAATATCGATAATAGACTACCTTACATAATGACAATGCTACCATCCATTGGAGTAATAAAAATCTCGGAAATAAGCTACCTTCCATAATGACTAGGCTACCATCCATTGTAATAACAAAAATTTTAATGACGGGCTACCTTCCATAATGAAAAGGCTACCATCTATTGGAGTAACAAAAATCTCGACAACAAACTACCTTCCATAATGACAATGCTACCATCCATTGTAGTAAGAAAAATCACGACAACAGACTACCTTCCATAATGACAAGGCTACAATCCATTGGAGTAACAAAAATATCCATAATAGACTACCTTTCCTAATGACAAGGCTACCATCCATTAGAACAACAAAAATTTTGACGACAGACTACCTTCCATAATGAAAAGGCTACCATCCATTGGAGTAACAAAAATCTCGATAATAGACTACCTTCCATAATGACAAGGCTACCATCCATTAGAGTAACGAAAAAATCTCGACAATAGACTACATTCCATAATGATAAGGCTACCATCCATTGGAGTAACAAAAATCTCGAAAATAGACAAACTTCCATAATGACTAGGCTACCATCCATTGGAATAACAAAAATCTCACCATTAGACTACCTTCCATAATGACAAGGCTACTATCCAATGGAGTAACAAAAATATCGACAACAGACTACCTTCCAAAATGAGAAGGCTACCATGCATTGTAGTAACAAAAATATGAACAACAAACTAACTTCCACAATGACAAGGCTACCATTCATTGGAGTAACAAAAATCCCAATGACAGAATAGCTTCCATAATGACAAGGCTACCATCTATTGGAGTAACAAAAACCTAGACACCAAACTACCTTAAATAATGACAATGCTACCATCCATTGGAGTAACAAAAATCTTGTTAATAGACTACCTTCCATAATGACAAGGCTACAATCTATTGTAGTAACAAAAATCAAGAAAACTGACTACCTTCCATAATGACAAGGCTACCATCCATTAGAGTAACAAAAATCTCGACAATAGACTACCTTCCATAATGATAAGGCTACCATCCATTGGAGTAACAAAAATCTCGAAAATAGACAAACTTCCATAATGACTAGGCTACCATCCATTGGAATAAAAAAAATCTCACCAACAGACTACCTTCCATAATGACAAGGCTACTATCCAATGGAGTAACAAAAATATCGACAACAGACTACCTTCCATAATGACAAGGCTACCATGCATTGTAGTAACAAAAATATGAACAACAGACTACCTTCCATAATGACAAGGCTACCATCCATTGTAGTAAGAAAAATCTCGACTACAGACTACCTTCCATAATGACAAGGCTACCATCCATTGTAGTAAGAAAAATCTCGACAACAGACTACCTTCCATAATGACAAGGCTACAATCCATTGTAGTAACAAAAATCTCGCCAACAGACTACCTTCCATAATGACAAGGCTACAATCCATTGGAGTAACAAAAATCATGACAATAGACTACCTTTCATAATGACAAGGCTACCATCCATTGGAACAACAAAAATTTCGACGACAGACTACCTTCCATAATGAAAAGGCTACCATCCATTGGAGTAACAAAAATCTCGATAATAGACTACCTTCCATAATGACAAAGCTACCATCCATTAGAGTAACAAAAATATCGATAATAGACTACCTTCCATAATGAGAAGGCTACCATCCATTGGAGTAACAAAAATCTCGAAAATAGATAAACTTCCATAATGACTAGGCTACCATCCATTGGAATAACAAAAATTTCACCAACAGACTACCTTCCATAATGAAAAGGCTACTATCCAATGGAGTAACAAAAATATCGACAACAGACTACCTTCCATAATGACAAGGCTAACATGCATTGTAGTAACAAAAATATGAACAACAGACTACCTTCCATAATGACAAGGCTACCATTCATTGGAGTAACAAAAATCACAACGACAGACTAGCTTCCATAATGACAAGGCTACCATCTATTGGAGTAACAAAAACCTCGACAACAAACTACCTTACATAATGACAATGCTACCATCCATTGGAGTAACAAAAATATTGACAATAGACTACCTTCCATAATGACAAGGCTACAATCTATTGTAGTAACAAAAATCAAGACAACATACTAACTTCCATAATGACAAGGCTACCATCCATTGTAGTAACAAAAATCTTGACAACAGACTACCTTCCATAATGACAAGGCTACCATCCATTGTAGTAAGAAAAATCTCGACAACAGACTACCTTCCATAATTACAAGGCTACCATCCATTAGAGTAATAAAAATCTCGATAATAGACTACCTTCCATAATGATAAGTCTACCATACATTGGAGTAACAAAAATCTCGAAAATAGATAAACTTGCATTATGACTAGGCTACCATCCATTTGAATAACAAAATTCTCACCAACAGACTACCTTCCATAATGACAAGGCTACTATCCAATGGAGTAACAAAAATATCGACAACAGACTACCTTCCATAATGACAAGGCTAACATGCATTGTAGTAACAAAAATATGAACAACAGACTACCTTCCATAATGACAAGGCTACCATTCATTGGACTAACAAAAATCATAATGACAGACTAGCTTCCATAATGACAAGGCTACCATCTATTGGAGTAACAAAAACCTCGACAACAAACTACCTTACATAATGACAATGCTACCATCCATTGGAGTAACAAAAATATTGACAATAGACTACCTTCCATAATGACAAGGCTACAATCTATTGTAGTAACAAAAATCAAGACAACAGACTACCTTGACAAGGCTACCATCCATTGTAGTAACAAAAATCCTGACAACAGACTACCTTCCATAATGTAAAGGCTACCATCCATTGTAGTAATAAAAATCTTGACAACAGACTACCTTCCATAATTACAAGGCTACCATCCATTAGAGTAATAAAAATCTCGATAATAGACTACCTTCCATAATGATAAGCTACCATCCATTGGAGTAACAAAAATCTCGAAAATAGATAAACTTGCATAATGACTAGGCTACCATCCATTGGAATAACAAAAATCTAACCAACAGACTACCTTCCATAATGACAAGGCTACTATCCAATGGAGTAACAAAAATATCGACAACAGACTACCTTCCCTAATGACAAGGCTAACATGCATTGTAGTAACAAAAATCTCGACAACAGACTACCTTTCATAATGATAAGGCTACAATCCATTGGAGTAACAAAAATCATGACAATAGACTACCTTTCATAATGACAAGGCTACCATTCATTGGAACAACAAAACTTTTGACGACATACTACCTTCCATAATGAAAAGGCTACCATCCATTGGAGTAACAAAAATCTCGATAATAGACTACCTTCCATAATGACAAGGCTACCATCCATTGTAGTAACAAAAATCTCAACAACAGACTACCTTCCATAATAACAAGGCTACCATCCATTGTAGTAAGAAAAATCTCGACAACAGACTACCTTCCATAATGACAAGGCTACAATCCATTGTAGTAACAAAAATCTCGACAACACACTACCTTCCATAATGACAAGGCTACAATCCATTGGAGTAACAAAAATCATGACAATAGACTACCTTTCATAATGACAAGGCTACCATCCATTGGAATAACAAAAATCTCACCAACAGACTACCTTCCATAATGACAAGGCTACTATCCAATGGAGTAACAAAAATATCGACAATAGACTACCTTCCATAATGACAAGGCTACCATCCATTGGAGTAACAAAAATCTCGAAAACAGACTACCTTCCATATTGACTAGGCTACCATCCATTGGAATAAAAAAAATCTCAACAACAGAGTACCTTCCATATTGACAAAGCTACTATCCAATGGAGTAACAAAAATATCGATAATAGACTACCTTACATAATGACAATGCTACCATCCCTTGGAGTAATAAAAATCTCGAAAATAAGCTACCTTCCATAATGACTAGCCTACCATCCATTGTAATAACAAAAATCTCAATGACGGGCTACCTTCCATAATGAAAAGGCTACCATCTATTGGAGTAACAAAAATCTCGACAACAAACTACCTTCCATAATGACAATGCTACCATCCATTGTAGTAAGAAAAATCACGACAACAGACTACATTCCATAATGACAAGGCTACAATCCATTGGAGTAACAAAAATATCCATAATAGACTACCTTTCCTAATGACAAGGCTACCATCCATTAGAACAACAAAAATTTCGACGACAGACTACCTTCCATAATGAAAAGGCTACCATCCATTGGAGTAACAAAAATCTTGATAATAGACTACCTTCCATAATGACCAGGCTACCATCCATTAGAGTAACAAAAATCTCGACAATAGACTACATTCCTTAATGATAAGGCTACCATCCATTGGAGTAACAAAAATCTCGAAAATAGACAAACTTCCATAATGACTAGGCTACCATCCATTGGAATAACAAAAATCTCACCATTAGACTACCTTCCATAATGACAAGGCTACTATCCAATGGAGTAACAAAAATATCGACAACAGACTACCTTCCATAATGAGAAGGCTACCATGCATTGTAGTAACAAAAATATGAACAACAGACTACCTTCCACAATGACAAGGCTACCATTCATTGGAGTAACAAAAATCACAACGACAGATTAGCTTCCATAATGACAAGGCTACCATCTATTGGAGTAACAAAAACCTAGACACCAAACTACCTTAAATAATGACAATGCTACCATCCATTGGAGTAACAAAAATCTTGACAATAGACTACCTTCCATAATGACAAGGCTACAATCTATTGTAGTAACAAAAATCAAGACAACATACTACCTTCCATAATGACAAGGCTACCATCCATTAGAGTAACAAAAATCTCGACAATAGACTACCTTCCATTATGATAAGGCTACCATCCATTGGAGTAACAAAAATCTCAAAAATAGACAAACTTCCATAATGACTAGGCTACCATCCATTGGAATAACAAAAATCTCACCAACAGACTACCTTCCATAATGACAAGGCTACTATCCAATGGAGTAACAAAAATATCGACAACAGACTACCTTCCATAATGACAAGGCTACCATGCATTGTAGTAACAAAAATATGAACAACAGACTACCTTCCATAATGACAAGGCTACCATCCATTGTAGTAAGAAAAATCTCGACAACAGACTACCTTCCATAATGACAAGGCTACCATCCATTGTAGTAAGAAAAATCTCGACAACAGACTACCTTCCATAATGACAAGGCTACAATCCATTGTAGTAACAAAAATCTCGCCAACAGACTACCTTCCATAATGACAAGGCTACAATCCATTGGAGTAACAAAAATCATGACAATAGACTACCTTTCATAATGACAAGGCTACCATCCATTGGAACAACAAAAATTTCGACGACAGACTACCTTCCATAATGAAAAGACTACCATCCATTGGAGTAACAAAAATCTCGATAATAGACTACCTTCCATAATGACAAGGCTACCATCGATTAGAGTAACAAAAATATCGATAATAGACTACCTTCCATAATGATAAGGCTACCATTCATTGGAGTAACAAAAATCTCGAAAATAGATAAACTTCCATAATGACTAGGCTACCATCCATTGGAATAACAAAAATCTCACCAACAGACTACCTTCCATAATGAAAAGGCTACTATCCAATGGAGTAACAAAAATATCGACAACAGACTACCTTCCATAATGACAAGGCTAACATGCATTGTAGTAACAAAAATATGAACAACAGACTACCTTCCATAATGACAAGGCTACCATTCATTGGAGTAACAAAAATCACAACGACAGACTAGCTTCCATAATGACAAGGCTACCATCTATTGGAGTAACAAAAACCTCGACAACAAACTACCTTTCATAATGACAATGCTACCATCCATTGGAGTAACAAAAATATTGACAATAGACTACCTTCCATAATGACAAGGCTACAATCTATTGTAGTAACAAAAATCAAGACAACAGACTACCTTCCATAATGACAAGGCTACCATCCATTGTAGTAACAAAAATCTTGACAACAGACTACCTTCCATTATGACAAGGCTACCATCCATTGTAGTAAGAAAAATCTTGACAACATACTACCTTCCATAATGACAAGGCTACCATCCATTAGAGTAACAAAAATCTCGACAATAGACTACCTTCCATTATGATAAGGCTACCATACATTGGAGTAACAAAAATCTCAAAAATAGACAAACTTCCATAATGACTAGGCTACCATCCATTGGAATAACAAAAATCTTACCAACAGACTACCTTCCATAATGACAAGGCTACTATCCAATGGAGTAACAAAAATATCGACAATAGACTACCTTCCATAATGACAAGGCTACCATGCATTGTAGTAACAAAAATATGAACAACAGACTACCTTCCATAATGACAAGGCTACCATCCATTGTAGTAAGAAAAATCTCGACAACAGACTACCTTCCATAATGACAAGGCTACCATCCATTGTAGTAAGAAAACTCTCGACAACAGACTACCTTCCATAATGACAAGGCTACAATCCATTGTAGTAACAAAAATCTCGCCAACAGACTACCTTCCATAATGACAAGGCTACAATCCATTGGAGTAACAAAAATCATGACAATAGACTACCTTTCATAATGACAAGGCTACCATCCATTGGAACAACAAAAATTTCGACGACAGACTACCTTCCATAATGAAAAGACTACCATCCATTGGAGTAACAAAAATCTCGATAATAGACTACCTTCCATAATGACAAGGCTACCATCGATTAGAGTAACAAAAATATCGATAATAGACTACCTTCCATAATGATAAGGCTACCATCCATTGGAGTAACAAAAATCTCGAAAATAGATAAACTTCCATAATGACTAGGCTACCATCCATTGGAATAACAAAAATCTCACCAACAGACTACCTTCCATAATGAAAAGGCTACTATCCAATGGAGTAACAAAAATATCGACAACAGACTACCTTCCATAATGACAAGGCTAACATGCATTGTAGTAACAAAAATATGAACAACAGACTACCTTCCATAATGACAAGGCTACCATTCATTGGAGTAACAAAAATCACAACGACAGACTAGCTTCCATAATGACAAGGCTACCATCTATTGGAGTAACAAAAACCTCGACAACAAACTACCTTTCATAATGACAATGCTACCATCCATTGGAGTAACAAAAATATTGACAATAGACTACCTTCCATAATGACAAGGCTACAATCTATTGTAGTAACAAAAATCAAGACAACAGACTACCTTCCATAATGACAAGGCTACCATCCATTGTAGTAACAAAAATCTTGACAACAGACTACCTTCCATTATGACAAGGCTACCATCCATTGTAGTAAGAAAAATCTTGACAATAGACTACCTTCCATAATTACAAGGCTACCATCCATTAGAGTAACAAAAATCTCGATAATAGACTACCTTCCATAATGATAAGTCTACCATACATTGGAGTAACAAAAATCTCGAAAATAGGTAAACTTGCATAATGACTAGGCTACCATCCATTGGAATAACAAAAATCTCACCAACAGACTACCTTCCATAATGACAAGGCTACTATCCAATGGAGTAACAAAAATATCGACAACAGACTACCTTCCATAATGACAAGGCTAACATGCATTGTAGTAACAAAAATATGAACAACAGACTACCTTCCATAATGACAAGGCTACCATTCATTGGACTAACAAAAATCATCATGACAGACTAGCTTCCATAATGACAAGGCTACCATCTATTGGAGTAACAAAAACCTCGACAACAAACTACCTTACATAATGACAATGCTACCATCCATTGGAGTAACTAAAATATTGACAATAGACTACCTTCCATAATGACAAGGCTACAATCTATTGTAGTAACAAAAATCAAGACAACAGACTACCTTCCATAATGACAAGGCTACCATCCATTGTAGTAACAAAAATCTTGACAACAGACTACCTTCCATAATTACAAGGCTACCATCCATTGTAGTAAGAAAAATCTTGACAACAGACTACCTTCCATAATTACAAGGCTACCATCCATTAGAGTAACAAAAATCTCGATAATAGACTACCTTCCATAATGATAAGTCTACCATCCATTGGAGTAACAAAAATCTCAAAAATAGATAAACTTGCATAATGACAAGGCTACTATCCAATGGAGTAACAAAAATATCGACAACAGACTACCTTCCATAATGACAAGGCTACCAACCATTGGAGTAACAAAAATCTCGAAAATAGACTACCTTCCATATTGACTAGGCTACCATCCATTGGAATAAAAAAAATCTCAATGACAGGCTACCTTCCATAATGAAAAGGCTACCATCTATCTGAGTAACAAAAATCTCGACAACAAACTACCTTCCATAATGACAATGCTACCATCCATTGTAGTAACAAAAATCAAGACAACAGACTACCTTCCATAATGACAAGGCTACCATCCATTAGAGTAACAAAAATCTCAACAATAGACTACCTTCCATAATGATAAGGCTACCATCCATTGGAGTAACAAAAATCCCGAAAATAGACAAACTTCCATAATTACTAGGCTACCATCCATTGGAATAACAAAAATCTCACCAACAGACTACCTTCCATAATGACAAGGCTACCATCCATTGTAGTAACAAAAATCTTGACAACAGACTACCTTCCATAATGACAAGGCTACCATCCATTGTAGTAAGAAAAATCTTGACAACAGACTACCTTCCATAATTACAAGGCTACCATCCATTAGCGTAACAAAAATCTCGATAATAGACTACCTTCCATAATGATAACTCTACCATCCATTGGAGTAACAAAAATCTCGAAAATAGATAAACTTGCATAATGACTAGGCTACCATCCATTGGAATAACAAAAATCTCACCAACAGACTACCTTCCATAATGACAAGGCTACTATCCAATGGAGTAACAAAAATATCGACAACAGACTACCTTCCATAATGACAAGGCTACTATCCAATGGAGTAACAAAAATATCGACAACAGACTACCTTCCATAATGACAAGGCTACCATTCATTGGACTAACAAAAATCACAATGACAGACTACCTTCCATAATGACAAGGCTACCATCTATTGGAGTAACAAAAACCTCGACAACAAACTACCTTACATAATGACAATGCTACCATCCATTGGAGTAACAAAAATCTTGACAATAGACTACCTTCCATAATGACAAGGCTACAATCTATTGTAGTAACAAAAATCAAGACAACAGACTACCTTCCATAATGACAAGTCTACCATCCATTGTAGTAAAAAAAATCTCGACAACAGACTACCTTCCATAATGACAAGGCTACCATCCATTGTAGTAAGAAAAATCTCGACAACAGACTACCTTCCATAATGACAAGGCTACAATCCATTGGAGTAACAAAAATCACGACAATAGACTACCTTTCATAATGACAAGGCTACCATCCATTGGAACAACAAAAATTTCGATGACAGACTACCTTCCATAATGAAAAGGCTACCATCCATTGGAGTAACAAAAATCTCGATAATAGACTACCTTCCATAATGACAAGGCTACCATCCATTGGAGTAACAAAAATCTCGAAAATAGACTACCTTCCATATTGACTAGGCTACCATCCATTGGAATAAAAAAAATCTCAACAACAGAGTACCTTCCATATTGACAAAGCTACTATCCAATGGAGTAACAAAAATATCGACAATAGACTACCTTCCATAATGACTAGGCTACCATCCATTGGAATAACAAAAATCTCAATGACAGGCTACCTTCCATAATGAAAAGGCTACCATCTATTGGAGTAACAAAAATCTCGACAACAAACTACCTTCCATAATGACAATGCTACCATCCATTGTAGTAACAAAAATCAAGACAACAGACTACCTTCCATAATGACAAGGCTACCATCCATTAGAGTAACAAAAATCTCGACAATAGACTACCTTCCATAATGATAAGGCTACCATCCATTGGAGTAACAAAAATCTCGAAAATAGACAAACTTCCATAATGACTAGGCTACCATCCATTGGAATAACAAAAATCTCACCAACAGACTACCTTCCATAATGACAAGGCTACTATCCAATGGAGTAACAAAAATATCGACAACAGACTACCTTCCATAATGACAAGGCTAACATGCATTGTAGTAACAAAAATATGAACAACAGACTACCTTCCATAATTACAAGGCTACCATTCATTGGAGTAACAAAAATCACAATGACAGACTACCTTCCATAATGACAAGGCTACCATCTATTGGAGTATCAAAAACCTCGACAACAAACTACCTTACATAATGACAACGCTACCATCCATTGGAGTAACAAAAATCTTGACAATAGACTACCTTCCATAATGACAAGGCTACAATCTATTGTAGTAACAAAAATCAAGACAACAGACTACCTTCCATAATGACAAGGCTACCATCCATTGTAGTTAAAAAAATCTCGAAAACAGACTACCTTCCATAATGACAAGGCTACCATCCATTGTAGTAAGAAAAATCTCGACAACAGACTACCTTCCATAATGTCAAGGCTACAATCCATTGTAGTAACAAAAATCTCGACAACAGACTACCTTCCATAATGACAATGCTACCATCCATTGTAGTAACAAAAATCAAGACAACAGACTACCTTCTATAATGACAAGGCTACCATCCATTAGAGTAACAAAAATCTCGACAATAGACTACCTTCCATAATGATAAGGCTACCATCCATTGGAGTAACAAAAATCTCGAAAATAGACAAACTTCCATAATGACTAGGCTACCATCCATTGGAATAAAAAAAATCTCACCAACAGACTACCTTCCATAATGACAACGCTACTATCCAATGGAGTAACAAAAATATCGACAACAGACTACCTTCCATAATGACAAGGCTAACATGCATTGTAGTAACAAAAATATGAACAACAGACTACCTTCCATAATGACAAGGCTACCATTCATTGGAGTAACAAAAATCACAACGACAGACTACCTTCCATAATGACAAGGCTACCATCTATTGGAGTATCAAAAACCTCGACAAAAAACTACCTTACATAATGACAACGCTACCATCCATTGGAGTAACAAAAATCTTGACAATAGACTACCTTCCATAATGACAAGGCTACAATCCATTGTAGTAACAAAAATCAAGACAACAGACTACCTTCCATAATGACAAGGCTACCATCCATTGTAGTTACAAAAATCTCGAAAACAGACTACCTTCCATAATGACAAGGCTACCATCCATTGTAGTAAGAAAAATCTCGACAACAGACTACCTTCCATAATGTCAAGGCTACAATCCATTGTAGTAACAAAAATCTCGACAACAGACTACCTTCCATAATGACAAGGCTACAATCCATTGGAGTAGCAAAAATCACGACAATAGACTACCTTTCATAATGACAAGGCTACCATCCATTGGAACAACAAAAATTTCGACGACAGACTACCTTCAATAATGAAAAGGCTACCATCCATTGGAGTAACAAAAATCTCGATAATAGACTACCTTCCATAATGCGAAGGCTACTATCCATTAGAGTAACAAAAATATCGATAATAGACTACCTTCCATAATGATAAGGCTACCATCCATTGGAATAACAAAAATCTCGAAAATAGATAAACTTCCATAATTACTAGGCTACCATCCATTGGAATAACAAAAATCTCACTAACAGACTACCTTCCATAATGAAAAGGCTATTATCCAATGGAGTAACAAAAATATCGACAACAGACTACCTTCCATAATGACAAGACTAACATGCATTGTAGTAACAAAAATATGAACAAGAGACTACCTTCCATAATGACAAGGCTACCATTCATTGGAGTAACAAAAATCACAATGACAGACTAGCTTCCATAATGACAAGGCTACCATCTATTGGAGTAACAAAAACCTCGACAACAAACTACCTTACATAATGACAATGCTACCATCCATTGGAGTAACAAAAATCTTGACAATAGACTACCTTCCATAATGACAAGGCTACAATCTATTGTAGTAACAAAAATCAAGACAACAGACTACCTTCCATAATGACAAGGCTACCATCCATTGTAGTAACAAAAATCTCGACAACAAACTACCTTCCATAATGACAAGGCTACCATCCATTGTAGTAAGAAAAATCTCGACAACAGACTACCTTCCATAATGACAAGGATACAATCCATTGGAGTAACAAAAATCACGACAATAGACTACCTTTCATAATGACAAGGCTACCATCCATTGGAACAACAAAAATTTCGATGACAGACTACCTTCCATAATGAAAAGGCTACCATCCATTGGAGTAACAAAAATCTCGATAATAGACTACCTTCCATAATGACAAGGCTACCATCCATTGGAGTAAAAAAAATCTCGAAAATACACTACCTTCCAGATTGACTAGGCTCCATCCATTGGAATAAAAAAAATCTCAACAACAGAGTACCTTCCATATTGACAAAGCTACTATCCAATGGAGTAACAAAAAAATCGACAATAGACTACCTTCCATAATGACAAGGCTACAATCCATTGGAGTAATAAAAATCTCGAAAATAGGCTACCTTCCATAATGACTAGGCTACCATCCATTGGAATATCAAAAATCTCAATGACAGGCTACCTTCCATAATGAAAAGGCTACCATCTATTGGAGTAACAAAAATCTCGGCAACAAACTACCTTCCATAATGACAATGCTACCATCCATTGTAGTAAGAAAAATCACGGCAATAGACTACCTTCCATGATGACAAGGCTACAATCCATTGGAGTAACAAAAATCTCCACAATAGACTACCTTTCATAATGACAAGGCTACCATCCATTGGAACAACAAATATTTCGACGACAGACTACCTTCCATAATGAAAAGGCTACCATCCATTGGAGTAACAAAAAATCTCGATAATAGACTACCTTCCATAATGACAAGGCTACCATCCATTAGAGTAACAAAAATCTCGACAATAGACTACCTTCCATAATGATAAGGCTACCATCCATTGGAGTAACAAAAATCTCGAAAATAGATAAACTTCCATAATGACTAGGCTACCATCCATTGGAATAACAAAAATCTCACCAACCGACTACCTTCCATAATGAAAAGGCTACTATCCAATGGAGTAACAAAAATATCGACAACAGACTACCTTCCATAATGAAAAGGCTAACATGCATTGTAGTAACAAAAATATGAACAACAGACTACCTTCCATAATGACAAGGCTACCATTCATTGGAGTAACAAAAATCACAATGACAGACTACCTTCCATATTGACAAGGCTACCATCTATTGGAGTAACAAAAACCTCGACAACAAACTACCTTACATAATGACAACGCTACCATCCATTGGAGTAACAAAAATATTGACAATAGACTACCTTCCATAATGATAAGGCTACAATCTATTGTAGTAACAAAAATCAAGACAACAGACTACCTTCCATAATGACAAGGCTACCATCCATTGTAGTAACAAAAATTTCGACAAAAGACTACCTCCCATAATGACAAGGCTACCATCCATTGTAGTAAGAAAAATCTCGACAACAGACTATCTTCCATAATGACAAGGCTACAATCCATTGTAGTAACAAAAATCTCGACAACAGACTACCTCCATAATGAGAAGGCTACAATCCATTGGAGTAACAAAAATCACGACAATAGACTACCTTTCTTAATGACAAGGCTACCATCCATTGGAACAACAAAAATTTCGACGACAGACTACCTTCCATAATGAAAAGGCTACCATCCATTGGAGTAACAAAAATCTCGATAATAGACTACTTTCCATAATGAAAAGGCTACCATCCATTGGAGTAACAAAAATTTTGAAAACAGACTACCTTCCATATTGACTAGGCTACCATCCATTGGAATAAAAAAAATCTCAATGACAGGATACCTTCCATAATGAAAAGGCTACCATCTATTGGAGTAACAAAAATCTCGACAACAAACTACCTTCCATAATGACAATGCTACCATCCATTGTAGTAAGAAAAATCACGACAACAGACTACCTTCCATAATGACAAGGCTACAATCCATTGGAGTAACAAAAATCTCCACAATAGACTACCTTTCATAATGACAAGGCTACCTTCCATTGGAACAACAAAAATTTCGACGACAGACTACCTTCCATAATGAAAAGGCTACTATCCATTTGAGTAACAAAAATCTCGATAATAGACTACCTTTCATAATGACAAGGCTACCATCCATTAGAGTAACAAAAATCTCAACAATAGACTACCTTCCATAATGATAAGGCTACCATCCATTGTAGTAAGAAAAATCACGACAACAGACTACCTTCCATAATGACAAGGCTACAATCCATTGGAGTAACAAAAATATCCACAATAGACTACCTTTCATTATGACAAGGCTACCATCCATTAGAACAACAAAAATTTCGACGACAGACTACCTTCCATAATGAAAAGTCTACCATCCATTGGAGTAACAAAAATCTCGATAATAGACTACCTTCCATAATGACAAGGCTACCATCCATTAGAGTAACAAAAATCTCGACAATAGACTACATTCTATAATGATAAGGCTACCATCCATTGGAGTAACAAAAATCTCGAAAATAGACAAACTTCTATAATGACTAGGCTACCATCCATTGGAATAACAAAAATCTCACCAACAGACTACCTTCCATAATGACAAGGCTACTATCCAATGGAGTAACAAAAATATCGATAACAGACTACCTTCCATAATGACAAGGCTACCATGCATTGTAGTAACAAAAATATGAACAACAGACTACCTTCCATAATGACAAGGCTACCATTAATTGGAGTAACAAAAATCACAACGACAAACTACCTTCCATATTGACAAGGCTACCATCTATTGGAGTAACAAAAACCTCGACAACAAACTACCTTACATAATGATAACGCTACCATCCATTGGAGTAACAAAAATCTTGACAATAGACTACCTTCCATAATGACAAGGCTACAATCTATTGTAGTAACAAAAATCTCGACAACAGACAACGTTCCATAATGACAAGGCTACCATCCATTGTAGTAAGAAAAATCTCAACAACAGACTATCTTCCATAATGACAAGGCTACAATCCATTGTAGTAACAAAAATCTCGACAACAGACTACCTTCCATAATGACAAGGCTACCATCCATTGTAGTAAGGAAAATCTCGACAACAGACTATCTTCGATAATGACAAGGCTACAATCCATTGTAGTAACAAAAATCTCGACAACAGACTACCTTCCATAATGACAAGGCTACAATCCATTGGAGTAACAAAAATCACGACAATAGACTACCTTTCATAATGACAAGGCTACCATCCATTGGAACAACAAAAATTTCGACGACAGACTACCTTCCATAATGAAAAGGCTACCATCCATTGGAGTAACAAAAATCTCGAAAACAGACTACCTTCCAAATTGACTAGGCTACCATCCATTGGAATAAAAAAAATCTCAACAACAGAGTACCTTCCATATCGACAAAGCTACTATCCAATGGAGTAACAAAAATATTGACAATAGACTACCTTCCATAATGACAATGCTACCATCCATTGGAGTAACAAAAATCTCGAAAACAGACTACCTTCCATATTGACTAGGCTACCATCCATTGGAATAAAAAAAATCTCAACAACAGAGTACATTCCATATCGACAAAGCTACTATCCAATGGATGAACAAAAATATCGACAATAGACTACCTTCCATAATGACAAGGCTACCATCCATTGGAGTAATAAAAATATCGAAAATAGGCTACCTTCCATAATGACTAGGCTACCATCCATTGGAATAACAAAAATCTCAATGACAGGATACCTTCCATAATGAAAAGGCTACCATCTATTGGAGTAACAAAAATATCGACAAAAAACTACCTTCCATAATGACAATGCTACCATCCATTGTAGTAAGAAAAATCACGACAACAGACTACCTTCCATAATGACAAGGCTACAATCCATTGGAGTAACAAAAATCTCCACAATAGACTACCTTTCATAATGACAAGGCTACCATCCATTGGAACATCAAAAATTTCGATGACAGACTACCTTCCATAATGTAAAGGCTACCATCCATTGGAGTGACAAAAATCTCGAAAATAGACAAACTTCCATAAGGACTAGGCTACCATCCATTGGAATAAAAAAATCTCACCAACAAACTACCTTCCATAATGACAAGGCTACTATCCAATGGAGTAACAAAAATATCGACAACAGACTACCTTTCATAATGACAAGGCTACCATTCATTGGAGTAACAAAAATCACATAGACAGACTACCTTCCATAATGACAAGGCTACCATCCATTGGAGTAACAAAAATCTTGACAATAGACTACCTTCCATAATGACAAGGCTACAATCTATTTTAGTAACAAAAATCAAGACAACAGACTACCTTCCATTATGACAAGGCTACCGTCCATTATAAAAACAAAAATCTCGACAACAGACTACCTTCCATAATGACAAGGCTACCATCCATTGTAGTAAGAAAAATCTCGACAACAGACTAACTTCCATAATGACAAGGTTACTTTCCATTGGAGTAACAAAAATCTGGACAATAGACTACCTTTCATATTGACAAGGCTACCATCCATTGGAATAACAAAAATATCAACGACAAACTACCTTCGAAAATGACAAGGCTACCATCCATTGGAGTAACAAAAATCTCAACAATAGACTACCTTTCATAATGACAAGGCTACAGTCTATTGTAGTAACAAAAATCAAGACAACAAACTACCTTCTATAATGACAAGGCTACCATCCATTGTAGAGAGAAAAATCACGACAACAGACTACCTTCCATAATGACAAGGATACATTCCATTGGAGTAACAAAAATCTCGACAAAAGACTACCTTCCATAATGACAAGGCTACCATCCATTGTAGTAACAAAAATCTCGACAACAGACTACCTTCCATAATGACAAGGCTACCATCCATTGTAGTAACAAAAATCTCGACAACAGACTACCTTCGATAGTAACAAGGCTACCATCCATTGGAGTAACAAAAATCTCAACAACAGACTACCTTCCATAATGACAAGGATACAATCCATTGGAGTAACAAAAATCTCGACAATAGACTACCTTTTCATAATGACAAGGCTACCATCCACTGGAACAAAAAAAATTTCGACGATAGACTACCTTCCATAATGAAAAGGCTACCATCCATTGGAGTAACAAAAATCTAGACAACAGACTACCTTCCATAATGACAAGGCTACCATCCATTGGAGTAACAAAATTCTCGAAAATAGACTAACTTCCATAATGACTAGGCTACCATCCATTGGAACAACAAAAATTTCGAAGACAGACTACCTTCCATAATGAAAAGGCTACCATCCATTGGAGTAACAAAAATCTCTATAATAGACTACATTCCATAATGACAAGGCTAGCATCCATTGGAGTAACAAAAATCCCGACCACAGACTAGCTTCCATAATGACAAGGCTACCATCCATTGGAGTAACAAAAATCTCAAAAAAACAGACTACCTTCAATAATGACTAGGCTACCATCCATTGGAATAACAAAAATTTCAACAACAGACTACCTTCTATAATGACTAGGCTACTATCCAATGGAGTAACAAAAATCTCGACACCAGACTAGCTTCCATAATTACAAGGCTAACATAAATTGTAGTAACAAAGATATCGACAACAGACTACCTTCCAAAATGACAAGGCTACAATCCATTGGACTAACAAAAATCTCGACAACAGACTAATTTCAAGAATGTCAAGGCTACCATCCATTGTAGTAAGAAAAATGTCGACAACAAACTACCTTCCATAGTAAGAAGGCTACCATCCATTGGAGTAACAAAAATCTCAACAACAGACTACTTTCCATAATGACAAAGCTACAATCCATTGGAGTAACAAAAATGTCGACAATAGACTACCTTTCATAATGACAAGGCTACCATCCATTGGAACAAAAAAAATTTCGACGACAGACTACCTTCCATAATGAATAGGCTACCATCCATTGGAGTAACAAAAATCTAGATAATAGACTACCTTCCATAATGACAAGGCTACCATCCATTAGAGTAACAAAAATCTCGACAATAGACTACCTTCCATAATGATAAGGCTACCATCCATTGGAGTAACAAAAATCCCGAAAATAGACAAACTTCCATAATGACTAGGCTACCATCCATTGGAATAACAAAAATCCCACGAACAGACTGCCTTCCATAATGACAAGGCTACTATCCAATGGAGTAACTAAAATATCGACAAAAGACAACCTTCCATAATGACAAGGCTAACATGCATTGTAGTAACAAAAATATGAACAACGGACTACCTTCCATAATGACAAGGCTACGATTCATTGGAGTAACAAAAATCACAACGACAGACTACCTTCCATAATGACAAGGCTACCATCTATTGGAGTAACAAAAACCTCGACAACAAACTACCTTCCATAATGACAATGTTACCATCCATTGAAGTAACAAAAATCTTGACAATAGACTACCTTCCATAATGACAAGGCTACAATCTATTGTAGTAACAAAAATCAAGACAACAGACTACCTTCCATAATGACAAGGCTACCATCCATTGTAGTAACAAAAATCTCGACAACAGACTACCTTCCATAATGACAAGGCTACCATCCATTGTAGTAACAAAAATATCGACAACAGACTACCTTCCATAATGACAAGGCTACAATCCATTGGAGTACCAAAAATCTCGACAATAGACTACCTTTCATAATGACAAGGCTACCATCCATTGGAACAACAAAAATTTCAACGACAAACTACCTTCCATAATGAAAAGGCTACCATCCATTGGAGTAACAAAAATCTCGATAATAGACTACCTTTCAGAATGAAAAGGCTACCATCCATTGGAGTAACAAAAATCAAGGCAACAAACTACCTTCTATAATGACAAGGCTACCATCCATTGTAGTAAGAAAAATCACAACAACAAACTACCTTCCATAATGACAAGGATACATTCCATTGGAGTAACAAAAATCTAGACAACAGACTACCTTCCATAATGACAAGGCTACCATCCATTGTAGTAACAAAAATCTCGACAACAGACTACCTTCGATAGTAACAAGGCTATTATCCAATGGAGTAACAAAAATATCGACAATAGACTACCTTCCATAATGACAAGGCTACCATCCATTGGAGTAATAAAAATCTCGAAAATAGGCTACCTTCCATAATGACTAGGCTACCATCCATTGGAATAACAAAAATCTCAATGACAGACTACCTTCCATAATGAAAAGGCTACCATCCATTGAATTAACAAAAATATTGATAATAGACTACATTCCATAATGACAAGGCTATCATCCATTGGAGTAACAAAAATCCCGACAACAGACTAGCTTTCATAATGACAAGGCTACCATTCATTGGAGTAACAAAAATCTCGAAAACAGACTACCTTCCATTATGACTAGGCTACCATCCATTGGAATAACAAAAATCTCAACAACAGACTACCTTCCATAATGACAACGCTACTATCCAATGGAGTAACAAAAATATCGACAATAGACTACCTTCCATAATGACAAGGCTACCATCCATTGGAGTAATAAAAATCTCGAAAATAGGCTACCTTCCATAATGACTAGGCTACCATCCATTGGAATAACAAAAATCTCAATGACAGACTACCTTCCATAATGAAAAGGCTACCATCTATTGGAGTAACAAAAATATCGACAACAAACTACCTTCCATAATGACAATGCTACCATCCATTGGAGTAACAAAAATCTCGACAATAGACTACCTTCCATAATGACAAGGCTACAATCTATTGTAGTAACAAAAATCAAGACACCAGACTATCTTCCATAATGACAAGGCTAACATACATTGTAGTAACAAAGACATCGACAACAAAGTACCTTCCATAATGACAAGGATACATTCCATTGGAGTAACAAAAATCTCGACAACAGACTACCTTCCATAATGACAAGGCTACCATCCATTGTAGTAACAAAAATCTCGACAACAGACTACCTTCGATAGTAACAAGGCTACCATCCATTGGAGTAACAAAAATCTCAACAATAGACTACCTTCCATAATGACAAGGATACAATCCATTGGAGTAACAAAAATCTCGACAATAGACTACCTTTCATAATGACAAGGCTACCATACATTGGAACAAAAAAAATCTTGGCGATAGACTACCTTCCATAATGAGTAGGCTACCATCCATTGGAGTAACAAAGATATCAACAACATACTACCTTCCATAATGACTACGCTACTATCCAATGGAGTAAAAAAAATCTCGACACTAGACTACCTTCCATAATGACAAGGCTAACATACATTGTAGTAACGAAGATATCGACAACAGACTACCTTCCATAATGACAAGGCTACAATCCATTGGAGTAACAAAAATCTCGACAATAGACTATCTTTCATAATGACAAGTCTACCATCCATTAGAACAACAAAAATTTCGGCGACAGACTACCTTCCATAATGAAAAGGCTACCATCCAATGAATTAACAAAAATCTCGATAATAGACTACATTCCATAATGACAAGGATATCATCCATTGGAGTAACAAAAATCCCGACAACAGACTAGCTTCAATAATGACAAGGCTACCATCCATTGGAGTAACAAAAATCTCGAAAACAGACTACCTTCCATAATGACTAGGCTACCATCCATTGGAATAACAAAAATCTCAACAACAGACTACCTTCTATAATTACTAGGCTACTATCCAATGGAGTAACAAAAATATCGACACCAGACTACCTTCCATAATGAGAAGGCTAACATACATTGTAGTAACAAAGACATCGACAACAGACTACCTTCCATAATGACAAGGCTACAATCCATTGGAGTAACAAAAATCTCGAGAACAGACTACCTTCCATAATGACAAGGCTACCATCCATTGTAGTAAGAAAAATCTCGACAACAGACTACCTTCCATAGTAAGAAGGCTACCATCCATTGGAGTAACAAAAATATCAACAACAGACTACTTTCTATAATGACAAGGCTACAATCCATTGGAGTAACAAATATCTCGACAATAGACTACCTTTCATAATGACAAGGCTACCATCCATTGGAACAACAGAAATTTCTACGACAGACTACCTTCCATAATAAAAAGGCTACCATCCATTGGAGTAACAAAAATCTCGATAATAGACAACCTTCCATAACGACAAGGCTACCATCCATTAGAGTAACAAAAATCTCGACAATAGACTACCTTCCATAATGATAAGGCTACCATCCATTGGAGTAACAAAAATCTCGAAAATAGACAAACTTCCATAATAAGATGGCTACCATCCATTGGAGTAACAAAAATCTCATCAACAAACTACCTTCCATAATGACAAGGCTACAATCCAATGGAGTAACAAAAATATCGACAACAGACTACCTTCCATAATGACAAGGCTAACATGCATTGTAGTAACAAAAATATGAATAACAGACTACCTTGCATAATGACAAGGCTACCATTCATTGGAGTAACAAAAATCACAACGACAGACTACCTTCCATAATGACAAGGCTATCATCTATTTGAGTAACAAAAACCTCGACAATAAACTACCTTCCATAATGACAATGCTACCATCCATTGGAGTAACAAAAATATTGACAATTGACTATCTTCCATAATGACAAGGCTATAATCTATTGTAGTAACAAAAATAAAGACAACAAACTAACTTCCATAATGACAAGGCTACCATCTATTATAGTAACAAAAATCTCGACAATAGACTACCTTTCATAAAGACAAGCCTACCATCCATTGGAACAACAAAAATTTCAACGACAAACTACCTTCCATAATGAAAAGGCTACCATCCATTGGAGTAACAAAAATCTCGATAATAGACTACCTTCCATAATGAAAAGGCTACCATCCATTGGAGTAACAAAAATCTCGAAAACAGATTTCCTTCCATATTGACTAGCCTACCATCCATTGGAATAAAAAAAATCTCAACAACAGCTACTATCCAATGAAGTAACAAAAATATCGATAATAGACTACCTTCCATAATGACAAGGCTACCATCCATTGGAGTAATAAAAATCACGAAAATAGGCTACCTTCCATAATGACTAGGCTACCATCCATTGGAATAACAAAAATCTCAATGACAGACTACCTTCCATAATGAAAAGGCTACCATCTATTGGAGTAACAAAAATCTCGACAACAAACTACCTTCCATAATGACATTGCTACCATCCATTGGAGTAACAAAAATCTCGACAATAGACTATCTTCCATAATGACAAGGCTACAACCTATTGTAGTAACAAAAATCAAGACAACAGACTACCTTCCATAATGACAAGGCTACCATCCATTGTAGTAAGAAAAATCACGACAACAGACTACCTTCCATAATGACAAGGACACATTCCATTGGAGTAACAAAAATCTTGACAACAGACTACCTTCCATAATGACAAGGCTACCATCCATTTTAGTAACAAAATTCTCGACAACAGACTACCTTCGATAGTAAGAAGGCTACCATCCATTGGAGTAACAAAAATCTCAACAACAGACTACCTTCCATAACGACAAGGATACAATCCATTGGAGTAACAAAAATCTCGACAATAGACTACCTTTCATAATGACAAGGATACCATACATTGGAACAAAAAAAATCTCGACGACAGACTAACTTCCATAAAGAGTAGGCTACCATCCATTGGAGTAACAAAGATATCAACAACATACTACCTTCCATAATGACTATGCTACTATCCAATGGAGTAAAAAAAATCTCGACACCAGACTACCTTCCATAATGACAAGGCTAACATACATTGTAGTAACAAAGATATCGACAACAAACTACCTTCCATAATGACAAGGCTACAATCCATTGGAGTAACAAAAATCTCGACAATAGACTACCTTTAATAATGACAAGGCTACCATCCATTAGAACAACAAAAATTTCGGCGACAGACTACCTTCCATAATGAAAAGGCTACCATCCATTGAATTAACAAAAATCTCGATAATAGACTACATTCCATAATGACAAGGCTATCATCCATTGGAGTAACAAAAATCCCGACAACAGACTAGCTTCCATAATGACAAGGCTACCATCCATTGTAGTAACAAAAATCTTGAAAACAGACTACCTTCCATAATGACTAGTCTACCATCCATTGGAATAACAAAAATCTCAACAACAGACTACCTTCCATAATTACTAGGCTACTATCCAATGGAGTAACAAAAATAACGACACCAAACTACCTTCCATAATGACAAGGCTAACATAAATTGTAGTAACAAAGATATCGACAATAGACTACCTTCCATAATGACAAGGCTATAATTCATTGGAGTAAGAAAACTCTCGACAACAGACTACCTTCCATAATGACAAGGCTACCATCCATTGTAGTAAGAAAAATCTCGACAACTGACTACCTTCCATAGTAAGAAGGCTACCATCCATTGGAGTAACAAAAATCTCAACAACAGACTACTTTCCATAATGACAAGGCTACAATCCATTGGAGTAACAAAAATCTCGACAATAGACTACCTTTCATAATGACAAGGCTACCATCCATTGGAACAACAAAAATTTCGACGACAGACTACCTTCCATAATGAAAATGCTAACATCCATTGGAGTAACAAAAATCTCGATAATAGACTACCTTCCTTAATGACAAGGCTACCATCCATTAGAGTAACAAAAATCTCAACAATAGACAAACTTCCATAATGACTAGGCTAACATGCATGGAGTATCAAAAATCACAACGACTGACTACCTTACGTAATGACAACGCTTCCATCTATTGGAGTAACAAAAATCTCGACAACAAACTACCTTCCATAATGACAATGCTACCATCCATTGGAGTAACAAAAATCTCGACAATTGACTACATTCCATAATGACAAGGCTACAATCTATTGTAGTAACAAAAATCAAGACAATAGAATACCTTTCATAATGAAAAGGCTACCATCCATTGTAGTAACAAAAATCTCGACAACAGACTACCTCTTATAATGACAAGGCTACCATCCATTGGAGTAACAAAAATCCCAACAACAGACTACCTTCCTTAATGACAAGGCTACCATCCATTGGAGTAACAAAAATCTCGAAACTAGACTACCTTCCATAATGACTAGGCTACCATCCATTGGAATAACCAAAATCTCAACAATAGACTACCTTCCATAATGACTAGGCTACTATCTAATGGAGTAACAAAAATATTGACAATAGACTACCTTCCATAATGACAAGGCTACCATCCATTGGAGTAATAAAAATCTCGAAAATAGGCTACCTTCCATAATGACTAGGCTACCATCCATTGGAATAACAAAAATCTCAATGACAGACTACCTTACAAAATGAAAAGGCTACCATCTATTGGAGTAACAAAAATCTCGACAACGAACTACCTTCCATAATGACAATGCTACCATCCATTGGAGTAACAAAAATCTCGACAATAGACTACCTTCCATAATGACAAGGCTACAATCTATTGTAGTAACAAAAATCAAGACAACAGACTACCTTCCATAATGACAAGGCTATTATCCATTGTAGTAAGAAAAATCACGACAACAGACTACCTTCCATAATGACAAGGATACATTCCATTAGAGTAAAAAAAATCTGGACAATAGACTACCTTTTATATTGACTAGGCTACCATCCATTGGAATAACAAAAATATCAACGACATACTACCTTCTATAATGACAAGGCTACCATCCATTGGAGTAAAAAAAATATCGACAACAGACTACCTTCAATAATGATAAGGCTACCATCCATTGGAGTAACAAAAATCTAAAAAACAGACTACCTTCCATAATGACTAGGCTACCATCCATTGGAATAACAAAAATCTCAACAACACGCTACCTTCCATAATGACTAGGCTACTATCCAATGGAGTAACAAAAATCTCGACACCAGACTACCTTCCATAATGACAAGGCTAACGTGAATTATAGTAACAAAGATATCAACAACAGACTACCTTCCATAATGACAAGGCTACAATCCATTGGAGTAACAAAACTCTCGACAACAGACTACCTTCCATAATGACAAGGCTACCATCCATTGTAGTAAAAAAAATATCGACAACATACTACCTTCCATTGTAAGACGGCTACCATCCATTGGAGTAACAAAAATCTCAACAATAGACTACCTTTCATAATGACAAGGCTACAATCCATTGGAGAAACAAAAATCTCGACAACATACTACCTTTCATAATGACAAGGCTACCTTCCATTGGAGTAACAAAAATCTCGACAACAGACTACCTTCGATAGTAACAAGGCTACCATCCATTGGAGTAACAAAAATCTCAACAATAGACTACCTTCCATAATGACAAGGATACAATCCATTGGAGTAACAAAAATCTCGACAATAGACTACCTTTCATAATGACAAGGCTACCATACATTGGAACAAAAAAAATCTTGGCGATAGACTACCTTCCATAATGAGTAGGCTACCATCCATTGGAGTAACAAAGATATCAACAACATACTACCTTCCATAATGACTACGCTACTATCCAATGGAGTAAAAAAAATCTCGACACTAGACTACCTTCCATAATGACAAGGCTAACATACATTGTAGTAACGAAGATATCGACAACAGACTACCTTCCATAATGACAAGGCTACAATCCATTGGAGTAACAAAAATCTCGACAATAGACTATCTTTCATAATGACAAGTCTACCATCCATTAGAACAACAAAAATTTCGGCGACAGACTACCTTCCATAATGAAAAGGCTACCATCCAATGAATTAACAAAAATCTCGATAATAGACTACATTCCATAATGACAAGGATATCATCCATTGGAGTAACAAAAATCCCGACAACAGACTAGCTTCCATAATGACAAGGCTACCATCCATTGGAGTAACAAAAATTTTGAAAACAGACTACCTTCCATAATGACTAGGCTACCATCCATTGGAATAACAAAAATCTCAACAACAGACTACCTTCCATAATTACTAGGCTACTATCCAATGGAGTAACAAAAATATCGACACCAGACTACCTTCCATAATGAGAAGGCTAACATACATTGTAGTAACAAAGACATCGACAACAGACTACCTTCCATAATGACAAGGCTACAATCCATTGGAGTAACAAAAATCTCGAGAACAGACTACCTTCCATAATGACAAGGCTACCATCCATTGTAGTAAGAAAAATCTGGACAACAGACTACCTTCCATAGTAAGAAGGCTACCATCCATTGGAGTAACAAAAATATCAACAACAGACTACTTTCCATAATGACAAGGCTACAATCCATTGGAGTAACAAATATCTCGACAATAGACTACCTTTCATAATGACAAGGCTACCATCCATTGGAACAACAGAAATTTCTACGACAGACTACCTTCCATAATAAAAAGGCTACCATCCATTGGAGTAACAAAAATCTCGATAATAGACAACCTTCCATAACGACAAGGCTACCATCCATTAGAGTAACAAAAATCTCGACAATAGACTACCTTCCATAATGATAAGGCTACCATCCATTGGAGTAACAAAAATCTCGAAAATAGACAAACTTCCATAATAAGATGGCTACCATCCATTGGAGTAACAAAAATCTCATCAACAAACTACCTTCCATAATGACAAGGCTAAAATCCAATGGAGTAACAAAAATATCGACAACAGACTACCTTCCATAATGACAAGGCTAACATGCATTGTAGTAACAAAAATATGAATAACAGACTACCTTGCATAATGACAAGGCTACCATTCATTGGAGTAACAAAAATCACAACGACAGACTACCTTCCATAATGATAAGGCTATCATCTATTTGAGTAACAAAAACCTCGACAATAAACTACCTTCCATAATGACAATGCTACCATCCATTGGAGTAACAAAAATATTGACAATTGACTATCTTCCATAATGACAAGGCTATAATCTATTGTAGTAACAAAAATAAAGACAACAAACTACCTTCCATAATGACAAGGCTACCATCTATTATAGTAACAAAAATCTCGACAATAGACTACCTTTCATAAAGACAAGCCTACCATCCATTGGAACAACAAAAATTTCAACGACAAACTACCTTCCATAATGAAAAGGCTACCATCCATTGGAGTAACAAAAATCTCGATAATAGACTACCTTCCATAATGAAAAGTCTACCATCCATTGGAGTAACAAAAATCTCGAAAACAGATTTCCTTCCATATTGACTAGGCTACCATCCATTGGAATAAAAAAAATCTCAACAACAGCTACTATCCAATGAAGTAACAAAAATATCGATAATAGACTACCTTCCATAATGACAAGGCTACCATCCATTGGAGTAATAAAAATCACGAAAATAGGCTACCTTCCATAATGACTAGGCTACCAACCATTGGAATAACAAAAATCTCAATGACAGACTACATTCCATAATGAAAAGGCTACCATCTATTGGAGTAACAAAAATCTCGACAACAAACTACCTTCCATAATGACAATGCTACCATCCATTGGAGTAACAAAAATCTCGACAATAGACTATCTTCCATAATGACAAGGCTACAACCTATTGTAGTAACAAAAATCAAGACAACAGACTACCTTCCATAATGACAAGGCTACCATCCATTGTAGTAAGAAAAATCACGACAACAGACTACCTTCCATAATGACAAGGACACATTCCATTGGAGTAACAAAAATCTTGACAACAGACTACCTTCCATAATGACAAGGCTACCATCCATTTTAGTAACAAAATTCTCGACAACAGACTACCTTCGATAGTAAGAAGGCTACCATCCATTGGAGTAACAAAAATCTCAACAACAGACTACCTTCCATAACGACAAGGATACAATCCATTGGAGTAACAAAAATCTCGACAATAGACTACCTTTCATAATGACAAGGATACCATACATTGGAACAAAAAAAATCTCGACGACAGACTAACTTCCATAAAGAGTAGGCTACCATCCATTGGAGTAACAAAGATATCAACAACATACTACCTTCCATAATGACTATGCTACTATCCAATGGAGTAAAAAAAATCTCGACACCAGACTACCTTCCATAATGACAAGGCTAACATACATTGTAGTAACAAAGATATCGACAACAAACTACCTTCCATAATGACAAGGCTACAATCCATTGGAGTAACAAAAATCTCGACAATAGACTACCTTTAATAATGACAAGGCTACCATCCATTAGAACAACAAAAATTTCGGCGACAGACTACCTTCCATAATGAAAAGGCTACCATCCATTGAATTAACAAAAATCTCGATAATAGACTACATTCCATAATGACAAGGCTATCATCCATTGGAGTAACAAAAATCCCGACAATAGACTAGCTTCCATAATGACAAGGCTACCATCCATTGTAGTAACAAAAATCTTGAAAACAGACTACCTTCCATGATGACTAGTCTACCATCCATTGGAATAACAAAAATCTCAACAACAGACTACCTTCCATAATTACTAGGCTACTATCCAATGGAGTAACAAAAATAACAACACCAAACTACCTTCCATAATGACAAGGCTAACATAAATTGTAGTAACAAAGATATCGACAATAGACTACCTTCCATAATGACAAGGCTATAATCCATTGGAGTAAGAAAACTCTCGACAACAGACTACCTTCCATAATGACAAGGCTACCATCCATTGTAGTAAGAAAAATCTCGACAACTGACTACCTTCCATAGTAAGAAGGCTACCATCCATTGGAGTAACAAAAATCTCAACAACAGACTACTTTCCATAATGACAAGGCTACAATCCATTGGAGTAACAAAAATCTCGACAATAGACTACCTTTCATAATGACAAGGCTACCATCCATTGGAACAACAAAAATTTCGACGACAGACTACCTTCCATAATAAAAATGCTAACATCCATTAGAGTAACAAAAATCTCGATAATAGACTACCTTCCTTAATGACAAGGCTACCATCCATTAGAGTAACAAAAATCTCAACAATAGACAAACTTCCATAATGACTAGGCTAACATGCATGGAGTATCAAAAATCACAACGACTGACTACCTTACGTAATGACAACGCTTCCATCTATTGGAGTAACAAAAATCTCGACAACAAACTACCTTCCATAATGACAATGCTACCATCCATTGGAGTAACAAAAATCTCGACAATTGACTACATTCCATAATGACAAGGCTACAATCTATTGTAGTAACAAAAATCAAGACAATAGAATACCTTTCATAATGAAAAGGCTACCATCCATTGTAGTAACAAAAATCTCGACAACAGACTACCTCTTATAATGATAAGGCTACCATCCATTGGAGTAACAAAAATCCCAACAACAGACTACCTTCCTTAATGACAAGGCTACCATCCATTGGAGTAACAAAAATCTCGAAACTAGACTACCTTCCATAATGACTAGGCTACCATCCATTGGAATAACCAAAATCTCAACAATAGACTACCTTCCATAATGACTAGGCTACTATCTAATGGAGTAACAAAAATATTGACAATAGACTACCTTCCATAATGACAAGGCTACCATCCATTGGAGTAATAAAAATCTCGAAAATAGGCTACCTTCCATAATGACTAGGCTACCATCCATTGGAATAACAAAAATCTCAATGACAGACTACCTTACATAATGAAAAGGCTACCATCTATTGGAGTAACAAAAATCTCGACAACGAACTACCTTCCATAATGACAATGCTACCATCCATTGGAGTAACAAAAATCTCGACAATAGACTACCTTCCATAATGACAAGGCTACAATCTATTGTAGTAACAAAAATCAAGACAACAGACTACCTTCCATAATGACAAGGCTACCATCCATTGTAGTAAGAAAAATCACGACAACAGACTACCTTCCATAATGACAAGGATACATTCCATTAGAGTAAAAAAAATCTGGACAATAGACTACCTTTTATATTGACTAGGCTACCATCCATTGGAATAACAAAAATATCAGCGACATACTACCTTCTATAATGACAAGGCTACCATCCATTGGAGTAAAAAAAATATCGACAACAGACTACCTTCAATAATGATAAGGCTACCATCCATTGGAGTAACAAAAATCTAAAAAACAGACTACCTTCCATAATGACTAGGCTACCATCCATTGGAATAACAAAAATCTCAACAACACGCTACCTTCCATAATGACTAGGCTACTATCCAATGGAGTAACAAAAATCTCGACACCAGACTACCTTCCATAATGACAAGGCTAACGTGAATTATAGTAACAAAGATATCGACAACAGACTACCTTCCATAATGACAAGGCTACAATCCATTGGAGTAACAAAACTCTCGACAACAGACTACCTTCCATAATGACAAGGCTACCATCCATTGTAGTAAAAAAAATATCGACAACATACTACCTTCCATTGTAAGACGGCTACCATCCATTGGAGTAACAAAAATCTCAACAATAGACTACCTTTCATAATGACAAGGCTACAATCCATTGGAGAAACAAAAATCTCGACAACATACTACCTTTCATAATGACAAGGCTACCTTCCATTGGAGTAACAAAAATCTCGATAATAGACTACCTTCCATAATGACAAGGCTACCATCCATTGGAGTAACAAAAATTTCGACAATAGACTACCTTCTATAATGGGAAGGCTACCATCCATTGGGGTAACAAAAATCTCGAAAATAGACTAACTTCCCTAATGACTAGGCTACCATCCATTGGAATAACAAAAATCTCAACAACACACTACCTTCCATAATGACAAGGCTACTATCCAATGGAGTAATAAAAATATCGACAACACATTACCTTCCATAATGACAAGGCTCACATGCATTGTAGTAACAAAAATATGAACACCTGACTACCTTCCATAATGACAAGGCAACCATTTATCAGACTAACAAAAATCACAACGACAGACTACCTTACATAATGACAAGGCTACCATCTATTGGAGTAACAAAAGTCTCGACAACAAACTACCTTCCATAATGACAATGCTACCATCCATTGGAGTAACAAAAATCTCGACAATTGACTACCTTCCATAATGACAAGGCTACAATCTATTGTAGTAACAAAAATCAAGACAACAGAATACCTTTCATTATGAAAAGGCTACCATCCATTATAGTAACAAAAATCTCGACAACAGACTACCTTCTATAATGACAAGGCTACCATCCATTATAGTAACAAAAATCTCGACAACAGCCTACCTTCCATAATGACTAGGCTACCATCCATTGGAATAAGAAAAATCTCAACAACAGACTACCTTCCAATATGACTAGGCTACTATCCAATGGAGTAACAAAAATCACGACACCAGACTACCTTCCATAATGACAAGGCTAACATACATTGTAGTAACAAAGATATCGAGAACATACTACCTTCCATAATGAAAAGGTTACAATCCATTGGAGTAACAAAAATCTCGACAACAGACTACCTTCCATAGTAAGAAGGCTACCATCCATTAGAGTAACAAAAATCTCAACAACAGACTACCTTCCATAATGACAAGGCTACAATCCTTTGGAGTAACAAAAATTTCGACAATAAACTACCTTTCATAATGACAAGGCTACCATCCACTGGAACAAAAAAAATTTCGACGACAGACTACCTTCCATAATGAAAAGGCTACCATCCATTGGAGTAAAAAAAATCTCGATAATAGACTACCTTCCATAATGACAAGGCTACCATCCATTGGAGTAACAAAAATCTCGACAACAGACTACCTTCCATATTGACAAGGCTACCATCCATTAGAGAAACAAAATTCTCGAAAATAGACTAACTTCCATAATGACTAGGCTACCATCCATTGGAATAACAAAAATCTCAACAACAGACTACCTTCCATAATGACAAGGCTAACATGCATTATAGTAACAAAGATATGAAAAACAGATTACCTTCCATAATGACAAGGCTACCATTCATTGGAGTAACAAAAATCACAACGATAGACTACCTTCCATATTGTCAAGGCTACCATCTATTGGAGTAATAAAAATCTCGATAACAAACTACCTTCCATAATGACTACGCTACCATCCATTGGAATAACAAAAATCTCTACAACACACTACCTTCCATAATGACTAGGCTACTATCCAATGGAGTAACGAAAATCTCGACACCAGACTACCTTCCATAATGACAAGGCTAACATGAATTGTAGTAACAAAGATATCGACAACAGACTACCTTCCATAATGACAAGGCTACAATCCATTGGAGTAACAAAACTCTCGACAACAGACTACCTTCCATAATGACAAGGCTACCATCCATTGTAGTAAAAAAAATCTCGACAACAGACTACCTTCCATTGTAAGAAGGCTACCATCCATTGGAGTAACAAAAATCTCAACAATAGACTACCTTCTATAATGACAAGGCTACAATCCATTGGAGAAACAAAAATCTCGACAAAAGACTACCTTTCATAATGACAAGGCTACCATCCATTGGAACAACAAAAATTTCGATGACAGACTACCTTCCATAATGAAAAGCTACCATCCATTGGAGTAACAAAAATCTCGATAATAGACTACCTTCCATAATGACAAGGCTACCATCCATTGGAGTAACAAAAATTTCGACAATAGACTACCTTCTATAATGGGAAGGCTACCATCCATTGGGGTAACAAAAATCTCGAAAATAGACTAACTTCCGTAATGACTAGGCTACCATCCATTGGAATAACAAAAATCTCAACAACAGACTACCTTCCATAATGACAAGGCTACTATCCAATGGAGTAACAAAAATATCGACAACACATTACCTTCCATAATGACAAGGCTTACATGCATTGTAGTAACAAAAATATGAACAACAGACTACCTTCCATAATGACAAGGCAACCATTTATCAGAGTAACAAAAATCACAACGACAGACTACCTTACATAATGACAAGGCTACCATCTATTGGAGTAACAAAAGTCTCGACAACAAACTACCTTCCATAATGACAATGCTACCATCCATTGGAGTAACAAAAATCTCGACAATTGACTACCTTCCATAATGACAAGGCTACGATGTATTGTAGTAACAAAAATCAAGACAACAGAATACCTTTCATTATGAAAAGGCTACCATCCATTGTAGTAACAAAAATCTCGACAACAGACTACCTTCTATAATGACAAGGCTACCATCCATTTTAGTAAGAAAAATCTCGACAACAGCCTACCTTCCATAATGACTAGGCTACCATCCATTGGAATAAGAAAATTCTCAACAACAGACTACCTTCCAATATGACTAGGCTACTATCCAATGGAGTAACAAAAATCTCGACACCAGACTACCTTCCATAATGACAAGGCTAACATACATTGTAGTAACAAAGATATCGAGAACAGACTACCTTCCATAATGACAAGGCTACAATCCATTGGAGTAACAAAAATCTCGACAACAGTCTACCTTCCATAGTAAGAAGGCTACCATCCATTGGAGTAACAAAAATCTCAACAACAGACTACCTTCCATAATGACAAGGCTACAATCCATTGGACTAACAAAAATCTCGACAATAGACTACCTTTCATAATGACGAGGCTACCATCCACTGGAACAAAAAAAAATTTCGACGACAGACTACCTTGCATAATGAAAAGGCTACCATCCATTGGAGTAAAAAAAATCTCGATAATAGACTACCATCCATAATGACAAGGCTACCATCGATTGGAGTAACAAAAATCTCGACAACGGACTACCTTCCATAATGACAAGGCTACCATCCATTAGAGTAACAAAATTCTCGAAAATAGACTAACTTCCATAATGACTAGGCTACTATCCATTGGAATAACAAAAATCTCAACAAAAGACTACCTTCCATAATGACAAGGCTATTATCCAATGGAGTAACAAAAATATCGACAACAGACTACCTTCCATAATGACAAGGCTAACATGCATTATAGTAACAAAAATATGAAAAACAGATTACCTTCCATAATGACAAGGCTACAATTCATTAGAGTAACAAAAATCACAACGACAGACTACCTTCCAAAATGTCAAGGCTACCATCTATTGGAGTAACAAAAATCTCGATAACAAACTACCTTCCATAATGACAATGCTTCCATCCTTTGGAGTAACAAAAATCTCGGTAATAGACTACCTTCCATAATGATAAGGCTACAATCTATTATAGTAACAAAAATCAAGACAATAGACTACCTTCCATAATGACAAGGCTACCATCCATTGTAGTAACAAAAGTCATGACAATAGACTACCTTCCATAATGACAAGGCTACCATGCATTGTAGTAAGAAAAATCTCGATAACAGACTACCTTCCATAATGACTACGCTACCATCCATTAGAATAAAAAAAATCTCTACAACACACTACCTTCCATAATGACTAGGCTACTATCCAATGGAGTAACAAAAATCTCGACAACAGACTACCTTCCATAATGACAAGGCTAACATGAATTGTAGTAACAAAGATATCGACAACAGACTACCTTGCATAATGACAAGGCTATAATCCATTGGAGTAACAAAACTCCCGACAACAGACTACCTTCCATAATGACAAGGCTACCATCCATTGTAGTAAAAAAAATCTCGACAACAGACTACCTTCCATTGTAAGAAGGCAACCATCCATTGGAGTAACAAAAATCTCAACAATAGACTACCTTCCATAATGACAAGGCTACAATCCATTGGAGAAACAAAAATCTCGACAAAAGAATACCTTTCATAATGACAAGGCTACCATCCATTGGAACAACAAAAATCTCAACAACAGACTACCTTCCATAATGACAAGGCTACTATCTAATGGAGTAACAAAAATATCGACAACACATTACCTTCCATAATGACAAGGCTCACATGCATTGTAGTAACAAAAATCTGAACAACAGACTACCTTCCATAATGACAAGGCAACCATTTATCAGAGTAACAAAAATCACAACGACAGACTACCTTACATAATGACAAGGCTACCATCTATTGGAGTAACAAAAATCTTGACAACAAACTACCTTCCATAATGACAATGCTACCATCCATTGGAGTAACAAAAATCTCGACAATTGACTACCTTCAATAATGACAAGGCTACAATCTATTGTAGTAACAAAAATCAAGACAGCAGACTACCTTTCATAATGAAAAGGCTACCATCCATTGTAGTAACAAAAATCTCGACAACAGACTACCTTTTATAATAACAAGGCTACCATCCATTTTAGTAAGAAAAATCTCGACAACAGCCTACCTTCCATAATGACTAGGCTACCATCCATTGGAATAAGAAAAATCTCAACAAAAGACTACCTTCCAATATGACTAGGCTACTATCCAATGGAGTAACAAAAATCTCGACGCCAGACTACCTTCCATAATGACAAGGCTAACATACATTATAGTAACAAAGATATCGAAAACAGACTACCTTCCATAATGACAAGGCTACAATCCATTGGAGTGACAAAAATCTCGACAACAGACTACCTTCCATAGTAAGAAGGCTACCATCCATTAGAGTAACAAAAATCTCAATAATAGACTACCTTCCATAATGACAAGGCTACAATCCATTGGAGAAACAAAAATCTCGACAAAAGACTACCTTTCATAATGACTAGGCTACCATCCATTGGAATAACAAAAATCTCAACAACAGACTACCTTCCATAATGACAAGGCTACTATCTAATGGAGTAACAAAAATATCGACAACACATTACCTTCCATAATGACAAGGCTCACATGCATTGTAGTAACAAAAATCTGAACAACAGACTACCTTCCATAATGACAAGGCAACCATTTATCAGAGTAACAAAAATCACAACGACAGACTACCTTACATAATGACAAGGCTACCATCTATTGGAGTAACAAAAATCTTGACAACAAACTACCTTCCATAATGACAATGCTACCATCCATTGGAGTAACAAAAATCTCGACAATTGACTACCTTCAATAATGACAAGGCTACAATCTATTGTAGTAACAAAAATCAAGACAGCAGACTACCTTTCATAATGAAAAGGCTACCATCCATTGTAGTAACAAAAATCTCGACAACAGACTACCTTTTATAATAACAAGGCTACCATCCATTTTAGTAAGAAAAATCTCGACAACAGCCTACCTTCCATAATGACTAGGCTACCATCCATTGGAATAAGAAAAATCTCAACAAAAGACTACCTTCCAATATGACTAGGCTACTATCCAATGGAGTAACAAAAATCTCGACGCCAGACTACCTTCCATAATGACAAGGCTAACATACATTATAGTGACAAAGATATCGAGAACAGATTACCTTCCATAATGACAAGGCTACAATCCATTGGAGTGACAAAAATCTCGACAACAGACTACCTTCCATAGTAAGAAGGCTACCATCCATTAGAGTAACAAAAATCTCAACAACAGACTACCTTCCAATATAACTAGGCTACTATCCAATGGAGTAACAAAAATCTCGACAACAGACTACCTTCAATAATGACAAGGCTACAATCCATTGGAGTAACAAAACTCTCGACAACAGACTACCTTCCATAATGACAAGGCTACCATCCATTGTAGTAAAAAAAATCTCGACAACAGACTACCTTCCATTGTAAGAAGGCTACCATCCATTGGAGTAATAAAAATCTCAACAATAGACTACCTTCCATAATGACAAGGCAACAATCCATTGGAGAAACAAATATATCGTCAATAGACTACCGTTCATAATGACAAGGCTACCATCCATTGGAACAACAAAAATTTCGACGACAGACTACCTTCCATAATGAAAAGGCTACCATCCATTGGAGTAAAAAAAATGTCGATAATAGACTACCTTCCATAATGACAAGGCTACCATCGATTGGAGTAACAACAATCTCGACAACAGACTACCTTCCATAATGACAAGGCTACCATCCATTAGAGTAACAAAATTCTCGAAAATAGACTAACTTCCATAATGACTAGGCTACCATCCATTGGAATAACAAAAATCTCAACAACAGACTACCTTCCATAATGACAAGGCTACTATCCCATGGAGTAACAAAAATATCGACAATAGACTACCTTCCATAATGACAAGGCTAACATGAATTATAGTAACAAAAATATGAAAAACAGATGACCTTCAATTATGACAAGGCTACCATTCATTGGAGTAACAAAAATCACAACGACAAACTACCTTCCATAATGACAAGGCTACCATCTACTGGAGTAACAAAAATCTTGATAACAAACTACCTTCCATAATGACAATGCTTCCATCCATTAGAGTAACAAAAATCTCGGTAATAGACTACCTTCCATAATGACAAGGCTACCATCCATAATTACAATCTATTATAGTAACAAAAATAAAGACAATAGACTACCTTCCATAATGACAAGGATACCATCCATTGTAGTAACAAAAATCATGACAACAGACTACCTTCCATAATGACAAGGCTACAACGCATTGTAGTAAGAAAAATCTCGATAACAGACTACCTTCCATAATGACAAGGATACATTCCATTGGAGTAACAAAAATCTGGACAATAGACTACATTTCATATTGACAAGGCTACCATCAATTGGAATAACAAAATATCAACGACAGACTACCTTCCATAATGACAAGGCTACAATCCATTGGAGTAACAAAACTCTCGACAACGGACTACCGTTCATAATGACAAGGCTACTATCCATTGTAGTAAAAAAATCTCGACAACAGACTACCTTCCATTGTAAGAAGGCTACCATCCATTGGAGTAACAAAAATCTCAACAATAGACTACCTTCCATAATGACAAGGCAACAATCCATTGGAGAAACAAAAATCTCGACAATAGACTACCGTTCATAATGACAAGGCTACCATCCATTGGAACAACAAAAATTTCGACGACAGACTACCTTCCATAATGAAAAGGCTACCATCCATTGGAGTAAAAAAATCTCGATAATAGACTACCTTCCATAATGACAAGGCTACCATCCATTAGAGTAACAAAAATCTCGACAACTGACTATCTTCGATAGTAAGAAAGCTACCATCCATTGGAGTAACCAAAATCTCTACAACAGACTACCTTCCATAATGACAAGGCTACCATCCATTGTAGTAAGAAAAATCTCGATAACAGACTACCTTCCATAATGACAAGGATACATTCCATTGGAGTAACAAAAATATGGATAATAGACTACATTTCATATTGACAAGGCTACCATCAATTGGAATAAAAAAAATATCAACGACAGAGTACCTTCCATAATGACAAGGCTACCATCCATTGGAGTAACAAAAATCCCGACAATAGACTACCTTCCATAATGACAAGGCTACCATCCATTGGAGTAACAAAAATCTCGAAAACAGACTACCTTCCATAATGACTAGGCTACCATCCATTTGAATAACCAAAATCTCAACAACAGACTACCTTCCATAATAACTAGGCTACTATCCAATGGAGTAACAAAAATCTCGACACCAGACTACCTTCCATAATGACAAGGCTAACATACACTGTAGTAACAAAGATATCGACAACAGACTACCTTCCATAATGACAAGACTACAATCCATTGGAGTAACAAAAATCTCGACAACAAACTACCTTCGATAGTGAGAAGGCTACCATCCATTGGAGTAACAAAAATCTCGACAATAGACTACCTTTCATAATGACAAGGCTACCATACATTGGAACAAAAAAAAATCTCGACGACAGTCTACCTTCCATAATGAGTAGGCTACCATCCATTGGAGTAACAAAGATATCAACAACATACTACCTTCCATAATGACTAGGCTACTATCCAAAGGAGTAAAAAAAATCTCGACACAAGACTACCTTCCATAATGACAAGGCTAACATACATTGTAGTAACAAAGATATCGAGAACAGACTACCTTCCATAATGACAAGGCTACAATCCATTGGAGTAACAAAAATCTCGACAACAGACTACCTTCCATAGTAAGAAGGCTACCATCCATTAGAGTAACAAAAATCTCAACAACAGACTACCTTCCATAATGACAAGGCTACAATCCTTTGGAGTAACAAAAATCTCGACAATAGACTACCTTTCATAATGACAAGGCTACCATCCATTGGAACAAAAAAAATTTCGACGACAGACTACCTTCCATAATGAAAAGGCTACCATCCATTGGAGTAAAAAAAATCTCGATAATAGACTACCTTCCATAATGACAAGGCTACCATCCATTGGAGTAACAAAAATCTCGACAACAGACTACCTTCCATAATGACAAGGCTACCATCCATTAGAGAAATAAAATTCTCGAAAATAGACTAACTTCCATAATGACTAGGCTACCATCCATTGGAATAACAAAAATCTCAACAACAGACTACCTTCCATAATGACAAGGCTATTATCCAATGGAGTAACAAAAATATCGACAACAGACTACCTTCCATAATGACAAGGCTAACATGCATTATAGTAACAAAAATATGAAAAACAGATTACCTTCCATAATGACAAGGCTACCATTCATTGGAGTAACAAAAATCACAACGACACACTACCTTCCATAATGTCAAGGCTACCATCTATTGGAGTAACAAAAATCTCGATAACAAACTACATTCCATAATGACAATGCTTCCATCCTTTGGAGTAATAAAAATCTCGGTAATAGACTACCTTCCATAATGATAAGGCTACAATCTATTATAGTTACAAAAATCAAGACAATAGACTACCTTCCATAATGACAAGGCTACCATCCATTGTAGTAACAAAAATTATGACAATAGACTACCTTCAACAATGACAAGGCTACCATGCATTGTAGTAAGAAAAATCTCGATAACAAACTACCTTCCATAATGACTAGGCTACCATCCATTGGAATAACAAAAATCTCAACAACACACTACCTTCCATAATGACTAGGCTACTATCCAATGGAGTAACAAAAATCTCGACACCAGACTACCTTCCATAATGACAAGGCTAACATGAATTGTAGTAACAAAGATATCGACAACAGACTACCTTCCATAATGACAAGGCTACAATGCATTGGAGTAACAAAACTCTCGACAACAGACTACCTTCCATAATGACAAGGCTACCATCCATTGTAGTAAAAACAATCTCGACAACAGACTACCTTCCATTGTAAGAAGGCTACCATCCATTGGAGTAATAAAAATCTCAACAATAGACTACCTTCCATAATGACAAGGTTACCATCCATTAGAGTAACAAAATTCTCGAAAATAGACTAACTTCCATAATGACTAGGCTACCATCCATTGGAATAACAAAAATCTCAACAACAGACTACCTTCCATAATGACAAGGCTACTATCCAATGGAGTAACAAAAATATCGACAACAGACTACCTTCCATAATGACAAGGCTAACATGAATTATAGTAACAAAAATATGAAAAACAGATTACCTTCAATAATGACAAGGCTACCATTCATTGGAGTAACAAAAATCACAACGACAAACTACCTTCCATAATGACAAGGCTACAATCTATTGGAGTAACAAAAATCTCGAGAACAAACTACCTTCCATAATGACAATGCTTCCATCCATTAGAGTAACAAAAATCTCGGTAATAGACTACCTTCCATAATGACAAGGCTACCATCCATAATTACAATCTATTATAGTAACAAAAATCAAGACAATAGACTACCTTCCATAATGACAAGGCTACCATCCATTGTAGTAACAAAAATCATGACAACAGACTACCTTCCATAATGACAAGGCTACAACGCATTGTAGTGAGAAAAATCTCGATAACAGACTACCTTCCATAATGACAAGGATACATTCCATTGGAGTAACAAAAATCTGGACAATAGACTACATTTCATATTGACAAGGCTACCATCAATTGGAATAACAAAATATCAACGACAGACTACCTTCCATAATGACAAGGCTACAATCCATTGGAGTAACAAAACTCTCGACAAAAGACTACCTTTCATAATGACAAGGCTACTATCCATTATATTAAAAAAAATCTCGACAACAGACTACCTTCCATTGTAAGAAGGCTACCATCCATTGGAGTAACAAAAATCTCAACAATAGACTACCTTCCATAATGACAAGGCAACAATCCATTGGAGAAACAAAAATCTCGACAATAGACTACCGTTCATAATGACAAGGCTACCATCCATTGGAACAACAAAAATTTCGACGACAGACTACCTTCCATAATGAAAAGGCTACCATCCATTGGAGTAAAAAAATTTCGATAATAGACTACCTTCCATAATGACAAGGCTACCATCCATTAGAGTAACAAAAATCTCGACAACTGATTATCTTCGATAGTAAGAAAGCTACCATCCATTGGAGTAACCAAAATCTCTACAACAGACTACCTTCCATAATGACAAGGCTACCATCCATTGTAGTAAGAAAAATATCGATAACAGACTACCTTCCATAATGATAAGGATACATTCCATTAGAGTAACAAAAATATGGACAATAGACTACATTTCATATTGACAAGGCTACCATCAATTGGAATAAAAAAAATATCAACGACAGACTACCTTCCATAATGACAAGGCTACCATCCATTGGAGTAACAAAAATCCCGACAATAGACTACCTTCCATAATGACAAGGCTACCATCCATTGGAGTAACAAAAATCTCGAAAACAGACTACCTTCCATAATGACTAGGCTACCATCCATTTGAATAACCAAAATCTCAACAACAGACTACCTTCCATAATACCTAGGCTACTATCCAATGGAGTAACAAAAATCTCGACACCAGACTACCTTCCATAATGACAAGGCTAACATACACTGTAGTAACAAAGATATCGACAACAGACTACCTTCCATAATGACAAGACTACAATCCATTGGAGTAACAAAAATCTCGACAACAGACTACCTTCGATAGTGAGAAGGCTACCATCCATTGGAGTAACAAAAATCTCGACAATAGACTACCTTTCATAATGACAAGGCTACCATACATGGGAACAAAAAAAAATCTCGACGACAGTCTACCTTCCATAATGAGTAGGCTACCATCCATTGGAGTAACAAAGATATCAACAACATACTACCTTCCATAATGACTAGGCTACTATCCAAAGGAGTAAAAAAAATCTCGACACCAGACTACCTTCCATAATGACAAGGCTAACATACATTGTTGTAACAAAGATATCGAGAACAGACTACCTTCCATAATGACAAGGCTACAATCCATTGGAGTAACAAAAATCTCGACAACAGACTACCTTCCATAGTAAGAAGGCTACCATCCATTAGAGTAACAAAAATCTCAACAACAGACTACCTTCCATAATGACAAGGCTACAATCCTTTGGAGTAACAAAAATCTCGACAATAGACTACCTTTCATAATGACAAGGCTACCATCCATTGGAACAAAAAAAATTTCGACGACAGACTACCTTCCATAATGAAAAGGCTACCATCCATTGGAGTAAAAAAAATCTCGATAATAGACTACCTTCCATAATGACAAGGCTACCATCCATTGGAGTAACAAAAATCTCGACAACAGACTACCTTCCATAATGACAAGGCTACCATCCATTAGAGAAATAAAATTCTCGAAAATAGACTAACTTCCATAATGACTAGGCTACCATCCATTGGAATAACAAAAATCTCAACAACAGACTACCTTCCATAATGACAAGGCTATTATCCAATGGAGTAACAAAAATATCGACAACAGACTACCTTCCATAATGACAAGGCTAACATGCATTATAGTAACAAAAATATGAAAAACAGATTACCTTCCATAATGACAAGGCTACCATTCATTGGAGTAACAAAAATCACAACGACACACTACCTTCCATAATGTCAAGGCTACCATCTATTGGAGTAACAAAAATCTCGATAACAAACTACATTCCATAATGACAATGCTTCCATCCTTTGGAGTAATAAAAATCTCGGTAATAGACTACCTTCCATAATGATAAGGCTACAATCTATTATAGTTACAAAAATCAAGACAATAGACTACCTTCCATAATGACAAGGCTACCATCCATTGTAGTAACAAAAATTATGACAATAGACTACCTTCAACAATGACAAGGCTACCATGCATTGTAGTAAGAAAAATCTCGATAACAAACTACCTTCCATAATGACTAGGCTACCATCCATTGGAATAACAAAAATCTCAACAACACACTACCTTCCATAATGACTAGGCTACTATCCAATGGAGTAACAAAAATCTCGACACCAGACTACCTTCCATAATGACAAGGCTAACATGAATTGTAGTAACAAAGATATCGACAACAGACTACCTTCCATAATGACAAGGCTACAATGCATTGGAGTAACAAAACTCTCGACAACAGACTACCTTCCATAATGACAAGGCTACCATCCATTGTAGTAAAAACAATCTCGACAACAGACTACCTTCCATTGTAAGAAGGCTACCATCCATTGGAGTAATAAAAATCTCAACAATAGACTACCTTCCATAATGACAAGGTTACCATCCATTAGAGTAACAAAATTTTCGAAAATAGACTAACTTCCATAATGACTAGGCTACCATCCATTGGAATAACAAAAATCTCAACAACAGACTACCTTCCATAATGACAAGGCTACTATCCAATGGAGTAACAAAAATATCGACAACAGACTACCTTCCATAATGACAAGGCTAACATGAATTATAGTAACAAAAATATGAAAAACAGATTACCTTCAATAATGACAAGGCTACCATTCATTGGAGTAACAAAAATCACAACGACAAACTACCTTCCATAATGACAAGGCTACAATCTATTGGAGTAACAAAAATCTCGAGAACAAACTACCTTCCATAATGACAATGCTTCCATCCATTAGAGTAACAAAAATCTCGGTAATAGACTACCTTCCATAATGACAAGGCTACCATCCATAATTACAATCTATTATAGTAACAAAAATCAAGACAATAGACTACCTTCCATAATGACAAGGCTACCATCCATTGTAGTAACAAAAATCATGACAACAGACTACCTTCCATAATGACAAGGCTACAACGCATTGTAGTGAGAAAAATCTCGATAACAGACTACCTTCCATAATGACAAGGATACATTCCATTGGAGTAACAAAAATCTGGACAATAGACTACATTTCATATTGACAAGGCTACCATCAATTGGAATAACAAAATATCAACGACAGACTACCTTCCATAATGACAAGGCTACAATCCATTGGAGTAACAAAACTCTCGACAAAAGACTACCTTTCATAATGACAAGGCTACTATCCATTATATTAAAAAAAATCTCGACAACAGACTACCTTCCATTGTAAGAAGGCTACCATCCATTGGAGTAACAAAAATCTCAACAATAGACTACCTTCCATAATGACAAGGCAACAATCCATTGGAGAAACAAAAATCTCGACAATAGACTACCGTTCATAATGACAAGGCTACCATCCATTGGAACAACAAAAATTTCGACGACAGACTACCTTCCATAATGAAAAGGCTACCATCCATTGGAGTAAAAAAATTTCGATAATAGACTACCTTCCATAATGACAAGGCTACCATCCATTAGAGTAACAAAAATCTCGACAACTGATTATCTTCGATAGTAAGAAAGCTACCATCCATTGGAGTAACCAAAATCTCTACAACAGACTACCTTCCATAATGACAAGGCTACCATCCATTGTAGTAAGAAAAATATCGATAACAGACTACCTTCCATAATGATAAGGATACATTCCATTAGAGTAACAAAAATATGGACAATAGACTACATTTCATATTGACAAGGCTACCATCAATTGGAATAAAAAAAATATCAACGACAGACTACCTTCCATAATGACAAGGCTACCATCCATTGGAGTAACAAAAATCCCGACAATAGACTACCTTCCATAATGACAAGGCTACCATCCATTGGAGTAACAAAAATCTCGAAAACAGACTACCTTCCATAATGACTAGGCTACCATCCATTTGAATAACCAAAATCTCAACAACAGACTACCTTCCATAATACCTAGGCTACTATCCAATGGAGTAACAAAAATCTCGACACCAGACTACCTTCCATAATGACAAGGCTAACATACACTGTAGTAACAAAGATATCGACAACAGACTACCTTCCATAATGACAAGACTACAATCCATTGGAGTAACAAAAATCTCGACAACAGACTACCTTCGATAGTGAGAAGGCTACCATCCATTGGAGTAACAAAAATCTCGACAATAGACTACCTTTCATAATGACAAGGCTACCATACATGGGAACAAAAAAAAATCTCGACGACAGTCTACCTTCCATAATGAGTAGGCTACCATCCATTGGAGTAACAAAGATATCAACAACATACTACCTTCCATAATGACTAGGCTACTATCCAAAGGAGTAAAAAAAATCTCGACACCAGACTACCTTCCATAATGACAAGGCTAACATACATTGTAGTAACAAAGATATCGAGAACAGACTACCTTCCATAATGACAAGGCTACAATCCATTGGAGTAACAAAAATCTCGACAACAGACTACCTTCCATAGTAAGAAGGCTACCATCCATTAGAGTAACAAAAATCTCAACAACAGACTACCTTCCATAATGACAAGGCTACAATCCTTTGGAGTAACAAAAATCTCGACAATAGACTACCTTTCATAATGACAAGGCTACCATCCACTGGAACAAAAAAAATTTCGACGACAGACTACCTTCCATAATGAAAAGGCTACCATCCATTGGAGTAAAAAAAATCTCGATAATAGACTACCTTCCATAATGACAAGGCTACCATCCATTGGAGTAACAAAAATCTCGACAACAGACTACCTTCCATAATGACAAGGCTACCATCCATTAGAGAAATAAAATTCTCGAAAATAGACTAACTTCCATAATGACTAGGCTACCATCCATTGGAATAACAAAAATCTCAACAACAGACTACCTTCCATAATGACAAGGCTATTATCCAATGGAGTAACAAAAATATCGACAACAGACTACCTTCCATAATGACAAGGCTAACATGCATTATAGTAACAAAAATATGAAAAACAGATTACCTTCCATAATGACAAGGCTACCATTCATTGGAGTAACAAAAATCACAACGACAGACTACCTTCCATAATGTCAAGGCTACCATCTATTGGAGTAACAAAAATCTCGATAACAAACTACATTCCATAATGACAATGCTTCCATCCTTTGGAGTAATAAAAATCTCGGTAATAGACTACCTTCCATAATGATAAGGCTACAATCTATTATAGTTACAAAAATCAAGACAATAGACTACCTTCCATAATGACAAGGCTACCATCCATTGTAGTAACAAAAATTATGACAATAGACTACCTTCAACAATGACAAGGCTACCATGCATTGTAGTAAGAAAAATCTCGATAACAGACTACCTTCCATAATGACTAGGCTACCATCCATTGGAATAACAAAAATCTCAACAACACACTACCTTCCATAATGACTAGGCTACTATCCAATGGAGTAACAAAAATCTCGACACCAGACTACCTTCCATAATGACAAGGCTAACATGAATTGTAGTAACAAAGATATCGACAACACACTACCTTCCATAATGACAAGGCTAAAATGCATTGGAGTAACAAAACTCTCGACAACAGACTACCTTCCATAATGACAAGGCTACCATCCATTGTAGTAAAAACAATCTCGACAACAGACTACCTTCCATTGTAAGAAGGCTACCATCCATTGGAGTAATAAAAATCTCAACAATAGACTACCTTCCATAATGACAAGGCTACCATCCATTAGAGTAACAAAATTCTCGAAAATAGACTAACTTCCATAATGACTAGGCTACCATCCATTGGAATAACAAAAATCTCAACAACAGACTACCTTCCATAATGACAAGGCTACTATCCAATGGAGTAACAAAAATATCGACAACAGACTACCTTCCATAATGACAAGGCTAACATAAATTATAGTAACAAAAATATGAAAAACAGATTACCTTCAATAATGACAAGGCTACCATTCATTGGAGTAACAAAAATCACAACGACAAACTACCTTCCATAATGACAAGGCTACCATCTATTGGAGTAACAAAAATCTCGATAACTAACTACCTTCCATAATGACAATGCTTCCATCCATTAGAGTAACAAAAATCTCGGTAATAGACTACCTTCCATAATGACAAGGCTACCATCCATAATTACAATCTATTATAGTAACAAAAATCAAGACAATAGACTACCTTCCATAATGACAAGGCTACCATCCATTGTAGTAACAAAAATCATTACAACAAACTACCTTCCATAATGACAAGGCTACAACGATTTGTAGTAAGAAAAATCTCGATAACAGACTACCTTCCATAATGACAAGGATACATTCCATTGGAGTAACAAAAATCTGGACAATAGACTACATTTCATATTGACAAGGCTACCATCAATTGGAATAACAAAATATCAAGGACAGACTACCTTCCATAATGACAAGGCTACAATCCATTGGAGTAACAAAACTCTCGACAACAGACTACCTTTCATAATGACAAGGCTACTATCCATTATAGTAAAAAAAATCTCGACAACAGACTACCTTCCATTGTAAGAAGGCTACCATCCATTGGAGTAACAAAAATCTCAACAATAGACTACCTTCCATAATGACAAGGAAACAATCCATTGGAGAAACAAAAATCTCGACAATAGACTACCGTTCATAATGACAAGGCTACCATCCATTGGAACAACAAAAATTTCGATGACAGACTACCTTCCATAATGAAAAGGCTACCACCCATTGGAGTAAAAAAATCTCGATAATTGACTACCTTCCATAATGACAAGGCTACCATCCATTAGAGTAACAAAAATCTCGACAACTGACTATCTTCGATAGTAAGAAAGCTACCATCCATTGGAGTAACCAAAATCTCTACAACAGACTACCTTCCATAATGACAAGGCTACCATCCATTGTAGTAAGAAAAATCTCGATAACAGACTACCTTCCATAATGACAAGGATACATTCCATTGGAGTAACAAAAATATGGACAATAGACTACATTTCATATTGACAAGGCTACCATCAATTGGAATAAAAAAAATATCAACGACAGACTACCTTCCATATTGACAAGGCTACCATCCATTGGAGTAACAAAAATCCCGACAATAGACTACCTTCCATAATGACAAGGCTACCATCCATTGGAGTAACAAAAATCTCGAAAACAGACTACCTTCCATAATGACTAGGCTACCATCCATTTGAATAACCAAAATCTCAACAACAGACTACCTTCCATAATACCTAGGCTACTATCCAATGGAGTAACAAAAATCTCGACACCAGACTACCTTCCATAATGACAAGGCTAACATACACTGTAGTAACAAAGATATCGACAACAGACTACCTTCCATAATGACAAGACTACAATCCATTGGAGTAACAAAAATCTCGACAACAAACTACCTTCGATAGTGAGAAGGCTACCATCTATTGGAGTAACAAAAATCTCGATAATAGACTACCTTTCATAATGACAAGGCTACCATACATTGGAACAAAAAAAAATCTCGACGACAGTCTACCTTCCATAATGAGTAGGCTACCATCCATTGGAGTAACAAAGATATCAACAACATACTACCTTCCATAATGACTAGGCTACTATCCAAAGGAGTAAAAAAAATCTCGACACCAGACTACCTTCCATAATGACAAGGCTAACATACATTGTAGTAACAAAGATATCGAGAACAGACTACCTTCCATAATGACAAGGCTACAATCCATTGGAGTAACAAAAATCTCGACAACAGACTACCTTCCATAGTAAGAAGGCTACCATCCATTAGACTAACAAAAATCTCAACAACAGACTACCTTCCATAATGACAAGGCTACAATCCTTTGGAGTAACAAAAATCTCGACAATAGACTACCTTTCATAATGACAAGGCTACCATCCACTGGAACAAAAAAAACTTCGACGACAGACTACCTTCCATAATGAAAAGGCTACCATCCATTGGAGTAAAAAAAATCTCGATAATAGACTACCTTCCATAATGACAAGGCTACCATCCATTGGAGTAACAAAAATCTCGACAACAGACTACCTTCCATAATGACAAGGCTACCATCCATTAGAGAAATAAAATTCTCGAAAATAGACTAACTTCCATAATGACTAGGCTACCATCCATTGGAATAACAAAAATCTCAACAACAGACTACCTTCCGTAATGACAAGGCTATTATCCAATGGAGTAACAAAAATATCGACAACAGACTACCTTCCATAATGACAAGTCTAACATGCATTATAGTAACAAAAATATGAAAAACAGATTACCTTCCATAATGACAAGGCTACCATTCATTGGAGTAACAAAAATCACAACGACAGACTACCTTCCATAATGTCAAGGCTACCATCTATTGGAGTAACAAAAATCTCGATAACAAACTACATTCCATAATGACAATGCTTCCATCCTTTGGAGTAATAAAAATCTCGGTAATAGACTACCTTCCATAATGATAAGGCTACAATCTATAATAGTTACAAAAATCAAGACAATAGACTACCTTCCATAATGACAAGGCTACCATCCATTGTAGTAACAAAAATTATGACAATAGATTACCTTCAACAATGACAAGGCTACCATGCATTGTAGTAAGAAAAATCTCGATAACAGACTACCTTCCATAATGACTAGGCTACCATCCATTGGAATAACAAAAATCTCAACAACACACTACCTTCCATAATGACTAGGCTATTATCCAATGGAGTAACAAAAATCTCGACACCAGACTACCTTCCATAATGACAAGGCTAACATGAATTGTAGTAACAAAGATATCGACAACAGACTACCTTCCATAATGACAAGGCTACAATGCATTGGAGTAACAAAACTCTCGACAACAGACTACCTTCCATAATGACAAGGCTACCATCCATTGTAGTAAAAACAATCTCGACAACAGACTACCTTCCATTGTAAGAAGGCTACCATCCATTGGAGTAATAAAAATCTCAACAATAGACTACCTTCCATAATGACAAGGCAACAATCCATTGGAGAAACAAAAATCTCGACAATAGACTACCGTTCATAATGACAAGGCTACCATCCATTGGAACAACAAAAATTTCGACGACAGACTACCTTCCATAATGAAAAGGATACCATCCATTGGAGTAAAAAAAATCTCGATAATAGACTACCTTCCATAATGACAAGGCTACTATCCAATGGAGTAACAAAAATATCGACAACAGACTACCTTCCATAATGACAAGGCTAACATGCATTATAGTAACAAAAATATGAAAAACAGATTACCTTCAATAATGACAAGGCTACCATTCATTGGAGTAACAAAAATCACAACGACCGACTACCTTCCATAATGACAAGGCTACCATCTATTGGAGTAACAAAAATCTCGATAACAAACTACCTTCCATAATGACAATGCTTCCATCCATTAGAGTAACAAAAATCTCGGTAATAGACTACCTTCCATAATGACAAGGCTACCATCCATAATTACAATCTATTATAGTAACAAAAATCAAGACAATAGACTACCTTCCATAATGACAAGGCTACCATCCATTGTAGTAACAAAAATCATGACAACAGACTACCTTCCATAATGACAAGGCTACAACGCATTGTAGTAAGAAAAATCTCGATAACAGACTACCTTCCATAATGACATGGATACATTCCATTGGAGTAACAAAAATCTGGACAATAGACTACATTTCATATTGACAAAGCTACCATCAATTGGAATAACAAAATATCAACGACAGACTACCTTCCATAATGACAAGGCTACAATCCATTGGAGTAACAAAACTCTCGACGACAGACTACCTTCCATAATGACAAGGCTACTATCCATTGTAGTAAAAAAAATACCGACAACAGACTACCTTCCATTGTAAGAAGGCTACCATCCATTGGAGTAACAAAAATCTCAACAATAGACTACCTTCCATAATGACAAGGCAACAATCCATTGGAGAAACAAAAACCTCGACAATAGACTACCGTTCATAATGACAAGGCTACCATCCATTGGAACAACAAAAATTTCGACGACAGACTACCTTCCATAATGAAAAGGCTACCATCCATTGGAGTAAAAGAAATCTCGATAATAGACTACCTTCCATAATGACAAGGCTACCATCCATTGGAGTAACAAAAATCTCGACAACTGACTATCTTCGATAGTAAGAAAGCTACCATCCATTGGAGTAACCAAAATCTCTACAACAGACTACCTTCCATAATGACAAGGCTACCATCCATTGGAGTAACAAAAATCCCGACAATAGACTACCTTCCATAATGACAAGGCTACCATCCATTGGAGTAACAAAGATATCGACAACAGACTACCTTCCATAATGACTAGGCTACCATCCATTTGAATAACCAAAATCTCAACAACAGACTACCTTCCATAATACCTAGGCTACTATCCAATGGAGTAACAAAAATCTCGACACCAGACTACCTTCCATAATGACAAGGCTAACATAAAATGTAGTAACAAAGATATCGATAACAGACTACCTTCCATAATGACAAGACTACAATCCATTGGAGTAACAAAAATCTCGACAACAAACTACCTTCGATAGTGAGAAGGCTACCATCCATTGGAGTAACAAAAGTCTCGACAATAGACTACCTTTCATAATGACAAGGCTACCATACATTGGAACAAAAAAAAATCTCGACGACAGTCTACCTTCCATAATGAGTAGGCTACCATCCATTGGAGTAACAAAGATATCAACAACATACTACCTTCCATAATGACTAGGCTACTATCCAATGGAGTAAAAAAAATCTCGACACCAGACTACCTTCCATAATGACAAGGCTAACATACATTGTAGTAACAAAGATATCGACAACAGACTACCTTCCATAATGACAAGGCTACAATCCATTGGAGTAACAAAAATCTCGACTATAGACTACCTTTCATAATGACAAGGCTACCATCCATTGGAGTGGCGAAAATCCCGACAACAGACTAGCTTCCATAATGACAAGGCTACCATCCATTGGAGTAACAAAAATCTCGAAAACAGACTACCTTCCATAATGACTAGGCTACCATTTATTGGAATAACCAAAATCTCAACTACAAACTACCTTCCATAATGACTGGGCTACTATCCAATGGAGTACCAAAAATCTCGACACCAGACTACCTTCCATAATGACAAGGCTAACATACATTGTAGTAACAAAGATATCGACAACAGACTACCTTCCATAATGACAAGGCTACAATCCATTGGAGTAACAAAAATCTCGACAACAAACTACCCTCCATAATGATAAGGCTACCATCCATTGTAGTAACAAAAATCTCGATAACAGACTACCTTCGATAGTAAGAAGGCTACCATCCATTAGAGTCACAAAAATCTCAACAACAGACTACCTACCATAATGACAAGGCTACAATCCTTTGGAGTAACAAAAATCTCGGCAATAGACTACCTTTCATAATGACAAGGCTTCCATACATTGGAACAAAAAAAATCTCGACGACCGACTACCTTCCATAATGAGTAGGCTACCATCCATTGGAGTAACAAAGATATCAACAACATACTACCTTCCATAATGACTAGGCTATTATCCATTAGAGTAACAAAAATCTCGAAAACAGACTACCTTCCATATTGACAATGCTACTATCCAATGGAGTAACAAAGATCTCAACAATAGACTACCTTCCATAATGACAAGGCTAACATACATTGTAGTAAGAAATATTTGAACAATAGACTACCTTCCACAATGACAAGGCTACCATCCATTGGAGTAACAAAAATCATAACGACAGACTACCTTCCATAATACAAGGTTACCATCCATTGGAGTAATAAAAATCTCGACAACAGACTACCTTCCATAATGATAAGTCTACCATCCATTGGAGTAAAAAAATATCGACAATAGACTATCTTCCATAATGACAAGGCTACAATCCATTGTAGTAACAAAAATCATGACAACAGACTACCTTCCATAATGCCAAGGCTACCATCAATTTTAGTAACAAAATTCTTGGCAACAGACTACCTTCCGTAATGACAAGGCTACCATCCATTAGAGTAACAAAAATATCGACAACAGACTACCTTCCATAATGACAAGGGTACTATCCATTGGAGTAACAAAAATCATGACAACAAACTACCTTCCAAAATGACAAGGCTACCATCTAATGGAGTAACAAAAATCTAGACAACAGACTACCTTCCATAATGACAAGGCTACCATCCATAATAGTAACAAAAATCTCGATAACAGACTACATTCCATAATGAATAGCCTACCATCTAATGGAGTAACAAAGATATCGACAACAAACAACCTTCCATAATGACAAGGCTATAATCCATTGTAGTAACGAAAATCTCGCAAACAAACTACGTTCCATAATGAAAAGGCTACCATCCAATGTAGTAAGAAAAATCTCGACAAGAGACTACCTTCCATAATAAGAAGGCTACCATCCATTGGAGTAACAAAAATTTCGACAAAAGACTACCTTTCATAATGACAAGGATACCATCCATTAGAATAACAAAAATTTCTACGATTGACTATCTTCCATAATGACAAGGCTACCATCCATTGGAGTAACAAAAATCTCGACAATAGACTACCTTCCATAATGACAAGGCTACCATGCATTGGAGTAACAAAAATCTCAAAAACATATTACCTTTCATATTGACTAGGTTACCATCCATTGGAATAACAAAAATCACAACAACAGACTACCTTTCATATTGACAATAGACTACCTTCCATAATGATAAGGCTAACACACATTGTAGTAAGAAAAATATGAACAATAGACTACCTTCCATAATGACAAGGCTACCATCCATTTGAGTAACAAAAATTATAACGACAGACTACCTTCCATAATGACAAGGCTACCATCCATTGGAGTAACAAAAATCATAACGACAGACTACCTTCCATAATGACAAGGCTACCATCCATTGGAGTAACAAAAATCTCGACAACAGACTACCTTCCATAATGATAAGGCTACCATCCATTGGAGTAACAAAAATCTCGACAATAGACTACCTTCCATAATGACAAGGCTACAATTCATTGTAGTAACAAAAATCACGACGACAAACTACCTTCCATAATGAAAAGTCTACCATCCATTGGAGTAACAAAAATCTCGACAACAGACTACCTTCCGTAATGACAAGGCTACCATCCATTGGAGTAACAAAAATCTTGACAACAAACTACCTTCCATAATGACAAGGATATAATCCATTAGAGTAACAAAAATCTTGACAATAGACTACCTTTCATAATGACAAGGCTACCATCCATTGGAATAAGAAAAATATCAACGACAGACTACCTTCCATAATGACAACGCTACCATCCATTGTAGTAACAAAAATTTCGACAACAGACTACCTTCCATAATGACAGGGCTACTATCCATTAGAGTAACAAAAATCTTGAAAACAAACAACCTTCCATAATGACTTGGCTACCATCCATTGGAATAACAAAAATCTCGACAATAGACTACCTTCCATAATGACAAGGCTACTATCCAATGGAGTAACAAAAATCTCGACAACAGACTACCTTCCATAATGACAAGGCTAACATACATTGTAGTAACAAAAATTTGAACAACAGACTACCTTCCATAATGAGATGGCTACCATACATTGGAGTATAAAATTTTTTGACAACAGACTACCTTCCACATTGACAAGGCTACCATCCATTGGAGTAACAAATATCTCGACAACAGACAACATTCCATAATGAATAGGCTACTTCCATTGGAGTAACAAAGATATCGACACCAGACTACCTTCCATAATGACAAGGCTACCACCCATTGGAGTAACAAAAATCTCGACAAAAGACTACCTTCCTTAATGATAAGGCTACCATCCATTGTATTAACAAAAATCTCGACAACAGACTAACTTCCATAATAAGAATGCTACCATCCATTGGAGAAACAAAAATCTCGAAAACAAACTACCTTCCATAATGACTTGGCTACCATCCATTGGAATAACAAAAATCTCAACAACAGACCACCTTCCATAATGACAAGGCTACTATCCAATGGAGTAACAAAAATCTCGACAAATGACTACCGTCCATAATGAAAAGGCTAACATACATTGTAGTAACAAAGATTTGAACAACAGGCTACCTTCCATAATGAGATGGTTACCATCCATTGGAGTAATAAAAATCACAACGACAAACTACCTTCCATAATGACAAGGCAACAATCCATTGTAGTAACAAAAATCACGACAACAGACTACCTTATATGAAAAGGTTACCATCCATTGGAATAACAAAAATATCGACAACATACTACCTTCCATAATGATAAGGCTACCATCCAATGCAGTAACAAAAATCTCGACAACAAACTACCTTCCATAATGACAAAGCTATCGTCCATTAGAGTAACAAAAATCTGGACAACAGACTACCTTCCATAATGACAAGGCTACTGTCCATTGGAGTAACAAAAATATCAACAAGAGACTACCTTCCATATTGACAAGGCTACCATCCATTGGAGTATAAATTTTTTTGACAAGGTTACCATCCATTGGAGTAACAAAAATCTCGACAATAGACTACCTTCCATAATGAATAGGCTACTTCCATTGGAGTAACAAAGATATCGACACCAGACTACCTTCCATAATGACAAGGCTACCACCCATTGGAGTAACAAAAATCTCGATAACAGACTACCTTCCATAATGATAAGGCTACCATCCATTGTATTAAAAAAAATCTCGACAACAGACTACCTTCCATAATAAGAAGGCTACCATCCATTGGAGTAACAAAAATTTCGAAAAAAGACTACCTTCCATAATGACAAGGCTACAATCCATTGGAGTAACAAAAATCTCGACAATAGATTACCTTTCATAATGATAAGGCTACCATCCATTGGAATAACAAAAATTTCTACGACAAACTACCTTCCATAATGACAAGGCTACCATCCATTGGAGTAACAAAAATATCGACAATAAACTACCTTCCATAATAACAAGGCTACCATCCATTGGAGTAACAAAATCTCGAAAACATACTACCTTTCATATTGACTAGGCTACCATCCATTGGAATATCAAAAATCACAACAACAGACTACCTTTCATATTGAAAATGCTACTATCCAATGGAGTAACAAAAATCTTGACAATAGACTACCTTCCATAATGATAAGGCTAACACACATTGTACTAAGAAAAATATAAACAATAGACTACCTCCCATAATAACAAGGCTACCATCCATTGGAGTAACAAAAATCATAACGGCAGACTACCTTCAATAATGACAAGGCTACCATCCATTGGAGTAACAAAAATCTCGACAACAGACTACATTCCATAATGAATAGGCTACCATCCAATGGAGTAATAAAGATATCGACAACAGACAACCTTCCATAATGACAAGGCTACAATCCATTGTAGTAACGAAAATCTCGCAAACAGACTACCTTCCATAATGACAAGGTTACCATCCATTGGAGTTCCAAAAATCTCGACAACAGACTACCTTCCATAATGATAAGGCTACCATCCATTGGAGTAACAAAAATCTCGACAATAGACTACCTTCCATAATGACAAGGCTACAATTCATTGTAGTAACAAAAATCACGACGACAAACTACCTTCCATAATGACAAGGCTACCATCAATTGTAGTAACAAAAATTTCGACAACAGACTACCTTCCGTAATGACAAGGCTACCATCCATTGGAGTAACAAAAATCTTGACAACAAACTACCTTCCATAATGACAAGGATATAATCCATTAGAGTAACAAAAATCTTGACAATAGACTACCTTTCATAATGACAAGGCTACCATCCATTGGAATAAGAAAAATATCAACGACAAACTACCTTCCATAATGACAATGCTACCATCCATTGGAGTAACAAAAATCTCGACAATAGACTACCTTCCATAATGACAAGGCTACTATCGATTAGAGTAACAAAAATCTTAAAAACAAACTACCTTCCATAATGACTTGGCTACCATCCATTGGAATAACAAAAATCTTGACAACAGACTACCTTCCATAATGACAAGGCTACTATCCAATGGAGTAACAAAAATCTCAACAACAGACTACCTTCCATAATGACAAGGCTAACATACACTGTAGTAACAAAAATTTGAACAACAGACTACCTTCCATAATGAGATGGCTACCATCCATTGGAGTAATAAAAATCACAACGACAGACTACCTTCCATAATGACAAGGCAACAATCCATTGTAGTAACAAAAATCACGACAACAAACTACCTTATATGAAAAGGTTACCATCCATTGGAATAACAAAAATATCGACAACATACTACCTTCCATAATGACAAAGCTACCGTCCATTAGAGTAACAAAAATCTGGAGAAAAAACTACCTTCCATAATGACAAGGCTACTATCCATTGGAGTAACAAAAATATCAACAAGAGTCTACCTTCAATAATGACAAGGCTACCATCCATTGGAGTATAAAATTTTTTGACAACAGACTACCTTCCACATTGACAAGGCTACCATCCATTGGAGTAACAAAAATCTGGACAACAGACTACATTCCATAATGAATAGGCTACTTCAATTAGAGTAACAAAGATATTGACACCAGACTACCTTCCATAATGACAAGGCTACCACCCATTGGAGTAACAAAAATTTCGACAACAAACTACCTTCCATAATGATAAGGCATACCATCCATTGTATTAACAAAAATCTCGACAACAGACTACCTTCCATAATAAGAAGGCTACCATCCATTGGAGTAACAAAAATGTCGAAGACAAACTACCTTCCATAATAACTTGGCTACCATCCATTGGAATAACAAAAATCTCAACAACAGACCACCTTCCATAATGACAAGGCTACTACCCAATGGAGTAACAAAAATCTCGACAACAAACTACCTTCCATAATGACAAGGCTAACATAAATTGTAGTAACAAAAATTTAAACAACAGGCTACCTTCCATAATGAGATGGTTGCCATCCATTGGAGTAATAAAAATCACAACGACAAACTACCTTCCATAATGACAAGGCAACAATGCATTGTAGTAAAAAAAATCATGACAACAGACTACCTTATATTAAAAGGTTACCATCCATTGGAATAACAAAAATCTCGACAATAGACTACCTTCCATAATGACAAGGCTACAATTCATTGTAGTAACAAAAATCACGACGACAAACTACCTTCCATAATGATAAGGCTACCATCCAATGGAGTAACAAAAATATCGACAACAAACTACCTTCCATAATGACAAAGCTACCGTCCATTAGAGTAACAAAAATATGGACAACAGACTACCTTCCATAATGACAAGGCTATTGTCAATTGGAGTAACAAAAATATCAACAAGAGACTACCTTCCATATTGACAAGGCTACCATCCATTGGAGTATAAAATTTTTTGACAACAGACTACCTTCCATAATGACAAGGTTACCATCCATTGGAGTAACAAAAAATCTCGACAACAGACTACATTCCATAATGAATAGGCTACTTCCATTGGAGTAACAAAGATATTGACACCAGACTACCTTCCATAATGACAACGCTACCACCCATTGGAGTAACAAAAATCTCGATAACAGACTACCTTCCATAATGATAAGGCTACCATCCATTGTATTAACAAAAATCTCGACAATAGACTACCTTCCATAATAAGAAGGCTACCATCCATTGGAGTAACAAAAATTTCGACAAAGGACTACCTTCCATAATGACAAGGCTACTATCCATTGGAGTAACAAAAATCTTGACAATAGATTACCTTTCATAATGACAAGGCTACCATCCATTGGAGTATAAAATTATTTGACAATAGACTACCTTCCACATTGACAAGGCTACCATCCATTGGAGTAACAAAAATCTCGAGAACAGACTACATTCCATAATGAATAGGCTACTTCCATTGGAGTAACAAAGATATCGACACCAGACTACCTTCCATAATGACAAGGCTACCACCCATTGGAGTAACAAAAATCTTGACAACAGACTACCTTCCATAATGGTAAGGCTACCATCCATTGTATTAACAAAAATCTCGACAAAAGACTACCTTCCATGATGACAAGGCTACAATCCATTGGAGTAACAAAAATCTTGACAATAGATTACCTTTCATAATGACAAGGCTACCATCCATTGGAGTAAAAATTTTTTTGACAACAGACTACCTTCCATAATGACAAGGTTACCATCCATTGGATTTCAAAAAATCTCGACAACAGACTACATTCCATAATGAATAGGCTCCTTCCATTGGAGTAACAAAGATATCAACACCAGACTACCATCCATAATGACAAGGCTACCACCCATTGGAGTAACAAAAATCTCGATAACAGACTACCTTCCATAATGATAAGGCTACCATCCATTGTATTAAAAAAAATCTCGATAACAGACTACCTTCCATAATAAGAAGGCTACCATCCATTGGAGTAACAAAAATTTCAACAAAAGACTACCTTCCATAATGACAAGGCTACAATCCTTTGGAGTAACAAAAATCTCGACAATAGATTACCTTTCATAATGATAAGGCTATCATCCATTGGAATAACAAAAATTTCTACGACAGACTACCTTCCATAATGACAAGGCTACCATCCATTGGAGTAACAAAAATATCGACAAAAGACTACCTTCCATAATGACAAGGCTACCATCCATTGGAGTAATAAAAATCTAGAAAACATACTACCTTCCATATTGACGAGGCTACCATCCATTGGAATAACAAAAATCACAACAACAGACTACCTTTCATATTGAAAATGCTACTATCCAATGGAGTAACAAAAATCTTGACAATAGACTACCTTCCATAATGATAAGGCTAACACACCTTGTAGTAAGAAAAATATGAACAATAGACTACCTCCCATAATAACAAGGCTACCATCCATTGGAGTAACAAAAATCATAACGACAGACTATCTTCAATAATGACAAGGCTACCATCCATTGGAGTAACAAAAATCTCGACAACAGACTACATTCCATAATGAATAGGCTACCATCCAATGGAGTAACAAAGATATCGACAACAGACAACCTTCCATAATGACAAGGCTACAATCCAATGTAGTAACGAAAATCTCGCAAACAGACTACCTTCCATAATGACAAGGCTACCATCCTTTGGAGTAACAAAAATCTCGATAATAGACTACCTTCCATAATGACAAGGCTACAATTCATTGTAGTAACAAAAATCACGACGACAAACTACCTTCCATAATGACAAGGCTACCATCCATTGTAGTAACAAAAATTTCGACAATAGACTACCTTCCGTAATGACAAGGCTACCATCCATTGGAGAAACAAAAATCTTGACAACAAACTACCTTCTATAATGACAAGGCTACCATCCATTGGAGTAACAAAGATATCGATAACAGACAACCTTCCATAATGACAAGGCTACAATCCATTGTAGTAACAAAAATCTCGCAAACAGACTACCTTCCATAATGAAAAGGCTACCATCCATTGTAGTAAGAAAAATCTCGACAACAGACTACCTTCCATAATAAGAAGGCTACCATCCGTTGGAGTAATAAAAATTTCGACAAAAGAGTACCTTCCATAATGACAAGGCTACAATCCATTGGAGTAACAAAAATATCGAAAATAGACTACCTTTCATAATGACAAGGCTACCATCCATTAGAACAACAAAAATTTCTACGACAGACTACCTCCCATAATGACAAGGCTACCATCCATTGGAGTAACAAAAATCTCGACAATAGACTACCTTCCATAATGACAAGGCTACCATCCATTGGAGTAACAAAAATCTCGAAAACATACTACATTCCATATTGACTAGGCTACCATCCATAGGAATAACAAAAATCACAACAACAGACTACCTTTCATATTGACAATGCTACTATCCAATGGAGTAACAAAAATCATGACAATAGACTACCTTCCATAATGATAAGGCTAACACACATTGTAGTAAGAAAAATATGAACAATAGACTACCTTCCATAATGACAAGGCTACCATCCATTGGAGTAAAAAAAATCATAACGACAGACTACCTTCCATAATGACAGGGCTACCATCCATTGGAGTAACAAAACTCTCAACAACAGACTACCTTCCATAATGATAAGGCTACCATGCATTGGAGTAACAAAAATCTCGACAATAGACTACCTTCCATAATGACAAGGCTACAGTCCATTGTAGTAACAAAAATCACGACGACAAACTACCTTCCATAATGACAAGGCTACCATCCATTGTAGTAACAAAAATCTCGACAACAGACTACCTTCCATAATGATAAGGCTACCATCCATTGGAGTAACAAAAATCTCGATAATAGACTACCTTCCATAATGACAAGGCTACAATTCATTGTAGTAACAAAAATCACGACGAGAAACTACCTTCCATAATGACAAGGCTACCATCCATTGTAGTAACAAAAATTTCGACAACATACTACCTTCCGTAATGACAAGGCTACCATCCATTGGAGAAACAAAAATCTTGACAACAAACTACCTTCCATAATGACAAAGATATAATCCATTAGAGTAACAAAAATCTTGACAATAGACTACCTTTCATAATGACAAGGCTACCATCCATTGGAATAAGAAAAATATCAACGATAGACTACCTTCCATAATGACAACGCTACCATCCATTGGAGTAACAAAAATCTCGACAATAGACTACATTCCATAATGACAAGGCTACTATCCATTAGAGTAACAAAAATCATGAAAACAAACTACCTTCCATAATGACTTGGCTACCATACATTGGAATAACAAAAATCTCGACAACAGACTACCTTCCATAATGACAAGGCTACTATCCAATGGAGTAACAAAAATCTCGACAACAGACTACCTTCCATAATGACAAGGCTAACATACACTGTAGTAACAAAAATTTGAACAACAGACTACCTTCCATAATGAGATGGCTTCCTTCCATAATGACAAGGCAACAATCCATTGTAGTAACAAAAATCACGACAACAGACTACCTTATATGAAAAGGTTACCATCCATTGGAATAACAAAAGTATCGACAACATACTACCTTCCATAATGATAAGGCTAACATCCAATGGAGTAACAAAAATCTCGACAACAAACAACCTTCCATAATGATAAAGCTACCGTCCATTAGAGTAACAAAAATCTGGACAACAAACTACCTTCCACAATGACAAGGCTACTATCCATTGGAGTAATAAAAATATCAACAAGAGTCTACCTTCAATAATGACAAGGCTACCATCCATTGGAGTATAAAATTTATTGGCAACAGACTACCTTCCACATTGACAAGGCTACCATCCATTGGAGTAACAAAAATCTGGACAACAGACTACATTCCATAATGAATAGGCTACTTCCATTGGAGTAACAAAGTTATCGACACCAGACTACCTTCCATAATGACATGGCTACCACCCATTGGAGTAACAAAAATCTCGACAATAGACTACCTTCCATAATGATAAGGCATACCATCCATTGTATTAACAAAAATCTTGACAACAGACTACCTTCCATAATAAGAAGGCTACCATCCATTAGAGTAACAAAAATCTCAAAACAAACTACCTTCCATAATGACTTGGCTACCATCCATTGGAATAACAAAAATCTCAACAACAGACCACCTTCCATAATGACAAGGCTAACATACATTGTAGTAACAAAAATTTAAACAACAAGCTACCTTCAATAATGAGATGGTTACAATCCATTGGAGTAATAAAAATCACAACGACAAACTACCTTCCATAATCACAAGGCAACAATGCATTGTAGTAACAAAAATCACGACAACCGACTACCTTATATGAAAAGGTTACCATCCATTGGAGTAACAAAAATCTCGACAACAGACTACATTCCATAATGAATAGGCTACTTCCATTTGAGTAACAAAGATATCGACACCAGACTACCTTCCATAATGACACAAAAATCTCGATAACAGACTACCTTCAATAATGATAAGGCTACCATCCATTGTATTAAAAAAAATCTCGACAACAGACTACCTTCCATAATTAGAAGGCTACCATCCATTGGAGTAACAAAAATTTCGAAAAAAGACTACCTTCCATAATGACAAGGCTACAATCCATTGGAGTAACAAAAATCTCAACAATAGATTACCTTTCATAATGACAAGGCTACCATCCATTGGAGTAACAAAAATATCGACAATAGACTACCTTCCATAATGACAAGGCTACCATCCATTGGAGTAACAAAAATCACGAAAACATACTACCTTCCATATTGACTAGGCTACCATCAATTGGAATAACAAAAATCACAACAACAGACTACCTTTCATATTGACAATGCTACTATCCAATGGTGTAACAAAAATCTTGACAATAGACTACCTTCCATAATGATAAGGCTAACACACATTGTAGTAAGAAAAATATGAACAATAGACTACCTTCCATAATGACAAGGCTACCATCCATTGGAGTAAAAAAAATCATAACGACAGACTACCTTCCATAATGACAGGGCTACCATCCATTGGAGTAACAAAAATCTCAAAAACAGACTACCTTCCATAATGATAAGGCTACCATCCATTGGAGTAACAAAAATCTCGACAATAGACTACCTTCCATAATGACAAGGCTACAGTCCATTGTAGTAACAAAAATCACGACGACAAACTACCTTCCATAATGACAAGGCTACCATCCATTGTAGTAACAAAAATCTCGACAACAGACTACCTTCCGTAATGACAAGGATACCATCCATTGGAGTAACAAAAATCTCGACAACAAACTACCTTCCATAATGACAAGGATATAATCCATTAGAGTAACAAAAATCATGACAATAGACTACCTTTCATAATGACAAGGCTATCATCCATGGGAATAAGAAAAATATCAACGATAGACTACCTTCCATAATGACAAGGCTACCATCCATTGGAGTAACCAAAATCTCGGCAATAGACTACCTTCCATAATGATAAGGCTACCATCCATTGGAGTAACAAAAATCTCGAAAACAAACTACCTTCCATAATGACTTGGCTACCATCCATTGGAATAACAAAAATCTCGACAACAGACTACCTTTCATAATGACAAGGCTACTATCCAATGTTGTAACAAAAATCTCGACAACAGAATACCTTTCATAATGACAAGGCTAACATTCACTGTAGTAACAAAAATTTGAACAACAGACTACCTTCCATAATGACATACTACCTTCCATAATGACAAGGAAACAATCCATTGTAGTAACAAAAATCACGACAACAGACTACCTTATATGAAAAGGTTATCATCCATTGGAATAATAAAAATATCGACAACATACTACCTTCCATAATGATAAGGCTACCATCCAATGGAGAAACAAAAATCTCGACAACAAACTACCTACCATAATGACAATGCTACCGTCCATTAGAGTAACAAAAATCTGGACAACAAACTACCTTCCATAATGACAAGGCTACTATCCATTGGAGTAAGAAAAATATCAACAAGAGTCTACCTTCAATAATGACAAGGCTACCATCCATTGGAGTATAAATTTTTTGACAACAGACTACCTTCCACATTGACAAGGCTACCATACATTGGAGTAACAAAAATCTCGACAACAGACTACATTCCATAATGAATAGGCTACTTCCATTGGAGTAACAACGATATCGACACCAGACTACCTTCCATAATGACAAGGCTACCACCCATTAGAGTAACAAAAATCTCGACAACAGACTACCTTCCATAATGATAAGGCTACCATCCACTGTATTAACAAAAATCTCGACAACAGACTACCTTCCATAATAAGATGGCTACCATCCATTGGAGTAACAAAAATCTCGAAAACAAACTTCCTTCCATAACGACTTGGCTACCATCCATTGGAATAACAAAAATCTCGACAACCGACCACCTTCCATAATGACAAGGCTACTATCTAATGGAGTAACAAAAATATCGACAATAGACTACCTTCCATAATGACAAGGCTAACATACATTGTAGTAACAAAAATTTGAACAACAGGCTACCTTCCATAATGAGATGGTTACCATCCATTGGAGTAATAAAAATCACAACGACAAACTACCTTCCATAACGACAAGGCAAAAATCCATTGTAGTAACAAAAATCACGACAACAGACTACCTTATATGAAAAGGTTACCATCCATTGGAATAACAAAAATATCGACAACATACTACCTTCCATAATGATAAGGCTACCATCCAATGGAGTAACAAAAATCTCGACAACAAACTACCTTCCATAATGACAAAGTTACCGTCCATTAGAGTAACAAAAATCTGGACAACAGACTACCTTCTATAATGACAAGGCTACTGTCCATTGGAGTAACAAAAATATCAACAAGAGATTACCTTCCATATTGACAAGGCTACCATCCATTGGAGTATAAATTTTTTTGACAACAGACTACCTTCCATAATGACAAGGCTACCATCCATTGGAGTAACAAAAATCTCGACAACAGACTACATTCCATAATGAATAGGCTACTTCCATTGGAGTAACAAAGATATGGACACCAGACTACCTTCCATAATGACAAGGCTGCCACCCATTGGAGTAACAAAAATCTCGATAACAGACTACCTTCCATAATGATAAGGCTACCATCCATTGTATTAACAAAAATCTCGACAATAGACTACCTTCCATAATAAGAAGGCTACCATCCATTGGAGTAACAAAAATTTCGACAAAAGACTACCTTCCATAATGACAAGGCTACAATCCATTGGAGTAACAAAAATCTCGACAATAGATTACCTTTCATAATGACAAGGCTACCATCCATTGGAATAACAAAAATTTCTACGACAGACTACCTTCCATAATGACAAGGCTACCATCCATTAGAGTAACAAAAATCTCGACAATAGACTACCTTCCATAATGACAAGCCTACCATCCATTAGAGTAACAAAAATCTCGAAAAAATACTACCTTCCATATTGACTAGGCTAACATTCATTGGAATAACAAAAATCTCAACAATAGACTACCTTCCATATTGACAATGCTATTATCCAATGGAGTAACAAAAATCTCGACAATAGACTACCTTCCATAATGATAAGGCTAACACACATTGTAGTAAGAAAAATATGAACAATAGACTACCTTCCATAATGACAAGGCTACCATCCATTGGAGTAACAAAAATCATAACGACAGACTACCTTCCATAATGATAAGGCTACCATCCATTGGAGTAACAAAAATCGCGACAACAGACAACCTTCCGTAATGACAAGGCTACCATCCATTGGAGTAACAAAAATCTCGACAACAGACTTCCTTCCATAATGACATGGATATAATCCATTGGAGTAATAAAAATCTCGACATTAGACTACCTTTGACAATGACAAGGCTACCATCCATTGTAATAAGAAAGATATCAACGACATACTACCTTCCATAATGACAAGGCTAACATCCATTGGAGTAAGAAAAATCTCGACAACAGATTACCTTCCATAATGATAAGGCTACCATCCATTGGAGTAACAAAAATCTCGAAAACAAACTAGCTTCCATAAGGACTAGGCTACCATCCATTGGAATAACAAAAATCTTGACAACAGACTACCTTCCATAATGACAAGGCTACTATCCAATGGAGTAACAAAAATCTCGACAACAGACTACCTTCCATAATGACAAGGCTAACATACATTGTAGTAACAAAAATTTGAACAACAGACTACCTTCCATAATGAGAAGGCTACCATCCATTGGAGTAACAAAAATCACAACGACAAACTACCTTCCATAATGGTAAGGCAACAATCCATTGTAGTAACAAAAATCACGACAACAGACTACCTTATATGAAAAGGTTACCATCCATTGGAATAACAAAAATATCGACAACATACTACCTTCCATAATGATAAGGCTACAATCCAATGGAGTAACAAAAATCTCGACAACAAACTACCTTCCATAATAACAAGGCTACAATCCATTGGCTTAACAAAAATCGCGACAATAGACTACCTTTCATAATGACAAGGCTACCATCCATTGGAATAACAAAAATTTCTACGACATACTACCTTCCATAATGACAAGGCTATCATCCATTGGAGTAACAAAAATCTCGACAACAGACTACGTTCCATAATTACAAGTCTACCATCCCATAGAGTAACAAAAATCTCGACAACAAACTACCTTCCATAATGACAACGCTACCACCCATTGGAGTAACTAAGATATCGACAACATACTACCTTCCATAATGACAAGGCTACCATCCCTTAGAGTAACAAAAATCACGACAATAGACTAACTTTCATAATGACAAGGCTACCATCCATTGGAATAACAAAAATATCATGCACAAACTACCTTCCATAATGACTAGGCTACCATCCATTTGAGTAATAAAGATATCGACACTAGACTACCTTCCATAATGACAAGGCAACCATCCATTGGAATAACAAAAATATCGACAACACACTACCTTCCATAATGGCATGGCTACCATGCAATGGAGTAACAAAAATATCGGCAATAGACTACCTTCCATAATGACAAGGGTACCATCATTGGAGTAACCAAAATGTCAACAGGAGACTACCTTCCATAATTACAAGGCTACAATCCATTGGAGTATAAAAAATCTCGACAAAAGAATACCTTCCATTATGACAAGGCTACCATCCATTAAAGTAACTAAAATCTCGTACACAAACTACCTTCCATAATGACTAGGCTACCATCCATTGGACTAACAAAGTTATCGACAACAAACTACCTTCCATAACGACAAGGCTGTAATCCATTGTAGTAACAAAAATCTTGACAACAAACTACCTTCCATAATGACAAGGCTACCATCCATTGTAGTGACAAAAATCTCGATAATATACTACCTTCTATAATGACAATGCTACCATCCAATGGAATAACAAAAATCTCGGCAACAGACTACGTTCCATTATGACAAGGCTACCATCCCTTAGAGTAACAAAAATCTCGACAATAGACTACCTTCCATAATGACAAGGCTACCATCCATTAGAGTAACAAAAATCTCGAAAAAATACTACCTTGCATATTGACTAGGCTAACAACCATTGGAATAACAAAAATCTCAACAATAGACTACCTTCCTTATTGACAATGCTACTATCCAATGGAGTAACAAAAATCTCGACAATAGACTACCTTCCATAATGACAAGGCTACCATCCATTGGAGTAACAAAAATCATACTGACAAACTACCTTATATAATGACAAGGCTACCATCCATTGGAATAAGAAAGATATCAACGACATACTACCTTCCATAATGACAAGGCTAACATCCATTGGAGTAAGAAAGATATCGACAACAGACTACCTTCCATAATGACAAGGCTACCATCCATTGGAGTAACAAAAATCTCGACAACAAACTACCTTCCATAAGGACTAGGCTACCATCCATTGGAGTAACAAAAATCTCGACAACAGACTAGCTTCCATAAGGACTAGGCTACCATCCATTGGAATAACAAAAATCTCGACAACAGACTACCTTCCATAATGACAAGGCTACTATCCAATGACAACAGACTTCCTTCCATAATGACAAGGATATAATCCATTGGAGTAATAAAAATCTCGACAATAGACTACCTTCCATAATGACAAGGCTACCATCCATTGGAGTAACAAAAATCATACTGACCTACTACCTTCCATAATGACAAGGCTACCATCCATTGGAGTAACAAAAATCTCGACAACAGACTACCTTCCATAATGACAAGGCTACCATCCATTGGAGTAATAAAATATCGAAAACAAACTAGCTTCCATAAGGACTAGGCTACCATCCATTGGAATAACAAAAATCTCGACAACAGACTACCTTCCATAATAACAAGGCTAATATCCAATGGGGTAACAAAAATCTCGACAACAGACTACCTTCCATAATGACAAGGCTAACATACATTGTAGTAACAAAAATTTGAACAACAGACTACCTTCCATAATGAGAAGGATACCATCCATTGGAGTAACAAAAATCACAACGACAGACTACCTTCCATAATGGTAAGGAAACAATCCATCATAGTAACAAAAATCACGACAACAGACTACCTTATATGAAAAGGTTACCATCCATTGGAATAACAAAAATATCGACAACATACTACCTTCCATAATGATAAGGCTACCATCCAATGGAGTAACAAAAATCTCGACAACAAACTACCTTCCATAATGACAAGGATACAATCCATTGGATTAACAAAAATCTCGACAATAGACACCCTTTCATAATGACAAGGCTACCATCCATTGGAATAACAAAAATTTCTACGACATACTACCTTCCATAATGACCAGGCTACCATCCATTGGAGTAACAAAAATCTCGACAACAGACTACGTTCCATAATGACAAGGCTACTATCCCTTAGAGTAACAAAAATCTCGACAACAAACTACCTTCCATAATGACAAGGATACCATCCATTGGAGTAACTAAGATATCGACAACATACTACCTTTCATAATGACAAGGCTACCATCCCTTAGAGTAACAAAAATCACGACAATAGACTAACTTTCATAATGACAAGGCTACCATCCATTGGAATAACAAAAATATCATGCACAAACTACCTTCCATAATGACTAGGCTACCGTCCATTAGAGTAATAAAGATATCGACAACAGACTACCTTCCATAACGACAAGGCTACAATCCATTCTAGTAACAAAAATCTCGACAACAGACAACCTTACATAATGACAAGGCTACCATCCATTATAGTGACAAACATCTTGACAATATACTACCTTCTAGAATGACAAAAATCTCGACAATAGACTACCTTCCATATGAACAAGGCTACCATCCCTTAGAGTAACAAAAATCTCGACAATAGACTACCTTCCATAATGACAAGGCTACCATCCATTGGAGTAACAAAGATATCAACAACATACTACCTTCCATAATGACAAGGCTACCATCCATTGGAGTAACAAAAATCACGACAACAGACTACCTTGCATAATGACAAGGCTACCATCCATTGGAATAACAAAAATCTTGACAACACACTACCTTCCATAATGACAAGGCTACCATGCAATGGAGTAACAAAAATCTCGTCAATAGACTACCTTCCATAATGACAAGGGTACCATCATTGGAGTAACCAAAATATCAACAGGAGACTACCTTCCATAATTACAAGGCTACAATCCATTGGAGTATAAAAAATCTCGACAACAAAATACCTTCCATAATGACAAGGCTACCATCCATTAAAGTAACTAAAATCTCGTACACAAACTACCTTCCATAATGACTAGGCTACCATCCATTGGACTAATAAAGTTATCGACAACAAACTACCTTCCATAACGACAAGGCTATAATCCATTGTAGTTACAAAAATCTTGACAACAAACTACCTTCCATAATGACAAGGCTACCATCCATTGTAGTGACAAAAATCTCGATAATATTCTACCTTCTATAATGACAATGCTACCATCTAATGGAATAACAAAAATCTCGGTAACAGACTACGTTCCATTATGACAAGGCTACCATCCCTTAGAGTAACAAAAATCTCGACAATAGACTACCTTCCATAATGACAAGGCTACCCTCCATTGGAGTAACAAAGATATAGACAACATACTACCTTCCATAATGACAAGGCTACCATCCCTTAAAGTAACAAAAATCACGACAACAGACTACCTTTCATAATGACAAGGCTACCATCCATTGGAATAACAAAAATATCGTACACAAACTACCTTCCATAATGACTAGGCTACTATCCATTGGAGTAACAAAGATATCGACAACAGACTACCTTCCATAACGACAAGGCTACCATCCATTGGAGTAATAAAGATATCGACAACATACTACCTTCCATAATGACAAGGCTACCATCCCTTAGAGTAACAAAAATCACGACAAGAAACTACGTTTCATAATGACAAGGCTACCATCCATTGGAATAACAAAAATATCGTACACAAACTACCTTTAATAATGACTAGCCTACCATCCATTGGAATAACAAAGATATCGACAACAGACTACCTTCCATAATGACAAGGCTACAATCTATTATAGCAACAAAAATCTCGACAATAGACTACCTTTCATAATGACAAGGATACCATCCATTGGAATAACAAAAATCTCGAAAACAGACTACCTTCCAAAATGACAAGGCTAAAATCCATTGAAGTATAAAAAATCTCGACAACAGACTACCTTCCATAATGACAAGGCTACCATCCATTGGAGTAACTAAAATCTCGTACACAAACTACCTTGCATAATGACTACGCTACAATCCATTAGAGTAACAAAGATATCAACACAGACTATCTTCCACAACGACCAGGCTACAACCCATTGTAGTAACAAAAATCTCGATAACAGACTACCTTCCATAATGACAAGGCTACCATCCGTTATAGTGACAAAAATATCGACAATATATTACCTTCTATAATGACAAGGCTATCATCCATTAGAGTAACAAAAATTTCGACAACAGACTACCTTGCATAATGACAAGGCTACCATCCATTGGAGTAACTAAAATCTCATACACAAACTACCTTCCATAATGACTAGGCTACCATCCATTGGAGTAACAAAGATATCGACAACAGACTACCTTCCATAATGACAAGGCTGCCATCCATTTTAATGACAAAAATATCGATAATATACTACCTTCTATAATGACAACGCTACCATCCATTGGAATAACAAAAATCTCGACAACAGACTATGTTCCATAATGACAAGGCTACCATCCCTTATAGTAACAAATATCTCGACAACAGACGACATTCCAAAATGACAAGGCTACCATCCATTAGAGTAACAAAGATATCGACAACATACTACCTTCCATAATGACAAGGCTACCATCCATTGGAGTAACAAAAATCACGACAAAAGACTACCTCCCATAATGACAAGGCTACCATCCATTGGAATAACAAAAATATAGACAACACACTACCTTCCATAATGACAACGCTACCATGCAATGAGGTAAACAAAAATCTCGGCAATAGACTACCTTCCATAATGACAAGGGTACCATCATTAGAGTAACCAAAATATCAACAAGAGACTACTTTCCATAATTACAAGGCTACAGTCCATTGGAGTATAAAAAATCTTGACAACAGACTACCTTCCATAATGACAAGGCTACCATCCATTGGAGTAACTAAAATCTTGACAACAGACTACGTTCCATAATGACAAGGCTACCATCACTCAGAGTAACAAAAATCTCGACAACAAACTACCTTCCATAATGACAAGGCTACCATCCATTGGAGTAACAAAGATATCGACAACATACTACCTTCAATAATGACAAGGCTACCATCCCTTAGAGTAACAAAAATCATGAAAATAGACTACCTTTCATAATGAAAAGGCTACCATCCATTGGAATAACAAAAATATCATACACAAACTACCTTCCATAATGACTAGGCTACCATCCATTGGAGTAACAAAGATATCGACAACATACTACCTTCCATAACGACAAGGCTACAATCCATTCTAGTAACAAAAATCTCGACAACAGACTACCTTACATAATGACAAGGCTACCATCCATCGTAGTGACAAAAATATCGATAATATACTACCTTCTATAATGACAATGCTACCTCCTTTGTAATAACAAAAATCTCGACAACAGACTATGTTCCATAATGACAAGGCTACCATCCCTTAAAGTAACAAATATCTCGACAACAAACCACCTTCCATAATGACAAGGCTACCATCCATTAGAGTAACAAATATATCGACAACATACTACCTTCCATAATCACAAGGCTACCATCCATTGGAGTAACAAAAATCAAGACAACAGACTACCTTCCATAATGACAAGGCTACCATCCATTGGAATAACAAAAATATCGACAACACACTACCTTCCATAATGACAAGGCTACCACGCAATGAAGTAACAAAAATCTCGGGAATAGACTACCTTCCATAATTACAAGGATACTATCATTGGAGTAACCAAAATATCAAGAAGAGACTACCTTCCATAATTACAAGGCTACAATTCATTCGAGTATAAAAAATATCGACAACGGACTACCTTCCATAATGACAAGGCTACCATCCATTGGAGTAACTAACATCTCGTACACAAACTACCTTCCATAATGACTAGGCTACCATCAATTGGAGTAACAAAGATATCGACAACAGACTACCTTCCATAACGACAAGGCTACAATCCATTGTAGTAAAAAAAATATCGACAACAGACTACATCCCATAATGACAAGGCTACCATCCATTGTAGTGACAAAAATATCGATAATATACTACCTTCTATAATGACAATGCTACCATCCATTGGAATAACAAAAATCTCGACAACAGACTACATTCCATAAAGACAAGGCTATTATCCCTTAGAGTAACAAAAATCTGGACAATAGACTACCTTCCATATTGACAAGGCTACCATCCATTGGAGTAACAAAGATATCGACAACATACTACCTTACATAATGACAAGGCTACCATCCCTTAGATTAACAAAAATCCCGATAATAGACTACCTTTCATAATGACAAGGCTACTATCCATTGGGATAACAAAAATATCGTACAAAAACTACCTTCCATAATTACTAGGCTACCATCCATTGGAGTAACAAAGATATCGACAACAGTCTACCTTCCATAACGACAAGGCTACAATCCATTGTAGTAACAAAAATCTCGACAACAGACTACCTTCCATAATGACAAGGCTACCATCCATTATAGTTACAAAAATCTCGATAATATACAACCTTCTATAATGACAACGCTACCATCCATTAGAATAACAAAAATCTCGACAACAGACTATGTTCCATAATGACAAGGCTACCATCCCTTAGAGAAACTTAAACCTCGACAACAGACTACCTTCCATAATGACAAGGCTACCATCCATTGGAGTAACAAAGATATCAACAACATACTACCTTCCATAATGACAAGGCTACCATCCCTTAGAGTAACAAAAATCAGGACAATAGAATTCCTTTCATAATGGCAGGGCTACCATCCATTGGAATAACAAAAATATCATACACAAACTACCTTCCATAATGACTAGGCTACCATCCATTGGAGTAACAAAGATATAGACAACAGACTACCTTCCATAACGACAAGGATACAATCCATTCTAGTAACAAAAATCTCGACAATAGACTACCTTACATAATGACAAGGCTACCATCCATTACAGTGACAAAAATCTCGACAATATACTACCTTCTATAATGACAACGCTACCATCCATTGGAATAACAAAAATCTCGTCACCAGACTACCTTCCATATGGATAAGGCTACCATCTGTTAGAGTAACAAAAATATCGACAATAGACTACCTTCCATAATGACAAGGCTACCATCCATTGGAGTAACAAAGATATCAACAACATACTACCTTCCATAATGACAAGGCTACAATCCATTGGAGTAACAAAAATCCCGACAACAGACTACCTTCCATAATGACAAGGCTATCATCCATTGGAATAACCAACATATCGACAACACACTACCTTCCATAATCACAAGGCTACCATGCAATGGAGTAACAAAAATCTCGGCAATAGACTACCTTCCATAATCACATGGGTACCATGCAATGGAGTAACAAAAATCTCGGCAATAGACTACCTTCCATAATTACAAGGCTACAATCCATTGGAGTATAAAAAACCTTGACAACAGACTACCTTCCATATTGACAAGGCTACCATCCATTGGAGTAACAAAGATATGGACAACAAACTACCTTCCATAACGACAAGGCTACAATCCATTGTAGTAACAAAAATCTCGACAACAGACTACCTTCCATAATGACAAGGCTACCATCCATTGTAGTGACAAAAATATCGATAATATACTACCTTCTATAATGATAATGCTACCATCTATTGGAATAACAAACATCTCGACAACAGACTATGTTCCATAATGACAAGGCTACCATCACTTAGAGTTACAAAAATCTCGACAACAAACTACCTTCCATAATGACAAGGCTACCATCCATTGGAGTAATAAAGATATCGACAACATACTACCTTCAATAATGACAAGGCTACCATCCCTTAGAGTAACAAAAATCACGACAATAGACTACCTTTCATAATGACAAGGCTACCATCCATTGGTATAACAAAAATATCATACACAAACTACCTTCCATAATGACTAGGCTACCATCCATTGGAGTAACAAAGATATCGACAACATACTACCTTCCATAACGACAAGGCTACAATCCATTCTAGTAACAAAAATCTCGACAACAGACTACCTTACATAATGACAAGGCTACCATCCATTGTAGTGACAAAAATATCGATAATATACTACCTTCTATAATGACAATGCTACCATCCATTGGAATAACAAAAATCTCGACAACAGACTATGTTCCATAATGACAAGGCTACCAACCCTTAGAGTAACAAATATCTCGACAACAGACCACCTTCCATAATGACAAGGCTACCATCCATTGGAGTAACAAAGATATCAACAACATACTACCTTCCATAATGACAAGGCTACCATCCATTGGAGTAACAAAAATCACGACAACAGACTACCTTCCATAATGACAAGGCTACCATCCATTGGAATAACAAAAATATCGACAACACACTACCTTCCATAATGACAAGGCTACCATGCAATGGAGTAACAAAAATCTCGGCAATAGACTACCTTCCATAATGACAAGGGTACTATCATTGGAGTAACAAAAATATCAAGAAGACACTACCTTCCATAATTACAAGGCTATAATTCATTCGAGTATAAAAAATATCGACAACAGACTACCTTCCATAATGACAAGGCTACCATCCATTGGAGTTACTAACATCTCGTACACAAACTACCTTCCATAATGACTAGGCTACCATCCATTGGAGTAACAAAGATATCGACAATCGACTACCTTCCATAACGACAAAGCTACAATCCATTGTAGTAACAAAAATATCGACAACAGACTACATCCCATAATGACAAGGCTACCATCCATTATAGTGAGCAAAATCTCGACAATATATTACCTTCTATAATGACAAGGCTATCATCCATTAGAGTAACAAAAATCTCGACAACAGACTACCTTCCATAATGACAAGGCTACCATCCATTGGAGTAACTAAAATCTCGTACACAAACTACCTTCCATAATGACTAGGCTACCATCCATTGGAGTAACAAAGATATCGATAACAGACTATCTTCCATAACGACAAGGCTACAATCCATTGTAGTAACAAAAATATCGACAACAGACTACCTTCCATAATGACAAGGCTACCATCCATTGTAGTGACAAAAATATCGATAATATACTACCTTCCATAATGACAACGCTACCATCCATTGGAATAAATAAATCTTGACAACAGACTACGTTCCATAATGACAAGGCTACCATCCCTTATAGTAACAAATATCTCGAAAACAGACCACATTCCAAAATGACAAGGCTACCATCCATTAGAGTAACAAAGATATCGATAACATACTACCTTCCATAATGACAAGTCTACCATCCATTGGAGTAATAAAAATCACGACAATAGACTACCTTCCATAATGAAAAGGCTACCATGCAATGGAGTAACAAAAATCTCGGCAATAGACTACCTTCCATAATGACAAGGGTATTATCATTGGAGTAACCAAAATATCAACAACAGACTACATTCCATAATTACAAGGCTACAATCCATTGGAGTATAAAAAATCTTGACAACAGACTACCTTCCATAATGACAAGGCTACCATCCATTGGAGTAACTAAAATCTCGTACACAAACTACCTTCCATAATGACTAAGCTACCATCCATTGGAGTAACAAAGATATGGACAACAAACTACCTTCCATAACGACAAGGCTACAATCCATTGTAGTAACAAAAATCTCGACAACAGACTACCTTCCATAATGACAAGGCTACCATCCATTGTAGTGACAAAAATATCGATAATATACTACCTTCTATAATGACAATGCTACCATCTATTGGAATAACAAACATCTCGACAACAGACTACGTTCCATAATGACAAGGCTACCATCACTTAGAGTAACAAAAATCTCGACAACAAACTTCCTTCCATAATGACAAGGCTACCATCCATTGGAGTAACAAAGATATCGACTCCATACTACCTTCAATAATGACAAGGCTACCATCCCTTAGAGTAACAAAAGTCACGACAATAGACTACCTTTCATAATGATAAGGCTACCATCCATTGGAATAACAAAAATATCATACACAAACTACCTTCCATAATGACTAGGCTACCATCCATTGGAGTAACAAAGATATCAACAACATACTACCTTCCATAACGTCAAGGCTACAATCCATTCTAGTAACAAAAATCTCGACAACAGACTACCTTATATAATGACAAGGCTACCATCCATTGTAGTGACAGACTACCTTCCATAATGACAATGCTATCATCCATTGGAATAACAAACATATCGACAAAACACTACCTTCGATAATGACAAGGATACCATGCAATGGAGTACCAAAAATCTCGGCAATAGACTACCTTCCATAATGACAAGGGTACCATCATTGGAGTAACCAAAATATCAACAAGAGACTACCTTCCATAATTACAAGGCTACCATCCATTAAAGTAACTAAAATCCCGTACACAAACCACCTTCCATAATGACTAGGATACCCTCCATTGGACTAACAAAGATATCGACAACAAACTACATTTCATAACGACAAGGCTACAATCCATTGTAGTATCAAAAATCTTGACAACAGACTACCTTCCATAATGACAAGGCTACCATCCATTGTAGTGACAAAAATCTCGATAATATACTACCTTCTATAATGACAACGCTACCATCCATTGGAATAACAAAAATCTCGACAACAGACTATGTTCCATAATGACAAGGCTACCATCCATTGGAGTAACAAAGATATCGACAACATACTACCTTCCATAATGACAAGGCTACCATCCCATAGAGTAACAAAAATCAGGACAATAGACTTCCTTTCATAATGACAAGGCTACCATCCATTGGAATAACAATAATATCGTACACAAACTACCTTCCATAATGACTAGGCTACCATCCATTTGAGTGACAAAGATATAGACAACATACTACCTTCCATAACGACAATGCTACAATCCATTCTAGTAACAAAAATCTCGACAAAATACTACCTTACATAATACAAGGCTACCATCCATTGTAGTGACAAAAATCTCGACAATATACTACCTTCTATAATGACAACGCTACCATCCATTGGAATAACAAAAATCTCGACAACGTACTACCTTCCATATGGACAAGGCTACCAACCCTTAGAGTAACAAAAATATCGACAATAGACTACCTTCCATAATGACAAGGCTACCATCCATTGGAGTAACAAAGATATCGACAACATACTACCTTCCATAATGACAAGGATACCATCCATTGGAGTAACAAAAATCACGAAAACAGACTACCTTCCATAATGACAAGGCTACCATCCATTGGAATAACAAAAATATCGACAACACACTACCTTGCATAATGACAAGGCTACCATGCAATGGAGTAACAAAAATCTCGACAATAGACTACCTTCCATAATAACAAGGGTACCATCATTGGAGTAACCAAAATATCAACAAGAGACTACCTTCCATAATTACAAGGTTACAATTTATTAGAGTATAAAAAATCTCGACAACAGACTACCTTCCATAATGACAAGGCTACCAACCATTGTAGTGACAAAAATCTCGATAATATACTACCTTCTATAATGACAACGCTACCATCCATTGGAATAACAAAAATCTCGACAACAGACTACGTTCCATAATGACAAGGCTACCATCCCTTAGAGTTACAAAAATCTGGACAACAGACTACCTTCCATAATGACAAGGCTACCATCCGTTGGAGTAACAAAGATATCGACAACATACTACCTTCCATAATGACAAGGCTACCATCCCTTAGAGTAACAAAAATCAGGACAATAGACTACCTTCCATAATGACAAGGCTACCATCCATTGGAGTAACAAAGATATCGACAACATACTACCTTCCATAATGACAAGGATACCATCCATTGGAGTAACAAAAATCACGAAAATAGACTACCTTCCATAATGACAAGGCTACAATCCATTGGAATAACAAAAATATCGAAAACACACTACCTTGCATAATGACAAGGCTACCATGCAATGGAGTAAAAAAAATCTCGACAATGGACTACCTTCCATAATAACAAGGGTACCATCATTGGAGTAACCAAAATATCAACAAGAGACTACCTTCCATAATTACAAGGTTACAATTTATTGGAGTATAAAAAATCTCGACAACAGACTACCTTCCATAATGACAAGGCTACCAACCATTGTAGTGACAAAAATCTCGATAATATACTAACTTCTATAATGACAATGCTACCATCCATTGGAATAACAAAAATCTCCACAATAGACTACGTTCCATAATGACAAGGCTACCATCCCTTAGAGTAACAAAAATCTGGACAACAGACTACCTTCCATAATGACAAGGCTACCATCCATTGGAGTAACAAAGCTATCGACAACATACTACCTTCAATAATGACAAGGCTACCATCCCTTAGAGTAACAAAAATCAGGACAATAGACTTCCTTTCATAATGACAAGGCTACCAATCATTGGAATAACAAAAATATCATACACAAACTACCTTCCATAATGACTAGGCTACCATCCATTGGAGTAACAAAGATATAGACAACAAACTACATTCCATAACGAGAAGGCTACAATCCATTGTAGTAACAAAAATCTTGACAACAGACTACCTTCAATAATGATAAGGCTACCATCCATTATAGTGACAAAAACCTCGATAATATACTACCTTCTATAATGACAACGCTACCATCCATTGGAATAACAAAAATCTCGACAACAGACTACGTTCCATAATGAAAAGGCTACCATCCCTTAGAATAACAAAAATCTGGACAATAGACTACCTTCCATAATGACAAGGCTACCATCCATTGGAGTAACAAAGATATCGACAACATACTACCTTCCATAATGACAAGGCTACCATCCCTTAGAGTAACAAAAATCAGGACAATAAACTTCCTTTCATAATGACAAGGCTACCATCCATTGGAATAACAAAAAAATCATACACAAACTACCTTCCATAATGACTAGGCTACCATCCATTGGAGTGACAAAGATATAGACAACATACTACCTTCCATAACGACAATGCTACAATCCATTCTAGTAACAAAAATCTCGATAAAAGACTACCTTACATAATGAAAAGGCTAACATCCATTGTAGTGATAAAAATCTCGACAATATACTACCTTATATAATGACAACGCTACCATCCATTGGAATAACAAAAATCTCGACAACAGACTACCTTCCATATGGATAAGGCTACCATCCCTAAGAGTAACAAAAATATCGACAATAAACTACCTTCCATAATGACAAGGCTACCATCCATTGGAGTAACAAAGATATCCACAACATACTACCTTCCATAATGACAAGGCTACCATCCCATAGAGTAACAAAAATCAGGACAATAGACTTCCTTTCATAATGACAAGGCTACCATCCATTGGAATAACAATAATATCATACACAAACTACCTTCCATAATGACTAGGCTACCATCCATTGGAGTGACAAAGATATAGATAACATACTACCTTCCATAACGACAATGCTACAATCCATTCTAGTAACAAAAATCTCGACAAAATACTACCTTACATAATACAAGGCTACCATCCATTGTAGTGACAAAAGTATCAACAATATACTACCTTCTATAATGACAACGCTACCATCCATTGGAATAACAAAAATCTCGACAACAAACTACCTTTCATATGGACAAGGCTACCAACCCTTAGATTAACAAAAATATCAACAATAGACTACCTTCCATAATGACAAGGCTACCATCCATTGGAGTAACAAAGATATCGACAACATACTACCTTCCATAATGACAAGGATACCATCCATTGGAGTAACAAAAATCACGAAAACAGACCACCTTCCATAATGACAAGGCTACCATCCATTGGAATAACAAAAATATCGACAACACACTAACTTGCATAATGACAAGGCTACCATGCAATGGAGTAACAAAAATCTCGACAATAGACTACCTTCCATAATAACAAGGGTACCATCATTGGAGTAACCAAAATATCAACAAGAGACTACCTTCCATAATTACAAGGCTACAATTTATTGGAGTATAAAAAATCTCGACAACAGACTACCTTCCATAATGACAAGGCTACCAACCATTGTAGTGACAAAAATCTCGATAATATACTACCTTCTATAATGACAACGCTACCATCCATTGGAATAACAAAAATCTCGACAACAGACTACGTTCCATAATGACAAGGCTACCATCCCTTAGAGTAACAAAAATCTAGACAACAGACTACCTTCCAAAATGACAAGGCTACCATCCATTGGAGTAACAAAGATATCAACAACATACTACCTTCCATAATGACAAGGCTACCATCCCTTAGAGTAACAAAAATCAGGACAATAGACTTCCTTTCATAATGACTTGGCTACCATCCATTGGAATAACAAAAATATCGCACACAAATTACCTTCCATAATGACTGGACTACCATCCATTGAAGTAACAAAGATATAGACAACATACTACCTTCCATAATGACAAGGCTACAATCAATTCTAGTAACAAAAATCTCGACAAAAGACTACCTCACATAATAACAAGGCTACCATCCATTGTAGTGACAAAAATCTCGACAATATACTACCTTCTATAATGACAACGCTACCATCCATTGGAATAACAAAAATCTCGACAACAGACTACCTTCCATATGGATAAGGCTACCATCCCTAAGAGTAACAAAAATATCAACAATAGACTACCTTCCATAATGACAAGGCTACCATCCATTGGAGTAACAAAGATATCGACAACATACTACCTTCCATAATGACAAGGCTACCATCCATTGGAGTAACAAAAATTACGAAAACAGACTACCTTCCATAATGACCAGGCTACCATCCATTGGAATAACAAAAATATCGACAACACACTACCTTCCATAATGACAAGGCTACCATGCAACGGAGTAACAAAAATCTCGGCAATAGACTTCCTTCCATAATGACAAGGGTACCATCATTGGAGTAATCAAAATATCAACAAGAGACTACCTTCCATAATTACAAGGCTACAATTTATTGGAGTATAAAAAATCTCGACAACAGACTACCTTCCATAATCACAAGGCTACCATCCATTAAAAGAACTAAAATCTCATACACATTCTACCTTCCATAATGACAAGGCTACCATCCATTGGAGTAACAAAGATATCGACAACATACTACCTTCCATAATGACAAGGATACCATCCATTGGAGTAACAAAAATCACGAAAACAGACCACCTTCCATAATGACAAGGCTACCATCCATTGGAATAACAAAAATATCGACAACACACTAACTTGCATAATGACAAGGCTACCATGCAATGGAGTAACAAAAATCTCGACAATAGACTACCTTCCATAATAACAAGGGTACCATCATTGGAGTAACCAAAATATCAACAAGAGACTACCTTCCATAATTACAAGGCTACAATTTATTGGAGTATAAAAAATCTCGACAACAGACTACCTTCCATAATGACAAGGCTACCAACCATTGTAGTGACAAAAATCTCGATAATATACTACCTTCTATAATGACAACGCTACCATCCATTGGAATAACAAAAATCTCGACAACAGACTACGTTCCATAATGACAAGGCTACCATCCCTTAGAGTAACAAAAATCTAGACAACAGACTACCTTCCAAAATGACAAGGCTACCATCCATTGGAGTAACAAAGATATCAACAACATACTACCTTCCATAATGACAAGGCTACCATCCCTTAGAGTAACAAAAATCAGGACAATAGACTTCCTTTCATAATGACTTGGCTACCATCCATTGGAATAACAAAAATATCGCACACAAATTACCTTCCATAATGACTGGACTACCATCCATTGAAGTAACAAAGATATAGACAACATACTACCTTCCATAATGACAAGGCTACAATCAATTCTAGTAACAAAAATCTCGACAAAAGACTACCTTACATAATAACAAGGCTACCATCCATTGTAGTGACAAAAATCTCGACAATATACTACCTTCTATAATGACAACGCTACCATCCATTGGAATAACAAAAATCTCGACAACAGACTACCTTCCATATGGATAAGGCTACCATCCCTAAGAGTAACAAAAATATCAACAATAGACTACCTTCCATAATGACAAGGCTACCATCCATTGGAGTAACAAAGATATCGACAACATACTACCTTCCATAATGACAAGGCTACCATCCATTGGAGTAACAAAAATTACGAAAACAGACTACCTTCCATAATGACCAGGCTACCATCCATTGGAATAACAAAAATATCGACAACACACTACCTTCCATAATGACAAGGCTACCATGCAACGGAGTAACAAAAATCTCGGCAATAGACTTCCTTCCATAATGACAAGGGTACCATCATTGGAGTAATCAAAATATCAACAAGAGACTACCTTCCATAATTACAAGGCTACAATTTATTGGAGTATAAAAAATCTCGACAACAGACTACCTTCCATAATCACAAGGCTACCATCCATTAAAAGAACTAAAATCTCATACACATTCTACCTTCCATAATGACTAGGATACCATCCCTTGGACTAACAAAGATATCGACAACAAACTACCTTCCATAACGGCAAGGCTACAATCCATTGTAGTAACAAAAATCTTGACAACAGACTACCTTCCATAATGACAAGGCTACCATCCATTGGAGTAACAAAGATATCGACAACATACTACCTTCCATAATGACAAGGCTACCATCCCTTAGAGTAACAAAAATCAGGATAATAGACTTCCTTCCATAATGACAAGGCTACCATCCATTGGAGTAACAAAGATATCGACTCCATACTATTTCAATAATGACAAGGCTACCATCCCTTAGAGTAACAAAAGTCACGACAATAGACTACCTTTCATAATGATAAGGCTACCATCCATTGGAATAACAAAAATATCATACACAAACTACCTTCCATAATGACTAGGCTACCATCCATTGGAGTAACAAAGATATCAACAACATACTACCTTCCATAACGTCAAGGCTACAATCCATTCTAGTAACAAAAATCTCGACAACAGACTACCTTATATAATGACAAGGCTACCATCCATTGTAGTGACAGACTACCTTCCATAATGACAATGCTATCATCCATTGGAATAACAAACATATCGACAAAACACTACCTTCGATAATGACAAGGCTACCATGCAATGGAGTAACAAAAATCTCGGCAATAGACTACCTTCCATAATGACAAGGGTACCATCATTGGAGTAACCAAAATATCAACAAGAGACTACCTTCCATAATTACAAGGCTACCATCCATTAAAGTAACTAAAATCCCGTACACAAACCACCTTCCATAATGACTAGGCTACCCTCCATTGGACTAACAAAGATATCGACAACAAACTACATTTCATAACGACAAGGCTACAATCCATTGTAGTATCAAAAATCTTGACAACAGACTACCTTCCATAATGACAAGGCTACCATCCATTGTAGTGACAAAAATCTCGATAATATACTACCTTCCATAATGACAAGGCTACCATCCCTTAGAGTAACAAAAATCTGGACAACATACTACCTTCCATAATGACAAGGCTACCATCCATTGGAGTAACAAAGATATCGACAACATACTACCTTCCATAATGACAAGGCTACTATCCCTTAGAGTAACAAAAATCAGGACAATAGACTTCCTTTTATAATGACAAAGTTACCATCCATTGGAATAACAAAAATATCGTACACAAACTACCTTCCATAATGACTAGGCTACCATCCATTGGAGGAACAAATATATAGACAACATACTACCTTCCATAACGACAAGGCTACAATCCATTCTAGTAACAAAAATCTCGACAAAAGACTACCTTACATAATAACAAGGCTACCATCCATTGTAGTGACAAAAATCTCGACAATATACTACCTTCTATAATGACAACCCTACCATCCATTGGAATAACAAAAATCTCGACAACAGACTATGTTCCATAATGACAAGGCTACCATCCCTTTGAGTAACAAAAATCTGGACAACATACTACCTTCCATAAAAACAAGGCTACCATCCATTGGAGTAACAAAGATATCGACAACACACTACCTTCCATAATGACAAGGCTACCATCCCATAGAGTAACAAAAATCAGGACAATAGACTTCCTTTCATAATGACAAGGCTACCATCCATTGGAATAACAATAATATCGTACACAAACTACCTTCCATAATGACTAGGCTACCATCCATTGGAGTGACAAACATATAGACAACATACTACCTTCCATAACGACAATGCTACAATCCATTCTAGTAACAAAAATCTCGACAAAATACTACCTTACATAATACAAGGCTACCATCCATTGTAGTGACAAAAATCTCGACAATATACTACCTTCTATAATGACAACGCTACCATCCATTGGAATAACAAAAATCTCGACAACAGACTACCTTCTATATGGACAAGGCTACCAACCCTTAGAGCAACAAAAATATCAACAATAGACTACCTTCCATAATGACAAGGCTACCATCCATTGGAGTAACAAAGATATCGACAACATACTACCTTCCATAATGACAAGGATACCATCCATTGGAGTAACAAAAATCACGAAAACAGACTACCTTCTATAATGACAAGGCTACCATCACTTAGAGTAACAAAAATCTGGACAACACACTACCTTGCATAATGACAAGGCTACCATGCAATGGAGCAACAAAAATCTCGACAATAGACTACCTTCCATAATGACAAGGCTACCATCCCTTAGAGTAACAAAAATCAGGACAATAGACTTCCTTTCATAATGACAAGGCTACCATCCATTGGAATAACAAAAATATCGTACACAAACTAGCTTCCATAATGACTAGGCTACAATCCATTGGAGTAACAAAGATATCGACAACATACTACCTTCCATAATGCCAAGGCTACCATCCCTTAAAGTAACAAAAATTAGGACAATAGACTTCCTTTCATAATGACAAGGCTACCATCCATTGGAATAACAAAAATATCGTACACAAACTACCTTCCATAATGACTAGGCTACCATCCATTGGAGTAACAAAGATATAGACAACATACTACCTTCCATAACGACAAGGCTACAATCCATTCTAGTAACAAAAATCTCGACAAAAGACTACCTTACATAATGACAAGGCTACCATCCATTGTAGTGACAAAAATCTCGACAATATACTACCTTCTATAATGACAACACTACCATCCATTGGAATAACAAAAATCTCGTCAACAGACTACCTTCCATATGGATAAGGCTACCATCCGTTAGAGTAACAAAAATATCGACAATAGACTACCTTCCATAATGACAAGGCTACCATCCATTGCAGTAACAAAGATATCGACAACATACTACCTTCCATAATGACAAGGCTACCATCCATTGGAGTAACAAAAATCACGACAACAGACTACCTTCCATAATGACAAGGCTATCATCCATTGTAATAACAAACATATCGACAACACACTACCTTCCATAATGACAAGGCTACCATGCTATGGAGTAACAAAAATCTCGGTAATAGACTGCCTTCCATAATGACAAGGGTACCATCATTGGAGTAACCAAAATATCAACAAGAGACTACCTTCCATAATTACAAGGCTACCATTTATTGGAGTATAAAAAATCTCGACAACAAACTACCTTCCATAATGACAAGGCTACCATTCATTAAAGTAACTAAAATCTCGTACACAAACTACCATCCATAATGACTAGGCTACCATCCATTGGACGAACAAAGATATCGACAACAAACTACATTCCATAACGACAAGGCTACAATCCATTGTAGTTACAAAAATCTGGACAACAGACTACCTTCCATAATGACAAGGCTACCATCCATTGGAGTAACAAAGATATCGACAACACACTACCTTCCATAATGACAAGGCTACCATCCCATAGAGTAACAAAAATCAGGACAATAGACTTCCTTTCATAATGACAAGGCTACCATCCATTGGAATAACAATAATATCGTACACAAACTACCTTCCATAATGACTAGGCTACCATCCATTGGAGTGACAAAGATATAGACAACATACTACCTTCCATAACGACAATGCTACAATCCATTCTAGTAACAAAAATCTCGACAAAATACTACCTTACATAATACAAGGCTACCATCCATTGTAGTGACAAAAATCTCGACAATATACTACCTTCTATAATGACAACGCTACCATCCATTGGAATAACAAAAATCTCGACAACAGACTACATTTCATAATGACAAGGCTACCATCCCTTAGAGTAACAAAAATCTGGACAACAGACTACCTTCCATAATGACAAGGCTACCATCCATTGGCGTAACAAAGATATCGACAACATACTACCTTCCATAATGACAAGGCTACCATCCCATAGAGTAACAAAAATCAGGACAATAGACTTCCTTTCATAATGACAAGGCTACCATCCATTGGAATAACAATAATATCGTACACAAACTACCTTCCATAATGACTAGGCTACCATCCATTTGAGTGACAAAGATATAGACAACATACTACCTTCCATAACGACAATGCTACAATCCATTCTAGTAACAAAAATCTCGACAAAATACTACCTTACATAATACAAGGCTACCATCCATTGTAGTGACAAAAATCTCGACAATATACTACCTTCTATAATGACAACGCTACCATCCATTGGAATAACAAAAATCTCGACAACGTACTACCTTCCATATGGACAAGGCTACCAACCCTTAGAGTAACAAAAATATCAACAATAGACTACCTTCCATAATGACAAGGCTACCATCCATTGGAGTAACAAAGATATCGACAACATACTACCTTCCATAATGACAAGGATACCATCCATTGGAGTAACAAAAATCACGAAAACAGACTACCTTCCATAATGACAAGGCTACCATCCATTGGAATAACAAAAATATCGACAACACACTACCTTGCATAATAACAAGGCTACCATGCAATGGAGTAACAAAAATCTCGACAATAGACTACCTTCCATAATAACAAGGGTACCATCATTGGAGTAACCAAAATATCAACAAGAGACTACCTTCCATAATTACAAGGTTACAATTTATTAGAGTATAAAAAATCTCGACAACAGACTACCTTCCATAATGACAAGGCTACCAACCATTGTAGTGACAAAAATCTCGATAATATACTACCTTCTATAATGACAACGCTACCATCCATTGGAATAACAAAAATCTCGACAACAGACTACGTTCCATAATGACAAGGCTACCATCCCTTAGAGTAACAAAAATCTGGACAACAGACTACCTTCCATAATGACAAGGCTACCATCCGTTGGAGTAACAAAGATATCGACAACATACTACCTTCCATAATGACAAGGCTACCATCCCTTAGAGTAACAAAAATCAGGACAATAGACTACCTTCCATAATGACAAGGCTACCATCCATTGGAGTAACAAAGATATCGACAACATACTACCTTCCATAATGACAAGGATACCATCCATTGGAGTAACAAAAATCACGAAAATAGACTACCTTCCATAATGACAAGGCTACAATCCATTGGAATAACAATAATATCGAAAACACACTACCTTGCATAATGACAAGGCTACCATGCAATGGAGTAAAAAAAATCTCGACAATAGACTACCTTCCATAATAACAAGGGTACCATCATTGGAGTAACCAAAATATCAACAAGAGACTACCTTCCATAATTACAAGGTTACAATTTATTGGAGTATAAAAAATCTCGACAACAGACTACCTTCCATAATGACAAGGCTACCAACCATTGTAGTGACAAAAATCTCGATAATATACTAACTTCTATAATGACAATGCTACCATCCATTGGAATAACAAAAATCTCCACAATAGACTACGTTCCATAATGACAAGGCTACCATCCCTTAGAGTAACAAAAATCTGGACAACAGATTACCTTCCATAATGACAAGGCTACCATCCATTGGAGTAACAAAGATATCGACAACATACTACCTTCAATAATGACAAGGCTACCATCCCTTAGAGTAACAAAAATCAGGACAATAGACTTCCTTTCATAATGACAAGGCTACCATCCATTGGAATAACAAAAATATCATACACAAACTACCTTCCATAATGACTAGGCTACCATCCATTGGAGTAACAAAGATATAGACAACAAACTACATTCCATAACGAGAAGGCTACAATCCATTGTAGTAACAAAAATCTTGGCAATAGACTACCTTCAATAATGATAAGGCTACCATCCATTATAGTGACAAAAACCTCGATAATATACTACCTTCTATAATGACAACGCTACCATCCATTGGAATAACAAAAATCTCGACAACAGACTACGTTCCATAATGAAAAGGCTACCATCCCTTAGAATAACAAAAATCTGGACAATAGACTACCTTCCATAATGACAAGGCTACCATCCATTGGAGTAACAAAGATATCGACAACATACTACCTTCCATAATGACAAGGCTACCATCCCTTAGAGTAACAAAAATCAGGACAATAAACTTCCTTTCATAATGACAAGGCTACCATCCATTGGAATAACAAAAAAATCATACACAAACTACCTTCCATAATGACTAGGCTACCATCCATTTGAGTGACAAAGATATAGACAACATACTACCTTCCATAACGACAATGCTACAATCCATTCTAGTAACAAAAATCTCGATAAAAGACTACCTTACATAATGAAAAGGCTAACATCCGTTGTAGTGATAAAAATCTCGACAATATACTACCTTATATAATGACAACGCTACCATCCATTGGAATAACAAAAATCTCGACAACAGACTACCTTCCATATGGATAAGGCTACCATCCCTAAGAGTAACAAAAATATCGACAATAAACTACCTTCCATAATGACAAGGCTACCATCCATTGGAGTAACAAAGATATCCACAACATACTACCTTCCATAATGACAAGGCTACCATCCCATAGAGTAACAAAAATCAGGACAATAGACTTCCTTTCATAATGACAAGGCTACCATCCATTGGAATAACAATAATATCATACACAAACTACCTTCCATAATGACTAGGCTACCATCCATTGGAGTGACAAAGATATAGATAACATACTACCTTCCATAACGACAATGCTACAATCCATTCTAGTAACAAAAATCTCGACAAAATACTACCTTACATAATACAAGGCTACCATCCATTGTAGTGACAAAAGTCTCAACAATATACTACCTTCTATAATGACAACACTACCATCCATTGGAATAACAAAAATCTCGACAACAAACTACCTTTCATATGGACAAGGCTACCAACCCTTAGATTAACAAAAATATCAACAATAGACTACCTTCCATAATGACAAGGCTACCATCCATTGGAGTAACAAAGATATCGACAACATACTACCTTCCATAATGACAAGGATACCATCCATTGGAGTAACAAAAATCACGAAAACAGACCACCTTCCATAATGACAAGGCTACCATCCATTGGAATAACAAAAATATCGACAACACACTAACTTGCATAATGACAAGGCTACCATGCAATGGAGTAACAAAAATCTCGACAATAGACTACCTTCCATAATAACAAGGGTACCATCATTGGAGTAACCAAAATATCAACAAGAGACTACCTTCCATAATTACAAGGCTACAATTTATTGGAGTATAAAAAATCTCGACAACAGACTACCTTCCATAATGACAAGGCTACCAACCATTGTAGTGACAAAAATCTCGATAATATACTACCTTCTATAATGACAACGCTACCATCCATTGGAATAACAAAAATCTCGACAACAGACTACGTTCCATAATGACAAGGCTACCATCCCTTAGAGTAACAAAAATCTAGACAACAGACTACCTTCCAAAATGACAAGGCTACCATCCATTGGAGTAACAAAGATATCAACAACATACTACCTTCCATAATGACAAGGCTACCATCCCTTAGAGTAACAAAAATCAGGACAATAGACTTCCTTTCATAATGACTTGGCTACCATCCATTGGAATAACAAAAATATCGCACACAAATTACCTTCCATAATGACTGGACTACCATCCATTGAAGTAACAAAGATATAGACAACATACTACCTTCCATAATGACAAGGCTACATTCAATTCTAGTAACAAAAATCTCGACAAAAGACTACCTTACATAATAACAAGGCTACCATCCATTGTAGTGACAAAAATCTCGACAATATACTACCTTCTATAATGAGAACGCTACCATCCATTGGAATAACAAAAATCTCGACAACAGACTACCTTCCATATGGATAAGGCTACCATCCCTAAGAGTAACAAAAATATCAACAATAGACTACCTTCCATAATGACAAGGCTACCATCCATTGGAGTAACAAAGATATCGACAACATACTACCTTCCATAATGACAAGGCTACCATCCATTGGAGTAACAAAAATTACGAAAACAGACTACCTTCCATAATGACCAGGCTACCATCCATTGGAATAACAAAAATATCGACAACACACTACCTTCCATAATGACAAGGCTACCATGCAACGGAGTAACAAAAATCTCGGCAATAGACTTCCTTCCATAATGACAAGGGTACCATCATTGGAGTAATCAAAATATCAACAAGAGACTACCTTCCATAATTACAAGGCTACAATTTATTGGAGTATAAAAAATCTCGACAACAGACTACCTTCCATAATCACAAGGCTACCATCCATTAAAAGAACTAAAATCTCATACACATTCTACCTTCCATAATGACTAGGATACCATCCCTTGGACTAACAAAGATATCGACAACAAACTACCTTCCATAACGGCAAGGCTACAATCCATTGTAGTAACAAAAATCTTGACAACAGACTACCTTCCATAATGACAAGGCTACCATCCATTGGAGTAACAAAGATATCGACAACATACTACCTTCCATAATGACAAGGCTACCATCCCTTAGAGTAACAAAAATCAGGACAATAGACTTTCTTTCATAAAGACAAGGCTACCATCCATTGGAATAACAAAAATATCAACAACACACTACCTTCCATAATGACAAGGCTACCATGCAATGGAGTAACAAAAATCTCGACAATATACTACTTTCCATAATGACAAGGGTACCATCATTGGAGTAACCAAAATATCAACAAGAGACTACCTTCCATAATTACAAGGCTACAATTTATTGGAGTATAAAAAATCTCGACAACAGACTACCTTGCATAAAGACTAGGCTACCATCCATTGGAGTCAAAAAGATATAGACAACAGACTACCTTCCATAACGACAAGGCTACAATCCATTCTAGTAACAAAAATCTCGACAATAGACTACCTTACATAATGACAAGGCTGCCATCCATTGTAGTGACAAAAATCTCAACAATATACTACCTTCTATAATGACAACGCTACCATCCATTGGAATAACAAAAATCTCGACAACAGACTACCTTCCATATGGATAAGGCTACCATCCCTTAGAGTAACAAAAAAAATCGACAATAGACTACCTTCCATAATGACAAGGCTACCATCCATTGGAGTAACAAAGATGTCGACAACATACTACCTTCCATAATGACAAGGATACCATCCATTGGAGTAACAAAAATCACGAAAACAGACTACCTTCCATAATGACAAGGCTACCATCCATTGGAATAACAAAAATATCGACAACACACTACCATCCATAATGACAAGGCCACCATGTAATGGAGTAACAAAACTCTTGGCAATAGACTACCTTCCATAATAACAAGGGTACCATCATTGGAGTAACCAAAATATCAACAAGAGACTACCTTCCATAATTACAAGGCTACTATTTATTGGAGTATAAAAAATCTCGAAAATAAACTACCTTCCATAATGACAAGGTTACCATCCATTAAAGTAAATAAAATCTCGTACACAATCTACCTTCCATAATGACTAGGCTACCATCCCTTGGACTAAAAAAGATATCGACAACAAACTACCTTCCATAAAGACAAGGCTACAATCCATTGTAGTAACAAAAGTCTTGACAACAGACTACCTTCCATAATGACAAGGCTACCATCCATTGTAGTGACAAAAATCTCGATAAAATACTACCTTCTATGATGACAAAGCTACCATCCCTTAGAGTAACAAAAATCTGGACAACAGACTACCTTCCATAATGACAAGGATACCATCCATTGGAGTAACAAAGATATCGACAACATACTACCTTCCATAATGAAAAGGCTACCATCCCTTAGAGTAACAAAAATCAGGACAATAGACTTCCTTTCATAATGACAAGGCTACCATCCATTGGAATAACAAAAATATCGATAACACACTACCTTCCATAATGACAAGGCTACCATGCAATGGAGTAACAAAAATCTCGGCAATAAAATACCTTCCATAATGACAAGGGTACCATCATTGGAGTAACCAAAATATCAACAAGAGTTTACCTTCCATAATTACAAGGCTACAATTTATTGGAGTATAAAAAATCTCGACAACAGACTACCTTCCATAATGACAAGGCTACCATCCATTAAAGTAACTAAAATCTCGTACACAAACTACCTTCCATAATGACTAGGCTACCATCCATTGGACTAACAAAGATATCGACAACAAACTACCTTCCATAACGACAAGGCTATAATCCATTGTAGTAACAAAAATGTTGACAACAGACTACCTTCCATAATGACAAGGCTACATTCCATTGTAGTGAAAAAAATATCGATAATATACTACCTTCTATAATGACAATGCTACCATCAATTGGAATAACAAAAATCTCGAAAACCGACTACGTTCCATAATGACAAGGCTACCTTCCCTTAGAGTAACAAAAATCTGGACTACATACTACCTTCCATAATGACAAGGCTACCATCCATTGGAGTAACAAAGATATCGACAACATACTACCTTCAATAATGACAAGGCTACCATCCCCTAGAGTAACAAAAATAAGGACAATAGACTTCCTTTCATAATGACAAGGCTACCATCCATTGGAATAACAAAAATACCGCACACAAACTACTTTCCATAATGACTAGGCTACCATCCATTGGAGTAACAAAGATATAGACAACAGACTACCTTCCATAATGACAAGGCTAAAATCCATTCTAGTAACAAAAATCTCGACAATAGACTACCTTACATAATGACAAGGCTACCATCCATTGTAGTGACAAAAATCTTGACAATATACTACCTTTTATAATGACAATGCTACCATCCATTGGAATAACAAAAATCTAGACAACATACTACCTTCCATATGGACCGGGCTACCATCCCTTAGAGTAACAAAAATATCGACAATAGACTACCTTCTATAATAACAAGGCTACCATCCATTGGAGTAACAAAGATATCGACAACATACTACCTTCCATAATGACAAGGCTACCATCCATTGGAGTAACAAAAATCACGAAAACAGACTACCTTCCATAATGACAAGGTTACCATCCATTGGAATAACAAAAATATCGACCACACACTACCTTCCATAATGACAAGGCTACCATGCAACAGAGTAACAAAAATCTCGGCAATAGACTACCATCCATAATGATAAGGGTACCATCATTGGAGTAACCAAAATATCAACAAGATACTACCTTCCATAATTACAAGGCTACAATTTATTGGAGTATAAAAAATCTCGACAACAGACTACCTTCCATAATGACAAGGCTACCATCCATTAAAGTAACTAAAATCTCGTACACAAACTACCTTCCATAATGACTAGGCTACCATCCATTGGAGTAACAAACATATAGACAACATACTACCTTCCATAACGACAAGGATACAACCCATTCTAATAACAAAAATCTCGACAACAGACTACCTTACATAATGACAAGGCTGCCATCCATTGTAGTGACAAAAATATCTAAAATATACTACCTTCTATAATGACAACTCTACCATCCATTGGAATAACAAAAATCTCGACAACAGACTACCTTCCATATGGATAAGGCTACCATCACTTAGAGTAACAAAAATGTCGACAATAGACTACCTTCCATAATGACAAGGCTACCATCCATTGGAGTAACAAAGATATCGACAACATACTACCTTCCATAATGACAAGGCTACCATCCATTGGAGTAACAAAAATCACGAAATCATACTACTTTCCATAATGACAAGGCTACCATCCATTGGAATAACAAAAATATCGACAACACACTACCTTCCATAGTGACAAGGCTACCATGCAACGGAGTAACAAAAATCTTGGCAATAGACTACCTTCCATAATGACAAGGGTACCATCATTGGAGTAACCAAAATATCAACAAGAGACTACCTTCCATAATTACAAGGCTACAATTTATTGGAGTATAAAAAATCTCGACAACAGACTACCTTCCATAATGACAAGGCTACCATCCATTAAAGTAACTAAAATCTCGTACACAAACTACCTTCCATAATGACTAGGCTACCATCCATTGGAGTAACAAAGATATAGACAACATACTACCTTCCATAACGACAAGGCTACAACCCATTCTAGTAATGAAAATCTCGACAACAGACTACCTTAAATAATGACAAGGCTACCAACAACTGTAGTGATAAAAATCTCGACAATATACTACCTTCTATAATGACAATGCTACCATCCATTGGAATAACAAAAATCTTGACAACAGACTACCTTCCATAATGATAAGGCTACCATCCATTGGAGTAACAAAAAACTCAACAACAGACTACCTTCCATAATGACAAGGATACCATCCATTGGAGTAACAAAGATATCGACAACATACTACCTTCCATAATGAAAAGGCTACCATCCCTTAGAGTAACAAAAATCAGGACAATAGACTTCCTTTCATAATGACAAGGCTACCATCCATTGGAATAACAAAAATATCGATAACACACTACCTTCCATAATGACAAGGCTACCATGCAATGGAGTAACAAAAATCTCGGCAATAAAATACCTTCCATAATGACAAGGGTACCATCATTGGAGTAACCAAAATATCAACAAGAGTCTACCTTCCATAATTACAAGGCTACAATTTATTGGAGTATAAAAAATCTCGACAACAGACTACCTTCCATAATGACAAGGCTACCATCCATTAAAGTAACTAAAATCTCGTACACAAACTACCTTCCATAATGACTAGGCTACCATCCATTGGACTAACAAAGATATCGACAACAAACTACCTTCCATAACGACAAGGCTATAATCCATTGTAGTAACAAAAATCTTGACAACAGACTACCTTCCATAATGACAAGGCTACAATCCATTGTAGTGAAAAAAATATCGATAATATACTACCTTCTATAATGACAATGCTACCATCAATTGGAATAAAAAAAATCTCGAAAACAGACTACGTTCCATAATGACAAGGCTACCTTCCCTTAGAGTAACAAAAATCTGGACTACATACTACCTTCCATAATGACAAGGCTACCATCCATTGGAGTAACAAAGATATCGACAACATACTACCTTCAATAATGACAAGGCTACCATCCCCTAGAGTAACAAAAATAAGGACAATAGACTTCCTTTCATAATGACAAGGCTACCATCCATTGGAATAACAAAAATACCGCACACAAACTACTTTCCATAATGACTAGGCTACCATCCATTGGAGTAACAAAGATATCGACAACAGACTACCTTCCATAATGACAAGGCTAAAATCCATTCTAGTAACAAAAATCTCGACAATAGACTACCTTACATAATGACAAGGCTACCATCCATTGTAGTGACAAAAATCTTGACAATATACTACCTTTTATAATGACAATGCTACCATCCATTGGAATAACAAAAATCTAGACAACATACTACCTTCCATATGGACCGGGCTACCATCCCTTAGAGTAACAAAAATATCGACAATAGACTACCTTCTATAATAACAAGGCTACCATCCATTGGAGTAACAAAGATATCGACAACATACTACCTTCCATAATGACAAGGCTACCATCCATTGGAGTAACAAAAATCACGAAAACAGACTACCTTCCATAATGACAAGGTTACCATCCATTGGAATAACAAAAATATCGACAACACACTACCTTCCATAATGACAAGGCTACCATGCAACGGAGTAACAAAAATCTCGGCAATAGACTACCATCCATAATGATAAGGGTACCATCATTGGAGTAACCAAAATATCAACAAGATACTACCTTCCATAATTACAAGGCTACAATTTATTGGAGTATAAAAAATCTCGACAACAGACTACCTTCCATAATGACAAGGCTACCATCCATTAAAGTAACTAAAATCTCGTACACAAACTACCTTCCATAATGACTAGGCTACCATCCATTGGAGTAACAAACATATAGACAACATACTACCTTCCATAACGACAAGGATACAACCCATTCTAATAACAAAAATCTCGACAACAGACTACCTTACATAATGACAAGGCTGCCATCCATTGTAGTGACAAAAATATCTAAAATATACTACCTTCTATAATGACAACTCTACCATCCATTGGAATAACAAAAATCTCGACAACAGACTACCTTCCATATGGATAAGGCTACCATCACTTAGAGTAACAAAAATGTCGACAATAGACTACCTTCCATAATGACAAGGCTACCATCCATTGGAGTAACAAAGATATCGACAACATACTACCTTCCATAATGACAAGGCTACCATCCATTGGAGTAACAAAAATCACGAAAACATACTACTTTCCATAATGACAAGGCTACCATCCATTGGAATAACAAAAATATCGACAACACACTACCTTCCATAATGACAAGGCTACCATGCAACGGAGTAACAAAAATCTTGGCAATAGACTACCTTCCATAATGACAAGGGTACCATCATTGGAGTAACCAAAATATCAACAAGAGACTACCTTCCATAATTACAAGGCTACAATTTATTGGAGTATAAAAAATCTCGACAACAGACTACCTTCCATAATGACAAGGCTACCATCCATTAAAGTAATTAAAATCTCGTACACAAACTACCTTCCATAATGACTAGGCTACCATCCATTGGAGTAACAAAGATATAGACAACATACTACCTTCCATAACGACAAGGCTACAACCCATTCTAGTAATGAAAATCTCGACAACAGACTACCTTAAATAATGACAAGGCTACCAACCACTGTAGTGATAAAAATCTCGACAATATACTACCTTCTATAATGATAATGCTACCATCCATTGGAATAACAAAAATCTCGACAACAGACTACCTTCCATATGGATAAGGCTACCATCCCTTAGAGTAACAAAAATATCGACAATAGACTACCTTCCATAATGACAAGGCTACCATCCATTGGAGTAACAAAGATATCGACAACATACTACCTTCCATAATGACAAGGCTACCATCCATTGGAGTAACAAAAATCACGAAAACAGACTACCTTCCATAATGACAAGGCTACCATCCATTGGAATAACAAAAATATCGACAACACACTACCTTCCATAATGACAAGGCTACCATGCAATGGAGTAACAAAAATCTCGGCAATAGACTACTTTCCATAATGACAAGGGTACCATCATTGGAGTAACCAAAATATCAACAAGAGACTACCTTCCATAATTACAAGGCTACAATTTATTGGAGTATAAAAAATCTCGACAACAGACTACCTTCCATAATGACTAGGCTACCATCCATTGGAGTAACAAATATATAGACAACAGACTACCTTCCATAACGACAAGGCTACAATCCATTCTAGTAACAAAAATCTCGACAATAGACTACCTTACATAATGACAAGGCTGCCATCCATTGTAGTGACAAAAATCTCGACAATATACTACCTTCTATACTGACAACGCTACCATCCATCGGAATTACAAAAATCTCAACAACAGACTACCTTCCATATGGACAGGGCTACCATCCCTTAGAGTAACAAAAATATCGACAACAGACTACCTTCCATAATGAAAAGGCTACCATCCATTGGAGTAACAAAGATATTGACAACATACTACCTTCCATAATGACAAGGCTACCATCCCTTAGAGTAACAAAAATCAGGACAATAGACTTCCTTTCATAATGACAAGGCTACCATCCATTGGAATAACAAAAATATCGATAACACACTACCTTCCATAATGACAAGGCTACCATGCAATGGAGTAACAAAAATCTCGGCAATAAACTACCTTCCATAATGACAAGGGTACCATCATTGGAGTAACCAAAATATCAACAAGAGACTACCTTCCTTAATTAGAAGGATACAATTTATTGGAGTATAAAAAATCTCAACAACAGACTACCTTCCATAATGACAAGGTTACCAACCATTAAAGTAACTAAAATCTCGTAGACAAACTACCTTCCATAATGACTAGGCTACCATCCATTGGAGTAACCAAAATATCAACAACAGACTACCTTCCATAATGAGAAGGCTACAATCCATTGTAGTGACAAAAATATCGATAATATACTACCTTCTATAATGACAATGCTACCATCTATTGGAATAACAAAAATCTCGACAACAGACTACGTTCCATAATGACAAGGCTACCTTCCCTTAAAGTAACAAAAATCTGGACAACATACTACCTTCCATAATGACAAGGCTACCATCCATTGGAGTAACAAAGATTTCGACAACATACTACCTTCCATAATGACAAGGCTACCATCCCCTAGAGTAACAAAAATCAGGACAATAGACTTCCTTTCATAATGACAAGGCTACCATCCATTGGAATAACAAAAATATCGTACACGAACTACTTTCCATAATGACTAGGCTACCATCCATTGGAGTAACAAAGATATAGACAACAGACTACCTTACATAGTGACAAGGCTACCATCCATTGTAGTGACAATAATCTCGACAATATACTACCTTTTATAATGACAACGCTACCATCCTTTGGAATAACAAAAATCTCGACAACATACTACCTTCCATATGGACAGGGCTACCATCCCTTAGAGTAACAAAAATATCGACAATAGACTACCTTCCATAATGACAAGGCTACCATCTATTGGAGTAACAAAGATATCGACAACATACTACCTTCCATAATGACAAGGCTACCATCCATTGGAGTAACAAAAATCACGAAAACAGACTACCTTCCATAATGACAAGGTTACCATCCATTGGAATAACAAAAATATCGACAACACACTACCTTCCATAATGACAAGGCTACCATGCAACGGAGTAACAAAAATCTCGGCAATAGACTACCTTCCATAATGACAAGGGTACCATCATTGGAGTAACCAAAATATAAACAAGATGCTACCTTCCATAATTACAAGGCTACAATTTATTGGAGTATAAAAAATCTCGACAACAGACTACCTTCCATAATGACAAGGCTACCATCCATTAAAGTAACTAAAATCTCGTACACAAACTAACTTCCATAATGACTAGGCTACCATCCATTGGAGTAACAAAGGTATAGACAGCATACTACCTTCCATAACGACAAGGCTACAACCCATTCTAGTAACAAAAATCTCGACAACAGACTACCTTACATAATGACAAGGCTACCATCCACTATAGTGATAAAAATATTGAAAATATACTACCTTCTATAATGACAACTCTACCATCCATTGGAATAACAAAAATCTCGACAACAGACTACCTTCCATATGGATAAGGCTACCATCCCTTAGAGTAACAAAAATGTCGATAATAGACTACCTTCCATAATGACAAGGCTACCATCCATTGGAGTAACAAAGATATCGACAACATACTACCTTCCATAGTGACAAGGCTACCATCCATTGGAGTAACAAAAATCATGAAAACAGACTACCTTCCATAATGACAAGGCTACCATGCATTGGAATAACAAAAATATCGACAACACACTACCTTCCATAATGACAAGGCTACCATGCAACGGAGTAACAAAAATCTCGGCAATAGACTACCTTCCATAATGACAAGGGTACCATCGTTGGAGTAACCAAAATATCAACAAGAGACTACCTTCCATAATTACAAGGCTACAATTTATTGGAGTATAAAAAATCTCGACAACAAACTACCTTCCATAATGACAAGGCTACCATCCATTAAAGTAACTAAAATCTCGTACACAAACTACCTTCCATAATGACTAGGCTACCATCCATTGGAGTAACAAACATATAGACAACATACTACCTTCCATAACGACAAGGCTACAACCCATTCTAGTAACAAAAATCTCGACAACAGACTACCTTACATAATGACAAGGCTACCATCCACTGTAGTGATAAAAATATCGAAAATATACTACCTTCTATAATGACAACTCTACCATCCATTGGAATAACAAAAATCTCGACAACAGACTACCTTCCATATGGATAAGGCTACCATCCCTTAGAGTAACAAAAATGTCGACAATAGACTACCTTCCATAATGACAAGGCTACCATCCATTGGAGTAACAAAGATATCGACAACATACTACCTTCCATAATGACAAGGCTACCATCCATTGGAGTAACAAAAATCACGAAAACATACTACCTTCCATAATGACAAGGCTACCATCCATTGGAATAACAAAAATATCGACAACACACTACCTTCCATAATGACAAGGCTACCATGCAATGGAGTAACAAAAATCTCGGCAATAGACTACTTTCTATAATGACAAGGGTACCATCATTGGAGTAACCAAAATATCTACAAGAGACTACCTTCCATAATTACAAGGCTACAATTTATTGGAGTATAAAAAATCTCGACAACAGACTACCTTCCATAATGACTAGGCTACCATCCATTGGAGTAACAAAGATATAGACAACAGACTACCTTCCATAACGACAAGGCTAAAATCCATTCTAGTAACAAAAGTCTCGATAACAGACTACCTTACATAATGACAAGGCTTCCATCCATTGTAGTGACAAAAATCTTGACAATATACTACCTTCTATAATGACAACGCTACCATTCATCGGAATTACAAAAATCTCGACAAAAGACTACCTTCCATATGGACAGGGCTACCATCCCTTAGAGTAACAAAAATATCGACAATAGACTACCTTCCATAATGACAAGGCTACCATCCATTGGAGTAACAAAAATCACGAAAACAGACTACCTTCCATAATGACAAGGCAACCATCCATTGGAATAACAAAAATATCGACAACACACTACCATCCATAATGACAAGGCTACCATGTAATGGAGTAACAAAACTCTTGGCAATAGACTACCTTCCATAATAACAAGGGTACCATCATTGGAGTAACCAAAATATCAACAAGAGACTACCTTCCATAATTACAAGGCTACTATTTATTGGAGTATAAAAAATCTCGAAAACAGACTACCTTCCATAATGACAAGGCTACCATCCATTAAAGTAACTAAAATCTCGTACACAATCTACCTTCCTTAATGACTAGGCTACCATCCCTTGGACTAACAAACATATCGACAACAAACTACCTTTCATAACGACAAGGCTATAATCCATTGTAGTAACAAAAGTCTTGACAACAGACTACCTTCCATAATGACAAGGCTACCATCCATTGTAGTGACAAAAATCTCGATAATATACTACCTTCTATGATGTCAAAGCTACCATCCCTTAGAGTAACAAAAATCTGGACAACAGACTACCTTCCATAATGACAAGGCTACCATCCATTGGAGTAACAAAGATATCGACAACATACTACCTTCCATAATGACAAGGCTACCATCCCTTAGAGTAACAAAAATCAGGACAATAGACTTCCTTTCATAATGACAAGGCTACCATCCATTGGAATAACAAAAATATCGATAACACACTACCTTCCATAATGACAAGGCTACCATGCAATGGAGTAACAAAAATCTCGGCAATAAACTACCTTCCATAATGACAAGGGTACCATCATTGGAGTAACCAAAATATCAACAAGAGACTACCTTCCTTAATTACAAGGATACAATTTATTGGAGTATAAAAAATCTCGACAACAGACTACCTTCCATAATGACAAGGTTACCATCCATTAAAGTAACTAAAATCTCGTACACAAACTACCTTCCATAATGACTAGGCTACCATCCATTGGACTAACAAAGATATCAACAACAAACTACCTTCCATAACGACAAGGCTATAATCCATTGTAGTAACAAAAATCTTGACAACAAACTACCTTCCATAATGAGAAGGCTACAATCCATTGTAGTGACAAAAATCTCGATAATATACTACCTTCTATAATGACAATGCTACCATCAATTGGAATAACAAAAATCTCGACAACAGACTACGTTCCATAATGACAAGGCTACCTTCCCTTAGAGTAACAAAAATCTGGACAACATACTACCTTCCATAATGACAAGGCTACCATCCATTGGAGTAACAAAGATTTCGACAACATACTACCTTCCATAATGACAAGGCTACCATCCCCTAGAGTAACAAAAATCAGGACAATAGACTTCCTTTCATAATGACAAGGCTACCATCCATCAGAATAACAAAAATATCGTACACAAACTACTTTCCATAATGACTAGGCTACCATCCATTGGAGTAACAAAGATATAGACAACAGACTACCGTCCATAATGACAAGGCTAAAATCCATTCTAGTAACAAAAATCTCCACAATAGACTACCTTACATAATGACAAGGCTACCATCCATTGTAGTGACAAAAATCTCGACAATATACTACCTTTTACAATGACAACGCTACCATCCTTTGGAATAACAAAAATCTCGACAACATACTACCTTCCATATGGACAGGGCTACCATCCCTTAGAGTAACAATAATATCGACAATAGACTACCTTCCATAATGACAAGGCTACCATCCATTGGAGTAACAAAGATATCGACAACATACTACCTTCCATAATGACAAGGCTACCATCCATTGGAGTAACAAAAATCACGAAAACAGACTACCTTCCATAATGACAAGGTTACCATCCATTGGAATAACAAAAATATCGACAACACACTACCTTCCATAATGACAAGGCTACCATGCAACGGAGTAACAAAAATCTCGGCAATAGACTACCTTCCATAATGACAAGGGTACCATCATTGGAGTAACCAAAATATCAACAAGATACTACCTTCCATAATTACAAGGCTACAATTTATTGGAGTATAAAAAATCTCGACAACAGACTACCTTCCATAATGACAAGGCTACCATCCATTAAAGTAACTAAAATCTCGTACACAAACTACCTTCCATAATGACTAGGCTACCATCCATTGGAGTAACAAAGGTATAGACAGCATACTACCTTCCATAACGACAAGGCTACAACCCATTCTAGTAACAAAAATCTCAACAACAGACTACCTTACATAATGACAAGGCTACCATCCACTATAGTGATAAAAATATCGAAAATATACTACCTTCTATAATAACAACTCTACCATCCATTGGAATAACAAAAATCTCGACAACAGACTACCTTCCATATGGATAAGGCTACCATCCCTTAGAGTAACAAAAATATCGACAATAGACTACCTTCCATAATGACAAGGCTACCATCCATTGGAGTAACAAAGATATCGATAACATACTACCTTCCATAATGACAAGGCTACCATCCATTGGAGTAACAAAAATCACGAAAACAGACTACCTTCCATAATGACAAGGCTACCATCCATTGGAATAACAAAAATATCGACAACACACTACCATCCATAATGACAAGGCTACCATGTAATGGAGTAACAAAACTCTTGGCAATAGACTACCTTCCATAATAACAAGGGTACCATCATTGGAGTAACCAAAATATCAACAAGAGACTACCTTCCATAATTACAAGGCTACTATTTATTGGAGTATAAAAAATCTCGACAACAGACTACCTTCCATAATGACAAGGCTACCATCCATTAAAGTAACTATAATCTCGTACACAATCTACCTTCCATAATGACTAGGCTACCATCCCTTGGACTAACAAAGATATCGACAACAAACTACCTTTCGAAACGACAAAGCTACAATCCATTGTAGTAACAAAAGTCTTGACAACAGACTACCTTCCATAATGACAAGGCTACCATCCATTGTAGTGACAAAAATCTCGATAATATACTACCTTCTATGATGACAAAGCTACCATCCCTTAGAGTAACAAAAATCTAGACAACAGACTACCTTCCATAATGACAAGGCTACCATCCATTGGAGTAACAAAGATATCGACAACATACTACCTTCCATAATGACAAGGCTACCATCCCTTAGATTAACAAAAATCAGGACAATAGACTTCCTTTCATAATGACAAGGCTACCATCCATTGGAATAAAAAAAATATCGATAACACACTACCTTCCATAATGAAAAGGCTACCATGCAATGGAGTAACAAAAATCTCGGCAATAAACTACCTTCCATAATGACAAGGGTAACATCATTGGAGTAACCAAAATATCAACAAGAGACTACCTTCCTTAATTACAAGGATACAATTTATTGGAGTATAAAAAATCTCGACAACAGACTACCTTCCATAATGACAAGGTTACCATCCATTAAAGTAACTAAAATCTCGTACACAAACTACCTTCCATAATGACTAGGCTACCATCCATTGGACTAACAAAGATATCGACAACAAACTACCTTCCATAACGACAAGGCTATAATCCATTGTAGTAACAAAAATCTTGACAACAGACTACCTTCCATAATGAGAAGGCTACAATCCATTGTAGTGACAAAAATCTCGATAATATACTACCTTCTATAATGACAATGCTACCATCAATTGGAATAACAAAAATCTCGACAACAGACTACGTTCCATAATGACAAGGCTACCTTCCCTTAGAGTAATAAAAATCTGGACAACATACTACCTTCCATAATGACAAGGCTACCATCCATTGGAGTAACAAAGATTTCGACAACATACTACCTTCCATAATGACAAGGCTACCATCCCCTAGAGTAACAAAAATCAGGACAATAGACTTCCTTTCATAATGACAAGGCTACCATCCATTGGAATAACAAAAATATCGTACACAAACTACTTTCCATAATGACTAGGCTACCATCCATTGGAGTAACAAAGATATAGACAACATACTACCTTCCATAATGACAAGGCTAAAATCCATTCTAGTAACAAAAATCTCGACAATAGACTACCTTACATAATGACAAGGCTACCATCCACTGTAGTGATAAAAATATCGAAAATATACTACCTTCTATAATGACAACTCTACCATCCATTGGAATAACAAAAATCTCGACAACATACTACCTTCCATATGGACAGGGCTACCATCCCTTAGAGTAACAAAAATATCGACAATAGACTACCTTCCATAATGACAAGGCTACCATCCATTGGAGTAACAAAGATATCGACAACATACTACCTTCCATAATGACAAGGCTACCATCCATTGGAGTAACAAAAATCACGAAAACAGACTACCTTCCATAATGACAAGGCTACCATCCATTGGAATAACAAAAATATCGATAACACACTACCTTCCATAATGACAAGGCTACCATGCAACGGAGTAACAAAAATCTCGGCAATAGACTACCTTCCATAATGACAAGGGTACCATCTTGGAGTAACCAAAATATCAACAAGAGACTACCTTCCATAATTACAAGGCTACAATTTATTGGAGTATAAAAAATCTCGACAACAGACTACCTTCCATAATGACAAGGCTACCATCCATTAAAGTAACTAAAATCTCGTACACAAACTACCTTCCATAATGACTAGGCTACCATCCATTGGAGTAACAAAGATATAGACAACATACTACCTTCCATAACGACAAGGCTACAACCCATTCTAGTAACAAAAATCTCGACAACAGACTACCTTAAATAATGACAAGGCTACCATCCACTGTAGTGATAAAAATCTCGACAATATACTACCTTCTATAATGACAATGCTACCATCCATTGGAATAACAAAAATATCGACAACACACTACCTTCCATAATGACAAGGCTACCATGCAACGGAGTAACAAAAATCTCGTAATTAGACTACCTTCCATAATGACAAGGGTACCATCATTGGAGTAACCAAAATATCAACAAGAGACTACCTTCCATAATTACAAGGCTACAATTTATTGGAGTATAAAAAATCTCGACAACAGACTACCTTCCATAATGACAAGGATACCATCCACTAAAGTAACTAAAATCTCGTACACAAACTACCTTCCATAATGACTAGGCTACCATCCATTGGAGTAACAAAGATATAGACAACATACTACCTTCCATAACGACAAGGCTACAACCCATTCTAGTAACAAAAATCTCGACAACTGACTACCTTAAATAATGACAAGGCTACCATCCACTGTAGTGATAAAAATCTCGACAATATACTACCTTCTATAATGACAACGCTACCATCCATTGGAATAACAAAAATCTCGACAACAGACTACCTTCCATATGGATAAGGCTACCATCCCTTAGAGTAACAAAAATATCGACAATAGACTACCTTCCATAATGACAGGGCTACCATCCATTGGAGTAACAAAGATATCGATAACATACTACCTTCCATAATGACAAGGCTACCATCCATTAGAGTAACAAAAATCACGAAAACAGACTACCTTCCATAATGACAAGGCTACCATCCATTGGAATAACAAAAATATCGACAACACACTACCATCCATAATGACAAGGCTACCATGTAATGGAGTAACAAAACTCTTGGCAATATACTACCTTCCATAATAACAAGGGTACCATCATTGGAGTAACCAAAATATCAACAAGAGACTACCTTCCATAATTACAAGGCTACTATTTATTGGAGTATAAAAAATCTCGACAACAGACTACCTTCCATAATGACAAGGCTACCATCCATTAAAGTAACTAAAATCTCGTACACAATCTACCTTCCATAATGACTAGGCTACAATCCCTTGGATTAACAAAGATATCGATAACAAACTACCTTTCGAAACGACAAAGCTACAATCCATTGTAGTAACAAAAGTCTTGACAACAGACTACCTTCCATAATGACAAGTCTACCATCCATTGTAGTGACAAAAATCTCGATAATATACTACCTTCTATGATGACAAAGCTACCATCCTTTAGAGTAACAAAAATCTGGACAACAGACTACCTTCCATAATGACAAGGCTACCATCCATTGGAGTAACAAAGATATCGACAACATACTACCTTCCATAATGACAAGGCTACCATCCCTTAGAGTAACAAAAATCAGGACAATAGACTTCCTTTCATAATGACAAGGCTACCATCCATTGGAATAACAAAAATATCGATAACACACTACCTTCCATAATGAAAAGGCTACCATGCAATGGAGTAACAAAAATCTCGGCAATAAACTACCTTCCATAATGACAAGGGTACCATCATTGGAGTAACCAAAATATCAACAAGAGACTACCTTCCTTAATTACAAGGATACAATTTATTGGAGTATAAAAAATCTCGACAATAGACTACCTTCCATAATGACAAGGTTACCATCCATTAAAGTAACTAAAATCACGTACACAAACTACCTTCCATAATGACTAGGCTACCATCCATTGGACTAACAAAGATATCGACAACAAACTACCTTCCATAACGACAAGGCTATAATCCATTGTAGTAACAAAAATCTTGACAACAGACTACCTTCCATAATGAGAAGGCTACAATCCATTGTAGTGACAAAAATCTCGATAATATACTACCTTCTATAATGACAATGCTACCATCAATTGGAATAACAAAAATCTCGACAACAGACTACGTTCCATAATGACAAGGCTACCTTCCCTTAGAGTAACAAAAATCTGGACAACATACTACCTTCCATAATGACAAGGATACCATCCATTGGAGTAACAAAGATTTCGACAACATACTACCTTCCATAATGACAAGGCTACCATCCCCTAGAGTAACAAAAATCAGGACAATAGACTTCCTTTCATAATGACAAGGCTACCATCCATTGGAATAACAAAAATATCGTACACAAACTACTTTCCATAATGACTAGGCTACCATCCATTGGAGTAACAAAGATATAGACAACAGACTACCTTCCATAATGACAAGGCTAAAATCCATTCTAGTAACAAAAATCTCGACAATAGACTACCTTACATAATGACAAGGCTACCATCCATTGTAGTGACAAAAATCTCGAAAATATACTACCTTTTATAATGACAACGCTACCATCCATTGGAATAACAAAAATCTCGACAACATACTACCTTCCATATGGACAGTGCTACCATCCCTTAGAGTAACAAAAATATCGACAATAGACTACCTTCCATAATGACAAGGCTACCATCCATTGGAGTAACAAAGATATCGACAACATACTACCTTCCATAATGACAAGGCTACCATCCATTGGAGTAACAAAAATCACGAAAACAGACTACCTTCCATAATGACAAGGTTACCATCCATTGGAATAACAAAAATATCGACAACACACTACCTTCCATAATGACAAGGCTACCATGCAACGGAGTAACAAAAATCTCGGCAATAGACTACCTTCCATAATGACAAGGGTACCATCATTGGAGTAACCAAAATATCAACAAGATACTACCTTGCATAATTACAAGGCTACAATTTATTGGAGTATAAAAAATCTCGACAACAGACTACCTTCCATAATGACAAGGCTACCATCCATTAAAGTAACTAAAATCTCGTACACAAACTACCTTCCATAATGACTAGGCTACCATCCATTGGAGTAACAAAGGTATAGACAGCATACTACCTTCCATAACGACAAGTCTACAACCCATTCTAGTAACAAAAATCTCGACAACAGACTACCTTACATAATGACAAGGCTACCATCCACTGTAGTGATAAAAATATCGAAAATATACTACCTTCTATAATGACAACTCTACCATCCATTGGAATAACAAAAATCTCGACAACAGACTACCTTCCATATGGATAAGGCTACCATCCCTTAGAGTAACAAAAATGTCGACAATAGACTACCTTCCATAATGACAAGGCTACAATCCATTGGAGTAACAAAGATATCGACAACATACTACCTTCCGTAATGACAAGGCTACCATCCATTGGAGTAACAAAAATCACGAAAACAGACTACCTTCCATAATGACAAGGCTACCATCCATTGGAATAACAAAAATATCGACAACACACTACCTTCCATAATGACAAGGCTACCATGCAACGGAGTAACAAAAATCTCGGCAATAGACTACCTTCCATAATGACAAGGGTACCATCATTGGAGTAACCAAAATATCAACAAGAGACTACCTTCCATAATTACAAGGCTACAATTTATTGGAGTATAAAAAATCTCGACAACAGACTACCTTCCATAATGACAAGGCTACCATCCATTAAAGTAACTAAAATCTTGTACACAAACTACCTTCCATAATGACTAGGCTACCATCCATTGGAGTAACAAAGATATAGACAACATACTACCTTCCATAACGACAAGGCTACAACCCATTCTAGTAACAAAAATCTCGACAATAGACTACCTTAAATAATGACAAGGCTACCATCCACTGTAGTGATAAAAATCTCGACAATATACTACCTTCTATAATGACAACGCTACCATCCATTGGAATAACAAAAATCTCGACAACATACTACGTTCCATATGGATAAGGCTACCATCCCTTAGAGTAACAAAAATATCGACAATAGACTACCTTCCATAATGACAAGGCTACCATCCATTGGAGTAACAAAGATATCGATAACATACTACCTTCCATAATGACAAGGCTACCATCCATTGGAGTAACAAAAATCACGAAAACAGACTACCTTCCATAATGACAAGGCTACCATCCATTAAAGTAACTAAAATCTCGTACACAAACTACCTTCCATAATGACTAGGCTACCATCCATTGGAGTAACAAAGGTATAGACAGCATACTACCTTCCATAACGACAAGGCTACAACCCATTCTAGTAACAAAAATCTCGACAACAGACTACCTTACATAATGACAAGGCTACCATCCACTGTAGTGATAAAAATATCGAAAATATACTACCTTCTATAATGACAACTCTACCATCCATTGGAATAACAAAAATCTCGACAACAGACTACCTTCCATATGGATAAGGCTACCATCCCTTAGAGTAACAAAAATGTCGACAATAGACTACCTTCCATAATGACAAGGCTACAATCCATTGGAGTAACAAAGATATCGACAACATACTACCTTCCGTAATGACAAGGCTACCATCCATTGGAGTAACAAAAATCACGAAAACAGACTACCTTCCATAATGACAAGGCTACCATCCATTGGAATAACAAAAATATCGACAACACACTACCTTCCATAATGACAAGGCTACCATGCAACGGAGTAACAAAAATCTCGGCAATAGACTACCTTCCATAATGACAAGGGTACCATCATTGGAGTAACCAAAATATCAACAAGAGACTACCTTCCATAATTACAAGGCTACAATTTATTGGAGTATAAAAAATCTCGACAACAGACTACCTTCCATAATGACAAGGCTACCATCCATTAAAGTAACTAAAATCTTGTACACAAACTACCTTCCATAATGACTAGGCTACCATCCATTGGAGTAACAAAGATATAGACAACATACTACCTTCCATAACGACAAGGCTACAACCCATTCTAGTAACAAAAATCTCGACAATAGACTACCTTAAATAATGACAAGGCTACCATCCACTGTAGTGATAAAAATCTCGACAATATACTACCTTCTATAATGACAACGCTACCATCCATTGGAATAACAAAATTCTCGACAACATACTACCTTCCATATGGATAAGGCTACCATCCCTTAGAGTAACAAAAATATCGACAATAGACTACCTTCCATAATGACAAGGCTACCATCCATTGGAGTAACAAAGATATCGATAACATACTACCTTCCATAATGACAAGGCTACCATCCACTGGAGTAACAAAAATCACGAAAACAGACTACCTTCCATAATGACAAGGCTACCATCCATTGGAATAACAAAAATATCGACAACACACTACCTTCCATAATGACAAGGCTACCATGCAATGGAGTAACAAAAATCTTGGCAATAGACTACCTTCCATAATAACAAGGGTACCATCATTGGAGTAACCAAAATATCAACAAGAGACTACCTTCCATAATTACAAGGCTACAATTTATTGGAGTATAAAAAATCTCGACAACAGACTACCTTCCATAATGACAAGGTTACCATCCATTAAAGTAACTAAAATCTCGTACACAAACTACCTTCCATAATGACTAGGCTACCATCCATTGGACTAACAAATATATCGACAAAAAACTACCTTCCATAATGACAAGGCTATAATCCATTGTAGTAACAAAAATCTTGACAACAGACTACCTTCCATAATGACAAGGCTACAATCCATTGTAGTGACAAAAATCTCGATAATATACTACCTTCTATAATGACAATGCTACCATCAATTGGAATAACAAAAATCTCGACAACAGACTAAGTTCCATAATGACGAGGCTACCTTCCCTTAGAGTAACAAAAATCTGGACAACATACTACCTTCCATAATGACAAGGCTACCATCCATTGGAGTAACAAAAATATCGTACACAAACTACTTTCCATACTGATTAGGCTACCATCCATTGGAGTAACAAAGATATAGACAACAGACTACCTTCCATAATGACAAGGCTAAAATCCATTCTAGTAACAAAAATCTCGACAATAGACTACCTTACATAATGACAAGAATACAATCCATTGTAGTGATAAAAATCTCGACAATATACTACCTTTTATAATGACAACGCTACCATCCATTGGAATAACAAAAATCTCGACAACATACTACCTTCCATATGGACAGGGCTACCATCCCTTAGAGTAACCAAAATATCGACAATAGACTACCTTCCATAATGACAAGGCTACCATCCATTGGAGTAACAAAGATATCGACAACATACTACCTTCCATAATGACAAGGCTACCATCCATTGGAGTAACAAAAATCACGAAAATAGACTACCTTCCATAATGACAAGGTTACCATCCATTGGAATAACAAATATATCGATAACACACTACCTTCCATAATGACAAGGCTACCATGCAACGGAGTAACAAAAATCTCGGAAATAGACTTCCTTCCATAATGACAAGGGTACCATCATTGGAGTAGCCAAAATATCAACAAGATACTACCTTCCATAATTACAAGGCTACAATTTATTGGAGTATAAAAAATCTCGACAACAGACTACCTTCCATAATGACAAGGCTACCATCCATTAAAGTAACTAAAATCTCGTACACAAACTACCTTCCATAATGACTAGGCTACCATCCATTGGAGTAACAAAGAATATAGACAACATACTACCTTCCATAACGACAAGGCTACAACCCATTCTAGTAACGAAAATCTCGACAACAGACTACCTTACATAATGACAAGGCTACCATCCACTGTAGTGATAAAAATATCGAAAATATACTACCTTCTATAATGACAACTCTACCATCCATTGGAATAACAAAAATCTCGACAATAGACTACCTTCCATATGGATAAGGCTACCATCCCTTAGAGTAACAAAAATGTAGACAATAGACTACCTTTCATAATGACAAGGCTACCATCCATTGGAGTAACAAAGATATCGACAACATACTACCTTCCATAATGACAAGGCTACCATCCATTGGAGTAACAAAAATCACGAAAACAGACTACCTTCCATAATGACAAGGCTACCATCCATTGGAATAACAAAAATATCGACAACACACTACCTTCCATAATGACAAGGCTACCATGCAATGGAGTAACAAAAATCTTGGCAATAGACTACCTTCCATAATAACAAGGGTACATCATTGGAGTAACCAAAATATCAACAAGAGACTACCTTCCATAATTACAAGGCTACAATTTATTGGAGTATAAAAAATCTCGACAACAGACTACCTTCCATAATGACAAGGCTACCATCCATTAAAGTAACTAAAATCACGTACACCAAACTACCTTCCATAATGACTAGGCTACCATCCATTGGACTAACAAAGATATCGACAATAAAACTACCTTCCATAACGACAAGGCTATAATCCATTGTAGTAACAAAAATCTTGACAACAGACTACCTTCCATAATGGCAAGGCTACAATCGATTGCAGTGACAAAAATCTCGATAATATACTACCTTCTATAATGACAATGCTACCATCAATTGGAATAACAAAAATCTCGACAACAGACTACGTTCCATAATGACAAGGCTACCTTCCCTTAGAGTAACAAAAATCTGGACAACATACTACCTTCCATAATGACAAGGCTACCATCCATTGGAGTAACAACGATATCGACAACATACTACCTTCCATAATGACAAGGCTACCATCCCCTAGAGTAACAAAAATCAGGACAATAGACTTCCTTTCATAATGACAAGGCTACCATCCATTGGTATAATAAAAAATATCATACACAAACTACTTTCCATAATGACTAGGCTACCATCCATTGGAGTAACAAAGATATAGACAACAAACTACCTTCCATAATGACAAGGCTAAAATCCATTCTAGTAACAAAAATCTCGACAATAGACTACCTTACATAATGACAAGGCTACCATCCATTGTAGTGACAAAAATCTCGACAATATACTACCTTTTATAATGACAATGCTACCATCCATTGGAATAACAAAAATCTCGACAACATACTACCTTCCATATGGACAGGGCTACCATCCCTTAGAGTAACAAAAATATCGACAATAGACTACCTTCCATAATGACAAGGCTACCATCCATTGGAGTAACAAAGATATCGACAACATACTACCTTCCATAATGACAAGGCTACCATACATTGGAGTAACAAAAATCACGAAAACAGACTACCTTCCATAATGACAAGGTTCCCGTCCATTGGAATAACAAAAATATCGACAACACACTACCTTCCATAATGACAAGGCTACCATGCAACGGAGTAATAAAAATCTCGGCAATAGACTACCTTCCATAATGACAAGGGTACCATCATTGGAGTAACCAAAATATCAACAAGATACTACCTTCCATAATTACAAGGCTACAATTTATTGGAGTATAAAAAATCTCGACAACAGACTACCTTCCATAATGACAAGGCTACCATCCATTGGAGTAACAAAGATATAGACAACAAACTACCTTCCATAACGACAAGGCTACAATCCATTCTAGTAACAAAAATCTAGACAATAGACTACCTTACATAATAACAAGGCTACCATCCATTGTAGTGACAAAAATCTCGACAATATACTACCTTCTATAATGACAACGCTACCATCCATAGGAATAACAAAAATCTCGACAATAGACTACCTTCCATATGGACAGGGCTACCAACCCTTAGAGTAACAAAAATATCGACAATAGACTACCTTCCATAATGACAAGGCTACCATCCATTGGAGTAACAAAGATATTCACAACATACTACCTTCCATAATGACCAGGCTACCATCCATTGGAGTAACAAAAATCACGAAAACCAACTACCTTGCATAATGACAAGGCTACCATCCATTGGAATAACAAAAATATCGACAACACACTACCTTCCATAATGACAAGGCTACCATGCAACGGAGTAACAAAAATCTCGGCAATAGACTACCTTCCATAATGACAAGGGTACCATCATTGGAGTATCCAAAATATCAACAAGAGAATACCTTCCATAATTACAAGGCTACAATTTATTGCAATATAAAAAATCTCGACAACAGACTACCTTCCATAATGACAACGCTACCTTCCATTAAAGTAACTAAAATCTCGTACACAAACTACCTTCCATAATGACTAGGCTACCATCCATTGAAGTAACAAAGATATAGACAACAGACTACCTTCCATAAAGACAAGGCTACAATCCATTCTAGTAACAAAAATCTCGACAACAGACTACCTTACATAATGACAAGGCTACCATCCATTGTAGTGACAAAAATCTCGACAATATACTACCTTCTTTAATGACAGCGCTACCATCCATTGGAATAACAAAAATCTCGACAACAGACTACCTTCCATAATGACAAGGCTACCATCCATTGGAGTAACAAAAATCACGAAAACAGACTACCTTCCATAATGACAAGGCTACCATCCATTGGAATAACAAAAATATCGACAACACACTAGCTTCCATAATGACAAGGCTACCATGCAATGGAGTAACAAAAATCTCGGCAATAGACTACCTTCCATAATGACAAGGGTACCATCATTGGAGTAACCAAAATATCAACAAGAGACTACCTTCTATAATTCCAAGGCTACAATCTATTGGAGTATAAAAAATCTCGACAACAGACTACCTTCCATAATGACAAGGCTACCATCCATTTAAGTAACTAAAATCTCATGCACAAAATACCTTCCATAATGACTAGGCTACCATCCATTGGAGTAACAGAGATATCGACAACAAACTACCTTCCATAACGACAAGGCCACAATCCATTGTAGTAATAAAAATCTTGAAAACAGACTACCTTCCATAATGACAAGGCCACCATTAATTGTAGTGACAAAAATCATGATAATATACTGCCTTCTATAATGACAACGCTACCATCTAATGGAATAACAAAAATCTCGACAACAGACTATGTTCCATAATGACAAGGCTACCATCCATTGGAGTAACAAAAATCTGGACAACAGACTACCTTCCATAATGACAAGGCTACCATCCATTGGAGTAAATAAAATCTCCTACACAAACTACCTTCCATAATGACTAGGCTACCATCCATTAGAGTAACAAAGATATCGAAAATAGACTATCTTCCCTAACGACAAGGCTACAATCCATTGTAGTAACAAAAATCTCGACAACAGACTACCATCCATAATGACAAGGCTAACATCCATTGTAGTGACAAAAATATCGATAATATACTACCTTCTATAATGACAATGCTACCATCCATTGGAATAACAAGAATCTCGATAACAGACTATGTTCCATAATGGCAAGGCTACCATCCATTGGAGTAACAAAAATCACGACAATAGACTACCTTCCATAATGAAAGGGCTACCATCCATTGGAATAACAAAAATATCGACAACACACTACCTTCCATAATGACAAGGCTACCATGCAATGGAGTAACAAAAATCTCGGAAACAGACTACCTTCCATAATGACAAGGCTACCATCCATTGGAGTAACAAAGATATCGACAACAAACTACCTTCCATAATTACAAGGCTAACATCCCTTAGAGTAATAAAAATCACGATAATAGACTACCTTTCATAATGACAAGGCTATCATCCATTGGAATTACAAAAATATCGTACACAAACTACCTTCCAAAATGACTAGGCTACCATCCATTGGAGTAACAAAGATATCGACAACAAACTACCTTCCATAACGACAAGGCTACAATCCATTCTAGTAACAAAAATCTAAACAACAAACTACCTTACCTAATGACAAGGCTACCATCCATTGTAATGACAAAAATCTCGACAATATACTACCTTCTATAATGACAATTCTACCATCCATTGGAATAACAAAAATCTTGACAACAGACTACCTTCCATATGGAAAAGGCTACCATCCCTTAGAGTAACAAAAATATCGACAATAGACTACCTTCTATAATGACAAGGCTACCATCCGTTAGAGTAACAAAGATATTGATAACATATTACCTTCCATAATGGCATGGCTACCATCCATTGGTGTAACAAAAATCATGACAACAGACTACCTTCCATAATGACAAGGCTACCATCTATTGGAATAACAAAAATATCGAGAACACACTACCTTCCGTAATGACAAGGCTACCATGCAATGGAGTAACAAAAATCTCGGCAATAGACTACCTTCCATAATGACAAGGGTACCATCATTGGAGTAACCAAAATATCAACAAGAGACTACCTTCCATAATTAGAAGGCTACAATCCATTGAAGTATAAAAAATCTCGACAACAGACTACCTTTCATAATGACAAGGCTACCATCCATTAAAATAACAAAAATCTCGTACACAAACTACCTTCCAGAATGACTAGGCTACCATCCATTGGACTAACAAAGATATCGACAACAAACTACCTTCCTTAACGACAAGGCTACAATCCATTGTAGTAACAAAAATCTCGACAACAGACTACCTTCCATAATGACAAGGCTACCATCCATTGTAGTGAAAAAAATCTCGATAATATACTACCTTCTATAATGACAATGCAACCATCCAATGGAAAAAAAAAATTTCGACAACAGACTACGTTCCATAATGACAAGGCTACCATCCATTGTAGTGACAAAAATCTCGACAATATATTACCTTCTATAATGACAAGGCTACCATCCATTGGAGTAACAAAAACCTCGTACACAAACTACCTTCCATAATGACTAGGCTACCATCCATTGGAGTAACAAAGATATTGACAACAGACTATCTTCCATAACGACAAGGCTACAATCCATTGTAGTAACAAAAATCTCGACAACAGACTACCTTCCATAATGACAAGGCTACTATCCATTGGAGTAACACAAATCACGAAAACATACTACCTTCCATAATGACAAGGCTACCATCCATTGGAATAACAAAAATATCGACAACACACTACCTTTCATAATGACAAGGCTACCATGCAACGGAGTAACAGAAATCTCGGCAATAGACTACCTTCCATAATGAAAAGGGTACCATCAATGGAGTAACCAAAATATCAACAAGAGACTAGCTTCCATAATTAAAAGGCTACAATTTATTGGAGTATAAAAAATCTCGACAATAGACTACCTTCCATAATGACAAGGCTACCATCCTTTAAAGTAACTAAAATCTCATACACAAACTACCTTCCATAATGACTAGGCTACCATCCATTGGAGATACAAAGATATAGACAACAAACTACCTTCCATAACGATAAGGCTACAATTCATTCTAGTAACAAAAATCTCGACAACAGACTACCTTACATAATGACAAGGCTACCATCCATTGTAGTGACAAAAATAACGATAATATACTACCTCGTATAATGACAATGCTACCATCCATTGGAATAAAGCAAATCTCGATAACAGACTACGTTCCATAATGGCAAGGCTACCATCCCAAGAGTAACAAATATCTCGACAACAGACCACATTCCATAATGACAAGGCTACCATCCATTGGAGTAACAAAAATCACGACAATAGACTACCTTCCATAATGACAGGGCTACCATCCATTGGAATAACAAAAATATCGACAACACACTACCTTCCATAATGACAAGGCTAACATGCAATGGAGTAACAAAAATCTCGGCAATAGACTACCTTCCATAATGACAAGGCTACCATCCCTTAGAGTAAAAAAAATCTCGACAACAGACTACCTTCCATAATGACAAGGCTACCATCCATTGGAGTAACAAAGATATCGACAACATACTACCTTCCATAATGACAAGGCTACCATCCCTTAGAGTAATAAAAATCACGACAATAGACTACCTTTCATAATGACAAGGCTATCATCCTTTGGAATATCAAAAATATCATACACAAACTACCTTCCATAATGACTAGGCTACCATCCATTGGAGTAACAAAGATATCGACAACAGACTACCTTCCATAACGACAAGGCTACAATCCATTCTAGTAACAAAAATCTCGACAACAGACTACCTTACCTAATGACAAGGCTACCATCCATTGTAGTGACAAAAATCTCGACAATATACTACCTTCTATAATGACAATGCTACCATCCATTGGAATAACAAAAATCTCGACAACAGACTACCTTCCATATGGACAAGGCTACCATGCAATGGATTAACAAAAATCTCGGCAATAGACTACCTTCCATTTTGACAAGGGTACCATCATTGGAGTAACCAAAATATTAACAAGAGACTACCTTCCATAATTACAAGGCTACAATCCATTGGAGTATAAAAAATCTCGACAACAGACTACCTTTCATAATGACAAGGCTACCATCCATTAAAGTAACTAAAATCTCGTACACAAACTACCTTCCATAATGACTAGGCTACCATCCATTGGACTAACAAAGATATCGACAACAAACTACCTTCCATAACAACAAGGCTACAATCCATTGTAGTAACAAAAATCTTGACAACAGACTACCTTCCATAATGACAAGGCTACCATCCATTGTAGTGACAAAAATCTCGATAATATACTACCTTCTATAATGACAACGCTACCATCCAATGGAATAACAAAAATATTGACAACAGACTACGTTCCATAATGACAAGGCTACCATCCAATATAGTGACAAAAATCTCGACAATATATTACCTTCTATAATGATAAGGCTACCGTCCATTGGAGTAACAAAAATATCGACAATAGACTACCTTCCATAATGACAAGGCTACCATCCATTGGAGTAACTAAAATCTCGTACACAAACTACCTTCCATAATGACTAGGCTACCATCCATTGTAGTAACAAAGATATCGACAAAAGACTATCTTCCATAACGACAAGGCTACAATCCATTGTAGTAACAAAAATCTCGACAACAGACTACCTTCCATAATGACAAGGCTACTATCCATTGGAGTAACAAAAATCACAAAAATAGACTACCTTCCATAAATACAAGGCTACCATCCATTGGAATAACAAAAATATCGACAACACACTACCTTCCATAATGACAAGGCTACCATGCAACGGAGTAACAAAAATCTCGGCAACAGACTACCTTCCATAATGACAAGGGTACCATCATTGGAGTAACCAAAATATCAACAAGAGACTACCTTCCATAATTACAAGGCTACAATTTATTGGAGTATAAAAAATCTCGACAACAGACTACCTTCCATAATGACAAGGCTACCATCCATTAAAGTAAAAAAAATCTCGTACACAAACTACCTTCCATAATGACTAGGCTACCATCCATTGGAGTAACAAAGATATAGACAACAAACTACCTTCCATAAAGACAAGAATACAATCCATTCTAGTAACAAAAATCTCGACAACAGACTACCTTATATAATGACAAGGCTACCATCCATTGTAGTGACAAAAAACTCGACAATATACTACTTTCTTTAATGACAAGGCTACCATCCATTGGAATAAAAAAAATCTCGACAACAGACTACCTTCCATATGGACAAGGCTACCATCCCTTAGAGTAACAAAAATCTCGACAATAGACTACCTTCCATAATGAAAAGGCTACCATCCATTGGAGTAACAAATATATCGACAATATAATACCTTCCATAATGACAAGGCTACCATCCATTGGAGTAACAAAAATCACGAAAACAGACTACCTTCCATAATGACAAGGCTACCATCATTGGAGTAACCAAAATATCAACAAGAGACTACCTTCCATAATTACAAGGCTACAATTTATTGGAGTATAAAAAATCTCGACAACAGACTACCTTCCACATGATTAGGATAACATCCATTGAAGTAACAAAGATATAGACAACAGACTACCTTCCATGACGACAAGGCTACAATCCATTCTAGTAACAAAATATCGACAATAGACTACCTTACATAATGAAAAGGCTACCATCCATTGTAGTGACAAAAATCTCAAGAATATACTACCTTCTATAATGACAACGCTACCATCCATTGGAATAACAAAAATCTCGACAACAGACTACCTTCCATATGGACAGGGCTACCATCCCTTAGAGTAACAAAAATATCGACAATAGAGTACCTTCCATAATGACAAGGATACCATCCATTGGAGTAACAAAGATATTGGCAACATACTACCTTCCATAATGACAAGGCTACCATCCATTGGAGTAACAAAAATCACGAAAAAAGACTACCTTCCATAATGACAAGGCTACCATCAATTGGAATAACAAAAATATCGACAGCACACTACCTTTCATAATGACAAGGCTACCATGCAACGGAGTAACAAAAATCTCGGCAATAGACTACCTTCCATAATGACAAGGGTACCATCATTGGAGTAACCAAAATATCAACAAGAGACTACCTTCCATAATTACAAGGCTACAATTTATTGGAGTATAAAAAATCTCGACAACAGACTACCTTCCATAATGACAAGGCTACCATCCATTAAAGTAACTAAAATCTCGTACACAAACTACCTTCCATAATGACTAGCTACCATCCATTGGAGTAACAAAGATATAAATAACATACTACCTTCCATAACGACAAGGCTACAATCCATTCCAGTAATAAAAATCTCGACAACAGACTACCTTACATAATGACAAGGCTACCATCCATTGTAGTGACAAAAATCTCGACAATATACTACCTTCTTTAATGACAACGCTACCATCCATTGGAATAACAAAAATCTCGATAACAGACTACCTTCCATATGGACAAGGCTACCATCCCTTAGAGTAACAAAAATCTCGACAATAGACTACCTTCAATAATGACAAGGCTACCATCCATTGGAGTAACAAAGATATCGACAACATACTACCTTCCATAATGACAAGGCTACCATCCATTGGAGTAACAAAAATCAGGAAAACTGACTACCTTCCATAATGACAACGATACCATCCATTGGAATAACAAAAATATCGACAACACACTACCTTCCATAATCACAAGGCTACCATGCAATGGAGTAACAAAAATCTCGGCTATAGACTACCTTCCATAATGACAAGGGTTCCATCATTGGAGTAACCAAAATATCAACAAGAGAGTACCTTCCATAATTACAAGGCTACAATCTATTGGAGTATAAAAAATCTCGACAACAGACTACCTTTCATAATGACAAGGCTACCATCCATTAAAGTAACTAAAATCTCGTACACAAACTACCTTCCATAATGACTAGGCTACCATCCATTGGACTAACAAAGATATCGACAACAAACTACCTTCCATAACGACAAGGCTACAATCCATTGTAGTAACAAAAATCTCGACAACAGACTACCTTCCATAGTGACAAGGCTACCATCCATTGTAGTGACAAAAATAACGATAATATACTACCTCGTATAATGACAACGCTACCATCCAATGGAATAACAAAAATCTCGACAACAGACTACGTTCCATAATGACAAGGCTACCATCCAATATAGTGACAAAAATCTCGACAATATATTACCTTCTATAATGACAAGGCTACCATCCATTGGAGTAACAAAAATCTCGACAATAGACTACCTTCCATAATGACAAGGCTACCATCCATTGGAGTAACTAAAATCTCGTACAAAAACTACCTTCCATAATGACTAGGCTACCATCCATTTGAGTAACAAAGATATCGACAACAAACTATCTTCCATAACAACAAGGCTACAATCCATTGTAGTAACAAAAATCTCGACAACAGACTACCTTCCATAATGACAAGGCTACTATCCATTGGAGTAACAAAAATCACAAAGATAGACTACCTTCCATAATGACAAGGCTACCATCCATTGGAATAAGAAAAATATAGACAACACACTACCTTTCATAATGACAAGGCTACCATGCAACGGAGTAACAAAAATCTCGCTAATAGACTACCTTCCAAAATGACAAGGGTACCATCATTGGAGTAACCAATATATCAACAAGAGACTACCTTCCATAATTACAAGGCTACAATTTAATGGAGTATAAAAAATCTCGACAACAGACTACCTTCCATATGGACAAGGCTACCATCCCTTAAAGTAAAAAAAATCTCGTACACAAACTACCTTCCATAATGACTAGGCTACCATCCATTGGAGTAACAAAGATATAGACAACAAACTACCTTCCATAACGACAAGGTTACAATCCATTCTAGTAACAAAAATCTCGACAACAGACTACCTTACATAATGACAAGGCTACCATCCATTGTAGTGACAAAAAACTCGACAATATACTACCTTCTTTAATGACAACGCTACCATCCATGGAATAAAAAAAATCTCGACAACTGACTACCTTCCATATGGACAAGGCTACCATCCCTTAGAGTAACAAAAATCTCGACAATAGACTACCTTCCATAATGAAAAGGCTACCATCCATTGGAGTAACAAAGATATCGACAACATACTACCTTCCATAATGACAAGGCTACCATACATTGGAGTAACAAAAATCACGAAAACAGACTACCTTCCATAATGACAAGGCTACCATCCATTGGAATAACAAAAATATCGACAACACACTACCTTCCATAATGACAAGGCTACCATGCAATGGAGTAACAAAAATCTCGGCAATAGACTACCTTCCATAATGACAAGGGTACCATCATTGGAGTAACCAAAATATCAACAAGAGACTACCTTCCATAATTATAAGGCTACAATCCATTGAAGTATAAAAAATCGCGACAACAGACTACCTTTCATAATGACAAGGCTACCATCCATTAAAGTAACTAAAATCTCGTACACAAACTACCTTCCATAATGACTAGGCTACCATCCATTGGACTAACAAAGATATCGACAACAAACTACCTTCCATAACCACAAGGCTACAATCCATTATAGTAACAAAAATCGTGACAACAGACTACCTTCCATAATGACAAGGCTACCATCCATTGTAGTGACAAAAATCTCGATAATATACTAACTTCTATAATGACAACGCTACCATCCAATGGAATAACGAAAATCTCGACAATAGACTACGTTCCATAATGACAAGGCTACCATCCAATATAGTGACAAAAATCTCGACAATAAATTACCTTCTATAATGACAAGGCTACCATCCATTGGAGTAACAAAAATCTCGACAACAGACTACCTTCCATAATGACAAGGCTACGATCCATTGGAGTAACTAAAATATCGTACACAAACTACCTTCCATAATGACTAGGCTACCATCCATTGGAGTAACAAATTTATCGACAACAGACTATCTTCCATAACGACAAGGCTACAATCCATTGTAGTAACAAAAATCTCGACAACAGACTACCTTCCATAATGACAAGGCTACTATCCATTGGAGTAACAAAAATCACAAAGATAGACTACCTTCCATAATGACAAGGCTACCATCCATTGGAATAACAAAAATATCGACAACACACTACCTTCCATAATGACAAGGCTACCATGCAACGGAGTTACAAAAATCTCGGCAATAGACTACCTTCCATAATGACAAGGGTACCATCATTGGAGTAACCAAAATATCAACAAGAGACTACCTTCCATAATTACAAGGCTATAATTTATTGGAGTATAAAAAATCTCGACAATAGACTACTTTCCATAATGACAAGGCTACCATCCATTAAAGTAACTAAAATCTCGTACACAAACTACCTTCCATAATGACTAGGCTACCATCCATTGGAGTAACAAAGATATAGACAACAAACTACCTTCCATAACGACAAGGCTACAATCCATTCTAGTAACAAAAATCTCGTCAACACACTACCTTACATAATGACAAGGCTACCATCCATTGTAGTGACAAAAATCTCGACAATATACTACCTTCTTTAATGACAACGCTACCATCCATTGGAATAACAAAAATCTCGACAACAGACTACCTTCAATATGTACAAGGCTACTATACCTTAGAGAAACAAAAATCTCGACAATAGACTACCTTCCATAATGACAAGGCTACCATCCATTGGAGTAACAAAGATATCGACAACATACTACCTTCCATAATGACAAGGCTACCATACATTGGAGTAACAAAAATCACGAAAACATACTACCTTCCATAATCACAAGGCTACCATCCATTGGAATAACAAAAATATCGACAACACACTACCTTCCATAATGACAAGGCTACCATGCAATGGAGTAACAAAAATCTCGGCAATAGACTACCTTCCATAATGACAAGGGTACCATCATTGGAGTAACCAAAATATCAACAAGAGACTACCTTCCATAATTATAAGGCTACAATCCATTGAAGTATAAAAAATCGCGACAACAGACTACCTTTCATAATGACAAGGCTACCATCCATTAAAGTAACTAAAATCTCGTACACAAACTACCTTCCATAATGACTAGGCTACCATCCATTGGACTAAGAAAGATATCGACAACAAACTACCTTCCATAACGACAAGGCTACAATCCATTGTAGTAACAAAAATCTTGACAACAGACTACCTTCCATAATGACAAGGCAACAATCCATTGTAGTGACAAAAATCACGATAATATACTACCTTCTATAATGACAACGCTACCATCCAATGGAATAACAAAAATCTCGACAACAAACTACGTTCCATAATGACAAGGCTACCATCCAATATAGTGACAAAAATCTCGACAATAAATTAACTTCTATAATGACAAGGCTAGCATCCATTGGAGTAACAAAAATCTCGACAACAGACTACCTTCCATAATGACAAGGCTACAATCCATTGGAGTAACTAAAATCTCGTACACAAACTACCTTCCATAATTACTAGGCTACCATCCATTGTAGTAACAAAGATATCGACAACAGACTATCTTCCATAACGACAAGGCTACAATCCATTGTAGTAACAAAAATCTCGACAACAGACTACCTTCCATAATGACAAGGCTACTATCCATTGGAGTAACAAAAATCACAAAGATAGACTACCTTCCATAATGACAAGGCTACCATCCATTGGAATAACAAAAATATCGACAACACACTACCTTCCATAATGACAAGGCTACCATGCAACGGAGTTACAAAAATCTCGGCAATAGACTACCTTCCATAATGACAAGGGTACCATCATTGGAGTAACCAAAATATCAACAAGAGACTACCTTCCATAATTACAAGGCTACAATTTATTGGAGTATAAAAAATCTCGACAACAGACTACCTTCCATAATGACAAGGCTACCATCCATTAAATTAACTAAAATCTCGTACACAAACTACCTTCCATAATGACTAGGCTACCATCCATTAGAGTAACAAAGATATAGACAACAAACTACCTTCCATAACGACAAGGCTACAATCCATTCTAGTAACAAAAATCTCGTCAACACACTACCTTACATAATGACAAGGCTACCATCCATTGTAGTGACAAAAATCTCGACAATATACTACCTTCTTTAATGACAACGCTACCATCCATTGGAATAACAAAAATCTCGACAACAGACTACCTTCAATATGTACAAGGCTACATACCTTAGAGAAACAAAAATCTCGACAATAGACTACCTTCCATAATGACAAGGCTACCATCCATTGGAGTAACAAAGATAACGACAACATACTACATTCCATAATGACAAGGCTACCATCCATTGGAGTAACAAAAATCACGAAAACAGACTACCTTCCATAATGACAAGGCTACCATCCATTGGAATAACAAAAATATCGACAACACACTACCTTCCATAATGACAAGGCTACCATGCAATGGAGGAACAAAAATCTCGGCAATAGACTATCTTCCATAATGACAAGGGTACCATCATTGGAGTAACCAAAATATCAACAAGAGACTACCTTCCATAATTACAAGGCTACAATCTATTGGAGTATAAAGAATCTCGACAACAGACTACCTTCCATAATGACAAGGCTACCATCCATTAAAGTAACTAAAATCTCGTACAACAGACTACCTTCCATAATGACTAGGCTACCATCCATTGGACTAACAAATATATCAACAACAAACTACCTTCCATAACGACAAGGCTACAATCCATTGTAGTAACAAAAATCTTGACAAAAGACTACCTTCCATAATGACAAGGCTGCCATCCATTGGAGTAAATAAAATCTCGTACACAAACTACCTTCCATAATGACTAGGCTACCATCCATTGGAGTAACAAAGATATCGACATCAAACTATCTTCCATAACGACAAGGCTACAATTCATTGTAGTAACAAAAATCACGACAACAGACTACCTTCCCTAATGACAAGGCTACAATCCATTTTAGTGACAAAAATATCGATAATATACTACCTTCTATAATGACAACTCTACCATCCATTGGAATAACAAAAATCTCGACAACAGACTATGTTCTATAATGGCAAGGCTACCATCCCTTAGAGTAACAAATATCTCGACAACAGACCACCTTCCATAATGACAAGGCTACCAACAATTGGAATTACAAAAATATCGATAAAACACTTCCTTCCATAATGACAAGGCTACCATGCAATGGAGTAACAAAAATCTCGGAAATAGACTACCTTCCATAATGACAAGCGTACCATCATTGGAGTAACCAAAATATCAACAAGAGACTACATTCCATAATTACAAGGCTACAACCCATTGGAGTATAAAAAATCTCGACAACAAACTACCTTCCATAATGACAAGGCTATCATCCATTAAAGTAACTAAAATCTCGTACACAAACTACCTTCCATAATGACTACGCTACCATCCATTGGACTAACAAAGATATCGACAACAAACTACCTTCAATAACGACAAGGCTACAATCCATTGTAGTAACAAAAATCTTGACAATAGACTACCTTCCATAATGACAAGGCCACCATCCATTGTAGTGACAAATATCTCGATAATATACTACCTTCTATAATGACAAGGCTACCATCTAATGGAATAACAAAAATCTCGACAACAGACTACGTTCCATAATGACAAGGCTACCATCCATTATAGTGACAAAAATTTCGACAATAGACTACCTTCTATAATGACAAGGCTACCATCCATTGGAGTAACAAAGATATCGACAACATACTACCTTCCATAATGGCAAGGCTACCATCCATTGGAGTAACAAAAATCATGACAACAGACTACCTTCCATAATGACAAGGCTACCATCTATTGGAATAACAAAAATATCGACAACACACTACCTTCCATAATGACAAGGCTTCCATGCAATGGAGTAACAAAAATCTCGGCAATAGACTACCTTCCATAATGACAAGGGTACCATCATTGGAGTAACCAAAATAACAACAAGAGTCTACCTTCCATGATTACAAGGCTACAATCCATTGGAGTATAAAAAATCTCGACAACAGACTACCTTTCATAATGACAAGGCTACCATCCATTAAAGTAACTAAAATCTCGTATACAAACTACCTTTCATAATGACTAGGCTACCATCCATTGGACTAACAAAGATAATGACAAGGCTACCATCCATTGTAGTGACAAAAATCTCGATAATATACTACCTTCTATAATGACAACGCTACCATCCGATGGAATAACAAAAATCTCGACAACAGACTACGTTCCATAATGACAAGGCTACCATCCAATATAGTGACAAAAATATCGACAATATATTACCTTCTATAATTACAAGGCTACCATCCATTGGAGTAACAAAAATCTCGACAACAGACTACCTTCCATAATGATAAGGCTACCATCCATTGGAGTAACTAAAATCTCGTACACAAACTACCTTCCATAATGACTAGGCTACCATCCATTGGAGTAACAAAGATATCGACAATAGACTATCTTCCATAACGACAAGGCTACAATCCATTGTAGTAACAAATATCTCGACAACAGACTACCTTCCATAATGACAAGGTTACTATCCATTGGAGTAACAAAAATCACAAAAATAGACTACCTTCCATAATGACAAGGGTACCATCATTGGAGTAACAAAAATATCAACAAGAGACTACCTTCCATAATTACAAGGCTACAATCTATTGGAGTATAAAAAATATCGACAACAGACTACCTTCCATAATGACAAGGCTACCATCCATTAAAGTTACTAAAATCTCTTACACAAACTACCTTCCATAATGACTAGGCTACCATCCATTGGACTAACAAGGATATCGACAACAAACTACCTTCCATAACGACAAGGCTACAATCCATTGTAGTAACAAAAATCTTGACAATAGACTACCTTCCATAATGATAAGGCTAACATCCATTGGAGTAAATAAAATCTCGTACACAAACAACCTTCCATAATGACTAGGCTACCATCCATTGGAGTAACAAAGATGTCGACAACAAACTATCTTCCATAACGACAAGGCTACAATTCATTGTAGTAACAAAATTCTCGACAACAGACTACCTTCCCAAATGACAAGGCTACCATCCATTGTAGTGACAAAAATATCGATAATATACTACCTTCTATAATGACAACGCTACCATCCATTGGAATAACAAAAATCTCGACAATAGACTACGTTCCATAATGGCAAGGCTACCATCCCTTAGAGTAACAAATATCTCGACAACAGACCACCTTCCATAACGACAAGGCTACCATCCATTGGAATAACAAAAATCTCGGCAATAGACTACCTTCAATAATGACAAGGCTACCATTCATTGGAATAACAAAAATATCGACAACACACTACCTTCCATAATGACAAGGCTACCATGCAACTGAGTAACAAAAATATCGGCAATAAACTACCTTCTATAATGATAAGGGTACCATCATTGGAGTAACCAAAATATCAACAAGAGACTACCTTCCATAATTACAAGGCTACAATTTATTGGAGTATAAGAAATCTCGACAACAGACTACCTTCCATAATGACAAGGCTACCATCCATTAAAGTAACTAAAATCCCGTACACAAACAACCTTCCATAATGACTAGGCTACCATCCATTGGAGTAACAAAGATATAGACAACAATCTACCTTCCATAACGACAAGGCTACAATCCATTCTAGTAACAAAAATCTCGACAACAGACTACCTTACATAATGACAAGGCTACCATCCATTGTAGTGACAAAAATCTCGACAATACACTACCTTCTTTAATGACAATGCTACCATCCATTGGAATAACAAAAATCTCGACAACAGACTACCTTCCATATGGACAAGGCTACCATCCCTTAGAGTAACAAAAATCTCGACAATAGACTACCTTCCATAATGACAAGGCTACCATCCATTGGAGTAACAAAGATATCGATAACATAATACCTTCCATAATGACAAGGCTACCATCCATTAGAGTAACAAAAATCACGAAAACAGACCACCTTCCATAATGACAAGGCTACCATCCATTGGAATAACAAAAATATCGACAACACACTACCTTCCATAATGAGAAGGCTACCATGCAATGGAGGAACAAAAATCTCGGCAATAGAGTATCTTCCATAATGACAAGGGTACCATCATTGGAGTAACCAAAATATAAACAAGAGACTACCTTCCATAATTACAAGGCTACAATCTATTGGAGTATAAAAAATCTCGACAACAGACTACCTTCCATAATGACAAGGCTACCATCCATTAAAGTAACTAAAATCTCATACACAAACTACCTTCCATAATGACTAGGCTACCATCCATTGGACTAACAAAGATATCGATAACAAACTACCTTCCATAACGACAAGGCTACAATCCATTGTAGTAACAAAAATCTTGACAACAGACTACCTTCCATAATGATAAGGCTGCCATCCATTGGAGTAAATAAAATCTCGTACACAAACTACCTTCCATAATGACTAGGCTAGCATCCATTGGAGTAACAAAGATATTGACAACAAACTATCTTCCATGACGACAACGCTACAATTCATTGTATTAATAAAAATCTCGACCACAGACTACCTTCCCTAATGACAAGGCTACCATCCATTGTAGTGACAAAAATATCGATAATATACTACCTTCTATAATGACAACGCTACCATCCATTGGAATAACAAAAATCTCGACAACAGACTATGTTCCATAATGGCAAGGCTACCATCCCTTAGAGTAACAAATATCTCGACAACAGACCACCTTCCATAATGACAAGGCTACCATCCATTGGAATAACAAAAATATTGATAACACACTACCTTCCATAATGACAAGGATACCATGCGATGGAGTAACAAAAATCTCGGCAATAGACTACCTTCCATAATGACAAGGCTACCATCCATTAGAATAACAAAAATATCGACAAGACACTACCTTCCATAATGACAAGGCTACCATGCAACTGAGTAACAAAAATATCGGCAATAAACTACCTTCTATAATGACAAGGGTACCATCATTGGAGTAACCAAAATATCAACAAGAGACTACCTTCCATAATTACAAGGCTACAATTTATTGGAGTATAAGAAATCTCGACAAACGACTACCTTCCATAATGACAAGGCTACCATCCATTAAAGTAACTAAAATCTCGTACACAAATTACCTTCCATAATGACTAGGCTACCATCCATTGGAGTAACAAAGATATAGACAACAAAGTACCTCCCATAACGACAAGGCTAAAATCCGTTCTAGTAACAAAAATCTCGACAACAGACTACCTTACATAATGACAAGGCTACCATCCATTGTAGTGACAAAAATCTCGACAATATACTACCTTCTTTAATGACAACGCTACCATCCATTGGAATAACAAAAATCTCGACAATAGACTACCTTCCATATGGACAAGGCTACCATCCCTTAGAGTAACAAAAATCTCGACAATAGACTACCTTCCATAATGACAAGGCTACCATCCATTGGAATAACAAAAATATCGACAACACACTACCTTCCATAATGACAAGGCTACCATGCAACGGAGTAACAAAAATATCGGCAATAGACTACCTTCCATAATGACAAGGGTACCATCATTGGAGTAACCAAAATATCAACAAGAGACTACCTTCCATAATTACAAGGCTAAAATTTATTGGAGTATAAAAAATCTTGACAAGAGACTACCTTCCGTAATGACAAGGCTACCATCCATTAAAGTAACTAAAATCTCGTACACAAACTACCTTCCATAATGACTAGGCTACCATCCATTGTACTAACAAAGATATCGATAACAAACTACCTTCCATAACGACAAGGCTACAATCCATTGTAGTAACAAAAATCTTGACAACAGACTACCTTCCATAATGATAAGGAAGCCATCCATTGGAGTAAATAAAATCTCGTACACAAACTACCTTCCATAATGACTAGGCTAGCATCCATTGGAGTAACAAAGATATTGACAACAAACTATCTTCCATAACGACAACGCTACAATTCATTGTAGTAACAAAAATCTCGACAACAGACTACCTTCCCTAATGACAAGGCTACCATCCATTGTAGTGACAAAAATATCGATAATATACTACCTTCTATAATGACAACGCTACCATCCATTGGAATAACAAAAATCTCGACAACAGACTATGTTCCATAATGGCAAGGCTACCATCCCTTAGAGTAACAAATATCTCGACAACAGACCACCTTCCATAATGACAAGGCTACCATCCATTGGAATAACAAAAATATTGATAACACACTACCTTCCATAATGACAAGGCTACCATGCGACGGAGTAACAAAAATCTCGGCAATAGACTACCTTCCATAATGACAAGGCTACCATCCATTAGAATAACAAAAATATCGACAACACACTACCTTCCATAATGACAAGGCTACCATGCAACTGAGTAACAAAAATATCGGCAATAAACTACCTTCTATAATGACAAGGGTACCATCATTGGAGTAACCAAAATATCAACAAGAGACTACCTTCCATAATTACAAGGCTACAATTTATTGGAGTATAAGAAATCTCGACAAACGACTACCTTCCATAATGACAAGGCTACCATCCATTAAAGTAACTAAAATCTCGTACACAAACAACCTTCCATAATGACTAGGCTACCATCCATTGGAGTAACAAAGATATAGACAACAAACTACCTTCCATAACGACAAGGCTACAATCCATTCTAGTAACAAAAATCTCGACAACAGACTACCTTACATAATGACAAGGCTACCATCCATTGTAGTGACAAAAATATCGACAATATACTACCTTCTTTAATGACAATGCTACCATCCATTGGAATAACAAAAATCTCGACAACAGACTACCTTCCATATGGACAAGGCTACCATCCCTTAGAGTAACAAAAATCTTGACAATAGACTACCTTCCATAATGACAAGGCTACCATCCATTGGAGTAACAAAGATATCGACAACATAATACCTTCCATAATGACAAGGCTACCATCCATTGGAGTAACAAAAATCACGAAAACAAACCACCTTCCATAATGACAAGGCTACTATCCATTGGAATGACAAAAATATCGACAACACACTACCTTCCATAATGACAAGGCTACCATGCAATGGAGGAACAAAAATCTCGGCAATAGAGTATCTTCCATAATGACAAGGGTACCATCATTGGAGTAACCAAAATATAAACAAGAGACTACCTTCCATAATTACAAGGCTACAATCTATTGGAGTATAAAAAATCTCGACAACAGACTACCTTCCATAATGACAAGGCTACCATCCATTAAAGTAACTAAAATCTCGTACACAAACTACCTTCCATAATGACTAGGCTACCATCCATTGGACTAACAAAGATATCGATAACAAACTACCTTCCATAACGACAAGGCTACAATCCATTGTAGTAACAAAAATCTTGACGACAGACTACGTTCCATAATGATAAGGCTGCAATCCATTGGAGTAAATAAAATCTCGTACACAAACTACCTTCCATAATGACTAGGCTAGCATCCATTGGAGTAACAAAGATATTGACAACAAACTATCTTCCATAACGACAATGCTACAATTCATTGTAGTAATAAAAATCTCAACAACAGGCTACCTTCCCTAATGACAAGGCTACCATCCATTATAGTGACAAAAATATCGATAATATACTACCTTCTATAATGACAACGCTACCATCCATTGGAATAACAAAAATCTCGACAACAGACTATGTTCCATAATGGCAAGGCTACCATCCCTTAGAGTAACAAATATCTCGACAACAGACCACCTTCCATAATGACAAGGCTACCATCCATTGGAATAACAAAAATATCGATTGTTAGAACAAAGTTTGAATCTACTACCCTATATTTAAGTTTTGATGATAACAAAGTGAAAAGATATAGTATTTATAAGTTTCATGTATGAACTATCTGCTGCCTAAAATTATTATGTTCTGACTTACAGATACTCTGATTGATATAAGCAAGATCACATCTATTCACCATCAGAACTTGATTTCAGACACCAGCATCAGAAGTTGCCATATCAGAATGTCAGAATCAGATGATCAGCTCACGTACATGCTGAAGCCTGATGAACAAGACTGCGCTCAACACTCTGATAAAGAAACACAACAGTTCATCAGCAGCGAAGCAGAGTCAGAATGAGCCAAGCCAGAACTTGCATTAAGTAAGCAACAGTACTATGCATTGAAAGCAAATTAATTCCAACGGCCTCATTCCAGACAAGATCTGCTCAATAAGGAAAGTTTGTTATTAGCATTGAATCAAGAATATTGCATCCAACGTTCATCATCTCAGTGCTATATAAACAAGACTTTGAAGATTGAAATGGCTAATGCTCTCAAAATCTCTACACGCACAAAAGCTAATCATAATCTTCTTTCTCTCAGTTTTGCTAAACCACACATTCTGATATTCTATCATTGTTTAGCAATCTAGGTTCTAAGCTTCAATTTGTGTATACATCACAGTTGTGATACAGTTTTGTAGAAAACATCCACACACTTAGTTTTATCTCTTTGTAAGAAAGTGTTACCTTGACAAACCGGGTTGTGGTTTGGATCAAGAAGGCTTTAGCAGTTGTTCAAGCAGTCTCTAATATTCAGTTGAATATAGTGGATTAAGACCTCGTTGGAGAGAGGCGAAATCACCTTGACGGGTGGACTGGAGTAGTTTGAGATCAAACGAACCAGGATAAAAATATCTTGTTCATTGCATTAGATTTCAGTTTTACAATTCAACCCCCCCTTCTTGTGTTTTTCACCACTTCAATTGGCATCAGAGCGCCTGGTTCTGAGCTAAAACACTAAACCGTGTCAGTACAAGATCCAGCGTCAGAAAAACACAATGGCAGGAAACAATTCTCACATCAGCAATGACAACAATGAGGACAAAGACAGATTCAGTGGCAAACCTCCAGTCTTTGATGGAGAAAACTTTGATTACTGGAAAGACAGAATTGAAAGCTTCTTTCTGGCACATGATGTTGATCTGTGGGATATGGTGACAGATGGATACACGCACCCTGTGAATGCAAGTTGTCAAAAGATTGATAGAAAAACAATGTCTGATCAACAAAAGCGTGACTTCAAGAATCACCACAAGGCCAGAACCATCCTCCTCGGCGCCATCTCCTATACTGAGTATGAAAAGATCGCCAACAGAGACACAGCAAAGAATATTTTTGACTCACTCAGAATGACGCATGAGGGCAACGTTCAGGTCAAAGAAACAAAAGCTCTGGCGCTCATTCAGAAGTATGAGGCGTTCAAAATGGAAGAATCTGAATCCATTGAAACCATGTTCTCTAGATTCCAGATTCTGGTAGCTGGTCTCAAAGTTCTGGACAAAGGATACTCTACTGCTGACCATGTCAAGAAAATCATCAGAAGTTTACCCAAGCAGTGGAGACCTATGGTTACAGCTCTGAAGCTAGCTAAAGATCTCAACAAAATCACTCTGGAGGAACTTATCAGCTCCCTCAAAAGTCATGAGATAGAGCTAGAAGCTGATGAGCCTCAGAAGCAAGGTAAGCCTTTAGCATTAAAATCTAACAGAAAATTTGAGTCTAAAGTGTTGCAGGCAGTTGAAGAAATATCTGATGGATCCTCATCAGAAGAAGAAGACGAACTCTCCCTTCCCTCCAGAAGAGTAAATCAACTGTGGAAGCAAAGACAAAGGAAGTTCAGGAATCCCAGAAGATCTGATCAGAACGAGTCTTCTTCCAGATACAAAAGGACAGATTCTTCCTCTGGATACAGAAGATCTGAAGGCTCCTCCAGTAGCAAAAAGCCAAACACCAAAGACATCATCTGCTATGAGTGCAATGAGCAAGGACACTATAAGAGTGACTGCCCAAAGCTTCAGAGGCAAAAGCCCAAAAAGAAGTTTGGAAGAGAGAAGCAGAAAAGTCTCATGGCTACATGGGATGACTCTGACTCGTCTGAAGCTGACTCAGAATCAGATGATGAAAGGGCAAACATAGCTCTCATGGCTAACATTTCAGAAGATAGTGAAGCTTCTGAATCAGACTCAGAATCAGACACTGAAGAGGTATTTCCTAAATTCAGAGACCTGAAAAGGAATCTTGAATCTGACTCTAATAAGACTGAGAGTCTCAAATTGGAAAATTCTGAGCTGAGAAATAAGATTTCAAAATTAGAAAACACTTTACAAAACTCTCAGAAGGAACCAATTTCTGAAACTCCCAGCAACGCTGATGAGATCATCAAGGAGTATGATCACAGTTTCCAGAAGTTCCTAGCTAAAAGCATATATAGAAGCAGAATGGCTTCAATGATCTATGGAGTTAGCAGGAAAGGAATAGGATACCAAGGTAAGGTTCCTACACCAAAGAATGTCATGGAATTAACCATTAAACACACTCCTCTGAATTCACATTTTGTATATGGTCACACACGATATCAAATACACTAGCAGTAAGCACTCTGTGAAACCAAAATTCAACCAGAGTTTTGGTAAAACTAACAAATCAGGACCCAAGAAAATCTGGGTACCTAAGGATAAAATAATACATGTTGCAGATATCTTTAGCAGCAAGTCAGAAACACCAGTCATGGTACCTGGACTCTGGCTGCTCACGACACATGACGGGAAGAAGGCATATGTTCCAAAGCCTGGAACTTAAGCCTGGAGGCCACATTGGCTTTGGAGGCAATCAGAGGGGAAAGATAATTGGCTCTGGAACTGTAGGTAATGGAAATCTTCCCTCTATGAATAATGTTCTACTAGTAGATGGATTGATGCATAATCTGTTATCCATAAGTCAATTAAGTGATAACGGTTATGATATAATCTTTAATCAAAAATCATGTAAAGCTGTTAGTCAGAAAGATGGGACTATCCTGTTTAATGGTAAGAGGAAAAACAACATTTACAAAATCAAACTTTCTGAACTAAAGAGTCAGAATGTAAAATGTCTTCTGTCTGTTAACAACGTGCAGTGGATCTGGCACAGAAGATTGGGGCATGTTAGTATGAGAAGAATATCTCAGATTAACTAACTCAATCTGGTCAGAGGACTTCCTAATTTGAAGTTCAATTCAGATGCTCTGTGTGAAGCATGTCAGAAAGGCAAATTTGCAAAACCTTCTTTTAAATCCAAAAATGTTGTTTCTACCTCTAAGCCATTAGAACTTCTGCACATTGACTTATTTGGATCAGTTAAAACTGCTTCAGTCAGTGGTAAGAAGTATGGGTTAGTAATCGTAGATGACTATAGCAGATGGACATGGGTAAAGTTCTTAAGACACAAGGACGAGTCACACTCTGTGTTTGTTACCTTCTGTAACCAAGTTCAGAATGAAAAGGATCTTAGAATCGTTAAAGTCAGAAGTGATCATGGTGGAGAATTTGAAAACAAAGATTTTGAGTCATTCTTTAATGACAGAGGCATTCTGCATGATTTCTCTTGTCCTAGAACTCCCCAACAAAATGGAGTTGTAGAATGAAAGAACAGAACATTGCAAGAAATGGCCAGAACCATGATCAATGAGACAAACGTTGCTAAGACCTTCTGGGTAGAGGCAATAAACACAGCGTGCTACATTCAGAATAGAATCTCAATAAGACATATTCTGGAAAAGACTCCATATGAATTGCGGGAGAACAGAAAGCCCAACATTTCATATTTTCATCCATTTGGATGTACTTGCTTTATATTAAATACAAAGAATTATTTGAACAAGTTTGACTCTAAAGCACAGAAGTGTATTATGTTAGGATACTCTGAACGCTCAAGAGGGTACAGAGTATACAATACAGAAACACAGATTGTGGAAGAATCAATCAGTGTTCGTTTTGATGATAAGCTTGACTCTGAAAAGTCAAAGCAGAATGAAGTTTTTGCAGGTATAGAAATTGAATTTGCAGGTTCCAAAGACAAGTCATCAGAAGCTCTCAACACAGACATTCCTTCAACGTCTGAAAGGAGCACTGCTAGCAATCCTACAACAGCTGCTGATCAACCTCAGAAGAGATTACCCAAAAGCAGCTTGGATCACCCAGAAGAGACTATCCTAGGAAGAAAGGATGATCCAATCAGAACAAGAGCAAGCTTCAGAAACTCTGAAGAAACACTTATGGGACTTGTGTCTCTGATTGAACCTTCTTCTATTGATGAAGCACTTCTGGATAATGACTGGATTCTGGCAATGCAAGAAGAGCTGAATCAATTCACCAGAAACGACGTATGGGATCTCGTTCCCAGACCAAAAGGATTCAACGTCATTGGAACAAGATGGGTGTTCAGAAACAAGCTAAATGAACAAGGTGAAGTCATCAGAAACAAGGCACGACTGGTTGCACAAGGTTATAGTCAGCAAGAGGGGATAGACTATACAGAAACCTTTGCCCCAGTCACCAGGTTAGGATCTATCATACTTTTAATCTCATTTGCTGTTAATAGAGGTATCACTCTGTATCAGATGGATGTCAAAAGTGCATTCTTAAATGGTTATATAGAAGAAGAAGTTTATGTACACCAACCCCCAGGTTTTGAAAATACAAAACATCCAGAACATGTTTTCAAACTAAAGAAGTCACTGTATGGTCTGAAACAAGCTCCCAGAGCTTGGTATGAAAGGCTAAGTAACTTTCTGCTAGAAAATGAATTCACCAGAGGGAAAGTGGACACTACTCTATTCTGTAAATCAGTTAAGAATGACATCTTAGTCTGTCAAATTTATGTTGATGATATTATTTTTGGTTCTACTAATCCTTCTCTTGGAAGAAAATTTGCGAAGTGTATGCAGACAGAATTTGAGATGAGCCTCATGGGGGAACTGAAATTCTTTCTAGGAATTCAGATAAATCAAACTCCAGAAGGATCTTACATTCATCAGAGCAAATACATCAGAGATCTTCTGAAGAAATTTGACCTCTCAGAATGTAAGCCATCAAAGATTCCAATGCATCCCACGTGCATTCTGGAATGAGAAGAGGTAAGCAAAAATGTAGAACAGAAAGTCTACAGAGGTATGATTGGTTCTCTCCTCTATCTGACTGCTTCAAGACCTGACATATTATTCAGTGTTTGTATCTGTGCTAGATTCCAATCAGATCCTAGAGAATCTCACTTAACAGCTGTTAAGCGAATTTTCAAATATCTGAAAGGTACTACTAATCTGGGTTTGTTTTATAGAAAATCTAGTGATTACAGCTTAGTAGGCTACTGTGATGCTGATTTTGCTGGAGACAGAGTGGAACGTAAAAGTACTTCTGGAAGCTGCCAGTTTCTAGGAGAAAATCTGATCTCTTGGTCCAGCAAAAGGCAATCAACAATTGCTCTATCAACAGCAGAAGCTGAGTACATAGCAGCAGCAGGATGTAGCACACAAATGCTCTGGATGAAAAGTCAGCTTGAAGACTTCCAGATTTTTGAGAGTAACATTCCTATACTTTGTGATAATACTTCTGCTATTTGCTTAAGTAAGAATCCCATTTTACATTCTAGAGCTAAGCATATAGAAATAAAACATCACTTCATTAGGGACTATATTCAGAAAGGTATTTTGAACTTAAAATTTATAGATACAGACCATCAATGGGCTGATATCTTTACTAAACCCCTTTCAGAAGATAGGTTTAATTTCATTCTGAAACATCTCAGCATGAAAGTGTGTCCAGAGTGAAAATGTTTTAATTCCATATATTTACCTTCAGAATGTAATTGTTTTACTGTGAACTTCTGATCAATCTCCTTTCAGAAAGATAGAACATGCAGATTGTATCAGATGCAAGTCTAAAGATCTGAGAGTCTAAGCTCAAAGATAGATGTGCTGATCACTACATCAAACAAGTGTCATCCAATCATCAGCATATCTCTGAAGCAGAACGCGTGCACGCTTCTGAGAAGGAAAAGCGCTGATTGGGTGCATTGAGACACATGTCTGGTAACCGTTTTTAAGTATCTTTCTCAAATCCCCCAAAATCAGCAAGCATTTAATGAAAAGTAATCATGCTTTTAAAATGCAATCATGATTTTTCTCTCTCTTAAAAAACATTTATCTTTTCAAAATAGTTTTGAAAACTCTATTTAAGCACATTAATCTCTCATTCTCATTCTTTACGTTTTCTCACTGAAACTCAAGCATCTTCTGCATATTTCTGTGTTCATCTCTTGCAAAACCTATTTTCCTCAGTTTATTCTCAAAACCCTTTTAGTGTGAACATGGCAACCTCCAGCAGTGCTTCTGCAGGTCCTCAGAAGAAAGCATCATCTGAGCAATATCAAGTGCCATTCAAAACTCTCCTCACTCCTGTGAAGAATCTTGAAGTGCTTTCTGAATTAATCATTGATTTTGGAAGCTTGAAGGAGAACGGTTTTGACCTAACTGAAGAAGTTAGGGCTCAGAAGTGGGAAAGGTATTTTGACAGGTTGGTTGGACCAACATTCCCAATGCTCGTCAAGGAATTCTGGATTCACGCCAAGGCTTCAACAAATCTAGTCACCTCCTTTGTTATGGGGAAGAAGATTGTGATCACTGAGGATCACATTGCAAGGCTAATCGGTTACAGTGGCGGTGGCGTCCGTTGTGTGGACATGGCTGAAAGATATGATGATGTAGGTGTGATAGCTACAAGGATTTTCACTCTTGGGGTGCCCGACAGCAAGATTAAAGATCTGAAGGATCATTACAGAGCGTGGGCTAAGATAATTCTGGGGTGCTTCAACCACAGGAAACCAACCAGTTCTCCTGATTACATAAATGTGGATCAGCAGTTTCTGATCTACTTTATTGATCAGAAGGTAAAGATCAATCTGGCTCACTTCCTGTTCAACCATCTCAGAACAAGTGTGAAGGAAACCAGGGAAGAAGAAAGAACCAAGAGGGATTGGATACCTTTTGGAAGGTTGATATCAGATATTCTGACAGAGAATAGGCTGATTGAGCATCTGATAGAAGCTCAAGAGTTAAGCACTATTGAACCAACAGTTGGGAAACCTCTGAATGCAAAGAACTTGAAGAAGATGAAGCTGATAGAGAATATTCAGAAGGAACCCAGAGCTACTCCTATTGCTGATATCACCAGCAGAAGAGTGCCTCTGAGTGACTTTCCGTTATTTTCTGAAATTGAATCCAAACCAGAGGTGGTTCTCAGGTACTTGGATACGTGCAAGGCAGATGGTTCAGATCCAAATCTGATTATCAAAGCTCTGCATCAACCTCAGCAAGAAGTGACTCTGAAGAAGACGAAGAAGAGGAAGGCACCATCAGAAGGATCATCCCAGCAGACACCCAGGAAAAGAGGTAATTCATCTACTGCTTCTGTTTTAAATTCTTCTACTATTCCAGCATCTATTCCTCCTCAAACCTCTCATAGAATCTCAATCCCCATCCCTACCATAGATGAAACTGTATCAGAAGAGGACCCTTTTGAGGCATTAAAACTCAGAAGACCCAGAACCAAACATCCCAAACAACCAACAATCTCAACAACATCAGCAATTGACCAAGTGCTGTCTGACATTGATCAACACACCTCTGATCAACCAATCTCTGAACCACAAACTGTTCCTCCTCCACAACCAGAACAACAGCAATCTGCTGAACAATCAGAAATTCCAACAACTTCTCCTCAACCAGCAATTCCGTCTCCCTCTCCCCAACCAGAAATTAATCCACCATCACTCTGAAACTCCTTCTCCTCAACCATCTGAACCTCATTCACCTCAACCATCACCTTTGGCAATCCAGCTGCCAGGTGGAACAACTATCACCTTAGCACAATTGCCATCCTCATCAGAATCTACACCACCAAATACTCCCAAAACACCACCCAGTCCAATCATAATCTCTGATTCTGATACTCCATCTCCAAAACAAACAGCTGCTCAGAAAACCTCCGAAAACCCCAGCAGGACTTTCATAGACTTAACCAGTCTTGACCGTCTTGCTGATCTGAAACACAAAATTGCCATCCCAAAACCAAAACAACCAGATGTTGGCTCTGGTATTATGAATTTTGAAACAGGTGTGCTGCAATGGATTGCTTCTTTGAAGCAAATCTGTCCTGGAATGATTGACCCAGCTGCTTCTGATCAGCTCTGGTCACAATTCAGACTTTGGGTACGTGCTGAAGCCCTCAAGTTGCATGATATCAACTATGAGCAGGTACAACAAAATTTCAACAAGCTTCTGAATGAAGTTGGAAGTCAGCTTCTGAAAGAAGACGTGCTCCCTCTGGATAGTGAACCTTGGTCTGAGAAACAGCAAGCTGCAAAGGTGCAATCAGAAGAAGACAAGACCATTCAAGCTGAAGAAAGTCAAGCAGAAGATGTTGCTGAAAGCTCTCAGAAGCTTCCTGCTTCTGATGCTTCTCAAGATGCCTAGGACAGGCAGACTCTGGAAGAACTAAGGCTGAATGACATGCGTCTGCAGCAGCGGATGGATGAAAGCGATCAGAAGATGAAAGAGAGAATGGATGTGCAGGATAGCAAGATTGACACTGTTGTCAGCATGGTGCACAAGCAGAATGAGACTGCTGAAAAGATCCAAGCCATGATGGAGAACCTGTTCACACGCTTGCCTCCTCAACCTTAGTCTCTTTTTTTTCATTCATGTCCTTTTTCATGTTTTCCTTGATTTTCTGATGTACTGTTTGAATATGTTTTGTACTATTTTCTTGTTTTGATTCTGAACTCTCTTAATATGATTAGTTTTTCTGATCTTAATTGTTTTAGCACATCACCTACACTTTTTGATTGCTGACAAAAAGGGGGAGAACAAGAATGATATTTTAATCAATAACGGCTAACTAGACAGAAATTCTCAAACATTCTAACTCTATTACTTGAAAATGTTTTTTCTATTTTGCTTAAAGTCTACAGGTACAAGGAAGCTCCTGGACACTCTGAAGACTTGAAGCTCTGATCACTATGAAGTTCTGATCCGCTCTGATATTCTGATCCAAAGCAAAGCTCTGACAAGAAAAGCTCTGAAGCTCTGCTCTGACATAAAGCTTCTGATAAGTCAAAGACTCTGATACTCTAATGTTCAAAGAAAGGCAAAAAGATCTGATCCTGAAGAACACGTGTAATCAAAGGGAAGTAATAAACTCAGGGGGAGTATCTCTCAACTCTGATATCTCTTTACTCCTTATCCTTTTACTTCTAACTCTGATACATATCTCAGATACCTTTTCACGTTATTTTCATTTAAAAATATCTAGTTTTTGTCATCATCAAAAAGGTGAGATTGTTAGAACAAAGTTTGAATCTACTACCCTATATTTAAGTTTTGATGATAACAAAGTGAAAAGATATAGTATTTATAAGTTTCATGTATGAACTATCTGCTGCCTAAGATTATTATGTTCTGACTTGCAGATACTCTGATTGATATAAACAAGATCACATCTATTCAGCATCAGAACTTGATTTCAGACACCAGCATCAGAAGTTGCCATATCAGAATGTCAGAATCAGATGATCAACTCACGTACATGCTGAAGCCTGATGAACAAGACTGCGCTCAACACTCTGATAAAGAAACACAACAGTTCATCAGCAGCGAAGCAGAGTCAGAATGAGCCAAGCCAGAACTTGCATTAAGTAAGCAACGATACTGTGCATTGAAAGCAAATTAATTCCAACGGCCTCATTCCAGACAAGATCTGCTCAATAAGGAAAGTTTGTTATTAGCATTGAATCAAGAATATTGCATCCAACGTTCATCATCTCAGTGCTATATAAACAAGACTTTGAAGATTAAAATGGCTAATGCTCTCAAAATCTCTACACGCACAAAAGCTAATCATAATCGTCTTTCTCTCAGTTTTGCTAAACCACACATTCTGATATTCTATCATTGTTTAGCAATCTAGGTTCTAAGCTTCAATTTGTGTATACATCACAGTTGTGATACAGTTTTGTAGAAAACATCCACACACTTAGTTTTATCTCTTTGTAAGAAAGTGTTACCTTGACAAACCGGGTTGTGGTTTGGATCAAGAAGGCTTTAGCAGTTGTTAAAGCAGTCTGTAATATTCAGTTGAATATAGTGGATTAAGACCTCGTTGGAGAGAGGTGAAATAACCTTGACGGGTGAACTGGAGTAGTTTGAGATCAAACGAACCAGGATAAAAATATCTTGTTCATTGCATTAGATTTCAGTTTTACAATTCAACCCCCCTTCTTGTGTTTTTCACCACTTCATCGATAACAACCTACCTTCCATAATGACAAGGCTACCATGCGATGGAGTAACAAAAATCTCGGCAATAGACTACCTTCCATAATGACAAGGCTACCATCCATTGGAATAACAAAAATATCGACAACACACTACCTTCCATAATGACAAGGCTACCATGGAACGGCGTAACAAAAATATCGGTAATAGACTACCTTCCATAATGACAAGGGTACCATCATTGGAGTAACCAAAATATCAACAAGAGACTACCTTCCATAATTACAAGGCTACAATTTATTGGAGTATAAAAAATCTCGACAACAGACTACCTTCCATAATGACAAGGCTACCATCCTTTAAAAAAACTAAAATCTCGTACACAAACTACCTTCCATAATGACTAGGCTACCATCCATTGGAGTAACAAAGATATAGACAACAAACTACCTCCCATAACGACAAGGCTACAATCCATTCTAGTAACAAAAATCTCGACAACAGACTACCTTACATAATGACAAGGCTACCATCCATTGTAGTGACAAAAAAATCGACAATATACTACCTTCTTTAATGACAACGCTACCATCCATTGGAATAACAAAAATCTCGACAACAGACTACCTTCCATATGGACAAGGCTACCATCCCTTAGAGTAACAAAAATCTCGACAATAGACTACCTTCCATAATGACAAGGCTACCATCCATTGGAATAACAAAAATATCGACAACACACTACCTTCCATAATGACAAGGCTACCATGCAACGGCGTAACAAAAATATCGGTAATAGACTACCTTCCATAATGACAAGGGTACCATCATTGGAGTAACCAAAATATCAACAAGAGACTACCTTCCATAATTACAAGGCTACAATTTATTGGAGTATAAAAAATCTCGACAACAGACTACCTTCCATAATGACAAGGCTACCATCCATTAAAGTAACTAAAATCTCGTACACAAACTACCTTCCATAATGACTAGGCTACCATCCATTGGAGTAACAAAGATATAGACAACAAACTACCTCCCATAACGACAAGGCTACAATCAATTCTAGTAACAAAAATCTCGACAACAGACTACCTTACATAATGAGAAGGCTACCATCCATTGTAGTGACAAAAATCTCGACAATATACTACCTTCTTTAATGACAACGCTACCATCCATTGGAATAACAAAAATCTCGACAACAGACTACCTTCCATATGGACAAGGCTACCATCCCTTAGAGTAACAAAAATCTCGACAAGAGACTACCTTCCATAATGACAAGGCTACCATCCATTGGAATAACAAAAATATCGACAACACACTACCTTCCATAATGACAAGGCTACCATGCAACGGAGTAACAAAAATATCGGCAATAGACTACCTTCCATAATGACAAGGGTACCATCATTGGAGTAACCAAAATATCAACAAGAGACTACCTTCCATAATTACAAGGCTACAATTTATTGGAGTATAAAAAATCTCGACAACAGACTACCTTCCATAATGACAAGGCTACCATCCATTAAAGTAACTAAAATCTCGTACACAAACTACCTTCCATAATGACTAGGCTACCATCCATTGGAGTAACAAAGATATAGACAACAAACTACCTCCCATAACGACAAGGCTACAATCCATTCTAGTAACAAAAATCTCGACAACAGACTACCTTACATAATGAGAAGGCTACCATCCATTGTAGTGACAAAAATCTCGACAATATACTACCTTCTTTAATGACAACGCTACCATCCATTGGAATAACAAAAATCTCGACAACAGACTACCTTCCATATGGACAAGGCTACCATCCCTTAGAGTAACAAAAATCTCGACAAGAGACTACCTTCCATAATGACAAGGCTACCATCCATTGGAATAACAAAAATATCGACAACACACTACCTTCCATAATGACAAGGCTACCATGCAACGGAGTAACAAAAATATCGGCAATAGACTACCTTCCATAATGACAAGGGTACCATCATTGGAGTAACCAAAATATCAACAAGAGACTACCTTCCATAATTACAAGGCTACAATTTATTGGAGTATAAAAAATCTCGACAACAGACTACCTTCCATAATGACAAGGCTACCATCCATTAAAGTAACTAAAATCTCGTACACAAACTACCTTCCATAATGACTAGGCTGCCATCCATTGGAGTAACAAAGATATAGACAACAAACTACCTCCCATAACGACAAGGCTACAATCCATTCTAGTAACAAAAATCTCGACAACAGACTACCTTACATAATGAGAAGGCTACCATCCATTGTAGTGACAAAAATCTCGACAATATACTACCTTCTTTAATGACAATGCTACCATCCATTGGAATAACAAAAATCTCGACAACAGACTACCTTCCATATGGACAAGGCTACCATCCCTTAGAGTAACAAAAATCTCGACAAGAGACTACCTTCCATAATGACAAGGCTACCATCCATTGGAATAACAAAAATATCGACAACACACTACCTTCCATAATGACAAGGCTACCATGCAACGGAGTAACAAAAATATCGGCAATAGACTACCTTCCATAATGACAAGGGTACCATCATTGGAGTAACCAAAATATCAACAAGAGACTACCTTCCATAATTACAAGGCTACAATTTATTGGAGTATAAAAAATCTCGACAACAGACTACCTTCCATAATGACAAGGCTACCATCCATTAAAGTAACTAAAATCTCGTACACAAACTACCTTCCATAATGAGTAGGCTACCATCCATTGGAGTAACAAAGATATAGACAACAAACTACCTCCCATAACGACAAGGCTACAATCCATTCTAGTAACAAAAATCTCGACAACAGACTACCTTACATAATGAGAAGGCTACCATCCATTGTAGTGACAAAAATCTCGACAATATACTACCTTCTTTAATGACAACGCTACCATCCATTGGAATAACAAAAATCTCGACAACAGACTACCTTCCATATGGACAAGGCTACCATCCCTTAGAGTAACAAAAATCTCGACAAGAGACTACCTTCCATAATGACAAGGCTACCATCCATTGGAATAACAAAAATATCGACAACACACTACCTTCCATAATGACAAGGCTACCATGCAACGGAGTAACAAAAATATCGGCAATAGACTACCTTCCATAATGACAAGGGTACCATCATTGGAGTAACCAAAATATCAACAAGAGACTACCTTCCATAATTACAAGGCTACAATTTATTGGAGTATAAAAAATCTCGACAACAGACTACCTTCCATAATGACAAGGCTACCATCCATTAAAGTAACTAAAATCTCGTACACAAACTACCTTCCATAATGACTAGGCTACCATCCATTGGAGTAACAAAGATATAGACAACAAACTACCTCCCATAACGACAAGGCTACAATCCATTCTAGTAACAAAAATCTCGACAACAGACTACCTTACATAATGAGAAGGCTACCATCCATTGTAGTGACAAAAATCTCGACAATATACTACCTTCTTTAATGACAATGCTACCATCCATTGGAATAACAAAAATCTCGACAACAGACTACCTTCCATATGGACAAGGCTACCATCCCTTAGAGTAACAAAAATCTCGACAAGAGACTACCTTCCATAATGACAAGGCTACCATCCATTGGAATAACAAAAATATCGACAACACACTACCTTCCATAATGACAAGGCTACCATGCAACGGAGTAACAAAAATATCGGCAATAGACTACCTTCCATAATGACAAGGGTACCATCATTGGAGTAACCAAAATATCAACAAGAGACTACCTTCCATAATTACAAGGCTACAATTTATTGGAGTATAAAAAATCTCGACAACAGACTACCTTCCGTAATGACAAGGCTACCATCCATTAAAGTAACTAAAATCTCGTACACAAACTACCTTCCATAATGAGTAGGCTACCATCCATTGGAGTAACAAAGATATAGACAACAAACTACCTCCCATAACGACAAGGCTACAATCCATTCTAGTAACAAAAATCTCGACAACAGACTACCTTACATAATGAGAAGGCTACCATCCATTGTAGTGACAAAAATCTCGACAATATACTACCTTCTTTAATGACAACGCTACCATCCATTGGAATAACAAAAATCTCGACAACAGACTACCTTCCATATGGACAAGGCTACCATCCCTTAGAGTAACAAAAATCTCGACAAGAGACTACCTTCCATAATGACAAGGCTACCATCCATTGGAATAACAAAAATATCGACAACACACTACCTTCCATAATGACAAGGCTACCATGCAACGGAGTAACAAAAATATCGGCAATAGACTACCTTCCATAATGACAAGGGTACCATCATTGGAGTAACCAAAATATCAACAAGAGACTACCTTCCATAATTACAAGGCTACAATTTATTGGAGTATAAAAAATCTCGACAACAGACTACCTTCCATAATGACAAGGCTACCATCCATTAAAGTAACTAAAATCTCGTACACAAACTACCTTCCATAATGACTAGGCTACCATCCATTGGAGTAACAAAGATATAGACAACAAACTACCTCCCATAACGACAAGGCTACAATCCATTCTAGTAACAAAAATCTCGACAACAGACTACCTTACATAATGAGAAGGCTACCATCCATTGTAGTGACAAAAATCTCGACAATATACTACCTTCTTTAATGACAACGCTACCATCCATTGGAATAACAAAAGTCTCGACAACAGACTACCTTCCATATGGACAAGGCTACCATCCCTTAGAGTAACAAAAATCTCGACAAGAGACTACCTTCCATAATGACAAGGCTACCATCCATTGGAATAACAAAAATATCGACAACACACTACCTTCCATAATGACAAGGCTACCATGCAACGGAGTAACAAAAATATCGGCAATAGACTACCTTCCATAATGACAAGGGTACCATCATTAAAGTAACCAAAATATCAACAAGAGACTACCTTCCATAATTACAAGGCTACAATTTATTGGAGTATAAAAAATCTTGACAACAGACTACCTTCCGTAATGACAAGGCTACCATCCATTAAAGTAACTAAAATCTCGTACACAAACTACCTTCCATAATGACTAGGCTACCATCCATTGGACTAACAAAGATATCGATAACCAACTACCTTCCATAACGACAAGGCTACAATCCATTGTAGTAACAAAAATCTTGACAACTGACTACCTTCCATAATGATAAGGCTGCCATCCATTGGAGTAAATAAAATCTCGTACACAAACTACCTTCCATAATGACTAGGCTAGCATCCATTGGAGTAACAAAGATATTGACAACAAACTATCTTCCATAACGACAACGCTACAATTCATTGTAGTAACAAAAATCTCGACAACAGACTACCTTCCCTAATGACAAGGCTACCATCCATTGTAGTGACAAAAATATCGATAATATACTACCTTCTATAATGACAACGCTACCATCCATTGGAATAACAAAAATCTCGAAAACAAAATATGTTCCATAATGGCAAGGCTACCATCCCTTAGAGTAACAAATATCTCGACAACAGACCACCTTCCATAATGACAAGGCTACCATCCATTGGAATAACAAAAATATCGATAACACACTACCTTCCATAATGACAAGGATACCATGCGATGGAGTAACAAAAATATCGGCAATAGACTACCTTCCATAATGACAAGGCTACCATCCATTGGAATAACAAAAATATCGACAACACACTACCTTCCATAATGACAAGGCTACCATGGAACGGCGTAACAAAAATATCGGTAATAGACTACCTTCCAAAATGACAAGGGTACCATCATTGGAGTAACCAAAATATCAACAAGAGACTACCTTCCATAATTACAAGGCTACAATTTATTGGAGTATAAAAAATCTCGACAACAGACTACCTTCCATAATGACAAGGCTACCATCCTTTAAAAAAACTAAAATCTCGTACACAAACTACCTTCCATAATGACAAGGCTACCATCCATTGGAGTAACAAAGATATAGACAACAAACTACCTCCCATAACGACAAGGCTACAATCCATTCTAGTAACAAAAATCTCGACAACAGACTACCTTACATAATGACAAGGCTACCATCCATTGTAGTGACAAAAAAATCGACAATATACTACCTTCTTTAATGACAACGCTACCATCCATTGGAATAACAAAAATCTCGACAACAGACTACCTTCCATATGGACAAGGCTACCATCCCTTAGAGTAACAAAAATCTCGACAATAGACTACCTTCCATAATGACAAGGCTACCATCCATTGGAATAACAAAAATATCGACAACACACTACCTTCCATAATGACAAGGCTACCATGCAACGGCGTAACAAAAATATCGGTAATAGACTACCTTCCATAATGACAAGGGTACCATCATTGGAGTAACCAAAATATCAACAAGAGACTACCTTCCATAATTACAAGGCTACAATTTATTGGAGTATAAAAAATCTCGACAACAGCCTACCTTCCATAATGACAAGGCTACCATCCATTAAAGTAACTAAAATCTCGTACACAAACTACCTTCCATAATGACTAGGCTACCATCCATTGGAGTAACAAAGATATAGACAACAAACTACCTCCCATAACGACAAGGCTACAATCCATTCTAGTAACAAAAATCTCGACAACAGACTACCTTACATAATGAGAAGGCTACCATCCATTGTAGTGACAAAAATCTCGACAATATACTACCTTCTTTAATGACAACGCTACCATCCATTGGAATAACAAAAATCTCGACAATAGACTACCTTCCATATGGACAAGGCTACCATCCCTTAGAGTAACAAAAATCTCGACAAGAGACTACCTTCCATAATGACAAGGCTACCATCCATTGGAATAACAAAAATATCGACAACACACTACCTTCCATAATGACAAGGCTACCATGCAACGGAGTAACAAAAATATCGGCAATAGACTACCTTCCATAATGACAAGGGTACCATCATTAAAGTAACCAAAATATCAACAAGAGACTACTTTCCATAATTACAAGGCTACAATTTATTGGAGTATAAAAAATCTTGACAACAGACTACCTTCCGTAATGACAAGGCTACAATCCATTAAAGTAACTAAAATCTCGTACACAAACTACCTTCCATAATGACTAGGCTACCATCCATTGGACTAACAAAGATATCGATAACCAACTACCTTCCATAACGACAAGGCTACAATCCATTGTAGTAACAAAAATCTTGACAACTGACTACCTTCCATAATGATAAGGCTGCCATCCATTGGAGTAAATAAAATCTCGTACACAAACTACCTTCCATAATGACTAGGATAGCATCCATTGGAGTAACAAAGATATTGACAACAAACTATCTTCCATAACGACAACGCTACAATTCATTGTAGTAACAAAAATCTCGACAACAGACTACCTTCCCTAATGACAAGGCTACCATCCATTGTAGTGACAAAAATATCGATAATATACTACCTTCTATAATGACAACGCTACCATCCATTGGAATAACAAAAATCTCGACAACAGAATATGTTCCATAATGGCAAGGCTACCATCCCTTAGAGTAACAAATATCTCGACAACAGACCACCTTCCATAATGACAAGGCTACCATCCATTGGAATAACAAAAATATCGATAACACACTACCTTCCATAATGACAAGGCTACCATGCGATGGAGTAACAAAAATATCGGCAATAGACTACCTTCCATAATGACAAGGCTACCATCCATTGGAATAACAAAAATATCGAAAACATACTACCTTCCATAATGACAAGGCTACCATGCAACGGCGTAACAAAAATATCGGTAATAGACTACCTTCCATAATGACAAGGGTACCATCATTGGAGTAACCAAAATATCAACAAGAGATTACCTTCCATAATTACAAGGCTACAATTTATTGGAGTATAAAAAATCTCGAAAACAGACTACCTTCCATAATGACAAGGCTACCATCCATTAAAGTAACTAAAATCTCGTACACAAACTACCTTCCATAATGACTAGGCTACCATCCATTGTAGTAACAAAGATATAGACAACAAACTACCTCCCATAACGACAAGGCTACAATCCATTCTAGTAACAAAAATCTCGACAACAGACTACCTTACATAATGACAAGGCTACCATCCATTGTAGTGACAAAAATCTCGACAATATACTACCTTCTTTAATGACAACGCTACCATCCATTGGAATAACAAAAATCTCGACAACAGACTACCTTCCATATGGACAAGGCTACCATCCCTTAGAGTAACAAAAATCTCGACAAGAGACTACCTTCCATAATGACAAGGCTACCATCCATTGGAATAACAAAAATATCGACAACACACTACCTTCCATAATGACAAGGCTACCATGCAACGGAGTAACAAAAATATCGGCAATAGACTACCTTCCATAATGACAAGGGTACCATCATTGGAGTAACCAAAATATCAACAAGAGACTACCTTCCATAATTACAAGGCTACAATTTATTGGAGTATAAAAAATCTTGACAACAGACTACCTTCCGTAATGACAAGGCTACCATCCATTAAAGTAACTAAAATCTCGTACACAAACTACCTTCCATAATGACTAGGCTACCATCCATGTGACTAACAAAGATATCGATAACCAACTACCTTCCATAACGACAAGGCTACAATCCATTGTAGTAACAAAAATCTTGACAACTGACTACCTTCCATAATGATAAGGCTGCCATCCATTGGAGTAAATAAAATCTCGTACACAAACTACCTTCCATAATGACTAGGCTAGCATCCATTGGAGTAACAAAGATATTGATAACAAACTATCTTCCATAACGACAACGCTACAATTCATTGTAGTAACAAAAATCTCGACAACAGACAACCTTCCCTAATGACAAGGCTACCATCCATTGTAGTGACAAAAATATCGATAATATACTACCTTCTATAATGACAACGCTACCATCCATTGGAATAACAAAAATCTCGACAACAGACTATGTTCCATAATGGCAAGGCTACCATCCCTTAGAGTAACAAATATCTCGACAACAGACCACCTTCCATAATGACAAGGCTACCATCCATTGGAATAACAAAAATATCGATAACACACTACCTTCCATAATGACAAGGCTACCATGCAATGGAGGAACAAAAATCTCGGCAATAGAGTATCTTCCATAATGACAAGGGTACCATCATTGGAGTAACCAAAATATAAACAAGAGACTACCTTCCATAATTACAAGGCTACAATCTATTGGAGTATAAAAAATCTCGACAACAGACTACCTTCCATAATGACAAGGCTACCATCCATTAAAGTAACTAAAATCTCGTACACAAACTACCTTCCATAATGACTAGGCTACCATCCATTGGACTAACAAAGATATCGATAACAAACTACCTTCCATAACGACAAGGCTACAATCCATTGTAGTAACAAAAATCTTGACAACAGACTACGTTCCATAATGATAAGGCTGCCATCCATTGGAGTAAATAAAATCTCGTACACAAACTAACTTCCATAATGACTAGGCTAGCATCCATTGGAGTAACAAAGATATTGACAACAAACTATCTTCCATAACGACAACGCTACAATTCATTGTAGTAATAAAAATCTCAACAACAGACTACCTTCCCTAATGACAAGGCTACCATCCATTGTAGTGACAAAAATATCGATAATATACAACCTTCTATAATGACAACGCTACCATCCATTGGAATAACAAAAATCTCGACAACAGACTATGTTCCATAATGGCAAGGCTACCATCCCTTAGAGTAACAAATATCTCGACAACAGACCAGCTTCCATAATGACAAGGCTACCATCCATTGGAATAACAAAAATATCGATAACACACTACCTTCCATAATGACAAGGCTACCATGCGATGGAGTAACAAAAATCTCGGCAATAGACTACCTTCCATAATGACAAGGCTACCATCCATTGGAATAACAAAAATATCGACAACACACTACCTTCCATAATGACAAGGCTACCATGGAACGGCGTAACAAAAATATCGGTAATAGACTACTTTCCATAATGACAAGGGTACCATCATTGGAGTAACCAAAATATCAACAAGAGACTACCTTCCATAATTACAAGGCTACAATTTATTGGAGTATAAAAAATCTCGACAACAGACTACCTTCCATAATGACAAGGCTACCATCCATTAAAGTAACTAAAATCTCGTACACAAACTACCTTCCATAATGACTAGGCTACCATCCATTGGAGTAACAAAGATATAGACAACAAACTACCTCCCATAACGACAAGGCTACAATCCATTCTAGTAACAAAAATCTCGACAACAGACTACCTTACATAATGACAAGGCTACCATCCATTGTAGTGACAAAAATCTCGACAATATACTACCTTCTTTAATGACAACGCTACCATCCATTGGAATAACAAAAATCTCGACAACAGACAACCTTCCATATGGACAAGGCTACCATCCCTTAGAGTAACAAAAATCTCGACAATAGACTACCTTCCATAATGACAAAGCTACCATCCATTGGAATAACAAAAATATCGACAACACACTACCTTCGATAATGACAAGGCTACCATGCAACGGCGTAACAAAAATATCGGTAATAGACTACCTTCCATAATGACAAGGGTACCATCAATGGAGTAACCAAAATATCAACAACAGACTACCTTCCATAATTACAAGGCTACAATTTATTGGAGTATAAAAAATCTCGACAACAGACTACCTTCCATAATGACAAGGCTACCATCCATTAAAGTAACTAAAATCTCGTACACAAACTACCTTCCATAATGACTAGGCTACCATCCATTGGAGTAACAATGATATAGACAATAAACTACCTCCCATAACGACAAGGCTACAATCCATTCTAGTAACAAAAATCTCGACAACAGACTACCTTACATAATGACAAGGCTACCATCCATTGTAGTGACAAAAATCTCGACAATATACTACCTTCTTTAATGACAACGCTACCATCCATTGGAATAACAAAAATCTCGACAACATACTACCTTCCATATGGACAAGGCTACCATCCCTTAGAGTAACAAAAATCTCGACAATAGACTACCTTCCATAATGACAAGGCTACCATCCATTGGAATAACAAAAATATCGACAACACACTACCTTCCATAATGACAAGGCTACCATGCAACGGAGTAACAAAAATATCGGCAATAGACTACCTTCCATAATGACAAGGGTACCATCATTGGAGTAACCAAAATATCAACAAGAGACTACCTTCCATAATTACAAGGCTACAATTTATTGGAGTATAAAAAATCTTGACAACAGACTACCTTCCGTAATGACAAGGCTACCATCCATTAAAGTAACTAAAATCTCGTACACAAACTACCTTCCATAATGACTAGGCTACCATCCATTGGACTAACAAAGATATCGATAACAAACTACCTTCCATAACGACAAGGCTACAATCCATTGTAGTAACAAAAATCTTGACAACAGACTACCTTCCATAATGATAAGGCTGCCATCCATTGGAGTAAATAAAATCTCGTACACAAACTACCTTCCATAATGACTAGGCTAGCATCCATTGGAGTAACAAAGATATTGACAACAAACTATCTTCCATAACGACAACGCTACAATTCATTGTAGTAACAAAAATCTCGACAACAGACAACCTTCCCTAATAACAAGGCTACCATCCATTGTAGTGACAAAAATATCGATAATATACTACCTTCTATAATGACAACGCTACCATCCATTGGAATAACAAAAATCTCGACAACAGACTATGTTCCAAAATGGCAAGGCTACCATCCCTTAGAGTAACAAATATATTGACAACAGACCACCTTCCATAATGACAAGGCTACCATCCATTGGAATAACAAAAATATCGATAACACACTACCTTCCATAATGACAAGGCTACCATGCGATGGAGTAACAAAAATCTCGGCAATAGACTACCTTCCATAATGACAAGGCTACCATCCATTGGAATAACAAAAATATCGACAACACACTACCTTCCATAATGACAAGGCTACCATGCAACGGCGTAACAAAAATATCGGTAATAGACTACCTTCCATGATGACAAGGGTACCATCATTGGAGTAACCAAAATATCAACAAGAGACTACCTTCCATAATTACAAGGCTACAATTTATTGGAGTATAAAAAATCTCGACTACAGACTACCTTCCATAATGACAAGGCTACCATCCATTAAAGTAACTAAAATCTCGCACACAAACTACCTTCCATAATGACTAGGCTACCATCCATTGGAGTAACAAAGATATAGACAACAAACTACCTCCAATAACGACAAGGCTACAATCCATTCTAGTAACAATAATCTCAACAACAGACTACCTTACATAATGACAAGGCTACCATCCATTGTAGTGACAAAAATCTCGACAATATACTACCTTCTTTAATGACAACGCTATCATCCATTAGAATAACAAAAATCTCGACAACAGACTACCTTCCATATGGACAAGGCTACCATCCCTTAGAGTAACAAAAATCTCGACAATAGACTACCTTCCATAATGACAAGGCTACCATCCATTGGAATAACAAAAAAATTGACAACACACTACCTTCCATAATGACAAGGCTACCATGCAACGGAGTAACAAAAATATCGGCAATAGACTACCTTCCATAATGACAAGGGTACCATCATTGGAGTAATCGAAGTATCAACAAGAGACTACCTTCCATAATTACAAGGCTACAATTTATTGGAGTATAAAAAATCTTGACAACAGACTACCTTCCGTAATGACAAGGCTACCATCCATTAAAGTAACTAAAATCTCGTACACAAACTACCATCCATAATGACTAGGCTACCATCCATTGGACTAACAAAGATATCGATAACAAACTACCTTCCATAACGACAAGTCTACAATCCATTATAGTAACAAAAATCTTGACAACAGACTACCTTCCATAATGTTAAGGCTGCCATCCATTGGAGTAAATAAAATCTCGTACACAAACTACCTTCCATAATGACTAGGCTAGCATCCATTGGAGTAACAAAGATATTGACAACAAACTATCTTCCATAACGACAACGCTACAATTCATTGTAGTAACAAAAATCTCGACAACAGACTACCTTCCCTAATGACAAGGCTACCATCCATTGTAGTGACAAAAATATCGATAATATACTACCTTCTATAATGACAACGCTATCATCCATTGGAATAACAAAAATCTCGACAACAGACTATGTTCCATAATGGCAAGGCTACCATCCCTTAGAGTAACAAATATCTCGACAACAGACCACCTTCCATAATGACAAGGCTACCATCCATTGGAATAACAAAAATATCGATAACACACTACCTTCCATAATGACAAGGCTACCATGCGATGGAGTAACAAAAATCTCGGCAATAGACTACCTTCCAAAATGACAAGGCTACCATCCAATGGAATAACAAAAATATCGACAACACACTACCTTCCATAATGACTAGGCTACCATGCAACGGCGTAACAAAAATATCGGTAATAGACTACCTTCCATAATGACAAGGGTACCATCATTGGAGTAACCAAAATATCAACAAGAGACTACCTTCCATAATTACAAGGCTACAATTTATTGGAGTATAAAAAATCTCGACAACAGACTACCTTCCATAATGACAAGGCTACCATCCATTAAAGTAACTAAAATCTCATACACAAACTACCTTCCATAATGACTAGGCTACCATCCATTTGAGTAACAAAGATATAGACAACAAACTACCTCCCATAACGACAAGGCTACAATCCATTCTAGTAACAAAAATCTCGACAACAGACTACCTTACATAATGACAAGGCTACCATCCATTGTAGTGACAAAAATCTCGACAATATACTACCTTCTTTAATTACAACGCTACCATCCATTGGAATAACAAAAATCTCGACAACAGACTACCTTCAATATGGACAAGGCTATCATCCCTTAGAGTAACAAAAATCTCGACAATAGACTACCTTCCATAATGACAAGGCTACCATCCATTGGAATAACAAAAATATCGACAACACACTACCTTCCATAATGACAAGGATACCATGCAACGGAGTAACAAAAATACGGCAATAGACTACCTTCCATAATGACAAGGGTACCATCATTGGAGTAACCAAAATCTCAACAAGAGACTACCTTCCATAATTACAAGGCTACAATTTATTGGAGTATAAAAAATCTTGACAACAGACTACCTTCCGTAATGACAAGGCTACCATCCATTAAAGTAACTAAAATCTCGTACACAAACTACCTTCCATAATGACTAGGCTACCATCCATTGGAGTAACAAAGATATAGACAACAAACTACCTCCCATAACGACAAGGCTACAATCCATTCTAGTATCAAAAATCTCGACAACAGACTACCTTACATAATGACAATGCAACCATCCATTGTAGTGACAAAAATCTCGACAATATACTACCTTCTTTAATGACAAGGCTACCATCCATTGGAATAACAAAAATCTCGACAACAGACTACCTTCCATATGGACAAGGCTACCATCCCTTAGAGTAACAAAAATCTCGACAATAGACTACCTTCCATAATGACAAGGGTACCATCCATTGGAGTAACAAAGATATCGACAACATACTACCTTCCATAATGACAAGGCTACCATTCCATTGGAGTAACAAAAATCACGAAAACAGACTACCTTCCATAATGACAAGGCTACCATCCATTGGAATAACAAAAATATCAACAAGAGACTACCTTCCATTATTTCAAGGCTACAATCTATTGGAGTATAAAAAATATCGACAACAGACTACCTTCCATAATGACAAGGCTACCATCCATTAAAGTAACTAAAATCTCGTTCACAAACTACCTTCCATAATGACTAGGCTACCATCCATTGGACTAACAAAGATATCGACAACAAACTACCTTCCATAACGACAAGGCTACAATCCATTGTAGTAAAAAAAATCTTGACAACAGACTACCTTCCATAATGACAAGGCTGCCATCCATTGGAGTAAATAAAATCTCGTACACAAACTACCTTCCATAATGATTAGGCTACCATCCATTAGAGTAACAAAGATATCGATAACAAACTATCTTCCATAACGACAACGCTACAATCCATTGTATTAACAAAAATATCGATAATATACTACCTTCTATACTGACAACGCTACCATCCATTGGAATAACAAAAATCTCGATAAAAGACTACGTTCCATAATGGCAAGGCTACCATCCCTTAGAGTAACAAATATCTCGACAACAAACCACCTTCCATAATGCCATGCCTACCATCCATTGGAGTAACAAATATCACGACAATAGACTACCTTCCATAATGACAGGGCTACCATCCATTGGAATAACAAAAATATCGACAAAACACTACCTTCCATAATGACAAGGCTACCATGCAATGGAGTAACAAAAATCTCGACAATAGACTACCTTCCATAATGACAAGGCTACCATCCCTTAGAGTAAAAAAAATATCGACAACAGACTACCTTCCATAATGACAAGGCTACCATTCATTGGAGTAACAAAGATATCGACAACATACTACCTTCCATAATGACAAGGCCACCATCCCTTAGAGTAATAAAAATCACGACAATAAACTACCTTTCATAATGACAAGGCTATCATCCATTGGAATATCAAAAATATCGTACACAAACTACCTTCCATAATGACTAGGCTACCATCCATTGGAGTAACAAAGATATCGACAACATACTACCTTCCATAACGACAAGGCTAAAATCCATTCTAGTAACAAAAATCTCGACAACAGACTACCTTCCATAATAACAAGGCTACCATCCATTGGAGTAACAAAAATCACGACAATAGACTACCTTCCATAATAATAAGGCTACCATCCATTGGTATAAGAAAGATATCGACAACAGACTATCTTCCATAACGACAAGGCTACAATCCATTGTAGTAACAAAAATCTCGACAACAGACTACCTTCCATAATGACAAGACTACCATCCATTGTAGTGACAAATATATCGATAATATACTACATTCTATAATGACAACGCGACCATCCATTGGAATAAAAAAAATCTCGATAACAGACTACGTTCCATAATGGCAAGGCTACCATCCCTTAGAGTAACAAATATCTCGACAACAGACCACCTTACATAATGACAAGGATACCATCCATTGGAGTAACAAAAATCACGACAAGAGACTACCTTCCATAATGACAGGGCTACCATCCATTGGAATAACAAAAATATCGACAACACACTACCTTCCATAATGACAAGGCTACCATGCAATGGAGTAACAAAAATATCGACAACAGACTACCTTCCATAATGATAAGGGTACCATCATTGGAGTAACCAAAATATCAACAACAGACTACCTTTCATAATGACAAGGCTTCCATCCATTAAAGTAATTAAAATCTCGTACACAAACTGCCTTCCATAATGACTAGGCTACCATCCATTGGACTAACAAAGATATCAACAACAAACTACCTTCCATAACGACAAGGCTACAATCCATTGTAGTAACAAAAATCTTGACAACAGACTACCTTCCATAATGACAAGGCTACCATCCATTGTACTGACAAAAATCTCGATAATATACTACCTTATATAATGACTCCGCTACCATTCAATGGAATAACAAAAATCACGACAACAAACAACGTTCCATAATGACAAGGCTACCATCCAATATAGTGACAAAAATCTCGACAATATATTACCTTTTATAATGACAAGGCTACCCTCCATTGGAGTAACAAAAATCTCGACAACAAACTACCTTCCATAATGACAAGGCTACCATCCATTGGAGTAACTAAAATCTCGTACACAAACTACCTTCCATAATGACTAGGCTACCATCCATTGGAGTAACAAAGATATCGACAACAGACTCTCTTCTATAACGACAAGGCTACAATCCATTGTAGTAACAAAAATCTCGACAACAGACTACCTTCCATAATGACAAGGCTACCATCCATTGGAGTAACAAAAATCACGACAATAGACTACCTTCCATAATAATAAGGCTACCATCCATTGGAATAACAAAAATATCGACAACACACTACCTTCCATAATGACAAGGCTACCATGCAATGGAGTAACAAAAATCTCGACAATAAACTACCTTCCATAATGACAAGGGTACCATCATTGGAGTAACCAAAATATCAACAAGAGACTACCTTCCATAATTACAAGGCTACAATCCATTGGAGTATAAAAAATCTTGACAACAGACTACCTTCCATAATGACAAGGCTACCATCCATTGGAGTAACTAAAATCTCGTACACAAACTACCTTCCATAATGACAAGGCTACCATCCCTAAGAGTAACAAAAATCTGGATAACAGACTACCTTCCATAATGAAAAGGCTACCATCCATTGGAGTAACCAAGATATCGACAACATACTACCTTCAATAATGACAAGACTACCATTCCTTAGAGTAACAAAAACCACGATAACATACTACTTTTCATAATGACAAGGATACCATCCATTGGAATAACAAAAATATCATACACAAACTACCTTCCATAATGACTAGGCTACCATCCATTGGAGTAACAAAGATATCGACAACAAACTACCTTCCATAACGACAAGGCTACCATCCATTGGAGTAACAAAGATATCGACAACATACTACCTTCCATAATGACAAGGCTACCATCCCTTAGAGTAAAAAAAATCACGACAACAGACTACCTTTCATAATGACAAGGCTAACTTCCATTGGAATAACAAAAATATCATACACAAACTACCTTCAATAATGACTAGTCTTCCATCCATTGGAGTGACAAAGATATCGACGACAGACTTCCTTCCATAATGACATGGCTACAATCCATTGTAGTAACAAAAATCTCGACAACAAATTACCTTCCATAATGACAAGGCTACAATTCATTGTAGTGACAAAAATCTCAACAATATACTACCTTCTATAATGACAAGTCCACCATCCATTGGAGTAAGAAAAATCTCGACAACAGACTACCTTCCATAATGACAAGACTACAATCTATTATAGTAACAAAAATCTCGACAATAGACTACCTTTCATAATGACAAGGCTACCATCCATTGGAATAACAAAAATCTCGACAACAGACTACATTCCATAATGACAAGGCTACCATCCCTTAGAGTAACAAAAATCTCGACAACAAACTGCCTTCCATAATGACAAGGCTATAATCCATTGGAGTATAAATTATCTTGACAACAGACTACCTTCCATAATGACAAGGCTACCATCCATTGGAGTAACTAAAATTTCGTACACAAACTACCTTCCATAATGACTAGGCTACCATCCATTAGAGTAACAAAGATATCGACAACAGACTACCTTCCACAACGACAAGGATACAATCCATTATAGTAACAAAAATATCGACAACAGACTACCTTCCATAATGACAAGGCTACCATCCATTATAGTGACAAAAATCTCGACAAGAGACTACCTTCTATAATTACATGGCTACAATCCATTGGAGTAACAAAAATCTCGACAATAGACTACCTTCCATAATGACAAGGCTACCATCGTTTGAAGTAACTAAAATCTCGTACACAAACTACCTTCCATAATGACTAGGCTAGCATCCATTGGAGTAACAAAGATATCGACAACAAACTATCTTCCATAACGACAAGGCTACAATACATTATAGTAACAAAAATCTTAACAACAGACTACCTTCCATAATGACAAGGCTGCCATCCATTGTTGTGACAAGAATCTCGATAATATACTACCTTCTATAATGACAACGCTACCATCCATTGGAATAACAAAAATCTCGACAACAAACTACGTTTCATAATGACAAGGCTACCATCCCTAAGAGTAACAAAAATCTGGACAACAGACTACCTTCCATAATGACAAGGCTACCATCCATTGGAGTAACCAAGATATCGACAACATACTACCTTCCATAATGGCAAGGCTACCATCCCTAAGAGTAACAAAAATCACGACAACAGACTACCTTTCATAATGACAAGGCTACCATCCATTGGAATAACAAAAATATCGTACACAAACTACCTTCCATAATGACTAGGCTACCATCCATTGGAGTAACTAAGATATCGACAACAGACTACCTTCCATAACGAAAAGGCTACCATCCATTGGAGTAACAAAGATATCGACAACATACTACCTTCCATAATGACAAGGCTACCATCCCTTTAGTAACAAAAATCACGACAACAGACTACCTTTCATAATGACAAGGCTACCATCCATTGGAATAACAAAAATATCATACACAAACTACCTTCAATAATGACTAGTCTTCCATCCATTGGAGTGACAAAGATATCGACGACAGACTTCCTTCCATAATGACAAGGCTACAATCCATTGTAGTAACAAAAATCTCGACAACAGATTACCTTCCATAATGACAATGCTACCATTCATTGTAGTGACAAAAATCGCAACAATATACTATCTTCTATAATGACAAGTCCACCATCCATTGGAGTAACAAAAATCTCGACAACAGACTACCTTCCATAATGACAAGGCTACAGTCTATTATAGTAACAAAAATCTAGACAATAGACTACCTATCATAATGACAAGGCTACCATCCATTGGAATAACAAAAATCTCGACAACAGACTACATTCCATAATGACAAGGCTACCATCCCTTAGAGTAACAAAAATCTCGTCAACAGACTGCCTTCCATAATGACAAGGCTACAATCCAATGGAGTATAAATTATCTTGACAACAGACTACCTTCCATAATGACAAGGCTACCATCCATTGGAGTAACTAAAATTTCGTACACAAACTACCTTCCATAATGACTAGGCTACCATCCATTAGAGTAACAAAGATATCGACAACAGACTACCTTCCACAACGACAAGGATACAATCCATTATAGTAACAAAAATCTCGACAACAGACTACCTTCCATAATGACAAGGCTACCATCCATTATAGTGACAAAAATCTCGACAAGAGACTACCTTCTATAATTACACGGCTACAATCTATTGGAGTAACAAAAATCTCGACAATAGACTACCTTCCATAATGACAAGGCTACCATCGTTTGAAGTAACTAAAATCTCGTACACAAACTACCTTTCATAATGACTAGGCTACCATCCATTGGAGTAACAAAGATATCGACAACAAACTATCTTCCATAACGTCAAGGCTACAATACATTATAGTAACAAAAATCTTAACAACAGACTACCTTCCATAATGACAAGGCTGCCATCCATTGTTGTGACAAGAATCTCGATAATATACTACCTTCTATAATGACAACGCTACCATCCATTGGAATAACAAAAATCTCGACAACAAACTACGTTCCATAATGACAAGGCTACCATCCCTAAGAGTAACAAAAATCTGGACAACAGACTACCTTCCATAATGACAAGGCTACCATCCATTGGAGTAACCAAGATATCGACAACATACTACCTTCCATAATGGCAAGGCTACCATCCCTTAGAGTAACAAAAATCACGACAACAGACTACCTTTCATAATGACAAGGCTACCATCCATTGGAATAACAAAAATATCGTACACAAACTACCTTCCATAATGACTAGGCTACCATCCATTGGAGTAACTAAGATATCGACAACAGACTACCTTCCATAACGAAAAGGCTACCATCCATTGGAGTAACAAAGATATCGACAACATACTACCTTCCATAATGACAAGGCTACCATCCCTTAGAGTAACAAAAATCACGACAACAGACTACCTTTCATAATGACAAGGGTACCATCCATTGGAATAACAAAAATATCATACACAAACTACCTTCAATAATGACTAGTCTTCCATCCATTGGAGTGACAAAGATATCGACGACAGACTTCCTTCCATAATGACAAGGCTGCAATCCATTGTAGTAACAAAAATCTCGACAACAGATTACCTTCCATAATGACAATGCTACCATTCATTGTAGTGACAAAAATCTCAACAATATACTATCTTCTATAATGACAAGTCCACCATCCATTGGAGTAACAAAAATCTCGACAACAGACTACCTTCCATAATGACAAGGCTACAGTCTATTATAGTAACAAAAATCTAGACAATAGACTACCTATCATAATGACAAGGCTACCATCCATTGGAATAACAAAAATCTCGACAACAGACTACATTCCATAATGACAAGGCTACCATCCCTTAGAGTAACAAAAATCTCGTCAACAGACTGCCTTCCATAATGACAAGGCTACAATCCAATGGAGTATAAATTATCTTGACAACAGACTACCTTCCATAATGACAAGGCTACCATCCATTGGAGTAACTAAAATTTCGTACACAAACTACCTTCCATAATGACTAGGCTACCATCCATTAGAGTAACAAAGATATCGACAACAGACTACCTTCCACAACGACAAGGATACAATCCATTGTAGTAACAAACATCTCACAATAGACTACCTTCCATGATACAAGGCTACCATCCATTGGAGTATCAAAAATCTCGACAACAGACTACCTTCCATAATGACAAGGCTACCATCCATTATAGTGACAAAAATCTCGACAAGAGACTACCTTCTATAATTACATGGCTACAATCCATTGGAGTAAAAAAAATCTCGACAATAGACTACCTTCCATAATGACAAGGCTACCATCCATTGAAGTAACTAAAATCTCGTACACAAACTACCTTCCATAATGACTAGGCTACCATCCATTGGAGTAACAAAGATATCGACAACAAACTATCTTCCATAACGACAAGGCTACAATCCATTGTAGTAACAAAAATCTCGACAACAGACTACCTTCCATAATGACAAGGCTACCATCCCTTAGAGTAACAAAAATCACGACAATAGACTACCTTTCATAATGACAAGGCTACCTTCCATTGGAATAACAAAAATATCATACACAAACTACCTTCCATAATGACTAGGCTACCATCCCATAGGAGTAACAAAGATATCGAAAACAGACTACCTTCCATAACGACAAGGCTACCATCCATTGGAGTAACAAAGATATCGACAACATACTACCTTCCATATTGACAAGGCTACCATCCATTGTAGTAAAAAAAGTCTCGACAATATACTACCTTCTATAATGACAACGCTACCATCCATTGGAATAATAAAATCTCGACAACAAACTACCTTCCATATGGACAAGGCTACCATCCCTTAGAGTAACAAAAATCTCGACAATAGACTACCTTCCATAATGACAAGGCTACCATCCATTGGAGTAACAAAGATATCGACAACATATTACCTTCCATAATGACAAGGCTACAATCCATTGGAGTAACAAAAATCACGACAATAGACTACCTTCCATAATGACAAGGCTACCGTCCACTGGAATAACAAAAATATCTACAACACACTACCTTCCATAATGACAAGGCTACCATGCAATGGAGTAACAAAAATCTCGGCAATAGACTACCTTCCATAATGACAAGTGTACCATCATTGGAGTAACCAAAATATCAACAAGAGACTACCTTACATAATTACAAGGCTACAATTCATTGGAGTATAAAAAATCTCGACAACAGACTACCTTCCATAATGACAAGGCTACCATCCATTAAATTAACTAAAATCTCGTACACAAACTACCTTCCATAATGACTAGGCTACCATCCATTGGACTAACAAATATATCGACAACAAACTACCTTCCATAACGACAAGGCTACAATCCATTATAGTAACAAAAATCTTAACAACAGACTACCTTCCATAATGACAAGGCTACCATCCATTGTAGTGACAAGAATCTCGATAATATACTACCTTCTATAATGACAACGCTACCATCCATTGGAATAACAAAAATCTCGACAACAAACAACGTTCCATAATGACAAGGCTACCATCCCTAAGAGTAACAAAAATCTGGACAACTGACTACCTTCCATAATGACAAGGCTACCATCCATTGGAGTAACCAAGATATCGACAACATACTACCTTCCATAATGGCAAGGCTACCATCCCTTAGAGTAAAAAAAATCACGACAACAGACTACCTTTCATAATGACAAGGCTACCATCCATTGGAATAACAAAAATATCATACACAAACTACCTTCCATAGTGACTAGGCTATCATCCATTTGAGTAACAAAGATATCGACAACAGACTACCTTCCATAACGACAAGGCTACCATCCATTGGAGTAATAAAGATATCGACAACATACTACTTTCCATAATGACAAGGCTATCATCCCTTAGAGTAACAAAAATCACGACAGCAGACTACCTTTCATAATGACAAGGCTACCATCCATAGGAGTAACAAAGATATCGACAACATACTACCTTCCATATTGACAAGGCTACCATCCATTATAGTGACAAAAGTCTCGACAATATACTACCTTCTATAATGACAACGCTACCATCCATTGGAATAATAAAATCTCGACAACAGACTACCTTCCATATGGACAAGGCTACCATCCCTTAGAGTAACAAAAATATCGACAATAGACTACCTTCCATAATGACAAGGCTACCATCCATTGGAGTAACAAAGATATCGACAACATAGTACCTTCCATAATTACAAGGCTACAATCCATTGGAGTAACAATAATCATGACAATAGACTACCTTCCATAATGACAAGGCTACCGTCCACTGGTATAACAAAAATATCTACAACACACTACCTTCCATAATGACAAGGCTACCATGCAATGGAGTAACAAAAATCTCGGCAATAGACTACCTTCCATAATGACAAGGGTACCATCATTGGAGTAACCAAAATATCAACAAGAGACTACCTTACATAATTACAAGGCTACAATCCATTGGAGTATAAAAAATCTCGACAACAGACTACCTTCCATAATGACAAGGCTACCATCCATTAAATTAACTAAAATCTCGTACACAAACTACCTTCCATAATGACTAGGCTACCATCCATTGGACTAACAAATATATCGACAATAAACTACCTTCCATAACGACAAGGCTACAATCCATTATAGTAACAAAAATCTTAACAACAGACTACCTTCCATAATAATAAGGCTACCATCCATTGGTATAAGAAAGATATCGACAACAGACTATCTTCCATAACGACAAGGCTACAATCCATTGTAGTAACAAAAATCTCGACAACAGACTACCTTCCATAATGACAAGGCTACCATCCATTGTAGTGACAAATATATCGATAATATACTACATTCTATAATGACAACGCTACCATCCAGTGGAATAACAAAAATCTCGATAACAGACTACGTTCCATAATGGCAAGGCTACCATCCCTTAGAGTAACAAATATCTCGACAACAGACCACCTTACATAATGACAAGGATACCATCCATTTGAGTAACAAAAATCACGACAAGAGACTACCTTCCATAATGACAGGGCTACCATCCATTGGAATAACAAAAATATCGACAACACACTACCTTCCATAATGACAAGGCTACCATGCAATGGAGTAACAAAAATATCGACAACAGACTACCTTCCATAATGATAAGGGTACCATCATTGGAGTAACCAAAATATCAACAACAGACTACCTTTCATAATGACAAGGCTTCCATCCATTAAAGTAACTAAAATCTCGTACACAAACTGCCTTCCATAATGACTAGGCTACCATCCATTGGACTAACAAAGATATCAACAACAAACTACCTTCCATAACGACAAGGCTACAATCCATTGTAGTAACAAAAATCTTGACAACAAACTACCTTCCATAATGACAAGGCTACCATCCATTGTACTGACAAAAATCTCGATAATATACTACCTTATATAATGACAACGCTACCATCCAATGGAATAACAAAAATCACGACAACAGACAACGTTCCATAATGACAAGGCTACCATCCAATATAGTGACAAAAATCTCGACAATATATTACCTTTTATAATGACAAGGCTACCATCCATTGGAGTAACAAAAATCTCGACAACAGACTATCTTCCATAATGACAAGGCTACCATCCATTGGAGTAACTTAAATCTCGTACACAAACTACCTTCCATAATGACTAGGCTACCATCCATTGGAGTAACAAAGATATCGACAACAAACTCTCTTCTATAACGACAAGGCTACAATCCATTGTAGTAACAAAAATCTCGACAACAGACTACCTTCCATAATGACAAGGCTACCATCCATTGGAGTAACAAAAATCACGACAATAGACTACCTTCCATAATAATAAGGCTACCATCCATTGGAATAACAAAAATATCGACAACACACTACCTTCCATAATGACAAGGCTACCATGCAATGGAGTAACAAAAATCTCGACAATAAACTACCTTCCATAATGACAAGGGTACCATCATTGGAGTAACCAAAATATCAACAAGAGACTACCTTCCATAATTACAAGGCTACAATCCATTGGAGTATAAAAAATCTCGACAACAGACTACCTTCCATAATGACAAGGCTCCCATCCATTGGAGTAACTAAAATCTCGTACACAAACTACCTTCCATAATGACAAGGCTACCATCCCTAAGAGTAACAAAAATTTGGATAACAGACTACCTTCCATAATGACAAGGCTACCATCCATTGGAGTAACCAAGATATGGACAACATACTACCTTCAATAATGACAAGACTACTATTCCTTAGAGTAACAAAAATCACGATAATATACTACCTTCTATAATGACAACGCTACCATCCATTGGAATAACAAAAATCTCGACAACAAACTACGTTCCATAATGACAAGGCTACCATCCCTAAGAGTAACAAAAATCTGGACAACAGACTACCTTCCATAATGACAAGGCTACCATCCATTGGAGTAACCAAGATATCAACAACATACTACCTTCCATAATGGCAAGGCTACCATCCCTTAGAGTAACAAAAATCACGACAACAGACTACCTTTCATAATGACAAGGCTACCATCCATTGGAATAATAAAAATATCGTACACAAACTACCTTCCATAATGACTAGGCTACCATCCATTGGAGTAACTAAGATATCGACAACAGACTACCTTCCATAACGAAAAGGCTACCATCCATTGGAGTAACAAAGATATCGACAACATACTACCTTCCATAATGACAAGGCTACCATCCCTTAGAGTAACAAAAATCACGACAACCGACTACCTTTCATAATGACAAGGCTACCATCCATTGGAATAACAAAAATATCATACACAAACTACCTTCAATAATGACTAGTCTTCCATCCATTGGAGTGACAAAGATTTCGACGACAGACTTCCTTCCATAATGACAAGGCTACAATCCATTGTAGTAACAAAAATCTCGACAACAGATTACCTTCCATAATGACAATGCTACCATTCATTGTAGTGACAAAAATCTCAACAATATACTATCTTCTATAATGACTAGTCCACCATCCATTGGAGTAACAAAAATCTCGACAACAGACTACCTTCCATAATGACAAGGCTACAGTCTATTATAGTAACAAAAATCTAGACAATAGACTACCTATCATAATGACAAGGCTACCATCCATTGGAATAACAAAAATCTCGACAACAGACTACATTCCATAATGACAAGGCTACCATCCCTTAGAGTAACAAAAATCTCGTCAACAGACTGCCTTCCATAATGACAAGGCTACAATCCAATGGAGTATAAATTATCTTGACAACAGACTACCTTCCATAATGACAAGGCTACCATCCATTGGAGTACCTAAAATCTCGTACACAAACTACCTTCCATAATGACTAGGCTACCATCCATTAGAGTAACAAAGATATCGACAACAGACTACCTTCCACAACGACAAGGATACAATCCATTATAGTAACAAAAATCTCGACAACAGACTACCTTCCATAATGACAAGGCTACCATCCATTATAGTGACAAAAATCTCGACAAGAGACTACCTTCTATAATTACATGGCTACAATCCATTGGAGTAACAAAAATCTCGACAATAGACTACCTTCCATAATGACAAGGCTACCATCCATTGAAGTAACTAAAATCTCGTACACAAACTACCTTCCATAATGACTAGGCTACCATCCATTGGAGTAACAAAGATATCGACAACAAACTATCTTCCATAACGACAAGGCTACAATCCATTGTAGTAACAAAAATCTCGACAACAGAGTACCTTCCATAATGACAAGGCTACCATCCATTGTAGTGACAAAATTTTTGATAATATACTACCTTCTATAATGACAATGCTACCATCCATTGGAATAACAAAAATCTCGAAAACAGACTACCTTCCATAATGACAAGGCTACCATCCATTGGAGTAACAAAGATATCGACAACATACTACCTTCCATAATGACAAGGCTACCATCCCTTAGAGTAACAAAAATCACGACAATAGACTACCTTTCATAATGACAAGGCTACCTTCCATTGGAATAACAAAAATATCGTACACAAACTACCTTCCATAATGACTAGGCTACCATCCCATACGAGTAACAAAGATATCGAAAATAGACTACCTTCCATAACGACAAGGCTACCATCCATTGGAGTAACAAAGATATCGACAACATACTACCTTCCATATTGACAAGGCTACCATCCATTGTAGTGACAAAAGTCTCGACAATATACTACCTTCTATAATGACAACGCTACCATCCATTGGAATAATAAAATCTCGACAACAAACTACCTTCCATATGGACAAGGCTACCATCCCTTAGAGTAACAAAAATCTCGACAATAGACTACCTTCCATAATGACAAGGCTACCATCCATTGGAGTAACAAAGATATCGACAACATAGTACCTTCCATAATGACAAGGCTACAATCCATTGGAGTAACAAAAATCACGACAATAGACTACCTTCCATAATGACAAGGCTACCGTCCACTGGAATAACAAAAATATCTACAACACACTACCTTCCATAATGACAAGGCTACCATGCAATGGAGTAACAAAAATCTTGGCAATAGACTACCTTCCATAATGACAAGGGTACCATCATTGGAGTAACCAAAATATCAACAAGAGACTACCTTACATAATTACAAGGCTACAATTCATTGGAGTATAAAAAATCTCGACAACAGACTACCTTCCATAATTACAAGGCTACCATCCATTAAATTAACTAAAATCTCGTACACAAACTACCTTCCATAATTACTAGGCTACCATCCATTGGACTAACAAATATATCGACAACAAACTACCTTCCATAACGACAAGGCTACAGTCCATTATAGTAACAAAAATCTTAACAACAGACTACCTTCCATAATGACAAGGCTACCATCCATTGTAGTGACAAGAATCTCGATAATATACTACCTTCTATAATGACAACGCTACCATCCATTGGAATAACAAAAATCTCGACAACAAACAACGTTCCATAATGACAAGGCTACCATCCCTAAGAGTAACAAAAATCTGGACAACAAACTACCTTCCATAATGACAAGGCTACCATCCATTGGAGTAACCAAGATATCGACAACATACTACCTTCCATAATGGCAAGGCTACCATCCCTTAGAGTAACAAAAATCACGACAACAGACAACCTTTCATAATGACAAGGCTACCATCCATTGGAATAACAAAAATATCATACACAAACTACCTTCCATAGTGACTAGGCTACCATCCATTTTATGTAACAAAGATATCGACAACAGACTACCTTCCATAACGACAAGGCTACCATCCATTGGAGTAACAAAGATATCGACAACATACTACTTTCCATAATGACAAGGCTATCATCCCTTAGAGTAACAAAAATCACGACAACAGAGTACCTTTCATAATGACAAGGCTACCATCCATAGGAGTAACAAAGATATCGACAACATACTACCTTCCATATTGACAAGGCTACCATCCATTATAGTGACAAAAGTCTCGACAATATACTACCTTCTATAATGACAACGCTACCATCCATTGGAATAATAAAATCTCGACAACAGACTACCTTCCATATGGACAAGGCTACCATCCCTTAGAGTAACAAAAATCTCGACAATAGACTACCTTCTATAATGACAAGGCTACCATCCATTAGAGTAACAAAGATATCGACAACATAGTACCTTCCATAATGACAAGGCTACAATCCATTGGAGTAACAAAAATCACGACAATAGACTACCTTCCATAATGACAAGGCTACCGTCCACTAGAATAACAAAAATATCTACAACACACTACCTTCCATAATGACAAGGCTACCATGCAATGGAGTAACAAAAATCTCGGCAATAGACTACCTTCCATAATGACAAGGGTACCATCATTGGAGTAACCAAAATATCAACAAGAGACTACCTTACATAATTACAAGGCTACAATTCATTGGAGTATAAAAAATCTCGACAACAGACTACCTTCCATAATGACAAGGCTACCATCCATTAAATTAACTAAAATCTCGTACACAAACTACCTTCCATAATGACTAGGCTACCATCCATTGGACTAACAAATATATCGACAACAAACTACCTTCCATAACGACAAGGCTACAATCCATTATAGTAACAAAAATCTTAACAACAGACTACCTTCCATAATGACAAGGCTACCATCCATTGTAGTGACAAGAATCTCGATAATATACTACCTTCTAGAATGACAACGCTACCATCCATTGGAATAACAAAAATCTCGACAACAAACAACGTTCCATAATGACAAGGCTACCATCCTTAAGAGTAACAAAAATCTGGACAACAGACTACCTTCCATAATGACAAGGCTACCATCCATTGGAGTAACCAAGATATCGACAACATACTACCTTCCATAATGGCAAGGCTACCATCCCTTAGAGTAACAAAAATCACGACAACAGACTACCTTTCACAATGACAAGGCTACCATCCATTGGAATAACAAAAATATCATACACAAACTACCTTCCATAGTGACTAGGCTACCATCCATTTGAGTAACAAAGATATCGACAACAGACTACCTTCCATAACGACAAGGCTACCATCCATTGGAGTAACAAAGATATCGACAACATACTACTTTCCATAATGACAAGGCTACCATCCCTTAGAGTAACAAAAATCACGACAACAGACTACCTTTCATAATGACAAGGCTACCGTCCATTGGAATAACAAAAATATCGTACACAAACTAACTTCAAAAATGACTAGTCTACCATCCATTGGAGTGACAAAGATATCGACAACAGACTACCATCCATAATGACAAGGCTACAATCCATTGTAGTAACAAAAATCTCGACAACAGATTACCTTCCATAATGACATGGCTACAAAAATCTCAACAATATACTACCTTCTATAATGACAAGTCCACCATCCATTGGAGTAACAAAAATTTCGACAACAGACTACCTTCCATAATGACAAGGCTACAATCTATTATAGTAACAAAAATCTCGACAATAGACTACCTTTCATAATGACAAGGCTACCATCCATTGGAATAACAAAAATCTCGACAACAGACTACATTCCATAATGACAAGGCTACCATCCCTTAGAGTAACAAAAATCTCGACAACAAACTGCCTTCCATAATGACAAGGCTACAATCCATTGGAGTATAAAAAATCTCGACAATAGACTACCTTCCGTAATGACAAGGCTACCATCCATTGGAGTAACTAAAATCTCGTACACAAACTACCTTCCATAATGACTAGACTACCATCCATTAGAGTAACAAAGATATCGACAACAGACTACCTTCCACAACGACAAGGCTACAATCCATTATAGTAACAAAAATCTCGACAACAGACTACCTTCCATAATGACAAGGCTACCATCCATTATAGTGACAAAAATCTCGACAAGAGACAACCTTCTATAATTACATGGCTACAATCCATTGGAGTAACAAAAATCTCGACAACAGACTACCTTCCATAATGACAAGGCTACCATCCATTGGAGTAACTAAAATCTCGACAATAGACTACCTTCCATAATGACAAGGCTACCATCCATTGGAGTAACGAAGATATCAACAACATAGTACCTTCCATAATGACAAGGCTACCATCCATTGGAGTAACAAAATTCACGACAACAGACTACCTACCATAATGACAAGGCTACCATCCATTGGAATAACAAAAATATCTACAACACACTACCTTCAATAATGACATGGCTACCATGCAATGGAGTAACAAAAATATCGGCAATAGACTAACTTCCATAATGACAAGGGTACCATCATTGGAGTAACCAAAATATCAACAAGAGACTACCTTCCATAATTACAAGGCGACAATCCATTGGAGTTTAAAAAATCTTGACAACAGACTACCTTCCATAATGACAAGGCTACCATCCGTTAAAGTAACTAAAATCTCGTACACAAACTACCTTCCATAATGACTAGGCTACCATCGATTGGTCTAACAAAGATATCGACAACAAACTACCTTCCATAACAACAAGGCTACAATCCATTATTGTAAAAAAAATCTTAACAACAAACTACCTTCCATAATGACAAGGCTACCATCCGTTGTAGTGACAAAAATCTCGATTATATACTACCTTCTATAATGACAACGCTACCATACATTGGAATAACAAAAATCTCGACAAAAACTACGTTCCAAAATGACAAGGCTACAATCCCTAAGAGTTACAAAAATCTGGACAATAGACTACCTTCCAAAATGACAAGGCTACCATCCATTGGAGTAACCAAGATATCGACAATATACTACCTTCCATAATGGAAAGGCTACCATCCCTTAGAGTAACAAAAATCACGACAACAGACTACCTTTCATAATGACAAGGCTACCATCTATTGGAATAACAAAAATATCGTACACAAACTACCTTCCATAATGACTAGGCTACCATCCATTTGAGTAACAAAGATATCGACAACAGACTACCTTCCATAACGACAAGGCTACCATCCATTAGAGTAACAAAGATATCGACAACATACTACTTTCCATAATGACAGGCCTATCATCCCTTAGAGTAACAAAAATCACAACAACAAACTACCTTTCATAATGACAAGGCTACCATCCATAGGAGTAACAAAGATATCGACAACATACTACCTTCCATATTGACAAGGCTACCATCCATTGTAGTGACAAAAGTCTCGACAATATACTACCTTCTATAATGACAACGCTACCATCCATTGGAATAATAAAATCTCGACAACAGACTACCTTCCATATGGACAAGGCTACCATCCCTTAGAGTAACAAAAATCTCGACAATAGACTACCTTCCATAATGACAAGGCTACCATCCATTGGAGTAACAAAGATATCGACAACATAGTACCTTCCATAATGATAAGGCTACAATCCATTGGAGTAACAAAAATCACGACAATAGACTACCTTCCATAATGACAAGGCTACCGTCCACTGGTATAACAAAAATATCTACAACACACTACCTTCCATAATGACAAGGCTACCATGCAATGGAGTAACAAAAATCTCGGCAATAGACTACCTTCCATAATGACAAGGGTACCATCATTGGAGTAACCAAAATATCAACAAGAGACTACCTTACATAATTACAAGGCTACAATCCATTGGAGTATAAAAAATCTCGACAACAGACTACCTTCCATAATGACAAGGCTACCATCCATTAAATTAACTAAAATCTCGTACACAAACTACCTTCCATAATGACTAGGCTACCATCCATTGGACTAACAAATATATCGACAATAAACTACCTTCCATAACGACTAGGCTACAATCCATTATTGTAACAAAAATCTTAACAACAGACTACCTTCCATAATGACAAGGCTACCATCCATTGTAGTGACAAGAATCTCGATAATATACTACCTTCTATAATGACAACGCTATCATCCACTGGTATAACAAAAATCTCGACAACAAACTACGTTCCATAATGACAAGGCTACCATCCCTAAGAGTAACAAAAATCTGGACAACAGACTACCTTCCATAATGACAAGGCTACCATCCATTGGAGTAACCAAGATATCGACAACATACTACCTTCCATAATGGCAAGGCTACCATCCCTTAGAGTAACAAAAATCACGACAACAAACTACCTTTCATAATGACAAGGCTACCATCCATTGGAATAACAAAAATATCGTACACGAACTACCTTCCATAGTGACTAGGCTACCATCCATTTGATTAACAAAGATATCGACAACAGACTACCTTCCATAACGACAAGGCTACCATCCATTGGAGTAACAAAGATATCGACAACATACTACTTTCCATAATGACAAGGCTACCATCCCTTAGAGTAACAAAAATCACGACAACAGACTACCTTTCATAATGACAAGGCTACCATCCATAGGAGTAACAAAGATATCGACAACATATTACCTTCCATATTGACAAGGCTACCATCCATTGTAGTGACAAAAGTCTCGACAATATACTACCTTCTATAATGACAACGCTACCATCCATTGGAATAATAAAATCTCGACAACAGACTACCGTCCATATGGACAAGGCTACCATCCCTTAGAGTAACAAAAATATCGACAATAGACTACCTTCCATAATGACAAGGCTACCATCCATTGGAGTAACAAAGATATCGACAACATAGTACCTTCCATAATGACAAGGCTACAATCCATTGGAGTAACAAAAATCACGACAATAGACTACCTTCCATAATGACAAGGCTACCGTCCACTGGAATAACAAAAATATCTACAACACACTACCTTCCATAATGACAAGGCTACCATGCAATGGAGTAACAAAAATCTCGGCAATAGACTACCTTCCATAATGACAAGGGTACCATCATTGGAGTAACTAAAATATCAACAAGAGACTACCTTACATAATTACAAGGCTACAATCCATTGGAGTATAAAAAATCTCGACAACAGACTACCTTCCATAATGACAAGGCTACCATCCATTAAATTAACTAAAATCTCGTACACAAACTACCTTCCATAATGACTAGGCTACCATCCATTGGACTAACAAATATATCGACAATAAACTACCTTCCATAACGACAAGACTACAATCCATTATAGTAACAAAAATCTTAACAACAGACTACCTTCCATAATGACAAGGCTACCATCCATTGTAGTGACAAGAATCTCGATAATATACTACCTTCTATAATGACAACGCTATCATCCATTGGTATAACAAAAATCTCGATAACAAACTACGTTCCATAATGACAAGGCTACCATCCCTAAGAGTAACAAAAATCTGGACAACAGACTACCTTCCATAATGATAAGGCTACCATCCATTGGAGTAACCAAGATATCGACAACATACTACCTTCCATAATGGCAAGGCTACCATCCCTTAGAGTAACAAAAATCACGACAACAAACTACCTTTCATAATGACAAGGCTACCATCCATTGGAATAACAAAAATATCGTACACGAACTACCTTCCATAGTGACTAGGCTACCATCCATTTGAGTAACAAAGATATCGACAACAGACTACCTTCCATAACGACAAGGCTACCATCCATTGGAGTAACAAAGATATCGACAACATACTACTTTCCATAATGACAAGGCTACCATCCCTTAGAGTAACAAAAATCACGACAACAGACTACCTTTCATAATGACAAGGCTACCATCCATAGGAGTAACAAAGATATCGACAACATACTACCTTCCATATTGACAAGGCTACCATCCATTGTAGTGACAAAAGTCTCGACAATATACTACCTTCTATAATGACAACGCTACCATCCATTGGAATAATAAAATCTCGACAACAGACTACCTTCCATATGGACAAGGCTACCATCCCTTAGAGTAACAAAAATCTCGACAATAGACTACCTTCCATAATGACAAGGCTACCATCCATTGGAGTAACAAAGATATCGACAACATAGTACCTTCCATAATGATAAGGCTACAATCCATTGGAGTAACAAAAATCACGACAATAGACTACCTTCCATAATGACAAGGCTACCGTCCACTGGAATAACAAAAATATCTACAACACACTACCTTCCATAATGACAAGGCTACCATGCAATGGAGTAACAAAAATCTCGGCAATAGACTACCTTCCATAATGACAAGGGTACCATCATTGGAGTAACCAAAATATCAACAAGAGACTACCTTACATAATTACAAGGCTACAATCCATTGGAGTATAAAAAATCTCGACAACAGACTACCTTCCATAATGACAAGGCTACCATCCATTAAATTAACTAAAATCTCGTACACAAACTACCTTCCATAATGACTAGGCTACCATCCATTGGACTAACAAATATATCGACAACAAACTACCTTCCATAACGACAAGGCTACAATCCATTATAGTAACAAAAATCTTAACAACAGACTACCTTCCATAATGACAAGGCTACCATCCATTGTAGTGACAAGAATCTCGATAATATACTACCTTCTATAATGACAACGCTATCATCCATTGGTATAACAAAAATCTCGACAACAAACTACGTTCCATAATGACAAGGCTACCATCCCTAAGAGTAACAAAAATCTGGACAACATACTACCTTCGATAATGACAAGGCTACCATCCATTGGAGTAACCAAGATATCGACAACATACTACCTTCCATAATGGCAAGGCTACCATCCCTTAGAGTAACAAAAATCACGACAACAAACTACCTTTCATAATGACAAGGCTACCATCCATTGGAATAACAAAAATATCGTACACGAACTACCTTCCATAGTGACTAGGCTACCATCCATTTGAGTAACAAAGATATCGACAACAGACTACCTTCCATAACGACAAGGCTACCATCCATTGGAGTAACAAAGATATCGACAACATACTACTTTCCATAATGACAAGGCTACCATCCCTTAGAGTAACAAAAATCACGACAACAGACTACCTTTCATAATGACAAGGCTACCATCCATTGGAATAACAAAAATATCGTACACAAACTAACTTCTAAAATGACTAGTCTACCATCCATTGGAGTGACAAAGATATCGACAACAGACTACCATCCATAATGACAAGGCTACAATCCATTGTAGTAACAAAAATCTCGACAACAGATTACCTTCCATAATGACATGGCTACCATTCATTGTAGTGATACAAATCTAAACAATATACTACCTTCTATAATGACAAGTCCACCATCCATTGGAGTAACAAAAATTTCGACAACAGACTACCTTCCATAATGAAAAGGCTACAATCTATTATAGTAACAAAAATCTCGACAATAGACTACCTTTCATAATGACAAGGCTACCATCCATTGGAATAACAAAAATCTCGACAACAGACTACATTCCATATTGACAAGGATACCATCCCTTAGAGTAACAAAAATCTCGACAACAAACTGCCTTCCATAATGACAAGGCTACAATCCATTGGAGTATAAAAAATCTCGACAACAGACTACCTTCCGTAATGACAAGGCTACCATCCATTGGAGTAACTAAAATCTCGTACACAAACTACCTTCCATAATGACTAGGCTACCATCATTGGAGTAACCAAAATATCAACAAGAGACTACTTTACATAATTACAAGGCTACAATCCATTGGAGTAACAAAAATCTCGACAACAGACTACCTTCCATAATGACAAGGCTACCATCCATTATAGTGACAAAAATCTCGACAAGAGACAACCTTCTATAATTACATGGCTACAATCCATTAGAGTAAGAAAAATCTCGACAACAGACTACCTTCCATAATGACAAGGCTACCATCAATTGGAGTAACAAAAATCTCGACAATAGACTACCTTCCATAATGACAAGGCTACCATCCATTGGAGTAACGAAGATATCAATAACATAGTACCTTCCATAATGACAAGGCTACCATCCATTGGAGTAACAAAATTCACGACAACAGACTACCTACCATAATAACAAGGCTACCATCCATTGGAATAACAAAAATATCTACAATACACTACCTTCAATAATGACATGGCTACCATGCAATGGAGTAACAAAAATCTCGGCAATAGACTAACTTCCATAATGACAAGGGTACCATCATTGGAGTAACCAAAATATCAACAAGAGACTACCTTCCATAATTACCAGGCTACAATCCATTGGAGTTTAAAAAATCTTGACAACAGACTACCTTCCATAATGACAAGGCTACCATCCGTTAAAGTAACTAAAATCTCGTACACAAACTACCTTCCATAATGACTAGGCTACCATCGATTGGTCTAACAAAGATATCGACAACAAACTACCTTCCATAACAACAAGGCTACAATCCATTATAGTAAAAAAAATCTTAACAACAAACTACCTTCCATAATGACAAGGCTACCATCCATTGTAGTTACAAAAATCTCGATAATATACTACCTTCTATAATGACAACGCTACCATACATTGGAATAACAAAAATCTCGACAAAAACTACGTTCCATATTGACAAGGCTACCATCCCTAAGAGTTACAAAAATCTGGACAACAGACTACCTTCCATAATGACAAGGCTACCATCCATTGGAGTAACCAAGATATCGACAACATACTACCTTCCATAATGGCAAGGCTACCATCCCTTAGAGTAACAAAAATCACGACAACAGACTACCTTTCATAATGACAAGGCTACCATCTATTGGAATAACAAAAATATCGTACACAAACTACCTTCCATAATGACTAGGCTACCATCCATTTGAGTAACAAAGATATCGACAACAGACTACCTTCCATAACGACAAGGCTACCATCCATTAGAGTAACAAAGATATCGACAACATACTACTTTCCATAATGACAAGGCTATCATCCCTTAGAGTAACAAAAATCACGACAACAAACTACCTTTCATAATGACAAGGCTACCATCCATAGGAGTAACAAAGATATCGACAACATACTACCTTCCATATTGACAAGGCTACCATCCATTGTAGTGACAAAAGTCTCGACAATATACTACCTTCTATAATGACAACGCTACCATCCATTGGAATAATAAAATCTCGACAACAGACTACCTTCCATATGGACAAGGCTACCATCCCTTAGAGTAACAAAAATCTCGACAATAGACTACCTTCCATAATGACAAGGCTACCATCCATTGGAGTAACAAAGATATCGACAACATAGTACCTTTCATAATGACAAGGCTACAATCCATTGGAGTAACAAAAATCACGACAATAGACTACCTTCCATAATGACAAGGCTACCGTCCACTGGAATAACAAAAATATCTACAACACACTACCTTCCATAATGACAAGGCTACCATGCAATGGAGTAACAAAAATCTCGCCAATAGACTACCTTCCATAATGACAAGGGTACCATCATTGGAGTAACCAAAATATCAACAAGAGACTACCTTACATAATTACAAGGCTACAATCCATTGGAGTATAAAAAATCTCGACAACAGACTACCTTCCATAATGACAAGGCTACCATCCATTAAATTAAATAAAATCTCGTACACAAACTACCTTCCATAATGACTAGGCTACCATCCATTGGACTAACAAATATATCGACAACAAACTACCTTCCATAACGACAAGGCTACAATCCATTATAGTAACAAAAATCTTAACAACAGACTACCTTCCATAATGACAAGGCTACCATCCATTGTAGTGACAAGAATCTCGATAATATACTACCTTCTATAATGACAACGCTATCATCCATTGGTATAACAAAAATCTCGACAACAAACTACGTTCCATAATGACAAGGCTACCATCCCTAAGAGTAACAAAAATCTGGACAACAGACTACCTTCCATAATGACAAGGCTACCATCCATTGGAGTAACCAAGATATCGACAACATACTACCTTCCATAATGGCAAGGCTACCATCCCTTAGAGTAACAAAAATCACGACAACAGACTACCTTTCATAATGACAAGGCTACCATCCATTGGAATAACAAAAATATCGTACACGAACTACCTTCCATAGTGACTAGGCTACCATCCATTTGAGTAACAAAGATATCGACAACAGACTACCTTCCATAACGACAAGGCTACCATCCATTGGAGTAACAAAGATATCGACAACATACTACTTTCCATAATGACAAGGCTACCATCCCTTAGAGTAACAAAAATCACGACAACAGACTACCTTTCATAATGACAAGGCTACCATCCATTGGAATAACAAAAATATCGTACACAAACTAACTTCTAAAATGACTAGTCTACCATCCATTGGAGTGACAAAGATATCGACAACAGACTACCATCCATAATGACAAGGATACAATCCATTGTAGTAACAAAAATCTCGACAACAGATTACCTTCCATAATGACATGGCTACCATTCATTGTAGTGATAAAAATCTAAACAATATACTACCTTCTATAATGACAAGGCCACCATCCATTGGAGTAACAAAAATTTCGACAACAGACTACCTTCCATAATGAAAAGGCTACAATCTATTATAGTAACAAAAATCTCGACAATAGACTACCTTTCATAATGACAAGGCTACCATCCATTGGAATAACAAAAATCTCGACAACAGACTACATTCCATAATGACAAGGATACCATCCCTTAGAGTAACAAAAATCTCGACAACAAACTGCCTTCCATAATGACAAGGCTACAATCCATTGGAGTATAAAAAATCTCGACAACAGACTACCTTCCGTAATGACAAGGCTACCATCCATTGGAGTAACTAAAATCTCGTACACAAACTACCTTCCATAATGACTAGGCTACCATCATTGGAGTAACCAAAATATCAACAAGAGACTACCTTACATAATTACAAGGCTACAATCCATTGGAGTAACAAAAATCTCGACAACAGACTACCTTCCATAATGACAAGGCTACCATCCATTATAGTGACAAAAATCTCGACAAGAGACAACCTTCTATAATTACATGGCTACAATCCATTAGAGTAAGAAAAATCTCGACAACAGACTACCTTCCATAATGACAAGGCTACCATCAATTGGAGTAACTAAAATCTCGACAATAGACTACCTTCCATAATGACAAGGCTACCATCCATTGGAGTAACGAAGATATCAACAACATAGTACCTTCCATAATGACAAGGCTACCATCCATTGGAGTAACAAAATTCACGACAACAGACTACCTACCATAATGACAAGGCTACCATCCATTGGAATAACAAAAATATCTACAACACACTACCTTCAATAATGACATGGCTACCATGCAATGGAGTAACAAAAATCTCGCCAATAGACTAACTTCCATAATGACAAGGGTACCATCATTGGAGTAACCAAAATATCAACAAGAGACTACCTTCCATAATTACCAGGCTACAATCCATTGGAGTTTAAAAAATCTTGACAACAGACTACCTTCCATAATGACAAGGCTACCATCCGTTAAAGTAACTAAAATCTCGTACACAAACTACCTTCCATAATGACTAGGCTACCATCGATTGGTCTAACAAAGATATCGACAACAAACTACCTTCCATAACAACAAGGCTACAATCCATTATAGTAACAAAAATCTTAACAACAAACTACCTTCCATAATGACAAGGCTACCATCCATTGGAGTAACCAAGATATCGACAACATACTACCTTCCATAATGGCAAGGCTACCATCCCTTAGAGTAACAAAAATCACGACAACAGACTACCTTTCATAATGACAAGGCTACCATCCATTGGAATAACAAAAATATCGTACACGAACTACCTTCCATAGTGACTAGGCTACCATCCATTTGAGTAACAAAGATATCGACAACAGACTACCTTCCATAACGACAAGGCTACCATCCATTGGAGTAACAAAGATATCGACAACATACTACTTTCCATAATGACAAGGCTACCATCCCTTAGAGTAACAAAAATCACGACAACAGACTACCTTTCATAATGACAAGGCTACCATCCATTGGAATAACAAAAATATCGTACACAAACTAACTTCTAAAATGACTAGTCTACCATCCATTGGAGTGACAAAGATATCGACAACAGACTACCATCCATAATGACAAGGATACAATCCATTGTAGTAACAAAAATCTCGACAACAGATTACCTTCCATAATGACATGGCTACCATTCATTGTAGTGATAAAAATCTAAACAATATACTACCTTCTATAATGACAAGGCCACCATCCATTGGAGTAACAAAAATTTCGACAACAGACTACCTTCCATAATGAAAAGGCTACAATCTATTATAGTAACAAAAATCTCGACAATAGACTACCTTTCATAATGACAAGGCTACCATCCATTGGAATAACAAAAATCTCGACAACAGACTACATTCCATAATGACAAGGATACCATCCCTTAGAGTAACAAAAATCTCGACAACAAACTGCCTTCCATAATGACAAGGCTACAATCCATTGGAGTATAAAAAATCTCGACAACAGACTACCTTCCGTAATGACAAGGCTACCATCCATTGGAGTAACTAAAATCTCGTACACAAACTACCTTCCATAATGACTAGGCTACCATCATTGGAGTAACCAAAATATCAACAAGAGACTACCTTACATAATTACAAGGCTACAATCCATTGGAGTAACAAAAATCTCGACAACAGACTACCTTCCATAATGACAAGGCTACCATCCATTATAGTGACAAAAATCTCGACAAGAGACAACCTTCTATAATTACATGGCTACAATCCATTAGAGTAAGAAAAATCTCGACAACAGACTACCTTCCATAATGACAAGGCTACCATCAATTGGAGTAACTAAAATCTCGACAATAGACTACCTTCCATAATGACAAGGCTACCATCCATTGGAGTAACGAAGATATCAACAACATAGTACCTTCCATAATGACAAGGCTACCATCCATTGGAGTAACAAAATTCACGACAACAGACTACCTACCATAATGACAAGGCTACCATCCATTGGAATAACAAAAATATCTACAACACACTACCTTCAATAATGACATGGCTACCATGCAATGGAGTAACAAAAATCTCGCCAATAGACTAACTTCCATAATGACAAGGGTACCATCATTGGAGTAACCAAAATATCAACAAGAGACTACCTTCCATAATTACCAGGCTACAATCCATTGGAGTTTAAAAAATCTTGACAACAGACTACCTTCCATAATGACAAGGCTACCATCCGTTAAAGTAACTAAAATCTCGTACACAAACTACCTTCCATAATGACTAGGCTACCATCGATTGGTCTAACAAAGATATCGACAACAAACTACCTTCCATAACAACAAGGCTACAATCCATTATAGTAAAAAAAATCTTAACAACAAACTACCTTCCATAATGACAAGGCTACCATCCATTGGAGTAACCAAGATATCGACAACATACTACCTTCCATAATGGCAAGGCTACCATCCCTTAGAGTAACAAAAATCACGACAACAGACTACCTTTCATAATGACAAGGCTACCATCTATTGGAATAACAAAAATATCGTACACAAACTACCTTCCATAATGACTAGGCTACCATCCATTTGAGTAACAAAGATATCGACAACAGACTACCTTCCATAACGACAAGGCTACCATCCATTAGAGTAACAAAGATATCGACAACATACTACTTTCCATAATGACAAGGCTATCATCCCTTAGAGTAACAAAAATCACGACAACAAACTACCTTTCATAATGACAAGGCTACCATCCATAGGAGTAACAAAGATATCGACAACATACTACCTTCCATATTGACAAGGCTACCATCCATTGTAGTGACAAAAGTCTCGACAATATACTACCTTCTATAATGATAACACTACCATCCATTGGAATAATAAAATCTCGACAACAGACTACCATCCATATGGACAAGGCTACCATCCCTTAGAGTAACAAAAATCTCGACAATAGACTACCTTCCATAATGACAAGGCTACCATCCATTGGAGTAACAAAGATATCGACAACATAGTACCTTTCATAATGACAAGGCTACAATCCATTGGAGTAACAAAAATCACGACAATAGACTACCTTCCATAATGACAAGGCTAGCGTCCACTGGAATAACAAAATATCTACAACACACTACCTTCCATAATGACAAGGCTACCATGCAATGGAGTAACAAAAATCTCGCCAATAGACTACCTTCCATAATGACAAGGGTACCATCATTGGAGTAACCAAAATATCAACAAGAGACTACCTTACATAATTACAAGGCTACAATCCATTGGAGTATAAAAAATCTCGACAACAGACTACCTTCCATAATGACAAGGCTACCATCCATTAAATTAACTAAAATCTCGTACACAAACTACCTTCCATAATGACTAGGCTACCATCCATTGGACTAACAAATATATCGACAACAAACTACCTTCCATAACGACAAGGCTACAATCCATTATAGTAACAAAAATCTTAACAACAGACTACCTTCCATAATGACAAGGCTACCATCCATTGTAGTGACAAGAATCTCGATAATATACTACCTTCTATAATGACAACGCTATCATCCATTGGTATAACAAAAATCTCGACAACAAACTACGTTCCATAATGACAAGGCTACCATCCCTAAGAGTAACAAAAATCTGGACAACAGACTACCTTCCATAACGACAAGGCTACCATCCATTGGAGTAACAAAGATATCGACAACATACTACTTTCCATAATGACAAGGCTACCATCCCTTAGAGTAACAAAAATCACGACAACAGACTACCTTTCATAATGACAAGGCTACCATCCATTGGAATAACAAAAATATCGTACACAAACTAACTTCTAAAATGACTAGTCTACCATCCATTGGAGTGACAAAGATATCGACAACAGACTACCATCCATAATGACAAGGCTACAATCCATTGTAGTAACAAAAATCTCGACAACAGATTACCTTCCATAATGACATGGCTACCATTCATTGTAGTGATACAAATCTAAACAATATACTACCTTCTATAATGACAAGTCCACCATCCATTGGAGTAACAAAAATTTCGACAACAGACTACCTTCCATAATGAAAAGGCTACAATCTATTATAGTAACAAAAATCTCGACAATAGACTACCTTTCATAATGACAAGGCTACCATCCATTGGAATAACAAAAATCTCGACAACAGACTACATTCCATATTGACAAGGATACCATCCCTTAGAGTAACAAAAATCTCGACAACAAACTGCCTTCCATAATGACAAGGCTACAATCCATTGGAGTATAAAAAATCTCGACAACAGACTACCTTCCGTAATGACAAGGCTACCATCCATTGGAGTAACTAAAATCTCGTACACAAACTACCTTCCATAATGACTAGGCTACCATCATTGGAGTAACCAAAATATCAACAAGAGACTACTTTACATAATTACAAGGCTACAATCCATTGGAGTAACAAAAATCTCGACAACAGACTACCTTCCATAATGACAAGGCTACCATCCATTATAGTGACAAAAATCTCGACAAGAGACAACCTTCTATAATTACATGGCTACAATCCATTAGAGTAAGAAAAATCTCGACAACAGACTACCTTCCATAATGACAAGGCTACCATCAATTGGAGTAACAAAAATCTCGACAATAGACTACCTTCCATAATGACAAGGCTACCATCCATTGGAGTAACGAAGATATCAATAACATAGTACCTTCCATAATGACAAGGCTACCATCCATTGGAGTAACAAAATTCACGACAACAGACTACCTACCATAATAACAAGGCTACCATCCATTGGAATAACAAAAATATCTACAATACACTACCTTCAATAATGACATGGCTACCATGCAATGGAGTAACAAAAATCTCGGCAATAGACTAACTTCCATAATGACAAGGGTACCATCATTGGAGTAACCAAAATATCAACAAGAGACTACCTTCCATAATTACCAGGCTACAATCCATTGGAGTTTAAAAAATCTTGACAACAGACTACCTTCCATAATGACAAGGCTACCATCCGTTAAAGTAACTAAAATCTCGTACACAAACTACCTTCCATAATGACTAGGCTACCATCGATTGGTCTAACAAAGATATCGACAACAAACTACCTTCCATAACAACAAGGCTACAATCCATTATAGTAAAAAAAATCTTAACAACAAACTACCTTCCATAATGACAAGGCTACCATCCATTGTAGTTACAAAAATCTCGATAATATACTACCTTCTATAATGACAACGCTACAATACATTGGAATAACAAAAATCTCGACAAAAACTACGTTCCATATTGACAAGGCTACCATCCCTAAGAGTTACAAAAATCTGGACAACAGACTACCTTCCATAATGACAAGGCTACCATCCATTGGAGTAACCAAGATATCGACAACATACTACCTTCCATAATGGCAAGGCTACCATCCCTTAGAGTAACAAAAATCACGACAACAGACTACCTTTCATAATGACAAGGCTACCATCTATTGGAATAACAAAAATATCGTACACAAACTACCTTCCATAATGACTAGGCTACCATCCATTTGAGTAACAAAGATATCGACAACAGACTACCTTCCATAACGACAAGGCTACCATCCATTAGAGTAACAAAGATATCGACAACATACTACTTTCCATAATGACAAGGCTATCATCCCTTAGAGTAACAAAAATCACGACAACAAACTACCTTTCATAATGACAAGGCTACCATCCATAGGAGTAACAAAGATATCGACAACATACTACCTTCCATATTGACAAGGCTACCATCCATTGTAGTGACAAAAGTCTCGACAATATACTACCTTCTATAATGACAACGCTACCATCCATTGGAATAATAAAATCTCGACAACAGACTACCTTCCATATGGACAAGGCTACCATCCCTTAGAGTAACAAAAATCTCGACAATAGACTACCTTCCATAATGACAAGGCTACCATCCATTGGAGTAACAAAGATATCGACAACATAGTACCTTTCATAATGACAAGGCTACAATCCATTGGAGTAACAAAAATCACGACAATAGACTACCTTCCATAATGACAAGGCTACCGTCCACTGGAATAACAAAAATATCTACAACACACTACCTTCCATAATGACAAGGCTACCATGCAATGGAGTAACAAAAATCTCGCCAATAGACTACCTTCCATAATGACAAGGGTACCATCATTGGAGTAACCAAAATATCAACAAGAGACTACCTTACATAATTACAAGGCTACAATCCATTGGAGTATAAAAAATCTCGACAACAGACTACCTTCCATAATGACAAGGCTACCATCCATTAAATTAACTAAAATCTCGTACACAAACTACCTTCCATAATGACTAGGCTACCATCCATTGGACTAACAAATATATCGACAACAAACTACCTTCCATAACGACAAGGCTACAATCCATTATAGTAACAAAAATCTTAACAACAGACTACCTTCCATAATGACAAGGCTACCATCCATTGTAGTGACAAGAATCTCGATAATATACTACCTTCTATAATGACAACGCTATCATCCATTGGTATAACAAAAATCTCGACAACAAACTACGTTCCATAATGACAAGGCTACCATCCCTAAGAGTAACAAAAATCTGGACAACAGACTACCTTCCATAATGACAAGGCTACCATCCATTGGAGTAACCAAGATATCGACAACATACTACCTTCCATAATGGCAAGGCTACCATCCCTTAGAGTAACAAAAATCACGACAACAGACTACCTTTCATAATGACAAGGCTACCATCCATTGGAATAACAAAAATATCGTACACGAACTACCTTCCATAGTGACTAGGCTACCATCCATTTGAGTAACAAAGATATCGACAACAGACTACCTTCCATAACGACAAGGCTACCATCCATTGGAGTAACAAAGATATCGACAACATACTACTTTCCATAATGACAAGGCTACCATCCCTTAGAGTAACAAAAATCACGACAACAGACTACCTTTCATAATGACAAGGCTACCATCCATTGGAATAACAAAAATATCGTACACAAACTAACTTCTAAAATGACTAGTCTACCATCCATTGGAGTGACAAAGATATCGACAACAGACTACCATCCATAATGACAAGGATACAATCCATTGTAGTAACAAAAATCTCGACAACAGATTACCTTCCATAATGACATGGCTACCATTCATTGTAGTGATAAAAATCTAAACAATATACTACCTTCTATAATGACAAGGCCACCATCCATTGGAGTAACAAAAATTTCGACAACAGACTACCTTCCATAATGAAAAGGCTACAATCTATTATAGTAACAAAAATCTCGACAATAGACTACCTTTCATAATGACAAGGCTACCATCCATTGGAATAACAAAAATCTCGACAACAGACTACATTCCATAATGACAAGGATACCATCCCTTAGAGTAACAAAAATCTCGACAACAAACTGCCTTCCATAATGACAAGGCTACAATCCATTGGAGTATAAAAAATCTCGACAACAGACTACCTTCCGTAATGACAAGGCTACCATCCATTGGAGTAACTAAAATCTCGTACACAAACTACCTTCCATAATGACTAGGCTACCATCATTGGAGTAACCAAAATATCAACAAGAGACTACCTTACATAATTACAAGGCTACAATCCATTGGAGTAACAAAAATCTCGACAACAGACTACCTTCCATAATGACAAGGCTACCATCCATTATAGTGACAAAAATCTCGACAAGAGACAACCTTCTATAATTACATGGCTACAATCCATTAGAGTAAGAAAAATCTCGACAACAGACTACCTTCCATAATGACAAGGCTAGCATCAATTGGAGTAACTAAAATCTCGACAATAGACTACCTTCCATAATGACAAGGCTACCATCCATTGGAGTAACGAAGATATCAACAACATAGTACCTTCCATAATGACAAGGCTACCATCCATTGGAGTAACAAAATTCACGACAACAGACTACCTACCATAATGACAAGGCTACCATCCATTGGAATAACAAAAATATCTACAACACACTACCTTCAATAATGACATGGCTACCATGCAATGGAGTAACAAAAATCTCGCCAATAGACTAACTTCCATAATGACAAGGGTACCATCATTGGAGTAACCAAAATATCAACAAGAGACTACCTTCCATAATTACCAGGCTACAATCCATTGGAGTTTAAAAAATCTTGACAACAGACTACCTTCCATAATGACAAGGCTACCATCCGTTAAAGTAACTAAAATCTCGTACACAAACTACCTTCCATAATGACTAGGCTACCATCGATTGGTCTAACAAAGATATCGACAACAAACTACCTTCCATAACAACAAGGCTACAATCCATTATAGTAAAAAAAATCTTAACAACAAACTACCTTCCATAATGACAAGGCTACCATCCATTGGAGTAACCAAGATATCGACAACATACTACCTTCCATAATGGCAAGGCTACCATCCCTTAGAGTAACAAAAATCACGACAACAGACTACCTTTCATAATGACAAGGCTACCATCTATTGGAATAACAAAAATATCGTACACAAACTACCTTCCATAATGACTAGGCTACCATCCATTTGAGTAACAAAGATATCGACAACAGACTACCTTCCATAACGACAAGGCTACCATCCATTAGAGTAACAAAGATATCGACAACATACTACTTTCCATAATGACAAGGCTATCATCCCTTAGAGTAACAAAAATCACGACAACAAACTACCTTTCATAATGACAAGGCTACCATCCATAGGAGTAACAAAGATATCGACAACATACTACCTTCCATATTGACAAGGCTACCATCCATTGTAGTGACAAAAGTCTCGACAATATACTACCTTCTATAATGATAACACTACCATCCATTGGAATAATAAAATCTCGACAACAGACTACCATCCATATGGACAAGGCTACCATCCCTTAGAGTAACAAAAATCTCGACAATAGACTACCTTCCATAATGACAAGGCTACCATCCATTGGAGTAACAAAGATATCGACAACATAGTACCTTTCATAATGACAAGGCTACAATCCATTGGAGTAACAAAAATCACGACAATAGACTACCTTCCATAATGACAAGGCTAGCGTCCACTGGAATAACAAAATATCTACAACACACTACCTTCCATAATGACAAGGCTACCATGCAATGGAGTAACAAAAATCTCGCCAATAGACTACCTTCCATAATGACAAGGGTACCATCATTGGAGTAACCAAAATATCAACAAGAGACTACCTTACATAATTACAAGGCTACAATCCATTGGAGTATAAAAAATCTCGACAACAGACTACCTTCCATAATGACAAGGCTACCATCCATTAAATTAACTAAAATCTCGTACACAAACTACCTTCCATAATGACTAGGCTACCATCCATTGGACTAACAAATATATCGACAACAAACTACCTTCCATAACGACAAGGCTACAATCCATTATAGTAACAAAAATCTTAACAACAGACTACCTTCCATAATGACAAGGCTACCATCCATTGTAGTGACAAGAATCTCGATAATATACTACCTTCTATAATGACAACGCTATCATCCATTGGTATAACAAAAATCTCGACAACAAACTACGTTCCATAATGACAAGGCTACCATCCCTAAGAGTAACAAAAATCTGGACAACAGACTACCTTCCATAATGACAAGGCTACCATCCATTGGAGTAACAAAGATATCGACAACATACTACCTTCCATAATGGCAAGGATACCATCCCTTAGAGTAACAAAAATCACGACAACAAACTACCTTTCATAATGACAAGGCTACCATCCATTGGAATAACAAAAATATCGTACACGAACTACCTTCCATAGTGACTAGGCTACCATCCATTTGAGTAACAAAGATATCGACAACAGACTACCTTCCATAACGACAAGGCTACCATCCATTGGAGTAACAAAGATATCGACAACATACTACTTTCCATAATGACAAGGCTACCATCCCTTAGAGTAAAAAAAATCACGACAACAGACTACCTTTCATAATGACAAGGCTACCATCCATTGGAATAACAAAAATATCGTACACAAACTAACTTCAAAAATGACTAGTCTACCATCCATTGGAGTGACAAAGATATCGACAACAGACTACCATCCATAATGACAAGGCTACAATCCATTGTAGTAACAAAAATCTCGACAACAGATTACCTTCCATAATGACATGGCTACCATTCATTGTAGTGATAAAAATCTAAACAATATACTACCTTCTATAATGACAAGTCCACCATCCATTGGAGTAACAAAAATTTCGACAACAGACTACCTTCCATAATGAAAAGGCTACAATCTATTATAGTAACAAAAATCTCGACAATAGTCTACCTTTCATAATGACAAGGCTACCATCCATTGGAATAACAAAAATCTCGACAACAGACTACATTCCATAATGACAAGGCTACCATCCCTTAGAGTAACAAAAATCTCGACAACAAACTGCCTTCCATAATGACAAGTCTACAATCCATTGGAGTATAAAAAATCTCGACAACAGACTACCTTCCGTAATGACAAGGCTACCATCCATTGGATTAACTAAAATCTCGTACACAAACTACCTTCCATAATGACTAGGCTACCATCCATTAGAGTAACAAAGATATCGACAACAGACTACCTTCCACAACGACAAGGCTATAATCCATTATAGTAACAAAAATCTCGACAACAGACTACCTTCCATAATGACAAGGCTACCATCCATTATAGTGACAAAAATCTCGACAAGAGACAACCATCTATAATTACATGGCTACAATCCATTGGAGTAACAAAAATCTCGACAACAGACTACCTTCCATAATGACAAGGCTACCATCAATTGGAGTAACTAAAATCTCGACAATAGACTACCTTCCATAATGACAAGGCAACCATCCATTGGAGTAACGAAGATATCAACAACATAGTACCTTCCATAATGACAAGGCTACCATCCATTGGAGTAACAAAATTCACGACAACAGACTACCTACCATAATGACAAGGCTACCATCCATTGGAATAACAAAAATATCTACAACACACTACCTTCAATAATGACATGGCTACCATGCAATGGAGTAACAAAAATCTCGGCAATAGACTAACTTCCATAATGACAAGGGTACCATCATTGGAGTACCCAAAATATCAACAAGAGACTACCTTCCATAATTACAAGGCTACAATCCATTGGAGTTTAAAAAATCTTGACAACAGACTACCTTCCATAATGACAAGGCTACCATCCGTTAAAGTAACTAAAATCTCGTACACAAACTACCTTCCATAATGACTAGGCTACCATCGATTGGTCTAACAAAGATATCGACAACAAACTACCTTCCATAACAACAAGGCTACAATCCATTATAGTAAAAAAAATCTTAACAACAAACTACCTTCCATAATGACAAGGCTACCATCCATTGTAGTTACAAAAATCTCGATAATATACTACCTTCTATAATGACAACGCTACCATACATTGGAATAACAAAAATGTCGACAAAAACTACGTTCCATATTGACAAGGCTACCATCCCTAAGAGTTACAAAAATCTGGACAACAGACTACCTTCCATAATGACAAGGCTACCATCCATTGGAGTAACCAAGATATCGACAACATACTACCTTCCATAATGGCAAGGCTATCATCCCTTAGAGTAACAAAAATCACGACAACAGACTACCTTTCATAATGACAAGGCTACCATCTATTGGAATAACAAAAATATCGTACACAAACTACCTTCCATAATGACTAGGCTACCATCCATTTGAGTAACAAAGATATCGACAACAGACTACCTTCCATAACGACAAGGCAACCATCCATTAGAGTAACAAAGATATCAATAACATACTACTTTCCATAATGACAAGGCTATCATCCCTTAGAGTAACAAAAATCACGACAACAGACTACCTTTCATAATGACAAGGCTACCATCCATAGGAGTAACAAAGATATCGACAACATACTACCTTCCATATTGACAAGGCTACCATCCATTGTAGTGACAAAAGTCTCGACAATATACTACCTTCTATAATGACAACGCTACCATCCATTGGAATAATAAAATCTCGACAACAGACTACCTTCCATATGGACAAGGCTACCATCCCTTAGAGTAACAAAAATCTCGACAATAGACTACCTTCCATAATGACAAGGCTACCATCCATTGGAGTAACAAAGATATCGACAACATAGTACCTTCCATAATGACAAGGCTACAATCCATTGGAGTAACAAAAATCACGACAATAGACTACCTTCCATAATGACAAGGCTACCGTCCACTGGAATAACAAAAATATCTACAACACACTACCTTCCATAATGACAAGGCTACCATGCAATGGAGTAACAAAAATCTCGGCAATAGACTACCTTCCATAATGACAAGGGTACCATCATTGGAGTACCCAAAATATCAACAAGAGACTACCTTACATAATTACAAGGCTACAATCCATTGGAGTATGAAAAATCTCGACAACAGACTACCTTCCATAATGACAAGGCTACCATCCATTAAATTAACTAAAATCTCGTACACAAACTACCTTCCATAATGACTAGGCTACCATCCATTGGACTAATAAATATATCGACAACAAACTACCTTCCATAACGACAAGGCTACAATCCATTATAGTAACAAAAATCTTAACAACAGGCTACCTTCCATAATGACAAGGCTACCATCCATTGTAGTGACAAGAATCTCGATAATATACTACCTTCTATAATGACAACGCTATCATCCATTGGTATAACTAAAATCTCGACAACAAACTACGTTCCATAATGACAAGGCTACCATCCCTAAGAGTAACAAAAATCTGGACAACAGACTACCTTCCATAATGACAAGGCTACCATCCATTGGAGTAACCAAGATATCGACAACATACTACCTTCCATAATGGAAAGGCTACCATCCCTTAGAGTAACAAAAATCACGACAACAAACTACCTTTCATAATGACAAGGCTACCATCCATTGGAATAACAAAAATATCGTACACGAACTACCTTCCATAGTGACTAGGCTACCATCCATTTGAGTAACAAAGATATCGGCAACAGACTACCTTCCATAACGACAAGGCTACCATCCATTGGAGTAACAAAGATATCGACAACATACTACTTTCCATAATGACAAGGCTACCATCCCTTAGAGTAACAAAAATCACGACAACAGACTACATTTCATAATGACAAGGCTACCATCCATTGGAATAACAAAAATATCGTACACAAACTAACTTCAAAAATGACTAGTCTACCATCCATTGGAATGACAAAGATATCGACAACAGACTACCATCCATAATGACAAGGCTACAATCCATTGTAGTAACAAAAATCTCGACAACAGATTACCTTCCATAATGACATGGCTACCATTCATTGTAGTGATAAAAATCTCAACAATATACTACCTTCTATAATGACAAGTCCACCATCCATTGGAGTAACAAAAATTTCGACAACAGACTACCTTCCATAATGACAAGGCTACAATCTATTATAGTAACAAAAATCTCGACAATAGACTACCTTTCATAATGACAATGCTACCATCCATTGGAATAACAAAAATCTCGACAACAGACTACATTCCATAATGACAAGGCTACCATCCCTTAGAGTAACAAAAATCTCGACAACAAACTGCCTTCCATAATGACAAGGCTACAATCCATTGGAGTATAAAAAATCTCGACAACAGACTACCTTCCGTAATGACAAGGCTACCATCCATTGGAGTAACTAAAATCTCGTACACAAACTACCTTCCATAATGACTAGGCTACCATCATTGGAGTAACCAAAATATCAACAAGAGACTACCTTACATAATTACAAGGCTACAATCCATTGGAGTAACAAAAATCTCGACAACAGACTACCTTCCATAATGACAAGGCTACCATCCATTATAGTGACAAAAATCTCGACAAGAGACAACCTTCTATAATTACATGGCTACAATCCATTAGAGTAAGAAAAATCTCGACAACAGACTACCTTCCATAATGACAAGGCTACCATCAATTGGAGTAACTAAAATCTCGACAATAGACTACCTTCCATAATGACAAGGCTACCATCCATTGGAGTAACGAAGATATCAACAACATAGTACATTCCATAATGACAAGGCTACCATCCATTGGAGTAACAAAATTCACGACAAAAGACTACCTACCATAATGACAAGGCTACCATCCATTGGAATAACAAAAATATCTACAACACACTACCTTCAATAATGACATGGCTACCATGCAATGGAGTAACAAAAATCTCGGCAATAGACTAACTTCCATAATGACAAGGGTACCATCATTGGAGTAACCAAAATATCAACAAGAGACTACCTTCCATAATTACCAGGCTACAATCCATTGGAGTTTAAAAAATCTTGACAACAGACTACCTTCCATAATGACAAGGCTACCATCCGTTAAAGTAACTAAAATCTCGTACACAAACTACCTTCCATAATGACTAGGCTACCATCGATTGGTCTAACAAAGATATCGACAACAAACTACCTTCCATAACAATAAGGCTACAATCCATTATAGTAAAAAAAATCTTAACAACAAACTACCTTCCATAATGACAAGGCTACCATCCATTGTAGTTACAAAAATCTCGATAATATACTACCTTCTATAATGACAACGCTACCATACATTGGAATAACAAAAATCTCGACAAAAACTACGTTCCATATTGACAAGGCTACCATCCCTAAGAGTTACAAAAATCTGGACAACAGACTACCTTCCATAATGACAAGGCTACCATCCATTGGAGTAACCAAGATATCGACAACATACTACCTTCCATAATGGCAAGGCTATCATCCCTTAGAGTAACAAAAATCACGACAACAGACTACCTTTCATAATGACAAGGCTACCATCTATTGGAATAACAAAAATATCGTACACAAACTACCTTCCATAATGACTAGGCTACCATCCATTTGAGTAACAAAGATATCGACAACAGACTACCTTCCATAACGACAAGGCAACCATCCATTAGAGTAACAAAGATATCGATAACATACTACTTTCCATAATGACAAGGCTATCATCCCTTAGAGTAACAAAAATCACGACAATAGACTACCTTTCATAATGACAAGGCTACCATCCATAGGAGTAACAAAGATATCGACAACATACTACCTTCCATATTGACAAGGCTACCATCCATTGTAGTGACAAAAGTCTCGACAATATACTACCTTCTATAATGACAACGCTACCATCCATTGGAATAATAAAATCTCGACAACAGACTACCTTCCATATGGACAAGGCTACCATCCCTTAGAGTAACAAAAATCTCGACAATAGACTACCTTCCGTAATGACAAGGCTACCATCCATTGGAGTAACAAAGATATCGACAACATAGTACCTTCCATAATGACAAGGCTACAATCCATTGGAGTAACAAAAATCACGACAATAGACTACCTTCCATAATGACAAGGCCACCGTCCACTGGAATAACAAAAATATCTACAACACACTACCTTCCATAATGACAAGGCTACCATGCAATGGAGTAACAAAAATCTCGGCAATAGACTACCTTCCATAATGACAAGGGTACCATCATTGGAGTACCCAAAATATCAACAAGAGATTACCTTACATAATTACAAGGCTACAATCCATTGGAGTATGAAAAATCTCGACAACAGACTACCTTCCATAATGACAAGGCTACCATCCATTAAATTAACTAAAATCTCGTACACAAACTACCTTCCATAATGACTAGGCTACCATCCATTGGACTAATAAATATATCGACAACAAACTACCTTCCATAACGACAAGGCTACAATCCATTATAGTAACAAAAATCTTAACAACAGACTACCTTCCATAATGACAAGGCTACCATCCATTGTAGTGACAAGAATCTCGATAATATACTACCTTCTATAATGACAACGCTATCATCCATTGGTATAACTAAAATCTCGACAACAAACTACCTTCCATAATGACAAGGCTACCATCCCTAAGAGTAACAAAAATCTGGACAACAGACTACCTTCCATAATGACAAGGCTACCATCCATTGGAGTAACCAAGATATCGACAACATACTACCTTCCATAATGGAAAGGCTACCATCCCTTAGAGTAACAAAAATCACGACAACAAACTACCTTTCATAATGACAAGGCTACCATCCATTGGAATAACAAAAATATCGTACACGAACTACCTTCCATAGTGACTAGGCTACCATCCATTTGAGTAACAAAGATATCGGCAACAGACTACCTTCCATAACGACAAGGCTACCATCCATTGGAGTAACAAAGATATCGACAACATACTACTTTCCATAATGACAAGGCTACCATCCCTTAGAGTAACAAAAATCACGACAACAGACTACATTTCATAATGACAAGGCTACCATCCATTGGAATAACAAAAATATCGTACACAAACTAACTTCAAAAATGACTAGTCTACCATCCATTGGAGTGACAAAGATATCGACAACAGACTACCATCCATAATGACAAGGCTACAATCCATTGTAGTAACAAAAATCTCGAGAACAGATTACCTTCCATAATGACATGACTACCATTCATTGTAGTGATAAAAATCTCAACAATATACTACCTTCTATAATGACAAGTCCACCATCCATTGGAGTAACAAAAATTTCGACAACAGACTACCTTCCATAATGACAAGGCTACAATCTATTATAGTAACAAAAATCTCGACAATAGACTACCTTTCATAATGACAAGGCTACCATCCATTGGAATAACAAAAATCTCGACAACAGACTACATTCCATAATGACAAGGCTACCATCCCTTAGAGTAACAAAAATCTCGACAACAAACTGCCTTCCATAATGACAAGGCTACAATCCATTGGAGTATAAAAAATCTCGACAACAGACTACCTTCCGTAATGACAAGGCTACCATCCATTGGAGTAACTAAAATCTCGTACACAAACTACCTTCCATAATGACTAGGCTACCATCCATTAGAGTAACAAAGATATCGACAACAGACTACCTTCCACAACGACAAGGCTACAATCCATTATAGTAACAAAAATCTCGACAACAGACTACCTTCCATAATGACAAGGCTACCATCCATTATAGTGACAAAAATCTCGACAAGAGATAACCTTCTATAATTACATGGCTACAATCCATTGGAGTAACAAAAATCTTGACAACAGACTACCTTCCTTAATGACAAGGCTACCATCCATTGGAGTAACTAAAATCTCGACAATAGACTACCTTCCATAATGACAAGGCTACCATCCATTGGAGTAACGAAGATATCAACAACATAGTACCTTCCATAATGACAAGGCTACCATCCATTGGTGTAACAAAATTCACGACAACAGACTACCTACCATAATGACAAGGCTACCATCCATTGGAATAACAAAAATATCTACAACACACTACCTTCAATAATGACATGGCTACCATGCAATGGAGTAACAAAAATCTCGGCAATAGACTAACTTCCATAATGACAAGGGTACCATCATTGGAGTAACCAAAATATCAACAAGAGACTACCATCCATAATTACAAGGCTACAATCCATTGGAGTTTAAAAAATCTTGACAATAGACTACCTTCCATAATGACAAGGCTACCATCCGTTAAAGTAACTAAAATCTCGTACACAAACTACCTTCCATAATGACTAGGCTACCATCGATTGGTCTAACAAAGATATCGACAACAAACTACCTTCCATAACAACAAGGCTACAATCCATTATAGTAAAAAAAATCTTAACAACAAACTACCTTCCATAATGACAAGGCTACCATCCATTGTAGTTACAAAAATCTCGATAATATACTACCTTCTATAATGACAACGCTACCATACATTGGAATAACAAAAATATCGACAAAAACTACGTTCCATATTGACAAGGCTACCATCCCTAAGAGTTACAAAAATCTGGACAACAGACTACCTTCCATAATGACAAGGCTACCATCCATTGGAGTAACCAAGATATCGACAACATACTACCTTCCATAATGGCAAGGCTATCATCCCTTAGAGTAACAAAAATCACGACAACAGACTACCTTTCATAATGACAAGGCTACCATCTATTGGAATAACAAAAATATCGTACACAAACTACCTTCCATAATGACTAGGCTACCATCCATTTGAGTAACAAAGATATCGACAACAGACTACCTTCCATAACGACAAGGCAACCATCCATTAGAGTAACAAAGATATCGATAACATACTACTTTCCATAATGACAAGGCTATCATCCCTTAGAGTAACAAAAATCACGACAATAGACTACCTTTCATAATGACAAGGCTACCATCCATAGGAGTAACAAAGATATCGACAACATACTACCTTCCATATTGACAAGGCTACCATCCATTGTAGTGACAAAAGTCTCGACAATATACTACCTTCTATAATGACAACGCTACCATCCATTGGAATAATAAAATCTCGACAACAGACTACCTTCCATATGGACAAGGCTACCATCCCTTAGAGTAACAAAAATCTCGACAATAGACTACCTTCCGTAATGACAAGGCTACCATCCATTGGAGTAACAAAGATATCGACAACATAGTACCTTCCATAATGACAAGGCTACAATCCATTGGAGTAACAAAATTCACGACAATAGACTACCTTCCATAATGACAAGGCCACCGTCCACTGGAATAACAAAAATATCTACAACACACTACCTTCCATAATGACAAGGCTACCATGCAATGGAGTAACAAAAATCTCGGCAGTAGACTACCTTCCATAATGACAAGGGTACCATCATTGGAGTACCCAAAATATCAACAAGAGATTACCTTACATAATTACAAGGCTACAATCCATTGGAGTATGAAAAATCTCGACAACAGACTACCTTCCATAATGACAAGGCTACCATCCATTAAATTAACTAAAATCTCGTACACAAACTACCTTCCATAATGACTAGGCTACCATCCATTGGACTAACAAATATATCGACAACAAACTACCTTCCATAACGACAAGGCTACAATCCATTATAGTAACAAAAATCTTAACAACAGACTACCTTCCATAATGACAAGGCTACCATCCATTGTAGTGACAAGAATCTCGATAATATACTACCTTCTATAATGACAACGCTATCATCCATTGGTATAACTAAAATCTCGACAACAAACTACGTTCCATAATGACAAGGCTACCATCCCTAACAGTAACAAAAATCTGGACAACAGACTACCTTCCATAATGACAAGGCTACCATCCATTGGAGTAACCAAGATATCGACAACATACTACCTTCCATAATGGAAAGGCTACCATCCCTTAGAGTAACAAAAATCACGACAACAAACTACCTTTCATAATGACAAGGCTACCATCCATTGGAATAACAAAAATATCGTACACGAACTACCTTCCATAGTGACTAGGCTACCATCCATTTGAGTAACAAAGATATCGGCAACAGACTACCTTCCATAACGACAAGGCTACTATCCATTGGAGTAACAAAGATATCGACAACATACTACTTTCCATAATGACAAGGCTACCATCCCTTAGAGTAACAAAAATCACGACAACAGACTACATTTCATAATGACAAGGCTACCATCCATTGGAATAACAAAAATATCGTACACAAACTAACTTCAAAAATGACTAGTCTACCATCCATTGGAGTGACAAAGATATCGACAACAGACTACCATCCATAATGACAAGGCTACAATCCATTGTAGTAAAAAAAATCTCGACAACAGACTACCTTCCATAATGACAAGGCTACCATTCATTGTACTGACAAAAATCTCACCAATATACTACCTTCTATAATGATAAGGCTACCATCCATTGGAGTAACAAAAATCTCGACAACAGACTACCTTCCATAATGACAAGGCTACAATCTATTGTAGTGATAAAAATATCGACAATAGACTACCTTTCATTATGACAAGTCTACCATCCATTAGAATAACAAAAATATCGACAACAGACTACGTTCCATAATGACAAGGCTACCGTCCCTTAGAGTAACAAAAATCTCGACAACAGACTACCTTCCATAATGACAAGGCTACAATCCATTAGAGTATCAAAAAACTCGACAACAGACTACCTTCCATAATGACTAGGCTACCATCCATTGGAGTAACAAAGATATCGACAACAGACTACCTTCCATAACGACAAGGCTACAATCCATTGTAGTAACAAAAATCTCGACAACAGACTACCTTCCATAATGATAAGGCTACCATCGATTGGAGTAACTAAAATCTCGTACACAAACTACCTTCCATAATGACTAGGCTACCATCCATTGAAGTAACAAAGATATCGACAAGAGACTACTTTCCACAACGACAAGGCTATAATCCATTGAAGCAACAAAAATCTCGACAACAGACAACCTTCCATAACGACAAGGCTACCATCCATTGGAATAACAACAATATCGACAACACACTACCTTCCATAATGACAAGGCTACCATGCAATGGAGTTACAAAAATCTAGGAAATAGACTACCTTCCATAATTACAAGGCTACAATGTATTGAAGTATAAAAAATCTCGACAACAGACTACCTTCCATAATGACAAGGCTACCATCCATTAGAGTAACTAAAATCTCGTACACAAACTACCTTCCATAATGACTAGGCTACCATCCATTGGAGTAACAAAGATATCAACAACAAACTACCTTCCATAACGAGAAGGCTACAATCCATTCTAGTAACAAAAATATCGACAACAGACTACCTTCCATAATGACAATGCTACCATCCATTGGAATAACAAAAATCTCGACAACAGACTACGTTCCATAATGACAAGGCTACCATCCCTTAGTGTAACAAAATTCTCGATAACAGACTACCTTCCATAATAACAAGTCTACCATCCATTGGAGTAACAAAGATATCGATAACATACTACATTCCATTATGACAATGCTACCACCCCTTAGAGTAACAAAAATTACGACAACAGACTACCTTTCATAGTGACAAGGCTACCACCCATTGGAGTAACTAAAATCTCGTACACAAACTACCTTCCATAATGACTAGGCTACCATCCATTGGAGTAACAAAGATATCGACAACAGACTACCTTCCACAAGGACAAGGCTATAATCATTTGTAGCAACAAAAATCTCGACAACAGACTACCTTCCATAATGACAAGGCTACCATCCATTGTAGTGACAAAAATTTCGATAATATATTACCTTCTATAAAGACTAGGCTACCATCCATTGGAGTAACAAAGATATCGACAACAGACAATCTTCCATAACGACAAGGCTACAATCCATTGTAGTAACAAAAATCTTGACAACAGACCACCTTCCATAATGACAAGGCTACCATCCATTGGAGTAACAAAGATATCGACAACATACTACCTCCCATAATGACAAGGCTACCATCCATTGGAGTAACAAAAATCACGACAACAGACTACCGTCCATAATGACAAGGCTACCATCCATTGGAATAACAAAAATATCGACAACACACTACCTTCCACAATGACAAGGCTACCATGCAATGGAGTAATAAAAATTTAGGCAATAAACTACCTTCCATAATTACAAGGCTATAATCTATTAAAGTATAAAAAATCTCGACAACAGACTACCTTCCATAATGACAAGGCTACCATCCATTGGAGTAACTAAAATCTCGTACACAAACTACCTTCCATAATGACTAGGCTACCATCCATTGGAGTAACAAAGATATCGACAAGAGACTACCTTCCACAACGACAAGGCTATAATCCATTGTAGCAACAAAAATCTCGACAACAGACTATCTTCCATAACGACAAGGCTAAAATCCATTGTAGTAACAAAAATCTTGACAACAGACCACCTTCCATAATGACAAGGTTACCATCCATTGGAGTAACAAAGATATCGACAACATACTACCTTCCATAATGACAACGCTACCATCCATTGGAGTAACAAAAATCATGACAACAAACTACCTTCCATAATGACAAGGCTACCATCCATTGGAATAACAAAAATATCGACAACACACTACCTTCCATAATGACAAGGCTACCATCTATTGGAGTATAAAAAATCTCGACAACAGACTACCTTCCATAATGACAAGGCTACCATCCATTAGAATAACTAAAATCTCGTACACAAACTACCTTCCATAATGACTAGGCTACCATCCATTGGAGTAACAAAGATATCGACAACAAACTACCTTCCATATAGACAAGGGTACAATCCATTCTAGTAACAAAAATCTCGACAACAGACTACCTTCCATAATGACAATGCTACCATCCATTGGAATAACAAAAATCTCGACAACAGACAACGTTCCATAATGACAAGGCTACCATCCCTTAAAGTAACAAAATTCTCGATAACAGACTACCTTCCATAATAACAAGGCTACCATCCATTGGAGTAACAAAGATATCGACAACATACTACCTTCCATTATGACAAGGCTACCATCCCTTAGAGTAACAAAAATTACGACAACAGACTACCTTTCATAATGACAAGGCTACCATCCATTGGAATAACAAAAATATCGTACACAAACTACCTTCCATAATGACTAACTATAATCCATTGGAGTAACAAAGATATCGATAACAGACTACCATCCATAACGACAAGGCTACAATCCATTATAGTAACAAAAATATCGACAACAGACTACCTTCCACAATGATAAGGCTACCATCCATTGTAGTGACAAAAATCTCGACAATATACTACCTTCTATAATGACAAGGCTACCATCCATTGGAGTAACAAAGATATCGAGAATAGACTACATTCCATAATGACAAGGCTACAATCCATTGCAGTAACAAAAATCTCGACAACAGACTACCTTCCATAATGACAAGGCTACCTTTCATTGTAGTGACAAAAATGTCACCAATATACTACCTTCTACTATGACAAGGCTACCATCCATTGGAGTAACAAAAATCTCGACAACAGACTTCCTTCCATAATGAAAAGGCTACAATCTATTATAGTGACAAAAATCTCGACAATAGACTACCTTTCATAATGACAAGTCTACCATCCATTAGAATAACAAAAATATCGACAACAGACTACGTTCCATAATGACAAGGCTACCATCCCTTAGAGTAACAAAATTCTCGACAACAGACTACCTTTCATAATGACAAGGCTACAATCCATTAGAGTATCAAAAAACTCGACAACAGACTACCTTCCATAATGACTAGGCTACCATCCATTGGAGTAACAAAGATATCGACAATAGACTACCTTCCATAACGACAAGGCTACAATCCATTGTAGTAACAAAAATATCGACAACAGACTACCTTCCATAATGACAAGGCTACCATCCATTGTTGTAACTAAAATCTCGTACACAAACTACCTTCCATAATGACTAGTCTACCATCCATTGGAGTAACAAAGATATCGACAAGAGACTACCTTCCACAATGACAAGGTTATAATCCATTGTAGCAACAAAAATCTCGACAACAGACTACCTTCCATAATGACAAGGCTACCATTCATTGGAATAACAAAAATATCGACAACACACTACCTTCCATAATGACAAGGCTACCATGCAATGGAGTTACAAAAATCTAGGCAATAGACTACCTTCCATAATTACAAGGCTACAATCTATTGGAGTGTAAAAAATCTCGACAACAGACTACCTTCCATAATGACAAGGCTACCATCGATTAGAGTAACTAAAATCTCGTACACAAACTACCTTCCATAATGACTAGGCTACCATCCATTGGAGTAACAAAGATATCAACAACAAACTACCTTCCATAACGAGAAGGCTACAATCATTTCTAGTAACAAAAATATCGACAACAGACTACCTTCCATAATGACAATGCTACCATCCATTGGAATACCAATAATCTCGACAACAGACTACGTTCCATAATGACAAGGCTACCATCCCTTAGAGTAACAAAATTCTCGATAACAGACTACCTTCCATAATAACAAGGCTACCATCCATTGGAGTAACAAAGATATCGACAACATACTACCTTCCATTATGACAATGCTACCATCCATTAGAGTAACAAAAATTACGACAATAGACTACCTTTCATAGTGATAAGTCTACCATCCATTGGAATAACAAAAATATCGTACACAAACTACCTTCCATAATGACTAGGCTACAATCCATTGGAGTAACAAAGATATCGACCACAGACTACCTTCCATAAAGACAAGGCTACAATCCATTATAGTAACAAAAATCTCGACAACAGACTACCTTCCATAATGATAAGGCTATCATCCATTGTAGTGACAAAAATATCGTACACAAACTACCTTCCATAATGACTAGGCTATAATCCATTGGAGTAACAAAGATATCGACAACAGACTACCTTCCATAATGACAAGGCTACAATCCATTGTAGTAAAAAAAATCTCGACAATAGACTACCTTCAATAATGACAAGGCTACCATTCATTGTAGTGACAAAAATCTCACCAATATACTACCTTCTATAATGACAAGGCTACCATCCATTGGAGTAACTAAAATCTCGTACACAAACTACCTTCCATAATGACTAGGCTACCATCCATTGGAGTAACAAAGATATCGACAAGAGACTACCTTCCACAACGACAAGGCTATAATCCATTGTGGCAACAAAAATCTCGACAACAGACTACCTTCCATAATGACAAGGCTACCATCCATTATAGTGACAAAAATTTCGACAATATATTACCTTCTATAATGACTAGGCTACCATCCATTGGAGTAACAAAGATATCGACAACAGACAATCTTCCATAACGACAAGGCTACAATCCATTGTAGTAACAAAAATCTTGACAACAGACCACCTTCCATAATGACAAGACTACCATCCATTGGAGTAACAAAGATATCGACAACATACTACCTTCCATAATGACAAGGCTACCATCCATTGGAGTAACAAAAATCACGACAACAGACTACCTTCCATAATGACAAGGCTACCATCCATTGGAATGACAAAAATATCGACAACACACTACCTTCCATAATGACAAGGCTACCATGCAATGGAGTAAAAAAAATCTAGGCAATAAACTACCTTCCATAATTACAAGGCTACAATCTATTGGAGTATAAAAAATCTCGACAACATACTACCTTCCATAATGACAAGGCTAACATCCATTGGAGTAACTAAAATATCGTACACAAACTACCTTCCATAATGACTAGGCTACCATCCATTGGAGTAATAAAGATATCGACAAGAGACTAACTTCCACAACGACAAGGCTATAATCCATTGTAGCAACAAAAATCTCGACAACAGACTACCTTCCATAATGGCAAGGCTACCATCTATTATAGTGACAAAAATTTCGACAATATATTACCTTCTATAATGACTAGGCTACCATCCATTGGAGTAACAAAGATATCGACAACAGACTATCTTCCATAACGACAAGGCTACAATCCATTGTAGTAACAAAAATCTTGACAACAGACCACCTTCCATAATGACAAGGCTACCACCCATTGGAGAAACAAAGATATCGACAACATACTACCTTCCATAATGAAAAGGCTACCATCAATTGGAGTAACAAAAATCATGACAACAGACTACCTTCCATAATGACAAGGCTACCATCCATTGGAATAACAAAAATATCGACAACACACTACCTTCCATAATGACAAGGCTACCATGCAATGGAGTAACAAAAATCTAGGCAATAATCTACCTTCCATAATTACAAGGCTACAATCTATTGGAGTATAAAAAATCTCGACAACAGACTACCTTCCATAATGACAAGGCTACCATCCATTAGAATAACTAAAATCTCGTACACAAACTACCTTCCATGATGACTAGGCTACCATCCATTGGAGTAACAAAGATATCGACAACAAACTACCTTCCACAACGACAAGGCTACATTCCATTCTAGTAACAAAAATCTCGACAACAGACTACCTTCCATAATGACAATGCTACCATCCATTGGAATAACAAAAATCTCGACAACAGACTACGTTCAATAATGACAAGGCTACCATCCCTTAAAGTAACAAAATTCTCGATAACAGACTAGCTTCCATAATAACAAGGCTACCATCCATTGGAGTAACAAAGATATCGACAACATACTACCTTCCATTATTAAAAGGCTACCATCCCTTAGAGTAACAAAAATTAGGACAACAGACTACCTTTCATAATGACAAGGCTACCATCCATTGGAATAACAAAAATATCGTACACAAACTACCTTCCATAATGACTAGGCTATAATCCATTGGAGTAACAAAGATATCGACAACAGACTACCTTCCATAACGACAAGGCTACTATCCATTATAGTAACAAAAATATCGACAACAGACTAGCTTCCACAATGATAAGGCTACCATCCATTGTAGTGACAAAAATCTCGACAATATACTACCTTCTATAATGACAAGGCTACCATCCATTGGAGTAACAAAGATATCGAGAATAGACTACATTCCATAATGACAAGGCTACAATCCATTGTAGTAAAAAAAATCTCGACAACAGACTACCTTCCATAATGACAAGGCTACCTTTCATTGTAGTGACAAAAATCTCACCAATATACTACCTTCTACAATGGCAAGGCTACCATCCATTGGAGTAACAAAAATCTCGACAACAGACTTCCTTCCATAATGACTAGGCTACAATCTATTATAGTGACAAAAATCTCGACAATAGACTACCTTTCATAATGACAAGGCTACCATCCATTGGAATAACAAAAATATCAACAACAGACTACGTTCCATAATGACAAGGTTACCATCCCTTAGAGTAACAAAAATCTCGACAACAGACTACCTTCCATAATGACAAGGCTACAATCCATTAGAGTATCAAAAAACTCGACAACAGACTACCTACCATAATGACTAGGCTACCATCCATTGGAGTAACAAAGATATCGACAATAGACTACCTTCCATAACGACAAGGATACAATCCATTGTAGTAACAAAAATATCGACAACAGACTACCTTCCATAATGACAAGGCTACCATCCATTGGAGTAACTAAAATCTCGTACACAAACTACCTTCCATAATGACTAGGCTACCATCCATTTGAGTAACAAAGATATCGACAAGAGACTACCTTCCACAATGACAAGGCTATAATCCATTGTAGGAACAACAATCTCGACAATAGACTACCTTCCATAATGACAAGTCTAACATCCATTATAGTGACAAAAATTTTGACAATATATTACCTTCTATAATGACTAGGCTACCATCCATTGGAGTATCAAAAATAACGACAACAGACTATCTTCCATAACAACAAGGCTACCATCCATTGGAGTAACAAAAATCTCGACAACAGACTTCCTTCCATAATGACAAGGCTACAATCTTTTATAGTGACAAAGATCTCGACAATAGACTACCTTTCATAATGACAAGTCTACCATCCATTAGAATAACAAAAATATCAACAACAGATTACGTTCCATAATGACAAGGCTACCATCCCTTAGAGTAACAAAAATCTCGACAACAAACTACCTTCCATAATGACAAGGCTACCATGCAATGGAGTAACAAAAATATAGGCAATAAACTACCTTCCATAATTACAAGGCTACAATCTATTGGAGTATAAATAATCTAGACAACAAACTACCTTCCATAATGACAAGGCTACCATGCATTGGAGTAACTAAAATCTCGTACACAAACTACCTTCAATAATGACTAGGCTACCATCCATTGGAGTAACAAAGATATCGACAAGAGACTACCTTCCACAACGACAAGGCTATAATCCATTGTAGCAACAAAAATCTCGACAACAGACTCCCTTCCATAATGACAAGGCTACCATCCATTATAGTGACAAAAATTTCGACAATATATTACCTTCTATAATGACTAGGCTACCATCCATTGGAGTAACAAAGATATCGACAACAGACTATCTTCCATAACGACAAGGCTACAATCCATTGTAGTAACAAAAATCTTGACAACAGACCACCTTCCATAATGACAAGGCTACCATCCAATTGAGTAACAAAGATATCGACAACATACTACCTTCCATAATGACAAGGCTACCATCTATTGGAGTAACAAAAATTATGAAAACAGACTACCTTCCATAATGACAAGGCTACCATCCATTGGAATAACAAAAATATCGACAACACACTACCTTCCATAATGACAAGGCTACCATGCAATGGAGTAACAAAAATCTAGGCAATAAACTACCTTCCATAATTACAAGGCTACAATCTATTGGAGTATAAAAAATCACGACAACAGACTACTTTCCATAATGACAAGGCTACCATCCATTGGAGTAACAAAGATATCGACAACAAACTACCTTCCATAACGACAAGGCTACAATCCATTCTAGTAACAAAGATTTCGACAACAGACTACCTTCCATAATGACAATGCTACCATCCATTGAAATAACAAAAATCTCGACAACAGACTACGTTCCATAATGACAAGGCTACCATCCCTTAAAGTAACAAAATTCTCGATAACAGACTAGCTTCCATAATAACAAGGCTACCATCCATTGGAGTAACAAAGATATCGACAACATACTACCTTCCATTATGAAAAGGATACCATCCCTTAGAGTAACAAAAATTACGACAACATACTACCTTTCATAATGACAAGGCTACCATCCATTGGAATAACAAAAATATCGTACACAAACTACCTTCCATAATGACTAGGCTATAATCCATTGGAGTAACAAAGATATCGACAACAGACTACATTCCATAACGACAAGGCTACTATCCATTATAGTAACGAAAATATCGACAACAGACTACCTTCCACAATGATAAGGCTACCATCCATTGTAGTGACAAAAATCTCGACAATATACTACCTTCTATAATGACAAGGCTACCATCCATTGGAGTAACAAAGATATCGAGAATAGACTACATTCCATAATGACAAGGCTACAATCCATTGTAGTAACAAAAATCTCGACAACAGACTACCTTCCATAATGACAAGGCTACCTTTCATTGTAGTGACAAAAATCTCACCAATATACTACCTTCTACAATGGCAAGGCTACCATCCATTGGAGTAACAAAAATCTCGACAACAGACTTCCTTCCATAATGACTAGGCTACAATCTATGATAGTGACAAAAATCTCGACAATAGACTACCTTTCATAATGACAAGTCTACCATCCATTAGAATAACAAAAATATCAACAACAAACTACGTTCCATAATGACAAGGTTACCATCCCTTAGAGTAACAAAAATCTCGACAACAGACTACCTTCCATAATGACAAGGCTACAATCCATTAGAGTATCAAAAAACTCGACAACAGACTACCTACCATAATGACTAGGCTACCATCCATTGGAGTAACAAAGATATCGACAATAGACTACCTTCCATAACGACAAGGCTACAATCCATTGTAGTAACAAAAATATCGACAACAGACTACCTTCCATAATGACAAGGCTACCATCCATTGGAGTAACTAAAATCTCGTACACAAACTACCTTCCATAATGACTAGGCTACCATCCATTTGAGTAACAAAGATATCAACAAGAGACTACCTTCTACAATGACAAGGCTATAATCCATTGTAGGAACAACAATGTCGACAATAGACTACCTTCCATAATGACAAGTCTAACATCCATTATAGTGACAAAAATTTTGACAATATATTACCTTCTATAATGACTAGGCTACCATCCATTGGAGTAACAAAAATAACGACAACAGACTATCTTCCATAACGACAAGGCTACCATCCATTGGAGTAACAAAAATCTCGACAACAAACATCCTTCCATAATGACAAGGCTACAATCTATTATAGTGACAAAGATCTCGACAATAGACTACCTTTCATAATGACAAGTCTACCATCCATTAGAATAACAAAAATATCAACAACAAATTACGTTCCATAATGACAAGGCTACCATCCCTTAGAGTAACAAAAATCTCGACAACAGACTACCTTCCATAATGACAAGGCTACCATGCAATGGAGTAACAAAAATCTAGGCAATAAACTACCTTCCATAATTACAAGGCTACAATCTATTGGAGTATAAAAAATCTAGACAACAAACTACCTTCCATAATGACAAGGCTACCATGCATTGGAGTAACTAAAATCTCGTACACAAACTACCTTCAATAATGACTAGGCTACCATCCATTGGAGTAACAAAGATATCGACAAGAGACTACCTTCCACAACGACAAGGCTATAATCCATTGTAGCAACAAAAATCTCGACAACAGACTCCCTTCCATAATGACAAGGCTACCATCCATTATAGTGACAAAAATTTCGACAATATATTACCTTCTATAATGACTAGGCTACCATCCATTGGAGTAACAAAGATATCGACAACAGACTATCTTCCATAACGACAAGGCTACAATCCATTGTAGTAACAAAAATCTTGACAACAGACCACCTTCCATAATGACAAGGCTACCATCCAATTGAGTAACAAAGATATCGACAACATACTACCTTCCATAATGACAAGGCTACCATCTATTGGAGTAACAAAAATTATGAAAACAGACTACCTTCCATAATGACAAGGCTACCATCCATTGGAATAACAAAAATATCGACAACACACTACCTTCCATAATGACAAGGCTACCATGCAATGGAGTAACAAAAATCTAGGCAATAAACTACCTTCCATAATTACAAGGCTACAATCTATTGGAGTATAAAAAATCACGACAACAGACTACTTTCCATAATGACAAGGCTACCATCCATTGGAGTAACAAAGATATCGACAACAAACTACATTCCATAACGACAAGGCTACAATCCATTCTAGTAACAAAGATTTCGACAACAGACTACCTTCCATAATGACAATGCTACCATCCATTGGAATAACAAAAATCTCGACAACAGACTACGTTCCATAATGACAAGGCTACCATCCCTTAAAGTAACAAAATTCTCGATAACAGACTAGCTTCCATAATAACAAGGCTACCATCCATTGGAGTAACAAAGATATCGACAACATACTACCTTCCATTATGAAAAGGCTACCATCCCTTAGAGTAACAAAAATTACGACAACAGACTACCTTTCATAATGACAAGGCTATCATCCATTGGAATAACAAAAATATCTTACACAAACTACCTTCCATAATGACTAGGCTATAATCCATTGTAGCAACAAAAATCTCGACAACAGACTCCCTTCCATAATGACAAGGCTACCATCCATTATAGTGACAAAAATTTCGACAATATATTACCTTCTATAATGACTAGGCTACAATCCATTGGAGTAACAAAGATATCGACAACAGACTATCTTCCATAACGACAAGGCTACAATCCATTGTAGTAACAAAAATCTTGACAACAGACCACCTTCCATAATGACAAGGCTACCATCTAATTGAGTAACAAAGATATCGACAACATACTACCTTCCATAATGACAAGGCTACCATCTATTGGAGTAACAAAAATCATGACAACAGACTACCTTCCATAATGACAAGGCTACCATCCATTGGAATAACAAAAATATCGACAACACACTACCTTCCATAATGACAAGGCTACCATGCAATGGAGTAACAAAAATCTAGGCAATAAACTACCTTCCATAATTACAAGGCTACAATCTATTGGAGTATAAAAAATCACGACAACAGACTACTTTCCATAATGACAAGGCTACCATCCATTGGAGTAACAAAGATATCGACAACAAACTACATTCCATAACGACAAGGCTACAATCCATTCTAGTAACAAAGATTTCGACAACAGACTACCTTCCATAATGACAATGCTACCATCCATTGGAATAACAAAAATCTCGACAACAGACTACGTTCCATAATGACAAGGCTACCATCCCTTAAAGTAACAAAATTCTCGATAACAGACTAGCTTCCATAATAACAAGGCTACCATCCATTGGAGTAACAAAGATATCGACAACATACTACCTTCCATTATGACAAGGCTACCATCCCTTAGAGTAACAAAAATTACGACAATAGACTACCTTTCATAATGACAAGGCTACCATCCATTGGAATAACAAAAATATCTTACACAAACTACCTTCCATAATGACTAGGCTATAATCCATTGGAGTAACAAAGATATCGACAACAGACTACCTTCCATAACGACAAGGCTACTATCCATTATAGTAACAAAAATCTCGACAACAGACTACCTTCCGCAATGATAAGGCTACCATCCATTGTAGTGACAAAAATCTCGACAATATACTACCTTCTATAATGACAAGGCTACCATCCATTGGAGTAACAAAGATATCGAGAATAGACTACATTCCATAATGACAAGGCTACAATCCATTGTAGTAACAAAAATCTCGACAACAGACTACCTTCCATAATGACAAGGCTACCTTTCATTGTAGTGACAAAAATCTCACCAATATACTACCTTCTACAATGGCAAGGCTACCATCCATTGGAGTAACAAAAATCTCGACAACAGACTTCCTTCCATAATGACTAGGCTACAATCTATTATAGTGACAAAAATCTCGACAATAGACTACCTTTCATAATGACAAGTCTACCATCCATTAGAATAACAAAAATATCAACAACAAAATACGTTCCATAATGACAAGGTTACCATCCCTTAGAGTAACAAAAATCTCGACAACAGACTACCTTCCATAATGACAAGGCTACAATCCATTAGAGTATCAAAAAACTCGACAACAGACTACCTACCATAATGACTAGGCTACCATCCATTGGAGTAACAAAGATATCGACAATAGACTACCTTCCATAACGACAAGGCTACAATCCATTGTAGTAACAAAAATATCGACAACAGACTACCTCCCATAATGACAAGGCTACCATCCATTGGAGTAACTAAAATCTCGTACACAAACTACCTTCCATAATGACTAGGCTACCATCCATTTGAGTAACAAAGATATCAACAAGAGACTACCTTCCACAATGACAAGGCTATAATCCATTGTAGGAACAACAATGTCGACAATAGACTACCTTCCATAATGACAAGTCTAACATCCATTATAGTGACAAAAATTTTGACAATATATTACCTTCTATAATGACTAGGCTACCATCCATTGGAGTAACAAAAATAACGACAACAGACTATCTTCCATAACGACAAGGCTACCATCCATTGGAGTAACAAAAATCTCGACAACAAACTTCCTTCCATAATGAAAAGGCTACAATCTATTATAGTGACAAAGATCTCGACAATAGACTACCTTTCATAATGACAAGTCTACCATCCATTAGAATAACAAAAATATCAACAACAAATTACGTTCCATAATGACAAGGCTACCATCCCTTAGAGTAACAAAAATCTCGACAACAGACTACCTTCCATAATGACAAGGCTACCATGCAATGGAGTAACAAAAATCTAGGCAATAAACTACCTTCCATAATTACAAGGCTACAATCTATTGGAGTATAAAAAATCTAGACAACAAACTACCTTCCATAATGACAAGGCTACCATGCATTGGAGTAACTAAAATCTCGTACACAAGCTACCTTCAATAATGACTAGGCTACCATCCATTGGAGTAACAAAGATATCGACAAGAGACTACCTTCCACAACGACAAGGCTATAATCCATTGTAGCAACAAAAATCTCGACAACAGACTCCCTTCCATAATGACAAGGCTACCATCCATTATAGTGACAAAAATTTCGACAATATATTACCTTCTATAATGACTAGGCTACCATCCATTGGAGTAACAAAGATATCGACAACAGACTATCTTCCATAACGACAAGGCTACAATCCATTGTAGTAACAAAAATCTTGACAACAGACCACCTTCCATAATGACAAGGCTACCATCTAATTGAGTAACAAAGATATCGACAACATACTACCTTCCATAATGACAAGGCTACCATCTATTGGAGTAACAAAAATCATGACAACAGACTACCTTCCATAATGACAAGGCTACCATCCATTGGAATAACAAAAATATCGACAACACACTACCTTCCATAATGACAAGGCTACCATGCAATGGAGTAACAAAAATCTAGGCAATAAACTACCTTCCATAATTACAAGGCTACAATCTATTGGAGTATAAAAAATCACGACAACAGACTACTTTCCATAATGACAAGGCTACCATCCATTGGAGTAACAAAGATATCGACAACAAACTACATTCCATAACGACAAGGCTACAATCCATTCTAGTAACAAAGATTTCGACAACAGACTACCTTCCATAATGACAATGCTACCATCCATTGGAATAACAAAAATCTCGACAACAGACTACGTTCCATAATGACAAGGCTACCATCCCTTAAAGTAACAAAATTCTCGATAACAGACTAGCTTCCATAATAACAAGGCTACCATCCATTGGAGTAACAAAGATATCGACAACATACTACCTTCCATTATGACAAGGCTACCATCCCTTAGAGTAACAAAAATTACGACAACAGACTACCTTTCATAATGACAAGGCTATCATCCATTGGAATAACAAAAATATCTTACACAAACTACCTTCCATAATGACTAGGCTATAATCCATTGTAGCAACAAAAATCTCGACAACAGACTCCCTTCCATAATGACAAGGCTACCATCCATTATAGTGACAAAAATTTCGACAATATATTACCTTCTATAATGACTAGGCTACAATCCATTGGAGTAACAAAGATATCGACAACAGACTATCTTCCATAACAACAAGGCTACAATCCATTGTAGTAACAAAAATCTTGACAACAGACCACCTTCCATAATGACAAGGCTACCATCTAATTGAGTAACAAAGATATCGACAACATACTACCTTCCATAATGACAAGGCTACCATCTATTGGAGTAACAAAAATCATGACAACAGACTACCTTCCATAATGACAAGGCTACCATCCATTGGAATAACAAAAATATCGACAACACACTACCTTCCATAATGACAAGGCTACCATGCAATGGAGTAACAAAAATCTAGGCAATAAACTACCTTCCATAATTACAAGGCTACAATCTATTGGAGTATAAAAAATCATGACAACAGACTACTTTCCATAATGACAAGGCTACCATCCATTGGAGTAACAAAGATATCGACAACAAACTACATTCCATAACGACAAGGCTACAATCCATTCTAGTAACAAAGATTTCGACAACAGACTACCTTCCATAATGACAATGCTACCATCCATTGGAATAACAAAAATCTCGACAACAGACTACGTTCCATAATGACAAGGCTACCATCCCTTAAAGTAACAAAATTCTCGATAACAGACTAGCTTCCATAATAACAAGGCTACCATCCATTGGAGTAACAAAGATATCGACAACATACTACCTTCCATTATGACAAGGCTACCATCCCTTAGAGTAACAAAAATTACGACAATAGACTACCTTTCATAATGACAAGGCTACCATCCATTGGAATAACAAAAATATCTTACACAAACTACCTTCCATAATGACTAGGCTATAATCCATTGGAGTAACAAAGATATCGACAACAGACTACCTTCCATAACGATAAGGCTACTATCCATTATAGTAACAAAAATCTCGACAACAGACTACCTTCCGCAATGATAAGGCTACCATCCATTGTAGTGACAAAAATCTCGACAATATACTACCTTCTATAATGACAAGGCTACCATCCATTGGAGTAACAAAGATATCGAGAATAGACTACATTCCATAATGACAAGGCTACAATCCATTGTAGTAACAAAAATCTCGACAACATACTACCTTCCATAATGACAAGGCTACCTTTCATTGTAGTGACAAAAATCTCACCAATATACTACCTTCTACAATGGCAAGGCTACCATCCATTGGAGTAACAAAAATCTCGACAACAGACTTCCTTCCATAATGACTAGGCTACAATCTATTATAGTGACAAAAATCTCGACAATAGACTACCTTTCATAATGACAAGTCTACCATCCATTAGAATAACAAAAATATCAACAACAAACTACGTTCCATAATGACAAGGTTACCATCCCTTAGAGTAACAAAAATCTCGACAACAGACTACCTTCCATAATGACAAGGCTACAATCCATTAGAGTATCAAAAAACTCGACAACAGACTACCTACCATAATGACTAGGCTACCATCCATTGGAGTAACAAAGATATCGACAATAGACTACCTTCCATAACGACAAGGCTACAATCCATTGTAGTAACAAAAATATTGACAACAGACTACCTTCCATAATGACAAGGCTACCATCCATTGGAGTAACTAAAATCTCGTACACAAACTACCTTCCATAATGACTAGGCTACCATCCATTTGAGTAACAAAGATATCAACAAGAGACTACCTTCCACAATGACAAGGCTATAATCCATTGTAGGAACAACAATTTCGACAATAGACTACCTTCCATAATGACAAGTCTAACATCCATTATAGTGACAAAAATTTTGACAATATATTACCTTCTATAATGACTAGGCTACCATCCATTGGAGTAACAAAAATAACGACAACAGACTATCTTCCATAACGACAAGGCTACCATCCATTGGAGTAACAAAAATCTCGACATCAAACTTCCTTCCATAATGACAAGGCTACAATCTATTATAGTGACAAAGATCTCGACAATAGACTACCTTTCATAATGACAAGTCTACCATCCATTAGAATAACAAAAATATCAACAACAAATTACATTCCATAATGACAAGGCTACCATCCCTTAGAGTAACAAAAATCTCGACAACAGACTACCTTCCATAATGACAAGGCTACCATGCAATGGAGTAACAAAAATCTAGGCAATAAACTACCTTCCATAATTACAAGGCTACAATCTATTGGAGTATAAAAAATCTAGACAACAAACTACCTTCCATAATGACAAGGCTACCATGCATTGGAGTAACTAAAATCTCGTACACAAACTACCTTCAATAATGACTAGGCTACCATCCATTGGAGTAACAAAGATATCGACAAGAGACTACCTTCCACAACGACAAGGCTATAATCCATTGTAGCAACAAAAATCTCGACAACAGACTCCCTTCCATAATGACAAGGCTACCATCCATTATAGTGACAAAAATTTCGACAATATATTACCTTCTATAATGACTAGGCTACCATCCATTGGAGTAACAAAGATATCGACAACAGACTATCTTCCATAACGACAAGGCTGCAATCCATTGTAGTAACAAAAATCTTGACAACAGACCACCTTCCATAATGACAAGGCTACCATCTAATTGAGTAACAAAGATATCGACAACATACTACCTTCCATAATGACAAGGCTACCATCTATTGGAGTAACAAAAATCATGACAACAGACTACCTTCCATAATGACAAGGCTACCATCCATTGGAATAACAAAAATATCGACAACACACTACCTTCCATAATGACAAGGCTACCATGCAATGGAGTAACAAAAATCTAGGCAATAAACTACCTTCCATAATTACAAGGCTACAATCTATTGGAGTATAAAAAATCACGACAACAGACTACTTTCCATAATGACAAGGCTACCATCCATTGGAGTAACAAAAATATCGACAACAAACTACATTCCATAACGACGAGGCTACAATCCATTCTAGTAACAAAGATTTCGACAACAGACTACCTTCCATAATGACAATGCTACCATCCATTGGAATAACAAAAATCTCGACAACAGACTACGTTCCATAATGACAAGGCTAGCATCCCTTAAAGTAACAAAATTCTCGATAACAGACTAGCTTCCATAATAACAAGGCTACCATCCATTGGAGTAACAAAGATATCGACAACATACTACCTTCCATTATGACAAGGCTACCATCCCTTAGAGTAACAAAAATTACGACAATAGACTACCTTTCCTAATGACAAGGCTACCATCCATTGGAATAACAAAAATATCTTACACAAACTACCTTCCATAATGACTAGGCTATAATCCATTGGAGTAACAAAGATATCGACAACAGACTACCTTCCATAACGACAAGGCTACTATCCATTATAGTAACAAAAATCTCGACAACAGACTACCTTCCGCAATGATAAGGCTACCATCCATTGTAGTGACAAAAATCTCGACAATATACTACCTTCTATAATGACAAGGCTACCATCCATTGGAGTAACAAAGATATCGAGAACAGACTACATTCCATAATGACAAGGCTACAATCCATTGTAGTAACAAAAATCTCGACAACAGACTACCTTCCATAATGACAAGGCTCCCTTTTGTTGTAGTGACAAAAATCTCACCAATATACTACCTTCTACAATGACAAGGCTACCATCCATTGGAGTAACAAAAATCTCGACAACAGACTTCCTTCCATAATGACAAGGCTACAATCTATTATAGTGACAAAAATCTCGACAATAGACTACCTTTCATAATGACAAGTCTACCATCCATTAGAATAACAAAAATATCATCAGTAGACTACGTTCCATAATGACAAGGCTACCTTCCCTTAGAGTAACAAAAATCTCGACAACAGACTACCTTCCATAATGACAAGGCTACAATCCATTAGAGTATCAAAAAACTCGACAACATACTACCTTCCATAATGACTAGGCTACCATCCATTGGAGTAACAAAGATATCGACAATAGACTACCTTCCATAACGACAAGGCTACAATCCATTCTAGTAACAAAAATATCGACAACTGACTACCTTCCATAATGACAAGGCTACCATCCATTGGAGTAACTAAAATCTCGTACACAAACTACCTTCCATAATGACTAGGCTAACATCCATTTGAGTAACAAAGATATCGACAAGAGACTACCTTCATCAACGACAAGGCAATAATCCATTGTAGCAACAAAAATCTCGACAACAGACTACCTTCCATAATGACAAGGCTAACATCCATTATAGTGAGAAAAATTTCGACAATATATTACCTTCTATAATGACTAGGCTACCATCCATTGGAGTAATAAAGATATCGACAACAGATTATCTTCCATAACGACAAGGCCACAATCCATTGTAGTAACAAAAATCTTGACAACATACCACCTTCCATAATGACAAGGCTACCATCCATTGGAGTAACAAAGATATTGACAATATACTACCTTCCATAATGACAAGGCTACCATCCATTGGAGTTACAAAAATCACGACAACAGACTACCTTCCATAATGACAAGTCTACCATCCATTGGAATAACAAAAATATTGACAACACACTACCTTCCATAATGACAAGGCTACCATGCAATGGAGTTACAAAAATCTAGGCAATAGACTACCTTCCATAATTACAAGGCTACAATCTATTGGAGTATAAAAAATCTCGACAATAGACTACCTTCCATAATGACAAGGCTACCATCCATTAGAGTAATTAAAATCTCCTACACAAACTACCTTCCATAATGACTAGGCTACCATCCATTGGAGTAACAAAAATATCGACAACAAACTACCTTCCATAACGACAAGGCTACAATCCATTCTAGTAACAAAAATCTCGACAACAGACTACCTTCCATAATGACAATGCTACCATCCATTGGAATAACAAAAATCTCGACAACAGACTACGTTCCATAATGACAAGGCTACCATCCCTTAAAGTAACAAAATTCTCGATAAACAGACTACCTTCCATAATAACAAGGCTACCATCCATTGGAGTAACAAAGATATCGACAACATATTACCTTCCATTATGACAAGGCTACCATCCCTTAGAGTAACAAAAATTACGACAACAGACTACCTTTCATAATGACAAGGCTACCATCCATTGGAATAACAAAAATATCGTACACAAACTACCCTCCATAATGACTAGGCTACAATCCATTGGAGTAACAAAGATATCAATAACAGACTACCTTCCATAACGACAAGGCTACAATCCATTATAGTAACAAAAATCTCGACAATAGACTACCTTCCACAATGATAAGGCTACCATCCATTGTAGTGACAAAAATATCAACAATATACTACCTTCTATAATGACAAGGCTACAATCCATTGGAGTACCAAAAATCTCGACAACAGACTACCTTCCATAATGACAAGGCTACAATCTATTATAGTAACAAAAATATCGACAATAGACTACCTTTCATAATGACAAGGCTACCATCCATTGGAATAACAAAAATCTCGACAACAGACTACCTTCCATATTGAAAAGGCTACCATCCCTTAGAGTAACAAAAATCTAAACAACAGACTACCTTCCATAATGACAAGGCTTCAATCCATTGGAGTATAAAAAATCTCAACAACAGACTACCTCCCATAATGACAAGGCTACCATCCATTGTATTGACAAAAATCTCGATAATATACTACCTTCTATTATGAAAACGCTACCATCCATTGGAATAACAAAAATCTCGACAATAGACTATGTTCCATAATGACAAGGCTACCATCCCTTAGAGTAACAAATATCTCAACAACAGATCACCTTCCATAATGACAAGGCTACCATCCATTGGAGTAACAAAGATATCAACAACATAATACCTTCCATAATGACAAGGCTACCATCCATTGGAGTAACAAAAATCACAACAACAGACTACCTTTCATAATGGCAAGGCTACCATCCATTGGAATAACAAAAATATCGACAACACACTACCTTCCATAATGACAAGGCTACCATGCAATGGAGTAACAAAAATCTAGGCAATAGACTACCTTCCATAATGACAAGGGTACCATCATTGGAGTAACCAAAATATCCACAAGAGACTACCTTCCATAATTACAAGGCTACAATCCATTCGAGTATAAAATATCTCGACAAGAGACTACCTTCCATAATGACAAGGCTACCATCCATTAGAGTAACTAAAATCTCGTACACAAACTACCTTCCATAATGACTAGGCTACCATCCATTGGAGTAACAAAGATATCGACAACAAACTACCTTCCATAACGACAAGGCTACCATCCATTGTAGTGACAAAAATCTCGAGAATATACTACCTTCTATAATGACAATGCTACCATCCATTGGAATAACAAAAATCTCTACAACAGACTACGTTCCATAATGACAAGGCTACCATCCCTTAGAGTAACAAAAATCTCGACAACAGACTACCTTCCATAATGACAAGGTTACCATACATTGGAGTAACAAAGATATCGACAACATACTACCTTCCATAATGACAAGGCTACCATCCCTTAGAGTAACAAAAATCACGAGGGCAAACTACCTTTCTTAAAGACATGGCTACCATCCATTGGAATAACAAAAATATCGTACACAAACTACCTTCCATAATGACTAGGCTACCATCCATTGGAGTACCAAAGATATCGACAACAGACTACCTTTCATAACGACAAGGCTACAATCCATTGTAGTAACAAAAATATCGACAACAAACTACCTTCCATAATGACAAGGCTACCATCCATTGTAGTGACAAAAATCTTGACAATATACTACCTTCTATAATGAAAATGCTACCATCCATTGGAATAACAAAAATATCGTACTCAAACTACCTTCAATAATGATTAGGCTACCATCCATTGGAGTAACAAAGATATCGATAACAGACTACCTTCCATAATGACAAGGCTACAATCCATTGTAGTAACAAAAATCTCGACAACAGACTAACTTCCATAATGACAAGGCTACCATTCATTGTAGTGACAAAAATCTCAACAATATACAACCTTCTATAATGACAAGGCTACTATCCATTCGATTAACAAAAATCTCGACAACAGACTACCTTCCATAATGACAAGGCTACAATCTATTATAGTGACAAAATCATCGACGATAGACTACCTTTTATAATGACAAGGCTACCATCCATTAGAATAACAAAAATATCGACAACAGACTACGTTCCATAATGAGAAGGCTACCATCCCTTAGAGTAACAAAAATCTCGACAACAGACTACCTTCCATAATGACAAGGCTAGAATCCATTGGAGTAAAAAAAATCTCGACAACAGACTACCTTCAATAATGACAAGGCTACCATCCATTGGAGTAACAAAGATATCGACAACATACTACCTTCCACAACGACAAGGCTATAATCCATTATTGTAACAAAAATCTCGACAACAGACTACCTTCCATAATGACAAGGATACCATCCATTATAATGACAAAAATATGGACAATATATTACCTTCTATAATGACAAGGCTACCATCCATTGGAGTAACAAAAATCTCGACAACAGACTACCTTCAATAATGGCAAGGCTACCATCCATTGGAGTAACTAAAATCTCGTACAAAAACTACTTTCCATAATGACTAGGCTACCATCCATTAGAGTAACAAAGATATCGAAAAAAGACTATCTTCCATAACGACAAGGCTACAATCCATTGTAGTAACAAAAATATCGACAACAGACTACCATCCATAATGACAAGGCTACCTTCCATTGGAGTAACAAAAAACTCGACAACAGACTACCAGCCATAATGACTAGGCTACCATCCATTGGAGTAACAAAGATATCAACAACAAACTACCTTCCATAATGACAAGGCTACCATTCATTGTAGTGACACAAATCTCAACAATATACTACCTTCTATAATGACAAGGCTACCATCCATTGGATTAACAAAAATATCGACAACAGACTACCTTCCATAATGAGAAGGCTACAATCTATTATAGTGACAAAAATCACGACAATAGACTACATTTCATAATGACAAGGCTACCATCCATTAGAATAACAAAAATATCGACAACATACTACGTTCCATAATGACAAGGCTACCATCCCTTAGAGTAACAAAAATCTCAACAACAGACTACCTTCCATAATGACAAGGCTAGAATCCATTGGAGTATAAAAAATCTCGACAACAGACTACCTTCCATAATCACAAGGCTACCATCCATTGGAGTAACTAAAATCTCGTACACAAACTACCCTCCGTAATGACTAGGCTACCATCCATTGGAGTAACAAAGATATCGATAATAGACTACCTTCCATAACGACAAGGCTACAATCCATTGTAGTAACAAAAATCTCGACAACAGACTACCTTCCATAATCACAAGGCTACCATTCATTGTAGTGACAAAAATATCAACAATATACTACCTTCTATAATGACAAGGCTACCATCCATTGGATTAACAAAAATCTCGACAATAGACTACCTTCCATAATGACAAGGCTACAATCTATTATAGTGACAAAAATCTCGGCAATAGACTACCTTTCATAATGACAAGGCTACCATCCATTAGAATAACAAAAATATTGACAACAGACTACGTTCCATAATGACAAGGCTACCATCCCTTAGAGTAACAAAAATCTCGACAACAGACTACCTTCCATAATGACAAGGCTAGAATCCATTGGAGTATAAAAAATCTCGACAACAGACTACCTTCCATAATGACAAGGCTACCATCCATTATAGTGACAAAAATCTCGACAATATATTACCTTCTATAATGACAAGGCTACCATCCATTGGAGTAACAAAAATCTCGACAACACACTACCTTCAATAATGGAAAGGCTACCATCCATTGGAGTAACTAAAATCTCGTACAAAAACTACCTTCCATAATGACTAGGCTACCATCCATTGGAGTAACAAAGATATCGAAAACAGACTATCTTCCATAACGACAAGGCTTCAATCCATTGGAGTATAAAAAATCTCAACAACAGACTACCTCCCATAATGACAAGGCTACCATCCATTGTATTGACAAAAATCTCGATAATATACTACCTTCTATTATGAAAACGCTACCATCCATTGGAATAACAAAAATCTCGACAATAGACTATGTTCCATAATGACAAGGCTACCATCCCTTAGAGTAACAAATATCTCAACAACAGATCACCTTCCATAATGACAAGGCTACCATCCATTGGAGTAACAAAGATATCAACAACATAATACCTTCCATAATGACAAGGCTACCATCCATTGGAGTAACAAAAATCACAACAACAGACTACCTTTCATAATGGCAAGGCTACCATCCATTGGAATAACAAAAATATCGACAACACACTACCTTCCATAATGACAAGGGTACCATGCAATGGAGTAACAAAAATCTAGGCAATAGACTACCTTCCATAATGACAAGGGTACCATCATCGGAGTAACCAAAATATCCACAAGAGGCTACCTTCCATAATTACAAGGCTACAATCCATTGGAGTATAAAAAATCTCGACAAGAGACTACCTTCCATAATGACAAGGCTACCATCCATTAGAGTAACTAAAATCTCGTACATAAACTACCTTCCATAATGACTTGGCTACCATCCATTGGTGTAACAAAGATATCGACAACAAACTTCCTTCCATAAGGACAAGGCAATAATCCATTGTAGTATCAAAAATCTCGACAACAAACTACTTTCCATAATGACAAGGCTACCATCCATTGTAGTGACAAAAATCTCGATAATATACTACCTTCTATATGACAACGCTACCATCCATTAGAATAACAAAAATCTCGACAACAGACTATGTTCCAAAATGACAAGGCTACCATCCCTTAGAGTAACAAAAATCTCGACAATAAACTAGCTTCCATAATGACAAGGCTACCATACATTGGAGTGACAAAGATATCGACAACATACTACCTTCCATAATGACAAGGCTACCATCTCTTAGGGTAACAAAAATCACGAGGACAGACTACCTTTCATAATGACTAGGCTACCATCCATTGGAGTAACAAAGATATCGATAACAGACTACCTTTCATAACGACAAGGCTATAATCCATTGTAGTAACAAAAATCTCGACAACAGACTACCTTCCATAATGACAAGGCTACCATCCATTGTAGTGACAAAAATCTCGATAATATACTACCTTCTATTATGAAAATGCTACCATCCATTGGAATAAAAAAAATCTCGACAATAGACTATGTTCCATAATGACAAGGCTACCATCCCTTAGAGTAAAAAATATCTCAACAACAGATCACCTTCCATAATGACAAGGCTACCATCCATTGAAGTAACAAAGATAACGACAACATACTACCTTCCATAATCACAAGGCTACCATCCATTGGAGTAACAAAAATCACAACAACAGACTATCTTCCATAATGACAAGGCTACCATCCATTGGAATAACAAAAATATCAACAACACACTACCTTCCATAATGACAAGGCTACCATGCAATGGAGTAACAAAAATCTAGGCAATAGACTACCTTCCATAATGACAAGGGTACCATCATTGGAGTAACCAAAATATCCACAAGAGACTACCTTCCATAATTACAAGGCTACAATCCATTCGAGTATAAAATATCTCGATAACAGACTACCTTCCATAATGACAAGGCTACCATCCATTAGAGTAACTAAAATCTCGTACACAAACTACCTTCCATAATGACTAGGCTACCATCCATTGGAGTAACAAAGATATCGACAACAAACTACCTTCCATAACGACAAGGCTACCATCCATTGTAGTGACAAAAATCTCGAGAATATACTACCTTCTATAATGACAATGCTACCATCCATTGGAATAACAAAAATCTCTACAACAGACTACGTTCCATAATGACAAGGCTACCATCCCTTAGAGTAACAAAAATCTCGACAACAGACTACCTTCCATAATGACAAGGTTACCATACATTGGAGTAACAAAGATATCGACAACATACTACCTTCCATAATGACAAGGCTACCATCCCTTAGAGTAACAAAAATCACGAGGGCAAACTACCTTTCTTAAAGACATGGCTACCATCCATTGGAATAACAAAAATATCGTACACAAACTACCTTCCATAATGACTAGGCTACCATCCATTGGAGTACCAAAGATATCGACAACAGACTACCTTTCATAACGACAAGGCTACAATCCATTGTAGTAACAAAAATATCGACAACAAACTACCTTCCATAATGACAAGGCTACCATCCATTGTAGTGACAAAAATCTTGACAATATACTACCTTCTATAATGAAAATGCTACCATCCATTGGAATAACAAAAATATCGTACTCAAACTACCTTCAATAATGATTAGGCTACCATCCATTGGAGTAACAAAGATATCGATAACAGACTACCTTCCATAATGACAAGGCTACAATCCATTGTAGTAACAAAAATCTCGACAACAGACTAACTTCCATAATGACAAGGCTACCATTCATTGTAGTGACAAAAATCTCAACAATATACAACCTTCTATAATGACAAGGCTACTATCCATTCGATTAACAAAAATCTCGACAACAGACTACCTTCCATAATGACAAGGCTACAATCTATTATAGTGACAAAATCATCGACGATAGACTACCTTTTATAATGACAAGGCTACCATCCATTAGAATAACAAAAATATCGACAACAGACTACGTTCCATAATGAGAAGGCTACCATCCCTTAGAGTAACAAAAATCTCGACAACAGACTACCTTCCATAATGACAAGGCTAGAATCCATTGGAGTAAAAAAAATCTCGACAACAGACTACCTTCAATAATGACAAGGCTACCATCCATTGGAGTAACAAAGATATCGACAACATACTACCTTCCACAACGACAAGGCTATAATCCATTATTGTAACAAAAATCTCGACAACAGACTACCTTCCATAATGACAAGGATACCATCCATTATAATGACAAAAATATGGACAATATATTACCTTCTATAATGACAAGGCTACCATCCATTGGAGTAACAAAAATCTCGACAACAGACTACCTTCAATAATGGCAAGGCTACCATCCATTGGAGTAACTAAAATCTCGTACAAAAACTACTTTCCATAATGACTAGGCTACCATCCATTAGAGTAACAAAGATATCGAAAAAAGACAATCTTCCATAACGACAAGGCTACAATCCATTGTAGTAACAAAAATATCGACAACAGACTACCATCCATAATGACAAGGCTACCTTCCATTGGAGTAACAAAAAACTCGACAACAGACTACCAGCCATAATGACTAGGCTACCATCCATTGGAGTAACAAAGATATCAACAACAAACTACCTTCCATAATGACAAGGCTACCATTCATTGTAGTGACACAAATCTCAACAATATACTACCTTCTATAATGACAAGGCTACCATCCATTGGATTAACAAAAATATCGACAACAGACTACCTTCCATAATGAGAAGGCTACAATCTATTATAGTGACAAAAATCACGACAATAGACTACATTTCATAATGACAAGGCTACCATCCATTAGAATAACAAAAATATCGACAACATACTACGTTCCATAATGACAAGGCTACCATCCCTTAGAGTAACAAAAATCTCAACAACAGACTACCTTCCATAATGACAAGGCTAGAATCCATTGGAGTATAAAAAATCTCGACAACAGACTACCTTCCATAATCACAAGGCTACCATCCATTGGAGTAACTAAAATCTCGTACACAAACTACCCTCCGTAATGACTAGGCTACCATCCATTGGAGTAACAAAGATATCGATAATAGACTACCTTCCATAACGACAAGGCTACAATCCATTGTAGTAACAAAAATCTCGACAACAGACTACCTTCCATAATCACAAGGCTACCATTCATTGTAGTGACAAAAATATCAACAATATACTACCTTCTATAATGACAAGGCTACCATCCATTGGATTAACAAAAATCTCGACAATAGACTACCTTCCATAATGACAAGGCTACAATCTATTATAGTGACAAAAATCTCGGCAATAGACTACCTTTCATAATGACAAGGCTACCATCCATTAGAATAACAAAAATATTGACAACAGACTACGTTCCATAATGACAAGGCTACCATCCCTTAGAGTAACAAAAATCTCGACAACAGACTACCTTCCATAATGACAAGGCTAGAATCCATTGGAGTATAAAAAATCTCGACAACAGACTACCTTCCATAATGACAAGGCTACCATCCATTATAGTGACAAAAATCTCGACAATATATTACCTTCTATAATGACAAGGCTACCATCCATTGGAGTAACAAAAATCTCGACAACACACTACCTTCAATAATGGAAAGGCTACCATCCATTGAAGTAACTAAAATCTCGTACAAAAACTACCTTCCATAATGACTAGGCTACCATCCATTGGAGTAACAAAGATATCGAAAACAGACTATCTTCCATAACGACAAGGCTACAATCCATTGGAGTAACAAAAATATCGACAACACACTACCATCCATAATGACAAGGCTATCATCCATTGGAGTAACAAAAAACTCGACAACGGACTACCTTCCATAATGACTAGGCTACCATCCATTGGAGTAACAATGATATCGACAACAAACTACCTTCCATAATGACAAGGCTACAATCCATTGTAGTAACAAAAATCTCGACAACAGACTACCTTCCATAATGACAAGGCTACCATCCATTGGAGTAACTAAAATCTCGTACACAAACTACCTTCCATAATGACTAGGCTACCATCCATTGGAGTAACAAAGATATCGACAACAAACTACCTTCTACAACGACAAGGCTACAATCCATTGTAGTAACAAAAATCTCGACAACAGACTACCTTCCATAATGACAAGGCTACCATCCCTTATAGTGACAAAAATCTCGACAATATATTACCGTCTATAATGACAAGGCTACCATCCATTGGAGTAACAAAAATCTCGACAACAGACTACCTTCATTAATGACAAGGCTACCATCCATTGGAGTAACTACAATCTCGTACAAAAACTACCTTCCATAATGACTAGGCTACCATCCATTGGAGTAACAAAGATATCGAAAACAGACTATCTTCCATAACGACAAGGCTACAATCCATTGTAGTAACAAAAATATCGACAACAAACTACCTTCCATAATGACAAGGCTACCATCCATTGGAGTAACAAAAAACTCGACAATAGACTACCTTCTATAATGACTAGGCTACCATCCATTGGAGTAACAAAGATATCAACAACAGACTACCTTCCATAATAACAAGGTTACAATCCATTGTAGTAACAAAAATCTCGACAACAGACTACCTTCCATAATGACAAGGCTACCATTCATTATAGTGACAAAAATCTCAATAATATACTACCTTCTATAATGACAAGGCTACCATCCATTGGATTAACAAAAATCTCGACACCAGACTACCTTCAATAATGGCAAGGCTACAATCTATTATAGTGACAAAAATCTCGACAATAGACTACCTTTCATAATGACAAGGCTACCATCCCTTAGAGTAACAAAAATATCTACAACAGACTACCTACCATAATGACAAGGCTAGAATCCATTGGAGTATAAAAAATCTCGACAACAGACTACCTTCCATAATGACAAGGCTACCATCCATTGGAGTAACTAAAATCTCGTACACAAACTACCCTCCGTAATGACTAGGCTACCATCCATTGGAGTAACAAAGATATCGACAACAGACTACCTTCCATAACGACAAGGCTACAATCCATTGTAGTAACAAAAATCTCGACAACAGACTACCTTCCATAATCACAAGGCTACCATTCATTCTAGTGACAAAAATCTTAACAATATACTACCTTCTATAATGACAAGGCTACCATCCATTGGATTAACAAAAATCTCGACAACAGACTACCTTCCATAATGACAAGGCTACAATCTATTATAGTTACAAAAATCTTGACAATAGACTACCTTTCATAATGACAAGGCTACCATCTATTAGAATAACAAAAATATCGACAACAGACTACGTTCCATAATGACAAGGCTACCATCCCTTAGAGTAACAAAAATCTCGACAACAGACTACCTTCCATAATGACAAGGCTAGAATCCATTGGAGTATAAAAAATCTCGACAACAGATTACCTTCCATAATGACAAGGCTACCATCCATTGGAGTAACTAAAATCTCGTACACAAACTACCTTCCGTAATGACTAGGCTACCATCCATTGGATTAACAAAGATCTCGACAACAGACTACCTTCCATAATGACAAGGCTACAATCTATTATAGTGACAAAAATCTAGACAATAGACTACCTTTTATAATGACAAGGCTACCATCCATTAGAATAACAAAAATATCGACAACAGACTACGTTCCATAATGTGAAGGCTACCATCCCTTAGAGTAACAAAAATCTCGACAACAGACTACCTTCCATAATGACAAGGCTAGAAACCATTGGAGTATAAAAAATCTCGACAACAGACTACCTTCCATAATGACAAGGCTACCATCCATTGGAGTAACTAAAATCTCATACACAAACTACCTTCCGTAATAACTAGGCTACCATCCATTGGAGTAACAAATATATCGACAACAGACTACCTTCCACAATGACAAGGCTACAATCCATTGTAGTAACAAAAATCTCGACAACAGTCTACCTTCCATAATGACAAGGCTACCATCCATTATAGTGTCAAAAATCTGGACAATATATTTCCTTCTATAATGACAAGGCTACCATCCATTGGAGTAACAAAAATCTCGACAACAGACTACCTTCAATAATGGCAAGGCTACCATCCATTGGAGTAACTAAAATCTCGTACAAAAACTACCTTCCATAATGATTAGGCTACCATCCATTAGAGAAACAAAGATATCTAAAATAGACTATCTTCCATAACGACAAGGCTACAATCCATTGTAGTAACAAAAATCTCGACAACAAACTACCTTCAATAATGACAAGGCTACCATTCATTGTAGTGACACAAATCTCAACAATATACTACCTTCTATAATGACAAGGCTACCATCCATTGGATTAACAAAAATATCGACAACAGACTACCTTCCATAATGACAAGACTACAATCTATTATAGTGACAAAAATCTCCACAATAGACTACCTTTCATAATGACAAGGCTACCATCCATTAGAATAAAAAAAATATCGACAACAGACTACGTTCCATAATGACAAGGCTACCATCCCTTAGAGTAACAAAAATATCTACAACAGACTACCTTCCATAATGACAAGGCTAGAATCCATTGGAGTATAAAAAATCTCGACAACAGACTACCTTCCATAATGACAAGGCTACCATCCATTGGAGTAACTAAAATCTCGTACACAAACTACCCTCCGTAATGACTAGGCTACCATCCATTGGAGTAACAAAGATATCGACAACAGACTACCTTCCATAACGACATGGCTACAATCCATTGTAGTAACAAAAATCTCGACAACTGACTACCTTCCATAATGACAAGGCTACCATTCATTGTAGTGACAAAAATCTCAACAATATACTACCTTCTATAATGACAAGGCTACCATCCATTGGATTAACAAAAATCTCGACAATAGACTACCTTCCATAATGACAAGGCTACAATCTATTATAGTGACAAAAATCTCGACAATAGACTACCTTTCATAATGACAAGGCTACCATCCATTAGAATAACAAAAATATCGACAACAGACTACGTTCCATAATGACAAGGCTACCATCCCTTAGAGTAACAAAAATCTCGACAACAGACTACCTTCCATAATGACAAGGCTAGAATCCATTGGAGTATAAAAAATCTCGACAACAGAGTACCTTCCATAATGACAAGGCTACCATCCATTGGAGTAACTAAAATCTCGTACACAAACTACCTTCCGTAATGACTAGGCTACCATCCATTGGAGTAACAAAGATATCGACAACAGACTACCTTCCACAACGACAAGGCTACAATCCCTTGTAGTAACAAAAATTTCGACAACAGAATACCTTCCATAATGACAAGGCTACCATCCATTATAATGACAAAAATCTCGACAATATATTACCTTCTATAACGACAAGGCTACCATCCATTGGAGTAAAAAAAATCTCGACAACACACTACCTTCAATAATGGAAAGGCTACCATCCATTGGAGTAACTAAAATCTCGTACAAAAACTACCTTCCATAATGACTAGGCTACCATCCATTGGAGTAACAAAGATATCGACAACAGACTACCTTCCATAACGACAAGCCTACAATCCATTGTAGTAACAAAAATCTCGACAACAGACTACCTTCAATAATGACAAGGCTACCATTCATTGTAGTGACAAAAATCTCGACAATATATTACCTTCTATAATGACAAGGCTACCATCCATTGGAGTAACAAAAATATCCACAACAGACTACCTTCCATAATGACAAGGCTACAATCTATTATAGTGACAAAAATCTCCACAATAGACTACCTTTCATAATGACAAGGCTACCATCCATTAGAATAACAAAAATATCGACAACAGACTACGTTCCATAATGACAAGGCTACCATCCCTTAGAGTAACAAAAATATCTACAACAGACTACCTTCCATAATGACAAGGCTAGAATCCATTGGAGTATAAAAAATCTCGACAACAGACTACCTTCCATAATGACAAGGCTACAATCTATTATAGTGACAAAAATCTTGACAATAGACTACCTTTCATAATGACAAGGCTACCATCTATTAGAATAACAAAAATATCCACAACAGACTACGTTCGATAATGACAAGGCTACCATCCCTTAGAGTAACAAAAATCTCGACAACAGACTACCTTCCATAATGACAAGGCTAGAATCCATTGGAGTATAAAAAATCTCGACAACAGATTACCTTCCATAATGACAAGGCTACCATCCATTGGAGTAACTAAAATCTCGTACACAAACTACCTTCCGTAATGACTAGGCTACCATCCATTGGAGTAACAAAGATATCGACAACAGACTACCTTCCACAACGACAAGGCTACAATCCATTGTAGTAACAAAAATTTCGACAACAGACTACCTTCCATAATGACAAGGCTACCATCCATTATAGTGACAAAAATCTCGACAATATATTACCTTCTATAGTGACAAGGCTATTATCCATTGGATTAACAAAAATCTCGACAACAGACTACCTTCCATAATGACAAGGCTACAATCTATTATAGTGACAAAAATCTAGACAATAGACTACCTTTTATAATGACAAGGCTACCATCCAGTAGAATAACAAAAATATCGACAACAGACTACTATCCATAATGACAAGGCTACCATCCCTTAGAGTAACAAAAATATCTACAACAGACTACCTTCCATAATGACAAGGCTAGAATCCATTGGAGTATAAAAAATCTCGACAACAGACTACCTTCCATAATGACAAGGCTACCATCCATTGGAGTAACTAAAATCTCGTACACAAACTACCCTCCGTAATGACTAGGCTACCATCCATTGGAGTAACAAAGATATCGACAACAGACTACCTTCCATAACGACAAGGCTACAATCCATTGTAGTAACAAAAATCTCGAAAACTGACTACCTTCCATAATGACAAGGCTACCATTCATTGTAGTGACAAAAATCTCAACAATATACTACCTTCTATAATGACAATGCTACCATCCATTGGATTAACAAAAATCTCGACAATAGACTACCTTCCATAATGACAAGGCTACAATCTATTATAGTGACAAAAATCTCGACAATAGACTACCTTTCATAATGACAAGGCTACCATCCATTAGAATAACAAAAATATCGACAACAGACTACGTTCCATAATGACAAGGCTACCATCCCTTAGAGTAACAAAAATCTCGACAACAGACTACCTTCCATAATGACAAGGCTAGAATCCATTGGAATATAAAAAATCTCGACAACAGAGTACCTTCCATAATGACAAGGCTACCATCCATTGGAGTAACTAAAATCTCGTACACAAACTACCTTCCGTAATGACTAGGCTACCATCCATTGGAGTAACAAAGATATCGACAACAGACTACCTTCCACAACGACAAGGCTACAATCCCTTGTAGTAACAAAAATTTCGACAACAGAATACCTTCCATAATGACAAGGCTACCATCCATTATAGTGACAAAAATCTCGACAATATATTACCTTCTATAACGACAAGGCTACCATCCATTGGAGTAAAAAAAATCTCGACAACACACTACCTTCAATAATGGAAAGGCTACCAACCATTGGAGTAACTAAAATCTCGTACAAAAACTACCTTCTATAATGACAAGGCTACCATCCATTGGAGTAACAAAAATCTCGACAACAGACTACCTTCATTAATGACAAGGCTACCATCCATTGGAGTAACTAAAATCTCGTACAAAAACTACCTTCCATAATGACTAGGCAACCATCCATTAGTGTAACAAAGATATCGAAAACAGACTATCTTCCATAACGACAAGGCTACAATCCATTGTAGTAACAAAAATATCGACAACAAACTACCTTCCATAATGACAAGGCTACCATCCATTGGAGTAACTAAAATCTCGACAATATAATACCTTCTATAATGACAATGCTACCATCCATTGGAATAACAAAAATATCGTACACAAACTACCTTCAATAATGACTAGGCTACCATCCATTGGAGTAACAAAGATATCAACAACAGACTACCTTCCATAATGACAAGGCTACAATCCATTGTAGTAACAAAAATCTCGACAACAGACTAACTTCCATAATGACAAGGCTACCATTCATTGTAGTGACAAAAATCTCAACAATATACTACCTTCTATAATGACAAGGCTACCATCCATTGGATTAACAAAAATCTCGACAACAGACTACCTTCCATAATGACAAGGCTACAATCTATTATAGTGACAAAAATCTCGATAATAGACTACCTTTCATAATGACAAGGATACAATCCATTAGAATAACAAAAATATCAACAACACACTATGTTCCATAATGACAAGGCTACCATCCCTTAGAGTAACAAAAATCTCGACAACAAACTACCTTCCATAATGACAAGGCTAGAATCCATTGGAGTATAAAAAATCTCGACAAAAGACTACCTTCCATAATGACAAGGCTACCATCCATTGGAGTAACTAAAATATCATACACAAACTACGTTCCATAATGACTAGGCTACCATCCATTAGAGTAACAAAAATCTCGACAACAGACTACCTTCCATAATGACAAGGCGAACAACCATTGAAGTAACAAAAAAATCGACAATAGACTACCTTCCATAATGACTAGGCTACCATCCATTGGAGTAACAAAGATATCGACAACAGACTACCTTCCATAACGACAAGCCTACAATCCATTGTAGTAACAAAAATCTCGACAACAGACTACCTTCAATAATGACAAGGCTACCATTCATTGTAGTGACACAAATCTCAACAATATACTACCTTCTATAATGACAAGGCTACCATCCATTGGATTAACAAAAATATCAACAATAGACTACCTTCCATAATGACAAGGCTACAATCTATTATAGTGACAAAAATCTCCACAATAGACTACCTTTCATAATGACAAGGCTACCATCCATTAGAATAACAAAAATATCGACAACAGACTATGTTCCATAATGACAAGGCTACCATCCCTTAGAGTAACAAAAATATCTACAACAGACTACCTTCCATAATGACAAGGCTAGAATCCATTGGAGTATAAAAAATCTCGACAATAGACTACCTTCCATAATGACAAGGCTACCATCCATTGGAGTAACTAAAATCTCGTACACAAACTACCCTCCGTAATTACTAGGCTACCATCCATTGGAGTAACAAAGATATCGACAACAGACTACCTTCCATAACGACAAGGCTACAATCCATTGTGGTAACAAAAATCTCGACAACTGACTACCTTCCATAATGACAAGGCTACCATTCATTGTAGTGACAAAAATCTCAACAATATACTACCTTCTATAATGACAAGGCTACCATCCATTGGATTAACAAAAATCTCGACAATAGACTACCTTCCATAATGACAAGGCTACAATCTATTATAGTGACAAAAATCTCGACAATAGACTACCTTTCATAATGACAAGGCTACCATCCATTAGAATAACAAAAATATCGACAATAGACTACGTTCCATAATGACAAGGCTACCATCCCTTAGAGTAACAAAAATCTCGACAACAGACTACCTTCCATAATGACAAGGCTAGAATCCATTGGAGTATAAAAAATCTCGACAACAGAGTACCTTCCATAATGACAAGGCTACCATCCATTGGAGTAACTAAAATCTCGTACACAAACTACCTTCCGTAATGACTAGGCTACCATCCATTGGAGTAACAAAGATATCGACAACAGACTACCTTCCACAACGACGGGGCTACAATCCCATGTAGTAACAAAAATTTCGACAACAGACTACCTTCCATAATGACAAGGCTACCATCCATTATAGTGACAAAAATCTCGACAATATATTACCTTCTATAACGACAAGGCTACCATCCATTGGAGTAAAAAAAATCTCGACAACACACTACCTTCAATAATGGAAAGGCTACCATCCATTGGAGTAACTAAAATCTCGTACAAAAACTACCTTCCATAATTACTAGGCTACCATCCATTGGAGTAAGAAAGATATCGACAACAGACTACCTTCCACAACGACAAGGCTACAATCCATTGTAGTAACAAAAATCTCGACAACAGACTACCTTCCATAATGACAAGGCTACCATCCCTTATAGTGACAAAAATCTCAACAATATATTACCTTCTATAATGACAAGGCTACCATCCATTGGAGTAACAAAAATCTCGACAACAGACTACCTTCATTAATGACAAGGCTACCATCCATTGGAGTAACTAAAATCTCGTACAAAAACTACCTTCCATAATGACTAGGCAACCATCCATTAGAGTAACAAAGATATCGAAAACAGACTATCTTCCATAACGACAAGGCTACAATCCATTGTAGTAACAAAAATATCGACAACAAACTACCTTCCATAATGACAAGGCTACCATCCATTGGAGTAACTAAAATCTCGACAATATAATACCTTCTATAATGACAATGCTACCATCCATTGGAATAACAAAAATATCGTACACAAACTACCTTCAATAATGACTAGGCTACCATCCATTGGAGTAACAAAGATATCAACAACAGACTACCTTCCATAATGACAAGGCTATAATCCATTGTAGTAACAAAAATCTCGACAACAGACTAACTTCCATAATGACAAGGCTACCATTCATTGTAGTGACAAAAATCTCAACAATATACTACCTTCTATAATGACAAGGCTACCATCCATTGGATTAACAAAAATCTCGACAACAGACTACCTTCCATAATGACAAGGCTACAATCTATTATAGTGACAAAAATCTCGACAATAGACTACCTTTCATAATGACAAGGATACAATCCATTAGAATAACAAAAATATCAACAACACACTACGTTCCATAATGACTAGGCTACCATCCATTGGAGTAACAAAGATATCGACAACAGACTACCTTCCATAACGACATGGCTACAATCCATTGTAGTAACAAAAATCTCGACAACAGACTACCTTCCATAATGACATAGCTACCATCCCTTAGAATAACAAAAATATCAACAATATACTACCTTATATATCGACAAGGCTACCATCCATTAGAGTAACAAAAATCTCGACAACAGACTACCTTCCTTAATGACAAGGCTACCATTCATTATAGTGACAAAAATCTTGACAATAGACTACCTTCCATAATGACAAGGCTACCATCCATTGTAGTGACTGAAATCTCGACAATATACTACCTTCTATAATGACAACGCTACCATCCATTGGAATAAAAAAAATATCATACACAAACTACCTTCAATGATGACTAGGCTACCATCCATTGGAGTAACACATATATCGATAACAGACTACCTTCCATAATGACAAGGCTACATCCATTGTAGTAACAAAAATCTCGACAACAGACTACCTTCCATAATGACAAGGCTACAATCTATTATAGTTACAAAAATCTCGACAATAGACTACCTTTCATAATGACAAGGCTACCATCCATTAGAATAACAAAAATATCGACAACAAACTACATTCCATAATGACAAGGCTACCATCCCTTAGAGTAACAAAAATCTCGACAAAAGACTACCTTCCATAATGACAAGGCTAGAATCTATTGGAGTATAAAAAATCTCGACAACAGACTACCTTCCATAATGACAAGTCAACCATTCATTGCAGTAACTAAAATCTCGTACAAAAACTACCTTCCATAATGACTAGGCTACCATCCATTGGAGTAACAAAGATATCGAAAACATACTATCTTCCATAACGACAAGGCTACAATCCATTGTAGTGACAAAAATATTGACAACAGACTACCTTCCAGAATGACAAGGCTACCATCCATTGGAGTAACAAAAAACTCGACAACACACTACCTTCCATAATGACTAGTCTACCATCCATTGGAGTAACAAAGATATCGACAACAGACTACCTTCCATAATGATAAGTCTATAATCCATTGTAGTAACAAAAATCTCGACAACAGACTACCTTCCATAATGACAAGGCTACCATTCATTATAGTGAGAAAAATCTCAAGAATATACTACCTTCTATAATGACAAGGCTACCATCCATTGGAGTAACAAAAATTCGACAATAGACTACCTTCCATAATGACAAGGCTACAATCTATTATAGTAACAAAAATCTTGACAATAGACTACCTTCAATAATGACAAGGCTACCATCCATTGTAGTGACTGAAATCTCGACAATGTACTACCTTCTATAATGACTAGGCTACCATCCATTGGAGTAACACAGATATCGATAACAAACTACCTTCCATAATGACAAGGCTACATCCATTATAGTAACAAATATCTCGACAACAGACTACCTTCCATAATGACAAGGCTACAATCTATTATAGTGACAAAAATCTCGACAATAGACTACCTTTCATAATGACAAGGCTACCATCCATTAGAATAACAAAAATATCGAAAACAAACTACATTCCATAATGACAAGGCTACCATCCCTTTGAGTAACAAAAATCTCGACAACAGACTACCTTCCATAATGACAAGGCTAGAATCCATTGGAGTATAAAAAATCTCGACAACAGACTACCTTCCATAATGACAAGGCTACCATCCATTGGAGTAACTAAAATCTCGTACACAAACTACCTTCCATAATGACAAGGCTACCATCCATTGGAGTAACAAAGATATCGATAACAGACTACCTTCCACAACGACAAGGCTACAATCCATTATAGTAACAAAAATCTCGAGAACAAACTACCTTCCATAATGACAAGGCTACCATCCATTATAGTGACAAAAATCTCGACAATATATTACCTTCTATAATGACATAGCTACCATCCATTGGAGTAACAAAAATCTCGACAACAGACTACCTTCATTAATGACAAGGCTACCATCCATTAGAGTAACTAAAATCTCGTACAAAAACTACCTTCCTTATTGACTAGGCTACCATCCATTGGAGTAACAAAGATATCGAAAACAGACTATCTTCCATAACGACAAGGCTACAATCCATTGTAGTAACAAAAATATCGACAATAGACTACCTTCCATAATAACAAGGCTACCATCCATTGGAGTAACAATAAACCCGACAACAAACTACCTTCCATAATGACTAGTCTACCATCCGTTGGAGTAACAAAGATATCGTCAACAGACTACCTTCAATAATGACATGGCTATAATCCATTGTAGTAACAAAAATCTCGACAACAGACTACCTTCCATAATGACAAGGCTACCATTCATTATAGTGAGAAAAATCTCAACAATATACTACCTTCTATAATGACAAGGCTACCATCCATTGGATTAACAAAAATCTCGACAACAGACTACCTTCCTTAATGACAAGGCTACAATCCATTGTAGTAACAAAAATATCGACAACAGACTACCGTACATAATTACAAGGCTACCATCCATTGGAGTAACAAAAAACTCGACAACAAACTACCTTCCATAATTACTAGGCTACCATCCATTGGAGTAACAAAGATATCGACAACAGACTACCTTCCATAATGACAAGGCTACAATCCATTGTAGTAACAAAAATCTCGATAACAAACTACCTTTCATAATGACAAGGCTACCATTCATTGAAGTGAAAAAAATCTCAACAATATACTATCTTCTATAATGACAAGGCTACCATCCATTGGATTAACAAAAATCTCGACAACAGACTACCTTCCATAATGACAAGGCTACCAACCATTGAAGTAACAAAAAACTCGACAATAGACTACCTTCCATAATGACTAGGCTACCATCCATTGGAGTAACAAAGATATCGACAACAGACTACCTTCCATAACGACAAGGCTACAATCCATTGTAGTAACAAAAATCTCGACAACAGACTACCTTCCATAATGACATAGCTACCATCCCTTAGAATAACAAAAATATCAACAATATACTACCTTATATATCGACAAGGCTACCATCCATTAGAGTAACAAAAATCTCGACAACAGACTACCTTCCTTAATGACAAGGCTACCATTCATTATAGTGACAAAAATCTCGACAATAGACTACCTTCCATAATGACAAGGCTACCATCCATTGTAGTGACTGAAATCTCGACAGTGTACTACCTTCTATAATGACAACGCTACCATCCATTGGAATAACAAAAATATCATACACAAACTACCTTCAATGATGACTAGGCTACCATCCATTGGAGTAACACATATATCGATAAAAGACTACCTTCCATAATGACAAGGCTACATCCATTGTAGGAACAAAAATCTCGACAACATACTACCTTCCATAATGACAAGGCTACAATCTATTATAGTGACAAAAATCTCGACAATAGACTACCTTTCATAATGACAAGGCTACCATCCATTAGAATAACAAAAATATCGACAACAAACTACGTTCCATAATGACAAGGCTACCATCCCTTAGAGTAACAAAAATCTCGACAAAAGACTTCCTTCCATAATGACAAGGCTAGAATCTATTGGAGTCTAAAATATCTCGACAACAGACTACCTTCCATAATGTAAAGTCAACCATTCATTGGAGTAACTAAAATCTCGTACAAAAACTACCTTCCATAATGACTAGGCTACCATCCATTGGAGTAACAAAGATATCGAAAACAGACTATCTTCCATAACGACAAGGCTACAATCCATTGTAGTGACAAAAATATTGACAACAGACTACCTTCCAGAATGACAAGGCTACCATCCATTGGAGTAACAAAAAACTCGAGAACAGACTACCGTCCATAATGACTAGGCTACCATCCATTGGAGTAACAAAGATATCGACAACAGACTACCTTCCATAACGACAAGGCTACAATTCATTCTAGTAACAAAAATCTCAACAATAGACTACCTTTAATAATGACAAGGCTACCATTCATTGGAATAACAAAAATCTCGACAACAGACTTTTTTCCATAACGACAAGGCTACCATCCCTTAGTGTAACAAAAATCTCGACAACAAACTACCTTCCATAACGACAAGGCTACAATCCATTGTAGTAACAAAAATATCGACAATAGACTACCTTCCATAATGACAAGGCTACCATCCCTTGGAGTAACAAAAAACTCGACAACAGACTACCTTCCATAATGACTAGGCTTCCATCCATTGGAGTAACAAAGATATCGACAACAGACTTCCTTCCACAATGACAAGGCTACAATCCATTGTAGTAACAAAATCTCGACAAGAGACTACCTTCCATAATGACAAGGCTACCATCCATTATAGTGACAAAAATCTCGACAACATATTACCTTCTATAATGAAAGGGCTACCATCCATTGGAGTAACAAAAATCTCTACAACAGACTACCTTCATTAATGACAAGGCTACCATTCATTGGAGTAACTAAAATCTCGTACAAAAACTACCTTCCATAATGACTAGGCGACCATCCATTGGAGTAACAAAGATATCGAAAACAGACTATCTTCCATAACGACAAGGCTACAATCCATTGTAGTAACAAAAATATCGACAATAGCCTACCTTCCATAATGACAAGGCTACCATCCATTGGAGTAACAAAAAACTCGACAATAGACTACCTTCCATAATGACTAGTCTACCATCCATTGGAGTAACAAAGATATCGACAACAGACTACCTTCCATAATGACAAGGCTATAATCCATTGTAGTAACAAAAATCTCGACAATAGACTACCTTCCATAATGACAAGGCTACCATTCATTATAGTTAGAAAAATCTCAACAATATACTACCTTCTATAATGACAAGGCTACCATCCATTGGAGTAACAAAAATCTCGACAACAGACTACCTTCCATAATGACAAGGCTACAATCTATTATAGTAACAAAAATCTCGACAATAGACTACCTTCAATAATGACAAGGCTACCATCCATTGTAGTGACTGAAATCTCGACAATGTACTACCTTCAATGATGACTAGGCTACCATCCATTGGAGTAACACAGATATCGATAACAGACTACCTTCCATAATGACAAGGCTACATCCATTATAGTAACAAATATCTCGACAACAGACTACCTTCCATAATGAAAAGGCTACAATCTATTATAGTGACAAAAATCTCGACAATAGACTACCTTTCATAATGACAAGGCTACCATCCATTAGAATAACAAAAATATCGACAACAAACTACGTTCCATAATGACAAGGCTACCATCCCTTAGAGTAACAAAAATCTCGACAACAGACTACCTTCCATAATGACAAGGCTAGAATCCATTGGAGTATAAAAAATCTCGACAACAGACTACCTTCCATAATGACAAGGCTACCATCCATTGGAGTAACTAAAATCGCGTACACAAACTACCTTCCATAATGACTAGGCTACCATCCATTGGAGTAACAAAGATATCAATAACAGACTACCTTCCACAATGACAAGGCTACAATCCATTGTAGTAACAAAAATCTCGAGAACAAACTACCTTCCATAATGACAAGGCTACCATCCATTATAGTGACAAAAATCTCGACAATATATTACCTTCTATAATGACAAGGCTACCATCAATTGGAGTAACAAAAATCTCGACAACAGACTACCTTCATTAATGACAAGGCTACCATCCATTGGAGTAACTAAAATCTCGTACAAAAACTACCTTCCTTATTGACTAGGCTACCATCCATTGGAGTAACAAAGATATCGAAAACAGACTATCTTCCATAACGACAAGGCTACAATCCATTGTAGTAACAAAAATATCGACAATAGACTACCTTCCATAATAACAAGGCTACCATCCATTGGAGTAACAAAAAACCCGACAACAGACTACCTTCCATAATGACTAGTCTACCATCCATTGGAGTAACAAAGATATCGACAACAGACTACCTTCCATAATGACAAGGCTATAATCCATTGTAGTAACAAAAATCTCCACAACAGACTACCTTCCATAATGACAAGGCTACCATTCATTATAGTGAGAAAAATCTCAACAATATACTACCTTCTATAATGACAAGGCTACCATCCATTGGATTAACAAAAATCTCGACAACAGACTACCTTCCATAATGACAAGGCTACAATCCATTGTAGTAACAAAAATATCGCCAACAGACTACCTTACATAATTACAAGGCTACCATCCATTGGAGTAACAAAAAACTCGACAACAAACTACCTTCCATAATTACTAGGCTACCATCCATTGGAGTAACAAAGTTATCGACAACAGACTACCTTCCATAATGACAAGGCTACGATCCATTGTAGTAACAAAAATCTCGATAACAAACTACCTTCCATAATGACAAGGCTACCATTCATTGTAGTGAAAAAATCTCAACAATATACTACCTTTTATAATGACAAGGCTACCATCCATTAGATTAACAAAAATCTCGACAATAGACTACCTTCCATAATGACAAGGCTACCAACCATTGAAGTAACAAAAAACTCGACAATAGACTACCTTCCATAATGACTAGGCTACCATCCATTGGAGTAACAAAGATATCGACAACAGACTACCTTCCATAATGACAAGGCTACAATCCATTGTAGTAACAAAAATCTCGACAACAGACTACCTTCCATAATGACATAACTACCATCCCTTAGAATAACAAAAATATCAACAAGATACTACCTTATATATCGACAAGGCTACCATCCATTAGAGTAACAAAAATCTCGACAACAGACTACCTTCTTTAACGACAAGGCTACCATTCATTATAGTGACAAAAATCTTGACAATAGACTACCTTCCATAATGACAAGGCTACCATCCATTGTAGTGACTGAAATCTCAACAATGTACTACCTTCTATAATGACAACGCTACCATCCATTGGAATAAAAAAAATATCATACACAAACTACCTTCAATGATGACTAGGCTACCATCCATTGGAGTAACATATATATCGATAACAGACTACCTTCCATAATGACAAGGCTACATCCATTATAGTAACAAAAATCTCGACAACAGACTACCTTCCATAATGACAAGGCTACAATCTATTATAGTGACAAAAATCTCGACAATAGACTACCTTTCATAATGACAAGGCTACCATCCATTAGAATAAAAAAAATATCGACAAAAAACTACGTTCCATAATGACAAGGCTACCATCCCTTAGAGTAACAAAAATCTCGGCAAAAGACTACCTTCCATAATGACAAGGCTAGAATCTATTGGAGTATAAAAAATCTCGACAATAGACTACCTTCCATAATGACAAGTCAACCATTCATTGGAGTAACTAAAATCTCGTACAAAAACTATCTTCCATAATGACTAGGCTACCATCCATTGGAGTAACAAAGATATCGAAAACAGACTATCTTCCATAACGACAAGGCTACAATCCATTGTAGTGACAAAAATATTGACAACAGACTACCTTCCAGAATGACAAGGCTACCATCCATTGGAGTAACAAAAAACTCGACAACAGACTACCTTCCATAATGACTAGGCTACCATCCATTGGAGTAACAAAGATATCGACAACAGACTACCTTCCATAACGACAAGGCTACAATCCATTCTAGTAACAAAAATCTCAACAATAGACTACCTTTAATAATGACAAGGCTACCATCCATTGGAATAACAAAAATCTCGACAACAGACTTTTTTCCATAACGACAAGGCTACCATCCCTTAGTGTAACAAAAATCTCGACAACAAACTAGCTTCCATAACGACAAGGCTACAATCCATTGTAGTAACAAAAATATCGACAATAGACTACCTTCCATAATGACAAGGCTACCATCCCTTGGAGTAACAAAAAACTCGACAACAGACTACCTTCCATAATGACTAGTCTACCATCCATTGGAGTAACAAAGATATCGACAACAGACTACCTTCCATAATGATAAGGCTATAATCCATTGTAGTAACAAAAATATCGACAATAGACTACCTTCCATAATGACAAGGCTACCTTTCTTTATAGTGAGAAAAATCTCAAGAATATACTACCTTCTATAATGACAAGGCTACCATCCATTGGAGTAACAAAAATCTCGACAATAGACTACCTTCTATAATGACAAGGCTACAATCTATTATAGTAACAAAAATCTCGACAATAGACTACCTTCAATAATGACAAGGCTACCATCCATTGTAGTGACTGAAATCTCGACAATGTACTACCTTCTATAATGACTAGGCTACCATCCATTGGAGTAACACAGATATCGATAACAGACTACCTTCCATAATGACAAGGCTACATCCATTATAGTAACAAATATCTCGACAACAGACTACCTTCCATAATGACAAGGCTACAATCTATTATAGTGACAAAAATCTCGACAATAGACTACCATTCATTATGACAAGGCTACCATCCATTAGAATAACAAAAATATCGACAACAAACTACATTCCATAATGACAAGGCTACCATCCCTTAGAGTAACAAAAATCTCGACAACAGACTACCTTCCATAATGACAAGGCTAGAATCCATTGGAGTATAAAAAATCTCGACAACAGACTACCTTCCATAATGACTAGGCTATCATCCATTGGAGTAACTAAAATCTCGTACACAAACTACCTTCCATAATGACTAGGCTACCATCCATTGGAGTAACAAAGATATCGATAAAAGACTACCTTCCACAACGACAAGGCTACAATCCATTGTAGTAACAAAAATCTCGAGAACAAACTACCTTCCATAATGACAAGGCTACCATCCATTATAGTGACAAAAATCTCGACAATATATTACCTTCTATAATGACAAGGCTACCATCCATTGGAGTAACAAAAATCTCGACAACAGACTTCCCTTATTAATGACAAGGCTACCATCCATTGGAGTAACTAAAATCTCGTACAAAAACTACCTTCCTTATTGACTAGGCTACCATCCATTGGAGTAAAAAAGATATCGAAAACAGACTATCTTCCATAACGACAAGGCTACAATCCATTGTAGTAACAAAAATATCGACAATAGACTACCTTCCATAATAACAAGGCTACCATCCATTGGAGTAACAAAAAACCCGACAACAGACTACCTTCCATAATGACTAGTCTACCATCCCTTAGTGTAACAAAAATCTCGACAACAAACTAGCTTCCATAACGACAAGGCTACAATCCATTGTAGTAACAAAAATATCGACAATAGACTACCATCCATAATGACAAGGCTACCATCCCTTGGAGTAACAAAAAACTCGACAATATACTACCTTCTATAATGACAAGGCTACCATCCATTGGATTAACAAAAATCTCGACAACAGACTACCTTCCATAATGACAAGGCTACAATCCATTGTAGTAACAAAAATATTGCCAACAGACTACCTTACATAATTACAAGGCTACCATCCATTGGAGTAACAAAAAACTCGACAACAAACTACCTTCCATAATTACTAGGCTACCATCCATTGGAGTAACAAAGTTATCGACAACAGACTACCTTCCATAATGACAAGGCTACAATCCATTGTAGTAACAAAAATCTCGATAACAAACTACCTTCCATAATGACAAGGCTACCATTCATTGTAGTGAAAAAAATCTCAACAATATACTACCTTCTATAATGACAAGGCTACCATCCATTGGATTAACAAAAATCTCGACAACAGACTACCTTCCATAATGACAAGGCTACCAACCATTGAAGTAACAAAAAACTCGACAATAGACTACCTTCCATAATGACTAGGCTACCATCCATTGGAGTAACAAAGATATCGACAACAGACTACCTTCCATAATGACAAGGCTACAATCCATTGTAGTAACAAAAATCTCGACAACAGACTACCTTCCATAATGACATAGCTACCATCCCTTAGAGTAACAAAAATATCAACAATATACTACCTTATATATCGACAAGGCTACCATCCATTAGAGTAACAAAAATCTCGACAACAAACTACCTTCTTTAATGACAAGGCTACCATTCATTATAGTGACAAAAATCTCAACAATAGACTACCTTTAATAATGACAAGGCTACCATCCATTGGAATAACAAAAATCTCGACAACAGACTTTTTTCCATAACGACAAGGCTACCATCCCTTAGTGTAACAAAAATCTCGACAACAAACTAGCTTCCATAACGACAAGGCTACAATCCATTGTAGTAACAAAAATATCGACAATAGACTACCATCCATAATGACAAGGCTACCATCCCTTGGAGTAACAAAAAACTCGACAACAGACTACCTTCCATAATGACTAGTCTACCATCCATTGGAGTAACAAAGATATCGACAACAGACTACCTTCCATAATGATAAGGCTATAATCCATTGTAGTAACAAAAATATCGACAATAGACTACCTTCCATAATGACAAGGCTACCTTTCTTTATAGATAGAAAAATCTCAAGAATATACTACCTTCTATAATGACAAGGCTACCATCCATTGGAGTAACAAAAATCTCGACAATAGACTACCTTCTATAATGACAAGGCTACAATCTATTATAGTAACAAAAATCTCGACAATAGACTACCTTCAATAATGACAAGGCTACCATCCATTGTAGTGACTGAAATCTCGACAATGTACTACCTTCTATAATGACTAGGCTACCATCCATTGGAGTAACACAGATATCGATAACAGACTACCTTCCATAATGACAAGGCTACATCCATTATAGTAACAAATATCTCGACAACAGACTACCTTCCATAATGACAAGGCTACAATCTATTATAGTGACAAAAATCTCGACAATAGACTACCATTCATTATGACAAGGCTACCATCCATTAGAATAACAAAAATATCGACAACAAACTACATTCCATAATGACAAGGCTACCATCCCTTAGAGTAACAAAAATCTCGACAACAGACTACCTTCCATAATGACAAGGCTAGAAACCATTGGAGTATAAAAAATCTCGAAAACAGACTACCTTCCATAATGACTAGGCTACCATCCATTGGAGTAACTAAAATCTCGTACACAAACTACCTTCCATAATGACTAGGCTACCATCCATTGGAGTAACAAAGATATCGATAAAAGACTACCTTCCACAACGACAAGGCTACAATCCATTGTAGTAACAAAAATCTCGAGAACAAACTACCTTCCATAATGACAAGGCTACCATCCATTATAGTGACAAAAATCTCGACAATATATTACCTTCTATAATGACAAGGCTACCATCCATTGGAGTAACAAAAATCTCGACAACAGACTACCTTCATTAATGACAAGGCTACCATCCATTGGAGTAACTAAAATCTCGTACAAAAACTACCTTCCTTATTGACTAGGCTACCATCCATTGGAGTAAAAAAGATATCGAAAACAGACTATCTTCCATAACGACAAGGCTACAATCCATTGTAGTAACAAAAATATCGACAATAGACTACCTTCCATAATAACAAGGCTACCATCCATTGGAGTAACAAAAAACCCGACAACAGACTACCTTCCATAATGACTAGTCTACCATCCATTTGAGTAACAAAGATATCGACAACAGACTACCTTCCATAATGACAAGGCTATAATCCATTGTAGTAACAAAAATCTCGACAACAGACTACCTTCCATAATGACAAGGCTACCATTCATTATAGTGAGAAAAATCTCAACAATATACTACCTTCTATAATGACAAGGCTACCATCCATTGGATTAACAAAAATCTCGACAACAGACTACCTTCCATAATGACAAGGCTACAATCCATTGTAGTAACAAAAATATTGCCAACAGACTACCTTACATAATTACAAGGCTACCATCCATTGGAGTAACAAAAAACTCGACAACAAACTACCTTCCATAATTACTAGGCTACCATCCATTGGAGTAACAAAGTTATCGACAACAGACTACCTTCCATAATGACAAGGCTACAATCCATTGTAGTAACAAAAATCTCGATAACAAACTACCTTCCATAATGACAAGGCTACCATTCATTGTAGTGAAAAAAATCTCAACAATATACTACCTTCTATAATGACAAGGCTACCATCCATTGGATTAACAAAAATCTCGACAACAGACTACCTTCCATAATGACAAGGCTACCAACCATTGAAGTAACAAAAAACTCGACAATAGACTACCTTCCATAATGACTAGGCTACCATCCATTGGAGTAACAAAGATATCGACAACAGACTACCTTCCATAATGACAAGGCTACAATCCATTGTAGTAACAAAAATCTCGACAACAGACTACCTTCCATAATGACATAGCTACCATCCCTTAGAATAACAAAAATATCAACAATATACTACCTTATATATCGACAAGGCTACCATCCATTAGAGTAACACAAATCTCGACAACAAACTACCTTCTTTAATGACAAGGCTACCATTCATTATAGTGACAAAAATCTTGACAATAGACTACCTTCCATAATGACAAGGCTACCATCCATTGTAGTGACTGAAATCTCGACAATGTACTACCTTCTATAATGACAACGCTACCATCCATTGGAATAAAAAAAATATCATACACAAACTACCTTCAATGATGACAAGGCTACCATCCATTGGAGTAACATATATATCGATAACAGACTACCTTCCATAATGACAAGGCTACATCCATTGTAGTAACAAAAATCTCGACAACACACTACCTTCCATAATGACAACGCTATAATCTATTATAGTGACAAAAATCTCGACAATAGACTACCTTTCATAATGACAAGGCTACCATCCATTAGAATAACAAAAATATCGACAACAAACTACGTTCCATAATGACAAGGCTACCATCCCTTAGAGTAACAAAAATCTCGACAAAAGACTACCTTCCATAATGACAAGGCTAGAATCTATTGGAGTATAAAAAATCTCGACAATAGACTACCTTCCATAATGACAAGTCAACCATTCATTGGAGTAACTAAAATCTCGTACAAAAACTATCTTCCATAATGACTAGGCTACCATCCATTGGAGTAACAAAGATATCGAAAACAGACTATCTTCCATAACGACAAGGCTACAATCCATTGTAGTGACAAAAATATTTACAACAGACTACCTTCCAGAATGACAAGGCTACCATCCATTGGAGTAACAAAAAACTCGACAACAGACTACCTTCCATAATGACTAGGCTACCATCCATTGGAGTAACAAAGATATCGACAATAGACTACCTTCCATAACGACAAGGCTACAATCCATTCTAGTAACAAAAATCTCAACAATAGACTACCTTTAATAATGACAAGGCTACCATCCATTGGAATAACAAAAATCTCGACAACAGACTTTTTTCCATAACGACAAGGCTACCATCCCTTAGTGTAACAAAAATCTCGACAACAAACTACCTTCCATAACGACAAGGCTACAATCCATTGTAGTAACAAAAATATCGACAATAGACTACCTTCCATAATGACAAGGCTACCATCCCTTGGAGTAACAAAAAACTCGACAACAGACTACCTTCCAGAATGACTAGTCTACCATCCATTGGAGTAACAAAGATATCGACAACAAACTACCTTCCATAATGACAAGGCTACAATCTATTATAGTAACAAAAATCTCGACAATAGACTACCTTCAATAATGACAAGGCTACCATCCATTGTAGTGACTGAAATCTCGACAATGTACTACCTTCTATAATGACTAGGCTACCATCCATTGGAGTAACACAGATATCGATAACAGACTACCTTCCATAATGACAAGGCTACATCCATTATAGTAACAAATATCTCGACAACCGACTACCTTCCATAATGACAAGGCTACAATCTATTATAGTGACAAAAATCTCGACAATAGACTACCTTTCATAATGACAAGGCTACCATCCATTAGAATAACAAAAATATCAACAACAAACTACATTCCATAATGACAAGGCTACCATCCCTTAGAGTAACAAAAATCTCGACAACAGACTACCTTCCATAATGACAAGGCTAGAATCCATTGGAGTATAAAAAATCTCGACAACAGACTACCTTCCATAATGACAAGGCTACCATCCATTGGAGTAACTAAAATCTCGTACACAAACTACCTTCCATAATGACTAGGCTACCATCCATTGGAGTAACAAAGATATCGATAACAGACTACCTTCCACAACGACAAGGCTACAATCCATTGTAGTAACAAAAATCTCGAGAACAAACTACCTTCCATAATGACAAGGCTACCATCCAAAATAGTGACAAAAATCTCGACAATATATTACCTTCTATAATGACAAGGCTACCATCCATTGGAGTAACAAAAATCTCGACAACAGACTACCTTCATTAATGACAAGGCTACCATCCATTGGAGTAACTAAAATCTCGTACAAAAACTACCTTCCTTATTGACTAGGCTACCATGCATTGGAGTAACAAAGATATCGAAAACAGACTATCTTCCATAACGACAAGGCTACAATCCATTGTAGTAACAAAAATATCGACAATAGACTACCTTCCATAATAACAAGGCTACCATCCATTGGAGTAACAAAAAACCCGACAACAGACTACCTTCCATAATGACTAGAATACCATCCATTGGAGTAACAAAGATATCGACAACAGACTACCTTCCATAATAACAAGGCTATAATCCATTGTAGTAACAAAAATCTCGACAATAGACTACCTTCCATAATGACAAAGCTACCATTCATTATAGTGAGAAAAATCTCAACAATATACTACCTTCTATAATGACAAGGCTACCATCCATTGGATTAACAAAAATCTCGACAACAGACTACCTTCCATAATGACATGGCTACAATCCATTGTAGTAACAAAAATATCGACAACAGACTACCTTACATAATTACAAGGCTACCATCCATTGGAGTAACAAAAAACTCGACAACAAACTACCTTCCATAATTACTAGGCTACCATCCATTGGAGTAACAAAGATATCGACAACAGACTACCTTCCATAATGACAAGGCTACAATCTATTATAGTAACAAAAATCTCGATAACAAACTACCTTCCATAATGACAAGGCTACCATTCATTGTAGTGAAAAAAATCTCAACAATATACTACCTTCTATAATGACAAGGCTACCATCCATTGGATTAACAAAAATCTCGACAACAGACTACCTTCCATAATGACAAGGCTACCAACCATTGAAGTAACAAAAAACTCGACAATAGACTACCTTCCATAATGACTAGGCTACCATCCATTGGAGTAACAAAGATATCGACAACAAACTACATTCCATAACGACAAGGCTACAATCCATTGTAGTAACAAAAATCTCGACAACAGACTACCTTCCTTAATGACAAGGCTACCATTCATTATAGTGACAAAAATCTCGACAATAGACTACCTTCCATAATGACAAGGCTACCATCCATTGTAGTGACTGAAATCTCGACAATGTACTACCTTCTATAATGACAACGCTACCATCCATTGGAATAACAAAAATATCATACACAAACTACCTTCAATGATGACTAGGCTACCATCCATTGGAGTAACACATATATCGATAACAGACTACCTTCCATAATGTCAAGGCTACATCCATTGTAGTAACAAAAATCTCGATAACAGACTACCTTCCATAATGACAAGGCTACAATCTATTATAGTGACAAAAATTTCGACAATAGACTACCTTTCATAATGACAAGGCTACCATCCATTAGAATAACAAAAATATCGACAACAAACTACGTTCCATAATGACAAGGCTACCATCCCTTAGTGTAACAAAAATATCGACAAAAGACTACCTTCCATAATGACAAGGCTAGAATCTATTGGAGTATAAAAAATCTCGACAACAGACTACCTTCCATAATGACAAGTCAACCATTCATTGGAGTAACTAAAATCTCGTACAAAAACTACCTTCCATAATGACTAGGCTACCATCCATTGGAGTAACAAAGATATCGAAAACAGTCTATCTTCCATAACGACAAGGCTACAATCCATTGTAGTGACAAAAATATTGACAACAGACTACCTTCCAGAATGACAAGGCTACCATCCATTGGAGTAACAAAAAACTCGACAACAGACTACCTTCCATAATGACTAGGCTACCATCCATTGGAGTAACAAAGATATCGACAACAGACTACCTTCCATAACGACAAGGCTACAATCCATTCTAGTAACAAAAATCTCAACAATAGACTACCTTTAATAATGACAAGGCTCCCATCCATTGGAATAACAAAAATCTCGACAACAGACTTTTTTCCATAACGACAAGGCTACCATCCCTTAGTGTAACAAAAATCTCGACAACAAACTACCTTCCATAACGACACGGCTACAATCCATTGTAGTATCAAAAATATCGACAATAGACTACCTTCCATAATGACAAGGCTACCATCCCTTGGAGTAACAAAAAACTCGACAACAGACTACCTTCCATAATGACTAGTCTACCATCCATTGGAGTAACAAAGATATCGACAACAGACTACCTTCCATAATGATAAGGCTATAATCCATTGTAGTAACAAAAATCGCGACAACAGACTACCTTCCATAATGACAAGGCTACCATTCATTATAGTGAGAAAAATCTCAAGAATATACTACCTTCTATAATGACAAGGCTACCATCCATTGGAGTAACAAAAATCTCGACAATAGACTACCTTCCATAATGACAAGGCTACAATCTATTATAGTAACAAAAATCTCGACAATAGACTACCTTCAATAATGACAAGGCTACCATCCATTGTAGTGACTGAAATCTCGACAATGTACTACCTTCTATAATGACTAGGCTACCATCCATTGGAGTAACACAGATATCGATAACAGACTACCTTCCATAATGACAAGGCTACATCCATTATAGTAACAAATATCTCGACAACAGACTACCTTCCATAATGACAAGGCTACAATCTATTATAGTGACAAAAATCTCAACAATAGACTACCTTTCATAATAACAAGGCTACCATCCATTAGAATGACAAAAATATCGACAACAAACTACATTCCATAATGACAAGGCTACCATCCCTTAGAGTAACAAAAATCTCGACAACAGACTACCTTCCATAATGACAAGGCTAGAATCCATTGGAGTATAAAAAATCTCGACAACAGACTACCTTCCATAATGACAAGGCTACCATCCATTGGAGTAACTAAAATCTCGTACACAAACTACCTTCCATAATGACTAGGCTACCATCCATTGGAGTAACAAAGATATCGATAACAGACTACCTTCCACAACGACAAGGCTACAATCCATTGTAGTAACAAAAATCTCGAGAACAAACTACCTTCCATAATGACAAGGCTACCGTCCATTATAGTGACAAAAATCTCGAAAATATATTACCTTCTATAATGACAAGGCTACCATCCATTGGAGTAACAAAAATCTCGACAACAGACTACCTTCATTAATGACAAGGCTACCATCCATTGGAGTAACTAAAATCTCGTACAAAAACTACCTTCCTTATTGACTAGGCTACCATCCATTGGAGTAACAAAGATATCGAAAATAGACTATCTTCCATAATGTCAATGCTACCATCCATTGGAGTAACAAAAATCTCTACAACAGACTACCTTCATTAATGACAAGGCTACCATCCATTGGAGTAACTAAAATCTCGTACAAAAACTACCTTCCATAATTACTAGGCTACCTTCCATTGGAGTAACAAAGATATCGAAAACAGACTATCTTCCATAACGACAAGGCTACAATCCATTGTAGTAACAAAAATATCGACTATAGACTACCTTCCATAATGACAAGGCTACCATCCATTGGAGTAACAAAAAACCCGAAAACAGACTACCTTCCATAATGACTAGTCTACCATCCATTGGAGTAACAAAGATATCGACAACAGACTACCTTCCATAATGACAAGGCTATAATCCATTGTAGTAACAAAAATCTCGACAACAGACTACCTTCCATAATGACAAGGCTACCATTCATTATAGTGAGAAAAATCTCAACAATATACTACCTTCTATAATGACAAGGCTACCATCCATTGGATTAACAAAAATCTCGACAACAGACTACCTTCCATAATGACAAGGCTACAATCCATTGTAGTAACAAAAATTTCGACAACAGACTACCTTACATAATTACAAGGCTACCATCCATTGGAGTAACAATAAACTCGACAACAAACTACCTTCCATAATGACTAGGCTACCATCCATTGGAGTAACAAAGATATCGACAACAGACTACCTTCCATAATGACAAGGCTACAATCCATTGTAGTAACAAAAATCTCGACAACAGACTACCTTCCATAATGACAAGGCTACCATTCATTGTAGTGAAAAAAATCTCAACAATATACTACCTTCTATAATGTCAAGGCTACCATCCATTGGATTAACAAAAATCTCGACAACAGACTACCTTCCATAATGACAAGGCTACCAACCATTGAAGTAACAAAAAACTCGACAATATACTACCTTCCATAATGACTAGGCTACCATCCATTGGAGTAACAAAGATATCGACAACAGACTACCTTCCATAACGACAAGGCTACAATCCATTGTAGTAACAAAAATCTCGACAACAGACTACCTTCCATAATGACATAGCTACCATCCCTTAGAATAACAAAAATATCAACAATATACTACCTTATATATCGACAAGGCTACCATCCATTAGAGTAACAAAAATCTCGACAACAGACTACCTTCCTTAATGACAAGGCTACCATTCATTATAGTGACAAAAATCTCGACAATAGACTACCTTCCAAAATGAAAAGGCTACCATCCATTGTAGTGTCTGAAATCTCGACAATGTACTACCTTCTATAATGACAACGCTACCATCCATTGGAATAACAAAAATATCATACATAAACTACCTTCAATGATGACTAGGCTACCATCCATTGGAGTAACACATATATCGATAACAGACTACCTTCCATAATGACAAGGCTAATTCCATTGTAGTAACAAAAATCTCGACAACAGACTACCTTCCATAATGACAAGGCTACAATCTATTATAGTGACAAAAATCTCGACAATAGACTACCTTTCATAATGACTAGGCTACCATCCCTTAGAGTAACAAAAATCTCGACAACAGACTACCTTCCATAATGACAAGGCTAGAATCTATTGGAGTATAAAAAATCTCGACAACAGACTACCTTCCATAATGACAAGTCAACCATTCATTGGAGTAACTAAAATCTCGTACAAAAACTACCTTCCATAATGACTAGGCTACCATCCATTGGAGTAACAAAGATATCAAAAACAGACTATCTTCCATAACGACAAGCTACAATCCATTGTAGTGACAAAAATATTGACAACAGACTACCTTCCAGAATGACAAGGCTACCATCCATTGGAGTAACAAAAAACTCGACAATAGACTACCTTCCATAATGACTAGGCTACCATCCATTAGAGTAACAAAGATATCGACAACAGACTACCTTCCATAATGACAAGGCTACAATCCATTGTAGTAACAAAAATCTCGACAATAGACTACCTTCCATAATGACAAGGCTAAGATTCAATATAGTGACAAAAATCTCAACAATATACTACCTTCTATAATGACAAGGCTACCATCCGTTGGATTATCAAAATCTCGACAACAGACTACCTTCAATAATGACAACGCTACAATCTATTATAGTGACAAAAATCTCGACAATAGACTACCTTTCATAATGACAAGGCTAGAATCCATTGGAGTATAAACAATCTCGACAACAGACTAGCTTCCATAATGACAAGGATACCATCCATTGGAGTAACTAAAATCTCGTACACAAACTACCTTCCATAATGACTAGGCTACCATCCATTGGAGTAACAAAGATATCGACAACAGACTATCTTCTATAAGAACAAGGCTACAATCCATTGTAGTAACAAAAATATCGACAACAGGCTACCTACCATAATGACAGGGCTACCATCCATTAAAGTAACAAAAAAATCTACAATAGACTACCTTCCATAATGACTAGGCTACCATCCATTGGAGTAACAAAGATATCGACACAGACTACCTTCCATAACAACAAGGCTACAATCCATTGTAGTAACAAAAATCTCGACAACAGACTACCTTCCTTAATGACAAGGCTACCATTCATTATAGTGACAAAAATCTCAATAATATACTACCTTCTATAATGACAAGGCTACCATCCATTGGATTAACAAAAATCTCGACAAAAGACTACCTTCCATAATGACAAGGCTACAATCTATTATAGTAACAAAAATCTCGACAATAGACTACCTTCAATAATGACAAGGCTACCATCCATTGTAGTGACTAAAATCTCGACAATGTACTACCTTCTATAATGACAACGCTACCATCCATTGGAGTAACAAAGATATCGAAAACAGACTATCTTCCATAATGACAAGGCTAGAATCCATTGGAGTATAAAAAATCTCGACAACAGACTACCTTCCATAATGACAAGGCTACCATTCATTGGAGTAACTAAAATCTCGTACAAAAACTACCTTCCATAATGACTAGGCTACCATCCATTGGAGTAACAAAGATATCGAAAACAGACTACCTTCAATAATGACAAGGCTACCATCCATTGTAGTGACTGAAATCTCGACAATGTACTACCTACTATAATGACAATGCTACCATCCATTGTAGTAACAAAAATCTCGACAACATACTACCTTCCATAATGACAAGGCTAGAATCCATTGTAGTGACTGAAATCTCGACAATGTACTACCTTCTATAATGACAACGCTACCATCCATTGGAATAAAAAAATTATCATACACAAACTACCTTCAACGATGACTAGGCTACCATCCATTGGAGTAACACAGATATCGGCAATAGACTACCTTCCATAATGACAAGGCTACAATCCATTGTAGTAACAAAAATCTCGACAACAGACTACCTTCTATAATGACAAGGCTACCATTCATTGTAGTGATAAAAATCTCAACAATATACTACCTTCTATAATGAGAAGGCTACCATCCATTGGAGTAACAAAAATCTCGACAACAAACTACCTTCCATAATGTGAAGGCTACAATCTATTATAGTAACAAAAATCTCGACAATAGACTACCTTTCATAATGACAAGGCTACCATCCATTGGAATAACAAAAATCTCGACAACAGACTACCTTCCATAATGACAAGGCTACCATCCATTGGAGTAACTAAAATCTTATACACAAACTACCTTCCATAATGACTAGGCTACCATCCATTGGAGTAACAAAGATACCGACAACAGACTACCTTCCACAACGACAAGGCTACAATCCATTGCAGTAACAAAAATATCGACAACAGACTACCTTCCTTAATGACAAGGCTACCATCCATTGGAGTAATAAAAAACTCGACAACAGACTACCTTCCATAATGACTAGGCTACCATCCATTGGAGTAACAATGATATCGACAACAGACTACCTTCCATAATGACAAGGCTACAATCCATTGTATTAACAAAAATCTCGACAACAGACTACCTTCCATAATGAGAAGGCTACCATTCATTATAGTGACAAAAATCTCAACAATTTACTACCTTCTATAATGACAAGGCTACCATCCATTAGATTAACAAAAATCTCGACAACAGACTACCTTCCATAATGACAAGGCTACAATCTATTATAGTGACAAAAATCTCGACAATAGACTACCTTTCATAATGACAAGGCTACCATCCATTGGAATAACAAAAATATCAACAACAAACTACGTTCCATAATGACAAGGCTACCATCCCGTAGAGTAACAAAAATCTCGACAACAGACTACCTTCCTTAATGACAAGGCTAGAATCCATTGGAGTATAAAAAATCTCGACAACAGACTACCTTCCATAACGACAAGGCTACCATCCATTGGAGTAACTAAAATCTAGTACACAAACTACCTTCCATAATGACTAGGCTACCATCCATTGGAGTAACAAAGATATCGACAACAAACTACCTTCCACAACGACAAGGCTACAATCCATTGTAGTAACAAAAATCTCGACAACAGACTACCTTCCATAATGACCAGGCTACAATCCATTATAGTGACAAAAATCTCGACAATATATTACCTTCTATAATGACAAGGCTACCATCCATTGGAGTAACAAAAATCTCTACAACAGACTACCTTCATTAATGACAAGGCTACCATCCATTGGAGTAACTAAAATCTCGTACAAAAACTACCTTCCATAATGACTAGGCTACTATCCATTGGAGTAACAAAGATATCGAAAACAGACTATCTTCCATAACGACAAGGCTACAATCCATTATAGTAACAAAAATATCGACAATAGACTATCTTCCATAATGACAAGGCTACCATCCATTGGAGTAACAAAAAACTCGACAACAGACTACCTTCCATAATGACTAGGCTACCATCCATTGGAGTAACAAAGATATCGATAACAGACTACCTTCCATAATGACAAGGCTATAATCCATTATAGTAACAAAAATCTCGACAACAGACTAGATTCCATAATGACAAGGCAACCATTCATTATAGTGAGAAAAATCTCAACAATATACTACCTTCTATAATGACAAGGCTACCATCCATTGGAGTAACAAAAATCTCGACAACAAACTACATTCCATAATGACAAGGCTACAATCTATTATAGAAACAAAAATCTCGACAATAGACTACCTTTAATAATGACAAGGCTACCATCCATTGTAGTGACTGATATCTCGACAATGTACTACCTTCTATAACGAAAATGCTACCATCCATTGGAATAACAAAAATATCGTACACAAACTACCTTCAATGATGACTAGGCTACCATCCATTGGAGTAACACAGATATCGATAACAGAACACCTTCCATAATGACAAGGCTACATCCATTATAGTAAAAAATATCTCGACAACATACTACCTTCCATAATGACAAGGCTACAATATATTATAGTGACAAAGATCTCGACAATAGACTACCTTTCATAATAACAAGGCTACCATCCATTAGAATAACAAAAATATCAACAAACAAACTACGTTCCATAATGACAAGGCTACCATCCCTTAGAGTAACAAAAATATCTACAAAAGACTACCTTCCATAATGACAAGGCTAGAATCTATTGGAGTATAAAAAATCTCGACAACAGACTACCTTCCATAATGACAAGGCTACCATCCATTGGAGTAACTAAAATCTCGTACACAAACTACCTTCCATAATGACTAGGCTACCATCCATTGGAGTAACAAAGATATCGATAAAAGACTACCTTCCACAACGACAAGGCTACAATCCATTGTAGTAACAAAAATCTCGAGAACAGACTACCTTCCATAATGAATAGGCTACCATTTATTATAGTGACAAAAATCTGGACAATATATTACCTTCTATAATGACAAGGCTACTATCCATTGGAGTAACAAAAATCTCGAAAACAAACTACCTTCATTAATGACAAGGCTACCATCCATTGGAGTAACTAAAATATCGTACAAAAACTACCTTCCATAATGACTAAGCTACCATCCATTAGAGTAACAAAGATATAGAAAACAGACTATCTCCCATAATGACAAGGCTACAATCCATTGTAGTAACAAAAATATCGACAATAGACTACCTTCCATAATGACAAGGCTACCATCCAAGGGAGTAACAAAAAACTCGACAACAAACTACCTTCCATAATGACTAGGCTACCATCCATTGGAGTAACAAAGATATCGACAACATACTACCTTCCATAATGACAAGGCTATAATCCATTGTAGTAACAAAAATCTCGACAACATACTTCCTTCCATAATGACCAGGCTACCATTCATTATAGTGAGAAAAATCTCAACAATATACTACCTTCTATAATGACAAGGCTACCATCCATTGGAGTAACAAAAATCTCGACAACAAACTACCTTCCATAATGACAAGGCTACAATCTATTATAGTAACAAAAATCTCAACAATATACTACCTTCTATAATGACAAGGCTACCATCCATTGGAGCAACAAAAATCTCGACAACAAACTAACTTCCATAATGACAAGGCTACAATCTATTATAGTAACAAAAATCTCGACAATAGACTACCTTCAATAATGACAAGGCTACCATCCATTGTAGTGACTGAAATCTCGACAATGTACTACCATCTATAATGACAATGCTACCATCCATTGGAATAACAAAAATATCGTACACAAACTACCTTCAATGATGACTAGGCTACCATCCATTGGAGTAACACAGATATCGATAACAGACTACCTTCCATAGTGACAACGCTACATCCATTATAGTAACAAATATCTCGACAACAGACTACCTTCCATAATGACAAGGCTACAATCTATTATAGTGACAAAAATCTCGACAATAGACTACCTTTCATAATGACAAGGCTACCATCCATTAGAATAACAAAAATATCGACAACAAACTACGTTCCATAATGACAAGGCTACCATCCCTTAGAGTAACAAAAATCTCGACAACAGACTACCTTCCATAATGACAAGGCTAGAATCCATTGGAGTATAAAAAATCTCGACAACATACTACCTTCCATAATGACAAGGCTACCATCCATTGGAGTAACTAAAATCTCGTACACAAACTACCTTCCATAATGACTAGGCTACCATCCATTGGAGTAACAAAGATATCGACAACAGACTACCTTCCACAACGACAAGGCTACAATCCATTGTAGTAACAAAAATCTCGACAACAGACTACCTTCCTTAATGACAAGGCTACCATTCATTATAGTGACAAAAATCTCAATAATATACTACCTTCTATAATGACAAGGCTACCATCCATTGGATTAACAAAAATCTCGACAAAAGACTACCTTCCATAATGACAAGGCTACAATCTATTATAGTAACAAAAATCTCGACAATAGACTACCTTCAATAATGACAAGGCTACCATCCATTGTAGTGACTAAAATCTCGACAATGTACTACCTTCTATAATGACAACGCTACCATCCATTGGAGTAACAAAGATATCGAAAACAGACTATCTTCCATAATGACAAGGCTAGAATCCATTGGAGTATAAAAAATCTCGACAACAGACTACCTTCCATAATGACAAGGCTACCATTCATTGGAGTAACTAAAATCTCGTACAAAAACTACCTTCCATAATGACTAGGCTACCATCCATTGGAGTAACAAAGATATCGAAAACAGACTACCTTCAATAATGACAAGGCTACCATCCATTGTAGTGACTGAAATCTCGACAATGTACTACCTACTATAATGACAATGCTACCATCCATTGTAGTAACAAAAATCTCGACAACATACTACCTTCCATAATGACAAGGCTAGAATCCATTGTAGTGACTGAAATCTCGACAATGTACTACCTTCTATAATGACAACGCTACCATCCATTGGAATAAAAAAATTATCATACACAAACTACCTTCAACGATGACTAGGCTACCATCCATTGGAGTAACACAGATATCGGCAATAGACTACCTTCCATAATGACAAGGCTACAATCCATTGTAGTAACAAAAATCTCGACAACAGACTACCTTCTATAATGACAAGGCTACCATTCATTGTAGTGATAAAAATCTCAACAATATACTACCTTCTATAATGAGAAGGCTACCATCCATTGGAGTAACAAAAATCTCGACAACAAACTACCTTCCATAATGTGAAGGCTACAATCTATTATAGTAACAAAAATCTCGACAATAGACTACCTTTCATAATGACAAGGCTACCATCCATTGGAATAACAAAAATCTCGACAACAGACTACCTTCCATAATGACAAGGCTACCATCCATTGGAGTAACTAAAATCTTATACACAAACTACCTTCCATAATGACTAGGCTACCATCCATTGGAGTAACAAAGATACCGACAACAGACTACCTTCCACAACGACAAGGCTACAATCCATTGCAGTAACAAAAATATCGACAACAGACTACCTTCCTTAATGACAAGGCTACCATCCATTGGAGTAATAAAAAACTCGACAACAGACTACCTTCCATAATGACTAGGCTACCATCCATTGGAGTAACAATGATATCGACAACAGACTACCTTCCATAATGACAAGGCTACAATCCATTGTATTAACAAAAATCTCGACAACAGACTACCTTCCATAATGAGAAGGCTACCATTCATTATAGTGACAAAAATCTCAACAATTTACTACCTTCTATAATGACAAGGCTACCATCCATTAGATTAACAAAAATCTCGACAACAGACTACCTTCCATAATGACAAGGCTACAATCTATTATAGTGACAAAAATCTCGACAATAGACTACCTTTCATAATGACAAGGCTACCATCCATTGGAATAACAAAAATATCAACAACAAACTACGTTCCATAATGACAAGGCTACCATCCCGTAGAGTAACAAAAATCTCGACAACAGACTACCTTCCTTAATGACAAGGCTAGAATCCATTGGAGTATAAAAAATCTCGACAACAGACTACCTTCCATAACGACAAGGCTACCATCCATTGGAGTAACTAAAATCTAGTACACAAACTACCTTCCATAATGACTAGGCTACCATCCATTGGAGTAACAAAGATATCGACAACAAACTACCTTCCACAACGACAAGGCTACAATCCATTGTAGTAACAAAAATCTCGACAACAGACTACCTTCCATAATGACCAGGCTACAATCCATTATAGTGACAAAAATCTCGACAATATATTACCTTCTATAATGACAAGGCTACCATCCATTGGAGTAACAAAAATCTCTACAACAGACTACCTTCATTAATGACAAGGCTACCATCCATTGGAGTAACTAAAATCTCGTACAAAAACTACCTTCCATAATGACTAGGCTACTATCCATTGGAGTAACAAAGATATCGAAAACAGACTATCTTCCATAACGACAAGGCTACAATCCATTATAGTAACAAAAATATCGACAATAGACTATCTTCCATAATGACAAGGCTACCATCCATTGGAGTAACAAAAAACTCGACAACAGACTACCTTCCATAATGACTAGGCTACCATCCATTGGAGTAACAAAGATATCGATAACAGACTACCTTCCATAATGACAAGGCTATAATCCATTATAGTAACAAAAATCTCGACAACAGACTAGATTCCATAATGACAAGGCAACCATTCATTATAGTGAGAAAAATCTCAACAATATACTACCTTCTATAATGACAAGGCTACCATCCATTGGAGTAACAAAAATCTCGACAACAAACTACATTCCATAATGACAAGGCTACAATCTATTATAGAAACAAAAATCTCGACAATAGACTACCTTTAATAATGACAAGGCTACCATCCATTGTAGTGACTGATATCTCGACAATGTACTACCTTCTATAACGAAAATGCTACCATCCATTGGAATAACAAAAATATCGTACACAAACTACCTTCAATGATGACTAGGCTACCATCCATTGGAGTAACACAGATATCGATAACAGAACACCTTCCATAATGACAAGGCTACATCCATTATAGTAAAAAATATCTCGACAACATACTACCTTCCATAATGACAAGGCTACAATATATTATAGTGACAAAGATCTCGACAATAGACTACCTTTCATAATAACAAGGCTACCATCCATTAGAATAACAAAAATATCAACAAACAAACTACGTTCCATAATGACAAGGCTACCATCCCTTAGAGTAACAAAAATATCTACAAAAGACTACCTTCCATAATGACAAGGCTAGAATCTATTGGAGTATAAAAAATCTCGACAACAGACTACCTTCCATAATGACAAGGCTACCATCCATTGGAGTAACTAAAATCTCGTACACAAACTACCTTCCATAATGACTAGGCTACCATCCATTGGAGTAACAAAGATATCGATAAAAGACTACCTTCCACAACGACAAGGCTACAATCCATTGTAGTAACAAAAATCTCGAGAACAGACTACCTTCCATAATGAATAGGCTACCATTTATTATAGTGACAAAAATCTGGACAATATATTACCTTCTATAATGACAAGGCTACTATCCATTGGAGTAACAAAAATCTCGAAAACAAACTACCTTCATTAATGACAAGGCTACCATCCATTGGAGTAACTAAAATATCGTACAAAAACTACCTTCCATAATGACTAAGCTACCATCCATTAGAGTAACAAAGATATAGAAAACAGACTATCTCCCATAATGACAAGGCTACAATCCATTGTAGTAACAAAAATATCGACAATAGACTACCTTCCATAATGACAAGGCTACCATCCAAGGGAGTAACAAAAAACTCGACAACAAACTACCTTCCATAATGACTAGGCTACCATCCATTGGAGTAACAAAGATATCGACAACATACTACCTTCCATAATGACAAGGCTATAATCCATTGTAGTAACAAAAATCTCGACAACATACTTCCTTCCATAATGACCAGGCTACCATTCATTATAGTGAGAAAAATCTCAACAATATACTACCTTCTATAATGACAAGGCTACCATCCATTGGAGTAACAAAAATCTCGACAACAAACTACCTTCCATAATGACAAGGCTACAATCTATTATAGTAACAAAAATCTCAACAATATACTACCTTCTATAATGACAAGGCTACCATCCATTGGAGCAACAAAAATCTCGACAACAAACTAACTTCCATAATGACAAGGCTACAATCTATTATAGTAACAAAAATCTCGACAATAGACTACCTTCAATAATGACAAGGCTACCATCCATTGTAGTGACTGAAATCTCGACAATGTACTACCATCTATAATGACAATGCTACCATCCATTGGAATAACAAAAATATCGTACACAAACTACCTTCAATGATGACTAGGCTACCATCCATTGGAGTAACACAGATATCGATAACAGACTACCTTCCATAGTGACAACGCTACATCCATTATAGTAACAAATATCTCGACAACAGACTACCTTCCATAATGACAAGGCTACAATCTATTATAGTGACAAAAATCTCGACAATAGACTACCTTTCATAATGACAAGGCTACCATCCATTAGAATAACAAAAATATCGACAACAAACTACGTTCCATAATGACAAGGCTACCATCCCTTAGAGTAACAAAAATCTCGACAACAGACTACCTTCCATAATGACAAGGCTAGAATCCATTGGAGTATAAAAAATCTCGACAACATACTACCTTCCATAATGACAAGGCTACCATCCATTGGAGTAACTAAAATCTCGTACACAAACTACCTTCCATAATGACTAGGCTACCATCCATTGGAGTAACAAAGATATCGACAACAGACTACCTTCCACAACGACAAGGCTACAATCCATTGTAGTAACAAAAATCTCGACAACAGACTACCTTCAATAATGACAAGGCTACCATCCATTGGAGTGACAAAAATCTCGACAATATATTACCTTCTATAATGACAAGGCTACCATCCATTGGAGTAACAAAGATATCGACAACAGACTACCTTCCATAATGACAAGGCTACCATAAATTATAGTGAGAAAAATCTTGACAGCAGACTACCTTCCATAATGACAAGGCTAACATCCATTAGAGTAACGAAAATCTCGACAACAAACTACCTTCACTAATGACAAGGCTACAATCTATTATAGTAACAAAAATCTCGACAATAAACTACCTTCAATAATGACAAGCCTACCATCCATTGTAGTGACTGAAATCTCGTCAATGTACTACCTTCTATAATGACAGCGCTACCATCCATTGGAATAACAAAAATATTGTACACAAACTACCTTCAATGATGACTAAGCTACCATCCATTGGAGTAACACAGATATTGATGACAGACTACCTTCCATAATGACAAGGCTACATCCATTATAGTAACAAATATCTCGACAACAGACTACCTTCCATAATGACAAGGCTACAATCTATTATAGTGACAAAAATCTCGACAATAGACTACCTTTCATAATGACAAGGCTACCATCCATTAGAATAACAAAAAATATCGACAACAAACTACGTTCAATAATGACAAGGCTACCATCCCTTAGAGTAACAAAAATCTCGACAACAGACTACCTTCCATAATGACAAGGCTAGAATCCATTGGAGTATAAAAAATCTCGACAACAGACTACCTTCCATAATGACAAGGCTACCATCCATTGGAGTAACTAAAATCTCGTACACAAACTACCTTCCATAATGACTAGGCTACCATCCATTGGAGTATCAAAGATATCGATAACAGACTAGCTTCCATAACGACAAGGCTATAATCCATTGTAGTAACAAAAATTGCGAGAACAGACTACCTTCCATAATGACAAGGCTACCATCCATTATAGTGACAAAAATCTCGACAATATATTACCTTCTATAATGACAAGGCTACCATCCATTGGAGTAACAAAGATATCGACAACAGACTACCTTCCATAATGACAAGGCTACAATCCATTGTAGTAACAAAAATCTCGACAACAGACTACCTTCCATAATGACAAGGATACCATTCATTAGAGTGACAAAAATCTCAACAATATACTACCTTCTATAATGACAAGGCTACCATCCATTGGATTGACAAAAATCTCGACAACAAACTACCTTCCATAATGACAAGGCTACAATCTATTATAGTGACAAAAATCTCGACAATAGACTACCTTTCATAATGACAAGGCTACCATCCATTAGAATAACAAAAATATCGACAACATAATACGTTCCATAATGACAAGGCTACCATTCCTTAGAGTAAAAAAAATCTCTATAACAGACTACCTTCCAAAATGACAAGGCTAGAATCCATTGGAGTATAAAAAATCTCGACAACAGACTACCTTCCATAATGATAAGGCTACCATCCATTGGAGTAACTAAAATCTCGTACACAAACTACCTTCCATAATGACTAGGCTACCATCCATTGGAGTAACAAAGATATCGATAACAAACTACCTTCCACAACGACAAGGCTACAATCCATTGTAGTAACAAAAATCTCGAGAACAAACTACCTTCCATAATGACAAGGCTACCATCCATTATAGTGACAAAAATCTTGACAATATATTACCTTCTATAATGACAAGGCTACCATCCATTGGAGTAACAAAAATCTCGACAACAGACTACCTTCCATAATGACAAGGCTACCATCCATTGGAGTAACAAAAAACTAGACAACAGACTACCTTCCATAATGACTAGGCTACCATCCATTGGAGTAACAAAGATATCGACAACAGACTACCTTCCATAATGACAAGGATACAATCAATTGTAGTAACAAAAATCTCGACAACAGACTACCTTCCATAATGACAAGGCTACCATTCATTATAGTGACAAAAATCTCAACAATATAATACCTTCTATAATGACAAGGCTACCATCCATTGGATTAACAAAAATATCGACAACAGACTACCTTCCATAATAACAAGGCTACAATCTATTATAGTGACAAAAATCTCGACAATAAACTACCTTTCATAATGACAAGGCTACCATCCATTAGAATAACAAAAATATCGACAACAGACTATTTTCCATAATGACAAGGCTACCATCCCTTACAGTAACAAAAATCTCTACAACAGACTACCTTCCATAATGACAAGGCTAGAATCCATTGGAGTATAAAAAATCTCGACAACAGACTACCTTCCATAATGACAAGGCTACCATCCATTGGAGTAACTAAAATCTCGTACACAAACTACCTTCCATAATGACTAGGCTACCATCCATTGGAGTAACAAAGATATAGACAACAGACTACCTTCCACAACGACAAGGCTACAATCCATTGTAGTTACAAAAATCTCGTAAACAATCTACCTTCCATAATGACAAGGCTACCATCCATTATAGTGACAAAAATCTCGACAATATATTACCTTCTATAATGACAAGGCTACCATCCATTGGAGTAACAAAAATCTCGACAATAGACTACCTTCCATAATGACAAGGCTACCATCCATTGGAGTAACAAAGATATCGACAATAGACTACCTTCCATAACGACAAGGCTACAGTCCATTGTAGTAACAAAAATCTCGACAACAGACTACCTTCCATAATGACAAGGCTACCATCCCTTAGAGTAACAAAAATATCAACAATATACTACCTTATATAATGACAAGGCTACCATCCATTGGAGTAACAAAAATCTCGACAACAGACTACCTTTCATAATGTCAAGGCTACAATCTATTATAGTAACAAAAATCTCGACAATAGACTACCTTCCATAATGACAAGGCTACCATCCATTGTAGTGACTGAAATCTCGAATATGTACTACCTTCTATAATTACAATGCTACCATCCATTGGAATAAAAAAATTATCATACACAAACTACCTTCAATGATGACTAGGCTACCATCCATTGGAGTAACACAAATATCGACAACAGACTACCTTCCATAATGACAAGGCTACAATCCATTGTAGTAACAAAAATCTCGACAACAGACTACCTTCCATAATGACAAGGCTACCATTCATTGTAGTGACAAAAATCTCAACAATATACTACCTTCTTTAATGAGAAGGCTACCATCCATTGGAGTAACAAAAATCTCGACAACAGACTACCTTCCATAATGACAAGGCTACCATCCATTGGAGTAACTAAAATCTTGTACACAAACTACCTTCCATAATGACTAGGCTACCATCCATTGGAGTAACAAAGATACCGACAACAGACTTCCTTCCACAACGACAAGGCTACAATCCATTGTAGTAACAAAAATCTCGACAACAAACTACCTTCTATTATGACAAGGCTACCATCCATTATAGTGACAAAAATCTCGGCAATATATTACCTTCTATAATGTCAAGGCTACCATCCATTGGAGTAACAAAAATCTCGACAACAGACTACCTTTAATAATGACAATGCTACCATCCATTGGAGTAACTAAAATCTCGTACAAAAACTACCTTCCATAATGACTAGGCTACCATCCATTGGAGTAACAAAGATATCGAAAACAGACTATCTTCCATAACGACAAGGCTACAATCCATTGTAGTAACAAAAATATCGACAACAGATTACCTTCCATAATGACAAGGCTACCATCCATTGGAGTAACAAAAAACTCGACAACAAACTACCTTCCATAATGACTAGGCTACCATCCATTGGAGTAACAAAGATATCAACAACAGACTACCTTCCATAACGACAAGGCTACAATCCATTATAGTAACAAAAATTACGACAACAGGCTACCTTCCATAATGACAAGGCTACTATCCATTATAGTGACAAAAATCTCGACAATATGTTACCTTCTATGATGACAAGGCTACCATCCATTGGAGTAAATAAAATCTCGACAACAGACTACCTTCCATAATGACAAGGCTACCAACCATTGAAGTAACAAAAAACTCTACAACAGACTACCTTCCATAATGACTAGGCTACCATCCATTGGAGTAACAAAGATATCGACAACAGACTACCTTCCTTAATGACAAGGCTACCATCCATTGGAGTAACAAAAATCTCGACAACAGACTACCTTCCATAATGATAAGGCTACAATCTATTATAGTAACAAAAATCTCGACAATAGACTACCTTCCATAATGACAAGGCTACCATCCATTGTAGTGACTGAAATCTCGACAATGTACTACCTTCTATAATGACAACGCTACCATCCATTGGAATAAAAAAATTATCATACACAAACTACCTTCAATGATGACTAGGCTACTATCCATTGGAGTAACACAGATATCGACAACAGACTACCTTCCATAATGACAAGGCTACAATCCATTGTAGTAACAAAAATCTCGACAACAGACTACCTTCCATAATGAAAAGGCTACATTCATTGTAGTGACAAAAAACTCAACAATAGACTACCTTCCATAATGACTAGGCTACCATCCATTGGAGTAACAAAGATATCGACAACAGACTACCTTCCAGAATGACAAGGCTACAATCTATTATAGTAACAAAAATCTCTACAATAGACTACCTTTCCTAATGAAAAGGCTACCACCCGTTGGAATAACAAAAATCTCGACAACAAACTACGTTCCAGAATGACAAGGCTACCATCCATTGGAGTAACTAAAATCTCGTACACAAACTACCTTCCATAATGGCTAGGCTACCATCCATTGGAGTAACAAAGATATCGACAACAGACTACCTTCCACAACGACAAGGCTACAATCCATGGTAGTAACAAAAATCTCGACAACAGACTACCTTCCATAATGACAAGACTACCATCCATTATAGTGACAAAAATCTCGACAATATATTACGTTCTATAATGACAACACTACCATCCATTGGAGTAACAAAAATCTCGAAAACAGACTACCTTCCATAATGAGAAGGCTACCATCCATTGGAGTAACTAAAATCTCGTACAGAAACTACCTTCCATAATGACTAGGCTTCCATCCAATGGAGTAACAAAGATATCGACAACAGACTATCTTCCATAACGACAAGGCTACAATCCATTGTAGTAACAAAAATCTCGACAACAGACTACCTTCCATAATGAAAAGGGTACCATCCATTGTAGTGACAAAAATCTCGATAATATAATACCTTCTATAATGACAACGCTACCATCTATTCGAATAACAAAAATCTCGGCAATAGACTATGTTCCATAATGACAAGGCTACCATCCCTTAGAGTAATAAAAATCTCGACAACAGACTACCTTCCATAATCACAAGGCTACCGTCCATTGGAGTAACAATGATATCGACAAACATACTACCTTCCATAATGACAAGGCTACCATCCCTTAGAGTAACAAAAATCACGACAACAAACTACCTTCCATAATGATAAGGCTACCATCCGTTGGAATAACAAAAATATTGTACACAAACTACCTTCCATAATGACTAGGCTACCATCCATTGGAGTAACAAAGATATCGACAACAGACTACCTTCCATTACGACAAGGCTACAATCCATTGTAGTAACAAAAATCTCGACAATAGACTACCTTCCATAATGAAAAGGCTACCATCCATTGTAGTGAAAAAAATCTCAACAATATACTACCTTATATATTGACAAGGCTACCATCCATTGGAGTAACGAAAATATCGACAACTGACTACCTTCCATAATGACAACGCTACAATCCATTATAGTGACAAAAATCACGACAATAGACTACCTTTCTTAATGAAAAGGCTACCATCCATTGGAATAACAAAAATCTAGACAACAGACTACGTTCCATAATTACAAGGCTACCATCCCTAAGAGTAATAAAAATCTCGACAATAGACTACCTTCCATAATGACAAGGCTACAATCCATTGGAGTATAAAAAATCTCGATAACAGACTACCTTCCATAATGACAAGGCTACCATCCATTGGAGTAACTAAAATCTCGTACACAAACTACCTTCCATAATGACTAGGCTACCATCCATTGGAGTAACAAAGATATCAACAACAGACCACCTTTCATAACGACAAGGCTACAATCCATTATAGTAACAAAAATCTCGACAACAGGCTACCTTCCATAATGACAAGGCTACTATCCATTATAGTGACAAAAATCTCGACAATATATTACCTTCTATAATGACAAGGCTACCATCCATTGGAGTAAATAAAATCTCGACAACAGACTACCTTCCATAATGACAAGGCTACCAACCATTGAAGTAACAAAAAACTCTACAACAGACTACCTTCCATAATGACTAGGCTACCATCCATTTGAGTAACAAAGATATCGACAATAGACTACCTTCCATAATGACAAGGCTACCATCCATTGGAGTAATAAAAATCTCGACAACAGACTACCTTCCATAATGACAAGGCTATAATCTATTATAGTAACAAAAATCTCGACAATAGACTACCTTCCATAATGACAAGGCTACCATCCATTGTAGTGACTGAAATCTCGACAATGTACTACCTTCTATAATGACAACGCTACCATCCATTGGAATAAAAAAATTATCATACACAAAGTACCTTCAATGATGACTAGGCTACCATCCATTGGAGTAACACAGATATCGACAACAGACTACCTTCCATAATGACAAGGCTACAATCCATTGTAGTAACAAAAATCTCGAAAACCGACTACCTTCCATAATGACAAGGCTACATTCATTGTAGTCACAAAAATCTCAACAATATACTACCTACTATAATGAGAAGGCTACCATCCATGGGAGTAACAAAAATCTCGACAACAGACTACCTTCCATAATGACAAGGCTACAAACCATTGAAGTAACAAAAAACTCGACAACAGACTACCTTCCATAATGACTAGGCTACCATCCATTGGAGTAAAAAAGATATCCACAACAGACTACCTTCCATAATGACTAGGCTACCATCCATTGGAGTAACAAAGATACCGACAATAGACTACCTTCCACAACGACAAGGCTACAATCCATTGTAGTAACAAAAATCTCGACAACAAACTACCTTCTATAATGACAAGGCTACCATCCATTATAGTGACAAAAATCTCGGCAATATATTACCTTCTATAATGACAAGGCTACCATCCATTGGAGTAACAAAAATCTCGACAACAGACTACCTTTAATAATGACAATGCTACCATCCATTGGAGTAACTAAAATCTCGTACAAAAACTACCTTCCATAATGACTAGGCTACCATCCATTGGAGTAACAAAGATATCGAAAACAGACTATCTTCCATAACGACACGGCTATAATCCATTGTAGTAACAAAAATATCGACAACAGATTACCTTCCATAATGACAAGGCTACCATCCATTGGAGTAACAAAAAACTCGACAACAGACTACCTTCCATAATGACTAGGCTACCATCCATTGGAGTGACAAATATATCAACAACAGACTACCTTCCATAACGACAAGGCTACAATCCGTTATAGTAACAAAAATCTCGACAACAGGCTACCTTCCATAATGACAAGGCTACTATCCATTATAGTGACAAAAATCTCGACAATATATTACCTTTTATAATGACAAGGCTACCATCCATTGGAGTAAATAAAATCTCGACAACAGACTACCTTCCATAATGACAAGGCTACCAACCATTGAAGTAACAAAAATCTCTACAACAGACTACCTTCCATAATGACTAGGCTACCATCCATTGGAGTAACAAAGATATCGACAACAGACTACCTTCCATAATGACAAGGCTACCATCCATTGGAGTAACAAAAATCTCGACAACAGACTACCTTCCATAATGACAAGGCTACAATCTATTATAGTAACAAAAATCTCGACAATAGACTACATTTCATAATGACAAGGCTACCATCCATTGTAGTGACTGAAATCTCGACAATGTACTACCTTCAATAATGACAACGCTACCATCCATTGCAATAAAAAAATTATCATACACAAACTACCTTCAATGATGACTAGGCTACCATCCATTGGAGTTACACAGATATCGACAACAGACTACCTTCCATAATGACAAGGCTACAATCCATTGTAGTAACAAAAATCTCCACAACAGACTACCTTCCATAATGACAAGGCTACATTCATTGTAGTGACAAAAATCTCAACAATATACTACCTTCTATAATGAGAAGGCTACCATCCATTGGAGTAACAAAAATCTCGACAACAGACTACCTTCCATAATGAGAAGGCTATAATCTATTATAGTAACAAAAATCTCGACAATAGACTACCTTTCATAATGACAAGGCTACCATCCATTGGAATAACAAAAATCTCGACAATAGACTACCTTCCATAATGACAAGGCTACCATCCATTGGAGTAACTAAAATCTCGTACACAAACTACCTTCCAAAATGACTAGGCTACCATCCATTGGAGTAACAAAGATACCGACAACAGACTACCTTCCACAACGACAAGGCTACAATCCATTGTAGTAACAAAAATCTCGACAACAGACTACCTTCTATAATGACAAGGCTACCATCCATTATAGTGACAAAAATCTCGACAATATATTACCTTCTATAATGACAAGGCTACCATCCATTGGAGTAACAAAAATCTCGACAACATACTACCTTCCATAATGACAAGGCTACCAACCATTGAAGTAACAAAAAACTCGACAACAGACTACCTTCCATAATGACTAGGCTACCATCCATTGGAGTAACAAAGATATCGACAACAGACTACATTCCATAATGACAAGGTTACAATCCATTGTAGTAACAAAAATCTCGACAATAGACTACCTTCCATAATGACAAGGCTACCATCCATTGTAGTGACAAAAATATCAACAATATACTACCTTATATATTGACAAGGCTACCATCCATTGGAGTAACAAAAATCTCGACAACATACTACATTCCAGAATGACAAGGCTACAATCTATTATAGTAACAAAAATCTCTACAACAGACTACCTTTCATAATGAAAAGGCTACCATCCATTGGAATAACAAAAATCTCGACAACAAACTACGTTCCAGAATGACAAGGCTACCATCCCGAAGAGTAATAAAAATCTCGACAACAGACTACCTTCCATAATGACTAGGCTACAATCAAATGTAGTATAAAAAATCTCGACAACAGACTACCTTCCATAATGACAAGGCTAACATCCATTGGAGTAACTAAAATCTCGTACACAAACTATCTTCCATAATGACTAGGCTACCATCCATTGGAGTAACAAAGATATCGACAATAGACTACCTTCCACAACGACAAGGCTACAATCCATGGTAGTAACAAAAATCTCGACAACAAACTACCTTCCATAATGACAAGACTACCATCCATTATAGTGACAAAAATCTCGACAATATATTACGTTCTATAATGACAGCGCTACCATCCATTGGAGTAACAAAAATCTCGACAACAGACTACCTTCCATAATGAGAAGGCTACCATCCATTGGAGTAACTAAAATCTCGTACAGAAACTACCTTCCATAATGACTAGGCTACCATCCAATGGAGTAACAAAGATATCGACAATAGACTATCTTCCATAACGACAAGGCTACAATCCATTGTAGTAACAAAAATCTCGACAACAGATTACCTTCCATAATGAAAAGGGTACCATCCATTGTAGTGACAAAAATCGCGATAATATAATACCTTCTATAATGACAACGCTAGCATCTATTCGAATAACAAAAATCTCGACAACAGACTACCTTCCATAATCACAAGGCTACCGTCCATTGGAGTAACAATGATATCGACAACATACTACCTTCCATAATGACAAGGCTACTATCCCTTAGAGTAACAAAAATCACGACAACAAACTACCTTCCATAATGACTAGGCTACCATCCATTGGAATAACAAAAATATTGTACACAAACTACCTTCCATAATGACTAGGCTACCATCCATTGGAGTAACAAAGATATCGACAACAGACTACCTTCCATAACGACAAGGCTACATTCCATTGTAGTAACAAAAATCTCGACAATAGACTACCTTCCATAATGACAAGGCTACCATCCATTGCAGTGAAAAAAATCTCAACAATATACTACCTTATATATTGACAAGGCTACCATCCATTGGAGTAACAAAAATATCGACAACTGACTACCTTCCATAATGACAATGCTACAATCCATTATAGTGACAAAAATCTCGACAATAGACTACCTTTCATAATGAAAAGGCTACCATCCATTGGAATAACAAAAATCTCGACAACAGACTACGTTCCATAATTACAAGGCTACCATCCCTAAGAGTAATAAAAATCTCGACAATAGACTACCTTCCATAATGACAAGGCTACAATCCATTGGAGTATAAAAAATCTCGACAACAGACTACCTTCCATAATGACAAGGCTACCATCCATTGGAGTAACTAAAATCTCGTACACAAACTACCTTCCATAATGACTAGGCTACCATCCATTGGAGTAACAAAGATATCGACAACAGACTATCTTCCACAACGACAAGGCTACAATCCATTGTAGTAAAAAAAATCTCGACAACAAACTACCTTCCATAATGACAAACTACCATCCATTATAGTAACAAAAATATCGACAATATATTACCTTCTATAATGACAAGGCTACCATCCATTAGAGTAACAAAAATCTCGACAACAGACTAACTTCCCTATTGACAAGGCTACCATCCATTGGAGTAACTAAAATCTCGTACAAAAACTACCTTCCATAATGACTAGGCTACCATCCATTGGAGTAACAAAGATATCGAAAACAGACTATCTTCCATAACGACAAGGCTATAATCCATTGTAGTAACAAAAATATCGACAACAGATTACCTTCCATAATGACAAGGCTACCATCCATTGGAGTAACAAAAAACTCGACAACAGACTACCTTCCATAATGACTAGGCTACCATCCATTGGAGTAACAAAGATATCAACAACAGACTACCTTCCATAACGACAAGGCTACAATCCATTATAGTAACAAAAATCTCGACAACAGGCTACCTTCCATAATGACAAGGCTACTATCCATTATAGTGACAAAAATCTCGACAATATATTACCTTCTATAATGACAAGGCTACCATCCATTGGAGTAAATAAAATCTCGACAACAGACTACCTTCCATAATGACAAGGCTACCAACCATTGAAGTAACAAAAATCTCTACAACAGACTACCTTCCATAATGACTAGGCTACCATCCATTGGAGTAACAAAGATATCGACAACAGACTACCTTCCATAATGACAAGGCTACCATCCATTGGAGTAACAAAAATCTCGACAACAGACTACCTTCCATAATGACAAGGCTACAATCTATTATAGTAACAAAAATCTCGACAATAGACTACATTTCATAATGACAAGGCTACCATCCATTGTAGTGACTGAAATCTCGACAATGTACTACCTTCTATAATGACAACGCTACCATCCATTGGAATAAAAAAATTATCATACACAAACTACCTTCAATGATGACTAGGCTACCATCCATTGGAGTAACACAAATATCGACAACAGACTACCTTCCATAATGACAAGGCTACAATCCATTGTAGTAACAAAAATCTCGACAACAGACTACCTTCCATACTGACAAGGCTACATTCATTATAGTGACAAAAATCTCAACAATATACTACCTTCTATAATGAGAAGGCTACCATCCATTGGAGTAACAAAAATCTCGACAACAGACTACCTTCCATAATGAGAAGGCTACAATCTATTATAGTAACAAAAATCTCGACAATAGACTACCTTTCATAATGACAAGGCTACCATCCATTGGAATAACAAAAATCTCGACAATAGACTACCTTCCATAATGACAAGGCTACCATCCATTGGAGTAACTAAAATCTCGTACACAAACTACCTTCCAAAATGACTAGGCTACCATCCATTGGAGTAACAAAGAAACCGACAACAGACTACCTTCCACAACGACAAGGCTACAATCCATTGTAGTAACAAAAATCTCGACAACAGACTACCTTCTATAATGACAAGGCTACCATCCATTATAGTGACAAAAACCTCGACAATATATTACCTTCTATAATGACAAGGCTACCATCCATTGGAGTAACAAAAATCTCGACAACATACTACCTTCCATAATGACAAGGCTACCAACCATTGAAGTAACAAAAAACTCGACAACAGACTACCTTCCATAATGACTAGGCTACCATCCATTGGAGTAACAAAGATATCGACAATAGACTACATTCCATAATGACAAGGTTACAATCCATTGTAGTAACAAAAATCTCGACAATAGACTACCTTCCATAATGACAAGGCTACCATCCATTGTAGTGACAAAAATATCAACAATATACTACCTTATATATTGACAAGGCTACCATCCATTGGAGTAACAAAAATCTCGACAACATACTACATTCCAGAATGACAAGGCTACAATCTATTATAGTAACAAAAATCTCTACAATAGACTACCTTTCATAATGAAAAGGCTACCATCCATTGGAATAACAAAAATCTCGACAACAAACTACGTTCCAGAATGACAAGGCTACCATCCCGAAGAGTAATAAAAATCTCGACAATAGACTACCTTCCATAATGACTAGGCTACAATCAATTGTAGTATAAAAAATCTCGACAACAGACTACCTTCCATAATGACAAGGCTACCATCCATTGGAGTAACTAAAATCTCGTACACAAACTATCTTCCATAATGACTAGGCTACCATCCATTGGAGTAACAAAGATATCGACAATAGACTACCTTCCACAACGACAAGGCTACAATCCATGGTAGTAACAAAAATCTCGACAACAAACTACCTTCCATAATGACAAGACTACCATCCATTATAGTGACAAAAATCTCGACAATATATTACGTTCTATAATGACAGCGCTACCATCCATTGGAGTAACCAAAATCTCGACAACAGACTACCTTCCATAATGAGAAGGCTACCATCCATTGGAGTAACTAAAATCTCGTACAGAAACTACCTTCCATAATGACTAGGCTACCATCCAATGGAGTAACAAAGATATCGTCAACAGACTATCTTCCATAACGACAAGGCTATAATCCATTGTAGTAACAAAAATCTCGACAACAGACTACCTTCCATAATGAAAAGGGTACCATCCATTGTAGTGACAAAAATCTCGATAATATAATACCTTCTATAATGACAACACTACCATCTATTCGAATAACAAAAATCTCGGCAACAGACTACCTTCCATAATGACAAGGCTACCATCCCTTAGAGTAACAAAAATCTCGACAACAGACTACCTTCCATAATCACAAGGCTACCGTCCATTGGAGTAACAATGATATCGACAACATACTACCTTCCATAATGACAAGGCTACTATCCCTTAGAGTAACAAAAATCACGACAACAAACTACCTTCCATAATGACAAGGCTACCATCCATTGGAATAACAAAAATATTGTACACAAACTACCTTCCATAATGACTAGGCTACCATCCATTGGAGTAACAAAGATATCGACAACAGACTACCTTCCATAACGACAAGGCTACATTCCATTGTATTAACAAAAATCTCGACAATAGACTACCTTCCATAATGACAAGGCTACCATCCATTGTAGTGAAAAAAATCTCAACAATATACTACCTTATATATTGACAAGGCTACCATCCATTGGAGTAACAAAAATATCGACAACTGACTACCTTCCATAATGACAACGCTACAATCCATTATAGTGACAAAAATCTCGACAATAGACTACCTTTCATAATGAAAAGGCTACCATCCATTGGAATAACAAAAATCTCGATAACAGACTACGTTCCATAATTACAAGGCTACCATCCCTAAGAGTAATAAAAATCTCGACAATAGACTACCTTCCATAATGACAAGGCTACAATCCATTGGAGTATAAAAAATATCGACAACAGAATACCTTCCATAATGACAAGGATACCATCCATTGGAGTAACTAAAATCTCGTACACAAACTACCTTCCATAATGACTAGGCTATCATCCATTGGAGTAACAAAGATATCGACAACAGACTATCTTCCACAACGACAAGGCTACAATCCATTGTAGTAAAAAAAATCTCGACAACAAACTACCTTCCATAATGACAAACTACCATCCATTATAGTAACAAAAATATCGACAATATATTACCTTCTATAATGACAACGCTACCATCCATTAGAGTAACAAAAATCTCGACAACAGACTAACTTCCCTAATGACAAGGCTACCATCCATTGGAGTAACTAAAATCTCGTACACAAACTACCTTCCATAATGACTAGGCTACCATCCATTGGAGTAACAAAGATATCGACAACAGACTATCTTCCACAACGACAAGGCTACAATCCATTGGAGTAACAAAAATCTCAACAACAGACTACCTTCCATAATGAAAAGGGTACCATCCATTGTAGTGACAAAAATCTCGATAATATACTACCTTCTATAATGACAAGGCTACCATCCATTGTAGTGACTGAAATCTCGACAATGTACTACCTTCTATAATGACAACGCTACCATCCATTGGAATAAAAAAATTATCATACACAAACTACCTTCAATGATGACTAGGCTACCATCCATTGGAGTAACACAGATATCGACAACAGACTACCTTCCATAATGACAAGGCTACAATCCATTGTAGTAACAAAAATCTCGACAACAGACTACCTTCCATAATGACAAGGCTACATTCATTGTAGTCACAAAAATCTCAACAATATACTACCTTCTATAATGAGAAGGCTACCATCCATGGGAGTAACAAAAATCTCGACAACAGACTACCTTCTATAATGACAAGGCTACCAACCATTGAAGTAACAAAAAACTCGACAACAGACTACCTTCCATAATGACTAGGCTACCATCCATTGGAGTAACAAAGATATCCACAACAGACTACCTTCCATAATGACTAGGCTACCATCCATTGGAGTAACAAAGATACCGACAACAGACTACCTTCCACAACGACAAGGCTACAATCCATTGTAGTAACAAAAATCTCGACAACAAACTACCTTCTATAATGACAAGGCTACCATCCATTATAGTGACAAGAATCTCGACAATATATTACCTTCTATAATGACAAGGCTACCATCCATTGGAGTAACAAAAATCTCGACAACAGACTACCTTTAATAATGACAATGCTACCATCCATTGGAGTAACTAAAATCTCGTACAAAAACTACCTTCCATAATGACTAGGCTACCATCCATTGGAGTAACAAAGATATCGAAAACAGACTATCTTCCATAACGACAAGGCTATAATCCATTGTAGTAACAAAAATATCGACAACAGATTACCTTCCATAATGACAAGGCTACCATCCATTGGAGTAACAAAAAACTCGACAACAGACTACCTTCCATAATGACTAGGCTACCATCCATTGGAGTAACAAAGATATCAACAACAGACTACCTTCCATAACGAAAAGGCTACAATCCATTATAGTAACAAAAATCTCGACAACAGGCTACCTTCCATAATGACAAGGCTACTATCCATTATAGTGACAAAAATCTCGACAATATATTACCTTCTATAATGACAAGGCTACCATCCATTGGAGTAAATAAAATCTCGACAACAGACTACCTTCCATAATGACAAGGCTACCAACCATTGAAGTAACAAAAATCTCTACAACAGACTACCTTCCATAATGACTAGGCTACCATCCATTGGAGTAACAAAGATATCGACAACAGACTACCTTCCATAATGACAAGGCTACCATCCATTGGAGTAACAAAAATCTCGACAACAGACTACCTTCCATAATGACAAGGCTACAATCTATTATAGTAACAAAAATCTCGACAATAGACTACATTTCATAATGACAAGGCTACCATCCATTGTAGTGACTGAAATCTCGACAATGTACTACCTTCTATAATGATAACGCTACCATCCATTGGAATAAAAAAATTATCATACACAAACTACCTTCAATGATGACTAGGCTACCATCCATTGGAGTAACACAGATATCGACAACAGACTACCTTCCATAATGACAAGGCTACAATCCATTGTAGTAACAAAAATCTCGACAACAGACTACCTTCCATACTGACAAGGCTACATTCATTATAGTGACAAAAATCTCAACAATATACTACCTTCTATAATGAGAAGGCTACCATCCATTGGAGTAACAAAAATCTCGACAACAGACTACCTTCCATAATGAGAAGGCTACAATCTATTATAGTAACAAAAATCTCGACAATAGACTACCTTTCATAATGACAAGGCTACCATCCATTGGAATAACAAAAATCTCGACAATAGACTACCTTCCATAATGACAAGGCTACCATCCATTGGAGTAACTAAAATCTCGTACACAAACTACCTTCCAAAATGACTAGGCTACCATCCATTGGAGTAACAAAGATACCGACAACAGACTACCTTCCACAACGACAAGGCTACAATCCATTGTAGTAACAAAAATCTCGACAACAGACTACCTTCTATAATGACAAGGCTACCATCCATTATAGTGACAAAAATCTCGACAATAGATTACCTTCTATAATGACAAGGCTACCATCCATTGGAGTAACAAAAATCTCGACAACATACTACCTTCCATAATGACAAGGCTACCAACCATTGAAGTAACAAAAAACTCGACAACAGACTACCTTCCATAATGACTAGGCTACCATCCATTGGAGTAACAAAGATATCGACAACAGACTACATTCCATAATGACAAGGTTACAATCCATTGTAGTAACAAAAATCTCGACAATAGACTACCTTCCATAATGACAAGGCTACCATCCATTGTAGTGACAAAAATATCAACAATATACTACCTTATATATTGACAAGGCTACCATCCATTGGAGTAACAAAAATCTCGACAACATACTACATTCCAGAATGACAAGGCTACAATCTATTATAGTAACAAAAATCTCTACAATAGACTACCTTTCATAATGAAAAGGCTACCATCCATTGGAATAACAAAAATCTCGACAACAAACTACGTTCCAGAATGACAAGGCTACCATCCCGAAGAGTAATAAAAATCTTGACAATAGACTACCTTCCATAATGACTAGGCTACAATCAATTGTAGTATAAAAAATCTCGACAACAGACTACCTTCCATAATGACAAGGCTACCATCCATTGGAGTAACTAAAATCTCGTACACAAACTATCTTCCATAATGACTAGGCTACCATCCATTGGAGTAACAAAGATATCGACAATAGACTACCTTCCACAACGACAAGGCTACAATCCATGGTAGTAACAAAAATCTCGACAACAAACTACCTTCCATAATGACAAGACTACCATCCATTATAGTGACAAAAATCTCGACAATATATTACGTTCTATAATGACAGCGCTACCATCCATTGGAGTAACAAAAATCTCGACAACAGACTACCTTCCATAATGAGAAGGCTACCATCCATTGGAGTAACTAAAATCTCGTACAGAAACTACCTTCCATAATGACTAGGCTACCATCCAATGGAGTAACAAAGATATCGTCAACAGACTATCTTCCATAACGATAAGGCTATAATCCATTGTAGTAACAAAAATCTCGACAACAGACTACCTTCCATAATGAAAAGGGTACCATCCATTGTAGTGACAAAAATCGCGATAATATAATACCTTCTATAATGACAACGCTAGCATCTATTCGAATAACAAAAATCTCGACAACAGACTACCTTCCATAATCACAAGGCTACCGTCCATTGGAGTAACAATGATATCGACAACATACTACCTTCCATAATGACAAGGCTACCGTCCATTGGAGTAACAATGATATCGACAACATACTACCTTCCATAATGACAAGGCTACTATCCCTTAGAGTAACAAAAATCACGACAACAAACTACCTTCCATAATGACAAGGCTACCATCCATTGGAATAACAAAAATATTGTACACAAACTACCTTCCATAATGACTAGGCTACCATCCATTGGAGTAACAAAGATATCGACAACAGACTACCTTCCATAACGACAAGGCTACATTCCATTGTATTAACAAAAATCTCGACAATAGACTACCTTCCATAATGACAAGGCTACCATCCATTGTAGTGAAAAAAATCTCAACAATATACTACCTTATATATTGACAAGGCTACCATCCATTGGAGTAACAAAAATATCGACAACTGACTACCTTCCATAATGACAACGCTACAATCCATTATAGTGACAAAAATATCGACAATAGACTACCTTTCATAATGAAAAGGCTACCATCCATTGGAATAACAAAAATCTCGACAACAGACTATGTTCCATAATTACAAGGCTACCATCCCTAAGAGTAATAAAAATCTCGACAATAGACTACCTTCCATAATGACAAGGCTACAATCCATTGGAGTATAAAAAATCTCGACAACAGAATACCTTCCATAATGACAAGGATACCATCCATTGGAATAACTAAAATCTCGTACACAAACTACCTTCCATAATGACTAGGCTATCATCCATTGGAGTAACAAAGATATCGACAACAGACTATCTTCCACAACGACAAGGCTACAATCCATTGTAGTAAAAAAAATCTCGACAACAAACTACCTTCCATAATGACAAACTACCATCCATTATAGTAACAAAAATATCGACAATATATTACCTTCTATAATGACAACGCTACCATCCATTAGATTAACAAAAATCTCGACAACAGACTAACTTCCCTAATGACAAGGCTACCATCCATTGGAGTAACTAAAATCTCGTACACAAACTACCTTCCATAATGACTAGGCTACCATCCATTGGAGTAACAAAGATATCGACAACAGACTATCTTCCACAACGACAAGGCTACAATCCATTGGAGTAACAAAAATCTCAACAACAGACTACCTTCCATAATGAAAAGGGTACCATCCATTGTAGTGACAAAAATCTCGATAATATACTACCTTCTATAATGACAATGCTACCATCTATTCGAATAACAAAAATCTCGACAACAGACTATGTTCCGTAATGACAAGGCTACCATCCCTTAGAGTAACAAAAATCTCGACAACAGACTACCTTCCATATTGACAAGGCTACCATCCATTGGAGTAACAAAGATATCGACAACATACTACCTTCCATAATGACAAGGCTACCATCCCTTAGAGTAATGAAAATCACGACAACAAACTACCTTTCATAATGACAAGGCTACCATCCATTGGAATAACAAAAATATCGTACACAAACTACCTTCCATAATGACTAGGCTACCATCCATTGGAGTTACAAAGATATCGACAACAGACTACCTTCCATAACGACAAGGCTACAATCCCTTGTAGTAACAAAAATCTCGACAATAGACTACCTTCCATAATGACAAGGCTACCATCCATTGTAGTGACAAAAATCTCGACAATATACTACCTTCTATAATGACAAGCCTACCATCCATTGGAGTAAAAAAAATATCGACAACTAACTACCTTCCATAATGACAACGCTACAATCTATTATAGTGACAAAAATCTCGAAAATAGACTACCTTTCATAATGACAAGGCTACCATCCATTAGAATAACAAAAATATCGACAACAGACTTCGTTCCATAATGACAAGGCTACCATCCCTTAGAGTAACAAAAATCTTGACAACAAACTACCTTCCATAATGACAAGGCTAAAATCCATTGGAGTATAAAAAATCTCTATAAAAGACTACCTTCCATAATGACAAGGCTACCATCCATTGGAGTAACTAAAATCTCTTACATAAACTACCTTCCATAATGACTAGGCTACCATCCATTGGAGTGACAAAGATATCAACGACAGACTACCTTCCACAACGACAAGGCTATAATCCATTGTAGTAACAAAAATCTGGACAACAGACTTCCCTTCATAATGACAAGGATACCATCCATTATAGTGACAAAAATCTCGAAAATATGTTACCTTCTATAATGACAAGGCTACCATCTATTGGAGTAACAAAATCTCGACAACAGACTACCTTCCATAATGACAAGGCTACCATCAATTGGAGTAACTAAAATCCTGTACACAAACTACCTTCCATAATGACTAGGCTACCATCCAATGGAGTAACAAAGATATCGACAATAAACTATCTTCCAAAACGACAAGGCTACAATCCATTGTAGTAACAAAAATATCGCCAACAGACTACCTTCCATAATGACATGGCTACCATCCATTGGAGTAATAAAAAACTCGACAAAAGACTACCTTCCATAATGACTAGGCTACCATCCATTGGAGTAACAAAGATATCAACAACAGACTACCTTCCATAATGACAAGGCTACAATCCATTATAGTAACAAAAATCTCGACAATAGGCTACCTTCCAGAATGACAAGGCTATAATCTATTATAGTAACAAAAATCTCGACAATAGACTACCTTTCATAATGAAAAGGCTACCATCCATTGGAATAAGAAAAATCTCGACAACAAACTACGTTCCATAATGACAAGGCTACCATCCCTAAGAGTAATAAAAATCTCGACAACAGACTACCTTCCATAATGACAAGGCTACAATCCATTGGAGTATAAAAATCTCGACAACAGACTACCTTCCATAATGACAAGGCTACCATCCATTGGAGTAACTAAAGTCTCGTACACAAACTACCTTCCATAATGACTAGGCTAACATCCATTGGAGTTACAAAGATATCGACAACAGACTACCTTCCACAATGACAAGGCTACAATCCATTGTAGTAACAAAAATCTCAATAACAAACTACCTTCCATAATGACAAGACTACCATCCATTATAGTGACAAAAATCTCGACAATATATTACCTTCTATAATGATAAGGCTACCATCCATTGGAGTAACAAAAATCTCGACAACAGACTACCTTCCATAATGACAAGGCTACCATCCATTGGAGTAACTAAAATCTCGTACACAAGCTACCTTTCATAATGACTAGGCTACCATCCATTGGAGTAACAAAGATATCGACAACAGACTATCTTCCATAACAACAAGGCTACAATCCATTGTAGTAACAAAAATCTCGACAACAGACTACCTTCCATAATGAAAAGGGTACCATCCATTGTAGTGACAAAAATCTCGATAATATACTACCTTCTATAATGACAACGCTACCATCTATTCGAATAACAAAAATCTCGACAACAGACTATGTTCCATAATGACAATGCTACCATCCCTTAGAGTAACAAAAATCTCGATAACAGACTACCTTCCATAATGACAAGGCTACCATCCATTGGAGTAACAAAGATATCGACAACATACTACCTTCCATAATGACAAGGCTACCATCCCTTAGAGTAACATAAATCACGACAACAAACTACCTTTCATAATGACAAGGCTACCATCCATTGGAATAACAAAAATATCGTACACAAACTACCTTCCATAATGACTAGTCTACCATCCATTGGAGTCACAAAGATATCGACAACATACTACCTTCCATAACGACAAGGCTACAATCCATTGTAGTAACAAAAATCTCGACAATATACTACCTTCCATAATGACAAGGCTACCATCCATTGTAGTGACAAAAATCTGGACAATATACTACCTTCTATAATGACAAGCTTACCATCCATTGGAGTAACAAATATATCGACAACTGACTACCTTCCATAATGACAATGCTACAATCTATTATAGTGACAAAAATCTCGACAATAGACTACCTTTCATAATGACAAGGCTACCATCCATTATAATAACAAAAATATCGAAAACAGACTTTGTTCCATAATGACAAGGCTACCATCCCTTGGAGTAACAAAAATCTCGACAACAGACTACCTTCCATAATGACAAGGCTACAATCCATTGGAGTATAAAAAATCTCAACAACAAACTACCTTCCATAATGACAAGGCTACCATCCATTGGAGTAACTAAAATCTCGTACACAAACTACCTTCCATAATGACTAGGCTACCATCCATTGGAGTGACAAAGAAATCGACAACAGACTACCTTCCACAACGACATGGCTACAATCCATTGTAGTAACAAAAATATCGACAACAAACTACCTTCCATAATGACAAGGCTACCATCCATTATAGTGACAAAAATCTCGACAATATATTACCTTCTATAATGACAAGGCTACCATCCATTGGAGTAACAAAAATCTCGACAACAGACTCCCTTCCATAATGACAAGGCTACCATCAATTGGAGTAACTAAAATCTCGTACATAACTACCTTCCATAATGACTAGGCTACCATCCATTGGAGTAACAAAGATATCGACAACGGACTATCTTCCATAACGACAAGGATACAATCCATTGTAGTAACAAAAATATCGACAATAAACTACCTTCAATAATGACAAGGCTACCATCCATTAGAGTAACAAAAAACTCGACAACAGACTACCTTCCATAATGACTAGGCTACCATCCATTGGAGTAACTAAAATCTCGTACACAAACTACCTTCCATAATGACTAGGCTACCATCCATTATAGTGACAAAGAAATCGACAACAGACTACCTTCCACAACGACAAGGCTACAATCCATTGTCGTAACAAAAATATCGACTTCAAACTACCTTCCATAATGACAAGGCTACCATCCATTATAGTGACAAAAATCTCGACAATATATTACCTTCTATAATAACAAGGCTACCATCCATTGGAGTAACAAAAATCTCGACAACCGACTCCCTTCCATAATGACAAGGCTACCATCAATTGGAGTAACTAAAATCTCGTACATAACTACCTTCCATAATGACTAGGCTACCATCCATTGGAGTAACAAAGATATCGACAACGGACTATCTTCCATAACGACAAGGATACAATCCATTGTAGTAACAAAAAAATCGACAATAAACTACCTTCAATAATGACAAGGCTACCATCCATTGGAGTAACAAAAAACTCGACAACAGACTACCTTCCATAATGACTAGGCTACAATCCATTGTAGTAACAAAAATCTCGACAACAGACTACCTTCCATAATGACAAGGCTACCAACCATTGTAGTGAAAAAAATAACAACAATATACTACCTTCTATAATGACAAGGCTGCCATCCATTGGAGTAACAAAAATCTCGACAACATACTACCTTCCATAATGACAAGGCTACCATCCCTTAGAGTAACAAAAATCTGGACAACAGACTACCTTCCATAATCACAAGGCTACCGTCCATTGGAGTAACAATGATATCGACAACATACTACCTTCCATAATGACAAGGCTACTATCCCTTAGAGTAACAAAAATCACGACAACAAACTACCTTCCATAATGACAAGGCTACCATCCATTGGAATAACAAAAATATTGTACACAAACTACCTTCCATAATGACTAGGCTACCATCCATTGGAGTAACAAAGATATCGACAACAAACTACCTTCCATAACGACAAGGCTACATTCCATTGTAGTAACAAAAATCTCGACAATAGACTACCTTCCATAATGACAAGGCTACCATCCATTGTAGTGAAAAAAATCTCAACAATATACTACCTTATATATTGACAAGGCTACCATCCATTGGAGTAACAAAAATATCGACTACTGACTACCTTCCATAATGACAATGCTATAATCCATTATAGTGACAAAAATCTCGACAATAGACTACCTTTCATAATGAAAAGGCTACCATCCATTGGAATAACAAAAATCTCGACAATAGACTACGGTCCATAATTACAAGGCTACCATCCCTAAGAGTAATAAAAATCTCGACAATAGACTGCCTTCCATAATGACAAGGCTACAATCCATTGGAGTATAAAAAATCTCGACAACAGACTACCTTCCATAATGACAAGGCTACCATCCATTGGAGTAACTAAAATCTCGTACACAAACTACCTTCCATAATGACTAGGCTACCATCCATTGGAGTAACAAAGATATCGACAACAGACTATCTTCCACAACGACAAGGCTACAATCCATTGTAGTAAAAAAAATCTCGACAACAAACTACCTTCCATAATGACAAGACTACCATCCATTATAGTTACAAAAATATCGACAATATATTACCTTCTATAATGACAACGCTACCATCCATTAGAGTAACAAAAATCTCGACAACAGACTATGTTCCATAATGACAAGGCTACCATCCCTTAGAGTAACAAAAATCTCGACAACAGACTACCTTCCATATTGACAAGGCTACCATCCATTGGAGTAACAAAGATATCGACAACATACTACCTTCTATAATGACAAGGCTACCATCCCTTAGAGTAATGAAAATCACGACAACAAACTACCTTTAATAATGACAAGGCTACCATCCATTGGAATAACAAAAATATCGTACACAAACTACCTTCCATAATGACTAGGCTACCATCCATTGGAGTTTCAAAGATATCGACAACAGACTACCTTCCATAACGACAAGGCTACAATCCCTTGTAGTAACAAAAATCTCGACAATAGACTACCTTCCATAATGACAAGGCTACCATCCATTGTAGTGACAAAAATCTCAACAATATACTACCTTCTATAATGACAAGGCTACCATCCATTGGAGTAACAAAAATCTTGACAATTGACTACCTTCCATAATGACAACGCTACAATCTATTATAGTGACAAAAATCTTGATAATAGACTACCTTTCATAAAGACAAGGCTACCATCCATTAGAATTATAATAATATCGACAACAGACTTCGTTCCATAATGACAAGGCTACCATCCCTTAGAGTAACAAAAATCTTGACAACAAACTACCTTCCATAATGACAAGGCTAAAATCTATTGGAGTATAAAAAATCTCTACAAAAGACTACCTTCCATAATGACAAGGCTACCATCCATTGGAGTAACTAAAATCTCTTACACAAACTACCTTCCATAATGACTAGGCTACCATCCATTGGAGTGACAAAGATATCGACGACATACTACCTTCCACAACGACAAGGCTATAATCCATTGTAGTAAGAAAAATCTGGACGACAGACTTCCCTTCATAATGACAAGGCTACCATCGATTATAGTGACAAAAATCTCGAAAATATATTACCTTCTATAATGACAAGGCTACCATCCATTGGAGTAACAAAATCTCGACAACAGACTACCTTCCATAATGACAAGGCTACCATCAATTGGAGTAACTAAAATCTCGTACACAAACTACCTTCCATAATGACTAGGCTACCATCCAATGGAGTAACAAAGATATCGACAACAAACTATCTTCCAAAACGACAAGGCTACAATCCATTGTAGTAAAAAAAACCTTGCCAACAGACTACCTTCCATAATGACATGGCTACCATCCATTGGAGTAACAAAAAACTCGACAATAGACTACCTTCCATAATGACTAGGCTACCATCCATTGGAGTAACAAAGATATCGACAACAGACTACCTTCCATAACGACAAGGCTACAATCCATTGTAGTAACAAAAATCTCGACAATAGACTACCTTCGAGAATGACAAGGATACAATCTATTATAGTAACAAAAATCTCGACAATAGACTACCTTTCATAATGAAAAGGCTACCATCCATTGGAATAAGAAAAATCTCGACAACAAACTACGTTCCATAATGACAAGGCTACCATCCCTAAGAGTAATAAAAATCTCGACAACAGACTAGCTTCCATAATGACAAGGCTATAATCCATTGGAGTATAAAAATCTCGACAACAGACTACCTTCCATAATGACAAGGCTACCATCCATTGGAGTAACAAAGATATCGACAACAGACTACCTTCCACAACGACAAGGTTACAATCCATTGTAGTAACAAAAATCTCGATAACAAACTACCTTCCATAATGACAAGACTACCATCCATTATAGTGACAAAAATCTCGACAATATATTACCTTCTATAATGACAAGGCTACCATCCATTGGAGTAAGAAAAATCTCGACAACAGACTACCTTCCATAATGACAAGGCTACCATCCATTGGAGTAACTAAAATCTCGTACACAAGCTACCTTTCATAATGACTAGGCTACCATCCATTAGAGTAACAAAGATATCGACAAAAGACTATCTTCCATAACGACAAGGCTACAATCCATTGTAGTAACAAAAATCTCGACAACAGACTACCATCCATAATGAAAAGGGTACCATCCATTGTAGTGACAAAAATCTCGATAATATACTACCTTCTATAATGACAATGCTACCATCTATTCGAATAACAAAAATCTCGACAACAAACTATGTTCCATAATGACAAGGCTACCATCCCTTAGAGTAACAAAAATCTCGACAACAGACTACCTTCCATAATGACAAGGCTACCATCCATTGGAGTAACAAAGATATCGACAACATACTACCTTCCATAATGACAAGGCTACCATCCCTTATAGTAACAAAAATCACGACAACAAACTACCTTTCATAATGACAAGGCTACCATCCATTGGAATAACAAAAATATCATACACAAACTACCTTCCATAATGACTAGTCTACCATCCATTGGAGTCACAAAGATATCGACAACGGACAACCTTCCATAACGACAAGGCTACAGTCCATTGTAGTAACAAAAATCTCGACAATATACTACCTTCCATAATGACAAGGCTACCATCCATTGTAGTGACAAAAATCTGGACAATATACTACCTTCTATAATGACAAGCCTACCATCCATTGGAGTAACAAATATATCGACAACTGACTACCTTCCATAATGACAATGCTACAATCTATTATAGTGATAAAAATCTCGACAATCGACTACCTTTCATAATTACAAGGCTACTATACATTATAATAACAAAAATATCGAAAACAGACTTTGTTCCATAATGACAAGGCTACCATCCCTTGGAGTAACAAAAATCTCGAAAACAGACTACCTTCCATAATGACAAGGCTACAATCCATTGGAGTATAAAAAATCTCGACAACAGACTACCTTCCATAATGACAAGGCTACCATACATTGGAGTAACTAAAATCTCGTACACAAACTACCTTCCATAATGACTAGGCTACCATCCATTGGAGTGACAAAGAAATCGACAACAGACTACCTTCCACAACGACAAGGCTACCATCCATTGGAGTACCTAAAATATCGTACACAAACTACCTTCTATAATGACTAGGCTACCATCCATTGGAGTAACAAAGATATCGACAACAAACTATCTTCCATAACGACAAGGCCACAATACATTGTAGTAACAAAAATCTCGACAATAGACTACCTTCCATAATGACAAGGCTACCATCCATTGGAGTAACAAAAAACTCGAGAACAGACTACCTTCCATAATGACTAGGCTATCATCCATTGGAGTAACAAAGATATCAACAATAGACTACCTTCCATAACGACAAGGCTACAATCCATTGTAGTAACAAAAATCTCGACAATAGACTACCTTACCTAATGACAAGGCTACCATCCATTGTAGTGACAAAAATATCAACAATATACTACCTTCTATAATGACAAGGCTACCATCCATTGGAGTAACAAAAATCTTGACAACAAACTACCTTCCATAATGACAAGGCTATCATCCATTGTAGTGACAAAAATCTCGATAATATACTACCTTCTATTATGACAACGCTTCCATCCAGTGCAATAACAAAAATCTCGACAACAGACTACCTTCAATAATGACAAGGCTACCATCCATTAGAGTAACTAAAATCTCCTACACAAACTACCTTCCATAATGACTAGGCTACCATCCATTGGAGTAACAAAGATATCGACAACAGACTACCTTCCACAACGACAAGGCTACAATCCATTGTAGTAACAAAAATCTCGATAACAGACTAGCTTCCATAATGACAAGGCTACCATCCATTATAGTGACAAAAATCTTGACAATATATTACCTTCTATAATGACAAAGCTACCATCCATTGGAGTAACAAAAATCTCGACAATAGACTACTTTCCATAATGACAAGGCTACCATCCATTGGAGTAACTAAAATCTCGTACATAAACTACCTTCCATAATGACTAGGCTACCATCCATTGGAGTAACAAAGTTATCGACAACTGACTATCGTCCATAACAATAAGGCTACAATCCATTGTAGTAACAAAAATCTCGACAACAGACTACCTTCCATAATGACAAGGGTACCATCCATTGTAGTGACAAAAATCTCGATAATATACTACCTTCTATAATGACAATGCTACCATCCATTGGAATAACAAAAATCTCGACAACAGACTACGTTCCATAATGACAAGCCTAACATCCCTTAGAGTAACAAATATCTCAACAATAGATCACCTTCCATAATGACAAGGCTACCATCCATTGGAGAAACAAAGATATCGATAACATACTACCTTCGATAATGACAAGGATACCATCCCTTAGAGTAACAAAAATCACAACAACATAATACCTTTCATAATGACAAGGCTACCATCCATTGGAATAACAAAAATATCGTACACAAACTACCTTCCATAATGACTAGGCTACCATCCATTGATGTAACAAAGATATCGACAACAGACTACCTTCCATAACGACAAGGCTACAATCCATTGTAGTAACAAAAATCTCGACAATAGACTACCTTCCATAATGGCAAGGCTACCATCCATTGTAGTGACAAAAATCTCGAAAATATACTACCTTCTATAATTGCAACACTGCCATCCATTGGAATAACAAAAATATCATACACAAACTACATTCAATAATGACTAGGCTACCATCCTTTGGAGTAAAAAAGATATCGACAACAGACTACCTTCCATAATGACAAGGCTACAATCCATTGTAGTAACAAAAATCTCGACAACAGACTACCTTCCATAATGACAAGGCTACCATTCACTGTAGTGACAAAAATCTCAACAACATACTACCTTCTATAATGACAAGGTTACGATTCATTGGAGTAACAAAAATATCGACAACATACTACCTTCCATAATGACAAGGCTACAATCTATTATAGTGACAAAAATTTCAACAATAGACTACCTTTCATAATGACAAGGCTACCATCCATTAGAATAACAAAAATATCGACAATAGACTACGTTCCATAATGACAAGGCTACCATCCCTTAGAGTAACAAAAATCTCGACAACAGACTACCTTCCATAATGACAAGGCTACAATCCATTGGAGTATAAAAAATCTCGACAACAGACTACTTTCCATAATGACAAGGCTACCATCCATTGGAGTACCTAAAATCTCGTACACAAACTCCCTTCTATAATGACTAGGCTACCATCCATTGGAGTAACAAAGATATCGACAACAGACTATCTTCCATAACGACAAGGCCACAATACATTGTAGTAACAAAAATCTCGACAATAGACTACCTTCCATAATGACAAGGCTACCATCCATTGGAGTAACAAAAAACTCGAGAACAGACTACCTTCCATAATGACTAGGCTACCATCCATTGGAGTAACAAAGATATCGACAATAGACTACCTTCAATAACGACAAGGTTACAATCCATTGTAGTAACAAAAATCTCGACAATAGACTACCTTACCAAATGACAAGGCTACCATCCATTGTAGTGACAAAAATATCAACAATATACTACCTTCTATAATGACAAGGCTACCATCCATTGGAGTAACAAAAATCTTTACAACAAACTACCTTCCATAATGACAAGGCTATCATCCATTGTAGTGACAAAAATCTCGATAATATACTACCTTCTATTATGACAACGCTTCCATCCATTGGAATAACAAAAATCTCGACAACAGACTACGTTCCATAATGACAAGGCTACCATCCCTTAGAGTAGCAGATATCTCAACAATAGACCACCTTCCAAAATGACAAGGCTACCATCCATTGGAGAAACAAAGATATCGACAACATACTACCTTCCATAATGACAAGGCTACCATCCCTTAGAGTAACAAAAATATCAACAACAGAATACCTTTCATAATGACAAGGCTACCATCCATTGGAATAACAAAAATATCGTACACAAACTACATTCCATAATGACTAGGCAACCATCCATTTGAGTAACAAAGATATCGACAACAGACTACCTTCCATAATGACAAGGCTACAATCCATTGTAGTAACAAAAATCTCAACAATAGACTACCTTCCATAATGGCAAGGCTACCATCCATTGTAGTGACAAAAATCTCGACAATATACTACCTTCTATAATGACAACGCTACCATCCATTGGAATAACAAAAATATCGTATACAAACTACCTTCAATAATGACTAGGCTACCATCCATTGGATTAACAAAGATATCAACAACAGACTACCTTCCATAATAACAAGGCTACAATCCATTGTAGTAACAAAAATCTCGACAACAGACTACCTTCCATAATGACAAGGCTACCATTCATTGCAGTTACAAAAATCTCAACAATATACTACCTTCTATAATGACAAGGCTACCATCCACTGGAGTAACAAAAATCTCGACAACAGACTACCTTCCATAATGACAAGTTTACAATCTATTATAGTAACAAAAATCTCGACAATAGACTACCTTTCATAATGACAAGGCTATAATCCATTGGAATAAAAAAAATCTCGACAACAGACTATGTTCCATAATGACAAGACTGCCATCCCTTAGAGTAACAAAAATCTCGACAAAAAACTACCTTCCATAATGATAAGGCAACAATCCATTGGAGTATAAAAAATCTCGACAACAGACTACCTTCCATAATGACAAGGCTACCATCCATTGGAGTAACTAAAATCTCGTACACAAACTACCTTCCATAATGAGTAGGATACCATACGTTGGAGTAACAAAGATATCGACAACATACTACCTTCCACAATGACAAGGCTACCATCCATTGTAGTGACAAAAATCTCTACAATATACTACCTTCTATAATGACAATGCTACCATCCATTGGAATAACAAAAATATCATACACAAACTACCTTCAATAATGACTAGGCTACCATCCTTTGGAGTAAAAAATATATCCACAACAGACTACCTTCCATAATGACAAGGCTACAATCCATTGTAGTAACAAAAATCTCGACAACAGACTACCTTCCATAATGACAAGGCTACCATTCACTGTAGTGACAGAAATCTTAACAACATACTACCTTCTATAATGACAAGGCTACGATTCATTGGAGTAACAAAAATATCGACAAAATACTACCTTCCATAATGACAAGGCTACAATCTATTATAGTGACAAAAATCTCAACAATAGACTACCTTTCATAATGACAAGGCTACCATCCATTAGAATAACAAAAATATCGACAATAGACTACGTTCCATAATGACAAGGCTACCATCCCTTAGAGTAACAAAAATCTCGACAACAGACTACCTTCCATAATGACAAGGCTACAATCCATTGGAGTATAAAAATCTCGACAACATACTACTTTCCATAATGACAAGGCTACCATCCATTGGAGTACCTAAAATCTCGTACACAAACTACCTTCTATAATGACTAGGCTACCATCCATTGGAGTAACAAAGATATCGACAACAGACTATCTTCCATAACGACAAGGCCACAATACATTGTAGTAACAAAAATCTCGACAATAGACTACCTTCCATAATGACAAGGCTACCATCCATTGGAGTAACAAAAAACTCGAGAACAGACTACCTTCCATAATGACTAGGCTACCATCCATTGGAGTAACAAAGATATCGACAATAGACTACCTTCCATAACGACAAGGCTACAATCCATTGTAGTAACAAAAATCTCGACAATAGACTACCTTACCTAATGACAAGGCTACCATCCATTGTAGTGACAAAAATATCAATAATATACTACCTTTTATAATGACAAGGCTACCATCCATTGGAGTAACAAAAATCTTGACAACAAACTACCTTCCATAATGACAAGGCTATCATCCATTGTAGTGACAAAAATCTCGATAATATACTACCTTCTATTATGACAACGCTTCCATCCAGTGCAATAACAAAAATCTCGACAACAGACTACCTTCAATAATGACAAGGCTACCATCCATTAGAGTAACTAAAATCTCCTACACAAACTACCTTCCATAATGACTAGGCTACCATCCATTGGAGTAACAAAGATATCGACAACAGACTACCTTCCACAACGACAAGGCTACAATCCATTGTAGTAACAAAAATCTCGATAACAGACTAGCTTCCATAATGACAAGGCTACCATCCATTATAGTGACAAAAATCTTGACAATATATTACCTTCTATAATGACAAAGCTACCATCCATTGGAGTAACAAAAATCTCGACAATAGACTACTTTCCATAATGACAAGGCTACCATCCATTGGAGTAACTAAAATCTCGTACATAAACTACCTTCCATAATGACTAGGCTACCATCCATTGGAGTAACAAAGTTATCGACAACTGACTATCGTCCATAACAATAAGGCTACAATCCATTGTAGTAACAAAAATCTCGACAACAGACTACCTTCCATAATGACAAGGGTACCATCCATTGTAGTGACAAAAATCTCGATAATATACTACCTTCTATAATGACAATGCTACCATCCATTGGAATAACAAAAATCTCGACAACAGACTACGTTCCATAATGACAAGCCTAACATCCCTTAGAGTAACAAATATCTCAACAATAGATCACCTTCCATAATGACAAGGCTACCATCCATTGGAGAAACAAAGATATCGATAACATACTACCTTCGATAATGACAAGGATACCATCCCTTAGAGTAACAAAAATCACAACAACATAATACCTTTCATAATGACAAGGCTACCATCCATTGGAATAACAAAAATATCGTACACAAACTACCTTCCATAATGACTAGGCTACCATCCATTGATGTAACAAAGATATCGACAACAGACTACCTTCCATAACGACAAGGCTACAATCCATTGTAGTAACAAAAATCTCGACAATAGACTACCTTCCATAATGGCAAGGCTACCATCCATTGTAGTGACAAAAATCTCGAAAATATACTACCTTCTATAATTGCAACACTGCCATCCATTGGAATAACAAAAATATCATACACAAACTACATTCAATAATGACTAGGCTACCATCCTTTGGAGTAAAAAAGATATCGACAACAGACTACCTTCCATAATGACAAGGCTACAATCCATTGTAGTAACAAAAATCTCGACAACAGACTACCTTCGATAATGACAAGGCTACCATTCACTGTAGTGACAAAAATCTCAACAACATATTACCTTCTATAATGACAAGGTTACGATTCATTGGAGTAACAAAAATATCGACAACATACTACCTTCCATAATGACAAGGCTACAATCTATTATAGTGACAAAAATTTCAACAATAGACTACCTTTCATAATGACAAGGCTACCATCCATTAGAATAACAAAAATATCGACAATAGACTACGTTCCATAATGACAAGGCTACCATCCCTTAGAGTAACAAAAATCTCGACAACAGACTACCTTCCATAATGACAAGGCTACAATCCATTGGAGTATAAAAAATCTCGACAACAGACTACTTTCCATAATGACAAGGCTACCATCCATTGGAGTACCTAAAATCTCGTACACAAACTCCCTTCTATAATGACTAGGCTACCATCCATTGGAGTAACAAATATATCGACAACAGACTATCTTCCATAACGACAAGGCCACAATACATTGTAGTAACAAAAATCTCGACAATAGACTACCTTCCATAATGACAAGGCTACCATCCATTGGAGTAACAAAAAACTCGAGAACAGACTACCTTCCATAATGACTAGGCTACCATCCATTGGAGTAACAAAGATATCGACAATAGACTACCTTCAATAACGACAAGGTTACAATCCATTGTAGTAACAAAAATCTCGACAATAGACTACCTTACCAAATGACAAGGCTACCATCCATTGTAGTGACAAAAATATCAACAATATACTACCTTCTATAATGACAAGGCTACCATCCATTGGAGTAACAAAAATCTTTACAACAAACTACCTTCCATAATGACAAGGCTATCATCCATTGTAGTGACAAAAATCTCTATAATATACTACCTTCTATTATGACAACGCTTCCATCCATTGGAATAACAAAAATCTCGACAACAGACTACGTTCCATAATGACAAGGCTACCATCCCTTAGAGTAGCAGATATCTCAACAATAGACCACCTTCCAAAATGACAAGGCTACCATCCATTGGAGAAACAAAGATATCGACAACATACTACCTTCCATAATGACAAGGTTACCATCCCTTAGAGTAACAAAAATCTCAACAACAGAATACCTTTCATAATGACAAGGCTACCATCCATTGGAATAACAAAAATATCGTACACAAACTACATTCCATAATGACTAGGCAACCATCCATTTGAGTAACAAAGATATCGACAACAGACTACCTTCCATAATGACAAGGCTACAATCCATTGTAGTAACAAAAATCTCAACAATAGACTACCTTCCATAATGGCAAGGCTACCATCCATTGTAGTGACAAAAATCTCGACAATATACTACCTTCTATAATGACAACGCTACCATCCATTGGAATAACAAAAATATCGTATACAAACTACCTTCAATAATGACTAGGCTACCATCCATTGGATTAACAAAGATATCAACAACAGACTACCTTCCATAATAACAAGGCTACAATCCATTGTAGTAACAAAAATCTCGACAACAGACTACCTTCCATAATGACAAGGCTACCATTCATTGCAGTTACAAAAATCTCAACAATATACTACCTTCTATAATGACAAGGCTACCATCCACTGGAGTAACAAAAATCTCGACAACAGACTACCTTCCATAATGACAAGGTTACAATCTATTATAGTAACAAAAATCTCGACAATAGACTACCTTTCATAATGACAAGGCTATAATCCATTGGAATAAAAAAAATCTCGACAACAGACTATGTTCCATAATGACAAGACTGCCATCCCTTAGAGTAACAAAAATCTCGACAAAAAACTACCTTCCATAATGATAAGGCAACAATCCATTGGAGTATAAAAAATCTCGACAACAGACTACCTTCCATAATGACAAGGCTACCATCCATTGGAGTAACTAAAATCTCGTACACAAACTACCTTCCATAATGACTAGGATACCATACGTTGGAGTAACAAAGATATCGACAACATACTACCTTCCACAATGACAAGGCTACCATCCATTGTAGTGACAAAAATCTCTACAATATACTACCTTCTATAATGACAATGCTACCATCCATTGGAATAACAAAAATATCATACACAAACTACCTTCAATAATGACTAGGCTACCATCCTTTGGAGTAAAAAATATATCCACAACAGACTACCTTCCATAATGACAAGGCTACAATCCATTGTAGTAACAAAAATCTCGACAACAGACTACCTTCCATAATGACAAGGCTACCATTCACTGTAGTGACAGAAATCTCAACAACATACTACCTTCTAATAATGACAAGGCTACGATTCATTGGAGTAACAAAAATATCGACAAAATACTACCTTCCATAATGACAAGGCTACAATCTATTATAGTGACAAAAATCTCAACAATAGACTACCTTTCATAATGACAAGGCTACCATCCATTAGAATAACAAAAATATCGACAATAGACTACGTTCCATAATGACAAGGCTACCATCCCTTAGAGTAACAAAAATCTCGACAACAGACTACCTTCCATAATGACAAGGCTACAATCCATTGGAGTATAAAAATCTCGACAACATACTACTTTCCATAATGACAAGGCTACCATCCATTGGAGTACCTAAAATCTCGTACACAAACTACCTTCTATAATGACTAGGCTACCATCCATTGGAGTAACAAAGATATCGACAACAGACTATCTTCCATAACGACAAGGCCACAATACATTGTAGTAACAAAAATCTCGACAATAGACTACCTTCCATAATGACAAGGCTACCATCCATTGGAGTAACAAAAAACTCGAGAACAGACTACCTTCCATAATGACTAGGCTACCATCCATTGGAGTAACAAAGATATCGACAATAGACTACCTTCCATAACGACAAGGCTACAATCCATTGTAGTAACAAAAATCTCGACAATAGACTACCTTACCTAATGACAAGGCTACCATCCATTGTAGTGACAAAAATATCAATAATATACTACCTTTTATAATGACAAGGATACAATCCATTGGAGTAACAAAAATCTTGACAACAAACTACCTTCCATAATGACAAGGCTATCATCCATTGTAGTGACAAAAATCTCGATAATATACTACCTTCTATTATGACAACGCTTCCATCCAGTGGAATAACAAAAATCTCGACAATAGACTACCTTCAATAATGACAAGGCTACCATCCATTAGAGTAACTAAAATCTCCTACACAAACTACCTTCCATAATGACTAGGCTACCATCCATTGGAGTAACAAAGATATCGACAACAGACTACCTTCCACAACGACAAGGCTACAATCCATTGTAGTAACAAAAATCTCGATAACAGACTAGCTTCCATAATGACAAGGCTACCATCCATTATAGTGACAAAAATCTTGACAATATATTACCTTCTATAATGACAAAGCTACCATCCATTGGAGTAACAAAAATCTCGACAATAGACTACTTTCCATAATGACAAGGCTACCATCCATTGGAGTAACTAAAATCTCGTACATAAACTACCTTCCATAATGACTAGGCTACCATCCATTGGAGTAACAAAGTTATCGACAACTGACTATCGTCAATAACAATAAGGCTACAATCCATTGTAGTAACAAAAATCTCGACAACAGACTACCTTCCATAATGACAAGGGTACCATCCATTGTAGTGACAAAAATCTCGATAATATACTACCTTCTATAATGACAATGCTACCATCCATTGGAATAACAAAAATCTCGACAACAGACTACGTTCCATAATGACAAGCCTAACATCCCTTAGAGTAACAAATATCTCAACAATAGACCACCTTCCATAATGACAAGGCTACCATCCATTGGAGAAACAAAGATATCGATAACATACTACCTTCGATAATGACAAGGATACCATCCCTTAGAGTAACAAAAATCACAACAACATAATACCTTTCATAATGACAAGGCTACCATCCATTGGAATAACAAAAATATCGTACACAAACTACCTTCCATAATGACTAGGCTACCATCCATTGAAGTAACAAAGATATCGACAACAGACTACCTTCCATAACAACAAGGCTACAATCCATTGTAGTAACAAAAATCTCGACAATAGACTACCTTCCATAATGGCAAGGCTACCATCCATTGTAGTGACAAAAATCTCGAAAATATACTACCTTCTATAATTGCAACACTACCATCCATTGGAATAACAAAAATATCATACACAAACTACCTTCAATAATGACTAGGCTACCATCCTTTGGAGTAAAAAAGATATCGACAACAGACTACCTTCCATAATGACAAGGCTACAATCCATTGTAGTAACAAAAATCTCGACAACAGACTACCTTCCATAATGACAAGGCTACCATTCACTGTAGTGACAAAAATCTCAACAACATACTACCTTCTATAATGACAAGGCTACGATTCATTGGAGTAACAAAAATATCGACAACATACTACCTTCCATAATGACAAGGCTACAATCTATTATAGTGGCAAAAATCTCAACAATAGACTACCTTTCATAATGACAAGGCTACCATCCATTAGAATAACAAAAATATCGACAATAGACTACGTTCCATAATGACAAGGCTACCATCCCTTAGAGTAACAAAAATCTCGACAACAGACTACCTTCCATAATGACAAGGCTACAATCCATTGGAGTATAAAAAATCTCGACAACAGACTACTTTCCATAATGACAAGGCTACCATCCATTGGAGTACCTAAAATCTCGTACACAAACTCCCTTCTATAATGACTAGGCTACCATCCATTGGAGTAACAAAGATATCGACAACAGACTATCTTCCATAACGACAAGGCCACAATACATTATAGTAACAAAAATCTCGACAATAGACTACCTTCCATAATGACAAGGCTACCATCCATTGGAGTAACAAAAATCTCGAGAACAGACTACCTTCCATAATGACTAGGCTACCATCCAATAGAGTAACAAAGATATCGACAATAGACTACCTTCCATAACGACAAGGCTACAATCCATTGTAGTAACAAAAATCTCGACCATAGACTACCTTACCTAATGACAAGGCTACCATCCATTGTAGTGACAAAAATATCAACAATATACTACCTTCTATAATGACAAGGCTACCATCCATTGGAGTAACAAAAATCTTTACAACAAACTACCTTCCATAATTACAAGGCTATCATCCATTGTAGTGACAAAAATCTCGATAATATACTACCTTCTATTATGACAACGCTTCCATCCATTGGAATAACAAAAATCTCGACAACAGACTACGTTCCATAATGACAAGGCTACCATCCCTTAGAGTAGCAGATATCTCAACAATAGACCACCTTCCAAAATGACAAGGCTACCATCCATTGGAGAAACAAAGATATCGACAACATACTACCTTCCATAATGACAAGGCTACCATCCCTTAGAGTAACAAAAATCTCAACAACAGAATACCTTTCATAATGACAAGGCTACCATCCATTGGAATAACAAAAATATCGTACACAAACTACCTTCCATAATGACTAGGCAACCATCCATTTGAGTAACAAAGATATCGACAACAGACTACCTTCCATAACGACAAGGCTACAATCCATTGTAGTAACAAAAATCTCAACAATAGACTACCTTCCATAATGGCAAGGCTACCATCCATCGTAGTGACAAAAATCTCGACAATATACTACCTTCTATAATGACAACGCTACCATCCATTGGAATAACAAAAATATCGTATACAAACTACCTTCAATAATGACTAGGCTACCATCCATTGGAGTAACAAAGATATCAACAACAACCTACCTTCCATAATGACAAGGCTACAATCCATTGTAGTAACAAAAATCTCGACAACAGACTACCTTCCATAATGACAAGGCTACCATTCATTGTAGTGACAAAAATCTCAACAATATACTACCTTCTATAATGACAAGGCTACCATCCACTGGAGTAACAAAAATCTCGACAACAGACTACCTTCCATAATGACAAGGTTACAATCTATTATAGTAACAAAAATCTCGACAATAGACTACCTTTCATAATGACAAGGCTATAATCCATTGGAATAAAAAAAATCTCGACAACAGACTATGTTCCATAATGACAAGACTGCCATCCCTTAGAGTAACAAAAATCTCGACAAAAAACTACCTTCCATAATGACAAGGCTACAATCCATTGGAGTATAAAAAATCTCGACAACAGACTACCTTCCATAATGACAAGGCTACCATCCATTGGAGTAACTAAAATCTCGTACACAAACTACCTTCCATAATGACTAGGATACCATACATTGGAGTAACAAAGATATCGACAACATACTACCTTCCACAATGACAAGGCTACCATCCATTGTAGTGACAAAAATCTCTACAATATACTACCTTCTATAATGACAATGCTACCATCCATTGGAATAACAAAAATATCATACACAAACTACCTTCAATAATGACTAGGCTACCATCCTTTGGAGTAAAAAATATATCCACAACAGACTACCTTCCATAATGTCAAAGCTACAATCCATTGTAGTAACAAAATTCTCGACAACAGACTACCTTCCATAATGACAAGGCTACCATTCACTATACTGACAAAAATCTTGACAATATACTACCTTCCATAATGACAAGGCTACCATCCATTGGAGTAACAAAAATCTCGATAACAAACTACCTTCTAGAATGACAAGGCTATAATCTATTATAGTAACAAAAATCTCGATAATAGACTACCTTTCATAATGAAAAGGCTACCATCCATTGGAATAACAAAAATCTCGACAACAGACTGCGTTCCATAAAGACAAGGCTACCATCGCTTAGAGTAACAAAAATCTCGACAACAGACTACCTTCCATAAGGACATGGCTATAATCCATTGGAGTATAAAAAATCTCGAGAACATACTACCTTCCATAATGACAAGGCTACCATCCATTGGAGTAACTAAAATATCATACACAAACTACCTTCCATAATGACTAGGCTACCATCCATTGGAGTAACAAAGATATCGACAACAGACTACCTTCCACAACGACAAGGCTACAATCCATTGTAGTAACGAAAATCTCGACAATAGACTACCTTCCATAATGACAAGGATACCATCCATTATAGTGACAAAAATATCGACAATATATTACCTTCTATAATGACAAGGCTACCATCCATTGGAGTAATAAAAATATCGACAATAGACTCCCTTCCATAATGACAAGGCTACCATCCATTGGAGTAACTAAAATCTCGTACATAAACTACCTTCCATAATGAGTAGGCTACCATCCATTGGAGTAACAAAGATATCGACAATAGACTATCGTCCATAACGACAAGGCTACAATCCATTGTAGTAACAAAAATCTCAACAACAGACTACCTTCGATAATGACAAGGCTACCATTCACTATAGTGACAAAAATCTCAACAATATACTACCTTCTATAATGACTAGACTACCATCCATTAGAATAACAAAATTATCGACAACAGAATACGTTCCATAATGACAAGGCTACCATCCCTTAGAGTAACAAAAATATCGACAATAGACTACCTTCCATAATGACAAGTCTACAATCCATTGGAGTATAAAAAATCTCGACAACAGACTACCTTCCATAATGACAAGGCTACCATCCATTGGAGTACCTAAAATCTGGTACACAAACTACCTTCCATAATGACTAGGCTACCATCCATTGGAGTAACAAAGATATCGACAACAGACTATCTTCCAAAACGACAAGGCTACAATACATTGTAGTAACGAAAATCTCGACAACAGACTACCTTCCATAATGACTAGGCTACCATCCATTGGAGTAACAAAGATATCGACAAAAAACTACCTTCCATAACGACAAGGCTACAATCAATTATAGTAACAAAAATCTCGACAACAGACTACCTTACATAATGACAAGGCTACCATCCATTGTAGTGACAAAAATATCAACAATATACTGCCTTCTATAATAACAAGGCTACCATCCATTGGAGTAACAAAAATCTCGACAACAAACTACCTTCCATAATGACAAGGCTATAATCTATTATAGTAACAAAAATCTCGACAATAGACTACCTTTCATAATGAAAATGCTACCATCCATTGGAATAACAAAAATCTCGACAACAGACTATGTTCCATAATGACAAGGCTACCATCCCTTAGAGTAACAAAAATCTCGACAACAGACTACCTTCCATAAGGACATGGCTATAATCCATTGGAGTATAAAAAATCTCGACAACAGACTACCTTCGATAATGACAAGGCTACCATCCATTGGAGTAACTAAAATCTCGTACACAAACTACCTTCCATAATGACTAGGCTACCATCCATTGGAGTAACAAAGATATCGACAACAGACTACCTTCCACAATGACAAGGCTACAATCCATTGTAGTAACAAAAATCTCGACAATAGACCATGTTCGATAATTACAAGGCTACCATCCATTATAGTGACAAAAATCTCGACAATATATAACCTTCTATAATGACAAGGCTACCATCCATTGGAGTAACAAAAATCTCGACAGTAGACTACCTTCCATAATGACAAGGCTACCATCCATTGGAGTAACTAAAATCTCGTACATAAACAACCTTCCATAATGACTAGGCAACCATCCATTGGAGTAACAAAGATATCGACAATAGACTATCGTCCATAACAACAAGGCTACAATCCATTGTAGTAACAAAAATCTCGACAACAGACTACCTTCCCTAATGACAAGGGTACCATCCATTGTAGTGACAAAAATCTCGACAATATACTACCTTTTATAATGACAACGCTACCATCCATTGGAATAACAAAAATATGTATACAAACTACCTTCAATAATGACTAGGCTACCATCCATTGGAGTAACAAAGATATCGACGACAGACTACCTTCCATAATGACAAGGCTACAATCCATTGTAGTAACAAAAATCTCGACAACAGACTACCTTCCATAATGACAAGGCTACCATTCATTATAGTGATAAAAATCTCAACAATATACTACCTTTTATAATGACAAGGCTACCATCCATTGCAGTAAAAAAAATCTCGACAACAGACTACCTTCCATAATGACAAGGCTACAATCTATTATAGTAACAAAAATCTCGACAATAGACTACCTTTCATAATGACAAGGCTACAATCCATTGGAATAAAAAAAATCTCGACAACAGACTACGTTCCATAATGACAAGGCTACCATCCCTTAGAGTAACAAAAATCTCGACAACAAACTACCTTCCATAATGACAAGGCTACAATCCATTAGAGTATAAAAAATCTCGACAACAGACTACCTTCCATAATGACAAGGCTACCATACATTGGAGTAACTAAAATCTCGTACACGAACTACCTTCCATAATGACTAGGATACCATACATTGGAGTAACAAAGATATCGACAACAGACTACCTTCCACAATGACAAGGCTACCATCCATTGTAGTGACAAAAATCTCTACAATATACTACCTTCTATAATGACAATTCTACCATCCATTGGAATAACAAAAATATCATACACAGACTACCTTCAATAATGACTAGGCTACCATCCTTTGGAGTAAAAAAGATATCGACAACAGACTACCTTCCATAATGACAAGGCTACAATCCATTGTAGTAACAAAAATCTCGACAATAGACTACCTTCCATAATTACAAAGCTACCATTCACTATAGTGACAAAAATCTCAATAATATACTACCTTTTATAATGATAACGCTACGATTCATTGGAGTAACAAAAATCTCAACAACAGAATACCTTCCATAATGACAAGGCTACAATCTATTATAAGTACAAAAATCTCAACAATAGACTACCTTTCATAATGACAAGGCTACCATCCATTAGAATAACAAAAATATCGACAACAGACTACGTTCTATAATGACAAGGCTACCATCCCTTAGAGTAACAAAAATCTCGACAACAGACTACCTTCCATAATGACAAGGCTACAATCCATTGGAGTATAAAAAATCTCGACAACAGCCTGCCTTCCATAATTACAAGGCTACCATCCATTGGAGTACCTAAAATCTCGTACACAAACTACCTTCCATAATGACTAGGCTACCATCCATTAGAGTAACAAAGATATTGACAACAGACTACCTTCCACAATGACAAGGCTACAATCAATTGTAGTAATAAAAATCTCGACAACAGACTACCTTCCATAATGACAAGGCTACCATCCCTTAGAGTAACAAAAATCTCGACAACAGACTACCTTCTATAATGACCAGGCTACAATCCATTGGAGTATAATAAATCTCGACAACAGACTACCTTCCATAATGATAAGGCTACCATCCATTGCAGTAACTAAAATCTCGTACACAAACTACCTTCCATAATGACTAGGCTACCATCCATTAGAGTAACAAAAAACTCGACAACAGACTACCTTCCATAATGACTAGGCTACCATCAATTGGAGTAACAAAGATATCCACAACAGACTACCTTCCATAACGACAAGGCAACAATCCATTGTAGTATCAAAAATCTCGACAATATACTACCTTCCATAATGACAAGGCTACCATCCATTGGAGTAACAAAAATCTCGACAACAAACTACCTTCCAGAATGACAAGGCTATAATCTATTATAGTAATAAAAATCTCGACAATAGACTACCTTTCATAATGAAAAGGATACCATCCATTGGAATAACAAAACTCTCGACAACAGACTACGTTCCATAATGACAAGGCTACCTTTCCTTAGAGTAACAAAAATATCGACAACAGACTACCTTCCATAAGGACATGGCTACAATCCATTGGAGTATAAAAAATCTCGAGAACAGACTACCTTCCATAATGACAAGGCTACCATCCATTGGAGTAACTAAAATCTCATACACAAACTACCTTCCATAATGACTAGGCTACCATCCATTGGAGTAACAAAGATATCGACCATAGACTACCTTCCACAACGACAAGGCTACAATCCATTGTAGTAACAAAAATCTCGACAATAGACCACGTTCGATAATTACAAGGCTACCATCCATTATAGTGACAAAAATCTCGACAATATATAACCTTCTATAATGACAAGGCTACCATCCATTGGAGTAACAAAAATCTCGACAGTAGACTACCTTCCATAATGACAAGGCTACCATCCATTGGAGTAACTAAAATCTCGTACATAAACAACCTTCCATAATGACTAGGCAACCATCAATTGGAGTAACAAAGATATCGACAATAGACTATCGTCCATAACAACAAGGCTACAATCCATTGTAGTAACAAAAATCTCGACAACAGACTACCTTCCCTAATGACAAGGGTACCATCCATTGTAGTGACAAAAATCTCGACAATATACTACCTTTTATAATGACAACGCTACCATCCATTGGAATAACAAAAATATGTATACAAACTACCTTCAATAATGACTAGGCAACCATCCATTGGAGTAACAAAGATATCGACGACAGACTACCTTCCATAATGACAAGGCTACAATCCATTGTAGTAACAAAAATCTCGACAACAGACTACCTTCCATAATGACAAGGCTACCATTCATTATAGTGATAAAAATCTCAGCAATATACTACCTTTTATAATGACAAGGCTACCATCCATTGCAGTAAAAAAAATCTCGACAACAGACTACCTTCCATAATGACAAGGCTACAATCTATTATAGTAACAAAAATCTCGACAATAGACTACCTTTCATATTGACAAGGCTACAATCCATTGGAATAAAAAAAATCTCGACAACAGACTACGTTCCATAATGACAAGGCTACCATCCCTTAGAGTAACAAAAATCTCGACAACAAACTACCTTCCATAATGACAAGGCTACAATCCATTAGAGTATAAAAAATCTCGACAACAGACTACCTTCCATAATGACAAGGCTACCATACATTGGAGTAACTAAAATCTCGTACACAAACTACCTTCCATAATGACTAGGATACCATACATTGGAGTAACAAAGATATCGACAACAGACTACCTTCCACAATGACAAGGCTACCATCCATTGTAGTGACAAAAATCTCTACAATATACTACCTTCTATAATGACAATTCTACCATCCATTGGAATAACAAAAATATCATACACAGACTACCTTCAATAATGACTAGGCTACCATCCTTTGGAGTAAAAAAGATATCGACAACAGACTACCTTCCATAATGACAAGGCTACAATCCATTGTAGTAACAAAAATCTCGACAATAGACTACCTTCCAAAATTACAAAGCTACCATTCACTATTGTGACAAAAATCTCAATAATATACTACCTTTTATAATGATAACGCTACGATTCATTGGAGTAACAAAAATCTCAACAACAGAATACCTTCCATAATGACAAGGCTACAATCTATTATAAGTACAAAAATCTCAACAATAGACTACCTTTCATAATGACAAGGCTACCATCCATTAGAATAACAAAAATATCGACAACAGACTACGTTCTATAATGACAAGGCTACCATCCCTTAGAGTAACAAAAATCTCGACAACAGACTACCTTCCATAATGACAAGGCTACAATCCATTGGAGTATAAAAAATCTCGACAACAGCCTGCCTTCCATAATTACAAGGCTACCATCCATTGGAGTACCTAAAATCTCGTACACAAACTACCTTCCATAATGACTAGGCTACCATCCATTAGAGTAACAAAGATATTAACAACAGACTACCTTCCACAATGACAAGGCTACAATCCATTGTAGTAACAAAAATCTCGACAACAGACTACCTTCCATAATGACAAGGCTACCATCCCTTAGAGTAACAAAAATCTCGACAACAGACTACCTTCTATAATGACCAGGCTACAATCCATTGGAGTATAATAAATCTCGACAACAGACTACCTTCCATAATGACAAGGCTACCATCCATTGCAGTAACTAAAATCTCGTACACAAACTACCTTCCATAATGACTAGGCTACCATCCATTGGAGTAACAAAAAACTCGACAACATACTACCTTCCATAATGACTAGGCTACCATCAATTGGAGTAACAAAGATATCCACAACAGACTACCTTCCATAACGACAAGGCAACAATCCATTGTAGTATCAAAAATCTCGACAATATACTACCTTCCATAATGACAAGGCTACCATCCATTGGAGTAACAAAAATCTCGACAACAAACTACCTTCCAGAATGACAAGGCTATAATCTATTATAGTAATAAAAATCTCGACAATAGACTACCTTTCATAATGAAAAGGATACCATCCATTGGAATAACAAAACTCTCGACAACAGACTACGTTCCATAATGACAAGGCTACCTTTCCTTAGAGTAACAAAAATATCGACAACAGACTACCTTCCATAAGGACATGGCTACAATCCATTGGAGTATAAAAAATCTCGAGAACAGACTACCTTCCATAATGACAAGGCTACCATCCATTGGAGTAACTAAAATCTCATACACAAACTACCTTCCATAATGACTAGGCTACCATCCATTGGAGTAACAAAGATATCGACCATAGACTACCTTCCACAACGACAAGGATACAATCTATTATAGTAACAAAAATCTCGACAACAGACTACCTTCCATAATGACAAGGCTACCATCCATTATAGTGACAAAAATCTCGACAATATACTACCTTCTATAATGACAAGGCTACCATCCATTGGAGTAAAAAAAATCTCGACAACAGAATAACTTCCATAATGACAAGGCTACAATCTATTATAGTAACAAAAATCTCGACAATAGACTACCTTTCATAATGACAAGGCTACAATCCATTGGAATAAAAAAAATCTCGACAACAGACTACATTCCATAATGACAAGGCTACCATCCCTTAGAGTAACAAAAATCTCGACAACAAACTACCTTCCATAATGACAAGGCTACAATCCATTGGAGTATAAAAAATCTCGATAACAAACTACCTTCCATAATGACAAGGCTACCATCCATTGGAGTAACTAAAATCTCGTACACAAACTACCTTCCATAATGACTAGGATACCATTCATTGGAGTAACAAAGATATCAACAACATACTACCTTCCACAATGACAAGGCTACCATCCATTGTAGTGACAAAAATCTCTACAATATACTACTTTCTATAATGACAATGCTACCATCCATTGGAATAACAAAAATATCATACACAAACTACCTTCAATAATGATTAGGCTACATTCCTTTGGAGTAAAAAAGATATCGACAACAAACTACCTTCCATAATGACAAGCCTATAATCCATTGTAGTAACAAAAATCTCGACAACAGACTACCTTCAATAATGACAAGGCTACCATTCACTATAGTGACAAAAATCTCAACAATATACTACCTTCTATAATAACAAGGCTACGATTCATTGGAGTAACAAAAATCTCAACAACAGACTACCTTCCATAATGACAAGGCTACAATCTATTATAAAGACAAAAATCTCAACAATAGACTACCTTTCATAATGACAAGGATACCATCCATTAAAATAACAAAAATATCGACAACAGACTACGTTCCATAATGACAAGGCTACCATCCCTTAGAGTAAAAAAAATCTCGACAACAGAGTACCTTCCATAATGACAAGGCTACAATCCATTGGAGAATAAAAAATCTCGACAACAGACTACCTTCCATAATGACAACGCTACCATCCATTGGAGTACCTAAAATCTCGTACACAAACTACCTTCCATAATGACTAGGCTACCATCCATTGGAGTAACAAAGATATTGACAACAGACTACCTTCCACAACGACAAGGCTACAATCCATTGTAGTAACAAAAATCTCGACAACAGACTACCATCCATATTGACAAGGCTACCATCCATTATAGTGAAAAAAATCTCGACAACATATTACCTTCTATAATGACAAGGTTACCATCTATTGGAGTAAAAAAAATCTCGACAACAGACTACCTTCCATAATGACAAGGCTACCATCCATTGAAGTAACTAAAATCTCGTACACAAACTACCTTTCATAATGACTAGGCTACCATCCATTGGAGTAACAAAGATATCGACAACAGACTATCTTACATAACGACAAGGCTACAATACATTGTAGTAGCAAAAATCTCGACGACAGACTACCTTCTATAATGACAAGGCTACCATCCATTGGAGTAACAAAAAACTCGACAACAGACTACCTTCCATAATGACTAGGCTACCATCAATTGGAGTAACAAAGATATCGACAACAGACTACCTTCCATAACGACAAGGCAACAATCCATTGTAGTAACAAAAATCTCGACAATATACTACCTTCCATAATGACAAGGCTACCATCCATTAGAGTAACAAAAATCTCGACAACAAACTACCTTCCAGAATGACAAGGCTATAATCTATTATAATAACAAAAATCTCGACAATAGACTACCTTTTATAATGAAAAGGCTACCATCCATTGGAATAACAAAAATCTCGACAACAGACTACGTCCCATAATGACAAGGCTACCATCCCTTAGAGTAACAAAAATCTCGACAACAGACTACTTTCCATAAGGACATGGCTACAATCCATTGGAGTATAAAAAATCTCGAGAACCGACTACCTTCCATAATTACAAGGCTACCATCAATTGGAGTAACTAAAATCTCGTACACAAACTACCTTCCATAATGACTAGGCTACCATCCATTGGAGTAACAAAGATATCGACAATAGACTACCTTCCACAACGACAAGGCTACAATCCATTGTAGTAACAAAAATCTCGACAACAGACTACCTTCCATAATGACAAGGCTACCATCCATTATAGTGACAAAAATTTCGACAATATATTACCTTCTATAATGACAAGGCTACCATCCATTGGAGTAACAAAAATCTCGACAATAGACTACATTCCATAATGACAAGGCTACCATCCATTGGAGTAACTAAAATCTCGTACATAAACTACCTTCCATAATGACTAGGCTACCATCCATTGGAGTAACAAAGATATCGACAACAGATTATCGTCCATAACGACAAGGCTACAATCCATTGTAGTAACAAAAATCTCGACAACAGACTACCTTCCATAATGAAAGGGTACCATCCATTGTAGTGACAAAAATCTCGATAATATACTACCTTCTATAATGACAATGCTACCATCCATTGGAATAACAAAAATATCGACAACAGACTACGTTCCATAATGACAAGGCTACCATCCCTTAGAGTAACAGATATCTCAACAATAGACCCACTTCCATAATGACAAGGCTTCCATCCATTGGAGAAACAAAGATATCGACAACATACTACCTTCCACAACGACAAGGCTACAATCCATTGTAGTAACAAAAATCTCGACAACAAACTACCTTCCATAATGACAAGGCTACCATCCATTATAGTGACAAAAATCTCGACAATATATTACCTTCAATAATGACAAGGCTACCATCCATTGGAGTAACAAAAATCTCGACAACAAACTACCTTCAATAATGACAAGGCTACCAACCATTGGAGTAACTAAAATTTCGTACACAAAATACCTTCCATAATGACTAGGCTACCATTCATTGGAGTAACAAAGATATTGACAACAGACTATCTTACATAACGACAAGGCTACAATCCATTGTAGTAACAAAAATCTTGACAACAGACTACCTTCCATAATGACAAGGCTACCATCCATTGGAATAACAAAGATATCAACAACACACTACCTTCCATAATGACAAGGCTACCATCCAATGTAGTAACAAAAATATTGATAGCAGACTACCTTCCATAATGACAAGGCTACCATCCATTGTAGTAACAAAAATCATGACATCAGACTACCTTTCATAATGACAAAGCTACCATCCATTGGAATAACAAAAATATCGTACACAAACTACCTTCCATAACGACAAGGCTACCATCCAATGTAGTAACAAAAATATCGACAATAGACTACCTTCCATAATGACAAGGATATGATCCATTGGAGTAACAGAAATGTCGACAACAGAGTACCTTCGATAATGACAAGGCTACCATCCATTGCAGTAACTAAAATCTCGTACACAAACTACCTTCCATAATGACTTGGCTACCATCCATTGGAGTAACAAAGATATCGACAACAGACTACCTTCCACAACAATAAGGCTACAATCCTTTGTAGTAACAAAAATATCGGCAACATAATACCTTCCATAATGACAAGGCTACCATCCATTATAGTGACAAAAATCTCGACAATATACTACCTTCTATAATGACAAGGCTACCATCCATTGGAGTAAGTAAAGTATCATACACAAACTACCTTCCATAATGACTAGGCTACCATCCATTGGAGTAACAAAGATATCAACAACAAACTACTTTCGATAAAGACAAGGCTACAATCCATTGTAGTAACAAAAATCTCGACAACAGACTACTTTCCATAATTAAAAGGCTACCATCCATTGTAGTGACAAAAATCTCGATATAATACTACCTTCTATAATGACAACGCTACCATCCATTGGAATAACAAAATACTCGACAATAGACTACGTTCCATAATGACAAGGCTACCATCCCTTAGAGTAATAAAGATCTCGACAGCAGACTACCTTCCATAATGACAAGGATACCATCCATTTGAGTAACAATGATATCGACAACATACTACCTTCCATAATGACAAGGCTACCATCCCTTAGAATAACAAAAATCATGACAACAGACTACCTTTCATAATGACAAGGCTACCATCCATTGGAGTAACTAAAATCTCGTACACAAATTACCTTCCATAATGACTAGGCTACCATCCATTGTAGTAACAAAAATTATCGACAACAAACTACCTTCCATAACGACAAAAATCTCGATAATATACTACCTTCTATAATGACAACAGACTACGTTGCATATTGACAAGGCTACCATCCCTTAGAGTAACAAAAATCTCGACAACAGACTACCTTCCATAATGAAAAGGCTACCATCCATTGGAGTAACAAAGATATTGACAACATACTACCTTCAATAATGACAAGGCTACCATCCCTTAGAGTAACAAAAATCATGACAACAAACTACCTTTCATAATGACAAGGCTACCATCCATTGGAATAAGAAAAATATCGTACACAAACTACCTTCCATAACGACTAGGCTACCATCCATTGGAGTTACAAAGATATCGACAACAAACTACCTTCCATATTGACAAGGCTTTGATCCATTGGAGTAAAAGAAATCTCGACAACAGACTACCTGCGATAATGACAAGGCTACGATCCATTGGAGTAACTAAAATCCTGTATAGAAACTACCTTCCATAATGACTTGGCTACCATCCATTGGAGTAACAAAGATATCGACAACAGACTACCTTCCACAACGACAAGGCTACAATCCATTGTAGTAACAAAAATATCGACAATAGATTACCTTCCATACTGACAAGGCTACCATCCATTATAGTGACAAAAATCTCGACAATATACTACCTTCTATAATGACAAGGCTATCATCCATTGGAGTATCAAAAATCTCGACAACAGACTACCTTCCGTAATGACAAGGCTACCATTCATTGGAATAACAAAAATCACAACAACAGACTACCTTCCATAATGAGTAGGCTATCATCCATTGGAATAACAAAAATATCGACACCACACTACCTTCCATAATGACAAGGCTACCATCCAATGGAATAACAAAAATATCGATAACAGACTACCTTCCATAATGACAAGTCTACCATCCATTGGAGTAACAGAAATCACGACAACAGACTTCCTTCGATAATGACAAGTCTACCATCCATTGGAGTAACAAAAATATCGACAATAGACTACCTTCCGTAATGACAAGGGTACCATCATTGGAGTAACCAAAATATCCACAGGAGACTACCTTCCATAAGGACAAGGCTATAATCCATTGGAGTATAAAAAATCTCGACAACAGACTACCATCCGTAATGATAAGGCTACCATCCATTGGAGTAACAAAAAACTAGACAATAGACTATCTTCCATAATAACAAGGCTACCATCCAATGGAGTAACAAAAATATCGACAACAGACTACCTTCCATACTGACAAGGTTACCATCCATTGGAGTAACAGAAATCTCGACAACAGACTACCTTCGATAATGACAAGTCTACCTTCCATTGGAGTAACAAAAATCTCGACAACACACTACCTTCCATAATGACAAGGCTACGATGCAGTGGAGTAACAAAAATCTCGGCAATAGACTATGTTCCATCATTGGAGTAACCAAAATATCCACAAGAGACTACCTTCCATAATAACAAGGCTACAATCCATTAGAGTATAAAAAATCTCGACAACAGACTACCTTCCATAATGACAAGGATACCATCCATAGGAGTAACAAAGATATCGATAACATACTACCTTCCATAATAACAAGGCTAACATCCCATAGAGTAACAAAAATCACGACAATAGACTACCTTTTATAATGACAAGGCTACCATCCATTGGAATAACAAAAATATCGTACACAAACTACCTTCCATAATGACTAGGCTACATCCATTGGAGTAACAAAGATATCGACAACAGACTACCTTTCATAACGACTAGGCTACAATCCATTGTAGTAATAAAATTCTCGACAAAAGACTACCTTCCATAATGACAAGGCTACCATCAATTGTAGTGACAAAAATCTCGACAATATACTACCTTTTATAATGACAACGCTACCATCCATTAGAATAACAAAAATCGCGACAACAGACAACCTACCATATGGACAAGGCTACCATCCCTTAGAGTAACAAAAATCTCGACAACAGACTACCTTCCATTATGACAAGGCTACCATCCATTGTGGTAACAAAGATATCTACAACATACTACCTTCCATAATGACAAGGCTACCATTCATTGGAATAACAAAAATCACGACAACAGACTACCTTCCATAATGACAACGCTAAATCCATTGTAATAACAAAAATATCGACAACACACTACCTTCCATAATGACAAGGATATAATCCATTGGAGTAACAGAAATCTCTACAACAGAATACCTTCGATAATGACGACTCTACCAGCCATTGGAGTAACAAAAATCTTGACAACAGACTACGTTACATAATGACAAGGGTACCATCATTGGAGTAACCAAAATATCCACAAGAGACTACCTTCCATAATGACAAGGCTACAATCCATTGGAGTATAAAAAATCTCAACAAGAGACTACCTTCCATAATGACAAGGCTACCATCCATTGTAGTAACAAAAAACTCGACAACAGACTACCTTCTATAATGACTAGGCTACCATCCATTGGAGTAACAAAGATATCGACAACAGACTACCTTCCATAACAACAAGGCTACAATCCCTTAGAGTAACAAAAATCTCAACAACAGACTACCTTCCATAATGAAAAGGCTACCATCAATTGGAGTAACAAAGATATCGACAACATACTACTTTCCATAATGACAAGGCTACCATCCCTTAGAGTAACAAAAATCATGACAACAAACTACCTTTCATAATGACAACGCTACCATCCACTGGAATAAGAAAAATATCCTACACAAACTACCTTCCATAACGACTAGGCTACCATCCATTGGAGTTACAAAGATATCGACAACAGACTAACTTCCATAACGACAAGGCTACAATCCATTATAGTAACAAAAATCTCGACAACAGACTACCTTCCATAATGACTAGGCTACCATCCATTGGAATAACAAAAATATCGACAACACACTACCTTCCATAATAACAAGGCTATCATCCAATGGAGTAACAAAAAGATCGACAATGTACTACCTTCCATAATGACAAGGCTACCATCCATTGGAGTAACAAAAATCATGACAAAAGACTACCTTTCATAATGACAAGGCTACCATCCATTGGAATAACAAAAATATCGTACACAAACTACCTTCCATAACGACAAGGCTACCATCCAATGGAGTAACAAAAATATCGACAACAGACTACCTTCCATAATGACAAGGCTATGATCCATTGGAGTAACAGAAATCTCGACAACAGACTACCTCCGGTAATGACAAGGCTACCATCCATTGGAGTAATTGAAATCTCGTACATAAACTACCTTCAATAATGACTTGGCTACCATCCATTGGAGTAACAAAGATATCGACAACAGACTACCTTCCACAACGACAAGGCTACAATCCATTGTAGTAACAAAAATATCGACAATAGAATACCTTCCATAATGACAAGGCTACCATCCATTGTAGAGACAAAAATATCGACAATATACTACCTTCCATAATGACAAGGCTACCATTCATTGGAATAACAAAAATCACAACAACAAACTACCTTCCATAATCACTAGGCTATCATCCATTGGAATAAAAAAAATATTGACACCACACTACCTTCCATAATGACAAGGCTACCATCCAATGGAGTAACAAAAATATCGACAAAAGACTACCTTTCATAATGACAAGGCTAACATTCCATTAGTGTAACAGAAATCTCGACAAGAGACTACCTTCGATAATGACAAGTCTACCATCCATTGGAGTAACAAAAATCTCGACAATAGACTACCTTCCGTAATGACAAGGGTAACATCATTGCAGTAACCAAAATATCCACAAGAGACTACCTTCCATAATGACAAGGCTACCATTCATTGTAGTAACAAAAATATCGACAACAGACTACCTTCCATAATGATAAGGCTACCATCCATCGGAGTAACAAAAAACTCGACAACAGACTACCTTCCATAATGACTAGGTTACCATCCATTGGAGTAACAAATATTTCGACAACAGACTACCTTCCATAACGACAAGGCTACAATCCATTGTAGTAACAAAAATCTCGACAACAGACTACCTTCCATAATGACAAGGCTACCATCTATTGTAGAGACAAAAATCTCAACAACAGACTATCTTCCATAATGACAAGGCTACCATCAAATGGAGTAACAAAAATATCGACAACAGACTACCTTCCATAATGACAAGGTTACCATCCATTGGAGTAACAGAAATCTCGACAACAGACTACCTTCAATAATGATAAGTCTACCATCCATTGGAGTAACAAAAATCTCGACAACACACCACGTTCCATAAAGACAAGGCTACCATCCAATGGATTAACAAAAATATTGACAATAGACTACCTTTCATAATGACAAGGCTACCATCCATTGGAATACAAAAATATCGACAACACACTACCTTCCATAATGTCAAGGCTACCATGCAGTGGAGTAACAAAAATCTCGGCAATAGACTACCTTCCATAATGACAAGGGTACCATCATTGGAGTAACCAAAATATCCACAAGAGACTACCTTCCATAATGACAAGGCTACAATCCATTAGAGTATAAAAAATCTCGACAAAAGATTACCTTCCATAATGACAAGGCTACCATCCATAGGAGTAACAAAGATATCGACAACATACTACCTTCCATAATAACAAGGCTACCATCCCATAGAGTAACAAAAATCACGACAACAGACTACCTTTCATAATGACAAGGCTACCATCCATTGGAATAACAAAAATATCGTACACAAACTACCTTCCATAACGACTAGGCTACCATCCATTGGAGTTACAAAGATATCGACAACAGACTAACTTCCATAACGACAAGGCTACAATCCATTATAGTAACAAAAATCTCGACAACAGACTACCTTCCATAATGACTAGGCTACCATCCATTGGAATAACAAAAATATCGACAACACACTACCTTCCATAATAACAAGGCTATCATCCAATGGAGTAACAAAAAGATCGAAAACGTACTACCTTCCATAATGACAAGGCTACCATCCATTGGAGTAACAAAAATCATGACAAAAGACTACCTTTCATAATGACAAGGCTACCATCCATTGGAATAACAAAAATATCGTACACAAACTACCTTCCATAACGACAAGGCTACCATCCAATGGAGTAACAAAAATATTGACAACAGACTACCTTCCATAATGACAAGGCTATGATCCATTGGAGTAACAGAAATCTCGACAACAGACTACCTCCGGTAATGACAAGGCTACCATCCATTGGAGTAATTGAAATCTCGTACTTAAACTACCGTCAATAATGACTTGGCTACCATCCATTGGAGTAACAAAGATATCGACAACAGACTACCTTCCACAACGACAAGGCTACAATCCATTGTAGTAACAAAAATATCGACAATAGAATACCTTCCATAATGACAAGGCTACCATCCATTGTAGAGACAAAAATCTCGACAATATACTACCTTCCATAATGACAAGGCTACCATTCATTGGAATAACAAAAATCACAACAACAAACTACCTTCCATAATCACTAGGCTATCATCCATTGGAATAACAAAAATATTGACACCACACTACCTTCCATAATGACAAATCTACCATCCAATGGATTAACAAAAATATCGACAACAGACTACCTTTCATAATGACAAGGTTACCATCCATTAGAGTAACAGAAATCTCGACAAGAGACTACCTTCGATAATGACAAGTCTACCATCCATTGGAGTAACAAAAATCTCGACAATAGACTACCTTCCGTAATGACAAGGGTAACATCATTGCAGTAACCAAAATATCCACAAGAGACTACCTTCCATAATGACAAGGCTACCATTCATTGTAGTAACAAAAATATCGACAACAGACTACCTTCCATAATGATAAGGCTACCATCCATCGGAGTAACAAAAAACTCGACAACAGACTACCTTCCATAATGACTAGGTTACCATCCATTGGAGTAACAAATATTTCGACAACAGACTACCTTCCATAACGACAAGGCTACAATCCATTGTAGTAACAAAAATCTCGACAACAGACTACCTTCCATAATGACAAGGCTACCATCTATTGTAGAGACAAAAATCTCAACAACAGACTATCTTCCATAATGACAAGGCTACCATCAAATGGAGTAACAAAAATATCGACAACAGACTACCTTCCATAATGACAAGGTTACCATCCATTGGAGTAACAGAAATCTCGACAACAGACTACCTTCAATAATGATAAGTCTACCATCCATTGGAGTAACAAAAATCTCGACAACACACCACGTTCCATAAAGACAAGGCTACCATCCAATGGATTAACAAAAATATTGACAATAGACTACCTTTCATAATGACAAGGCTACCATCCATTGGAATACAAAAATATCGACAACACACTACCTTCCATAATGTCAAGGCTACCATGCAGTGGAGTAACAAAAATCTCGGCAATAGACTACCTTCCATAATGACAAGGGTACCATCATTGGAGTAACCAAAATATCCACAAGAGACTACCTTCCATAATGACAAGGCTACAATCCATTAGAGTATAAAAAATCTCGACAAAAGATTACCTTCCATAATGACAAGGCTACCATCCATAGGAGTAACAAAGATATCGACAACATACTACCTTCCATAATAACAAGGCTACCATCCCATAGAGTAACAAAAATCACGACAACAGACTACCTTTCATAATGACAAGGCTACCATCCATTGGAATAACAAAAATATCGTACACAAACTACCTTCCATAACGACTAGGCTACCATCCATTGGAGTTACAAAGATATCGACAACAGACTAACTTCCATAACGACAAGGCTACAATCCATTATAGTAACAAAAATCTCGACAACAGACTACCTTCCATAATGACTAGGCTACCATCCATTGGAATAACAAAAATATCGACAACACACTACCTTCCATAATAACAAGGCTATCATCCAATGGAGTAACAAAAAGATCGAAAACGTACTACCTTCCATAATGACAAGGCTACCATCCATTGGAGTAACAAAAATCATGACAAAAGACTACCTTTCATAATGACAAGGCTACCATCCATTGGAATAACAAAAATATCGTACACAAACTACCTTCCATAACGACAAGGCTACCATCCAATGGAGTAACAAAAATATTGACAACAGACTACCTTCCATAATGACAAGGCTATGATCCATTGGAGTAACAGAAATCTCGACAACAGACTACCTCCGGTAATGACAAGGCTACCATCCATTGGAGTAATTGAAATCTCGTACTTAAACTACCGTCAATAATGACTTGGCTACCATCCATTGGAGTAACAAAGATATCGACAACAGACTACCTTCCACAACGACAAGGCTACAATCCATTGTAGTAACAAAAATATCGACAATAGAATACCTTCCATAATGACAAGGCTACCATCCATTGTAGAGACAAAAATCTCGACAATATACTACCTTCCATAATGACAAGGCTACCATTCATTGGAATAACAAAAATCACAACAACAAACTACCTTCCATAATCACTAGGCTATCATCCATTGGAATAACAAAAATATTGACACCACACTACCTTCCATAATGACAAATCTACCATCCAATGGATTAACAAAAATATCGACAACAGACTACCTTTCATAATGACAAGGTTACCATCCATTAGAGTAACAGAAATCTCGACAAGAGACTACCTTCGATAATGACAAGTCTACCATCCATTGGAGTAACAAAAATCTCGACAATAGACTACCTTCCGTAATGACAAGGGTAACATCATTGCAGTAACCAAAATATCCACAAGAGACTACCTTCCATAATGACAAGGCTACCATTCATTGTAGTAACAAAAATATCGACAACAGACTACCTTCCATAATGATAAGGCTACCATCCATCGGAGTAACAAAAAACTCGACAACAGACTACCTTCCATAATGACTAGGCTACCATCCATTGGAGTAACAAATATTTCGACAACAGACTACCTTCCATAACGACAAGGCTACAATCCATTGTAGTAACAAAAATCTCGACAACAGACTACCTTCCATAATGACAAGGCTACCATCTATTGTAGAGACAAAAATCTCAACAACAGACTATCTTCCATAATGACAAGGCTACCATCAAATGGAGTAACAAAAATATCGACAACAGACTACCTTCCATAATGACAAGGTTACCATCCATTGGAGTAACAGAAATCTCGACAACAGACTACCTTCAATAATGATAAGTCTACCATCCATTGGAGTAACAAAAATCTCGACAACACACCACGTTCCATAATGACAAGGCTACCATCCAATGGATTAACAAAAATATTGACAATAGACTACCTTTCATAATGACAAGGCTACCATCCATTGGAATACAAAAATATCGACAACACACTACCTTCCATAATGTCAAGGCTACCATGCAGTGGAGTAACAAAAATCTCGGCAATAGACTACCTTCCATAATGACAAGGGTACCATCATTGGAGTAACCAAAATATCCACAAGAGACTACCTTCCATAATGACAAGGCTACAATCCATTAGAGTATAAAAAATATCGACAAAAGACTACCTTCCATAATGACAAGGCTACCATCCATAGGAGTAACAAAGATATCGACAACATACTACCTTCCATAATAACAAGGCTACCATCCCATAGAGTAACAAAAATCACGACAACAGACTACCTTTCATAATGACAAGGCTACCATCCATTGGAATAACAAAAATATCGTACACAAACTACCTTCCATAATGACTAGGCTAGCATCCATTGGAGTAACAAAGATATCGACAACAGACTACCTTCCATAACGACAAGGCTACAATCCATTGTAGTAATAAAATTATCGACAACAGACTACCTTCCTTAATGACAAGGCTACCATCCATTATAGTGACAAAAATCTCGACAATATACTACCTTCTACAATGACAACGCTACCATCCATTGGAATAACAAAAATCGCGACAACAGACAACCTTCCATATGGACAAGGCTACAATCCCTTAGAGTAACAAAAATCTCGAAAACAGACTACCTTCCATAATGACAAGGCTACCATCCATTGTGGTAACAAAGATATCTACAACATACTACCTTCCATAATGACAAGGCTACCATTCATTGGAATAACAAAAATCACGACAACAGACTACCTTCCATAATGACAACGCTACCATCCATTGGAATAACAAAAATATCGACAACACACTACCTTCCAATGGAGTAACCAAAATATCCACAAGAGACTACCTTCCATAATGACAAGTCTATAATCCATTGGAGTAACAGAAATCTCTACAACAGAATACCATCGATAATGACAAGTCTACCATCCATTGGAGTAACAAAAATCTCGACAATAGACTACCTTACATAATGACAAGGGTACCATCATTAGAGTAACCAAAATATCCACAAGAGACTACCTTCCATAATGACAAGGCTACAATCCATTGGAGTATAAAAAATCTCAACAACAGACTACATTCCATAATGACAAGGCTACCATCCATTGGAGTAACAAAATTCTCGACAATAGACTACCTTCTGTAATGACAAGGGTAACATCATTGGAGTAACCAAAATATCCACAAGAGACTACCTTCCATAAGGACAAGGCTACAATCCATTGGAGTATAAAAATTCTAGACAATAGACTACCTTCCATAATGACTAGGCTACCATCCATTGGAGTAACAAATATTTCGACAATAGACTACCTTCCATAACGACAAGGCTATAATCCATTGTAGTAACAAAAATCTCGACAACAGACTACCTTCCATAATGACAAGGCTACCATCCATTGTAGTGACAAAAATCTCAACAACAGACTATCTTCCATAATGACAAGGCTACCATCCAATGGAGTAACAAAAATATCAACAACAGACTACCTTCCATAATGACAAGGTTACCATCCATTGGAGTAACAGAAATCTCGACAACAGACTACCTTCGATAATGACAAGTCTACCATCCATTGGAGTAACAAAAATCTCGACAACACACCACCTTCCATAATGACAAGGCTACCATCCAATGGATTAACAAAAACATCGACAATAGACTACCTTTCACAATGACAAGGCTACCATCCATTGGAATAACAAAAATATCGACAACACACTACCTTCCATAATGTCAAGGCTACCTTGCAGTGGAGTAACAAAAATATCGGCAATAGACTACCTTCCATAATGACAAGGGTACCATCATTGGAGTAACCAAAATATCCACAATAGACTACCTTCCATAATGACAAGGCTACCATCCATTAGAGTAACAGAAATCTCGACAAGAGACTAACTTCGATAATGACAAGTCTACCATCCATTGGAGTAACAAAGATATCGACAACATACTACCTTCCATAATAACAAGGGTAACATCATTTGAGTAACCAAAATATCCACAAGAGACTACCTTCCATAAGGACAAGGCTACAATACATTGGAGTATAAAAAATCTCAACAACAGACTACCATCCATAATGATAAGGCTACCATCCATTGGAGTAACAAAAAACTCGACAACAGACTATCTTCCATAATGACTAGGCTACCATCCATTTGAGTAACAAATATTTCGACAACAGACTACCTTCCATAACGACAAGGCTATAATCCATTGTAGTAACAAAAATCTCGACAACAGACTACCTTCCATAATGACAAGGCTACCATCCATTGTAGTGACAAAAATCTCAACAACAGACTATCTTCCATAATAACAAGGCAACCATCCAATGGAGTAACAAAAATATCGACAACAAACTACCTTCCATAATGACAAGGTTACCATCCATTGGAGTAACAGAAATCTCAACAACAGACTACCTTCGATAATGACAAGTCTACCATCCATTGGAGTAACAAAAATCTCGACAACACACCACCTTCCATAATGACAAGGCTACCATCCAATGGATTAAGAAAAATATCGACAATAGACTACCTTTCATAATGACAAGGCTACCATCCATTGGAATAACAAAAATATCGACAATACACTACCTTCCATAATGTCAAGGCTACCGTGCAGTGGAGTAACAAAAATCTCAGCAATAGACTACCTTCCATAATGACAAGGGTACTATCATTGGAGTAACCAAAATATCCACAAGAGACTACCTTCCATAATGACAAGGCTACAATCCATTAGAGCATAAAAAATCTCGACAACAGACTACCTTCCATAATAACAAGGCTACCAACCATAGGAGTAACAAAGATATCGACAACATACTACCTTCCATAATAACAAGGCTACCATCCCATAGAGTAACAAAAATCACGACAACAGACTACCTTTCATAATGACAAGGCTACCATCCATTGGAATAACAAAAATATCGTACACAAACTACCTTCCGTAATGACTAGGCTAACATCCATTGGAGTAACAAAGATATCGACAATAGACTACCTTCCATAATGACAAGGCTACCATCCATTATAGTGACAAAAATCTCGAAAATATACTACCTTCTATAATGAGAACGCTACCATCCATTGGAATAACAAAAATCGCGACAACAAACAACCTTCCATATGGACAAGGCTACCATCCCGTAGAGTAACAAAAATCTCGACAACAGACTACCTTCCATAATTACAAGGCTACCATCCATTGTGGTAACAAAGATATCTACAACATACTACCTTCCATAATAACAAGGCTACCATTCATTGTAGTAACAAAAATATCGACAACAGACTACCTTCCATAATGATAAGGCTACCATCCATCGGAGTAACAAAAAACTCGACAACAGACTACCTTCCATAATGACTAGGCTACCATCCATTGGAGTAACAAATATTTCGACAACATACTACCTTCCATAAGGACAAGGCTACAATCCATTGTAGTAACAAAAATCTCGACAACAGACTACCTTCCATAATGACAAGGCTACCATCTATTGTAGTGACAAAAATCTCAACAACAGACTATCTTCCATAATGACAAGGCTACCATCCAATGGAGTAACAAAAATATCGACAACAGACTACCTTCCATAATGACAAGATTACCATCCATTGGAGTAGCTGAAATCTCGACAATAGACTACCTTCAATAATGACAAGTCTACCATCCATTGGAGTAAAAAAAATCTCGACAACACACCACCTTCCATAATGACAAGGCTACCATCCAATGGATTAACAAAAATATTGACAATAGACTACCTTTCATAATGACAAGGCTACCGTCCATTGGAATAACAAAAATATCCACAACACACTACGTTCCATAATGTCAAGGCTACCATGCAGTGGAGTAATAAAAATCTCGGCAATAGACTACCTTCCATAATGACAAGGGTACCATCATTGGAGTAACCAAAATATCCACAAGAGACTACCTTCCATAATGACAAGGCTACAATCCATTAGAGTATAAAAAATCTCGACAAAAGACTACCTTCCATAATGACAAGGCTACCATCCATAGGAGTAACAAAGATATCGACAACATACTACCTTCCATAATAACAAGGCTACCATCCCATAGAGTAACAAAAATCACGACAACAGACTACCTTTCATAATGACAAGGCTACCATCCATTGGAATAACAAAAATATCATACACAAACTACCTTCCATAATGACTAGGCTAGCATCCATTGGAGTAACAAAGATATCGACAGCAGACTACCTTCCATAACGACAAGGCTACAATCCATTGTAGTAATAAAATTATCGACAATAGACTACCTTCTTTAATGACAAGGCTACCATCCATTATAGTGACTAAAATCTCGACAATATACTACCTTCTATAATGACAACGCTACCATCCATTGGAATAACAAAAATCGCGACAACAGACAACCTTCCATATGGACAAGGCTACCATCCCTTAGAGTAATAAAAATCTCGACAAGAGACTACCTTCCATAATGACAAGGCTACCATCCATTGTGGTAACAAAGATATCTACAATATACTACCTTCCATAATGACAAGGCTACCATTCATTGGAATAAAAAAAATCACGACAACAGACTACCTTCCATAATGACAACGCTACCATCCATTGGAATAACAAAAATATCGACAACACACTACCTTCCATAATGACAAGGCTACCATCCAATGGAGTAACCAAAATATCCACAAGAGACTACCTTCCATAATGACAAGGCTATAATCCATTGGAGTAACAGAAATCTCTACAACAGAATACCATCGATAATGACAAGTCTACCATCCATTGGAGTAACAAAAATCTCGACAACAGACTACCTTACATAATGACAAGGGTACCATCATTAGAGTAACCAAAATATCCACAAGAGACTACCTTCCATAATGACAAGGCTACAATCCATTGGAGTATAAAAAATCTCAACAACATACTACATTCCATAATGACAAGGCTACCATCCATTGGAGTAACAAAAATCTCGACAATAGACTACCTTCCGTAATGACAAGGGTAACATCATTGGAGTAACCAAAATATCCACAAGAGACTACCTTCCATAAGGACAAGGCTACAATCCATTGGAGTATAAAAATTCTCGACAATAGACTATAATCCATAATGATAAGGCAACCATCCATTGGAGTAACAAAAATCTCGATAACAAACTACCTTCCATAATTACAAGGCTACCATCCATTGGAGTAACAAAGATATCGACAACAGACTACCTTCCATAATGACAAGGCTACCATCCATTAGAGTAACAAAGATATCTACAACATACTACTTTCCATAATGACAAGGCTATCATTCATTGGAATAACAAAAATCACGACAACAAACTATGTTCCATAACGACAAGGCTACCATCCCTTAGAGTAACAAAAATCTGGACAACAAACTACCTTCCATAATGACAAGGCTACCATCCATTTAAGTAACAAAGATATCGAAAACATACTACCTTCCATAATGACAAGGCTACCATCCATTGGAGTAACAAAAATCACGACAACAGACTACCTTCCACTATGAGAAGGCTACCATCCATTAGAATAACAAAAATATCGACAACACACTACCTTCCATAATGTCAAGGCTACCATGAAGTGGAGTAACAAAAATCTAGGCAATAGACTACCTTCCATAATTACAAGGGTACCATAATTGGAGTAACCAAAATATCCACAAGAGACTACCTTCCATAATGACAAGGCTACAATCCATTGGAGTAACAGAAATCTCTACAACAGAATACCTTCGATAATGACAAGTCAACCATCCATTGGAGTAACAAAAATCTCGACAACAAACTACCTTACATAATGACAAGGATACCATCATTGGAGTAACCAAAATATCCATAAGAGACTACCTTCCATAATGACAAGGCTACAATCCATTGGAGTATAAAAAATCTCAACAACAGACTACCTTCCATAATGACAAGGCTACCATCCATTCGAGTAACAAAAAACTAGACAACAGACTACCTTACATAATGACTAGGCTACCATCCATTGGAGCAACAAAGATATCGACAACAGACTACCTTCCATAACGACAAGGCTACAATCCATTGTAGTAACAAAAATCTCAACAATAGACTACCTTTCATAATGACAAGGCTACCATCCATTGGAATAACAAAAATCTCGACAACAGACTATTTTCCATAACGACAAGGCTACCATCCCTTAGAGTAACAAAAATCTCGACAACATACTACCTTCCATAATGATTAGGCTAACATCCATTGGAGTAACAAAGATATAGACAACAACATACCTTCCATAACGACAAGGCTACCATCCGTTGTAGTAATAAAGATATCTACAACATACTACCTTCCATAATGACAAGGCTACCATTCATTGGAATTACAAAAATCACGACAACAGACTACCTTCCATAATGACTAGGCTACCATCCATTGGAATAACAAAAATATCGACAACACACTACCTTTCATAATGACAAGGCTACCATCCAATGGAGTAACAAAAATATCGACAACAGACTACCTTTCATAATGACAAGGCTACCATCCATTGGAGTAACAGAAATCTCGACAACAGACTACCTTCGATAATGACAAGTCTACCATCCATTGGAGTAACAAAAATCTCGACTATAGACTACCTTCCATAATGACAAGGGTACCATCTTTGGAGTAACCAAAATATCCACAAGAGACTACCTTCCATAAGGACAAGGCTATAATCCATTGGAGTATAAAAATTCTCGACAACAGACTGCCTTCCATAATGATAAGGCTACCATCCATTGGAGTAACAAAAAACTAAACAACAGACTACCTTCCTTAATGACTAGGCTACCATCCATTGGAGTAACAAAGATATCGACAACAGACTACCTTTTATAATGACAAGGCTACCATCCATTGTAGTGACAAAAATCTCGACAACAGAATACCTTCCATAATGACAAGGCTACCATCCATTGGAGTAACAAAGATATCGAAAATAGAGTACTCTCCATAATGACAAGGTTACCATCCATTGGAGTAACAAAGATATCTACTAAATACTACCTTCCATAATGACAAGGCTACCATTCATTGGAATAACAAAAATCACGACAACAAACTACCTTCCATAATGACAAGGCTACAATCCATTGGAGTGTAAAAAATATCGACAACACACTACCTTCCATAATGACAAGGCTACCATCCAATGGAGTAACAAAAATATCGACAACATACTACCTTTCATAATGACAAGGCTACCATCCATTGGAGTAACAGAAATCTCGACAACAGACTACCTTCGATAATGACAAGTCTACCATCCATTGGAGTAACAAAAATCTCGACAATAGACTACCTTCCATAATGACAAGGGTACCATCATTTCAGTAACCAAAATATCCACAAGAGACTACCTTCCATAAGGACAAGGCTACAATCCATTGGAGTATAAAAAATCTCGACAATAGACTACCTTCCATAATGATAAGGCTACCATCCATTGGAGTAACAAAAAACTAAACAACAGACTACCTTCCATAATGACTAGGCTACAATCCATTGGAGTAACAAAGATATCGACAACAGACTACCTTTTATAATGACAAGGCTACCATCCATTGTAGTAACAAAGATATCGACAACATACTACCTTCCATAATGACAAGGCAACCATCCATTGGAGTAACAAAAATCACGGCAACAGACTACCTTTCATAATGACAAGGCTACCATCTATTGGAATAACAAAAATATGGACAACACACTACCTTCCATAATGTCAAGGCTACCATGCAGTGGAGTAAAAAAAATCTCGGTAATAGACTACCTTCCATAATGACAAGGGTACTATCATTGGAGTAACCAAAATATCCACAAGAGACTACCTTCCATAATGACAAGGCTACAATCCATTAGAATGTAAAAAATCTCGACAACAGACTACCTTCCATAATGTCAAGGCTACCATCCATTGGAGTAACAAAGATATCGACAACATACTACCTTCCATAACGACAAGGCTACAATCCATTGTAGTAACAAAATTCTCGACAACAAACTACCTTCCATAATGACAAGGCTACCATCCATTGTAGTGACAAAAATCTCGACAATATACCCCCTTCTATAATGACAACACTACCATCCATTGGAATAACAAAAATCTCGACAACAGACAACCTTCCATATGGACAAGGCTACCATCCCTTAGAGTAACAAAAATCTCGACAACAGACTACCTTCCATAATGACAAGGCTACCATCCATTGGGGTAACAAAGATATCTACAACATACTACCTTCCATAATGACAAGGTTACCATTCATTGGAATAACAAAAATCACGACAACAGACTACCTTCGATAATGACAACGCTGCCATCCATTGGAATAACAAAAATATCGACAACACACTACCTTCCATAATGACAAGGCTACCATCCAGGGGAGTAACAAAAATATCGACAACAGACTACTTTCCATAATGACAAGGTTACCATCCATTGGAGTAACAGAAATCTCGACAACAGACTACCTTCGATAATGACCAGTCTACCATCCATTGGATAACAAAAATCTCGACAACATACTACCTTCCATAATGATAAGGGTACCATCATTAGAGTAACCAAAATATCCACAAGGGACTACCTTCCATAATGACAAGGCTACAATCCATTGGAGTATAAAAAATTTCAACAACAAACTACCTACCATAATGACAAGGCTACCATCCAATGGAGTAACAAAAATATCGACAACAGACTACCTTCCATAATGACAAGGTTACCATCCATTGGAGTAATAGAAATCTCGACAAAAGACCACCTTCGATAATAACAAGTCTACCATCCATCGGAGTAACAAAAACCTCGACAACAGACTACCTTCCATAATGACAAGGGGTCCATCATTGGATTAACCAAAATATCCACAAGAGACTACCTTCCATAATGACAAGGCTACAATCCATTGGAGTGTAAAAAATCTCAACAACAGACTACCTTCCATAATGACATGGCTACCATCCATTAGAGTAACAAAAAATTCGACAACAGACTACCTTCCATAATGACTAGGCTGCATCCATTGCAGTTACAAAGATATCGACAACAGACTACCTTCCATAACGACAAGGCTACAATCCATTGTAGTAACAAAAATCTCGACAATAGACTACCTTCCATAATGACAAGGCTACCATCCATTGTAGTGACAAAAATCTCAACAGTATACTACCTTCTATAATGACAATGCTACCATCCATTGGAGTAATAAAAATCTCGACAACAGACTACCTTCCATAATGACAAGGCTACAATCCCTTGGAGTATAAAAAATCTCAACAACAGACTACCTTCCATAATGACAAGGCTACCATCCATTGGAGTAACAAAAAACTCGACAACAGACTACATTCCATAACGACAAGGCTACAATCCATTGTAGTAACAAAATTCTCGACAACAAACTACCTTCCATAATGACAAGGCTACCATCCATTGTAGTGACAAAAATCTTGACAATATACTACCTTTCATAATGACAACACTACCATCTATTGGAATAACAAAAATCTCGACAACAGACAACCTTCCATATGGACAAGGCTACCATCCCTTAGAGTAACAAAAATCTCGACAACAGACTACCTTCCATAATGACTAGGCTACCATCCATTGGGGTACCAAAGATATCTACAACATACTACCTTCCATAATGACAAGGTTACCATTCATTGGAATAACAAAAATCACGACAACAGACTACCTTCGATAATGACAACGCTGCCATCCATTGGAATAACAAAAATATCGACAACACTCTACCTTCCATAATGACAAGGCTACCATCCAGGGGAGTAACAAATATATCGACAACAGACTACCTTCCATAATGACAAGGTTACCATCCATTGGAGTAACACTAATCTCGACAACAGACTACCTTCGATAATGACCAGTCTACCATCCATTGGATAACAAAAATCACGACAACATACTACCTTCCATAATGATAAGGGTACCATCATTGGAGTAACCAAAATATCCACAAGGGACTACCTTCCATAATGACAAGGCTACAATCCATTGGAGTATCAGAAATTTAAACAACAAACTACCTACCATAATGACAAGGCTACCATCCAATGGAGTAACAAAAATATCGACAACAGACTACCTTCCATAATGACAAGGTTACCATCCATTGGAGTAATAGAAATCTCGACAAAAGACCACCTTCGATAATGACAAGTCTACCATCCATCGGAGTAACAAAAATCTCGACAACAGACTACCTTCCATAATGACAAGGGGTCCATCATTGGAGTAACCAAAATATCCACAAGAGACTACCTTCCATAATGACAAGGATACAATCCATTGGAGTGTAAAAAATCTCAACAACAGACTACCTTCCATAATGACATGGCTACCATCCATTAGAGTAACAAAAAATTCGACAACAGACTACCTTCCATAATGACTAGGCTACCATCCATTGTAGTTACAAAGATATCGACAACAGACTACCTTCCATAACGACAAGGCTACAATCCATTGTAGTAACAAAAATCTCGACAATAAACTACCTTCTATAATGACAATGCTACCATCCATTGGAGTAATAAAAATCTCGACAACAGACTACCTTCCATAATGACAAGTCTACAATCTATTATAGTAACAAAAATCTCAACAATAGACTACCTTTCATAATGACAAGGCTACCATCCATTGGAATAACAAAAATCTCGACAACAGACTACGTTCCATAACGACAAGGCTACCATCCCTTAGAGTAACAAAGATATCGACAACATACTACCTTCCATAATGACAAGTCTACCATCCATTGGAGTAACAAAAATCACGACAACAGACTACCTTCCACTATGACAAGGCTACCATCCATTGGAATAACAAAAATATTGACAACACACTACCTTTCATAATGTCAAGGCTACCATGAAGTGGAGTAACAAAAATCTAGGCAATAGACCACCTTCCATAATTACAAGGGTACCATAATTGGAGTAACCAAAATATCCATAAGAGACTACCTTCCATAATGACAAGGCTACAATCCATTGGAGTAACAAAAATCTCGACAACAGACTACCTTCCATAATGACAAGGGTACCATCATTAGAGTAACAAAATTATCCAGAAGAGACTACCTTCCATAATGACAAGGCTACAATCCATTGGAGAATAAAAAATCTCAACAACAGACTACCTTCCATAATGACAAGGCTACCATCCATTGGAGTAACAAAAAACTCGACAACTGACTACCTTTCAAAATGACTAGGCTACCATCCATTGGAGTAACAAAGATATCGATAATAGACTACCTTCCATAACGAATAGGCTACAATCCATTGTAGTAACAAAAATCTCGACAACAGACTACATTCGATAATGACAAGTCTACCATCAATTGGAGTAACAAAAATCTCGACAATAGACTACCTTCCATAATGACAAGGGTACCATCATTGGAGTAACAAAATTATCCACAAGAGACTACCATCCATAATGACAAGGCTACCATCCATTGGAGGAACAAAAAACTCGACAACAGACTACGTTCCATAACGACAAGGCTACCATCCCTTAGAGTAACAAAAATCTCGACAACAAACTACCTTCCATAATGACAAGGCTACCATCCATTGGAGTAACAAAGATATCGACAACATACTACCTTCCATAATGACAAGGCTAATATCTATTGGAGTAACAAAAATCACGACAACGGACTACCTTCCACTATGACAAGGCTACCATCAATTGGAATAACAAAAATATTGACAACACACTACCTTTCATAATGTCAAGGCTACCATGAAGTGGAGTAACAAAAATCTAGGCAATAGACCACCTTCCATAATTACAAGGGTACCATAATTGGAGTAACCAAAATATCCATAAGAGACTACCTTCCATAATGACAAGGCTACAATCCATTGGATTAAAAATAAATCTCGACAACAGACTACCTTCCATAATGACAAGGGTACCATCATTAGAGTAACAAAATTATCCAGAAGAGACTACCTTCCATAATGACAAGGCTACAATCCATTGGAGAATAAAAAATATCAACAACAGACTACCTTCCATAATGACAAGGCTACCATCCATTGGAGTAACAAAAAACTCGACAACTGACTACCTTTCAAAATGACTAGGCTACCATCCATTGGAGTAACAAAGATATCGATAATAGACTACCTTCCATAACGAATAGGCTACAATCCATTGTAGTAACAAAAATCTCGACAACAGACTACCTTCGATAATGACAAGTCTACCATCAATTGGAGTAACAAAAATCTCGACAATAGACTACCTTCCATAATGACAAGGGTACCATCATTGGAGTAACAAAATTATCCACAAGAGACTACCTTCCATAATGACAAGGCTACCATCCATTGGAGGAACAAAAAACTCGACAACAGACTACGTTCCATAACGACAAGGCTACCATCCCTTAGAGTAACAAAAATCTCGACAACAAACTACCTTCCATAATGACAAGGCTACCATCCATTGGAGTAACAAAGATATCGACAACATACTACCTTCCATAATGACAAGGCTAATATCTATTGGAGTAACAAAAATCACGACAACGGACTACCTTCCACTATGACAAGGCTACCATCAATTGGAATAACAAAAATATTGACAACACACTACCTTTCATAATGTCAAGGCTACCATGAAGTGGAGTAACAAAAATCTAGGCAATAGACCACCTTCCATAATTACAAGGGTACCATAATTGGAGTAACCAAAATATCCATAAGAGACTACCTTCCATAATGACAAGGCTACAATCCATTGGATTAAAAATAAATCTCGACAACAGACTACCTTCCATAATGACAAGGGTACCATCATTAGAGTAACAAAATTATCCAGAAGAGACTACCTTCCATAATGACAAGGCTACAATCCATTGGAGAATAAAAAATCTCAACAACAGACTACCTTCCATAATGACAAGGCTACCATCCATTGGAGTAACAAAAAACTCGACAACTGACTACCTTTCAAAATGACTAGGCTACCATCCATTGGAGTAACAAAGATATCGATAATAGACTACCTTCCATAACGAATAGGCTACAATCCATTGTAGTAACAAAAATCTCGACAACAGACTACCTTCGATAATGACAAGTCTACCATCAATTGGAGTAACAAAAATCTCGACAATAGACTACCTTCCATAATGACAAGGGTACCATCATTGGAGTAACAAAATTATCCACAAGAGACTACCTTCCATAATGACAAGGCTACCATCCATTGGAGGAACAAAAAACTCGACAACAGACTACGTTCCATAACGACAAGGCTACCATCCCTTAGAGTAACAAAAATCTCGACAACAAACTACCTTCCATAATGACAAGGCTACCATCCATTGGAGTAACAAAGATATCGACAACATACTACCTTCCATAATGACAAGGCTAATATCTATTGGAGTAACAAAAATCACGACAACGGACTACCTTCCACTATGACAAGGCTACCATCAATTGGAATAACAAAAATATTGACAACACACTACCTTTCATAATGTCAAGGCTACCATGAAGTGGAGTAACAAAAATCTAGGCAATAGACCACCTTCCATAATTAAAAGGGTACCATAATTGGAGTAACTAAAATATCCATAAGAGACTACCTTCCATAATGACAAGGCTACAATCCATTGGAGTAACAAAAATCTCGACAACAGACTACCTTCCATAATGACAAGGGTACCATCATTGGATTAACAAAACTATCCACAAGAGACTACCTTCCATAATGACAAGGCTACAATCCATTGAAGTATAAAAAATCTCAACAACAGACTACCTTCCATAATGACAAGGCTACCATCCATTGGAGTAACAAAAAACTCGACAACAGATTACCTTTCATAATGACTAGGCTACCATCCATTGGAGTAACAAAGATATCGACAATAGACTACCTTCCATGACGACAAGGCTACAATCCATTGTAGTAACAAAAATCTCGACAACATACTACCTTTGATAGTGACAAGTCTACAATCCATTGGAGTAACAAAAATCTCGACAACAGACTACCTTCCATAATGACAAGGGTACCATCATTGGAATAACAAAATTATCCACAAGAGACTACCTTCCATAATGACAAGGCTTAAATCCATTGGAGTATAAAAAATCTCAACAGCAGACTACCTTCCATAATTACAAGGCTACCATCCATTGGAGTAACAATAAACTCGACAACAGACTACCTTTCATAATGACTAGGCTACCATCCATTGGAGAAACAAAGATATCGACAACAGACTACCTTCCATAACGACAAGGCTAAAATCCATTGTAGTAAAAAAAATCTCAACAATAGACTACCTTCCATAATGACAAGGCTACCATCCATTGTAGTGACAAAAATATCAACAATATACTACCTTCTATAATGACAAGGCTACCATCCATTGGAGTAATAAAAATCTCGACAAAAGACTACCTTCCATAATGACAAGTCTACAATCTATTATAGTAATAAAAATATCATTAATAGACTACCTTTCATAATTACAAGGCTACCATCCATTGGAATAACAAAAATCTCGACAATAGACTACGTTCCATAACGACAAGGCTACCATCCCTTAGAGTAACAAAAATCTCCACAACAAACTACCTTCCATAATGACAAGGCTACCATCCATTGGAGTAACAAAGATATCAACAACATACAACCTTCCATAATGACAAGGCTACCATCCATTGGAGTAACAAAAATCAAGACAACAGACTACCTTCCACTATGACAAGGCTACCATCCATTAGAATAACAAAAATATCGACAACACACTACCTTCCATAATGTCAAGGCTAACATGAAGTGGAGTAACAAAAATCTAGGCAATATACCACCTTCCATAATTACAAGGGTACCATAATTGGAGTAACCAAAATATCCACAAGAGACTACCTTCCATAATGACAAGGCTACAATCCATTGGAGTAACAGAAATCTCGACAACAAACTACCTTCCATAATGACAAGGGTACCATCATTGGATTAACAAAATTATCCACAAGAGAATACCTTCCATAATAACAAGGCTACAATCCATTGGAGTATAAAAAATCTCAACAACAGACTACCTTCCATATTGACAAAGCTACCATCCATTGGAGTAACAAAAAACTCGACAACAGACTACCTTTCATAATGACTAGGCTACCATCCATTAGAGTAACAAAGATATCGACAATAGACTACCTTCCATAACAACAAGGCTATAATCCATTGTAGTAACAGAAATCTCGACCACAGACTACCTTCGATAATGACAAGTCTACAATCCATTGGAGTAACAAAAATCTCGACAACAGACTACCTTCCATGATGACAAGGGTACCATCATTGGAGTAACAAAATTATCCACAAGAGACTACCTTCCATAATGACAAGGCTACAATCCATTGGAGTATAAAAAATCTCAACAACAGACTACCTTCCATAATGACAAGGCTACCATCCATTGGAGTAACAAAAAACTCGACAATAGACTACCTTTCAAAATGACTAGGCTACCATCCATTGAAGTAACAAAGATATCGACAACAGACTACCTTCCATAACGACAAGGCTACAATCCATTGTAGTAACAAAAATCTCGACAATAGACTACCTTCCATAATCACAAGGCTACCATCCATTGTAGTGACAAAAATATCAACAATATACTACCTTCTATAGTGACAAGGCTACCATCCATTGGAGTAATAAAAATCTCGACAACAGACTACCTTCAATAATGACAAGTCTACAATCTATTATAGTAACAAAAATCTCAAAAATAGGCTACCTTTCATAATTACAAGGCTACCATCCATTGGAATAACAAAAATCTCGACAACAGACTACGTTCCATAACGACAAGGCTACCATCCCTTAGAGTAACAAAAATCTCCACAACAAACTACCTTCCATAATGACAAGGCTACCATCCCTCGGAGTAACAAAGATATCGATAACAGACTATCTTCCATAACGACAAGGCTACAATACATTGTAGTAACAAAATTCTCGACAACAGAGTACCTTCCATAATGACAAGGCTACCATCATTTGTAGTGACAAAAATCTCGATAATATACTACCTTCAATAATGACAACGCTACCGTCCATTGGAATAACAAAAATCTCGACAACAAACTACCTTCCATAATGAGAAGGCTACCATCCATTGGAGTAACAACGATATCGATAACATACTAGCTTCCATAATGACAAGGCTACCATCCATTCGAGTAACAAAAATCACGACAACAGACTACCTTCTATAATGACAAGGCAACCATCCATTGGAGTAACAAAAATCACGACAACAGACTACCTTTGATAAAGACTAGGCTACGATCCTTTGGAATAACAAAAATATTGAAACCTCACTACCTTCCTTAATAACAAGGCTGCTTCCAATGGAGTAACAAAAATCTCGACAACAGACTAACTTCCATAATGACTAGGCTACCATCCATTGGAGTAACAAAGATATCGACAATAGACTACCTTCCATAACGACAAGGCTACAATCCATTGTAGTAACAAATCTCTCGACAACAGACTACCTTCCATAATGACAAGGCTACCGTCCATTGTAGTGACAAAAATCTCGACAATATACTACCTTCTATAATGACAAGGCTACAATCTATTATAGTAACAAAAATATCGCCAGTAGACTACCTTTCATAATTAAAAGGCTACCATCCATTGGAATAACAAAAATCTCGACAACAGACTACCTTCCATAATGACAAGGATACCATCCATTGGAGTAACAAAAATCACGACAACAGACTAACTTTGATAATGACTAGGCTACGATCCATTGGAATTATAAAAATAACGAAACCACACTACCTTCTATAATGACAAAGCTACTTCCAATGGAGTAACAAAAATCTAGACAATAGACTAAATTCCATAATGACTAGGCTACCATCCATTGGAGTAACAAAGATATCGACAACAGACTACCTTCCATAACGACAAGGCTACAATCCATTGTAGTAACAAAAATCGCGACAACAGACTACCTTCGATAATGACAAGGCTACAATCTATTATAGTAACAAAAATATCGACAGTAGACTACCTTTCATAATTAAAAGGCTACCATCCATTGGAATAATAAAAATCTCGACAACAGACTACCTTCCATAATGACATGGCTTCCATCCATTGGAGAAACAAAGATATCTACAACATACTACCTTCCATATTAAAAAGGCTACTATCCATTGGAGTAACAAAAATCATTACAACAGACTACCTTCCATAATGACTAGGCTACGATCCATTGGAATAACAAAAATATCAAAACCACACTACCTTCCATAATGACAAGGCTACCATCCAATGGAGTAACAAAGATATCGAAAACAGACTATTTTCCATAACGACAAGTGTGATCGGTGGATCTGGAACTGACTGTTTAACGCTGGTTCGCGAAATGTCGCGGAAGCAAGAGTCGCCACCGTCTTTTATTTTCTCCAAATGGAAAGGACAAAAGCACAGAAAAATTCCTTAAAGAGATTGCTCTCGGTTCGGGAGGTAGATTATAGAAAGGGAAGGTATTAGCACCCTTTCTATCCATGGTTATCCATGGGCTCTTAGATACTTGCTCAATGTGTTTTCAAAATGTTTGCTTGCTTTTCAATGTGGGTTTTAAAAAGTTTCTTTGAAAAATTTCAGTTCGACTCGTACGTCAGAGTGTTTGAAAAATTTGCTTTGAAAGCTTTTGAAAATGTGTTGGTGAAAAGATGTTTTGATTTGTTTTTGAAATTAGAGCAAGTATCCTTGAGAACCTACCTACCCTAAGGAATTCGTCTGTGTAAATGTCCTTTAAAGTAGTGCCATCCCACCATTGAGAGGTAGGTAGCACCACCGTTGGAGGTGTTCGGGTCAATTCGAGTTTGTAGGGGCATGGTGATCACCAGAGCAATGGGAAGACACCTTAGAAGCTACCCTCATGCCAGGTTCCCGGATCATGAGGACTTACTAAGACGCCCTCTACTCGACGACCACCTTTCGAAAGGCAACAGTGAGGCGTACCCTAGGGGTGGTGTGTGCGATTCGTGTGTCATGTTTCAGTTATTTGTCTTGTCATGTTTGTCGTGTTCTACGCTTGATTTTAATTAAGACATTCATTCTTGCATGCTTGGTTAACAGTTAAATATTTTGCGAGGAAATAAATCTAAACTATTACAAATGGCGCGGGTCCACATCGCCAAAATTACACCGGACCCGATTTAGCGGAAAATAAATAAAGCGAATAAATAAAAGTGCGAGAAATTTAAATTACATGGCTTTGGGATATTTACAAAATTATAATGTGCGAAATAAAGAAATTAAAACAAAATTAGGGCGTTGGACCCTTTTGCAAACAATTAAAATTAATAATGAATTACAAATTAAATGATTAAATGTTTTTGTTGTTTTTTATGTTTTTTAGATTTAATGAGAAAAAGAAGTCAATTAAATTAAACGGCGAATCCTAATTCTAATATTTTTTAATTATTAAGAAAGAATCCAAATATGACCTAAATTAAACCTAATTCATTTATGTACAATTTAGATAGGAAAATAAATAAATAAATAATAATTATTATTGTGGAAAAAAGGGGAATAAAAAAAGAATTAACAATTAAAACCTAAATTCTACATTTTTTGGATTTTTATTAAAAAAGGAATTAAAATTAAAACCTAATTACACTAAACAATTTACATTCTAATTTATTTATAAAAATAATTAATACATAAAATAATATTATATTTTTTTGTATTTTCTGATTTTTATAATGTTTTTATATTTTATAGAAAAAATTAATTAATTGAATTAAGACAATAAAATAAATAAAACAATAAAAATAAAAGTGAGAAAAAAAATATAAAATGCAAACCAGGGTGGGGTGTTGCCCCAAATAAGGAGGTAAAGCCTGGTAATCTGGCCCAATAAGCATTCAGAATTTGTTGACTTTTCTGAATCCTATGTGACATGCTTGACCAGGCGTAGCGTATCCTTTTGAATCCACGCCTTTGGTTTGATTATTTAGGACGCGTGGACAATGGATGAAGAGGATGTATGGTGTACCTGGATGTTAGCGTAACATGGAATTCCACATTGAAAAATAGCATTGGAATTTGCCAGACCTGGGACTTGAACCCAGGTCTTGAAGGTTACAAGCGCGTCTCCTTGCCAGCTGAACTATGCAATTTCATTTAATATATAATATAACATAAATAATATAAAAGAAAAATAAAGTTAGTGGAGACTTTTAGCGCGAATTTTCAAAACAACCTATCACGTGGTGACAACGAGGTTGTCTTCTTCGTTTTGTCTGAAACACATACGTATGGCCACGGTTTTCAGGCGTGGCCTTAGGCAAGCAACGAAAAAATAGCGACTAGCGCTATGGTATATATAAATTGGGCGCGAGGGTCAAGACTTCTTCGTCTTGATGTGCTGAATCCAGCCATGGCCATCTTGAGCCCTAATTTTACTTGGTTGAGAAACCCCCAATCTGGGAAACCTGTAACCCTAGTATGTGTCAATGGCGAATTCGCATATGGTGCTCAAAAACACAATCAAACGTATCAGTTAGTTTAGAAACATCAATATAAACATGAATCAACAAAGAAAAATGCAAAAAGATGATGGAATCATGCAATGCGATTTCAAAATTTTTGTGGTTCAGTCCAGGTTCTTGATACCGATTCTTGGTGTTTTGCTTGTTGTTAATGATTGAGAAACACTCAATGATGTCTCAGAATGCTAATGGGATGAGAGTTGATGCTTGAATCGGCCTAAAACCTTGAATTCAGTATTGAACTTTTTAAGGATTTTTGCAAGTTTGTAATGTCAATTGCTGCGCAGTATGGAGTCTAAAAACATTAGGGTTCTGATCTTGGATATGTATAGAGGCTATTAGGTTAACAACTTTGCACAAAATCTCAAGCATTCATGGATTTCAATATTTGATTTTGGAAAATCTTTTTCATATCTTTTTTCATGTTGTTTTTGTTCAATCATGATCCAATCTCATCCAAATTTGCCTAATTGGGATATGCACGAAATATTAAGAATAATCATGCATGAAAAGATTTTTTTAGGTTAAGTTTGATATTTTTCATGTATTAAAATCATTTAAATGAATATAAATTAATATTAATTCAAATAAATAATTAAAAAATATGAGAATACTTCCCTTTGGGCCTAGTGGTCGTGCATAGGCTTGGCATGAAGAAACTTGGAAGAAAAATGGGCCCATTTGCATTTTTAGGCCTTTTGCATCAATGTTGACTTTCAAAAATTCCTAAAAATTTCCCAACTTCCACAAGGCATAACTTGGTCAATTTTTAAGCTTTTCACATGTTCTTGGACATTTTGGAAAGGTCTTTGAGTCCTTTACCCAATGCCTTTGGTCCCATGTCATTTTGATTTACCAACCTCAAGTTATGGCCTTTGACTTAAAGTCCCTTTTTGTTGACTTTTGAAAATGACCTATAATGTTGAAATTGATAACTTTTTGTGAGAGCATTTCTTGGACTTGGAACATGAGGATGAATTGTAGGAAATGTCTTTCTCTTCAAAATGAGCTTTGGATGGAATTTTTCTGATAATCCATGTGAAAGTTATGCCCTGGTCAATTTCAGTTGACTTTTTCAGCTGTCCAAATATAGTAACTTTTGCATCTTGATGATTTTCTGAGCCAAACTTTGAGAATCATGATCAAGCATTGATCAAATGATGTTTGTGACTTCAAAATGATATATTGACCAAAAATTTGAACTTTTGACTGTCAAATGACCATTTTGCCCCTACAGTTGACTGTAGTGCAATTTAGGGTTTTGACTGTGCAATCTTGAGCTGAATGCCTTGAAACTTGACATGAGGATGCTTGACCACATTTGTAGGCATATGAGACTTGATTGGGCCTTTGAGAAGTTCATTTGCTTGACCAGAATTCAAACCCTAGTTTTGACTGTATAGAAGACAGTTGAGCTGCACAATCCTTGGGGTAATTTTGTGACCTTGACTTGGCAATTTCTTGATGAATATGGTAGGGCAAATTTTGGGGTACAACAGTTGCCCCTGTTCAATCTTCTTAGACCTGAGGATGCAGATTGGCTGACGTGCCTTTCGTAATCCGAGGGTAGAAGATGATTGGACATTAGAGTGCCCAGAAATTTGCGCTCACATAGTAGCAATTATGATGAGGGGATGGGCTTATAGATGCCATTTGGATGTTGCTTGGATAGGATGATGGGCTTATAGATGCCATCTGGACGTTGATCGCGTAGGAGATTCCTTAGCGAGAACCTGTATACCTGCAAAACAGAAAAATGAGTACCTGACACGCTGCAGGAGCTGATTTTAGATGCTTGATATAGATATGTCCTGACTGGTTTACAGGAGCTGGGTCTGGAGCTTCAAACGCTGATGAATGAACCAGGGATGGTTACTGCCTTAGCATGGATGGTAAGAGAATCCTGAATGATTTCAACCTCGACAACGCTCGTTGAGAAAATCTTGGTGAGAATTACCATCTTCGTAGTGTCAGGAAGAGAACCGAAGGACATTATAATCTCAAAGGGAGTCACCTCACTCGCCGTTGGAGAGGGAACTATAGGAAATTATAATCTGAAAGGAAATATCACCTCACGCTCATGCCGGAGAGGGAAACATCTTGAAAGGGAATTACCACCTCACTCGCCGTTGGAGAGGGGACCATAAGAGAATATCACCTCACGCTCATGCCGGAGAAGGGAACATCTGAAGAAGGAATTACCACCTCACACGCCGTTGGAGAGGGGACCATAAGAGAATATCACCTCACGCTCATGCCGGAGAGGAGAACATCTGAAGAAGGAATTACCACCTCACACGCCGTTGGAGAGGGGACCATAAGAGAATATCACCTCACGCTCATGCCGGAGAGGAGAACATCTGAAGAAGGAATTACCACCTCACACGCCGTTGGAGAGGGGACCATAAGAGAATATCACCTCACGCTCATGCCGGAGAGGGGAACATCTGAAGAAGGAATTACCGCCTCACACGCCGTTGGAGAGGGGACCATAAGAGAATATCACCTCACGCTCATGCCGGAGAGGGGAACATCTGAAGAAGGAATTACCGCCTCACACGCCGTTGGAGAGGGGACCATAAGAGAACTTCTACTGAGTCTTTATCAGAAAAATCTGTTTGGAGTCGATTTAACTGGATTAGAGAAGTTCTTGAAATATGTTTGAGAATTTCAACTGCACCCTTCCTGAAAGGTAGAGGTCAGTTATATGCGATGCATGATATGGATCAAGCAAACATGGATATGATTTATATGATATGATGTGTACATGCATGCTATAATGATGTATGTGGTGATTCATGTATGTTTTCGTCTAGGAAAATAAATCCTTGACGGGTGCCGGGAAGTCATATCCTGGGCTGATGTTTGAGGAAGAGATTTTGCTTCCGCTGTGGATGATCGCTGCAAGAACACCGGTAGGAGAAGATAACTCCGTTGAGGAATAAACTTGGCAAATGAAATAATTCTGCGGGAGGAAAGATACTCTAGCGATCATGCTGGGGAGTGCTACTCTGTGGGGATAGCGATGCTTTGCTGAAATGATGAAGATAACTCCGCTGGGGATACCGTTGATGAGTTATACTGGGGATATCCTTGTTGTGCTGGAAGTGTTGATAGACTTCGCTGGGGGTAGGAAGATATTTTGCCGAGGACGCTCTTTTCGTGGCTTTTGGCTGAGGATAACCCAGTTATATCCTGTTACGGAAATAACTCTTTAAATCAAGCCGGGACGACGCGTTCGTGCTCTGCGAGGGATAAGCTTCCAGAATCTACTGGGGATAAGCTTGCTGCTTGGGGGATATGACTTCCAACTTTCCTGGGGAAACTGGATTGGACTCTCCTGGGGAGTTTTGATATGCTGGAGGATGATCCCTTAGAATGCTGATATACCGCCGGGGAACAATCTTTAGACCAAGACTGCCGGGGATGCTTGTTAAGAATATGTGTATTGCTGCTGGGGAAGTATTGAGATCGGCTGGAGGATACTCAATTTCCTTGATATTTGATGATTTTGCCTGGAGAAGAATGCATTGCCTGCTGACTTACTCTCTGGGGAATTAAGGTGTACTGGTCATGTTCTTTAGCTGAACCTATCTTGGTACCTTAGAGGATGGAACAATTAGATTGCTTAGACAACTCTTTTATTGCCCCTGTTTCCAGTGTCACCTGCAATGAATTCCTTTGTTTCGTATGCAAATATTTATGAGTTAGCAAATTATTGTCAATGCATACATCACAAATTGAACCTTGGACGTTCTTCGCAAAACAAAACAGAAAAAGAAAAACACTTGGCACATTTAACTGAAGATATATTTTTATTGATTTTTGAATGGCCTGAAAATAGGCGTTTTGTGTACAAGAGACTGACGTCCTAGTAAGAGGTACGTCGCCGATCCGAAGAGTTTATACAAGTTTTGTACAAAAGAAAAGTAAAACAGCTGTGTGAAAGATGAATGATCCCACTGGGTTTCAACTCTGCTATTGCCTTTATAACTCCGAGCGTCTCATCACTTGATGACCTTGGTTGAAGGTGAAGCTGACTGATCGATGCCGTCTGAACTTGATGTAGATACCGGATTCTGGATGCAAAGTGATCAATGAGACATAGTTTTACGCTTTTGTCCCTAATTTTTGCCTGGACCGCCCTTTCGGATTTTCAGTCCACCGGGATACCCATTTTTGCCCAAGCCGCCTTTTCAGGTTTTCGACTTGCCGGGTGTACAGATTTTTTTATTTTCATCCCTACATTTTGCCCGAACCCTTTTGGTTCGACGGGAAGCCCTAATTTTTGCCTAGGCATGTCAGCCTAGCGGGTCTTTTTTCATGCGTAGTATTTTTTAACTATGTCTGCATTGGCGGGGTGAGGAAGGTCGTCACCATCCATGTTAGTTAAGATCATTGCTCCTCCTGAGAACACATGCTTAACCACAAACGGCCCTTCGTACGTAGGGGTCCATTTGCCCCTTGGATCACTCTGAGGAAGTATGATTCTCTTGATAACCAGATCCCCAACTTGATATTCCTGTGGTCTGACCTTTTTGTTAAATGCCCTGATCATCCGTTTCTGATACGTCTGACCGTGGCAGATAGCAGCAAGTCTCTTTTCGTCAATGAGATTGAGTTGGTCAAGTCGTGTCTGGATCCAATCATCTTCGTTCAGATTTGCATCCTTCATTATCCGGAGAGAGGGAATTTGCACTTCGATCGGCAAGACTGCCTCCATACCATAAACCAGAGAGAAGGGAGTTGCCCCGGTTGACGTCCTAGCTGAGGTACGATACCCATGCAGAGCGAACGGTAACATTTCGTGCCAATCCTTGTACGTCACTGTCATCTTTTGCACGATCTTCTTGATGTTTTTATTTGCTGCTTCTACAGCCCCATTCATCTTCGGTCTATAAGGAGAAGAATTGTGGTGCTGTATCTTGAACTGTTCGCAGAGCTCAGCAATCATCTTATTGTTCAGATTGGTACCGTTGTCTGTAATAATTCGCTCAGGGACGCCGTACCGACAGATCAGATTGTGTCGAATAAACCGTGCCACGACAGTCTTGGTTACTGTAGCATAGGATGCTGCCTCAACCCACTTTGTAAAATAATCAATCGCCACTAGGATGAAGCGATGTCCGTTGGATGCCGTAGGTCTGATCTCGCCAATCATATCTATGCCCCACATTGCAAACGGCCAAGGCGCAGTCAGAACATTCAGGGGGATCGGAGGAACATGCACCTTGTCTGCATATATCTGGCACTTGTGGCATGTCCTGGAGTGTTGGTAGCAGTCAGCTTCCATTGTGGACCAGTAGTATCCTGCCCGTAGGATTTTCTTAGCCATAGTATGTCCACTGGAATGCGTACCAAAGGTCCCTTCATGTAACTCTTCCATGATTCGTTCTGCTTCAGTTTTGTCCACACAACGCAGTAAGGTTGAATCATGGTTTCTCTTGTACAAGATGCCGTTGCTTAGGAAGAATTTGGCTGCAAACCTCCTCAGGAATTTCTTATCGTTGACAGAGGCACCTTCAGGGTATTCCTGAGCTTCCAGATATCTCTTCACTTCGTGGTACCAAGGCTTCTCAGTTACCAATTCAGTTTCGATATCACAACAGTATGCCGGTTCGTCCAGTTTCCAAATGGTAATCTGGGGAGCTTCATTATCCCATTTAACCTTGAACATTGAAGACATTGTAGCTAACGCGTCCGCTAACTGATTCTCTTCTCTTGGAAAATGCTCAAAGGTTATCTCTGTGAAGTGGGGAATCATGGTCAACACACATTCTCTGTAAGGAATCAAGTTTGTATGTTTCGTATCCCACTCTCCATTGATCTGATTGATCACTAGAGCGGAATCTCCGAAGACACTGAGGAACTTGATCCGTAGGTCAATAGCAGCTTGAAGACCCATGATACACGCCTCATACTCCGCCATGTTGTTGGTACAGTTGAAACATAGCCGGGCAGTGAGTGGAGTATGAGTACCTTGTGGAGATATGATTATGGCGCCGACACCATTTCCCAAAGCGTTGGAAGCTCCGTCAAAGTGCATAGACCATCGGGATCCTGGTTCAGGTCCTTCATCCGGTCCAGGTACTTCACAATCAGTTATAATCATGATGCTTTCATCTGGAAACTCGAAGTTCATTGATTGGTAGTCATCTACAGCTTGATGAGCTAAGTGGTCTGCCAATACACTCCCTTTGATGGCTTTCTGGGTTGTGTACTGAATGTCGTATTCCGTCAAGATCATTTGCCATCTCGCAATTCTCCCAGACAGAGCAGGCTTTTCGAATATGTACTTTATCGGATCCATTTTTGAGATCAACAAGGTAGTGTGAGTCAGCATATACTGTCTCAGCCGGCGAGCAGCCCATACCAAAGCGCAGCAAGTTTTCTCAAGCAGTGAGTATCGGGTCTCACAGTCGGTAAACTTTTTGCTAAGGTAATAAATGGCATGCTCTTTTCGGCCAGACTCGTCATGCTGCCCCAGCACACACCCCATTGAGTTGTCTAGCACTGTCAGATATAGGATCAGAGGTCTCCCTTCAACCAGTGGCATAAGGATGGGTGGTTCTTGGAGATACTCTTTGATTCTGTCGAAGGCAGCCTGACATTCATCGTTCCAACGTACTACCTGATCTTTCTTCAGCAGCTTGAAGATTGGCTCACAGGTAGCAGTCAGATGAGATATGAATCGAGCGATGTAATTCAGGCGTCCTAAAAAGCCTCTGACTTCCTTCTCTGTCTTGGGAACTGGCATCTCTTGAATAGCTTTGACCTTAGCAGGGTCCACTTGAATACCTTTATCACTGACCACGAAGCCTAGCAACTTCCCAGATCTTACCCCGAAGGTGCACTTGTTCGGGTTCAATCTCAGCTTGTACAGTTTCAACCGGTCAAACAACTTCTGTAGATGATCTAGATGCTCTTCCTCAGTCTGGGACCTAGCGATCATGTCGTCCACATACACTTCGATCTCGTGATGGATCATATCATGAAATAAGGCAACCATAGCACGCTGGTAGGTTGCCCCAGCATTCTTTAACCCGAACGGCATGACCTTGTAACAAAAAGTGCCCCACTGAGTAACAAATGTAGTCTTTTCCATGTCTTCAGGTGCCATCTTGATCTGATTGTAGCCTGAAAAGCCATCCATGAAAGAGAATACTTTATGTTGGGCTGTATTATCAACGAGGACATCAATGTGAGGTAAGGGGAAGTCATCCTTGGGGCTGGCCCTGTTCAGATCCCTGTAATCGACACACATTCTGACCTTACCGTCCTTCTTAGGTACCGGCACCACATTAGCAACCCACTGAGGGTAAGAAGTCACTGCAAGAAACCCGGCATCAAACTGTTTCATGACTTCGGCTTTAATCTTTTCAGACATCTCTGGACGCATCCGACGGACCTTTTGTTTAACTGGAGGGCAGTCTTCCCTAGTCGGCAAATGATGGACAACAATATCGGTATCCAACCCTGGCATGTCTTCGTAGGACCAGGCAAAGATCTCCATATAGTCATGTAACATCTTGGTTAACCGTTGCTTCACGCTGAGCTCTAGGTTGGCACCAATCTTTACCTCTTTTCTGTCTGCCTCAGTACCCAGGTTTATAGTTTCCACTGGCTCTTCATGGGGTTGAATTGCCCTCTCTTCCTGAAGCAACAGTCTTGCAAGCTCGCCAGGCACTTCGCAATCATCTTCACCTTCGTCTTCGGCTAAGTTGATCGGATTTTCGAAGTCATAATTGGCATTAGCAGAGCTGTTATCAGTGAGATCCAGAGTGGATTGGAACCTGTATGAGTGAGTGTGTGTGTAAATACAGCTGTTTTTGAAAATTATGTAAAGGAAATGAAAGATAAAAAAAGGAACACAATATTTGTAATGCGAAAAGTCCAAGATTTTCATTCATGATGTATAAAATGACAGTTCATATGCCCTCACAAATAGAACCACGGTGCCTCGGGTAAGACACCGGGCCATAGAGTTTATCATTGTCTATTACAAAATAACAAAACATGGGAATTCATTACTGTGTCACAAAGGTAACAGGGGTATGATCCTTTGCACTCCAATTGTTCAATCCTTTTTCGGCCGTCGGATAAATCCAGCTATTGAATTCGGCTTCGTCCACTTCAAGGTCTTCCCCGACAGCATTCGCTTCTGAACCTTTGATAAATACCGGAGGCCTTCCGATCTTCTCTTTCCTCATAGCTCTCTGCCCTTCTGAGGTGAAACCCAGCCCAAGTTTATCAGTCTTCTGGGTGAAGTCTGGCAGTCTGCCCCAGTTGGCACCTTCACCCTTTTGCACTACAGCCCTGGCATCCTTTAGGGAAGCCATCTTCAGAGGACCACCTGCTTCTGCTGTTTCTGCTGCGATTGGAAACACCTCCTCGAAATGCTGAAAGGGGGTCTCAATGAACTCCCCATCCATCTCAATGTATCTGAACGAGTTTAGGTGGCTCACCATGTATTCTTCCTCACCTTGCACGGTGACGATCTTCCCTCTGACGGGGTACTTCAGTTTTTGATGCAGGGTAGAGGTCACTGCCCCAGCCTTATGTATCCAGGGTCGACCCAGCAGACAAGAGTAAGATGGACGGATGTCCATCACATAAAAAGTGGAGTCGAACACCTGAGAGCCTACACGAATCGGAATGTCCACCTCCCCATGGACCATCCTCTTTGAACCATCAAAGGCCCTGACAATGATGTTGCTGGGCTTCAAATCCAGGCCTTCACAATCTAGACGATCCAGAGCCTTCTTGGGTAGCACATTCAAAGATGACCCAGTATCAACCAACACATGTGCCAAGGTGGTGCCCCTGCATTCGATTGAGACATGCAGAGCATCATTATGATCTTTCCCCTTTGTGGTTAAATCAGCATCTGAGAAACCCAAGCCATCATCTGCCGTTAGACTTGCCACGCAATCAGTGAATTGGACTGCAGAGGTTTCATGTGGCACATGGGCCTTCTTGAGGAATGAGATGAGGGCCTTTGCATGGGCCTCAGAGCACAACAGTAAAGAGAGCATGGATATCTTGGAGGGCGTATGCCCCAACTGTTCCACAACATTAAAATCGCTCTTCTTTATAATTTTCAAAATCTCCTCCATCTCTTGTGGGGAGGCCTCAGCAGCTATGGGTATGGGTACCTCCATCTGGGCAGGCTCAGTTTCAATTCCCTTGCCCCGAGCATTGGATGACTCGGCAGCAGGAGAAACAATAGGATCAGCAGCAGGAATAACAACTTGATCAGCAACGGGAGTAGGTGTACTTGCAGAAATTATCAGGAGCGGTCTTCGGCTAGCAGGTGGCGCAATGTCAGGCGAGAAGAGCCTGCCACTGCGGGTAACTTTGGCCGGGCCAGTGATGTCACAGATGCTGGCGCCAGCGTTGAGCTCTTGTTTCACTCCATTTATATATACATCTGCCCCATAGTGCCAAGGGACAGCTTTGTTGGATACATAGGGCAGGGGCCCAGGAACAGTGATAGTAACAGGTGCAACGGTCAGAATTTGGACAGGCTTCTTCTGGAGAACCGGGATCGGATTGTTGAAGATAGTCACTACAGAGACTTCTTCCATTGGAACCATTCGAACAGCAGACTTCTTGAATAGAATCTCCTTGCTATCCATCAAGCTTTGAATGCCTGACTTTAGCAAGGGACAACCGGATGGGGACACAACACAGAACAGGCAACCCTCACTACAACCCGGAAATAAACCGGCCTGCAGTAGGTTCTTCTTAATGATCTTTAAAGGAGTGGCTAGATCATCCACAGAAACAGCATAAACATCTTCATCAATAGCATTTACCCCGTGCTGGGGCATAGGGGCAGTAACTACATTCGGTTTTGCGGGCGCTTCGAATTGTATCTCTTTAGCATCGATAAGGTCTTGCACCTTATTCTTTAACGCCCAACAGTCATCAGTGGCATGCCCCGGGCTGTCTGAATGGTAAGCACAACGGGCATTCGGGTTGTACTTAGGAGAGGTAGTGTTTGAGAACTTTGGCGCCTCCTTGACAGTCACCAAATTGGTGGCTAGCAACTGTGGCAGGATTTGCGATAGGGTCATGCTTAACCGGGTGAACTCTCTCCGAGGTCTATCAGCCCTTTGAGGATTGTTTGGCCGGGGAGAGGCAGCAGGCGTAGCGATCATTACTGCACTGACAGATTGGCGGCGGTCAGGTCTTTCTGATTTCTTGGAGCCATACACGGCACTAGACTCCTTTTTAAACGGCTTCTTTTCTGCACTAGATGATGCACCCTTTGCAATCTTCCCAGATTTCAGCCCAGCTTCGATTCTCTCTCCAGTCAAGATTAAATCAGTGAAACCAGCAGAAGAATTCCCAATGAGATGGTTAAAAAACGGCCCAGATAAGGTCCCCAAAAACATGTCCACTAACTCTCGATCAGTCAAAGGTGGCTGCACCCTACCAGCCAGGTCTCTCCACTTCTGCGCGTACTCTTTAAAACCTTCACTTGCACCTAACGACATACCCTGGAGTTGAGTACGTGTGGGGGCAAGGTCGGCATTATACTGATACTGCTTGTAGAAAGCAGTAGCCAACTCCTCCCAGTTACGAACTTTGGTCCCATCCAGTTGATAGAACCATTCGAGATGAGTCCCTGAAAGACTCTCCTGGAAGAAGTGGATCCATAGATTCTTATCCGCGGTATACGGCTGAATCTTTCGAACATAGGACCTCAAATGCAGCTTGGGACAGGACGCCCCGTCATATTTAGAAAAGGTTGGAGCTTTGAACTTGTGCGGGATAATCACACCAGTCGACAAACCCAGATCTCCGAAATCCAGCCCAGGTACCTGTTGAACTTCCATGGCCTTCAACCTGTCCTCCAGCTGTTTGTACCTGTCATCTGCAGGAGGATACTGTTCCTCATCAAAATCTGTCTCGTTGTCGGAGACCACTGGAGTAGGAACCTTCACTTCTGCCTGAGAAGGACTCTTGCCAACAGAAGAAACAGCCTCTTCCTGGTGTAGAGTATTACCCAACCTTCGGCCCGAGTTGAATATGACAGTTCTTCTTTTCTTCTTCTTCTCCTTCTTCAGGAGCATAGTCTTCAGTTCATCTTGGCCTTTAGCTAGACCCAGGATTAATTCTTGAAACTGCGCATTCTGCGCCTGGAGAGCCTTGATTGAAGTCTCAGTTGATTCAGATCCGGGATTCATGATGCTGAAATAAACAGCGAAGAACTGTAAGCAACCTGAAAAGGGAAAAACCTGCTATGCACATGATGTATGAAATGCGTATGAATTATGTTTTCAAAGACAATCGGGAATCAACTTTGTAAACAAAAAGGAACACACTTCATTAGATTCAACTTTGCAACTGAAATTATTCAATAAATTTGCCCTTAGGCGTTTACATGAAAGGAAACAACTGGAAAGGAAATGAAAACTGTAAAGGCACATTCAGAATTCCTCATTGATCCCATGGTCTCCTCTTCTCAGTACGGAGGTAGGCATTCAGGGCTCTCTCATTCTCCAACTGCTTTGTCAGCTTCTGGATCTTTGATTCTTGCTCATTGACCTTTTCCCGGTAAGAATCCCGTTCTTCTTGCAGTTGCGACCAAGATCTCTTCAATGTCTCATAATCAGTAGGTATCTGAGGAGGAAGGACAGTTGGAGGAACACCATCTTTATCAGGACACTCGAGAATGACGGGTCTGACAGCTTCATACGGCATACCTAACTTCTGAGCACGGATGCGGACCCATTTGTAGTAGGCTTCCATAGGTAGAGAAGTCTTTGGCCCTAGCTCTTGTGGGTCAGCTTTATGAACCTTCTCCCAAGCCTTGATGAACCTACGACGTAGCTCGTCACTATCCACCTGAAACTCGAAACTGATGTGAGGCACCAACATCTCATGGGGGCCTGCTCTTCTTGCTCTTCCAAACTGACGGAGTGCTAGACATGGATTGTAAGAGATCCCTCCTTGAGTACCAATCAGAGGAACATTAGGGTACTCCCCGCATCGATCAATAATAGCTATCTCATCCAAACCTCTGCAAGTCCAAATGATGTCTTTATCGGTGAGAGACATTAACCTGTGAGCCCAACCTCTTCCTTCTTGGTTCTTCAGTACGAACTTAGGGAGGTGCGAAATAAACCACCTCACCAACAAAGGGATACAACACCATAGGGTTCCTCGTCTTCGGGTAGTACGGGCATGAAGTTGTTGCAAGATGTCACCCAAGAGAGTGGGCACAGGATTTTGAGACATAAAGATCCTAATGGAAGTGACATTGATGAAGTTGTCAGGATTAGGAAACAGGACTAACCCATAGATTAGGAGAGCCAAGATGTCTTCATATGCCCTAAAGTCCAAGTCATTCCAGAAGCTGTTAGCTTTACCAATCAGAAACTTGGCCAAGAAACCCTTAACTCCGCTTCTAGTTACCCAGTTGTCTATTACCTCTTGATGGGTCAAAGGAAGAGCTGCAGCAATGTCCTCAAGCCTGAGGGTCTTTTCCCAACCAGTAAAGGGAGTCTGATCCAAGGTGGGGATACCAAGCAGATTAGAGAACTCTTCCAGGGTAGGGACCAGCTGGAAGTCTTGAAAGGTAAAGCACTGGTACTGAGGGTCATAGAACTGGGTCAGAACACTCATCAACTGTTGATCCCGCTTTGCAGTGACTAAACTGAGAAGAGAACCATGCCTCTGAATGAAGGAAGTGGTGTTTGGAATTCTGCTAACCAACTCATCAAGCAACTCAGGTGAACGAACAAAGTTGAACCGGATAGTATTCCTTCGCACAGGCATCATAATGTCCCTACAAAACAGAGCAAAGATGAAACCCTCTTGTCTTTGAAATGGTCAGTTCTTATGCAGGATGCATGCAATGCTCATGATGCTATGATGTCATGATAAAGCACACCACATACAGATACAAGGGCAAACATAGTAAGGCACACAAGTCACACAAGGCAAGCCCCTAAAGTTTAGGCCAGCATGAGGTCTAGGTACTACCCTCTTTCAGTTTGTTGGTTCATACCTGTCCTAATCAAAAGTAACCGGGTTCTTAGAGGATCCCAATATCATTGACTACCCTCAATCGGTCATAACTCCAGCATCGCAATCTTTTCTTGCGGCCAGAACCATCACGAGAGTTTAGCCTCAATGGGCGTAGCATACTGCTACAATTCTAAAGGCCAAGTTGTGTCAATTAAGGTTCTAAGGTTGTTGGTGCTTAATGACTCCTTAGAAGACCCATATTCTCCTCGTTGCAACACAAGGGATATCGGTACAGACTAAGGTGCCACACCAACGTAGCCACTGCTTCACCTGTGTCGGTCTACGCCGGACAGGTCCCTCACAGCTTATGCTACCTAAACAGGGTATCCCCAGATCCGGGTTAGGATCTATGTATCTCCGATGCAACCACAATAGTAAAGCAAACAAAACAATACAAGTGAAAACACAGTTATGACTTAGCCCTAAGGTACACCTCACTTTATAAGTGTCCCCAGCAGAGTCGCCAGTTCTGTGATCGGTGGATCTGGAACTGACTGTTTAACGCTGGTTCGCGAAATGTCGCGGAAGCAAGAGTCGCCACCGTCTTTTATTTTCTCCAAATGGAAAGGACAAAAGCACAGAAAAATTCCTTAAAGAGATTGCTCTCGGTTCGGGAGGTAGATTATAGAAAGGGAAGGTATTAGCACCCTTTCTATCCATGGTTATCCATGGGCTCTTAGATACTTGCTCAATGTGTTTTCAAAATGTTTGCTTGCTTTTCAATGTGGGTTTTAAAAAGTTTCTTTGAAAAATTTCAGTTCGACTCGTACGTCAGAGTGTTTGAAAAATTTGCTTTGAAAGCTTTTGAAAATGTGTTGGTGAAAAGATGTTTTGATTTGTTTTTGAAATTAGAGCAAGTATCCTTGAGAACCTACCTACCCTAAGGAATTCGTCTGTGTAAATGTCCTTTAAAGTAGTGCCATCCCACCATTGAGAGGTAGGTAGCACCACCGTTGGAGGTGTTCGGGTCAATTCGAGTTTGTAGGGGCATGGTGATCACCAGAGCAATGGGAAGACACCTTAGAAGCTACCCTCATGCCAGGTTCCCGGATCATGAGGACTTACTAAGACGCCCTCTACTCGACGACCACCTTTCGAAAGGCAACAGTGAGGCGTACCCTAGGGGTGGTGTGTGCGATTCGTGTGTCATGTTTCAGTTATTTGTCTTGTCATGTTTGTCGTGTTCTACGCTTGATTTTAATTAAGACATTCATTCTTGCATGCTTGGTTAACAGTTAAATATTTTGCGAGGAAATAAATCTAAACTATTACAAATGGCGCGGGTCCACATCGCCAAAATTACACCGGACCCGATTTAGCGGAAAATAAATAAAGCGAATAAATAAAAGTGCGAGAAATTTAAATTACATGGCTTTGGGATATTTACAAAATTATAATGTGCGAAATAAAGAAATTAAAACAAAATTAGGGCGTTGGACCCTTTTGCAAACAATTAAAATTAATAATGAATTACAAATTAAATGATTAAATGTTTTTGTTGTTTTTTATGTTTTTTAGATTTAATGAGAAAAAGAAGTCAATTAAATTAAACGGCGAATCCTAATTCTAATATTTTTTAATTATTAAGAAAGAATCCAAATATGACCTAAATTAAACCTAATTCATTTATGTACAATTTAGATAGGAAAATAAATAAATAAATAATAATTATTATTGTGGAAAAAAGGGGAATAAAAAAAGAATTAACAATTAAAACCTAAATTCTACATTTTTTGGATTTTTATTAAAAAAGGAATTAAAATTAAAACCTAATTACACTAAACAATTTACATTCTAATTTATTTATAAAAATAATTAATACATAAAATAATATTATATTTTTTTGTATTTTCTGATTTTTATAATGTTTTTATATTTTATAGAAAAAATTAACTAATTGAATTAAGACAATAAAATAAATAAAACAATAAAAATAAAAGTGAGAAAAAAAATATAAAATGCAAACCAGGGTGGGGTGTTGCCCCAAATAAGGAGGTAAAGCCTGGTAATCTGGCCCAATAAGCATTCAGAATTTGTTGACTTTTCTGAATCCTATGTGACATGCTTGACCAGGCGTAGCGTATCCTTTTGAATCCACGCCTTTGGTTTGATCATTTAGGACGCGTGGACAATGGATGAAGAGGATGTATGGTGTACCTGGATGTTAGCGTAACATGGAATTCCACATTGAAAAATAGCATTGGAATTTGCCAGACCTGGGACTTGAACCCAGGTCTTGAAGGTTACAAGCGCGTCTCCTTGCCAGCTGAACTATGCAATTTCATTTAATATATAATATAACATAAATAATATAAAAGAAAAATAAAGTTAGTGGAGACTTTTAGCGCGAATTTTCAAAACAACCTATCACGTGGTGACAACGAGGTTGTCTTCTTCGTTTTGTCTGAAACACATACGTATGGCCACGGTTTTCAGGCGTGGCCTTAGGCAAGCAACGAAAAAATAGCGACTAGCGCTATGGTATATATAAATTGGGCGCGAGGGTCAAGACTTCTTCGTCTTGATGTGCTGAATCCAGCCATGGCCATCTTGAGCCCTAATTTTACTTGGTTGAGAAACCCCCAATCTGGGAAACCTGTAACCCTAGTATGTGTCAATGGCGAATTCGCATATGGTGCTCAAAAACACAATCAAACGTATCAGTTAGTTTAGAAACATCAATATAAACATGAATCAACAAAGAAAAATGCAAAAAGATGATGGAATCATGCAATGCGATTTCAAAATTTTTGTGGTTCAGTCCAGGTTCTTGATACCGATTCTTGGTGTTTTGCTTGTTGTTAATGATTGAGAAACACTCAATGATGTCTCAGAATGCTAATGGGATGAGAGTTGATGCTTGAATCGGCCTAAAACCTTGAATTCAGTATTGAACTTTTTAAGGATTTTTGCAAGTTTGTAATGTCAATTGTTGCGCAGTATGGAGTCTAAAAACATTAGGGTTCTGATCTTGGATATGTATAGAGGCTATTAGGTTAACAACTTTGCACAAAATCTCAAGCATTCATGGATTTCAATATTTGATTTTGGAAAATCTTTTTCATATCTTTTTTCATGTTGTTTTTGTTCAATCATGATCCAATCTCATCCAAATTTGCCTAATTGGGATATGCACGAAATATTAAGAATAATCATGCATGAAAAGATTTTTTTAGGTTAAGTTTGATATTTTTCATGTATTAAAATCATTTAAATGAATATAAATTAATATTAATTCAAATAAATAATTAAAAAATATGAGAATACTTCCCTTTGGGCCTAGTGGTCGTGCATAGGCTTGGCATGAAGAAACTTGGAAGAAAAATGGGCCCATTTGCATTTTTAGGCCTTTTGCATCAATGTTGACTTTCAAAAATTCCTAAAAATTTCCCAACTTCCACAAGGCATAACTTGGTCAATTTTTAAGCTTTTCACATGTTCTTGGACATTTTGGAAAGGTCTTTGAGTCCTTTACCCAATGCCTTTGGTCCCATGTCATTTTGATTTACCAACCTCAAGTTATGGCCTTTGACTTAAAGTCCCTTTTTGTTGACTTTTGAAAATGACCTATAATGTTGAAATTGATAACTTTTTGTGAGAGCATTTCTTGGACTTGGAACATGAAGATGAATTGTAGGAAATGTCTTTCTCTTCAAAATGAGCTTTGGATGGAATTTTTCTGATAATCCATGTGAAAGTTATGCCCTGGTCAATTTCAGTTGACTTTTTCAGCTGTCCAAATATAGTAACTTTTGCATCTTGATGATTTTCTGAGCCAAACTTTGAGAATCATGATCAAGCATTGATCAAATGATGTTTGTGACTTCAAAATGATATATTGACCAAAAATTTGAACTTTTGACTGTCAAATGACCATTTTGCCCCTACAGTTGACTGTAGTGCAATTTAGGGTTTTGACTGTGCAATCTTGAGCTGAATGCCTTGAAACTTGACATGAGGATGCTTGACCACATTTGTAGGCATATGAGACTTGATTGGGCCTTTGAGAAGTTCATTTGCTTGACCAGAATTCAAACCCTAGTTTTGACTGTATAGAAGACAGTTGAGCTGCACAATCCTTGGGGTAATTTTGTGACCTTGACTTGGCAATTTCTTGATGAATATGGTAGGGCAAATTTTGGGGTACAACAACAAGGCTACAATCCATTGGAGTATAAAAAATCTCGACAACAGACAAATTTCCATAATGACAAGGCTACCATCCATTGGAGTAACTAAAATCTCGTACACAAACTACCTTCCATAATGATTAGGCTACCATCCCTCAGAGTAACAAAGATATCGATAACAGACTATATTCCATAACGAGTAGGCTACAATACATTGTAGTAACAAAATTCTCGACAACAGACTACCTTCCATAATGACAAGGCTACCATCATTTGTAGTGACAAAAATCTCGATAATATACTACCTTATATAATGACAACGCTACCATCCATTAGAATAACAAAAATCTCGACAATAGACTACCTTCCATAATGACAAGGCTACCATCCATTGGAGTAACAACGATATCGATAACATACTACCTTCCATAATGACAAGGCTACCATCCATTCGAGTAACAAAAATCACGACAACAGACTACCTTCTATAATGACAAGGCTACCATCCATTGGAGTAACAAAAATCTCGACAACAGACTACCTTCCATAATGACAAGGCTACCATCCATTGGAGTAACAAAAATCATGACAACAGACTACCTTTGATAAAGACTAGGCTACGATCCATTGGAATAAAAAAAATATCGAAACCTCACTACCTTCCTTAATAACAAGGCTGCTTCCAATGGAGTAACAAAAATCTCGACAACAGACTAACTTCCATAATGACTAGGCTACGATCCATTGGAGTAACAAAGATATCGACAATAGACTACCTTCCATAACGACAAGGCTACAATCCATTGTAGTAACAAATCTCTCGACAATAGACTACCTTCCATAATGACAAGGCTACCATCCATTGTAGTGACAAAAATCTCGACAATATACTACCTTCTATAATGACAAGGCTACAATCTATTATAGTAACAAAAATATCGACAGTAGACTACCTTTCATAATTAAAAGGCTACTATCCATTGGAATAACAAAAATCTCGACAACAGACTACCTTCCATAATGACAAGGCTACCATCCATTAGAGTAACAAAAATCACGACAACAGACTAACTTTGATAATGACTAGGCTACGATCCATTGGAATTACAAAAATAACAAAACCACACTACCTTCCATAATGACAAGGCTACTTCCAATGGAGTAACAAAAATATAGACAATAGACTAAATTCCATAATGACTAGGCTACCATCCATTGGAGTAACAAAGATATCGACAACAGACTACCTTCCGTAACGACAAGGCTATAATCCATTGTAGTAAGAAAAATCTCGACAACAGACTACCTTCGATAATGACAAGGCTACCATCCATTGTAGTGACAAAAATCTCGACAATATACTACCTTCTATAATGACAAGGTTACTATCCATTGGAGTAACAAAAATCGACAACAGACTACCTTCCATAATGACAAGGCTACCATCCCTTAGAGTAACAAAAATCTCGACAATAGACTACCTTCCATAATGACTAGGCTACCATCCATTGGAGTAACAAAAATCACGACAACAGACTACCTTCCATAATGACTAGGCTACGATCCATTGGAATAACAAAAATATTGAAACCAAACTACCTTCCATAATGATAAGGCTACCATCCAATGGAGTTTAAAAAATCTCGACAATAGACAACCTTCCATAATGACAAGGCTACCATCCATTGGAGTAACTAAAATCTCATACACAAACTACCTTCCATAATGACTAGGCTACCATCCCTCGGAGTAACAAAGATATCGACAACCGACTATCTTCTATAACGACAAGGCTACAAAACAATGTAGTAACAAAATTCTCGACAACAGACTACCTTCCATAATGACAAGGCTACCATCATTTGTAGTGACAAAAATCTCGATAATATACTACCTTCTATAATGACAATGCTACCATCCATTGGAATAACAAAAATCTCGACAACATACTACGTTCCATAATGACAAGGCTACCATCGCTTAGAGTAACAAAGATATCGACAATAAACTACCTTCCATAATGACAAGGCTACCATCCATTGGAGTAACAAAGATATCGATAACATACTACCTTCCATAATGACAAGGCTACCAACCATTCGAGTAACAAAAATGACGACAACATACTACCTTCTATAATGACAAGGCTACCATCCAATGGAGTAACAAAAATCTCGACAACAGACTACCTTCCATAATGACAAGGCTACCATCCATTGGAGTAACAAAAATCACGACAACAGACTACCTTCCATAATGACAAGGCTACGATCCGTTGGAATAACTAAAATATCGAAACCTCACTACCTTCCATAATAACAAGGCTGCTTCCAATGGAGTAACAAAAATCTCGACAATAGACTAACTTCCATAATGACTAGGCTACCATCCATTGGAGTAACAAAGATATCGACAACTGACTAACTTCCATACCGACAAGGCTACAATCCATTGTAGTAAAAAATCTCTCGACAATGGACTACCTTCCATAATGACAAGGCTACCATCCATTGTAGTGACAAAAATCTCGACAATATACTACCTTCTATAATGACAAGGCTACCATCCATTGTAGTAACAAAAATCGATAACAGACTACCTTCCATAATGACAAGGCTACAATCTATTATAGTAACAAAAATATTGACAGTAGACTACCTTTCATAATTAAAAGACTATGATCCATTGGAATAACCAAAATCTCGACAACAGACTACCTTCCATAATGACAAGTCTACCATCCATTGGAGTAACAAAGATATCTACAACATACTACCTTCCATAATGACAAGGCTACTATCCATTGGAGTAACAAAAATCACGACAACATACTACCTTACATAATGACTAGTCTACGATCCATAATAACAATGGTACCATCCAATGGATTAACAAAGATATCGACAACAGACTATTTTCCATAACGACAAGGCTACAATCCATTGGAGTATAAAAAATCTGGAAAACAGACTACCTTCCGTAATGACAAGGCTACCATCCATTGGAGTAACTAAAATCTCGTACACAAACTACCTTCCATAATGACTAGCATACCATCCATCTGAGTAACAAAGATATCGACAACATACTATCTTCCATAACGACAAGGCTACAATCCATTGTAGTAACAAAATTCTCGACAACAGACTTCCTTCCATAATGACAAGGCTACCATCCATTGTAGTGACAAAAATCTCGATAATATACTACCTTATATAATGACAACTCTACCATCCATTGGAATAACAAAAATCTCGACAACAGACTACGTTCCATAATGACAAGGCTACCATCCCTTAAAGTAACAAATATCTCGACAACAAACTTTCTTCCATAATGACAAGGCTACCATCCATTGGAGTAACAAAAATCACGACAACAGACTAACTTTGATAATGACTAGGCTACGATCCATTGGAATTACAAAAATAACGAAACCACACTACCTTCCATAATGACAAGGCTACTTCCAATGGAGTAACAAAAATATAGACAATAGACTAAATTCCATAATGACTAGGCTACCATCCATTGGAGTAACAAAGATGTCGACAACAGACTACCTTCCATAACGACAAGGCTATAATCCATTGTAGTAAGAAAAATCTCGACAACAGACTACCTTCGATAATGACAAGGCTACCATCCATTGTAGTGACAAAAATCTCGACAATATACTACCTTCTATAATGACAAGGTTACTATCCATTGGAGTAACAAAAATCGACAACAGACTACCTTCCATAATGACAAGGCTACCATCCCTTAGAGTAACAAAAATCTCGACAACAGACTACCTTCCATAATGACTAGGCTACCATCCATTGGAGTAACAAAAATCACGACAACAGACTACCTTCCATAATGACTAGGCTACGATCCATTGGAATAACAAAAATTTTGAAACCACACTACCTTCCATAATGATAAGGCTACCATCCAATGGAGTTTAAAAAATCTCGACAATAGACAACCTTCCATAATGACAAGGCTACCATCCATTGGAGTAACTAAAATCTCGTACACAAACTACCTTCCATAATGACTAGGCTACCATCCCTCGGAGTAACAAAGATATCGACAACAGACTATCTTCCATAACGACAAGGCTACAAAACATTGTAGTAACAAAATTCTAGACAACAGACTACCTTCCATATTGACAAGGCTACCATCATTTGTAGTGACAAAAACCTCGATAATATACTACCTTCTATAATGACAATGCTACCATCCATTGGAATAACAAAAATCTCGACAACATACTACGTTCCATAATGACAAGGCTACCATCGCTTTGAGTAACAAAGATATCGACAATAAACTACCTTCCATAATGACAAGGCTACCATCCATTGGAGTAACAAAGATATCGATAACATACTACCTTCCATAATGACAAGGCTACCAACAATTCGAGTAACAAAAATGACGACAACATACTACCTTCTATAATGACAAGGCTACCATCCAATGGAGTAACAAAAATCTCGACAATAGACTACCTTCCATAATGACAAGGCTACCATCCATTGGAGTAACAAAAATCACGACAACAGACTACCTTCCATAATGACAAGGCTACGATCCGTTGGAATAACAAAAATATCGAAACCTCACTACCTTCCATAATAACAAGGCTGCTTCCAATGGAGTAACAAAAATCTCGACAACAGACTAACTTCCATAATGACTAGGCTACCATCCATTGGAGTAACAAAGATATCGACAACTGACTAACTTCCATAACGACAAGGCTACAATCCATTATAGTAAAAAATCTCTCGACAACGGACTACCTTCCATAATGACAAGGCTACCATCCATTGTAGTGACAAAAATCTCGACAATATACTACCTTCTATAATGACAAGGCTACCATCCATTGTAGTAACAAAAATCGATAACAGACTACCTTCCATAATGACAAGGCTACAATCTATTATAGTAACAAAAATATTGACAGTAGACTACCTTTCATAATTAAAAGACTACGATCCATTGGAATAACCAAAATCTCGACAACAGACTACCTTCCATAATGACAAGTCTACCATCCATTGGAGTAACAAAGATATCTACAACATACTACCTTCCATAATGACAAGGCTACTATCCATTGGAGTAACAAAAATCACGACAACATACTACCTTCCATAATGACTAGTCTACGATCCATAATAACAATGGTACCATCCAATGGAGTAACAAAGATAACGACAACAGACTATTTTCCATAACGACAAGGCTACAATCCATTGGAGTATAAAAAATCTGGAAAACAGACTACCTTCCGTAATGAAAAGGCTACCATCCATTGGAGTAACTAAAATCTCGTACACAAACTACCTTCCATAATGACTAGCATACCATCCATCTGAGTAACAAAGATATCGACAACATACTATCTTCCATAACAACAAGGCTACAATCCATTGTAGTAACAAAATTCTCGACAACAGACTTCCTTCCATAATGACAAGGCTACCATCCATTGTAGTGACAAAAATCTCGATAATATACTACCTTATATAATGACAACTCTACCATCCATTGGAATAACAAAAATCTCGACAACAGACTACGTTCCATAATGACAAGGCTACCATCCCTTAAAGTAACAAATATCTCGACAACAAACTTTCTTCCATAATGACAAGGCTACCATCCATTGGAGTAACAAAAATCACGACAACAGACTACCTTCCATAATGACTAGGCTACGATCCTTTGGAATAACAACAATATCGAAACCACACTACCTTCCATAATGACAAGTCTACCATCCAATGGAATAACAAAAATATCGACAACAGACTACCTTCCATAATGACTAGGCTACCATCCATTGGAGTAACAAAGATATCGACAATTGACTACCTTCCATTACGACAAGGCTACAATCCATTGTAGTAACAAAAATTTCGACAACATACTATTTTCCATAATGTCAAGGCTACCATCCATTGTAGTTACAAAAATCTTGACAATATACTACCTTCTATAATGACAAGGCTACCATCCATTGGAGTAACAAAAATGGACAACAGACTACCTTCCATAATAACAAGGCTACAATCCATTGGAGTATAAAAAATCTTCCACAACAGACTACCTTCCATAATGACTAGGCTACCATCCATCGGAGTAATAAAGATATCGACAACAGACTATCTTCCATAACCACAAGGCTACCATCCATTGTAGTGACAAAAATCTCGATAATATACTACCTTATATAATGACAACTCTACCATCCCTTAAAGTAACAAATATCTCGACAACAAACTACCTTCCATAATGACAAGGCTACCATCCATTGGAGTAACAAAAATCACGACAACAGACTACCTTCCATAATGACTAGGTTACCATCCATTGGAGTAACAAAGATATGGACAATTGACTACCTTCCATAACGACAAGGCTACAATCCATTGTAGTAACAAAAATTTCGATAACATACTATTTTCCATAATGACAAGGCTACCATCCATTGTAGTTACAAAAATCTTGACAATATACTACCTTCTATAATGACAAGGCTACCATCCATTGGAGTAACAAAAATGGACAAATGACTACCTTCCATAATGACAAGGCTACAATCCATTGGAGTATAAAAAATCTCTACAACAGACTACCTTCCATAATGACAAGGCTACCATCCAAGTGAGTAACTAAAATCTCGTACACAAACTACCTTCCATAATGACTAGGCTACCATCCATTGGAGTAACAAAGATATCGACAACAGACTACCTTCCATAACGACAAGGCTACAATCCATTGTAGTAAGAAAAATCTCGACAACAGACTACCTTCGATAATGACAAGGCTACCATCCATTGTAGTGACAAAAATCTCGACAATATACTACCTTCTATAATGACAAGGTTACTATCCATTGGAGTAACAAAAATCGACAACAGACTACCTTCCACAATGACAAGGCTACCATCCCTTAGAGTAACAAAAATCTCGACAATAGACTACCTTCCATAATGACAAGGCTACAATCCATTGGAGAAACAAAGATATCTACAACATACTACCTTCCATATTAACAAAGCTACTATCCATTGGAGTAACAAAAATCACGACAACAGACTACCTTCCATAATGACTAGGCTACGATCCATTGGAATAACAAAAATATTGAAACCACACTACCTTCCATAATGACAAGGCTACGATCCAATGGAGTAACAAAGATATCGAAAACAGATCATTTTCCATAACGACAAGGATATAATCCATTGGAGTATAAAAAATCTCGACAATAGACAACCTTCCATAATGACAAGGCTACCATCCATTGGAGTACCTAAAATCTCGTACACAAACTACCTTCCATAATGACTAGGCTACCATCCCTCAGAGTAACAAAGATATCGACAACAGACTAAATTCCATAACGACAAGGCTACAATACATTGTAGTAACAAAATTCTTGACAACAAACTATCTTCCATAATGACAAGGCTACCATCATTTGTAGTGACAAAAATCTCGATAATATACTACCTTCTATAATGACAATGCTACCATCCACTGGAATAACAAAAATCTCGACAACAGACTACGTTCCATAATGACAAGGCTACCATCGCTTAGAGTAACAAAGATATCGATAATAAACTACCTTCCATAATGACAAGGCTACCATCCATTGGAGTAACAAAGATATCGATAATATACTACCTTCCATAATGACAAGGCTACCATCCATTCGAGTAACAAAAATCACGATAACATACTACCTTCTATAATGACAAGGCTACCATCCATTGGAGTAACAAAAATCTCGACAACAGACTACCTTCCATAATGACAAGGCTACCATCCATTGGAGTATCCAAATTAACGACAACAGACTACCTTTGATAAAGACTAGGCTACGATCCGTTGGAATAACAAAAATATTGAAACCTCACTACCTTCCATAATAACAAGGTTGCTTCCAATGGAGTAACAAAAATATCGACAACAGACTAACTTCCATAATGACTAGGCTACCATCCATTGGAGTAACAAAGATATCGACAACAGACTAACTTCCATAACGACAAGGCTACAATCCATTGTAGTAAAAAATCTCTCGACAACAGACTACCTTCCATAATGACAAGGCTACCATCCATTGTAGTGACAAAAATCTCGACAATATACTACCTTCTATAATGACAAGGCTACCATCCATTGTAGTAACAAAAATCGATAACAGACTACCTTCCATAATGACAAGGCTACAATATATTATAGTAACAAAAATATCGACAGTAGACTACCTTTCATAATTAAAAGGCTATGATCCATTGGAATAATAAAAATCTCGACAACAGACTACCTTCCATAATTACAAGTCTACCATCCATTGGAGTAACAAAGATATCTACAACATACTACCTTCCATAATGACAAGGCTACTATCCATTGGAGTAACAAAAATCACGACAACATACTACCTTCCATAATGACTAGTCTACGATCCATAATAACAATGGTACCATCTAATGGAGTAACAAAGATATCGACAACATACTATTTTCCATAACGACAAGGCTACAATCCATTGGAGTATAAAAAATCTGGAAAACAGACTACCTTCCGTAATGACAAGGCTACCATCCCTTAGAGTAACAAAAATCTCGACAATAGACTACCTTCCATAATGACTAGAATACCATCCATTGGAGAAACAAAGATATCTACAACATACTACCTTCCATATTAACAAAGCTACTATCCATTGGAGTAACAAAAATCACGACAACAGACTACCTTCCATAATGACTAGGCTACGATCCATTGGAATAACAAAAATATTGAAACCACACTACCTTCCATAATGACAAGGCTACGATCCAATGGAGTAACAAAGATATCGAAAACAGATCATTTTCCATAACGACAAGGATATAATCCATTGGAGTATAAAAAATCTCGACAATAGACAACCTTCCATAATGACAAGGCTACCATCCATTGGAGTACCTAAAATCTCGTACACAAACTACCTTCCATAATGACTAGGCTACCATCCCTCAGAGTAACAAAGATATCGACAACAGACTAAATTCCATAACGACAAGGCTACAATACATTGTAGTAACAAAATTCTTGACAACAAACTATCTTCCATAATGACAAGGCTACCATCATTTGTAGTGACAAAAATCTCGATAATATACTACCTTCTATAATGACAATGCTACCATCCACTGGAATAACAAAAATCTCGACAACAGACTACGTTCCATAATGACAAGGCTACCATCGCTTAGAGTAACAAAGATATCGATAATAAACTACCTTCCATAATGACAAGGCTACCATCCATTGGAGTAACAAAGATATCGATAATATACTACCTTCCATAATGACAAGGCTACCATCCATTCGAGTAACAAAAATCACGATAACATACTACCTTCTATAATGACAAGGCTACCATCCATTGGAGTAACAAAAATCTCGACAACAGACTACCTTCCATAATGACAAGGCTACCATCCATTGGAGTATCCAAATTAACGACAACAGACTACCTTTGATAAAGACTAGGCTACGATCCGTTGGAATAACAAAAATATTGAAACCTCACTACCTTCCATAATAACAAGGTTGCTTCCAATGGAGTAACAAAAATATCGACAACAGACTAACTTCCATAATGACTAGGCTACCATCCATTGGAGTAACAAAGATATCGACAACAGACTAACTTCCATAACGACAAGGCTACAATCCATTGTAGTAAAAAATCTCTCGACAACAGACTACCTTCCATAATGACAAGGCTACCATCCATTGTAGTGACAAAAATCTCGACAATATACTACCTTCTATAATGACAAGGCTACCATCCATTGTAGTAACAAAAATCGATAACAGACTACCTTCCATAATGACAAGGCTACAATATATTATAGTAACAAAAATATCGACAGTAGACTACCTTTCATAATTAAAAGGCTACGATCCATTGGAATAATAAAAATCTCGACAACAGACTACCTTCCATAATTACAAGTCTACCATCCATTGGAGTAACAAAGATATCTACAACATACTACCTTCCATAATGACAAGGCTACTATCCATTGGAGTAACAAAAATCACGACAACATACTACCTTCCATAATGACTAGTCTACGATCCATAATAACAATGGTACCATCTAATGGAGTAACAAAGATATCGACAACATACTATTTTCCATAACGACAAGGCTACAATCCATTGGAGTATAAAAAATCTGGAAAACAGACTACCTTCCGTAATGACAAGGCTACCATCCATTGGAGTAACTAAAATCTCGTACACAAACTACCTTCCATAATGACTAGAATACCATCCATCGGAGTAACAAAGATATCGACAACAGACTATCTTCCATAACCACAAGGCTACAATCCATTGTAGTGACAAAAATCTCGATAATATTCTACCTTATATAATGACAACTCTACCATCCATTGGAATAACAAAAATCTCGACAACAGACTACGTTCCATAATGACAAGGCTACCATCCCTTAAGGTAAAAAATATCTCGACAACAGACTACCTTCCATAATGACAAGGCTACCATCCATTGGAGTAACAAAGATATCGACAACATACTACCTTCCATAATGACAAGGCTACCATCCATTGGAGTAACAAAAATCACGACAACAGACTACCTTCCATAATGACTAGGCTACGATCCATTGGAATAACAACAATATCGAAACCACACTACCTTCCATAATGACAAGTCTACCATCCAATGGAGTAACAAAAATATCGACAACAGACTACCTTCCATAATGACTAGGCTACCATCCATTGGAGTAACAAAGATATCGACAATTGACTACCTTCCATAACGACAAGGCTACAATCCATTGTAGTAACAAAAATTTCGACAACATACTACTTTCCATAATGACAAGGCTACCATCCTTTGTAGTTACAAAAATCTTGACAATATACTACCTTCTACAATGACAAGGCTACCATCCATTGGAGTAACAAAAATGGACAACAGACTACCTTCCATAATGACAAGGCTACAATCTATTGGAGTATAAAAAATCTCGACAACAGACTACCTTCCATAATGACAAGGCTACCATCCATTGGAGTAACTAAAATCTCGTACACAAACTACCTTCCATAATGACTAGGCTACCATCCATTGGAGTAACAAAGATACAACTGACTACCTTCCACAACGACAAGGCTACAATCCATTGTAGTAACAAAAATCTCGACAATAGACTACCTTCCATAATGACAAGGCTACCATCCATTGTAGTGACAAAAATCTCGACAATATACTCCTTTCTATAATGACAAGGCTACCATCCATTGGAGTAACAAAAATCTCGACAATAGACTACCTTCCATAATGACAAGGCTACCATCCATTGGAGTAACAAAAATCACGACAACAGACTAACTTCCATAATTACAAGGCTACAATCCATTGGAGTATAAAAAATCTCGACAACAGACTACCTTCCATAATGACAAGGCTACCAACCATTGGAGTAACTAAAATCTCGTACACAAACTACCTTCCATAATGACTAGGCTACCATCAAATGGAGTAAAAAAGATATCGACAACAAACTACCTTCCATAACGACAAGGCTACAATCCATTGTAGTAACAAAAATCTCGACAACAGACTACCTTCCATAATGACAATGCTACCATCCATTGAAGTGACAAAAATCTCGATAATATACTACCTTCTATAATGACAATGCTACCGTCCATTGGAATAACAAAAATCGACAACAGACTATGTTACATAATGACAAGGCTACCATCCCTTAGAGTAACAAAAATCTCGACAAGAGACTACCTTCCATAATGACAAGGCTACCATCCATTGGAGTAACAAATATATCACAACATACTACCTTCCATAATGACAAGGCTACCATCCCTTAAAGTAACAAAAATCACGACAACAGACTACCTTTCATATTGACAAGGCTACCATCCATTGGAAAAAACAAAAATATCGTACACAAACTACCTTCCATAATGACTAGGCTACCATCCATTGGAGTAACAAAGATAACAACAACAGACTACCTTCCATAACGACAAGGCTACCATCCATTGTAGTGAAAAAAATCTCGACAATATACTACCTTCTATAATGACAACGCTACCATCCAATGGAATAACAAAAACTCGACAACAGACTACCTTCCATATGGACAAGGATACAATCCCTTAGAGTAACAAAAATCTCCACAACAGACTACCTTCCATAATGACAAGGCTACCATCCGTTGGAGTGACAAAGATATCTACAACATACTACCTTCCATAATGACAAGGCTACCATTCATTGGAATAACAAAAATCACGACAACAGACTACCTTCCATAATGACTAGGCTACCATCCAATGGATTAAATAAAATATCGACAACTTACTACCTTTCATAATGACAAGGCTACCATCCATTGGAGTAACAGAAATCTCACCAACATACTACCTTCGATAATGACAAGTCTACCATCCATTGGTGTAACAAAAATCTCGACAACAGACTACCTTCCATAATGACAAGGGTACCATCATTGGAGTATCCAAAATATCCACAAGAGACTACCTTCCATAATGACAAGGCTACAATCAATTGGAGTATAAAAAATCTCGACAACAGACTACCTTCCATAATGACTAGGCTACCATCAATTCGAGTAACAAAGATATCGACAACAAACTACCTTCCATAACGACAAGGCTACCATCCATTGGATTAACAAAAATTTAGACAACAAACTACCTTCCATAATGACAAGGCTACAATCCAATGGATTAACAAAAATATCTACAACATACTACCTTTCATAATGACAAGGCTACCATCCATTGTAGTAAAAGAAATCTCGACAACAGACTACCTTCGATAATGACAAGTCTACCATCCCTTAGACAACAAAAATCTCCACAACAGACTACCTTCCTTAATGACAAGGCTACCATCCATTCGAGTAACAAAGATATCTACAACATACTACCTTCCATAATGACAAGGCTACCATTCATTGGAATAACAAAAATCACGACAACAGACTACCTTCGATAATGACAAGTCTACACTCCATTGGAGTAACAAAAATCTCGACAACAGACTACCTTCCATAATGACAAGGGTACCATCATTGGAGTAACTAAAATATCCACAAGAGACTACCTTCCATAATGACAAGGCTATAATCCATTGGAGTATAAAAAATCTCGACAACAGACTACCTTCCATTAATGACAAGGCTACCAACCATTGGAGTAACTAAAATCTCGTACACAAACTACCTTCCATAATGACTAGGCTACCATTAATTGGAGTAACAAAGATATCGACAACAAACTACCTTCAATAACGACAAGGCTACAATCCATTGTAGTAACAAAAATCTCGACAATAGACTACCTTCCATAATGACAACGCTACCATCCAGTGTAGTGACAAAAATCTCGATAATATACTACCTTCTATAATGACAACGCTACCATCCATTGGAATAACAAAAATCTCGACAACAGACTATGTTACATAATGACAAGGCTACCATCCCTTAAAGTAACAAAAATCACGACAACAAAAATATCATACAGAAACTACCTTCCATAATGACTAGGCTACTATCTATTGGAGTAACAAAGATAACGACAACAGACTACCTTCCATAATGACAAGGCTACCATCCATTGGAGTAACAAAGATATCTACACCATACTACCTTCCATAATGACAAGGCTACCATTCATTGGAATAATAAAAATCACGACAACAAACTACCTTCCATAATGACTAGGCTACCATCCATTGTAATAAAAAAATATCGACAACACACTACCTTCCATAATGACAAGGCTACCATCCAATGGATTAACAAAAATATCGACAACATACTAACTGTCATAATAACAAGGCTACCATCCATTGGAGTAACAGAAATCTCGACAACAGAGTACCTTCGATAATGACAAAATCTACAATCCATTGGAGTAACAAAAATATCGACAATAGACTACCTTCCATAATGACTAGGGTACCATCATTGGAGTAACCAAAATATCCACAAGAGACTACCTTCCATAATGACAAGGCTACAATCCATTGAAGTATAAAAAATCTTGACAACAGACTACCTTCCATAATGATAAGGCTACCATCCATTGGAGTAACAAAAAACTCAACAACAGACTACCTTCCATAATGACTAGGCTACCATCCATTGGAGTTACAAAGATATCGACAACAGAATACCTTCCAAAACGACAAGGCTACAATCCATTGTAGTAACAAAAATCTCGACAACAGACTACCTTCCATAATGATCAGGCTACCATCCATTATAGTGACAAAAATCTCAACAATATACTACCTTCTATAATGACAAGGCTACCATCCATTGGAGTAACAAAAATCTCGACAACATACTACCTTCCATAATGACAAGGCTACAATCTATTATAGTAACAAAGATATCGACAACATACTACCTTCCATAATGACAAGGCTACCGTCCAATGGAGTAACAAAAATCACGACAACAGACTACCTTTCATAATGACAAGGCTACCATCCATTGGAATAACAAAAATATCGATAACACACTACCTTCAATAATGTCAAGGCTACCATGCAGTGGAGTAACAAAAATCTCGTCAATAGACTACCTTCCATAATGACAAGGGTACCATCATTGGAGTATAAAAAATCTCGACAACAGACTACCTTCCATATTGACAAGGCTACCATCCACTGGAGTAACAAAGATATCAATAACATACTACCTTCCATAATGACAAGGCTACCATCCCTTAGAGTAACAAAAATCACGACAACAGACTACCTTTCATAATGACAAGGCTACAATCCATTGGAATAAAAATAATATCATACACAAACTACCTTCCATAATGACTAGGCTACCATCCATTGGAGTAACAAAGATATCGACAACAAACTACCTTCAATAATGACAAGGCTATAATCCATTGTAGTAACAAAAATCTCGACAACAGACTACTTTCCATAATGACAAGGCTATCATCCATTGTAGTGACAAAAATATTGACAATATACTACCTTCTATAATGACAACGCTACCATCCATTGGAATAACAAAAATCTCGACAACAGACTACCTTCCATATGGACAAGGCTACCATCCCTTAGAGTAACAAAAATCTCGACAACAAACTACCTTCCATAATGACAAGGCTACCATCCATTGGGGTAACAAATATATCTACAACATACTACCTTCCATAATGACAGCTACCATTCATTGGAATAACAAAAATCACGACAACAAACTACCTTCCATAATGACAACGCTACCATGCATTGGAATAACAAAAATATTGACAACACACTACCTTCCATAACGACAAGGCTAACATCCATTGGAGTAACAAAAATCTCGAAAACAATCTACCTTCCATAATGACAAGGCTACCATCCATGGTAGTAACTAAAATCTAGACAAAAGACTACCTTCCCTAATGACAAGGCTACCATCCATAGTAGTGACAAAAATCTCGACAATATACTACCTTTCTTAATGACTAGGCTACCATCCTTTGGAGTAACAAAGATATCGACAACAGACTACCTTCCATATGGACAAGGCTATAATCCATTATAGTAAAAAAAATCTCGATAATAGACGACCTTCCGTAATGACAAGGCTACCATCCATTGTAGTGAAAAAAATCTCGACAATATACTACCTTCTATAATGACAATGCTACCATCCATTGGAATAACAAAAATCTCGACAACATACTACCTTCCATATGGACAAGGCTACCATCCATTAGAGTAACAAAAATCTCGACAACAGACTACCTTCCATAATGACTAGGCTACCATCCATTGGGGTAACAAAGTTATCTACAACATACTACCTTCCGTAATTACAAGGCTACCATTCATTGGAATAACAAAAATCACGACAACAAACTACCTTCTATAATGACAACGCTACCATCCATTGGAGTAACAAAGATATCTACAACATACTACCTTCCATAATGACCAGCCTACCATTCATTGTTATAACAAAAATCACGACAACAGACTACCTTCCATAATGACTACGCTATCATCCATTGGAATAAAAAAATATCGACAACACACTACCTTCCAGAATGACAAGGATACCATCCATTGTAGTGACAAAAATTTCGACAACAGACTACTTTTCATAATGACAAGGCTACCATCCATTGTAGTGACAAAAATCTTGACAATATACTACCTTCTATTATGACAACGCTACCATCCATTGGAATAACAAAAATCTCGACAACAGACTACCTTCCATATGGACAAGCCTACCATCCCTTAGAGTAACAAAAATCTCGACAACAAACTACCTTCCATAATTACAAGGCTACCATCCATTGTGGTAACAAATATATCTACAACATACTACCTTCCATAATGACAAGGCTACCATTCATTGGAATAACAAAAATCACGACAACAAACTACCTTCCATAATGACAACGCTACCATCCATTGGAATAACAAAAATATTGACAACACACTACCTTCCATAACGACAAGGCTACCATCCATTGGAGTAACAAAAATCTCGAAAACAATCTACCTTCCATAATGACAAGGCTACCATCCATGGTAGTAACTAAAATCTAGACAAAAGACTACCTTCCCTAATGACAAGGCTACCATCCATAGTAGTGACAAAAATCTCGACAATATACTACCTTTCTTAATGACTAGGCTACCATCCTTTGGAGTAACAAAGATATCGACAACAGACTACCTTCCATATGGACAAGGCTATAATCCATTATAGTAAAAAAAATCTCGATAATAGACGACCTTCCGTAATGACAAGGCTACCATCCATTGTAGTGAAAAAAATCTCGACAATATACTACCTTCTATAATGACAATGCTACCATCCATTGGAATAACAAAAATCTCGACAACATACTACCTTCCATATGGACAAGGCTACCATCCATTAGAGTAACAAAAATCTCGACAACAGACTACCTTCCATAATGACTAGGCTACCATCCATTGGGGTAACAAAGTTATCTACAACATACTACCTTCCGTAATTACAAGGCTACCATTCATTGGAATAACAAAAATCACGACAACAAACTACCTTCTATAATGACAACGCTACCATCCATTGGAGTAACAAAGATATCTACAACATACTACCTTCCATAATGACCAGCCTACCATTCATTGTTATAACAAAAATCACGACAACAGACTACCTTCCATAATGACTACGCTATCATCCATTGGAATAAAAAAATATCGACAACACACTACCTTCCAGAATGACAAGGATACCATCCATTGTAGTGACAAAAATTTCGACAACAGACTACTTTTCATAATGACAAGGCTACCATCCATTGTAGTGACAAAAATCTTGACAATATACTACCTTCTATAATGACAACGCTACCATCCATTGGAATAACAAAAATCTCGACAACAGACTACCTTCCATATGGACAAGGCTACCATCCCTTAGAGTAACAAAAATCTCGACAACAAACTGCCTTCCATAATTACAAGGCTACCATCCATTGTGGTAACAAATATATCTACAACATACTACCTTCCATAATGACAAGGCTACCATTCATTGGAATAACAAAAATCACGACAACAAACTACCTTCCATAATGACAACGCTACCATCCATTGGAATAACAAAAATATTGACAACACACTACCTTCCATAACGACAAGGCTACCATCCATTGGAGTAACAAAAATCTCGAAAACAATCTACCTTCCATAATGACAAGGCTACCATCCATTGTAGTAACTAAAATCTCGACAAAAGACTACCTTCCGTAATGACAAGGCTACCATCCATAGTAGTGACAAAAAACTCGACAATATACTACCTTTCTTAATGAATAGTCTACCATCCTTTGGAGTAACAAAGATATCGACAACAGACTACCTTCCATATGGACAAGGCTACAATCCATTATAGTAACAAAAATCTCGACAACAGACAACCTTCCATAATGACAAGGCTACCATCCATTGTAGTGAACAAAATCTCGACAATATACTACCTTCTATAATGACAATGCTACCATCCATTGGAATAACAAAAATCTCGACAACATACTACCTTCCATATGGACAAGGCTACCATCCCTTAGAGTAACAAAAATCTCGACAATAGACTACCTTCCATAATGACAAGGCTACCATCCATTGGGGTAACAAAGATATCTACAACATACTACCTTCCATAATTACAAGGCTACCATTCATTGGAATAACAAAAATCACGACAACAGACTACCTTCCATAATGACAACGCTACCATCCATTGGAGTAACAAAGATATCTACAACATACTACCTTCCATAATGACCAGGCTACCATTCATTGGAATAACAAAAATCACGACAACAGACTACCTTCCATAATGACAAGGCTACAATCTATTATACTAACAAAAATATCCGCAATAGACTACCTTTCATAATGACAAGGCTACCATCCATTGGAGTAACAAAATTCTCGACAACAGACTACGTTCCATAATGACAATGCTACCAATCCTTAGAGTAACAAAAATCTCGACAACAGACTACCTTCTATAATGACAAGGCTACCATCCATTGGAGTAACAAAGATATCAACAACATACTACCTTCCATAATAACAAGGCTACCATCCATTGGAGTAACAAAAATCACGACAACAGACTACCTTTCACAATGACAAGGCTACCATCCATTGGAATAACAAAAATATCGATAACACACTACCTTCAATAATGTCAAGGCTACCATGCAGTGGAGTAACAAAAATCTCGGCAATAGACTACCTTCCATAATGACAAGGGTACCATCATTGGAGTATAAAAAATCTAGACAACAAACTACCTTCCATATTGACAAGGCTACCATCCATTGGAGTAACAAAGATTTAAATAACATACTACCTTCCATAATGACAAGGCTACCATCCCTTAGAGTAACAAAAATCACGACAACAGACTACCTTTCATAATGACAAGGCTACAATCCATTGGAATAAAAATAATATCATACACAAACTACCTTCCATAATGACTAGGCTACCATCCATTGGAGTAACAAAGATATCGACAACAAACTACCTTCCATAACGACACGGCTATAATCCATTGTAGTAACAAAAATCTCGACATCAGACTACTTTCCATAATGACAAGGCTACCATCCATTTTATTGACAAAAATCTTGACAATATACTACCTTCTATAATGACAACGTTACCATCCATTGGAATTACAAAAATCTCGACAATAGACTACCTTCCATATGGACAAGGCTACCAATTTTTAGAGTAACAAAAATCTCGACAACAAACTACCTTCCATAATGACAAGGCTACCATCCATTGGGGTAACAAAGATATCTACAACATACTACCTTCTATAATGATAAGGCTACCATTCATTGGAATAACAAAAATCACGACAACAAACTACCTTCCATAATGACAACGCTACCATCCATTGGAATAACAAAAATATGTACAACACACTACCTTCTATAACGACAAGGCTACCATCCATTGGAGTAACAAAAATCTCGAAAACAATCTACGTTGCATAATGACAAGGCTACCATCCATTGTAGTAACTAAAATCTAGACAAAAGACTACCTTCCCTAATGACAAGGCTACCATCCATAGTAGTGACAAAAATCTCGACAATATACTACCTTTCTTAATGACTAGGCTACCATCCTTTGGAGTAACAAAGATATCGACAACAAACTACCTTCCATATGGACAAGGCTACAATCCATTATAGTAAAAAAAATCTCGATAACAGACGACCTTCCATAATGACAAGGCTACCATCCATTGTAGTGAAAAAAATCTCGACAATATACTACCTTCTATAATGACAATGCTACCATCCATTGGAATAAAAAAAATCTCGACAACATACTACCTTCCATATGGACAAGGCTACCATCCCTTAGAGTAACAAAAATCTCGACAACAGACTAACTTCTATAATGACAAGGCTACCATCCATTGGGGTAACAAAGTTAACTACAACATACTACCTTCCATAATTACAAGGCTACCATTCATTGGAATAACAAAAATCACGACAACAGACTACCTTCCATAATGACAACGCTACCATCCATTGGAGTAACAAAGATATCTACAACATACTACCTTCAATAATGCCCAGCCTACCATTCATTGGAATAACAAAAATCACGACAACAAACTACCTTCCATAATGACTACGCTATCATCCATTGGAATAAAAAAAATATCGACAACACACTACCATCCAGAATGACAAGGATACCATCCATTGTAGTGACAAAAATTTCGACAACAGACTACTTTCCATAATGAAAAGGCTACCATCCATTGTAGTGACAAAAATCTTGACAATATACTACCTTCTATAATTACAACGCTACCATCCATTGGAATAACAAAAATCTCGACAACAGACTACCTTCCATAATGACAAAGCTATAATCCATTGGAGTATAAGAAATCTCGACAACAGACTACCTTCCATAATGACAAGGCTACGAACCATTGGAGTAACTAAAACATCGTACAGAAACTACCTTCCACAATGACTAGGCTACCATCCATTGTAGTAACAAAAATCTCGACAAAAGACTACCTTCCATAATGACAAGGCTGCCATCCATTTTAGTGACAAAAATCTCGATAATATACTACCTTCTTTACTGACATCGCTACCATCCATTGGAATAACAAAAATCTCGACAACAGACTATGTTACATAATGACAAGGCTACCATCCCTAAATGTAACAAAAATATCGACAACAAACTACCTTCCATAATGAAAAGGTTACCATCCATTGGAGTAACAAAGATATCGATAACATACTAACTTCCATAATGACAAGGCTACCATCCCTTAGAGTAAGAAAAATCACGACAACAAACTACCTTTCATAATGATAAGGCTACCATCCATTGGAATAAAAAAAATATCATACACAAACTACCTTCCCTAATGACTAGGCTACCATCCATTGGAGTAACAAAGATATCGACAACAGACTACCTTCCATAACTACAAGGCTACAATCCATTGTAGTAACAAAAATCTCGACAACATACTACCTTCCATAATGACAAGGCTACCATCCATTGTAGTGAAAAAAATCTCGACAATATACTACCTTCTATACTGACAACTCTACCATCCATTGGAATAACAAAAATTTCGACAACAGACTACCTTCCATATGAACAAGGATACCATCCCTTAGAGTAACAAAAATCTCGACAACAGATTACCTTCCATAATGACAAGGCTACCATCCATTGGGGTAACAAAGATATCTATAACATACTACCTTCCATAATTACAAGGCTACCATTCATTGGAATAACAAAAATCACGACAACAGACTACCTTTCATAATGACAACGCTACCATCCATTGGAGTAACGAAGATATCTACAACATACTACCTTCCATAATGACCAGCCTACCATTCATTGGAATAACAAAAATCACGACAACAGAGTACCTTCCATAATGACTAGGCTATCATCCATTGGAATAAAAAAAACCTCGTACACAAACTACCTTCCAGATCGACAAGGATACCATCCAATGGATTAACAAAAATATCGACAACATACTACCATTCATAATGACAAGGCTACCATCCATTGGAGTAACATAAATTTCGATAACAGACTACCTTCCATAATTACAAGTCTACCATCCATTGGAGTAACAAAAATATCGACAATAGACTACCTTCCATAATGACAAAGCTATAATCCATTGGAGTATAAGAAATCTCGACAACAGACTACCTTCCATAATGACAAGGCTACGAACCATTGGAGTAACTAAAACCTCGTACACAAACTACCTTCCATAATGACTAGGCTACCATCCATTGGAGTAACAAAGATATCAACAACAAACTACCTTCCATAACGACAAGGCTACAATCCATTGTAGTAACACAAATCTCGACAACAGACTACCTTCCATAATGACAAGGCTGCCATCCATTTTAGTGACAAAAATCTCGATAATATACTACCTTCTTTACTGACATCGCTACCATCCATTAGAATAACAAGAATCTCGACAACAGACTACGTTACATAATGACAAGGCTACCATCCCTAAAAGTAACAAAAATATCGACAACAGACTACCTTCCATAATGAAAAGGTTACCATCCATTGGAGTAACAAAGATATCGATAACATACTAACTTCCATAATGACATGGCTACCATCCCTTAGAGTAAGAAAAATCATGACAACAGACTACCTTTCATAATGATAAGGCTACCATCCATTGGAATAACAAAAATATCATACACAAACTACCTTCCCTATTGACTAGGCTACCATCCATTGGAGTAACAAAGATATCGACAACAGACTACCTTCCATAACTACAAGGCTACAATCCATTGTAGTAACAAAAATCTCGACAACAAACTACCTTCCATAATGACAAGGCTACCATCAATTGTAGTGAAAAAAATCTCGACAATATACTACCTTCTATATTGACAACTCTACCATCCATTGGAATAACAAAAATTTCGACAACAGACTACCTTCCATATGGACAAGGATACCATCCCTTAGAGTAACAAAAATCTCGACAGCAGATTACCTTCCATAATGACAAGGCTACCATCCTTTGGGATAACAAAGATATCTACAACATACTACCTTCCATAATGACAAGGATACCATTCATTGGAATAACAAAAATCACGATAACAAACTACCTTCCATAATGACTAGGCTACCATCCATTGGAATAAAAAAAATATCGACAACACACTACCTTCCAGAATGACAAGGCTACCATCCAATGGATTAACAAAAATATCGACAACATACTACCATTCATAATGACAAGGCTACCATCCATTGGAGTTACATAAATCTCGACCACAGACTACCTTCGATAATGACAAGTCTACCATCCATTGGAGTAACAACAATCTCTACAAGAGACTACCTTCCATAATTACAAGGGTACCATCATTGGACTAACCAAAATATCCACAATAGACTACCTTCCATAATGACAAGGCTACAATCCATTGGAGTATAAAAAATCTCAACAACAGACTACCTTCCATAATGACAAGGTTACCAACCATTGGAGTACACAATAATCTCGACAACAGACTATGTTACATAATGACAAGGCTACCACCCCATAGAGTAACAAAAATATCGACAACAGACTACCTTCCATAATGAAAAGGTTACCATCCATTGGAGTAACAAAGATATTGATTACATACTACCTTCCATAATGACAAGGCTACCATCCCTTAGAGTAACAAAAATCACGACAACAGACTACCTTTCATAATGACAAGGCTACCGTCCATTGGAATAACAAAAATATCATACACAAACTACCTTCCATAATGACTAGGCTACCATCCATTGGAGTAACAAAGATATCAAAAACAAACTACCTTCCATAACGACAAGGCTACAATCCATTGTAGTAACAAAAATCTCGACAACAGACTACCTTCCATAATGACAAGGCTGCCATCCATTTTAATGACAAAAATCTCGATAATATACTACCTTCTATAATGACAACGCTACCATCCATTGGAATAACAAAAATCTCGACAACAGACTACGTTAAATAATGACAAGGCTACCACCCCTTAGAGTAACAAAAATATCGACAACAGACTACCTTCCATAATGAAAAGGTTACCATCCATTGGAGTAACAAAGATATTGATTACATACTACCTTCCATAATGACAAGGCTACCATCCCTTAGAGTTACAAAAATCACGACAACAGACTACCTTTCATAATGACAAGGCTACCGTCCATTGGAATAACAAAAATATCATACACAACCTACCTTCCCTAATGACTAGGCTACCATCCATTGGAGTAACAAAGATATCGACAACAGACTACCTTCCATAACGACAAGGCTACAATCCATTGTGGTAACAAAAATCTCGACAATAGACTACCTTCCATAATGACAAGTCTACCATCCATTGTAGTGAAAAAAATCTTGACAATATACTACCTTCTTTAATGACAACGCTACCATCCATTGGAATAACAAAAACTTCGACAACAGACTACCTTCCATAATGACAAGGCTACCATGCATTGGGGTAACAAAGATATCTACAACATACTACCTTCCATAATGACAAGGCTACCATTCATTGGAATAACAAAAATCACAACAACAGACTACCTTCCATAATGACAATGCTACCATCCATTGGAATAACAAAAATATCGACAACACACTACCTTCCATAATGACAAGGATATCGTCCAATGGAGTAACAAAAATATCGTCAACAGACTACCTTCCATAATGACAAGGTTACCATCCATTGGAGTAACAGAAATCTCGACAACAGACTACCTTCGATATTGAGAAGTCTACCATCCATTGGAGTAACAAAAATCTCGACAACAGACTACCTTCCATAATGACAAGGGTACCATCATTGGAGTAACCAAAATATCCACAAGAGACTACCTTCCATAATGACAAGCCTACAATCCATTGGAGTATAAAAAATCTAGACAACTGACTACCTTCCATAATGACTAGGCTACCATCCATTTGAGTAACAAAGATATCGACAACATTCTACCTTCCATAACGACAAGGCTACAATCCATTGTAGTAACAAAAAACTCGATAATAGACTACCTTCCATAATGACAAGGCTACCATCCATTGTAGTGACAAAAATGTCAACAATATACTACCTTCTATCATGAAAAGGCTACCATCAATTGGAGTAAAAAAAATCTCGACAACTGACTACCTTCCATAATGACAAGTCTACAATCTATTATAGTAACAAAAATCTCGACAATAGACTACCTTTCATAATGATAAGGCTACCATCCATTGGAATAACAAAAATCTCGACAACAAACTACATTCCATAACGACAAGGCTACCATCCCTTAGAGTAATAAAAATCTCCACAACAGACTACCTTCCATAATGACAAGGCTACCATCCATTGTAGTAACAAAGATATCTACAACATACTACCTTCCATAATGACATGGCTACCATTCATTGGAATAACAAAAATCACGACAACAAACTACCTTCCATAATGACTAGGCTACCATCCATTGGAATTAAAAAAATATCGACAACACACTACCTTCCATAATGACAAGGCTACCATCCATTGTAGTGAAAAAAATCTCGACAATATACTACCTTCTATAACGACAACGCTAGCATCCATTGGAATAACAAATATTTCGACAACAGACTACCTTCCATATTGACAAGGATACCATCCCTTAGAGTAACAAAAATCTCGAGAACAGATTACCTTCCATAATGACAAGTCTACCATCCATTGGGGTAACAAAGATATCTACAACATACTACATTCCATAATGACAAGGCTACCATTCATTGGAATAACAAAAATCACGACAACAGACTACCTTCCATAATGACAACGCTACCATCCATTGGAATGACAAAAATATCGACAACACACTACCTTCCATAATGATAAGGCTACCATCCAATGGAGTAACAAAAATATCGATAATAGACTACCTTCCATAATGACAATGTTACCATCCATTGGAGTAACAGAAATCTCGACAACAAACTACCTTCGATAATGAGAAGTCTACCAGCCATTGGAGTAACAAAAATCTCGACCACAGACTACCTTCCATAATGACAAGGGTACCATCATTGGAGTAACCAAAATATCCACAAGAGACTACCTTCCATAATGACAAGGCTACAATCAATTGGAGTATAAAAAATCTAGACAATAGACTACCTTCCATAACGACAAGGCTACAATCCATTGTAGTAACAAAGATATCGACAACAGACTACCTTCCATAATGACAAGGCTACCATCCATTTTAGTGACAAAAATCTCGATAATATACTACCTTCTATAATGACAATGCTACCATCCATTGGAATAACAAAAATATCGACAACATACTATGTTACATAATGACAAGGCTACCATCCCTTAGAGTAACAGAAATCTCGACAACAGACTACCTTCCATAATGACAAGGCTACCATCCATTGGAGTAACAAAGATATCGTTAACAAACTACCTTCCATAATGACAAGGCTACCATCCCTTAGAGTTATAAAAATCAGGACAACAGACTACCTTTCATAATGACAAGGCTACCATCCATTGGAATAACAAAAATATCGTACACAAACTACCTTCCATAATGACTAGGCTACCATCCATTGGAGTAACAAAGATATCGACAACAGACTACCTTCCATAACGACAAGGCTACAATCTATTGTAGTAACAAAAATATCGACAAAAGACTACCTTCCATAATGACAAGGCTACCATCAATTTTAATGATAAAAATCATGACAACAGACTACCTTTTATAATGACAACGCTGCCATCCATTGGAATAACAAAAATCTCGATAAAAGACTACCTTCCATATGGACAAGGCTACCATCCCTTAGAGTAACAAAAATCTTGACAACAGACTACCTTCCATAATGATAAGGCTACCATCCAATGGGGTAACAAAGATATGTACAACATACTACCTTCCATAATGACAAGGCTACCATTCATTAGAATAACAAAAATCACGACAACATCCTACCTTCCATAATGACAACGCTACCATCCATTGGAATAACAAAAATATCGACAACACACTATCTTCCATAATGACAAGGCTACCATCCAATGGAGTAACAAAAATATCGACAATAGACTACCTTCCATAATGACAAGGTTACCATCCATTGGAGTAACAGAAATCTCGACAACAGACTACCTTCGATAATGAGAAGTCTACCATCCATTGGAGTAACAACAATCTCGACAACAGACTACCTTCCATAATGACAAGGGTACCATCATTGGAGTAACCAAAATATCCACAAGAGACTACCTTCCATAATGACAAGGCTACAATCCATTGGAGTATAAAAAATCTAGACAACAAACTACCTCGCATAATGACTAGGCTACAATCCATTGTAGTAACAAAAATCTCGACAATAGACTACCTTCCATAATGACAAGGCTGCCATCCATTGTAGTGACAAAAATCTCAACAATATACTACCTTCTATCATCACAAGGCTAACATCCATTGGAGTAAAAAGTCTCACCAAGAGACTACCTTCCATAATGACAAGTCTACAATCTATTATAGTAACAAAAATCTCGACAATAAACTACCTTTCATAATGACAAGGCTAGCATCCATTGGAATAACAAAAATCTAGACAACAAACTACATTCCATAACGACAGGGCTACCATCCCTTAGAGTAATAAAAATCTCCACAACAGACTACTTTCCATAATGACAAGGCTACCATCCATTGGAGTAACAAAGATATCTACAACATACTACCTTCCATAATGACAAGGCTACCATTCATTGGAATAACAAAAATCACGACAACAAACTACCTTCCATAATGACTAGGCTACCATCCATTGGAATAAAAAAATATCGACAACACACTACCTTCCAGAATGACAAGGCTACCATCCAATGGATTAACAAAAATATTGACAACATACTACCTTCCATAATGACAAGGCTACCAACCATTGGAGTAACTAAAATCTCGTACACAAACTACCTTCCATAATGACTAGGCTACCATCCATTGGAGTAACAAAGATATCGAAAACAAACTACCTTCCATAACGACAAGGCTACAATCCATTGTAGTAACAAAAATCTTGAGAACAGACTACCTTCCATAATGACAAGGCTACCATCCATTTTAATGACAAAAATCTCGATAATATACTACCTTCTATAATGACAACGCTACCATCCATTGGAATAACAAAAATCTTGACAACAGACTACGTTACATAATGACAAGGCTACCACCCATTAGAGTAACAAAAATATCGACAACAGACTACCTTCCATAATGAAAAGGTTACCATCCATTGGAGTAACAAAGATATCGATAACATACTACCTTCCATAATGACAAGGCTACCATCCCTTAGAGTAACAAAAATCACGACAACAAACTACCTTTCATAATGACAAGGCTACCGTCCATTGGAATAACAAAAATATCATACACAACCTACCTTCTCTAACGACTAGGCTACCATCCATTGGAGTAACAAAGATATCGACAAAAGACTACCTTCCATAACGACAAGGCTATAATCCATTGTAGTAACAAAAATCTCGACAACAGACTACCTTCCATAATGACAACGCTACCATCCATTGTAGTGAAAAAAATCACGACAATATACTACCTTCTATAATGACAACGCTACCATCCATTGGAATAACAAAATTTTTGACAACAGACTACCTTCCATATGGACAAGGATACCATACCTTAGAGTAACAAAAATCAGGACAACAGACTACCTTTCATAATGACAAGGCTACCATCCATTGGAATAACAAAAATATCGTACACAAACTACCTTCCATAATGACTAGGCTACCATCCATTGGAGTAACAAAGATATCGACAACAGACTACCTTCCATAACGACAAGGCTACAATCCATTGTAGTAACAAAAATCTCGATAATAGACTACCTTCCATAATGACAAGGCTACCATCCATTGTAGTGACAAAAATGTCAACAATATACTACCTTCTATCATGACAAGGCTACCATCCATTGGAGTAAAAAAAATCTCGACAACTGACTACCTTCCATAATGACAAGTCTACAATCTATTATAGTAACAAAAATCTCGACAATAGACTACCTTTCATAATGATAAGGCTACCATCCATTGGAATAACAAAAATCTCGACAACAAACTACATTCCATAACGACAAGGCTACCATCCCTTAGAGTAATAAAAATCTCCACAACAGACTACCTTCCATAATGACAAGGCTACCATCCATTGTAGTAACAAAGATATCTACAACATACTACCTTCCATAATGACAAGGCTACCATTCATTGGAATAACAAAAATCACGACAACAAACTACCTTCCATAATGACTAGGCTACCATCCATTGGAATTAAAAAAATATCGACAACACACTACCTTCCAGAATGACAAGGCTACCATCCAATGGATTAACAAAAATATCGATAACCTACTACCATTCATAATGACAAGGCTACCATCCATTGGAGTAACATAAATCTCGACAACAGACTACCTCCGATAATGACAAGTCTACCATCCATTGGAGTAACAACAATCTCTACTAGAGACTACCTTCCATAATTACAAGGGTACCATCATTGGAGTAACCAAAATATCCACAATAGACTACCTACCATAATGACAAGGCTACAATCCATTGGAGTATAAAAAATCCCAACAACAGAGTACCTTCCATAATGGCAAGGCTACAAACCATTGGAGTAACTAAAATCTCGTACACAAACTACCTTCCATAATGACTAGGCTACCATCCATTGGAGTAACAAAGATATCGAAAACAAACTACCTTCCATAACGACAAGGCTACAATCCATTGTAGTAACAAAAATCTCGACAACAGACTACCTTCCATAATGACAAGGCTACCATCCATTTTAATGACAAAAATCTCGATAATATACTACCTTCTATAATGACAACGCTACCATCCATTGGAATAACAAAAATATCGACAACAGACTACGTTACATAATGACAAGGCTACCACCCCTTAGAGTAACAAAAATATCATACACAACCTACCTTCTCTAATGACTAGGTTACCATCCATTGTAGTAACAAAAATCTCGACAACAGACTACCTTCCATAATGACAAGGCTACCATCCATTGTAGTGAAAAAAATCTCGACAATATACTACCTTCTATAATGACAACGCTACCATCCATTGGAATAACAAATATTTCGACAACAGACTACCTTCCATATTGACAAGGATACCATCCCTTAGAGTAACAAAAATCTCGAGAACAGATTACCTTCCATAATGACAAGGCTACCATCCATTGGGGTAACAAAGATATCTACAACATACTACATTCCATAATGACAAGGCTACCATTCATTGGAATAACAAAAATCACGACAACAGACTACCTTCCATAATGACAACGCTACCATCCATTGGAATGACAAAAATATCGACAACACACTACCTTCCATAATCACAAGGCTACCATCCAATGGAGTAACAAAAATATCGATAATAGACTACCTTCCATAATGACAATGTTACCATCCATTGGAGTAACAGAAATATCGACAACAAACTACCTTCGATAATGAGAAGTCTACCAGCCATTGGAGTAACAAAAATCTCGACCACGGACTACCTTCCATAATGACAAGGGTACCATCATTGGAGTAACCAAAATATCCACAAGAGACTACCTTCCATAATGACAAGGCTACCATCCATTGGAGTATAAAAAATCTAGACAACAAACTACCTCGCATAATGACTAGGCTACAATCCATTGTAGTAACAAAAATCTCGACAATAGACTACCTTCCATAATGACAAGGCTACCATCCATTGTAGTGACAAAAATCTCAACAATATACTACCTTCTATCATCACAAGGCTAACATCCATTGGAGTAAAAAGTCTCACCAAGAGACTACCTTCCATAATGACAAGTCTACAATCTATTATAGTAACAAAAATCTCGACAATAAACTACCTTTCATAATGACAAGGCTAGCATCCATTGGAATAACAAAAATCTAGACAACAAACTACATTCCATAACGACAGGGCTACCATCCCTTAGAGTAATAAAAATCTCCACAACAGACTACTTTCCATAATGACAAGGCTACCATCCATTGGAATAACAAAGATATCTACAACATACTACCTTCCATAATGACAAGGCTACCATTCATTGGAATAACAAAAATCACGACAACAAACTACCTTCCATAATGACTAGGCTACCATCCATTGGAATAAAAAAATATCGACAACACACTACCTTCCAGAATGACAAGGCTACCATCCAATCGATTAACAAAAATATTGACAACATACTACCTTCCATAATGACAAGGCTACCAACCATTGGAGTAACTAAAATCTCGTACACAAACTACCTTCCATAATGACTAGGCTACCATCCATTGGAGTAACAAAGATATCGAAAACAAACTACCTTCCACAACGACAAGGCTACAATCCATTGTAGTAACAAAAATCTTGAGAACAGACTACCTTCCATAATGACAAGGCTACCATCCATTTTAATGACAAAAATCTCGATAATATACTACCTTTTATAATGACAACGCTACCATCCATTGGAATAACAAAAATCTTGACAACAGACTACGTTACATAATGACAAGGCTACCACCCATTAGAGTAACAAAAATATCGACAACAGACTACCTTCCATAATGAAAAGGTTACCATCCATTGGAGTAACAAAGATATCGATAACATACTACCTTCCATAATGACAAGGCTACCATCCCTTAGAGTAACAAAAATCACGACAACAAACTACCTTTCATAATGACAAGGCTACCGTCCATTGGAATAACAAAAATATCATACACAACCTACCTTCTCTAACGACTAGGCTACCATCCATTGGAGTAACAAAGATATCGACAAAAGACTACCTTCCATAACGACAAGGCTACAATCCATTGTAGTAACAAAAATCTCGACAACAGACTACCTTCCATAATGACAACGCTACCATCCATTGTAGTGAAAAAAATCACGACAATATACTACCTTCTATAATGACAACGCTACCATCCATTGGAATAACAAAATTTTTGACAACAGACTACCTTCCATATGGACAAGGATACCATACCTTAGAGTAACAAAAATCAGGACAACAGACTACCTTTCATAATGACAAGGCTACCATCCATTGGAATAACAAAAATATCGTACACAAACTACCTTCCATAATGACTAGGCTACCATCCATTGGAGTAACAAAGATATCGACAACAGACTACCTTCCATAACGACAAGGCTACAATCCATTGTAGTAACAAAAATCTCGATAATAGACTACCTTCCATAATGACAAGGCTACCATCCATTGTAGTGACAAAAATGTCAACAATATACTACCTTCTATCATGACAAGGCTACCATCCATTGGAGTAAAAAAAATCTCGACAACTGACTACCTTCCATAATGACAAGTCTACAATCTATTATAGTAACAAAAATCTCGACAATAGACTACCTTTCATAATGATAAGGCTACCATCCATTGGAATAACAAAAATCTCGACAACAAACTACATTCCATAACGACAAGGCTACCATCCCTTAGAGTAATAAAAATCTCCACAACAGACTACCTTCCATAATGACAAGGCTACCATCCATTGTAGTAACAAAGATATCTACAACATACTACCTTCCATAATGACAAGGCTACCATTCATTGGAATAACAAAAATCACGACAACAAACTACCTTCCATAATGACTAGACTACCATCCATTGGAATTAAAAAAATATCGACAACACACTACCTTCCAGAATGACAAGGCTACCATCCAATGGATTAACAAAAATATCGATAACATACTACCATTCATAATGACAAGGCTACCATCCATTGGAGTAACATAAATCTCGACAATAGACTACCTTCGATAATGACAAGTCTACCATCCATTGGAGTAACAACAATCTCTACTAGAGACTACCTTCCATAATTACAAGGGTACCATCATTGGAGTAACCAAAATATCCACAATAGACTACCTACCATAATGACAAGGCTACAATCCATTGGAGTATAAAAAATCCCAACAACAGAGTACCTTCCATAATGGCAAGGCTACAAACCATTGGAGTAACTAAAATCTCGTACACAAACTACCTTCCATAATGACTAGGCTACCATCCATTGGAGTAACAAAGATATCGAAAACAAACTACCTTCCATAACGACAAGGCTACAATCCATTGTAGTAACAAAAATCTCGACAACAAACTACCTTCCATAATGACAAGGCTACCATCCATTTTAATGACAAAAATCTCGATAATATACTACCTTCTATAATGACAACGCTACCATCCATTGGAATAACAAAAATATCGACAACAGACTACGTTACATAATGACAAGGCTACCACCCCTTAGAGTAACAAAAATATCATACACAACCTACCTTCTCTAATGACTAGGTTACCATCCATTGTAGTAACAAAAATCTCGACAACAGACTACCTTCCATAATGACAAGGCTACCATCCATTGTAGTGAAAAAAATCTCGACAATATACTACCTTCTATAATGACAACGCTACCATCCATTGGAATAACAAATATTTCGACAACAGACTACCTTCCATATTGACAAGGATACCATCCCTTAGAGTAACAAAAATCTCGAGAACAGATTACCTTCCATAATGACAAGGCTACCATCCATTGGGGTAACAAAGATATCTACAACATACTACATTCCATAATGACAAGGCTACCATTCATTGGAATAACAAAAATCACGACAACAGACTACCTTCCATAATGACAACGCTACCATCCATTGGAATGACAAAAATATCGACAACACACTACCTTCCATAATCACAAGGCTACCATCCAATGGAGTAACAAAAATATCGATAATAGACTACCTTCCATAATGACAATGTTACCATCCATTGGAGTAACAGAAATCTCGACAACAAACTACCTTCGATAATGAGAAGTCTACCAGCCATTGGAGTAACAAAAATCTCGACCACAGACTACCTTCCATAATGACAAGGGTACCATCATTGGAGTAACCAAAATATCAACAAGAGACTACCTTCCATAATGACAAGGCTACAATCAATTGGAGTATAAAAAATCTAGACAACAGACTACCTTCCATAACGACAAGGCTACAATCCATTGTAGTACCAAAGATATCGACAACAGACTACCTTCCATAATGACAAGGCTACCATCCATTTTAGTGACAAAAATCTCGATAATATACTACCTTCTATAATGACAATGCTACCATCCATTGGAATAACAAAAATATCGACAACATACTACGTTACATAATGACAAGGCTACCATCCCTTAGAGTAACAGAAATCTCGACAACAGACTACCTTCCATAATGACAAGGCTACCATCCATTGGAGTAACAAAGATATCGTTAACAAACTACCTTCCATAATGACAAGGCTACCATCCCTTAGAGTTATAAAAATCAGGACAACAGACTACCTTTCATAATGACAAGGCTACCATCCATTGGAATAACAAAAATATCGTACACAAACTACCTTCCATAATGACTAGGCTACCATTCATTGGAGTAACAAAGATATCGACAACAGACTACCTTCCATAACGACAAGGCTACAATCTATTGTAGTAACAAAAATATCGACAAAAGACTACCTTCCATAATGACAAGGCTACCATCCATTTTAATGACAAAAATCATGACAACAGACTACCTTTTATAATGACAACGCTGCCATCCATTGGAATAACAAAAATCTCGATAAAAGACTACCTTCCATATGGACAAGGCTACCATCCCTTAGAGTAACAAAAATCTCGACAACAGACTACCTTCCATAATGATAAGGCTACCATCCAATGGGGTAACAAAGATATCTACAACATACTACCTTCCATAATGACAAGGCTACCATTCATTGGAATAACAAAAATCACGACAACAGCCTACCTTCCATAATGACAACGCTACCATCCATTGGAATAACAAAAATATCGACAACACACTATCTTCCATAATGACAAGGCTACCATCCAATGGAGTAACAAAAATATCGACAATAGACTACCTTCCATAATGACAAGGTTACCATCCATTGGAGTAACAGAAATCTCGACAACAGACTACCTTCGATAATGAGAAGTCTACCATCCATTGGAGTAACAACAATCTCGACAACATACTACCTTCCATAATGACAAGGGTACCATCATTGGAGTAACCAAAATATCCACAAGAGACTACCTTCCATAATGACAAGGCTACAATCCATTGGAGTATAAAAAATCTAGACAACAAACTACCTCGCATAATGACTAGGCTACAATCCATTGTAGTAACAAAAATCTCGACAATAGACTACCTTCCATAATGACAAGGCTACCATCCATTGTAGTGACAAAAATCTCAACAATATACTACCTTCTATCATCACAAGGCTAACATCCATTAGAGTAAAAAGTCTCACCAAGAGACTACCTTCCATAATGACAAGTCTACAATCTATTATAGTAACAAAAATCTCGACAATAAACTACCTTTCATAATGACAAGGCTAGCATCCATTGGAATAACAAAAATCTAGACAACAAACTACATTCCATAACGACAAGGCTACCATCCCTTAGAGTTATAAAAATCTCCACAACAGACTACTTTCCATAATGACAAGGCTACCATCCATTGGAGTAACAAAGATATCTACAACATACAACCTTCCATAATGACAAGGCTACCTTTCATTGGAATAACAAAAATCACGACAACAAACTACCTTCCATAATGACTAGGCTACCATCCATTGGAATAAAAAAATATCGACGACACACTACCTTCCAGAATGACAAGGCTACCATCCAATGGATTAACAAAAATATTGACAACATACTACCTTCCATAATGACAAGGCTACCAACCATTGGAGTAACTAAAATCTCGTACACAAACTACCTTCCATAATGACTAGGCTACCATCCATTGGAGTAACAAAGATATCGAAAACAAACTACCTTCCTTAACGACAAGGCTACAATCCGTTGTAGTAACAAAAATCTTGAGAACAGACTACCTTCCATAATGACAAGGATACCATCCATTTTAATGACAAAAATCTCGATAATATACTACCTTTTATAATGACAACGCTACCATCCATTGGAATAACAAAAATCTCGACAACAGACTATGTTACATCATGAAAAGGCTACCACCCATTAGAGTATCAAAAATATCAACAACAGACTACCTTCCATAATGAAAAGGTTACCATCCATTGGAGTAACAAAGATATCGATAACATACTACCTTCCATAATGACAAGGCTACCATCCCATAGAGTAACAAAAATCACGACAATAGACTACCTTTCATAATGACAAGGCTACCGTCCATTGGAATAACAAAAATATCATACACAACCTACCTTCCCTAATGAATAGGCTACCATCCATTGGAGTAACAAAGATATCGACAACAGACTACGTTCCATAACGACAAGGCTACAATCCATTGTAGTAACAAAAATGTCGACAACAGACTACCTTCCATAATGACAACACTACCATCCATTGTAGTGAAAAAAATCACGACAATATACTACCTTCTATAATGACAACGCTACCATCCATTAGAATAACAAATTTTTTGACAACAGACTACCTTCCATATGGACAAGGATACCATACCTTAGAGTAACAAAAATCAGGACAACAGACTACCTTTCATAATGACAAGGCTACCATCCATTGGAATAACAAAAATATCGTACACAAACTACCTTCCATAATGACTAGGCTACCATCCATTGGAGTAACAAAGATATCGACAACAGACTACCTTCCATAACGACAAGGCTACAATCCATTGTAGTAACAAAAATATCGACAAAAGACTACCTTCCACAATGACAAGGATACCATCCATTTTAATAACAAAAATCATGACAACAGACTACCTTTTATAATGACAACGCTGCCATCCATTGGAATTACAAAAATCTCGATAACAGACTACCTTCCATATGGACAACGCTACCATCCCTTAGAGTAACAAAAATCTCGACAACAGACAACCTTCCATAATGATAAGGCTACCATCCATTGGGGTAACAAAGATATCTACAATATACTACCTTCCATAATGACAAGGCTACCATTCTTTGGAATAACAAAAATCACGACAACAGACTACCTTCCATAATGACAACGCTACCATCCATTGGAATAACAAAAATATCGATAACACACTATCTTCCATAATGACAAGGCTACCATCCAATGGAGTAACAAAAATATTGACAATAGACTACCTTCCATAATGAGGAGGTTACCATCCATTGGAGTAACAGAAATCTCGACAACAGACTAACTTCGATAATGAGAAGTCTACCATCCATTGGAGTAACAACAATCTCGACAACAGACTACCTTCCATAATGACAAGGGTACCATCATTGGAGTAACCAAAATATCCACAAGAGATTACCTTCCATAATGACAAGGCTACAATCCACGGGAGTATAAAAAATCTAGACAACAGACTACCTCGCATAATGATTAGGCTACCATCCATTGGAGTAACAAAGATATCGAAAACAAACTACCTTCCATAACGACAAGGCTACAATCCGTTGTAGTAACAAAAATCTTGAGAACAGACTACCTTCCATAATGACAAGGATACCATCCATTTTAATGACAAAAATCTCGATAATATACTACCTTCTATAATGACAACGCTACCATCCATTGGAATAACAAAAATCTCGACAACAGACTATGTTACATCATGAAAAGGCTACCACCCATTAGAGTATCAAAAATATCAACAACAGACTACCTTCCATAATGAAAAGGTTACCATCCATTGGAGTAACAAAGATATCGATAACATACTACCTTCCATAATGACAAGGCTACCATCCCATAGAGTAACAAAAATCACGACAATAGACTACCTTTCATAATGACAAGGCTACCGTCCATTGGAATAACAAAAATATCATACACAACCTACCTTCCCTAATGAATAGGCTACCATCCATTGGAGTAACAAAGATATCGACAACAGACTACGTTCCATAACGACAAGGCTACAATCCATTGTAGTAACAAAAATCTCGACAACAGACTACCTTCCATAATGACAACACTACCATCCATTGTAGTGAAAAAAATCACGACAATATACTACCTTCTATAATGTCAACGCTACCATCCATTGGAATAACAAATTTTTTGACAACAGACTACCTTCCATATGGACAAGGATACCATACCTTAGAGTAACAAAAATCAGGACAACAGACTACCTTTCATAATGACAAGGCTACCATCCATTGGAATAACAAAAATATCGTACACAAACTACCTTCCATAATGACTAGGCTACCATCCATTGGAGTAACAAAGATATCGACAACAGACTACCTTCCATAACGACAAGGCTACAATCCATTGTAGTAACAAAAATATCGACAAAAGACTACCTTCCACAATGACAAGGATACCATCCATTTTAATGACAAAAATCATGACAACAGACTACCTTTTATAATGACAACGCTGCCATCCATTGGAATTATAAAAATCTCGATAACAGACTACCTTCCATATGGACAACGCTACCATCCCTTAGAGTAACAAAAATCTCGACAACAGACAACCTTCCATAATGATAAGGCTACCATCCATTGGGGTAACAAAGATATCTACAATATACTACCTTCCATAATGACAAGGCTACCATTCTTTGGAATAACAAAAATCATGACAACAGACTACCTTCCATAATGACAGCTACCATAATGACAAGGCTACCATCCAATGGAGTAACAAAAATATTGACAATAGACTACCGTCCATAATGAGGAGGTTACCATCCATTGGAGTAACAGAAATCTCGACAACAGACTACCTTCGATAATGAGAAGTCTACCATCCATTGGAGTAACAACAATCTCGACAACAGACTACCTTCCATAATGACAAGGGTACCATCATTGGAGTAACCAAAATATCCACAAGAGAGTACCTTCCATAATGACAAGGCTACAATCCATTGGAGTATAAAAAATCTAGACAACAGACTACCTCGCATAATGACTAGGCTACCATCCATTGGAGTAACAAAGATATAGACAACATACTACCTTCCATAACGACAAGGCTACAATCCATTGTAGTAACAAAAATCTCGACAATAGACTACCTTCCATAATGACAAGGCTACCATCCATTGTAGTGACAAAAATCTCAACAATATACTACCTTCTATCATCACAAGGCTAACATCCATTGGAGTAAAAAATCTCGCCAAGAGACTACCTTCCATAATGACAAGTCTACAATCTATTATAGTAACAAAAATCTCGACAATAAACTACCTTTCATAATGACAAGGCTAGCATCCATTGGAATAACAAAAATCTAGACAACAAACTACATTCCATAACGACAAGGCTACCATCCCTTAGAGTTATAAAAATCTCCACAACAGACTACTTTCCATAATGACAAGGCTACCATCCATTGGAGTAACAAAGATATCTACAACATACTACCTTCCATAATGACAAGGCTACCATTCATTGGAATAACAAGAATCACGACAACAGACTACCTTCCATAATGACTAGGCTACCATCCATTGGAATAAAAAAATATCGAAAACACACTACCTTCCAGAATGACAAGGCTACCATCCAATGGATTAACAAAAATATTGACAACATACTACCTTCCATAATGACAAGGCTACCAACCATTGGAGTAACTAAAATCTCGTACACAAACTACCTTCCATAATGACTAGGCTACCATCCATTGGAGTAACAAAGATATCGAAAACAAACTACCTTCCATAACGACAAGGCTACAATCCATTGTAGTAACAAAAATCTCGAGAACAGACTACCTTCCATAATGACAAGGATACCATCCATTTTAATGACAAAAATCTCGATAATATACTACCTTCTATAATGACAACGCTACCATCCATTGGAATAACAAAAATATCGACAACACACTATCTTCCATAATGACAAGGCTACCATCCAATGGAGTAACAAAAATATTGACAATAGACTACCTTCCATAATGAGGAGGTTACCATCCATTGGAGTAACATAAATCTCGACAACAGACTACCTTCGATAATGAGAAGTCTACCATCCATTGGAGTAACAACAATCTCGACAACAGACTACCTTCCATAATGACAAGGGTACCATCATTGGAGTAACCAAAATATCCACAAGAGACTACCTTCCATAATGACAAGGCTACAATCCATTGGAGTATAAAAAATCTAGACAACAGACTACCTCGCATAATGACTAGGCTACCATCCATTGGAGTAACAAAGATATAGACAACATACTACCTTCCATAACGACAAGGCTACAATCCATTGTAGTAACAAAAATCTCGACAATAGACTACCTTCCATAATGACAAGGCTACCATCCATTGTAGTGACAAAAATCTCAACAATATACTACCTTCTATCATCACAAGGCTAACATCCATTGGAGTAAAAAATCTCGCCAAGAGACTACCTTCCATAATGACAAGTCTACAATCTATTATAGTAACAAAAATCTCGACAATAAACTACCTTTCATAATGACAAGGCTAGCATCCATTGGAATAACAAAAATCTAGACAACAAACTACATTCCATAACGACAAGGCTACCATCCCTTAGAGTTATAAAAATCTCCACAACAGACTACTTTCCATAATGACAAGGCTACCATCCATTGGAGTAACAAAGATATCTACAACATACTACCTTCCATAATGACAAGGCTACCATTCATTGGAATAACAAAAATCACGACAACAGACTACCTTCCATAATGACTAGGCTACCATCCATTGGAATAACAAAAATATCGAAAACACACTACCTTCCATAATGACAAGGCTACCAACCATTGGAGTAACTAAAATCTCGTACACAAACTACCTTCCTTAATGACTAGGCTACCATCCATTGGAGTAACAAAGATATCGAAAACAAACTACCTTCCATAAGGACAAGGCTACAATCCATTGTAGTAACAAAAATCTCGACAACATACTACCTTCCATAATGACAAGGCTACGATCCATTTTAATGACAAAAATCTCGATAATATACTACCTTCTATAATGACAACGCTACCATCCATTGGAATAACAAAAATCTCGACAACAGACTACGTTACATAATGACAAGGCTACCACCCCTTAGAGTAACAAAAATATCGACAACAAACTACCTTCCATAATGAAAAGTTTACCATCCATTGGAGTAACAAAGATATCGATAACATACTACCTTCCATAATGACAAGGCTACCATCCCTTAGAGTAACAAAAATCACGACAACATACTACCTTTCATAATGACAAGGCTACCTTCCATTGGAATAACAAAATTATCATACACAACCTACCTTCCCTAATGACTAGGCTACCATCCATTGGAGTAACAAAGATATCGACAACAGACTACCTTCCATAACGACAAGGCTACAATCCATTGTAGTAACAAAAATCTCGACAACAGACTACCTTCCATAATGACAAGGCTACCATCCATTGTAGTGAAAAAAATCTCGACAATATACTACCTTCTATAATGACAACGCTACCATCCATTGGAATAACAAAAATTTCGACAACATACTACCTTCCATATGGACAAGGATACCATCCCTTAGAGTAATAAAAACTCGACAACAGACTACCTTCCATAATGACAATGCTACCATCCATTGGGGTAACAAAGATATCTACAACATACTACCTTCCATAATGACAAGGCTACCATTCATTGGAATAACAAAAATCACGACAACAGACTACCTTCCATAATGACAACGCTACCATCCATTGGAATAACAAAAATATCGACAACACACTACCTTCCATAATGACAAGGCTACCATCCAATGGAGTAACAAAAATATCGACAACAGACTACCTTCCATAATGACAAGTTTACCATCCATTGGAGTAACAGAAATCTCAACAACAGACTACCTTCGATAATGACAAGTCTACCAGCCATTGGAGTAACAAAAATCTCGACAATAGACTACCTTCCATAATGACAAGGTTACCATCATTGGAGTAAGCAAAATATCCACAAGAGACTACCTTTCATAATGACAAGGCTACCATCCATAGGAATAACAAAAATCTCGACAACAAACTAGATTCCATAACGACAAGGCTACCATCCCTTAGAGTAACAAAAATCTCCACAATAGACTACCTTCCATAATGACAAGGCTACCATCCACTGTAGTAACAAAGATATCTACAACATACTACCTTCCATAATGACAAGGCTACAATTCATTGGAATAACAAAAATCACGACAACAGACTACCTTCCATAATGACTAGGCTACTATCCATTGGAATCAAAAAAATATCGACAACACACTACCTTCCAGAATGACAAGGCTACCATCTAATGGATTAACAAAAATATCGACAACATACTACCATTCATAATGACAAGGCTACCATCCATTGGAGTAACAAAAATCTCGACAACAAACTACCTTCCATAATGACAAGGGTACCATCATTGGAGTAACCAAAATATCCACAATAGACTACCTTCCATAATGACAAGGTTACCATCATTGGAGTAAGCAAAATATCCACAAGAGACTACCTTTCATAATGACAAGGCTACCATCCATAGGAATAACAAAAATCTCGACAACAAACTAGATTCCATAACGACAAGGCTACCATCCCTTAGAGTAACAAAAATCTCCACAATAGACTACCTTCCAGAATGACAAGGCTACCATCTAATGGATTAACAAAAATATCGACAACATACTACCATTCATAATGACAAGGCTACCATCCATTGGAGTAACAAAAATCTCGACAACAAACTACCTTCCATAATGACAAGGGTACCATCATTGGAGTAACCAAAATATCCACAATAGACTACCTTCCATAATGACAAGGCTACAATCCATTGGAGTATAAAAAATATCGACAACAGACTACCTTCCATAATGACAAGGCTACCAACCATTGGAGTAACTAAAATCTTGTACACAAACTACCTTCCATAATGACTAGGCTACCATCCATTGGAGTAACAAAGATATCGACAACAAACTACCTTCCATAACGACAAGGCTACAATCCATTGTAGTAACAAAAATCTCGACAGCAGACTACCTTCAATAATGACAAGGCTACCATCCATTTTAGTGACAAAAATATCGATAATATACTACCTTCTATAATGACAACGCTACCATCCATTTGAATAACAAAAGTCTAGACAAAAGACTACGTTACATAATGACAAGGCTACCATCCCTTATAGTAACAAAAATCTCGACAATAGACTACCTTCCATAATGACAAGGCTACCATCCATTGGAGTACCAAAGATATCGAAAATATACTACCTTCCATAATGACAAAGCTACCATCCCTTAGAGTAACAAAAATCATGACAACAGACTACCTTTCATAATGACAAGGCTACCATCCTTTGGAATAAAAAAAATATCATACACAAACTACCTTCCATAATGACTAGGCTACCATCCATTGGAGTAACAAAGATATCGACAACAGACTACCTTCCATAACGACAAGGTTACAATCCATTGTAGTAAGAAAAATCTCGACAAAAGACTACCTTCCATAATGAAAAGGCTACCATCCATTATAGTGACAAAAATCTCGAAAATATACTACCTTCTACAATGACAACGCTACCATCCATTGGAATAACAAAAATCTCGACAACAGACTACCTTCCATACGGACAAGGCTACCATCCCTTAGAGTAACAAAAATCTCCACAACAGACTACCATCCATAATGACAAGGCTACCATCCATTGGAGTAACAAAGATATCTACAACATACTACCTTCCATAATGACAAGGCTACCATCCAATGGATTAAAAAAAAATATCGACAACAGACTACCTTTCATAATGACAAGGCTACCATCCATTGGAATAACAGAAATCTCAACAAATGACTACCTTTGATAATGACAAGTCTACCATCCATTGGAGTAACAAAAATCTCGACAACAGACTCTCTTCCATAATGACAAGGGTACCATCATTGGAGTAACCAAAATATCCACAAGAGACTACCTTCCATAATGATAAGGCTACAATCCATTGGAGTATAAAAAATCTCGACAACATACTACCTTTCAATATGATAAGGCTACCATCCCTTAGAGTAACAAAGATATCGACAACAGACTACCTTCCATAACGACAAGGCTACAATCCATTGTAGTAACAAAAATCTCAACAATAAACTACCTTTTATAATGACAAGGCTACCATCTATTGGAATAACAAAAATCTTGACAATAGACTACCTTCCATAATGACAGGGCTACAATCCATTGTAGTACGAAAAATCTCGGCAACAGACTACCTTTCATAATGACAAGGCTACCATCCATTGGAGTAACAAAGATATCGACAACATACTACCTTCCATAATGATAAGACTACCGTCCATTGGAGTAACAAAAATATCGACAACAGACTACCTTCCATAATGACAAGGGTACCATCATTGGAGTAACCAAAATATCCACAAGAGACTACCTTCCATAATGACAAGGCTACAATCCATTGGAGTATAAAAAATCTCTACAACAGACTACCTTTCATAACGACAAGGCTATTATCCATTGTAGTAACAAAAATCTCCTCTACAGACTACCTTCCATAATGACAAGGCTACCATCCATTGTAGTGACAAAAATCTCAACAATATACTACCTTATATAATGACAAGGCTACCATCCATTGGAGTAACAAAAATCTCGACAACAGACTACCTTCCATAATGACAAGACTACAATCCATTGTAGTAACAAAAATCTCGACAATAGACTACCTTTCATAATGACAAGGCTACCATCCATTGGAATAACAAAAATCTCGACAACAGACTACGTTCCATAATGACAAGGCTACCATCCCTTAGAGTAACAAAAATCTCGACAAGAGACTACCTTCCATAATGACAAGGCTACCATCCATTGGAGTAACAAAGATATCGACAACATACTACCTTCCATAATGATAAGGCTACCGTCCATTGGAGTAATAAAAATTACGGCAAAGACTACCTTTCATAATAACAAGGCTACTATCCATTGGAATAACAAAAATATCGACAACACACTATCTTCCATAATGTCAAGGCTACCATCTAATGGAGTAACAAAAATATCGATAACAGAATACCTACCATAATGAATAGTTTACCATCCATTGGAGTAACAAAGATATCGATAACATACTACCTTCCATAATGACAAGGCTACCATCCCTTAGAGTAACAAAAATCACGACAACAGACTACCTTCCATAATGACAAGGCTACCATCCATTGTAGTGAAAAAAATCTTGACAATATACTACCTTCTATAATGACAACGCTGCCATCCATTGGAATAACAAAACTCTCGATAACAGACTACCTTCCATATGGACAAGGCTACCATCCCTTAGAGTAACAAAAATCTCGACAACAGACTACCTTCCATAATGACAAGGCTATCATCCATTGGGTAACAAAGATATCTACAACATAATACCTTCCATAATGACAAGGCTACCATTCATTGGAATAACAAAAATCACGACAACAGACTACCTTCCATAATGACAACGCTACCATCCATTGGAATAACAAAAATATCAAAAACACACTACCTTCCATAATGACAAGGCTACCATCCAATGGAGTAACTAAAATATAGACAACAGACTACCTTCAATAATGACAAGGATACCATCCAATGGAGTAACAAAAATCTCGACAACTGACTACCTTCGATAATGACAAGTCTACCATCCATTGGAGTAACAAAAATCTCGACAACAAACTTCCTTCCATAAAGACAAGGGTACCATCTTTGGAGTAACCAAAATATTCACAAGAGACTACCTTCCTTAATGACAAGGCTATAATCTATTAGAGTATAAAAAATCTCGACAATAGACTACCTTCCATAATGAAAAGGCTACCATTCATTGGAATAACAAAAATCACGACAATAGACTACCTTCCATAATGACAATGCTACCATCCATTGGAATAACAAAAATATCGACAACACACTACATTCCATAATGACAAGGCTACCATCCAATAGAGTAACAAAAATATCGACAATAGACTACCTTCCATAATGACAAGGTTACCATCCATTGGAGTAACAGAAATCTCGACAACAGACTACCTTTAATAATGACAAGTCTACCATCCATTGGAGTAACAAAAATCTCGACAATAGACTACCTTCCATAATGACAAGGGTACCATCTTTTGAGTAACCAAAATATCCAAAAGAGACTACCTTCCATAATGACAAGGCTACAATCCATTAGATTATAAAAAATCTCGACCACAGACTACCTTCCATAATGACTAGGCTACCATCCATTGGAGTAACAAAGATAACGACAATATACTACCTTCCACAATGACAAGGCTACCAGCCATTGGAGTAAAAAAAATCTCGACAACAGACTACCTTCCATAATGACAAGGCTACCATCCATTGGAGTGCAAAAAATCACGACAACAGACTACCTTCCATAATGACTAGGCTACCATCCATTGGAGTAACAAAGATATCGACAACAGACTACCTTCCATAACGACAAGGCTACAATCCATTGTAGTAACAAAAATCTCAACAACAGACTACCTTCCATAATGACAAGGTTACCATCCATTGTAGTGACAAAAATCTCGACAATATACCACCTTCTATAATGACAAGGCTACCATCCATTGGAGTAACAAAAATGGACAACAGACTACCTTCCATAATGACAAGGCTACAATCTATTATAGTAACAAAAATCTCGACACTAGGCTACCTTTTATAAATAAAAGGCTACCATCCATTGGAATAACAAAAATCTCGACATCAAAGTACCTTACATAATGACAAGGCTACCATGCCTTAGAGTAACAAAAATCTCGACAACAGACTACCTTCCATAATGACAAGGCTACCATCCATTGGAGTAACAAAGATATCTACAACATTCTACCTTCCATAGTGACAAGGCTACTATCCATTGGAGTAACAAAAATCACGTCAACAGTCTAGCTTCCGTAATGACTAGGCTACGATCCATTGAAATAACAAAAATATTGAAACCACACTACCTTCCGTAATGACAAGGCTACCATCCAATGGAGTAACAAAGATATCGACAACAGACTATTTTCCATAATGACAAGGCTACAATCCATTGGAGTATAAAAAATCTTGACAACAAACTACCTTCCAAAAGGACAAGGCTACCATCCATTGGAGTAACAAAAAACTCGACAACAGACTACCTTCCATAATGACTAGGCTAACATCCATTGGAGTAACAAAGATATCGACAACAGACTACCTTCCATAACGACAAGGATACAATCCATTGTAGTAACAAAAATCTCGACAATAAACTACCTTCCATAATGACAAGGCTACCATCCATTGTAGTGACAAAAATCTCAATAATATACTACCTTCTATAATGACAAGACTACCATCCATTGGAGTAAAAAAAATCTCGACAACAGACTACCTTCCATAATGACAAGTATACAATATATTATAGTAACAAAAATCTCGATAATAGACTACCTTTCATAATGACAAGGCTACCATCCATTGGAATAACAAAAATCTCGATAACAAACTACGTTCCATAACGACAAGGCTACCATCCCTTAGAGTAACAAAAATCTCGACAACAAACTACCTTCCATAATGACAAGGCTACCGTCCGTTGGAGTAACAAAAATCACGACAACAGACTACCTTCCACTATGACAAGGCTACCATCCATTAGAATAACAAAAATATCGACAACAGACTACCTTCCATAATGTCAATGTTACCATGCAGTGGAGTAACAAAAATCTAGGTAATAGACTACCTTCCATAATGAAACGGGTACCATAATTGGAGTAACGAAAATATCCACAAGAGACTACCTTCCATAATGACAAGGCTACAATCCATTGGATTATAAAAAATCTCGACAACAGACTACCTTCCATAATTACAAGGATACCATCCATTGGAGTAACTAAAATCTCGTACACAAACTACCTTCCATAATTACTAGGCTACCATCCATTGGAGTAAAAAAGATATCGACAATAGACTACCTTCCAAAACGACAAGGATACAATCCATTGTAGTAACAAAAATCTCGATAACAGACTACCTTCCATAATGACAAGGCTACCATCCATTGTAGTGACAAAAATCTAGACAATATACTACCTTCTATAATGACAAGGCTACCATCCATTGGAGTAACAAAAATGTCGACAACAGACTACCTTCCATAATGACAAAGCTACCATCCATTGGAGTAACAAAAATCACGACAACAGATTACCTTCCATAATGACTAGGCTACCATCCATTGGAGTAACAAAGATATCGACAACAGACTACCTTTCATAACGACAAGGCTACAATCCATTGTCGTAACAAAAATCTCAACAACAGACTACCTTCAATAATGATAAGGCTACCATCCATTGTAGTGACAAAAATCTCGACAATATACTACCTTCTATAATGACAAGGCTACCATCCATTGGAGTAACAAAAATAGAAAACAGAGTACCTTCCATAATGACAAGGCTACAATTTATTATAGTAACAAAAATCTCGACAGTAGACTACCTTTCATAATTAAAAGGCTACCATCCATTGGAATAACAAAAATCTCAACAACAAACTACCTTCCATAATGACAAGGCTACCATCCCTTAGAGTAACAAAAATCTCGGCAACAGACTACCTTCCATAATGACAAGGCTACCATCAATTGGAGTAACAAAGATATCTACAACATACTACCTTCCATAATGACAAGGCTACTATCCATTGGATTAACAAAAATCACGACAACAGACTAGCTATAATAATGACTAGGCTACGATCCATTGAAATATAAAAAATTTCGAAACCACACTACCTTCTATAATGACTAGGCTACCATCCATTGGAGTAACAAATATATCGACAACAGACTATTTTCCATAATGACAAGGCTACAATCCATTGGAGTATAAAAAATCTCGAGTACAGACTACCTTCCATAATGACAAGGCTACCATCCATTTGGGTAACAAAAATCACGTACACAAACTACCTTCCATAATGACTAGGCTACCATCCATTGGAGTAATAAAGATATCGGCAATAGACTATCTTCCATAACGACAAGGCTACAATCCATTGTAGTAACAAAAATCATGACAATAGACTACCTCCCATAATGACAACGCTACCATCCATTGGGGTAACAATGATATCTACAACATACTACCTTCCATAATGACAAGGCTACCATTCATTGGAATAACAAAAATCATGACAATAGACTACCTTCCATAATGACAACGCTACCATCCATTGGAATAACAAAAATATCGACAACACACTACCTTCCATAATGACAAGGTTACCATCCATTGGAGTAACAGAAATCTCGACAACAGACTATCTTCAATAATGACAAGTCTACCATCCATTGGAGTAACAAAAATCTCGACAACAGACTACCTTCCATAATGATAAGGGTACCATCTTTGGAGTAACCAAAATATCCACAAGAGACTACCTTCCATAATGACAAGGCTATAATCCATTGGAGTATAAACAATCTCGACAATAGACTACCTTCCATAATGACAAGGCTACCACCTTTGGAGTTACAAAAAACTCGACAATAGACTACCTTCCATAATGACTAGGCTACCATCCATTGGAGTAAAAAAGATATCGACAACAGACTACCTTCCATAACGACAAGGCTACAATCCATTATAGTAACAAAAATCTCGACAATAGACTACCTTCTATAATGACAAGGCTACCATCCATTGTAGTGACAAAATTCTCAACAATATACTACCTTCTATAATGATAAGGCTACCATCCATTGGAGTAAAAAAAATCTCGACAACAGACTAACTTCCATAATGACAAGTCTACAATCTATTATAGTAACAAAAATCTCGACAATAGACTACCTTTTATAATGACAAGGCTACCATCCATTGGAATAACAAAAATCTCGACAACAAACTACGTACCATAATGACAAGGCTATCATCCCTTAGAGTAACCAAAATATCGACAACACACTACCTTCCATAATGACAAGGCTACCATCCAATGGAGTAACAAAAATATCGACAATAGATTACCTTCCATAATGACAACTCTACCATTCATTGGAATAACAAAAATATGAACAACAGACTACCGTCCTTAATGACAAGGCTACCATCCATTGGAGTAACAGAAAATCACAACGACAGACTACCTTCCATAATGACAAGGCTACCATCCATTGCAGTGACAAAAATCTCGACAACCGACTACCTTCCATAATGACAAGTCTACCATCTATTGTTGTAACAAAAATCTGGATAATAGACTACCTTCCATAATGACAAGGCTACCATCCATTGGAGTAACAAAAATCCCGACAATAACCTACCTTCCATAATGACAAGGCTATCATTCATTGGAGTAACAAAAATCGCGACAACAAACTACCTTCCATAATGACAAGGCTACCATCCATTGGAGTAACAAAAATCTCGACAGAAGACTACCTTCCATAATGACAAGGGTACCATCATTGGAGTAAAAAAAATATCCGCAAGAGACTACCTTCCATAATTAAAAGGATACAATCCATTGGAGTATAAAAAATCTCGACAAAAGACTACCTTCCATAATGACAAGGCTACCATCCATTGGAGTAAATAAAATCTCGACAACAGACTACCTTCCATGATGACTAGTTACCATCAATTCGAGAAACAAAAATCTCGACAACAGACTAGCTTCCATAATGACAAGGCTACCATCCTTTGGAATAACAAAAATATCGATAAGATTCTACCTTCCATAATAACAAGGTTACCATCCCTTAGAGTAACAAAAATCTCGATAATAGACTAGCTTCCATAATGACAAGGCTACCATCCATTGGAGTTACAAAGATATCGACAACATACTAACTTCCCTAGTGACAAGGCTACCATCCATTGGAGTAACAAAAATCCCGACAGCAGACTACCTTCCATAATGACAAGGCTACCATCCATTGGAGTAACAGAAATCTCGACAACAGACTACCTTCAATAATGACAAGTCTACCATCCATTGGAGTAACAAAAATCTCGACAATAGACTACCTTCCATAATGACAAGGGTACGATCTTTGTAGTAACCAAAATATTCACAAGAGACTACCTTCCATAATGACAAGGCTATAATCCATTAGAGTATAAAAAATCTCGACAATAGACTACCTTCCATAATGACAAGGCTACCATTCATTGGAATAACAAAAATCACGACAATAGAGTACCTTCCATAATGACAATGCTACCATCCATTGGAATAACAAAAATATCGACAACACACTACCTTCCATAATGACAAGGCTACCATCCAATGGAGTAATAAAAATATCGACAACAGCCTACCTTCCATAATGACAAGGTTACCATCCATTGGAGTAACAGAAATCTCGACAACAGACTACCTTCAATAATGACAAGTCTACCATCCATTGGAGTAACAAAAATCTCGACAATAGACTACCTTCCATAATGACAAGGGTACCATCTTTTGAGTAACCAAAATATCCAAAAGAGACTACCTTCCATAATGACAAGGCTACAATCCATTGGATTATAAAAAATCTCCACAACAGACTACCTTCCATAATGACTAGGCTACCATCCATTGGAGTAACAAAGATATCAACAATATACTACCTTCCACAACGACAAGGCTACCAGCCATTGGAGTAACAAAAATCTCGACAACAGACTACCTTCCATAATGACAAGGCTACCATCCATTGGAGTGACAAAAATCACGACAACAGACTACCTTCCATAATGACTAGGCTACCATCCATCGGAGTAACAAAGATATCGACAACAGACTACCTTCCATAACGACAAGGCTACAATCCATTGTAGTAACAAAAATCTCAACAACAGACTACCTTCCATAATGACAAGGTTACCATCCATTGTAGTGAAAAAAATCTCGACAATATACCACCTTCTATAATGACAAGGCTACCATCCATTGGAGTAACAAAAATGGACAACAGACTACCTTCCATAATGACAAGGCTACAATCTATTATAGTAACAAAAATCTCGACAGTAGGCTACCTTTTATAAAGAAAAGGCTACCATCCATTGGAATAACAAAAATCTCGACAACAAACTACCTTACATAATGACAAGGCTACCATCCCTTAGAGTAACAAAAATCTCGACAACTGACTACCTTCCATAATGACAAGGCTACCATCCATTGGAGTAACAAAGATATCTACAACATTCTACCTTCCATAGTGACAAGGCTACTATCCATTGGAGTAACAAAAATCACGACAACAGACTAGCTTCCGTAATGACTAGGCTACGATCCATTGAAATAACAAAAATATTGAAACCACACTACCTTCCGTAATGACAAGGCTACCATCCATTGGAGTAAAAAAAATCTCGACAACAGACTACCTTCCATAATGACAAGTCTACAATCTATTATAGTAACAAAAATCTTGACAATAGACTACCTTTCATAATGACAAGGCTACCATCCATTGGAATAACAAAAATCTCGAGAACAAACTACGTTCCATAACGACAAGGCTACCATCCCTTAGAGTAACAAAAATCTCGACAACAAACTACCTTCCATAATGACAAGGCTACCATCCATTGTAGTGACAAAAATCTCAATAAGATACTACCTTCCACTATGACAAGGCTACAATCCATTAGAATAACAAAAATATCGACAACAAACTACCTTCCATAATGTCAAGGTTACCATGCAGTGGAGTAACAAAAATCTAGGCAATAGACTACCTTCCATAATGAAACGGGTACCATCATTGGAGTAACGAAAATATCCACAAGAGACTACCTTCCATAATGACAAGGCTACAATCCATTGGATTATAAAAAATCTCGACAACAGACTACCTTCCATAATGACAACGCTACCATCCATTGGAGTAACTAAAATCTCGTACACAAACTACCTTCCATAATTACTAGGCTACCATCCATTGGAGTAACAAAGATATCGACAATAAACTACCTTCCAAAACGACAAGGATACAATCCATTGTTGTAACAAAAATCTCGATAACAGACTACCTTCCATAATGACAAGGCTACCATCCATTGTAGTGAGAAAAATCTCGACAATATACTACCTTCTATAATGACAAGGCTACCATCCATTGGAGTAACAAAAATCTCGACAACAGACTACCTTCCATAATGACAAAGCTACCATCCATTGGAGTAACAAAAATCACGACAACAGACTACCTTCCATAATGACTAGGCTACCATCCATTGGAGTAACAAAGATATCGACAACAGACTACCTTTCATAACGACAAGGCTACAATCCATTGTCGTAACAAAAATCTCAACAACAGACTACCTTCCATAATGACAAGGCTACCATCCATTGTAGTGACAAAAATCTCGACAATATACTACCTTCTATAATGACAAGGCTAACATCCATTGGAGTAACAAAAATGGAAAACAGACTACCTTCCATAATGACAAGGCTACAATCTATTATAGTAACAAAAATCTCGACAGTAGACTACCTTTCATAATTAAATGGCTACCATCAATTGGAATAACAAAAATCTCAACAACAAACTACCTTCCATAATGACAAGGCTACCATCCCTTAGAGTAATAAAAATCTCGACAACAGAATACCTTCCATAATGACAAGGCTACAATCCATTGGAGTAACAAAGATATCTACAACATACTACCTTCCATAATGACAAGGCTACTATCCATTGGAGTAACAAAAATCACGACACTAGACTAGCTATAATAATGACTAGGCTACGATCCATTGAAATAACAAAAATATCGAAACCACACTACCTTCTATAATGACTAGGGTACAATCCATTGGAGTATAAAAAATCTCGACAACAGACTACCTTCCATAATGACAAGGCTACCATCCATTTGGGTAACAAAAATCTCCTACATAAACTACCTTCCATAATGACTAGGCTACCATCCATTGGAGTAATAAAGATATCGGCAATAGACTATCTTCCATAACGACAAGGCTACAACCCATTGTAGTAACAAAAATCATGACAATAGACTACCTTCCATAATGACAACGCTACCATCCATTGGGGTAACAATGATATCTACAACATACTACCTTCCATAATGACAAGGCTACCATTCATTGGAATAACAAAAATCATGACAATAGACTACCTTCCATAATGATAACGCTACCATCCATTGGAATAACAAAAATATCGACAACACACTACCTTCCATAATGACAAGGTTACCATCCATTGGAGTAACATAAATCTCGACAACAGACTACCTTCAATAATGACAAGTCCACCATCCATTGGAGTAACAAAAATCTCGACAACAGACTACCTTCCATAATGACAAGGGTACCATCTTTGGAGTAACCAAAATATCCACAAGAGACTACCTTCCGTAATGACAAGGCTATAATCCATTGGAGTATAAACAATCTCGACAATAGACTACCTTCCATAATGACTAGGCTACCATCCATTGGAGTAAAAAAGATATCGACAACAGATTACCTTCCATAACGACAAGGCTACAATCCATTATAGTAACAAAAATCTCGACAATAGACTACCTTCTATAATGACAAGGCTACCATCCATTGTAGTGACAAAATTCTCAACAATATACTACCTTCTATAATGATAAGGCTACCATCCATTGGAGTAAAAAAAATCTCGACAACAGACTAACTTCCATAATGACAAGTCTACAATCTATTATAGTAACAAAAATCTCGACAACAAACTACATTCCATAATGACAAGGCTACCATCCCTTAGAGTAACAAAAATATCGACAACACACTACCTTCCATAATGACAAGGCTACCATCCAATGGAGTAACAAAAATATCGACAATAGATTACCTTCCATAATGACAAGTCTACCATTCATTGGAGTAACAAAAATATGAACAACAGACTACCGTCCTTAATGACAAGGCTACCATCAATTGGAGTAAAAGAAAATCACAACGACAGACTACCTTCCATAATGACAAGGCTACCATCCATTGCAGTGACAAAAATCTCGACAACAGACTACCTTCCATAATGACAAGGCTACCATCAATTGTTGTAACAAAAATCTGGACAACAGACTACCTTCCATAATGACAAGGCTACCATCCATTGGAGTAACAAAAATCACGGGAACAAACAACCTTCCATAATGATAAGGCTACCATCCATTGGAATAACAAAAATATTGACAACACACTACCTTCCATAATGACAATGCTACCATCCAATGGAGTAACAGAAATCTAGACAACAGACTACCTTCCATAATGACAAGGCTACCATCCGTTGGAGTAACAAAAATATCGATAGCAGACTACCTTTCCTAATGACAAGGGTACCATCATTGGAGTAAGAAAAATATCCACAAGAGACTACCTTCCATAATGACAAGGCTACAATCCATTGGAGTATAAAAAATCTCGACAACAGACTACCTTCCATAATGACAAGGCTACCTTCCATTGGAGGAACATAAATCTAGACAACAGACTACCTTCCATAATGACAAGGCTACCATCCATTAGAGTAACAAAAATCCCGACAGCAAACTACCTTCCATAATGACAAGGGTACCATCATTGGAGTAACAAAAATATCCACAAGAGACTAACTTCCATAATGACAAGGCTACAATCCATTGGAGTATAAAAAATTTCGACAATAGACTACCTTCCATAATGACAAGGCTACCATCCATTGGAGTAACAAAAATCTAGACAACAGACTAACTTCCATAATGACAAGGCTACCATCCATTAGAGTAACAGAAATCACAATGACAAAGTACCGTTAATAATGGCAAGGCTACCATCCATTGCAGTAACAAAAATATCGATAATAGACTACCTTCCATAATGACAAGGCTACCATCCATTTTTATAACAAAAATCTGGTCAACAGACTACCTTCCATAATGAGAAGGCTACCATCCATTGGAGTAACAAAAATCTCGACAATAGACAACCTTCCATAATGAGAAGGCTACCATCCCTTGGAGTAACAAATATCTCGATAACATACTACCTTTCATAATGACAAGGCTACCATCAATTGTTGTAACAAAAATCCGGACAACAGACTACCTTCCATAATGACAAGACTACCATCCATTGGAGTAACAAAAATCACGATAACAAACAACCTTCCATAATGATAAGGCTACCATCCATTGGAATAAAAAAAATATTGACAACACACTACCTTCCATAATGACAAGGCTACCATCCAATGGAGTAACAGAAATCTAGACAACAGACTACCTTCCATAATGACAAGGCTACCATCCATTGGAGTAACAAAAATATCGATAGCAGACTACCTTCCATAATGACAAGGGTACCATCATTGGAGTAACAAAAATATCCACAAGAGACTACCTTCCATAATGACAAGGCTACAATCCATTGTAGTATAAAAAATCTCGACAACAAACTACCTTCCATAATGACAAGGCTACCATCAATTGGAGGAACAGAAATCTAGACAACAAACTACATTCCATAATGACAAGGCTACCATCCATTGGAGTAACAGAAATCCCGACAGCATACTAACTTCCTTAATGACAAGGGTACCATCATTGGAGTATCAAAAATAGCTACAAGAGACTGCCTTCCATAATGACAAGGCTACAATCCATTGGATTACAAAAATCTCGACAACAGACTACCTTCCATAATGACAAGGCTACAATCCATTGGAGTAACAAAAATCTAGACAACAGACTAACTTCCATAATGACAAGGCTACCATCCATTAGAGTAACAGAAATCACAATGACAAAGTACCGTTAATAATGGCAAGGCTACCATCCATTGCAGTAACAAAAATATCGATAATAGACTACCTTCCATAATGACAAGGCTACCATCCATTTTTATAACAAAAATCTGGTCAACAGACTACCTTCCATAATGAGAAGGCTACCATCCATTGGAGTAACAAAAATCTCGACAATAGACTACCTTCCATAATGAGAAGGCTACCATCCATTGGAGTAACAAATATCTCGACAACATACTACCTTTCATAATGACAAGGCTACCATCAATTGTTGTAACAAAAATCCGGACAACAGACTACCTTCCATAATGACAAGACTACCATCCATTGGAGTAACAAAAGTCACGATAACAAACAACCTTCCATAATGATAAGGCTACCATCCATTGGAATAAAAAAAATATTGACAACACACTACCTTCCATAATGACAAGGCTACCATCCAATGGAGTAACAGAAATCTAGACAACAGACTACCTTCCATAATGACAAGGCTACCATCAATTGGAGTAACAAAAATATCGATAGCAGACTACCTTCCATAATGACAAGGGTACCATCATTGGAGTAACAAAAATATCCACAAGAGACTACCTTCCATAATGACAAGGCTACAATCCATTGTAGTATAAAAAATCTCGACAACAAACTACCTTCCATAATGACAAGGCTACCATCAATTGGAGGAACAGAAATCTAGACAACAAACTACATTCCATAATGACAAGGCTACCATCCATTGGAGTAACAGAAATCCCGACAGCATACTAACTTCCTTAATGACAAGGGTACCATCATTGGAGTATCAAAAATAGCTACAAGAGACTACCTTCCATAATGACAAGGCTACAATCCATTGGATTACAAAAATCTCGACAACAGACTACCTTCCATAATAACAAGGCTAACATCCATTGGAGTAACAAAAATATCGACAATAGACTACCTTCCATAATGACAAGTTTTCCATCCATTGGAGTAACAAAGATATCACCAACATACTACCCTCCATAGTGACAAGGCTACCATCCGTTGGAGTAATAAAAATCACGACAACAGACTACCTTCCATAATGACAAGGCTACCATCCATTGGAATAACAATAATATCGAAAACACATTACCTTCCATAATGACAAGGCTACCATCTAATGGAGTAACAAAAATCTCGACAATAGATTACCTTCCATAATGACAATTCTACCATCCATTGGAGTAACAAAAATATGAACAACAGACTACTGTCCTTAATGACAAGGCTACCATCCATTGGAGTAACAGAAATCAAAACGACAGACTACCTTCCATAACTACAAGGCTACCATCCATTGCAATAACAAAAATCTCGACAACAGACTACCTTCCATAATGACAAGGCTACCATCCATTGTTGTAACAAAAATCTGGACAACAGACTACCTTCCATAATGACAAGGCTACCATCAATTAGAGTAACAAAAATACCGACAAAAGAATACCTTCCATAATGGCAAGCCTACCATCCATTGGAGTAACAGAAATCTTGACAACAGACTACCTTCCATAATGACAAGGGTACCATCATTGGAATAACAAAAATATCCACAAGAGACTACCTTCCATAATGACAAGGCTACAATCCATTGGAGTATAGAAAATCTCGACAACAAACTACCTTCCATAATGACAAGGCTACCATCCATTGGAGTAACAAAAATCTAGACAGCAGACTACCTTCCATAATGACAAGGCTACCATCCATTGGAGTAATAAAAATCCCGACAGCAGACTACCTTCCATAATGACAAGGCTACCATCATTGGAGTGACAAAAATATCCACAAGAGATTACCTTCCATAATGTCAAGGCTACAATCCATTGGAGTATAAAAATTCTCGATAACAAACTACCTTCCATAATGACAAGGCTACCATCCATTGGAGTAACAAAAATCTCGACAACAGACTACCTTCCATAATAACTAGGCTACCATCCATTAGAGTAACAATGATATCGACATTAGACTACCTTCCATAACGACAAGGCTACAATCCATTGTAGTAACAAAAATCTCGAAAATAGACTACCCTCCAAAATGACAAGGCTACCATCCATTGGAGTAACAAAAATATCGACAACACACTACCTTCCATAATGACAAGGCTACCATCCCTTAGAGTAACAAAAATCTCGACAATAGACTACCTTCCATAATGAAAAGGCTACCATCAATTGGAGTAACAAAGATAACGATAACATACTACCTTCCATAGTGACAAGGCTACCATCCACTGGAGTAATAAAAATCATGACAACTGACTACCTTCCATGATGATAAGGTTACTATCCATTGGAATAACAAAAATATCGACAAGACACTACCTTCCATAATGACAAGGCTACCATCCAATGGAGTAACAAAAATCTCGACAATAGATTATCTTCCATAATGACAAGTCTACCATCCATTGGAGTAACAAAAATATGAACAACAGACTAAAGTCCTTAATGACAAGGCTACCATCCATTGGAGTAACGGAAATCACAATGACATACTACCTTCCATAATGACAAGGCTACCATCCATTGCAGTAACAAAAATCTGGACAACATACTACCTTCCATAATGACAAGGCTACCATCAATTGTTGTAACAAAAATCGGGGCAACAGACTACCTTCCATAATGACAAGGCTACCATCCATTAGAGTAACAAAAATCACGATAACAAACTACCTTCCATAATGATAAGGCTACCATCCATTGGAATAACAAAAATATTGACAACACACTACCTTCCATAATGACAAGGCTACCATCCAATGGAGTAACAGAAATCTAGACAACAGACTACCTTCCATAATGACAAGGCTACCATCCATTGGAGTAACAAAAATATCGATAGCAGACTACCTTCCATAATGACAAGGGTACCATCATTGGAGTAACAAAAATATCCACAAGAGACTACCTTCCATAATGTCAAGGCTACAATCCATTGGAGTATAAAAAATCTCGAAAACAGACTACCTTCCATAATGACAAGGCTACCATCCATTGGAGGAACAGAAATCTAGACAACAGACTACCTTCCATAATGACAAGGCTACCATCTATTAGAGTAACAAAAATCCCGACAGCATACTACCTTCCATAATGACAAGGGTACCATCATTGGAGTAACAAAAATATGGACAACAAACTACCTTCCATAATGACAAGGCTACAATCCATTGTTGTAACAAAAATCACGATAACAGACTACCTTACATAATGATAAGGTTACCATCCATTGGAATAACAAAAATATTGATAACACACTACCTTCCATAATGACAAGGCTACCATCCAATGGAGTAACAAAAATCTCGACAATAGATTACCTTCCATAATGACAAGTCTACCATCCATTGGAGTAACAAAAATATGAACAATAGACTACCGTCCTTAATGACAAGGCTACAATCCATTAGAGTATAAAAAATCTCGACAACAGACTACCTTTCATAATGACTAGGTTACCATCCATTGGAGTAACAAAGATATTGATAACAAACTACCTTCCATAATGATAAGGCTACAATCCATTGTAGTAACAAAAATATCGACAATAGACTACCTTCCATAATGACAAGGCTACCATCCAATGGAGTAACAAAGATATCAACAACATACTACCTTCCATAGTGACAATGCTACCATCCATTGGAGTAATAAAAATCATGACAACTGACTACCTTCCATAATGACGAGGCTACTATCCATTGGAATAACAAAAATATCGACAACGCAATACCTTCCATAATGACAAGGCTACCATCCATTTGAGTTACAAAAATCCCGACAGCAAACTACCTTCCATAATGACAACGGTACCATCATTGGAGTAATAAAAATATCCACCAGAGACTACCTTCCATAATGACAAGGCTACAATCCATTAGAATATAAAAAATCTCGACAACAGACTACCTTCCATAATGACAAGGCTACCATCCATTGGAGTAACAAAAATCTCGACAACAGACTACCTTCCATAATGACTAGGCTACCATCCATTGGAGTAACAATGATATCGACAACAGACTACCTTCCATAACGACAAGGCTACAATCCATTGTAGTAACAAAAATATCGACAACAGACTACCTTCCAAAATGACAAGGCTACAATCCATTGGAGTAACAAAGATATCAACAACATACTACCTTCCATAGTGACAAGGCTACCATCCATTGGAGTAATAAAAATCATGACAACTGACTACCTTCCATAATGACAATGCTACTATCCATTGGAATAACAAAAATATCGACAACACACTACCTTCCCTAATGACAAGGCTACCATCCAATGGAGTAACAAAAATCTCGACAACAGACTACCTTCCATAATGACTAGGCTACCATCCATTGGAGTAACAATGATATCGAAAACAGACTACCTTCCATAACGCAAGGCTACAATCCATTGTAGTAACAAAAATATCGACAACAGACTACCTTCCATAATGACAACGCTACCATCCATTGGAGTAACAAAGATATCGACAACATACTACCTTCCATAGTGACAAGGCTACCATCAATTGGAGTAATAAAAATCATGACAACTAACTACCTTCCATAATGACAAGGCTACTATCCATTGGAATAACAAAAATATCGACAACACACTACCTTCCATAATGACAAGGCTACCATCCAATGGAGTAATAAAAATCTCGACAATAGATTACCTTCCATAATGACAAAAATATGAACAACAGACTACCGTCCTTAATGACAAGGCTACCATCCATTGGAGTAACAAAAATCACAACGACATACTACCTTCTATAATGACAAGGCTACCATCAATTTTAGTAACAAAAATTTGGACAACATACTACCTTCCATAATGACAAGGCTACCATCCATTGTTGTAACAAAAATATGGACAACAGACTACCTTCCATAATGACAAGGCTACCATCCATTGTTGTAACAAAAATCACGACAACAGACTAACTTCCATAATGATAAGGCTACCATCCATTGAAATTACAAAAATATTGACAACACACTACCTTCCATAATGACAAGGCTACCATCCAATGGAGTAACAAAAATCTCGACAATAGACTACATTCCATAATGACAAGTCTACCATCCATTGGAGTAACAAAAATATGAACAATAGACTACCGTCCTTAATGACAAGGCTACAATCCATTAGAGTATAAAAAATCTCGACAACAGAGTACCTTCCATAATGACTAGGTTACCATCCATTGGAGTAACAAAGATATCGACAACAGACTACCTTCCATAACGACAAGGCTACCATCCATTGGAGTAACAAAGATATCAATAACATACTACCTTCCATAGTGACAAGGCTACCATCCATTGGAGTAATAAAAAGCATGACAACTGACTACCTTCCATAATGACAAGGCTATTATCCATTGGAATAACAAAAATATCGACAATACACTACCTTCCATAAGGACAAGGCTACCATCCATTTGAGTTACAAAAATCCCGACAGCAAACTACCTTCCATAATGACAAGGGTACCATCATTGGAGTAATGAAAATATCCACACGAGACTACCTTCCATAATGACAAGGCTACAATCCATTAGAGTATAAAAAATCTCGACAACATACTACCTTCCATAATGACAAGGCTACCATCCATTGGAGTACCAAAAATATCGACAACAGACTACCTTCCATAATGACTAGGCTACCATCCATTGGAGTAATATTGATATCGACAACAGACTACCTTCCATAACGACAAGGCTACAATCCATTGTAGTAACAAAAATCTCGACAACAAACTACATTCCATAATGACAAGGCTACCATTCATTGGACTAACAAACATATCGACAACATACTACCTTCCACAGTGACAAGGCTACCATCCATTGGAGTAATAAAAATCATGACAACTGACTACCTTCCATAATGACAAGGCTACTATCCATTGGAATAACAAAAATATCGACAACACACTACCTTCCATAATGACAAGGCTACCATCCAATGGAGTAACAAAAATCTCGAAAATAGATTACCTTCCATAATGACAAAAATATTAACAACAGACTACCGTCCTTAATGACAAGGATACCATCCATTAGAGTAACAGAAATCAAAACGACATACTACCTTCCATAATGACAAGGCTACCATCAATTTCAGTAACAAAAATATGGACAACATACTACCTTCCATAATGACAAGGCTACCATCCATTGTTGTAACAAAAATATGGACAACATACTACCTTCCATAATGACAAGGCTACCATCCATTGTTGTAACAAAAATCACGACAACAGACTACCTTCCATAATGATAAGGCTACCATCCATTGGAATAACAAAAATATTGATAACACACTACCTTCCATAATGACAAGGCTACCATCCAATGGAGTAACAAAAATCTCGACAATAGACTACCTTCCATAATGACAAGTCTACCATCCATTTGAGTAACGAAAATATGAACAATAGACTACCGTCCTTAATGACAAGGCTACAATCCATTAGAGTATAAAAAATCTCGACAACAGACTACCTTCCAAAATGACTAGGTTACCATCCATTGGAGTAACAAATATATCAACAACAGACTACCTTCCATAACGACAAGGCTACAATCCATTGTAGTAACAAAAATATCGACAACAGACTACCTTCCTTAATGACAAGGATACCATCTATTGTAGCAACAAAAATATCAAAAATAGACTACCTTCCATAATGACAAGGCTACCATTCATTAGAGTAATAAAAATCTCGACAACAGACTACCTTCCATAATGACAAGGCTACCATCCATTGGAATAACAAAAATATCGACAACACACTACCTTCCATAATGACAAGGCTATGATCCCTTAGAGTAACAAAAATATCGCAAGAGACTACCTTCCATAATGACCAGGCTACCATCCATTGGAGTAACAAAGATATTGTCAACATATTACCTTCCAAAGTGACAAGGCTACCATCCATTGGAGTAATAAAAATCATGACAACTGACTACCTTCCATAATGACAAGGCTACCATCCATTGAAATAACAAAAATATCTAGAACATACTACCTTCCATAATGACAAGGCTACCATCCAATGGAGTAACAAAAATCTCGACAATAGATTACCTTCCATAATGACAACTCTACCATCCATTGGAGTAACAAAAATATGAACAACAGACTATCGTCCTTAATGATAAGGCTACCATCTATTGGAGTAACTGAAATCACAACGACATACAACCTTCCATAATGACAAGGCTACCATCCATTGTAGTAACAAAAATCTCGACAACAGACCATCTTCCATAATGACAAGGCTACCATCCATTGTTGTAACAAAAATCTGGACAACAGACTACCTTCCATAATGACAAGGCTACCATCCATTGGAGTAACAAAAATCCCGACAATAGACTACTTTCCATAATGACAAGGCCACCATCCATTGGAGTAACAAATATCTCGACAACAGACTACCTTCCATAACGACAAGGCTACCATCCATTGGAATAACAAAAATATGGACAACACACTACCTTTCATAATGACAAGGCTACCATCCATTTCAGTAACAAAAATCTCGACAACAAACTACCTTCTATGATGACAAGGCTACCATCAATTTCAGTAACAAAAATCTGGTTAACATACTACCTTCCATAATGACAAGGCTACCAGCCATTGTTGTAACAAAAATATGGACAACAAACTACCTTCCATAATGACAAGGCTACCATCCATTATTGTAACAAAAATCACGACAACAGACTACCTTACATAATGATAAGGCTACCATCCATTGGAATAACAAAAATATTGACAACACACTACCTTCCATAATGACAAGGCTACCATCCAATGGAGTAACAAAAATCTCGATAATAGACTACCTTCAATAATGACAAGTCAACCATCCATTGGAGTAACAAAAATATGAATAATAGACTACCGTCCTTAATGACAAGGCTACAATCCATTAGAGTATAAAAAATCTCGAAAACAGACAACCCTCCATAATGACAAGGCTACCATCCATTGGAGTAATAAAAATATCGACAACACACTACCTTCCATAATGACAAGGCTACCATCCCTTCGAGTAACAAAAATCTCGACAACAGACTACCTTCCATAATGACAAGGCTACCGTCCATTGGAGTAACAAAGATATCAACGACATACTACCTTCCATAGTGACAAGGCTACCATCCATTGGAGTAATAAAAATCATGACAACTGACTACATTCCATAATGACAAGGCTACTATCCATTAGGATAATAAAAGTATCGATAACACACTACCTTCCATAGTGACAAGGCTACCATCCATTTGAGTAACAAAAATCCCGACAGCAGACTACCTTCCATAATGACAATGGTACCATCATTGGAGTAACAAAAATATCCACAAGAGACTAACTTCCATAATGACAAGGCTACAATCCATTGGAGTATAAAAAATCTCGACAACAGACTACCTTCCATAATGACAATGCTACCATCCATTGGAGTAAAAAAAATCTCGACAACAGACTACCTTCCATAATAACTAGGCTACCATCCATTGGAGTAACAATGATATCGACAACGGACTACCTTCCATAACGACAAGGCTACAATCCATTGTAGTAACAAAAATCTAGACAACAAACTACCTTCCATAATGACAAGTCTACCATCCATTGGAGTAACAAAAATATCGACAACATACTACGTTCCATAATGACAAGGCTACCATCCCTTCGAATAACAAAAATATCCACAACACACTACCTTCCATAATGACAAGGCTACCATCCAATGGAGTAACAAAAATCTCGACAATAGATTACCTTCCATAATGAAAAAAATATGAACAACAGACTACCGTCCTTAATGACAAGGCTACCATCCATTGGAGTAACAAAAATCACAACGACATACTACCTTCAATAATGACAAGGCTACCATCAATTTCAGTAACAAAAATCTGGACAACATACTACCTTCCATAATGACAAGGCTACCATCCATTGTTGTAACAAAAATATGGACAACAAACTACCTTCCATAATGACAAGGCTACCATCCATTGTTGTAACAAAAATCACGACAACAGACTACCTTACATAATGATAAGGTTACCATCCATTGGAATAACAAAAATATTGACAACACACTACCTTCCATAATGACAAGGCTACCATCCAAAGGAGTAACAAAAATCTCGACAATAGACTACCTTCCATAATGACAAGTCTACCATCCATTGGAGTAACAAAAATATGAATAATAGACTACCGTCCTTAATGACAAGGCTACAATCCATTAGAGTATAAAAAATCTCGACAACAGACTACCTTCCATAATGACTAGGTTACCATCCATTGGAGTAACAAAGATATCGACAACAAACTACCTTCCATAACGACAAGGCTACAATCCATTGTAGTAACAAAAATATCGACAACAGACTACCTTCCATAATGACAAGGCTACCATCCATTGGAGTAACAAAGATATCAACAACATACTACCTTCCATAGTGACAATGCTACCATCCATTGGAGTAATAAAAATCATGACAACTGACTACCTTCCATAATGACAAGGCTACTATCCATTGGAATAACAAAAATATCGACAACGCAATACGTTCCATAATGACAAGTCTACCATCCATTTGAGTTACAAAAATCGCGACAGCAAACTACCTTCCATAATGACAAGGGTACCATCATTGGAGTAATAAAAATATCCACCAGAGACTACCTTCCATAATGACAAGGCTACAATCCATTAGAGTATAAAAAATCTCGACAACAGACTACCTTCCATAATGACAAGGCTACCATCCATTGGAGTAACAAAAATCTCGACAACAGAATACCTTCCATAATGACTAGGCTACCATCCATTGGAGTAACAATGATATCGACAATAGACTACCTTCCATAACGACAAGGCTACAATCCATTGTAGTAACAAAAATATCGACAACAGACTACCTTCCATAATGACAAGGCAACAATCCGTTGGAGTAACAAAGATATCAACAACATACTACCTTCCATAGTGACAAGGCTACCATCCATTGGAGTAATAAAAATCATGACAACTGACTACCTTCCATAATGACAAGGCTACTATCCATTGGAATAACAAAAATATCGACAACACACTACCTTCCCTAATGACAAGGCTACCATCCAATGGAGTAACAAAAATCTCGACAACAGACTACCTTCCATAATGACTAGGCTACCATCCATTGGAGTAACAATGATATCGAAAACAGACTACCTTCCATAACGACAAGGCTACAATCCATTGTAGTGACAAATATATCGACAACAGACTACCTTCCATAATGACAAGGGTACCATCCATTGGAGTAACAAAGATATCGACAACATACTACCTTCCATAGTGACAAGGCTACCATCAATTGGAGTAATAAAAATCATGACAACTAACTACCTTCCATAATGACAAGGCTACTATCCATTGGAATAACAAAAATATCGACAACACACTACCTTCCATAATGACAAGGCTACCATCCAATGGAGTAATAAAAATCTCGACAATAGATTACCTTCCATAATGACAAAAATATGAACAACAGACTACCGTCCTTAATGACAAGGCTACCATCCATTGGAGTAACAAAAATCACAACGACATACTACCTTCTATAATGACAAGGCTACCATCCATTTTAGTAACAAAAATTTGGACAACATACTACCTTCCATAATGACAAGGCTACCATCCATTGTTGTAACTAAAATATGGACAACAGACTACCTTCCATAATGACAAGGCTACCATCCATTGTTGTAACAAAAATCACGACAACAGACTACCTTCCATAATGATAAGGCTACCATCCATTGAAATAACAAAAATATTGACAACACACTACCTTCGATAATGACAAGGCTACCATCCAATGGAGTAACAAAAATCTCGACAATAGACTACATTCCATAATGACAAGTCTACCATCCATTGGAGTAACAAAAATATGAATAATAGACTACCGTCCTTAATGACAAGGCTACAATCCATTAGAGTATAAAAAATCTCGACAACAGACTACCTTCCATAATGACTAGGTTACCATCCATTGGAGTAACAAAGATATCGACAAAAGACTACCTTCCATAACGACAAGGCTACCATCCATTAGAGTAACAAAGATATCAACAACATACTACCTTCCATAGTGACAAGGCTACCATCCATTGGAGTAATAAAAATCATGACAACTGACTACCTTCCATAATGACAAGGCTATTATCCATTGGAATAACAAAAATATCGACAATACACTACCTTCCATAATGGCAAGGCTACCATCCATTTGAGTTACAAAAATCCCGACAGCAAACTACCTTCCATAATGACAACGGTACCATCATTGGAGTAATGAAAATATCCACAAGAGACTACCTTCCATAATGACAAGGCTACAATCCAATAGACTATAAAAAATCTCGACAACAGACTACCTTCCATAATGGCAAGGCTACCATCCATTGGAGTACAAAAAATCTCGACAAAAGACTACCTTCCATAATGACTAGGCTACCATCCATTGGAGTAATAATGATATCGACAACAGACTACCTTCCATAACGACAAGGCTACAATCCATTGTAGTAACAAAAATCTCAACAACAAACTACATTCCATAATGACAAGGCTACCATCCATTGGAGTAACAAAAATATCTATAACAGACTACCTTCCATAATGACAAGGCTACCATCCATTGGACTAACAAACATATCGACAACATACTACCTTCCACAGTGACAAGGCTACCATCCATTGGAGTAATAAAAATCATGACAATTGACTACCTTCCATAATGACAAGGCTACTATCCATTGGAATAACAAAAATATCGACAACACACTACCTTCCATAATGACAAGGCTACCATCCAATGGAGTAACAAAAATCTCGAAAATAGATTACCTTCCATAATGACAAAAATATGAACAACAGACTACCGTCCTTAATGACAAGGATACCATCCATTAGAGTAACAAAAATCAAAACGACATACTACCTTCCATAATGACAAGGCTACCATCAATTTCAATAACAAAAATATGGACAACATACTACCTTCCATAATGACAAGGCTACCATCCATTGTTGTAACAAAAATATGGACAACATACTACTTTCCATAATGACAAGGCTACCATCCATTGTTGTAACAAAAATCATGACAACAGACTACCTTCCATAATGATAAGGCTACCATCCATTGGAATAACAAAAATATTGATAACACACTACCTTCCATAATGACAAGGCTACCATCCAATGGAGTAACAAAAATCTCGACAATAGACTACCTTCAATAATGACAAGTCTACCATCCATTTGAGTAACAAAAATATGAACAATAGACTACCGTCCTTAATAACAAGGCTACAATCCATTAGAGTATAAAAAATCTCGACAACAGACTACCTTCCATAATGACTAGGTTACCATCCATTGGAGTAACAAATATATCAACAACAGACTACCTTCCATAACGACAAGGCTACAATCCATTGTAGTAACAAAAATATCGACAACAGACTACCTTCCATAATGACAAGGCTACCATTCATTAGAGTAACAAAAATCTCGACAATAGACTACCTTCCATAATGACAAGGCTACCATCCATTGGAGTAACAAAGATATCAACAACATACTACCCTCCATAATGACAAGGTTACCATCCGTTGGAGTAATAAAAATCACGACAAGTGACTACCTTCCATAATGACAAGGATGCCATCCATTGGAATAACAAAAATATCGACAACACACTACCTTCCATAATGACATGGCTACCATCCAATGGAGTAAGAAAAGTCTCGACAATTGATTACCTTCCATAATGACAAGTCTACCATCCATTGGAGTAACAAAAATATGAACAACAGACTACTGTCCCTAATGACAAGGCTACCATCCATTGGAGTAACAGAAACCACAACGACAGAATACCTTCCATAATGACAAGGCTACCTTCCATTGCAGTAACAAAAATCTCGACAACAGACTATCTTCCATAATGACAAGGCTATCATCCATTGTTGTAACAAAAATCTGGACAACAGTCTACCGTCCTTAATGACAAGGCTACCATCAATTGGAGTAACAGAAATCACAACGACATACTACCTTACATAATGACAAGGCTACCATCCATTGGAATAACAAAAATATCGACAACACACTACCTTCAATAATGACAATGCTACCATCCAATGGAGTAAGAAAAGTCTCGACAATAGATGACCTTCCATAATGACAAGTCTACCATCCATTGGAGTAACAAAAATATGAACAACAGACTACTGTCCTTAATGACAAGGCTACCATCCATTGGAGTAACAGAAATCACAACGACATAATACCTTCCATAATGACAAGGCTACCTTCCATTGCAGTAACAAAAATCTCGACAACAGACTACCTTCCATAATGACAAGGCTACCATCCATTGTTGTAACAAAAATCTGGACAACTGACTCCCTTCCATAATGACAAGGCTACCATCCATTGGAGTAACAAAAATCTTGACAACAGACTATCTTCCATAATGACAAGGCCACCATCCATTGGAGTAACAGAAATCTAGACAACAGACTACCTTCCATAATGACAAGGCTACCATTAATTGGAGTAACAAAAATCTCGACAGCAAACTACCTTCCATAATGACAAGGGTACCATCATTGGAGTAACAAATATATCCACTAGAGACTACCTTCCATAATGACAAGGCTACAATCCATTGGAATATTAAAAATCTCTACAACAGACTACCTTCCATAATGACAAGGCTACCATCAATTGGAGTAACAAAAATATCGACAACAGACTACCTTCCATAATGATTAGGCTACAATCCATTGGAGTAACAATGATATCGACAATAGACTACCTTCCATAACGACAAGGCTACAATCCATTGTAGTAACAGAAATCTCGACAACAGACTACCTTCCATAATGACAAGGCTACCATCCATTGGAGTAACAAAACTATCGACAACACACTACCTTCCATAATGAAAAGGCCACCATCCCTTAGAGTAACAAAAATCGCGACAATAGACTACCTTCCATAATGACAAGGCTACCATCCATTGGAGTAACAAAGATATCGACAACATACTACGTTCCATAGTGACAGGGCTACCTTCCATTGTAGTAATTAAAATCATGACAACTGACTACCTTCCATAATGACAAGGATACCATCCATTGGAATATCAAAAATATCTACAACACAATGGAGTAACAAAAATCTCGACAATAGATTACCTTCCATAATGACAAGTCTACCATCCATGGGAGTAACAAAAATATGAACAACAGATTATCGTCCTTTATGACAAAGATACCATCCATTGGAGTAAGAGAAATCACAACGACATACTACCTTCCATAATGACAAGTTACCATCCATTGCAGTAACAAAAATCTCGACAACAGACTACCTTCCATAATGACAAGGCTACCATCCATTGTTGTAACAAAAATCTGGACAACAGACTACCTTCCATAATGACAAGGCTACCATCCATTGGAGTAACAAAAATCTCGACAACAGACTGTCTTCCAAATGACAAGGCCACCATCCATTGGAGTAACAGAAATCTAGACAACAGACTACCTTCCATAATGACAAGGCTACCATCCATTGGAGTAACAAAAATCTCGACAACAAACTACCTTCCATAATGACAAGGGTACCATCATTTGAGTAACAAAAATATCTACTAGAGACTACCTTCCATAATAACAAGGCTACAAACCATTGGAGTATAAAAAATCTCTACAACAGACTACCTTCCATAATGACAAGGCTACCATCCATTGGAGTAACAAAAATATCAACAACAGACTACCTTCCATTATGACTAGGCTACCATCCATTGGAGTAACAATGATATCGACAATAGACTACCTTCCATAACGAAAAGGCTACAATCCATTGTAGTAACAAAAATCTCAACAACAGACTACCTTCCATAATGACAAGGCTACGATCCATTGGAGTAACAAAACTATCGACAACACACTACCTTCCATAATGAAAACGCTACCATCCCATAGAGTAACAAAAATCGCGACAATAGACTACCTTCCATAATGACAAGGCTACCATCCATTGGAGTAACAAAGATATCGACAACATACTACCTTCCATAGTGACAAGGCTACCTTCCATTGTAGTAATAAAAATTATGACAATTGACTACCTTGCATAATGACAAGGCTACCATCCATTGGAATAACAAAAATATCTTCAACACAATGGAGTAACAAAAATCTCGACAATAGATTACCTTCCATAATGACAAGTCTACCATCCATGGGAGTAACGAAAATATGAACAACAGATTACCGTCCTTAATGACAAAGATACCATCCATTGGAGTAAGAGAAATCACAACGACATACTACCTTCCATAATGACAAGTTACCATCCATTGCAGTAACAAAAATCTCGACAACATACCACCTTCCATAATGACAAGGCTACCATCCATTGTTGTAACAAAAATCTGGACAACAGACTACCTTCCATAATGACAAGGCTACCATCCATTGGAGTAAAAAAAATCTCGACAACAGACTATCTTCCAAATGACAAGGCCACCATCCATTGGAGTAACAGAAATCTAGACAACAGACTACCTTCCATAATGACAAGGCTACCATCCATTAGAGTAAAAAAAATCTCGACAACAGACTACCTTCCATAATGACAAGGGTACCATCATTGGAGTATAAAAAATCTCTACAACAGACTACCTTCCATAATGACAAGGCTACCATCCATTGGAGTAACAAAAATATCGACAACAGACTACTTTCCATTATGACTAGGCTACCATCCATTGGAGTAACAATGATATCGACAATAGACTACCTTCCATAACGACAAGGCTACAATCCATTGTAGTAACAAAAATCTCAACAACAGACTACCTTCCATAATGACAAGGCTACCATTCATTGGAGTAACAAAACTATCGACAACACACTACCTTCCATAATGAAAACGCTACCATCCCATAGAGTAACAAAAATCGCGACAATAGACTACCTTCCATAATGACAAGGCTACCATCCATTGGAGTAACAAAGATATCGACAACATACTACCTTCCATAGTGACAAGGCTACCTTCCATTGTAGTAATAAAAATTATGACAATTGACTACCTTCCATAATGACAAGTCTACCATCCATTGGAGTAACAAAAATATGAACAACAGACTACCCTCCTTAATGACAAGGATACCATCCATTAGAGTAAGAGAAAACACAACGACATACTACCTTCCATAATGACAAGGCTACCATCCATTGCAGTAACAAAAATTTCGACAACAAACCACCTTCCATAATGACAAGGCTACCATCCATTGTTGTAACAAAAATCTGGACAACAGACTACCTTCTATAACGACAAGGCAACCATCCATTGGAATAACAAAAATATCGATAACAAACTACCTTCCAAAATGACAAGGATACCATCCCTTAGAGTAACAAAAATCTCGACAACATACTACCTTCCATAATGACAAGGTCACCATCCATTGGAGTAACAAAGATATCGATAACATATTACATTCCATAATGACAAGGCTACCATCCAATGGAGTAACAAAAATCTCGATAACAGACTACCTTCCATAATGACAAGCCTACCATCCATTTTTGTAACAAAAATCTGGACAACAGCCTACCTTCCATAATAATAAGGCTACCATCCATTAGAATAACAAAAAATATCGACAACAGACTACCTTCCATAATGACTAGGCTACCATCCATTGGAGTAACAATGATATCGATAATAGACTACCTTCCATAACGACAAGGATACAATCCATTGTAGTAACAAAAATCTCGACAATAGACTACCTTCCATAATGACAAGGCTACCATCCATTGGAGTAACAAAAATATCGACAACACACTACCTTCCATAATGACAAGGCTACCATCCCTTAGTGTAACAAAAATCGCGACAACAAACTACTTTCCATAATGACAAGGCTACCATCCATTGGAGTAACAAAGATATTGTCAACATATTACCTTCCATAGTGACAAGGCTACGATCCATTGGAGTAATAAAAATCATGACAACTGACTACCTTCCATAATGACAAGGCTACCATCCATTGGAATAACAAAAATATCTAAAACATACTACCTTCCATAATGACAAGGCTACCATCCAATGGAGTAACAAAAATATCGACAATAGATTACCTTCCATAATGCCAAGTCTACCATCCATTGGAGTAACAAAAATATGTACAACAGACTACCGTCCTTAATGATAAGGCTACCATCCATTGGAGTAACAGAAATCACAACGACATACAACCTTCCATAATGACAAGGCTACCATCCATTGTAGTAACAAAAATCTCGACAACAGACCATCTTCCATAATGACAAGGCTACCATCCATTGTTGTAACAAAAATCTGGACAACAGACTACCTTCCATAATGACAAGGCTACCATCCATAGGAGTAACAAAAATCCCGACAATAGACTACTTTCCATAATGACAAGGCCACCATCCATTGGAGTAACAAATATCTCGACAACAGACTACCTTCCATAACGACAAGGCTACCATCCATTGGAATAACAAAAATATGGACAACACACTACCTTTCATAATGACAAGGCTACCATCCATTTCAGTAACAAAAATCTCGACAATAAACTAGCTTTCATAATGACAAGGGTACCATCCATTTTTGTAACAAAAATTTGGACAACAACCTACCTTCCATAATGACAAGGCTACCGTCCATTAGAATAACAAAAATATCAACAACACACTACCTTCCATAATGACAAGGCTACCATCCATTGGAGTAACAAAAATCTCGACAACAGACTACCTTCCATAATGACTAGGCTACCATCCATTGGAGTAAAAATGATATCAACAACACACTACCTTCCATAATGACAAGGCTACCATCAATTGGATTAAAAAAATCTCAACAATAGGCTACCTTCCATAATGACTAGGCTACCATCCATTGGAGTAACAATGATATCGATAACAGACTACCTTCAATTACGACAAGGCTACCATCCATTGTAGTAACAAAAATCTCGACAATAGACTACCTTCGATAATGGCAAGGCTACCATCTATTGGAAAAACAAAAATATCGACAACACACTACCTTCCATAATGACAAGGCTACCATCCCTTAGAGTAAGAAAAATCGCGACAACATACTACCTTCCATAATGACAAGGCTACCATTCATTGGAGTAACAAAGATATCATCAACATACTACCTTCCATAGTGACAAGGATACCATCCATTGGAGTAATAAAAATCATGACAACTGACTACCTTCCATAATGACAAGGCTACCATCCATTGGAATAACAAAAATATCTACAACACACTACCTTCCATAATGACAAGGTTACCATCCAATGGAGTAACAAAAATCTCGACAATAAATTACCTTCCATAATGAAAAGTCTACCATCCATTGGAGTAACAAAAATATGAACAACAGACTACCATCCTTAATGACAAGGCTACCATCCATTGGAGTAACAGAAATCACAACGACATACTACCTTCCATAATGACAAGGCTACCATCCATTGCAGTAACAAAAATCTCGACAATAGACCACCTTCCATAATGACAAGGCTACCATCCATTGTTGTAACAAAAATCTGGACAATAGATTACCTTCCATAATGACAAGGCTACCATCCATTGGAGTAACAAAAATCCCGACAACAGACTACCTTCCATAATGACAAGGCCACCATCCATTGGAGTAACAAAAATCTCGACAACAAACTACCTTCCATAAATACAAGGCTACCATCCACTCGAATAACAAAAATATGGACAACACACTACCTTCCAAAATGATAAGGCTACCATCCCTTAGAGTAACAAAAATCTCGACAACAGACTACCTTCCATAATGACTAGGTTACCATACATTGGAGTAACAAAGACATCGACAACAGACTACCTTCCATAACGACAAGGCTACAATCCATTGTAGTAACAAAAATCTTGTCAACAGACAACCTTCCATAATGATAAGGCTACCATCCAATGTAGTAACAAAAATAACGATAATAGACTACCTTCCATAATGACAAGGCTACCATCCATTGGAGTAACAAAAATCTCGACAACAGACTACCTTCCATAATGACAAGGCTACCATCCATTAGAATAAAAAAAATATCGACAACACACTACATTCCATAATTACAAGGCTACCATCCCTTAGAGTAACAAAAATCACAACAACAAAATACCTTCCATAATGACAGGGCTACCATCCATTGGAGTAACAAATATATCAACAACATACTACTCTCCATAGTGACAAGGCTACCATCCCTTAGAGTAACAAAAATCTCAACAACAGAATACCTTCCATAATGGCAGGGCTACCATCCATTGGTGTAACAAAGATATCGACAACACACTACCTTCCATAATGACAAGGCTACCATCAAATGGAGTAACAAAAATCTCGACAATAGACTACCTTCCATAATGGAAAGGCTACCATCCATTGGAGTAACAAAAATCACGACAACAGACTACCTTCCATAATTACAAGGCTACATCCATTGGAGTAACAGAAATCACAACGAAAGACTACCTTCCATAATGACAAGGCTACCATCCATTGCAGTAACAAAAATCTTGACAAGAGACTACCTTCCATAATGACAAGGCTACTATCCATTGTTGTAACAAAAATCTGGACAACAGACTACATTCCATAATGACAAGGCTACCATCCATTGGAGTAACAAAAATACCGAAAACAGAATACCTTCCATAATGACAAGGCTACTATTCATTGGAGTAACAGAAATCTAGACAACAGACTACCTTCCATAATGACAAGGCCACCATCCATTGGAGTAACAAAAATTTCGATAGCAGACTACCTTCCATAATAACAAGGGTACCATCATTGGAGTAACAAAAATATCCACAATAGACTACCTTCCATAATGTCAAGGATACAATTAATTGGAGTATAAAAAATCTCCACAACATACTACCTTCCATAATGACAAGGCAACCATCCATTGGAGTAACAAATATCTCAACAACAGACTACCTTCCATAATGACTAGGCTACCATCCATTGGAGTAACAATGATATCGACAACAAACTACCTTCCATAATGACAAGGCTACAATCCATTGTAGTAACAAAAATATCGACAACACACTACCTTCAATAATGACAAGGCTACCATCCCTTAAAGTAACACAAATCTCGACAATAGAATACCTTCCATAATGGCAGGGCTACCATCCATTGGAGTAACAAAGATATCGTCAACATACTACCCTCCATAGTGACAAGGCTACCATCCATTGGAGTAATAAAAATCACGACAACTCACTACCTTCCATAATGACAAGGCTACCATCCATTGGAATAACAAAAATAACGACAACACACTACCTTCCATAATGACAAGGCTACCATCAAATGGAGTAACAAAAATCTCAACAATAGACTACCTTTCATAATGGAAAGGCTACCATCCATTGGAGTAACAAAAATCACGACAACAGACTACCTTCCATAATTACAAGGCTACATCCATTGGAGTAACAGAAATCACAATGAAAGACTACCTTCCATAATGACAAGGCTACCATCCATTGCAGTAACAAAATTCTCGACAAGAGACTACCTTCCATAATGACAAGGCTACCATCCATTGTTGTAACAAAAATCTGGACAACAGACTACATTCCATAATGACAACGCTACCATCCATTGGAGTAACAAAAATACCGACAACAGAATACCTTCCATAATGACAAGGCTACTATTCATTGGAGTAACAGAAATCTAGACAACAGACTACCTTCAATAATGACAAGGCCACCATCCATTGGAGTAACAAAAATTTCGATAGCAGACTACCTTGCATAACAACAAGGGTACCATCATTGGAGTAACAAAAATATCCACAATAGACTACCTTCCATAATGACAAGGATACAATTAATTGGAGTATAAAAATCTCCACAATAGACTACCTTCCATAATGACAAGGCTACAATCCATTGTAGTAACAAAAAATATCGACAACACACTACCTTCAATAATGACAAGGCTACCATCCCTTAGACTAACAAAAATCTCGACAAAAGAATACCTTCCATAATGACAGGGCTACCATCCATTGGAGTAACAAAGATATCGACAACATACTACCCTCCAAAGTGACAAGGCTAACATCCATTGGAGTAATAAAAATCACGACAACTAACTACCTTCCATAATGACAAGGCTACCATCCATTGGAATAACAAAAATATCGACAACACACTACCTTCCATAATGACAAGGCTACCATCCAATGGAGTAACAAAAATCTCGACAATAGACTACATTCAAAAATGGCAAGGCTACCATCAATTGGAGTAACAAAAATCATGACAAAAGACTACCTTCCATAATTACAAGGCTACCATCCATTGGAGTAACAGAAATCACAATAAAAGATTACCTTCCATAATGACAAGGCTACCATCAATTGTAGTAACAAAATTCTCGACAAGAGACTACCTTCCATAATGACAAGGCTACCATCCATTGTTGTAACAAAAATCTGGACAACAAACTACATTCCATAATGACAAGGCTATCATCCATTGGAGTAACAAAAATACCGACAACAGAATACCTTCCATAATGACAAGGCTACCATCCATTGCAGTAACTAAAATGTAGACAACAGACTACCTTCCATAATGACAAGGCTACCATCCATTGGAGTAACAAAAATCTCGATAGTAGAATACCTCCCATAATGACAAGGGTACCATCATTGGAGTAACAAAAATATCCATAATAGACTACCTTCCATAATGACAAGGCTACAATCCATTGGAGTATAAAAAATCTCCAAAACAAACTACCTTCCATAATGACAAGGCTACCGTCAAATTGGAGTAACAAAAATCTCAACAACAGACTACCTTCCATTATGAGTGGCCTACCATCCATTGGAGTAACAATGATATCGACAACAAACTACCTTCCATAATGACAAGGCTACAATCCATTGTAGTAACAAAAATCTCGAAAACTGAGTACCTTCCATAATAAAAAGGCTACCATCCATTGTAGTAACAAAAATCTGGACAATAGAGTACTTTCCATAATGGCAAGGCTACCATCCATTGGAGTAACAAAAATCACGACAACAGACTACCTTCCATAATTACAAGGCTACCATCCATTGGAATAACAAAAATATCGACACCACGATACCTTCCATATTGACAAGGCTACCATCCCTTAGAGTAACAAAAATCTCGACAACAGAATACCTTCCATAATGACAGGGCTACCATCCATTGGAGTAACAAAGATATCGACAACATACTACCCTTCATAGTGACAAGGCTACCATCCGTTGGAGTAATAAAAATATCGATAACACACTACCTTCCATAATGGAAAGGCTACCATCCATTGGAGTAACAAAAATCAAGACAATAGATTACCTTCCATAATGATAAGGCTACCATCCATTGGAATAACAAAAATATTGACAACACACTACCTTCCATAATGATAAGGCTACCATCCAATGTGGTAACAAAAATCTCGACAATAGACTACCTTCCACAATGACAAGTCCACCATCCATTGGAGTAACAAAAATATGAACAATAGACTACCGTCCTTAATGACAAGGCTACAATCCATCGGAGTATAAAAAATCTCGACAACAGACTACCTTCCATAATGACTAGGTTACCATCCATTGGAGTAACAAAGATATCGACAACAGACTACCTTACATAAAGACAAGGCTACAATCCATTGTAGTAACAAAAATATCGACAACAGACTACCTTCCATAATGACAAGGCTACCATCCATTGTAGCAACAAAAATATCGACAATAGACTACCTTCCATAATGACAAGGCTACCATCCATTGGAGTAACAAAAATCTCAAAAACAGAATACCTTCCATAATGACAAGGCTTCGATCCCTTAGAGTAACAAAAATATCGCAAGAGACTACCTTCCATAATGACCAGGAAACCATCCATTGGAGTAACAAAGATATCGACAACATACTACCTTCCATAATGACAAGGCTACCATCCGTTGGAGTAATAAAAATCACGACAATTGACTACCTTCCACAATGACAAGGCTACCATCCATTGGAATAACAAAAATATCGACAACACACTACCTTCCATAATGACAAGGCATCTATCCAATGGAGTAACAAAAGTCTCGACAATAGATTACCTTCCATAATGACAAGTCTACCGTCCATTGGAGTAACAAAAATATGAACAACAGACTACTGTCTTTAATGACGAGGCTTCCATCCATTGGTTTAACAGAAATCACAACGACAGACTACCTTCCATAATGACAAGGCTTCCTTCCATTGCAGTAACAAAAATCTCGACAACAGATTAACTTCCATAATGATAAGGCTACCATCCATTTTTGTAACAAAAATCTGGACCACAGACTACCTTCAATAATGACAAGGCTACCATTCATTGGAGTAACAGAAATCCCGACAACAGATTACCTTCCATAATGACAAGGCTACCATCCATTGGAGTAACAGAAATCTCGACAACAGACTACCTTCCATAATGACAAGGCTACCATTCATTGGAGTAACAAAAATCTCGACAACATACTACCTTCCATGATGACTAGACTACCATCCATTGGAGTAATAATGATATCGACAACAGCCTACCTTCCATAACGACTAGGCTACAATCCATTATAGTAACAAAAATCCCGACAATAGACTACCTTCCACAATGACAAGGCTACCATCCATTGTTGTCTCAAAAATCTGGACAACAAACTACCTTCCATAATGACAAGGCTACCATCCCTTAGAGTATCAAAAATCTCGACAACAAAATACCTTCCATAATGACAGGGCTACCATCCATTGGAGTAACAGAAATCTAGACAACATACTACCTTCCATAATGACAAGGCTACAATCCATTGGAGTATAAAAAATCTCGACAACAGACTACCTTCCATAATGACAAGGCTACCAGCCATTGGAGTAAAAAAAATCTCAACAACAGACTACCTTCCATAATGACTAGGCTACCATCCCTTGGAGTAACAATGATATCGACAACCAACTACCTTCCATAATGACAAGGCTACAATCCATTGTAGTAACAAAAATCTCGAAAACAGAGTACCTTCCAAAATGACAAGGCTACCATCCATTATAGTAACAAAAATCTCGACAATAGACTACCTACCATAATGGCAAAGCTACCATCCATTGGAGTAACAAGAATCACGACAACAGACTACCTTCCATAATTACAAGGCTACCATCCATTAGAATAACAAAAATATCGACACCACACTACCTTCCATAATGACAAGGCTACCGTCCCTTAGAGTAACAAAAATCTCGACAACAAAATACCTTCCATAATGACAGGGCTACCATCCATTGGATTAACAAATATATTGACAACATACCCTCCATAATGACAAGGCTACCATCCGCTGGAGTAATAAAAATCACGACAACTGACTACCTTCCATAATGACAAGGCTACCATCCATTGGAATAACAAAAATCTCGACAACAGACTACCTTCCATAATGACTAGGCTACCATCCATTGGAGTAACAAAGATATCGACAACGGACTATCTTTCATAATGACAAGGATACCTTCCATTGGAATAACAAAAATCTCGACAAGAGACTACCTTCCATAATGACAGGGATACCATCCATTGAAATAACAAAAATCTCGACAACATACTACCTTCCATAATGACAAGGCTACCATCCATTGGAGTAACAAAAATCTCAACAACAGACTACCTTCCATAATGACTAGGCTACCATCCATTAGAGTAACAATGATATCGACAACAAACTACCTTCCATAATGACAAGGCTACAATCCATTGTAGTAACAAAAATCTCGAAAATAGCGTACCTTCCATAATGACAAGGCTACCATCCATTGTAGTAACAAAAATCTCGACAATAGACTACCTTCATTAATGAAAAGGCTACCATCCATTGCAGTAACAAAATTCTTGACAACAGACTACCTTCCATAATGACAAGGCTACCATCCATTGGAGTAACAAAAAACTCAACAACAGACTACCTTCCATAATGACTAGGCTACCATCCCTTGGAATAACAATGATATCGACAACCAACTACCTTCCATAATGACAAGGCTACAATCCATTGTAGTAAGAAAAATCTCGATAACAGAGTACCTTCCAAAATGACAAGGCTACCATCCATTATAGTAACAAAAATCTCGACAATAGACTACCTACCATAATGCAAGGCTACCATCCATTGGCGTAAAAAGAATCACGACAACAGACTACCTTCCATAATTACAAGGCTACCATCCATTGGAATAACAAAAATATCGACAACACACTACCATCCATAATGACAAGGCTACCATCCCTTAGAGTAACAAAAATCTCGACAACAGAATACCTTCCAAAATGACTGGGCTACCATCCATTGGAGTAACAAAGATATTGACAACATACCCTCCATAATGACAAGGCTACCATCCGTTGGAGTAATAAAAATCACGACAACTGACTACCTTCCATAATGACAAGGCTACCATCCATTGGAATAACAAAAATCTCGACAACAGTCTACCTTCCATAATGACTAGGCTACCATCCATTGGAGTAACAAAGATATCGACAATGGACTATCTTTCTAATGACAAGGATACCATCCATTGGAATAAGAAAAATCTCGACAAGAGACTACCTTCCATAATGACAGGGATACCATCCATTGGAATAACAAAAATCTCGACAACATACTACCTTCCATAATGACTAGGCTACAATCCCTTAGAGTAACAATGATATCGACAACCAACTACCTTCCAAAATGACAAGGCAACAATCCATTGTAGTAACAAAAATCTCGAAAACAGAGAACCTTCCAAAATGACAAGGCTACCATCCATTATAGTAAAAAAAATCTCGACAATAGACTACCTACCATAATGGCAAGGCTACCATCCATTAGAGTAACAAGAATCACGACAACAGAATACCTTCCATAATTACAAGGCTACCATCCATTGGAATAACAAAAATATCGACACCACACTACCTTCCATAATGACAAGGCTACCATCCCTTAGAGTAACAAAAATCTCGACAACATAATACCTTCCATAATGACAGGGCTACCATCCATTGGAGTAACAAAGATATTGACAACATACCCTCCATAATGACAAGGCTATCATCCGTTGGAGTAATAAAAATCACGACAACTGACTACCTTCCATAATGACAAGGCTACCATTCATTGGAATAACAAAAATCTCGACAACAGACTACTTTCCATAATGACTAGGCTACCATCCATTGGAGTAACAAAGATATCGACAACGCACTATCTTTCATAATGACAAGGATACCATCCATTGGAATAACAAAAATCTCGACAAGTGACTACCTTCCATAATGACAGGGATACCATCCATTGGAATAACAAAAATCTGTACAACATACTACCTTCCATAATGACAAGGCTACCATCCATTGGAGTAACAAAAATCTCACTAACAGACTACCTTCCATAATGACTAGGCTACCATCCATTGGAGTAACAATGATATCGACAACAGAATACCTTCCATAATGACAAGGCTACAATCCATTGTATTAACAAAAATCTCGAAAACAGCGTACCTTCCATAATGACAAGGCTACCATCCATTGTAGTAACAAAAATCTCGACAATAAACTACCTTCAATAATGACAAGGCTACCATCCATTGCAGTAACAAAAATCTTGACAACAGACTACCTTCCATAATGACAAGGCTACCATCCATTGGAGTAACAAAAATCTCAACAACAAACTACCTTCCATAATGACTAGGATACCATCCATTGGAGTAAAAATGATATCGGCAATAAACTACCTTCCATAATGACAAGGCTACAATCCATTGTAGTAACAAAAATCTCGAAAATAGAGTACCTTCCATAATGACAAGGATACCATCCATTGTAGTAACAAAAATCTCGACAATAGACTACCTTCCATAAAGGCAAGGCTACCATCCATTGGAGTAACAAAAATCACGACAACAAAATACCTTCCATAATGACAGGGCTACCATCCATTGGAGTAACAGAAATCTATACAACAGACTACCTTCCATAATGACAAGGCTACAATCCATTGGAGTATAAAAAATCTCGACAATAGACTACCTTCCATAATGACAAGGATACCATCCATTGGAGTAACAAAAAGCTCAACAACAGACTACCTTCTATAATGACTAGGCTACCATCCCTTGGAGTAACAATGATATCGACAACCAACTACCTTCCATAATGACAAGGCTACAATCCATTGTAGTAATAAAAATCTCGAAAACAGAGTACCTTCCAAAATGACAAGGCTACCATCCATTATAGTAACAAAAATCTCGACAATAGACTACCTACCATAATGCAAGGCTACCATCCATTGGAGTAAAAAGAATCACGACAATAGATTACCTTCAATAATTACAAGGCTATCATCCATTGGAATAACAAAAATATCGACACTGCACTACCTTCCATAATGACAAGGCTACCATCCCTTAGAGTAACAAAAATCTCGACAACAGAATACCTTCCATAATGACAGGGCTACCATCCATTGGAGTAACAAAGATATTGAAAACATACCCTCCATAATGACAAGGCTACCATCCGTTGGAGTATTAAAAATCACGAAAACTGACTACCTTCCATAATGACAAGGCTACCATCCATTGGAATAACAAAAATCTCGACAACAGACTACCTTCCATAATGACTAGGCTACCATCCATTGGAGTAACAAAGATATCGACAACTGACTATCTTTCATAATGACAAGGATACCATCCATTGGAATAAAAAAATTCTCGACAAGAGACTACCTTCCATAATGACAGGGATACCATCCATTGGAATAACAAAAATCTCGACAACATACTACCTTCCATAATGACAAGGCTACCATCCATTGGAGTAACAAAAATCTCGACAATAGACTACCTTCAATAATGACAAGGATACCATCCATTGCAGTAACAAAAATCTTGACAACAGACTACCTTCCATAATGACAAGGCTACCATCCATTGGAGTAACAAAAATCTCAACAATAGACTACCTTCCATAATGACTAGGCTACTATCCATTGTAGTAACAAAAATCTCGACAATAGACTACCTTCCATAATGGCAAGGCTACCATCCATTGGAGTAACAAAAATCACGACAACAGACTACCTTCCATAATTACAAGGCTACTATCCATTGGAATAAAACAAATATCGACACCACACTACCTTCCATAATGACAAGGCTACCATCCCTTAGAGTAACAAAAATATCGACAACATAATACCTTCCATAATGACAGGGCTACCATCCATTGGAGTAACAAAGATATCGACAACATACTACCCTCCATAATGACAAGGCTACCATCTGTTGGAGTAATAAAAATCACGACAACTGACTACCTTCCATATTGACAAGGCTACAATCCATTGGAATAACAAAAATCTCGACAACAAACTAGCTTCCAAAATGACTAGGCTACCATCCGTTGAAGTAGCAAAGATATCGACAACGGACTATCTTTCATAATGACAAGGATACCATCCATTGGAATAACAAAAATCTCGACAAGAGACTACCTTCCATAATGACAAGGATACCATCCATTGGAGTAACAGAAATCTATACAACAGACTACCTTCCATAATGACAAGGCTATAATCCATTTGAGTATAAAAAATCTCGACAACATACTACCTTCCATAATGACAAGGCTACCATCCATTGGAGTAACAAAAATCTCAACAACAGACTACCTTCCATAATGACTAGGCTACCAACCATTGGAGTAACAATGATATCGACAACAAACTACCTTCCATAATGACAAGGCTACAATCCATTGTAGTAACAAAAATCTCGAAAACAGCGTACCTTCCATAATGACAAGGCTACCATCCATTGTAGTAAAAAAAATCTCGACAATAGACTACCTTCAATAATTACAAGGCTACCATCCATTGCAGTAACAAAAATCTTGACAACAAACTACCTTCCATAATGACAAGGCTACCATTCATTGGAGTAACAAAAATCTCAACAACAAACTACCTTCCATAATGACTAGGCAACCATCCATTGAAGTAAAAATGATATCGACAATAAACTACATTCCATAATGACAAGGCTATAATCCATTGTAGTAACAAAAATCTCGAAAACAGAGTACCTTCCATAATGACAAGGCTACCATCCATTGTAGTAACAAAAATCTCGACAATAGACTACCTTCCATAATGGCAAGGCTACCATCCATTAGAGTAACAAAAATCACGACAATAGACTACCTTCCATAATTACAAGGCTACTATCCATTGGAATAACAAAAATATCGACACCACACTACCTTCCATAATGACAAGGCTACCATCCCTTAGAGTAACAAAAATATCGACAACAGAATACCTTCCATAATGACAGGGCTACCATCCATTGGAGTAACAAAGATATCGACAACATACTACCCTTCATAATGACAAGGATACCATCTGTTGGAGTAATAAAAATCACGACAACTGACTACCTTCCATAATGACAAGGCTACCATCCATTGGAATAACAAAAATCTCGACAACAGACTACCTTCCATAATGACTAGGCTACCATCCATTGGAGTAACAAAGATATCGACAATGGACTATCTTTCATAATGACAAGGATACCATCCATTGGAATAACAAAAATCTCGACAAGAGACTACCTTCTATAATGACAGGGATACCATCCATTGGAATAAAAAAAATCTCAACAACATACTACCTTCCATAATGACAAGGCTACCTTCCATTGGAGTAACAAAAATCTAAACAACAGACTACCTTCCATAATGACTAGGCTACCATCCATTGGAGTTACAATGATATCGACAACAAACTACCTTCCATAATGACAAGGCTACAATCCATTGTAGTAACAAAAATATCGAAAACAGCGTACCTTCCATAATGACAAGGCTACCATCCATTGTAGTAACAAAAATCTCGACAATAGACTACCTTCAATAATGACAAGGCTACCATCCATTGCAGTAACAAAAATCTTGACAACAGACTACCTTCCATAATGACAAGGCTACCATCCATTGGAGTAACAAAAATCTCAAAAACAGAATACCTTCCATAATGACTAGGCTACCATCCATTGGAGTAAAAATGATATCGACAATAAACTACCTTCCATAATGAAAAGGCTACAATCCATTGTAGTAACAAAAATCTTGAAAACAGAATACCTTCCATAATGACAAGTCTACCATCCATTATACTAACAAAAATCTCGACAATAGACTACCTTCCATAATGGCAAGGCTACCATCCATTGGAGTAACAAAAATCACGACAACAGACTTCCTTAAATAATTACAAGGCTTCTTTCCATTGGAATAACAAAAATATCGACACCACACTACCTTCCATAATGACAAGGCTACCATCCCTTAGAGTAACAAAAATATCGACAACAGAATACCTTCCATAATGACAGGGCTAACATCCATTGGAGTAACAAAGATATCGACAACATACTACCCTCCATAATGACAAGGCTACGATCTGTTGGAGTAATAAAAATCACGACAATTGACTACCTTCCATAATGACAAGGCTACCATCCATTGGAATAACAAAAATCTCAACAACAGACTACCTTCCAAAATGACTAGGCTACCATCCATTGAAGTAGTAAAGATATCGACAACAGACTATCTTTCATAATGACAAGGATACCATCCATTGGAATAACAAAAATCTCGACAAGAGACTACCTTCCATAATAACAAGGATACCATCCATTGGAGTAACAATAATCTCGATAGTAGACTTCCTTCCATAATGACAAGGGTACCATAATTTGAGTAACAAAAATATCCACAAGAGAATACCTTCCATAATGACTAGGCTACAATCCATTGGAGTATAAAAAATCTCGACAACATACTACCTTCCATAATGACAAGGCTACCATCCATTGGAGTAACAAAAATATCAACAACAGACTACCTTCCATAATGACTAGGCTACCATCCATTAGAGTAACAATGATATCGACAACACACGACCTTCCATAATGACAAGGCTACAATCCATTGTAGTAACAAAAATCTCGAAAACAGCGTACCTTCCATAATGACAAGGCTACCATCCATTGTAGTAACAAAAATCTCGACAATAGACTACCTTCCATAATAGCAAGGCTACCATCCATTGGAGTAACAAAAATCACGACAACAGACTACCTTCCATAATTACAAGGCTACTTTCCATTTGAATAACAAAAATATCGACACCACACTACCTTCCATAATGACAACGCTACCATCCCTTAGAGTAACAAAAATATCGACAACAGAATACCTTCCATAATGACAGGGCCAACATCCATTGGAGTAACAAAGATATCAACAACATACTACCCTCCATAATGACAAGGCTACCATCTGTTGGAATAATAAAAATCACGACAACTGACTACCTTCCATAATGACAAGGCTACCATCCATTAGAATAACAAAAATCTCGACAACAGACTACCTTCCAAAATGACTAGGCTACCATCCATTGAAGTAGTAAAGATATCGACAACAGACTATCTTTCATAATGACAAGGATACCATCCATTGGAATAACAAAAATCTCGACAAGAGACTACCTTCCATAATGACAAGGATACCATCCATTGGAGTAACAAAAATCTCGATAGTAGACTACCTTCCATAATGACAAGGGTACCATAATTTGAGTAACAAAAATATCCACAAGAGAATACCTTCAATAATGACAAGGCTACAATCCATTGGAGTATAAAAAATCTCGACAACATACTACCTTCCATAATGACAAGGCTACCATCCATTGGAGTAACAAAAATCTCAACAACAGACTACCTTCCATAATGACTAGGCTACCATCCATTGGAGTCAAAATGATATCGACAATAAACTACATTCCATAATGACAAGGCTATAATCCATTGTAGTTGCAAAAATCTCGAAAACAGGGTACCTTCCATAATGACAAGGCTACCATCCATTGTAGTAACAAAAATCTCGACAATAGACTACCTTCCATAATGGCAAGGCTACCATCCATTGGAGTAACAAAAATCACGACAATAGAGTACCTTCCATAATTACAAGGCTACTATCCATTGGAATAACAAAAATATCGACACCACACTAACTTCCATAATGACAAGGCCACCATCCCTTAGAGTAACAAAAATATCGACAACAGAATACCTTCCATAATGACAGGGCTACCATCCATTGGAGTAACAAAGATATCGACAACATACTACCCTTCATAATGACAAGGATACCATCTGTTGGAGTAATAAAAATCTCAACAACAGACTACCTTCCATAATGAATAGGCTACCATCCATTGGAGTAACAAAGATATCGACAATGGACTATCTTTCATAATGACAAGGATACCATCCATTGGAATAACAAAAATCTCGACAAGAGACTACCTTCCATAATGACAGGGATACCATCCAATGGAATAACAAAAATCTCGACAACATACTACCTTCCATAATGACAAGGCTACCTTCCATTGGAGTAACAAAAATCTAAACAACATACTACCTTCCATAATGACTAGGCTACCATCCATTGGAGTTACAATGATATCGACAACAAACTACCTTCCATAATGACAAGGCTACAATCCATTGTAGTAACAAAAATATCGAAAACAGCGTACCTTCCATAATGACAAGGCTACCATCCATTGTAGTAACAAAAATCTCGACAATAGACTACCTTCAATAATGACAAGGCTACCATCCATTGCAGTAACAAAAATCTTGACAACAGACTACCTTCCATAATGACAAGGCTACCATCCATTGGAGTAACAAAAATCTCAAAAACAGAATACCTTCCATAATGACTAGGCTACCATCCATTGGAGTAAAAATGATATCGACAATAAACTACCTTCCATAATGAAAAGGCTACAATCCATTGTAGTAACAAAAATCTTGAAAACCGAGTACCTTCCATAATGACAAGTCTACCATCCATTATACTAACAAAAATCTCGACAATAGACTACCTTCCATAATGGCAAGGCTACCATCCATTGGAGTAACAAAAATCACGACAACAGACTTCCTTAAATAATTACAAGGCTACTTTCCATTGGAATAACAAAAATATCGACACCACACTACCTTCCATAACGACAAGGCTACCATCCCTTAGAGTAACAAAAATATCGACAACAGAATACCTTCCATAATGACAGGGCTAACATCCATTGGAGTAACAAAGATATCGACAACATACTACCCTCCATAATGACAAGGCTACGATCTGTTGGAGTAATAAAAATAACGACAACTGACTACCTTCCATAATGACAAGGCTACCATCCATTGGAATAACAAAAATCTCAACAACAGACTACCTTCCAAAATGACTAGGCTACCATCCATTGAAGTAGTAAAGATATCGACAACAGACTATCTTTCATAATGACAAGGATACCATCCATTGGAATAACAAAAATCTCGACAAGAGACTACCTTCCATAATAACAAGGATACCATCCATTGGAGTAACAAAAATCTCGATAGTAGACTACCTTCCATAATGACAAGGGTACCATAATTTGAGTAACAAAAATATCCACAAGAGAATACCTTCCATAATGAAAAGGCTACAATCCATTGGAGTATAAAAAATCTCGACAACATACTACCTTCCATAATGACAAGGCTACCATCCATTGGAGTAACAAAAATATCAACAACAGACTACCTTCCATAATGACTAGGCTACCATCCATTAGAGTAACAATGATATCGACAACACACTACCTTCCATAATGACAAGGCTACAATCCATTGTAGTAACAAAAATCTCGAAAACAGCGTACCTTCAATAATGACAAGGCTACCATCCATTGTAGTAACAAAAATCTCGACAATAGACTACCTTCCATAATAGCAAGGCTACCATCCATTGGAGTAACAAAAATCACGACAACAAACTACCTTCCATAATTACAAGGCTACTATCCATTGGAATAACAAAAATATCGACACCACACTACCTTCCATAATGACAAGGCTACCATCCCTTAGAGTAACAAAAATATCTACAACAGACTACCTTCCATAATGACAGGGCTAACATCCATTGGAGTAACAAAGATATCGATAACATACTACCCTCCATAATGACAAGGCTACCATCTGTTGGAGTAATAAAAATCACGACAACTGACTACCTTCCATAATGACAAGGCTACCATCCATTGGAATAACAAAAATCTCAACAACAGACTACCTTCCAAAATGACTAGGCTACCATCCATTGAAGTAGTAAAGATATCAACAACAGACTATCTTTCATAATGACAAGGATACCATCCATTGGAATAACAAAAATCTCGACAAGAGGCTACCATCCATAATGACAAGGATACCATCCATTGGAGTAACAAAAATCTCGATAGTAGACTACCTTCCATAATGACAAGGGTACCATAATTTGAGTAACAAAAATATCCAAAGAGAATACCTTCCATAATGACAAGGCTACAATCCATTGGAGTATAAAAAATCTCGACAACATACTACCTTCCATAATGACAAGGCTACCATCCATTGGAGTAACAAAAATCTCAACAACAGACTACCTTCCATAAAGACTAGGCTACCATCCATTGGAGTAAAAATGATATCGACAATAAACTACATTCCATAATGACAAGGCTATAATCCATTGTAGTAACAAAACTCTCGAAAACAGAGTACCTTCCATAATGACAAGGCTACCATCCATTGTAGTAACAAAAATCTCGACAATAGACTACCTTCCATAATGGCAAGGCTACCATCCATTGGAGTAACAAAAATCACGACAATAGACTACCTTCCATAATTACAAGGCTACTATCCATTGGAATAACAAAAATATCGACACCACACAAACTTCCATAATGACAAGGCCACCATCCCTTAGAGTAACAAAAATATCGACAACAGAATACCTTCCATAATGACAGGGCTACCATCCATTGGAGTAACAAAGATATCGACAACATACTACCCTTCATAATGACAAGGATACCATCTGTTGGAGTAATAAAAATCACGACAACTGACTACCTTCCATAATGACAAGGCTACCATCCATTGGAATAACAAAAATCTCAACAACAGACTACCTTCCAAAATGACTAGGCTACCATCCATTGAAGTAGTAAAGATATCAACAACAGACTATCTTTCATAATGACAAGGATACCATCCATTGGAATAACAAAAATCTCGACAAGAGGCTACCATCCATAATGACAAGGATACCATCCATTGGAGTAACAAAAATCTCGATAGTAGACTACCTTCCATAATGACAAGGGTACCATAATTTGAGTAACAAAAATATCCAAAGAGAATACCTTCCATAATGACAAGGCTACAATCCATTGGAGTATAAAAAATCTCGACAACATACTACCTTCCATAATGACAAGGCTACCATCCATTGGAGTAACAAAAATCTCAACAACAGACTACCTTCCATAAAGACTAGGCTACCATCCATTGGAGTAAAAATGATATCGACAATAAACTACATTCCATAATGACAAGGCTATAATCCATTGTAGTAACAAAAATCTCGAAAACAGAGTACCTTCCATAAAGACAAGGCTACCATCCATTGTAGTAACAAAAATCTCGACAATAGACTACCTTCCATAATGGCAAGGCTACCATCCATTGGAGTAACAAAAATCACGACAATAGACTACCTTCCATAATTACAAGGCTACTATCCATTGGAATAACAAAAATATCGACACCACACAAACTTCCATAATGACAAGGCCACCATCCCTTAGAGTAACAAAAATATCGACAACAGAATACCTTCCATAATGACAGGGCTACCATCCATTGGAGTAACAAAGATATCGACAACATACTACCCTTCATAATGACAAGGATACCATCTGTTGGAGTAATAAAAATCACGACAACTGACTACCTTCCATAATGACAAGGCTACCATCCATTGGAATAACAAAAATATCAACAACAGACTACCTTCCATAATGACTAGGCTACCATCCATTGGAGTAACAAAGATATCGACAATGGACTATCTTTCATAATGACAAGGATACCATCCATTGGAATAACAAAAATCTCGACAAGAGACTACCTTCCATAATGACAGGGATACCATCCAATGGAATAACAAAAATCTCGACAACATACTACCTTCCATAATGACAAGGCTACCTTCCATTGGAGTAACAAAAATCTAAACAACAGACTACCTTCCATAATGACTAGGCTACCATCCATTGGAGTTACAATGATATCGACAACAAACTACCTTCCATAATGACAAGGCTACAATCCATTGTAGTAACAAAAATATCGAAAACAGCGTACCTTCCATAATGACAAGGCTACCATCCATTGTAGTAACAAAAATCTCGACAATAGACTACCTTCAATAATGACAAGGCTACCATCCATTGCAGTAACAAAAATCTTGACAACAGACTACCTTCCATAATGACAAGGCTACCATCCATTGGAGTAACAAAAATCTCAAAAACATAATACCTTCCATAATGACTAGGCTACCATCCATTGGAGTAAAAATGATATCAACAATAAACTACCTTCCATAATGAAAAGGCTACAATCCATTGTAGTAACAAAAATCTTGAAAACCGAGTACCTTCCATAATGACAAGTCTACCATCCATTATACTAACAAAAATCTCGACAATAGACTACCTTCCATAATGGCAAGGCTACCATCCATTGGAGTAACAAAAATCACGACAACAGACTTCCTTAAATAATTACAAGGCTACTTTCCATTGGAATAACAAAAATATCGACACCACACTACCTTCCATAATGACAAGGCTACCATCCCTTAGAGTAACAAAAATATCGACAACAACATACCTTCCATAATGACAGGGCTAACATCCATTGGAGTAACAAAGATATCGACAACATACTACCCTCCATAATGACAAGGCTACGATCTGTTGGAGTAATAAAAATCACGACAACTGACTACCTTCCATAATGACAAGGCTACCATCCATTGGAATAACAAAAATCTCAACAACAGACTACCTTCCAAAATGACTAGGCTACCATCCATTGAAGTAGTAAAGATATCGACAACAGACTATCTTTCATAATGACAAGGATACCATCCATTGGAATAACAAAAATCTCGACAAGAGACTACCTTCCATAATAACAAGGATACCATCCATTGGAGTAACAAAAATCTCGATAGTAGACTACCTTCCATAATGACAAGGGTACCATAATTTGAGTAACAAAAATATCCACAAGAGAATACCTTCCATAATGAAAAGGCTACAATCCATTGGAGTATAAAAAATCTCGACAACATACTACCTTCCATAATGACAAGGCTACCATCCATTGGAGTAACAAAAATATCAACAATAGACTACCTTCCATAATGACTAGGCTACCATCCATTAGAGTAACAATGATATCGACAACACACTACCTTCCATAATGACAAGGCTACAATCCATTGTAGTAACAAAAATCTCGAAAACAGCGTACCTTCCATAATGACAAGGCTACCATCCATTGTAGTAACAAAAATCTCGACAATAGACTACCTTCCATAATAGCAAGGCTACCATCCATTGGAGTAACAAAAATCACGACAACAAAATTACCTTCCATAATTACAAGGCTACTATCCATTGGAATAACAAAAATATCGATACCACACTACCTTCCATAGTGACAAGGCTACCATCCCTTAGAGTAACAAAAATATCGACAACAAAATACTTTCCATAATGACAGGGCTAACATCCATTGGAGTAACAAAGATATCAACAACATACTACCCTCCATAATGACAAGGCTACCATCTGTTGGAATAATAAAAATCACGACAACTGACTACCTTCCATAATGACAAGGCTAGCATCCATTGGAATAACAAAAATCTCGACAACAGACTACCTTCCAAAATGACTAGGATACCATCCATTGAAGTAGCAAAGATATCGACAATGGACTATCTATCATAATGACAAGGATACCATCCATTGGACTAGCAAAAATCTCGACAAGAGACTACCTTCCATAATGAAAAGGATACCATCCATTGGAGTAACAAAAATCTCGATAGCAGACTACCTTCCATAATGACAAGGGTACCATAATTGGAGTAACAAAAATATCCACAAGAGAATACCTTCCATAATGACAAGGCTACAATCCATTGGAGTATAAAAAATCTCGACAACATATTACCTTCCATAATGACAAGGCTACCATCCATTGGAGTAACAAAAATCTCAACAACAGACTACCTTCCTTAATGACTAGGCTACCATCCATTGGAGTAACAATGATATCGACAACAAACTACCTTCCATAATGACAAGGCTACAATCCATTGTAGTAACAAAAATATCGAAAACAGCGTACCTTCCATAATGACAAGGCTACCATCCATTGTAGTAACAAAAATCTCGACAATAGACTACCTTCCATAATGGTAAGGCTACCATCCATTGGAGTAACAAAAATCACGATAACAGACTACCTTCCATAATTACAAGGCTACTATCCATTGGAATAACAAAAATATCGACACCACACTACCTTCCATAATGACAAGGCTACCATCCCTTAGAGTAACAAAAATATCGACAACATAATACCTTCCATAATGACAGGGCTAACATCCATTGGAGTAACAAAGATATCGACAACATACTACCCTCCATAATGACAAGGCTACCATCTATTGGAGTAATAAAAATCACGACAAATGACTACCTTCCATAATGACAAGGCTACCATCCATTGGAATAACAAAAATCTCGACAACAGACTACCTTCCAAAATGACTAGGCTACCATCCATTGAAGTAGCAAAGATATCGACAACGGACTATCTTTCATAATGACAAGGATACCATCCATTGGAATAACAAAAATCTCGACAAGAGACTACCTTCCATAATGACAAGGATACCATCCATTGGAGTAACAAAAATCTCGATAGCAAACTACCTTGCATAATGACAAGGGTACAATAATTGGAGTAACAAAAATATCCACAAGAGAATACCTTCCATAATGACAAGGCTACAATCCATTGGAGTATAAAAAATCTCGACAACATACTACCTTCCATAATGACAAGGCTACCATCCATTGGAGTAACAAAAATCTCAACAACAGACTACCTTCCATAAAGACTAGGCTACCATCCATTGGAGTAAAAATGATATCGACCATAAACTACATTCCATAATGACAAGGCTATAATACATTGTAGTAACAAAAATCTCGAAAACAGAGTACCTTTCATAATGACAAGGCTACCATCCATTGTAGTAACAAAAATCTCGACAATAGACTACCTTCCATAATGGCAAGGCTACCATCCATTGGAGTAACAAAAATCACGACAATAGACTACCTTCCATAATTACAAGGCTACTATCCATTGGAATAACAAAAATATCGACACCACACTACCTTCCATAATGACAAGGCCACCATCCCTTAGAGTAACAAAAATATCGACAACAGAATACCTTCCATAATGACAGGGCTACCATCCATTGGAGTAACAAAGATATCGACAACATACTACCCTTCATAATGACAAGGATACCATCTGTTGGAGTAATAAAAATCACGACAACTGACTACCTTCCATAATGACAAGGCTACCATCCATTGGAATAACAAAAATATCAACAACAGACTACCTTCCATAATGACTAGGCTACCATCCATTGGAGTAACAAAGATATCGACAATGAACTATCTTTCATAATGACAAGGATACCATCCATTGGAATAACAAAAATCTCGACAAGAGACTACCTTCCATAATAACAAGGATACCATCCATTGGAGTAACAAAAATCTCGATAGTAGACTACCTTCCATATTGACAAGGCTACTATCCATTGGAATAACAAAAATATCGACACCACACTACCTTCCATAATGACAAGGCTACCATCCCTTAGAGTAACAAAAATATCGACAACAGAATACCTTCCATAATGACAGGGCTAACATCCATTGGAGTAACAAAGATATCGACAACATACTACCCTCCATAATGACAAGGCTACCATCTGTTGGAGTAATAAAAATCACGACAACTGACTACCTTCCATAATGACAAGGCTACCATCCATTGGAATAACAAAAATCTCGACAACATACTACCTTCCAAAATGACTAGGCTACCATCCATTGAAGTAGCAAAGATATCGACAACGGACTATCTTTCATAATGACAAGGGTACCATAATTGGAGTAACAAAAATATCCACAAGAGAATACCTTCCATAATGACAAGGCTACAATCCATTGGAGTATAAAAAATCTCGAAAACATACTACCTTCCATAATGACAAGGCTACCATCCATTGGAGTAACAAAAATCTCAACAACAGACTACCTTCCATAAAGACTAGGCTACCATCCATTGGAGTAAAAATGATATCGACAATAAACTACATTCCATAATGACAAGGCTATAATCCATTGTAGTAACAAAAATCTCGAAAACAGAGTACCTTCCATAATGACAAGGCTACCATCCATTGTAGTAACAAAAATCTCGACAATAGACTACCTTCCATAATGGCAAGGCTACCATCCATTGGAGTAACAAAAATCACGACAATAGACTACCTTCCATAATTACAAGGCTACTATCCATTGGAATAACAAAAATATCGACACCACACTAACTTCCATAATGACAAGGCCACCATCCCTTAGAGTAACAAAAATATCGACAACAGAATACCTTCCATAATGACAGGGCTACCATCCATTGGAGTAACAAAGATATCGACAACATACTACCCTTCATAATGACAAGGATACCATCTGTTGGAGTAATAAAAATCACGACAACTGACTACCTTCCATAATGACAAGGCTACCATCCATTGGAATAACAAAAATATCAACAACAGACTACCTTCCATAATGACTAGGCTACCATCCATTGGAGTAACAAAGATATCGACAATGGACTATCTTTCATAATGACAAGGATACCATCCATTGGAATAACAAAAATCTCGACAAGAGACTACCTTCCATAATAACAAGGATACCATCCATTGGAGTAACAAAAATCTCGATAGTAGACTACCTTCCATAATGACAAGGGTACCATAATTTGAGTAACAAAAATATCCACAAGAGAATACCTTCCATAATGACAAGGCTACAATCCATTGGAGTATAAAAAATCTCGACAACATACTACCTTCCATAATGACAAGGCTACCATCCATTGTAGTAACAAAAATCTCAACAACAGACTACCTTCCATAATGACTAGGCTACCATCCATTAGAGTAACAATGATATCGACAACACACTACCTTCCATAATGACAAGGCTACAATCCATTGTAGTAACAAAAATCTCGAAAACAGCGTACCTTCCATAATGATAAGGCTACCATCCATTGTAGTAACAAAAATCTCGACAATAGACTACCTTCCATAATAGCAAGGCTACCATCCATTGGAGTAACAAAAATCACGACAACAAACTACCTTCCATAATTACAAGGCTACTATCCATTGGAATAACAAAAATATCGACACCATACTACCTTCCATAATGACAAGGCTACCATCCCTTAGAGTAACAAAAATATCGACAACAGAATACCTTCCATAATGACAGGGCTAACATCCATTGGAGTAACAAAGATATCGACAACATACTACCCTCCATAATGACAAGGCAACCATCTGTTGGAGTAATAAAAATCACGACAACTGACTACCTTCCATAATGACAAGGCTAGCATCCATTGGAATAACAAAAATCTCGACAACAGACTACCTTCCAAAATGACTAGGCTACCATCCATTGAAGTAGCAAAGATATCGACAATGGACTATCTTTCATAATGACAAGGATACCATCCATTGGAATAACAAAAATCTCGACAAGAGACTACCTTCCATAATGACAAGGATACCATCCATTGGAGTAACAAAAATCTCGATAGCAGACTACCTTCCATAATGACAAGGGTACCATAATTGGAGTAACAAAAATATCCACAAGAGAATACCTTCCATAATGACAAGGCTACAATCCATTGGAGTATAAAAAATCTCGACAACATATTACCTTCCATAATGACAAGGCTACCATCCATTGGAGTAACAAAAATCTCAACAACAGACTCCCTTCCATAATGATTAGGCTACCATCCATTGGAGTAACAATGATATCGACAACAAACTACCTTCCATAATGACAAGGCTACAATCCATTGTAGTAACAAAAATATCGAAAACAGCGTACCTTCCATAATGACAAGGCTACCATCCATTGTAGTAACAAAAATCTCGACAATAGACTACCTTCCATAATGGCAAGGCTACCATCCATTGGAGTAACAAAAATCACGACAACAGACTACCTTCCATAATTACAAGGCTACTATCCATTGGAATAATAAAAATATCGACACCACACTACCTTCCATAATGACAAGGCTACCATCCCTTAGAGTAACAAAAATATCGACAACAGAATACCTTCCATAATGACAGGGCTAACATCCATTGGAGTAACAAAGATATCGACAACATACTACCCTCCATAATGACAAGGCTACCATCTATTGGAGTAATAAAAATCACGACAACTGACTACCTTCCATAATGACAAGGCTACCATCCATTGGAATAACAAAAATCTCGACAACAGACTACCTTCCAAAATGACTAGGCTACCATCCATTGAAGTAGCAAAGATATCGACAACGGACTATCTTTCATAATGACAAGGATACCATCCATTAGAATAACAAAAATCTCGACAAGAGACTACCTTCCATAATGACAAGGATACCATCCATTGGAGTAACAAAAATCTCGATAGCAAACTACCTTGCATAATGACAAGGGTACAATAATTGGAGTAACAAAAATATCCACAAGAGAATACCTTCCATAATGACAAGGCTACAATCCATTGGAGTATAAAAAATCTCGACAACATACTACCTTCCATAATGACAAGGCTACCATCCGTTGGAGTAACAAAAATCTCAACAACAGACTACCTTCCATAAAGACTAGGCTACCATCCATTGGAGTAAAAATGATATCGACAATAAACTACATTCCATAATGACAAGGCTATAATACATTGTAGTAACAAAAATCTCGAAAACAGAGTACCTTCCATAATGACAAGGCTACCATCCATTGTAGTAACAAAAATCTCGACAATAGACTACCTTCCATAATGGCAAGGCTACCATCCATTGGAGTAACAAAAATCACGACAATAGACTACCTTCCATAATTACAAGGCTACTATCCATTGGAATAACAAAAATATCGACACCACACTACCTTCCATAATGACAAGGCCACCATCCCTTAGAGTAACAAAAATATCGACAACAGAATACCTTCCATAATGACAGGGCTACCATCCATTGGAGTAACAAAGATATCGACAACATACTACCCTTCATAATGACAAGGATACCATCTGTTGGAGTAATAAAAATCACGACAACTGACTACCTTCCATAATGACAAGGCTACCATCCATTGGAATAACAAAAATATCAACAACAGACTACCTTCCATAATGACTAGGCTACCATCCATTGGAGTAACAAAGATATCGACAATGGACTATCTTTCATAATGACAAGGATACCATCCATTGGAATAACAAAAATCTCGACAAGAGACTACCTTCCATAATAACAAGGATACCATCCATTGGAGTAACAAAAATCTCGATAGTAGACTACCTTCCATAATGACAAGGCTACTATCCATTGGAATAACAAAAATATCGACACCACACTACCTTCCATAATGACAAGGCTACCATCCCTTAGAGTAACAAAAATATCGACAACAGAATACCTTCCATAATGACAGGGCTAACATCCATTGGAGTAACAAAGATATCGACAACATACTACCCTCCATAATGACAAGGCTACCATCTGTTGGAGTAATAAAAATCACGACAACTGACTACCTTCCATAATGACAAGGCTACCATCCATTGGAATAACAAAAATATCAACAACAGACTACCTTCCATAATGACTAGGCTACCATCCATTGGAGTAACAAAGATATCGACAATGAACTATCTTTCATAATGACAAGGATACCATCCATTGGAATAACAAAAATCTCGACAAGAGACTACCTTCCATAATAACAAGGATACCATCCATTGGAGTAACAAAAATCTCGATAGTAGACTACCTTCCATATTGACAAGGCTACTATCCATTGGAATAACAAAAATATCGACACCACACTACCTTCCATAATGACAAGGCTACCATCCCTTAGAGTAACAAAAATATCGACAACAGAATACCTTCCATAATGACAGGGCTAACATCCATTGGAGTAACAAAGATATCGACAACATACTACCCTCCATAATGACAAGGCTACCATCTGTTGGAGTAATAAAAATCACGACAACTGACTACCTTCCATAATGACAAGGCTACCATCCATTGGAATAACAAAAATCTCGACAACATACTACCTTCCAAAATGACTAGGCTACCATCCATTGAAGTAGCAAAGATATCGACAACGGACTATCTTTCATAATGACAAGGGTACCATAATTGGAGTAACAAAAATATCCACAAGAGAATACCTTCCATAATGACAAGGCTACAATCCATTGGAGTATAAAAAATCTCGAAAACATACTACCTTCCATAATGACAAGGCTACCATCCATTGGAGTAACAAAAATCTCAACAACAGACTACCTTCCATAAAGACTAGGCTACCATCCATTGGAGTAAAAATGATATCGACAATAAACTACATTCCATAATGACAAGGCTATAATCCATTGTAGTAACAAAAATCTCGAAAACAGAGTACCTTCCATAATGACAAGGCTACCATCCATTGTAGTAACAAAAATCTCGACAATAGACTACCTTCCATAATGGCAAGGCTACCATCCATTGGAGTAACAAAAATCACGACAATAGACTACCTTCCATAATTACAAGGCTACTATCCATTGGAATAACAAAAATATCGACACCACACTAACTTCCATAATGACAAGGCCACCATCCCTTAGAGTAACAAAAATATCGACAACAGAATACCTTCCATAATGACAGGGCTACCATCCATTGGAGTAACAAAGATATCGACAACATACTACCCTTCATAATGACAAGGATACCATCTGTTGGAGTAATAAAAATCACGACAACTGACTACCTTCCATAATGACAAGGCTACCATCCATTGGAATAACAAAAATATCAACAACAGACTACCTTCCATAATGACTAGGCTACCATCCATTGGAGTAACAAAGATATCGACAATGGACTATCTTTCATAATGACAAGGATACCATCCATTGGAATAACAAAAATCTCGACAAGAGACTACCTTCCATAATAACAAGGATACCATCCATTGGAGTAACAAAAATCTCGATAGTAGACTACCTTCCATAATGACAAGGGTACCATAATTTGAGTAACAAAAATATCCACAAGAGAATACCTTCCATAATGACAAGGCTACAATCCATTGGAGTATAAAAAATCTCGACAACATACTACCTTCCATAATGACAAGGCTACCATCCATTGTAGTAACAAAAATCTCAACAACAGACTACCTTCCATAATGACTAGGCTACCATCCATTAGAGTAACAATGATATCGACAACACACTACCTTCCATAATGACAAGGCTACAATCCATTGTAGTAACAAAAATCTCGAAAACAGCGTACCTTCCATAATGATAAGGCTACCATCCATTGTAGTAACAAAAATCTCGACAATAGACTACCTTCCATAATAGCAAGGCTACCATCCATTGGAGTAACAAAAATCACGACAACAAACTACCTTCCATAATTACAAGGCTACTATCCATTGGAATAACAAAAATATCGACACCATACTACCTTCCATAATGACAAGGCTACCATCCCTTAGAGTAACAAAAATATCGACAACAGAATACCTTCCATAATGACAGGGCTAACATCCATTGGAGTAACAAAGATATCGACAACATACTACCCTCCATAATGACAAGGCAACCATCTGTTGGAGTAATAAAAATCACGACAACTGACTACCTTCCATAATGACAAGGCTAGCATCCATTGGAATAACAAAAATCTCGACAACAGACTACCTTCCAAAATGACTAGGCTACCATCCATTGAAGTAGCAAAGATATCGACAATGGACTATCTTTCATAATGACAAGGATACCATCCATTGGAATAACAAAAATCTCGACAAGAGACTACCTTCCATAATGACAAGGATACCATCCATTGGAGTAACAAAAATCTCGATAGCAGACTACCTTCCATAATGACAAGGGTACCATAATTGGAGTAACAAAAATATCCACAAGAGAATACCTTCCATAATGACAAGGCTACAATCCATTGGAGTATAAAAAATCTCGACAACATATTACCTTCCATAATGACAAGGCTACCATCCATTGGAGTAACAAAAATCTCAACAACAGACTCCCTTCCATAATGATTAGGCTACCATCCATTGGAGTAACAATGATATCGACAACAAACTACCTTCCATAATGACAAGGCTACAATCCATTGTAGTAACAAAAATATCGAAAACAGCGTACCTTCCATAATGACAAGGCTACCATCCATTGTAGTAACAAAAATCTCGACAATAGACTACCTTCCATAATGGCAAGGCTACCATCCATTGGAGTAACAAAAATCACGACAACAGACTACCTTCCATAATTACAAGGCTACTATCCATTGGAATAATAAAAATATCGACACCACACTACCTTCCATAATGACAAGGCTACCATCCCTTAGAGTAACAAAAATATCGACAACAGAATACCTTCCATAATGACAGGGCTAACATCCATTGGAGTAACAAAGATATCGACAACATACTACCCTCCATAATGACAAGGCTACCATCTATTGGAGTAATAAAAATCACGACAACTGACTACCTTCCATAATGACAAGGCTACCATCCATTGGAATAACAAAAATCTCGACAACAGACTACCTTCCAAAATGACTAGGCTACCATCCATTGAAGTAGCAAAGATATCGACAACGGACTATCTTTCATAATGACAAGGATACCATCCATTAGAATAACAAAAATCTCGACAAGAGACTACCTTCCATAATGACAAGGATACCATCCATTGGAGTAACAAAAATCTCGATAGCAAACTACCTTGCATAATGACAAGGGTACAATAATTGGAGTAACAAAAATATCCACAAGAGAATACCTTCCATAATGACAAGGCTACAATCCATTGGAGTATAAAAAATCTCGACAACATACTACCTTCCATAATGACAAGGCTACCATCCGTTGGAGTAACAAAAATCTCAACAACAGACTACCTTCCATAAAGACTAGGCTACCATCCATTGGAGTAAAAATGATATCGACAATAAACTACATTCCATAATGACAAGGCTATAATACATTGTAGTAACAAAAATCTCGAAAACAGAGTACCTTCCATAATGACAAGGCTACCATCCATTGTAGTAACAAAAATCTCGACAATAGACTACCTTCCATAATGGCAAGGCTACCATCCATTGGAGTAACAAAAATCACGACAATAGACTACCTTCCATAATTACAAGGCTACTATCCATTGGAATAACAAAAATATCGACACCACACTACCTTCCATAATGACAAGGCCACCATCCCTTAGAGTAACAAAAATATCGACAACAGAATACCTTCCATAATGACAGGGCTACCATCCATTGGAGTAACAAAGATATCGACAACATACTACCCTTCATAATGACAAGGATACCATCTGTTGGAGTAATAAAAATCACGACAACTGACTACCTTCCATAATGACAAGGCTACCATCCATTGGAATAACAAAAATATCAACAACAGACTACCTTCCATAATGACTAGGCTACCATCCATTGGAGTAACAAAGATATCGACAATGGACTATCTTTCATAATGACAAGGATACCATCCATTGGAATAACAAAAATCTCGACAAGAGACTACCTTCCATAATAACAAGGATACCATCCATTGGAGTAACAAAAATCTCGATAGTAGACTACCTTCCATAATGACAAGGCTACTATCCATTGGAATAACAAAAATATCGACACCACACTACCTTCCATAATGACAAGGCTACCATCCCTTAGAGTAACAAAAATATCGACAACAGAATACCTTCCATAATGACAGGGCTAACATCCATTGGAGTAACAAAGATATCGACAACATACTACCCTCCATAATGACAAGGCTACCATCTGTTGGAGTAATAAAAATCACGACAACTGACTACCTTCCATAATGACAAGGCTACCATCCATTGGAATAACAAAAATCTCGACAACATACTACCTTCCAAAATGACTAGGCTACCATCCATTGAAGTAGCAAAGATATCGACAACGGACTATCTTTCATAATGACAAGGGTACCATAATTGGAGTAACAAAAATATCCACAAGAGAATACCTTCCATAATGACAAGGCTACAATCCATTGGAGTATAAAAAATCTCGACAACATACTACCTTCCATAATGACAAGGCTACCATCCATTGGAGTAACAAAAATCTCAACAACAGACTACCTTCCATAAAGACTAGGCTACCATCCATTGGAGTAAAAATGATATCGACAATAAACTACATTCCATAATGACAAGGCTATAATCCATTGTAGCAACAAAAATCTCGAAAACAGAGTACCTTCCATAATGACAAGGCTACCATCCATTGTAGTAACAAAAATCTCGACAATAGACTACCTTCCATAATGGCAAGGCTACCATCCATTGGAGTAACAAAAATCACGACAATAGACTACCTTCCATAATTACAAGGCTACTATCCATTGGAATAACAAAAATATCGACACCACACTAACTTCCATAATGACAAGGCAACCATCCCTTAGAGTAACAAAAATATCGACAACAGAATACCTTCCATAATGACAGGGCTACCATCCATTGGAGTAACAAAGATATCGACAACATACTACCCTTCATAATGACAAGGATACCATCTGTTGGAGTAATAAAAATCACGACAACTGACTACCTTCCATAATGACAAGGCTACCATCCATTGGAATAACAAAAATATCAACAACAGACTACCTTCCATAATGACTAGGCTACCATCCATTGGAGTAACAAAGATATCGACAATGGACTATCTTTCATAATGACAAGGATACCATCCATTGGAATAACAAAAATCTCGACAAGAGACTACCTTCCATAATAACAAGGATACCATCCATTGGAGTAACAAAAATCTCGATAGTATACTACCTTCCACAATGACAAGGGTACCATAATTTGAGTAACAAAAATATCCACAAGAGAATACCTTCCATAATGACAAGGATACAATCCATTGGAGTATAAAAAATCTCGACAACATACTACCTTCCATAATGACAAGGCTACCATCCATTGGAGTAACAAAAATCTCAACAACAGACTACCTTCCATAATGACTAGGCTACCATCCATTAGAGTAACAATGATATCGACAACACACTACCTTCCATAATGACAAGGCTACAATCCATTGTAGTAACAAATATCTCGAAAACAGCGTACCTTCCATAATGACAAGGCTAGCATCCATTGTAGTAACAAAAATCTCGACAATAGACTACCTTCCATAATAGCAAGGCTACCATCCATTGGAGTAACAAAAATCACGACAACAAACTACCTTCCATAATTACAAGGCTACTATCCATTGGAATAACAAAAATATCGACACCACACTACCTTCCATAATGACAAGGCTACCATCCCTTAGAGTAACAAAAATATCGACAACAAAATACCTTCCATAATGACAGGGCTAACATCCATTGGAGTAACAAAGATATCGACAACATACTACCCTCCATAATGACAAGGCTACCATCTGTTGGAGTAATAAAAATCACGACAACTGACTACCTTCCATAATGACAAGGCTACCATCCATTGGAATAACAAAAATCTCGACAACAGACTACCTTCCAAAATGACTAGGCTACCATCCATTGAAGTAGCAAAGATATCGACAATGGACTATCTTTCATAATGACAAGGATACCATCCATTGGAATAACAAAAATCTCGACAAGAGACTACCTTCCATAATGACAAGGATACCATCCATTGGAGTAACAAAAATCTCGATAGCAGACTACCTTCCATAATGACAAGGGTACCATAATTGGAGTAACAAAAATATCCACAAGTGAATACCTTCCATAATGACAAGGCTACAATCCATTGGAGTATAAAAAATCTCGACAACATACTACCTTTCATAATGAAAAGGCTACCATCCATTGTAGTAACAAAAATCTCGACAATAGACTACCTTCCATAATGGCAAGGCTACAATCCATTGGAGTAACAAAAATCACGACAACAGACTACCTTCCATAATTACAAGGCTACTATCCATTGGAATAACAAAAATATCGACAACAGACTACCTTCCATAATGACTAGAATACCATCCATTGGAGTAAAAATGATATCGACAATAAACTACATTCCATAATGACAAGGCTACAATCCATTGTAGTAACAAAAATCTCGAAAACAGAGTACCTTCCATAATGACAAGGCTACCATCCATTGTAGTAACAAAAATCTCGACAATAAACTACCTTCCATAATGGCAAGGCTACCATCCATTGGAGTAACAAAAATCACGACAATAGACTACCTTCCATAATTACAAGGCTACTATCCGTTGGAAATACAAAAATATCAACAACACACTACCTACCATAATGACAAGGCTACAATCCCTTAGAGTAACAAAAATATCGACAACAGAATACCTTCCATAATGACAGGGCTACCATCCATTGGAGTAACAAAGATATCGACAACATACTACCCTCCATAGTGACAAGGCTACCATTTGTTGGAGTAATAAAAATCACGACAACTGACTACCTTCCATAATGACAAGGCTACGATCCATTAGAATAATAAAAATCTCGACAACAGACTACCTTCCATAATGACTAGGCTACCATCCATTGGATTAACAAAGATATCGACAACGGACTATCTTTCATAATGACAAGGATACCATCCATTGGAATAACAAAAATCTCGAGAAGAGACTACCTTCCATAATGACAGGGATACCATCCATTGGAGTAACAAAAATCTCGATAGCAGACTACCTTCCATAATGACAAGGGTACCATAATTGGAGTAACAAAAATATCCACAAGAGAATACCTTCCATAATGACAAGGCTACAATCCATTGGAGTATAAAAAATCTCGACAACATACTACCTTTCATAATGACAAGGCTACCATCCATTGGAGTAACAAAAATCTCAACAACAGACTACCTTCCATAATGACTAGGCTACGATCCATTGGAGTAACAATGATATCGACAACAAACTACCTTCCATAATGACAAGGCTACAATCCATTGTAGTAACAAAAATCTCGAAAACTGCGTACCTTCCATAATGACAAGGCTACCATCCATTGTAGTAACAAAAATCTCGACAATAGACTACCTTCAATAATGACAAGGCTACCATCCATTGTAGTAACAAAAATCTTGACAACAGACTACCTTCCATAATGACAAGGCTACCATCCATTGGGGTAACAAAAATCTCAACAACAGACTACCTTCCATAATGACTAGAATACCATCCATTGGAGTAAAAATGATATCGACAATAAACTACATTCCATAATGACAAGGCTACAATCCATTGTAGTAACAAAAATCTCGAAAACAGAGTACCTTCCATAATGACAAGGCTACCATCCATTGTAGTAACAAAAATATCGAAAACAGCGTACCTTCCATAATGACAAGGCTACCATCCATTGTAGTAACAAAAATCTCGACAATAGACTACCTTCCATAATGGCAAGGCTACCATCCATTGGAGTAACAAAAATCATGACAACAGACTACCTTCCATAATTACAAGGCTACTATCCATTGGAATAACAAAAATATCGACACCACACTACCTTTCATAATGACAAGGCTACCATCCCTTAGAGTAACAAAAATATCGACAACAGAATACCTTCCATAATGACAGGGCTAACATCCATTGGAGTAACAAAGATATCGATATCATACTACCCTCCATAATGACAAGGCTACCATCTGTTGGAGTAATAAAAATCACGACAACTGACTACCTTCCATAATGACAAGGCTACCATCCATTGGAATAACAAAAATCTCGACAACATACTACCTTCCAAAATGACTAGGCTACCATCTATTGAAGTAGCAAAGATATCGACAACGGACTATCTTTCATAATGACAAGGATACCATCCATTGGAATAACAAAAATCTCGACAAGAGACTACCTTCCATAATGACAAGGATACCATCCATTGGAGTAACAAAAATCTCGATAGCAGACTACCTTCCATAATGACAAGGGTACCATAATTGGAGTAACAAAAATATCCACAAGAGAATACCTTCCATAATGACAAGGCTACAATCCATTGGAGTATAAAAAATATCGACAACATACTACCTTTCATAATGACAAGGCTACCATCCATTGGAGTAACAAGAATCTCAACAACAGACTACCTTCCATAATGACTAGGCGACGATCCATTGGAGTAACAATGATATCGACAACAAACTACCTTCCATAATGACAAGGCTACAATCCATTGTAGTAACAAAAATCTCGAAAACTGCGTACCTTCCATAATGACAAGGCTACCATCCATTGTAGTAACAAAAATCTCGACAATAGACTACCTTCAATAATGACAAGGCTACCATCCATTGCAGTAACAAAAATCTTGACAACAGACTACCTTCCATAATGACAAGGCTACCATCCATTGGGGTAACAAAAATCTCAACAACAGACTACCTTCCATAATGACTAGAATACCATCCATTGGAGTAAAAATGATATCGACAATAAACTACATTCCATAATGACAAGGCTACAATCCATTGTAGTAACAAAAATCTCGAAAACAGAGTACCTTCCATAATGACAAGGCTACCATCCATTGTAGTAACAAAAATCTCGAAAATAAACTACCTTCCATAATGGCAAGGCTACCATCCATTGGAGTAACAAAAATCACGACAACAGACTACCTTCCATAATTACAAGGCTACTACTCGTTGGAAATACAAAAATATCAACAACACACTACCTACCATAATGACAAGGCTACAATCCCTTAGAGTAACAAAAATATCGACAACAGAATACCTTCCATAATGACAGGGCTACCATCCATTGGAGTAACAAAGATATCGACAACATACTACCCTCCATAGTGACAAGGCTACCATTTGTTGGAGTAATAAAAATCACGACAACTGACTACCTTCCATAATGACAAGGCTACGATCCATTAGAATAATAAAAATCTCGACAACAGACTACCTTCCATAATGACTAGGCTACCATCCATTGGATTAACAAAGATATCGACAATGGACTATCTTTCATAATGACAAGGATACCATCCATTGGAATAACAAAAATCTCGACAAGAGACTACCTTCCATAATGACAGGGATACCATCCATTGGAGTAATAAAAATCTCGACAACGGACTACCTTCCATAATGACAAGGCTACCATCCATTGGAGTAACAAAAATCTCAACAACAGACTACCTTCCATAATGACTAGGCTACCATCCATTGAAGTAACAATGATATCGACAACAAACTACCTTCCATAATGACAAGGCTACAATCCATTGTAGTAAGAAAAATCTCGAAAACAGCGTACCTTCCATAATGACAAGGCTACCATCCATTGTAGTATCAAAAATCTCAACAATAGACTACCTTCAATAATGACAAGGCTACCATCCATTGCAGTAACAAAAATCTTGACAACAGACTACCTTCCATAATGACAAGGCTACCATCCATTGGAGTAACAAAAATCTCAACAACAGACTACCTTCCATAATTACAAGGCTACTATCCATTGGAATAACAAAAATATCGACACCACACTACCTTCCATAATGACAAGGCTACCATCCCTTAGAGTAACAAAAATATCGACAACAGAATACCTTCCATAATGACAGGGCTAATATCCATTGGAGTAACAAAGATATCGATAACATACTACCCTCCATAATGACAAGGCTACCATCTGTTGGAGTAATAAAAATCACGACAACTGACTACCTTCCACAATGACAAGGCTACCATCCATTGGAATAACAAAAATCTCGACAACAGGCTACCTTCCAAAATGACTAGGCTACCATCCATTGAAGTAGCAAAGATCTCGACAACGGACTATCTTTCAAAATGACAAGGATACCATCCATTGGAATAACAAAAATCTCGACAAGAGACTACCTTCCATAATGACAAGGGTACCATAATTGGAGTAACAAAAATATCCACAAGAGAATACCTTCCATAATGACAAGGCTACAATCCTTTGGAGTATAAAAAATATCGACAACATACTACCTTCCATAATGACAAGGCTACCATCCATTGGAGTAACAAAAATCTCAACAACAGACTACCTTCCATAATGACTAGGCTACCATCCATAGGAGTAACAATGATATCGACAACAAACTACCTTCCATAATGACAAGGCTACAATCCATTGTAGTAACAAAAATCTCAAAAACAGCGTACCTTCCATAATGACAAGGCTACCATCCATTGTAGTAACAAAAATCTCGACAATAGACTACCTTCAATAATGACAAGGCTACCATCCATTGCAGTAACAAAAATCTTGACAACAGACTACCTTCCATAATGACAAGGCTACCATCCATTGGAGTAACAAAAATCTCAACAACAGACTACCTTCCATAATGACTAGGCTACCATCCATTGGAGTAAAAATGATATCGACAATAAACTACATTCCATAATGACAAGGCTACAATCCATTGTAGTAACAAAAATATCGAAAACAGAGTACCTTCCATAATGACAAGGCTGCCATCCATTGTAGTAACAAAAATCACGACATCAGACTACCTTCCATAATTACAAGTCTACTATCCATTGGAATAACAAAAATATCGACAACACACTACCTACCTTAATGACAAGGCTACCATCCCTTAGAGTAACAAAAATATCGACAACAAAATACCTTCCATAATGAAAGGGCTACCATCCATTGGAGTAACAAAGATATCGACAACATACTACCCTCCATAATGACAAGGCTACCATCTGTTGGAGTAATAAAAATCACGACAATTGACTACCTTCCATAATGACAAGACTACCATCCATTGGAATAACAAAAATCTCGACAACAGACTACCTTCCAAAATGACTAGGCTACCATCAATTGAAGTAGCAAAGATATCGACAACGGACTATCTTTCATAATGACAAGGATACCATCCATTGGAATAACGAAAATCTCGACAAGAGACTACCTTCCATAATGACAAGGATACCATCCATTGGAGTAACAAAAATCTCGATAGCAGACTACCTTCCATAATGACAAGGCTACCATCCATTGTAGTAACAAAAATCTCGACAATAGACTACCTTCCATAATGGCAAGGCTACCATCCATTGGAGTAACAAAAATCACAACAACAGACTACCTTCCATAATTACAAGGCTACTATCCATTGGAATAACAAAAATATCGACACCACACTACCTACCATAATGACAAGGCTACCATCCCTTAGAGTAACAAAAATATCGACAACAGAATACCTTCCATAATGACAGGGCTACCATCCATTGGAGTAACAAAGATATCGACAACATACTACCCTCCATAATGACAAGGCTACCATCTGTTGGAGTAATAAAAATCACGACAACTGACTACCTTCCATAATGACAAGGCTACCATCCATTGGAATAACAAAAATCTCGACAACAGACTACCTTCCAAAATGACTAGGCTACCATCAATTGAACTAGCAAAGATATCGACAACGGACTATCTTTCATAATGACAAGGATACCATCCATTGGAATAACGAAAATCTCGACAAGAGACTACCTTCCATAATGACAAGGATACCATCCATTGGAGTAACAAAAATCTCGATAGCAGACTACCTTCCATAATGACAAGGGTACCATAATTGGAGTAATAAAAATATCCACAAGAGAATACCTTCCATAATGACAAGGCTACAATCCATTGGAGTATAAAAAATCTCGACAACATACTACCTTCCATAATGACAAGGCTACCATCCATTGGAGTAACAAAAATCTCAACAACAGACTACCTTCCATAATGACTAGGCTACCATCCATTGGAGTAACAATGATATCGACAACAAAATACCTTCCATAATGACAAGGCTACAATCCATTGTAGTAACAAAAATCTCGAAAACAGTGTACCTTCCATAATGACAAAGCTACCATCCATTGTAGTAACAAAAACTCGACAATAGACTACCTTCAATAATGACAAGGCTACCATCCATTGCAGTAACAAAAATCATGACAACAGACTACCTTCCATAATAACAAGGCTACCATCCATTGGAGTAACAAAAATCTCAACAACAGACTACCTTCCATAATGACTAGGCTACCATCCATTGGAGTAAAAATGATATCGACAATAAACTACATTCCATAATGACAAGGCTACAATCCATTATAGTAACAAAAATCTCGAAAACAGAGTACCTTCCATAATGACAAGGCTACCATCCATTGTAGTAACAAAAATCTTGACAATAGACTACCTTCCATAATGGCAAGGCTACCATCCATTGGAGTAACAAAAATCACGACAACAGACTACCTTCCATAATTACAAGGCTACTATCCGTTGGAATAACAAAAATATCGACACCACACTACCTACCATAATGACAAGGCTACCATCCCTTAGAGTAACAAAAATATCGACAACAAAATACCTTCCATAATGGCAGGGCTACCATCCATGGGAGTAACAAAGATATCGACAACATACTACCCTCCATAATGACAAGGCTACCATCTGTTGGAGTAATAAAAATCACGACAACTGACTACCTTCCATAATGACAAGGCTACGATCCATTAGAATAATAAAAATCTCGACAACAGACTACCTTCCATAATGACTAGGCTACCATCCATTGGATTAACAAAGATATCGACAACGGACTATCTTTCATAATGACAAGGATACCATCCATTGGAATAACAAAAATCTCGAAAAGAGACTACCTTCCATAATGACAGGGATACGATCCATTGGAGTAATAAAAATCTCGACAACGGACTACCTTCCATAATGACAAGGCTACCATCCATTGGAGTAACAAAAATCTCAACAATAGACTACCTTCCATAATGACTAGGCTACCATCCATTGGAGTAACAATGATATCGACAACAAACTACCTTCCATAATGACAAGGCTACAATCCATTGTAGTAACAAAAATCTCGAAAACAGCGTACCTTCCATAATGATAAGGCTACCATCCATTGTAGTATCAAAAATCTCGACAATAGACTACCTTCAATAATGACAAGGCTACCATCCATTGCAGTAACAAAAATCTTGACAACAGACTACCTTCCATAATGACAAGGCTACCATCCATTGGAGTAACAAAAATCTCAACAACAGACTACCTTCCATAATTACAAGGCTACTATCCATTGGAATAACAAAAATATCGACACCACACTACCTTCCATAATGACAAGGCTACCATCCCTTAGAGTAACAAAAATATCGACAACAGAATACCTTCCATAATGACAGGGCTAACATCCATTGGAGTAACAAAGATATCGATAACATACTACCCTCCATAATGACAAGGCTACCATCTGTTGGAGTAATAAAAATCACGACAACTGACTACCTTCCACAATGACAAGGCTACCATCCATTGGAATAACAAAAATCTCGACAACAGACTACCTTCCAAAATGACTAGGCTACCATCCATTGAAGTAGCAAAGATCTCGACAACGGACTATCTTTCATAATGACAAGGATACCATCCATTGGAATAACAAAAATATCGACAAGAGACTACCTTCCATAATGACAAGGGTACCATAATTGGAGTAACAAAAATATCCACAAGAGAATACCTTCCATAATGACAAGGCTACAATCCATTGGAGTATAAAAAATATCGACAACATACTACCTTCCATAATGACAAGGCTACCATCCATTGGAGTAACAAAAATCTCAACAACAGACTACCTTCCATAATGACTAGGCTACCATCCATTGGAGTAACAATGATATCGACAACAAACTACCTTCCATAATGACAAGGCTACAATCCATTGTAGTAACAAAAATCTCAAAAATAGCGTACCTTCCATAATGACAAGGCTACCATCCATTGTAGTAACAAAAATCTCGACAATAGACTACCTTCAATAATGACAAGGCTACCATCCATTGCAGTAACAAAAATCTTGACAACAGACTACCTTCCATAATGACAAGGCTACCATCCATTGGAGTAACAAAAATCTCAACAACAGACTACCTTCCATAATGACTAGGCTACCATCCATTGGAGTAAAAATGATATCGACAATAAACTACATTCCATAATGACAAGGCTACAATCCATTGTAGTAACAAAAATATCGAAAACAGACTACCTTCCATAATTACAAGGCTACTATCCATTGGAATAACAAAAATATCGACAACACACTACCTACCTTAATGACAAGGCTACCATCCCTTAGAGTAACAAAAATATCGACAACAGAATACCTTCCATAATGACAGGGCTACCATCCATTGGAGTAACAAAGATATCGACAACATACTACCCTCCATAATGACAAGGCTACCATCTGTTGGAGTAATAAAAATCACGACAATTGACTACCTTCCATAATGACAAGGCTACCATCCATTGGAATAACAAAAATCTCGACAACAGACTACCTTCCAAAATTACTAGGCTACCATCAATTGAAGTAGCAAAGATATCGACAACGGACTATCTTTCATAATGACAAGGATACCATCCATTGGAATAACGAAAATCTCGACAAGAGACTACCTTCCATAATGACAAGGATACCATCCATTGGAGTAACAAAAATATCGATAGCAGACTACCTTCCATAATGACAAGGCTACCATCCATTGTAGTAACAAAAATCTCGACAATAGACTACCTTCCATAATGGCAAGGCTACCATCCATTGGAGTAACAAAAATCATGACAACAGACTACCTTCCATAATTACAAGGCTACTACCCATTGGAATAACAAAAATATCAACAACACACTACCTACCATAATGACAAGGCTACCATCCCTTAGAGTAACAAAAATATCGACAACAGAATACCTTCCATAATGACAGGGCTACCATCCATTGGAGTAACAAAGATATCGACAACATACTACCCTCCATAATGACAAGGCTACCATCTATTGGAGTAATAAAAATCACGACAATTGACTACCTTCCATAATGACAAGGTTACCATCCATTGGAATAACAAAAATCTCGACAACAGACTACCTTCCAAAATGACTAGGCTACCATCAATTGAACTAGCAAAGATATCGACAACGGACTATCTTTCATAATGACAAGGATACCATCCATTGGAATAACGAAAATCTCGACAAGAGACTACCTTCCATAATGACAAGGATACCATCCATTGGAGTAACAAAAATCTCGATAGCAGACTACCTTCCATAATGACAAGGGTACCATAATTGGAGTAACAAAAATATCCACAAGAGAATACCTTCCATAATGACAAGGCTACAATCCATTGGAGTATAAAAAATCTCGACAACATACTACCTTCCATAATGACAAGGCTACCATCCATTGGAGTAACAAAAATCTCAACAACAGACTACCTTCCATAATGACTAGGCTACCATCCATTGGAGTAACAATGATATCGACAACAAAATACCTTCCATAATGACAAGGCTACAATCCATTGTAGTAACAAAATTCTCGAAAACAGTGTACCTTCCATAATGACAAAGCTACCATCCATTGTAGTAACAAAAACTCGACAATAGACTACCTTCAATAATGACAAGGCTACCATCCATTGCAGTAAAAAAAAATCATGACAACAGACTACCTTCCATAATAACAAGGCTACCATCCATTGGAGTAACAAAAATCTCAACAACAGACTACCTTCCATAATGACTAGGCTACCATCCATTGGAGTAAAAATGATATTGACAATAAACTACATTCCATAATGACAAGGCTACAATCCATTATAGTAACAAAAATCTTGAAAACAGAGTACCTTCCATAATGACAAGGCTACCATCCATTGTAGTAACAAAAATCTCGACAATAGACTACCTTCCATAATGGCAAGGCTACCATCCATTGGAGTAACAAAAATCACGACAACAGACTACCTTCCATAATTACAAGGCTACTATCCATTGGAATAACAAAAATATCGACACCACACTACCTACCATAATGACAAGGCTACCATCCCTTAGAGTAACAAAAATATCGAAAACAAAATACCTTCCATAATAGCAGGGCTACCATCCATGGGAGTAACAAAGATATCGACAACATACTACCCTCCATAATGACAAGGCTACCATCTGTTGGAGTAATAAAAATCACGACAACTGACTACCTTCCATAATGACAAGGCTACCATCCATTGGAATAACAAAAATCTCGACAACAGACTACCTTCCAAAATGACTAGGCTACCATCAATTGAAGTAGCAAAGATATCAACAACGGACTATCTTTCATAATGACAAGGATACCATCCATTGGAATAACGAAAATCTCGACAAGAGACTACCTTCCATAATGACAAGGATACCATCCATTGGAGTAACAAAAATATCGATAGCAGACTACCTTCCATAATGACAAGGCTACCATCCATTGTAGTAACAAAAACTCGACAATAGACTACCTTCAATAATGACAAGGCTACCATCCATTGCAGTAATAAAAATCATGACAAGAGACTACCTTCCATAATAACAAGGCTACCATCCATTGGAGTAACAAAAATCTCAACACCATACTACCTTCCATAATGACTAGGCTACCATCCATTGGAGTAAAAATGATATCGACAACAAACTACCTTCCATAATGACAAGGCTACAATCCATAGTAGTAACAAAAATCTCGAAAACAGCGTACCTTCCATAATGACAAGGCTACCATCCATTGTAGTAACAAAAATCTCGACAATAGACTACCTTCAATAATGACAAGGCTACCATCCATTGCAGTAACAAAAATCTTGACAACAGACTACCTTCCATAATGACAAGGCTACCATCCATTGGAGTAACAAAAATCTCAACAACAGACTACCTTCCATAATGACTAGGCTACCATCCATTGGAGTAAAAATGATATCGACAATAAACTACATTCCATAATGACAAGGCTACAATCCATTGTAGTAACAAAAATCTCGAAAACAGAGTACCTTCCATAATGACAAGGCTACCATCCATTGTAGTAACAAAAATCTTGAAAATAGACTACCTTCCATAATGGCAAGGCTACCATCCATTGGAGTAACAAAAATCACGACAACAGACTACCTTCCATAATTACAAGGCTACTATCCATTGGAATAACAAAAATATCGACAACACACTACCTACCATAATGACAAGGCTACCATCCCTTAGAGTAACAAAAATATCGACAACAGAATACCTTCCATAATGACAGGGCTACCATCCATTGGAGTAACAAAGATATCGACAACATACTACCCTCCATAATGACAAGGCTACCATCTGTTGGAGTAATAAAAATCACGACAATTGACTACCTTCCATAATGACAAGGCTACCATCCATTGGAATAACAAAAATCTCGACAACAGACTACCTTCCAAAATGACTAGGCTACCATCAATTGAACTAGCAAAGATATCGACAACGGACTATCTTTCATAATGACAAGGATACCATCCATTGGAATAACGAAAATCTCGACAAGAGACTACCTTCCATAATGACAAGGCTACCATCCATTGGAGTAACAAAAATCTCAACAACAGACTACCTTCCATAATGACTAGGCTACCATCCATTGGAGTAACAATGATATCGACAACAAACTACTTTCCATAATGACAAGGCTACAATCCATTGTAGTAACAAAAATCTCGAAAATAGTGTACCTTCCATAATGACAAAGCTACCATCCATTGTAGTAACAAAAACTCGACAATAGACTACCTTCAATAATGACAAGGCTACCATCCATTGCAGTAACAAAAATCATGACAACAGACTACCTTCCATAATAACAAGGCTACCATCCATTGGAGTAACAAAAATCTCAACAACAGACTACCTTCCATAATGACTAGGCTACCATCCATTGGAGTAAAAATGATATCGACAATAAACTACATTCCATAATGACAAGGCTACAATCCATTATAGTAACAAAAATCTCGAAAACAGAGTACCTTCCATAATGACAAGGCTACCATCCATTGTAGTAACAAAAATCTCGACAATAGACTACCTTTAATAATGACAAGGCTACCATCCATTGCAGTAACAAAAATCTTGACAACAGACTACCTTCCATAATGACAAGGCTACCATCCATTGGAGTAACAAAAATCTCAACAACAGACTACCTTCCATAATGACTAGGCTACCATCCATTGGAGTAAAAATGATATCGACAATAAACTACATTCCATAATGACAAGGCTACAATCCATTGTAGTAACAAAAATATCGAAAATAGAGTACCTTCCATAATGACAAGGCTACCATCCATTGTAGTAACAAAAATCACGACATCAGACTACCTTCCATAATTACAAGGCTACTATCCATTGGAATAACAAAAATATCGACAACACACTACCTACCTTAATGACAAGGCTACCATCCCTTAGAGTAACACAAATATCGACAACAGAATACCTTCCATAATGACAGGGCTACCATCCATTGGAGTAACAAAGATATCGACAACATACTACCCTCCATAATGACAAGGCTACCATCTGTTGGAGTAATAAAAATCACGACAATTGACTACCTTCCATAATGACAAGGCTACCATCCATTGGAATAACAAAAATCTCGACAACAGACTACCTTCCAAAATGACTAGGCTACCATCAATTGAAGTAGCAAAGATATCGACAACGGACTATCTTTCATAATGACAAGGATACCATCCATTGGAATAACGAAAATCTCGACAAGAGACTACCTTCCATAATGACAAGGATACCATCCATTGGAGTAACAAAAATCTCGATAGCAGACTACCTTCCATAATGACAAGGCTACCATCCATTGTAGTAACAAAAATCTCGATAATAGACTACCTTCCATAATGGCAAGGCTACCATCCATTGGAGTAACAAAAATCACGACAACAGACTACCTTCCATAATTACAAGGCTACTATCCATTGGAATAACAAAAATATCGACAACACACTACCTACCATAATGACAAGGCTACCATCCCTTAGAGTAACAAAAATATCGACAACAGAATACCTTCCATAATGACAGGGCTACCATCCATTGGAGTAACGAAGATATCGACAACATACTACCCTCCATAATGACAAGGCTACCATCTGTTGGAGTAATAAAAATCACGACAATTGACTACCTTCCATAATGACTAGGCTACCATCCATTGGAATAGCAAAGATATCGACAATGGACTATCTTTCATAATGACAAGGATACCATCCATTAGAATAACGAAAATCTCGACAAGAGACTACCTTCTATAATGACAAGGATACCATCCATTGGAGTAACAAAAATCTCGATAGCAGACTACCTTCCATAATGACAAGGGTACCATAATTGGAGTAACAAAAATATCCACAAGAGAATACCTTCCATAACGACAAGGCTACAATCCATTGGAGTATAAAAAATCTCGACAACATACTACCTTCCATAATGACAAGGCTACCATCCATTGGAGTAACAAAAATCTCAACAACAGACTACCTTCCATAATGACTAGGCTACCATCCATTGGAGTAACAATGATATCGACAACAAAATACCTTCCATAATGATAAGGCTACAATCCACTGTAGTAACAAAAATCTCGAAAACAGTGTACCTTACATAATGACAAGGCTACCATCCATTGTAGTAACAAAAACTCGACAATAGACTACCTTCAATAATGGCAAGGCTACCATCCATTGCAGTAACAAAAATCATGACAACAGACTACCTTCCATAATGACAAGGCTACCATCCATTGGAGTAACAAAAATCTCAACAACAGACTACCTTCCGTAATGACTAGGCTGCCATCCATTGGAGTAAAAATGATATCGACAATAAACTACATTCCATAATGACAAGGCTACAATCCATTGTAGGAACAAAAATCTCGAAAACAGAGTACCTTCCATAATGACAAGGCTACCATCCATTGTAGTAACAAAAATCTCGACAATAGACTGCCTTCCATAATGGCAAGGCTACCATCCATTGGAGTAACAAAAATCACGACAACAGACTACCTTCCATAATTACAAGGCTACTATCCATTGGAATAACAAAAATATCGACACCACACTACCTACCATAATGACAAGGCTACCATCCCTTAGAGTAACAAAAATATCGACAACAGAATACCTTCCATAATGACAGGGCTACCATCCATGGGAGTAACAAAGATATCGACAACATACTACCCTCCATAATGACAAGGCTACCATCTGTTGGAGTAATAAAAATCACGACAACTGACTACCTTTCATAATAACAAGGCTACCATCCATTGGAATAACAAAAATCTCGACAACAGACTACCTTCCATAACGACTAGGCTACCATCCATTGGAGTAACAAAGATATCGACAACGGACTATCTTTCATAATGACAAGGATACCATCCATTGGAATAACAAAAATCTCGACAAGAGACTACCTTCCATAATGACAGGGATACCATCCATTGGAGTAACAAAAATCTCGAAACAGACTACCTTCCATAATGACAAGGCTACCATCCATTGGAGTAACAAAAATCTCAACAACAGACTACCTTCCACAATGACTAGGCTACCATCCATTGGAGTGACAATGCTATCGACAACAAACTACCTTCCATAATGACAAGGCTACAATCCATTGTAGTAACAAAAATCTCGAAAACAACGTACTTTCCATAATGACAAGGCTACCATCCATTGTAGTATCAAAAATCTCGACAATAGACTACCTTCAATAATGACAAGGCTACCATCCATTGCAGTAACAAAAATCTTGACAACAAACTACCTTCCATAATGACAAGGCTACCATCCATTGGAGTAACAAAAATCTCAACAACAGACTACCTTCCATAATTACTAGGCTACCATCCATTGGAGTAAAAATGATATCAATAATAAACTACCTTCCATAATGACAAGGCTACAATCCATTGTAGTAACAAAAATCTCGAAAACAGAGTACCTTCCATAATGACAAGGCTACCATCCATTGTAGTAACAAAAATCTTGACAATAGACTACCTTCCATAATTACAAGGCTACTATCCATTGGAATAACAAAAATATCGACACCACACTACCTTCCATATTGACAAGGCTACCATCCCTTAGATTAACAAAAATATCGACAACATAATACCTTCCATAATGACAGGGCTAACATCCATTGAAGTAACAAAGATATCGACAACATACTACCCTCCATAATGACAAGGCTACCATCTGTTGGAGTAACAAAAATCAAGACAACTGACTACCTTCCATAATGACAAGGCTACCATCCATTGGAATAAAAAAAATCTCGACAACAGACTACCTTCCAAAATGACTAGGCTACCATCCATTGAAGTAGCAAAGATATCGACAACGGACTATCTTTCATAATGACAAGGATACCATCCATTGGAATAACAAAAATCTCGACAAGAGACTACCTTCCATAATGACAAGGATACCATCCATTGGAGTAACAAAAATCTCGATAGCAGACTACCTTCCATAATGACAAGGGTACCATAATTGGAGTAACAAAAATATCCACAAGAGAATACCTTCCATAACGACAAGGCTACAATCCATTGGAGTATAAAAAATCTCGACAACATACTACCTTCCATAATGACAAGGCTACCATCCATTGGAGTAACAAAAATCTCAACAACAGACTACCTTCCATAATGACTAGGCTACCATCCATTGGAGTAACAATGATATCGACAACAAACTACCTTCCATAATGACAAGGCTACAATCCACTGTAGTAACAAAAATCTCGAAAACAGTGTACCTTACATAATGACAAGGCTACCATCCATTGTAGTAACAAAAACTCGACAATAGACTACCTTCAATAATGACAAGGCTACCATCCATTGCACTAACAAAAATCATGACAACAGACTACCTTCCATAATAATAAGGCTACCATCCATTGGAGTAACAAAAATCTCAACAATAGACTACCTTCCATAATGACTAGGCTACCATCCATTGGAGTAAAAATGATATCGACAATAAACTACATTCCATAATGACAAGGCTACAATCCATTATAGTAACAAAAATCTCGAAAACAGAGTACCTTCCATAATGACAAGGCTACCATCCATTGTAGTAACAAAAATCTCGACAATAGACTACCTTCCATAATGGCAAGGCTACCATCCATTGGAGTAACAAAAATCACGACAACAGACTACCTTCCATAATTACAAGGCTACTATCCATTGGAATAACAAAAATATCGACACCACACTACCTACCATAATGACAAGGCTACCATCCCTTAGAGTAACAAAAATATCGACAACAGAATACCTTCCATAATGACAGGGCTACCATCCATGGGAGTAACAAAGATATCGACAACATACTACCCTCCATAATGACAAGGCTACCATCTGTTGGAGTAATAAAAATCACGACAACTGACTACCTTCCATAATAACAAGGCTACCATCCATTGGAATAACAAAAATCTCGACAACAGACTACCTTCCATAATGACTAGGCTACCATCCATTGGAGTAACAAAGATATCGACAACGGACTATCTTTCATAATGACAAGGATACCATCCATTGGAATAACAAAAATCTCGACAAGAGACTACCTTCCATAATGACAGGGATACCATCCATTGGAGTAACAAAAATCTCGAAACAGACTACCTTCCATAATGACAAGGCTACCATAATTGGAGTAACAAAAATATCCACAAGAGACTACCTTCCATAACGACAAGGCTACAATCCATTGGAGTGACAATGATATCGACAACAAACTACCTTCCATAATGACAAGGTTACAATCCATTGTAGTAACAAAAATCTTGAAAACAACGTACTTTCCATAATGACAAGGCTACCATCCATTGTAGTATCAAAAATCTCGACAATAGACTACCTTCAATAATGACAAGGCTACCATCCATTGCAGTAACAAAAATCTTGACAACAAACTACCTTCCATAATGACAAGGCTACCATCCATTGGAGTAACAAAAATCTCAACAACAGACTACCTTCCATAATGACTAGGCTACCATCCATTGGAGTAAAAATGATATCAATAATAAACTACCTTCCATAATGACAAGGCTACAATCCATTGTAGTAACAAAAATCTCGAAAACAGAGTACCTTCCATAATGACAAGGCTACCATCCATTGTAGTAACAAAAATCTTGACAATAGACTACCTTCCATAATTACAAGGCTACTATCCATTGGAATAACAAAAATATCGACACCACACTACCTTCCATATTGACAAGGCTACCATCCCTTAGATTAACAAAAATATCGACAACATAATACCTTCCATAATGACAGGGCTAACATCCATTGAAGTAACAAAGATATCGACAACATACTACCCTCCATAATGACAAGACTACCATCTGTTGGAGTAACAAAAATCAAGACAACTGATTACCTTCCATAATGACAAGGCTACCATCCATTGGAATAAAAAAAATCTCGACAACAGACTACCTTTCAAAATGACTAGGCTACCATCCATTGAAGTAGCAAAGATATCGACAACAGACTATCTTTCATAATGACAAGGATACCATCCATTGGAATAACAAAAATCTCGACAAGAGACTACCTTCCATAATGACAAGGATACCATCCATTGGAGTAACAAAAATCTCGATAGCAGACTACCTTCCATAATGACAAGGGTACCATAATTGGAGTAACAAAAATATCCACAAGAGAATACCTTCCATAACGACAAGGCTACAATCCATTGGAGTATAAAAAATCTCGACAACATACTACCTTCCATAATTGCAAGGCTACCATCCATTGGAGTAACAAAAATCTCAACAACAGACTACCTTCCATAATGACTAGGCTACCATCCATTGGAGTAACAATGATATCGACAACAAACTACCTTCCATAAAGACAAGGCTACAATCCACTGTAGTAACAAAAATCTCGAAAACAGTGTACCTTACATAATGACAAGGCTACCATCCATTGTAGTAACAAAAACTCGACAATAGACTACCTTCAATAATGACAAGGCTACCATCCATTGCAGTAACAAAAATCATGACAACAGACTACCTTCCATAATGACAAGGCTACCATCCATTGGAGTAACAAAAATCTCAACAACAGACTACCTTCCATAATGACTAGGCTACCATCCATTGGAGTAAAAATGATATCGACAATAAACTACATTCCATAATGACAAGGCTACAATCCATTGTAGGAACAAAAATCTCGAAAACAGAGTACCTTCCATAATGACAAGGCTACCATCCATTGTAGTAACAAAAATCTCTACAATAGACTGCCTTCCATAATGGCAAGGCTACCATCCATTGGAGTAACAAAAATCACGACAATAGACTACCTTCCATAATTACAAGGCTACTATCCATTGGAATAACAAAAATATCGACACCACACTACCTACCATAATGACAAGGCTACCATCTCTTAGAGTAACAAAAATATCGACAACAGAATACCTTCCATAATGACAGGGCTACCATCCATGGGAGTAACAAAGATATCGACAACATACTACCCTCCATAATGACAAGGCTACCATCTGTTGGAGTAATAAAAATCACGACAACTGACTACCTTCCATAATAACAAGGCTACCATCCATTGGAATAACAAAAATCTCGACAACAGACTACCTTCCATAATGACTAGGCTACCATCCATTGGAGTAACAAAGATATCGACAACGGACTATCTTTCATAATGACAAGGACACCATCCATTGGAATAACAAAAATCTCGACAAGAGACTACCTTCCATAATGACAGGGATACCATCCATTGGAGTAACAAAAATCTCGAAACAGACTACCTTCCATAATGACAAGGCTACCATCCATTGGAGTAACAAAAATCTCAACAACAGACTACCTTCCATAATGACTAGGCTACCATCCATTGGAGTGACAATGATATCGACAACAAACTACCTTCCATAATGACAAGGCTACAATCCATTGTAGTAACAAAAATCTCGAAAACAACGTACTTTCCATAATGCAAAGGCTACCATCCATTGTAGTATCAAAAATCTCGACAATAGACTACCTTCAATAATGACAAGGCTACCATCCATTGCAGTAACAAAAATCTTGACAACAAACTACCTTCCATAATGACAAGGCTACCATCCATTGGAGTAACAAAAATCTCAACAACAGACTACCTTCCATAATGACTAGGCTACCATCCATTGGAGTAAAAATGATATCAATAATAAACTACCTTCCATAATGACAAGGCTACAATCTATTGTCGTTACAAAAATCTCAAAAACAGAGTACCTTCCATAATGACAAGGCTACCATCCATTGTAGTAACAAAAATCTTGACAATAGACTACCTTCCATAATTACAAGGCTACTATCCATTGGAATAACAAAAATATCGACACCACACTACCTTCCATATTGACAAGGCTACCATCCCTTAGATTAACAAAAATATCGACAACATAATACCTTCCATAATGACAGGGCTAACATCCATTGAAGTAACAAAGATATCGACAACATACTACCCTCCATAATGACAAGGCTACCATCTGTTGGAGTAACAAAAATCAAGACAACTGACTACCTTCCATAATGACAAGGCTACCATCCATTGGAATAAAAAAATTCTCGACAACAGACTACCTTCCAAAATGACTAGGCTACCAACCATTGAAGTAGCAAAGATATCGACAACGGACTATCTTTCATAATGACAAGGATACCATCCATTGGAATAACAAAAATCTCGACAAGAGACTACCTTCCATAATGACAAGGATACCATCCATTGGAGTAACAAAAATCTCGATAGCAGACTACCTTCCATAATGACAAGGGTACCATAATTGGAGTAAAAAAAATATCCACAAGAGAATACCTTCCATAACGACAAGGCTACAATCCATTGGAGTATAAAAAATCTCGACAACATACTACCTTCCATAATGACAAGGCTACCATCCATTGGAGTAACAAAAATCTCAACAACAGACTACCTTCCATAATGACTAGGCTACCATCCATTGGAGTAACAATGATATCGACAACAAACTACCTTCCATAATGACAAGGCTACAATCCACTGTAGTAACAAAAATCTCGAAAACAGTGTACCTTACATAATGACAAGGCTACCATCCATTGTAGTAACAAAAACTCGACAATAGACTACCTTCAATAATGACAAGGCTACCATCCATTGCAGTAACAAAAATCATGACAACAGACTAACTTCCATAATGACAAGGCTACCATCCATTGGAGTAACAAAAATCTCAACAACAGACTACCTTCCATAATGACTAGGCTGCCATCCATTGGAGTAAAAATGATATCGACAATAAACTACATTCCATAATGACAAGGCTACAATCCATTGTAGGAACAAAAATCTCGAAAACAGAGTACCTTCCATAATGACAAGGCTACCATCCATTGTAGTAACAAAAATCTCGTCAATAGACTGCCTTCCATAATGGCAAGGCTACCATCCATTGGAGTAACAAAAATCACGACAACAGACTACCTTCCATAATTACAAGGCTACTATCCATTGGAATAACAAAAATATCGACACCACACTACCTACCATAATGACAAGGCTACCATCCCTTAGAGTAACAAAAATATCGACAACAGAATACCTTCCATAATGACAGGGCTACCATCCATGGGAGTAACAAAGATATCGACAACATACTACCCTCCATAATGACAAGGCTACCATCTGTTGGAGTAATAAAAACCACGACAACTGACTACCTTCCATAATGACAAGGCTACCATCCATTGGAATAACAAAAATCTCGACAACAGACTACCTTCCATAATGACTAGGCTTCCATCCATTGGAGTAACAAAGATATCGACAACGGACTATCTTTCATAATGACAAGGATACCATCCATTGGAATAACAAAAATCTCGACAAGAGACTACCTTCCATAATGACAGGGATACCATCCATTGGAGTAACAAAAATCTCGACAACAGACTACCTTCCATAATGACAAGGCTACCATCCATTGGAGTAACAAAAATCTCAACAACAGACTACCTTCCATAATGACTAGGCTACCATCCATTGCAGTAACAATGATATCGACAACAAACTACCTTCCATAATGACAAGGCTACAATCCATTGTAGTAACAAAAATCTCGAAAACAGAGTACCTTCCATAATGACAAGGCTACCATCCATTGGAATAACAAAAATCTCGACAATAGACTACCTTCCAAAATGACTAGGCTACCATCCATTGAAGTAGCAAAGATATCGACAACGGACTATCTTTCATAATGACAAGGATACCATCCATTGGAATAACAAAAATCTCGACAAGAGACTACCTTCCATAATGACAAGGATACCATCCATTGGAGTAACAAAAATATCGATAGCAGACTACCTTCCATAATGACAAGGGTACCATAATTGGAGTAACAAAAATATCCACAAGAGAATACCTTCCATAACGACAAGGCTACAATCCATTGGAGTATAAAAAATCTCGACAACATACTACCTTCCATAATGACAAGGCTACCATCCATTGGAGTAACAAAAATCTCAACAACAGACTACCTTCCATAATGACTAGGCTACAATCCATTGGAGTAACAATGATATCGACAACAAACTACCTTCCATAATGACAAGGCTACAATCCACTGTAGTAACAAAAATCTCGAAAACAGTGTACCTTACATAATGACAAGGCTACCATCCATTGTAGTAAAAAAAACTCGACAATAGACTACCTTCAATAATGACAAGGCTACCATCCATTGCAGTAACAAAAATCTCGATAGCAGACTACCTTCCATAACGACAAGGCTACAATCCATTGGAGTATAAAAAATCTCGACAACATACTACCTTCCATAATGACAAGGCTACCATCCATTGGAGTAACAAAAATCTCAACAACAGACTACCTTCCATAATGACTAGGCTACCATCCATTGGAGTAACAATGATATCGACAACAAACTACCTTCCATAATGACAAGGCTACAATCCACTGTAGTAACAAAAATCTCGAAAACAGTGTACCTTACATAATGACAAGGCTACCATCCATTGTAGTAACAAAAACTCGACAATAGACTACCTTCAATAATGACAAGGCTACCATCCATTGCAGTAACAAAAATCATGACAACAGACTACCTTCCATAATGACAAGGCTACCATCCATTGGAGTAACAAAAATCTCAACAACAGACTACCTTCCATAATGACTAGGCTGCCATCCATTGGAGTAAAAATGATATCGACAATAAACTACATTCCATAATGACAAGGCTACAATCCATTGTAGGAACAAAAATCTCGAAAACAGAGTACCTTCCATAATGACAAGGCTACCATCCATTGTAGTAACAAAAATCTCGACAATAGACTGCCTTCCATAATGGCAAGGCTACCATCCATTGGAGTAACAAAAATCACGACAACAGACTACCTTCCATAATTACAAGGCTACTATCCATTGGAATAACAAAAATATCGACACCACACAACCTACCATAATGACAAGGCTACCATCCCTTAGAGTAACAAAAATATCGACAACAGAATACCTTCCGTAATGACAGGGCTACCATCCATGGGAGTAACAAAGATATCGACAACATACTACCCTCCATAATGACAAGGCTACCATCTGTTGGAGTAATAAAAATCACGACAACTGACTACCTTCCATAATGACAAGGCTACCATCCATTGGAATAACAAAAATCACGACAACAGACTACCTTCCATAATGACTAGGCTACCATCCATTGGAGTAACAAAGATATCGACAACGGACTATCTTTCATAATGACAAGGATACCATCCATTGGAATAACAAAAATCTCGACAAGAGACTACCTTCCATAATGACAGGGATACCATCCATTGGAGTAACAAAAATCTCGACAACAGACTACCTTCCATAATGACAAGGCTATCATCCATTGGAGTAACAAAAATCTCAACAACAGACTACCTTCCATAATGACTAGGCTACCATCCATTGCAGTAACAATGATATCGACAACAAACTACCTTCCATAATGACAAGGCTACAATCCATTGTAGTAACAAAAATCTCGAAAACAGAGTACCTTCCATAATGACAAGGCTACCATCCATTGGAATAACAAAAATCTCGACAACAGACTACCTTCCAAAATGACTAGGCTACCATCCATTGAAGTAGCAAAGATATCGACAACGGACTATCTTTCATAATGACAAGGATACCATCCATTGGAATAACAAAAATCTCGACAAGAGACTACCTTCCATAATGACAAGGATACCATCCATTGGAGTAACAAAAATATCGATAGCAGACTACCTTCCATAATGACAAGGGTACCATAATTGGAGTAACAAAAATATCCACAAGAGAATACCTTCCATAACGACAAGGCTACAATCCATTGGAGTATAAAAAATCTCGACAACATACTACCTTCCATAATGACAAGGCTACCATCCATTGGAGTAACAAAAATCTCAACAACAGACTACCTTCCATAATGACTAGGCTACCATCCATTGGAGTAACAATGATATCGACAACAAACTACCTTCCATAATGACAAGGCTACAATCCACTGTAGTAACAAAAATCTCGAAAACAGTGTACCTTACATAATGACAAGGCTACCATCCATTGTAGTAAAAAAAACTCGACAATAGACTACCTTCAATAATGACAAGGCTACCATCCATTGCAGTAACAAAAATCATGACAACAGACTACCTTCCATAATGACAAGGCTACCATCCATTGGAGTAACAAAAATCTCAACAACAGACTACCTTCCATAATGACTAGGCTGCCATCCATTGGAGTAAAAATGATATCGACAATAAACTACATTCCATAATGACAAGGCTACAATCCATTGTAGGAACAAAAATCTCGAAAACAGAGTACCTTCCATAATGACAAGGCTACCATCCATTGTAGTAACAAAAATCTCGACAATAGACTGCCTTCCATAATGGCAAGGCTACCATCCATTGGAGTAACAAAAATCACGACAACAGACTACCTTCCATAATTACAAGGCTACTATCCATTGGAATAACAAAAATATCGACACCACACAACCTACCATAATGACAAGGCTACCATCCCTTAGAGTAACAAAAATATCGACAACAGAATACCTTCCGTAATGACAGGGCTACCATCCATGGGAGTAACAAAGATATCGACAACATACTACCCTCCATAATGACAAGGCTACCATCTGTTGGAGTAATAAAAATCACGACAACTGACTACCTTCCATAATGACAAGGCTACCATCCATTGGAATAACAAAAATCACGACAACAGACTACCTTCCATAATGACTAGGCTACCATCCATTGGAGTAACAAAGATATCGACAACGGACTATCTTTCATAATGACAAGGATACCATCCATTGGAATAACAAAAATCTCGACAAGAGACTACCTTCCATAATGACAGGGATACCATCCATTGGAGTAACAAAAATCTCGACAACAGACTACCTTCCATAATGACAAGGCTATCATCCATTGGAGTAACAAAAATCTCAACAACAGACTACCTTCCATAATGACTAGGCTACCATCCATTGCAGTAACAATGATATCGACAACAAACTACCTTCCATAATGACAAGGCTACAATCCATTGTAGTAACAAAAATCTCGAAAACAGAGTACCTTCCATAATGACAAGGCTACCATCCATTGGAATAACAAAAATCTCGACAACAGACTACCTTCCAAAATGACTAGGCTACCATCCATTGAAGTAGCAAAGATATCGACAACGGACTATCTTTCATAATGACAAGGATACCATCCATTGGAATAACAAAAATCTCGACAAGAGACTACCTTCCATAATGACAAGGATACCATCCATTGGAGTAACAAAAATATCGATAGCAGACTACCTTCCATAATGACAAGGGTACCATAATTGGAGTAACAAAAATATCCACAAGAGAATACCTTCCATAACGACAGGGCTACAATCCATTGGAGTATAAAAAATCTCGACAACATACTACCTTCCATAATGACAAGGCTACCATCCATTGGAGTAACAAAAATCTCAACAACAGACTACCTTCCATAATGACTAGGCTACCATCCATTGGAGTAACAATGATATCGACAACAAACTACCTTCCATAATGACAAGGCTACAATCCACTGTAGTAACAAAAATCTCGAAAACAGTGTACCTTACATAATGACAAGGCTACCATCCATTGTAGTAAAAAAAACTCGACAATAGACTACCTTCAATAATGACAAGGCTACCATCCATTGCAGTAACAAAAATCATGACAACAGACTACCTTCCATAATGACAAGGCTACCATCCATTGGAGTAACAAAAATCTCAACAACAGACTACCTTCCATAATGACTAGGCTGCCATCCATTGGAGTAAAAATGATATCGACAATAAACTACATTCCATAATGACAAGGCTACAATCCATTGTAGGAACAAAAATCTCGAAAACAGAGTACCTTCCATAATGACAAGGCTACCATCCATTGTAGTAACAAAAATCTCGACAATAGACTGCCTTCCATAATGGCAAGGCTACCATCCATTGGAGTAACAAAAATCACGACAACAGACTACCTTCCATAATTACAAGGCTACTATCCATTGGAATAACAAAAATATCGACACCACACTACCTACCATAATGACAAGGCTACCATCCCTTAGAGTAACAAAAATATCGACAACAGAATACCTTCCATAATGACAGGGCTACCATCCATGGGAGTAACAAAGATATCGACAACATACTACCCTCCATAATGACAAGGCTACCATCTGTTGGAGTAATAAAAATCACGACAACTGACTACCTTCCATAATGACAAGGCTACCATCCATTGGAATAACAAAAATCTCGACAACAGACTACCTTCCATAATGACTAGGCTACCATCCATTGGAGTAACAAAGATATCGACAACGGACTATCTTTCATAATGATTGTGCTACCATCCATTGGAGTAACAAAGATATCGAAAACAGACTACCTTCCATAATGACAAGGCTACCATACATTGGAGTAACAAAAATCACGAGAATAGACTACCTTCCATAATGACAAGGCTACCATCCATTGGAATAACAAATATATTGATAACACATTACCTTCCATAATGACAAGGCTACCATCCAATGAAGTAACAAAAATCTTGACAATAGAGTACCTTCCATAATGACAAGTCTACCATCCATTGAAGTAACAAAAATCTGACAAACAGACTACCGTCCTTAATGGCAAGGCTACCATCCATTGGAGTAACAGAAATCACAATGACAGACTACCTTCCATAATGACAAGGCTACCATCCATTGCAGTAACAAAAATCTTGAAAATCGACTACCTTCCATAATGACAAGGCTACCATCCATTAGAGTAACAAAAATCTGGACAAGGGACTACTTTCCATAATGACATGGCTACCATCCATTTGAGTAACAAAAATATCAACAAGAGACTAGCTTCCATAATGACAAGGCTACCATCCATTGGAGTAACAAAAATCTCGACAACATACTACCTTCCATAATCACAAGTATACCATCCATTGGAGTAACAAAAATCTCGAAAAAACTACCTTCCATAATCACTAGGCTACCATCCATTGGAATAACAAAAATCTCGACAACATACTACCTTCCCTAATGACAAGGCTACCATCCAATGGAGTAACAAAAATCTCGACAATAGACTACCTTCCATAATGACAAGGCTACCATAGATTGTATTAACAAAAATCTGAATAAAAGACTACCTTCCATAATGTCAGGGCTACCATCCATTAGAGTGACAAAAATCAAAACGACAGACTACCTTCCATAAAGCAAGGCTACCATCCATTGGAGTAGCAAAAATATGAACAACAGACTACTGTCCTTAATGACAAGGCTACCATCCATTGGAGTAACATAAATCACAACGACAGACTACCTTCCATAATGACAAGGCTACCATCCATGGTAGTAACAAAAATCTCGACAATAGACTACCTTCCATAATGAAAAGGCTACCATCCATTGTTGTAACAAAAATCTGGACAACAGACTACCTTCCATAATGACAAGGCTACCATCCATTGGAGTAACAAAAATATCGACAACAGAATACCTTCCATAATGACAAGGCTACCATCCATTGGAATAACAAAAATATCGACAACACACTACCTTCCATAATGACAAGGCTACCATCATTGGAGTAACAAAAATATCTACAAGAGACTACCTTCCATAATGACAAGGCTACAATCCATTGGAGTAACAAAAATATCGATAACAGACTATCCTCCATAATGACTAGGCTACCATCCATTGGAGTAACAAAGATATCGACGACAAACTACCTTCCATAACAACAAGGCTACAATCCATTGTAGTAACAAAAATCTCGACAACCGACTACTTTCCATAATGGCAAGGATACCATCCATTATAGTAACAAAAATCTCGACAATAGACTACCTTCCATAATGACAAGGCTACCAATCATTGGAGTAACAAAAATCTCGACAATAGACTACCTTCCATAATGACAAGGCTACCATCCATTTGAATAACAAAAATATCGAAAACACACTACCTTCCATAATGACAAGGCTACCATCCCTTAGAGTAAAAAAAATATCGACAATGGACTACCTTCCATAATGACAAGGCTACCATCCATTGGAGTAACAAAGATATCAAAAACAGACTACCTTCCATAATGACAAGGATACCATACATTGGAGTAACAAAAATCACGACAATAGACTACCTTCCATAATGACAAGGCTACCATCCATTGGAATAATGAAAATATCTACAACACACTACTTTCTATAATGACAAGGCTACCATCCAATGGAGTAACAAAAATCTTGACAATAGACTACCTTCCGTAATGACAAGGCTACCATCCATTGCAGTAACAAATATCTCGAAAACTGACTACCTTCCATTATAACAAGGCTACCATCCATTAGAGTAACAAAAATTTGGACAACGGACTACTTTCCATAATGACATGGCTACCATCCATTGGAGTAACAAAAATATCAACAAGAGACTAGCTTCCATAATGACAAGGCTACCATCCATTGGAGTAACAAAAATCTCGACAACAGACTACCTTCCATAATCACAAGGATACCATCCATTGGAGTAACAAAAATCTCGAAACAGACTACCTTCCATAATCACAAGGCTACCATCCATTGGAATAACAAAAATCTCGACAATAGACTACCTTCCATAATGACAAGGCTACCATAGATTGTATTAACAAAAATCTGAATAACAGACTACCTTCCATAATGTCAAGGCTACCATCCATTAGAGTGACAAAAATCAAAACGACAGACTACCTTCCATAAAGCAAGGCTACCATCCATTGGAGTAGCAAAAATATGAACAACAGACTACTGTCCTTAATGACAAGGCTACCATCCATTGGAGTAACATAAATCACAACGACAGACTACCTTCCATAATGACAAGGCTACCATCCATTGTAGTAACAAAAATCTCGACAACAGACTACCTTCCATAATGAAAAGGCTACCATCCATTGTTGTAACAAAAATCTGGACAACAGACTACCTTCCATAATGACAAGGCTACCATCCATTGGAGTAACAAAAATATCGACAACAGAATACCTTCCATAATGACAAGGCTACCATCCATTGGAATAACAAAAATATCGACAACACACTACCTTCCATAATGACAAGGCTACCATCATTGGAGTAACAAAAATATCTACAAGAGACTACCTTCCATAATGACAAGGCTACAATCCATTGGAGTAACAAAAATATCGATAACAGACTATCCTCCATAATGACTAGGCTACCATCCATTGGAGTAACAAAGATATCGACGACAAACTACCTTCCATAACAACAAGGCTACAATCCATTGTAGTAACAAAAATCTCGACAACCGACTACTTTCCATAATGGCAAGGATACCATCCATTATAGTAACAAAAATCTCGACAATAGACTACCTTCCATAATGACAAGGCTACCAATCATTGGAGTAACAAAAATCTCGACAATAGACTACCTTCCATAATGACAAGGCTACCATCCATTTGAATAACAAAAATATCGAAAACACACTACCTTCCATAATGACAAGGCTACCATCCCTTAGACTAAAAAAAATATCGACAATGGACTACCTTCCATAATGACAAGGCTACCATCCATTGGAGTAACAAAGATATCAAAAACAGACTACCTTCCATAATGACAAGGATACCATACATTGGAGTAACAAAAATCACGACAATAGACTACCTTCCATAATGACAAGGCTACCATCCATTGGAATAATGAAAATATCTACAACACACTACTTTCTATAATTACAAGGCTACCGTCCAATGGAGTAACAAAAATCTTGACAATATACTACCTTCCGTAATGACAAGGCTACCATCCATTGCAGTAACAAATATCTCGAAAACTAACTACCTTCCATTATAACAAGGCTACCATCCATTAGAGTAACAAAAATTTGGACAACGGACTACTTTCCATAATGACATGGCTACCATCCATTGGAGTAACAAAAATATCAACAAGAGACTAGCTTCCATAATGACAAGGCTACCATCCATTGGAGTAACAAAAATCTCGACAACAGACTACCTTCCATAATCACAAGGATACCATCCATTGGAGTAACAAAAATCTCGAAACAGACTACCTTCCATAATCACAAGGCTACCATCCATTGGAATAACAAAAATCTCGACAATAGACTACCTTCCATAATGACAAGGCTACCATAGATTGTATTAACAAAAATCTGAATAACAGACTACCTTCCATAATGTCAAGGCTACCATCCATTAGAGTGACAAAAATCAAAACGACAGACTACCTTCCATAAAGCAAGGCTACCATCCATTGGAGTAGCAAAAATATGAACAACAGACTACTGTCCTTAATGACAAGGCTACCATCCATTGGAGTAACATAAATCACAACGACAGACTACCTTCCATAATGACAAGGCTACCATCCATTGTAGTAACAAAAATCTCGACAACAGACTACCTTCCATATTGAAAAGGCTACCATCCATTGTTGTAACAAAAATCTGGACAACAGACTACCTTCCATAATGACAAGGCTACCATCCATTGGAGTAACAAAAATATCGACAACAGAATACCTTCCATAATGACAAGGCTACCATCCATTGGAATAACAAAAATATCGACAACACACTACCTTCCATAATGACAAGGCTACCATCATTGGAGTAACAAAAATATCTACAAGAGACTACCTTCCATAATGACAAGGCTACAATCCATTGGAGTAACAAAAATATCGATAACAGACTATCCTCCATAATGACTAGGCTACCATCCATTGGAGTAACAAAGATATCGACGACAAACTACCTTCCATAACAACAAGGCTACAATCCATTGTAGTAACAAAAATCTCGACAACCGACTACTTTCCATAATGGCAAGGATACCATCCATTATAGTAACAAAAATCTCGACAATAGACTACCTTCCATAATGACAAGGCTACCAATCATTGGAGTAACAAAAATCTCGACAATAGACTACCTTCCATAATGACAAGGCTACCATCCATTTGAATAACAAAAATATCGAAAACACACTACCTTCCATAATGACAAGGCTACCATCCCTTAGAGTAAAAAAAATATCGACAATGGACTACCTTCCATAATGACAAGGCTACCATCCATTGGAGTAACAAAGATATCAAAAACAGACTACCTTCCATAATGACAAGGATACCATACATTGGAGTAACAAAAATCACGACAATAGACTACCTTCCATAATGACAAGGCTACCATCCATTGGAATAATGAAAATATCTACAACACACTACTTTCTATAATGACAAGGCTACCATCCAATGGAGTAACAAAAATCTTGACAATAGACTACCTTCCGTAATGACAAGGCTACCATCCATTGCAGTAACAAATATCTCGAAAACTGACTACCTTCCATTATAACAAGGCTACCATCCATTAGAGTAACAAAAATTTGGACAACGGACTACTTTCCATAATGACATGGCTACCATCCATTGGAGTAACAAAAATATCAACAAGAGACTAGCTTCCATAATGACAAGGCTACCATCCATTGGAGTAACAAAAATCTCGACAACAGACTACCTTCCATAATCACAAGGATACCATCCATTGGAGTAACAAAAATCTCGAAACAGACTACCTTCCATAATTACTAGGCTACCATCCATTGGAATAACAAAAATCTCGACAATAGACTACCTTCCATAATGACAAGGCTACCATAGATTGTATTAACAAAAATCTGAATAACAGACTACCTTCCATAATGTCAAGGCTACCATCCATTAGAGTGACAAAAATCACAACGACAGACTACCTTCCATAAACCAAGGCTACCATCCATTGGAGTAGCAAAAATATGAACAACAGACTACTGTTCTTAATGACAAGGCTACAATCCATTGGAGTAACAGAAATCACAACGACAAACTACCTTCCATAATGACAAGGCTACCATCCATTACAGTAACAAAAATCTCGACAACAGACTACCTTCCATAATGACAAGGCTACCATCCATTACAATAACAAAATCTCGACAACAGACTACCTTCCATAATGACAAGGCTACCATCTGTTGGAATAACAAAAATTTCGAAAACATACTGCCTTTCATAATGACAAGGGTACCATCATTGGAGTAACAAACATATCTATAAGAGACTACCTTCCATAATGACAAGGCTACAATCCATTAGATTATAAACAATCTCGACAACAGACTAGCTTCCATAATGACAAGGCTACCATCCATTGGAGTAACAAAAATCTCGACAACAGACTACCTTCCATAATCACAAGTATACCATCCATTGGAGTAACAAAAATCTCGAAAAGACTACCTTCCATAATCACTAGGCTACCATCCATTGGAATAACAAAAATCCGGACAACATACTACCTTCCCTAATGACAAGGCTACCATCTAATGGAGAAACAATAAACTCGACAATAGACTACCTTCCATAATGACAAGGCTACCATAGATTATATTAACAAAAATCTGAATAACAGACTACCTTCCATAATGTCAGGGCTACCATCCATTAGAGTGAAAAAAATCACATCGACATAATACCTTCCATAATGCAAGGCTACCATCCATTGGAGTAGCAAAAATATGAACAACAGACTATTGTCCTTAATGACAAGGCTACCATCCATTGGAGTAACAAAAATCACAATGACAGACTACTTTCCATAATGACAAGGCTACCATCCATTGCAGTAACAAAAATCACGACATCAGACTACCTTCCATAATGACAAGGCTACCATCCATTGTTGTAACAAAAATCTGGACAATAGACTACCTTCCATAATGACAAGGCTACCATCCATTGTAGTAACAAAAATACCGACAACAGAATACCTTCCATAATGACAAGGCTACCATCCGTTGGAGTAACAAAAATCTCGACAACATACTACCTTCCATAGTTACAAGGGTACCATCATTGGAGTAACAAAAATATCTACAAGAGACTACCTTCCATAATGACAAGGCTACAATCCATTGGAGTAACGAAAATCTCGATAACAGACTATCCTCCATAATGACTAGGCTACCATCCATTGGAGTAACAAAGATATCCACGACAAACTACCTTCCATAACAACAAGGCTACAATCCATTGTAGTAAAAAAAATCTCGACAACAGACTACCTTCCATAATGGCAAGGATACCATCCATTATAGTAACAAAAATATCTACAATAGACTACCTTCCATAATGACAAGGCTACCAATCATTGGAGTAACAAAAATCTCGACAATAGGCTACATTCCATAATGACAAGGCTACCATCCATTTGAATAACAAAAATATCGAAAACAGACTACCTTCCATAATGACAAGGCTACCATCCCTTAGAGTAACAAAAATCTCGACAATGGACTACCTTCCATAATGACAAGGCTACCATCCATTGGAGTAACAAAGATATCGAAAACAGACTACCTTCCATAATGACAAGGCTACCATACATTGGAGTAACAAAAATCACGACAATAGACTACCTTTCATAATGACAAGGCTATAATCCATTGGAGTAATGAAAATCTCTATAACAGACTATCCTCCATAATGACTAGGCTACCATCCATTGGAGTAACAAAGATATCCACGACAAACTACCTTCCATAACAACAAGGCTACAATCCATTGTAGTAACAAAAATCTCGACAACAGACTACCTTCCATAATGGCAAGGATACCATCCATTATAGTAACAAAAATATCTACAATAGACTACCTTCCATAATGACAAGGCTACCAATCATTGGAGTAACAAAAATCTCGACAATAGGCTACATTCCATAATGACAACGCTACCATCCATTTGAATAACAAAGATATCGAAAACAGACTACCTTCCATAATGACAAGGCTACCATCCCTTAGAGTAACAAAAATCTCGACAATGGACTACCTTCCATAATGACAAGGCTACCATCCAATGGAGTAACAAAAATCTTGACAATAGACTACCTTCAATAATGACAAGTCTACCATTCATTGGAGTAATAAAAATCTGAACAACAGACTACCGTCCTTAATGACAAGGCTACCATCCATTGGAGTAACAGAAATCACAACGCCAAACTACCTTCCATAATGACAAGGCTACCATCCATTGCAGTATCAAAAATATCGAAAACTGACTACCTTCCATAATGACAAGGCTACCATCCATTAGAGTAACAAAAATCTGGACAAGGGAATACTTTCCATAATGACATGGCTACCATCCATTGGAGTAACAAAAATATCAACAAGAGAATAGCTTCCATAATGACAAGGCTACCATCCGTTGGAGTAACAAAAAACTCGACAAAAGACTACCTTCCATAATGACAAGGATACCATCCATTGGAGTAACAAAAATCTCGAAACAGACTACCTTCCATAATCACTAGGCTACCATCCATTGGAATAACAAAAATCTCGACAACATACTACCTTCCATAATGACAAGGCTACCATCCAATGGAGTAACAAAAATCTAGACAATAGACTACCTTCCATAATGACAAGGCTACCATAGATTGTATTAACAAAATTATGAATAACAGACTAACTTCCATAATGTCAAGGCTACCATCCATTAGAGTGACAAAAATCACATCGACAAAATACCTTCCATAATGAAAGGCTACCATCCATTGGAGTAGCAAAAATATGAACAACAGACTATTGTCCTTAATGACAAGGCTACCATCCATTGGAGTAACAAAAATCACAACGACAAACTACCTTCCATAATGAAAAGGCTACCATCCATTGCAGCAACAAAAATCACGACAACAAACTACCTTCCATAATGACAAGGCTACCATCCATTGTTGTAACAAAAATCTGGACAAAAAAGACTACCTTCCATAATGACAAGGCTACCATCCGTTGGAGTAACAAAAATCTCGATAACATACTACCTTCCATAATTACAAGGCTACCATCATTGGAGTAACAAAAATATCTACAAGAGACTACCTTCCATAATGACAAGGCTACAATCCATTGGAGTAACTAAAATCTCGATAACAGACTATCCTCCATAATGACTAGGCTACCATCCATTGGAGTAACAAAGATATCGACGACTAACAACAAGGCTACAATCCATTGTAGTAACAAAAATCTCGACAACAGACTACCTTCCATAATGGCAAGGATACCATCCATTATAGTAACAAAAATCTCGACAATAGACTACCTTCCATAATGACAAGGCTACCAATCATTGGAGTAACAAAAATCTCGACAATAGACTACCTTCCATAATGACAAGGCTACCATCCATTTGAATAACAAAAATATCGAAAACACACTACCTTCCATAAAGACAAGGCTACCATCCCTTAGAGTAACAAAAATCTCGACAATGGACTACCTTCCATAATGACAAGGTTACCATACATTGGAGTAACAAAAATCACGACAATAGACTACCTTCCATAATGACAAGGCTACCATCCATTGGAATAACGATAATATCTACAACACACTACTTTCTATAATGACAAGGCTACCATCCATTGGAGTAACAAAAATCTTGACAATATACTACCTTCAATAATGACAAGTCTACCATCCATTGGAGTAACAAAAATCTGAACAACAGACTACTGTCCTTAATGACAAGGCTACCATCCATTGGAGTAACAGAAATCACAACGCCAAACTACCTTCCATAATGACAAGGCTACCATCCATTGCAGTATCAAAAATATCGAAAACTGACTACCTTCCATAATGACAAGGCTACCATCCATTAGAGTAACAAAAATCTGGACAAGGGACTACTTTCCATAATGACATGGCTACCATCCATTGGAGTAACAAAAATATCAACAAGAGACTAGCTTCCATAATGACAAGGCTACCATCCGTTGGAGTAACAAAAATCTCGACAAAAGACTACCTTCCATAATGACAAGGATACCATCCATTGGAGTAACAAAAATGTCGAAATAGACTACCTTCCATAATCACTAGGCTACCATCCTTTGGAATAACAAAAATCTCGACAACATACTACCTTCCATAATGACAAGGCTACCATCCAATGGAGTAACAAAAATCTCGACAATAGACTACCTTCCATAATGACAAGGCTACCATAGATTGTATTAACAAAAATCTAAATAACAAACTACCTTCCATAGTGTCAGGGCTACCATCCATTAGAGTGACAAAAATCAAAACGACAGACTACCTTCCATAAAGCAAGGCTACCATCCATTGGAGTAGCAAAAATATGAACAACAGACTACTGTCCTTAATGACAAGGCTACCATCCATTGGAGTAACAGAAATCACAATGACAGACTACCTTCCATAATGACAAGGCTACCATCCATTGCAGTAACAAAAATCTCGACAACAGACTACCTTCCATAATGAAAAGGCTACCATCCATTGTTGTAACAAAAATCTGGACAACAGACTACCTTCCATAATGACAAGGCTACCATCCATTGGAGTAACAAAAATACCGACAACTGAATACCTTCCATAATGACAAGTCTACCATCCGTTGGAGTAACAAAAATCTCGACAACATACTTCCTTCCATAATGTCAGGGCTACCATCATTGGAGTAACAAAAATATCTACAAGAGACTACCTTCCATAATGACAAGGCTACAATCCATTGGAGTAACAAAAATCTCGATAACAGACTATCCTCCATAATGACTAGGCTACCATCCATTGGAGTAACAAAGATATTGACGACAAACTACCTTCCATAACAACAAGGCTACAATCCATTGTAGTAGCAAAAATCTCGACAACAGACTACCTTCCATAATGGCAAGGATACCATCCATTATAGTAACAAAAATCTCGACAATAGACTACCTTCCATAATGACAAGGCTACCAATCATTGGAGTAACAAAAATCTCGACAATAAACTACCTTCCATAATGACAAGGCTACCATCCATTTGAATAACAAAAATATCTAAAACACACTACCTTCCATAATGACAAGGCTACCATCCCTTAGAGTAACAAAAATCTCGACAATGGACTACCTTCCATAATGACAAGGCTACCATCCATTGGAGTAACAATGATATCGAAAATAGACTACCTTCCATAATGACAAGGCTACCATACATTGGAGTAACAAAAATCACGACAATAGACTACCTTCCATAAAGACAAGGCTACCATCCATTGGAATAACGAAAATATCTACAACACACTACTTTCTATAATGACAAGGCTACCATCCAATGGAGTAACAAAAATCTTGACAATAGACTACCTTCCATAATGACAAGTCTACCATCCATTGGAGTAACAAAAATCTGAACAACAGACTACTGTCCTTAATGACAAGGCTACCATCCATTGGAGTAACAGAAATCACAACGCCAAACTACCTTCCATAATGACAAGGCTACCATCCATTGCAGTATCAAAAATATCGAAAACTGACTACCTTCCATAATGACAAGGCTACCATCCATTAGAGTAACAAAAATCTGGACAAGGGACTACTTTCCATAATGACATGGCTACCATCCATTGGAGTAACAAAAATATCAACAACAGACTAGCTTCCATAATGACAAGGCTACAATCCATTGGAGTAACAAAAATCTCGACAAAAGACTACCGTCCATAATGACAAGGCTACCATAGATTGTATTAACTAAAATCTGAATAACAGACTACCTTCCATAATGTCAGGGCTACCATCCATTAGAGTGACAAAAATCAAAACGACATACTACCTTCCATAAAGCAAGGCTACCATCCATTGGAGTAGCAAAAATATGAACAACACACTACTGTCCTTAATGACAAGGCTACCATCCATTGGAGTAACAGAAATCACAACGACAGACTACCTTCCATAATGACAAGGCTACCATCCATTGCAGTAACAAAAATCTCGACAATAGACTACCTTCCATAATGAAAAGGCTACCATCCATTGTTGTAACAAAAATCTGGACAATAGACTACCTTCCATAATGACAAGGCTACCATCCATTGGAGTAACAAAAATACCGAAAACAGAATACCTTTCATAATGACAAGTCTACCATCCGTTGGAGTAACAAAAATCTCGACAACATACTACCTTCCATAATGTCAGGGCTACCATCCATTAGAGTGACAAAAATCACATCAATAGACTACCTTCCATAATGCAAGGCTACCATCCATTGGAGTAGCAAAAATATGAACAACAGACTATTGTCCTTAATGACAAGGCTGCCATCCATTGGAGTAACAAAAATCACAACAACGGACTACCTTCCATAATGACAAGGCTACCATCCATTGCAGTAACAAAAAATCTCGACAACAGACTACCTTCCATAATGACAAGGCTACCATCCATTGTTGTAACAAAAATCTGGACAACAGACTACCTTCCATAATGATAAGGCTACCATCCATTGGAGTAACAAAAATACAGACAATAGAATACCTTCCATAATGACAAGGCTACCATCCGTTGGAGTAACAAAAATCTCGACAACATACTACCTTCCATAATGACAAGGGTACCATCATTGGAGTAACAAAAATATCTACAAGAGACTACCTTCCATAATGACAAGGCTACAAACCATTGGAGTAACAAAAATCTCGAAAACAGACTATCCTCCATAATGACTAGGCTACCATCCATTGGAGTAACAAAGATATCGACGACAAACTACCTTCCATAACAACAACGCTACAATCAATTGTAGTAACAAAAATCTCGACAACATACTACCTTCCATAATGACAAGGATACCATCCATTATAGTAACAAAAATCTCGACAATAGACTACCTTCCATAATGACAAGGCTACCATCCCTTAGAGTAACATAAATCTCGACAACAGACTACCTTCCATAATGACAATGCTACCATCCATTGGAGTAACAAAGATATCGAAAACAGACTACCTTCCATAATGATAAGGCTACCATACATTGGAGTAACAAAAATCTCCACAATAGACTACCTTCCATAATGACAAGGCTACCATCCATTGGAATAACAAAAATATCGATAACACACTACTTTCCATAATGACAAGGCTACCATCCAATGGAGTAACAAAAATCTTGACAATAGACTACCTTCCATTGGAGTAACAAAAATCTGAACAACAGACTAACGTCCTTAATGACAAGGCTACCATCCATTGGAGTAACAGAAATCACAACGACAGACTACCTTCCATAATGACAAGGCTACCATCCATTGCAGTAACAAAAATCTCGAAAATCGACTACCTTCAATAATGACAAGGCTACCATCCATTAGAGTAACAAAAATTTGGACAACATACTACATTCCATAATGACATGGCTACCATCCATTGGAGTAACAAAAACATCAACAAGAGACTAGCTTCTATAATGACAAGGATACCATCCATTGGAGTAACAAAAATCTGAACAACAGACTACTGTCCTTAATGACAAGGCTACCATCCATTGGAGTAACAGAAATCACAACGCCAAACTACCTTCCATAATGACAAGGCTACCATCCATTGCAGTATCAAAAATATCGAAAACTGACTACCTTCCATAATGACAAGGCTACCATCCATTAGAGTAACAAAAATCTGGACAAGGGACTACTTTCCATAATGACATGGCTACCATCCATTGGAGTAACAAAAATATCAACAACAGACTAGCTTCCATAATGACAAGGCTACAATCCATTGGAGTAACAAAAATCTCGACAAAAGACTACCGTCCATAATGACAAGGCTACCATAGATTGTATTAACTAAAATCTGAATAACAGACTACCTTCCATAATGTCAGGGCTACCATCCATTAGAGTGACAAAAATCAAAACGACATACTACCTTCCATAAAGCAAGGCTACCATCCATTGGAGTAGCAAAAATATGAACAACAGACTACTGTCCTTAATGACAAGGCTACCATCCATTGGAGTAACAGAAATCACAACGACAGACTACCTTCCATAATGACAAGGCTACCATCCATTGCAGTAACAAAAATCTCGACAATAGACTACCTTCCATAATGAAAAGGCTACCATCCATTGTTGTAACAAAAATATGGACAATAGACTACCTTCCATAATGACAAGGCTACCATCCATTGGAGTAACAAAAATACCGAAAACAGAATACCTTCCATAATGACAAGTCTACCATCCGTTGGAGTAACAAAAATCTCGACAACATACTACCTTCCATAATGTCAGGGCTACCATCCATTAGAGTGACAAAAATCACATCGATAGACTACATTCCATAATGCAAGGCTACCATCCATTGGAGTAGCAAAAATATGAACAACAGACTATTGTCCTTAATGACAAGGCTGCCATCCATTGGAGTAACAAAAATCACAACAACGGACTACCTTCCATAATGACAAGGCTACCATCCATTGCAGTAACAAAAATCTCGACAACAGACTACCTTCCATAATGACAAGGCTACCATCCATTGTTGTAACAAAAATCTGGACAACAGACTACCTTCCATAATGATAAGGCTACCATCCATTGGAGTAACAAAAATACAGACAATAGAATACCTTCCATAATGACAAGGCTACCATCCGTTGGAGTAACAAAAATCTCGACAACATACTACCTTCCATAATGACAAGGGTACCATCATTGGAGTAACAAAAATATCTACAAGAGACTACCTTCCATAATGACAAGGCTACAAACCATTGGAGTAACAAAAATCTCGAAAACAGACTATCCTCCATAATGACTAGGCTACCATCCATTGGAGTAACAAAGATATCGACGACAAACTACCTTCCATAACAACAACGCTACAATCAATTGTAGTAACAAAAATCTCGACAACAGACTACCTTCCATAATGACAATGCTACCATCCATTGGAGTAACAAAGATATCGAAAACAGACTACCTTCCATAATGATAAGGCTACCATACATTGGAGTAACAAAAATCTCCACAATAGACTACCTTCCATAATGACAAGGCTACAATCCATTGGAATAACAAAAATATCGATAACACACTACCTTCCATAATGACAAGGCTACCATCCAATGGAGTAACAAAAATCTTGACAATAGACTACCTTCCATTGGAGTAACAAAAATCTGAACAACAGACTAACGTCCTTAATGACAAGGCTACCATCCATTGGAGTAACAGAAATCACAACGACAGACTACCTTCCATAATGACAAGGCTACCATCCATTGCAGTAACAAAAATCTCGAAAACCGACTACCTTCAATAATGACAAGGCTACCATCCATTAGAGTAACAAAAATTTGGACAACATACTACTTTCCATAATGACATGGCTACCATCCATTGGAGTAACAAAAACATCAACAAGAGACTAGCTTCTATAATGACAAGGATACCATCCATTGGAGTAACAAAAATCTCGACAACAAACTACCTTCCATAATCACAAGGATACCATCCATTGGAGTAACAAAAATCTCGAAACAGAATACCTTCCATAATCACTAGGCTACCATCCATTGGAATAACAAAAATCTCGACAACATACTACCTTCCATAATGACAAGGCTACCATAGATTGTATTAACAAAAATCTGAATAACAAACTACCTTCCATAATGTCAAGGTTACCATCCATTAGAGTGACAAAAATCACAATGATAGACTACCTTCCACAAAGCAATGCTACCATCCATTGGAGTAGCAAAAATATGAACAACAAACTACTATCCTTAATGACAAGGCTACCATCCATTGGAGTAGCAGAAATCACAACGATAGACTACCTTCTATAATGACAAGGCTACCATCCATTGGAGTAACAAAAATCTCGACAACAGACTACCTTCCATAATTAAAAGGCTACCATCCATTGTTTTAACAAAAATCTGGACAACAGACTACCTTCCATAATGACAAGGCTACCATCCATTGGAGTAACAAAAATACCGAAAACAGAATACCTTCCATAATGACAAGTCTACCATCCGTTGGAGTAACAAAAATCTCGACAACATACTACCTTCCATAATGACAAGGGTACCATCATTGGAGTAACAAAAATATTTACAAGAGACTACCTTCTATAATGACAAGGCTAGAATCCATTGGAGTAACAAAAATCTCGATAACAGACTATCCTCCATAATGACTAGGATACAATCCATTTGAGTAACAAAGATATCAACGACAAACTACATTCCATAACAACAAGGCTACAATCCATTGTAGTAACAAAAATCTCGACAATAGACTACCTTCGATAATGACAAGGATACCATCCATTATAGTAACAAAAATATCGACAATAGACTACCTTCCATAATGACAAGGCTACCAATCATTGGAGTAACAAAAATCTCGACAATAGACTACCTTCCATAATGACAAGGCTACCATCCATTGGAATAACGAAAATATCAAAAACACACTACCTTCCATAATGACAAGGCTACCATCCCTTAGAGTAACAAAAATCTCGACAATGGACTACTTTCCATAATGACAAGGCTACCATCCATCGGAGTAACAAAGATATCGAAAACAGACTACCTTCCATAATGACAAGGCTACCATACATTGGAGTAACAAAAATCTCGACAATAGACTACCTTCCATAATGACAAGGCTACCATCCATTGGAATAACAAAAATATCGAAAACACACTACCATACATAATGACAAGGCTACCATCCCTTAGAGTAACAAAAATCACGACAACGGACTACCTTCAATAATGACAATGCTATCATCCATTGGAGTAACAAAGATATCGAAAACAGACTACCTTCCATAACGACAAGGCTACCATACATTGGAGTAACAAAAATCACGACAATAGGCTACCTTCCATAATGACAAGGCTACCATCCATTGGAATAACAAAAATATCGATAACACACTACCTTCCATAATGACAAGGCTACCATCCAATGGAGTAACAAAAATCTTGACAATAGACTACCTTCCATAATGACAAGTCTACCATCCATTGGAGTAACAAAAATCTGAACAACAGACTAACGTCCTTAATGACAAGGCTACCATCCATTGGAGTAACAGAAATCACAACGACAGACTACCTTCTATAATGACAAGGCTACCATCCATTGGAGTAACAAAAATCTCGACAACAGACTACCTTCCATAATTAAAAGGCTACCATCCATTGTTTTAACAAAAATCTGGACAACAGACTACCTTCCATAATGACAAGGCTACCATCCATTGGAGTAACAAAAATACCGAAAACAGAATACCTTCCATAATGACAAGTCTACCATCCGTTGGAGTAACAAAAATCTCGACAACATACTACCTTCCATAATGACAAGGGTACCATCATTGGAGTAACAAAAATATTTACAAGAGACTACCTTCCATAATGACAAGGCTAGAATCCATTGGAGTAACAAAAATCTCGATAACAGACTATCCTCCATAATGACTAGGCTACAATCCATTTGAGTAACAAAGATATCGACGACAATCTACATTCCATAAGAACAAGGCTACAATCCATTGTAGTAACAAAAATCTCGACAATAGACTACCTTCGATAATGACAAGGATACCATCCATTATAGTAACAAAAATCTCGACAATAGACTACCTTCCATAATGACAAGGCTACCAATCATTGGAGTAACAAAAATCTCGACAACAGACTACCTTCCATAATGACAAGGCTACCATCCATTGGAATAACGAAAATATCGAAAACACACTACCTTCCATAATTACAAGGCTACCATCCCTTAGAGTAACAAAAATCTCGACAATGGACTACCTTCCATAATGACAAGGCTACCATCCATCGGAGTAACAAAGATATCGAAAACAGACTACCTTCCATAATGAAAAGGCTACCATACATTGGAGTAACAAAAATCTCGACAATAGACTACCTTCCATAATGACAAGGCTACCATCCATTGGAATAACAAAAATATCGAAAACACACTACCATACATAATGACAAGGCTACCATCCCTTAGAGTAACAAAAATCTCGACAACAGACTCCCTTCCATAATGACAATGCTATCATCCATTGGAGTAACAAAGATATCAAAAACAGACTACCTTCCATAATGACAAGGCTACCATACATTGGAGTAACAAAAATCACGACAATAGACTACCTTCCATAATGACAAGGCTACCATCCATTGGAATAACAAAAATATCGATAACACACTACCTTCTATAATGACAAGGCTACCATCCAATGGAGTAACAAAAATCTTGACAATAGACTTCCTTTCATAATGACATGTCTACCATCCATTGGAGTAACAAAAATCTGAACAACAGACTAACATCCTTAATGACAAGGCTACCATCCATTGGAGTAACAGAAATCACAACGACAAACTACCTTCTATAATGACAAGGCTACCATCCATTGTAGTAACAAAAATCTCGAAAACCGACTACCTTCAATAATGACAAGGCTACCATCCATTAGAGTAACAAAAATTTGGACAACATACTACTTTCCATAATGACATGGCTACCATCCATTGGAGTAACAAAAATATCAACAAGAGACTAGCTTCTATATTGACAAGGCTACCATCCATTGGAGTAACAAAAATCTCGACAACAAACTACCTTCCATAATCACAAGGATACCATCCATTGGAGTAACAAAAATCTCGAAACAGACTACCTTCCATAATCACTAGGCTACCATCCATCGGAATAACAAAAATCTCGACAACATACAACCTTCCATAATGACAAGGCTACCATCCAATGGAGTAACAAATATCTCGACAATAGACTACCTTCCATAATGACAAGGCTACCATAGATTGTATTAACAAAAATCTGAATAACAAACTACCTTCCATAATGTCAAGGTTACCATCCATTAGAGTGACAAAAATCACAACAACAGACTACCTTCCACAAAGCAAGGCTACCATCCAATTGATTAGCAGAAATCACAACGACAGACTACCTTCCATAATGACAAGGCTACCATCCATTGCAGTAACAAAAATCTCGACAACAGACAACCTTCCATAATTAAAAGGCTACCATCCATTGTTGTAACAAAAATCTGGACAACAGACTACCTTCCATAATGACAAGGCTACCATCCATTGGAGTAACAAAAATACCGAAAACAGAATACCTTCCATATTGACAAGTCTACCATCCGTTGGAGTAACAAAAATCTCGACAACATACTACCTTCCATAATGAAAAGGGTACCATCATTTGAGTAACAAAAATATCTACAAGAGACTACCTTCCATAATGACAAGGCTAGAATCCATTGGAGTAACAAAAATCTCGATAACAGACTATCCTCCATAATGACTAGGCTACCATCCATTGGAGTAACAAAGATATCGACGACAAACTACATTCCATAACAACAAGGCTACAATCCATTGTAGTAACAAAAATCTCGACAATAGACTACCTTCGATAATGACAAGGATACCATCCATTATAGTAACAAAAATCTCGACAATAGACTACCTTCCATAATGACAAGGCTACCAATCATTGGAGTAACAAAAATGTCGAAAATAGACTAGCTTCCATAATGACAAGGCTACCATCCATTGGAATAACAAAAATATCGAAAACACACTACCTTCCATAATGACAAGGCTACCATCCCTTAGAGTAACAAAAATATCGACAATGGACTACCTTCCATAATGACAAGGCTACCATCCATCGGAGTAACAAAGATATCGAAAACAGACTACCTTCCATAATGACAAGGCTACCATACATTGGAGTAACAAAAATCTCGACAATAGACTACCTTCCATAATGACAAGGCTACCATCCATTGGAATAACAAAAATATCGAAAACACACTACCATACATAATGACAAGGCTACCATCCCTTAGAGTAACAAAAATCTCGACAACGGACTCCCTTCCATAATGACAATGCTATCATCCATTGGAGTAACAAAGATATCAAAAACAGACTACCTTCATTAATGACAAGGCTACCATACATTGGAGTAACAAAAATCACGACAATAGACTACCTTCCATAATGACAAGGCTACCATCCATTGGAATAACAAAAATATCGATAACACACTACCTTCCATAATGACAAGGCTACCATCCAATGGAGTAACAAAAATCTTGACAATAGACTACCTTTCATAATGACATGTCTACCATCCATTGGAGTAACAAAAATCTGAACAACAGACTAACATCCTTAATGACAAGGCTACCATCCATTGGAGTAACAGAAATCACAACGACAAACTACCTTCTATAATGACAAGGCTACCATCCATTGTAGTAACAAAAATCTCGAAAACCGACTACCTTCAATAATGACAAGGCTACCATCCATTAGAGTAACAAAAATTTGGACAACATACTACTTTCCATAATGACATGGCTACCATCCATTGGAGTAACAAAAATATCAACAAGAGACTAGCTTCTATAATGACAAGGCTACCATCCATTGGAGTAACAAAAATCTCGACAACAAACTACCTTTCATAATCACAAGGATACCATCCATTGGAGTAACAAAAATCTCGAAACAGACTGCCTTCCATAATCACTAGGCTACCATCCATTGGAATAACAAAAATCTCGACAACATACTACCTTCCATAATGACAAGGCTAGCATCCAATGGAGTAACAAATATCTCGACAATAGACTACCTTCCATAATGACAAGGCTACCATAGATTGTATTAACAAAAATCTGAATAACAAACTACCTTCCATAATGTCAAGGTTACCATCCATTAGAGTGACAAAAATCACAACGACAGACTACCTTTCACAAAGCAAGGCTACCATCCATTGGATTAGCAGAAATCACAATGACAGACTACCTTCCATAATGACAAGGCTACCATCCATTACAGTAACAAAAATCTCGACAACAGACTACCTTCCATAATTAAAAGGCTACCATCCATTGTTGTAACAAAAATCTGGACAACAGACTACCTTCCATAATGACAAGGCTACCATCCATTAGAGTAACAAAAATACCGAAAACAGAATACCTTCCATATTGACAAGTCCACCATCCGTTGGAGTAACAAAAATCTCGACAACATACTACCTTCCATAATGAAAAGGGTACCATCATTCGAGTAACAAAAATATCTACAAGAGACTATTTTCCATAATGACAAGGCTAGAATCCATTGGAGTAACATAAATCTCGATAACAGACTATCCTCCATAATGACTAGGCTACCATCCATTGGAGTAACAAAGATATCGACGACAAACTACATTCCATAACAACAAGGATACAATCCATTGTAGTAACAAAAATCTCGACAATAGACTACCTTCGATAATGACAAGGATACCATCCATTATAGTAACAAAAATCTCGACAATAGACTACCTTCCATAATGACAAGGCTACCAATCATTGGAGTAACAAAAATCTCGACCATAGACTACCTTCCATAATGACAAGGATACCATCCATTGGAATAACAAAAATATCGAAAGCACACTACCTTCCATAATGACAAGGCTACCATCCGTTAGAGTAACAAAAATCTCGACAATGGACTACCTTCAATAATGACAAGGCTACCATCCATCGGAGTAACAAAGATATCGAAAACAGACTACCTTCCATAATGACAAGGCTCCCATACATTGGAGTAACAAAAATCTCGACAATAGACTACCTTTCATAATGACAAGGCTACCATCCATTGGAATAACAAAAATATCGAAAACACACTACCATACATAATGATAAGGCTACCATCCCTTAGAGTAACAAAAATCTCGACAACGAACTACCTTCCATAATGACAATGCTACCATCCATTGGAGTAACAAAGATATCGAAAACAGACTACCTTCAATAATGACAAGGCTACAATACATTGGAGTAACAAAAATCACGACAATAGACTACCTTCCATAATGACAAGGCTACCATCCATTGGAATAACAAAAATATCGATAACACACTACCTTCCATAATAACAAGGCTACCATCCAATGGAGTAACAAAAATCTTGACAATAGACTACCTTCCATAATGACAAGTCTACCATCCATTGGAGTAACAAAAATCTGAACAACAGACTACCGTCCTTAATGACAAGCCTACCATCCATTGGAGTAACAGAAATCACAACGACAGACTACCTTCCATAATGACAAGGCTACCATCCATTGCAGTAACAAATATCTCAAAAACCGACTACCTTCCATAATGACAAGGCTACCATCCATTAGAGTAACAAAAATCTGGACAACGGACTACTTTCCATAATGACATGGCTACCATCCATTGGAGTAACAAAAATATCAACAAGAGACTAGCTTCCATAATGACAAGGCTACCATCCATTGGATTAACAAAAATACCGACAACAGAATACCTTCCATAATGATAAGGCTACCATCCATTGGAATAACAAAAATATCGACAACACACTACCTTCCATAATGACAAGGCTACCATCATTGGAGTAACAAAAATATCTACAAGAGACTACCTTCCATAATGACAAGGCTACAATCCATTGGAGTAACAAAAATCTCGATAACAGACTATCCTCCATAATGACTAGGCTACCATCCACTGGACGACAAACTACATTCCATAACAACAAGGCTACAATCCATTGTAGTAACAAAAATCTCGACAATAGACTACCTTCCATAATGACAAGGCTACCAATCATTGGAGTAACAAAAATCTCGACAATAGACTACCTTCCATAATGACAAGGCTACCAATCATTGGAGTAACAAAAATCTCGACAATAGACTACCTTCCATAATGACAAGGCTACCATCCATTGGAATAACAAAAATATCGAAAACACACTACCTTCCATAATGACAAGGCTACCATCCCTTAGAGTAACAAAAATCTCGACAATGGACTACCTTCCACAATGACAAGGCTACCATCCATTGGAGTAACAAAAATCACGACAATAGACTACCTTCCATAATGACAAGGCTACCATACATTGGAATAACAAAAATATCGACAACACACTACCTTCTATAATGACAAAGCTACCATCCAATGGAGTAACCAAAATCTTGACAATAGACTACCTTCAATAATGACAAGTCTACCATCCATTGGAGTAACAAAAATCTGAACAACAGACTATCGTCCTTAATGACAAAGCTACCATCCATTGGAGTAACAGAAATCACAACGACAGACTACCTTCCATAATGACAAGGCTACCATCCACTACAGTAACAAAAATCTCGAAAATCGACTACCTTCCAAAATGACAAGGCTACCATCCATTAGAATAACAAAAATCTGGACAATATACTACTTTCCATAATGACATGGCTACCATCCATTGGAGTAATAAAAATATCGACAAGAGACTAGCTTCCATAATCACAAGGCTACCATCCATTGGAGTAACAAAAATCTTGACAACAGACTACCTTCCATAATGACAAGGATACCATCCATTGGAGTAACAAAAATCTCGAAACAGACTACCTTCCATAATCACTAGGCTACCATCCATTGTAGTAACAAAAATCTCGACAATAGACTACCTTCCATAATGACAAGGATACCATCCATTATAGTAACAAAAATCTCGACAATAGACTACCTTCCATAATGACAAGGCTACCAATCGTTGGAGTAACAAAAATCTCGACAATAGACTACCTTCCATAATGACAAGGCTACCATCCATTGGAATAACAAAAATATCGACAACACACTACCTTCTATAATGACAAGGCTATCATCCAATGGAGTAACAAAAATCTTGACAATTGACTACCTTCAATAATGACAAGTCTACCATCCATTGGAGTAACAAAAATCTGAACAACAGACTACCGTCCTTAATGACAAAGCTACCATTCATTGGAGTAATAGAATTCACAACGACAGACTACCTTCCATAATGACAAGGCTACCATCCACTACAGTAACAAAAATCTCGAAAACCGACTACCTTCCATAATGACAAGGCTACCATCCATTAGAGTAACAAAAATCTGGACAACGAACTACTTTCCATAATGACATTCCTAACATACATTGGAGTAATAAAAATATCAACAAGAGACTACCTTCCATAATGACAAGGATACCATCCATTGGAGTAACAAAAATCTAGACAATAGACTACCTTCCATAATGACAAGGCTACCAATCATTAGAGTAACAAATATCTCGACAATAGACTACCTTCCTTAATGACATGGCTACCATCCATTAGAGTGACAAAAATCACAACGACAGACTACCTTCCATAATGCAAGGCTACCATTCATTGGAGTAGAAAAAATATAACAAAAGACTGTTGTCCTTAATGACAAGGCTACCATCCATTGGAGTAACAGAAATCAACACGACAGACTACCTTCCATAATGACAAGGCTACCATCCATTGCAGTAACAAAAATCTGGACAACAGACTACCTTCCATAATGACAAGGCTACCATCCATTGGAGTAACAAAAATATCGACAACAGAATACCTTCCATAATGACAAGGCTACCATCCATCGGAGTAACAGAAATCTAGACAACAAACTACCTTCCATAATGACAAGGCTACCATCCATTGGAGTAACAAAAATCTCGATAGCAGACTACCTTCCATAATGACAAGGGTACCATCATTGGAGTAACAAAAATATCCATAAGAGACTACCTTCCATAATGACAAGGCTACAATCCATTGGAGTATAAAAAATCTTGACAACATACTACCTTCTATAATGACAAGGATACCATCCATTGGAGTAACAAAAATCTCGACAATAGACTACCTTCCATAATGACAGGGCTACAATCCATTGGAGTAACAAAGATATCGACAACATACTACCCTCCATAGTGACAAGGCTACCATTATTGAGTAATAAAAATCACGACAATTGACTACCTTCCATAATGACAAGGCTACCATCTATTGGAATAACAAAAATATTGACAACACAATACCTTCCATAATGACAAGTCTACCATCCATTGGAGTAACAAAAATATGAACAACAGACTACTGTCCTTAATGACAAGCCTACCATCCATTGGAGTAACAGAAATCACAACGACAGACTACCTTCCATAATGACAAGGCTACCATCCATTGTAGTAACACAAATCTCGACAACAGACTACCCTCCATAATGACAAGGCTGCCATCCATTGTTGTAACAAAAATCTGGACAACAGACTAACTTCCATAATGACAAGGCTACCATCCATTAGAGTAACAAAAATACCGACAACAGAATACCTTCCATAATGACAAGGCTACCATCCATTGGAGTAACAGAAATCTAAACAACAGATTACCTTCCATAACGACAAGGCTACCATCCATTGGAGTAACAAAAATATCGATAGCAGACTACCTTCCATAATGACAAGGGTACCATCATTGGAGTAACAAAAATATCCACAAGAGACTACCTTCCATAATGACAAGGCTATAATCCATTGGAGTATAAAAAATCTGAACAACAGACTACCGTCCTTATGACAAGGCTACCATCCATTGGAGTAAAAGAAATCACAACGATAGACTACCTTCCATAATAACAAGGCTACCATCCATTGGAATAACAAAAATATCGAAAACCGACTACCTTCCATAATGACAAGGCTACCATCCATTAGAGTAACAAAAATCTGGACACGGACTACTTTCCATAATGAAATGGCTACCATCCATTGGAGTAACAAAAATATTAACAAGAGACTAGCTTCCATAATTACAAGGCTACCATCCATTGGAGTAACAGAAATCTCGACAATAGACTAGCTTCCATAATGACAAGGATACCATCCATTAGAGTAACAAAAATCTCGAAACAGACTACCTTCCATAATCAGTAGGCTACCATCCATTGGAATAACAAAAATCTCAACAACATAATATCTTCCATAATGACAAGGCTACCATCCAATGGAGTAACAAAAATCTCGACAATAGACTACCTTCCATAATGACAAGGCTACCATAGATTGTATTAACAAAAATATGAATAACAGACTACCTTCCATAATGTCAAGGCTACCATTCATTAGAGTGAAAAAAATCACAACGACAGACTACCTTCCATATTGCAAGGCTACCATCCATTGGAGTAGCAAAAATATGAACAACAGACTACTGTCCTTAATGACAAGGCTACCATCCATTGGAGTAACAGAAATCACAATGACAGACTACCTTCCATAATGACAAGGCTACCATCCATTGCAGTAACAAAAATCTCGACAACAGACTACCTTCCATAATGACAAGGCTACCATCCATTGTTGTAACAAAAATCTTGACAACAGACTACCTTCCATAATGACAAGGCTACCATCCATTGGAGTAACAAAAATACCGACAACATAATACCTTCCATAATGACAAAGCTATCATCCATCGGAGTAACATAAATCTAGACAACAGAATACCTTCCATAATGACAAGGCTACCATCCATTGGAGTAATAAAAAGCTCGATAGCAGACTACCTTCCATAATAACAAGGGTAACATCATTGGAGTAACAAAAATATCCACTAGAGACTACCTTCCATAATGACAAGGCTACAATCCATTGGAGTATAAAAAATCTCGACAACATACTACCTTCCATAATGACAGGGCTACAATCCATTGGAATAACAAAGATATCGACAACATACTACCCTCTATAGTGATAAGGCTACCATCCATTGGAGTAATAAAAATCACGACAACTGACTACCTTCCATAATGACAAGGCTACCATCCATTGGAATAACAAAAATATCGATAAAACACTACCTTCCATAATGACAAGGCTACCATCCAATGGAGTAACAAATATCTCGACAATAGATTACCTTCCATAATGATAAGTCTACCATCCATTCGAGTAACAAAAATATGAACAACAGACTACTGTCCTTAATGACAATCCTACCATCCATTCGAGTAACAGAAATCACAACGACAGACTACCTTCCATAATGACAAGGCTACCATCCATTGCAGTAACAAAAATCTCGACAACAGACTACCCTCCATAATGACAAGGCTACCATCCATTGTTGTAACAAAAATCTCGACAAAAGACTACCCTCCATAATGACAAGGCTACCATCCATTGTTGTAACAAAAATCTGGACAATAAATTACCTTCCATAATGACAAGGCTACCATCCATTGGAGTAACAAAAATACCGACAACAAAATACCTTCCATAATGACAAGGCTACCATGCATTGGAGTAACAGAAATCTAAACAACAGACTACCTTCCATAATGACAAGGCTACCATCCATTGGAGTAACAAAAATATCGACAACAGACTACCTTCCATAATGACTAGGCTACCATCCATTAGAGTAACAATGATATCGACAAGAGACTAGCTTCCATAATGACAAGGCTACCATCAATTGGAGTAACAAAAATCTCGATAACAGACTATCCTCCATAATGACTAGGCTACCATCCATTGGAGTAACAAAGATTTCGACAATAGACTACCTTCCATAACAATAAGGCTACAATCCATTGTAATAACAAAAATCTCGACAACACACTACCTTCCATAATGACAAGGCTACCATCCATTGGAATAACAAAAATATCGAAAACACACTACCTTCCATAATGACAACGCTACCATCCCTTAGAGTAACAAAAATTTCGACAACAAACTACCTTCCATAATGACAAGGCTACCATCCATTGGGGTAACAAAGATATCGAAAACAGACTACCTTCCATAATGACAAGGCTACCATCCATTGGAGTAACAAAAATCACGACAACAGACTACCTTCCATAATGACAAGGATACCATCCATTGGAGTAACAAAAATCTCGAAATAGACTACCTTCCATAATCATTAGGCTACCATCCATTGGAATAACAAAAATCTCAACAACATACTATCTTCCATAATGACAAGGCTACCATCCAATGGAGTAACAAAAATCTAAACAATAGACTACCTTCCATAATGACAAGGCTACCATAGATTGTATTAACAAAAATATGAATAACAGACTACCTTCCATAATGTCAAGGCTACCATCCATTAGAGTGACAAAAATAACAACGACAGACTACCTTCCATAATGATAAGGCTACCATCCATTGGTGTAGTGAAAATATGAACAACAGACTACTGTCCTTAATGACAAGGCTACCATCCATTGTTGTAACAAAAATCTGGACAACAGACTACCTTCCATAATGACAAGGCTACCATCCATCGGAGTAACAGAAATCTAGACAACAGAATACCTTCCATAATGACAAGGCTACCATCCATTGGAGTAAGAAAAATCTCGATAGCAGACTACCTTCCATAATGACAAGGGTACCATCATTTGAGTAATAAAAAAATCCACAAGAGAATACCTTCCATAATGACAAGGCTATAATCCATTGGAGTATAAAAAATCTTGACAACATACTACCTTCCATAATGACAAGGCTACCATCCATTGGAGTAACAAAAATCTCGACAACAGACTACCTTCCATAATGACAGGTCTACAATCCATTGGAGTAACAAAGATATCGACAACATACTACCCTCCATAGTGACAAGGCTACCATCCGTTGGAGTAATAAAAATCACGACAACTGACTACCTTCCATAATGACAAGGCTACCATCCATTGGAATAAGAAAAATATCGACAACACACTACCTTCCATAATGACAAGGCTACCATCCAATAGAGTAACAAAAATCTCGACAATATATTACTTTCCATAATGATAAGTCTACCATCCATTGGAGTAACAAAAATATGAACAACTGACTACTGTCCTTAATGACAAGCCTACCATCCATTGGAGTAACAGAAATCACAACGACAAACTACCTTCCATAATGAAAAGGCTACCATCCATTGCAGTAACAAAAATCTCGACAAAAGACTGCCCTCCATAAAGACAAGGCTACCATCCATTGTTGTAACAAAAATCTGGACAACAGACTACCTTCCATAATGACTAGGCTACCATCCATTGGAGTAACAAAAATACCGACAACAAAATACCTTCCATAATGACAAGGCTACCATCCATTGGAGTAACAGAAATCTAAACAACAGACTACCTTCCATAATGACAAGGCTACCATCCATTGGAGTAACAAAAATATCGACAACAGACTACCTTCCATAATGACTAGGCTACCATCCATTAGAGTAACAATGATATCGACAAGAGACTAGCTTCCATAATGACAAGGCTACCATCCATTGGAGTAACCAAAATCTCGATAATAGACTATCCTCCATAATGACTAGGCTACCATCCATTGGAGTAACAAAGATATCGACAACAGGCTACCTTCCATAACAACAAGGCTACAATCCATTGTAATAACAAAAATCTCGACAACAGACTACCTTCCATAATGACAAGGCTACCATCCATTGGAATAACAAAAATATCGAAAACACACTACCTTCCATAATGACAAGGCTAACATCCCTTAGAGTAACAAAAATTTCGACAACAGACTACCTTCCATAATGACAAGGCTACCATCCATTGGGGTAACAAAGATATCGAAAATAGACTACCTTCCATAATGACAAGGCTACCATCCATTGGAGTAACAAAAATCATGACAACAGACTACCTTCCATAATGACAAGGATACCATCCATTGGAGTAACAAAAATCTCGAAACAGACTACCTTCCATAATCAGTAGGCTACCATCCATTGGAATAACAAAAATCTCAACAACATACTATCTTCCATAAAGACAAGGCTACCATCCAATGGAGTAACCAAAATCTCGACAATAGACTACTTTCCATAGTGACATGGCTACCATAGATTGTATTAACAAAAATATGAATAACAGACTACCTTCCATAATGTCAAGGCTACCATCCATTAGAGTCACAAAAATCACAACGACAGACTACCTTCCATAATGGAAGGCTACCATCCATTGGAGTAGCGAAAATATGAACAACAGACTAATGTCCTTAATGACAAGGCTACCATCCATTGGAGTAACAGAAATCACAACGACAGACTACCTTCCATAATGACAAGGCTACCATCCATTGCATTAACAAAAATATCGACAACAGACTACCTTCCATAATGACAAGGCTACCATCCATTGTTGTAACAAAAATTTGGATAACAGACTACCTTCCATAATGACAAGGCTACCATCCATTGGAGTAACAAAAATACCGACAACATAATACCTTCCATAATGACAAGGCTACCATCCATCAGAGTAACAGAAATCTAGACAACAGAATACCTTCCATAATGACAAGGCTACCATCCATTGGAGTAACAAAAATCTCGATAGCAGACTACCTTCCATAATGACAAGAATACCATCATTGGAGTAACAAAAATATCCACAAGAGAATACCTTCCATAATGACAAGGCTATAATCCATTGGAGTATAAAAAATCTCGACAACATACTACCTTCCATAATGATAAGGCTACCATCCATTGGAGTAACAAAAATCTCGACAACAGACTACCTTTCATAATGACAGGGTTACAATCCATTGGGGTAACAAAGATATCGACAACATGTTACCCTCCATAGTGACAAGGCTACCATCCGTTGGAGTAATAAAAATCACGACAACTGACTACCTTCCATAATGACAAGGCTACCATCCATTGGAATAACAAAAATATCGATAACACACTACCTTCCATAATGACAAGGCTACCATCCAATGGAGTAACAAAAATCTCGATAATAGATTACCTTCCATAATGATAAGTCTACCATCCATTGAAGTAACAAAAATATGAACAACAGACTACTGTCCTAAATGACAAGCCTACCATCCATTAGAGTAACAAAAATCTGGACAACAAACTACTTTCCATAATGACATGGCTACCATCCATTGGATTAACAAAAATCGCGACAACAGACTACCTTCCATAATGACAGGGCAACAATCCATTGGAGTAACAAAGATATCAACAACATACTACCCTCCATAGTGACAAGGCTACCATCCGTTGGAGTAATAAAAATCACGACAACTGACTACCTTCCATAATAACAAGGCTACCATCCATTGGAATAACAAAAATATCGACAACACACTACCTTCCATAAGGACAAGGCTACCATCCAATTGAGTAACAAAAATCTCGAAAATAGATTACCTTCCATAATGATAAGTCTACCATCCATTCGAGTAACAAAAATATGAACAACAGACTACTGTCCTTAATGACAATCCTACCATCCATTCGAGTAACAGAAATCACAACGACAGACTACCTTCCATAATGACAAGGCTACCATCCATTGTTGTAACAAAAATCTCGACAAAAGACTACCCTCCATAATGACAAGGCTACCATCCATTGTTGTAACAAAAATCTGGATAATAAATTACCTTCCATAATGACAAGGCTACCATCCATTGGAGTAACAAAAATACCGACAACAAAATACCTTCCATAATGACAAGGCTACCATGCATTGGAGTAACAGAAATCTAAACAACAGACTACCTTCCATAATGACAAGGCTACCATCCATTGGAGTAACAAAAATATCGACAACAGACTACCTTCCATAATGACTAGGCTACCATCCATTAGAGTAACAATGATATCGACAAGAGACTAGCTTCCATAATTACAAGTCTACCATCCATTGTAGTAACAAAAATCTCGACAACAAACTACCTTCCATAATGACAAGGCTACCATCCATTGGAGTAACAAAAATATCGACAATAGACTACCTTCCATAATGACTAGGCTACCATCCATTGGAGTAACAAAGACATCGACCACAAACTACCTTCCATAACGACAAGGCTACCATCCATTTTCATAACAAAAATCTGGACAACAGACTACCTTCCATATTGAGAAGGCTACCATCCATTGGATTAAAAAAAATCTCGACAATAGACTACCTTCCATAATGACAAGGCTACCATCCATTGGAGTAACAAAAATCTCGACAACAGACTACCTTCCATAATGACAGGGCTACCATCCATTGGAGTACCAAAGATATCGACAACATACTACCCTCCATAGTGACAAGGCTACCATCCATTGGAGTAATAAAAATCACGACAATTGACTACCTTCCATAATGACAAGGCTACCATCCATTGGAATAACAAAAATATCGACAACACACTACCTTTCATAATGACAAGGCTACCATCCAATGGAGTAACAAAAATCTCGACAATAGATTACCTTCCATAATGATAAGTCTACCATCCATTGGAGTAACAAAAATATGAACAACAGACTACTGTCCTTATTGACAAGCCTACCATCCATTGGAGTAACAGAAATCACAACGACATACTACCTTCCATAATGACAAGGCTAACATCTATTGCAGTAACAAAAATCTCGACAACAGACTACCCTCCATAATGACAATGCTACCATCCATTGTTGTAACAAAAATCTGGACAACAGACTACCTTCCATAATGACAAGGCTACCATCCATTGGAGTAACAAAAATACCGACAACAGAATACCTTCCATAATGACAAGGCTACCATCCATAGGAGTAACAAAAATCTAAACAACAGACTACCTTCCATAATGACAAGGCTACCATCCATCAGAGTAACAAAAATATCGATAACATACTACCTTCCATAATGACTAGGCTACCATCCATTAGAGTAACAATGATATCGAAAAGAGACTAGCTTCCATAATGACAAGGCTACCATCCATTGGAGTAACAAAAATCTGGATAACAGACTATCCTCCATAATGACAAGGCTACAATCCATTGGAGTATAAAAAATCTTGACAACAGACTACCTTCCATAATGACAAGTCTACCATCCATTGGAGTAACAAAAATCTCGACAATAGACTACCTTCCATAATGACTAGGCTACCATCCATTGGAGTAACAAAGACATCGACAACAGAATACATTCCATAAAGACAAGGCTACAATCCATTGTAGTAACAAAAATCTCGTCAACAAACAACCTTCCATAATGACAAGGCTACCATCCATTGTAGTAACAAAAATATCAACAATAGCCTACCTTCAATAATGACAAGGCTACCATCCATTGGAGTAACAAAAATCTCGACAAAAGACTACCTTCCATAATGATAAGGCTACCATCCATTGGAATAACAAAAATATCGACAACACACTACCTTCCATAATGACGAGGCTACCATCCAATGGAGTAACAAAAATCTCAACAATAGACTACCTTCCATAATGACAAGTCTACCATCCATTGGAGTAACAAAAATCTGAACAACAGACTACCGTCCTTAATGACAAGGCTACCATCCATTGGAGTAATAGAAATTACAACGAAAGACTACCATCCATAATGACAAGGCTACCATCCATTGCAGTAACAAAAATCTCGAAAAACGACTACCTTCCATAATGACAAGGCTACCAGCCATTAGATTAACAAAAATATGGACAACAGACTACTTTCCATAATGACATGGCTACCATCCATTGGAGTAACAAAAATATCAACAAGAGACTAGCTTCCATAATTACAAGGCTACCATCTATTGGAGTAACAGAAATCTCGAAACAGACTACCTTCCATAATCACTGGGCTACCATCCATTGGAATAACAAAAATCTCGACAACATACTTCCTTCCATAATGACAAGGCTACCATCCAATGGAGTAACAAATATCTCGACAATAGACTACCTTCCATAATGACAAGGCTACCATAGATTATATTAACAAAAATCTGAATAACAGCCTACCTTCCATAATGACAAGGCTACCATCCATTAGAGTGACAAAAATCACAATGACAGACTACCTTCCATAATGCAAGGATACCATCCATTGGAGTAACAAAAATATGAACAACAGACCACTATCCTTAATGACAAGGCTACCATCCATTGGAGTAACAAAAATATCGACAAAAGACTACCTTCCATAATGACAAGGATACCATCTATTGGAGTAACAAAAATACCGACAACAGAATACCTTCCATAATGACAAGGCTACCATCCATTGGAGTAACAGAAATCTAGCCAACAGACTACCTTCTATAATGAAAAGGCTACCATCCATTGGAGTAACAAAAACCTCGATAGGAGACTACTTTCCATAATGACAAGGGTACCATCATTATAGTAACAAAAATATCCACAAGAGACTACCTTCCATAATGACAAGGCTACAATCCATTGTAGTATAAAAAATCTCGACAACAGACTACCTTCCATAAAGACAAGGCTACCATCTATTGGAGTAACAAAAATCTCGATAACAGACTACCTTCCATAACGACAAGGCTACCATCCATTTTGATAACAAAAATCTGGACAACAGACTACCTTCCATAATGAGAAGGCTACCATCCATTGGATTAACAAAAATCTCGACAATAGACTACCTTCCATAATGACAACGGTACCATCATTGGAGTAACAAAAATATCTACAAGAGACTACCTTCCACAATGACAAGGCTACAATCCATTGGATTATAAAATATCTCGACAACAGACTACCTTCCATAATGACAAGGCTACCATCCATTGGAGTAACAAAAATCTCGACAATAGACTACCTTCCATAATGACAGGGCTACCATCCATTGGAGTAACAAAGATATCGACAACATACTACCCTCCATAGTTACAAGGCTACCATCTGTTGGAGTTATAAAAATCACGACAATTGACTACCTTCCATAATGACAAGGCAACCATCCATTGGAATAACAAAAATATCGACAACACACTACCTTTCATAATGACAAGGCTACCATCCAATGGAGTAACAAAAATCTCGACCATAGATTACCTTCCCTAATGATAAGTCTAACATCCATTGGAGTAACAAAAATATAAACAACATACTACTGCCCTTAATGACAAGCCTACCATCCATTGTAGTAACAGAAATCACAACGACAGACTACCTTCCATAATGACAAGGCTAACATCCATTGCAGTAACAAAAATCTCGACAACACACTACCCTCCATAATGACAATGCTACCATCCATTGTTGTAACAAAAATCTGGACAACAGACTACCTTCCATAATAACAAGGCTACCATCCATTGGAGTAACAAAAATACCGACAACAGAATACCTTCCATAATGACAAGGCTACCATCCATTGGAATAACAAAAATCTAAACAACAAACTACCTTCCATAATGTCAAGGCTACCATCCATTGGAGTAACAAAAATATCGATAACATACTACCTTCCATAATGACTAGGCTACCATCCATTAGAGTAACAATGATATCGACAAGAGACTAGTTTCCATAATGACAAGGCTACCATCCATTGGAGTAACAAAAATCTCGATAACAGACTATCCTCCATAATGACTAGGATAGCATCCATTGGAGTAACAAAGATATCGACAACAGACTACCTTCAATAACAACAAGGCTACAATCCATTGTAATAACAAAAATCTCGACAACAGACTACCTTCCATAATGACAAGGCTACCATCCATTGGAATAACAAAATATCGAAAACACACAACCTTCCATAATGACAAGGCTAATATCCCTTAGAGTAACAAAAATTTCGACAACAGACTACCTTCCATAATGACAAGGCTACCATCCATTGGGGTAACAAAAGATATCGAAAACAGTCTACCTTCCATAATGACAAGGCTACCATCCATTGGAGTAACAAAAATCACGAAAATAGACTACCTTCCATAATGACAAGTCTACCATCCATTGGAGTAACAAAAATCTCGACAATAGACTACTTTCCATAATGACTAGGCTACCATCCATTGGAGTAACAAAGACATCGACAAAAGGATACCTTCCATAAAGACAAGGCTACAATCCATTAAAGTAACAAAAATCTAGACAACCGACTACCTTCCATAATGACAAGGCTACCATCCATTAGAGTAACAAAAATTTGGACAACACACTACCTTCCATAATCACTAGGCTACCATCCATTGGAGTAACAAAAATATCAACAAGAGACTAGCTTCCATAATGACAAGGCTACCATCCATTGGAGTAAAAAAAATCTCGACAATAGACTACCTTCCATAATGACAAGGATACCACCCATTGGAGTAACAAAAATCTCGAAACACACTACCTTCCATAATCACTAGCCTACCATCCATTGGAATAACAAAAATCTCGACAACATACTACCTTCCAAAATGACAAGGCTACCATCCAATGTAGTAACAAAAATATCAACAATAGCCTACCTTCCATAATGACAAGGCTACAATCCATTGGAGTAACAAAAATCTTGACAACAGACTACCTTCCATAATGACAAGGCTACCATCCAATGGAGTAACAAAAATATCGACAATAGATTACCTTCCATAATGATAAGTCTACCATCCATTGGAGTAACAAAAATATGAACAACAGACTACTGTCCTTAATGACAAGCCTACCATCCATTGGAGTAACAGAAATCACAACGACAGACTACCTTCCATAATGACAAGGCTAACATCCATTGCAGTAACAAAAATCTCGACAACATACTACCCTCCATAATGACAATGCTACCATCCATTGTTGTAACAAAAATCTGGACAACAGACTACCTTCCATAATGACAAGGCTACCATCCATTGAAGTAACAAAAATACCGACAACAGAATACCTTCCATAATGACAAGGCTACCATCCATTGGAGTAACAGAAATCTAAACAACAAACTACCTTCCATAATGACAAGGCCACCATCCGTTGGAGTAACAAAAATATCGATAACAGACTACCTTCCATAATGACTAGGCTACCATCCATTAGAGTAACAATGATATCGACAAGAGACTAGCTTCCATAATGACAAGGCTACCATCCATTGGAGTAACAAGAATCTCGATAACAGACTATCCTCCATAAAGACTAGGCTACCATCCATTGGAGTAACAAAGATATCGACAACAGACTACCTTCCATAATGACAAGGCTACCATCCATTGGAATAACAAAAATATCGAAAACACACTACCTTCCATAATAACAAGGCTACCATCCCTTAGAGTAACAAAATTTTCGACAACAGACTACCTTCCATAATGACAAGGCTACCATCCATTGGGGTAACAAAGATATCGAAAATAGACTACCTTGCATAATGACAAGACTACCATCCATTGGAGTAACAAAAATCACGAAAATAGACTACCTTCCATAATGACAAGGCTACCATCCGTTGGAATAACAAAAATATCGACAACACACTACCTTCCATAATGATAAGGCTACCATCCAATGGAGTAACAAAAATCTCGACAATAGACTACCTTCCATAATGACAAGTCTACCATCCATTGGAGTAACAAAAATCTGAACAACAGACTACCGTCCATAATGACAAGGCTACCATCCATTAGAGTGACAAAAATCACAACAACAGACTACCTTCCATAATGCAAGGCTACCATCCATTGGAGTAACAAAAATATGAAAAACAGACCACTGTCCTTAATGACAAGGCTACCATCTATTGGAGTAACAGAAATCACAACGACAGACTACCTTCCATAATGACAAGGCTACCATCCATTGCAGTAACAAAAATCTCGAAAACCGACTACCTTCCATAATGACAAGGCTACCATCCATTAGAATAACAAAAATCTAGACAACAGACTACTTTCCATAATGACATGGCTACCATCCATTGGAGTAACAAAAATATCACCAAGAGACTAGCTTCCATAATCACTAGACTACCATCCATCGGAATAACAAAAATCTCGACAACATACTACCTTCCATAATGACAAGGCTAGCATCCAAAGGAGTAAAAAAAATCTCGACAATAGACTACCTTCCATAATGACAAGGCTACCATAGATTGTATTGACAAAAATCTGAATAACAGACTACCTTCCATAATGACAAGGCTACCATCCATTAGAGTGACAAAAATCACAACAACAGACTACCTTCCATAATGCAAGGCTACCATCCATTGGAGTAACAAAAATATGAAAAACAGACCACTGTCCTTAATGACAAGGCTACCATCTATTGGAGTAACAGAAATCACAACGACAGACTACCTTCCATAATGACAAGGTTACCATCCATTGGACTAACAAAAATACCGACAACAGAATACCTTCCATAATGACAAGGCTACCATCCATTGGAGTAACAAAAATCTAGAGAACAGACTACCTTCCATAATGACAAGGCTACCATCCAATGGAGTAACAAAAATCTCGATAGCAGACTACCTTCCATAATGACAAGGGTACCATCATTATAGTAACAAAAATATCCATAAGAGACTACCTTCCATAATGACAAGGCTACAATCCATTGGAGTATAAAAAATCTCGACAACAGACTACCTTCCATAATGTCAAGGCTACCATCCATTGGAGTAACAAAAATCTCGACAATAGACTATCCTCCATAATGACTAGGCTACCATCCATTGGAGCAACAAAGATATCGACAACAGACTACCTTCCATAACAACAAGGCTACAATCCATTGTAATAACAAAAATCTCGACAACAGACTACCTTCCATAATGACAAGGCTACCATCCATTGGAATAACAAAAATATCGAAAACACACTACCTTCCATAATGACAAGGCTACCATCCATTAGAGTAACAAAAATTTCGACAACAGACAACCTTCCATAATGACAAGGGTACCATCCATTGGGGTAACAAAGATATCGAAAACAGACTACCTTCCATAATGACAAGGCTACCATCCATTGGAGTAACAAAAATCACGAAAATAAACTACCTTCCATAATGACAAGGCTACCATCCATTGGAATAACAAAAATATCGAAAACACACTACCTTCCATAATGACAAGGCTACCATCCAATGGAGTAACAAAAATCTCGACAATAGACTACCTTCCATAATGACAAGTCTACCATCCATTGGAGTAACAAAAATCTGAACAACAGACTACCGTCCTTAATGACAAGGCTACCATCCATTGGAGTAACAGAAATCACAATGACAGACTACCTTCCATAATGACAAGGCTACCATCCATTGCAGTAACAAAAATATCGAAAATCGACTACTATCCATAATGACAAGGCTACCATCCATTAGAGTAACAAAAATCTAGACAACAGACTACTTTCCATAATGACATGGCTACCATCCATTGGAGTAACAAAAATATCAACAAGAGACTAGCTTCCATAATGACAAGGCTACCATCCATTGGAGTAATAAAAAATCTCGACAATAGACTACCTTCCATAATGACAAGGATACCATCCTTTGGAGTAACAAAAATCTCGAAACACACTACCTTCCATAATGACAAGGCTACCATCCATTGGAGTAACAAAAATCTCGACAACAGACTACCTTCCATAATGACAAGGATACCATCCAATGGAGTAACAAAAATCTCGACAATAGACTACCTTCCATAATCACTAGGCTACCATCCATTGGAATAACAAAAATCTCGACAACGTACTACCTTCCATAATGACAAGTCTACCATCCAATGGAGTAACTAAAATCTCGACAATAGACTACCTTCCATAATAAAAAGGCTACCATAGATTGTATTAACAAAAATATGAGTAACAGACTACCTTCCATAATGATAAGGCTACCATCCATTAGAGTGACAAAAATCACAACGATAGACTACCTTCCATAATGCAAGGCTACCATCCATTGGAGTAACAAAAATATGAACAACAGACCATTGTCCTTAATGACAAGGCTACCATCCATTAGAGTAACAAAAATCACAACGACAAACTACCTTCCATAATGACAAGGCTACCATCCATTGGAGTAACAAAAATACCGACAACAGAATACCTTCCATAATGACAAGGCTACCATCCATTGGAGTAACAGAAATCTAGACAACAGACTACCTTCCATAATGACAAGGCTACCATCCATTGGAGTAACAAAAATCTCGATAGAAGACTACCTTCCATAATGACAAGGGTACCATCATTATAGTAACAAAAATATCCACAAGAGTCTACCTTCCATAATGACAAGGCTACAATCCATTGGAGTACAAAAAATCTCGACAACAGACTACCTTCCATAATGACAAGGCTACCATCCATTGGAGTAACAAAAATCTCGTCAATAGACTACCTTCCATAATGACTAGGCTACCATCCATTGGAGTAACAAAGACATAGACAACAGAATACCTTCCATAAAGACAAGTCTACAATCCATTGTAGTAACAAAAATCTCGTTAACAAACAACCTTCCATAATGACAAGGCTACCATCCATTGTAGTAACAAAAATATCAACAATAGCCTACCTTCCATAATGACAAGGCTACCATCCATTGGAGTAACAAAAATCTCGACAACAAACTACCTTCCATAATGACAAGGCTACCATCCATTGGAATAACAAAAATATCGACAACACACTACCTGCAATAATGACGAGGCTACCATCCAATGGAGTAACAAAAATCCCGACAATAGACTACCTTCCATAATGACAAGTCTACCATCCATTGGAGTAACAAAAATCTGAATAACAGACTACCGTCCTTAATGACAAGGCTACCATCCATTGGAGTAACAAAAATTACAACGACAAACTACCTTCCATAATGAAAAGGCAACCATCCATTGCAGTAACAAAAATCTCGAAAACCGACTACCTTCCAAAATGACAAGGCTACCATCCATTAGAGTAACAAAAATCTGGACAACATACTACTTTCCATAATGACATGGCTACCATCCATTGGAGTAACAAAAATATCAACAAGAGACTAGCTTCCGTAATGACAAGGCTACCATCCATTGGAGTAACAAAAATCTCGACAATAGACTACCTTCCATAATGACAAGGATACCATCCATTGGAGTAACAAAAATATCGAAACAGACTACCTTCCATAATCACTAGGCTACCATCCATTGGAATAACAAAAATCTCGACAACATACTACCTTCCATAATGACAAGTCTACCATCCAATGGAGTAACAAAAATCTCGACAATAGACTACCTTCCATAATAAAAAGGCTACCATGGATTGTATTAACAAAAATATGAGTAACAGACTACCTTCCATAATGATAAGGCTACCATCCATTAGAGTGACAAAAATCACAACGATAGACTACCTTCCATAATGCAAGGCTACCATCCATTGGAGTAACAAAAATATGAACAACAGACCACTGTCCTTAATGACAAGGCTACCATCCATTAGAGTAACAAAAATCACAACGACAGACTACCTTCCATAATGACAAGGCTACCATCCATTGGAGTAACAAAAATACCGACAACAGAATACCTTCCATAATGACAAGGCTACCATCCATTGGAGTAACAGAAATCTAGACAACAGACTACCTTCCATAATGACAAGGCTACCATCCATTGGAGTAACAAAAATCTCGATAGAAGACTACCTTCCATAATGACAAGGGTACCATCATTATAGTAACAAAAATATCCACAAGAGTCTACCTTCCATAATGACAAGGCTACAATCCATTGGAGTACAAAAAATCTCGACAACAGACTACCTTCCATAATGACAAGGCTAACATCCATTGGAGTAACAAAAATCTCGTCAATAGACTACCTTCCATAATGACTAGGCTACCATCCATTGGAGTAACAAAGACATAGACAACATAATACCTTCCATAAAGACAAGGCTACAATCCATTGTAGTAACAAAAATCTCGTTAACAAACAACCTTCCATAATGACAAGGCTACCATCCATTGTAGTAACAAAAATATCAACAATAACCTACCTTCCATAATGACAAGGCTACCATCCATTGGAGTAACAAAAATCTCGACAACAAAATACCTTCCATAATGACAAGGCTACCATCCATTGGAATAACAAAAATATCGACAACACACTACCTTCAATAATGACGAGGCTACCATCCAATGGAGTAACAAAAATCCTGACAATAGACTACCTTCCATAATGACAAGTCTACCATCCATTGGAGTAACAAAAATCTGAACAACAGACTACCGTCCTTAATGACAAGGCTACCATCCATTGGAGTAACAAAAATTACAACGACAAACTACCTTCCATAATGACAAGGCTACCATCCATTGCAGTAACAAAAATCTCGAAAACCGACTACCTTCCAAAATGACAAGGCTACCATCCATTAGAGTAACAAAAATCTGGACAACAGACTACTTTCCATAATGACATGGCTACCATCCATTGGAGTAACAAAAATATCAACAAGAGACTAGCTTCCGTAATGACAAGGCTACCATCCATTGGGGTAACAAAAATCTCGACAACAGACTACCTTCCATAATGACAAGGATACCATCCATTGGAGTAACAAAAATATCGAAACAGACTACCTTCCATAATCACTAGGCTACCATCCATTGGAATAACAAAAATCTCGACAACATACTACCTTCCATAATGACAAGTCTACCATCCAATGGAGTAACAAAAATCTCGACAATAGACTACCTTCCATAATAAAAAGGCTACCATAGATTGTATTAACAAAAATATGAATAACGGACTACCTTCCATAATGATAAGGCTACCATCCATCGGAGTAACAGAAATATGAACAACAGACCACTGTCCTTAATGACAAGGCTACCATCCATTAGAGTAACAAAAATCACAACGACAGACTACCTTCCATAATGACAAGGCTACCATCCATTGGAGTAACAAAAATACCGACAATAGAATACCTTCCATAATGACAAGGCTACCATCCATTGGAGTAACAGAAATCTAGACAACAGACTACCTTCCATAATGACAAGGCTACCATCCATTGGAGTAACAAAAATCTCGATAGAAGACTACCTTCCATAATGACAAGGGTAGCATCATTATAGTAACAAAAATATCCACAAGAGACTACCTTCCATAATGACAAGGCTACAATCCATTGGAGTACAAAAAATCTCGACAACAGACTACCTTCCATAATGACAAGGCTACCATCCATTGGAGTAACAAAAATATCGTCAATAGACTACCTTCCATAATGACTAGGCTACCATCCATTGGAGTAACAAAGACATAGACAACAGAATACCTTCCATAAAGACAAGGCTACAATCCATTGTAGTAACAAAAATCTCGTTAACAAACAACCTTCCATAATGACAAGGCTACCATCCATTGTAGTTACAAAAATATCAACAATAGCCTACCTTCCATAATGACAAGGCTACCATCCATTGGAGTAACAAAAATCTCGACAACAAACTACCTTCCATAATGACAAGGCTACCATCCATTGGAATAACAAAAATATCGACAACACACTACCTTCAATAATGAAGAGGCTACCATCCAATGGAGTAACAAAAATCCCGACAATAGACTACCTTCCATAATGACAAGTCTACCATCCATTGGAGTAACAAAAATCTGAACAACAGACTACCGTCCTTAATGACAAGGCTACCATCCATTGGAGTAACAAAAATTACAACGACAAACTACCTTCCATAATGACAAGGCTACCATCCATTGCAGTAACAAAAATCTCGAAAACCGACTACCTTCCAAAATGACAAGGCTACCATCCATTAGAGTAACAAAAATCTGGACAACAGACTACTTTCCATAATGACATGGCTACCATCCATTGGAGTAACAAAAATATCAACAAGAGACTAGCTTCCGTAATGACATGGCTACCATCCATTGGAGTAACAAAAATCTCGACAACAGACTACCTTCCATAATGACAAGGATACCATCCATTGGAGTAACAAAAATATCGAAACAGACTACCTTCCATAATCACTAGGCTACCATCCATTGGAATAACAAAAATCTCGACAACATACTACCTTCCATAATGACAAGTCTACCATCCAATGGAGTAACAAAAATCTCGACAATAGACTACCTTCCATAATAAAACTGCTACCATAGATTGTATTAACAAAAATATGAATAACGGACTACCTTCCATAATGATAAGGCTACCATCCATCGGAGTAACAGAAATATGAACAACAGACCACTGTCCTTAATGACAAGGCTACCATCCATTGGAGTAACAAAAATACCGATAACATAATACCTTCCATAACGACAAGGCTACCATCCATTGGAGTAACAGAAAACTAGACAACAGACTACCTTCTATAATGACAAGGCTACCATCCATTGGAGTAACAAAAATTTCGATAGCAAACTACCTTCCATAATGACAAGGATAACATCATTATAGTAACAAAAATATCCATAAGAGACTACCTTCCATAATGACAAGGCTATAATCCATTGGAGTATAAAAAATCTCGACAACAGACTACCTTCCAAAATGACAAGGCTACCATCCATTGGAGTAACAAAAATATCGACAATAGACTACCTACCATAATGACTAGGCTACCATCCATTGGAGTAACAAAGAAATCGACAACAAACTACCTTCCATAACGACAAGGCTATCATTCATTTTCATAACAAAAATCTGGACAACAGACTACCTTCCATAATGAGAAGGCTACCATCCATTGGATTAACAAAAATCTCGACAACAGACTACCTTCCATAATGACAAGGCTACCATCCGTTGGAGTAACAAAAATATCGACAACATACTACCTTTCATAATGACAAGGGTACCATCATTGGAGTAACAAAAATATCTACAAGAGACTACCTTCCACAATAATAACGCTACAATCCATTGGATTATAAAAAATCTCGACAACAGACTACCTTCCATAATGACAAGGCTAACATCCATTGGAGTAACAAAAATCTTGACAATAGACTACCTTCCATAATGATAGGGCTACCATCCATTGGAGTAACAAAGATATCGATAACATACTACCCTCCATAGTGACAAGGCTACCATCCGTTGGAGTAATAAAAATCACGACAATTGACTACCTTCCATAATGACAAGGCTACCATCCATTGTAATAACAAAAATATCGAAAACACACTAACTTTCATAATGACAAGGCTACCATCCAATGGAGTAACAAAAATCTCGACAATAGATTACCTTCCATAATGACAAGTCTACCATCCATTGGAGTAACAAAAATATGAACAACAGACTACTGTCCTTAATGACAAGGCTACCATCCATTGGAGTAACAGAAATAACAACGACAGACTACCTACCATAATGACAAGGCTACCATCCATTGCAGTAACAAAAATCTCTACAACAAACTACCTTCCATAATGACAAGGCTACCATCCATTATTGTAACAAAAATCTGGACAACAGACTACCTTCCATAATGACAAGGCTACCATCCATTGGAGTAACAAAAATCTCGATAGCAGACTACCTTCCATAATGACAAGGCTACCATCATTGGAGTAACAAAAATATCCATAAGAGACTACCTTCCATAATGACAAGTCTATCATCCATTTTTATAAGAAAAATATGGACAACAGACTACCTTCCATAATGAGAAGGCTACCATCCATTGGTGTATCAAAAATCTCGACAACAGACTACCTTCCATAATGACAAGGCTACCATCCGTTGGAGTAACAAAAATCTCGACAACATACTACCTTCCATAAAGATAAGGGTACCATCATTGGAGTAACAAAAATATATACAAGAGACTACCTTCCACAATGACAAGGCTACAATCCATTGGATTATAAAAAATCTCGACAACAGACTACCTCCCATAATGACAAAGCTACCATCCATTGGAGTAACAAAAATCTCGACAACAGACTACCTTCCATAATGACAGGGCTACCATCCATTGGAGTAACAAAGATATTGACAACATACTACCCTCCATAGTGACAAGGCTACCATCCGTTGGAGAAATAAAAATCACGACAACTGACTACCTTCCATAATGACAAGGCTACCATCCATTGGAATAACAAAAATTTCGATAACACACTACCTTTCATAATGTCAAGGCTACCATCCAATGGAGTAACAAAAATCTCGATAATAGATTACCTTCCATAATGACAAGTCTACCATCCATTGGAGTAACAAAAATATGAACAAGAGACTGTTGTCCGTAATGACAAGACTACCATCCATTTTGGTAACAAAAATATGGACAATAGACTACCTTCCATAATGACAAGGCTACCATCCATTGGAGTAGCAAAGATATCGAAAACATACTACCTTCCATAATGACAAGGCTACCATCCATTGGAGTAACAAAAATCACGAAAATAGACTATCTTCCATAATGACAAGGCTACCATCCATTGGAATAAAAAAATATCGACAACACACTACCTTCCATAATGACAAGGCTACCATCAAATGGAGTAACAAAAATCTCGACAATAGACTGCCTTCCATGATGACTAGTCTACCATCCATTGGAGTAACAAAAATCTAAACAACAGACTACCGTCCTTAATGACAAGGCTACCATCCATTGGAGTAACAAAAATCACAAAGACAGACTACCTTCCATAATTATAAGGCTACCATCCATTGCAGTAATAAAAATCTCGAAAACAGACTACCTTCCATAATGACAAGGCTAACATTCATTAGAATAACAAAAATCTGGACAATGGACTACTTTCCATAATTACATGGCTACCATCCATTGGAGTAACAAAAATATCAAAAAGAGACTAGCTTCCATAATGACTAGGCTACCGTCCATTGGAGTAACAAAAATATCGACAACAGACTACCTTTCATAATGACAAGGCTACCATCCATTGGAGTAACAAAAATCTCAAAACAGACTATCTTCCATAATCACTGGGCTACCATCCATTGGAATAACAAAAATCTCGACAACATACTACCTTCCATAATGACAAGGCTACCATCCAATGGAGTAACAAAAATCTTGACAATAGACTACCTTCCATAATGACAAGGCTACCATAGATTGTAGTAACAAAAATCTAAATAACAGACTACCTTCCATAATGACAAGGCTACCATCCATTAGAGGGACAAAAATTACAACGACAGACTTCCTTCCATAATGCAAGGCTACAATCCATTGGAGTAACAAAAATATGAATAATAGACTATTGTCCTTAATGACAAGGCTACCATCAATTGGAATAACAGAAATCACAATGACAGACTACCTTCGATAATGACAAGGCTACCATCAATTGCAGTGACAAAAATCTCGACAACAGACTACCTTCCATAATGACAAGGCTACCATCCATTTTTGTAACAAAAATCTGGACAACAAACTACCTTCCATAATTACAAGGCTACCATCCATTGGAGTAAAAAAAATCTCGATAGCAGAATACCTTCCATGATGACAAGGCTACCATCATTGGAGTAACAAAAATATCCACAAGAGACTACCTTCCTTAATGACAAGGCTACCATCCATTGGAGTAACAAAAATCTCAACAATAGACTACCTTCCATAATGACTAGGCTACCATCCATTGGAGTAACAATGATATCGACAATAGATTACCTTCCATAACGACAAGGATACAATCCATTGTAGTAACAAAAATCTCGACAATAGACTACCTTCCTTAATGACAAGGCTACCATCCATTGGAGTAACAAAAATCTCGACAAAAGACTACCTTCCATAAGGACAAGGCTACCAACCATTGGAATAACAAAAATATCGAAAAAACACTAGCTTCCATAATGATAAGGCTACCATCCCTTAGAGTAACAAAAATCTCGACAACGGACTACCTTACATAATGACAAGGCTACCATCCATTGGAGTAACAAAGATATCGAAAAAATACTACCTTCCATAATGACAAGGCTACCATCCATTGGAGTAACAAAAATCACGACAATAGACTACCTTCTATAATGACAAGGCTACCATCCATTGGAATAAAAAAATATTGACAACACACCACCTTCCATAATGACAGGGCTACTATCCAATGGAGTAACAAAAATCTCGACAATAGACTACCTTCCATAATGACAAGTCTACCATCCATTGGAGTAACAAAAATTTAAACAACAGACTACCGTCCTTAATGACAAGGCTACTATCCATTGGAGTAACAAAAATCACAACGACATACTACCTTCCATAATTACAAGGCTACCATCCATTGCAGTAATAAAAATCTCGAAAATAGACTACCTTCCATAATGACAAGGCTACCATCCATTAGAGTACCAAAAATCCGGACAACGGAATACTTTCCATAATGACATGGCTACCATCCGCTGGAGTAACAAAAATATTAAAAAGAGACTAACTTCCATAATGACAAGGCTACCATCCATTGGAGTAACAAAAATCTCGACAATAGACTATTTTCCATAATGACAAGGCTACCATCCATTGGAGTAACAAAAATCTCGAAACAGACGATCTTCCATAATCACTGGGCTACCATCCATTGGAATAACAAAAATCTCGACAACATAATACCTTCCATAATGACAAGGCTACCATCCAAGGGAGTAACAAAAATCTCGACAATAGACTACCTTCCATAATGACAAGGCTACCATACATTGTAGTAACAAAAATCTAAATAATAGACTACTCTCCATAATGACAAGGCTACAATCCATTAGAGTGACAAAAATCACAACGACAGACTTCCTTCCATAATGCAAGGCTACCATCCATTGGAGTAACAAAAATATGAACAACAGACTACTTTCCTTAATGACAAGGCTACAACCATTGGAGTAACAGAAATCACAACGACAGACTACCTTCCAAAATGACAAGGCTACCATCAATTGCAGTAAAAAAAATCTCGATAATAGACTACCTTCCATAATGACAAGGCTACCATTCATTGTTGTAACAAAAATCTGGACAACAGACTACCTTCCATAATGACAAGGCTACCATCCATTGGAGTAACAAAAATACCGACAACAGAATACCTTCCATAATGACAAGGTTATCATCCATTGGAGTAATAGAAATCTAGACAACAGACTACCTTCCATAATAACAAAGCTACCATACATTGGAGTAAAAAAAATCTTGATAGCAGACTACCTTCCATAATGACAAGGCTACCATCATTGGAGTAACAAAAATATCCACAAGAGACTACCTTCCATAATGACAAGGCTACAATCCATTGGAGTATTAAAAATCTCGACAACAGACTACCTTCCATAATGACAAGGCTACCATCCATTGGAGTAACAAAAATCTCGACAATAGACTACCTTCCATAATGACAAGGCTACCATCCATTGGAGTAATAATGATATCGATAATAGACTACCTTCCATAACAACAAGGCTATAATCTATTGTAGTAACAAAAATCTCGACAACAGACTACGTTCCATAATGACAAGGATACCATCCATTATAGTAACAAAAATCTCGACAATAGACTACCTTCCATAAGGACAAGGCTACCAACCATTGGAATAACAAAAATATCGAAAAAACACTAGCTTCCATAATGATAAGGCTACCATCCCTTAGAGTAACAAAAATCTCGACAACAGACTACCTTACATAATGACAAGGCTACCATCCATTGGAGTAACAAAGATATCGAAAAAATACTACCTTCCATAATGACAAGGCTACCATCCATTGGAGTAACAAAAATCACGACAATAGACTACCTTCTATAATGACAAGGCTACCATCCATTGGAATAAAAAAATATTGACACCACACCACCTTCCATAATGACAAGGCTACTATCCAATGGAGTAACAAAAATCTCGACAATAGACTACCTTCCATAATGACAAGTTTACCATCCATTGGAGTAACAAAAATCTAAACAACAGACTACCGTCCTTAATGACAAGGCTATTATCCATTGGAGTAACAAAAATCACAACGACATACTACCTTCCATAATTACAAGGCTACCATCCATTGCAGTAATAAAAATCTCGAAAATAGACTACCTTCCATAATGACAAGGCTACCATCCATTAGAGTACCAAAAATCTGGACAACGGAATACTTTCCATAATGACATGGCTACCATCCGCTGGAGTAACAAAAATATTAAAAAGAGACTAGCTTCCATAATGACAAGGCTACCATCCATTGGAGTAACAAAAATCTCGACAACAGACTATTTTCCATAATGACAAGGCTACCATCCATTGGAGTAACAAAAATCTCGAAACAGACGATCTTCCATAATCACTGGGCTACCATCCATTGGAATAACAAAAATCTCGACAACATAATACCTTCCATAATGACAAGGCTACCATCCAATGGAGTAACAAAAATCTCGACAATAGACTACCTTCCATAATGACAAGGCTACCATAGATTGTAGTAACAAAAATCTAAATAACAGACTACCTTCCATAATGACAAGGCTACCATCCATTAGAGTGACAAAAATCACAACGACAGACTTCCTTCCATAATGCAAGGCTAACATCCATTGGAGTAACAAAAATATGAACAACAGACTGCTGTCCTTAATGACAAGGATACCATCCATTGGAGTAACAGAAATCACAACGACAGACTACCTTCCATAATGACAAGGCTACCATCAATTGCAGTAAAAAAAATCTCGATAATAGACTACCTTCCATAATGACAAGGCTACCATTCATTGTTGTAACAAAAATCTGGACAACAAACTACCTTCCATAATGACAAGGCTACCATCCATTGGAGTAACAAAAATACCGACAACAGAATACCTTCCATAATGACAAGACTACCATCCATTGGAGTAACAGAAATCTAGACAATAGACTACCTTCCATAATAACAAAGCTACCATCCATTGGAGTAAAAAAAATCTCGATAGCAAACTACCTTCCATAATGACAAGGCTAACATCATTGGAGTAACAAAAATATCCACAAGAGACTACCTTCCATAGTGACAAGGCTACAATCCATTGGAGTATTAAAAATCTCGACAACAGACTACCTTCTATAATGACAAGGCTACCATCCATTGGAGTAACAAAAATCTCGACAATAGACTACCTTCCATAATGACAAGGCTACCATCCATTGGAGTAATAATGATATCGATAATAGACTACATTCCATAACAACAAGGCTACAATCTATTGTAGTAACAAAAATCTCGACAACAGACTACGTTCCATAATGACAAGGATACCATCCATTATAGTAACAAAAATCTCGACAATAGACTACCTTCCATAATGACAAGGCTACCATCCATTGGAGTAACAAAAATCTCGACAACAGACTACCTTCCATAATGATAAGGCTACCAACCATTGGAATAACAAAAATATCGAAAACACACTAGCTTCCATAATGACAAGGCTACCATCCCTTAGAGTAACAAAAATCTCGACAACGGACTACCTTCCATAATGACAAGGCTACCATCCATTGGAGTAACAAAGATATCGAAAACATACTACCTTCCATAATGACAAGGCTAACATCCATTGGAGTAACAAAAATCACGATAATAGACTACCTTCCATAATGACAAGGCTACCATCCATTGGAATAAAAAATTATTGACAACACACTACCTTCCATAATCACAAGGCTACCATCCAACGGAGTAACAAAAATCTCGACAATAGACTAACTTCCATAATGACAAGTCTACCATCCATTGGAGTAACAAAAATCTAAACAACAGACTATCGTCCTTAAAGATAAGGCTACCATCCATTGGAGTAACAAAAATCACAACGGCAGACTACCTTCCATAATTACAAGGCTACCATCCATTGCAGTAACAAAAATCTCGAAAACAAACTACCTTCCATAATGACAAGGCTACCATCCATTAGAGTAACAAAAATCTGGACAAGAGACTACTTTCCATAATGACAAGGCTACCATCCATTGGAGTAACAAAAATATCAACAAGAGACTAGCTTCTGTAATGACAAGGCTACCATCCATTGGAGTAACAAAGATATCGAAAATAACTACCTTCCATAATGACAAGGCTACCATCCAATGGAGTAACAAAAATCTCGACAATAGACTACCTTCCATAATGACAAGTCTACCATCCATTGGAGTAACAAAAATCTAAACAACAGACTACTGTCCTTAATGACAAGGCTACCATCCATTGGAGTAACAGAAATCACAACAGCAGACTACCTTCCATAATAACAAGGCTACCATCCATTGCAGTAACCAAAATCTCGAAAACAGACTACCTTCCATAATGACAAGGCTACCATCCATTAGAGTAACAAAAATTTGGACAACAGACTACTTTCCATAATGACAAGGCTACCATCTATTGGAGTAACAAAAATATCAAAAAGAGACTAGCTTCTATAATGACAAGGCTACCATCCATTGGAGTAACAAAAATCTCGACAATAGACTACCCTCCAAAATGATTAGGCTACCATCCATTGGAGTAACAAATATATTGACAACAGACTACCTTCCATAACAACAAGGCTAGAATCCATTGCAGTAACAAAAATCTCGATAATAGACTACCTTCCATAATGTCAAGGATACCATCCATTATAGTAACAAAAATCTCGACAATCGACTACCTTCCATATTGACAAGGCTACCATCCATTGGAGTAACAAAAATGTCGACAACAGACTACCTTCCATAATGACAAGGCTACCATCCATTGGAATAACAAAAATATAGAAAACACACTACCTTCCATAATGACAAGGCTACCATCCCTTAGAGTAAAAAAAATCTCGACAACGGACTACTTTCCATAATGACAAGGCTACCATCCATTTGAGTAACAAAGATATCGAAAACAGACTACCTTCCATAATGACAAGGCTACCATCCATTGGAGTAACAAAAATCACGACAATAGACTACCTTCCATAATGACAAGGCTACGATCCATTAGAATATCAAAAATATCGACAACACACTACCTTCCATAATGACAAGGCTACCATCCAATGGAGTAACAAAAATCTCGACAATAGACTACCTTCCATAATGACAAGTCTACCATCCATTGGAGTAACAAAAATATGAACAACAGACTACCGTCCTTAATGACAAGGCTACCATCCATTGGAGTAATAGAAATCATAATGACAGACTACCTTCCATAATGACAAGGCTACCATCCATTGGAGTAAATAATATCTTGACAATAGACTACCTTCCATAATGACAAGGCTACCATCCATTGCAGTAACAAAAATCTCGAAATATAATACCTTCCATAATTACTAGGCTACCATCCATTGGAATAACAAAAATCTCGACAACATACTACCTTCCATAATGACAAGGCTACCATCTAATGGAGTAACAAAAATCTCGACAATAGACTACTTTCCATAATGACAAGGCTACCATAGATTGTATCAACAAAAATCTGAACAATATACTACCTTCCATAATGACAAGGCTACCATCCATTAGAATGACAAAAATCACAACGACAGACTACCTTCCATAATGCAAGGATACCATCCATTGGAGTAACAAATATCTCGACAACAGACTACCTTCCATAATGACAAGGCTACCATCCATTGGAGTAACAAAAATCTCGACAACAAACTAACTTACATAGTGACTAGGCTACCATCCATTGGAGTAACAAAGATATCAACAACAGACTACCTTCCATAATGACAAGGATACCATCCATTGTTGTAACAAAATAATCGACAACAGACTACCTTCTGAAACCGCCGACCGGAAATCATCGAAACAATGAAGTCACCACCGAACGTCTTTTATCCCATATGGAGGGAAAGGTAAACATCAAGAAAACCTGGAAAGCGAGAAATCACGGTCTTTCGACCGAGAGATCAGGTAAGGGAGTCTGTTACGCTAGGGGAAGGTATTAGCACCCCACAAGCCCATAGTACTCTATGGTAACCACTCTTGTTGTCTAATCTAAATGGGTGTGGCCAAATCATATGTCTATGTCTTAAAACTGAAAAGGAAATGCATGCAAAATAAAAGAAAATAATGTATGGAAAATAAAAGTTATGCTCGGTTGGGCCCTACCCCAATGCCTACGTATCCCTTTTAAGGAACAAGGGCAGTCGTAGTTCGGCTTATGTGTTTTGGTTGGTTTGTGTTTTTTAATTAAGACAAACAAAGATAGTCAAGATGGTAAAACATCAAATAAAACAACAAACAAATGAGATGGCAAAACATCGGCTAAATAATAATAAGATAACATGTCAAAGATGGTGAAAAATCAAATGAAACAAATGACAAAACAATCACACCTAACAATGATATCGAGAATCAAAGTAGGATAACAAAACATGTGCGATGGCGAACCATCGGCTTTAAACAAATGTGCGATGGAGAAGCATCGGCTAAAAGGATAAAAAGAAATCATGGAAAAGATGGTGAAACATCAATAAAATAGATGACAAAACATGACACCTAACAATGATATTGGGAATCAATGTAGGATAACAAATATGTGCGATGGAGAAACATCGGCTTGAAGATAAAAAGATATCATGGCAAAAGATGATGAAACAACGATAAGACGGATGGAAAAACTTCACACCTAACAATGATATTGAGAATCAATGTAGGATAACAAACATGTGTGATGGTGAAACATCGACTTCAAGATAACAAGATATCAAGGCAAAGATGGCGAAACATCAATAAAATAGATGACAAAACATCACACCTAACAATGATTTTGGGAATCAATGTAGGATAACAAACATATGCGATGGAGAAACATCGGCTTCAAGATAACAAAGATATCATGGCAAAAGATGACGAAACATCGATATAATGGACGGCAAAACATCACACCTAACAATGATATTGGGAATCAATGTAGGATAACAAACATGTGCAATGGCGAAACATCGGCTTCAAGATAACAAAGATATCATGGAAAAGATGGCGAAACATCAATAAAATAGATGACAAAACATCACACCTAACAATGATATTGGGAATCAATGTAGGATAACAAACATGTGCGATGGAGAAACATCGGCTTCAAGATAACAAGATATCATGGCAAAAGATGACGAAACATCGATAAAAAAGATGACAAAACATCACACCTAACAATGATATTGGGAATCAATGTAGGATAACAAACATGTGCGATTGCGAAACATCGGCTTCAAGATAACAAGATATCATGGAAAAAGATTACGAAACATCGATAAAATAGATGACAAAACATCACACCTAATAATGATATTGAGAATCAAAGTAGGATAACAAACATGTGTGATGGAAAAACATCGGCTTCAAACATAAATAATGTAAGATTGGTTTGTATCTTTTACTTTGAAAAAGGGTTTTAGTTTATTAGAGGTTTCTTATGATTTCCCGAGAAAGCAAGTTTTTGTTTTAAGATACAAGAAGCAAAGAGAAAAAAAAATAACTAAGGGAAACTATCCTAGTACTATCCCTTGTGTTATCATACAACGATTGATCCTAAGGTTGAGGATAAAGGAAAACCCTACCTTAATTATCATGCTAAAGGAATCTTAACAAAACTATCTTATAGGGAACATGCAGTGAGAGCCAAGTCGTGATCTCAATTTCTAAATTGAGTGACTCATCGATCAACAATTTAAGAAGAAAAGCAATAAACATCCTATAGGGAACATGCAATGAGAGTGAAGTCGTGATCTCAATATCTAAATTTAGTGACTCATCGATCAACAATTATAGAAGAAAAGCAATAAACATCCTATAGGGAACATGCAATGAGAGCAAAGTCGTTATCCTAATTTCTAAATTGAGTGACTCGTCAATCAACACAAACACAACATAGGTATTAGACAAAAAAAACAGAGGGCCTTCAGACATATATCAGCAACAGAGGTCCCATCATGCAATCAGAGAACTATGCAAAATTAAAATGGAAGAAAGGAGATAGTGCAATACCAAACAGATAACTATCAGTAGCAACCGAGTAAGAATAAAAAGAAACCCAGAGAACTTCAAGCAAGCTGGCATCAGTAGACGAATAAAGTCAGAAATTACGCCATAAGGATGTAAGTAATGAGATTATCAGATATGAACAGATCCCCATGGGAAATGTATAGTATTCGCAATATCATGTATATATCCTGCATGGAATATCAAACATGCCAAATACAAAAGCAGTGTCAGTGTAATAAGTTGTGTTCCACAAATAAAGTGGAACACAATAGCCTCAGGCCAAAAGTGGGATTCTATACATTGTCACAAAGTCTCCAAGATAGGCCAAGGTATCTAATCCTAAGTCCAAGAAAATGTCTCATGCTCCATAATGCCAAGGATAGTAACCAAATAGTCCAAGTATCATTAATGTTTTTTATGGTTCATGTTGATTATTAGGTGTCTTTAAAAGGAAAAGAAAAAGCTCAAGTGGGAAAAATAAAAATGACATAAAAGTAAATGCTCAAGTGAGAAAAGATTAAAATAGCATGAAATGTAAAATGCTAAAAGTAAATGGTACATAAAGCATATAAATAAAATCATAAAGTAAAGTCAATTGTTAGAAATTAGTGGTTAGTTGGATGACCATCTTGAAACTTGCATTTGGAACTCATTAGAGGATTGGTAGAACCAAATCCCCCACACAACAAGTTGCATTTTCTTTTTGTCAAGTATATCATCCATTTTGGAATTCTCAAAAGGTAACATTTAATGATCAATGATGCTTAAGTGATCCGCGTTGACCAAAGGTGTTATAGATCCATTAGAGGATTGGTAGAACCAAAGCCTCCACACAATGAATCTCAAGGTTATTGGATCAACGAGATCAAATTAACATACTTGGGCTTGCAATCATAAGTTTGGGCCACGAATGATCATTTATTCGAATCGGGACAAAATTTAGCGTTATGTTAAGCAATCGTAAGTGAACTTATGTAGAAGTCGCACCTATTTTGAGGCCGGTCAATAGCAATATATGTACTTCATGTTTGGATAAATGATATAGAGATCACCATCCATTAACATGTAGCACAATTAAAAAAGAAAGGGATAAGATGAAGAGGGAGGGGAATGATAAACTAATTTGGATCACCATTTCAAAATTCTTTCATCTATAAATTTAACCACTCCTCTAGATGGATTAAAGCACTAAACATATCATTAATCCAAAGCACCAAAAATGAATTAAATAATTCACTCTTAGGTAGATTTGAATTGATGAACATTTATCCAATTTCATCTACATCACAAAGTCCATTGAGTTTAAAAACAAATTGAACATTTAAAATTGCTATCCAAATTATCCATCAAAGAGAGTGTGCAGAAAAATATTTGAGTCAAAACAGCCCCAAAATAAGGCAGCAAAAGTATTTTTGGCACTGTTACAATCAATTGTGCTTAGACAGCAACCTATTGCATCAGTGCAGTTTTTTATCAAATCAATTTTCTGTGAAGATCAATTGCAATGTTACAACAATTGATTGCAACCTGTTAAAAATCAGTAGAAAACAGCATTTTAAAGATCAAATTCTTGTTCCAACTTTTCATCAAACACCTTATGATCATGGATCCAATTGAGCATGAAAATTCCAGCAAATTTTGAGAAGATAACACTAATGGAGTTATAAAAACAGTGCGCAATGAACCAAAACCAGAAATCCACAAGAGATCACATTATGAAAGATGATGATCCAACTTACCAAAGATAGAATTTGAGAATTATCAAACAACTTCAGAATTTGCTTCAATTCAACCACAAGAATCAATTAATCAAGCTTGAATATAGAGAATTGATGGAGAAAAAGTGTTTGGATGAAGGTTTAGCTCAAAGATTAGTAAGCTTCAATGCAAAGCTTACTATCTTTTTGAAAATGGAGCTTTGCGTGAATTTGGTAGATGGAGAGAATTGAGAGATTTTTTAGCAAAGTGATTTTGGCTATCAAAAGCTTGAAATTTGAATGAAATGATGGCTCTATTTATAGAGTTTTATGATTGGGATTAGTGGTAATTTGGTAATTTATTCTTGGAGCCTAATTTGAATTAATGATATAATTTCAAATTATGCAGAAAAAAATAGGAGCAAATATGATAATAGTTTGAATTTGCTGGCTTTTCCCAAAAAAACACGTGCATTTTGCTATTATGAGTCGATACATAGGTGGTATGTGTCGATACATCCTAGCTGTATAACACAACATGTGTCGATACATGCCTCTATGTGTCGATACATACTGGTATTCCAACAAATTACAGAATCACAAAAACTGCATGAGTCGATACATAACACGTATGTGTCGACACATGCAAGTTATTCAAACAGGATGAGTCGATGGATACATGCATGTGTCGACACATGCTAGTTATTCAAGAAGGATGAGTCGATACATACATGCATGTGTTGACACATGCTAGTTATGCACAACAAAATGAGTCGATACATAGGTTTATGGGTCGATGCATACCTTTATGGGTTGATGCGTGCCTTCTTTTGCCACAAACAGAATCAAATCAACTTTGCATGAGCTTATTTGTTGGATACTTGGTACCTAAAACACAATCTTTCAAAGACAAGGACAAATACATTTTTTTTGTATTTTGGTTAGAAGTTAATCAACAACACATAAACAAAATACACAAACAAGGTGCTTGGAGAAAGCTGATCAAGCTTCGAAACCCCAATTTGACTGGTGAATCAAAAGAGTGGTTCCTTCACATAATCAAACACAAAATCCAGTCCTCTGAAGATCCAAAGAGATGGATGAAACATCTTGAGATATGTAATTAAATCTGATCTTGAAATATCCAGAGGTTCAAATGACAAGGTTCTACTTGAGCAACTTGTCAATGCGAACAACCTTCAACGCTTAAGGAATACTTGATAACCAAAGTACTTTGATCTCATCACAATGTATGAATGCAATGCAATATGATATTCATGATGAAACATAAGCCTAAATCAATAGGGTAAATTTTGGGGTGCAACAGCTTCCCCTATTCAAATATCTTGAACATGATAAGTGAGAAAAGTGACAGCTTTCGAGTGTACAAGGTTGAAGATGTTTGAATACGAAAGAACCCGAAAATTTACACTCTTGAAGAAAAAAGAAACAGAAACAGAAAACTCCCAAGACATGCGTCAGAATGAAGCTGTAACGTAGGTGGAAATGGAACAAAAACAAAGAAGAGTAGACGCGACTAAACTTCCGGAAAAATGTGCCAGGGCAAAATTGGGCTTCAAAAGGGACGAGAAAAAACTCAAACTATAGAATATAGGCGAAACTAAGCTCTGGAGAAGAAAATGTACGCTGGTGAGGAGGCGAAACTCTGAGCTCGACCCAAAGCAAAAGTGGCTAGAGTGCGCGATTCTAGGAGCACTTGCTAATCTCAACTAGGATAGACAGTATGAAGGAACTGAAAGGATCCCAAAAATAAGGAATAAAAGCGAGACAAAACTCGACTAAATAACCGATTAGACGAAACTAAACCAGATGTGTACTAGGACGAAACTGGATTTCACGCACGGGTAACAAGGCGAAACTCAACTCAAAGCAAAGCAATGAGAGTTCATGTTTCTCATAGCACCTGCTGGTCTCAGATCGATGGATAAACAGCAACAAAAAACTGATAAAAGAATCCAAGGAACAAAGGACACTGATTTCAAACCAGGGACGCAGTACAAACACTATACTCGGTAAAAGAACACCGTCAAAGGGTCCAAGGTACGAAATCAAAAACGAGACGAAACTCGACTTAATAACTAGTTAGGCGAAACTAAACTAGATGATTACTAGGGAAAAACTGGATTTCATGCACAAGCGACGAGGCGAAACTCGACCCAAAGTAAGGAGATTAGGGCGTACACCTAAAAACCTGCTGAAAGCGAATATTACGACAAAACAGGTATTCGAAAGGTGCATCAATAGACATTGGAATAAACCAGAGAGGGTAGAGAATACAAAACCCGAGAAGACTGCGCCAGGGCGTAACTGAACTACAGTCAAGAGTAGACACTCAAACAAACAAATGATTGACGTTAAAAGGATATTGGTATGGGGAGGAAACTGAGATAATGAGGAAGAAGACCTCACTGGGGATTTAATCCGAAGTATTAGAAAATTATTGGGGATGACGAAAATAAGAATGGCTTATGTTCCGATGCATGTTTGAATTCTTTTTATATAGCACAATGCTCCATATAATGGAAATGCTACGCTTTCGGTAGATGCAATGTAATCATGCATGTTTAAAAGTTTCACTGGGGAATGGCCAATTGAGAAGCCAATATCCAAGAAGTCAGGATCTGACATGACTTGCAAAAATAAATTGCAAAATCCAAAGGAGAGGAGAAAATACGGAGAACCACTAGAGAGGGAACCTTGAAGAGATGAAGCTTCACGGGGAATAACAACCGAGCAACTTGTAGAAACGGGCCACAAACATTGAGGGGAGCTGCAAAAATAAATTGCAAACTACTAGAGAAGATTAAATCGACACTGTAGCTTCTGGAGAAGATTAGACATTGAGGGAGAAGATCAGGGAAAGACTGTAATCTCTGGAAAAGACGGCGCGCGGCCGTGTTGAGGACGACACCAAGACAACAAACCCGACATGAGGGGTGAAAACCTTTGTTGGGGGAACAAAGTTCTACTGAGGATAGGAGACTTCACCGGGGATACAGAACTCTGTTGAAGATTGTCTTGTTAGAGAGATATTCTCTTGGAATGCAACCAAAGGACGAATCCTGCAGACAGTCACACGGTATCAAAACCTTACTGGGGAATAAGAGAAGATCCTTAACATAAAGATTCCCCGGTCAACATATTGGCTGGGAAATGAGAGGTCAAAGCGAGAGCTCCCGGCTTAACGACTCCATTGGGGATAGGAGACACATCCAAACTTGAAGTCTTGGAGTGAGGCTTTTAAAGAAGATTCCTGGGGTAACAAAATTTCACTGTAGAAACGAAACTTCACCAGGGATAGGAAATTTCCCTAGGGAAACGAAACTCCACTGGGAATACGAAACATCACTAGGGATAAGTAAAGATCCTTGAACCTTCAGTATTCAACCGTAAAAAGGACTATAAAGATAGTCAAAAAGTATCACTTTATTGGGGAAATGGAAATCTCAGCCAATATCAACCCTATTGAGGATAATCAAAGATTTTTTATTATTTTTTTGATATTGAAATGCCCCAAGTCACAAATTAAATGGGGAAAATGAGAACTTTCAAAACGCGAACTTCAATGATACCTCAAATCGGAAGATAAACTCCACTAGGAATAGTCTCTATTAAGAAACGAGATAATGCTCATCCATACTTGGTTGGAGATTGAAGGTATCCAGAACCTTATCCGCCTAGAGAATTACTCACATGACAATGCTGAGGAGAAGCAACCCTACAGGGAATTTCCATCATTAACAGGCTTCCCCAGAATAGTGGAATTTTGAGAAATCGATTCTCAACTTGTCTGCCCCATCATGGCGAAATGAAAAGACCAGTAACCACATGCCTAACCCTGATAAAAATTCGCAAAATAAATTGCAAATTCTGCTAGAGAAGATCATATCAGAAGTGACTTTTGTTTGATAAGTTGTCAATTTATCACTAGGGATAACTTCCTGGGGAGAATAATGCAAAAATAAATTGCACTGCAGAAGAAATCTTGACCTATGTCTCACCTCTTAACCTTCTGGGGAAAAGATTCAGTATCTCATTCCACGTATAAATAAAACATTGCTGGAAGTCAGGTCCCTACAAAAAGAACTCTGGTCGAGAATAAGACGCTTTTGTAGGAGAGACTCAACAAGATATGCTATTGCTGGAAGTAAGAAAATCTTCAGCTCCACCTATCCCGGGGCTAGGAACCACAATAGTATACTCTTTTGGGGAAGCAACACTTATCAACATCCAGGATTGAGATCTACTAGGAAAAGAGCATCTGTGAATAACACTTTCGATGAAACGACTCTATTGGAGATATGAGCATTCCTGAATAGTAGATTTATTGATAAGGCAACTTCACAGGGGAGATGAGGATTTCTGAGTAAGGGATATCTAAAGGCAGCTCCGCTGGGGGAAAAGAGAAATTTTGCATAAGAGATCTCAGCCAATGGTCTTCACTAGAGAGATAAAATAAACCTCAACACAAATCAGCTGGGGGAATGAAAATTCCTGAGAACGAGATCTCCAATAACGCAGCTCAATTGGGGAATGAGAAATCTTGGACAAGAGATCCTCATGAACAACCTCCTCTGAGGGAGTGAGATGATGCTCCAATGACTTTTCTAGGAAACAGAGCAGACTTGAATAGTCTTTATTGAGGATAACAAAAGATTCTCAACATAACTAACTTCAAACCATGCTTCTACCATGGGGAGATTAGAGAATTATTGAACAAGAAATCTTTATGAATTGACTTCATTGGGGAACAAGAGAAATTTCTGAAGGAACTCTCGACTTCAGTTGGGGATGCGAACACTCCATTTATACTAGGCGAACGAGAAGACGAAACTTCAAGCAATTGGGGGATACGACTCTCTTAGTCTGAAATTCCAAATAGTCGATCCTTAAAACTATATGCTTTGGGAGATTCTCTGGGGAGCAATAGAAGCTTCAGATCTCCATAGAAACCCTCAATTCATCTCAAATAAATTTGATCTTCCTGAAATGACATCATCGGTGAATAAGAAGATATTCAATCAAATCTTTAGTCAGGGTAATGATGTTGTGCTCCAACGAATAGATATTATCTTGGGATAAGTAGAAACTTCAGTGACGCTTCGGGGGAAACGATCCAGGGTAGGGTTAGCTTAATCCTCTTGAAAGATGTTGCTCTGGTGATAGAGAATTACGCAGGTAAAGAAAGCACATGATAATTTTATGCGAAACACATCACTAAACGTGCCCCAGTTAGTGTGACAACTTTTCTAGAGAGGGTCCTTTTATCTTGAGATAATTTGCCCCAAATTATTCGAGCTCTGGATAATTATTTGACACAATAGGTCTATGGAGAGATTCGTTGAACTTCGACATAACCTCTTCAGTTTGACCAACCTTTGAAGAGATTCTCCTCGAGAGAACTTCCCGAGATATGTGCTGAGAATAGCACTCCCGACTTCAATTAGAGATAAAGATCCCAACTTCTGGTGAAGGAATAACAATAGCGAGACTTAAAATTCTGATTAGCCAAGGATAACAATCATGACTTCTTGTCATGCACTTCAATTTCAAAAATTGTTTAGGCTGCGACTGGACTTAACCTGACCAACTCTGAGGTGGAGAAATGCCCATGTATAATGCCTTCCCCTAGTCTATAGGGTTGTTAAAGAACTTGCCCTGAAAGGACTTCCTGAGATTTGTACCACCCAGATAAACTGCCCCAGTGTTCCAAACTTTGAAATACGACCTCTGACTAATCAAAATTAGAAGTGGCATTAATAAGTCTTGGTTAACGGAACTTGATCACTCGGCACTTTGAGAGATACATCGAATCTCGATATCACTACACCTAGATTGACGAAGTTTTGAGAGTCAATGAATCTTGGCTTGATTTCTCCAGATTAGCAGAATCTTGGAAAACCATTTCTTTACCTCATGCTCACAGAGGAATGAGAAGTTCACGGAGTTTGAAAGATAACACCTTCTCAGAATGATTGACTTACATCTTCAAAACAAGCTAGTACACAATCATACTTCTCAACTCGAACTGCTTCATGCGCAAGCATCTGCTTGACAAAAATTGTCCTTTGGGACCAACTGGGAACGATATAACATTGCTCAATCAGATATTTGGGAGCAGACAAAACTTCCACACGATCATCAAACAAAAAGATTTTATCAATCTCTCATACCAGTCTTCTTCAATTCAAAGGAGTAGCTAGAAAGCATGCCTCAGATTAAGATCATTCTTTTCAACAGATCCCTGAAGCAATTCACCCCTCAGGATAATAAAACTCTTTATTCGATGCTCATTATGCAAGCTCGCTTGATGTTTAAGCACTTTTTCATATGCAAAGAATGTTTTATCCTATGAATGATAAATCTAATGCAAATCATATAGTTGTTTTGAAGTTAGAAAACTTTTTAATGAAAATATGTTGAAACATCGAAATTTTTTTGTACAACGAAAATAAAAGAGGGAGTGATACCAACTCAAATGTTTTAAGCAAGTCTCCTAGGAATCAGGTTACTGTATTCTCGTAACAGTTTTGCTTTCAAATTAACCCATGCTTCAATTAGGACTTTTAAGGGTTGTAACGTGGCCTGGTTCACGGTTTTTAGAAAAAAAATATTTAAGGCTCAAGTTATTTGGTGCCCACCCCCTTCGTGATGTTCTCCAGTCCTAAATCCAATTAACTTGACACGATCATTCATCTCTCAAATGGAACTTTGATATGGTTGAGGAACCACAACAAATTTTTTTTGGACACCACAATCACATAACCTTTGGTTTTTTTTTGGGTGTTTGATCACACGACTTTTGTTTTGATTAGGATTTTTATTGGATAATCCTTTTTTGACTTAAAATTTTTTTTTTTACTTTCCCTAACTTTTTCTTGGACAAATTATTTTTTTTTAATTTCACTTTGGAAGTCCAGCGGGATGCCCTAACTTTTGCCTAAGCGACTTGTTTTCAAGTTTCGACTTAGCGGGGCTTTTTGTTTCTTTCTTATTCATACTTTCCCTTTTGAACAAGTCGTGTGACCCTAAGTCTTTGAACTTTTTTTTTGGAGAAAAGTGACTGTCTCATTCTTTGTGCAGCGAGGGTAAACATTATTATATCGATTCAATCTTGACCTTGGGATTTTGTGAGGAAATAACCATTGTTGTTTTGATCTTTTCTCGTCCTCATAATACGAGGGATAAGGTGCGTTGATCCTCAGATGGGACACTCCTTCTGAGATTTGAATGCTCGATCAGATTAATTGAACATCTATGCTGCCCCAAGTTAAAAGTAAGGGTTTTTTCTTGAACAAAAAGAAACTCCTACTTCGAAGGCTCAGAGGGGTTAACGAGGGTCTAACTCCCTTATATCTCCGGTGTTTAGGGATTGAAACAAGGCCTGTACATCATCAGCAAGGTTTTTACTTGAAAGCATACCATTTGAGATTTCAGGTAAAATTTCTTCATCCTCCCTCCAGAGTTTTTGTTTTTTAAACAAGAGTTGAATATCAAAAACACAGTAAAACAAATAAGAGTGATAACGAATGGATTAGTTCAAGACAAACATATTCAATACATTATGATTAACTTTCAAAAAGATGAGAAAGTTTGCATACAAGAAAGTTCCGAACAAAACAATTAAGATTGCAAATGAGAATGCAAATGAAATTTGAAATTCCCATGTTGAGGAGACTAGTCTCCGTATGGAATAATTACTTCAAAGATCTTCCATAACCTTGAGGCTCACTTGGATAAGAGATTCCCTATCTGATATGGACACAACAGTCTCTGAAATGATCCAAGCTTGGATTTTATTTCTGGATGATAAACTGTCTTCAACTGAATATCTGAGTGCCCTAGAATATAATCACCAAAGACTTCTTAAAAGGGAGGGTGAACGTTGTACCAAAAGAAAAGCTCTAAATTGTCCACCACATTAGAAATTGGACTTTGGAAAATACGCCAGGCCAGAGCTGGACTTTACTCAAAACTCTTGCAATCTTTAACATGACGACTAAATTCCCTAGAATGAGAGACACGTCTAGCATTTTGCATCGGAAGAGAGAATAATCAACAGAATAGCCCCAAAGCATGAATCTTAATCAGATGAATTCCCAACAAACGAGGGAGTGCCAGGATGTAAGACATTGAGATGGTATCAACATAATTCTCAATCTTATTCTATCTTTTCTGCTTAAAAGCTTTGCCCCATGGACTCACTCGGGGAACAAACACTGACTGCTAAAGTGAAGATTAGGTTGCCAAAAGCTGTAGAGAGTGTGCCTGATTGAATAATTGGGTGCCCCAGTGTGGTACCCATATTTGTTGTTGGTATCATGATCAGGAAGGGAATTTGTACACGGTACTGAAGTACAGAGCCCAACCCACTGAAGCTCAAACAAGCATGGAAACAAACTAGAATAAAGCACTGGGATGGGATCAAAATCACTCTCCAAACCTATTCTGCCCTCGTTGATAAAATAAACCTCTTAAATTCAACTGGAAAATAAGAACCATCCACTGATAAGAAGTTCCAAGCGCTTAAGGTAGTGCATGAAATCCACAAGGCATTTCATGGTTTGAAAGAAATCCCAAAAGATGAGCAGAAGAGAATAACTCGCCCTGCAACAGCCGGTGTGGGATTGTTGACGCTATCATCAAGACTTCCATGAACTGACTCAATTGGGTCTTCAACGGAATATCTTCCTCCTCAAAGAGTTCCCAATCACGGGCCATGGCTTGCATGTACCCCAAACAACTCCATATGAATCTTCATCCCAGCGAATACCCCATGAAGTTTTTCCATAACTGACCTCCAAACACGTGACAACAAGGGTTCAAGTTTGTATATCTGAGGAGAATTCCAGGTCCGAATAAGAATCTCCAACTCTCAGTACATGTTATGAATGCATTAATATGCATGAAGCGCGTGAGTGGATGCAATTCCATGTTCGATCATTTCCAAGGAACTCACATGCTTTTAAATTTGATTTTTAACCAGTAAAAGATGAAAAAGTGCAGCACAAAGTTCACAAGCATGGTTCCTTGGAAATGAAAATAACACGTGTGTTAAAATGAAGTTAACAACTTATGTGTGCAAGAACACGGGATCAAGGTTGAATAAATATGGAAAATGACTGCACAGTCTCTTGACTGAATGATGAACATCACTGGATCAAAGGTACGACATCACCCTGGAACACAAAAGAGACAAGTACCAAATAGATCAGCAACTGTATGAGATTAAAATCTCCCTGTCACAAAAGGTAGTTGTTGAACTGCCAAAATAAACGGCCATTCCCAGGTGCAAAATCCAAAGAAAAACTGAGAGAACACACGGTCACCGACAGTATCAAGTCACCGTTAAAACACACAGTAACTATGGAGTAACAAAAATCTCGACAAGGCTACCATCCAATGGAGTAACAAAAATCTCGACAATAGATTACCTTTCATAATGACAAGTATACCATCCATTGGAGTAACAAAAATATGAACAACAGACTACCGTCCTTAATGACAAGGCTACCATCCATTGGAGTAACAAAAATCTCGAAATAGACTAGCTTCCATAATCACTAGGATTCCATCCTTTGGAATAACAAAAATCACGTCAACATACTACCTTCCATAAACACAAGGCTACCATCCAATGGAGTAACAAAAATATCGACAATAGACTACCTTCCATAATGACAAGGCTACCATAGATTGTATTAACAAAAATCTAAACAACAGAATACCTTCCATAATGACAAGGCTTCCATCCATTAGAGTGACAAAAATCACAATGACAGACTACCTTCCATAATGCAAGCCTACCATCCATTGGAGTAACAAAAATCTCGACAATAGACTACCTTCCATAATGAAAAGGCTACCATCCAATGGAGTAACAAAAATCTCGACAACAAACTACATTACATAATGACTAGGAAACCATCCATTGGAGTAACAAAGATATCAAGTATATAGCACGAATAAAACTAAAGTTCATGAGTGAAGGTGAGAATTCGAGCGATAACCTATACAGTCAGTGTCGTCGGACTAAGAACAAAGGGACATACATTTAATCATTCCATCTTCCATACTTAATGCATATGTCCTTCGAGTGCATAAGTTATGAAAATATTTTGAAAATGGTTTTATTTCGAGAAAAATACTCGATGTTGACAAAACGTTTATTTGGACCTACGCTACTGTTTGTGCAAAAATTTCATTAAACCCACCAAATTAGTTTGCCTCCTTTTTAGTTATTATTTTAAATAATTATTTATATTTTTATATTAGCGACGGTTCAGGCCGACGCTGTTGTTTTTGAAAAAATATTCATTTCCAATAACAAATTTCGTTTGCCTCCTTATTAGTTATTGTCTTAATTAATTCTTATTTTCTTATATTAGCGACGGTTCAGGCCGACGCTACTCTTTGTGCTAAAATTTTCATTTTCCCCCATGAATTTTGTTTGGCTCCTTTAAACTTATTGTTTTAATTTATTATTATTTTTATATTAAAAACTAGTACTATAATAGCTCTTTTAAAGTGCTATAAACAAAATCGTTCACATTAGTGGCACGGTTAATAGCGCTTTTCAGCGCTATCAAAAACAAAAGAAAGTACTATTAAATATTTTTTATGCCATATTGTATGTTGCTCTATTTTCTCTTTCAAAGTTGGTTTACCCTTTTGGATAGAAGAGATAACTCTTCTTTGTCTTTATTAGAATCTTTATAAGAGGAGCATACGCCTAAGTAGTCATTTTCATCCATTTCACTTCAAAAGTATATAGCACGAACGAAACTAAAGTTCATGAGTGAAGGTGAGCATTTGAGCGATAACCTATACAGCCAGCATCGTCGGACTAAGAACAAAGGGACATACATTTAATCCTTCCTTCTTCACTACTTAATGCATGTGTCCTTCGAGTGCATTTGTTATGAAAATATTTTGAAAATGGTTTGATTTTGAGAAAAATACTCGATGTTGACAAAACGTTTATTTGGACCTACGCTACTGTTTGTGCAAAAATTTCATTAAACCCACCAAATTAGTTTGCCTCCTTTTTAGTTATTATTTTAAATAATTATTTATATTTTTATATTAGCGACGGTTCAGGCCGACGCTGTTGTTTTTGAAAAAATATTCATTTCCAATAACAAATTTCGTTTGCCTCCTTATTAGTTATTGTCTTAATTAATTCTTATTTTCTTATATTAGCGACGGTTCAGGCCGACGCTACTCTTTGTGCTAAAATTTTCATTTTCCCCCATGAATTTTGTTTGGCTCCTTTAAACTTATTGTTTTAATTTATTATTATTTTTATATTAAAAACTAGTACTATAATAGCTCTTTTAAAGTGCTATAAACAAAATCGTTCACATTAGTGGCACGGTTAATAGCGCTTTTCAGCGCTATCAAAAACAAAAGAAAGTACTATTAAATATTTTTTATGCCATATTGTATGTTGCTCTATTTTCTCTTTCAAAGTTGGTTTACCCTTTTGGATAGAAGAGATAACTCTTCTTTGTCTTTATTAGAATCTTTATAAGAGGAGCATACGCCTAAGTAGTCATTTTCATCCATTTCACTTCAAAAGTATATAGCACGAACGAAACTAAAGTTCATGAGTGAAGGTGAGCATTTGAGCGATAACCTATACAGCCAGCATCGTCGGACTAAGAACAAAGGGACATACATTTAATCCTTCCTTCTTCACTACTTAATGCATGTGTCCTTCGAGTGCATTTGTTATGAAAATATTTTGAAAATGGTTTGATTTTGAGAAAAATACTCGGTGTTGACAAAACGTTTATTTGGACCTATGCTACTGTTTGTGCGAAAATTTCATTACACCCACCAATTTAGGTTGCCTCCTTTTTAGTTATTATTTTAAATAATTATTTATTTTTTTATATTAGCGACAGTTCAGGCCGACGCTATTGTTTTGGAAAAAATATTCATTTCCCATAACAAATTTCGTTCGCCTCCTAATTAGTTATTGTCTTAATTAATTCTTATTTTCTTATATTAGCGACGGTTCAGGCCAACGCTACTTTTTTGCTAAAATTTTCATTTTCCCCCACGAATTTCATTTGGCTCCTTTAAACTTATTGTTTTAATTAATTATTATTTTTATATTAAAAACTAGTACTTTAATAGCTCTTTTAAAGTGCTATTAAACACAATTGTTCACATTAGTGTCACGATTAATGGCGCTTTTCAGCGCTATCAAAAACAAAACAAAGTGCTAACAAGTAACTTTTATGGCATATTGTTTGTTTCTCTATTTTCTCTTTCAAAGTTGGTTTACCCTTTTGGACAGAAGAGATCACTCTTCTTTGTCTTTATTAGAATCTTTATAAGAGGAGCATACGCCTAAATAGTCATTTTCCTCCATTTAACTTCAAAAGTGTATAGCACGAATAAAACTAAAGTTCATGAGTGAAGGTGAGCATTCGAGCGATAACCTATACAACCAGCGTCGTCGGACTAAGAACAAAGGGACATACATTTAATCATTCCTTCTTCACTACTTAATGCATGTGTCCTTCGAGTGCATTTGTTATGAAAATATTTTGAAAATGGTTTGATTTAGAGAAAAATACTCGGTGTTGACAAAACGTTTATTTGGACCTATTCTACTGTTTGTGCGAAAATTTCATTACACCCACCAATTTAGGTTGCCTCCTTTTTAGTTATTATTTTAAATAATTATTTATTTTTTTATATTAGCGACGGTTCAGGCCGACGCTATTGTTTTTGAAAAAATATTCATTTCCCATAACAAATTTTGTTTGCCTCCTTATTAGTTATTGTCTTAATTAATTCTTATTTTCTTATATTAGCGACGGTTCAGGCCAACGCTACTTTTTTGCTAAAATTTTCATTTTCCCCCACGAATTTCATTTGGCTCCTTTAAACTTATTGTTTTAATTAATTATTATTTTTATATTAAAAACTAGTACTTTAATAGCTCTTTTAAAGTGCTATTAAACACAATTGTTCACATTAGTGTCACGATTAATGGCGCTTTTCAGCGCTATCAAAAACAAAACAAAGTGCTAACAAGTAACTTTTATGGCATATTGTTTGTTTCTCTATTTTCTCTTTCAAAGTTGGTTTACCCTTTTGGACAGAAGAGATCACTCTTCTTTGTCTTTATTAGAATCTTTATAAGAGGAGCATACGCCTAAATAGTCATTTTCCTCCATTTAACTTCAAAAGTGTATAGCACGAATAAAACTAAAGTTCATGAGTGAAGGTGAGCATTCGAGCGATAACCTATACAACCAGCGTCGTCGGACTAAGAACAAAGGGACATACATTTAATCATTCCTTCTTCACTACTTAATGCATGTGTCCTTCGAGTGCATTTGTTATGAAAATATTTTGAAAATGCTTTGATTTTGAGAAAAATACTCGGTGTTGACAAAACGATTATTTGGACCTATGCTACTATTTGTGCGAAAATTTCATTACACCCACCAATTTAGGTTGCCTCCTTTTTAGTTATTATTTTAAATAATTATTTATTTTTTTAGATTAGCGACGGTTCAGGCCGACGCTATTGTTTTTGAAAAAATATTCATTTCCCATAACAAATTTCGTTCGCCTCCTAATTAGTTATTGTCTTAATTAATTCTTATTTTCTTATATTAGCGACGGTTCAGGCCGACGCTACTCTTTGTGCTAAAATTTTCATTTTCCCTCACGAATTTCGTTTGGCTCCTTTAAACTTATTGTTTTAATTTATTATTATTTTTATATTAAAAACTAGTACTATAATAGCTCTTTTAAAGTGCTATTAAACAAAATCGTTCACATTAGTGGCACGGTTAATAGCGCTTTTCAGCGCTATCAAAAACAAAAGAAAGTGCTATTAAATAATTTTTATGCCATATTGTATGTTGCTTTATTTTCTCTTTCAAAGTTGGTTTACCCTTTTGGATAGAAGAGATCACTATTCTTTGTCTTTATTAGAATCTTTATAAGAGGAGCATACGCCTAAGTAGTCATTTTCATCCATTTCACTTCAAAAGTATATAGCACGAATAAAACTAAAGTTCATGAGTGAAGGTGAGCATTCGAGCGATAACATATACAGCCAGCATCGTCGGACTAAGAACAAAGGGACATACATTTAGTCATTCCTTCTTCACTACTTAATGCATGTGTCCTTCGAGTGCATTTGTTATGAAAATATTTTGAAAATGGTTTGATTTAGAGAAAAATACTCGGTGTTGACAAAACGTTTATTTGGACCTATTCTACTGTTTGTGCGAAAATTTCATTACACCCACCAATTTAGGTTGCCTCCTTTTTAATTATTGTTTTAAATAATTATTTATTTTTTTATATTAGCGACGGTTCAGGCCGACGCTGTTGTTTTTGAAAAAATATTCATTTCCCATAACAAATTTCGTTCGCCTCCTTATTAGTTATTGTCTTAATTAAATCTTATTTTCTTATATTAGCGACGGTTCAGGCCAACACTACTTTTTTGCTAAAATTTTCATTTTCCCCCACGAATTTCATTTGGCTCCTTTAAACTTATTGTGTTAATTAATTATTATTTTTATATTAAAAACTAGTACTTTAGTAGCTCTTTTAAAGTGCTATTAAACACAATTGTTCACATTAGTGTCACGGTTAATGGGGCTTTTCAGCGCTATCAAAAACAAAACAAAGTGCTATCAAGTAACTTTTATGGCATATTGTTTGTTTCTCTATTTTCTCTTTCAAAGTTGGTTTACCCTTTTGGACAGAAGAGATCACTCTTCTTTGTCTTTATTAGAATCTTTATAACAGGATCATACGCCTAAGTAGTCATTTTCCTCCATTTCACCTCAAAAGTGTATAGCACGAATAAAACTAAAGTTTATGAGTGAAGGTGAGCATTCGAGCGATAAACTATACAGCCAGCTTCGTCGGACTAAGAACAAAGGGACATACATTTAAACCTTCCTTCTTCACTACTTAATGCATGTGTCCTTCGAGTGCATTTGTTATGAAAATATTTTGAAAATGGTTTGATTTAGAGAAAAATACTCGGTGTTGACAAAACGTTTATTTGGACCTATGCTACTGTTTGTGCGAAAATTTCATTACACCCACCAATTTAGGTTGCCTCCTTTTTAGTTATTATTTTAAATAATTATTTATTTTTTTGTATTAGCGACGGTTCAGGCCGACGCTATTGTTTTTGAAAAAATATTCATTTCCCATAACAAATTTCGTTCGCCTCCTAATTAGTTATTGTCTTAATTAATTCTTATTTTCTTATATTAGCGACGGTTCAGGCCGACGCTACTCTTTGTGCTAAAATTTTCATTTTCCCCCACGAATTTCGTTTGGCTCCTTTAAACTTATTGTTTTAATTTATTATTATTTTTATATTAAAAACTAGTACTATAATAGCTCTTTTAAAGTGCTATTAAACAAAATCGTTCACATTAGTGGCACGGTTAATAGCGCTTTTCAGTGCTATCAAAAACAAAAGAAAGTGCTATTAAATAATTTTTATGCCATATTGTATGTTGCTCTATTTTCTCTTTCAAAGTTAGTTTACCCTTTTGGATAGAAGAGATCACTATTCTTTGTCTTTATTAGAATCTTTATAAGAGGAGGATACGCCTAAGTAGTCATTTTCATCCATTTCACTTCAAAAGTATATAGCACGAATAAAACTAAAGTTCATGAGTGAAGGTGAGCATTCGAGCGATAACATATACAGCCAGCATCGTCGGACTAAGAACAAAGGGACATACATTTAATCATTCCTTCTTCACTACTTAATGCATGTGTCCTTCGAGTGCATTTGTTATGAAAATACTTTGAAAATGGTTTGATTTAGAGAAAAATACTCGGTGTTAACAAAACGTTTATTTGGACCTATGCTACTGTTTGTGCGAAAATTTCATTACACCCACCAATTTATTTTGCCTCCTTTTTAGTTTTTATTTTAAATAATTATTTATTTTTTTATATTAGCGACGGTTCAGGCCGACGCTATTGTTTTTGAAAAAATATTCATTTCACCTAACAAATTTCGTTCGCCTCCTAATTAGTTATTGTCTTAATTAATTCTTATTTTCTTATATTAGCGACGGTTCAGGCCGACGCTACTCTTTGTGCTAAAATTTTCATTTTCCCCCACGAATTTCGTTTGGCTCCTTTAAACTTATTGTTTTAATTTATTATTATTTTTATATTAAAAAGTAGTACTATAACAGCTCTTTTAAAGTGCTATTAAACAAAATCGTTCACATTAGTGGCACGGTTAATAGCGCTTTTCAGCGCTATCAAAAACAAAAGAAAGTGCTATTAAATAATTTTTATGCCATATTGTATGTTGCTTTATTTTCTCTTTCAAAGTTGGTTTACCCTTTTGGATAGAAGAGATCACTATTCTTTGTCTTTATTAGAATCTTTATAAGAGGTGCATACGCCTAAGTAGTCATTTTCATCCATTTCACTTCAAAAGTATATAGCACGAATAAAACTAAAGTTCATGAGTGAAGGTGAGCATTCGAGCGATAACATATACAGCCAGCATCGTCGGACTAAGAACAAAGGGACATACATTTAGTCATTCCTTCTTCACTACTTAATGCATGTGTCCTTCGAGTGCATTTGTTATGAAAATATTTTGAAAATGGTTTGATTTAGAGAAAAATACTCGGTGTTGACAAAACGTTTATTTGGACCTATTCTACTGTTTGTGCGAAAATTTCATTACACCCACCAATTTAGGTTGCCTCCTTTTTAGTTATTATTTTAAATAATTATTTATTTTTTTATATTAGCGACGGTTCAGGCCGACCCTATTGTTTTTGAAAAAATATTCATTTCCCATAACAAATTTCGTTCGCCTCCTTATTAGTTATTGTCTTCATTAATTCTTATTTTCTTATATTAGCGACGGTTCAGGCCAACCCTACTTTTTTGCTAAAATTTTCATTTTCCCCCACGAATTTCATTTGGCTCCTTTAAACTTATTGTGTTAATTAATTATTATTTTTATATTAAAAACTAGTACTTTAGTAGCTCTTTTAAAGTGCTATTAAACACAATTGTTCACATTAGTGTCACGGTTAATGGGGCTTTTCAGCGCTACCAAAAACAAAACAAAGTGCTATCAAGTAACTTTTATGGCATATTGTTTGTTTCTCTATTTTCTCTTTCAAAGTTGGTTTACCCTTTTGGACAGAAGAGATCACTCTTCTTTGTCTTTATTAGAATCTTTATAAGAGGAGCATACGCCTAAGTAGTCATTTTCCTCCATTTCACCTCAAAAGTGTACAGCACGAATAAAACTAAAGTTCATGAGTGAAGGTGAGCATTCGAGCGATAAACTATACAGCCAGCGTCGTCGAACTAAGAACATAGGGACATATATTTAATCATTCCTTCTTCACTACTTAATGCATGTGTCCTTCGAGTGCATTTGTTATGAAAATATTTTGAAAATGGTTTGATTTAGAGAAAAATACTCGGTGTTGACAAAACGTTTATTTGGACCTATGCTACTGTTTGTGCGAAAATTTCATTACACCCACCAATTTAGGTTGCCTCCTTTTTAGTTATTATTTTAAATAATTATTTATTTTTTTGTATTAGCGACGGTTCAGGCCGACGCTATTGTTTTTGAAAAAATATTCATTTCACCTAACAAATTTCGTTCGCCTCCTAATTAGTTATTGTCTTAATTAATTCTTATTTTCTTATATTAGCGACGGTTCAGGCCGACGCTACTCTTTGTGCTAATATTTTCATTTTCCCCCACGAATTTCGTTTGGCTCCTTTAAACTTATTGTTTTAATTTATTATTATTTTTATATTAAAAACTAGTACTATAATAGCTCTTTAAAGTGCTATTAAACAAAATCGTTCACATTAGTGGCACGGTTAATAGCGCTTTTCAGCGCTATCAAAAACAAAAGAAAGTGCTATTAAATAATTTTTATGCCATATTGTATGTTGCTCTATTTTCTCTTTCAAAGTTGGTTTACCCTTTTGGATAGAAGAGATCACTCTTCTTTGTCTTTATTAGAATCTTTATAAGAGGAGCATACGCCTAAGTAGTCATTTTCATCCATTTCACTTCAAAAGTATATAGCACGAATAAAACTAAAGTTCATGAGTGAAGGTGAGCATTCGAGCGATAACATATACAGCCAGCATCGTCGGACTAAGAACAAAGGGACATACATTTAGTCATTCCTTCTTCACTACTTAATGCATGTGTCCTTCGAGTGCATTTGTTATGAAAATATTTTGAAAATGGTTTGATTTAGAGAAAAATACTCGGTGTTGACAAAACGTTTATTTGGACCTATTCTACTGTTTGTGCGAAAATTTCATTACACCCACCAATTTAGGTTGCCTCCTTTTTAGTTATTATTTTAAATAATTATTTATTTTTTTATATTAGCGACGGTTCAGGCCGACCCTATTGTTTTTGAAAAAATATTCATTTCCCATAACAAATTTCGTTCGCCTCCTTATTAGTTATTGTCTTCATTAATTCTTATTTTCTTATATTAGCGACGGTTCAGGCCAACCCTACTTTTTTGCTAAAATTTTCATTTTCCCCCACGAATTTCATTTGGCTCCTTTAAACTTATTGTGTTAATTAATTATTATTTTTATATTAAAAACTAGTACTTTAGTAGCTCTTTTAAAGTGCTATTAAACACAATTGTTCACATTAGTGTCACGGTTAATGGGGCTTTTCAGCGCTACCAAAAACAAAACAAAGTGCTATCAAGTAACTTTTATGGCATATTGTTTGTTTCTCTATTTTCTCTTTCAAAGTTGGTTTACCCTTTTGGACAGAAGAGATCACTCTTCTTTGTCTTTATTAGAATCTTTATAAGAGGAGCATACGCCTAAGTAGTCATTTTCCTCCATTTCACCTCAAAAGTGTACAGCACGAATAAAACTAAAGTTCATGAGTGAAGGTGAGCATTCGAGCGATAAACTATACAGCCAGCGTCGTCGAACTAAGAACATAGGGACATATATTTAATCATTCCTTCTTCACTACTTAATGCATGTGTCCTTCGAGTGCATTTGTTATGAAAATATTTTGAAAATGGTTTGATTTAGAGAAAAATACTCGGTGTTGACAAAACGTTTATTTGGACCTATGCTACTGTTTGTGCGAAAATTTCATTACACCCACCAATTTAGGTTGCCTCCTTTTTAGTTATTATTTTAAATAATTATTTATTTTTTTGTATTAGCGACGGTTCAGGCCGACGCTATTGTTTTTGAAAAAATATTCATTTCACCTAACAAATTTCGTTCGCCTCCTAATTAGTTATTGTCTTAATTAATTCTTATTTTCTTATATTAGCGACGGTTCAGGCCGACGCTACTCTTTGTGCTAATATTTTCATTTTCCCCCACGAATTTCGTTTGGCTCCTTTAAACTTATTGTTTTAATTTATTATTATTTTTATATTAAAAACTAGTACTATAATAGCTCTTTAAAGTGCTATTAAACAAAATCGTTCACATTAGTGGCACGGTTAATAGCGCTTTTCAGCGCTATCAAAAACAAAAGAAAGTGCTATTAAATAATTTTTATGCCATATTGTATGTTGCTCTATTTTCTCTTTCAAAGTTGGTTTACCCTTTTGGATAGAAGAGATCACTCTTCTTTGTCTTTATTAGAATCTTTATAAGAGGAGCATACGCCTAAGTAGTCATTTTCATCCATTTCACTTCAAAAGTATATAGCACGAATAAAACTAAAGTTCATGAGTGAAGGTGAGCATTCGAGCGATAACATATACAGCCAGCATCGTCGGACTAAGAACAAAGGGACATACATTTAATCATTCCTTCTTCACTACTTAATGCATGTATCCTTCGAGTGCATTTGTTATGAAAATATTTTGAAAATGGTTTGATTTAGAGAAAAATACTCGGTGTTGACAAAACGTTTATTTGGACCTATTCTACTGTTTGTGCGAAAATTTCATTACACCCACCAATTTAGGTTGCCACCTTTTTAGTTATTATTTTAAATAATTATTTATTTTTTTATATTAGCGACGGTTCAGGCCTACGCTATTGTTTTTGAAAAAATATTCATTTCCCATAACAAATTTCGTTTGTCTCCTTATTAGTTATTGTCTTAATTAATTCTTATTTTCTTATATTAGCGACGGTTCAGGCCAACGCTACTTTTTTGCTAAAATTTTCATTTTCCCCCACGAATTTCATTTGGCTCCTTTAAACTTATTGTGTTAATTAATTATTATTTTTATATTAAAAACTAGTACTTTAGTAGCTCTTTTAAAGTGCTATTAAACAAAATTGTTCACATTAGTGTCACGGTTAATGGGGCTTTTCAGCGCTATCAAAAACAAAACAAAGTGCTATCAAGTAACTTTTATGGCATATTGTTTGTTTCTCTATTTTCTCTTTCAAAGTTGGTTTACCCTTTTGGACAGAAGAGATCACTCTTCTTTGTCTTTATTAGAATCTTTATAAGAGGAGCATACGCCTAAGTAGTAATTTTCCTCCATTTCACCTCAAAAGTGTATAGCACGAATAAAACTAAAGTTCATGAGTGAAGGTGAGCATTCGAGCGATAAACTATACAACCAGCGTCGTCGGACTAAGAACAAAGGGACATACATTTAATCATTCCTTCTTCACTACTTAATGCATGTGTCCTTCGAGTGCATTTGTTATGAAAATATTTTGAAAATGGTTTGATTTTGCGAAAAATACTCGGTGTTGACAAAACGTTTATTTGGACCTATGCTACTGTTTCTGCGAAAATTTCATTACACCCACCAATTTATGTTGCCTCCTTTTTAGTTTTTATTTTAAATAATTATTTATTTTTTTATATTAGCGACGGTTCAGGCCGACGCTATTGTTTTTGAAAAAATATTCATTTCACCTAACAAATTTCGTTCGCCTCCTAATTAGTTATTGTCTTAATTAATTCTTATTTTCTTATATTAGCGACGGTTCAGGCCGACGCTACTCTTTGTGCTAATATTTTCATTTTCCCCCACGAATTTCGTTTGGCTCCATTAAACTTATTGTTTTAATTTATTATTATTTTTATATTAAAAACTAGTACTATAATAGCTCTTTTAAAGTGCTATTAAACAAAATCGTTCACATTAGTGGCACGGTTAATGGGGCTTTTCAGCGCTATCAAAAACAAAAGAAAGTGCTATTAAATAATTTTTATGCCATATTGTATGTTGCTCTATTTTCTCTTTCAAAGTTGGTTTACCCTTTTGGATAGAAGAGATCACTCTTCTTTGTCTTTATTAGAATCTTTATAAGAGGAGCATACGCCTAAGTAGTCATTTTCATCCATTTCACTTCAAAAGTATATAGCACGAATAAAACTAAAGTTCATGAGTGAAGGTGAGCATTCGAGCGATAACATATACAGCCAGCATCGTCGGACTAAGAACAAAGGGACATACATTTAATCATTCCTTCTTCACTACTTAATGCATGTGTCCTTCGAGTGCATTTGTTATGAAAATATTTTGAAAATGGTTTGATTTAGAGAAAAATACTCGGTTTTGACAAAACGTTTATTTGGACCTATGCTACTGTTTGTGCGAAAATTTCATTACACCCACCAATTTAGGTTGCCTCCTTTTTAGTTATTATTTTAAATAATTATTTATTTTTTTATATTAGCGACGGTTCAGGCCGACGCTATTGTTTTTGAAAAAATATTCATTTCCCATAACAAATTTCGTTCGCCTCCTAATTAGTTATTGTCTTAATTAATTCTTATTTTCTTATATTAGCAACGGTTCAGGCCGACGCTACTCTTTGTGCTAAAATTTTCATTTTCCCCCATGAATTTCCTTTGGCTCCTTTAAACTTATTGTTTTAATTTATTATTATTTTTATATTAAAAACTAGTACTATAATAGCTCTTTTAAAGTGCTATAAACAAAATCGTTCACATTAGTGGCACGGTTAATAGCGCTTTTCAGCGCTATCAAAAACAAAAGAAAGTGCTATTAAATATTTTTTATGCCATATTGTATGTTGCTCTATTTTCTCTTTCAAAGTTTGTTTACCCTTTTGGATAGAAGAGATCACTCTTCTTTGTCTTTATTAGAATCTTTATAAGAGGAGCATACGCCTAAGTAGTCATTTTCATCCATTTCACTTCAAAAGTATATAGCACGAATGAAACTAAAGTTCATAAGTGAAGGTGAGCATTTGAGCGATAACCTATACAGCCAGCGTCGTCGGACTAAGAACAAAGGGACATACATTTAATCCTTCCTTCTTCACTACTTAATGCATGTGTCCTTCGAGTGCATTTGTTATGAAAATATTTTGAAAATGGTTTGATTTTGAGAAAAATACTCGGTGTTGACAAAACGTTTATTTGGACCTATGCTACTGTTTGTGCGAAAATTTCATTACACCCACCAATTTAGGTTTCCTCCTTTTTAGTTATTATTTTAAATAATTATTTATTTTTTTATATTAGCGACAGTTCAGGCCGACGCTATTGTTTTGGAAAAAATATTCATTTCCCATAACAAATTTCGTTCGCCTCCTAATTAGTTATTGTCTTAATTAATTCTTATTTTCTTATATTAGCGACGGTTCAGGCCGACGCTACTCTTTGTGCTAAAATTTTCATTTTCCCCCACGAATTTCGTTTGGCTCCTTTAAACTTATTGTTTTAATTTATTATTATTTTTATATTAAAAGCTAGTACTATAATAGCTCTTTTAAAGTGCTATTAAACAAAATCGTTCACATTAGTGGCACGGTTAATAGCGCTTTTCAGCGCTATAAAAAACAAAAGAAAGTGCTATTAAATAATTTTTATGCCATATTGTATGTTGCTCTATTTTCTCTTTCAAAGTTGGTTTACCCTTTTGGATAGAAGAGATCACTCTTCTTTGTCTTTATTAGAATCTTTATAAGAGGAGCATACGCCTAAGTAGTCATTTTCATCCATTTCACTTCAAAAGTATATAGCACGAATAAAACTAAAGTTCATGAGTGAAGGTGAGCATTCAAGCGATAACATATACAGCCAGCATCGTCGGACTAAGAACAAAGGGACATACATTTAATCATTCCTTCTTCACTACTTAATGCATGTGTCCTTCGAGTGCATTTGTTATGAAAATATTTTGAAAATGGTTTGATTTAGAGAAAAATACTCGGTGTTGACAAAACGTTTATTTAGACCTATGCTACTGTTTGTGCGAAAATTTCATTACACCCACCAATTTAGGTTGCCTCCTTTTTAGTTATTATTTTAAATAATTATTTATTTTTTTATATTAGCGACGGTTCAGGCCGACGCTATTGTTTTTGAAAAAATATTCATTTCCCATAACAAATTTCGTTCGCCTCCTAATTAGTTATTGTCTTAATTAATTCTTATTTTCTTATATTAGCAACGGTTCAGGCCGACGCTACTCTTTGTGCTAAAATTTTCATTTTCCCCCATGAATTTCCTTTGGCTCCTTTAAACTTATTGTTTTAATTTATTATTATTTTTATATTAAAAGCTAGTACTATAATAGCTCTTTTAAAGTGCTATAAAACAAAATCGTTCACATTAGTGGCACGGTTAATAGCGCTTTTCAGCGCTATCAAAAACAAAAGAAAGTGCTATTAAATAATTTTTATGCCATATTGTATGTTGCTCTATTTTCTCTTTCAAAGTTGGTTTACCCTTTTGGATAGAAGAGATCACTCTTCTTTGTCTTTATTAGAATCTTTATAAGAGGAGCATACGCCTAAGTAGTCATTTTCATCCATTTAACTTCAAAAGTATATAGCACGAATGAAACTAAAGTTCATAAGTGAAGGTGAGAATTTGAGCGATAACCTATACAGCCAGCGTCGTCGGACTAAGAACAAAGGGACATACATTTAATCCTTCCTTCTTCACTACTTAATGCATGTGTCCTTCGAGTGCATTTGTTATGAAAATATTTTGAAAATGGTTTGATTTTGAGAAAAATACTCGGTGTTGACAAAACGTTTATTTGGACCTATGCTACTGTTTGTGCGAAAATTTCATTACACCCACCAATTTAGGTTTCCTCCTTTTTAGTTATTATTTTAAATAATTATTTATTTTTTTATATTAGCGACAGTTCAGGCCGACGCTATTGTTTTGGAAAAAATATTCATTTCCCATAACAAATTTCGTTCGCCTCCTAATTAGTTATTGTCTTAATTAATTCTTATTTTCTTATATTAGCGACGGTTCAGGCCGACGCTACTCTTTGTGCTAAAATTTTCATTTTCCCCCACGAATTTCGTTTGGCTCCTTTAAACTTATTGTTTTAATTTATTATTATTTTTATATTAAAAACTAGTACTATAATAGCTCTTTTAAAGTGCTATTAAACAAAATCGTTCACATTAGTGGCACGGTTAATAGCGCTTTTCAGCGCTATCAAAAACAAAAGAAAGTGCTATTAAATATTTTTTATGCCATATTGTATGTTGCTCTATTTTCTCTTTCAAAGTTGGTTTACCCTTTTGGATAGAAGAGATCACTCTTCTTTGTCTTTATTAGAATCTTTATAAGAGGAGCATACGCCTAAGTAGTCATTTTCATCCATTTAACTTCAAAAGTATATAGCACGAATGAAACTAAAGTTCATAAGTGAAGGTGAGAATTTGAGCGATAACCTATACAGCCAGCGTCGTCGGACTAAGAACAAAGGGACATACATTTAATCCTTCCTTCTTCACTACTTAATGCATGTGTCCTTCGAGTGCATTTGTTATGAAAATATTTTGAAAATGGTTTTATTTTGAGAAAAATACTCGGTGTTGACAAAACGTTTATTTGGACCTATGCTACTGTTTGTGCGAAAATTTCATTACACCCACCAATTTAGGTTTCCTCCTTTTTAGTTATTATTTTAAATAATTATTTATTTTTTTATATTAGCGACAGTTCAGGCCGACGCTATTGTTTTGGAAAAAATATTCATTTCCCATAACAAATTTCGTTCGCCTCCTAATTAGTTATTGTCTTAATTAATTCTTATTTTCTTATATTAGCGACGGTTCAGGCCGACGCTACTCTTTGTGCTAAAATTTTCATTTTCCCCCACGAATTTCGTTTGGCTCCTTTAAACTTATTGTTTTAATTTATTATTATTTTTATATTAAAAACTAGTACTATAATAGCTCTTTTAAAGTGCTATTAAACAAAATCGTTCACATTAGTGGCACGGTTAATAGCGCTTTTCAGCGCTATCAAAAACAAAAGAAAGTGCTATTAAATAATTTTTATGCCATATTGTATGTTGCTCTATTTTCTCTTTCAAAGTTGGTTTACCCTTTTGGATAGAAGAGATCACTATTCTTTGTCTTTATTAGAATCTTTATAAGAGGAGCATACGCCTAGGTAGTCATTTTAATCCATTTCACTTCAAAAGTATATAGCACGAATAAAACTAAAGTTCATGAGTGAAGGTGAGCATTCGAGCGATAACATATACAGCCAGCATCGTCGGACTAAGAACAAAGGGACATACATTTAATCATTCCTTCTTCACTACTTAATGCATGTGTCCTTCGAGTGCATTTGTTATGAAAATATTTTGAAAATGGTTTGATTTAGAGAAAAATACTCGGTGTTGACAAAACGTTTATTTGGACCTATTCTACTGTTTGTGCGAAAATTTCATTACACCCACCAATTTAGGTTGCCTCCTTTTTAGTTATTATTTTAAATAATTATTTATTTTTTTATATTAGCGACGGTTCAGGCCAACGCTATTGTTTTTGAAAAAATATTCATTTCCCATAACAAATTTCGTTTGCCTCCTTATTAGTTATTGTCTTAATTAATTCTTATTTTCTTATATTAGCGACGGTTCAGGCCAACGCTACTTTTTTGCTAAAATTTTCATTTTCCCCCACGAATTTCATTTGGCACCTTTAAACTTATTGTTTTAATTAATTATTATTTTTATATTAAAAACTAGTACTTTAATAGCTCTTTTAAAGTGCTATTAAACACAATTGTTCACATTAGTGTCACGATTAATGGCGCTTTTCAGCGCTATCAAAAACAAAACAAAGTGCTAACAAGTAACTTTTATGGCATATTGTTTGTTTCTCTATTTTCTCTTTCAAAGTTGGTTTACCCTTTTGGACAGAAGAGATCACTCTTCTTTGTCTTTATTAGAATCTTTATAAGAGGAGCATACGCCTAAATAGTCATTTTCCTCCATTTCACTTCAAAAGTGTATAGCACGAATAAAACTAAAGTTCATGAGTGAAGGTGAGCATTCGAGCGATAACCTATACAACCAGCGTCGTCGGACTAAGAACAAAGGGACATACATTTAATCATTCCTTCTTCACTACTTAATGCATGTGTCCTTCGAGTGCATTTGTTATGAAAATATTTTGAAAATGGTTTGATTTTGAGAAAAATACTCGGTGTTGACAAAACGTTTATTTGGACCTATGCTACTGTTTGTGCGAAAATTTCATTTCACCCACCAATTTAGGTTGCCTCCTTTTTAGTTATTATTTTAAATGATTATTTATTTTTTTAGATTAGCGACGGTTCAGGCCGACGCTATTGTTTTTGAAAAAATATTCATTTCCCATAACAAATTTCGTTCGCCTCCTAATTAGTTATTGTCTTAATTAATTCTTATTTTCTTATATTAGCGACGGTTCAGGCCGACGCTACTCTTTGTGCTAAAATTTTCATTTTCCCCCACGAATTTCGTTTGGCTCCTTTAAACTTATTGTTTTAATTTATTATTATTTTTATATTAAAAACTAGTACTATAATAGCTCTTTTAAAGTGCTATTAAACAAAATCGTTCACATTAGTGGCACGGTTAATAGCGCTTTTCAGCGCTATCAAAAACAAAAGAAAGTGCTAGTAAATAATTTTTATGCCATATTGTATGTTGCTCTATTTTCTCTTTCAAAGTTGGTTTACCCTTTTGGATAGAAGAGATCACTCTTCTTTGTCTTTATTAGAATCTTTATAAGAGGAGCATACGCCTAAGTAGTCATTTTCATCCATTTCACTTCAAAAGTATATAGCACGAATAAAACTAAAGTTCATGAGTGAAGGTGAGCATTCGAGCGATAACATATACAGCCAGCATCGTCGGACTAAGAACAAAGGGACATACATTTAATCATTCCTTCTTCACTACTTAATGCATGTGTCCTTCGAGTGCATTTGTTATGAAAATATTTTGAAAATGGTTTGATTTTGAGAAAAATACTCGGTGTTGGCAAAACGTTTATTTGGACCTATGCTACTGTTTGTGCGAAAATTTCATTACACCCACCAATTTAGGTTGCCTCCTTTTTAGTTATTATTTTAAATGATTATTTATTTTTTTATATTAGCGACGGTTCAGGACAACGCTATTGTTTTTGAAAAAATATTCATTTCCCATAACAAATTTCGTTTGCCTCCTTATTAGTTATTGTCTTAATTAATTCTTATTTTCTTATATTAGCGACGGTTCAGGCCAACGCTACTTTTTTGCTAAAATTTTCATTTTCCCCCACGAATTTCATTTGGCTCCTTTAAACTTATTGTTTTAATTAATTATTATTTTTATATTAAAAACTAGTACTTTAATAGCTCTTTTAAAGTGCTATTAAACACAATTGTTCACATTAGTGTCACGATTAATGGCGCTTTTCAGCGCTATCAAAAACAAAACAAAGTGCTAACAAGTAACTTTTATGGCATATTGTTTGTTTCTCTATTTTCTCTTTCAAAGTTGGTTTACCCTTTTGGACAGAAGAGATCACTCTTCTTTGTCTTTATTAGAATCTTTATAAGAGGAGCATACGCCTAAATAGTCATTTTCCTCCATTTCACTTCAAAAGTGTATAGCACGAATAAAACTAAAGTTCATGAGTGAAGGTGAGCATTCGAGCGATAACCTATACAACCAGCGTCGTCGGACTAAGAACAAAGGGACATACATTTAATCATTCCTTCTTCACTACTTAATGCATGTGTCCTTCGAGTGCATTTGTTATGAAAATATTTTGAAAATGGTTTGATTTTGAGAAAAATACTCGGTGTTGACAAAACGTTTATTTGGACCTATGCTACTGTTTGTGCGAAAATTTCATTTCACCCACCAATTTAGGTTGCCTCCTTTTTAGTTATTATTTTAAATGATTATTTATTTTTTTAGATTAGCGACGGTTCAGGCCGACGCTATTGTTTTTGAAAAAATATTCATTTCCCATAACAAATTTCGTTCGCCTCCTAATTAGTTATTGTCTTAATTAATTCTTATTTTCTTATATTAGCGACGGTTCAGGCCGACGCTACTCTTTGTGCTAAAATTTTCATTTTCCCCCACGAATTTCATTTGGCTCCTTTAAACTTATTGTTTTAATTAATTATTATTTTTATATTAAAAACTAGTACTTTAATAGATCTTTTAAAGTGCTATTAAACACAATTGTTCACATTAGTGTCACGATTAATGGCGCTTTTCAGCGCTATCAAAAACAAAACAAAGTGCTAACAAGTAACTTTTATGGCATATTGTTTGTTTCTCTATTTTCTCTTTCAAAGTTGGTTTACCCTTTTGGACAGAAGAGATCACTCTTCTTTGTCTTTATTAGAATCTTTATAAGAGGAGCATACGCCTAAATAGTCATTTTCCTCCATTTCACTTCAAAAGTGTATAGCACGAATAAAACTAAAGTTCATGAGTGAAGGTGAGCATTCGAGCGATAACCTATACAACCAGCGTCGTCGGACTAAGAACAAAGGGACATACATTTAATCATTCCTTCTTCACTACTTAATGCATGTGTCCTTCGAGTGCATTTGTTTTGAAAATATTTTGAAAATGGTTTGATTTTGAGAAAAATACTCGGTGTTGACAAAATGTTTATTTGGACCTATGCTACTGTTTGTGCGAAAATTTCATTACACCCACCAATTTAGGTTGCCTCCTTTTTAGTTATTATTTTAAATGATTATTTATTTTTTTAGATTAGCGACGGTTCAGGCCGACGCTATTGTTTTTGAAAAAATATTCATTTCCCATAACAAATTTCGTTCGCCTCCTAATTAGTTATTGTCTTAATTAATTCTTATTTTCTTATATTAGCGACGGTTCAGGCCGACGCTACTCTTTGTGCTAAAATTTTCATTTTCCCCCACGAATTTCGTTTGGCTCCTTTAAACTTATTGTTTTAATTTATTATTATTTTTATATTAAAAACTAGTACTATAATAGCTCTTTTAAAGTGCTATTAAACAAAATCGTTCACATTAGTGGCACGGTTAATAGCGCTTTTCAGCGCTATCAAAAACAAAATAAAGTGCTATTAAATAATTTTTATGCCATATTGTATGTTGCTCTATTTTCTCTTTCAAAGTTGGTTTACCCTTTTGGATAGAAGAGATCACTCTTCTTTGTCTTTATTAGAATCTTTATAAGAGGAGCATACGCCTAAGTAGTCATTTTCATCCATTTCACTTCAAAAGTATATAGCACGAATAAAACTAAAGTTCATGAGTGAAGGTGAGCATTCGAGCGATAACATATACAGCCAGCATCCTCGGACTAAGAACAAAGGGACATACATTTAATCATTCCTTCTTCACTACTTAATGCATGTGTCCTTCGAGTGCATTTGTTATGAAAATATTTTGAAAATGGTTTGATTTAGAGAAAAATACTCGGTGTTGACAAAACGTTTATTTGGACCTATGCTACTGTTTGTGCGAAAATTTCATTACACCCACCAATTTAGGTTGCCTCCTTTTTAGTTATTATTTTAAATAATTATTTATTTTTTTGTATTAGCGACGGTTCAGGCCGACGCTATTGTTTTTGAAAAAATATTCATTTCCCATAACAAATTTCGTTCGCCTCCTAATTAGTTATTGTCTTAATTAATTCTTATTTTCTTATATTAGCGACGGTTCAGGCCGACGCTACTCTTTGTGCTAAAATTTTCATTTTCCCCCACGAATTTCGTTTGGCTCCTTTAAACTTATTGTTTTAATTTATTATTATTTTTATATTAAAAACTAGTACTATAATAGCTCTTTTAAAGTGCTATTAAACAAAATCGTTCACATTAGTGGCACGGTTAATAGCGCTTTTCAGCGCTATCAAAAACAAAAGAAAGTGCTATTAAATAATTTTTATGCCATATTGTATGTTGCTCTATTTTCTCTTTCAAAGTTGGTTTACCCATTTGGATAGAAGAGATCACTATTCTTTGTCTTTATTAGAATCTTTATAAGAGGAGCATACGCCTAAGTAGTCATTTTCATCCATTTCACTTCAAAAGTATATAGCACGAATAAAACTAAAGTTCATGAGTGAAGGTGAGCATTCGAGCGATAACATATACAACCAGCATCGTCGGACTAAGAACAAAGGGACATACATTTAATCATTCCTTCTTCACTACTTAATGCATGTGTCCTTCGAGTGCATTTGTTATGAAAATATTTTGAAAATGGTTTGATTTAGAGAAAAATACTCGGTGTTGACAAAACGTTTATTTGGACCTATTCTACTGTTTGTGCGAAAATTTCATTACACCCACCAATTTAGGTTGCCTCCTTTTTAGTTATTATTTTAAATAATTATTTATTTTTTTATATTAGCGATGGTTCAGGCCGACGCTATTGTTTTTGAAAAAATATTCATTTCCCATAACAAATTTCGTTCGCCTCCTTATTAGTTATTGTCTTAATTAATTCTTATTTTCTTATATTAGCGACGGTTCAGGCCAACGCTACTTTTTTGCTAAAATTTTCATTTTCCCCCACGAATTTCATTTGGCTCCTTTAAACTTATTGTTTTAATTAATTATTATTTTTATATTAAAAACTAGTACTTTAATAGCTCTTTTAAAGTGCTATTAAACACAATTGTTCACATTAGTGTCACGATTAATGGCGCTTTTCAGCGCTATCAAAAACAAAACAAAGTGCTAACAAGTAACTTTTATGGCATATTGTTTGTTTCTCTATTTTCTCTTTCAAAGTTGGTTTACCCTTTTGGACAGAAGAGATCACTCTTCTTTGTCTTTATTAGAATCTTTATAAGAGGAGCATACGCCTAAATAGTCATTTTCCTCCATTTCACTTCAAAAGTGTATAGCACGAATAAAACTAAAGTTCATGAGTGAAGGTGAGCATTCGAGCGATAACCTATACAACCAGCGTCGTCGGACTAAGAACAAAGGGACATACATTTAATCATTCCTTCTTCACTACTTAATGCATGTGTCCTTCGAGTGCATTTGTTTTGAAAATATTTTGAAAATGGTTTGATTTTGAGAAAAATACTCGGTGTTGACAAAATGTTTATTTGGACCTATGCTACTGTTTGTGCGAAAATTTCATTACACCCACCAATTTAGGTTGCCTCCTTTTTAGTTATTATTTTAAATGATTATTTATTTTTTTGTATTAGCGACGGTTTAGGCCGACGCTATTGTTTTTGAAAAAATATTCATTTCCCATAACAAATTTCGTTCGCCTCCTAATTAGTTATTGTCTTAATTAATTCTTATTTTCTTATATTAGCGACGGTTCAGGCCGACGCTACTCTTTGTGCTAAAATTTTCATTTTCCCCCACGAATTTCGTTTGGCTCCTTTAAACTTATTGTTTTAATTTATTATTATTTTTATATTAAAAACTAGTACTATAATAGCTCTTTTAAAGTGCTATTAAACAAAATCGTTCACATTAGTGGCACGGTTAATAGCGCTTTTCAGCGCTATCAAAAACAAAAGAAAGTGCTATTAAATAATTTTTATGCCATATTGTATGTTGCTCTATTTTCTCTTTCAAAGTTGGTTTACCCATTTGGATAGAAGAGATCACTATTCTTTGTCTTTATTAGAATCTTTATAAGAGGAGCATACGCCTAAGTAGTCATTTTCATCCATTTCACTTCAAAAGTATATAGCACGAATAAAACTAAAGTTCATGAGTGAAGGTGAGCATTCGAGCGATAACATATACAGCCAGCATCGTCGGACTAAGAACAAAGGGACATACATTTAATCATTCCTTCTTCACTACTTAATGCATGTGTCCTTCGAGTGCATTTGTTATGAAAATATTTTGAAAATGGTTTGATTTAGAGAAAAATACTCGGTGTTGACAAAACGTTTATTTGGACCTATTCTACTGTTTGTGCGAAAATTTCATTACACCCACCAATTTAGGTTGCCTCCTTTTTAGTTATTATTTTAAATAATTATTTATTTTTTTATATTAGCGATGGTTCAGGCCGACGCTATTGTTTTTGAAAAAATATTCATTTCCCATAACAAATTTCGTTCGCCTCCTTATTAGTTATTGTCTTAATTAATTCTTATTTTCTTATATTAGCGACGGTTCAGGCCAACGCTACTTTTTTGCTAAAATTTTCATTTTCCCCCACGAATTTCATTTGGCTCCTTTAAACTTATTGTTTTAATTAATTATTATTTTTATATTAAAAACTAGTACTTTAATAGCTCTTTTAAAGTGCTATTAAACACAATTGTTCACATTAGTGTCACGATTAATGGCGCTTTTCAGCGCTATCAAAAACAAAACAAAGTGCTAACAAGTAACTTTTATGGCATATTGTTTGTTTCTCTATTTTCTCTTTCAAAGTTGGTTTACCCTTTTGGACAGAAGAGATCACTCTTCTTTGTCTTTATTAGAATCTTTATAAGAGGAGCATACGCCTAAATAGTCATTTTCCTCCATTTCACTTCAAAAGTGTATAGCACGAATAAAACTAAAGTTCATGAGTGAAGGTGAGCATTCGAGCGATAACCTATACAACCAGCGTCGTCGGACTAAGAACAAAGGGACATACATTTAATCATTCCTTCTTCACTACTTAATGCATGTGTCCTTCGAGTGCATTTGTTTTGAAAATATTTTGAAAATGGTTTGATTTTGAGAAAAATACTCGGTGTTGACAAAACGTTTATTTGGACCTATGCTACTGTTTGTGCGAAAATTTCATTACACCCACCAATTTAGGTTGCCTCCTTTTTAGTTATTATTTTAAATGATTATTTATTTTTTTAGATTAGCGACGGTTCAGGCCGACGCTATTGTTTTTGAAAAAATATTCATTTCCCATAACAAATTTCGTTCGCCTCCTAATTAGTTATTGTCTTAATTAATTCTTATTTTCTTATATTAGCGACGGTTCAGGCCGACGCTACTCTTTGTGCTAAAATTTTCATTTTCCCCCACGAATTTCGTTTGGCTCCTTTAAACTTATTGTTTTAATTTATTATTATTTTTATATTAAAAACTAGTACTATAATAGCTCTTTTAAAGTGCTATTAAACAAAATCGTTCACATTAGTGGCACGGTTAATAGCGCTTTTCAGCGCTATCAAAAACAAAAGAAAGTGCTATTAAATAATTTTTATGCCATATTGTATGTTGCTCTATTTTCTCTTTCAAAGTTGGTTTACCCTTTTGGATAGAAGAGATCACTCTTCTTTGTCTTTATTAGAATCTTTATAAGAGGAGCATACGCCTAAGTAGTCATTTTCATCCATTTCACTTCAAAAGTATATAGCACGAATAAAACTAAAGTTCATGAGTGAAGGTGAGCATTCGAGCGATAACATATACAGCCAACATCCTCGGACTAAGAACAAAGGGACATACATTTAATCATTCCTTCTTCACTACTTAATGCATGTGTCCTTCGAGTGCATTTGTTATGAAAATATTTTGAAAATGGTTTGATTTAGAGAAAAATACTCGGTGTTGACAAAACGTTTATTTGGACCTATGCTACTGTTTGTGCGAAAATTTCATTACACCCACCAATTTAGGTTGCCTCCTTTTTAGTTATTATTTTAAATAATTATTTATTTTTTTGTATTAGCGACGGTTCAGGCCGACGCTATTGTTTTTGAAAAAATATTCATTTCCCATAACAAATTTCGTTCGCCTCCTAATTAGTTATTGTCTTAATTAATTCTTATTTTCTTATATTAGCGACGGTTCAGGCCGACGCTACTCTTTGTGCTAAAATTTACATTTTCCCTCACGAATTTCGTTTGGCTCCTTTAAACTTATTGTTTTAATTTATTATTATTTTTATATTAAAAACTAGTACTATAATAGCTCTTTTAAAGGGCTATTAAACAAAATCGTTCACATTAGTGGCACGGTTAATAGCGCTTTTCAGCGCTATCAAAAACAAAAGAAAGTGCTATTAAATAATTTTTATGCCATATTGTATGTTGCTCTATTTTCTCTTTCAAAGTTGGTTTACCCATTTGGATAGAAGAGATCACTATTCTTTGTCTTTATTAGAATCTTTATAAGAGGAGCATACGCCTAAGTAGTCATTTTCAACCATTTCACTTCAAAAGTATATAGCACGAATAAAACTAAAGTTCATGAGTGAAGGTGAGCATTCGAGCAATAACATATACAGCCAGCATCGTCGGACTAAGAACAAAGGGACATACATTTAATCATTCCTTCTTCACTACTTAATGCATGTGTCCTTCGAGTGCATTTGTTATGAAAATATTTTGAAAATGGTTTGATTTAGAGAAAAATACTCGGTGTTGACAAAACGTTTATTTGGACCTATTCTACTGTTTGTGCGAAAATTTCATTACACCCACCAATTTAGGTTGCCTCCTTTTTAGTTATTATTTTAAATAATTATTTATTTTTTTATATTAGCGACGGTTCAGGCCGATGCTATTGTTTTTGAAAAAATATTCATTTCCCATAACAAATTTCGTTTGCCTCCTTATTAGTTATTGTCTTAATTAATTCTTATTTTCTTATATCAGCGACGGTTCAGGCCAACGCTACTTTTTTGCTAAAATTTTCATTTTCCCCCACGAATTTCATTTTGCTCCTTTAAACTTATTGTTTTAATTAATTATTATTTTTATATTAAAAACTAGTACTTTAATAGCTCTTTTAAAGTGCTATTAAACACAATTGTTCACATTAGTGTCACGATTAATGGCGCTTTTCAGCGCTATCAAAAACAAAACAAAGTGCTAACAAGTAACTTTTATGGCATATTGTTTGTTTCTCTATTTTCTCTTTCAAAGTTGGTTTACCCTTTTGGACAGAAGAGATCACTCTTCTTTGTCTTTATTAGAATCTTTATAAGAGGAGCATACGCCTAAATAGTCATTTTCCTCCATTTCACTTCAAAAGTGTATAGCACGAATAAAACTAAAGTTCATGAGTGAAGGTGAGCATTCGAGCGATAACCTATACAACCAGCGTCGTCGGACTAAGAACAAAGGGACATACATTTAATCATTCCTTCTTCACTACTTAATGCATGTGTCCTTCGAGTGCATTTGTTTTGAAAATATTTTGAAAATGGTTTGATTTTGAGAAAAATACTCGGTGTTGACAAAACGTTTATTTGGACCTATGCTACTGTTTGTGCGAAAATTTCATTACACCCACCAATTTAGGTTGCCTCCTTTTTAGTTATTATTTTAAATGATTATTTATTTTTTTAGATTAGCGACGGTTCAGGCCGACGCTATTGTTTTTGAAAAAATATTCATTTCCCATAACAAATTTTGTTCGCCTCCTAATTAGTTATTGTCTTAATTAATTCTTATTTTCTTATATTAGCGACGGTTCAGGCCGACGCTACTCTTTGTGCTAAAATTTTCATTTTCCCCCACGAATTTCGTTTGGCTCCTTTAAACTTATTGTTTTAATTTATTATTATTTTTATATTAAAAACTAGTACTATAATAGCTCTTTTAAAGTGCTATTAAACAAAATCGTTCACATTAGTGGCACGGTTAATAGCGCTTTTCAGCGCTATCAAAAACAAAAGAAAGTGCTATTAAATAACTTTTATGGCATATTGTATGTTGCTCTATTTTCTCTTTCAAAGTTGGTTTACCCTTTTAGACAGAAGAGATCACTCTTCTTTGTCTTTTTTAGAATCTTTATAAGACGAGCATACGCCTAAGTAGTCATTTTCCTCCATTTCACTTCAAAAGTATATAGCACGAATAAAACTAAAGTTCATGAGTGAAGGTGAGCATTCGAGCGATAACCTATACAGCCAGCGTCGTCGGACTAAGAACAAAGGGACATACATTTAATCATTCCTTCTTCACTACTTAATGCATGTGTCCTTCGAGTGCATTTGTTATGAAAATATGTTGAAAGTGGTTTGATTTAGAGAAAAATACCTGGTGTTGACAAAACGTTTACTTGGACCTACGTTACTGTTTGTACGAAAATTTCATTATACCCACCAATTTAGTTTGCCTCCTTTTTAGTTATTATTTTAAATAATTATTTATTTTTTTATATTAGCGACGGTTCAGGCCGATGCTATTGTTTTTGAAAAAATATTCATTTCCCATAACAAATTTCGTTTGCCTCCTTATTAGTTATTGTCTTAATTAATTCTTATTTTCTTATATTAGCGACGGTTCAGGCCGACGCTACTTTTTGTGCTAAAATTTTCATTTTCCCCCACGAATTTCGTTTGGATCCTTTAAACTTATTGTTTTAATTAATTATTATTTTTATATTAAAAACTAGTACTTTAATAGCTCTTTTAAAGTGCTACTAAACAAAATCGTTCACATTAGTGGCACGGTTAATAGCGCTTTTCAGCGCTATCAAAAACAAAAGAAAATGCTATTAAATAACTTTTATGGAATATTGTCGGTTGCTCTATTATCTCTTTGAAAGTAGGTTTACCCTTTTCGACAGAAGAGATCACTCTTCTTTGTCTTTATTAGAATCTTTATAAGTCGAGCATACGCCTAAGTAGTCATTTTCCTCCATTTCACTTTAAAAGTATATAGCACGAATAAACTAAAGTTCATGAGTGAAGCTGAGCATTCGAGCGATAACTTATACAACCAGTGTCGCCGGACCAAGAACAAAGGGACATACATTTAATCATTCCTTCTTCACTACTTAATGCATGTGTCCTTCGAGTGCATTTTTTATGAAAATATGTTGAAAGTGGTTTGATTTCGAGAAAAATACCTGGTGTTGACAAAACGTTTATTTGGACCTACGTTACTGTGTGTGCGAAAATTTCATTATACCCACCAATTTAGTTTGCCTCCTTTTTAGTTATTATTTTAAATAATAATTTATTTTTTTATATTAGCGACGATTCAGGTCGACGCTATTGTTTTTGAAAAAATATTCATTTCCCATTACAAATTTCGTTTGCCTCCTTATTAGTTATTGTCTTAATTAATTCTTATTTTCTTATATTAGCGACGGTTCAGGCCGACGCTACTTTTTGTGCTAAAATTTTCATTTTCCCCCACGAATTTCGTTTGGATCCTTTAAACTTATTGTTTTAATTAATTATTATTTTTATATTAAAAACTAGTACTTTAATAGCTCTTTTAAAGTGCTACTAAACAAAATCGTTCACATTAGTGGCACGGTTAATAGCGCTTTTCAGCGCTATCAAAAACAAAAGAAAATGCTATTAAATAACTTTTATGGAATATTGTCGGTTGCTCTATTATCTCTTTGAAAGTAGGTTTACCCTTTTCGACAGAAGAGATCACTCTTCTTTGTCTTTATTAGAATCTTTATAAGTCGAGCATACGCCTAAGTAGTCATTTTCCTCCATTTCACTTCAAAAGTGTATAGCACGAATAAAACTAAAGTTCATGAGTGAAGGTGAGCATTCGAGCGATAACCTATACAACCAGCGTCGTCGGACTAAGAACAAAGGGACATACATTTAATCATTCCTTCTTCACTACTTAATGCATGTGTCCTTCGAGTGCATTTTTTATGAAAATATGTTGAAAGTGGTTTGATTTCGAGAAAAATACCTGGTGTTGACAAAACGTTTATTTGGACCTATGTTACTGTGTGTGCGAAAATTTCATTATACCCACCAATTTAGTTTGCCTCCTTTTTAGTTATTATTTTAAATAATAATTTATTTTTTTATATTAGCGACGGTTCAGGTCGACGCTATTGTTTTTGAAAAAATATTCATTTCCCATTACAAATTTCGTTTGCCTCCTTATTAGTTATTGTCTTAATTAATTCTTATTTTCTTATATTAGCGACGGTTCAGGCCGACGCTACTTTTTGTGCTAAAATTTTCATTTTCCCCCACGAATTTCGTTTGGCTCCTTTAAACTTATTGTTTTAATTAATTATTATTTTTATATTAAAAACTAGTACTTTAATAGCTCATTTAAAGTTCTACTAAATAAAATCGTTCACATTAGTGGCACGGTTAATAGCACTTTTCAGCGCTATCAAAAACAAAAGAAAGTGCTATTAAATAACTTTTATGGCATATTGTATGTTGCTCTATTTTCTCTTTCAAATTTGGTTTACCCTTTTAGACAGAAGAGATCACTCTTCTTTGTCTTTTTTAGAATCTTTATAAGACGAGCATACGCCTAAGTAGTCATTTTCCTCCATTTAACTTCAAAAGTATATAGCACGAATAAAACTAAAGTTCATGAGTGAAGGTGAGCATTCGAGCGATAACCTATACAGCCAGCGTCGTCGGACTAAGAACAAAGGGACATACATTTAATCATTCCTTCTTCACTACTTAATGCATGTGTCCTTCGAGTGCATTTGTTATGAAAATATGTTGAAAGTGGTTTGATTTCGAGAAAAATACCTGGTGTTGACAAAACGTTTACTTGGACCTACGTTACTGTTTGTACGAAAATTTCATTATACCCACCAATTTAGTTTGCCTCCTTTTTAGTTATTATTTTAAATAATTATTTATTTTTTTATATTAGCGACGGTTCAGGCCGATGCTATTGTTTTTGAAAAAATATTCATTTCCCATAACAAATTTCGTTTGCCTCCTTATTAGTTATTGTCTTAATTAATTCTTATTTTCTTATATTAGCGACGGTTCAGGCCGACGCTACTTTTTGTGCTAAAATTTTCATTTTCCCCCACGAATTTCGTTTGGATCCTTTAAACTTATTGTTTTAATTAATTATTATTTTTATATTAAAAACTAGTACTTTAATAGCTCTTTTAAAGTGCTACTAAACAAAATCGTTCACATTAGTGGCACGGTTAATAGCGCTTTTCAGCGCTATCAAAAACAAAAGAAAATGCTATTAAATAACTTTTATGGAATATTGTCGGTTGCTCTATTATCTCTTTGAAAGTAGGTTTACCCTTTTCGACAGAAGAGATCACTCTTCTTTGTCTTTCTTAGAATCTTTATAAGTCGAGCATACGCCTAAGTAGTCATTTTCCTGCATTTCACTTTAAAAGTATATAGCACGAATAAAACTAAAGTTCATGAGTGAAGCTGAGCATTCGAGCGATAACTTATACAACCAGTGTCGCCGGACCAAGAACAAAGGGACATACATTTAATCATTCCTTCTTCACTACTTAATGCATGTGTCCTTCGAGTGCATTTTTTATGAAAATATGTTGAAAGTGGTTTGATTTCGAGAAAAATACCTGGTGTTGACAAAACGTTTATTTGGACCTACGTTACTGTGTGTGCGAAAATTTCATTATACCCACCAATTTAGTTTGCCTCCTTTTTAGTTATTATTTTAAATAATAATTTATTTTTTTATATTAGCGATGGTTCAGGTCGACGCTATTGTTTTTGAAAAAATATTCATTTCCCATTACAAATTTCGTTTGCCTCCTTATTAGTTATTGTCTTAATTAATTCTTATTTTCTTATATTAGCGACGGTTCAGGCCGACGCTACTTTTTATGCTAAAATTTTCATTTTCCCCCACAAATTTCGTTTGGATCCTTTAAACTTATTGTTTTAATTAATTATTATTTTTATATTAAAAACTAGTACTTTAATAGCTCTTTTAAAGTGCTACTAAACAAAATCGTTCACATTAGTGGCACGGTTAATAGCGCTTTTCAGCGCTATCAAAAACAAAAGAAAATGCTATTAAATAACTTTTATGGAATATTGTCGGTTGCTCTATTATCTCTTTGAAAGTAGGTTTACCCTTTTCGACAGAAGAGATCACTCTTCTTTGTCTTTATTAGAATCTTTATAAGTCGAGCATACGCCTAAGTAGTCATTTTCCTCCATTTCACTTTAAAAGTATATAGCACGAATAAAACTAAAGTTCATGAGTGAAGCTGAGCATTCGAGCGATAACTTATACAACCAGTGTCGCCGGACCAAGAACAAAGGGACATACATTAAATCATTCCTTCTTCACTACTTAATGCATGTGTCCTTCGAGTGCATTTTTTATGAAAATATGTTGAAAGTGGTTTGATTTCGAGAAAAATACCTGGTGTTGACAAAACGTTTATTTGGACCTACGTTACTGTGTGTGCGAAAATTTCATTATACCCACCAATTTAGTTTGCCTCCTTTTTAGTTATTATTTTAAATAATAATTTATTTTTTTATATTAGCGAAGGTTCAGGTCGACGCTATTGTTTTTGAAAAAATATTCATTTCCCATTACAAATTTCGTTTGCCTCCTTATTAGTTATTGTCTTAATTAATTCTTATTTTCTTATATTAGCGACGGTTCAGGCCGACGCTACTTTTTGTGCTAAAATTTTCATTTTCCCCCACGAATTTCGTTTGGCTCCTTTAAACTTATTGTTTTAATTAATTATTATTTTTATATTAAAAACTAGTACTTTAATAGCTCATTTAAAGTTCTACTAAACAAAATCGTTCACATTAGTGGCACGGTTAATAGCACTTTTCAGCGCTATCAAAAACAAAAGAAAGTGCTATTAAATAACTTTTATGGCATATTGTATGTAGCTCTATTTTCTCTTTCAAAGTTGGTTTACCCTTTTAGACAGAAGAGATCACTCTTCTTTGTCTTTTTTAGAATCTTTATAAGACGAGCATACGCCTAAGTAGTCATTTTCTTCCATTTCACTTCAAAAGTATATAGCACGAATAAAACTAAAGTTCATGAGTGAAGGTGAGCATTCGAGCGATAACCTATACAGCCAGCGTCGTCGGACTAAGAACAAAGGGACATACATTTAATCATTCCTTCTTCACTACTTAATGCATGTGTCCTTCGAGTGCATTTGTTATGAAAATATGTTGAAAGTGGTTTGATTTCGAGAAAAATACCTGGTGTTGACAAAACGTTTATTTGGACCTACGTTACTGTTTGTACGAAAATTTCATTATACCCACCAATTTAGTTTGCCTCCTTTTTAGTTATTATTTTAAATAATTATTTATTTTTTTATATTAGCGACGGTTCAGGCCGATGCTATTGTTTTTGAAAAAATATTCATTTCCCATAACAAATTTCGTTTGCCTCCTTATTAGTTATTGTCTTAATTAATTCTTATTTTCTTATATTAGCGACGGTTCAGGCCGACGCTACTTTTTGTGCTAAAATTTTCATTTTCCCCCACGAATTTCGTTTGGCTCCTTTAAACTTATTGTTTTAATTAATTATTATTTTTATATTAAAAACTAGTACTTTAATAGCTCTTTTAAAGTGCTATTAAACACAATTGTTCACATTAGTGGCACGGTTAATGGCGCTTTTCAGCGCTATCAAAAACAAAAGAAAGTGCTATTAAATAACTTTTACGGCATATTGTCTGTTGCTCTATTTTCTCTTTCATAGTTGGTTTACCCTTTTGGACAGAAGAGATCACTCTTCTTTGTCTTTATTAGAATCTTAATAAGAGGAGCATACGCCTAAGTAGTCATTTTCCTCCATTTCACTTCAAAAGTATATAGCACGAATTAAACTAAAGTTCATGAGTGAAGGTGAGAATTCGAGTGATAACCTATACTGCCAGCAATGTCGGACTAAGAACAAAGGGACATACATTTAATCATTCCTTCTTCACTACATAATGCATGTGTCCTTCGAGTGCATTTGTTATGAAAATATTTTGAAAATGGTTTGATTTCGAGAAAAATACCTGGTGTTGACAAAACGTTTATTTGGACCTACGCTACTTTTTGTGCGAAAATTTCATTTAACCCACCAATTTAGTTTGCCTCCTTTTTAGTTATTATTTTAAATAATTATTTAATTTTTTATATTAACGACAGTTCAGGCCGACGCTATTGTTTTTGAAAAAATATTCATTTCCCATAACAAATTTCGTTTGCCTCCTTGTTAGTTATTGTCTTAATTAATTCTTATTTTCTTATATTAGCGACGGTTCAGGCCGACGCTATTGTTTGTGCTAAAATTTTCAATTTCCCCCACGAATTTTGTTTGGCTCCTTTAAACTTATGGTTTTAACTAATTATTATTTTTATATTAAAAACTAGTACTTTAATAGCTCTTTTAAAGTGCTATTAAATAAAATCGTTCACATTAGTGGCACGGTTAGTAGCGCTTTTCAGCACTAACAAAAACAAAAGAAAGTGCTATTAAATAACTTTTATGGCATATTGTATGTTGCTCTATTTTCTCTTTCAAAGTTGGTTTACCCTTTTAGACAGAAGATATCACTCTTCTTTGTATTTATTAGAATCTTTATAAGACGAGCATACGCCTAAGTAGTCATTTTCCTCCATTTCACTTCAAAAGTATATAGCACGAAGAAAACTAAAGTTCATGAGTGAAGGTGAGCATTCGAGCGATAACCTATACAGCCAGCGTCGTCGGACTAAGAACAAAGGGATATACATTTAATCATTCCTTCGGCACTACTTAATGCATGTGTCCTTCGAGTGCATTTGTTATGAAAATATGTTGAAAGTGGTTTGATTTCGAGAAAAATACCTGGTGTTGACAAAACGTTTATTTGGACCTACCCTACTGTTTGTGCGAAAATTTCATTATACCCACCAATTTAGTTTGCCTCCTTTTTAGTTATTATTTTAAATAATTATTTATTTTTTTAGATTGGTGACGGTTCAGGCCGACGCTATTGTTTTTGAAAAAATATTCATTTCCCATAACAAATTTCGTTTGCCTCCATATTAGTTATTGTCTTAATTTATTCTTATTTTCTTATATTAGCGACGGTTCAGGCCGACGCTACTGTTTGTGCTAAAATTTTCATTTTCCCCCACGAATTTCGTTTGGCTCCTTTAAACTTATTCTTTTAATTAATTATTATTTTTATATTAAAAACTAGTACTTTAATATCTCTTTTAAAGTGCTATTAAACACAATTGTTCACATTAGTGAACCGGTTAATGGCGCTTTTCAGTGCTATCAAAAACAAAAGAAAGTGCAATTAAGTAACTTTTATGGCATATTGTCTGTTGCTCTATTTTCTCTTTCAAAGTTGGTTTACCATTTTGGACAGAAGAGATCACTCTTCTTTCTCTTTATTAGAATCTTAATAAGAGGAGCATACGCCTAAGTAGTCATTTTCCTCTATTTCACTTCAAAAGTATATAGCACGAATAAAACTAAAGTTCACCAGTGAAGGTGAGCATTCGAGTGATAACCTATACTGCCAACAATGTCGGACTAAGAACAAAGGGACATACATTTAATCATTCCTTCTTCACTACATAATGCATGTGTCCTTCGAGTGCATTTGTTATGAAAATATTTTGAAAATGGTTTGATTTCGAGAAAAATACTCGGTATTGACAAAACGTTTATTTGGACCTACGCTACTTTTTGTGCGAAAATTTCATTATACCTACCAATTTAGTTTGCCTCCTTTTTAGTTATTACTTTAAATAATTATTTATTTTTTTATATTAGCAACGGTTCAAGCCGACGCTATTGTTTTTGAAAAAATATTTATTTCCCATAACAAATTTTGTTTGCCTCCTTATTAGTTAATGTCTTAATTAATTCTTATTTTCTTATATTAGCGACGGTTCAGGCCGACGCTACTGTTTGTGCTAAAATTTTCATTTTCCCCCACGAATTTTGTTTGGCTCCTTTAAACTTATTGTTTTAATAATTATTAGTTTTATATTAAAAACTAGTACTTTAATAGCTCTTTTAAAGTGCTACTAAACAAAATCGTTCACATTAGTGGCACGGTTAATAGCGCTTTTCAGCGCTATCAAAAACAAAAGAAAGTGTTATTAAATAACTTTTATGGCATATTTTTGGTTGCTCTATTTTCTCTTTCAAAGTTGGTTTACCCTTTTGGACAGAAGAGATCACTCTTCTATGTGTTTATTAGAATCTTTATAAGAGGAGCATACGCCTACGTAGTCATTTTCCTCCATTTCACTTTAAAAGTATATAACACGAATAAAACTAAAGTTCATGAGTGAAGCTGAGCATTCGAGCGATAACCTATACAGCCAGTGTCGTCGGACTAAGAAAAAAGGGACATACATTTAATCATTCCTTCTTCACTACTTAATGCATGTGTCCTTCGAGTGCATTTGTTATGAAAATATGTTGAAAGTGGTTTGATTTCGAGAAAAATACCTGGTATTGAAAAAACGTTTATTTGGACCTAAGTTACTGTTTGTACGAAAATTTCATTATACCCACCAATTTAGTTTGCCTCCTTTTTAGTTATTATTTTAAATAATTATTTATTTTTTTATATTAGCGACGGTTGAGGCCGACGCTATTGTTTTTGAAAAAATATTCATTTCCCATAACAAATTTCGTTTGCCTCCTTATTAGTTATTGTCTTAATTAATTCTTATTTTCTTATATTAGCGACGGTTCAGGCCGACGCTACTTTTTGTGCTAAAATTTTCATTTTCACCCACGAATTTCGTTTGGATCCTTTAAACTTATTATTTTAATTAATTATTATTTTTATATTAAAAACTAGTACTTTAATAGCTCATTTAAAGTGCTACTAAACAAAATCGTTCACATTAGTGGCACGGTTAATAGCGCTTTTCAGCGCTATCAAAAACAAAAGAAAGTGCTATTAAATAACTTTTATGGAATATTGTCGGTTGCTCTATTATCTCTTTGAAAGGTTGTTTACCCTTTTGGACAGAAGAGATCACTCTTCTTTGTCTTTATTAGAATCTTTATAAGACGAGCATACGCCTAAGTAGACATTTTCCTCCATTTCACTTTAAAAGTATATAGCACGAATAAAACTAAAGTTCATGAGTGAAGCTGAGCATTCGAGCGATAACTTATACAACCAGTGTCGCCGGACCAAGAACAAAGGGACATACATTTAATCATTCCTTCTTCACTACTTAACGCATGTGTCCTTCGAGTGAATTTTTTATGAAAATATGTTGAAAGTGGTTTGATTTCGAGAAAAATACCTGGTGTTGACAAAACGTTTATTTGGACCTACGTTACTGTGTGTGCGAAAATTTCATTATACCCACCAATTTAGTTTGCCTCCTTTTTAGTTATTATTTTAAATAATAATTTATTTTTTTATATTAGCGACGGTTCTGGCCGACGCTATTGTTTTTGAAAAAATATTCATTTCCCATAACAAATTTCGTTTGCCTCCTTATTAGTTATTGTCTTAATTAATTCTTATTTTCTTATATTAGCGACGGTTCAGGCCGACGCTATTGTTTATGCTAAAAATTTCATTTTCCCCCACGAATTTCGTTTGGCTCCTTTAAACTTATTTTTTTAATTAATTATTATTTTTATATTAAAAAGTAGTACTTTAATAGCTCTTTTAAAGTGCTACTAAACAAAATCGTTCACATTAGTGGCGCGGTTAATAGCGCTTTTCAGCGCTATCAAAAACAAAAGAAAGTGCTATTAAATAACTTTTATGGCATATTGTATGTAGCTCTATTTTCTCTTTCAAAGTTGGTTTACCCTTTTAGACAGAAGAGATCACTCTTCTTTGTCTTTATTAGAATCTTTATAAGACGAGCATACGCCTAAGTAGTCATTTTCCTCCATTTCACTTCAAAAGTATATAGCACGAATAAAACTAAAGTTCATGAGTGAAGGTGAGCATTCGAGCGATAACCTATACAGCCAGCGTCGTCGGACTAAGAACAAAGGGACATACATTTAACAAATCCTTCTTCACTACTTAATGCATGTGTCCTTCGAGTGCATTTGATATGAAAATATGTTGAAAGTGGTTTGCTTTCGAGAAAAATACCTGGTGTTGACAAAACGTTTATTTGGACCTACGCTATTGTTTGTGCGAAAATTTCATTATACCCACCAATTTAGTTTGCCTCATTTTTAGTTATTATTTTAAATAATTATTTATTTTTTTATATTAGCGACGGTTCATGCCGACGCTATTGTTTTTGAAAAATTATTCATTTCCCATAACAAATTTCGTTCGCCTCCTTATTAGTTATTGTCTTAATTAATTCTTATTTTCTTATATTAGCGACGGTTCAGGCTTACGCTACTGTTTGTGCTAAAAATTTCATTTTCCCCCACGAATTTCGTTTGGCTCCTTTAAACTTATTTTTTTAATTAATTATTATTTTTATATTAAAAAGTAGTACTTTAATAGCTCTTTTAAAGTGCTACTAAACAAAATCGTTCACATTAGTGGCACGGTTAATAGCGCTTTTCAGCGCTAACAAAAACAAAAGAAAGTGCTATTAAATAACTATTATGGCATATTGTATGTTGCTCTATTTTCTCTTTCAATGTTGGTTTACCCTTTTAGACAGAAGAGATCACTCTTTTTTGTCTTTATTAGAATCTTTATAAGAGGAGCATACGCCTATGTAGTCATTTTCCTCCATTTCACTTTAAAAGTATATAGCACGAATAAAACTAAAGTTCATGAGTGAAGGTGAGCATTCGAGCGATAACCTATACAGCCAGCGTCGTCGGACTAAGAACAAAGGGACATAAATTTAATCATTCCTTCTTCACTACTTAATGCATGTGTCCTTCGAGTGCATTTGTTATGAAAATATTTTGAAAATGGTTTGATTTCGAGAAAAATACCTGGTGTTGACAAAACGTTTATTTGGACCTACGCTACTGTTTGTGCGAAAATTTCATTACACCCACCAATTTAGTTTTCCTCCTTTTTAGTTATTATTTTAAATAATTATTTACTTTTTTATATTAGCGACGGTTCAGGCCGACGCTATTGTTTTTTAAAAAATATTCATTTCCCATAAAAAATTTCGTTTGCCTCCTTATTAGTTATTGTCTTAATTAATTCTTAGTTTCTTATATTAGCGACGGTTCAGGCCGACGCTACTTTTTGTGCTAAAATTTTCATTTTCCCCCACGAATTTCGTTTGGCTCCTTTAAACTTATTATTTTAATTAATTATTATTTTTATATTAAAAACTAGTACTTTAATAGCTCATTTAAAGTGCTACTAAACAAAATCGTTCACATTAGTGGCACGGTTAATAGCGGTTTTCAGCGCTAACAAAAACAAAAGAAAGTGCTATTAAATAACTATAATGGCATATTGTATGTTGCTCTATTTTCTCTTTCAAAGTTGGTTTACCCTTTTAGACAGAAGAGATCACTCTTCTTTGTCTTTATTAGAATCTTTATAAGACGAGCATACGCCTAAGTAGTCATTTTCCTCCATTTCACTTCAAAAGTATATAGCACGAATAAAACTAAAGTTCATGAGTGAAGGTGAGCATTCGAGCGATAACCTATACAGCCAGCGTCGTCGGACTAAGAACAAAGGGACATACATTTAATCATTCCTTCTTCACTACTTAATGCATGTGTCCTTCGAGTGCATTTGTTATGAAAATATGTTGAAAGTGGTTTGCTTTCGAGAAAAATACCTGGTGTTGACAAAACGTTTATTTGGACCTACGCTACTGTTTGTGCGAAAATTTCATTATACCCACCAATTTAGTTTGCCTCCTTTTTAGTTATTATTTTAAATAATTATTTATTTTTTTATATTAGCAACGGTTCAGGCCGACGCTATTGTTTTTGAAAAATTATTCATTTCCCATAACAAATTTCGTTTGCCTCCTTATTAGTTATTGTCTTAATTAATTCTTATTTTCTTATATTAGCGACGGTTCAGGCTTACGCTACTGTTTGTGCTAAAAATTTCATTTTCCCCCATGAATTTCGTTTGGCTCCTTTAAACTTATTTTTTTAATTAATTATTATTTTTATATTAAAAAGTAGTACTTTAACAGCTCTTTTAAAGTGCTACTAAACAAAATCGTTTACATTAGTGGCGCGGTTAATAGCGCTGAAAAGCGCTAACTAAAACAAAAGAAAGTGCTTTTAAATAACTATTATGGCATATTGTATTTTGCTCTATTTTCTCTTTCAAAGTTGGTTTACCCTTTTAGACAGAAGAGATCACTCTTCTTTGTCTTTATTAGAATCTTTATAAGAGGAGCATATGCCTATGTAGTCATTTTCCTCCATTTCACTTTAAAAGTATATAGCACGAATAAAACTAAAGTTCTTGAGTGAAGGTGAGCATTCGAGCGATAACCTATACAGCCAGCGTCGTCGGACTAAGAACAAAGGGACATAAATTTAATCATTCCTTCTTCACTACTTAATGCATGTGTCCTTCGAGTGCATTTGTTATGAAAATATTTTGAAAATGGTTTGATTTCGAGAAAATTACCTGGTGTTGACAAAACGTTTATTTGGACCTACGCTACTGTTTGTGCGAAAATTTCATTACACCCACCAATTTAGTTTTCCTCCTTTTTAGTTATTATTTTAAATAATTATTTATTTTTTTATATTAGCGACGGTTGAGGCCGACGCTATTGTTTTTGAAAAAATATTCATTTCCCATAAAAAATTTCGTTTGCCTCCTTATTAGTTATTGTCTTAATTAATTCTTAGTTTCTTATATTAGCGACGGTTCAGGCCGACGCTACTTTTTGTGCTAAAATTTTCATTTTCCCCCACGAATTTCGTTTGGCTCCTTTAAAGTTATTATTTTAATTAATTATTATTTTTATATTAAAAACTAGTACTTTAATAGCTCATTTAAAGTGCTACTAAACAAAATCGTTCACATTAGTGGCGCGGTTAATAGCGCTTTTCAGCGCTATCAAAAACAAAAGAAAGTGCTATTAAATAACTTTTATGGCATATTGTATGTAGCTATATTTTCTCTTTCAAAGTTGGTTTACCCTTTTAGACAGAAGAGATCACTCTTCTTTGTCTTTATTAGAATCTTTATAAGACGAGCATACGCCTAAGTAGTCATTTTCCTCCATTTCACTTCAAAAGTATATAGCACGAATAAAACTAAAGTTCATGAGTGAAGGTGAGCATTCGAGCGATAACCTATACAGCCAGCGTCGTCGGACTAAGAACAAAGGGACATACATTTAACAAATCCTTCTTCACTACTTAATGCATGTGTCCTTCGAGTGCATTTGATATGAAAATATGTTGAAAGTGGTTTGCTTTCGAGAAAAATACCTGGTGTTGACAAAACGTTTATTTGGACCTACGCTATTGTTTGTTCGAAAATTTCATTATACCCACCAATTTAGTTTGCCTCATTTTTAGTTATTATTTTAAATAATTATTTATTTTTTTATATTAGCGACGGTTCAGGCCGACGCTATTGTTTTTGAAAAATTATTCATTTCCCATAACAAATTTCGTTCGCCTCCTTATTAGTTATTGTCTTAATTAATTCTTATTTTCTTATATTAGCGACGGTTCAGGCTTACGCTACTGTTTATGCTAAAAATTTCATTTTCCCCCACGAATTTCGTTTGGCTCCTTTAAACTTATTTTTTTAATTAATTATTATTTTAATATTAAAAAGTAGTACTTTAATAGCTCTTTTAAAGTGCTACTAAACAAAATCGTTCACATTAGCGGCACGGTTAATAGCGCTTTTCAGCGCTAACAAAAACAAAAGAAAGTGCTATTAAATAACTATTATGGCATATTGTATGTTGCTCTATTTTCTCTTTCAAAGTTGGTTTACCCTTTTAGACAGAAGAGATCACTCTTCTTTGTCTTTATTAGAATCTTTGTAAGAGGAGCATACGCCTATGTAGTCATTTTCCTCCATTTCACTTTAAAAGTATATAGCACGAATAAAACTAAAGTTCATGAGTGAAGGTGAGCATTCGAGCGATAACCTATACAGCCAGCGTCGTCGGACTAAGAACAAAGGGACATAAATTTAATCATTCCTTCTTCACTACTTAATGCATGTGTCCTTCGAGTGCATTTGTTATGAAAATATTTTGAAAATGGTTTGATTTCGAGAAAAATACCTGGTGTTGACAAAACGTTTATTTGGACCTACGCTAATGTTTGTGCGAAAATTTCATTACACCCACCAATTTAGTTTTCCTCCTTTTTAGTTATTATTTTAAATAATTATTTATTTTTTTATATTAGCGACGGTTCAGGCCGACGCTATTGTTTTTTAAAAAATATTCATTTCCCATAAAAAATTTCGTTTGCCTCCTTATTAGTTATTGTCTTAATTAATTCTTAGTTTCTTATATTAGCGACGGTTCAGGCCGACGCTACTTTTTGTGCTAAAATTTTCATTTTCCCCCACGAATTTCGTTTGGCTCCTTTAAACTTATTATTTTAATTAATTATTATTTTTATATTAAAAACAAGTACTTTAATAGCTCATTTAAAGTGCTACTAAACAAAATCGTTCACATTAGTGGCACGGTTAATAGCGCTTTTCAGCGCTATCAAAAACAAAAGAAAGTGCTATTAAATAAGTTTTATGGCATATTGTATGTTGCTCTATTTTCTCTTTCAAAGTTGGTTTACCCTTTTAGACAGAAGAGATCACTCTTCTTTGTCTTTATTAGAATCTTTATAAGACGAGCATACGCCTAAGTAGTCATTTTCCTCCATTTCACTTCAAAAGTATATCGCACGAATAAAACTAAAGTTCATGAGTGAAGGTGAGCATTCGAGCGATAACCTATACAGCCAGCATTGTCGGACTAAGAACAAAGGGTCATACATTTAATCATTCCTTCTTCACTACTTAATGCATGTGTCCTTCGAGTGCATTTGTTATGAAAATATGTTGAAAGTGGTTTGCTTTCGAGAAAAATACCTGGTGTTGACAAAACGTTTATTTGGACCTACGCTAATGTTTGTGCGAAAATTTCATTACACCCACCAATTTAGTTTGCCTCCTTTTTAGTTATTATTTTAAATAATTATTTATTTTTTTATATTAGCGATGGTTCAGGCCGACGCTATTGTTTTTGAAAAATTATTCATTTCCCATAACAAATTTCGTTTGCCTCCTTATTAGTTATTGTCTTAATTAATTCTTATTTTCTTATATTAGCGACGGTTCAGGCTTATGCTACTGTTTGTGCTAAAAATTTCATTTTCCCCCACGAATTTCGTTTGGCTCCTTTAAACTTATTTTTTTAATTAATTATTATTTTAATATTAAAAATTAGTACTTTAATAGCTCTTTTAAAGTGCTACTAAACAAAATCGTTCACATTAGTGGCACGGTTAATAGCGCTTTTCAGCGCTAACAAAAACAAAAGAAAGTGCTATTAAATAACTATTATGGCATATTGTATGTTGCTCTATTTTCTCTTTCAAAGTTGGTTTACCCTTTTAGACAGAAGAGATCACTCTTCTTTGTCTTTATTAGAATCTTTATAAGAGGAGCATACGCCTATGTAGTCATTTTCCTCCATTTCACTTTAAAAGTATATAGCACGAATAAAACTAAAGTTCTTGAGTGAAGGTGAGCATTCGAGCGATAACCTATACAGCCAGTGTCGTCGGACTAAGAATAAAGGGACATAAATTTAATCATTCCTTCTTCACTACTTAATGCATGTGTCCTTCGAGTGCATTTATTATGAAAATATTTTGAAAATGGTTTGATTTCGAGAAAATTACCTGGTGTTAACAAAACGTTTATTTGGACCTACGCTACTGTTTGTGCGAAAATTTCATTACACCCACCAATTTAGTTTTCCTCCTTTTTAGTTATTATTTTAAATAATTATTTATTTTTTTATATTAGCGACGGTTTAGGCCGACGCTATTATTTTTGAAAAAATATTCATTTCCCATAAAAAATTTCGTTTGCCTCCTTATTAGTTATTGTCTTAATTAATTCTTAGTTTCTTATATTAGCGACGGTTCAGGCCGACGCTACTTTTTGTGCTAAAATTTTCATTTTCCCCCACGAATTTCGTTTGGCTCCTTTAAACTTATTATTTTAATTAATTATTATTTTTATATTAAAAACTAGTACTTTAATAGCTCATTTAAAGTGCTACTAAACAAAATCGTTCACATTAGTGGCGCGGTTAATAGCGCTTTTCAGCGCTATCAAAAACAAAACAAAGTGCTATTAAATAACTTTTATGGCATATTGTATGTTGCTCTATTTTCTCTTTCAAAGTTGGTTTACCCTTTTAGACAGAAGAGATCACTCTTCTTTGTCTTTATTAGAATCTTTATAAGAGGAGCATACGCCTATGTAGTCATTTTCCTCCATTTCACTTTAAAAGTATATAGCACGAATAAAACTAAAGTTCATGAGTGAAGGTGAGCATTCGAGCGATAACCTATACAGCCAGCGTCGTCGGACTAAGAACAAAGGGACATAAATTTAATCATTCCTTCTTCACTACTTAATGCATGTGTCCTTCGAGTGCATTTGTTATGAAAATATTTTGAAAATGGTTTGATTTCGAGAAAAATACCTGGTGTTGACAAAACATTTATTTGGACCTACGCTAATGTTTGTGCGAAAATTTCATTACACCCACCAATTTAGTTTTCCTCCTTTTTAGTTATTATTTTAAATAATTATTTATTTTTTTATATTAGCGACGGTTCAGGCCGACGCTATTGTTTTTTAAAAAATATTCATTTCCCATAAAAAATTTCGTTTGCCTCCTTATTAGTTATTGTCTTAATTAATTCTTAGTTTCTTATATTAGCGACGGTTCAGGCCGACGCTACTTTTTGTGCTAAAATTTTCATTTTCCCCCACGAATTTCGTTTGGCTCCTTTAAACTTATTATATTAATTAATTATTATTTTTATATTAAAAACAAGTACTTTAATAGCTCATTTAAAGTGCTACTAAACAAAATCGTTCACATTAGTGGCACGGTTAATAGCGCTTTTCAGCGCTATCAAAAACAAAAGAAAGTGCTATTAAATAAGTTTTATGGCATATTGTATGTTGCTCTATTTTCTCTTTCAAAGTTGGTTTACCCTTTTAGACAGAAGAGATCACTCTTCTTTGTCTTTATTAGAATCTTTATAAGACGAGCATACGCCTAAGTAGTCATTTTCCTCCATTTCACTTCAAAAGTATATCGCACGAATAAAACTAAAGTTCATGAGTGAAGGTGAGCATTCGAGCGATAACCTATACAGCCAGCGTCGTCGGACTAAGAACAAAGGGACATACATTTAATCATTCCTTCTTCACTACTTAATGCATGTGTCCTTCGAGTGCATTTGTTATGAAAATATTTTGAAAATGGTTTGATTTCGAGAAAAATACCTGGTGTTGACAAAACATTTATTTGGACCTACGCTAATGTTTGTGCGAAAATTTCATTACACCCACCAATTTAGTTTTCCTCCTTTTTAGTTATTATTTTAAATAATTATTTATTTTTTTATATTAGCGACGGTTCAGGCCGACGCTATTGTTTTTAAAAAAATATTCATTTCCCATAAAAAATTTCGTTTGCCTCCTTATTAGTTATTGTCTTAATTAATTCTTAGTTTCTTATATTAGCGACGGTTCAGGCCGACGCTACTTTTTGTGCTAAAATTTTCATTTTCCCCCACGAATTTCGTTTGGCTCCTTTAAACTTATTATTTTAATTAATTATTATTTTTATATTAAAAACAAGTACTTTAATAGCTCATTTAAAGTGCTACTAAACAAAATCGTTCACATTAGTGGCACGGTTAATAGCGCTTTTCAGCGCTATCAAAAACAAAAGAAAGTGCTATTAAATAAGTTTTATGGCATATTGTATGTTGCTCTATTTTCTCTTTCAAAGTTGGTTTACCCTTTTAGACAGAAGAGATCACTCTTCTTTGTCTTTATTAGAATCTTTATAAGACGAGCATACGCCTAAGTAGTCATTTTCCTCCATTTCACTTCAAAAGTATATCGCACGAATAAAAATAAAGTTCATGAGTGAAGGTGAGCATTCGAGCGATAACCTATACAGCCAGCGTCGTCGGACTAAGAACAAAGGGACATACATTTAATCATTCCTTCTTCACTACTTAATGCATGTGTCCTTCGAGTGCATTTGTTATGAAAATATGTTGAAAGTGGTTTGCTTTCGAGAAAAATACCTGGTGTTGACAAAACGTTTATTTGGACCTACGCTACTGTTTGTGCGAAAATTTCATTATACCCACCAATTTAGTTTTCCTCCTTTTTAGTTATTATTTTAAATAATTATTTATTTTTTTATATTAGCGATGGTTCAGGCCGACGCTATTGTTTTTGAAAAATTATTCATTTCCCATAACAAATTTCGTTTGCCTCCTTATTAGTTATTGTCTTAATTAATTCTTATTTTCTTATATTAGCGACGGTTCAGGCTTACGCTACTTTTTGTGCTAAAAATTTCATTTTCCCCCACGAATTTCGTTTGGCTCCTTTAAACTTATTTTTTTAATTAATTATTATTTTAATATTAAAAATTAGTACTTTAATAGCTCTTTTAAAGTGCTACTAAACAAAATCGTTCACATTAGTGGCACGGTTAATAGCGCTTTTCAGCGCTAACAAAAACAAAAGAAAGTGCTATTAAATAACTATTATGGCATATTGTATGTTGCTCTATTTTCTCTTTCAAAGTTGGTTTACCCTTTTAGACAGAAGAGATCACTCTTCTTTGTCTTTATTAGAATCTTTATAAGAGGAGCATACGCCTATGTAGTCATTTTCCTCCATTTCACTTTAAAAGTATATAGCACGAATAAAACTAAAGTTCTTGAGTGAAGGTGAGCATTCGAGCGATAACCTATACAGCCAGCGTCGTCGGACTAAGAATAAAGGGACATAAATTTAATCATTCCTTCTTCACTACTTAATGCATGTGTCCTTCGAGTGCATTTATTATGAAAATATTTTGAAAATGGTTTGATTTCGAGAAAATTACCTGGTGTTAACAAAACGTTTATTTGGACCTACGCTACTGTTTGTGGGAAAATTTCATTACACCCACCAATTTAGTTTTCCTCCTTTTTAGTTATTATTTTAAATAATTATTTATTTTTTTATATTAGCGACGATTGAGGCCGACGCTATTGTTTTTGAAAAAATATTCATTTCCCATAAAAAATTTCGTTTGCCTCCTTATTAGTTATTGTCTTAATTAATTCTTAGTTTCTTATATTAGCGACGGTTCAGGCCGACGCTACTTTTTGTGCTAAAATTTTCATTTTCCCCCACGAATTTCGTTTGGCTCCTTTAAACTTATTATTTTAATTAATTATTATTTTTATATTAAAAACTAGTACTTTAATAGCTCATTTAAAGTGCTACTAAACAAAATCATTCACATTAGTGGCGATGTTAATAGCGCTTTTCAGCGCTATCAAAAACAAAACAAAGTGCTATTAAATAACTTTTATGGCATATTGTATGTTGCTCTATTTTCTCTTTCAAAGTTGGTTTACCCTTTTAGACAGAAGAGATCACTCTTCTTTGTCTTTATTAGAATCTTTATAAGAGGAGCATACGCCTATGTAGTCATTTTCCTCCATTTCACTTTAAAAGTATATAGCACGAATAAAACTAAATTTCATGAGTGAAGGTGAGCATTCGAGCGATAACCTATACAGCCAGCGTCGTCGGACTAAGAACAACGGGACATAAATTTAATCATTCCTTCTTCACTACTTAATGCATGTGTCCTTCGAGTGCATTTGTTATGAAAATATTTTGAAAATGGTTTGATTTCGAGAAAAATACCTGGTGTTGACAAAACATTTATTTGGACCTACGCTAATGTTTGTGCGAAAATTTCATTACACCCACCAATTTAGTTTTCCTCCTTTTTAGTTATTATTTTAAATAATTATTTATTTTTTTATATTAGCGACGGTTCAGGCCGACGCTATTGTTTTTTAAAAAATATTCATTTCCCATAAAAAATTTCGTTTGCCTCCTTATTAGTTATTGTCTTAATTAATTCTTAGTTTCTTATATTAGCGACGGTTCAGGCCGACGCTACTTTTTGTGCTAAAATTTTCATTTTCCCCCACGAATTTCGTTTGGCTCCTTTAAACTTATTATTTTAATTAATTATTATTTTTATATTAAAAACAAGTACTTTAATAGCTCATTTAAAGGGCTACTAAACAAAATCGTTCACATTAGTGGCACGGTTAATAGCGCTTTTCAGCGCTATCAAAAACAAAAGAAAGTGCTATTAAATAAGTTTTATGGCATATTGTATGTTGCTCTATTTTCTCTTTCAAAGTTGGTTTACCCTTTTAGACAGAAGAGATCACTCTTCTTTGTCTTTATTAGAATCTTTATAAGACGAGCATACGCCTAAGTAGTCATTTTCCTCCATTTCACTTCAAAAGTATATCGCACGAATAAAACTAAAGTTCATGAGTGAAGGTGAGCATTCGAGCGATAACCTATACAGCCAGCGTCATCGGACTAAGAACAAAGGGACATACATTTAATCATTCCTTCTTCACTACTTAATGCATGTGTCCTTCGAGTGCATTTGTTATGAAAATATGTTGAAAGTGGTTTGCTTTCGAGAAAAATACCTGGTGTTGACAAAACGTTTATTTGGACCTACGCTACTGTTTGTGCGAAAATTTCATTATACCCACCAATTTAGTTTGCCTCCTTTTTAGTTATTATTTTAAATAATTATTTATTTTTTTATATTAGCGACGGTTCTGGCCGACGCTATTGTTTTTGAAAAATTATTCATTTCCCATAACAAATTTCGTTTGCCTCCTTATTAGTTATTGTCTTAATTAATTCTTATTTTCTTATATTAGCGACGGTTCAGGCTTACGCTACTGTTTGTGCTAAAAATTTCATTTTCCCCCACGAATTTCGTTTGGCTCCTTTAAACTTATTTTTTTAATTAATTATTATTTTAATATTAAAAAGTAGTACTTTAATAGCTCTTTTAAAGTGCTACTAAACAAAATCGTTCACATTAGTGGCACGGTTAATAGCGCTTTTCAGCGCTAACAAAAACAAAAGAAAGTGCTATTAAATAACTATTATGGCATATTGTATGTTGCTCTATTTTCTCTTTCAAAGTTGGTTTACCCTTTTAGACAGAAGAGATCACTCTTCTTTGTCTTTATTAGAATCTTTATAAGAGGAGCATACGCCTATGTAGTCATTTTCCTCTATTTCACTTTAAAAGTATATAGCACGAATAAAACTAAAGTTCTTGAGTGAAGGTGAGCATTCGAGCGATAACCTATACAGCCAGCGTCGTCGGACTAAGAATAAAGGGACATAAATTTAATCATTCCTTCTTCACTACTTAATGCATGTGTCCTTCGAGTGCATTTGTTATGAAAATATTTTGAAATTGGTTTGATTTCGAGAAAATTACCTGGTGTTAACAAAACGTTTATTTGGACCTACGCTACTGTTTGTGCGAAAATTTCATTACACCCACCAATTTAGTTTTCCTCCTTTTTAGTTATTATTTTAAATAATTATTTATTTTTTTATATTAGCGACGGTTGAGGCCGACGCTATTGTTTTTGAAAAAATATTCATTTCCCATAAAAAATTTCGTTTGCCTCCTTATTAGTTATTGTCTTAATTAATTCTTAGTTTCTTATATTAGCGACGGTTCAGGCCGACGCTACTTTTTGTGCTAAAATTTTCATTTTCCCCCACGAATTTCATTTGGCTCCTTTAAACTTATTATTTTAATTAATTATTATTTTTATATTAAAAACTAGTACTTTAATAGCTCATTTAAAGTGCTACTAAACAAAATCTATCACATTAGTGGCGCGGTTAATAGCGCTTTTCAGCGCTATCAAAAACAAAACAAAGTGCTATTAAATACCTTTTATGGCATATTGTATGTTGCTCTATTTTCTCTTTCAAAGTTGGTTTACCCTTTTAGACAGAAGAGATCACTCTTCTTTGTCTTTATTAGAATCTTTATAAGAGGAGCATACGCCTATGTAGTCATTTTCCTCCATTTCACTTTAAAAGTATATAGCACGAATAAAACTAAAGTTCATGAGTGAAGGTGAGCATTCGAGCGATAACCTATACAGCCAGCGTCGTCGGACTAAGAACAAAGGGACATAAATTTAATCATTCCTTCTTCACTACTTAATGCATGTGTCCTTCGAGTGCATTTGTTATGAAAATATTTTGAAAATGGTTTGATTTCGAGAAAAATACCTGGTGTTGACAAAACGTTTATTTGGACCTACGCTAATGTTTGTGCGAAAATTTCATTACACCCACCAATTTAGTTTTCCTCCTTTTTAGTTATTATTTTAAATAATTATTTATTTTTTTATATTAGCGACGGTTCAGGCCGACGCTATTGTTTTTTAAAAAATATTCATTTCCCATAAAAAATTTCGTTTGCCTCCATATTAGTTATTGTCTTAATTAATTCTTAGTTTCTTATATTAGCGACGGTTCAGGCCGACGCTACTTTTTGTGCTAAAATTTTCATTTTCCCCCACGAATTTCGTTTGGCTCCTTTAAACTTATTATTTTAATTAATTATTATTTTTATATTAAAAACAAGTACTTTAATAGCTCATTTAAAGTGCTACTAAACAAAATCGTTCACATTAGTGGCACGGTTAATAGCGCTTTTTAGCGCTATCAAAAACAAAAGAAAGTGCTATTAAATAAGTTTTATCGCATATTGTATGTTGCTCTATTTTCTCTTTCAAAGTTGGTTTACCCTTTTAGACAGAAGAGATCACTCTTCTTTGTCTTTATTAGAATCTTTATAAGACGAGCATACGCCTAAGTAGTCATTTTCCTCCATTTCACTTCAAAAGTATATCGCACGAATAAAACTAAAGTTCATGAGTGAAGGTGAGCATTCGAGCGATAACCTATACAGCCAACGTCGTCGGACTAAGAACAAAGGGACATACATTTAATCATTCCTTCTTCACTACTTAATGCATGTGTCCTTCGAGTGCATTTGTTATGAAAATATGTTGAAAGTGGTTTGCTTTCGAGAAAAATACCTGGTGTTGACAAAACGTTTATTTGGACCTACGCTACTGTTTGTGCGAAAATTTCATTATACCCACCAATTTAGTTTGCCTCCTTTTTAGTTATTATTTTAAATAATTATTTATTTTTTTATATTAGCGACGGTTCTGGCCGACGCTATTGTTTTTGAAAAATTATTCATTTCCCATAACAAATTTCGTTTGCCTCCTTATTAGTTATTGTCTTAATTAATTCTTATTTTCTTATATTAGCGACGGTTCAGGCTTACGCTACTGTTTGTGCTAAAAATTTCATTTTCCCCCACGAATTTCGTTTGGCTCCTTTAAACTTATTTTTTTAATTAATTATTATTTTAATATTAAAAAGTAGTACTTTAATAGCTCTTTTAAAGTGCTACTAAACAAAATCGTTCACATTAGTGGCACGGTTAATAGCGCTTTTCAGCGCTAACAAAAACAAAAGAAAGTGCTATTAAATAACTATTATGGCATATTGTATGTTGCTCTATTTTCTCTTTCAAAGTTGGTTTACCCTTTTAGACAGAAGAGATCACTCTTCTTTGTCTTTATTAGAATCTTTATAAGAGGAGCATACGCCTATGTAGTCATTTTCCTCTATTTCACTTTAAAAGTATATAGCACGAATAAAACTAAAGTTCTTGAGTGAAGGTGAGCATTCGAGCGATAACCTATACAGCCAGTGTCGTCGGACTAAGAACAAAGGGACATAAATTTAATCATTCCTTCTTCACTACTTAATGCATGTGTCCTTCGAGTGCATTTGTTATGAAAATATTTTGAAAATGGTTTGATTTCGAGAAAAATACCTGGTGTTGACAAAACGTTTATTTGGACCTACGCTAATGTTTGTGCGAAAATTTCATTACACCCACCAATTTAGTTTTCCTCCTTTTTAGTTATTATTTTAAATAATTATTTATTTTTTTATATTAGCGACGGTTCAGGCCGACGCTATTGTTTTTTAAAAAATATTCATTTCCCATAAAAAATTTCGTTTGCCTCCATATTAGTTATTGTCTTAATTAATTCTTAGTTTCTTATATTAGCGACGGTTCAGGCCGACGCTACTTTTTGTGCTAAAATTTTCATTTTCCCCCACGAATTTCGTTTGGCTCCTTTAAACTTATTATTTTAATTAATTATTATTTTTATATTAAAAAGAAGTACTTTAATAGCTCATTTAAAGTGCTACTAAACAAAATCGTTCACATTAGTGGCACGGTTAATAGCGCTTTTCAGCGCTATCAAAAACAAAAGAAAGTGCTATTAAATAAGTTTTATGGCATATTGTATGTTGCTCTATTTTCTCTTTCAAAGTTGGTTTACCCTTTTAGACAGAAGAGATCACTCTTCTTTGTCTTTATTAGAATCTTTATAAGACGAGCATACGCCTAAGTAGTCATTTTCCTCCATTTCACTTCAAAAGTATATCGCACGAATAAAACTAAAGTTCATGAGTGAAGGTGAGCATTCGAGCGATAACCTATACAGCCAGCGTCGTCGGACTAAGAACAAAGGGACATACATTTAATCATTCCTTCTTCACTACTTAATGCATGTGTCCTTCGAGTGCATTTGTTATGAAAATATGTTGAAAGTGGTTTGCTTTCGAGAAAAATACCTGGTGTTGACAAAACGTTTATTTGGACCTACGCTAATGTTTGTGCGAAAATTTCATTACAACCACCAATTTAGTTTTCCTCCTTTTTAGTTATTATTTTAAATAATTATTTATTTTTTTATATTAGCGACGGTTCAGGCCGACGCTATTGTTTTTTAAAAAATATTCATTTCCCATAAAAAATTTCGTTTGCCTCCTTATTAGTTATTGTCTTAATTAATTCTTAGTTTCTTATATTAGCGACGGTTCAGGCCGACGCTACTTTTTGTGCTAAAATTTTCATTTTCCCCCACGAATTTCGTTTGGCTCCTTTAAACTTATTATTTTAATTAATTATTATTTTTATATTAAAAACAAGTACTTTAATAGCTCATTTAAAGTGCTACTAAACAAAATCGTTCACATTAGTGGCACGGTTAATAGCGCTTTTCAGCGCTATCAAAAACAAAAGAAAGTGCAATTAAATAAGTTTTATGGCATATTGTATGTTGCTCTATTTTCTCTTTCAAAGTTGGTTTACCCTTTTAGACAGAAGAGATCACTATTCTTTGTCTTTATTAGAATCTTTATAAGACGAGCATACGCCTAAGTAGTCATTTTCCTCCATTTCACTTCAAAAGTATATCGCACGAATAAAACTAAAGTTCATGAGTGAAGGTGAGCATTCGAGCGATAACCTATACAGCCAGCGTCGTCGGACTAAGAACAAAGGGACATACATTTAATAATTCCTTCTTCAATACTTAATGCATGTGTCCTTCGAGTGCATTTGTTATGAAAATATGTTGAAAGTGGTTTGCTTTCGAGAAAAATACCTGGTGTTGACAAAACGTTTATTTGGACTTACGCTACTGTTTGTGCGAAAATTTCATTATACCCACCAATTTAGTTTGCCTCCTTTTTAGTTATTATTTTAAATAATTATTTATTTTTTTATATTAGCGACGGTTCAGGCGGACGCTATTGTTTTTGAAAAATTATTCATTTCCCATAACAAATTTCGTTTGCCTCCTTATTAGTTATTGTCTTAATTAATTCTTATTTTCTTATATTAGCGACGGTTCAGGCTTACGCTACTGTTTGTGCTAAAAATTTCATTTTCCCCCACGAATTTCGTTTGGCTCCTTTAAACTTATTTTTTTAATTAATTATTATTTTAATATTAAAAAGTAGTACTTTAATAGCTCTGTTAAAGTGCTACTAAACAAAATCGTTCACATTAGTGGCACGGTTAATAGCGCTTTTCAGCGCTAACAAAAACAAAAGAAAGTGCTATTAAATAACTATTATGGCATATTGTATGTTGCTCTATTTTCTCTTTCAAAGTTGGTTTACCCTTTTAGACAGAAGAGATCACTATTCTTTGTCTTTATTAGAATCTTTATAAGACGAGCATACGCCTAAGTAGTCATTTTCCTCCATTTCACTTCAAAAGTATATCGCACGAATAAAACTAAAGTTCTTGAGTGAAGGTGAGCATTCGAGCGATAACCTATACAGCCAGCGTCGTCGGACTAAGAATAAAGGGACATAAATTTAATCATTCCTTCTTCACTACTTAATGCATGTGTCCTTCGAGTGCATTTGTTATGAAAATATTTTGAAAATGGTTTGATTTCGAGAAAATTACCTGGTGTTAACAAAACGTTTATTTGGACCTACGCTACTGTTTGTGCGAAAATTTCATTACACCCACCAATTTAGTTTTCCTCCTTTTTAGTTATTATTTTAAATAATTATTTATTTTTTTATATTAGCGACGGTTGAGGCCGACGCTATTGTTTTTGAAAAAATATTCATTTCCCATAAAAAAATTCGTTTGCCTCCTTATTAGTTATTGTCTTAATTAATTCTTAGTTTCTTATATTAGCGACGGTTCAGGCCGACGCTACTTTTTGTGCTAAAATTTTCATTTCCCCCCACGAATTTCGTTTGGCTCCTTTAAACTTATTATTTTAATTAATTATTATTTTTATATTAAAAACTAGTACTTTAATAGCTCATTTAAAGTGCTACTAAACAAAATCGTTCACATTAGTGGCGCGGTTAATAGCGCTTTTCAGCGCTATCAAAAACAAAAGAAAGTGCTATTAAATAACTTTTATGGCATATTGTATGTTGCTCTATTTTCTATTTTAAAGTTGGTTTACTCTTTTAGACAGAAGAGATCACTCTTCTTTGTCTTTATTAGAATCTTTATAAGAGGAGCATACGCCTATGTAGTCATTTTCCTCCATTTCACTTTAAAAGTATATAGCACGAATAAAACTAAAGTTCATGAGTGAAGGTGAGCATTCGAGCGATAACCTATACAGCCAGCGTCGTCGGACTAAGAACAAAGGGACATAAATTTAATCATTCCTTCTTCACTACTTAATGCATGTGTCCTTCGAGTGCATTTGTTATGAAAATATTTTGAAAATGGTTTGATTTCGAGAAAAATACCTGGTGTTGACAAAACGTTTATTTGGACCTACGCTAATGTTTGTGCGAAAATTTCATTACACCCACCAATTTAGTTTTCCTCCTTTTTAGTTATTATTTTAAATAATTATTTATTTTTTTATATTAGCGACGGTTCAGGCCGAGGCTATTGTTTTTTAAAAAATATTCATTTCCCATAAAAAATTTCGTTTGCCTCCTTATTAGTTATTGTCTTAATTAATTCTTAGTTTCTTATATTAGCGACGGTTCAGGCCGACGCTACTTTTTGTGCTAAAATTTTCATTTTCCCCCACGAATTTCGTTTGGCTCCTTTAAACTTATTATTTTAATTAATTATTATTTTTATATTAAAAACAAGTACTTTAATAGCTCATTTAAAGTGCTACTAAACAAAATCGTTCACATTAGTGGCACGGTTAATAGCGCTTTTCAGCGCTATCAAAAACAAAAGAAAGTGCTATTAAATAAGTTTTATGGCATATTGTATGTTGCTCTATTTTCTCTTTCAAAGTTGGTTTACCCTTTTAGACAGAAGAGATCACTATTCTTTGTCTTTATTAGAATCTTTATAAGACGAGCATACGCCTAAGTAGTCATTTTCCTCCATTTCACTTCAAAAGTATATCGCACGAATAAAACTAAAGTTCATGAGTGAAGGTGAGCATTCGAGCGATAACCTATACAGCCAGCGTCGTCGGACTAAGAACAAAGGGACATACATTTAATCATTCCTTCTTCACTACTTAATGCATGTGTCCTTCGAGTGCATTTGTTATGAAAATATGTTGAAAGTGGTTTGCTTTCGAGAAAAATACCTGGTGTTGACAAAACGTTTATTTGGACCTACGCTACTGTTTGTGCGAAAATTTCATTATACCCACCAATTTAGTTTGCCTCCTTTTTAGTTATTATTTTAAATGATTATTTATTTTTTTATATTAGCGATGGTTCAGGCGGACGCTATTGTTTTTGAAAAATTATTCATTTCCCATAACAAATTTCGTTTGCCTCCTTATTAGTTATTGTCTTAATTAATTCTTATTTTCTTATATTAGCGACGGTTCAGGCTTACGCTACTGTTTGTGCTAGAAATTTCATTTTCCCCCACGAATTTCGTTTGGCTCCTTTAAACTTATTTTTTTAATTAATTATTATTTTAATATTAAAAAGTAGTACTTTAATAGCTCATTTAAAGTGCTACTAAACAAAATCGTTCACATTAGTGGCACGGTTAATAGCGCTTTTCAGCGCTAACAAAATCAAAAGAAAGTGCTATTAAATAACTATTATGGCATATTGTATGTTGCTCTATTTTCTCTTTCAAAGTTGGTTTACCCTTTTAGACAGAAGAGATCACTCTTCTTTGTCTTTATTAGAATCTTTATAAGAGGAGCATACGCCTATGTAGTCATTTTCCTCCATTTCACTTTAAAAGTATATAGCACGAATAAAACTAAAGTTCTTGAGTGAAGGTGAGCATTCGAGCGATAACCTATACAGCCAGCGTCGTCGGACTAAGAATAAAGGGACATAAATTTAATCATTCCTTCTTCACTACTTAATGCATGTGTCCTTCGAGTGCATTTGTTATGAAAATATTTTGAAAATGGTTTGATTTCGAGAAAATTACCTGGTGTTAACAAAACGTTTATTTGGACCTACGCTACTGTTTGTGCGAAAATTTCATTACACCCACCAATTTAGTTTTCCTCCTTTTTAGTTATTATTTTCAAATAATTATTTATTTTTTTATATTAGCGACGGTTGAGGCCGACGCTATTGTTTTTGAAAAAATATTCATTTCCCATAAAAAATTTCGTTTGCCTCCTTATTAGTTATTGTCTTAATTAATTCTTAGTTTCTTATATTAGCGACGGTTCAGGCCGACGCTACTTTTTGTGCTAAAATTTTCATTTTCCCCCACGAATTTCGTTTGGCTCCTTTAAACTTATTATTTTAATTAATTATTATTTTTATATTATAAACTAGTACTTTAATAGCTCATTTAAAGTGCTACTAAACAGAATCGTTCACATTAGTGGCGCGGTTAATAGCGCTTTTCAGCGCTATCAAAAACAAAAGAAAGTGCTATTAAATAACTTTTATGGCATATTGTATGTTGCTCTATTTTCTCTTTCAAAGTTGGTTTACCCTTTTAGACAGAAGAGATCACTCTTCTTTGTCTTTATTAGAATCTTTATAAGACGAGCATACGCCTAAGTAGTCATTTTCCTCCATTTCACTTCAAAAGTATATCGCACGAATAAAACTAAAGTTCATGAGTGAAGGTGAGCATTCGAGCGATAACCTATACAGCCAGCGTCGTCGGACTAAGAACTAAGGGACATACATTTAACAAATCCTTCTTCACTACTTAATGCATGTGTCCTTCGAGTGCATTTGATATGAAAATATGTTGAAAGTGGTTTGCTTTCGAGAAAAATACCTGGTGTTGACAAAACGTTTATTTGGACCAACGCTATTGTTTGTGCGAAAATTTCATTATACCCACCAATTTAGTTTGCCTCATTTTTAGTTATTATTTTAAATAATTATTTATTTTTTTATATTAGCGACGGTTCAGGCCGACGCTATTGTTTTTGAAAAATTATTCATTTCCCATAACAAATTTTGTTCGCCTCCTTATTAGTTATTGTCTTAATTAATTCTTATTTTCTTATATTAGCGACGGTTCAGGCCGACGCTACTGTTTATGCAAAAAATTTCATTTTCCCCCATGAATTTCGTTTGGCTCCTTTAAACTTATTTTTTTAATTAATTATTATTTTAATATTAAAAAGTAGTACTTTAATAGCTCTTTTAAAGTGCTACTAAACAAAATCATTCACATTAGTGGCACGGTTAATAGCGCTTTTCAGCGCTAACACAAACAAAAGAAAGTGCTATTAAATAACTATTATGGCATATTGTATGTTGCTCTATTTTCTCTTTCAAAGTTGGTTTACCCTTTTAGACAGAAGAGATCACTCTTCTTTGTCTTTATTAGAATCTTTATAAGAGGAGCATACGCCTATGTAGTCATTTTCCTCCATTTCACTTCAAAAGTATATCGCACGAATAAAACTAAAGTTCATGAGTGAAGGTGAGCATTCGAGCGATAACCTATACAGCCAGCGTCGTCGGACTAAGAACAAAGGGACATACATTTAATCATTCCTTCTTCACTACTTAATGCATGTGTCCTTCGAGTGCATTTGTTATGAAAATATGTTGAAAGTGGTTTGATTTCGAGAAAAATACCCGGTGTTGAAAAAACGTTTATTTGGACCTACGCTACTGTTTGTGCGAAAATTTCATTATACCCACCAATTTAGTTTGCCTCCTTTTTAGTTATTATTTTAAATAATTATTTATTTTTTTATATTACCGACGGTTCAGGGCGACGCTATTGTTTTTGAAAAAATATTCATTTCCCATAACAAATTTCTTTTGCCTCCTTAATACTTATTGTCTTAATTAATTCTTATTTTCTTATATTAGCGACGGTTCAGGCCGACGCTACTGTTTGTGCTAAAATTTTCATTTTCCCCCACGAATTTCGTTTGGCTCCTTTAAACTTATTGTTTTAATTAATTATTATTTTTATTTTAAAATCTAGTACTTTAATAGCTCTTTTAAAGTGCTACTAAACAAAATTGTTCACATTAGTGGCACGATTAATAACGGTTTTCAGCGCTATCAAAAACAAAAGAAAGTGCTATTAAATAACTTTTATGGCATATTGTATGTTTCTCTATTTTCTCTTTCAAAGTTGGTTTACCCTTTTAAATAGAAGAGATCACTCTTCTTTGTCTTTATAAGAATCTTTATAAGACGAGCATACGCCTAAGTAGTCATTTTCCTCCATTTCACTTCAAAAGTATATCGCACGAATAAAACTAAAGTTCATGAGTGAAGGTGAGCATTCGAGCGATAACCTATACAGCCAGCGTCGTCGGACTAAGAACAAAGGGACATACATTTAATCATTCCTTCTTCACTACTTAATGCATGTGTCCTTCGAGTGCATTTGTTATGAAAATATTTTGAAAATGGTTTGATTTCGAGAAAAATACATGGTGTTGATAAAACGTTTATTTGGACCTACGCTACTGTTTGTGCGAAAATTTCATTACACCCACCAATTTAGTTTTCCTCCTTTTTAGTTATTATTTTAAATAATTATTTATTTTTTTATATTAGCGACGGTTCAGGCCGACGCTATTGTTGTTGAAAAAATATTCATTTCCCATAAAAAATTTCGTTTGCCTCCTTATTAGTTATTGTCTTAATTAATTCTTAGTTTCTTATATTAGCGACGGTTCAGGCCGACGCTACTTTTTGTGCTAAAATTTTCATTTTACCCCACGAATTTCGTTTGGCTCCTTTAAACTTATTGGTTTAATTAATTATTATTTTTATATTAAAAGCTAGTACTATAATAGCTCATTTAAAGTGCTACTAAACAAAATCGTTCACATTAGTGTCACGGTTAATAGCGCTTTTCAGTGCTATCAAAAACAAAAGAAAGTGCTATTAAATAACTTTTATGGCATATTGTATGTTGCTCTATTTTCTCTTTCAAAGTTGGTTTACCCTTTTAAACAGAAGAGATCACTCTTCTTTGTCTTTATAAGAATCTTTATAAGACGAGCATACGCCTAAGTAGTCATTTTCCACCATTTCACTGTAAAAGTATATCGCACGAATAAAACTAAAGTTCATGAGTGAAGGTGAGCATTCGAGCGATAACCTATACAGCCAGCGTTGTCGGACTAAGAACAAAGGGACATACATTTAATCATTCCTTCTTCACTACATAATGCATGTGTCCTTCGAGTGCATTTGTTATGAAAATATTTTGAAAATGGTTTGATTTCGAGAAAAATACCTGGTGTTGATAAAACGTTTATTTGGACCTACGCTACTGTTTGTGCGAAAATTTCATTACACCCACAAATTTAGTTTTCCTCCTTTTTAGTTATTATTTTAAATAATTATTTATTTTTTTATATTAGTGACGGTTCAGGCCGATGCTATTGTTTTTGAAAAAATATTCATTTCCCATAAAAAATTTCGTTTGCCTCCTTATTAGTTATTGTCTTAATTAATTCATAGTTTCTTATATTAGCGACGGTTCAGGCCGACGCTACTTTTTGTGCTAAAATTTTCATTTTACCCCACGAATTTCGTTTGGCTCCTTTAAACTTATTGGTTTAATTAATTATTATTTTTATATTAAAAGCTAGTACTATAATAGCTCATTTAAAGTGCTACTAAACAAAATCGTTCACATTAGTGTCACGGTTAATAGCGGTTTTCAGCGCTATCAAAAACAAAAGAAAGTGCTATTAAATAACTTTTATGGCATATTGTATGTTTCTCTATTTTCTCTTTCAAAGTTGGTTTACCCTTTTAAACAGAAGAGATCACTCTTCTTTGTCTTTATAAGAATCTTTATAAGACGAGCATACGCCTAAGTAGTCATTTTCCTCCATTTCACTTCAAAAGTATATCGCACGAATAAAACTAAAGTTCATGAGTGAAGGTGAGCATTCGAGCGATAACCTATACAGCCAGCGTCGTCGGACTAAGAACAAAGGGACATACATTTAATCATTCCTTCTTCACTACTTAATGCATGTGTCCTTCGAGTGCATTTGTTATGAAAATATTTTGAAAATGGTTTGATTTCGAGAAAAATACATGGTGTTGATAAAACGTTTATTTGGACCTACGCTACTGTTTGTGCGAAAATTTCATTACACCCACCAATTTAGTTTTCCTCCTTTTTAGTTATTATTTTAAATAATTATTTATTTTTTTATATTAGCGACGGTTCAGGCCGACGCTATTGTTTTTGAAAAAATATTCATTTCCCATAAAAAATTTCGTTTGCCTCCTTATTAGTTATTGTCTTAATTAATTCTTAGTTTCTTATATTAGCGACGGTTCAGGCCGACGCTACTTTTTGTGCTAAAATTTTCATTTTACCCCACGAATTTCGTTTGGCTCCTTTAAACTTATTGGTTTAATTAATTATTATTTTTATATTAAAATCTAGTACTATAATAGCTCATTTAAAGTGCTACTAAACAAAATCGTTCACATTAGTGTCACGGTTAATAGCGCTTTTCAGTGCTATCAAAAACAAAAGAAAGTGCTATTAAATAACTTTTATGGCATATTGTATGTTGCTCTATTTTCTCTTTCAAAGTTGGTTTACCCTTTTAAACATAAGAGTTCACTCTTCTTTGTCTTTATAAGAATCTTTATAAGACGAGCATACGCCTAAGTAGTCATTTTCCACCATTTCACTGTAAAAGTATTCGCACGAATAAAACTAAAGTTCATGAGTGAAGGTGAGCATTCGAGCGATAACCTATACAGCCAGCGTTGTCGGACTAAGAACAAAGGGACATACATTTAATCATTCCTTCTTCACTACATAATGCATGTGTCCTTCGAGTGCATTTGTTATGAAAATATTTTGAAAATGGTTTGATTTCGAGAAAAATACCTGGTGTTGATAAAACGTTTATTTGGACCTACGCTACTGTTTGTGCGAAAATTTCATTACACCCACAAATTTAGTTTTCCTCCTTTTTAGTTATTATTTTAAATAATTATTTATTTTTTTATATTAGTGACGGTTCAGGCCGATGCTATTGTTTTTGAAAAAATATTCATTTCCCATAAAAAATTTCGTTTGCCTCCTTATTAGTTATTGTCTTAATTAATTCATAGTTTCTTATATTAGCGACGGTTCAGGCCGACGCTACTTTTTGTGCTAAAATTTTCATTTTACCCCACGAATTTCGTTTGGCTCCTTTAAACTTATTGGTTTAATTAATTATTATTTTTATATTAAAAGCTAGTACTATAATAGCTCATTTAAAGTGCTACTAAACAAAATCGTTCACATTAGTGTCACGGTTAATAGCGGTTTTCAGCGCTATCAAAAACAAAAGAAAGTGCTATTAAATAACTTTTATGGCATATTGTATGTTTCTCTATTTTCTCTTTCAAAGTTGGTTTACCCTTTTAAACAGAAGAGATCACTCTTCTTTGTCTTTATAAGAATCTTTATAAGACGAGCATACGCCTAAGTAGTCATTTTCCTCCATTTCACTTCAAAAGTATATCGCACGAATAAAACTAAAGTTCATGAGTGAAGGTGAGCATTCGAGCGATAACCTATACAGCCAGCGTCGTCGGACTAAGAACAAAGGGACATACATTTAATCATTCCTTCTTCACTACTTAATGCATGTGTCCTTCGAGTGCATTTGTTATGAAAATATTTTGAAAATGGTTTGATTTCGAGAAAAATACATGGTGTTGATAAAACGTTTATTTGGACCTACGCTACTGTTTGTGCGAAAATTTCATTACACCCACCAATTTAGTTTTCCTCCTTTTTAGTTATTATTTTAAATAATTATTTATTTTTTTATATTAGCGACGGTTTAGGCCGACGCTATTGTTTTTGAAAAAATATTCATTTCCCATAAAAAATTTCGTTTGCCTCCTTATTAGTTATTGTCTTAATTAATTCTTAGTTTCTTATATTAGCGACGGTTCAGGCCGACGCTACTTTTTGTGCTAAAATTTTCATTTTACCCCACGAATTTCGTTTGGCTCCTTTAAACTTATTGGTTTAATTAATTATTATTTTTATATTAAAATCTAGTACTATAATAGCTCATTTAAAGTGCTACTAAACAAAATCGTTCACATTAGTGTCACGGTTAATAGCGCTTTTCAGTGCTATCAAAAACAAAAGAAAGTGCTATTAAATAACTTTTATGGCATATTGTATGTTGCTCTATTTTCTCTTTCAAAGTTGGTTTACCCCTTTAAACATAAGAGATCACTCTTCTTTGTCTTTATAAGAATCTTTATAAGACGAGCATACGCCTAAGTAGTCATTTTCCACCATTTCACTTCAAAAGTATATCGCACGAATAAAACTAAAGTTCATGAGTGAAGGTGAGCATTCGAGCGATAACCTATACAGCCAGCGTCGTCGGACTAAGAACAAAGGGACATACATTTAATCATTCCTTCTTCACTACATAATGCATGTGTCCTTCGAGTGCATTTGTTATGAAAATATTTTGAAAATGGTTTGATTTCGAGAAAAATACCTGGTGTTGATAAAACGTTTATTTGGACCTACGCTACTGTTTGTGCGAAAATTTCATTACACCCACAAATTTAGTTTTCCTCCTTTTTAGTTATTATTTTAAATAATTATTTATTTTTTTATATTAGTGACGGTTCAGGCCGACGCTATTGTTTTTGAAAAAATATTCATTTCCCATAAAAAATTTCGTTTGCCTCCTTATTAGTTATTGTCTTAATTAATTCATAGTTTCTTATATTAGCGACGGTTCAGGCCGACGCTACTTTTTGTGCTAAAATTTTCATTTTACCCCACGAATTTCGTTTGGCTCCTTTAAACTTATTGGTTTAATTAATTATTATTTTTATATTAAAAGCTAGTACTATAATAGCTCATTTAAAGTGCTACTAAACAAAATCGTTCACATTAGTGTCACGGTTAATAGCGCTTTTCAGTGCTATCAAAAACAAAAGAAAGTGCTATTAAATAACTTTTATGGCATATTGTATGTTGCTCTATTTTCTCTTTCAAAGTTGGTTTACCCTTTTAAACAAAAGAGATCACTCTTCTTTGTCTTTATAAGAATCCTTATAAGACGAGCATACGCCTAAGTAGTCATTTTCCTCCATTTCACTTCAAAAGTATATCGCACGAATAAAACTAAAGTTCATGAGTGAAGGTGAGCATTCGAGCGATAACCTATACAGCCAGCGTCGTTGGACTAAGAACAAAGGGACATACATTTAATCATTCCTTCTTCACTACTTAATGCATGTGTCCTTCGAGTGCATTTGTTATGAAAATATTTTGAAAATGGTTTGATTTCGAGAAAAATACCTGGTGTTGATAAAACGTTTATTTGGACCTACACTACTGTTTGTGCGAAAATTTCATTACACCCACCAATTTAGTTTTCCTCCTTTTTAGTTATTATTTTAAATAATTATTTATTTTTTTATATTAGCGACGGTTAAGGCCGACGCTATTGTTTTTGAAAAAATATTCATTTCCCATAAAAAATTTCGTTTGCCTCCTTATTAGTTATTGTCTTAATTAATTCTTAGTTTCTTATATTAGCGACGGTTCAGGCCGATGCTACTTTTTGTGCTAAAATTTTCATTTTACACCACGAATTTCGTTTAGCTCCTTTAAACTTATTGTTTTAATTAATTATTATTTTTATATTAAAAGCTAGTACTTTAATAGCTCATTTAAAGTGCTACTAAACAAAATCGTTCACATTAGTGGCACAGTTAATAGCGCTTTTCAGCGCTATCAAAAACAAAAGAAAGTGATATTAAATAACTTTTATGGCATATTGTATGTTGCTCTATTTTCTCTTTCAAAGTTGGTTTACCCTTTTAGACAGAAGAGATCACTCTTCTTTGTCTTTATTAGAATCTTTATAAGACGAGCATACGCCTAAGTAGTCATTTTCCTCCATTTCACTTCAAAAGTATATCACACGAATAAAACTAAAGTTCATGAGTGAAGGTGAGCATTCGAGCAATAACCTATACAGCCAGCGTCGTCAGACTAAGAACAAAGGGACATACATTTAATCATTCCTTCTTCACTACTTAATGCATGTGTCCTTCGAGTGCATTTGTTATGAAAATATTTTGAAAATGGTTTGATTTCGAGAAAAATACCTGGTGTTGACAAAACGTTTATTTGGACCTACGCTACAATTTGTGCGAAAATTTCATTACACCCACCAATTTAGTTTTCCTCCTTTTTAGTTATTATTTTAAATAATTATTTATTTTTTTATATTAGCGACGGTTCAGGCCGACGCTATTGTTTTTGAAAAAATATTCATTTCCCATAAAAAATTTCGTTTGCCTCCTTATTAGTTATTGTCTTAATTAATTCTTAGTTTCTTATATTAGCGACGGTTCAGGCCGACGCTACTTTTTGTGCTAAAATTTTCATTTTACCCCACGAATTTCGTTTGGCTCCTTTAAACTTATTGGTTTAATTAATTATTATTTTTATATTAAAATCTAGTACTATAATAGCTCATTTAAAGTGCTACTAAACAAAATCGTTCACATTAGTGTCACGGTTAATAGCGCTTTTCAGTGCTATCAAAAACAAAAGAAAGTGCTATTAAATAACTTTTATGGCATATTGTATGTTGCTCTATTTTCTCTTTCAAAGTTGGTTTACCCTTTTAAACATAAGAGATCACTCTTCTTTGTCTTTATAAGAATCTTTATAAGACGAGCATACGCCTAAGTAGTCATTTTCCACCATTTCACTTCAAAAGTATATCGCACGAATAAAACTAAAGTTCATGAGTGAAGGTGAGCATTCGAGAGATAACCTATACAACCAGCATCGTCGGACTAAGAACAAAGGGATATACATTTAATCATTCATTCTTCACTACTTAATGCATGTGTCCTTCGAGTGCATTTGTTATGAAAATATGATGAAAGTGGTTTTATTTCTAGAAAAATACCTGGTGTTGACACAATGTTTATTTGGACCTACGCTACTGTTTGTGCGAAAATTTCATTATACCCACCTATTTAGTTTGCCTCCTTTTTAGTTATTATTTTAAATAATTATTTATTTTTTTATATTAGCGACGGTTCAGGCCGACGCTATTGTTTTTGAAAAAATATTCATTTCCCATAAAAAATTCCGTTTGCCTCCTTATTAGTTATTGTCTTAATTAATTCTTAGTTTCTTATATTAGCGACGGTTCAGGCCGACGCTACTTTTTGTGCTAAAATTTTCATTTTACCCCACGAATTTCGTTTGGCTCCTTTAAACTTATTGGTTTAATTAATTATTATTTTATATTAAAAGCTAGTACTTTAATAGCTCATTTAAAGTGCTACTAAACAAAATCGTTCACATTAGTGGCACGGTTAATAGCGCTTTTCAGCGCTATCAAAAACAAAAGAAAGTGCTATTAAATAACTTTTATGGCATATTGTATGTTGCTCTATTTTCTCTTTCAATGTTGGTTTACCCTTTTAAACAGAAGAGATCACTCTTCTTTGTCTTTATTAGAATCTTTATAAGACGAGCATACGCCTAAGTAGTCATTTTCCTCCATTTCACTTCAAAAGTATATAGCACGAATAAAACTAAAGTTCATGAGTGAAGGTGAGCATTCGAGCGATAACTTATACAGCCAGCGTCGTCGGACTAAGAACAAAGGGACATACATTTAATCATTCCTTCTTCACTACTTAATGCATGTGTCCTTCGAGTGCTTTTGTTATGAAAATATTTTGAAAATGGTTTGATTTTGAGAAAAATACCTGGTGTTGACAAAACGTTTATTTGGACCTACGCTACTGTTTGTGCGAAAATTTCATTACACCCACCAATTTAGTTTTCCTCCTTTTTAGTTATTATTTTAAATAATTATTTATTTTTTTATATTAGCGACGGTTCAGGCCGACGCTATTGTTTTTGAAAAAATATTCATTTCCCATAAAAAATTTCGTTTGCCTCCTTATTAGTTATTGTCTTAATTAATTCTTAGTTTCTTATATTAGCGACGGTTCAGGCCGACGCTACTTTTTGTGCTAAAATTTTCATTTTACCCCACCAATTTCGTTTAGCTCCTTTAAACTTATTGTTTTAATTAATTATTATTTTTATATTAAAAGCTAGTACTTTAATAGCTCATTTAAAGTGCTACTAAACAAAATCGTTCACATTAGTGGCACGGTTAATAGCGCTTTTCAGCGCTATCAAAAACAAAAGAAAGTGCTATTAAATAACTTTTATGGCATATTGTATGTTGCTCTATTTTCTCTTTCAAAGTTGGTTTACCCTTTTAGACAGAAGAGATCACTCTTCTTTGTCTTTATTAGAATCTTTATAAGACGAGCATACGCCTAAGTAGTCATTTTCCTCCATTTCACTTCAAAAGTATATAGCACGAATAAAACTAAAGTTCATGAGTGAAGGTGAGCATTCGAGAGATAACCTATACAACCAGCATCGTCGGACTAAGAACAAAGGGATATACATTTAATCATTCATTCTTCACTACTTAATGCATGTGTCCTTCGAGTGCATTTGTTATGAAAATATGATGAAAGTGGTTTTATTTCTAGAAAAATACCTGGTGTTGACACAATGTTTATTTGGACCTACGCTACTGTTTGTGCGAAAATTTCATTATACCCACCTATTTAGTTTGCCTCCTTTTTAGTTATTATTTTAATTAATTAATTATTTTTTTATATTAGCGACAGTTCAAGCCGACGCTATTGTTTTTGAAAAAATATTCATTTCCCATAACAAATTTCGTTTGCCTCCTTATTAGTTAATGTCTTAATTAATTCTTATTTTCTTATATTAGCGACGTTTCAGGCTGACGCTACTGTTTGTGCTAAAATTTTCATTTTCCCCCACGAATTTCGTTTGGCTCCTTTAAACTTATTGTTTTAATTAATTATTATTTTTATATTAAAAACTAGTACTTTAATATCTCTTTTAATGTGCTACTAAACAAAATCGTTCACATTAGTGGCACGGCTAATAGCGCTTTTCAGCACTAACAAAAACAAAAGAAAGTGCTATTAAATAACTTTTATGGCATATTGTATGTTGCTCTATTTTCTCTTTCAAAGTTGGTTTACCCTTTTAGACAGAAGAGATCACTCTTCTTTGTCATTATTAGAATCTTTATAAGATGATCATACGCCTAAATAGTCATTTTCCTCCATTTCACTTCAAAAGTATATAGCACGAATAAAACTAAATTTCATGAGTGAAGGTGAGCATTCGAGCGATAACCTATACAGCCAGCGTCTTCGGACTAAGAACAAAGGGACATAAATTTAATTATTCCTTCTTCACTACTTAATGCATATGTCCTTCGAGTGCATTTGTTATGAAAATATGTTGAAAGTGGTTTGATTTCGAGAAAAATACCTGGTGTTGACAAAACGTTTATTTGGACCTACGCTACTGTTTGTGCGAAAATTTCTTTACACCCACCAATTTAGTTTGCCTCCTTTTTAGTTATTATTTTAAATAATTAGCGACGGTTCAGGCCGACGCTATTGTTTTTGAAAAAATATTCATTTCCCATAACAAATTTCATTTGCCTCCTTATTAGTTATTGTCTTAATTAATTCTTATTTTCTTATATTAGCGACGGTTCAGGCCGACACTACTGTTTGTGCTAAAATTTTCATTATCCCCCACGAATTTCGTTTGGCTCCTTTAAACTTATTGTTTTAATTAATTATTATTTTTATATTAAAAACTAGTACTTTAATAGCTCATTTAAAGTGCTACTAAACAAAATCGTTCACATTAGTGGCACGGTTAATAATGCTTTTCAGCGCTATCAAAAACAAAAGAAAATGCTATTAAATAACTTTTATGGCATATTGTATGTTGTTCTATTTTCTCTTTCAAAGTTGGTTTACCCTTTTAGACAGAAGAGATCACTCTTCTTTGTCTTTATTAGAATATTTATAAGACGAGCATACGCCTAAGTAGTGATTTTCCTCCATTTCACTTCAAAAGTAGATAGCACGGATAAAACTAAAGTTCATGAGTGAAGGTGAGCATTCGAGCGATAACCTATACAGCCAGCGTCGTCGGACTAAGAACAAAGGGACATACATTTAATCATTCCTTCTTCACTACTTAATGCATGTGTCCTTCGAGTGAATTTGTTATGAAAATATGTTGAAAGTGGTTTGATTTCGAGAAAAATACCTGGTGTTGACAAAACGTTTATTTGGACCTACGCTACTGTTTGTGCAAAAATTTCATTACACCCACCAATTTAGTTTGCCTCCTTTTTAGTTATTATTTTAAATAATTATTTATTTTCTTATATTAGCGACGGTTCAGGCCGGCGCTATTGTTTTTGAAAAATATTCATTTCCCATAACAAATTTTGTTTGCCTCCTTATTAGTTATTTTCTTAATTAATTCTTATTTTCTTATATTAGCGACGGTTCAGGCCGACACTACTGTTTGTGCTAAAATTTTCATTTTCCCCCACGAATTTCGTTTGGCTCCTTTAAACTTATTGTTTTAATTAATTATTATTTTTATATTAAAAACTAGTACTTTAATAGCTCTTTTAAAGTGCTACTAAACAAAATCGTTCACATTAGTGGCACGGTTAATAGCGCTTTTCAGCACTATCAAAAACAAAAGAAAGTGCTATTAAATAACTTTTATGGCATATTTTCTGTTGCTCTATTTTCTCTTTCAAAGTTGGTTTACCTTTTTGGACAGAAGAGATCACACTTCTATGTGTTTATTAGAATCTTTATAAGAGGAGCATACGCCTAAGTAGTCATTTTCCTCCATTTCACTTTAAAAGTATATTTCACGAATAAAACTAAAGTTCATGAGTGAAGGTGAGCATTCGAGCGATAACCTATACAGCCACTGTCGTCGGACTAGGAACAAAGGGACATACATTTAATCAATCCTTCTTCACTACTTAATGCATGTGTCCTTCGAGTGCATTTGTTATGAAAATATGTTGAAAGTGGTTTGATTTCGAGAAAAACACCTGGTGTTGACAAAACGTTTATTTGGACCTACGCTATTGTTTGTGCGAAAATTTCATTATACCCACCAATTTAGTTTGCCTCCTTTTTAGTTATTATTTTAAATAATTATTTATTTTTTTATATTAGCGTCGGTTCAGGCTGACGCTATTGTTTTTGAAAAAATATTCATTTCCCATAACAAATTTCGTTTGCCTCCTTATTAGTTATTGTCTTATTTAATTCTTATTTTCTTATATTAGCGACGGTTCAGGCCGACGCTACTGTTTGTGCTAAAATTTTCATTTTCCCCCACGAATTTTGTTTGGCTCCTTTAAACTTATTGTTTTAATTAATTATTATTTTTATATTAAAAACTAGTACTTTAATAGCTCATTTAAAGTGCTACTAAACAAAATCGTTCACATTAGTGGCACGGTTAATAGTGCTTTTCAGCGCTATCAAAAACAAAAGAAAATGCTATTAAATAACTTTTATGGCATATTGTATGTTGTTCTATTTTCTCTTTCAAAGTTGGTTTACCCTTTTAGACAGAAGAGATCACTCTTCTTTGTCTTTATAAGAATCTTTATAAGACGAGCATACGCCTAAGTAGTCATTTTCCTCCATTTCACTTCAAAAGTAGATAGCACGGATAAAACTAAAGTTCATGAGTGAAGGTTAGCATTCGAGCGATAACCTATACAGCCAGCGTCGTCGGACTAAGAACAAAGGGACATACATTTAATCATTCCTTCTTCACTACTTAATGCATGTGTCCTTCGAGTGAATTTGTTATGAAAATATGTTGAAAGTGGTTTGATTTCGAGAAAAATACCTGGTGTTGACAAAACGTTTATTTGGACCTACGCTACTGTTTGTTCAAAAATTTCATTACACCCACCAATTTAGTTTGCCTCCTTTTTAGTTATTATATTAAATAATTATTTATTTTCTTATATTAGCGACGGTTCAGGCCGGCGCTATTGTTTTTGAAAAAATATTCATTTCCCATAACAAATTTCGTTTGCCTCCTTATTAGTTATTGTCTTAATTAATTCTTATTTTCTTATATTAGCGACGGTTCAGGCCGACGCTACTGTTTGTGCTAAAATTTTCATTTTCCCCCACGAATTTCGTTTGGCTCCTTTAAACTTATTGTTTTAGTTAATTATTATTTTTATATTAAAAACTAGTACTTTAATAGCTCTTTTAAAGTACTACTAAACAAAATCTTTCACATTAGTGGCACGGTTAATAGCGCTTTTCAGCGCTATCAAAAACAAAAGAAAGTGCTATTAAATAACTCTTATGGCATATTTTCTGTTGCTCTATTTTCTCTTTCAAAGTTGGTTTACCTTTTTGGACAGAAGAGATCACACTTCTATGTGTTTATTAGAATCTTTATAAGAGGAGCATACGCCTAAGTAGTCATTTTCCTCCATTTCACTTTAAAAGTATATTTCACGAATAAAACTAAAGTTCATGAGTGAAGGTAAGCATTCGAGCGATAACCTATACAGCCACTGTCGTCGGACTAGGAACAAAGGGACATACATTTAATCAATCCTTCTTCACTACTTAATGCATGTGTCCTTCGAGTGCATTTGTTATGAAAATATGTTGAAAGTGGTTTGATTTCGAGAAAAACACCTGGTGTTGACAAAACGTTTATTTGGACCTACGCTACTGTTTGTGCGAAAATTTCATTACACCCACCAATTTAGTTTTCCTCCTTTTTAGTTATTATTTTAAATAATTATTTATTTTCTTATATTAGCGACGGTTCAGGCCGACGCTATTGTTTTTGAAAAAATATTCATTTCCCATAACAAATTTCGTTTGCCTCCTTATTAGTTATTGTCTTAATTAATTCTTATTTTCTTATATTAGCGACGGTTCAGGCCGACGCTACTGTTTGTGCTAAAATTTTCATTTTCCCCCACGAATTTCGTTTGGCTCCTTTAAACTTATTGTTTTAATTAATTATTATTTTTATATTAAAAACTAGTACTTTAATAGCTCATTTAAAGTACTACTAAACAAAATCGTTCACATTAGTGGCACGGTTAATAGCGCTTTTCAGCACTATCAAAAACAAAAGAAAATGCTATTAAATAACTTTTATGGCATATTGTATGTTGTTCTATTTTCTCTTTCAAAGTTGGTTTATCCTATTAGACAGAAGAGATCACTCTTCTTTGTCTTTATTAGAATATTTATAAGACGAGCATACGCCTAAGTAGTGATTTTCCTCCATTTCACTTCAAAAGTAGATAGCACGGATAAAACTAAAGTTCATGAGTGAAGGTGAGCATTCGAGCGATAACCTATACAGCCAGCGTCGTCGGACTAAGAACAAAGGGACATACATTTAATCATTCCTTCTTCACTACTTAATGCATGTGTCCTTCGAGTGAATTTGTTATGAAAATATGTTGAAAGTGGTTTGATTTCGAGAAAAATACCTGGTGTTGACAAAACGTTTATTTGGACCTACGCTACTGTTTGTGCAAAAATTTCATTACACCCACCAATTTAGTTTGTCTCCTTTTTAGTTATTATTTTAAATAATTATTTATTTTCTTATATTAGCGACGGTTCAGGCCGGCGCTATTGTTTTTGAAAAAATATTCATTTCCCATAACAAATTTTGTTTGCCTCCTTATTAGTTATTGTCTTAATTAATTCTTATTTTCTTATATTAGCGACGGTTCAGGCCGACACTACTGTTTGTGCTAAAATTTTCATTTTCCCCCACGAATTTCTTTTGGCTCCTTTAAACTTATTGTTTTAATTAATTATTATTTTTATATTAAAAACTAGTACTTTAATAGCTCATTTAAAGTGCTACTAAACAAAATCGTTCACATTAGTGGCACGGTTAATAGCGCTTTTCAGCGCTAACAAAAACAAAAGAAAGTGCTATTAAATAACTTTTATGGCATATTGTATGTTGCTGTATTTTCACTTTCAAAGTTGGTTTACCCTTTTAGACAGAAGAGATCACTCTTCTTTGTCATTATTAGAATCTTTATAAGATGATCATACGCCTAAATAGTCATTTTCCTCCATTTCACTTCAAAAGTATATAGCACGAATAAAACTAAATTTCATGAGTGAAGGTGAGCATTCGAGCGATAACCTATACAGCCAGCGTCTTCGGACTAAGAACAAAGGGACATAAATTTAATTATTCCTTCTTCACTACTTAATGCATGTGTCCTTCGAGTGCATTTGTTATGAAAATATGTTGAAAGTGGTTTGATTTCGAGAAAAATACCTGGTGTTGACAAAACGTTTATTTGGACCTACGCTACTGTTTGTGCGAAAATTTCTTTACACCCACCAATTTAGTTTGCCTCCTTTTTAGTTATTATTTTAAATAATTAGCGACGGTTCAGGCCGACGCTATTGTTTTTGAAAAAATATTCATTTCCCATAACAAATTTCATTTGCCTCCTTATTAGTTATTGTCTTAATTAATTCTTATTTTCTTATATTAGCGACGGTTCAGGCCGACACTACTGTTTGTGCTAAAATTTTCATTATCCCCCACGAATTTCGTTTGGCTCCTTTAAACTTATTGTTTTAATTAATTATTATTTTTATATTAAAAACTAGTACTTTAATAGCTCATTTAAAGTGCTACTAAACAAAATCGTTCACATTAGTGGCACGGTTAATAATGCTTTTCAGCGCTATCAAAAACAAAAGAAAATGCTATTAAATAACTTTTATGGCATATTGTATGTTGTTCTATTTTCTCTTTCAAAGTTAGTTTACCCTTTTAGACAGAAGAGATCACTCTTCTTTGTCTTTATTAGAATATTTATAAGACGAGCATACGCCTAAGTAGTGATTTTCCTCCATTTCACTTCAAAAGTAGATAGCACGGATAAAACTAAAGTTCATGAGTGAAGGTGAGCATTCGAGCGATAACCTATACAGCCAGCGTCGTCGGACTAAGAACAAAGGGACATACATTTAATCATTCCTTCTTCACTACTTAATGCATGTGTCCTTCGAGTGAATTTGTTATGAAAATATGTTGAAAGTGGTTTGATTTCGAGAAAAATACCTGGTGTTGACAAAACGTTTATTTGGACCTACGCTACTGTTTGTGCAAAAATTTCATTACACCCACCAATTTAGTTTGTCTCCTTTTTAGTTATTATTTTAAATAATTATTTATTTTCTTATATTAGCGACGGTTCAGGCCGGCGCTATTGTTTTTGAAAAAATATTCATTTCCCATAACAAATTTTGTTTGCCTCCTTATTAGTTATTGTCTTAATTAATTCTTATTTTCTTATATTAGCGACGGTTCAGGCCGACACTACTGTTTGTGCTAAAATTTTCATTTTCCCCCACGAATTTCTTTTGGCTCCTTTAAACTTATTGTTTTAATTAATTATTATTTTTATATTAAAAACTAGTACTTTAATAGCTCATTTAAAGTGCTACTAAACAAAATCGTTCACATTAGTGGCACGGTTAATAGCGCTTTTCAGCGCTAACAAAAACAAAAGAAAGTGCTATTAAATAACTTTTATGGCATATTGTATGTTGCTGTATTTTCACTTTCAAAGTTGGTTTACCCTTTTAGACAGAAGAGATCACTCTTCTTTGTCATTATTAGAATCTTTATAAGACGAGCATACGCCTAAGTAGTCATTTTCCTCCATTTCACTTCAAAAGTATATAGCACGAATAAAACTAAAGTTCATGAGTGAAGGTGAGCATTCGAGCGATAACCTATTCAGCCAGCGTCGTCGGACTAAGAACAAAGGGACATAAATTTAATCATTCCTTCTTCACTACTTAATGCATGTGTCCTTCGAGTGCATTTGCTATGAAAATATGTTGAAAGTGGTTTGATTTCGAGAAAAATACCTTCTGTTGACAAAACGTTTATTTGGACCTACGCTACTGTTTGTGCAAAAATTTCATTATACCCACCAATTTAGTTTGCCTCCTTTTTAGTTATTATTTTCTTATATTAGTGACGGTTCAGGACGGTGCTATTGTTTTTGAAAAAATATTCATTTACCATAACAAATTTTGTTTGCCTCCTTATTAGTTATTGTCTTAATTAATTCTTATTTTCTTATATTAGCGACGGTTCAGGCCGACACTACTGTTTGTGCTTAAATTTTAATTTTCCCCCACGAATTTCGTTTGGCTCCTTTAAACTTATTGTTTTAATTAATTATTATTTTTATATTAAAAACTAGTACTTTAATAGCTCATTTAAAGTACTACTAAACAAAATCGTTCACATTAGTGGCACGGTTAATAGCGCTTTTCAGCACTAACAAAAACAAAAGAAAGTGCTATTAAATAACTTTTATGGCATATTGTATGTTGCTCTATTTTCTCTTTCAAAGTTGGTTTACCTTTTTGGACAGAAGAGATCACACTTCTATGTGTTTATTAGAATCTTTATAAGAGGAGCATACGCCTAAGTAGTCATTTTCCTCCATTTCACTTTAAAAGTATATAGCACGAATAAAACTAAAGTTCATGAGTGAAGGTGAGCATTCGAGCGATAACCTAATCAACCAGCGTCATTGGACTAAGATCAAAGGGACATACATTTAATCATTCCTTCTTCACTACTTAATGCATGTGTCCTTCGAGTGCATTTGTTATTAAAATATGTTGAAAGTGGTTTGATTTCGAGAAAAATACCTGGTGTTGACAAAACGTTTATTCGGAGCTACGCTACTGCTTGTGCGCAAATTTCATTACACCCACAAATTTAGTTTGCCTCCTTTTTAGTTATTATTTTAAATAATTATTTATTTTTTTATATTAGCGACGGTTCAGGCCGACGCTATTGTTTTTGAAAAAATATTCATTTCCCATAACAAATTTCGTTTGCCTCCTTATTAGTTATTGTCTTAATTAAGTCTTATTTTTTTATGTTAGCGACGGTTCAGGCCGACACTAATGTTTGTGCTAAAATTTTCATTTTCCTCCACGAATTTCGTTTGGCTCCTTTAAACTTATTTTTTTAATTAATTATTATTTATATATTAAATACTAGTACTTTAATAGCTCTTTTAAAGTACTACTAAATAAAATCGTTCACATTAGTGGCACGGTTAATACCGCTTTTCAGCACTATTAAAAACAAAAGAAAGTGCTATTAAATAACTTTTACGGCATATTTTCTATTGCTCTATTTTCTCTTTCAAAGTTGGTTTACCTTTTTGGACAGAAGAGATCACACTTCTATGTGTTTATTAGAATCTTTATAAGAGGAGCATACGCCTAAGTAGTCATTTTCCTCCATTTCACTTTAAAAGTATATATCACGAATAAAACTAAAGTTCATGAGTAAAGGTGAGCATTCGAGCGATAACCTATACAGCAACTGTCGTCGGACTAGGAACAAAGGGACATACATTTAATCAATCCTTCTTCACTACTTAATGCATGTGTCCTTCGAGTGCATTTGTTATGAAAATATGTTGAAAGTGGTTTGATTTCGAGAAAAACACCTGGTGTTGACAAAACGTTTATTTGGACCTACGCTACTGTTTGTGCGAAAATTTCATTATACCCACCAATTTAGTTTGCCTCCTTTTTAGTTATTATTTGAAATAATTATTTATTTTTTTATATTAGCGCCGGTTCAGGCTGACGCTATTGTTTTGGAAAAAATATTCATTTCCCATAACAAGTTTCGTTTGCCTCCTTATTAGTTATTGTCTTAATTAATTCTTAATTTCTTATATTAGCGACGGTTCAGGCCGACGCTACTGTTTGTGCTAAAATTTTCATTTTCCCCCACGAATTTCGTTTGGCTCCTTTAAACTTATTTTTTTAATTAATTATTATTTTTATATTAAAAACTAGTACTTTAATAGCTCATTTAAGGAGCTACTAAACAAAATCGTTCACATTAGTGGCACGGTTAATAGCGCTTTTCAGCGCTAACAAAAACAAAAGAAAGTGCTATTAAATAACTTTTATGGCATATTGTATGTTGCTCTATTTTCACTTTCAAAGTTGGTTTACCCTTTTGGACAGAAGAGATCACTCTTCTTTGTCTTTATTAGAATCTTTATAAGATGAGCATACGCCTAAGTAGTCATTTTCCTCCATTTCACTTCAAAAGTATATAGCACGAATAAAACTAAAGTTCATGAGTGAAGGTGAGCATTCGAGCGATAACCTATACAGCCAGCGTCTTCGGACTAAGAACAAAGGGACATAAATTTAATCATTCCTTCTTCACTACTTAATGCATGTGTCCTTCGAGTGCATTTGTTATGAAAATATGTTGAGAGTGGTTTGATTTCGAGAAAAATACCTGGTGTTGACAAAACGTTTATTTGGACCTACGCTACTGTTTGTGCGAAAATTTCTTTACACCCACCAATTTAGTTTGCCTCCTTTTTAGTTATTATTTTAAATAATTAGCGACGGTTCAGGCCGACGCTATTCTTTTTGAAAAAATATTCATTTCCCATAACAAATTTCATTTGCCTCCTTATTAGTTATTGTCTTAATTAATTCTTATTTTCTTATATTAGCGACGGTTCAGGCCGACACTACTGTTTGTGCTAAAATTTTCATTATCCCCCACGAATTTCATTTGGCTTCTTTAAACTTATTGTTTTAATTAATTATTATTTTTATATTAAAAACTAGTACTTTAATAGCTCTTTTAAAGTGATACTAAACAAAATCGTTCACATTAGTGGCACGGTTAATAGCGCTTTTCAGCGCTATCAAAAACAAAAGAAAGTGCTATTAAATAACTTTTATGGCATATTGTCAGTTGCTCTATTTTCTCTTTCAAAGTTGGTTTACCTTTTTGGACAGAAGAGATCACACTTCTATGTGTTTATTAGAATCTTTATAAGAGGAGCATACGCCTAAGTAGTCATTTTCCTCCATTTCACTTTAAAAGTATATAGCACGAATAAAACTAAAGTTCATGAGTGAAGGTGAGCATTCGAGCGATAACCTAATCAACCAGCGTCATCGGACTAAGATCAAAGGGACATACATTTAATCATTCCTTCTTCACTACTTAATGCATGTGTCCTTCGAGTGCATTTGTTATTAAAATATGTTGAAAGTGGTTTGATTTCGAGAAAAATACCTGGTGTTGACAAAACGTTTATTCGGAGCTACGCTACTGCTTGTGCGCAAATTTCATTACACCCACAAATTTAGTTTGCCTCCTTTTTAGTTATTATTTTAAATAATTATTTATTTTTTTATATTAGCGACGGTTCAGGCCGACGCTATTGTTTTTGAAAAAATATTCATTTCCCATAACAAATTTCGTTTGCCTCCTTATTAGTTATTGTCTTAATTAAGTCTTATTTTTTTATGTTAGCGACGGTTCAGGCCGACACTAATGTTTGTGCTAAAATTTTCATTTTCCTCCACGAATTTCGTTTGGCTCCTTTAAACTTATTTTTTTAATTAATTATTATTTATATATTAAATACTAGTACTTTAATAGCTCTTTTAAAGTACTACTAAATAAAATCGTTCACATTAGTGGCACGGTTAATACCGCTTTTCAGCACTATCAAAAACAAAAGAAAGTGCTATTAAATAACTTTTACGGCATATTTTCTATTGCTCTATTTTCTCTTTCAAAGTTGGTTTACCTTTTTGGACAGAAGAGATCACACTTCTATGTGTTTATTAGAATCTTTATAAGAGGAGCATACGCCTAAGTAGTCATTTTCCTCCATTTCACTTTAAAAGTATATATCACGAATAAAACTAAAGTTCATGAGTAAAGGTGAGCATTCGAGCGATAACCTATACAGCAACTGTCGTCGGACTAGGAACAAAGGGACATACATTTAATCAATCCTTCTTCACTACTTAATGCATGTGTCCTTCGAGTGCATTTGTTATGAAAATATGTTGAAAGTGGTTTGATTTCGAGAAAAACACCTGGTGTTGACAAAACGTTTATTTGGACCTACGCTACTGTTTGTGCGAAAATTTCATTATACCCACCAATTTAGTTTGCCTCCTTTTTAGTTATTATTTGAAATAATTATTTATTTTTTTATATTAGCGCCGGTTCAGGCTGACGCTATTGTTTTGGAAAAAATATTCATTTCCCATAACAAGTTTCGTTTGCCTCCTTATTAGTTATTGTCTTAATTAATTCTTAATTTCTTATATTAGCGACGGTTCAGGCCGACGCTACTGTTTGTGCTAAAATTTTCATTTTCCCCCACGAATTTCGTTTGGCTCCTTTAAACTTATTTTTTTAATTAATTATTATTTTTATATTAAAAACTAGTACTTTAATAGCTCATTTAAGGAGCTACTAAACAAAATCGTTCACATTAGTGGCACGGTTAATAGCGCTTTTCAGCGCTAACAAAAACAAAAGAAAGTGCTATTAAATAACTTTTATGGCATATTGTATGTTGCTCTATTTTCACTTTCAAAGTTGGTTTACCCTTTTGGACAGAAGAGATCACTCTTCTTTGTCTTTATTAGAATCTTTATAAGATGAGCATACGCCTAAGTAGTCATTTTCCTCCATTTCACTTCAAAAGTATATAGCACGAATAAAACTAAAGTTCATGAGTGAAGGTGAGCATTCGAGCGATAACCTATACAGCCAGCGTCTTCGGACTAAGAACAAAGGGACATAAATTTAATCATTCCTTCTTCACTACTTAATGCATGTGTCCTTCGAGTGCATTTGTTATGAAAATATGTTGAGAGTGGTTTGATTTCGAGAAAAATACCTGGTGTTGACAAAACGTTTATTTGGACCTACGCTACTGTTTGTGCGAAAATTTCTTTACACCCACCAATTTAGTTTGCCTCCTTTTTAGTTATTATTTTAAATAATTAGCGACGGTTCAGGCCGACGCTATTCTTTTTGAAAAAATATTCATTTCCCATAACAAATTTCATTTGCCTCCTTATTAGTTATTGTCTTAATTAATTCTTATTTTCTTATATTAGCGACGGTTCAGGCCGACACTACTGTTTGTGCTAAAATTTTCATTATCCCCCACGAATTTCGTTTGTCTTCTTTAAACTTATTGTTTTAATTAATTATTATTTTTATATTAAAAACTAGTACTTTAATAGCTCTTTTAAAGTGATACTAAACAAAATCGTTCACATTAGTGGCACGGTTAATAGCGCTTTTCAGCGCTATCAAAAACAAAAGAAAGTGCTATTAAATAACTTTTATGGCATATTGTCAGTTGCTCTATTTTCTCTTTCAAAGTTGGTTTACCCTTTTGGACAGAAGAGATCACTCTTCTTTGTGTTTATTAGAATCTTTATAAGAGGAGCATACGCCTAAGTAGTCATTGTCCTCCATTTCACTTCAAAAGTATATAGCTCGAATAAAACTAAAGTTCATGAGTGAAGATGAGCATTCGAGCGATAACCTATACAGCCAGCATCGTCGGACTAAGAACAAAGGGACATACATTTAATCATTCCTTCTTCATTACTTAACGCATGTGTCCTTCGAGTGCATTTGCTATGAAAATATTTTGAAAATGGTTTGATTTCGAGAAAAATACTTGGTGTTGACAAAACTTTTATTTGGACCTACGATACTGTTTGTGTGAAAATTTCATTACACCCACCAATTTAGTTTGCCTCCTTTTTAGTTATTATTGTAAATAATTAGCGACGGTTCAGGCCGACGCTATTGTTTTTGAAAAAATATTCATTTCCCATAACAAATTTTGTTTGCCTCCTTATTAGTTATTGTCTTAATTAATTCTTATTTTCTTATATTAGCGACGGTTCAGGCCGACGCTACTTTTTTTGCTAAAATTTTCATTTTGCCCCACGAATTTCATATGGCTCCTTTAAACTTATTGTTTTAATTAATTAATATTTTTATATTAAAATCTAGTACTTTAATAGCTCTTTTAAAGTGCTACTAAACAAAATCGTTCACATTAGGGGCACGGTTAATAGCGCTTTTCAGCGCTAACAAAAACAAAAGAAAGTGCTATTAAATAACTTTTATGGCATATTGTATGTTGCTCTATTTTCTCTTTTAAAGTTGGTTTACCCTTTTAGACAGAAGAGATCACTCTTCTTTGTCTTTATTAGAATCTTTATAAGACGAGCATACGCCTAAGTAGTCATTTTCCTCCATTTCACTTCAAAAGTATATAGCACGAATGAAACTAAAGTTCATGAGTGAAGGTGAGCATTCGAGCGATAACCTATAGAGCCAGCATCGTCGGACTAAGAACAAAGGGTCATAAATTTAATCATTCCTTCTTCACTACTTAATGCATGTGTCCTTCGAGTGCATTTGTTATGAAAATATGTTGAAAGTGGTTTGATTTCGAGAAAAATACCTGGTGTTGACAAAACATTTATTTGGACCTACGCTACTGTTTGTGCGGAAATTTCATTGCACCCACCAATTTAGCATGCCTCCTTTTTAGTTATTATTTTAAATAATTATTTATTTTTTTATATTAGCGACGGTTCAGGCCGACGCTATTGTTTTTGAAAAAATATTCATTTCCCGTAACAAATTTCGTTTGCCTCCTTATTAGTTATTGTCTTAATTAATTCTTATTTTCTTATATTAGTGACGGTTCAGGCCGACACTACTGTTTGTGCTAAAATTTTCATTTTCCCCCACGAATTTCATTTGACTCCTTTAAACTTATTGTTTTAATTAATTATTATTTTTATATTAAAAACTAGTACTTTAATAGCTCTTTTAAAGTGCTACTAAACAAAATCGTTCACATTAGTGGCACGGTTAATAGCGCTTTTCAGCGCTAACAAAAATAAAATAAAGTGCTATTAAATAACTTTTATGGCATATTGTATGTTGCTCTATTTTCTCTTTTAAAGTTGGTTTACCCTTTTAGACAGAAGAGATCACTCTTCTTTTTCTTTATTAGAATCTTTATAAGACGAGCATACGCCTAAGTAGTCATTTTCCTCCATTTCACTTCAAAAGTATATAGCTCGAATAAAACTAAAGTTCATGAGTGAAGGTGAGCATTCGAGCGATAACCTATACAGCCAGCGTCGTCGGACTAAGAACAAAGGGACATACATTTAATCATTCTTTCTTCACTACTTAATGCATGTGTCCTTCGAGTGCATTTTTTATGAAAATATTTTGAAAATGGTTTGATTTCGAGAAAAATACTTGGTGTTGACGAAACATTTATTTGGACCTACGATACTGTTTGTGCGAAAATTTCATTACACCCACCAATTTAGTTTGCCTCCTTTTTAGTTATTATTTTAAAGAATTATTTATTTTTTTATATTAGCGACGGTTCAGGCCGACGCTATTGTTTTTGAAAAACTATTCATTTCCCATAACAAATTTCGTTTGCCTCCTTATTAGTTATTGTCTTAATTAATTCTTATTTTCTTATATTAGCGATGGTTCAGGCCGACGCTACTGTTTGTGCTAAAATTTTCATTTTGCCCCACGAATTTCGTTTGGCTCCTTTAAACTTATTGTTTTAATTAATTATTATTTTTATATTAAAAACTAGTACTTTAATAGCTCTTTTAAAGTGCTACTAAACAAAATCGTTCACATTAGTGGCACGGTTAATAGCGCTTTTCAGCGCTAACAAAAACAAAAGAAAGTGCTATTAAATAACTTTTATGGCATATTGTATGTTGCTCTATTTTCTCTTTTAAAGTTGGTTTACCCTTTTAGACAGAAGAGATCACTCTTCTTTGTATTTATTAGAATCTTTATAAGACGAGCATACGCCTAAGTAGTCATTTTCCTCCATTTCACTTTAAAAGTATATAGCATGAATAAAACTAAAGTTCATGAGTGAAGGTGAGCATTCGAGCGATAACCTATACAACCAGCGTCGTCGGACTAAGATCAAAGGGACATACATTTAACCATTCCTTCTTCACTACTTAATGCATGTGTCCTTCGAGTGCATTTGTTATTAAAATATGTTGAAAGTGGTTTGATTTCGAGAAAAATACCTGGTGTGGACAAAACGTTTATTTGGACCTACGCTACTGCTTGTGCGCAAATTTCATTACACCCACAAATTTAGTTTGCCTCCTTTTTAGTTATTATTTTAAATAATTATTTATTTTTTTATATTAGCGACGGTTCAGGCCGACGCTATTGTTTTTGAAAAAATATTCATTTCCGATAACAAATTTCGTTTGCCTCCTTATTAGTTATTGTCTTAATTAAGTCTTATTTTTTTATATTAGCGACGGTTCAGGCCGACACTAATGTTTGTGCTAAAATTTTCATTTTCCTCCACGAATTTCGTTTGGCTCCTTTAAACTTATTGTTTTAATTAATTATTATTTATATATTAAAAACTAGTACTTTAATAGCTCTTTTAAAGTACTACTAAACAAAATCGTTCACATTAGTGGCACGGTTAATAGCGCTTTTCAGCACTATCAAAAACAAAAGAAAGTGCTATTAAATAACTTTTATGGCATATTGTCTGTTGCTCTATTTTCTCTTTTAAAGTTGGTTTACCTTTTTGGACAGAAGAGATCACACTTCTATGTGTTTATTAGAATCTTTATAAGAGGAGCATACGCCTAAGTAGTCATTTTCCTCCATTTCACTTTAAAAGTATATGGCACGAATAAAACTAAAGTTCATGAGTGAAGGTGAGCATTCGAGCGATAACCTATAGAGCCAGCATCGTCGGAATAAGAACAAAGGGACATAAATTTAATCATTCATTCTTCACTACTTAATGCATGTGTCCTTCGAGTGCATTTGTTATGAAAATATGTTGAAAGTGGTTTGATTTCGAGAAAAATACCTGGTGTTGACAAAACATTTATTTGGACCTACGCTACTGTTTGTGCGAAAATTTCATTACACCCACCAATTTAGTTTGCCTTCTTTTTAGTTATTATTTTAAATAATTATTTATTTTTTTATATTAGCGACGGTTCAGGCCGACGCTATTATTTTTGAAAAAATATTCATTTCCCATAACAAATTTCGTTTGCCTCCTTATTAGTTATTGTCTTAATTAATTCTTATTTTCTTATATTACCGACGATTCATGCCGACACTACTGTTTGTGCTAAAATTTTCATTTTCCCCACGAATTTCGTTTGACTCCTTTAAACTTATTGTTTTAATTAATTATTATTTTTATATTAAAAACTAGTACTTTAATAGCTCTTTTAAAGTGCTACTAAACAAAATCGTTCACATTAGTGGCACGGTTAATAGCGCTTTTCAGCGCAAACAAAAACAAAATAAAGTGCTATTAAATAACTTTTATGGCATATTGTATGTTGCTTTATTTTATCTTTTAAAGTTGGTTTACCCTTTTAGACAGAAGAGATCACTCTTCTTTGTCTTTATTAGAATCTTTATAAGACGAGCATACGCCTAAGTAGTCATTTTCCTCCATTTCACTTCAAAAGTATATAGCTCGAATAAAACTAAAGTTCATGAGTTAAGGTGAGCATTCGAGCGATAACCTATACAGCCAGCGTCGTCGGACTAAGAACAAAGGGACATACATTTAATCATTCCTTCTTCACTACTTAATGCATGTGTACTTCGGGTGTATTTGTTATGAAAATATGTTGAAAATGGTTTGATTTCGAGAAAAATACTTGGCGTGGACAAAACGTCTATTTAGACCTACGCTACTGTTTGTGCGAAAATTTCATTACACCCGCCAATTTAGTTTGCCTCCTTTTTAGTTATTATTTTAAATAATTATTTATTTTTTTATATTAGCGACGGTTCAGGCGGATGCGATTGTTTTTGAAAAAATATTCATTTCCCATAACAAATTTTGTTTGCCTCCTTATTACTTATTGTCTTAATTAATTCTTATTTTCTTATATTATCGACAGTTCAGGCCGACGCTACTGTTTGTGCTAAAGTTTTAATTTTCCCCCACAAATTTCATTTGGCTCCTTTAAACTTATTGTTTTAATTAATTATTATTTTTATATTAAAAACTAGTACTTTAATAGCTCTTTTAAAGTGCTACTAAACAAAATTGTTCACATTAGTGGCACGGTTAATAGCGCTTTTCAGCGCTATCAAAAACAAAAGAAAGTGCTATTAAATAATTTTATGGCATATTGTATGTTGCTCTATTTTCTCTTTCAAAGTTGGTTTACCCTTTTAGACAGAAGAGATCACTCTTCTTTGTCTTTATTAGAATCTTTATAAGATGAGCATACGCCTAAGTAGTCATTTTTCTCCATTTCACTTAAAAAGTATATATCACGAATAAAACTAAAGTTCATGAGTGAAGGTGAGCATTCGAGCGATAACCTATACAGCCAGCGTCCTCGGACTAAGAACAAAGGGACATACATTTAATCATTCCTTCTTCACTACTTAAAGCATGTGTCCTTCGAGTGCATTTGTTATGAAAATATTTTGAAAATGGTTTGATTTCGAGAAAAATACTTGGTGTTGACAAAACGTTTATTTGGACCTACGCTACTGTTTGTGCGAAAATTTCATTACACCCACCAATTTAGTTTGCCTCTTTTTTAGTTATTATTTTAAATAATTAGCGACGTTTCAGGACGACGCTATTGTTTTTGAAAAAATATTCATTTCCCATAACAAATTCCGTTTGCCTCCTTATTAGTTATTGTCTTAATTAATTCTTATTTTCTTATATTAGCGACGGTTCAGGCCGACGCTACTGTTTGTGCTGAAATTTTCATTTTCCCCCACGAATTTCGTTTGGCTCCTTTAAACTTATTGTTTTAAATAATAATTATTTTTATATTAAGAACTACTACTTTAATATCTCTTTTAAAGTGCTACTAAACAAAATCGTTCACATTAGTGGCACGGTTAATAACGCTTTTCAGCGCTATCAAAAACAAAAGAAAGTGCTATTAAATAACTTTTATGGCATATTGTATGTTGCTCTATTTTATCTTTCAAAGTTAGTTTACCGTTTTTGACAGAAGAGATCACTCTTCTTTGTATTTATTAGAATCTTTATAAGACGAGCATACGCCTAAGTAGTCATTTTCCTCCATCTCACTTCAAAAGTTTATAGCACGAATAAAACTAAAGTTCATGAGTGAAGGTGAGCATTCGAGCGATAACCTATACAGCCAGTGTCGTCGCACTAAGAATAAAGGGACATAAATTTAATCATTCCTTCTTCACTACTTAATGCATGTGTCCTTCGAGTGCATTTGTTATGAAAATATGTTGAAAGTGGTTTGATTTCGAGAAAAATACCTGGTGTTGACAAAACGTTTATTTGGACCTACGCTACTGTTTGTGCGAAAATTTCTTTACACCTACCAATTTAGTTTGCCTCATTTTTAGTTATTATTTTAAATAATTATTTATTTTTTATATTAGCGACGGTTCAGGCCAACGCTATTGTTTTTGAAAAAATATTCATTTCCCATAACAAATTTTGTTTGCCTCCTTATTAGTTATTGTCTTAATTAATTCTTATTTTCTTATATTAGCGACGGTTCAGGACGACACTACTGTTTGTGCTAAAATTTTAATTTTCCCCCACGAATTTCGTTTGGCTCCTTTAAACTTATTGTTTTAATTAATTATTATTTTTATATTAAAAACTAGTACTTTAATAGCTCTTTTAGAGTGCTACTAAACAAAGTCGTTCACATTAGTGGCACGGTTAATAGCGCTTTTCAGCGCTATCAAAAACAAAAGAAAGTGCTATTAAATAACTTTTATGGCATATTGTCGGTTGCTCTATTTTCTCTTTCAAAGTTGGTTTACCCTTTTGGACAGAAGAGATCACTCTTCTTTGTCTTTATTAGAATCTTTATAAGACGAGCATACGCCTAAGTAATAATTTTCCTCCATTTCACTTTAAAAGTATATAACACGAATAAAACTAAAGTTCATGAGTGAAGGTGAGCATTCGACCGATAACCTATACAGCCAGCGTCGTCGGAGTAAGAACAAAGGGACATACACTTAATCATTCCTTCTTCACTACTTAATGCATGTGTCCTTCGAGTGCATTTGTTATGGAAATATGTTGAAAGTGGTTTGATTTCAAGAAAAATAGAAGGTGTTGGCAAAACATTTATTTGGACCTACACTACTGTTTGTGCGAAAATTTCATTAGACCCACCAATATAGTTTGCTTCTTTTTTAGTTATTATTTTAATTAATTATTTATTTTTATATTAGCGACGGTTCAGGCCGACGCTATTGTTTTTGAAAAAATATTCATTTCCCATAACAAATTTCGTTTGCTTCCTTATTAGTTATTGTCTTAATTAATTCTTATTTTCTTATATTAGCTACGGTTCAGGCCGACGCTCTTGTTTGTGCTAAAATTTTAATTTTCCCCCACGAATTTCGTTTGGCTCCTTTAAACTTATTGTTTTAATTAATTATTATTTTTATATTAAAAACTAGTACTTTAATATCTCCTTTAGAGTGCTACTAAACAAAATCGTTCACATTAGTGGCACTGTTAATAGCGCTTTTCAGCGCTATCAAAAACAAAAGAAAGTGCTATTAAATAACTTTTATGGCATATTGTATGTTGCTCTATTTTTTCTTTCAAAGTTGGTTTACCCTTTTAGACAACAGAGATCACTCTTCTTTGTATTTATTAGAATCTTTATAAGACGAGCATACGCCTAAGTAGTCATTTTCCTCCATTTCACTTAAAAAGTATATAGCACGAATAAAACTAAAGTTCATGAGTGAAGGTTAGCATTTGAGCGATAACCTATACAACCAGCATCGTCGGACTAAGAACAAAGGGACATACATTTAATCATTCCTTCTTCACTACTTAATGCATGTGTCGTTCGAGTGCATTTGTTATGAAAATATGTTGAAAGTGGTTTGATTTCGAGAAAAATAACTGGTGTTGACAAAACGTTTATTTGGACCTATGCTACTGTTTGTGCGAAAATTTCATTACACCCACCAATTTAGTTTGCCTCCTTTTTAGTTATTATTTTAAATAATTAGCGACGGTTCAGGCCGACGCTATTGTTTTTGAAAAAATATTCATTTCCCATAACAAATTTCGTTTGCCTCCTTATTAGTTATTGTCTTAATTAATTCTTATTTTCTTATATTAGCGACGGTTCAGGCCGACGCTTCTGTTTGTGCTAAAATTTTAATTTTCAACCACGAATTTCGTTTGGCTCCTTTAAACTTATTGTTTTAATTAATTATTATTTTTATATTAAAAACTAATACTTTAATAGCTCTTTTAAAGTGCTACTAAACAAAATCGTTCACATTAGTGGCACGGTTAATAGCGCTTTTCAGCGCTATCAAAAACAAAAGAAAATGCTATTAAATAACTTTTATGGCATATTGTTGGTTGCTCTATTTTCTCTTTCAAAGTTTGTTTACCCTTTTGGACAGAAGAGATCACTCTTCTTTGTGTTTATTAGAATCTTTATAAGAGGAGCAATTGCCTAAGTAGTCATTTTCCTCCATTTCACTTTAAAAGTATATAGCACGAATAAAACTAAAGTTCATGAGTGAAGGTGAGCATTCGACCGATAACCTATACAGCCAGCGTCGTCGGACTAAGAACAAAGGGACATACATTTAATCATTCCTTCTTCACTACTTAATGCATGTGCCCTTCGAGTGCATTTGTTATGAAAATATGTTGAAAGTGGTTTGATTTCGAGAAAAATAACTGGTGTTGACAAAACGTTTATTTGGACCTACGCTACTGTTTGTGCGAAAATTTCATTATACCCACCAATTTAGTTTGCCTCCTTTTTAGTTATCTTTTTAAATAATTATTTATTTTTTTATATTAGCGACGGTTCAGGCCGATGCTATTGTTTTTGAAAAAATATTCATTTCCCATAACAAATTTCGCTTGCCTCCTTATTAGTTATTGTCTTAATTAATTCTTATTTTCTTATATTAGCGACGGTTCAGGCCGACGCTACTGTTTGTGCTAAAATTTTAATTTTCCCCCACGAATTTCTTTTGGCTCCTTTAAACTTATTGTTTTAATTAATTATTATTTTTATATTAAAAACTAGTACTTTAATAGCTCATTTAAAGTGCTACTAAACAAAACCGTTCACATTAGTGGCTTGGTTAATAGCACTTTTCAGCGGTATCAAAAACAAAAGAAAGTGCTATTAAATAACTTTTATGGCATATTATATGTTGCTCTATTTTCTCTTTCAAAGTTGGTTTACTCTTTTAGACAGAAGAGATCACTCTTCTTTGTCTTTATTAGAATCTTTATAAGACGAGCATACGCCTAAGTAGTCATTTTCCTCCATTTCACTTAAAAAGTATATAGCACGAATAAAACTAAAGTTCATGAGTGAAGGTTAGCATTTGAGCGATAACCTATACAGCCAGCGTCGTCGGACTAAGAATAAAGGGACATACATTTAATCATTCCTTCTTCACTACTTAATGCATGTGTCCTTCGAGTGCATTTGTTATGAAAATATGTTGAAAGTGGTTTGATTTCGAGAAAAATAACTGGGGTTAACAAAATGTTTATTTGGACCTACGCTACTGTTTGTGCGAAAATTTTATTATACCCACCAATTTAGTTTGCCTCCTTTTTAGTTATTATTTTAATTAATTATTTTTTTTTTATATTAGCGACGGTTCAGGCCGATGCTATTGTTTTTAAAAAAATATTCATTTCCCATAACAAATTTCGTTTGCCTCCTTATTATTTATTGTCTTAATTAATTCTTATTTTCTTATATTAGCGACGGTTCAGGCCAACGCTACTGTTTGTGCTAAAATTTTCATTTTCCCCTACGAATTTCGTTTGGCTCCTTTAAACTTATTGTTTTAATAAATTATTATTTTTATATTAAAAACTAGTACTTTAATAGCTCTTTTAAAGTGCTACTAAACATAATCGTTCACATTAGTGGCACGGTTAATAGCACTTGTCAACGCTATCAAAAACAAAAGAAAGTGCTATTAAATAACTTTTATGGCATATTGTCGGTTGCTCTCTTTTCTCTTTTAAAGTTGGTTTACCCTTTTGGACAGAAGAGATCACTCTTCTTTGTGTTTATTAGAATCTTTATAAGAGGAGCATACGCCTAAGTAATCATTTTCCTCCATTTCACTTTAAAAGTATATAGCACGAATAAAACTAAAGTTCATGAGTGAAGGTGAGCATTCGACCGATAACCTATACAGCCAGCGTCGTCGGACTAAGAACAAAGGGACATACACTTAATCATTCCTTCTTCACTACTTAATGTGTAACACCCCAGTTTCAATTTTTGATTTATTTAAATGTGGGAAATTATTTTATTAGAATTAATAAAATAAAAAGGGATTATTTATTTTAAAATATGGAGGAAAATAAAAGAAATAAGAAATGCTGAGTTTTTAAGTTATTGGGCTTGGATGTCGTTAGTAAAGAGTGGGGGTGAAAAAGAAGTAAAGATATGTTTTGGAACTCAAGTTAGTTTTCTCATTTTTTCACGATAAACAGAAGTTGGGAATTTGGGGAAATAGAGCTCTGAAGTTACGAAGAACGAAGAACATCGCTCAAGAATTCAAAGCTGCTAATTGATAAGGTAAGGGGGGCTATAACTCGATTTACCTTTGTTTATGGGTTTATGTACGATTGATTCGGGTAATTGTAGGGAAACCCCAATTGTTAGATGTTCCTAGGAATCGATACCCTTAAGATTGAACCTTGTTAGAAAAGGGTCAGGTTCCCAATTGTCATGAATCGATTAGGAATTTTAGATCCCAAATGGTGAATTGGGAGTATATCTAATGATCGTGAATTTACCTTGGAAGTTATAGGGATAACCTCAGTGTCAATAGATTTCCCCAAGGGGACGGTTAATCCCCGGTTAAGGTTACTATAATGATTGTTGGTATTTTGGATATGGTGGTGTTGTTGTGAATTGTACAAACCTGATGTCGTTAGGTACCGAATTACGCGTTTGGCGGGCGTTTTCCCGCGTTTGGACTGCTGTTTCTGAGCTGCTGCAGGTTCAGGAAAATCCTGTTACGCGCTCAGCAACACGGGCCGTGTTGCACAACACGGGTGCCCGTGTTGCTCTTCTGTGTTGGGAGATGGTGTGCTCTGGTTGCACGACACGGGCCGTGTTGCACAACACGGGCATCCGTGTCAGATCCCCTGTACTGATAAAAATTAAATGTGCGTTTTTCTGGACGTGCTGCACAACACGGGCCGTGTTGCACAACACGGGCACCCGTGTTGCTCTGCTGTGATGATTTTTCTGAATTTTGGTCTCAGTGTTTTGATGCTGGAATTTTATTGCCATGCTTTTGGATAATGTTATCGAGCATGAACTATGATATAATTTGATGTGATTGATTGATGTTTAGATAGTATGCTGAGTGATTACATGCTATCCGTAACTTGATATGATTGATGTTTAAATAGTATGCTGAGTGGTTACATGCTATTTCATATCATGTTATGTTTGATATTGTTGATGTGCATGATATGTTGATCGATGTTCATAGTATGCTGAGTGTTACATACTTACATATCATGTTGCATTTGTTAATTCCCATTGTGTGGAATTAACATGGTGGCCAATATACGTGTCCGCGATTTAATGGAACGTTGAGGTGGTAGCCGTGTCCGCGATATAATGGAACGGTGAGTTATCCGTGACCCGAGATTTAATGGGGCGGTGAAGTGGTACCACATGCATGGGTGTGTTGCATTAACTTAAATATAACATGAATGGATGATTCTTCCAATGTTGTATTTGATTGTTTGTATGCACGTATGATTGATAAATGGTTGACGATGTTTAATGATTACTTGCAAAAATGAAAAGTAATATGTTAGGGATATATGAATTGTGAAGGTTTTTGTAAACTATGAAATATGCTAATTATTGGGTGATGCTTATGATTTCATGAATTGATTGTTATGAACGTATAACCAAATGTATATTTGAGATGCTCACCCTTACTGTTGAATATTTCAGATTAAGGAGCTTCGTTCAGGTGCTTGGCGAAGGCTTATCGTGTCTAGTTTAGTTTCGTTTTAGTATGTCCGGGTCATGCTCTGATAGTTGTAACTCCGGGAACGTTTGGTTGTCGAGCTGCTTTAGTCAGACTCGTTTATTCCCTTTTTATTTGTTATGATATGATGTTGACTTTCCAGGTGTTAATCCCTGATGATTTGGAAATTATTATAACATTTGATTTTATTAATTAAAGTATTCCGCTGTGTAAACATGTATGAGTTACTACTAAAATTATGCATGACAGGAATTTGTTTTATTAAAAAGAGAATTGTAGCATCCTCGATTATACATGTACTCTGAGTTTATAATTTTAATTAATTGCGAAAATTTTATTCGGAGTTTTTAGAGGGTGTTACATAATGCATCTGTCCTTCGAGTGCATTTGTTATGGAAATATGTTGAAAGTGGTTTGATTTCAAGAAAAATACAAGGTGTTGGAAAAACGTTTATTTCGACCTACGCTACTGTTTGTGCGAAAATTTCATTATACCCACCAATATAGTTTGCTTCCTTTTTAGTTATTATTTTAAATAATTATTTATTTTTTTATATTAGCGACGGTTCAGGCCGACACTATTGTTTTTGAAAAAATATTCATTTCCCATAACAAATTTCGTTTGCCTCCTTATTAGTTATTGTCTTAATTAATTCTTATTTTCTTATATTAGCGACGGTTCAGGCCGACGCTACTGTTTGTGCTAAAATTTTAATTTTCCCCCACGAATTTCGTTTGGCTCCTTTAAACTTATTGTTTTAATTAATTATTATTTTTATATTAAAAACTAGTACTTTAATAGCTCATTTAAAGTGCTACTAAACAAAATCGTTCACATTAGTGGCACGGTTAATAGCGCTTTTCAGCGCTATCAAAAACAAAAGAAAGTGCTATTAAATAACTTTTATGGCATATTGTATGTTGCTCTATTTTCTCTTTCAAAGATGGTTTACCCTTTTAGACAGAAGAGATCACTCTACTTTGTCTTTATTTGAATCTTTATAAGACGAGCATACGGCTAAGTAGTCATTTTCCTCCATTTCACTTAAAAAGTATATAGCACGAATAAAACTAAATTCATGAGTGAAGGTTAGCATTCGAGCGATAACCTATACATCCAGCGTCGTCGGACTAAGAACAAAGGGACATAAATTTAATCATTGCTTCTTCCCTACTTAATGCATGTGTCCTTCGAGTGCATTTGTTATGAAAATATGTTGAAAGTGGGTTGATTTCGAGAAAAATACATGGTGTTGACAAAACGTTTATTTGGACCTACGCTATTGTTTGTGCAAAAATTTCATTACACCCACCAATTTAGTTTGCCTCATTTTTAGTTATTATTTTAAATAATTATTTATTTTTTGTATTAGCGACGGTTCAGGCCGACGCTATTGTTTTTGAAAAAATATTCATTTCCCATAACAAATTTTGTTTGCCTCCTTATTAGTTATTGTCTTAATTAATTCTTATATTCTTATATTAGCGACGGTTCAGGCCGACGCTACTGTTTGTGCTAAGATTTTTATTTTCCCCCACGAATTTCGTTTGGCTCCTTTAAACATATTGTTTTAATTAATTATTATTTTTATATTAAAAACTAGTACTTTAATAGCTCTTTTAGAGTGCTACTAAACAAAATCGTTCACATTAGTGGCACGGTTAATAGCGCTTTTCAGCGCTATCAAAAACAAAAGAAAGTGCTATTAAATAACTTTTATGGCATATTATATGTTGCTCTATTTTCTCTTTCAAAGTTTGTTTACCCTTTTAGACAGAAGAGATCACTCTTCTTTGTCTTTATCAGAATCTTTATAAGACGAGCATACGGCTAAGTAGTCATTTTCCTCCATTTCACTTAACATGTATATAGCACGAATAAAACTAAATTCATGAGTGAAGGTTAGCATTCGAGCGATAACCTATACATCCAACGTCGTCGGACTAAGAACAAAGGGACATAAATTTAATCGTTCCTTCTTCACTACTTAATGCATGTGTCCTTCGAGTGCATTTGTTATGAAAATATGTTGAAAGTTGTTTGATTTCGAGAAAAATACATGGTGTTAAGAAAACGTTTATTTGGACCTACTCTATTGTTTGTGCAAAAATTTCATTACACCCACCAATTTAGTTTGCCTCATTTTTAGTTATTATTTTAAATAAATATTTATTTTTTGTATTAGCGACGGTTCAGGCCGACGCTATTGTTTTTGAAAAAATATTTATTTCCCATAACAAATTTTGTTTGCCTCCTTATTAGTTATTGTCTTAATTAATTCTTATTTTCTTATATTAGCGACGGTTCAGGCCGACGCTACTGTTTGTGCTAAAATTTTTATTTTCCCCCACGAATTTTGTTTGGCTCCTTTAAACTTATTGTTTTAATTAATTATTTTTTTTATAATAAAAACTAGTACTTTAATAGCTCATTTAAAGTGCTACTAAACAAAATCGTTCACATTAGTGGCACGGTTAATAGCGCTTTTCAGCGCTATTAAAAACAAAAGAAAGTGATATTAAATAACTTTTATGGCATATTGTATGTTGCTCTATTTTCTCTTTCAAAGATGGTTTACCCTTTTAGACAGAAGGGATCACTCTTCTTTGTCTTTATTAGAATCTTTATAAGACGAGCATACGGCTAAGTAGTCATTTCCCTCCATTTCACTTAAAAAGTATATAGCACGAATAAAACTAAAGTTCATGAGTGAAGGTTAGCATTCGAGCGATAACCTATACAGCCAGCGTCGTCGGACTATGAACAAAGGGACATAAATTTAATCATTCCTTCTTCAGTACTTAATGCATGTGTCCTTCGAGTGCATTTGTTATGAAAATATGTTGAAAGTGGTTTGATTTCGAGAAAAATACATGGTGTTGACAAAACGTTTATTTGGACCTACGCTATTGTTTGTGCGAAAATTTCATTACACCCACCAATTTAGTTTGCCTCATTTTTAGTTATTATTTTAAATAATTATTTATTTTTTATATTAGCGACGGTTCAGGCCGACGCTATTGTTTTTGAAAAAATATTCATTTCCCATAACAAATTTTGTTTGCCTCCTTATTAGTTATTGTCTTAATTAATTCTTATTTTCTTATATTAGCGACGGGTCAGGCCGACGCTACTGTTTGTGCTAAAATTTTTATTTTCCCCCACGAATTTCGTTTGGCTCCTTTAAACTTATTGTTTTAATTAATTATTATTTTTATATTAAAAACTAGTACTTTAATAGCTCATTTAAAGTGCTAATAAACAAAATCGTTCACATTAGTGGCACGGTTAATAGCGCTTTTCAGCGATATCAAAAACAAAAGAAAGTCCTATTAAATAACTTTTATGGCATATTCTCGGTTGCTCTATTTTCTCTTTCAAATTTGGTTTACCCTTTTGGACATAAGAGATCACTCTTCTTTGTGTTTATTAGAATCTTTATAAGATGAGCATACGCCTAAGTAATCATTTTCCTCCATTTCACTTTAAAAGTATATAGCACGAATCAAACTAAAGTTCATGAGTGAAGGTGAGCATTCGAGCGATAACCTATACAGCCAGCGTCGTCGGACTAAGAACAAAGGGACATACACTTAATCATTCCTTCTTCACTACTTAATGCATGTGTCCTTCGAGTGCATTTGTTATGAAAATATGTTGAAAGTGGTTTGATTTCGAGAAAAATACATGGTGTTAAGAAAACGTTTATTTGGACCTACGCTATTGTTTGTGCAAAAATTTCATTACACCCACCAATTTAGTTTGCCTCATTTTTAGTTATTATTTTAAATAAATATTTATTTTTTGTATTAGCGACGGTTCAGGCCGACGCTATTGTTTTTGAAAAAATATTCATTTCCCAGAACAAATTTTGTTTGCCTCCTTATTAGTTATTGTCTTAATTAATTCTTATTTTCTTATATTAGCGACGGTTCAGGCCGACGCTACTGTTTGTGCTAAAATTTTTATTTTCCCCCACGAATTTCGTTTGGCTCCTTTAAACTTATTGTTTTAATTAATTATTTTTTTTATAATAAAAACTAGTACTTTAATAGCTCATTTAAAGTGCTACTAAACAAAATCGTTCACATTAGTGGCACGGTTAATAGCGCTTTTCAGCGCTATTAAAAACAAAAGAAAGTGATATTAAATAACTTTTATGGCATATTGTATGTTGCTCTATTTTCTCTTTCAAAGATGGTTTACCCTTTTAGACAGAAGAGATCACTCTTCTTTGTCTTTATTAGAATCTTTATAAGACGAGCATACGGCTAAGTAGTCATTTCCCTCCATTTCACTTAAAAAGTATATAGCACGAATAAAACTAAAGTTCATGAGTGAAGGTTAGCATTCGAGCGATAACCTATACAGCCAGCGTCGTCGGACTATGAACAAAGGGACATAAATTTAATCATTCCTTCTTCAGTACTTAATGCATGTGTCCTTCGAGTGCATTTGTTATGAAAATATGTTGAAAGTGGTTTGATTTCGAGAAAAATACATGGTGTTGACAAAACGTTTATTTGGACCTACGCTATTGTTTGTGCGAAAATTTCATTACACCCACCAATTTAGTTTGCCTCATTTTTAGTTATTATTTTAAATAATTATTTATTTTTTATATTAGCGACGGTTCAGGCCGACGCTATTGTTTTTGAAAAAATATTCATTTCCCATAACAAATTTTGTTTGCCTCCTTATTAGTTATTGTCTTAATTAATTCTTATTTTCTTATATTAGCGACGGGTCAGGCCGACGCTACTGTTTGTGCTAAAATTTTTATTTTCCCCCACGAATTTCGTTTGGCTCCTTTAAACTTATTGTTTTAATTAATTATTATTTTTATATTAAAAACTAGTACTTTAATAGCTCATTTAAAGTGCTAATAAACAAAATCGTTCACATTAGTGGCACGGTTAATAGCGCTTTTCAGCGCTATCAAAAACAAAAGAAAGTCCTATTAAATAACTTTTATGGCATATTCTCGGTTGCTCTATTTTCTCTTTCAAATTTGGTTTACCCTTTTGGACATAAGAGATCACTCTTCTTTGTGTTTATTAGAATCTTTATAAGATGAGCATACGCCTAAGTAATCATTTTCCTCCATTTCACTTTAAAAGTATATAGCACGAATCAAACTAAAGTTCATGAGTGAAGGTGAGCATTCGAGCGATAACCTATACAGCCAGCGTCGTCGGACTAAGAACAAAGGGACATACACTTAATCATTCCTTCTTCACTACTTAATGCATGTGTCCTTCGAGTGCATTTGTTATGGAAATATGTTGAAAGTGGTTTGATTTCAAGAAAAATACAAGGTGTTGGCAAAACGTTTATTTCGACCTACGCTACTGTTTGTTCGAAAATTTCATTATACCCACCAATATAGTTTGCTTCCTTTTTAGTTATTATTTTAAATAATTATTTATTTTTTTATATTAGCGACGGTTCAGGCCGACACTATTGTTTTTGAAAAAAATATTCATTTCCCATAACAAATTTCATTTGCCTCCTTATTAGTTATTGTCTTAATTAATTCTTATTTTCTTATATTAGCGACGGTTCAGGCCGACGCTACTGTTTGTGCTAAAATTTTAATTTTCCCCCACGAATTTCGTTTGGCTCCATTAAACTTATTGTTTTAATTAATTATTATTTTTATATTAAAAACTAGTACTTTAATAGCTCATTTAAAGTGCTACTAAACAAAATCGTTCACATTAGTGGCACGGTTAATAGCGCTTTTCAACGCTATCAAAAACAAAAGAAAGTGCTATTAAATAACTTTTATGGCATATTGTATGTTGCTCTATTTTCTCTTTCAAAGATGGTTTACCCTTTTAGACAGAAGAGATCACTCTTCTTTGTCTTTATTAGAATCTTTATAAGACGAGCATACGGCTAAGTAGTCATTTTCCTCCATTTCACTTAAAAAGTATATAGCACGAATAAAACTAAAGTTCATGAGTGAAGGTTAGCATTCGAGCGATAACCTATACAGCCAGCGTCGTCGGACTAAGAACAAAGGGACATAAATTTAATCATTCCTTCTTCACTACTTAATGCATGTGTCCTTCGAGTGCATTTGTTATGAAAATATGTTGAAAGTGGTTTGATTTCGAGAAAAATACATGGTGTTGACAAAATGTTTATTTGGACCTACGCTATTGTTTGTGCGAAAATTTCAGTACACCCACCAATTTAGTTTGCCTCATTTTTAGTTATTATTTTAAATAATTATTTATTTTTTATATTAGCGACGGTTCAGGCCGACGCTATTGTTTTTGAAAAAATATTCATTTCCCATAACAAATTTTGTTTGCCTCCTTATTAGTTATTGTCTTAATTAATTCTTATTTTCTTATATTAGCGACGGGTCAGGCCGACGCTACTGTTTGTGCTAAAATTTTTATTTTCCCCCACGAATTTCGTTTGGCTCCTTTAAACTTATTGTTTTAATTAATTATTATTTTTATATTAAAAACTAGTACTTTAATAGCTCATTTAAAGTGCTAATAAACAAAATCGTTCACATTAGTGGCACGGTTAATAGCGCTTTTCAGCGCTATCAAAAACAAAAGAAAGTCCTATTAAATAACTTTTATGGCATATTCTCGGTTGCTCTATTTTCTCTTTCAAATTTGGTTTACCCTTTTGGACAGAAGAGATCACTCTTCTTTGTGTTTATTAGAATCTTTATAAGATGAGCATACGCCTAAGTAATCATTTTCCTCCATTTCACTTTAAAAGTATATAGCACGAATCAAACTAAAGTTCATGAGTGAAGGTGAGCATTCGAGCGATAACCTATACAGCCAGCGTCGTCGGACTAAGAACAAAGGGACATACACTTAATCATTCCTTCTTCACTACTTAATGCATGTGTCCTTCGAGTGCATTTGTTATGGAAATATGTTGAAAGTGGTTTGATTTCAAGAAAAATACAAGGTGTTGGCAAAACGTTTATTTCGACCTACGCTACTGTTTGTGCGAAAATTTCATTATACCCACCAATATAGTTTGCTTCCTTTTTAGTTATTATTTTAAATAATTATTTATTTTTTTATATTAGCGACGGTTCAGGCCGACACTATTGTTTTTGAAAAAAATATTCATTTCCCATAACAAATTTCATTTGCCTCCTTATTAGTTATTGTCTTAATTAATTCTTATTTTCTTATATTAGCGACGGTTCAGGCCGACGCTACTGTTTGTGCTAAAATTTTAATTTTCCCCCACGAATTTCGTTTGGCTCCATTAAACTTATTGTTTTAATTAATTATTATTTTTATATTAAAAACTAGTACTTTAATAGCTCATTTAAAGTGCTACTAAACAAAATCGTTCACATTAGTGGCACGGTTAATAGCGCTTTTCAACGCTATCAAAAACAAAAGAAAGTGCTATTAAATAACTTTTATGGCATATTGTATGTTGCTCTATTTTCTCTTTCAAAGATGGTTTACCCTTTTAGACAGAAGAGATCACTCTTCTTTGTCTTTATTAGAATCTTTATAAGACGAGCATACAGCTAAGTAGTCATTTTCCTCCATTTCACTTAAAAAGTATATAGCACGAATAAAACTAAAGTTCATGAGTGAAGGTTAGCATTCGAGCGGTAACCTATACAGCCAGCGTCGTCGGACTAAGAACAAAGGGACATAAATTTAATCATTCCTTCTTCACTACTTAATGCATGTGTCCTTCGAGTGCATTTGTTATGAAAATATGTTGAAAGTGGTTTGATTTCGAGAAAAATACATGGTGTTGACAAAACGTTTATTTGGACCTACGCTATTGTTTGTGCGAAAATTTCAGTACACCCACCAATTTAGTTTGCCTCATTTTTAGTTATTATTTTAAATAATTATTTATTTTTTATATTAGCGACAGTTCAGGCCGACGCTATTGTTTTTGAAAAAATATTCATTTCCCATAACAAATTTTGTTTGCCTCCTTATTAGTTATTGTCTTAATTAATTCTTATTTTCTTATATTAGCGACGGTTCAGGCCGACGCTACTGTTTGTGCTAAAATTTTTATTTTCCCCCACGAATTTCGTTTGGCTTCTTTAAACTTATTGTTTTAATTAAATATTATTTTTATATTAAAAACTAGTACTTTAATAACTCTTTTAAAGTGCCACTAAACAAAATCGTTCACATTAGTGGCACGGTTAATAGCGCTTTTCAGCGCTATCACAAACAAAAGAAAGTGCTATTAAATAACTTTTATGGCATATTTCCGGTTGCTCTATTTTCTCTTTCAAAGTTGGTTTACCCGTTTGGACAGAAGAGATCACTCTTCTTTGTGTTTATTAGAATCTTTATAAGAGGAGCATACGCCTAAGTAATCATTTTCCTCCATTTCACTTTAAAAGTATATAGCACGAATAAAACTAAAGTTCATGAGGGAAGGTGAGCATTCGACCGATAACCTATACAGCCAGCGTCGTCGGACTAAGAACAAAGGGACATACACTTAATCATTCCTTCTTCACTACTTAATGCATGTGTCCTTCGAGTGCATTTGTTATTGAAATATGTTGAAAGTGGTTTGATTTCAAGAAAAATACAAGGTGTTGGCAAAACGTTTATTTGGACCTACGCTACTGTTTGTGCGAAAATTTCATTACACCCACTGTTATACCGCAAAATTTGCCCTCCCATATTCTTCAAGAAATTGCCAAGCCAAGTCACAAAATTCCCCAAGGGTTGTGCAGGTCAACTGTCTCCTATACAGTCAAAACTAGGGTTTGGGTTCTGATCAAGAAAATGGAGTTTTCAAAGGCCCAATCAAGTCTCATATGCTTACAAGGATGGTCAAGTATCCTCATATCAAGTTTCAAGGCATTCAGCTCAAAATTGCACAGTCAAAACCCTAAATTGCACTACAGTCAACTATAGGGGCAAAATGGTCATTTGGCAGTCAAAAGTTCAAAATTTTGGTCAACATATCATTTTGAAGCCACAAACATCATTTGATCAATGCTTGATCATGATTCTCAAAATTTGGCTCAGAAATCATCAAAGATGCAAAAGTTGCTATATTTGGACAGTTGAAAAAGTCAACTGAAATTGACCAGGGCATAACTTTCACATGGATTATCAGAAAAATTCCCTCCAAAGCTCATTTTGAAGAGAAAGACATTTCCTACAACTCATCTTCATACTTCAAGTCCAAGAAATGCTCTCACAAAAAGTTATCAATTTCAACATTATAGGTCATTTTCAAAAGTCAACAAAAAGGGACTTTAAGTCAAAGGCCATAACTTGAGATTGGTAAATCAAAATGACATGGGACCAAAGGCATTGGTTAAAGGACTCAAAGACCTTTCCAAAATGTCCAAGAACATGTGAAAAGCTTAAAAATTGAGCAAGTTATGCCTTGTATAAGTTGGGAAATTTTTGTGAAATGGCAAAAGTCAACTATCCTTGAAACTCCAATTTTTGACAAAAGGGCCCCATTTTTTCCACTTGGTTCATCCTTGTCATGCCACACACGTGTCCCATGATTAATTTCAAGACCAAATATTGATTTTTTTATTTTATTTAATTTTTGATAATTTAATTCATTTTAAATCTTTGAAAATTCAAATAAAATTTAAAAACCAATGGAATAGTGTCATGTGAACTTGGACAATTTCTATGTATCATGGGCCAACTCAAAAACTCAGGCTAGGGTTAAGTTTCACACTAGGTCTAGGTCTTGGCTAAAAAGAAGGAAAAATGGTCAATGGTAAAAACCCTAAGACTTGTTCATTCATGAGCTTGAATCTAGGTCAAATAACTAGCCAATTCCATTCCATGATGATCATTGAGTCAAACCCTAACTAGAGTACAGCAAAAGGCTCGCTCAAAAGTGGATTGGAACTTTGAAAAATTGGCCATATAATGCAAAACTGATTTCAAAGTTGGAGAGTTTTTCAAGCCTTAATTCTTTTCCTATTAGCATCCTGAGGCATCACTGAACACATCCCAACCCTTAACCTCAATCAAAACGCGAAGAAACGGTAGCTACAACTCAAACTGCACAGAAAATTTTTTGAAATCGTGTTCTCAATTCTAAGCATGATCATTGCATTTTAATTGTGTATTCTTGTTCCTTACAAAGTTTCAAAGCTAACCTTTACATTTAATTTGATTTTTGCATCGTGTATGGGATTTTACCATGATTGAAAATTAGGTTTTCAGAGTTTTTGAATTGGGGTTTCTCACCCAAGGGAAAATTGGGACCCATGAACACCATGGTTGAACTCAGCGCCTAGAGACGAACAAATTCCAACCATCGCGCCTAATTTATGTTTGAAGCTGAGCTATTCGCTATTTTTTTATAGCTCACCTAATGCAACGCGTGAAAACTGTGGCCATAGGGTTTTGTATTACAGGGGACACGAGGAAGAAGAACGTCGTGGCGAAGCGTGATTCGTTCATTTGAATTTCGCGCGCCCTCCACTAACGTATCTATTTTTTCTTTTTATTATTTATGTGCCATTATATATTAACTAACGCGTGGTAGCTCAGCTGGCAGAGACATACGCTGGTGACTCTCATGACCTGGGTTCAAAACCCAGGTCTCACACATTTCTCATATTATTTTTCAACTTGAGTTCACATGCAGCGCTAACATTGATGCCTACCATACACTTCAAAATCAGCTCATCCACGTGTCCCTGAGTACCCACATCAAAGGCAAGGATTGAAGAATATGCTATGCTTCAGTCAAATGCATCACACCTGATCAAAAAAGTCAATGGACTTCAAGCAAATGGGCCAGGCTTTTCAAATCTGAACCTCCTAATCTAGGGCTACACCCCACCCTGGTTTGCCAAATTTATTTATTTCTTTTTTATTCTTCATTTATTTTAATTGTTATGTTTATTTAATTAATTAATTTTTAATCAAAATATAAAAACATTCAAAAATCAGAAAAGGCCAAAAAATATAATTTTTTTTTAAATAAATTGTATGTAAATTATTTAGTTTAATTAGGGTACAATTTTAATCTCTTTTTAATAAAAATCCAAAAAACTAGAATTTAGGTTTAATGACTTTTATTTTCTTTTTTTATTTTTTCCCTTTTTTCAGAATAATAATGTTATTTATTTATTTTCATAAATTAAAAAATGTACATAAATTAATTTAGAATTAGATTAGGTTAAAAGTTAAAATTTTCATAATAAACTTAAAAAACAATAGAATTAGGTCTAATATTTAATTTAATTTCAAATTAACTCTTTTTTCTCATTAAATCTAAAAAACACAAAAATACCATTTTTCATTCAATTTTAATTTTAGATAACTTAATTATTTTAATTCCTTTAAAGGGTTCAACGCCCTCGCATTTGATTATTTTCTTTTTTCGCGCGTTTCATTTATTTCTGTTGTGAATATAATGTACTTGTACCAAAGCCATGTAATAGCTATTAGACATTTCTTTTCTGCAATTTATTTTTAAATCGGGTTCGGTTTATTTTGGCGATGTGGACCCGCGCCCTTTGTAATAGCGTAGGACTTTTATCTTTTCCGCACTTTAAATTCCCGCACTTTTAACTGCTAAACAATAACATGAAAGAATGAATGCCCAAAAATAAAATCGAATCGTTAGATCACCAATGCATGACAAGACAAACAATAAACTGAAAATGACACACAATTCACACACCACCCCTAGGGTACGCCTCACTGTTGCCTTGCCCCTCGAAAGGTGATCGTCGAGTAGAAGACGTCTTAGTAAGTCCTCATGATCCGGGAACCTGGCATGAGGGTAGCTTCTAAGGTGTCTTCCCATTGCTCTGGTGATCACCATGTCCCTAAAACTCGAATTGACCCGAACACCTCCAACAGTGGTGCTACCTACCTCTCAATGGTGGGATGGCACTACTTTAAAGGACTTTTACACAGACGAATTCCTTAGGGTAGGTAGGTTCTCAAGGATACTTGCTCTAATTTCAAACAAATCAAAATACTTTTCACACCAACACACTTTCAAAAACTTTCAAAACAAACTTTTCAAACACTCTGACGTACGAGTTGAACTGAAACTTTTCAAAGAATATTTTTGAAACCCACATTGAAAAGCAAGCAAACATTTTGAAAACACATTGAGCAAGTATCTAAGAGCCCATGGATAACCATGGATAGAAAGGGTGCTAACACCTTCCCTTTCTATAACCTACCTCCCGAACCGAGAGCAATCTCTTTAAAGGAATTTTTCTGTGCTTTTGTCCTTTCCATTTGGAGAAAATAAAAGACGGTGGCGACTCTTGCTTCCGCGACATTTCGCGAACCAGCGTTAAACAGTCAGTTCCAGATCCACCGATCACACCCACCAATTTAGTTTGCCTCAGTTTTAGTTATTATTTTAAATAATTATTTATTTTTTATATTAGCGACGATTCAGGCCGATGCTATTGTTTTTGAAAAAATATTCATTTCCCATAACAAATTTCGTTTGCCTCCTTATTATTTATTATCTTAATTAATTCTTATTTTCTTATATTAGCGACGGTTCAGGCCGACGCTACTGTTTGTGCTAACATTTTTATTTTCCCCCACGAATTTTGTTTGGCTCCTTTAAACTTATTGTTTTAATTAATTATTATTTTTATATTAAAAACTAGTACTTTAATAGCTCTTTTAAAGTGCTACTAAACAAAATCGTTCACATTAGTGGCACGGTTAATAGCGCTTTTCAGCGCAATCAAAAACAAAAGAAAGTGCTATTAAATAACTTTTATGGCATATTGTCGGTTGCTCTATTTTCTCTTTCAAAGTTGGTTTACCCTATTGGACAGAAGAGATCACTCTTCTTTGTGTTTATTAGAATCTTTACAAGAGGAGCAATTGCCTATGTAGTCATTTTCCTCCATTTCACTTTAAAAGTATATAGCACGAATAAAACTAAAGTTCATGAGTGAAGGTGAGCATTCGACCGATAACCTATACAGCCAGCGTCGTCGGACTAAGAACAAAGGGACATACATTTAATCAATCCTTCTTCACTACTTAATGCATGTGCCCTTCGAGTGCATTTGTTATGAAAATATGTTGAAAGTGGTTTGATTTCGAGAAAAATAACTGGTGTTGACAAAACGTTTATTTGGACCTACGCTACTGTTTGTGCGAAACTTTCATTATACCCACCAATTTAGTTTGCCTCCTTTTTAGTTATTATTTTAAATAATTATTTATTTTTTTATATTAGCGACGGTTCAGGCAAATTCTATTGTTTTTGAAAAAATATTCATTTCCCATAACAAATTTCGTTTGCCTCCTTATTATTTATTGTCTTAATTAATTCTTATTTTCTTATATTAGCGACGGTTCAGGCCAACGCTACTGTTTGTGCTAAAATTTTCATTTTCCCCTACGAATTTCGTTTGGCTCCTTTAAACTTATTGTTTTAATCAATTATTATTTTTATATTAAAAACTAGTACCTTAGTAGCTGTTTTAAAGTGCTACTAAACATAATCGTTCACATTAGTGGCACGGTTAATAGCGCTTGTCAACGCTATCGAAAACAAAAGAAAGTGCTATTAAATAACTTTTATGGCATATTGTCGGTTGCTCTCTTTTCTCTTTCAAAGTTGGTTTACCCTTTTGGACAGAAGAGATCACTCTTCTTTGTGTTTATTAGAATCTTTATAAGAGGAGCATACGCCTAAGTAATCGTTTTCCTCCATTTCACTTTCAAAGTATATAGCACGAATAAAACTAAAGTTCATGAGTGAAGGTGAGCATTCGAGTGATAACCTATACAGCCAGCGTCGTCGGACTAAGAACAAAGGGACATACATTTAATCGTTCCTTCTTCACTACTTAATGCATGTGCCCTTTGAGTGCATTTGTTATGAAAATATGTTGAAAGTGGTTTGATTTCGAGAAAAATAACTTGTGTTGACAAAACGTTTATTTGGACCTACGCTACTGTTTGTGCGAAAATTTCATTATACCCACCAATTTAGTTTGCCTCCTTTTTAGTTATTATTTTAAATAATTATTTATTTTTTTATATTAGCGACGGTTCAGGCCGATGCTATTGTTTTTGAAAAAATATTCATTTCCCATAACAAATTTCTTTTGCCTCATTATTTATTGTCTTAATTAATTCTTATTTTCTTATATTAGCGACGGTTCAGGCCGACGCTATTGTTTGTGCTAAAAATTTTATTTTCCCCCACGAATTTCATTTGGCTTCTTTAAACTTATTGTTTTAATTAAATATTATTTTTATATTAAAAACTAGTACTTTAATAACTCTTTTAAAGTGCTACTAAACAAAATCGTTCACATTAGTGGCACGGTTAATAGCGCTTTTCAGTGCTATCAAAAACAAAAGAAAGTGCTATTAAATAACTTTTATGGCATATTTTCGGTTGCTCTATTTTCTCTTTCAAAGTTGGTTTACCCGTTTGGACAGAAAAGATCACTCTTCTTTGTGTTTATTAGAATCTTTATAAGAGGAGCATACGCCTAAGTAATCATTTTCCTCCATTTCACTTTAAAAGTATATAGCACGAATAAAACTAAAGTTCATGAGTGAAGGTAAGCATTCGACCGATAACCTATACAGCCAGCGTCGTCGGACTAAGAACAAAGGGACATACACTTAATCATTCTTTCTTCACTACTTAATGCATGTGTCCTTCGAGTGCATTTGTTATTGAAATATGTTGAAAGTGGTTTGATTTCAAGAAAAATACAAGGTGTTGGCAAAACGTTTATTTGGACCTACGCTACTGTTTGTGCGAAAATTTCATTATACCCACCAATATAGTTTGCTTCCTTTTTAGTTATTATTTTAAATAATTATTTATTTTTTTATATTAGCGACGGTTCAGGCCGACACTATTGTTTTTGAAAAAATATTCATTTCCCATAACAAATTTCGTTTGCCTCCTTAGTAGTTATTGTCTTAATTAATTCTTATTTTCTTATATTAGCGACGGTTCAGGCCGACGCTACTGTTTGTGATAAAATTTTAATTTTCCCCCACGAATTTCATTTCGGTCCTTTAAACTTATTGTTTTAATTAATTATTATTTTAATATTAAAAACTAGTACTTTAATAGGTCATTTAAAGTGCTACTAAACAAAATCGTTCACATTAGTGGCACGGTTAATAGCGCTTTTCAGCGCTATCAAAAACAAAAGAAAGTGCTATTAAATAACTTTTATAGCATATTGTTGGTTGCTCTATTTTCTCTTTCAAAGTTGGTTTACCCGTTTGGACATAAGAGATCACTCCTCTTTGTGTTTATTAGAATCCTTATAAGAGGAGCATACGCCTAAGTAATTATTTTCTTCCATTTCACTTTAAAAGTATATAGCACGAATAAATCTAAAGTTCATGAGTGAAGGTGAGCATTCGACCGATAACCTATACAGCCAGCGTCGTCGGACTAAGAACAAAGGGACATACACTTAATCATTCCTTCTTCACTACTTAATGCATGTGTCCTTCGAGTGCATTTGTTATGGAAATATGTTGAAAGTGGTTTGATTTCAAGAAAAATACAAGGTGTTTGCAAAATGTTTATTTGGACCTACGCTACTGTTTGTGCGAAAATTTCATTATACCCACCATTATAGTTCGCTTCCTTTTTAGTTATTATTTTAAATAATTATTTATTTTTTTATATTAGCGACGGTTCAGGCTGACACTATTGTTTTTGAAAAAATTTTCATTTCCAATAACAAATTTAGTTTGCCTCCTTATTAGTTATTGTCTTAATTAATTCTTATTTTCTTATATTAGCGACGGTTCAGGCCGACGCTACTTTTTGTGCTAAAATTTTAATTTTCCCCCACGAATTTCGTTTGGCTCCTTTAAACTTATTGTTTTAATTAATTATTATTTTTATATTAAAAACTAGTACTTTAATAGCTCATTTAAAGTGCTACTAAACAAAATCGTTCACATTAGTGGCACGGTTAATAGCGCTTTTCAGCGCTATCAAAAACAAAAGAAAGTGCTATTAAATAACTTTTATGGCATATTGTATGTTGCTCTATTTTCTCTTTCAAAGTTGGTTTACCCTTTTAGACAGAAGAGATCACTCTTCTTTGTCTTTATTAGAATCTTTATAAGAGGAGCATACGCCTAAGTAGTCATTTTCCTCCATTTCACTTCAAAAGTATATAGCACGAATAAAACTAAAGTTCATGAGTGAAGGTGAGCATTCGAGGGATAACCTATACAACCAGCTTCGTCGGACTAAGAACAAAGGGACATACATTTAATCATTCCTTCTTCACTACTTAATGCATGTGTCCTTCGAGTGCATTTGTTATGAAAATGATTTGATTTCGAGAAAAATACTTGGTGTTGACAAAACGTTTATTTGGACCTACGCTACTGTTTGTGCGAAAATTTCATTATACCCACAAATTTAGTTTGCCTCATTTTTAGTTATTATTTTAAATAATTATTTATTTTTTTATATTAGCGACGGTTCAGGCCGACGCTATTGTTTTTGAAAAAATATTCATTTCCCATAACAAATTTCGTTTGCCTCCTTATTAGTTATTGTCTTAATTAATTCTTATTTTCTTATATTGGCGACGGTTCAGGCTGACGCTACTGTTTGTGCTGAATTTTTCATTTTCCCCCACGAATTTCGTTTGGCTCCTTTAAACTTATTGTTTTAATTAATTATTATTTTTATATTAAATTCTAGTACTTTAATAGCTCTTTTAAAGTGCTACTATACAAAATTGTTCACATTAGTGGCACGGTTAATAGCGCTTTTCAGCGCTATCAAAAACAAAAGAAAGTGCTATTAAATAACTTTTATGGCATATTGTATGTTGCTCTATTTTCTCTTTCAAAGTTAGTTTTCCCTTTTAGACAGAAGAGATCACTCTTCTTTGTCTTTATTAGAATCTTTATAAGACGAGCATACGCCTAAGTAGTCATTTTCCTCCATTTCACTTCAAAAGTATATAGCACGAATAAAACTAAAGTTCATGAGTGAAGGTGAGCATTCGAGCGATAACCTATACAACCAGCATCGTCGGACTAAGAACAAAGGGACATAAATTTAATCATTCCTTCTTCACTACTTAATGCATGTGTCCTTCGAGTGCATTTGTTATGAAAATATGTTGAAAGTGGTTTGATTTCGAGAAAAATACATGGTGTTGACAAAACGTTTATTTGGACCTACGCTATTGTTTGTGCGAAAATTTCAGTACACCCACCAATTTAGTTTGCCTCATTTTAAGTTATTATTTTAAATAATTATTAATTTTTTTATATTAGCGACGGTTCAGGCCGACGCTATTGTTTTTGCAAAAATATTCATTTCCCATAACAAATTTTGTTTGCCTCCTTATTAGTTATTGTCTTAATTAATTCTTATTTTCTTATATTAGCGACGGTTCAGGCCGATGCTACTGTTTGTGCTAAAATTTTAATTTTCCTCCACGAATTTCGTTTGGCTCCTTTAAACTTATTATTTTAATTAATTATTATTTTTATATTAAAAACTAGTACTTTAATAGCTCTTTTAAAGTGCTACTAAACAAAATCGTTCACATTAGTGGCACGGTTAATAGCGCTTTTCAGCGCTATAAAAAACAAACGAAAGTGCTATTAAATAACTTTTATGGCATATTGTATGTTGCTCTATTTTCTCTTTCAATGTTGGTTTACCCTTTTAGACAGAAGAGATCACTCTTCTTTGTCTTTATTAGAATCTTTATAAGACGAGCATACGCCTAAGTAGTCATTTTCCTCCAATTCACTTAAAAAGTATATAGCACGAATAAAACTAAAGTTCATGAGTGAAGGTGAGCATTCGAGCGATAACCTATACAGCCAGCGTCGGCGGACTAAGAACAAAGGGACATACATTTAATCATTCCTTCTTCACTACTTAATGCATGTGTCCTTTGAGTGCATTTGTTATGAAAATATTTTGAAAATGGTTTGATTTCGAGAAAAATACTTGGTGTTGACAAAACGTTTATATGGACCTACGCTACTGTTTCTGCGAAAATTTCATTACACCCACCAATTTAGTTTGCCTACTTCTTAGTTATTATTTTAAATAATTAACGACGGTTCAGGCCGACGCTATTGTTTTTGAAAAAATATTCATTTCCCATAACAAATTTCGTTTGCCTCCTTATTAGTTATTGTCTTCATTAATTCTTATTTTCTTATATTAGCGACGGTTCAGGCCGACGCTCCTGTTTGTGCTAAAATTTTCATTTTCCCCCACGAATTTCGTTTGGCTCCTTTAAACTTATTGTTTTAAATAATTATTATTTTTATATTAAAAAGTAGTACTTTAGTAGCTCTTTTAAAGTGCTACTAAACATAATCGTTCACATTAGTGGCACGGTTAATAACGCTTTTTAGTGCTATCAAAAACAAATGAAAGTGCTATTAAATAACTTTTATGGCATATTGTATGTTGCTCTATTTTCTCTTTCAAAGTTGGTTTACCCTTTTAGACAGAAGAGATCACTCTTCTTTGTCTTTATTAGAATCTTTATAAGACGATCATACGCCTAAGTAGTCATTTTCCTCCATTTCACTTCAAAAGTATATAGCACGAATAAAACTAAAGTTCATGAGTAAAGGTGAGCATTCGAGCGATAACCTATACAGCCAGCGTCGTCGCACTAAGAACAAAGGGACATACATTTAATCATTCCTTCTTCACTACTTAATGCATGTGTCCTTCGAGTGCATTTGTTATGAAAATATGTTGAAAGTGGTTTGATTTCGAGAAAAATAACTGGTGTTGACAAAACGTTTATTTGGACCTACGCTATTGTTTGTGCGAAAATTTCATTATGCCCACCAATTTAGCTTGCCTCCTTTTTAGTTATTATTTTAAATAATTATTTATTTTTTTTATATTAGCGACGGTTCAGGCCGATGCTATTGTTTTTGAAAAAATATTCATTTCCCATAACTAATTTTGTTTGCCTCCTTATTATTTATTGTCTTAATTAATTCTTATTTTCTTATATTAGCGACGGTTCAGGCCGACGCTACTGTTTGTGCTAAAATTTTAATTTTCCCCTACGAATTTCGTTTGCCTCCTTTAAACTTATTGATTTAATCAATTATAATTTTTATATTAAAAACTAGTACTTTAATAGCTCATTTAAAGTGCTACTAAACAAAATCGTTCACATTAGTGGCACGGTTAATAGCGCTTGTCAACGCTATCAAAAACAAAAGAAAGTGCTATTAAATAACTTTTATGGCATATTGTCGGTTGCTCTCTTTTCTCTTTCAAAGTTGGTTTACCCTTTCGGACAGAAGAGATCACTCTTCTTTGTGTTTATTAGAATCTTTATAAGAGGAGCATACGGCTAAGTAATCATTTTCCTCCATTTCACTTTAAAAGTATATAGCACGAATAATACTAAAGTTCATGAGTGAAGGTGAGCATTCTAGCGATAACCTATACAGCCAGCGTCGTCGGACTAAGAACAAAGGGACATACATTTAATCATTCCTTCTTCACTACTTAATGCATGTGTCCTTCGAGTGCATTTGTTATGAAAATATGTTGAAAGTGGTTTGATTTCGAGAAAAATAACTGGGGTTGACAAAACGTTTATTTGGACCTACGCTATTGTTTGTGCGAAAATTTCATTATACCCACAAATTTAGTTTGCCTCCTTTTAAGTTATTATTTTAAATAATTATTAATTTTTTTATATTAGCGACGGTTCAGGCCGACGCTATTGTTTTTGCAAAAATATTCATTTCCCATAACAAATTTTGTTTGCCTCCTTATTAGTTATTGTCTTAATTAATTCTTATTTTCTTATATTAGCGACGGTTCAGGCCGACGCTACTGTTTGTGCTAAAATTTTAATTTTCCCCCACGAATTTCGTTTGGCTCCTTTAAACTTATTATTTTAATTAATTATTATTTTTATATTAAAAACTAGTACTTTAATAGCTCTTTTAAAGTGCTACTAAACAAAATCGTTCACATTAGTGGCACGGTTAATAGCGCTTTCCAGCGCTATAAAAAACAAACGAAAGTGCTACTAAATAACTTTTATGGCATATTGTATGTTGCTCTATTTTCTCTTTCAATGTTGGTTTACCCTTTTAGACAGAAGAGATCACTCTTCTTTGTCTTTATTAGAATCTTTATAAGACGAGCATACGCCTAAGTAGTCATTTTCCTCCAATTCACTTAAAAAGTATATAGCACGAATAAAACTAAAGTTCATGAGTGAAGGTGAGCATTCGAGCGATAACCTATACAGCCAGCGTCGGCGAACTAAGAACAAAGGGACATACATTTAATCATTCCTTCTTCACTACTTAATGCATGTGTCCTTCAAGTGCATTTGTTATGAAAATATTTTGAAAATGGTTTGATTTCGAGAAAAATACTTGGTGTTGACAAAACGTTTATATGGACCTACGCTACTGTTTCTGCGAAAATTTCATTACACCCACCAATTTAGTTTGCCTACTTCTTAGTTATTATTTTAAATAATTAACGACGGTTCAGGCCGACGCTATTGTTTTTGAAAAAATATTCATTTCCCATAACAAATTTCGTTTGCCTCCTTATTAGTTATTGTCTTCATTAATTCTTATTTTCTTATATTAGCGACGGTTCAGGCCGACGCTCCTGTTTGTGCTAAAATTTTCATTTTCCCCCACGAATTTCGTTTGGCTCCTTTAAACTTATTGTTTTAAATAATTATTATTTTTATATTAAAAAGTAGTACTTTAGTAGCTCTTTTAAAGTGCTACTAAACATAATCGTTCACATTAGTGGCACGGTTAATAACGCTTTTTAGTGCTATCAAAAACAAATGAAAGTGCTATTAAATAACTTTTATGGCATATTGTATGTTGCTCTATTTTCTCTTTCAAAGTTGGTTTACCCTTTTAGACAGAAGAGATCACTCTTCTTTGTCTTTATTAGAATCTTTATAAGACGATCATACGCCTAAGTAGTCATTTTCCTCCATTTCACTTCAAAAGTATATAGCACGAATAAAACTAAAGTTCATGAGTAAAGGTGAGCGTTCGAGCGATAACCTATACAGCCAGCGTCGTCGCACTAAGAACAAAGGGACATACATTTAATCATTCCTTCTTCACTACTTAATGCATGTGTCCTTCGAGTGCATTTGTTATGAAAATATGTTGAAAGTGGTTTGATTTCGAGAAAAATAACTGGTGTTGACAAAACGTTTATTTGGACCTACGCTACTGTTTGTGCGAAAATTTCATTATGCCCACCAATTTAGCTTGCCTCCTTTTTAGTTATTATTTTAAATAATTATTTATTTTTTTTATATTAGCGACGGTTCAGGCCGATGCTATTGTTTTTGAAAAAATATTCATTTCCCATAACTAATTTTGTTTGCCTCCTTATTATTTATTGTCTTAATTAATTCTTATTTTCTTATATTAGCGACGGTTCATGCCGACGCTACTGTTTGTGCTAAAATTTTAATTTTCCCCTACGAATTTCGTTTGCCTCCTTTAAACTTATTGTTTTAATCAATTATAATTTTTATATTAAAAACTAGTACTTTAATAGCTCATTTAAAGTGCTACTAAACAAAATCGTTCACATTAGTGGCACGGTTAATAGCGCTTGTCAACGCTATCAAAAACAAAAGAAAGTGCTATTAAATAACTTTTATGGCATATTGTCGGTTGCTCTCTTTTCTCTTTCAAAGTTGGTTTACCCTTTTGGACAGAAGAGATCACTCTTGTTTTTGTTTATTAGAATCTTTATAAGAGGAGCATACGGCTAAGTAATCATTTTCCTCCATTTCACTTTAAAAGTATATAGCACGAATAAAACTAAAGTTCATGAGTGAAGGTGAGCATTCTAGCGATAACCTATACAGCCAGCGTCGTCGGACTAAGAACAAAGGGACATACATTTAATCATTCCTTCTTCACTACTTAATGCATGTGTCCTTCGAGTGCATTTGTTATGAAAATATGTTGAAAGTGGTTTGATTTCGAGAAAAATAAATGGTGTTGACAAAATGTTTATTTGGACCTACGCTACTGTTTGTGCGAAAATTTCATTATGCCCACCAATTTAGTTTGCCTCCTTTTTAGTTATTATTTTAAATAATTATTTATTTTTTTCTATTAGTGACGGTTCAGGCCGATGCTATTGTTTTTGAAAAAATATTCATTTCCCATAACAAATTTCGTTTGCCTCCTTATTATTTATTGTCTTAATTAATTCTTATTTTCTTATATTAGCGACGGTTCAGGTCGACGCTACTGTTTGTGCTAAAGTTTTCATTTTCCCCTACGAATTTCGTTTAGCTCCTTTAAACTTATTGTTTTAATTAATTATTATTTTTATATTAAAAACTAGTATTTTAATAGCTCTTTTAAAGTGCTACTAAACAAAATCGTTCACATTAGTGGCACGGTTAATAGCGCTTTTCAGCGCTATCAAAAACAAAAGAAAGTTCTATTAAATAACTTTTATGGCATATTGTCAGTTGCTCTATTTTCTCTTTCAAAGTTGGTTTACTCTTTTGGACAGAAGAGATCACTCTTCTTTGTGTTTATTAGAATCTTTATAAGAGGAGCATACGCTTAAGTAATCATTTTCCTCCATTACACTTTAAAAGTATATAGCACGAATAAAACTAAAGTTCATGAGTGAAGGTAACCATTCGACCGATAACCTATACAGCCAGTGTCGTCGGACTAAGAACAAAGGGACATACACATAATCATTCCTTCTTCACTACTTAATGCATGTGTCCTTCGAGTGCATTTGTTATGGAAATATGTTGAAAGTGGTTTGATTTCCAGAAAAATACAAGGTGTTGGCAAAACGTTTATTTAGACCTACGCAACTGTTTATGCGAAAATTTCGTTATACCCACCAATATAGTTTGCTTCCTTTTAGTTATTATTTTAAATAATTATTTATTTTTTTATATTAGCAACGGTTCAGGCCGACTCTATTGTTTTTGAAAAAATATTCATTTCCCATAACAATTTTTGTTTGCCTCCTTATTAGTTATTGTCTTAATTAATGCTTATTTTCTTATATTAGCGACGGTTCAGGCCGGCGCTACTGTTTGTGCTAAAATTTTAATTTTCCCCCACGAATTTCGTTTGGCTCCTTTAAACTTATTGTTTTAATTAATTATTATTTTTATATTAAAAACTAGTACTTTAATAGCTCATTTAAAGTGCTACTAAACAAAATCGTTCACATTAGTGGCACTGTTAATAGCGCTTTTCAGCACTATAAAAAACAAAAGAAAGTGCTATTAAATAACTTTTATGGCATATTGTATGTTGCTCTATTTTCTCTTTCAAAGTTGGTTTACCCTTTTAGACAAAAGAGATCACTCTTCTGTGTCTTTATTAGAATCTTTATAAGACGAGCATACGCCTAAGTAGTCATTTTCCTCCATTTCACTTAAAAAGTATATAGCACGAATAAAAGTAAAGTTCATGAGTGAAGGTTAGCATTCAAGCGATAACCTATACAGCCAACGTCGTCGGACTAAGAACAAAGGGACATACATTTAATCATTCCTTCTTCACTACTTATTGCATGTGTCCTTCGAGTGCATTTGTTATTAAAAATATGTTGAAAGTGGTTTGATTTCGAGAAAAATAACTGGTGTTGACAAAACGTTTATTTGGACCTACGCTATTGTTTGTGCGAAAATTTCATTATACCCACAAATTTAGTTTGCCTCCTTTTAAGTTATTATTTTAAATAATTATTAATTTTTTTATATTAGCGACGGTTCAGGCCGACGCTATTGTTTTTGCAAAAATATTCATTTCCCATAACAAATTTTGTTTGCCTCCTTATTAGTTATTGTCTTAATTAATTCTTATTTTCTTATATTAGCGACGGTTCAGGCCGACGCTACTGTTTGTGATAAAATTTTAATTTTCCCCCACGAATTTCGTTTGGCTCCTTTAAACTTATTGTTTTAATTAATTATTATTTTTATATTAAAAACTAGTACTTTAATAGCTCATTTAAAGTGCTACTAAACAAAATCGTTCACATTAGTGGCACTGTTAATAGCGCTTTTCAGCACTATAAAAAACAAAAGAAAGTGCTATTAAATAACTTTTATGGCATATTGTATGTTGCTCTATTTTCTCTTTCAAAGTTGGTTTACCCTTTTAGACAAAAGAGATCACTCTTCTTTGTCTTTATTAGAATCATTATAAGACGAGCATACGCCTAAGTAGTCATTTTCCTCCATTTCACTTAAAAAGTATATAGCACGAATAAAACTAAAGTTCATGAGTGAAGGTTAGCATTCAAGCGATAACCTATACAGCCAACGTCGTCGGACTAAGAACAAAGGGACATACATTTAATCATTCCTTCTTCACTACTTATTGCATGTGTCCTTCGAGTGCATTTGTTATGAAAAATATGTTGAAAGTGGTTTGATTTCGAGAAAAATAACTGGTGTTGACAAAACGTTTATTTGGACCTACGCTACTGTTTGTGCGAAAATTTCATTATACCCACAAATTTTGTTTGCCTCCTTTTAAGTTATTATTTTAAATAATTATTAATTTTTTTATATTAGCGACGGTTCAGGCCGACGCTATTGTTTTTGCAAAAATATTCATTTCCCATAACAAATTTTGTTTGCCTCCTTATTAGTTATTGTCTTAATTAATTATTATTTTCTTATATTAGCGACGGTTTAGGCCGACGCTACTGTTTGTGCTAAAATTTTAATTTTCCCCCACGAATTTCGTTTGGCTCCTTTAAACTTATTATTTTAATTAATTATTATTTTTATATTAAAAACTAGTACTTTAATAGCTCTTTTAAAGTGCTACTAAACAAAATCGTTCACATTAGTGGCACGGTTAATAGCGCTTTTCAGCGCTATAAAAAACAAACGAAAGTGCTATTAAATAATTTTTATGGCATATTGTATGTTGCTCTATTTTCTCTTTCAATGTTGGTTTACCCTTTTAGACAGAAGAGATCACTCTTCTTTGTCTTTATTAGAATCTTTATAAGACGAGCATACGCCTAAGTAGTCATTTTCCTCCAATTCACTTAAAAAGTATATAGCACGAATAAAACTAAAGTTCATGAGTGAAGGTGAGCATTCGAGCGATAACCTATACAGCCAGCGTCGGCGGACTAAGAACAAAGGGACATACATTTAATCATTCCTTCTTCACTACTTAATGCATGTGTCCTTCGAGTGCATTTGTTATGAAAATATTTTGAAAATGGTTTGATTTCGAGAAAAATACTTGGTGTTGACAAAACGTTTATTTGGACCTACGCTACTGTTTCTGCGAAAATTTCATTACACCCAACAATTTAGTTTGCCTACTTCTTAGTTATTATTTCAAATAATTAACGACGGTTCAGGCCGACGCTATTGTTTTTGCAAAAATATTCATTTCCCATAACAAATTTCGTTTGCCTCCTTATTAGTTATTGTCTTCATTAATTCTTATTTTCTTATATTAGCGACGGTTCAGGCCGACGCTCCTGTTTGTGCTAAAATTTTCATTTTCCCCCACGAATTTCGTTTGGCTCCTTTAAACTTATTGTTTTAAATAATTATTATTTTTATATTAAAAACTAGTACTTTAGTAGCTCTTTTAAAGTGCTACTAAACATAATCGTTCACATTAGTGGCACGGTTAATAACGCTTTTTAGTGCTATCAAAAACAAAAGAAAGTGCTATTAAATAACTTTTATGGCATATTGTATGTTGCTCTATTTTCTCTTTCAAAGTTGGTTTACCCTTTTAGACAGAAGAGATCACTCTTCTTTGTCTTTATTAGAATCTTTATAAGACAATCATACGCCTAAGTAGTCATTTTCCTCCATTTCACTTCAAAAGTATATAGCACGAATAAAACTAAAGTTCATGAGTAAAGGTGAGCATTCGAGCGATAACCTATACAGCCAGCATCGTCGCACTAAGAACAAAGGGACATACATTTAATCATTCCTTCTTCACTACTTAATGCATGTGTCCTTCGAGTGCATTTGTTATGAAAATATGTTGAAAGTGGTTTGATTTCAAGAAAAATAACTGGTGTTGAAAAAACGTTTATTTGGCCCTACGCTACTTTTTGTGCGAAATTTCATTATGCCCACCAATTTAGCTTGCCTCCTTTTTAGTTATTATTTTAAATAATTATTTATTTTTTTTATATTAGTGACGGTTCAGGCCGATGCTATTGTTTTTGAAAAAATATTCATTTCCCATAACAAATTTTGTTTGCCTCCTTATTATTTATTGTCTTAATTAATTCTTATTTTCTTATATTAGCGACGGTTCAGGCAGACGCTACTGTTTGTGCTAAAATTTTAATTTTCCCCTACGAATTTCGTTTGCCTCCTTTAAACTTATTGTTTTAATTAATTATAATTTTTATATTAAAAACTAGTACTTTAATAGCTCATTTAAAGTGCTACTAAACAAAATCGTTCACATTAGTGGCACGGTTAATAGCGCTTGCCAACGCTATCAAAAACAAAAGAAAGTGCTATTAAATAACTTTTATGGCATATTGTCGGTTGCTCTCTTTTCTCTTTCAAAGTTGGTTTACCCTTTTGGACAGAAGAGATCACTCTTCTTTGTGTTTATTAGAATCTTTATAAGAGGAGCATACGGCTAAGTATTCATTTTCCTCCATTTCACTTTAGAAGTATATAGCACGAATAAAACTAAAGTTCATGAGTGAAGGTGAGCATTCTAGCGATAACCTATACAGCCAGCGTCGTCGGACTAAGAACAAAGGGACATACATTTAATCATTCCTTCTTCACTACTTAATGCATGTGTCCTTCGCGTGCATTTGTTATGAAAATATGTTGAAAGTGGTTTGATTTAGAGAAAAATAAATGGTGTTGACAAAATGTTTATTTGGACCTACGCTACTGTTTGTGCGAAAATTTTATTATGCCCACCAATTTAGTTTGCCTCCTTTTTAGTTATTATTTTAAATAATTATTTATTTTTTTCTATTAGTGACGGTTCAGGCCGATGCTATTGTTTTTGAAAAAATATTCATTTCCCATAACAAATTTCGTTTGCCTCCTTATTATTTATTGTCTTAATTAATTCTTATTTTCTTATATTAGCGACGGTTCAGGTCGACGCTACTGTTTGTGCTAAAGTTTTCATTTTCCCCTACGAATTTTGTTTAGCTCCTTTAAACTTATTGTTTTAATCAATTATTATTTTTATATTAAAAACTAGTACTTTAATAGCTCTTTTAAAGTGCTACTAAACAAAATCGTTCACATTAGTGGCACGGTTAATAGCGCTTTTCAGCGCTATCAAAAACAAAAGAAAGTGCTATTAAATAACTTTTATGGCATATTGTCGGTTGCTCTATTTTCTCTTTCAAAGTTGGTTTACTCTTTTGGACAGAAGAGATCACTCTTCTTTGTGTTTATTAGAATCTTTATAAGAGGAGCATACGCTTAAGTAATCATTTTCCTCCATTTCACTTTAAAAGTATATAGCACGAATAAAACTAAAGTTCATGAGTGAAGGTGAGCATTCGACCGATAACCTATACAGCCAGTGTCGTCGGACTAAGAACAAAGGGACATACACTTAATCATTCCTTCTTCACTACTTAATGCATGTGTCCTTCGAGTGCATTTGTTATGGAAATATGTTGAAAGTGGATTGATTTCCAGAAAAATAAAGGTGTTGGCAAAACGTTTATTTAGACCTACGCAACTGTTTATGCGAAAATTTCATTATACCCACCAATATAGTTTGCTTCCTTTTTAGTTATTATTTTAAATAATTATTTATTTTTTTATATTAGCAACGGTTCAGGCCAACGCTATTGTTTTTGAAAAAATATTCATTTCCCATAACAATTTTTGTTTGCCTCCTTATTAGTTATTGTCTTAATTAATTCTTATTTTCTTATATTAGCGACGGTTCAGGCCGACGCTACTGTTTGTGCTAAAGTTTTCATTTTCCCCCACGAATTTCGTTTGGCTCCTTTAAACTTATTGTTTTAATTAATTATTATTTTTATATTAAAAACTAGTACTTTAATAGCTCATTTAAAGTGCTACTAAACAAAATCGTTCACATTAGTGGCACTGTTAATAGCGCTTTTCAGCACTATCAAAAACAAAAGAAAGTGCTATTAAATAACTTTTATGGCATATTGTATGTTGCTCTATTTTCTCTTTCAAAGTTGGTTTACCCTTTTAGACAAAAGAGATCACTCTTCTTTGTCTTTATTAGAATCTTTATAAGACGAGCATACGCCTAAGTAGTCATTTTCCTCCATTTCACTTAAAAAGTATATAGCACGAATAAAACTAAAGTTCATGAGTGAAGGTTAGCATTCAAGCGATAACCTATACAGCCAACGTCGTCGGACTAAGAACAAAGGGACATACATTTAATCATTCCTTCTTCACTACTTATTGCATGTGTCCTTCGAGTGCATTTGTCATGAAAAATATGTTGAAAGTGGTTTGATTTCGAGAAAAATAACTGGTGTTGACAAAACGTTTATTTGGACCTACGCTACTGTTTGTGCGAAAATTTCATTATACCCACCAATTTAGTTTGCCTCCTTTATAGTTATTATTTTAAATAATTATTTATTTTTTTATATTAGCGACGGTTCAGGCCGATCCTATTGTTTTTGAAAAAATATTCATTTCCCATAACAAATTTTGTTTGCCTCCTTATTATTTATTGTCTTAATTAATTCTTATTTTCTTATATTAGCGACGGTTCACGCCGACGCTACTGTTTGTGCTAAAGTTTTCATTTTCCCCTACGAATTTCGTTTGGCTCCTTCAAACTTAGTGTTTTAATCAATTATTATTTTTATATTAAAAACTAGTACTTTAATAGCTCTTTTAAAGTGCTACTAAACAAAATCGTTCACATTAGTGGCACGGTTAATAGCTCTTGTCAATGCTATCAAAAACAAAAGAAAGTGCTATTAAATAACTTTTATGGCATATTGTCGGTTGCTCTATTTTCTCTTTCAAAGTTGGTTTAACCTTTTGGACAGAAGAGATCACTCTTCTTTGTGTTTATTAGAATCTTTATAAGAGGAGCATACGCCTAAGTAATCATTTTCCTCCATTTCACTTTAAAAGTATATAGCACGAATAAAACTAAAGTTCATGAGTGAAGGTGAGCATTCGAGCGATAACCTATACAGCCAGCGTCGTCGGACTAAGAACAAAGGGACATACATTTAATCATTCCTTCTTCACTACTTAATGCATGTGTCCTTCGAGTGCATTTGTTATGAAAATATGTTGAAAGTGGTTTGATTTCGAGAAAAATAACTGGTGTTGACAAAATGTTTATTTGGACCTACGCTACTGTTTGTGCGAAAATTTCATTACACCCACCAATTTAGTTTCCCTACTTCTTAGTTATTATTTTAAATAATTATTTATTTTTTTCTATTAGCGACGGTTCAGGCCGATGCTATTGTTTTTGAAAAAATATTCATTTCCCATAACAAATTGTGTTTGCCTCCTTATTATTTATTGTCTTAATTAATTCTTATTTTCTTATATTAGCGACGGTTCAGGCCGACGCTACTGTTTGTGCTAAAGTTTTCATTTTCCCCTACGAATTTCGTTTGGCTCCTTTAAACTTATTGTTTTAATTAATTATTATGTTTATATTAAAAACTAGTACTTTAATAGCTCTTTTAAAGTGCTACTAAACAAAATCGTTCACATTAGTGGCACTGTTAATAGCGCTTTTCAGCGCTATCAAAAACAAAAGAAAGTGCTATTAAATAACTTTTATGGCATATTGTCGGTTGCTCTATTTTCTCTTTCAAAGTTGGTTTAACCTTTTGGACATAAGAGATCACTCTTCTTTGTGTTTATTAGAATCTTTATAAGAGGAGCATACGCCTAAGTAATCATTTTCCTCCATTTCACTTTAAAAGTATATAGCACGAATAAAACTAAAGTTCATGAGTGAAGGTGAGCATTTGAGCGATAACCTAAACAGCCAGCGTCGTCGGACTAAGAACAAAGGGACATACATTTAATCATTCCTTCTTCACTACTTAATGCATGTGTCCTTCGAGTGCATTTGTTATGAAAATATTTTGAAAGTGGTTTGATTTCGAGAAAAATAACTAGTGTTGACAAAATGTTTATTTGGACCTACGCTACTGTTTGTGCGATAATTTCATTATGCCAACCAATTTAGTTTGCCTCCTTTTTAGTTATTATTTTAAATAATTATTTATTTTTTTCTATTAGCGACGGTTCAGGCCGATGCTATTGTTTTTGAAAAAATATTCATTTCCCATAAAAAATTTTGTTTGCCTCCTTATTATTTATTGTCTTAATTAATTCTTATTTTCTTATATTAGCGACGGTTCAGGCCGACGCTACTATTTGTGCTAAAGTTTTCATTTTCCCCTACGAATTTCGTTTGGCTCCTTTAAACTTATTGTTTTAATTAATTATTATGTTTATATTAAAAACTAGTACTTTAATAGCTCTTTTAAAGTGCTACTAAACAAAATCGTTCACATTAGTGGCACGGTTAATAGCGCTTGTCAACGCTATCAAAAACAAAAGAAAGTTCTATTAAATAACTTTTATGGCATATTGTCGGTTGCTCTATTTTCTCTTTCAAAGTTGGTTTAACCTTTTGGACAGAAGAGATCACCCTTCTTTGTGTTTATTAGAATATTTATAAGAGGAGCATACGCCTAAGTAATCATTTTCCTCCATTTCACTTTAAAAGTATACAACACGAATAAAACTAAAGTTCATGAGTGAAGGTGAGCATTCGACCGATAACCTATACTGCCAGCGTCGTCGGACTACCAACAAAGGGACATACATTTAATCATTCCTTCCTCACTACTTAATGCATGTGTCCTTCGAGTGCATTTGTTATGAAAATATGTTGAAAGTGGTTTGATTTCGTGAAAAATACCTGGTGTTGACAAAATGTTTATTTGGACCTACGCTACTATTTGTGCGAAAATTTCATTATACTCACCAATTTAGTTTGCCTCCTTTTTAGTTATTATTTGAAATAATTATTTATTTTGTTTATATTAGCAACGGTTCAGGCCGACGCTATTGTTTTTGAAAAAATATTCATTTCCCATAACAATTTTCGTTTGCCTCCTTATTAGTTATTGTCTTAATTAAATCTTATTTTCTTATATTAGCGACGGTTCAGGCCGAAGCTACTGTTTGTGCTAAAATTTTCATTTTCCCCCACGAATTTTGTATGGCTCGTTTAAACTTATTGTTTTAATTAATTATTATTTTTATATTAAAAACTAGTACTTTAATAACTCATTTAAAGTGCTACTAAACAAAATCGTTCACATTAGTGGCACGGTTAATAGCGCTTTTCAGCGCTATAAAAAACAAAAGAAAGTGCTATTAAATAACTTTTATGGCATATTGTATGTTGCTCTATTTTCTCTTTCAAAGTTCGTTTACCCTTTTAGACAGAAGATATCACTCTTCTTTGTCTTTATTAGAATCTTTATAAGACGAGCATACGCCTAAGTAGTCATTTTCCTCCATTTCACTTAAAAAGTATATAGCACGAATAAAACTAAAGTTCATGAGTGAAGGTGAGCATTCAAGCGATAACCTATACAACCAGCTTCGTCGGACTAAGAACAAAGGGACATACATTTAATCATTCCTTCTTCACTACTTAATGCAGGTGTCCTTCGAGTGCATTTGTTATGAAAATATTTTGAAAATGGTTTGATTTCGAGAAAAATACTTGGTGTTGACAAAACGTTTATTTGGACCTAAGCTACTGTTTATGCGAAAATTTCATTACACCCACCAATTTAGTTTGCCTCATTTTTAGTTATTATTTTAAATAATTATTTATTTTTTTTATATTAGCGACGGTTCAGGCCGACTCTATTGTTTTTGAAAAAATATTCATTTCCCATAACAAATTTCGTTTGCCTCCTTATTAGTTATTGTCTTAATTAATTATTATTTTCTTATATTAGCGACGGCTCAGGCCGACGCTACTATTTGTGCTGAAATTTTCATTTTCCCCCACGAATTTTGTTTGGCTCCTTTAAACTTATTGTTTTAATTAATTATTATTTTTATATTAAAAACTAGTACTTTAATAGCTCTTTTAAAGTGCTACTATACAAAATCGTTCACATTAGTGGCACGGTTAATAGCGCTTTTCAGCGCTATCAAAAACAAAAGAAAGTGTTATTAAATAACTTTTATGGCATACTGTATGTTGCTCTATTTTCTCTTTCAAAGTTGGTTTACCCTTTTAGATTAAGAGATCACTCTTCTTTGTCTTTATTAGAATCTTTATAAGACGAGCATACGCCTAAGTTGTCATTTTCCTCAAATTCACTTCAAAAGTATGTAGCACGAATAAAACTAAAGTTCATGAGTGAAGGTGAGCATTCGAGCGATAACCTATACAGCCAGCGTCGTCGGACTTAGAACAAAGGGACATACATTTAATCATTCCTTCTTCACTACTTAATTCATGTGTCCTTCGAGTGCATTTGTTGTGAAAATATGTTGAAAGTTGTTTGATTTCGAGAAAAATACCTGGTGTTGACAAAATGTTTATTTGGACCTACGCTACTGTTTGTGCGAAAATTTCATTATACCCACCAATTTAGTTTGCCTCCTTTTTAGTTATTATTTTAAATAATTATTTTTTTATTTATATTAGCGACGGTTCAGGCCGATGCTATTGTTTTTGAAAAAATATTCATTTCCCATAACAAATTTAGTTTGCCTCCTTATTATTTATTGTCTTAATTAATTCTTATTTTCTTATATTAGCGACGGTTCTGGCCGACGCTACTGTTTGTGCTAAAATTTTCATTTTCCCCTACGAATTTCGTTTGGCTCCTTTAAACTTAGTGTTTTAATCAATTATTATTTTTATATTAAAAACTAGTACTTTAATAGCTCTTTTAAAGTGCTACTAAACAAAATCGTTCACATTAGTGGCACGGTTAATAGCGCTTTTCATAGCTATCAAAAACAAAAGAGAGTGCTATTAAATAACTTTTATGGCATATTGTCGGTTGCTCTATTTTCTCTTTCAAAGTTGGTTTAACCTTTTGGACATAAGAGATCACTCTTCTTTGTGTTTATTAGAATCTTTATAAGAGGAGCATACGCCTAAGTAATCATTTTCCTCCATTTCACTTTAAAAGTATATAGCACGAATAAAACTAAAGCTCATGAGTGAAGGTGAGCATTCGAGTGATAACCTAAACAGCCAGCGTCGTCGGACTAAGAACAAAGGGACATACATTTAATCATTCCTTCTTCACTACTTAATGCATGTGTCCTTCGAGTGCATTTGTTATGAAAATATGTTGAAAGTGGTTTGATTTCGAGAAAAATAACTGGTGTTGACAAAATGTTTATTTGGACCTACGCTATTGTTTGCGCGAAAATTTCATTATGCCAACCAATTTAGTTTGCCTCCTTTTTAGTTATTATTTTAAATAATTATTTATTTTTTTCTATTAGCGACGGTTCAGGCCGATGCTATTGTTTTTGAAAAAATATTCATTTCCCATAAAAAATTTTGTTTGCCTCCTTATAATTTATTGTCTTAATTAATTCTTATTTTCTTATATTAGCGACGGTTCAGTCCGACGCTACTGTTTGTGCTAAAGTTTTCATTTTCCCCTACGAATTTCGTTTGGCTCCTTTAAACTTATTGTTTTAATTAATTATTATGTTTATATTAAAAACTATTACTTTAATAGCTCTTTTAAAGTGCTACTAAACAAAATCGTTCACATTAGTGGCACGGTTAATAGAGCTTTTTAGCGCTATCAAAAACAAAAGAAAGTTCTGTTAAATAACTTTTATGGCATATTGTCGGTTGCTCTATTTTCTCTTTCAAAGTTGGTTTACCCTTTTGTACATAAGAGATCACTCTTCTTTGTGTTTATTAGAATCTTTATAAGAGGAGCATACGCTTAAGTAATCATTTTCCTCCATTTCACTTTAAAAGTATATAGCACGAATAAAACTAAAGTTCATGAGTGAAGGTGAGCATTCGACCGATAACCTATACAGCCAGCGTCGTCGGACTAAGAACAAAGGGACATACACTTAATCATTCCTTCTTCACTACTTAATGCATGTGTCCATCGAGTGCATTTGTTATGAAAATATGTTGAAAGTGGTTTGATTTCGAGAAAAATAACTGGTGTTGACAAAACGTTTATTTGGACCTACGCTACTGTTTGTGCGAAAATTTCATTATACCCACCAATTTAGTTTGCCTCCTTTTTAGTTATTATTTTAAATAATTATTTAATTTTTTATATTAGCGACGGTTCAGGCCGATGCTATTGTTTTTGAAAAAATATTCATTTCCCATAACAAATTTAGTTTGCCTCCTTATTATTTATTGTCTTAATTAATTCTTATTTTCTTATATTAGCGACGGTTCAGGCCGACGCTACTGTTTGTGCTAAAATTTTCATTTTCCCCTACGAATTTCGTTTGGCTCCTTTAAACTTAGTGTTTTAATCAATTATTATTTTTATATTAAAAACTAGTACTTTAATAGCTCTTTTGAAGTGCTACTAAACAAAATCGTTCACATTAGTGGCACGGTTATTAGCGCTTGTCAACGCTATCAAAAACAAAAGAAAGTGCTATTAAATAACTTTTATGGCATATTGTCGGTTGCTCTATTTTCTCTTTCAAAGTTGGTTTAACCTTTTGGACAGAAGAGATCACTCTTCTTTGTGTTTATTAGAATCTTTATAAGAGGAGCATACGCCTAAGTAATCATTTTCCTCCATTTCACTTTAAAAGTATATAGCACGAATAAAACTAAAGTTCATGAGTGAAGGTGAGCATTCAAGCGATTACCTATACAGCCAGCGTCGTCGGACTAAGAACAAAGGGACATACATTTAATCATTCCTTCTTCACTACTTAATGCATGTGTCCTTAGAGTGCATTTGTTATGAAAATATGTTGAAAGTGGTTTGATTTCGAGAAAAATAACTGGTGTTGACAAAACGTTTATTTGGACCTACGCTACTGTTTGTGCGAAAATTTCATTATACCCACCAATTTAGTTTGCCTCCTTTTTAGTTATTATTTTAAATAATTATTTATTTTTTTATATTAGCGACGGTTCAGGCCGATGCTATTGTTTTTGAAAAAATATTCATTTCCCATAACAAATTTAGTTTGCCTCCTTATTATTTATTGTCTTAATTAATTCTTATTTTCTTATATTAGCGACGGTTCAGGCCGACGCTACTGTTTGTGCTAAAATTTTCATTTTCCCCTACGAATTTCGTTTGGCTTCTTTAAACTTATTGTTTTAATCAATTATTATTTTTATATTAAAAACTAGTACTTTAATAGCTCTTTTAAAGTGCTACTAAACAAAATCGTTCACATTAGTGGCACGGTTAATAGCGCTTGTCAACGCTATCAAAAACAAAAGAAAGTGCTATTAAATAACTTTTATGGCATATTGTCGGTTGCTCTATTTTCTCTTTCAAAGTTGGTTTAACCTTTTGGACAGAAGAGATCACTCTTCTTTGTGTTTATTAGAATATTTATAAGAAGAGCATACGCCTAAGTAATCATTTTCCTCCATTTCACTTTAAAAGTATACAACACGAATAAAACTAAAGTTCATGAGTGAAGGTGAGCATTCAACCGATAACCTATACTGCCAGCGTCGTCGGACTACCAACAAAGGGACATACATTTAATCATTCCTTCTTCACTACTTAATGCATGTGTCCTTCGAGTGCATTTGTTATGAAAATATGTTGAAAGTGGTTTGATTTCGTGAAAAATACCTGGTGTTGACAAAATGTTTATTTGGACCTACGCTACTATTTGTGCGAAAATTTCATTATACTCACCAATTTAGTTTGCCTCCTTTTTAGTTATTATTTGAAATAATTATTTATTTTGTTTATATTCGCAACGGTTCAGGCCGACACTATTGTTTTTGAAAAAATATTCATTTCCCATAACAATTTTCGTTTGCCTCCTTATTAGTTATTGTCTTAATTAAATCTTATTTTCTTATATTAGCCACGGTTCAGGCCGACGCTACTGTTTGTGCTAAAATTTTCATTTTCCCCCACGAATTTTGTATGCCTCGTTTAAACTTATTGTTTTAATTAATTATTATTTTTATATTAAAAACTAGTACTTTAATAACTCATTTAAAGTGCTACTAAACAAAATCGTTCACATTAGTGGCACGGTTAATAGCGCTTTTCAGCGCTATAAAAAACAAAAGAAAGTGCTATTAAATAACTTTTATGGCATATTGTATGTTGCTCTATTTTCTCTTTCAAAGTTCGTTTACCCTTTTAGACAAAAGAGATCACTCTTCTTTGTCTTTATTAGAATCTTTATAAGACGAGCATATGCCTAAGTAGTCATTTTCCTCCATTTCACTTAAAAAGTATATAGCACGAATAAAACTAAAGTTCATGAGTGAAGGTGAGCATTCAAGCGATAACCTATACAACCAGCTTCGTCGGACTAAGAACAAAGGGACATACATTTAATCATTCCTTCTTCACTACTTAATGCAGGTGTCCTTCGAGTGCATTTGTTATGAAAATATTTTGAAAATGGTTTGATTTCGAGAAAAATACTTGGTGTTGACAAAACGTTTATTTGGACCTAAGCTACTGTTTATGCGAAAATTTCATTACACCCACCAATTTAGTTTGCCTCATTTTTAGTTATTATTTTAAATAATTATTTATTTTTTTTATATTAGCGACGGTTCAGGCCGATGCTATTGTTTTTGAAAAAATATTCATTTCCCATAACAAATTTAGTTTGCCTCCTTATTATTTATTGTCTTAATTAATTCTTATTTTCTTATATTAGCGACGGTTCAGGCCGACGCTACTGTTTGTGCTAAAATTTTCATTTTCCCCTACGAATTTCGGTTGGCTCCTTTAAACTTAGTGTTTTAATCAATTATTATTTTTATATTAAAAACTAGTACTTTAATAGCTCTTTTGAAGTGCTACTAAACAAAATCGTTCACATTAGTGGCACGGTTATTAGCGCTTGTCAACGCTATCAAAAACAAAAGAAAGTGCTATTAAATAACTTTTATGGCATATTGTCGGTTGCTCTATTTTCTCTTTCAAAGTTGGTTTAACCTTTTGGACAGAAGAGATCACTCTTCTTTGTGTTTATTAGAATCTTTATAAGAGGAGCATACGCCTAAGTAATCATTTTCCTCCATTTCACTTTAAAAGTATATAGCACGAATAAAACTAAAGTTCATGAGTGAAAGTGAGCATTCAAGCGATTACCTATACAGCCAGCGTCGTCGGACTAAGAACAAAGGGACATACATTTAATCATTCCTTCTTCACTACTTAATGCATGTGTCCTTAGAGTGCATTTGTTATGAAAATATGTTGAAAGTGGTTTGATTTCGAGAAAAATAACTGGTGTTGACAAAACGTTTATTTGGACCTACGCTACTGTTTGTGCGAAAATTTCATTATACCCACCAATTTAGTTTGCCTCCTTTTTAGTTATTATTTTAAATAATTATTTATTTTTTTATATTAGCGACGGTTCAGGCCGATGCTATTGTTTTTGAAAAAATATTCATTTCCCATAACAAATTTAGTTTGCCTCCTTATTATTTATTGTCTTAATTAATTCTTATTTTCTTATATTAGCGACGGTTCAGGCCGACGCTACTGTTTGTGCTAAAATTTTCATTTTCCCCTACGAATTTCGTTTGGCTTCTTTAAACTTATTGTTTTAATCAATTATTATTTTTATATTAAAAACTAGTACTTTAATAGCTCTTTTAAAGTGCTACTAAACAAAATCGTTCACATTAGTGGCACGGTTAATAGCGCTTGTCAACGCTATCAAAAACAAAAGAAAGTGCTATTAAATAACTTTTATGGCATATTGTCGGTTGCTCTATTTTCTCTTTCAAAGTTGGTTTAACCTTTTGGACAGAAGAGATCACCCTTCTTTGTGTTTATTAGAATATTTATAAGAGGAGCATACGCCTAAGTAATCATTTTCCTCCATTTCACTTTAAAAGTATACAACACGAATAAAACTAAAGTTCATGAGTGAAGGTGAGCATTCGACCGATAACCTATACTGCCAGCGTCGTCGGACTACCAACAAAGGGACATACATTTATTCATTCCTTCTTCACTACTTAATGCATGTGTCCTTCGAGTGCATTTGTTATGAAAATATGTTGAAAGTGGTTTGATTTCGTGAAAAATACCTGGTGTTGACAAAATGTTTATTTGGACCTACGCTACTATTTGTGCGAAAATTTCATTATACTCACCAATTTAGTTTGCCTCCTTTTTAGTTATTATTTGAAATAATTATTTATTTTGTTTATATTCGCAACGGTTCAGGCCGACACTATTGTTTTTGAAAAAATATTCATTTCCCATAACAATTTTCGTTTGCCTCCTTATTAGTTATTGTCTTAATTAAATCTTATTTTCTTATATTAGCCACGGTTCAGGCCGACGCTACTGTTTGTGCTAAAATTTTCATTTTCCCCCACAAATTTTGTATGCCTCGTTTAAACTTATTGTTTTAATTAATTATTATTTTTATATTAAAAACTAGTACTTTAATAACTCATTTAAAGTGCTACTAAACAAAATCGTTCACATTAGTGGCACGGTTAATAGCGCTTTTCAGCGCTATAAAAAACAAAAGAAAGTGCTATTAAATAACTTTTATGGCATATTGTATGTTGCTCTATTTTCTCTTTCAAAGTTCGTTTACCCTTTTAGACAAAAGAGATCACTCTTCTTTGTCTTTATTAGAATCTTTATAAGACGGGCATATGCCTAAGTAGTCATTTTCCTCCATTTCACTTAAAAAGTATATAGCACGAATAAAACTAAAGTTCATGAGTGAAGGTGAGCATTCAAGCGATAACCTATACAACCAGCTTCGTCGGACTAAGAACAAAGGGACATACATTTAATCATTCCTTCTTCACTACTTAATGCAGGTGTCCTTCGAGTGCATTTGTTATGAAAATATGTTGAAAGTGGTTTGATTTCGAGAAAAATAACTGGTGTTGACAAAATGTTTATTTGGACCTACGCTACTGTTTGCGCGAAAATTTCATTATGCCAACCAATTTAGTTTGCCTCCTTTTTAGTTATTATTTTAAATAATTATTTATTTTTTTCTATTAGCGACGGTTCAGGCCGATGCTATTGTTTTTGAAAAAATATTCATTTCCCATAAAAAATTTTGTTTGCCTCCTTATTATTTATTGTCTTAATTAATTCTTATTTTCTTATATTAGCGACGGTTCAGTCCGACGCTACTGTTTGTGCTAAAGTTTTCATTTTCCCCTACGAATTTCGTTTGGCTCCTTTAAACTTATTGTTTTAATTAATTATTATGTTTATATTAAAAACTAGTACTTTAATAGCTCTTTTAAAGTGCTACTAAACAAAATCGTTCACATTAGTGGCACGGTTAATAGAGCTTTTTAGCGCTATCAAAAACAAAAGAAAGTTCTGTTAAATAACTTTTATGGCATATTGTCGGTTGCTCTATTTTCTCTTTCAAAGTTGGTTTACCCTTTTGGACATAAGAGATCACTCTTCTTTGTGTTTATTAGAATCTTTATAAGAGGAGCATACGCGTAAGTAATCATTTTCCTCCATTTCACTTTAAAAGTATATAGCACGAATAAAACTAAAGTTCATGAGTGAAGGTGAGCATTCAAGCGATTACCTATACAGCCAGCGTCGTCGGACTAAGAACAAAGGGACATACATTTAATCATTCCTTCTTCACTACTTAATGCATGTGTCCTTAGAGTGCATTTGTTATGAAAATATGTTGAAAGTGGTTTGATTTCGAGAAAAATAACTGGTGTTGACAAAACGTTTATTTGGACCTACGCTACTGTTTGTGCGAAAATTTCATTATACCCACCAATTTAGTTTGCCTCCTTTTTAGTTATTATTTTAAATAATTATTTATTTTTTTATATTAGCGACGGTTCAGGCCGATGCTATTGTTTTTGAAAAAATATTCATTTCCCATAACAAATTTAGTTTGCCTCCTTATTATTTATTGTCTTAATTAATTCTTATTTTCTTATATTAGCGACGGTTCAGGCCGACGCTACTGTTTGTGCTAAAATTTTCATTTTCCCCTACGAATTTCGTTTGGCTTCTTTAAACTTATTGTTTTAATCAATTATTATTTTTATATTAAAAACTAGTACTTTAATAGCTCTTTTAAAGTGCTACTAAACAAAATCGTTCACATTAGTGGCACGGTTAATAGCGCTTGTCAACGCTATCAAAAACAAAAGAAAGTGCTATTAAATAACTTTTATGGCATATTGTCGGTTGCTCTATTTTCTCTTTCAAAGTTGGTTTAACCTTTTGGACAGAAGAGATCACTCTTCTTTGTGTTTATTAGAATATTTATAAGAGGAGCATACGCCTAAGTAATCATTTTCCTCCATTTCACTTTAAAAGTATACAACACGAATAAAACTAAAGTTCATGAGTGAAGGTGAGCATTCGACCGATAACCTATACTGCCAGCGTCGTCGGACTACCAACAAAGGGACATACATTTAATCATTCCTTCTTCACTACTTAATGCATGTGTCCTTCGAGTGCATTTGTTATGAAAATATGTTGAAAGTGGTTTGATTTCGTGAAAAATACCTGGTGTTGACAAAATGTTTATTTGGACCTACGCTACTATTTGTGCGAAAATTTCATTATACTCACCAATTTAGTTTGCCTCCTTTTTAGTTATTATTTGAAATAATTATTTATTTTGTTTATATTCGCAACGGTTCAGGCCGACACTATTGTTTTTGAAAAAATATTCATTTCCCATAACAATTTTCGTTTGCCTCCTTATTAGTTATTGTCTTAATTAAATCTTATTTTCTTATATTAGCCACGGTTCAGGCCGACGCTACTGTTTGTGCTAAAATTTTCATTTTCCCCCACAAATTTTGTATGCCTCGTTTAAACTTATTGTTTTAATTAATTATTATTTTTATATTAAAAACTAGTACTTTAATAACTCATTTAAAGTGCTACTAAACAAAATCGTTCACATTAGTGGCACGGTTAATAGCGCTTTTCAGCGCTATAAAAAACAAAAGAAAGTGCTATTAAATAACTTTTATGGCATATTGTATGTTGCTCTATTTTCTCTTTCAAAGTTCGTTTACCCTTTTAGACAAAAGAGATCACTCTTCTTTGTCTTTATTAGAATCTTTATAAGACGAGCATATGCCTAAGTAGTCATTTTCCTCCATTTCACTTAAAAAGTATATAGCACGAATAAAACTAAAGTTCATGAGTGAAGGTGAGCATTCAAGCGATAACCTATACAACCAGCTTCGTCGGACTAAGAACAAAGGGACATACATTTAATCATTCCTTCTTCACTACTTAATGCAGGTGTCCTTCGAGTGCATTTGTTATGAAAATATGTTGAAAGTGGTTTGATTTCGAGAAAAATAACTGGTGTTGACAAAATGTTTATTTGGACCTACGCTACTGTTTGCGCGAAAATTTCATTATGCCAACCAATTTAGTTTGCCTCCTTTTTAGTTATTATTTTAAATAATTATTTATTTTTTTCTATTAGCGACGGTTCAGGCCGATGCTATTGTTTTTGAAAAAATATTCATTTCCCATAAAAAATTTTGTTTGCCTCCTTATTATTTATTGTCTTAATTAATTCTTATATTCTTATATTAGCGACGGTTCAGTCCGACGCTACTGTTTGTGCTAAAGTTTTCATTTTCCCCTACGAATTTCGTTTGGCTCCTTTAAACTTATTGTTTTAATTAATTATTATGTTTATATTAAAAACTAGTACTTTAATAGCTCTTTTAAAGTGCTACTAAACAAAATCGTTCACATTAGTGGCACGGTTAATAGAGCTTTTCAGCGCTATAAAAAACAAAAGAAAGTGCTATTAAATAACTTTTATGGCATATTGTCGGTTGCTCTATTTTCTCTTTCAAATTTGGTTTAACCTTTTGGACAGAAGAGATCACTCTTCTTTGTGTTTATTAGAATCTTTATAAGAGGAGCATACGCCTAAGTAATCATTTTCCTCCATTTCACTTTAAAAGTATATAGCACGAATAAAACTAAAGTTCATGAGTGAAGGTGAGCATTCAAGCGATTACCTATACAGCCAGCGTCGTCGGACTAAGAACAAAGGGACATACATTTAATCATTCCTTCTTCACTACTTAATGCATGTGTCCTTAGAGTGCATTTGTTATGAAAATATGTTGAAAGTGGTTTGATTTCGAGAAAAATAACTGGTGTTGACAAAACGTTTATTTGGACCTACGCTACTGTTTGTGCGAAAATTTCATTATACCCACCAATTTAGTTTGCCTCCTTTTTAGTTATTATTTTAAATAATTATTTATTTTTTTATATTAGCGACGGTTCAGGCCGATGCTATTGTTTTTGAAAAAATATTCATTTCCCATAACAAATTTAGTTTGCCTCCTTATTATTTATTGTCTTAATTAATTCTTATTTTCTTATATTAGCGACGGTTCAGGCCGACGCTATTGTTTGTGCTGAAATTTTCATTTTCCCCTACGAATTTCGTTTGGCTTCTTTAAACTTATTGTTTTAATCAATTATTATTTTTATATTAAAAACTAGTACTTTAATAGCTCTTTTAAAGTGCTACTAAACAAAATCGTTCACATTAGTGGCACGGTTAATAGCGCTTGTCAACGCTATCAAAAACAAAAGAAAGTGCTATTAAATAACTTTTATGGCATATTGTCGGTTGCTCTATTTTCTCTTTCAAAGTTGGTTTACCCTTTTGGACATAAGAGATCACTCTTCTTTGTGTTTATTAGAATCTTTATAAGAGGAGCATACGCTTAAGTAATCATTTTCCTCCATTTCACTTTAAAAGTATATAGCACGAATAAAACTAAAGTTCATGAGTGAAGGTGAGCATTCGACCGATAACCTATACAGCCAGCGTCGTCGGACTAAGAACAAAGGGACATACACTTAATCATTCCTTCTTCACTACTTAATGCATGTGTCCATCGAGTGCATTTGTTATGAAAATATGTTGAAAGTGGTTTGATTTCGAGAAAAATAACTGGTGTTGACAAAACGTTTATTTGGACCTACGCTACTGTTTGTGCGAAAATTTCATTATACCCACCAATTTAGTTTGCCTCCTTTTTAGTTATTGTTTTAAATAATTATTTAATTTTTTATATTAGCGACGGTTCAGGCCGATGCTATTGTTTTTGAAAAAATATTCATTTCCCATAACAAATTTAGTTTGCCTCCTTATTATTTATTGTCTTAATTAATTCTTATTTTCTTATATTAGCGACGGTTCAGGCCGACGCTACTGTTTGTGCTAAAATTTTCATTTTCCCCTACGAATTTCGTTTGGCTCCTTTAAACTTAGTGTTTTAATCAATTATTATTTTTATATTAAAAACTAGTACTTTAATAGCTCTTTTGAAGTGCTACTAAACAAAATCGTTCACATTAGTGGCACGGTTATTAGCGCTTGTCAACGCTATCAAAAACAAAAGAAAGTGCTATTAAATAACTTTTATGGCATATTGTCGGTTGCTCTATTTTCTCTTTCAAAGTTGGTTTAACCTTTTGGACAGAAGAGATCACTCTTCTTTGTGTTTATTAGAATCTTTATAAGAGGAGCATACGCCTAAGTAATCATTTTCCTCCATTTCACTTTAAAAGTATATAGCACGAATAAAACTAAAGTTCATGAGTGAAGGTGAGCATTCAAGCGATTACCTATACAGCCAGCGTCGTCGGACTAAGAACAAAGGGACATACATTTAATCATTCCTTCTTCACTACTTAATGCATGTGTCCTTAGAGTGCATTTGTTATGAAAATATGTTGAAAGTGGTTTGATTTCGAGAAAAATAACTGGTGTTGACAAAACGTTTATTTGGACCTACGCTACTGTTTGTGCGAAAATTTCATTATACCCACCAATTTAGTTTGCCTCCTTTTTAGTTATTATTTTAAATAATTATTTATTTTTTTATATTAGCGACGGTTCAGGCCGATGCTATTGTTTTTGAAAAAATATTCATTTCCCATAACAAATTTAGTTTGCCTCCTTATTATTTATTGTCTTAATTAATTCTTATTTTCTTATATTAGCGACGGTTCAGGCCGACGCTACTGTTTGTGCTAAAATTTTCATTTTCCCCCACGAATTTCGTTTGGCTTCTTTAAACTTATTGTTTTAATCAATTATTATTTTTATATTAAAAACTAGTACTTTAATAGCTCTTTTAAAGTGCTACTAAACAAAATCGTTCACATTAGTGGCACGGTTAATAGCGCTTGTCAACTCTATCAAAAACAAAAGAAAGTGCTATTAAATAACTTTTATGGCATATTGTCGGTTGCTCTATTTTCTCTTTCAAAGTTGGTTTAACCTTTTGGACAGAAGAGATCACTCTTCTTTGTGTTTATTAGAATATTTATAAGAGGAGCATACGCCTAAGTAATCATTTTCCTCCATTTCACTTTAAAAGTATACAACACGAATAAAACTAAAGTTCATGAGTGAAGGTGAGCATTCGACCGATAACCTATACTGCCAGCGTCGTCGGACTACCAACAAAGGGACATACATTTAATCATTCCTTCTTCACTACTTAATGCATGTGTCCTTCGAGTGCATTTGTTATGAAAATATGTTGAAAGTGGTTTGATTTCGTGAAAAATACCTGGTGTTGACAAAATGTTTATTTGGACCTACGCTACTATTTGTGCGAAAATTTCATTATACTCACCAATTTAGTTTGCCTCCTTTTTAGTTATTATTTGAAATAATTATTTATTTTGTTTATATTCGCAACGGTTCAGGCCGACACTATTGTTTTTGAAAAAATATTCATTTCCCATAACAATTTTCGTTTGCCTCCTTATTAGTTATTGTCTTAATTAAATCTTATTTTCTTATATTAGCCACGGTTCAGGCCGACGCTACTGTTTGTGCTAAAATTTTCATTTTCCCCCACGAATTTTGTATGCCTCGTTTAAACTTATTGTTTTAATTAATTATTATTTTTATATTAAAAACTAGTACTTTAATAACTCATTTAAAGTGCTACTAAACAAAATCGTTCACATTAGTGGCACGGTTAATAGCGCTTTTCAGCGCTATAAAAAACAAAAGAAAGTGCTATTAAATAACTTTTATGGCATATTGTATGTTGCTCTATTTTCTCTTTCAAAGTTCGTTTACCCTTTTAGACAAAAGATATCACTCTTCTTTGTCTTTATTAGAATCTTTATAAGACGAGCATATGCCTAAGTAGTCATTTTCCTCCATTTCACTTAAAAAGTATATAGCACGAATAAAACTAAAGTTCATGAGTGAAGGTGAGCATTCAAGCGATAACCTATACAACCAGCTTCGTCGGACTAAGAACAAAGGGACATACATTTAATCATTCCTTCTTCACTACTTAATGCAGGTGTCCTTCGAGTGCATTTGTTATGAAAATATTTTGAAAATGGTTTGATTTCGAGAAAAATACTTGGTGTTGACAAAACGTTTATTTGGACCTAAGCTACTGTTTATGCGAAAATTTCATTACACCCACCAATTTAGTTTGCCTCATTTTTAGTTATTATTTTAAATAATTATTTTTTTTTTTATATTAGCGACGGTTCAGGCCGATGCTATTGTTTTTGAAAAAATATTCATTTCCCATAACAAATTTAGTTTGCCTCCTTATTATTTATTGTCTTAATTAATTCTTATTTTCTTATATTAGCGACGGTTCAGGCCGACGCTACTGTTTGTGCTAAAATTTTCATTTTCCCCTACGAATTTCGTTTGGCTCCTTTAAACTTAGTGTTTTAATCAATTATTATTTTTATATTAAAAACTAGTACTTTAATAGCTCTTTTGAAGTGCTACTAAACAAAATCGTTCACATTAGTGGCACGGTTATTAGCGCTTGTCAACGCTATCAAAAACAAAAGAAAGTGCTATTAAATAACTTTTATGGCATATTGTCGGTTGCTCTATTTTCTCTTTCAAAGTTGGTTTAACCTTTTGGACAGAAGAGATCACTCTTCTTTGTGTTTATTAGAATCTTTATAAGAGGAGCATACGCCTAAGTAATCATTTTCCTCCATTTCACTTTAAAAGTATATAGCACGAATAAAACTAAAGTTCATGAGTGAAGGTGAGCATTCAAGCGATTACCTATACAGCCAGCGTCGTCGGACTAAGAACAAAGGGACATACATTTAATCATTCCTTCTTCACTACTTAATGCATGTGTCCTTAGAGTGCATTTGTTATGAAAATATGTTGAAAGTGGTTTGATTTCGAGAAAAATAACTGGTGTTGACAAAACGTTTATTTGGACCTACGCTACTGTTTGTGCGAAAATTTCATTACACCCACCAATTTAGTTTGCCTCCTTTTTAGTTATTATTTTAAATAATTATTTATTTTTTTATATTAGCGACGGTTCAGGCCAATGCTATTGTTTTTGAAAAAATATTCATTTCCCATAACAAATTTAGTTTGCCTCCTTATTATTTATTGTCTTAATTAATTCTTATTTTCTTATATTAGCGACGGTTCAGGCCGACGCTATTGTTTGTGCTGAAATTTTCATTTTCCCCTACGAATTTCGTTTGGCTTCTTTAAACTTATTGTTTTAATCAATTATTATTTTTATATTAAAAACTAGTACTTTAATAGCTCTTTTAAAGTGCTACTAAACAAAATCGTTCACATTAGTGGCACGGTTAATAGCGCTTGTCAACGCTATCAAAAACAAAAGAAAGTGCTATTAAATAACTTTTATGGCATATTGTCGGTTGCTCTATTTTCTCTTTCAAAGTTGGTTTAACCTTTTGGACAGAAGAGATCACTCTTCTTTGTCTTTATTAGAATCTTTATAAGACGAGCATACGCCTAAGTAGTCATTTTCCTCCATTTCACTTCAAAAGTATATAGCACGAATAAAACTAAAGTTCATGAGTGAAGGTGAGCATTCGAGCGATAACCTATACAGCCAGCGTCGTCGGACTAAGAACAAAGGGACATACATTTAATCATTCCTTCTTCACTACTTAATTCATGTGTCCTTCGAGTGCATTTGTTGTGAAAATATGTTGAAAGTGGTTTGATTTCGAGAAAAATACCTGGTGTTGACAAAACGTTTATTTGGACCTAAGCTACTGTTTGTGTGAAAATTTCATTATACCCACCAATTTAGTTTGCCTCCTTTTTAGTTATTATTTTAAATAATTATTTATTTATTTATATTAGCGACGGTTCAGGCCGACGCTATTGTTTTTGAAAAAATATTCATTTCCCATAACAATTTTCGTTTGCCTCTTTATTAGTTATTGTCTTAATTAATTCTTATTTTCTTATATTAGCGACGGTTCAGGACGACGCTACTGTTTGAGCAAAAATTTTCATTTTCCCCCACGAATTTTGTATGGCTCCTTTAAACTTATTGTTTTAATTAATTATTATTTTTATATTAAAAACTAGTACTTTAATAGCTCATTTAAAGTGCTACTAAACAAAATCGTTCACATTAGTGGCACGGTTAATAGCGCTTTTCAGCGCTATAAAAAACAAAAGAAAGTGCTATTAAATAACTTTTATGGCATATTGTATGTTGCTCTTTTTTTTATTTCAAAGTTGGTTTACCCTTTTAGACAGAAGAGATCACTCTTCTTTGTCTTTATTAGAATCTTTATAAGACGAGCATACGCCTAAGTAGTCATTTTCCTCCATTTCACTTAAAAAGTTTATAGCACGAATAAAACTAAAGTTCATGAGTGAAGGTGAGCATTCGAGCGATAACCTATACAACCAGCTTCGTCGGACTAAGAACAAAGGGACATACATTTAATCATTCCTTCTTCACTACTTAATGCATGTGTCCTTCGAGTGCATTTGTTATGAAAATATTTTGAAAATGGTTTCATTTCGAGAAAAATACTTTGTGTTGACAAAACGTTTATTTGGACATACGCTACTGTTTATGCGAAAATTTCATTATGCCCACCAATTTAGTTTGCCTCCTTTTTAGTTATTATTTTAAATAATTATTTATTTTTTTATATTAGCGACGGTTCAGGCCGACGCTATTGTTTTTGAAAAAATATTCATTTCCCATAACAAATTTCGTTTGCCTCCTTATTAGTTATTGTCTTAATTAATTCTTATTTTCTTATATTAGCGACGGTTCAGGCCGACGCTACGGTTTATGCTGAAATTTTCATTTTCCCCCACGAATTCTGTTTGGCTCCTTTAAACTTATTGTTTTAATTAATTATTATTTTTATATTAAAAACTAGTACTTTAATAGCTCATTTAAAGTGCTAATAAACAAAATCGTTCACATTAGTGGCATGGTTAATAGCGCTTTTCAGCGCTATCAAAAACAAAAGAAAGTGTTATTAAATAACTTTTATGGCATATTGTCGGTTGCTCTATTTTCTCTTTCAAAGTTGGTTTACCCTTTTGAAAAGAAGAGATCACTCTTCTTTGTGTTTATTAGAATCTTTATAAGAGGAGCATACGCCTAAGTAGTAATTTTCCTCCATTTCACTTCTAAAGTATATAGCACGAATAAAACTAAAGTTCATGAGTGAAGGTGAGCATTCGAGCGATAACCTATACAGCCAGCGTTGTCGGACTAAGAACAAAGGGACATACATTTAATCATTCCTTCTTCACTACTTAATGCATGTGTCCTTCGAGTGCATTGTTGTGAAAATATGTTGAAAGTGGTTTCATTTTGAGAAAAATAACTGGTGTTGACAAAACGTTTATATGGACCTACGCTATTGTTTGTTCGAAAATTTCATTATGCCCACCAATTTAGTTTGCCTCCTTTTTAGTTATTATTTTAAATAATTATTTATTTTTTTATATTAGCGACGGTTCAGGCCGACGCTATTGTTTTTGAAAAAATATTCATTTCCCATAACAATTTTTGTTTGCCTCCTTATTAGTTATTGTCTTAATTAATTCTTATTTTCGTATATTAGCGACGGTTCAGGCCGACACTACTGTTTGTGCTGAAATTTTCATTTTCCCCCACGAATTCTGTTTGGCTCCTTTAAACTTATTGTTTCAATTAATTATTATTTTTATATTAAAAACTAGTACTTTAATAGATCTTTTAAAGTTCTACTATACAAAATCGTTCACATTAGTGTCAAGGTTAATAGCACTTTTCAGCGCTATCAAAAACAAAAGAAAGTGTTATTAAATAACTTTTATGGCATACTGTATGTTGCTCTATTTTCTCTTTCAAAGTTGGGTTACCCTTTTAGACAGAAGAGATCACTCTTCTTTGTCTTTATTAGAATCTTTATAAGACGAGCATACGCCTAAGTAGTCATTTTCCTCCATTTCACTTAAAAAGTATATAGCACGAATAAAACTAAAGTTCATGAGTGAAGGTGAGCATTCGAGCGATAACCTATACAACCAGCTTCGTCGGACTAAGAACAAAGGGACATACATTTAATCATTCCTTCTTCACTACTTAATGCATGTGTCCTTCGAGTGCATTTGTTATGAAAATATTTTGAAAATGGTTTCATTTCGAGAAAAATACTTGGTGTTGACAAAACGTTTATTTGGACCTACGCTACTGTTTATGCAAAAATTTCATTACACCCACCAATTTAGTTTGCCTCATTTTTAGTTATTATTTTAAATAATTATTTATTTTTTTATATTAGCGACGGTTCAGGCCGACGCTATTGTTTTTGAAAAAATATTCATTTCCCATAACAAATTTCGTTTGCCTCCTTATTAGTTATTGTCTTAATTAATTCTTATTTTCTTATATTAGCGACGGTTCAGGCCGACGCTACGGTTTGTGCTGAAATTTTCATTTTCCCCCACGAATTCTGTTTGGCTCCTTTAAACTTATTGTTTTAATTAATTATTATTTTTATATTAAAAACTAGTACTTTAATAGCTCATTTAAAGTGCTAATAAACAAAATCGTTCACATTAGTGGCAAGGTTAATAGCGCTTTTCAGCGCTATCAAAAACAAAAGAAAGTGTTATTAAATAACTTTTATGGCATATTGTCGGTTGCTCTATTTTCTCTTTAAAAGTTGGTTTACCCTTTTGAACAGAAGAGATCACTCTTCTTTGTGTTTATTAGAATCTTTATAAGAGGAGCATACGCCTAAGTAGTAATTTTCCTCCATTTCACTTCTAAAGTATATAGCACGAATAAAACTAAAGTTCATGAGTGAAGGTGAGCATTCGAGCGATAACCTATACAGCCAGCGTTGTCGGACTAAGAACAAAGGGACATACATTTAATCATTCCTTCTTCACTACTTAATGCATGTGTCCTTCGAGTGCATTGTTGTGAAAATATGTTGAAAGTGGTTTCATTTTGAGAAAAATAACTGGTGTTGACAAAACGTTTATATGGACCTACGCTATTGTTTGTTCGAAAATTTCATTATGCCCACCAATTTAGTTTGCCTCCTTTTTAGTTATTATTTTAAATAATTATTTATTTTTTTATATTAGCGACGGTTCAGGCCGACGCTATTGTTTTTGAAAAAATATTCATTTCCCATAACAATTTTTGTTTGCCTCCTTATTAGTTATTGTCTTAATTAATTCTTATTTTCGTATATTAGCGACGGTTCAGGCCGACACTACTGTTTGTGCTGAAATTTTCATTTTCCCCCACGAATTCTGTTTGGCTCCTTTAAACTTATTGTTTCAATTAATTATTATTTTTATATTAAAAACTAGTACTTTAATAGATCTTTTAAAGTTCTACTATACAAAATCGTTCACATTAGTGTCAAGGTTAATAGCACTTTTCAGCGCTATCAAAAACAAAAGAAAGTGTTATTAAATAACTTTTATGGCATACTGTATGTTGCTCTATTTTCTCTTTCAAAGTTGGGTTACCCTTTTAGACAGAAGAGATCACTCTTCTTTGTCTTTATTAGAATCTTTATAAGACGAGCATACGCCTAAGTAGTCATTTTCCTCCATTTCACTTAAAAAGTATATAGCACGAATAAAACTAAAGTTCATGAGTGAAGGTGAGCATTCGAGCGATAACCTATACAACCAGCTTCGTCGGACTAAGAACAAAGGGACATACATTTAATCATTCCTTCTTCACTACTTAATGCATGTGTCCTTCGAGTGCATTTGTTATGAAAATATTTTGAAAATGGTTTCATTTCGAGAAAAATACTTGGTGTTGACAAAACGTTTATTTGGACCTACGCTACTGTTTATGCAAAAATTTCATTACACCCACCAATTTAGTTTGCCTCATTTTTAGTTATTATTTTAAATAATTATTTATTTTTTTATATTAGCGACGGTTCAGGCCGACGCTATTGTTTTTGAAAAAATATTCATTTCCCATAACAAATTTCGTTTGCCTCCTTATTAGTTATTGTCTTAATTAATTCTTATTTTCTTATATTAGCGACGGTTCAGGCCGACGCTACGGTTTGTGCTGAAATATTCATTTTCCCCCACGAATTCTGTTTGGCTCCTTTAAACTTATTGTTTTAATTAATTATTATTTTTATATTAAAAACTAGTACTTTAATAGCTCATTTAAAGTGCTAATAAACAAAATCGTTCACATTAGTGGCACGGTTAATAGCGCTTTTCAGCGATATCAAAAACAAAAGAAAGTGTTATTAAATAACTTTTATGGCATATTGTCGGTTGCTCTATTTTCTCTTTAAAAGTTGGTTTACCCTTTTGAACAGAAGAGATCACTCTTCTTTGTGTTTATTAGAATCTTTATAAGAGGAGCATACGCCTAAGTAGTAATTTTCCTCCATTTCACTTCTAAAGTATATAGCACGAATAAAACTAAAGTTCATGAGTGAAGGTGAGCATTCGAGCGATAACCTATACAGCCAGCGTTGTCGGACTAAGAACAAAGGGACATACATTTAATCATTCCTTCTTCACTACTTAATGCATGTGTCCTTCGAGTGCATTGTTGTGAAAATATGTTGAAAGTGGTTTGATTTTGAGAAAAATAACTGGTGTTGACAAAACGTTTATTTGGACCTACGCTACTGTTTGTTCGAAAATTTCATTATGCCCACCAATTTAGTTTGCCTCCTTTTTAGTTATTATTTTAAATAATTATTTATTTTTTTATATTAGCGACGGTTCAGGCCGACGCTATTGTTTTTGAAAAAATATTCATTTCCCATAACTATTTTTGTTTGCCTCCTTATTAGTTATTGTCTTAATTAATTCTTATTTTCTTATATTAGCGACGGTTCAGGCCGACACTACTGTTTGTGCTGAAATTTTCATTTTCCCCCACGAATTCTGTTTGGCTCCTTTAAACTTATTATTTTAATTAATTATTATTTTTATATTAAAAACTAGTACTTTAATAGCTCTTTTAAAGTGCTACTATACAAAATCGTTCACATTAGTGTCAAGGTTAATAGCACTTTTCAGCGCTATCAAAAACAAAAGAAAGTGTTATTAAATAACTTTTATGGCATACTGTATGTTGCTCTATTTTCTCTTTCAGAGTTGGGTTACCCTTTTAGACAGAAGAGATCACTCTTCTTTGTCTTTATTAGAATCTTTATAAGACGAGCATACGCCTAAGTAGTCATTTTCCTCCATTTCACTTAAAAAGTATATAGCACGAATAAAACTAAAGTTCATGAGTGAAGGTGAGCATTCGAGCGATAACCTATACAACCAGCTTCGTCGGACTAAGAACAAAGGGACATACATTTAATCATTCCTTCTTCACTACTTAATGCATGTGTCCTTCGAGTGCATTTGTTATGAAAATATTTTGAAAATGGTTTCATTTCGAGAAAAATACTTGGTGTTGACAAAACGTTTATTTGGACCTACGCTACTGTTTATGCAAAAATTTCATTACACCCACCAATTTAGTTTGCCTCATTTTTAGTTATTATTTTAAATAATTATTTATTTTTTTATATTAGCGACGGTTCAGGCCGACGCTATTGTATTTGAAAAAATATTCATTTCCGATAACAAATTTCGTTTGCCTCCTTATTAGTTATTGTCTTAATTAATTCTTATTTTCTTATATTAGCGACGGTTCAGGCCGACGCTACGGTTTGTGCTGAAATTTTCATTTTCCCCCACGAATTCTGTTTGGCTCCTTTAAACTTATTGTTTTAATTAATTATTATTTTTATATTAAAAACTAGTACTTTAATAGCTCTTTTAAAGTGCTACTATACAAAATCGTTCACATTAGTGGCACGGTTAATAGCACTTTTCAGCGCTATCAAAAACAAAAGAAAGTGTTATTAAATAACTTTTATGGCATACTGTATGTTGCTCTATTTTCTCTTTCAAAGTTGGTTTACCCTTTTTGACAGAAGAGATCACTCTTCTTTGTCTTTATTAGAATATTCATAAGACGAGCATACGCCTAAGTAGTCATTTTCCTCCATTTCACTTCAAAAGTATATATCACGAATAAAACTAAAGTTCATGAGTGAAGGTGAGCATTTGAGCGATAACCTATACAGCCAGCGTCGTCGGACTAAGAACAAAGGGACATACATTTAATCATTCCTTCTTCACTACTTAATGCATGTGTCCTTCGAGTGCATTGTTGTGAAAGTATGTTGAAAGTAGTTTGATTTCGAGAAAAATACCTGGTGTTGACAAAATGTTTATTTGGACCTACGCTACTGTTTGTGTGAAAATTTCATTATGCCCACCAATTTAGTTTACCTCCTTTTTAGTTATTATTTTAAATAATTATTTACTTTTTTATATTAGCGACGGTTCAGGCCGACGCTATTGTTTTTTAAAAAATATTCATTTCCCATAACAAATTTCGTTTGCCTCCTTATTAGTTATTGTCTTAATTAATTCTTATTTTCTTATATTAGCGACGGTTCAGGCCGACGCTACTGTTTGTGCTGAAATTTTCATTTTCCCCCACGAATTCTGTTTGGCTCCTTTAAACTTATTGTTTTAATTAATTATTATTTTTATATTAAAAACTAGTACTTTAATAGCTCTTTTAAAGTGCTACTATACAAAATCGTTCACATTAGTGGCACGGTTAATAGCACTTTTCAGCGCTATCAAAAACAAAAGAAAGTGTTCTTAAATAACTTTTATGGCATACTGTATGTTGCTCTATTTTCTCTTTCAAAGTTGGTTTACCCTTTTTGACAGAAGAGATCACTCTTCTTTGTCTTTATTAGAATATTTATAAGACGAGCATACGCCTAAGTAGTCATTTTCCTCCATTTCACTTCAAAAGTATATAGCACGAATAAAAATAAAGTTCATGAGTGAAGGTGAGCATTTGAGCGATAACCTATACAGCCAGCGTCGTCGGACTAAGAACAAAGGGACATACATTTAATCATTCCTTCTTCACTACTTAATGCATGTGTCCTTCGAGTGCATTGTTGTGAAAGTATGTTGAAAGTAGTTTGATTTCGAGAAAAATACCTGATGTTGACAAAACGTTTATTTGGACCTACGCTACTGTTTATGCAAAAATTTCATTACACCCACCAATTTAGTTTGCCTCATTTTTAGTTATTATTTTAAATAATTATTTATTTTTTTATATTAGCGACGGTTCAGGCCGACGCTATTGTTTTTGAAAAAATATTCATTTCCCATAACAAATTTCGTTTGCCTCCTTATTAGTTATTGTCTTAATTAATTCTTATTTTCTTATATTAGCGACGGTTCAGGCCGACGCTACGGTTTGTGCTGAAATTTTCATTTTCCCCCACGAATTCTGTTTGGCTCCTTTAAACTTATTGTTTTAATTAATTATTATTTTTATATTAAAAACTAGTACTTTAATAGCTCTTTTAAAGTGCTACTATACAAAATCGTTCACATTAGTGGCACGGTTAATAGCACTTTTCAGCGCTATCAAAAACAAAAGAAAGTGTTATTAAATAACTTTTATGGCATACTGTATGTTGCTCTATTTTCTCTTTCAAAGTTGGTTTACCCTTTTTGACAGAAGAGATCACTCTTCTTTGTCTTTATTAGAATATTCATAAGACGAGCATACGCCTAAGTAGTCATTTTCCTCCATTTCACTTCAAAAGTATATAGCACGAATAAAACTAAAGTTCATGAGTGAAGGTGAGCATTTGAGCGATAACCTATACAGCCAGCGTCGTCGGACTAAGAACAAAGGGACATACATTTAATCATTCCTTCTTCACTACTTAATGCATGTGTCCTTCGAGTGCATTGTTGTGAAAGTATGTTGAAAGTAGTTTGATTTCGAGAAAAATACCTGGTGTTGACAAAATGTTTATTTGGACCTACGCTACTGTTTGTGTGAAAATTTCATTATGCCCACCAATTTAGTTTGCCTCCTTTTTAGTTATTATTTTAAATAATTATTTACTTTTTTATATTAGCGACGGTTCAGGCCGACGCTATTGTTTTTTAAAAAATATTCATTTCCCATAACAAATTTCGTTTGCCTCCTTATTAGTTATTGTCTTAATTAATTCTTATTTTCTTATATTAGCGACGGTTCAGGCCGACGCTACTGTTTGTGCTGAAATTTTCATTTTCCCCCACGAATTCTGTTTGGCTCCTTTAAACTTATTGTTTTAATTAATTATTATTTTTATATTAAAAACTAGTACTTTAATAGCTCTTTTAAAGTGCTACTATACAAAATCGTTCACATTAGTGGCACGGTTAATAGCACTTTTCAGCGCTATCAAAAACAAAAGAAAGTGTTATTAAATAACTTTTATGGCATACTGTATGTTGCTCTATTTTCTCTTTCAAAGTTGGTTTACCCTTTTTGACAGAAGAGATCACTCTTCTTTGTCTTTATTAGAATATTTATAAGACGAGCATACGCCTAAGTAGTCATTTTCCTCCATTTCACTTCAAAAGTATATAGCACGAATAAAAATAAAGTTCATGAGTGAAGGTGAGCATTTGAGCGATAACCTATACAGCCAGCGTCGTCGGACTAAGAACAAAGGGACATACATTTAATCATTCCTTCTTCACTACTTAATGCATGTGTCCTTCGAGTGCATTGTTGTGAAAGTATGTTGAAAGTAGTTTGATTTCGAGAAAAATACCTGGTGTTGACAAAACGTTTATTTGGACCTACGCTATTGTTTGTGCGAAAATTTCATTATGCCCACCAATTTAGTTTGCCTCCTTTTTAGTTATTATTTTAAATAATTGTTTATTTTTTTATATTAGCGACGGTTCAGGCCGACGCTATTGTTTTTGAAAAAATATTCATTTCCCAAAATAAATTTCGTTTGCCTCCTTATTAGTTAATGTCTTAATTAATTCTTATTTTCTTATATTAGCGACGGTTCAGGCCGACGCTACTGTTTGTGCTGAAATTTTCATTTTCCCCTACGAATTCTGTTTGGCTCCTTTAAACTTATTGTTTTAATTAATTATTATTTTTATATTAAAAACTAGTACTTTAATATCTCTTTTAAAGTGCTACTATACAAAATCGTTCACATTAGTGGCACGGTTAATAGCACTTTTCAGCGCTATCAAAAACAAAAGAAAGTGTTATTAAATAACTTTTATGGCATACTGTATGTTGCTCTATTTTCTCTTTCAAAGTTGGTTTACCCTTTTAGACAGAAGAGATCACACTTCTTTGTCTTTATTAGAATCTTTATAAGACGAGCATACGCCTAAGTAGTCATTTTCCTCCATTTCACTTCAAAAGTATATAGCACGAATAAAACTAAAGTTCATGAGTGAAGGTGAGCATTCGAGCGATAACCTATACAGCCAGCGTCGTCGGACTAAGAACAAAGGGACATACATTTAATCATTCCTTCTTCACTACTTAATTCATGTGTCCTTCGAGTGCATTTGTTGTGAAAATATGTTGAAAGTGGTTTGATTTCGAGAAAAATACCTGGTGTTGACAAAACGTTTATTTGGACCTAAGCTACTGTTTGTGTGAAAATTTCATTATACCCACCAATTTAGTTTGCCTCCTTTTTAGTTATTATTTTAAATAATTATTTATTTATTTATATTAGCGACGGTTCAGGCCGACGCTATTGTTTTTGAAAAAATATTCATTTCCCATAACAATTTTCGTTTGCCTCCTTATTAGTTATTGTCTTAATTAATTCTTATTTTCTTATATTAGCGACGGTTCAGGCCGACGCTACTGTTTGAGCTAAAATTTTCATTTTCCCCCACGAATTTTGTATGGCTCCTTTAAACTTATTGTTTTAATTAATTATTATTTTTATATTAAAAACTAGTACTTTAATAGCTCATTTAAAGTGCTACTAAACAAAATCGTTCACATTAGTGGCACGGTTAATAGCGCTTTTCAGCGCTATAAAAAACAAAAGAAAGTGCTATTAAATAACTTTTATGGCATATTGTATGTTGCTCTATTTTTTATTTCAAAGTTGGTTTACCCTTTTAGACAGAAGAGATCACTCTTCTTTGTATTTATTAGAATCTTTATAAGACGAGCATACGCCTAAGTAGTCATTTTCCTCCATTTCACTTAAAAAGTATATAGCACGAATAAAACTAAAGTTCATGAGTGAAGGTGAGCATTCGAGCGATAACCTATACAACCAGCTTCGTCGGACTAAGAACAAAGGGACATACATTTAATCATTCCTTCTTCACTACTTAATGCATGTGTCCTTCGAGTGCATTTGTTATGAAAATATTTTGAAAATGGTTTCATTTCTAGAAAAATACTTGGTGTTGACAAAACGTTTATTTGGACATACGCTACTGTTTATGCGAAAATTTCATTATGCCCACCAATTTAGTTTGCCTCATTTTTAGTTATTAATTTAAATAATTATTTATTTTTTTATATTAGCGACGGTTCAGGCCGACTCTATTGTTTTTGAAAAAATATTCATTTCCCATAACAAATTTCGTTTGCCTCCTTATTAGTTATTGTCTTAATTAATTCTTATTTTCTTATATTAGCGACGGTTCAGGCCGACGCTACTGTTTGTGCTGAAATTTTCATTTTCCCCCACGAATTTTGTTTGGCTCCTTTAAACTTATTGTTTTAATTAATTATTATTTTTATATTAAAAACTAGTACTTTAATAGCTCTTTTAAAGTGCTACTATACAAAATCATTCACATTAGTGGCACGGTTAATAGCACTTTTCAGCGCTATCAAAAACAAAAGAAAGTGTTATTAAATAAATTTTATGGCATACTGTATGTTGCTCTATTTTCTCTTTCAAAGTTGGTTTACCCTTTTAGACAGAAGAGATCACTCTTCTTTATCTTTATTAGAATCTTTATAAGAGGAGCATATGCCTAAGTAGTCATTTTCCTCCATTTCACTTCAAAAGTATATAGCACGAATAAAACTAAAGTTCATGAGTGAAGGTGAGCATTTGAGCGATAACCTATACAGCCAGCGTCGTCGGACTAAGAACAAAGGGACATACATTTAATCATTCCTTCTTCACTACTTAATGCATGTGTCCTTCGAGTGCATTATTGTGAAAGTATGTTGAAAGTAGTTTGATTTCGAGAAAAATACCTGGTGTTGACAAAACGTTTATTTGGACCTACGCTACTGTTTGTGCGAAAATTTCATTATGCCCACCAATTTAGTTTGCCTCCTTTTCAGTTATTATTTTAAATAATTATTTATTTTTTTATATTAGCGACGGTTCAGGACGACGCTATTGTTTTTGAAAAAATATTCATTTCCCAAAACAAATTTCGTTTGCCTCCTTATTAGTTATTGTCTTAATTAATTCTTATTTTCTTATATTAGCGACGGTTCAGGCCGACGCTACTGTTTGTGCTGAAATTTTCATTTTCCCCTACGAATTCTGTTTGGCTCCTTTAAACTTATTGTTTTAATTAATTATTATTTTTATATTAAAAACTAGTACTTTAATAGCTCTTTTAAAGTGCTACTATACAAAATCGTTCACATTAGTGGCACCGTTAATAGCACTTTTCAGCGCTATCAAAAACAAAAGAAAGTTTTATTAAATAACTTTTATGGCATACTGTATGTTGCTCTATTTTCTCTTTCAAAGTTGGTTTACCCTTTTAGACAGAAGAGATCACACTTCTTTGTCTTTACTAGAATCTTTATAAGACGAGCATATGTAACACCCCAGTTTCAATTATTTGATTTATTTAATTGGGAAATTATTTTATTAGAATTAATAAAATAAAAAGGAATTATTTATTTTGGAATATTTGAAGAAAATAAAAGAAATAAGAAATATTGGGTTTTTAAGTCATTGGGCTTGGATGTTGTTAGTAAAGAGTGGGGGTGCAAAAGGAATAAGGATATGTTTTGGAACTCAAGTTATTTTTCTCATTATTCACGATAACACAGAATTTGGGATATTTGGGAAGCTGAGCTCTGAAGGTACAAGAACGAAGAACATCGCTCAAAGAACACAAGCTGCAAATTGATAAGGTAAGGGGGGCTACTACTCGATTTACTTTTGCTTATGGGTTTAGGTACGGTTGATTTGGATAATCGTAGGGAGAAACCCCAATTGTTAGATGTTATTAGGGATCGATACCCTTAGGATTGAACCTTGTTAGAAAAGATTTAGGTTCCCAATTTTTATGAATCGATTAGGGAGTTTAGGTTCCAAATGGTGGATTTGGAGTATGTTTATATGATCGTGAGTTTACCTTAGAAGTTATAGGGATAACCTCAATGTTATCAGATTTCCCCAAAAAGGACGATTAATCACTTTTAAGGTTACTATGATGATTATTGGTAATTAGGAAATTGATGTGTTGTTTTGAGTTATACAAAATCGATGTCGTTAGGTACCGAAATGCGCGTTTTGGCTGGTATTTTTCGCGTTTGGCTGCTGTTCTGAGCTGCTACAGGTTCAGGAAAAATCTGACCCGCGCTCATCAACACGGGCCGTGTTATTTCACACGGGCACCCGTGTTGATTCACTGTATTGCCAGAAAATGTGTTTTCCAGACACATTTCAACACGGGCCGTGTTGATTTACACGGGCACCCGTGTTGATCCCCTGTAATGATAAAAAAATGTGTTTTCTGGGCACATTTCAACACGGGCAGTGTTGATTTACACGGGCACCCGTGTTGATGCTGCTGTGTTGATTTTCTGAATTTTGTTTTCTGTGCTTTATTGTGGATTTTATTGTCATGCTTTTAGATAATGTTATCAAGCATGAATTATGATATAACTTGATATGATTGATGTTTAAATAGTATGCTGAGTGATTACATGCTATCCATATCCTGTTATGATTGATGTTGTTGATGTTGCATGATATGTTGATTGATGTTAATAGTATGCTGAGTGTTACATACTTTACATATCATGTTGCATTTGTTAATTCCCATTGTGTGGAATTAACATGGTAGCCAATATACGTGTCCGCGATTTAATGGAACGTTGAGGTGGTAGCCGTGTCCGCGATATAATGGAACGGTGAGTTGTCCGTGACCCGAGATTTAATGGGGCGGTAAAATGGTACCACATGCATGGGTGTGTTGCATTATATTGAATATAGCATGAGTGGAGGATTTTCCAATGTTGTATTTAATTGATTGTATGCATGTATTGCTGTTAAATTATTAATGATGTTTGATGTTAATTATAAGTTTGGAAAGTGATATATTATGAATATATGAATTGTAAAGATTTTCGTAAACTATGAAACATGCTAACTGTTTGCGTGATGCTTATGGTTTCTAAATTTATTGTTATAAACGTATAATCAAATGTATAGTTGAGATGCTCACCCTTACTGTTGAATATTTCAGATTGAGGAGCTTCGTTCAGGTGCTTGGCGAAGGCTCGTTGTTTCTAGTTTATTTCTGTTTAAGTATTGTCCGGGTCATGCTCTGGTAGTTGTAACTCCGGGAACGCTTGTTTGCCGAGCTGCTTTAGTCAGACTCATTTATTTCCTTATGTTTGTTATAATATGATGTTGATATTTTCCAGGTGTTAATCCCTGATGATTTTGAAAATATTATAACATTGGTTTCGCTAATTAAATTATTCCGCTGTGTAAACATGTATGAGTTGCTTCTATGTTATGCATGACAGGAACTTGTTTTTTTAGTAAAAGAGAGTTGTGACATCCTCGTTATTACATGTACTCTGAAATTATGATTTTTATTATTTGCGAAATTTTGTTTGGGGTTTTAGAGGGTGTTACAATAGTGGTATCAGAGCATAGTCGGTCGTGGTGACCAGAGTCTTGAGTCAATCATTGCTTTTGTATGCGACTAGTGCAAGGTAACACTGTAGATACTGTATTCTGATGAAGAGTATGTTTTAATTCTCAGGAATATGGCTGGGAGAGGTAACGAAAGAAATGATGCTGCACTAGCTGAGGCTTTGGGGATGTTAGCTGGTGTACTTGCTGGAAACCCAAATGGAGGCGTGATTGGTGCTGATAGGCAATTGGGGAACTTCCAAAGGAACAATCCTCCGTTGTTCAAAGGTACACATGACCCTGAAGGTGCTCAGAAGTGGTTGAAGGAAATCGAAAGGATTTTCCGTGTGATTGATTGTGCTGAAGATCTGAAAGTCAGATATGGTACGCATATGTTGGCGGAAGAGGCCGACGACTGGTGGGTTGCCACAAGGACTGAAATGGTTCAGGATGGAGAGGCACTGACTTGGGCTAACTTCAGAAGGGCTTTTCTGAGGAGGTACTTTCCTGAAGATGTTCGGGGAAGAAAGGAAATTGAGTTTTTGGAACTTAAGCAGGGCAATCTGACTGTTAGTGAGTATGCTACTAAGTTCACTGAGCTGGCAAAGTATTATGCACACTACAACAATGATGAGGCTGGAGAATTCTCTAAGTGTATCAAATTTGAGAATGGTCTCCGAGATGAGATTAAGCAGGGAATCAGGTACCAGCGTATTCGTAGATTTTCTGATCTGGTGGATTGTAGCAGGATCTTGGAAGAAGATATTACCAGGACTAGGTCGTCTCACTCTCGTGGGGCTGTTGATAAAAGAGGAAAGCAACATATGGACCGTGGCAAGCCATATGGTAGAGATAACCAGAAATCAGGTGGTTGGAAAAGGCCTAGTGGGGGAGATTCTAAGGCTCCTATCAGATGCTACAGGTGTGGTGAGTTGGGTCATCATATTCGAGATTGCAAGAGCGGTGAGAAGAAGTGCTGTAAATGTGGAAAGGCTGGTCATTTGTCTATTGATTGCAAAGGGAAGTCTGTTACTTGTTACAATTGTGGCGAAGAAGGTCACATTCGTCCGCAGTGTCCTAAGCCTAGGAAGGATCAGTCAGGTGGAAAAGTGTTCGCTTTGTCGGGATCTGAGACTACTTCAGAGGATCGATTGATTAAAGGTACGTGTTTTATTCATGGCACACCTTTAGTTGCAATTATTGATACTGGTGCAACTCATTCTTTCATTTCTTTGGATTGTGCTGAGAGGTTGAAACTGGACATATCTGATATGCGAGGTAGCATGGTTGTTGATACTCCTGCATCGGGTTCAGTGACAACTTCACTTGTATGTAGGAATTGTCCTATTGAGATTTTTGGTAGAGGTTTCGGTATAGATTTAGTGTGCCTACCGCTTGAACAAATTGATATTATCCTTGGGATGAACTGGTTGGAATTCAATCGGGTTCATCTGAACTGTTTTGCTAAGACGGTGATTTTTCCAGAAGCAGTTGGTGTCGAGAATTTGACTATGACTGCTAGGCAGGTACAAGAAGCAATGGAAGATGGTGCTAATGTGTTTATGTTACTTGCTTCGTTAGATGCAACAGGAAAGGTCAGGAGTGGCGAATTTCCAGTGGTGTGTGATTTTCCAGAAGTCTTTCCTGATGATGTTGGTGAGTTACCTCCTGAGAGAGAAGTGGAATTCTCTATAGATTTGATTCCTGGTACGAGACCGGTGTCGATGGCGCCATATCGTATGTCTGCGTCTGAGTTGGCTGAATTGAAGAGTCAGTTAGAAGATTTACTGGAGAAGAAGTTTATTCGTCCAAGTGTTTCGCCTTGGGGTGCTCCGGTATTGTTGGTTAAGAAGAAAGAAGGTTCTATGAGACTGTGTGTTGATTACAAGCAATTGAACAAAGTAACCATTAAAAATCGGTATCCTTTACCGAGGATTGATGATTTAATGGATCAGCTAATTGGAGCCAGTGTATTCAGTAAGATTGACTTGAGATCTGGATATCATCAGATTCGTGTGAAAGCGGAAGATATTCAAAAGACTGCTTTTCGAACGAGGTATGGGCATTATGAATATTCTGTTATGCCGTTCGGAGTTACTAATGCACCTGGTGTTTTCATGGAATATATGAACAGGATTTTTCATCCGTATCTGGATAAGTTTGTTGTGGTTTTTATTGATGACATTCTGATTTATTCCAAGAATGACGAAGAGCATGCGGAACATCTCAGAATTGTGTTAGAGTTGTTGAAAGATAAGAAGTTGTGTGCAAAGTTGTCCAAATGTGAGTTCTGGCTTAATGAAGTTAGTTTTCTTGGACATGTGATTTCTAAGAATGGTATTGCAGTGGATCCTACAAAAGTAGAAGCAGTATCCCAGTGGGAAGTGCCGAAGACTGTTTCTGAAATCAGAAGTTTTCTTGGTCTTGCAGGTTATTACAGAAAGTTTATCGAGGGATTCTCAAAGCTAGCATTTCCATTGACGAAGTTGACTCGTAAAGGACAAGCGTTTATTTGGGATTCTGATTGTGAGAAAGGTTTCCAAGAATTGAAGCGGAGATTGACTAGTGCTCCTATCCTGATTTTTCCGAATCCGGTGGAATCTTTTGTGGTTTATTGTGATGCATCTCTGATGGGATTAGGTGGTGTTTTAATGCAGAATCAACAGGTAGTTGCGTATGCTTCGAGACAGTTGAAGGTTCATGAAAGGAACTATCCTACTCATGACTTAGAGTTGGCAGCAGTTGTGTTTGTCTTGAAATTGTGGAGACATTATCTGTATGGTTCGAGATTTGAAGTGTATAGCAATCATAAGAGTTTGAAGTATCTTTTCGATCAGAAAGAGCTCAATATGAGGCAAAGAAGGTGGTTGGAATTTCTCAAAGATTATGATTTTGGTTTGAATTACCATCCTGGTAAGGCAAATGTGGTTGCAGATGCTTTGAGCAGGAAATCCTTGCATATGTCTATGATGATGGTTCGCGAGTTGGATTTAATTGAACAATTCCGAGATTTGAGTTTAAATTGTGAAAGTACTCCGAAGTGTGTTCGTTTGGGTATGTTGAAACTTACTAGTGGTATTCTAGAAGAGATCAGGATCGGGCAGAAATCCGATGTTAATTTAGTTGATAAATTGACATTGATCAACCAAGGTCAAGGAGGTGAGTTTAGAATTGATGAAAATGATGTTATGAGATTTGGCGATAGAGTTTGTGTTCCTGATGTTGCAGAAATCAAGAAGAGTATATTAGAGGAAGGACATCGCAGTGGGATGAGTATTCATCCGGGTGCCACGAAAATGTATCATGATTTGAAGAAATTGTTTTGGTGGCCGGGAATGAAAAAGGAAATAGCTGAATTTGTGTACGCATGTTTAATCTGTCAGAAATCAAAGATTGAGCATCAGAAGCCGTCTGGATTTATGCAACCGATGTTTATTCCAGAATGGAAGTGGGATAGTATTTCTATGGATTTTGTATCCGGGTTGCCGAGGACTCCTAAGAATTGTGAAGAGATATGGGTTGTGGTGGATAGATTGACTAAGTCTGCCCATTTTATACCGGTGCGAATGGATTACTCAATGAAGAGATTGGAACAGTTATATATTGAGAAAATAGTGAGTTTGCATGGAGTTCCTTCTAGTATTGTGTCAGATAGAGATCCGAGATTCACTTCGAAATTTTGGGAAGGATTGCAGAAGGCTTTGGGTACTAAATTGAGGTTGAGTTCAGCTTATCATCCTCAGACTGATGGACAGACAGAGAGGACGATTCAATCGTTAGAAGATTTATTGCGTGCTTGTGTTTTAGAGAAGGGTGGAGCTTGGGATAGCTATTTGCCATTGATTGAATTTACTTATAACAATAGTTACCATTCGAGTATTGGTATGGCTCCGTTTGAGGCATTGTATGGTAGACGGTGTAGAACGCCTTTGTGTTGGTATGAATCTGGAGAGAGTTCAGTAATTGGGCCAGAGATTGTTCAGCAGACTACGGAAAAGATCAAATTGATTCAAGAGAAGATGAGAGCTTCTCAGAGTCGTCAGAAAAGTTATCATGATAAGAGGAGAAAGAATTTAGAATTCAGTGCTGGAGATCATGTGTTTATGAGAGTTACTCCGATGACGGGTATTGGTCGAGCGTTGAAATCTAAGAAGTTGACTCCGCGTTTTATTGGTCCGTTTCAGATTACGGAAAGAGTTGGAGAAGTTGCTTATCGTATTGCTTTACCTCCGAGACTTGCAAATTTGCACGATGTTTTTCATGTTTCTCAGTTGAGGAGATACATTCCAGACCCATCTCATGTAATCCAAATAGATGATGTAGAGGTGAGAGATAACCTGACAGTAGAAACATTGCCTATGAGGATAGAAGATCGGGAAGTGAAACAGTTAAGAGGTAAAGAGATAGCATTAGTGAAGGTTGCTTGGGGAGGTCCAACAGATGGAAATATCACTTGGGAGCTGGAGAGCCAGATGAAAGAGGCTTATCCGGAACTGTTCGTCTAAGGTATGTTTTCGAGGACGAAAACTCTTTTAGTGGGGGAGAGTTGTAACACCCCAGTTTCAATTATTTGATTTATTTAATTGGGAAATTATTTTATTAGAATTAATAAAATAAAAAGGAATTATTTATTTTGGAATATTTGAAGAACATAAAAGGAATAAGAAATATTGGGTTTTTAAGTCATTGGGCTTGGATGTTGTTAGTAAAGAGTGGCGGTGCAAAAGGAATAAGGATATGTTTTGGAACTCAAGTTATTTTTCTCATTATTCACGATAACACAGAATTTGGGATATTTGGGAAGCTGAGCTCTGAAGGTACAAGAACGAAGAACATCGCTCAAAGAACTCAAGCTGCAAATTGATAAGGTAAGGGGGGCTACTACTCGATTTACTTTTGCTTATGGGTTTAGGTACGGTTGATTTGGATAATCGTAGGGAGAAACCCCAATTGTTAGATGTTATTAGGGATCGATACCCTTAGGATTGAACCTTGTTAGAAAAGATTTAGGTTCCCAATTTTTATGAATCGATTAGGGAGTTTAGGTTCCAAATGGTGGATTTGGAGTATGTTTATATGATCGTGAGTTTACCTTAGAAGTTATAGGGATAACCTCAATGTTATCAGATTTCCCCAAAAAGGACGATTAATCACTTTTAAAGTTACTATGATGATTGTTGGTAATTAGGAAATTGATGTGTTGTTTTGAGTTATACAAAATCGATGTCGTTAGGTACCGAAATGCGCGTTTTGGCTGGTATTTTTCGCGTTTGGCTGCTGTTCTGAGCTGCTGCAGGTTCAGGAAAAATCTGACCCGCGCTCATCAACACGGGCCGTGTTGTTTCACACGGGCACCCGTGTTGATTCACTGTATTGCCAGAAAATGTGTTTTCCAGACACATTTCAACACGGGCCGTGTTGATTTACACGGGCACCCGTGTTGATCCCCTGTAATGATAAAAAATGTGTTTTTTGGGCACATTTCAACACGGGCAGTGTTGATTTACACGGGCACCCGTGTTGATGCTGCTGTGTTGATTTTCTGAATTTTGTTTTCTGTGCTTTATTGTGGATTTTATTGTCATGCTTTTAGATAATGTTATCAAGCATGAATTATGATATAACTTGATATGATTGATGTTTAAATAGTATGTTGAGTGATTACATGCTATCCATATCCTGTTATGATTGATGTTGTTGATGTTTCATGATATGTTGATTGATGTTAATAGTATGCTGAGTGTTACATACTTTACATATCATGTTGCATTTGTTAATTCCCATTGTGTGGAATTAACATGGTAGCCAATATACGTGTCCGCGATTTAATGGAACGTTGAGGTGGTAGCCGTGTCCGCGATATAATGGAACGGTGAGTTGTCCGTGACCCGAGATTTAATGGGGCGGTAAAATGGTACCACATGCATGGGTGTGTTGCATTATATTGAATATAGCATGAATGGAGGATTTTCCAATGTTGTATTTAATTGATTGTATGCATGTATTGCTGTTAAATTATTAATGATGTTTGATGTTAATTATAAGTTTGGAAATTGATTTATTATGAATATATGAATTGTAAAGATTTTCGTAAACTATGAAACATGCTAACTGTTTGGGTGATGCTTATGGTTTCTAAATTTATTGTTATAAACGTATAATCAAATGTATAGTTGAGATGCTCACCCTTACTGTTGAATATTTCAGATTGAGGAGCTTCGTTCAGGTGCTTGGCGAAGGCTCGTTGTTTCTAGTTTATTTCCGTTTAAGTATTGTCCGGGTCATGCTCTGGTAGTTGTAACTCCGGGAACGCTTGTTTGTCGAGCTGCTTTAGTCAGACTCATTTATTTCCTTATGTTTGTTATAATATGATGTTGATATTTTCCAGGTGTTAATCCCTGATGATTTTGAAAATATTATAACATTGGTTTCGCTAATTAAATTATTCCGCTGTGTAAACATGTATGAGTTGCTTCTATGTTATGCATGACAGGAACTTGTTTTTTTATTAAAAGAGAGTTGTGACATCCTCGTTATTACATGTACTCTGAAATTATGATTTTTATTATTTGCGAAATTTTGTTCGGGGTTTTAGAGGGTGTTACAGCATACGCCTAAGTAGTCATTTTCCTCCATTTCACTTCAAAAGTATATAGCACGAATAAAACTAAAGTTCATGAGTGAAGGTGAGCATTCGAGCGATAACCTATACAGCCAGCGTCGTCGGACTAAGAACAAAGGGACATACATTTAATCATTCCTTCTTCACTTCTTAATTCATGTGTACTTCGAGTGCATTTGTTGTGAAATTATGTTGAAAGTGGTTTGATTTCGAGAAAAATACCTGGTGTTGACAAAACGTTTATTTGGACCTAAGCTACTGTTTGTGTGAAAATTTCATTATACCCACCAATTTAGTTTGCCTCCTTTTTAGTTATTATTTTAAATAATTATTTATTTATTTATATTAGCGACGGTTCAGGCCGACGCTATTGTTTTTGAAAAAATATTCATTTCCCATAACAATTTTCGTTTGCCTCCTTATTAGTTATTGTCTTAATTAATTCTTATTTTCTTATATTAGCGACGGTCCAGGCCGACGCTACTGTTTGAGCTAAAATTTTCATTTTCCCCCACGAATTTTGTATGGCTCCTTTAAACTTATTGTTTTAATTAATTATTATTTTTATATTAAAAACTAGTACTTTAATAGCTCATTTAAAGTGCTAATAAACAAAATCGTTCACATTAGTGGCACGGTTAATAGCGCTTTTCAACGCTATCAAAAACAAAAGAAAGTGTTATTAAATAACTTTTATGGCATATTGTCGGTTGCTCTATTTTCTCTTTCAAAGTTGGTTTACCCTTTTGAACAGAAGAGATCACTCTTCTTTGTGTTTATTAGAATCTTTATAAGAGGAGCATACGCCTAAGTAGTAATTTTCCTCCATTTCACTTCTAAAGTATATAGCACGAATAAAACTAAAGTTCATGAGTGAAGGTGAGCATTCGAGCGATAACCTATACAGCCAGCGTTGTCGGACTAAGAACAAAGGGACATACATTTAATCATTCCTTCTTCACTACTTAATGCATGTGTCCTTCGAGTGCATTGTTGTGAAAATATGTTGAAAGTGGTTTGATTTTGAGAAAAATAACTGGTCTTGACAAAACGTTTATTTGGACCTACGCTACTGTTTGTTCGAAAATTTCATTATGCCCACCAATTTAGTTTGCCTCCTTTTTAGTTATTATTTTAAATAATTATTTATTTTTTTATATTAGCGACGGTTCAGGCCGACGCTATTGTTTTTGAAAAAATATTCATTTCCCATAACTATTTTTGTTTGCCTCCTTATTAGTTATTGTCTTAATTAATTCTTATTTTCTTATATTAACGACGGTTCAGGCCGACACTACTGTTTGTGCTGAAATTTTCATTTTCCCCCACGAATTCTGTTTGGCTCCTTTAAACTTATTGTTTTAATTAATTATTATTTTTATATTAAAAACTAGTAATTTAATAGCTCTTTTAAAGTGCTACTATACAAAATCGTTCACATTAGTGTCAAGGTTAATAGCACTTTTCAGCGCTATCAAAAACAAAAGAAAGTGTTATTAAATAACTTTTATGGCATACTGTATGTTGCTCTATTTTCTCTTTCAGAGTTGGGTTACCCTTTTAGACAGAAGAGATCACTCTTCTTTGTCTTTATTAGAATCTTTATAAGACGAGCATACGCCTAAGTAGTCATTTTCCTCCATTTCACTTAAAAAGTATATAGCACGAATAAAACTAAAGTTCATGAGTGAAGGTGAGCATTCGAGCGATAACCTATACAACCAGCTTCGTCGGACTAAGAACAAAGGGACATACATTTAATCATTCCTTCTTCACTACTTAATGCATGTGTCCTTCGAGTGCATTTGTTATGAAAATATTTTGAAAATGGTTTCATTTCGAGAAAAATACTTGGTGTTGACAAAACGTTTATTTGGACCTACGCTATTGTTTATGCAAAAATTTCATTACACCCACCAATTTAGTTTGCCTCATTTTTAGTTATTATTTTAAATAATTATTTATTTTTTTATATTAGCGACGGTTCAGGCCGACGCTATTGTTTTTGAAAAAATATTCATTTCCCATAACTATTTTTGTTTGCCTCCTTATTAGTTATTGTCTTAATTAATTCTTATTTTCTTATATTAACGACGGTTCAGGCCGACACTACTGTTTGTGCTGAAATTTTCATTTTCCCCCACGAATTCTGTTTGGCTCCTTTAAACTTATTGTTTTAATTAATTATTATTTTTATATTAAAAACTAGTAATTTAATAGCTCTTTTAAAGTGCTACTATACAAAATCGTTCACATTAGTGTCAAGGTTAATAGCACTTTTCAGCGCTATCAAAAACAAAAGAAAGTGTTATTAAATAACTTTTATGGCATACTGTATGTTGCTCTATTTTCTCTTTCAGAGTTGGGTTACCCTTTTAGACAGAAGAGATCACTCTTCTTTGTCTTTATTAGAATCTTTATAAGACGAGCATACGCCTAAGTAGTCATTTTCCTCCATTTCACTTAAAAAGTATATAGCACGAATAAAACTAAAGTTCATGAGTGAAGGTGAGCATTCGAGCGATAACCTATACAACCAGCTTCGTCGGACTAAGAACAAAGGGACATACATTTAATCATTCCTTCTTCACTACTTAATGCATGTGTCCTTCGAGTGCATTTGTTATGAAAATATTTTGAAAATGGTTTCATTTCGAGAAAAATACTTGGTGTTGACAAAACGTTTATTTGGACCTACGCTATTGTTTATGCAAAAATTTCATTACACCCACCAATTTAGTTTGCCTCCTTTTTAGTTATTATTTTAAATAATTATTTACTTTTTTATATTAGCGACGGTTCAGGCCGACGCTATTGTTTTTGAAAAAATATTCATTTCCCATAACAAATTTCGTTTGCCTCCTTATTAGTTATTGTCTTAATTAATTCTTATTTTCTTATATTAGCGACGGTTCAGGCCGACGCTACTGTTTGTGCTGAAATTTTCATTTTCCCCCACGAATTCTGTTTGGCTCCTTTAAACTTATTGTTTTAATTAATTATTATTTTTATATTAAAAACTAGTACTTTAATAGCTCTTTTAAAGTGCTACTATACATAAATCGTTCACATTAGTGGCACGGTTAATAGCACTTTTCAGCGCTATCAAAAACAAAAGAAAGTGTTATTAAATAACTTTTATGGCATACTGTATGTTGCTCTATTTTCTCTTTCAAAGTTGGTTTACCCTTTTTGACAGAAGAGATCACTCTTCTTTGTCTTTATTAGAATATTTATAAGACGAGCATACGCCTAAGTAGTCATTTTCCTCCATTTCACTTCAAAAGTATATAGCACGAATAAAAATAAAGTTCATGAGTGAAGGTGAGCATTTGAGCGATAACCTATACAGCCAGCGTCGTCGGACTAAGAACAAAGGGACATACATTTAATCATTCCTTCTTCACTACTTAATGCATGTGTCCTTCGAGTGCATTGTTGTGAAAGTATGTTGAAAGTAGTTTGATTTCGAGAAAAATACCTGGTGTTGACAAAACGTTTATTTGGACCTACGCTATTGTTTGTGCGAAAATTTCATTATGCCCACCAATTTAGTTTGCCTCCTTTTTAGTTATTATTTTAAATAATTGTTTATTTTTTTATATTAGCGACGGTTCAGGCCGACGCTATTGTTTTTGAAAAAATATTCATTTCCCAAAACAAATTTCGTTTGCCTCCTTATTAGTTATTGTCTTAATTAATTCTTATTTTCTTATATTAGCGACGGTTCAGGCCGACGCTACTGTTTGTGCTGAAATTTTCATTTTCCCCTACGAATTCTGTTTGGCTCCTTTAAACTTATTGTTTTAATTAATTATTATTTTTATATTAAAAACTAGTACTTTAATATCTCTTTTAAAGTGCTACTATACAAAATCGTTCACATTAGTGGCACGGTTAATAGCACTTTTCAGCGCTATCAAAAACAAAAGAAAGTGTTATTAAATAACTTTTATGGCATACTGTATGTTGCTCTATTTTCTCTTTCAAAGTTGGTTTACCCTTTTAGACAGAAGAGATCACACTTCTTTGTCTTTATTAGAATATTTATAAGACGAGCATACGCCTAAGTAGTCATTTTCCTCCATTTCACTTCAAAAGTATATAGCACGAATAAAACTAAAGTTCATGAGTGAAGGTGAGCATTCGAGCGATAACCTATACAGCCAGCGTCGTCGGACTAAGAACAAAGGGACATACATTTAATCATTACTTCTTCACTACTTAATTCATGTGTCCTTCGAGTGCATTTGTTGTGAAAATATGTTGAAAGTGGTTTGATTTCGAGAAAAATACCTGGTGTTGACAAAACGTTTATTTGGACCTAAGCTACTGTTTGTGTGAAAATTTCATTATACCCACCAATTTAGTTTGCCTCCTTTTTAGTTATTATTTTAAATAATTATTTATTTATTTATATTAGCGACGGTTCAGGCCGACGCTATTGTTTTTGAAAAAATATTCATTTCCCATAACAATTTTCGTTTGCCTCCTTATTAGTTATTGTCTTAATTAATTCTTATTTTCTTATATTAGCGACGGTCCAGGCCGACGCTACTGTTTGAGCTAAAATTTTCATTTTCCCCCACGAATTTTGTATGGCTCCTTTAAACTTATTGTTTTAATTAATTATTATTTTTATATTAAAAACTAGTACTTTAATAGCTCATTTAAAGTGCTAATAAACAAAATCGTTCACATTAGTGGCACGGTTAATAGCGCTTTTCAGCGCTATCAAAAACAAAAGAAAGTGTTATTAAATAACTTTTATGGCATATTGTATGTTGCTCTATTTTTTATTTCAAAGTTGGTTTACCCTTTTAGACAGAAGAGATCACTCTTCTTTGTCTTTATTAGAATCTTTATAAGACGAGCATACGCCTAAGTAGTCATTTTCCTCCATTTCACTTAAAAAGTATATAGCACGAATAAAACTAAAGTTCATGAGTGAAGGTGAGCATTCGAGCGATAACCTATACAACCAGCTTCGTCGGACTAAGAACAAAGGGACATACATTTAATCATTCCTTCTTCACTACTTAATGCATGTGTCCTTCGAGTGCATTTGTTATGAAAATATTTTGAAAATGGTTTCATTTCGAGAAAAATACTTGGTGTTGACAAAACGTTTATTTGGACATACGCTACTGTTTATGCGAAAATTTCATTATGCCCACCAATTTAGTTTGCCTCATTTTTAGTTATTAATTTAAATAATTATTTATTTTTTTATATTAGCGACGGTTCAGGCCGACGCTATTGTTTTTGAAAAAATATTCATTTCCCATAACAAATTTCGTTTGCCTCCTTATTAGTTATTGTCTTAATTAATTCTTATTTTCTTATATTAGCGACGGTTCAGGCCGACGCTACTGTTTGTGCTGAAATTTTCATTTTCCCCCACGAATTTTGTTTGGCTCCTTTAAACTTATTGTTTTAATTAATTATTATTTTTATATTAAAAACTAGTACTTTAATAGCTCTTTTAAAGTGCTACTATACAAAATCATTTACATTAGTGGCACGGTTAATAGCACTTTTCAGCGCTATCAAAAACAAAAGAAAGTGTTATTAAATAAATTTTATGGCATACTGTATGTTGCTCTATTTTCTCTTTCAAAGTTGGTTTACCCTTTTAGACAGAAGAGATCACTCTTCTTTATCTTTATTAGAATCTTTATAAGAGGAGCATATGCCTAAGTAGTCATTTTCCTCCATTTCACTTCAAAAGTATATAGCACGAATAAAACTAAAGTTCATGAGTGAAGGTGAGCATTTGAGCGATAACCTATACAGCCAGCGTCGTCGGACTAAGAACAAAGGGACATACATTTAATCATTCCTTCTTCACTACTTAATGCATGTGTCCTTCGAGTGCATTATTGTGAAAGTATGTTGAAAGTAGTTTGATTTCGAGAAAAATACCTGGTGTTGACAAAACGTTTATTTGGACCTACGCTACTGTTTGTGCGAAAATTTCATTATGCCCACCAATTTAGTTTGCCTCCTTTTCAGTTATTATTTTAAATAATTATTTATTTTTTTATATTAGCGACGGTTCAGGACGACGCTATTGTTTTTGAAAAAATATTCATTTCCCAAAACAAATTTCGTTTGCCTCCTTATTAGTTATTGTCTTAATTAATTCTTATTTTCTTATATTAGCGACGGTTCAGGCCGACGCTACTGTTTGTGCTGAAATTTTCATTTTCCCCCACGAATTCTGTTTGGCTCCTTTAAACCTATTGTTTTAATTAATTATTATTTTTATATTAAAAACTAGTACTTTAATAGCTCTTTTAAAGTGCTACTATACAAAATCGTTCACATTAGTGGCACGGTTAATAGCACTTTTCAGCGCTATCAAAAACAAAAGAAAGTGTTATTAAATAACTTTTATGGCATACTGTATGTTGCTCTATTTTATCTTTCAAAGTTGGTTTACCCTTTTAGACAGAAGAGATCACACTTCTTTGTCTTTATTAGAATATTCATAAGACGAGCATACGCCTAAGTAGTCATTTTCCTCCATTTCACTTCAAAAGTATATAGCACGAATAAAAATAAAGTTCATGAGTGAAGGTGAGCATTTGAGCGATAACCTATACAGCCAGCGTCGTCGGACTAAGAACAAAGGGACATACATTTAATCATTCCTTCTTCACTACTTAATGCATGTGTCCTTCGAGTGCATTGTTGTGAAAGTATGTTGAAAGTAGTTTGATTTCGAGAAAAATACCTGGTGTTGACAAAATGTTTATTTGGACCTACGCTACTGTTTGTGTGAAAATTTCATTATGCCCACCAATTTAGTTTGCCTCCTTTTTAATTATTATTTTAAATAATTATTTACTTTTTTATATTAGCGACGGTTCAGGCCGACGCTATTGTTTTTGAAAAAATATTCATTTCCCATAACAAATTTCGTTTGCCTCCTTATTAGTTATTGTCTTAATTAATTCTTATTTTCTTATATTAGCGACGGTTCAGGCCGACGCTACTGTTTGTGCTAAAATTTTCATTTTCCCCCACGAATTCTGTTTGGCTCCTTTAAACTTATTGTTTTAATTAATTATTATTTTTATATTAAAAACTAGTACTTTAATAGCTCTTTTAAAGTGCTACTATACAAAATCGTTCACATTAGTGGCACGGTTAATAGCACTTTTCAGCGCTATCAAAAACAAAAGAAAGTGTTATTAAATAACTTTTATGGCATACTGTATGTTGCTCTATTTTCTCTTTCAAAGTTGGTTTACCCTTTTTGACAGAAGAGATCACTCTTCTTTGTCTTTATTAGAATATTTATAAGACGAGCATACGCCTAAGTAGTCATTTTCCTCCATTTCACTTCAAAAGTATATAGCACGAATAAAAATAAAGTTCATGAGTGAAGGTGAGCATTTGAGCGATAACCTATACAGCCAGCGTCGTCGGACTAAGAACAAAGGGACATACATTTAATCATTCCTTCTTCACTACTTAATGCATGTGTCCTTCGAGTGCATTGTTGTGAAAGTATGTTGAAAGTAGTTTGATTTCGAGAAAAATACCTGGTGTTGACAAAACGTTTATTTGGACCTACGCTATTGTTTGTGCGAAAATTTCATTATGCCCACCAATTTAGTTTGCCTCCTTTTTAGTTATTATTTTAAATAATTGTTTATTTTTTTATATTAGCGACGGTTCAGGCCGACGCTATTGTTTTTGAAAAAATATTCATTTCCCAAATCAAATTTCGTTTGCCTCCTTATTAGTTATTGTCTTAATTAATTCTTATTTTCTTATATTAGCGACGGTTCAGGCCGACGCTACTGTTTGTGCTGAAATTTTCATTTTCCCCTACGAATTCTGTTTGGCTCCTTTAAACTTATTGTTTTAATTAATTATTATTTTTATATTAAAAACTAGTACTTTAATATCTCTTTTAAAGTGCTACTATACAAAATCGTTCACATTAGTGGCACGGTTAATAGCACTTTTCAGCGCTATCAAAAACAAAAGAAAGTGTTATTAAATAACTTTTATGGCATACTGTATGTTGCTCTATTTTCTCTTTCAAAGTTGGTTTACCCTTTTAGACAGAAGAGATCACACTTCTTTGTCTTTATTAGAATCTTTATAAGACGAGCATACGCCTAAGTAGTCATTTTCCTCCATTTCACTTCAAAAGTATATAGCACGAATAAAACTAAAGTTCATGAGTGAAGGTGAGCATTCGAGCGATAACCTATACAGCCAGCGTCGTCGGACTAAGAACAAAGGGACATACATTTAATCATTCCTTCTTCACTACTTAATTCATGTGTCCTTCGAGTGCATTTGTTGTGAAAATATGTTGAAAGTGGTCTGATTTCGAGAAAAATACCTGGTGTTGACAAAACGTTTATTTGGACCTAAGCTACTGTTTGTGTGAAAATTTCATTATACCCACCAATTTAGTTTGCCTCCTTTTTAGTTATTATTTTAAATAATTATTTATTTATTTATATTAGCGACGGTTCAGGCCGACGCTATTGTTTTTGAAAAAATATTCATTTCCCATAACAATTTTCGTTTGCCTCCTTATTAGTTATTGTCTTAATTAATTCTTATTTTCTTATATTAGCGACGGTTCAGGCCGACGCTACTGTTTGAGCTAAAATTTTCATTTTCCCCCACGAATTTTGTATGGCTCCTTTAAACTTATTGTTTTAATTAATTATTATTTTTATATTAAAAACTAGTACTTTAATAGCTCATTTAAAGTGCTACTAAACAAAATCGTTCACATTAGTGGCACGGTTAATAGCGCTTTTCAGCGCTATAAAAAACAAAAGAAAGTGCTATTAAATAACTTTTATGGCATATTGTATGTTGCTCTATTTTTTATTTCAAAGTTGGTTTACCCTTTTAGACAGAAGAGATCACTCTTCTTTGTCTTTATTAGAATCTTTATAAGACGAGCATACGCCTAAGTAGTCATTTTCCTCCATTTCACTTAAAAAGTATATAGCACAAATAAAACTAAAGTTCATGAGTGAAGGTGAGCATTCGAGCGATAACCTATACAACCAGCTTCGTCGGACTAAGAACAAAGGGACATACATTTAATCATTCCTTCTTCACTACTTAATGCATGTGTCCTTCGAGTGCATTTGTTATGAAAATATTTTGAAAATGGTTTCATTTCGAGAAAAATACTTGGTGTTGACAAAACGTTTATTTGGACATACGCTACTGTTTATGCGAAAATTTCATTATGCCCACCAATTTAGTTTGCCTCATTTTTAGTTATTAATTTAAATAATTATTTATTTTTTTATATTAGCGACGGTTCAGGCCGACGCTATTGTTTTTGAAAAAATATTCATTTCCCATAACAAATTTCGTTTGCCTCCTTATTAGTTATTGTCTTAATTAATTCTTATTTTCTTATATTAGCGACGGTTCAGGCCGACGCTACTGTTTGTGCTGAAATTTTCATTTTCCCCCACGAATTTTGTTTGGCTCCTTTAAACTTATTGTTTTAATTAATTATTATTTTTATATTAAAAACTAGTACTTTAATAGCTCTTTTAAAGTGCTACTATACAAAATCATTCACATTAGTGGCACGGTTAATAGCACTTTTCAGCGCTATCAAAAACAAAAGAAAGTGTTATTAAATAAATTTTATGGCATACTGTATGTTGCTCTATTTTCTCTTTCAAAGTTGGTTTACCCTTTTAGACAGAAGAGATCACTCTTCTTTATCTTTATTAGAATCTTTATAAGAGGAGCATATGCCTAAGTAGTCATTTTCCTCCATTTCACTTCAAAAGTATATAGCACGAATAAAACTAAAGTTCATGAGTGAAGGTGAGCATTTGAGCGATAACCTATACAGCCAGCGTCGTCGGACTAAGAACAAAGGGACATACATTTAATCATTCCTTCTTCACTACTTAATGCATGTGTCCTTCGAGTGCATTATTGTGAAAGTATGTTGAAAGTAGTTTGATTTCGAGAAAAATACCTGGTGTTGACAAAACGTTTATTTGGACCTACGCTACTGTTTGTGCGAAAATTTCATTATGCCCACCAATTTAGTTTGCCTCCTTTTCAGTTATTATTTTAAATAATTATTTATTTTTTTATATTAGCGACGGTTCAGGACGACGCTATTGTTTTTGAAAAAATATTCATTTCCCAAAACAAATTTCGTTTGCCTCCTTATTAGTTATTGTCTTAATTAATTCTTATTTTCTTATATTAGCGACGGTTCAGGCCGACGCTACTGTTTGTGCTGAAATTTTCATTTTCCCCTACGAATTCTGTTTGGCTCCTTTAAACTTATTGTTTTAATTAATTATTATTTTTATATTAAAAACTAGTACTTTAATAGCTCTTTTAAAGTGCTACTATACAAAATCGTTCACATTAGTGGCACCGTTAATAGCACTTTTCAGCGCTATCAAAAACAAAAGAAAGTTTTATTAAATAACTTTTATGGCATACTGTATGTTGCTCTATTTTCTCTTTCAAAGTTGGTTTACCCTTTTAGACAGAAGAGATCACACTTCTTTGTCTTTACTAGAATCTTTATAAGACGAGCATATGTAACACCCCAGTTTCAATTATTTGATTTATTTAATTGGGAAATTATTTTATTAGAATTAATAAAATAAAAAGGAATTATTTATTTTGGAATATTTGAAGAAAATAAAAGAAATAAGAAATATTGGGTTTTTAAGTCATTGGGCTTGGATGTTGTTAGTAAAGAGTGGGGGTGCAAAAGGAATAAGGATATGTTTTGGAACTCAAGTTATTTTTCTCATTATTCACGATAACACAGAATTTGGGATATTTGGGAAGCTGAGCTCTGAAGGTACAAGAACGAAGAACATCGCTCAAAGAACACAAGCTGCAAATTGATAAGGTAAGGGGGGCTACTACTCGATTTACTTTTGCTTATGGGTTTAGGTACGGTTGATTTGGATAATCGTAGGGAGAAACCCCAATTGTTAGATGTTATTAGGGATCGATACCCTTAGGATTGAACCTTGTTAGAAAAGATTTAGGTTCCCAATTTTTATGAATCGATTAGGGAGTTTAGGTTCCAAATGGTGGATTTGGAGTATGTTTATATGATCGTGAGTTTACCTTAGAAGTTATAGGGATAACCTCAATGTTATCAGATTTCCCCAAAAAGGACGATTAATCACTTTTAAGGTTACTATGATGATTGTTGGTAATTAGGAAATTGATGTGTTGTTTTGAGTTATACAAAATCGATGTCGTTAGGTACCGAAATGCGCGTTTTGGCTGGTATTTTTCGCGTTTGGCTGCTGTTCTGAGCTGCTGCAGGTTCAGGAAAAATCTGACCCGCGCTCATCAACACGGGCCGTGTTATTTCACACGGGCACCCGTGTTGATTCACTGTATTGCCAGAAAATGTGTTTTCCAGACACATTTCAACACGGGCCGTGTTGATTTACACGGGCACCCGTGTTGATCCCCTGTAATGATAAAAAAATGTGTTTTCTGGGCACATTTCAACACGGGCAGTGTTGATTTACACGGGCACCCGTGTTGATGCTGCTGTGTTGATTTTCTGAATTTTGTTTTCTGTGCTTTATTGTGGATTTTATTGTCATGCTTTTAGATAATGTTATCAAGCATGAATTATGATATAACTTGATATGATTGATGTTTAAATAGTATGCTGAGTGATTACATGCTATCCATATCCTGTTATGATTGATGTTGTTGATGTTGCATGATATGTTGATTGATGTTAATAGTATGCTGAGTGTTACATACTTTACATATCATGTTGCATTTGTTAATTCCCATTGTGTGGAATTAACATGGTAGCCAATATACGTGTCCGCGATTTAATGGAACGTTGAGGTGGTAGCCGTGTCCGCGATATAATGGAACGGTGAGTTGTCCGTGACCCGAGATTTAATGGGGCGGTAAAATGGTACCACATGCATGGGTGTGTTGCATTATATTGAATATAGCATGAATGGAGGATTTTCCAATGTTGTATTTAATTGATTGTATGCATGTATTGCTGTTAAATTATTAATGATGTTTGATGTTAATTATAAGTTTGGAAAGTGATATATTATGAATATATGAATTGTAAAGATTTTCGTAAACTATGAAACATGCTAACTGTTTGGGTGATGCTTATGGTTTCTAAATTTATTGTTATAAACGTATAATCAAATGTATAGTTGAGATGCTCACCCTTACTGTTGAATATTTCAGATTGAGGAGCTTCGTTCAGGTGCTTGGCGAAGGCTCGTTGTTTCAAGTTTATTTCCGTTTAAGTATTGTCCGGGTCATGCTCTGGTAGTTGTAACTCCGGGAACGCTTGTTTGTCGAGCTTCTTTAGTCAGACTCATTTATTTCCTTATGTTTGTTATAATATGATGTTGATATTTTCCAGGTGTTAATCCCTGATGATTTTGAAAATATTATAACATTGGTTTCGCTAATTAAATTATTCCGCTGTGTAAACATGTATGAGTTGCTTCTATGTTATGCATGACAGGAACTTGTTTTTTTATTAAAAGAGAGTTGTGACATCCTCGTTATTACATGTACTCTGAAATTATGATTTTTATTATTTGCGAAATTTTGTTCGGGGTTTTAGAGGGTGTTACAGCATACGCCTAAGTAGTCATTTTCCTCCATTTCACTTCAAAAGTATATAGCACGAATAAAACTAAAGTTCATGAGTGAAGGTGAGCATTCGAGCGATAACCTATACAGCCAGCGTCGTCGGACTAAGAACAAAGGGACATACATTTAATCATTCCTTCTTCACTTCTTAATTCATGTGTACTTCGAGTGCATTTGTTGTGAAATTATGTTGAAAGTGGTTTGATTTCGAGAAAAATACCTGGTGTTGACAAAACGTTTATTTGGACCTAAGCTACTGTTTGTGTGAAAATTTCATTATACCCACCAATTTAGTTTGCCTCCTTTTTAGTTATTATTTTAAATAATTATTTATTTATTTATATTAGCGACGGTTCAGGCCGACGCTATTGTTTTTGAAAAAATATTCATTTCGCATAACAATTTTCGTTTGCCTCCTTATTAGTTATTGTCTTAATTAATTCTTATTTTCTTATATTAGCGACGGTCCAGGCCGACGCTACTGTTTGAGCTAAAATTTTCATTTTCCCCCACGAATTTTGTATGGCTCCTTTAAACTTATTGTTTTAATTAATTATTATTTTTATATTAAAAACTAGTACTTTAATAGCTCATTTAAAGTGCTACTAAACAAAATCGTTCACATTAGTGGCACGGTTAATAGCGCTTTTCAGCGCTATAAAAAACAAAAGAAAGTGCTATTAAATAACTTTTATGGCATATTGTATGTTGCTCTATTTTTTATTTCAAAGTTGGTTTACCCTTTTAGACAGAAGAGATCACTCTTCTTTGTCTTTATTAGAATCTTTATAAGACGAGCATACGCCTAAGTAGTCATTTTCCTCCATTTCACTTAAAAAGTATATAGCACGAATAAAACTAAAGTTCATGAGTGAAGGTGAGCATTCGAGCGATAACCTATACAACCAGCTTCGTCGGACTAAGAACAAAGGGACATACATTTAATCATTCCTTCTTCACTACTTAATGCATGTGTCCTTCGAGTGCATTTGTTATGAAAATATTTTGAAAATGGTTTCATTTCGAGAAAAATACTTGGTGTTGACAAAACGTTTATTTGGACATACGCTACTGTTTATGCGAAAATTTCATTATGCCCACCAATTTAGTTTGCCTCATTTTTAGTTATTATTTTAAATAATTATTTATTTTTTTATATTAGCGACGGTTCTGGCCGACGCTATTGTTTTTGAAAAAATATTCATTTCCCATAACAAATTTCGTTTGCCTCCTTATTAGTTATTGTCTTAATTAATTCTTATTTTCGTATATTAGCGACGGTTCAGGCCGACGCTACTGTTTGTGCTGAAATTTTCATTTTCCCCCACGAATTTTGTTTGGCTCCTTTAAACTTATTGTTTTAATTAATTATTATTTTTATATTAAAAACTAGTACTTTAATAGCTCTTTTAAAGTGCTACTATACAAAATCGTTCACATTAGTGGCACGGTTAATAGCGCTTTTCAGCGCTATCAAAAACAAAAGAAAGTGATATTAAATAACTTTTATGGCATATTGTCGGTTGCTCTATTTTCTCTTTCAAAGTTGGTTTACCCTTTTGAACAGAAGAGATCACTCTTCTTTGTCTTTATTAGAATCTTTATAAGAGGAGCATACGCCTAAGTAGTCATTTTCCACCATTTCACTTCAAAAGTATATAGCACGAATAAAAAAAAAGTACATGAGTGAAGGTGAGCATTCGAGCGATAACCTATACAGCCAGCGTCGTCGGACTAAGAACAAAGGGACATACATTTAATCATTCCTTATTCACTACTTATGCATGTGTCCTTCGAGTGCATTTGTTATGAAAGTATGTTGAAAGTAGTTTGATTTCGAGAAAAATACCTGGTGTTGACAAAACGTTTATTTGGATCTAAGCTACTGTTTGTGCGAAAATTTCATTATACCTACCAATTTAGTTTGCCTCTTTTTAGTTATTATTTTAAATAATTATTTAATTTTTTATATTAGCGAAGGTTCAAGCCGACGCTATTGTTTTTGAAAAAATATTCATTTCCCATAACAAATTTCGTTTGCCTCCTTATTAGTTATTGTCTTAATTAATTCTTATTTTCTTATATTAGCGACGGTTCAGGCCGACGCTATTGGTTGTGCTAAAATTTTCATTTTCCCCCACGAATTTCGTTTGGCTCCTTTAAACTTATTGTTTTAATTAATTATTATTTTTATATTAAAAACTAGTACTTTAATAACTCATTTAAAGTGCTAATAAACAAAATCGTTCACATTAGTGGCACGGTTAATAGCGCTTTTCAGCGCTATCAAAAACAAAAGAAAGTGATATTAAATAACTTTTATGGCATATTGTCGGTTGCTCTATTTTCTCTTTCAAAGTTGGTTTACCCTTTTGAACAGAAGAGATCACTCTTCTTTGTGTTTATTAGAATCTTTATAAGAGGAGCATACGCCTAAGTAGTAATTTTCCACCATTTCACTTCAAAAGTATATAGCACGAATAAAAAAAAGTACATGAGTGAAGGTGAGCATTCGAGCGATAACCTATACAGCCAGCGTTGTCGGACTAAGAACAAAGGGACATAAATTCAATCATTCCTTCTTCACTACTTAATGCATGTGTCCTTCGAGTGCATTTGTTTTGAAAATATGTTGAAAGTGGTTTGATTTCGAGAAAAATAACTGGTGTTGACAAAACGTTTATTTGGACCTACGTTACTGTTTGTGCGAAAATTTCATTATACCCACCAATTTAGTTTGCCTCCTTTTTAGTTATTATTTTAAATAATTATTTACTTTTTTATATTAGCGACGGATCAGGCCGAGCCTATTGTTTTTGAAAAAATATTCATTTCCCATAACAAATTTTGTTTGCCTCCTTATTAGTTATTGTTTTAATTAATTATTATTTTCTTATATTAGCGACGGTTCAGGCCGACACTACTGTTTGTGCTAAAATTTTGATTTTCCCCCATGAATTTCGTTTGGCTCCTTTAAACTTATTGTTTTAATTAATTATTATTTTTATATTAAAAACTAGTACTTTAATAGCTCATTTAAAGTGCTAATAAACAAAATCGTTCACATTAGTGGCACGGTTAATAGCGCTTTTCAGAGCTATCAAAAACAAAAGAAAGTGATATTAAATAACTTTTATGGCATATTATATGTTGCTCTATTTTTTCTTTCAAAGTTGGTTCACCCTTTTAGACAGAATAGATCACTCTTCTTTGTTCTTATTAAAATCTTTATAAGAGGAGCATACGCCTAAGTAGTCATTTTCCTCCATTTCACTTAAAAAGTATATAGCACGAATAAAACTAAAGTTCATGAGTGAAGGTGAGCATTCGAGCGATAACCTATACAGCCAGCATCGTTGGACTAAGAAAAAAGGGACATACATTTAATCATTCCTTCTTCACTACTTAATGCATGTGTTCTTCGAGTGCATTTGTTATGAAAATATGTTGAAAGTGGTTTGATTTCGAGAAAAATACCTGGTGTTGACAAAACGTTTATTTGGACCTACGCTACTGTTTGTGCGAAAATTTCATTATGCCCACCAATTTAGTTTGCCTCCTTTTTAGTTATTATTTTAAATAATTATTTATTTTTTTATATTAGCGAAGGTTAAGGCCGAAGCTATTGTTTTTGAAAAAATATTCATTTCCCATAACAAATTTCGTTTGCCTCCTTATTAGTTATTGTCTTAATTAATTCTTATTTTCTTATATTAGCGACGGTTCAGGCCGACGCTATTGTTTGTGCTAAAATTGTCATTTTCCCCCACGTATTTCGTTTGGCTCCTTTAAACTTATTGTTTTAATTAATTATTATTTTTATATTAAAAAGTAGTACTTTAATAGCTCTTTTAAAGTGCTTCTAAACAAAATCGTTCACATTAGTGGCACGGTTAATAGCGCTTTTCAGCGCTATCAAAAACAAAAGAAAGTGCTATTAAATAACGTTTATGTGATATTGTGTGTTGCTCTATTTTCTCTTTCAAAGTTGGTTTACCCTTTTAGACAGAAGAGATCACTCTTCTTTGTCTTTATTAGAATCTTTATAAGACGAGCATACGCATAAGTAGTCATTTTCCTCCATTTCACTTCAAAAGTATATACCACGATAAAAACTAAAGTTCATGAGTGAAGGTGAGCATTCGAGCGATAACCTATACAGCCAGCGTCGTCGGACTAAGAACAAAGGGACATAAATTCAATCATTCCTTCTTCACTACTTAATGCATGTGCCCTTCGAGTGCATTAGTTGTGAAAATATGTTGAAAGTGTTTTGATTTCGAGAAAAATAACTGGTGTTGACAAAACGTTTATTTGGACCTACGCTACTGTTTGTGCGAAAATTTCATTATACCCACCAATTTAGTTTGCCTCATTTTTATTTATTATTTTAAATAATTATTTATTTATTTATATCAGCGACGAATCAGGCCGACGCTATTGTTTTTGAAAAAATATTCATTTCCCATAACAAATTTTGTTTGCCTCCTTATTAGTTATTGTCTTAATTCATTCTTATTTTCTTATATTAGCGACGATTCAGTCCGACACTACTGTTTGTGCTAAAATTTTCATTTTCCCCCATGAATTTCGTTTGGCTCCTTTAAACTTATTGTTTTAATTAATTATTATTTTAATATTAAAAACTAGTACTTTAATAGCTCATTTAAAGTGCTAATAAACAAAATCGTTCACATTAGTGGCACGGTTAATAGTGCTTTTCAGCGCTATCAAAAACAAAAGAAAGTGATATTAAATAACTTTTATGGCATATTATATGTTGCTCTATTTTTTCTTTCAAAGTTCGTTTACCCTTTTAGACAGAAGAGATCACTCTTCTTTGTCTTTATTAGAATCTTTATAAGAGGAGCATACGCCTAAGTAGTCATTTTCCTCCATTTCACTTCAAAAGTATATAGCACGAATAAAAATAAAGTTCATGAGTGAAGGTGAGCATTCGAGCGATAACCTATACAGCCAGCGTCGTTGGACTAAGAACAAAGGGACATACATTTAATCATTCCTTCTTCACTACTTAATGCATGTGTTCTTCGAGTGCATTTGTTATGGAAATATGTTGAAAGTGGTTTGATTTCGAGAAAAATACCTGGTGTTGACAAAACGTTTATTTGGACCTACGCTAATGTTTGTGCGAAAATTTCATTATGCCCACCAATTTAGTTTGCCTCCTTTTTAGTTATTATTTTAAATAATTATTTATTTTTTTATATTAGCGACGGTTCAGGCCGACGCTATTGTTTTTGAAAAAATATTCATTTCCCATAACAAATTTCGTTTGCCTCCTTATTAGTTATTGTCTTAATTAATTCTTATTTTCTTATATTATCGACGGTTCAGGCCGACGCTACTGTTTGTGCTAAAATTTTCATTTTCCCCCACGAATTTCGTTTGGCTCCTTTAAACTTATTGTTTTAATTAATTATTATTTTTATATTAAAAACTAGTACTTTAATAACTCTTTTAAAGTGCTACTAAACAAAATCGTTCACATTAGTGGCACGGTTAATAGCGCTTTTCAGCGCTATCAAAAACAAAAGAAAGTGCTATTAAATAACATTTATGGCATATTGTATGTTGCTCTATTTTCTCTTTCAAAGTTGGTTTACCCTTTTAAACAGAAGAGATCACTCTTCTTTGTCTTTATTAGAATATTTATAAGACGAGCATACGCCTAAGTAGTAATTTTCCTCCATTTCACTTTAAAAGTATTTAGCACGAATAAAACTAAAGTTCATGAGTGAAGGTGAGCATTCGAGCGATAACCTATACAGCCAGCGTTGTTGAACTAAGAACAAAGGGACATACATTTAATCATTCCTTCTTCACTACTTAATGCATGTGTCCTTCGAGTGCATTTGTTGTGAAAATATGTTGAAAGTGGTTTGATTTCGAGAAAAATAACTGGTGTTGACAAAACGTTTATTTGGACCTACGCTACTGTTTGTGCGAAAATTTCATTATGCCCACCAACTTAGTTTGCCTCCTTTTTAGTTATTATTTTAAATAATTATGTATTGTTTTATATTAGCGACGGTTCAGGCCGACGCTATTATTTTTGAAAAAATATTCATTTCCCATAACAAATTTCGTTTGCCACCTTATTAGTTATTGTCTTAATTAATTCTTATTTTCTTATATTAGCGACGGTTCAGGCCGACGCTACTGTTTGTGTTAAAATTTTCGTTTTCCCCCACGAATTTCGTTTGGCTCCTTTAATCTTATTGTTTTAATTAATTATTATTTTTATATTAAAAACTAGTACTTTAATAGCTCTTTTAAAGTGCTACTAAACAAAATCGTTCACATTAGTTGCACGGTTAATAGCGCTTTTCAGCGCTATCAAAAACAAAAGAAAGTGCTATTAAATAACTTTTATGGCATATTGTATGTTGCTCTATTTTCTCTTTCAAAGTTGGTTTACCCTTTTAGACAGAAGAGATCACTCTTCTTTGTCTTTATTAGAATCTTTATAAGACGAGGATACGCCTAAGTAGTCATTTTCCTCCATTTCACTTCAAAAGTATATAGCACGAATAAAACTAAAGTTCATGAGTGAAGGTGAGCATTCGAGCAATAACCTATACAGCCAGCGTCGTCGGACTAAGAACAAAGGGACATACATTTAATCATTCCTTCTTCACTACTTAATGCATGTGTCCTTCGAGTGCATTTGTTATGAAAATATGTTGAAAGTGGTTTGATTTCGAGAAAAATACCTGGTGTTGACAAAACGTTTATTTGGACCTACGCTACTGTTTGTGCGAAAATTTCATTATACCCACCAATTTAGTTTGCCTCCTTTTTAGTTATTATTTTAAATAATTATATATTTTTTTATATTAGCGACGGTTCAGGCCGACGCTATTGTTTTTCAAAAAATATTCATTTCCCATAACAAATTCCGTTTGCCTCCTTATTAGTTATTGTCTTAATTAATTCTTATTTTCTTATATTAGCGACGGTTCATGCCGACACTACTGTTTGTGCTAAAATTTTCATTTTCCCCCACGAATTTCGTTTGGCTCCTTTAAACTTATTGTTTTAATTAATTATTATTTTCATATTAAAAACTAGTACTTTAATAGCTCTTTTAAAGTGCTTCTAAACAAAATCGTTCACATTAGTGGCACGGTTAATAGCGCTTTTCAGCGCTATTAAAAACAAAAGAAAGTGCTATTAAATAACTTTTATGGCATATTGTATGTTGCTCTATTTTCTCTTTCAAAGTTGGTTTACCCTTTTAGACAGAAGAGATCACTCTTCTTTGTCTTTATTAGAATCTTTATAAGACGAGCATACGCATAAGTAGTCATTTTCCTCCATTTCACTTCAAAAGTATATAGCACGAATAAAACTAAAGTTCATGAGTGAAGGTTAGCATTCGAGCGATAACCTATACAGCCAGCGTCGTCGGACTAAGAATAAAGGGACATAAATTTAATCATTCCTTCTTCACTACTTAATGCATGTGTCCTTCGAGTGCATTTGTTATGAAAATATTTTGAAAATGGTTTGATTTCGAGAAAAATAACTGGTGTTGACAAAACGTTTATTTGGACCTACGCTACTGTTTGTGCGAAAATTTCATTACACCCACCAATTTAGTTTGCCTCCTTTTTAGTTATTATTTTAAATAATTATTTATTTTTTTATATTAGCGACGGTTCAGGCCGACGCTATTATTTTTGAAAAAATATTCATTTCCCATAACAAATTTCGTTTGTCTCCTTATTAGTTATTGTCTTAATTAATTCTTATTTTCTTATATTAGCGACGGTTCAGGCCAACGCTACTGTTTGTGCTAAAATTTTCATTTTCCCCCACGAATTTCGTTTGGCTCCTTTAATCTTATTGTTTTAATTAATTATTATTTTTATATTAAAAAGTAGTACTTTAATAGCTCTTTTAAAGTGCTTCTAAAAAAAATCGTTCACATTAGTGGCACGGTTAATAGTGCTTTTCAGCGCTATCAAAAACAGAAGAAAGTGCTATTAAATAACTTTTATGGCATATTGTATGTTGCTCTATTTTCTCTTTCAAAGTTGGTTTACCCTTTTAGACAGAAGAGATCACTCTTCTTTGTCTTTATTAGAATCTTTATAAGACGAGCATACGCATAAGTAGTCATTTTCCTCCATTTCACATCAAAAGTATATAGCACAAATAAAACTAAAGTTCATGAGTGAATGTGAGCATTCGAGCGATAACCTATACAGCCAGCGTCGTCGGACTAAGAACAAAGGGACATAAATTTAATCATTCCTTCTTCACTACTTAATGCATGTGTCCTTCAAGTGCATTTGTTATGAAAATATTTTGAAAATGGATTGATTTCGAGAAAAATATACTTGGTGTTGACAAAACGTTTATTTTGACCTACGCTACTGTTTGTGCGAAAATTTCATTACACCCACCAATTTAGTTTGCCTCCTTTTTAGTTACTATTTTAAATAATTATTTATTTTTTTATATTAGCGACGGTTCAAGCCGACGCTATTGTTTTTTAAAAAATATTCATTTCCCATAACAAATTTCGTTTGCCTCCTTATTAGTTATTGTCTTAATTAATTCTTATTTTCTTATATTAGCGACGGTTCAGGCCGACGCTACTGTTTGTGTTAAAATTTTCATTTTCCCCCACGAATTTCGTTTGGCTCCTTTAATCTTATTGTTTTAATTAATTACTATATTTATATTAAAAACTAGTACTTTAATAGCTCATTTAAAGTACTAATAAACAAAATCATTCACATTAGTGGCACAGTTAATAGCGCTTTTCAGCGCTATCAAAAACAAAAGAATGTGCTATTAAATAACTTTTATGGCATATTGTATGTTGCTCTATTTTCTCTTTCAAAGTTGGTTTACCCTTTTGGACAAAAGAGATCACTCTTCTTTGTCTTTATAAGAGGAGCATACGACTAAGTAGTCATTTACCTCCATTTCACTTCAAAAGTATATAGCATGATTAAAACTAAAGTTCATGAGTGAAGGTGTGCATTCGAGCGATAACCTATAAAGCCAGCTTCGTCGGACTAAGAACAAAGGGACATACATTTAATTATTCCTTCTTCACTACTTAATGCATGTGTCCTTCGAGTGCATTTGTTATGAAAATATGTTGAAACTGGTTTGATTTCGAGAAAAATACCTTGTGTTGACAAAACGTTTATTTGGACCTACGCTACTGTTTGTGCGAAAATTTCATTATACCCACCAATTTAGTTTTCCTCCTTTTTAGTTATTATTTTAAATAATTATTTATTTTTTTATATTAGCGACAGTTCAGGACGATGCTATTGTTTTTGAAAAAATATTCATTTCCCATAACAAATTTCGTTTTCCTCCTTATTAGTTATTGTCTTAATTAATTCTTATTTTCTTATATTAGTGACGGTTCAGGCCGACGCTACTGTTTGTGCTAAAATTTTCATTTTCCACCACCAATTTCGTTTGGCTCCTTTAAACTTATTGTTTTAATTAATTATTATTTTTATATTAAAAAATAGTACTTTAATAGCTCTTTTAATGTGCTACTAAACAAAATCGTTGACATTAGTGGCACGGTTAATAGAGCTTTTCAGCGCTATCAAAAACAAAAGAAAGTGCTATTAAATAACTTTTATGGCATATTGTATGTTGCTCTATTTTTTCTTTCAAAGTTGGTTTACCCTTTTAGACAGAAGAGATCACTCTTCTTTGTCTTTATTAGAATCTTTATAAGAGGAGCATACGCCTAAGTAGTCATTTTCCTCCATTTCACTTCAAAAGTATATAGCACGAATAAAACTAAAGTTCATGAGTGAAGGTGAGCATTCGAGCGATAACCTATATAGCCAGCGTCGTCGGACTAAGAACAAAGGGACATACATTTAATCACTCCTTCTTCACTACTTATGCATGTGTCCTTCAAGTGCATTTGTTATGAAAATATGTTGAAAGTAGTTTGATTTCGAGAAAAATACCTAGTGTTGACAAAACGTTTATTTGGACCTAAGCTACTGTTTGTGCGAATTTCATTATACCCACCAATTTAGTTTGCCTCCTTTTTAGTTATTATTTTAAATAAGTATTTAATTTTTTATATTAGAGAAGGTTCAGGCCGAAGCTATTGATTTTAAAAAAATATTCATTTCCCATAACAAATTTCGTTTGCCTCCTTATTACTTATTATCTTAATTAATTCTTATTTTCTTATATTAGCGACGGTTCAGGCCGACGCTACTGTTTGTGCTAAAATTTTCATTTTCCCTCACGAATTTCATTTGGCTACTTTAAACTTATTATTTTAATTAATTATTATTTTTATATTAAAAACAAGTACTTTAATAGCTCTTTTAAAGTGCTTCTAAACAAAATCGTTCACATTAGTGGCACGGTTAATAGCGCTTTTTAGCGCTATCAAAAACAAAAGAAAGTGCTATTAAATAACTTTTATGGCATATTGTATGTTGCTCTATTTTCTCTCTCAAAGTTGGTTTACCCTTTTAGACAAAAGAGATCACTCTTCTTTGTCTTTATTAGAATCTTTATAAGACGAGCATACGCATAAGTAGTCATTTTCCTCCATTTCACTTCAAAAGTATATAGCACGAATAAAACTAAAGTTCATGAGTGAAGGTGAGCATTCGAGCGATAACCTATACAGCCAGCGTCGTCGGACTAAGAACAAAGGGACATAAATTTAATCATTCCTTCTTCACTACTTAATGCATGTGTCCTTCGAGTGCATTTGTTATGAAAATATTTTGAAAATGGTTTGATTTCGAGAAAAATATACTTGGTGTTGACAAAACGTTTATTTTGACCTACGCTACTGTTTGTGCGAAAATTTCATTACACCCACCAATTTAGTTTGCCTCCTTTTTAGTTATTATTTTAAATAATTATTTATTTTTTTATATTAGCGACGGTTCAAGCCGACGCTATTGTTTTTGAAAAAATATTCATTTCCCATAACAAATTTCGTTTGTCTCCTTATTAGTTATTGTCTTAATTAATTCTTATTTTCTTATATTAGCGACGGTTCAGGCCAACGCTACTGTTTGTGCTAAAATTTTCATTTTCCCCCACGAATTTCGTTTGGCTCCTTTAATCTTATTGTTTTAATTAATTATTATTTTTATATTAAAAACTAGTACTTTAATAGCTCTTTTAAAGTGCTTCTAAACAAAATCGTTCACATTAGTGGCATGGTTAATAGCGCTTTTCAGCGCTATCAAAAACAAAAGAAAGTGCTATTAAATAACTTTTATGGCATATTGTATGTTGCTCTATTTTCTCTTTCAAAGTTGGTTTACCCTTTTAGACAGAAGAGATCACTCTTCTTTGTCTTTATTAGAATCTTTATAAGATGAGCATACGCATAAGTAGTCATTTTCCTCCATTTCACATCAAAAGTATATAGCACGAATAAAACTAAAGTTCATGAGTGAAGGTGAGCATTCGAGCGATAACCAATACAGCCAGCGTCGTCGGACTAAGAACAAAGGGACATAAATTTAATCATTCCTTCTTCACTACTTAATGCATGTGTCCTTCAAGTGCATTTGTTATGAAAATATTTTGAAAATGGTTTGATTTCGAGAAAAATATACTTAGTGTTGACAAAACGTTTATTTTGACCTACGCTACTGTTTGTGCGAAAATTTCATTACACCCACCAATTTAGTTTGCCTCCTTTTTATTTATTATTTTAAATAATTATTTATTTTTTTATATTAGCGACGGTTCAAGCCGACGCTATTGTTTTTAAAAAAATATACATTTCCCATAACAAATTTTGTTTGCCTCCTTATTAGTTATTGTCTTAATTAATTCTTATTTTCTTATATTAGCGACGGTTCAGGCCGACGCTACTGTTTGTGTTAAAATTTTCATTTTCCCCCACGAATTTCGTTTGGCTCCTTTAATCTTATTGTTTTAATTAATTATTATTTTTATATTAAAAACTAGTACTTTAATAGCTCTTTTAAAGTGCTACTAAACAAAATCATTCACATTAGTTGCACGGTTAATAGCGCTTTTCAGCGCTATCAAAAACAAAAGAAAGTGCTATTAAATAACTTTTATGGCATATTGTATGTTGCTCTATTTTCTCTTTCAAAGTTGGTTTACCCTTTTAGACAGAAGAGATCACTCTTCTTTGTCTTTATTAGAATCTTTATAAGACGAGGATACGCCTAAGTAGTCATTTTCCTCCATTTCACTTCAAAAGTATATAGCACGAATAAAACTAAAGGTCATGAGTGAAGGTGAGCATTCGAGTAATAACCTATACAGCCAGCGTCGTCGGACTAAGAACAAAGGGACATACATTTAATCATTCCTTCTTCACTACTTAATGCATGTGTCCTTCGAGTGCATTTGTTATGAAAATATGTTGAAAGTGGTTTGATTTCGAGAAAAATACCTGGTGTTGACAAAACGTTTATTTGGACCTACGCTACTGTTTGTGCGAAAATTTCATTATACCCACCAATTTAGTTTGCCTCCTTTTTAGTTATTATTTTAAATAATTATATATTTTTTTATATTAGCGACGGTTCAGGCAGACGCTATTGTTTTTCAAAAAATATTCATTTCCCATAACAAATTCCGTTTGCCTCCTTATTAGTTATTGTCTTAATTAATTCTTATTTTCTTATATTATCGACGGTTCAGGCCGACACTACTGTTTGTGCTAAAATTTTCATTTTCCCCCACGAATTTCATTTGGCTCCTTTAAACTTATTGTTTTAATTAATTATTATTTTTATATTAAAAACTAGTACTTTAATAGCTCATTTAAAGTACTAATAAACAAAATCATTCACATTAGTGGCACAGTTAATAGCGCTTTTCAGCGCTATCAAAAACAAAAGAAAGTTCTATTAAATAACTTTTATGGCATATTGTTTGTTGCTCTATTTTCTCTTTCAAAGTTGGTTTACCCTTTTGGATAGAAGAGATCACTCTTATTTGTGTTAATTAGAATCTTTATAAGAGAAGCATACGCCTAAGTAGTCATTTTCCTCCATTTCACTTTAAAAGTATATAGCACGAATAAAACTAAAGATCATGAGTGAAGGTGAGCATTCGAGCGATAACCTATACAGCCAGCGTCGTCGGACTAAGAACAAAAGGACATACATTTAATCATTCCTTATTCACTACTTAATGCGTGTTTCCTTCGAGTGCATTTGTTATAAAAATATGTTGAAAGTTGTTTGATTTCGAGAAAAATACCTGGTGTTGACAAAATATTTATTTTGACCTACGCTACCGTTTAAGCGAAAATTTCATTATACCCACCAATTTAGATTGCCTCCTTTTTAGTTATTATTTTAAATAATTATTTATTTTTTTATATTAGCGACGGTTCAGGCCGACGCTATTAATTTTGAAAAAATATTCATTTCCCATAACAAATTTCGTTTGCCTCCTTATTAGTTATTGTCTTAATTAATTCTTATTTTCTTATATTAGAGACGGTTCAGGCCGACGCTACTGTTTGTGCTAAAATTTTCATTTTCCCCCACGAATTTTGTTTGGCTTCTTTAAACTTATTTTTTAATTAATTATAATTTTTATATTAAAACTAGTATTTTAATAGCTCTTTTAAAGTGCTACTAAACAAAACTGTTCACATTAGTGGCACGGTTAATAGCGCTTTTCAGCGCTATCAAAAACAAAAGAAAGTGCTATTAAATAACTTTTATGGCATATTGTATGTTGCTCTATTTTCTCTTTCAAAGTTGGTTTACCCTTTTAGACAGAAGAGATCACTCTTCTTTGTCTTTATAAGAGGAGCATACGACTAAGTAGTCATTTTCCTCCATTTCACTTCAAAAGTATATAGCATGAATAAAACTAAAGTTCATGAGTGAAGGTGTGCGTTCGAGCGATAACCTATAAAGCCAGCGTCGTCGGACTAAGAACAAAGGGACATACATTTAATCTTTCCTTCTTCACTACTTAATGCATGTGTCCTTCGAGTGCATTTGTTATGAAAATATTTTGAAAATGGTTTGATTTCGAGAAAAATACTTGGTGTTGACAAAACATTTATTTGGACCTACGCTACTGTTTGTGCGAAAATTTCATTACACACACCAATTTAGTTTGCCTCCTTTTTTGTTATTATTTTAAATAATTATTTATTTTTTTATATTAGCGACGGTTCAGGCCGACGCTATTGTTTTTGAAAAATATTCATTTCCCGTAACAAATTTCTTTTTCCTCCTTAGTTATTGTCTTAATTAATTCTTATTTTCTTATATTAGGGACGGTTCAGGCTGACACTACTGTTTGTGCTAAAATTTTCATTTTCCCCCACGAATTTCGTTTGGCTCCTTTAAACTTATTGTTTTATTTAATTATTATTTTTATATTAAACACTAGTACTTTAATAACTCTTTTAAAGTGCTACTAAACAAAATCGTTCACATTAGTGGCACGGTTAATAGCGCTTTTCAGCGCTATCAAAAACAAAAGAAAGTGCTATTAAATAACTTTTATGGCATATTGTATGTTGCTCTATTTTCTCTTTCAAAGTTGGTTTACCCTTTTAGACAGAAGAGATCACTCTTCTTTGTCTTTATTAGAATCTTTATAAGAGGAGCATACGCCTAAGTAGTCATTTTCCTCCATTTCACTTCAAAAGTATATAGCACGAATAAAACTAAAGTTCATGAGTGAAGGTGAGCATTCGAGCGATAACCTTTACAGCCAGCGTCGTTGGACTAAGAACAAAGGGACATACATTTAATCATTCCTTCTTCACTACTTAATGCATGTGTCCTTCTAGTGCATTTGTTATGAAAATATTTGGAAAATGGTTTGATTTCGAGAAAAATACTTGTTGTTGACAAAACGTTTAGTTGGACCTACGCTACTGTTTGTGCGAAAATTTCATTATACCTACCAATTTAGTTTGCCTCCTTTTTTCTTATTATTTTAAATAATTATTTATTTTTTTATATTAGCGACGCTTCAGGCCGATGCTATTGTTTTTGAAAAAATATTCATTTCCCGTAACAAATTTCTTTTGCCTCCTTATTAGTTATTATCTTATTTAATTCTTACTTTCTTATATTAGCGACGGTTCAGGCCGACACTACTGTTTGTGCTAAAATTTTAATTTTCCCCCACGAATTTCGTTTGCCTCCTTTAAACTTATTGTTTTATTTAATTATTATTTTTATATTAAAAACTAGTACTTTAATAGCTCTTTTAAAGTGCTACTAAACAAAATCATTCACATTAGTGGCACGGTTAATAACGCTTTTCAGCGTTATCAAAAACAAATGAAAGTGCTATTAAATAACATTTATGGTATATTATATGTTGCTCTATTTTCTCTTTCAAAGTTGGTTTACCCTTTTAGACAGAAGAGATCAGTCTTCTTTGTCTTTATTAGAATCTCTATAAGAGGAGCATAAGCCTAAGTAGTCATTTTCCTCCTTTCACTTCAAAAGTATATAGCACGAATAAAACTAAAGTTCATGAGTGAAGGTGAGCTTTTGAGCGATAACCTATACAGCCAGCATCGTCGGACTAAGAACAAAGGGACATACATTTAATCTTTCCTTCTTCACTACTTAATGCATGTGTCCTTCGAGTGCATTTGTTATGAAAATATGTTGAAAGTGGTTTGATTTTGAGAAAAATACCTGGTGTTGACAAAGCGTTTATTTGGACCTACGTTACTGTTTGTGCGAAAATTTCATTATACCCACCAATTTAGTTTGCCTCCTTTTTTTTTATTATTTTAAATAATTATTTATTTTTTTATATTAGCGACGGTTCATGCCGATGCTATGGTTTTTGAAAAATATATTCATTTCCCGTAACAAATTTCTTTTGCCTCCTTATTAGTTATTATCTTAATTAATTCTTACTTTCTTATATTAGCGACGGTTCAGGCCGACGCTACTGTTTGTGCTAAAATTTTCATTTTCCCCCACGAATTTCGTTTGGCTCCTTTAAACTTATTGTTTTATTTAATTAATATTTTTATATTAAAAACTAGTACTTTAATAGCTCATTTAAAGTGCTACTAAACAAAATCGTTCACATTAGTGGCACGGTTAATAGCGCTTTTCAGCGCTATCAAAAACAAAAGAAAGTGATATTAAATAACTTTTATGGCATATTGTATGTTGCTCTATTTTCTCTTTTAAAGTTGGTTTACCCTTTTAGACAGAAGAGATCACTCTTCTTTGTCTTTATTAGAATCTTTATAAGAGGAGCATACGCCTAAGTAGTCATTTTCCTCCATTTCACTTCAAAAGTATATAGCACGAATAAAACTAAAGTTCATGAGTGAAGGTGAGCATTCGAGCGATAACCTATACAGCCAGCGTCGTCGGACTAAGAACAAAGGGACATAAATTTAATCATTCCTTCTTCACTACTTAATGCATGTGTCCTTCGAGTGCATTTGTTATGAAAATATTTTGAAAATGGTTTGATTTCGAGAAAAATATACTTGGTGTTGACAAAACGTTTATTTTGACCTACGCTACTGTTTGTGCGAAAATTTCATTACACCCACCAATTTAGTTTGCCTCCTTTTTAGTTATTATTTTAAATAATTATTTATTTTTTTATATTAGCGACGGTTCAAGCCGACGCTATTGTTTTTGAAAAAATATTCATTTCCCATAACAAATTTCGTTTGTCTCCTTATTAGTTATTGTCTTAATTAATTCTTATTTTCTTATATTAGCGACGGTTCAGGCCAACGCTACTGTTTGTGCTAAAATTTTCATTTTCCCCCACGAATTTCGTTTGGCTCCTTTAATCTTATTGTTTTAATTAATTATTATTTTTATATTAAAAACTAGTACTTTAATAGCTCTTTTAAAGTGCTTCTAAACAAAATCGTTCACATTAGTGGCATGGTTAATAGCGCTTTTCAGCGCTATCAAAAACAAAAGAAAGTGCTATTAAATAACTTTTATGGCATATTGTATGTTGCTCTATTTTCTCTTTCAAAGTTGGTTTACCCTTTTAGACAGAAGAGATCACTCTTCTTTGTCTTTATTAGAATCTTTATAAGATGAGCATACGCATAAGTAGTCATTTTCCTCCATTTCACATCAAAAGTATATAGCACGAATAAAACTAAAGTTCATGAGTGAAGGTGAGCATTCGAGCGATAACCAATACAGCCAGCGTCGTCGGACTAAGAACAAAGGGACATAAATTTAATCATTCCTTCTTCACTACTTAATGCATGTGTCCTTCAAGTGCATTTGTTATGAAAATATTTTGAAAATGGTTTGATTTCGAGAAAAATATACTTAGTGTTGACAAAACGTTTATTTTGACCTACGCTACTGTTTGTGCGAAAATTTCATTACACCCACCAATTTAGTTTGCCTCCTTTTTATTTATTATTTTAAATAATTATTTATTTTTTTATATTAGCGACGGTTCAAGCCGACGCTATTGTTTTTAAAAAAATATACATTTCCCATAACAAATTTTGTTTGCCTCCTTATTAGTTATTGTCTTAATTAATTCTTATTTTCTTATATTAGCGACGGTTCAGGCCGACGCTACTGTTTGTGTTAAAATTTTCATTTTCCCCCACGAATTTCGTTTGGCTCCTTTAATCTTATTGTTTTAATTAATTATTATTTTTATATTAAAAACTAGTACTTTAATAGCTCTTTTAAAGTGCTACTAAACAAAATCATTCACATTAGTTGCACGGTTAATAGCGCTTTTCAGCGCTATCAAAAACAAAAGAAAGTGCTATTAAATAACTTTTATGGCATATTGTATGTTGCTCTATTTTCTCTTTCAAAGTTGGTTTACCCTTTTAGACAGAAGAGATCACTCTTCTTTGTCTTTATTAGAATCTTTATAAGACGAGGATACGCCTAAGTAGTCATTTTCCTCCATTTCACTTCAAAAGTATATAGCACGAATAAAACTAAAGGTCATGAGTGAAGGTGAGCATTCGAGTAATAACCTATACAGCCAGCGTCGTCGGACTAAGAACAAAGGGACATACATTTAATCATTCCTTCTTCACTACTTAATGCATGTGTCCTTCGAGTGCATTTGTTATGAAAATATGTTGAAAGTGGTTTGATTTCGAGAAAAATACCTGGTGTTGACAAAACGTTTATTTGGACCTACGCTACTGTTTGTGCGAAAATTTCATTATACCCACCAATTTAGTTTGCCTCCTTTTTAGTTATTATTTTAAATAATTATATATTTTTTTATATTAGCGACGGTTCAGGCAGACGCTATTGTTTTTCAAAAAATATTCATTTCCCATAACAAATTCCGTTTGCCTCCTTATTAGTTATTGTCTTAATTAATTCTTATTTTCTTATATTATCGACGGTTCAGGCCGACACTACTGTTTGTGCTAAAATTTTCATTTTCCCCCACGAATTTCATTTGGCTCCTTTAAACTTATTGTTTTAATTAATTATTATTTTTATATTAAAAACTAGTACTTTAATAGCTCATTTAAAGTACTAATAAACAAAATCATTCACATTAGTGGCACAGTTAATAGCGCTTTTCAGCGCTATCAAAAACAAAAGAAAGTTCTATTAAATAACTTTTATGGCATATTGTTTGTTGCTCTATTTTCTCTTTCAAAGTTGGTTTACCCTTTTGGATAGAAGAGATCACTCTTATTTGTGTTAATTAGAATCTTTATAAGAGAAGCATACGCCTAAGTAGTCATTTTCCTCCATTTCACTTTAAAAGTATATAGCACGAATAAAACTAAAGATCATGAGTGAAGGTGAGCATTCGAGCGATAACCTATACAGCCAGCGTCGTCGGACTAAGAACAAAAGGACATACATTTAATCATTCCTTATTCACTACTTAATGCGTGTTTCCTTCGAGTGCATTTGTTATAAAAATATGTTGAAAGTTGTTTGATTTCGAGAAAAATACCTGGTGTTGACAAAATATTTATTTTGACCTACGCTACCGTTTAAGCGAAAATTTCATTATACCCACCAATTTAGATTGCCTCCTTTTTAGTTATTATTTTAAATAATTATTTATTTTTTTATATTAGCGACGGTTCAGGCCGACGCTATTAATTTTGAAAAAATATTCATTTCCCATAACAAATTTCGTTTGCCTCCTTATTAGTTATTGTCTTAATTAATTCTTATTTTCTTATATTAGAGACGGTTCAGGCCGACGCTACTGTTTGTGCTAAAATTTTCATTTTCCCCCACGAATTTTGTTTGGCTTCTTTAAACTTATTTTTTAATTAATTATAATTTTTATATTAAAACTAGTATTTTAATAGCTCTTTTAAAGTGCTACTAAACAAAACTGTTCACATTAGTGGCACGGTTAATAGCGCTTTTCAGCGCTATCAAAAACAAAAGAAAGTGCTATTAAATAACTTTTATGGCATATTGTATGTTGCTCTATTTTCTCTTTCAAAGTTGGTTTACCCTTTTAGACAGAAGAGATCACTCTTCTTTGTCTTTATAAGAGGAGCATACGACTAAGTAGTCATTTTCCTCCATTTCACTTCAAAAGTATATAGCATGAATAAAACTAAAGTTCATGAGTGAAGGTGTGCGTTCGAGCGATAACCTATAAAGCCAGCGTCGTCGGACTAAGAACAAAGGGACATACATTTAATCTTTCCTTCTTCACTACTTAATGCATGTGTCCTTCGAGTGCATTTGTTATGAAAATATTTTGAAAATGGTTTGATTTCGAGAAAAATACTTGGTGTTGACAAAACATTTATTTGGACCTACGCTACTGTTTGTGCGAAAATTTCATTACACACACCAATTTAGTTTGCCTCCTTTTTTGTTATTATTTTAAATAATTATTTATTTTTTTATATTAGCGACGGTTCAGGCCGACGCTATTGTTTTTGAAAAATATTCATTTCCCGTAACAAATTTCTTTTTCCTCCTTAGTTATTGTCTTAATTAATTCTTATTTTCTTATATTAGGGACGGTTCAGGCTGACACTACTGTTTGTGCTAAAATTTTCATTTTCCCCCACGAATTTCGTTTGGCTCCTTTAAACTTATTGTTTTATTTAATTATTATTTTTATATTAAACACTAGTACTTTAATAACTCTTTTAAAGTGCTACTAAACAAAATCGTTCACATTAGTGGCACGGTTAATAGCGCTTTTCAGCGCTATCAAAAACAAAAGAAAGTGCTATTAAATAACTTTTATGGCATATTGTATGTTGCTCTATTTTCTCTTTCAAAGTTGGTTTACCCTTTTAGACAGAAGAGATCACTCTTCTTTGTCTTTATTAGAATCTTTATAAGAGGAGCATACGCCTAAGTAGTCATTTTCCTCCATTTCACTTCAAAAGTATATAGCACGAATAAAACTAAAGTTCATGAGTGAAGGTGAGCATTCGAGCGATAACCTTTACAGCCAGCGTCGTTGGACTAAGAACAAAGGGACATACATTTAATCATTCCTTCTTCACTACTTAATGCATGTGTCCTTCTAGTGCATTTGTTATGAAAATATTTTGAAAATGGTTTGATTTCGAGAAAAATACTTGTTGTTGACAAAACGTTTAGTTGGACCTACGCTACTGTTTGTGCGAAAATTTCATTATACCTACCAATTTAGTTTGCCTCCTTTTTTCTTATTATTTTAAATAATTATTTATTTTTTTATATTAGCGACGCTTCGGGCCGATGCTATTGTTTTTGAAAAAATATTCATTTCCCGTAACAAATTTCTTTTGCCTCCTTATTAGTTATTATCTTATTTAATTCTTACTTTCTTATATTAGCGACGGTTCAGGCCGACACTACTGTTTGTGCTAAAATTTTAATTTTCCCCCACGAATTTCGTTTGCCTCCTTTAAACTTATTGTTTTATTTAATTATTATTTTTATATTAAAAACTAGTACTTTAATAGCTCTTTTAAAGTGCTACTAAACAAAATCATTCACATTAGTGGCACGGTTAATAACGCTTTTCAGCGTTATCAAAAACAAATGAAAGTGCTATTAAATAACATTTATGGTATATTATATGTTGCTCTATTTTCTCTTTCAAAGTTGGTTTACCCTTTTAGACAGAAGAGATCAGTCTTCTTTGTCTTTATTAGAATCTCTATAAGAGGAGCATAAGCCTAAGTAGTCATTTTCCTCCTTTCACTTCAAAAGTATATAGCACGAATAAAACTAAAGTTCATGAGTGAAGGTGAGCTTTTGAGCGATAACCTATACAGCCAGCATCGTCGGACTAAGAACAAAGGGACATACATTTAATCTTTCCTTCTTCACTACTTAATGCATGTGTCCTTCGAGTGCATTTGTTATGAAAATATGTTGAAAGTGGTTTGATTTTGAGAAAAATACCTGGTGTTGACAAAGCGTTTATTTGGACCTACGTTACTGTTTGTGCGAAAATTTCATTATACCCACCAATTTAGTTTGCCTCCTTTTTTTTTATTATTTTAAATAATTATTTATTTTTTTATATTAGCGACGGTTCATGCCGATGCTATGGTTTTTGAAAAATATATTCATTTCCCGTAACAAATTTCTTTTGCCTCCTTATTAGTTATTATCTTAATTAATTCTTACTTTCTTATATTAGCGACGGTTCAGGCCGACGCTACTGTTTGTGCTAAAATTTTCATTTTCCCCCACGAATTTCGTTTGGCTCCTTTAAACTTATTGTTTTATTTAATTAATATTTTTATATTAAAAACTAGTACTTTAATAGCTCATTTAAAGTGCTACTAAACAAAATCGTTCACATTAGTGGCACGGTTAATAGCGCTTTTCAGCGCTATCAAAAACAAAAGAAAGTGATATTAAATAACTTTTATGGCATATTGTATGTTGCTCTATTTTCTCTTTTAAAGTTGGTTTACCCTTTTAGACAGAAGAGATCACTCTTCTTTGTCTTTATTAGAATCTTTATAAGAGGAGCATACGCCTAAGTAGTCATTTTCCTCCATTTCACTTCAAAAGTATATAGCACGAATAAAACTAAAGTTCATGAGTCAAGGTGAGCATTCGAGCGATAACCTATACAGCCAGCGTCGTCGGACTAAGAACAAAGGGACATACATTTAATCATTCCTTCTTCACTACTTAATGCATGTGTCCTTCGAGTGCATTTGTTATGAAAATATTTTGAAAATGGTTTGATTTCGAGAAAAATACTTGGTGTTGACAAAACGTTTATTTGGACCTATGCTACTGTTTGTGCGAAAATTTCATTACAACCACCAATTTAGTTTGCCTCCTTTTTTGTAATTATTTTAAATAATTATTTATTTTTTTATATTAGCGACGCTTCAGGCCGATGATATTGTTTTTGAAAAAATATTCATTTCCCGTAACAAATTTCTTTTGCCTCCTTATTAGGTATTATCTTAATTAATTCTTACTTTCTTATATTAGCGACGGTTCAGGCCGACGCTACTGTTTGTGGTAAAATTTTCAATTTCCCCCACGAATTTCGTTTGGCTCCTTTAAACTTATTGTTTTATTTAATTATTATTTTTATATTAAAAACTAGTACTTTAATAGCTCATTTAAAGTGCTACTAAACAAAATCGTTCACATTAGTGGCACGGTTAATAGCGAGTTTCAGCGCTATCAAAAACAAAAGAAAGTGCTAATAAATAACTTTTATGGCATATTGTATGTTGCTCTATTTTCTCTTTCAAAGTTGGTTTACCCTTTTAGACAGAAGAGATCACTCTTCTTTGTCTTTATTAGAATCTTTATAAGAGGAGCATACGCCTAAGTAGTCATTTTCCTCCATTTCACTTCAAAAGTATATAGCACGAATAAAACTAAAGTTCATGAGTGAAGGTGAGCATTCGAGCGATAACCTTTACAACCAGCGTCGTTGGACTAAGAACAAAGGGACATACATTTAATCATTCCTTCTTCACTACTTAATGCATGTGTCCTTCTAGTGCATTTGTTATGAAAATATTTTGAAAATGGTTTGATTTCGAGAAAAATACTTGTTGTTGACAAAACGTTTAGTTGGACCTACGCTACTGTTTGTGCGAAAATTTCATTATACCTACCAATTTAGTTTGCCTCCTTTTTTCTTATTATTTTAAATAATTATTTATTTTTTTATATTAGCGACGCTTCAGGCCGATGCTATTGTTTTTGAAAAAATATTCATTTCCCGTAACAAATTTCTTTTGCCTCCTTATTAGTTATTATCTTATTTAATTCTTACTTTCTTATATTAGCGACGGTTCAGGCCGACACTACTGTTTGTGCTAAAATTTTAATTTTCCCCCACGAATTTCGTTTGCCTCCTTTAAACTTATTGTTTTATTTAATTATTATTTTTATATTAAAAACTAGTACTTTAATAGCTCTTTTAAAGTGCTACTAAACAAAATCGTTCACATTAGTGGCACGGTTAATAGCGCTTTTCAGCGCTATCAAAAACAAAAGAAAGTGCTATTAAATAACTTTTATGGCATATTGTATGTTGCTCTATTTTCTCTTTCAAAGTAGGTTTACCCTTTTAGACAGAAGAGATCACTCTTCTTTGTCTCTATTAGAATCTCTATAAGAGGAGCATACGCCTAAGTAGTCATTTTCCTCCATTTCACTTCAAAAGTATATAGCACGAATAAAACTAAAGTTCATGAGTGAAGGTGAGCATTCGAGCGATAACCTATACAACCAGCGTCGTCGGACTAAGAACAAAGGGACATAAATTTAATCATTCCTTCTTCACTACTTAATGCATGTGTCCTTCTAGTGCATTTGTTATTAAAATATTTTGAAAATGGTTTGATTTCGAGAAAAATATTTGGTGTTGACAAAACGTTTATTTGGACCTACGCTACTGTTTGTGCGAAAATTTCATTACACCCACCAATTTAGTTTGCCTCATTTTTAGTTATTATTTTAAATAATTATTTATTTTTTTATATTAGCGACGGTTCAGGCCGACGCTATTGTTTTTGAAAAAATATTCGTTTCCCATAACAAATTTTCGTTTGCCTCCTTGTTAGTTATTGTCTTAATTAATTCTTATTTTCTTATATTAGTGACGGTTCAGGCCGACGCTACTATTTGTGCTAAAATTTTCATTTTCCCCCACGAATTTCGTTTGGCTCCTTTAAACTTATTGTTTTATTTAATTATTATTTTTATATTAAAAACTAGTACTTTAATAGCTCATTTAAAGTGCTACTAAACAAAATCGTTCACATTAGTGGCACGGTTAATAGCGCGTTTCAGCGCTATCAAAAACAAAAGAAATTTCTAAAAAATAACTTTTATGGCATATTGTATGTTGCTCTATTTTCTCTTTCAAAGTTGGTTTACCCTTTTAGACAGAAGAGATCACTCTTCTTTTTCTTTATTAGAGTCTTTATAAGAGGAGCATACGCCTAAGTAGTCATTTTCCTCCATTTCACTTCAAAAGTATATAGCACGAATAAAACTAAAGTTCATGAGTGAAGGTGAGCATTCGAGCGATAACCTTTACAACCAGCGTCGTCGGACTAAGAACAAAGGGACATACATTTAATCATTCCTTCTTCACTACTTAATGCATGTGTCCTTCTAGTGCATTTGTTATGAAAATATTTTGAAAATGGTTTGATTTCGATAAAAATACTTGGTGTTGACAAAACGTTTATTTGGACCTACGCTACTATTTGTGCGAAAATTTCATTACACCCACCAATTTAGTTTGCCTCATTTTTAGTTATTATTTTAAATAATTATTTTTTTTTTTATATTAGCGACGGTTCAGGCCGATGCTATTGTTTTTGAAAAAATATTCATTTCCCATAACAAATTTCGTTTGCCTCCTTGTTAGTTATTGTCTTAATTAATTCTTATTTTCTTATATTAGTGACGGTTCAGGCCGACGCTACTGTTTGTGCTAAAATTTTCATTTTCCCCCACGAATTTCGTTTGGCTCCTTTAAACTTATTGTTTTATTTAATTATTATTTTTATATTAAAAACTAGTACTTTAATAGCTCATTTAAAGTGCTACTAAACAAAATCATTCACATTAGTGGCACGGTTAATAGCGCATTTCAGCGTTATCAAAAACAAAAGAAAGTGCTAATAAATAACTTTTATGGCATATTGTATGTTGCTCTATTTTCTCTTTCAAAGTTGGTTTACCCTTTTAGACAGAAGAGATCACTCTTCTTTGTCTTTATTAGAATCTTTATAAGAGGAGCATACGCCTAAGTAGTCATTTTCCTCCATTTCACTTCAAAAGTATATAGCACGAATAAAACTAAAGTTCATGAGTGAAGGTGAGCATTCGAGCGATAACCTATACAACCAGCGTCGTCGGACTAAGAACAAAGGGACATACATTTAATCATTCCTTCTTCACTACTTAATGCATGTGTCCTTCTAGTGCATTTGTTATGAAAATATTTTGAAAATGGTTTGATTTCGAGAAAAATACTTGGTGTTGACAAAACGTTTATTTGGACCTACGCTACTGTTTATGGGAAAATTTCATTACACCCACCAATTTAGTTTGCCTCATTTTTATTTATTATTTTAAATAATTATTTATTTTTTTATATTAGCGACGGTTCAGGCCAACGCTATTGTTTTTGAAAAAATATTCATTTCCCATAACAAATTTCGTTTGCCTCCTTGTTAGTTATTGTCTTAATTAATTCTTATTTTCTTATATTAGTGACGGTTCAGGCCGACGCTACTGTTTGTGCTAAAATTTTCATTTTCCCCCACGAATTTCGTTTGGCTCCTTTAAACTTATTGTTTTATTTAATTATTATTTTTATATTAAAAACTAGTACTTTAATAGCTCATTTAAAGTGCTACTAAACAAAATCGTTCACTTTAGTGGCACGGTTAATAGCGCGTTTCAGCGCTATCAAAAACAAAAGAAAGTGCTAATAAATAACTTTTATGGCATATTGTATGTTGCTCTATTTTCTCTTTCAAAGTTGGTTTACCCTTTTAGACAGAAGAGATCACTCTTCTTTGTCTTTATTAGAATCTTTATAAGAGGAGCATACGCCTAAGTAGTCATTTTCCTCCATTTCACTTCAAAAGTATATAGCACGAATAAAACTAAAGTTCATGAGTGAAGGTGAGCATTCGAGCGATAACCTATACAACCAGCGTCGTTGGACTAAGAACAAAGGGACATACATTTAATCATTCCTTCTTCACTACTTAATGCATGTGTCCTTCTAGTGCATTTGTTATGAAAATATTTTGAAAATGGTTTGATTTCGAGAAAAATACTTGCTGTTGACAAAACGTTTAGTTGGACCTACGCTACTGTTTGTGCGAAAATTTCATTATACCTACCAATTTAGTTTGCCTCCTTTTTTGTTATTATTTTAAATAATTATTTATTTTTTTATATTAGCGACGCTTCAGGCCGATGCTATTGTTTTTGAAAAATATTCATTTCCCGTAACAAATTTCTTTTGCCTCCTTATTAGTTATTATCTTATTTAATTCTTACTTTCTTATATTAGCGACGGTTCAGGCCGACACTACTGTTTGTGCTAAAATTTTCATTTTCCCCCACGAATTTCGTTTGGCTCCTTTAAACTTATTGTTTTATTTAATTATTATTTTTATATTAAAAACTAGTACTTTAATAGCTCTTTTAAAGTGCTACTAAACAAAATCGTTCACATTAGTGGCACGGTTAATAGCGCTTTTCAGCGCTATCAAAAACAAAAGAAAGTGCTATTAAATAACTTTTATGGCATATTGTATGTTGCTCTATTTTCTCTTTCAAAGTAGGTTTACCCTTTTAGACAGAAGAGATCACTCTTCTTTGTCTCTATTAGAATCTTTATAAGAGGAGCATACGCCTAAGTAGTCATTTTCCTCCATTTCACTTCAAAAGTATATAGCACGAATAAAACTAAAGTTCATGAGTGAAGGTGAGCATTCGAGCGATAACCTATACAACCAGCGTCGTCGGACTTAGAACAAAGGGACATACATTTAATCATTCCTTCTTCACTACTTAATGCATGTGTCCTTCTAGTGCATTTGTTATTAAAATATTTTGAAAATGGTTTGATTTCGAGAAAAATACTTGGTGTTGACAAAACGTTTATTTGGACCTACGCTACTTTTTGTGCGAAAATTTCATTACACCCACCAATTTAGTTTGCCTCATTTTTAGTTATTATTTTAAATAATTATTTATTTTTTTATATTAGCGACGGTTCAGGCCGACGCTATTGTTTTTGAAAAAATATTCATTTCCCATAACAAATTTCGTTTGCCTCCTTGTTAGTTATTGTCTTAATTAATTCTTATTTTCTTATATTAGTGACGGTTCAGGCCGACGCTACTGTTTGTGCTAAAATTTTCATTTTCCCCCACGAATTTCGTTTGGCTCCTTTAAACTTATTGTTTTATTTAATTATTATTTTTATATTAAAAACTAGTACTTTAATAGCTCATTTAAAGTGCTACTAAACAAAATCGTTCACATTAGTGGCACGGTTAATAGCGCGTTTCAGCGCTATCAAAAACAAAAGAAAGTGCTAAAAAATAACTTTTATGGCATATTGTATGTTGCTCTATTTTCTCTTTCAAAGTTGGTTTACCCTTTTAGACAGAAGAGTTCACTCTTCTTTGTCTTTATTAGAATCTTTATAAGAGGAGCATACGCCTAAGTAGTCATTTTCTTCCATTTCACTTCAAAAGTATATAGCACGAATAAAACTAAAGTTCATGAGTGAAGGTGAGCATTCGAGCGATAACCTATACAACCAGCGTCGTCGGACTAAGAACAAAGGGACATACATTTAATCATTCCTTCTTCACTACTTAATGCATGTGTCCTTCTAGTGCATTTGTTATGAAAATATTTTGAAAATGGTTTGATTTCGATAAAAATACTTGGTGTTGACAAAACGTTTATTTGGACCTACGCTACTATTTGTGCGAAAATTTCATTACACCCACCAATTTAGTTTGCCTCATTTTTAGTTATTATTTGAAATAATTATTTATTTTTTTATATTAGCGACGGTTCAGGCCGATGCTATTGTTTTTGAAAAAATATTCATTTCCCATAACAAATTTCGTTTGCCTCCTTGTTAGTTATTGTCTTAATTAATTCTTATTTTCTTATATTAGTGACGGTTCAGGCCGACGCTACTGTTTGTGCTAAAATTTTCATTTTCCCCCACGAATTTCGTTTGGCTCCTTTAAACTTATTGTTTTATTTAATTATTATTTTTATATTAAAAACTAGTACTTTAATAGCTCATTTAAAGTGCTACTAAACAAAATCGTTCACATTAGTGGCACGGTTAATAGCGCATTTCAGCGCTATCAAAAACAAAAGAAAGTGCTAATAAATAACTTTTATGGCATATTGTATGTTGCTCTATTTTCTCTTTCAAAGTTTGTTTACCCTTTTAGACAGAAGAGATCACTCTTCTTTGTCTTTATTAGAATCTTTATAAGAGGAGCATACGCCTAAGTAGTCATTTTCCTCCATTTCACTTCAAAAGTATATAGCACGAATAAAACTAAAGTTCATGAGTGAAGGTGAGCATTCGAGCGATAACATATACAACCAGCGTCGTCGGACTAAGAACAAAGGGACATACATTTAATCATTCCTTCTTCACTACTTAATGCATGTGTCCTTCTAGTGCATTTGTTATGAAAATATTTTGAAAATGGTTTGATTTCGAGAAAAATACTTGGTGTTGACAAAACGTTTATTTGGACCTACGCTACTGTTTATGCGAAAATTTCATTACACCCACCAATTTAGTTTGCCTCATTTTTATTTATTATTTTAAATAATTATTTATTTTTTTATATTAGCGACGGTTCAGGCCGACGCTATTGTTTTTGAAAAAATATTCATTTCCCATAACAAATTTCGTTTGCCTCCTTGTTAGTTATTGTCTTAATTAATTCTTATTTTCTTATATTAGTGACGGTTCACGCCGACGCTACTGTTTGTGCTAAAATTTTCATTTTCCACCACGAATTTCATTTGGCTCCTTTAAACTTATTGTTTTATTTAATTATTATTTTTATATTAAAAACTAGTACTTTAATAGCTCATTTAAAGTGCTACTAAACAAAATCGTTCACATTAGTGGCACGGTTAATAGCGCGTTTCAGCGCTATCAAAAACAAAAGAAAGTGCTAATAAATAACTTTTATGGCATATTGTATGTTGCTCTATTTTCTCTTTCAAAGTAGGTTTACCCTTTTACACAGAAGAGATCACTATTCTTTATCTCTATTAGAATCTTTATAAGAGGAGCATACGCCTAAGTAGTCATTTTCCTCCATTTCACTTCAAAAGTATATAGCACGAATAAACCTAAAGTTCATGAGTGAAGGTGAGCATTCGAGCGATAACCTATACAACCAGCATCGTCGGACTTAGAACAAAGGGACATACATTTAATCATTCCTTCTTCACTACTTAATGCATGTGTCCTTCTAGTGCATTTGTTATTAAAATATTTTGAAAATGGTTTGATTTCGAGAAAAATACTTGGTGTTGACAAAACGTTTATTTGGACCTACGCTACTGTTTGTGCGAAAATTTCATTACACCCACCAATTTAGTTTGCCTCATTTTTAGTTATTATTTTAAATAATTATTTATTTTTTTATATTAGCGACGGTTCAGGCCGACGCTATTGTTTTTGAAAAAATATTCATTTCCCATAACAAATTTCGTTTGCCTCCTTGTTAGTTATTGTCTTAATTAATTCTTATTTTCTTATATTAGTGACGGTTCAGGCCGACGCTACTGTTTGTGCTAAAATTTTCATTTTCCCCCACGAATTTCGTTTGGCTCCTTTAAACTTATTGTTTTATTTAATTATTATTTTTATATTAAAAACTAGTACTTTAATAGCTCATTTAAAGTGCTACTAAACAAAATCGTTCACATTAGTGGCACGGTTAATAGCGCGTTTCAGCGCTATCAAAAACAAAAGAAAGTGCTAAAAAATAACTTTTATGGCATATTGTATGTTGCTCTATTTTCTCTTTCAAAGTTGGTTTACCCTTTTAGACAGAAGAGTTCACTCTTCTTTGTCTTTATTAGAATCTTTATAAGAGGAGCATACGCCTAAGTAGTCATTTTCTTCCATTTCACTTCAAAAGTATATAGCACGAATAAAACTAAAGTTCATGAGTGAAGGTGAGCATTCGAGCGATAACCTATACAACCAGCGTCGTCGGACTAAGAACAAAGGGACATACATTTAATCATTCCTTCTTCACTACTTAATGCATGTGTCCTTCTAGTGCATTTGTTATGAAAATATTTTGAAAATGGTTTGATTTCGATAAAAATACTTGGTGTTGACAAAACGTTTATTTGGACCTACGCTACTATTTGTGCGAAAATTTCATTACACCCACCAATTTAGTTTGCCTCATTTTTAGTTATTATTTGAAATAATTATTTATTTTTTTATATTAGCGACGGTTCAGGCCGATGCTATTGTTTTTGAAAAAATATTCATTTCCCATAACAAATTTCGTTTGCCTCCTTGTTAGTTATTGTCTTAATTAATTCTTATTTTCTTATATTAGTGACGGTTCAGGCCGACGCTACTGTTTGTGCTAAAATTTTCATTTTCCCCCACGAATTTCGTTTGGCTCCTTTAAACTTATTGTTTTATTTAATTATTATTTTTATATTAAAAACTAGTACTTTAATAGCTCATTTAAAGTGCTACTAAACAAAATCGTTCACATTAGTGGCACGGTTAATAGCGCATTTCAGCGCTATCAAAAACAAAAGAAAGTGCTAATAAATAACTTTTATGGCATATTGTATGTTGCTCTATTTTCTCTTTCAAAGTTTGTTTACCCTTTTAGACAGAAGAGATCACTCTTCTTTGTCTTTATTAGAATCTTTATAAGAGGAGCATACGCCTAAGTAGTCATTTTCCTCCATTTCACTTCAAAAGTATATAGCACGAATAAAACTAAAGTTCATGAGTGAAGGTGAGCATTCGAGCGATAACCTATACAACCAGCGTCGTCGGACTAAGAACAAAGGGACATACATTTAATCATTCCTTCTTCACTACTTAATGCATGTGTCCTTCTAGTGCATTTGTTATGAAAATATTTTGAAAATGGTTTGATTTCGAGAAAAATACTTGGTGTTGACAAAACGTTTATTTGGACCTACGCTACTGTTTATGCGAAAATTTCATTACACCCACCAATTTAGTTTGCCTCATTTTTATTTATTATTTTAAATAATTATTTATTTTTTTATATTAGCGACGGTTCAGGCCGACGCTATTGTTTTTGAAAAAATATTCATTTCCCATAACAAATTTCGTTTGCCTCCTTGTTAGTTATTGTCTTAATTAATTCTTATTTTCTTATATTAGTGACGGTTCACGCCGACGCTACTGTTTGTGCTAAAATTTTCATTTTCCACCACGAATTTCATTTGGCTCCTTTAAACTTATTGTTTTATTTAATTATTATTTTTATATTAAAAACTAGTACTTTAATAGCTCATTTAAAGTGCTACTAAACAAAATCGTTCACATTAGTGGCACGGTTAATAGCGCGTTTCAGCGCTATCAAAAACAAAAGAAAGTGCTAATAAATAACTTTTATGGCATATTGTATGTTGCTCTATTTTCTCTTTCAAAGTAGGTTTACCCTTTTACACAGAAGAGATCACTATTCTTTATCTCTATTAGAATCTTTATAAGAGGAGCATACGCCTAAGTAGTCATTTTCCTCCATTTCACTTCAAAAGTATATAGCACGAATAAACCTAAAGTTCATGAGTGAAGGTGAGCATTCGAGCGATAACCTATACAACCAGCATCGTCGGACTTAGAACAAAGGGACATACATTTAATCATTCCTTCTTCACTACTTAATGCATGTGTCCTTCTAGTGCATTTGTTATTAAAATATTTTGAAAATGGTTTGATTTCGAGAAAAATACTTGGTGTTGACAAAACGTTTATTTGGACCTACGCTACTGTTTGTGCGAAAATTTCATTACACCCACCAATTTAGTTTGCCTCATTTTTAGTTATTATTTTAAATAATTATTTATTTTTTTATATTAGCGACGGTTCAGGCCGACGCTATTGTTTTTGAAAAAATATTCATTTCCCATAACAAATTTCGTTTGCCTCCTTGTTAGTTATTGTCTTAATTAATTCTTATTTTCTTATATTAGTGACGGTTCAGGCCGACGCTACTGTTTGTGCTAAAATTTTCATTTTCCCCCACGAATTTCGTTTGGCTCCTTTAAACTTATTGTTTTATTTAATTATTATTTTTATATTAAAAACTAGTACTTTAATAGCTCATTTAAAGTGCTACTAAACAAAATCGTTCACATTAGTGGCACGGTTAATAGCGCGTTTCAGCGCTAGCAAAAACAAAAGAAAGTGCTAAAAAATAACTTTTATGGCATATTGTATGTTGCTCTATTTTCTCTTTCAAAGTTGGTTTACCCTTTTAGACAGAAGAGTTCACTCTTCTTTGTCTTTATTAGAATCTTTATAAGAGGAGCATACGCCTAAGTAGTCATTTTCTTCCATTTCACTTCAAAAGTATATAGCACGAATAAAACTAAAGTTCATGAGTGAAGGTGAGCATTCGAGCGATAACCTATACAACCAGCGTCGTCGGACTAAGAACAAAGGGACATACATTTAATCATTCCTTCTTCACTACTTAATGCATGTGTCCTTCTAGTGCATTTGTTATGAAAATATTTTGAAAATGGTTTGATTTCGATAAAAATACTTGGTGTTGACAAAACGTTTATTTGGACCTACGCTACTATTTGTGCGAAAATTTCATTACTCCCACCAATTTAGTTTGCCTCATTTTTAGTTATTATTTTAAATAATTATTTATTTTTTTATATTAGCGACGGTTCAGGCCGACGCTATTGTTTTTGAAAAATATTCATTTCCCATAACAAATTTCGTTTGCCTCCTTGTTAGTTATTGTCTTAATTAATTCTTATTTTCTTATCATAGTGACGGTTCAGGCCGACGCTACTGTTTGTGCTAAAATTTTCATTTTCCCCCACGAATTTCGTTTGGCTCCTTTAAACTTATTTTTTTATTTAATTATTATTTTTATATTAAAAACTAGTACTTTAATAGCTCATTTAAAGTGCTACTAAACAAAATCGTTCACATTAGTGGCACGGTTAATAGCGCGTTTCAGCGCTATCAAAAACAAAAGAAAGTGCTAATAAATAACTTTTATGGCATATTGTATGTTGCTCTATTTTCTCTTTCAAAGTTGGTTTACCCTTTTAGACAGAAGAGATCACTCTTCTTTGTCTTTATTAGAATCTTTATAAGAGGAGCATACGCCTAAGTAGTCATTTTCCTCCATTTCACTTCAAAAGTATATAGCACGAATAAAACTAAAGTTCATGAGTGAAGGTGAGCATTCTAGCGATAACCTATACAACCAGCGTCGTCGGACTAAGAACAAAGGGACATACATTTAATCATTCCTTCTTCACTACTTAATGCATGTGTCCTTCTAGTGCATTTGTTATGAAAATATTTTGAAAATGGTTTGATTTCGAGAAAAATACTTGGTGTTGACAAAACGTTTATTTGGACCTACGCTACTGTTTATGCGAAAATTTCATTACACCCACCAATTTAGTTTGCCTCATTTTTATTTATTATTTTAAATAATTATTTATTTTTTTATATTAGCGACGGTTCAGGCCGACGCTATTGTTTTTGAAAAAATATTCATTTCCCATAACAAATTTCGTTTGCCTCCTTGTTAGTTATTGTCTTAATTAATTCTTATTTTCTTATATTAGTGACGGTTCAGGCCGTCGCTACTGTTTGTGCTAAAATTTTCATTTTCCCCCACGAATTTCATTTGGCTCCTTTAAACTTATTGTTTTATTTAATTATTATTTTTATATTAAAAACTAGTACTTTAATAGCTCATTTAAAGTGCTACTAAAAAAAATCGTTCACATTAGTGGCACGGTTAATAGCGCGTTTCAGCGCTATCAAAAACAAAAGAAAGTGCTAATAAATAACTTTTATGGCATATTGTATGTTGCTCTATTTTCTCTTTCAAAGTTGGTTTACCCTTTTAGACAGAAGAGATCACTCTTCTTTGTCTTTATTAGAATCTTTATAAGAGGAGCATACGCCTAAGTAGTCATTTTCCTCCATTTCACTTCAAAAGTATATAGCACGAATAAAAATAAAGTTCATGAGTGAAGGTGAGCATTCGAGCGATAACCTATACAACCAGCGTCGTCGGACTAAGAACAAAGGGACATACATTTAATCATTCCTTCTTCACTACTTAATGCATGTGTCCTTCTAGTGCATTTGTTATGAAAATATTTTGAAAATGGTTTGATTTCGATAAAAATACTTGGTGTTGACAAAACGTTTATTTGGACCTACGCTACTGTTTGTGCGAAAATTTCATTACACCCACCAATTTAGTTTGCCTCATTTTTAGTTATTATTTTAAATAATTATTTATTTTTTTATATTAGCGACGGTTCAGGCCGACGCTATTGTTTTTGAAAAAATATTCATTTCCCATAACAAATTTCGTTTGCCTCCTTGTTAGTTATTGTCTTAATTAATTCTTATTTTCTTATATTAGTGACGGTTCAGGCCGACGCTACTGTTTGTGCTAAAATTTTCATTTTCCCCCACGAATTTCGTTTGACTCCTTTAAACTTATTGTTTTATTTAATTATTATTTTTATATTAAAAACTAGTACTTTAATAGCTCATTTAAAGTGCTACTAAACAAAATCGTTCACATTAGTGGCACGGTTAATAGCGCGTTTCAGCGCTATCAAAAACAAAAGAAAGTGCTAATAAATAACTTTTATGGCATATTGTATGTTGCTCTATTTTCTCTTTCAAAGTTGGTTTACCCTTTTAGACAGAAGAGATCACTCTTCTTTGTCTTTATTAGAATCTTTATAAGAGGAGCATACGCCTAAGTAGTCATTTTCCTCCATTTCACTTCAAAAGTATATAGCACGAATAAAACTAAAGTTCATGAGTGAAGGTGAACATTCGAGCGATAACTTATACAACCAGCGTCGTCGGACTAAGAACAAAGGGACATACATTTAATCATTCCTTCTTCACTACTTAATGCATGTGTCCTTCTAGTGCATTTGTTATGAAAATATTTTGAAAATGGTTTGATTTCGATAAAAAAACTTGGTGTTGACAAAACGTTTATTTGGACCTACGCTACTGTTTGTGCGAAAATCTCATTACACCCACCAATTTAGTTTGCCTCATTTTTAGTTATTATTTTAAATAATTATTTATTTTTTTATATTAGCGACGGTTCAGGCCGACGCTATTGTTTTTGAAAAAATATTCATTTCCCATAACAAATTTCGTTTGCCTCCTTGTTAGTTATTGTCTTAATTAATTCTTATTTTCTTATCATAGTGACGGTTCAGGCCGACGCTACTGTTTGTGCTAAAATTTTCATTTTCCCCCACGAATTTCGTTTGGCTCCTTTAAACTTATTGTTTTATTTAATTATTATTTTTATATTAAAAACTAGTACTTTAATAGCTCATTTAAAGTGCTACTAAACAAAATCGTTCACATTAGTGGCACGGTTAATAGCGCGTTTCAGCGCTATCAAAAACAAAAGAAAGTGCTAATAAATAACTTTTATGGCATATTGTATGTTGCTCTATTTTCTCTTTCAAAGTTGGTTTACCCTTTTAGACAGAAGAGATCACTCTTCTTTGTCTTTATTAGAATCTTTATAAGAGGAGCATACGCCTAAGTAGTCATTTTCCTCCATTTCACTTCAAAAGTATATAGCACGAATAAAACTAAAGTTCATGAGTGAAGGTGAACATTCGAGCGATAACTTATACAACCAGCGTCGTCGGACTAAGAACAAAGGGACATACATTTAATCATTCCTTCTTCACTACTTAATGCATGTGTCCTTCTAGTGCATTTGTTATGAAAATATTTTGAAAATGGTTTGATTTCGATAAAAATACTTGGTGTTGACAAAACGTTTATTTGGACCTACGCTACTGTTTGTGCGAAAATCTCATTACACCCACCAATTTAGTTTGCCTCATTTTTAGTTATTATTTTAAATAATTATTTATTTTTTTATATTAGCGACGGTTCAGGCCGACGCTATTGTTTTTGAAAAAATATTCATTTCCCATAACAAATTTCGTTTGCCTCCTTGTTAGTTATTGTCTTAATTAATTCTTATTTTCTTATATTAGTGACGGTTCAGGCCGACGCTACTGTTTGTGCTAAAATTTTCATTTTCCCCCACGAATTTCGTTTGACTCCTTTAAACTTATTGTTTTATTTAATTATTATTTTTGTATTAAAAACTAGTACTTTAATAGCTCATTTAAAGTGCTACTAAAAAAAATCGTTCACATTAGTGGCACGGTTAATAGCGCGTTTCAGCGCTATCAAAAACAAAAGAAAGTGCTAATAAATAACTTTTATGGCATATTGTATGTTGCTCTATTTTCTCTTTCAAAGTTGGTTTACCCTTTTAGACAGAAGAGATCACTCTTCTTTGTCTTTATTAGAATCTTTATAAGAGGAGCATACGCCTAAGTAGTCATTTTCCTCCATTTCACTTCAAAAGTATATAGCACGAATAAAAATAAAGTTCATGAGTGAAGGTGAGCATTCGAGCGATAACCTATACAACCAGCGTCGTCGGACTAAGAACAAAGGGACATACATTTAATCATTCCTTCTTCACTACTTAATGCATGTGTCCTTCTAGTGCATTTGTTATGAAAATATTTTGAAAATGGTTTGATTTCGATAAAAATACTTGGTGTTGACAAAACGTTTATTTGGACCTACGCTACTGTTTGTGCGAAAATTTCATTACACCCACCAATTTAGTTTGCCTCATTTTTAGTTATTATTTTAAATAATTATTTATTTTTTTATATTAGCGACGGTTCAGGCCGACGCTATTCTTTTTGAAAAAATATTCATTTCCCATAACAAATTTCGTTTGCCTCCTTGTTAGTTATTGTCTTAATTAATTCTTATTTTCTTATCATAGTGACGGTTCAGGCCGACGCTACTGTTTGTGCTAAAATTTTCATTTTCCCCCACGAATTTCGTTTGGCTCCTTTAAACTTATTGTTTTATTTAATTATTATTTTTATATTAAAAACTAGTACTTTAATAGCTCATTTAAAGTGCTACTAAACAAAATCGTTCACATTAGTGGCACGGTTAATAGCGCGTTTCAGCGCTATCAAAAACAAAAGAAAGTGCTAATAAATAACTTTTATGGCATATTGTATGTTGCTCTATTTTCTCTTTCAAAGTTGGTTTACCCTTTTAGACAGAAGAGATCACTCTTCTTTGTCTTTATTAGAATCTTTATAAGAGGAGCATACGCCTAAGTAGTCATTTTCCTCCATTTCACTTCAAAAGTATATAGCACGAATAAAACTAAAGTTCATGAGTGAAGGTGAACATTCGAGCGATAACTTATACAACCAGCGTCGTCGGACTAAGAACAAAGGGACATACATTTAATCATTCCTTCTTCACTACTTAATGCATGTGTCCTTCTAGTGCATTTGTTATGAAAATATTTTGAAAATGGTTTGATTTCGATAAAAATACTTGGTGTTGACAAAACGTTTATTTGGACCTACGCTACTGTTTGTGCGAAAATCTCATTACACCCACCAATTTAGTTTGCCTCATTTTTAGTTATTATTTTAAATAATTATTTATTTTTTTATATTAGCGACGGTTCAGGCCGATGCTATTGTTTTTGAAAAAATATTCATTTCCCATAACAAATTTCGTTTGCCTCCTTGTTAGTTATTGTCTTAATTAATTCTTATTTTCTTATATTAGTGACGGTTCAGGCCGACGCTACTGTTTGTGCTAAAATTTTCATTTTCCCCCACGAATTTCGTTTGACTCCTTTAAACTTATTGTTTTATTTAATTATTATTTTTATATTAAAAACTAGTACTTTAATAGCTCATTTAAAGTGCTACTAAACAAAATCGTTCACATTAGTGGCACGGTTAATAGCGCGTTTCAGCGCTATCAAAAACAAAAGAAAGTGCTAATAAATAACTTTTATGGCATATTGTATGTTGCTCTATTTTCTCTTTCAAAGTTGGTTTACCCTTTTAGACAGAAGAGATCACTCTTCTTTGTCTTTATTAGAATCTTTATAAGAGGAGCATACGCCTAAGTAGTCATTTTCCTCCATTTCACTTCAAAAGTATATAGCACGAATAAAACTAAAGTTCATGAGTGAAGGTGAGCATTCGAGCGATAACCTATACAACCAGCGTCGTCGGACTAAGAACAAAGGGACATACATTTAATTATTCCTTCTTCACTACTTAATGCATGTGTCCTTCTAGTGCATTTGTTATTAAAATATTTTGAAAATGGTTTGATTTCGAGAAAAATACTTGGTGTTGACAAAACGTTTATTTGGACCTACGCTACTGTTTATGCGAAAATTTCATTACACCCACCAATTTAGTTTGCCTCATTTTTATTTATTATTTTAAATAATTATTTATTTTTTTTATATTAGCGACGGTTCAGGCCGACGCTATTGTTTTTGAAAAAATATTCATTTCCCATAACAAATTTCGTTTGCCTCCTTGTTAGTTATTGTCTTAATTAATTCTTATTTTCTTATATTAGTGACGGTTCAGGCCGACGTTACTGTTTGTGCTAAAATTTTCATTTTCCCCCACGAATTTCGTTTGGCTCCTTTAAACTTATTGTTTTATTTAATTATTATTTTTATATTAAAAACTAGTACTTTAATAGCTCATTTAAAGTGCTACTAAACAAAATCGTTCACATTAGTGGCACGGTTAATAGCGCGTTTCAGCGCTATCAAAAACAAAAGAAAGTGCTAATAAATAACTTTTATGGCATATTGTATGTTGCTCTATTTTCTCTTTCAAAGTTGGTTTACCGTTTTAGACAGAAGAGATCACTCTTCTTTGTCTTTATTAGAATCTTTATAAGAGGAGCATACGCCTAAGTAGTCATTTTCCTCCATTTCACTTCAAAAGTATATAGCACGAATAAAACTAAAGTTCATGAGTGAAGGTGAGCATTCGAGCGATAACCTATACAACCAGCGTCGTCGGACTAAGAACAAAGGGACATACATTTAATTATTCCTTCTTCACTACTTAATGCATGTGTCCTTCTAGTGCATTTGTTATTAAAATATTTTGAAAATGGTTTGATTTCGAGAAAAATACTTGGTGTTGACAAAACGTTTATTTGGACCTACGCTACTGTTTATGCGAAAATTTCATTACACCCACCAATTTAGTTTGCCTCATTTTTATTTATTATTTTAAATAATTATTTATTTTTTTTATATTAGCGACGGTTCAGGCCGACGCTATTGTTTTTGAAAAAATATTCATTTCCCATAACAAATTTCGTTTGCCTCCTTGTTAGTTATTGTCTTAATTAATTCTTATTTTCTTATATTAGTGACGGTTCAGGCCGACGCTACTGTTTGTGCTAAAATTTTCATTTTCCCCCACGAATTTCGTTTGGCTCCTTTAAACTTATTGTTTTATTTAATTATTATTTTTATATTAAAAACTAGTACTTTAATAGCTCATTTAAAGTGCTACTAAACAAAATCGTTCACATTAGTGGCACGGTTAATAGCGCGTTTCAGCGCTATCAAAAACAAAAGAAAGTGCTAATAAATAACTTTTATGGCATATTGTATGTTGCTCTATTTTCTCTTTCAAAGTTGGTTTACCGTTTTAGACAGAAGAGATCACTCTTCTTTGTCTTTATTAGAATCTTTATAAGAGGAGCATACGCCTAAGTAGTCATTTTCCTCCATTTCACTTCAAAAGTATATAGCACGAATAAAACTAAAGTTCATGAGTGAAGGTGAGCATTCGAGCGATAACCTATACAACCAGCGTCGTCGGACTAAGAACAAAGGGACATACATTTAATCATTCCTTCTTCACTACTTAATGCATGTGTCCTTCTAGTGCATTTGTTATTAAAATATTTTGAAAATGGTTTGATTTCGAGAAAAATACTTGGTGTTGACAAAACGTTTATTTGGACCTACGCTACTGTTTATGCGAAAATTTCATTACACCCACCAATTTAGTTTGCCTCATTTTTATTTATTATTTTAAATAATTATTTATTTTTTTATATTAGCGACGGTTCAGGCCGACGCTATTGTTTTTGAAAAAATATTCATTTCCCATAACAAATTTTGTTTGCCTCCTTGTTAGTTATTGTCTTAATTAATTCTTATTTTCTTATATTAGTGACGGTTCAGGCCGACGCTACTGTTTGTGCTAAAATTTTCATTTTCCCCCACGAATTTCGTTTGGCTCCTTTAAACTTATTGTTTTATTTAATTATTATTTTTATATTAAAAACTAGTACTTTAATAGCTCATTTAAAGTGCTACTAAACAAAATCGTTCACATTAGTGGCACGGTTAATAGCGCGTTTCAGCGCTATCAAAAACAAAAGAAAGTGCTAATAAATAACCTTTATGGCATATTGTATGTTGCTCTATTTTCTCTTTCAAAGTTGGTTTACCCTTTTAGACAGAAGAGATCACTCTTCTTTGTCTTTATTAGAATCTTTATAAGAGGAGCATACGCCTAAGTAGTCATTTTCCTCCATTTCACTTCAAAAGTATATAGCACGAATGAAACTAAAGTTCATGAGTGAAGGTGAGCATTCGAGCGATAACTTATACAACCAGCGTCGTCGGACTAAGAACAAAGGGACATACATTTAATCTTTCCTATTTCACTACTTAATGCATGTGTCCTTCTAGTGCATTTGTTATGAAAATATTTTGAAAATGGTTTGATTTCGAGAAAAATACTTGGTGTTGACAAAACGTTTATTTGGACCTACGCTACTGTTTATGCGAAAATTTCATTACACCCACCAATTTAGTTTGCCTCATTTTTATTTTTTATTTTAAATAATTATTTATTTTTTCATATTAGCGACGGTTCAGGCCGACGCTATTGTTTTTGAAAAAATATTCATTTCCCATAACAAATTTCGTTTGCCTCCTTGTTAGTTATTGTCTTAATTAATTCTTATTTTCTTATATTAGTGACGGTTCAGGCCGACGCTACTGTTTGTGCTAAAATTTTCATTTTCCCCCACGAATTTCGTTTGGCTCCTTTAAACTTATTGTTATATTTAATTATTATTTTTATATTAAAAACTAGTACTTTAATAGCTCATTTAAAGTGCTACTAAACAAAATCGTTCACATTAGTGGCACGGTTAATAGCGCGTTTCAGCGCTATCAAAAACAAAAGAAAGTGCTAATAAATAACTTTTATGGCATATTGTATGTTGCTCTATTTTCTCTTTCAAAGTTGGTTTACCCTTTTAGACAGAAGAGATCACTCTTCTTTGTCTTTATTAGAATCTTTATAAGAGGAGCATACGCCTAAGTAGTCATTTTCCTCCATTTCACTTCAAAAGTATATAGCACGAATAAAACTAAAGTTCATGAGTGAAGGTGAGCATTCGAGCGATAACCTATACAACCAGCATCGTCGGACTAAGAACAAAGGGACATACATTTAATCATTCCTTCTTCACTACTTAATGCATGTGTCCTTCTAGTGCATTTGTTATGAAAATATTTTGAAAATGGTTTGATTTCGAGAAAAATACTTGGTGTTGACAAAACGTTTATTTGGACCTACGCTACTGTTTGTGCGAAAATTTCATTACACCCACCAATTTAGTTTGCCTCATTTTTAGTTATTATTTTAAATAATTATTTATTTTTTTATATTAGCGACGGTTCAGGCCGACGCTATTGTTTTTGAAAAAATATTCATTTCCCATAATAAAACTTGTTTGCCTCGTTGTTAGTTATTGTCTTAATTACTTCTTATTTTCTTATATTAGTGACGGTTCAGGCCGATGCTACTGTTTGTGCTAAAATTTTCATTTTCCCCCACGAATTTTGTTTGGCTCCTTTAAACTTATTGTTTTATTTAATTATTATTTTTATATTAAAAACTAGTACTTTAATAGCTCATTTAAAGTGCTACTAAACAAAATCGTTCACATTAGTGGCACGGTTAATAGCGCGTTTCAGCGCTATCAAAAACAAAAGAAAGTGCTAATAAATAACTTTTATGGCATATTGTATGTTGCTCTATTTTCTCTTTCAAAGTTGGTTTACCCTTTGAGACAGAAGAGATCACTCTTCTTTGTCTTTATTAGAATCTTTATAAGAGGAGCATATGCCTAAGTAGTCATTTTCCTCCATTTCACTTCAAAATTTTATAGCACGAATAAAACTAAAGTTCATGAGTGAAGGTGAGCATTCGAGCGATAACCTATACAACCAGCATCGTCGGACTAAGAACAAAGGGACATACATTTAATCATTCCTTCTTCACTACTTAATGCATGTGTCCTTCTAGTGCATTTGTTATGAAAATATTTTGAAAATGGTTTGATTTCGAGAAAAATACTTGGTGTTGACAAAACGTTTATTTGGACCTACGCTACTGTTTGTGCGAAAATTTCATTACACCCACCAATTTAGTTTGCCTCATTTTCATTTATTATTTTAAATAATTATTTATTTTTTTATATTAGCGACGGTTCAGACCGACGCAATTGTTTTTGAAAAAATATTCATTTCCCATAACAAATTTCGTTTGCCTCCTTATTAGTTGTTGTCTTAATTAATTCTTATTTTCTTATATTAGCGACGGTTCAGGCCGACGCTACTGTTTGTGCTAAAATTTTCATTTTCCCCCACGAATTTTGTTTGGCTCCTTTAAACTTATTGTTTTAATTAATTATTATTTTTATATTAAAAACTAGTAATTTAATAACTCTTTTAAAGTGCTAGTAAACAAAATCGTTCACATTAGTGGCACGGTTAATAGCGCTTTTCAGCGCTATCAAAAACAAAAGAAAGTGCTATTAAATAACTTTTATTGCATATTGTATGTTTCTCTATTTTCTCTTTCAAAGTTGGTTTACCCTTTTAGACAGAAGAGATCACTCTTCTTTGTCTTTATTAGAATCTTTATAAGAGGAGCATACGCCTAAGTAGTCATTTTCCTCCATTTCACTTCAAAAGTATATAGCACGAATAAAACTAAAGTTCATGAGTGAAGGTGAGCATTCGAGCGATAACCTATACAACCAGCGTCGTCGGACTAAGAACAAAGGGACATACATTTAATCATTCCTTCTTCACTACTTAATGCATGTGTCCTTCTAGTGCATTTTTTATGAAAATATTTTGAAAATGGTTTGATTTCGAGAAAAATACTTGGTGTTGACAAAACGTTTATTTGGACCTACGCTACTGTTTGTGCGAAAATTTCATTACACCCACCAATTTAGTTTGCCTCATTTTTGTTTATTATTTTAAATAATTATTTATTTTTTTATATTAGCGACGGTTCAGGCCGACGCTATTGTTTTTGAAAAAATATTCATTTCCCATAAAAAATTTCGTTTGCCTCCTTATTAGTTATTGTCTTAATTAATTCTTATTTTCTTATATTAGTGACGGTTCAGGCCGACGCTACTGTTTGTGCTAAAATTTTCATTTTCCCCCACGAATTTCGTTTGGCTCCTTTAAACTTATTGTTTTAATTAATTATTATTTTTATATTAAAAACTAGTACTTTAATAACTCTTTTAAAGTGCTAGTAAACAAAATCGTTCACATTAGTGGCACGGTTAATAGCGCTTTTCAGCGCTATCAAAAACAAAAGAAAGTTCTATTAAATAACTTTTATGGCATATTGTATGTTGCTCTATTTTCTCTTTCAAATTTGGTTTACCCTTTTAGACAGAAGAGATCACTCTTCTTTGTATTTATTATAATCTTTATAAGAGGAGCATATGCCTAAGTAGTCATTTTCGTCCATTTCACTTCAAAAGTATATAGCACGAATAAAACTAAAGTTCATGAGTGAAGGTGAGCATTCGAGCGATAACCTATACAGCCAGCGTCGTCGGATTAAGAACAAAGGGACATACATTTAATCTTTCCTTCTTCACTACTTAATGCATGTGTCCTTCTAGTGCATTTGTTATGAAAATATTTTGAAAATGGTTTGATTTCGAGAAAAATACCTAGTGTTGACAAAATGTTTATTTGGACCTACGCTACTATTTGTGCGAAAATTTCATTATACCTACCAATTTAGTTTGCCTCCTTTTTTTTTATTATTTTAGATAATTATTTATTTTTTTATATTAGCGACGGTTCAGGCCGATGCTATTGTTTTTGAAAAAATATTCATTTCCCGTAACAAATTTCTTTTGCCTCCTTATTAGTTATTATCTTAATTAATTCTTACTTTCTTATATTAGCGACGGTTCAGGCCGACACTACTGTTTGTGCTAAAATTTTCATTTTCCCCCACGAATTTCGTTTGTCTCCTTTAAACTTATTGTTTTATTTAATTATTATTTTTATATTAAAAACTAGTACTTTAATAGCTCTTTTAAAGTGCTACTAAACAAAATCGTTCACATTAGTGGCACGGTTAATAGCGCTTTTCAGCGCTATCAAAAACAAAAGAAAGTGCTATTAAATAACTTTTATGGCATATTGTATGTTGTTCTATTTTCTCTTTCAAAGTATGTTTACCCTTTTAGACAGAAGAGATCACTCTTCTTTGTCTTTATTAGAATCTTTATAAGAGGAGCATACGCCTAAGTAGTCATTTTCCTCCATTTCACTTCAAAAGTATATAGTACGAATAAAACTAAAGTTCATGAGTGAAGGTGAGCATTCGAGCGATAACCTATACAACCAGCGTCGTCGGACTAAGAACAAAGGGACATACATTTAATCATTCCTTCTTCACTACTTAATGCATGTGTCCTTCTAGTGCATTTGTTATGAAAATATTTTGAAAATGGTTTGATTTCGAGAAAAATACTTGGTGTTGACAAAACGTTTATTTGGACCTACGCTACTGTTTGTGCGAAAATTTCATTACACCCACCAATTTAGTTTGCCTCATTTTTAGTTATTATTTTAAATAATTATTTAATTTTTTATATTAGCGACGGTTCAGGCCGACGCTATTGTTTTTGAAAAAATATTCATTTCCCATAACAAATTTCGTTTGCCTCCTTGTTAGTTATTGTCTTAATTAATTCTTATTTTCTTATATTAGTGACAGTTCAGGCCGACGCTACTGTTTGTGCTAAAATTTTCATTTTCCCCCACGAATTTCGTTTGGCTCCTTTAAACTTATTGTTTTATTTAATTATTATTTTTATATTAAAAACTAGTACTTTAATAGCTCTTTTAAAGTGCTACTAAACAAAATCGTTCACATTAGTGGCACGGTTAATAGCGCTTTTCAACGCTATCAAAAACAAAAGAAAGTGCTATTAAATAACTTTTATGGCATATTGTATGTTGCTATATTTTCTCTTTCAAAGTTGGTTTACCCTTTTAGACAGAAGAGATCACTCTTCTTTGTCTTTATTAGAATCTTTATAAGAGGAGCATACGCCTAAGTAGTCATTTTCCTCCATTTCACTTCAAAAGTATATAGCACGAATAAAGCTAAAGTTCATGAGTGAAGGTGAGCATTCGAGCGATAACCTATACAGCCAGCGTCGTCGGATTAAGAACAAAGGGACATACATTTAATCTTTCCTTCTTCACTACTTAATGCATGTGTCCTTCTAGTGCATTTGTTATGAAAATATTTTGAAAATGGTTTGATTTCGAGAAAAATACCTAGTGTTGACAAAACGTTTATTTGGACCTACGCTACTATTTGTGCGAAAATTTCATTATACCTACCAATTTAGTTTGCCTCCTTTTTTGTTATTATTTTAGATAATTATTTATTTTTTTATATTAGCGACGGTTCAGGCCGATGCTATTGTTTTTGAAAAAATATTCATTTCCCGTAACAAATTTCTTTTGCCTCCTTATTAGTTATTATCTTAATTAATTCTTACTTTCTTATATTAGCGACGGTTCAGGCCGACACTACTGTTTGTGCTAAAATTTTCATTTTCCCCCACGAATTTCGTTTGTCACCTTTAAACTTATTGTTTTATTTAATTATTATTTTTATATTAAAAACTAGTACTTTAATAGCTCTTTTAAAGTGCTACTAAACAAAATCGTTCACATTAGTGGCACGGTTAATAGCGCTTTTCAGCGCTATCAAAAACAAAAGAAAGTGCTATTAAATAACTTTTATGGCATATTGTATGTTGTTCTATTTTCTCTTTCAAAGTATGTTTACCCTTTTAGACAGAAGAGATCACTCTTCTTTGTCTTTATTAGAATCTTTATAAGAGGAGCATACGCCTAAGTAGTCATTTTCCTCCATTTCACTTCAAAAGTATATAGTACGAATAAAACTAAAGTTCATGAGTGAAGGTGAGCATTCGAGCGATAACCTATACAACCAGCGTCGTCGGACTAAGAACAAAGGGACATACATTTAATCATTCCTTCTTCACTACTTAATGCATGTGTCCTTCTAGTGCATTTGTTATGAAAATATTTTGAAAATGGTTTGATTTCGAGAAAAATACTTGGTGTTGACAAAACGTTTATTTGGACCTACGCTACTGTTTGTGCGAAAATTTCATTACACCCACCAATTTAGTTTGCCTCATTTTTAGTTATTATTTTAAATAATTATTTAATTTTTTATATTAGCGACGGTTCAGGCTGACGCTATTGTTTTTGAAAAAATATTCATTTCCCATAACAAATTTCGTTTGCCTCCTTGTTAGTTATTGTCTTAATTAATTCTTATTTTCTTATATTAGTGACAGTTCAGGCCGACGCTACTGTTTGTGATAAAATTTTCATTTTCCCCCACGAATTTCGTTTGGCTCCTTTAAACTTATTGTTTTATTTAATTATTATTTTTATATTAAAAACTAGTACTTTAATAGCTCTTTTAAAGTGCTACTAAACAAAATCGTTCACATTAGTGGCACGGTTAATAGCGCTTTTCAACGCTATCAAAAACAAAAGAAAGTGCTATTAAATAACTTTTATGGCATATTGTATGTTGCTCTATTTTCTCTTTCAAAGTTGGTTTACCCTTTTAGACAGAAGAGATCACTCTTCTTTGTCTTTATTAGAATCTTTATAAGAGGAGCATACGCCTAAGTAGTCATTTTCCTCCATTTCACTTCAAAAGTATATAGCACGAATAAAGCTAAAGTTCATGAGTGAAGGTGAGCATTCGAGCAATAACCTATACAGCCAGCGTCTCGGATTAAGAACAAAGGGACATACATTTAATCTTTCCTTCTTCACTACTTAATGCATGTGTCCTTCTAGTGCATTTGTTATGAAAATATTTTGAAAATGATTTGATTTTGAGAAAAATACCCGGTGTTGACAAAACGTTTATTTGGACCTACGCTACTGTTTGTGCGAAAATTTCATTATACCTACCAATTTAGTTTGCCTCCTTTTTTGTTATTATTTTAAATAATTATTTATTTTTTTATATTAGCGACGGTTCAGGCCGATGCTATTGTTTTTGAAAAAATATTCATTTCCCGTAACAAATTTCTTTTTCCTCCTTATTAGTTATTATCTTAATTAATTCTTACTTTCTTATATTAGCGACGGTTCAGGCCGACACTACTGTTTGTGCTAAAATTTTCATTTTCCCCCACAAATTTTGTTTGGCTCCTTTAAACTTATTGTTTTATTTAATTATTATTTTTATATTAAAAACTAGTACTTTAATAGCTCTTTTAAAGTGCTACTAAACAAAATCGTTCACATTAGTGGCACGGTTAATAGCGCTTTTCAGCGCTATCAAAAACAAAAGAAAGTGCTATTAAATAACTTTTATGGCATATTGTATGTTGCTCTATTTTCTCTTTCAAAGTTGGTTTACCCTTTTAGACAGAAGAGATCACTCTTCTTTGTCTTTATTAGAATCTTTATAAGAGGAGCATACGCCTAAGTAGTCATTTTCCTCCATTTCACTTCAAAAGTATATAGCACGAATAAAACTAAAGTTCATGAGTGAAGGTGAGCATTCGAGCGATAACCTATACAACCAGCGTCGTCGGACTAAGAACAAAGGGACATACATTTAATCATTCCTTCTTCATTACTTAATGCATGTGTCCTTCTAGTGCATTTGTTATGAAAATATTTTGAAAATGGTTTGATTTCGAGAAAACTACTTGGTGTTGACAAAACGTTTATTTGGACCTACGCTACTGTTTGTGCGAAAATTTCATTACACCCACCAATTTAGTTTGCCTCATTTTTATTTATTATTTTAAATAATTATTTATTTTTTATATTAGCGACGGTTCAGGCCGACGCTATTGTTTTTGAAAAAATATTCATTTCCCATAAAAAATTTCGTTTGCCTCCTTATTAGTTATTGTCTTAATTAATTCTTATTTTCTTATATTAGTGACGGTTCAGGCCGACGCTACTGTTTGTGCTAAAATTTTCATTTTCCCCCACGAATTTCGTTTGGCTCCTTTAAACTTATTGTTTTAATTAATTATTATTTTTATATTAAAAACTAGTACTTTAATAACTCTTTTAAAGTGCTAGTAAACAAAATCGTTCACATTAGTGGCACGGTTAATAGCGCTTTTCAGCGCTATCAAAAACAAAAGAAAGTTCTATTAAATAACTTTTATGGCATATTGTATGTTGCTCTATTTTCTCTTTCAAAGTTGGTTTACCCTTTTAGACAGAAGAGATCACTCTTCTTTGTATTTATTAGAATCTTTATAAGAGGAGCATATGCCTAAGTAGTCATTTTCCTCCATTTCACTTCAAAAGTATATAGCACGAATAAAACTAAAGTTCACGAGTGAAGGTGAGCATTCGAACGATAACCTATACAGCCAGCGTCGTCGGATTAAGAACAAAGGGACATACATTTAATCTTTCCTTCTTCACTACTTAATGCATGTGTCCTTCTAGTGCATTTGTTATGAAAATATTTTGAAAATGGTTTGATTTCGAGAAAAATACCTAGTGTTGACAAAACGTTTATTTGGACCTACGCTACTATTTGTGCGAAAATTTCATTATACCTACCAATTTAGTTTGCCTCCTTTTTTGTTATTATTTTAGATAATTATTTATTTTTTTATATTAGCGACGGTTCAGGCCGATGCTATTGTTTTTGAAAAAATATTCATTTCCCGTAACAAATTTCTTTTGCCTCCTTATTAGTTATTATCTTAATTAATTCTTATTTTCTTATATTAGCGACGGTTCAGGCCGACACTACTGTTTGTGCTAAAATTTTTATTTACGCCCACGAATTTCGTTTGGCTCCTTTAAACTTATTGTTTTATTTAATTATTATTTTTATATTAAAAACTAGTACTTTAATAGCTCTTTTAAAGTGCTACTAAACAAAATCGTTCACATTAGTGGCACGGTTAATAGCGCTTTTCAGCGCTATCAAAAACAAAAGAAAGTGCTATTAAATAACTTTTATGGCATATTGTATGTTGCTCTATTTTCTCTTTCAAAGTAGGTTTACCCTTTTAGACAGAAGAGATCACTCTTCTTTGTCTTTATTAGAATCTTTATAAGAGGAGCATACGCCTAAGTAGTCATTTTCCTCCATTTCACTTCAAAAGTATATAGTACGAATAAAACTAAAGTTCATGAGTGAAGGTGAGCATTCGAGCGATAACCTATACAACCAGCGTCGTCGGACTAAGAACAAAGGGACATACATTTAATCATTCCTTCTTCACTACTTAATGCATGTGTCCTTCTAGTGCATTTGTTATGAAAATATTTTGAAAATGGTTTGATTTCGAGAAAAATACTTGGTGTTGACAAAACGTTTATTTGGACCTACGCTACTGTTTGTGCGAAAATTTCATTACACCCACCAATTTAGTTTTCCTCATTTTTAGTTATTATTTTAAATAATTATTTAATTTTTATTATTAGCGACGGTTCAGGCCGACGCTATTGTTTTTGAAAAAATATTCATTTCCCATAACAAATTTCGTTTGCCTCCTTGTTAGTTATTGTCTTAATTAATTCTTATTTTCTTATATTAGTGACGGTTCAGGCCGACGCTACTGTTTGTGCTAAAATTTTCATTTTCCCCCACGAATTTCGTTTGGCTCCTTTAAACTTATTGTTTTATTTAATTATTATATTTATATTAAAAACTAGTACTTTAATAGCTCTTTTAAAGTGCTACTAAACAAAATCGTTCACATTAGTGGCACGGTTAATAGCGCTTTTCAACGCTATCAAAAACAAAAGAAAGTGCTATTAAATAACTTTTATGGCATATTGTATGTTGCTCTATTTTCTCTTTCAAAGTTGGTTTACCCTTTTAGACAGAAGAGATCACTCTTCTTTGTCTTTATTAGAATCTTTATAAGAGGAGCATACGCCTAAGTAGTCATTTTCCTCCATTTCACTTCAAAAGTATATAGCACGAATAAAACTAAAGTTCATGAGTGAAGGTGAGCATTCGAGTGATAATCTATACAGCCAGCGTCGTCGGATTAAGAACAAAGGGACATACATTTAATCTTTCCTTCTTCACTACTTAATGCATGTGTCCTTCTAGTGCATTTGTTATGAAAATATTTTGAAAATGGTTTGATTTTGAGAAAAATACCCGGTGTTGACAAAACGTTTATTTGGACCTACGCTACTGTTTGTAGGAAAATTTCATTATACCTACCAATTTAGTTTGCCTCCTTTTTTGTTATTATTTTAAATAATTATTTATTTTTTTATATTAGCGACGGTTCAGGCCGATGCTATTGTTTTTCAAAAAATATTCATTTCCCGTAACAAATTTCTTTTGCCTCTTTATTAGTTATTATCTTAATTAATTCTTACTTTCTTATATAGGCGACAGTTCAGGCCGACGCTACTGTTTGTGCTAAAATTTTCATTTTCCCCCACGAATTTCGTTTGGCTCCTTTAAACTTATTGTTTTATTTAATTATTATTTTTATATCAAAAACTAGTTCTTTAATAGCTCATTTAAAGTGCTACTAATCAAAATCGTTCACATTAGTGGCACGGTTAATAGCGCTTTTCAGCGCTATCAAAAACAAAAGAAAGTGCTATTAAATAACTTTTATGGTATATTGTATGTTGCTCTATTTTTTCTTTCAAAGTTGGTTTACCGTTTTAGACAGAAGAGATCACTCTTCTTTGTCTTTATTAGAATCTTTATAAGAGGAGCATACGCCTAAGTAGTCATTTTCCTCCATTTCACTTCAAAAGTATATAGCACGAATAAAACTAAAGTTCATGAGTGAAGGTGAACAGTCGAGCGATAACCTATACAGCCAGCATCGTCGGACTAAGAACAAAGGGGCATACATTTAATCATTCCTTCTTAACTACTTAATGCATGTGTCCTTCTAGTGCATTTGTTATGAAAATATTTTGAAAATGGTTTGATTTCGAGAAAAATACGTGGTGTTGACAAAATGTTTATTTGGACCTATGCTACTGTTTGTGCGAAAATTTCATTACAACCACAAATTTAGTTTGCCTCATTTTTAGTTATTATTTTAAATAATTATTTATTTTTTTATATTAGCGACGGTTCAGGCCGACGCTATTGTTTTTGAAAAATATTCATTTCCCGTAACAAATTTCTTTTTCCTCCTTAGTTATTATCTTAATTAATTCTTATTTTCTTATATTAGCGACGGTTCAGGCCGACACTACTGTTTGTGCTAAAATTTTCATTTTCCCCCACGAATTTCGTTTGGCTCCTTTAAACTTATTGTTTTAATTAATTATTATTTTTATATTAAAAACTAGTACTTTAATAACTCTTTTAAAGTGCTACTAAACAAAATCGTTCACATTAGTGGCACGGTTAATAGCGCTTTTCAGCGTTATCAAAAACAAAAGAAAGTGCTATTAAATAACATTTATGGCATATTGTATGTTGCTCTATTTTCTTTTTCAAAGTTGGTTTACCATTTTAGAAAGAAGAGATCACACTTCTTTGTCTTTATTAGAATCTTTATAAGAGGAGCATACGCCTAAGTAGTCATTTTCCTCCATTTGACTTCAAAAGTATATAGCACGAATAAAACTAAAGTTCATGAGTGAAGGTGAGCATTCGAGCGATAACCTATACAGCCAGCGTCGTCGGACTAAGAACAAAGGGACATACATTTATTCTTTCCTTCTTCACTACTTAATGCATGTGTCCTTCGAGTGCATTTGTTATGAAAATATGTTGAAAGTGGTTTGATTTCGAGAAAAATACCTGGTTTTGACAAAACGTTTATTTGGACCTACGCTATTGTTTGTGGGAAAATTTCATTATACCCACCAATTTAGTTTGCCTCCTTTTTTGTTATTATTTTAAATAATTATTTATTTTTTTATATTAGCGACGCTTCAGGCCGATGCTATTGTTTTTGAAAAAATATTCATTTCCCGTAACAAATTTCTTTTGCCTCCTTATTAGTTATTATCTTAATTAATTCTTACTTTCTTATATTAGCGACGGTTCAGGCCGACGCTACTGTTTGTGCTAAAATTTTCAATTTCCCCCACGAATTTCGTTTGGCTCCTTTAAACTTATTGTTTTATTTAATTATTATTTTTATATTAAAAACTAGTACTTTAATAACTCTTTTAAAGTGCTACTAAACAAAATCGTTCACATTAGTGGCACGGTTAATAGCGCTTTTCAGCGCTATCAAAAACAAAAGAAAGTGCTATTAAATAACTTTTATGGCATATTGTATGTTGCTCTATTTTCTCTTTCAAAGTTGGTTTACCCTTTTAGACAGAAGAGATCACTCTTCTTTGTCTTTATTAGAATCTTTATAAGAGGAGCATACGCCTAAGTAGTCATTTTCCTCCATTTCACTTCAAAAGTATATAGCACGAATAAAACTAAAGTTCATGAGTGAAGGTGAGCATTCGAGCGATAACCTATACAACCAGTGTCGTCGGACTAAGAACAAAGGGACATACATTTAATCATTCCTTCTTCACTACTTAATGCATGTGTCCTTCTAGTGCATTTGTTATGAAAATATTTTGAAAATGGTTTGATTTCGAGAAAAATACTTGGTGTTGACAAAACGTTTATTTAGACCTACGCTACTGTTTGTGCGAAAATTTCATTACACCCACCAATTTAGTTTGCCTCATTTTTAGTTATTATTTTAAATAATTATTTATTTTTTATATTAGCGACGGTTCATGCCAACGCTATTGTTTTTGAAAAAATATTCATTTCCCATAACAAATTTCGTTTGCCTCCTTATTAGTTATTGTCTTAATTAATTCTTATTTTCTAATATTAGTGACGGTTCAGGCCGACGCTACTGTTTGTGCTAAAATTTTCATTTTCCCCCACGAATTTCGTTTGGCTCCTTTAAACTTATTGTTTTAATTAATTATTATTTTTATATTAAAAACTAGTACTTTAATAACTCTTTTAAAGTGCTACTAAACAAAATGGTTCACATTAGTGGCACGGTTAATAGCGCTTTTCAGCGATATCAAAAACAAAAGAAAGTGCTATTAAATAACTTTTATGGCATATTGTATGTTGCTCTATTTTCTCTTTCAAAGTTGGTTTACCCTTTTAGACAGAAGAGATCACTCTTCTTTGTCTTTATTAGAATCTTTATAAGAGGAGCATACGCCTAAGTAGTCATTTTCCTCCATTTCACTTCAAAAGTATATAGCACGAATAAAACTAAAGTTCATGAGTGAAGGTGAGCATTCGAGCGATAACCTATACAACCAGTGTCGTCGGACTAAGAACAAAGGGACATACATTTAATCATTCCTTCTTCACTACTTAATGCATGTGTCCTTCTAGTGCATTTGTTATGGAAATATGTTGAAAGTGGTTTAATTTCGAGAAAAATACCTGGTGTTGACAAAACGTTAATTTGGACCTACGCTACTGTTTGTGCGAAAATTTCATTATACCCACCAATTTAGTTTGCCTCCTTTTTTGTTATTATTTTAAATAATTATTTATTTTTTTATATTAGCCACACTTCAGGCCGATGCTATTGTTTTTGAAAAATATTCATTTCCCGTAAAAAATTTCTTTTGCCTCCTTATTAGTTATTATCTTAATTAATTCTTACTTTTTTATATTAGCGACGGTTCAGGCCGACGCTACTGTTTGTGCTAAAATTTTCATTTTCTCCCACGAATTTCGTTTGGCTCCTTTAAACTTATTGTTTTTTTTAATTATTATTTTTATATTAAAAACTAGTACTTTAATAGCTGTTTTAATGTGCTACTAAACAAAATCGTTCACATTAGTGGCACGGTTAATAGCGCTTTTCAGCGCTATCAAAAACAAAAGAAAGTGCTATTAAATAACTTTTATGGCATATTGTATGTTGCTCTATTTTCTCTTTCAAAGTTGGTTTACCCTTTTAGACAGAAGAGATCACTCTTCTTTGTCTTTATTAGAATCTTTATAAGAGGAGCATACGCCTAAGTAGTCATTTTCCTCCATTTCACTTCAAAAGTATATAGCACGAATAAAACTAAAGTTCATGAGTGAAGGTGAGCATTCGAGCGATAACCTATACAGCCAGCGTCGTCGGATTAAGATCAAAGGGACATACATTTAATCTTTCCTTCTTCACTACTTAATGCATGTGTCCTTCTAGTGCATTTGTTATGAAAATATTTTGAAAATGGTTTGATTTCGAGAAAAATACCTGGTGTTGACAAAACGTTTATTTGGACCTACGCTACTGTTTGTCTGAAAATTTCATTATACCCACCAATTTAGTTTGCCTCCTTTTTTGTTATTATTTTAAATAATTATTTATTTTTTTATATTAGCGACGGTTCAGGCCGACGCTATTGTTTTTGAAAAAATATTCATTTCCCATAACAAATTTCTTTTGCTTCCTTATTAGTTATTATCTTAATTAATTCATACTTTCTTATATTAGCGACGGTTCAGGCCGACGCTACTGTTTGTGCTAAAATTTTCATTCACCCCACGAATTTCGTTTGGCTCCTTTAAACTTATTGTTTTATTTAATTATTATTTTTATATTAAAAAATAGTACTTTAATAGCTCATTTAAAGTTCTACTAAACAAAATCGTTCACATTAGTGGCACGGTTAATAGCGCTTTTCAGCGCTATCAAAAACAAAAGAAAGTGCTATTAAATAACTTTTATGGCATATTGTATGTTGCTCTATTTTCTCTTTCAAAGTTGGTTTACCCTTTTAGACAGAAGAGATCCCTCTTCTTTGTCTTTATTAGAATCTTTATAAGAGGAGCATACGCCTAAGTAGTCATTTTCCTCCATTTCACTTCAAAAGTATATAGCACGAATAAACTAAAGTTCATGAGTGAAGGTGAGCATTCGAGCGATAACCTATACAGTCAGCATCGTCGGACTAAGAACAAAGGGACATACATTTAATCATTCCTTCTTCACTACTTAATGCATGTGTCCTTCTAGTGCATTTGTTATGAAAATATTTTGAAAATGGTTTGATTTCGAGAAAAATACTTGGTGTTGCCAAAACGTTTATTTGGACCTACGCTACTATTTGTGCGAAAATTTCATTACACCCACCAATTTAGTTTGCCTCATTTTTAGTTATTATTTTAAATAATTATTTATTTTTTTATATTAGCGACGGTTCAGGCCGACGCTATTGTTTTTGAAAAATATTCATTTCCCGTAACAAATTTCTTTTGCCACCTTATTATTTATTATCTTAATTAATTCTTATTTTCTTATATTAGCGACGGTTCAGGCCAACGCTACTGTTTGTGCTAAAATTTTCATTTTCCCCCACGAATTTCGTTTGGCTCCTTTAAACTTATTGTTTTATTTAATTATTATTTTTATATTAAAAACTAGTACTTTAATAGCTCTTTTAAAGTGCTACTAAACAAAATCGTTCACATTAGTGGCACGGTTAATAGCGCTTTTCAGCGCTATCAAAAACAAAAGAAAGTGCTATTAAATAACTTTTATGGCATATTGTATGTTGCTCTATTTTCTCTTTCAAAGTTGGTTTACCCTTTTGGACAGAAGAGATCACTCTCTTTGTCTTTATTAGAATCTTTATAAGAGGAGCATACGCCTAAGTAGTCATTTTCCTCCATTTCACTTCAAAAGTATATAGCACGAATAAAACTAAAGTTCATGAGTGAAGGTGAGCATTCGAGTAAAAACCTATACAGCCAGCGTCGTCGGACTAAGAACAAAGGGACATACATTTAATCATTCCTTCTTCACTACTTAATGCATGTTTCCTTCGAGTGCATTTGTTATGAAAATATGTTGAAAGTGATTTGATTTCGAGAAAAATACCTGGTGTTGACAAAACATTTATTTGGACCTACGCTACTGTTTGTGCGAAAATTTCATTATACCCACCAATTTAGTTTGCCTCCTTTTTTGTTATTATTTTAAATAATTATTTATTTTTTTATATTAGCGACGGTTCAGGCGGATGCTATTGTTTTTGAAAAAATATTCATTTCCCGTAACAAATTTCTTTTGCCTCCTTATTAGTTATTATCTTAATTAATTCTTATTTTCTTATATTAGCGACGGTTCAGGCCGACGCTACTGTTTGTGCTAAAATTTTCATTTCCCCCCACGAATTTTGTTTGGCTCCTTTAAACTTATTGTTTTATTTAATTATTATTTTTATATTAAAAAATAGTACTTTAATAGCTCCTTTAAAGTTCTACTAAACAAAATCGTTCACATTAGTGGCACGGTTAATAGCGCTTTTCAACGTTATCAAAAACAAAAGAAAGTGCTATTAAATAACATTTATGGCATATTGTATGTTGCTCTATTTTCTCTTTCAAAGTTGGTTTACCCTTTTAGACAGAAGAGATCACTCTTCTTTGTCTTTATTAGAATCTCTATAAGAGGAGCATAAGCCTAAGTAGTCATTTTCCTCCTTTCACTTCAAAAGTATATAGCACGAATAAAACTAAAGTTCATGAGTGAAGGTGAGCATTTGAGCGATAACCTATACAGCCAGCGTCGTCGGACTAAGAACAAAGGGACATACATTTAATCATTCCTTCTTCACTACTTAATGCATGTGTCCTTCTGGTGCATTTGTTATGAAAATATTTTGAAAATGGTTTGATTTCGAGAAAAATACCTGGTGTTGACAAAACGTTTATTTGGACCCACGCTACTGTTTGTGCGAAAATTTCATTATACCCACCAATTTAGTTTGCCTCCTATTTAGTTATTATTTTAAATAATTATTTATTTTTTTATATTAGCGACGGTTCAGGCTGACGCTATTGTTTTTGAAAAAATATTCATTTCCCATAACAAATTTCGTTTGCCTCCTTATTAGTTATTGTCTTAATTAATTCTTATTTTCTTATATTAGCAACGGTTCAGGCCGACGCTACTTTTTGTGCTATAATTTTCATTTTCTCCCACGAATTTCGTTTGGCTCCTTTAAACTTATTATTTTAATTAATTAATATTTTTATCTTAAAAACTAGTACTATAATAGCTCTTTTAAAGTGCTACTAAACAAAATCGTTCACATTAGTGGCACGGTTAATAGCGCTTTTCAGCGCTATCAAAAACAAAAGAAAGTGCTAATAAATAACTTTTATGGCATATTGTCTGTTGCTCTATTTTCTCTTTCAAAGTTGGTTTACCCTTTTGGACAAAAGAGATCACTCTTCTTTATGTTTATTAGAATCTTTATAAGAGGATCATACGCCTAAGTAGTCATTTTCCTCCATTTCACATTAAAAGTATATAGCACGAATAAAACTAAAGTTCATGAGTGAAGGTGAGCATTCGAGCGATAACCTTTACAGCCAGCGTCGTCGGACAAAGAACAAAGGGACATACATTTAATCATTCCTTCTTCACTACTTAATGCATGTTTCCTTCGAGTGCATTTGTTATGAAAATATGTTGAAAGTGATTTGATTTCGAGAAAAATACCTGGTGTTGACAAAACATTTATTTGGACCTACGCTACTGTTTGTGCGAAAATTTCATTATACCCACCAATTTAGTTTGCCTCCTTTTTTGTTATTATTTTAAATAATTATTTATTTTTTTATATTAGCGACGGTTCAGGCGGATGCTATTGTTTTTGAAAAAATATTCATTTCCCGTAACAAATTTCTTTTGCCTCCTTATTAGTTATTATCTTAATTAATTCTTATTTTCTTATATTAGCGACGGTTCAGGCCGACGCTACTGTTTGTGCTAAAATTTTCATTTCCCCCCACGAATTTTGTTTGGCTCCTTTAAACTTATTGTTTTATTTAATTATTATTTTTATATTAAAAAATAGTACTTTAATAGCTCCTTTAAAGTTCTACTAAACAAAATCGTTCACATTAGTGGCACGGTTAATAGTTCTTTTCAGCGCTATCAAAAACAAAAGAAAGTGCTATTAAATAACTTTTATGGCATATTGTATGTTGCTCTATTTTCTTTTTCAAAGTTGATTAACCCTTTTAGACAGAAGAGATCACTCTTCTTTGTCTTTATTAGAATCTTTATAAGAGGAGCATACGCCTAAGTAGTAATTTTCCTCCATTTCACTTCAAAAGTATATAGCACGAATAAAACTAAAGTTCATGAGTGAAGGTGAGCATTCGAGCGATAACCTATATAGCCAGCGTCGTCAGACTAAGAACAAAGGGAACTACATTTAATCATTCCTTCTTCACTACTTAATGCATGTGTCCTTCGAGTGCATTTGTTATGAAAATATCTTGAAAGTGGTTAGATTTCGAGAAAAATACCTGGTGTTGACAAAACGTTTATTTGGACCTACGCTACTGTTTGTGCGAAAATTTCATTATACCCACCAATTTAGTTTGCCTCCTATTTAGTTATTATTTTAAATAATTATTTATTTTTTTATATTAGCGACGGTTCAGGCTGACGCTATTGTTTTTGAAAAAATATTCATTTCCCATAACAAATTTCGTTTGCCTCCTTATTAGTTATTGTCTTAATTAATTCTTATTTTCTTATATTAGCAACGGTTCAGGCCGACGCTACTTTTTGTGCTAAAATTTTCATTTTCTCCCACGAATTTCGTTTGGCTCCTTTAAACTTATTATTTTAATTAATTATTATTTTTATCTTAAAAACTAGTACTTTAATAGCTCTTTTAAAGTGCTACTAAACAAAATCGTTCACATTAGTGGCACGGTTAATAGCGCTTTTCAGCGCTATCAAAAACAAAAGAAAGTGCTATTAAATAACTTTTATGGCATATTGTCTGTTGCTCTATTTTCTCTTTCAAAGTTGGTTTACCCTTTTGGACAGAAGAGATCACTCTTCTTTGTGTTTATTAGAATCTTTATAAGAGGAGTATACGCCTAAGTAGTCATTTCCTCCATTTCACTTTAAAAGTATATAGCACGAATAAAACTAAAGTTCATGAGTGAAGGTGAGCATTCGAGCGATAACCTATACAGCCACCGTCGTCGGACTAAGAACAAAGGGACATACATTTAATCATTCCTTCTTCACTACTTAATGCTTGTGTCCTTCGAGTGCATTTGTTATGAAAATATGTTGAAAGTGGTTTGATTTCGAGAAAAATATCTGGTGTTGACAAAACGTTTATTTGGACCTACGCTACTGTTTGTGCGAAAATTTCATTATACCCACCAATTTAGTTTGCCTCCTTTTTTGTTATTATTTTAAATAATTATTTATTTTTTTATATTAGCGACGGTTCAGGCCGATGCTATTGTTTTTGAAAAAATTTTCATTTCCCGTAACAAATTTCTTTTGCCTCCTTATTAGTTATTATCTTAATTAATTCTTATTTTCTTATATTAACGACGGTTCAGGCCGACGCTACTGTTTGTGCTAAAATTTTCATTTCCCCCCACGAATTTCGTTTGGCTCCTTTAAACTTATTGTTTTATTTAATTATTATTTTTATATTAAAAAATAGTACTTTAATAGCTCATTTAAAGTTCTACTAAACAAAATCGTTCACATTAGTGGCACGGTTAATAGTTCTTTTCAGCGCTATCAAAAACAAAAGAAAGTGCTATGAAATAACTTTTATGGCATATTGTATGTTGCTCTATTTTCTCTTTCAAAGTTGATTTACCCTTTTAGACAGAAGAGATCACTCTTCTTTGTCTTTATTAGAATCTTTATAAGAGGAGCATACGCCTAAGTAGTCATTTTCCTCCATTTCACTTCAAAAGTATATAGCACGAATAAAACTAAAGTTCATGAGTGAAGGTGAGCATTCGAGCGATAACCTATATAGCCAGCGTCGTCAGACTAAGAACAAAGGGACATACATTTAATCATTCCTTCTTCACTACTTAATGCATGTGTCCTTTGAGTGCATTTGTTATGAAAATATGTTGAAAGTGGTTAGATTTCGAGAAAAATACCTGGTGTTGACAAAACGTTTATTTGGACCTACGCTACTGTTTGTGTGAAAATTTCATTAATACCCACCAATTTAGTTTGCCTCCTATTTAGTTATTATTTTAAATAATTATTTATTTTTTTATATTAGCGACGGTTCAGGCTGACGCTATTGTTTTTGAAAAAATATTCATTTCCCATAACAAATTTCGTTTGCCTCCTTATTAGTTATTGTCTTAATTAATTCTTATTTTCTTATATTAGCAACGGTTCAGGCCGACGCTACTTTTTGTGCTAAAATTTTCATTTTCTCCCACGAATTTTGTTTGGCTCCTTTAAACTTATTATTTTAATTAATTATTATTTTTATCTTAAAAACTAGTACTTTAGTAGCTCTTTTAAAGTGCTACTAAACAAAATCGTTCACATTAGTGGCACGGTTAATAGCGCTTTTCAGCGCTATCAAAAACAAAAGAAAGTGCTATTAAATAACTTTTATGGCATATTGTCTGTTGCTCTATTTTCTCTTTCAAAGTTGGTTTACCCTTTTGGACAGAAGAGATCACTCTTCTTTGTGTTTATTAGAATCTTTATAAGAGGAGCATACGCCTAAGTAGTCATTTTCCTCCATTTCACTTTAAAAGTATATAGCACGAATAAAACTAAAGTTCATGAGTGAAGGTGAGCATTCGAGCGATAACCTATACAGCCAGCGTCGTCGGACTAAGAACAAAGGGACATACATTTAATCATTCCTTCTTCACTACTTAATGCTTGTGTCCTTCGAGTGCATTTGTTATGAAAATATGTTGAAAGTGGTTTGATTTCGAGAAAAATACCTGGTGTTGACAAAACGTTTATTTGGACCTACGCTACTGTTTGTGCGAAAATTTCATTATACCCACCAATTTAGTTTGCCTCCTTTTTTGTTATTATTTTAAATAATTATTTATTTTTTTATATTAGCGACGGTTCAGGCCGATGCTATTGTTTTTGAAAAAAATTTCATTTCCCGTAACAAATTTCTTTTGCCTCCTTATTAGTTATGATCTTAATTAATTCTTATTTTCTTATATTAGCGACGGTTCAGGCCGACGCTACTGTTTGTGCTAAAAATTTCATTTCCCCCCACGAATTTCGTTTGGCTCCTTTAAACATATTGGTTTATTTAATTATTATTTTTATATTAAAAAATAGTACTTTAATAGCTCATTTAAAGTTCTACTAAACAAAATCGTTCACATTAGTGGCACGGTTAATAGTTCTTTTCAGCGCTATCAAAAACAAAAGAAAGTGCTATGAAATAACTTTTATGGCATATTGTATGTTGCTCTATTTTCTCTTTCAAAGTTGATTTACCCTTTTAGACAGAAGAGATCACTCTTCTTTGTCTTTATTAGAATCTTTATAAGAGGAGCATACGCCTAAGTAGTCATTTTCCTCCATTTCACTTCAAAAGTATATAGCACGAATAAAACTAAAGTTCATGAGTGAAGGTGAGCATTCGAGCGATAACCTATATAGCCAGCGTCGTCAGACTAAGAACAAAGGGACATACATTTAATCATTCCTTCTTCACTACTTAATGCATGTGTCCTTTGAGTGCATTTGTTATGAAAATATGTTGAAAGTGGTTAGATTTCGAGAAAAATACCTGGTGTTGACAAAACGTTTATTTGGACCTACGCTACTGTTTGTGTGAAAATTTCATTAATACCCACCAATTTAGTTTGCCTCCTATTTAGTTATTATTTTAAATAATTATTTATTTTTTTATATTAGCGACGGTTCAGGCTGACGCTATTGTTTTTGAAAAAATATTCATTTCCCATAACAAATTTCGTTTGCCTCCTTATTAGTTATTGTCTTAATTAATTCTTATTTTCTTATATTAGCAACGGTTCAGGCCGACGCTACTTTTTGTGCTAAAATTTTCATTTTCTCCCACGAATTTTGTTTGGCTCCTTTAAACTTATTATTTTAATTAATTATTATTTTTATCTTAAAAACTAGTACTTTAGTAGCTCTTTTAAAGTGCTACTAAACAAAATCGTTCACATTAGTGGCACGGTTAATAGCGCTTTTCAGCGCTATCAAAAACAAAAGAAAGTGCTATTAAATAACTTTTATGGCATATTGTCTGTTGCTCTATTTTCTCTTTCAAAGTTGGTTTACCCTTTTGGACAGAAGAGATCACTCTTCTTTGTGTTTATTAGAATCTTTATAAGAGGAGCATACGCCTAAGTAGTCATTTTCCTCCATTTCACTTTAAAAGTATATAGCACGAATAAAACTAAAGTTCATGAGTGAAGGTGAGCATTCGAGCGATAACCTATACAGCCAGCGTCGTCGGACTAAGAACAAAGGGACATACATTTAATCATTCCTTCTTCACTACTTAATGCTTGTGTCCTTCGAGTGCATTTGTTATGAAAATATGTTGAAAGTGGTTTGATTTCGAGAAAAATACCTGGTGTTGACAAAACGTTTATTTGGACCTACGCTACTGTTTGTGCGAAAATTTCATTATACCCACCAATTTAGTTTGCCTCCTTTTTTGTTATTATTTTAAATAATTATTTATTTTTTTATATTAGCGACGGTTCAGGCCGATGCTATTGTTTTTGAAAAAAATTTCATTTCCCGTAACAAATTTCTTTTGCCTCCTTATTAGTTATGATCTTAATTAATTCTTATTTTCTTATATTAGCGACGGTTCAGGCCGACGCTACTGTTTGTGCTAAAAATTTCATTTCCCCCCACGAATTTCGTTTGGCTCCTTTAAACATATTGGTTTATTTAATTATTATTTTTATATTAAAAAATAGTACTTTAATAGCTCATTTAAAGTTCTACTAAACAAAATCATTCACATTAGTGGCACGGTTAATAGTGCTTTTCAGCGCTATCAAAAACAAAAGAAAGTGCTATTAAATAACTTTTATGGCATATTGTATGTTGCTCTATTTTCTCTTTCAAAGTTGGTTTACCCTTTTAGATAGAAGAGATCACTCTTCTTTGTCTTTATTAGAATCTTTATAAGAGGAGCATACGCCTAACTAATCATTTTACTCCATTTCACTTCAAAAGTATATAGCACGAATAAAACTAAAGTTCATGAGTGAAGGTGAGCATTCGAGCGATAACCTATATAGCCAGCGTCGTCAGACTAAGAACAAAGGGACATACATTTAATCATTCCTTCTTCAGTACTTAATGCATGTGTCCTTCGAGTGCATTTGTTATGAAAATATGTTGAAAGTGGTTAGATTTCGAGAAAAATATCTGGTGTTGACAAAACGTTTATTTGGACATACGCTACTGTTTGTGCGAAAATTTCATTATACCCACCAATTTAGTTTGCCTCCTATTTAGTTATTATTTTAAATAATTATTTATTTTTTTATATTAGCGACGGTTCAGGCTGACGCTATTGTTTTTGAAAAAATATTCATTTCCCATAACAAATTTCGTTTGCCTCCTTATTAGTTATTGTCTTAATTAATTCTTATTTTCTTATATTAGCAACGGTTCAGGCCGACGCTACTTTTTGTGCTAAAATTTTCATTTTCTCCCACGAATTTCGTTTGGCTCCTTTAAACTTTCTATTTTAATTAATTATTATTTTTATCTTAAAAACTAGTACTTTAATAGCTCTTTTAAAGTGCTACTAAACAAAATCGTTCACATTAGTGGCACGGTTAATAGCGCTTTTCAGCGCTATCAAAAACAAAAGAAAGTGCTATTAAATAACTTTTATGGCATATTGTCTGTTGCTCTATTTTCTCTTTCAAAGTTGGTTTACCCTTTTGGACAAAAGAGATCACTCTTCTTTGTGTTTATTAGAATCTTTATAAGAGGAGCATACGCCTAAGTAGTCATTTCCTCCATTTCACTTTAAAAGTATATAGCACGAATAAAACTAAAGTTCATGAGTGAAGGTGAGCATTCGAGCGATAACCTATACAGCCACCATCGTCGGACTAAGAACAAAGGGACATACATTTAATCATTCCTTCTTCACTACTTAATGCATGTGTCCTTCGAGTGCATTTGTTATGAAAATATGTTGAAAGTGGTTTGATTTCGAGAAAAATACCTGGTGTTGAAAAAACGTTTATTTGGACCTATGCTACTGTTTGTGCGAAAATTTCATTATACCCACCAATTTAGTTTTCCTCCTTTTTTGTTATTATTTTAAATAATTATTTATTTTTTTATATTAGCGACGGTTCAGGCCAATGCTATTGTTTTTGAAAAAATATTCATTTCCCGTAACAAATTTCTTTTGCCTCCTTATTAGTTATTATCTTAATTAATTCTTATTTTCTTATATTAGCGACGGTTCAGGCCGACGCTACTGTTTGTGCTAAAAATTTCATTTCCCCCCACGAATTTCGTTTGGCTCCTTTAAACATATTGGTTTATTTAATTATTATTTTTATATTAAAAAATAGTACTTTAATAGCTCATTTAAAGTTCTACTAAACAAAATCATTCACATTAGTGGCACGGTTAATAGTGCTTTTCAGCGCTATCAAAAACAAAAGAAAGTGCTATTAAATAACTTTTATGGCATATTGTATGTTGCTCTATTTTCTCTTTCAAAGTTGGTTTACCCTTTTAGACAGAAGAGATCACTCTTCTTTGTCTTTATTAGAATCTTTATAAGAGGAGCATACGCCTAACTAATCATTTTACTCCATTTCACTTCAAAAGTATATAGCACGAATAAAACTAAAGTTCATGAGTGAAGGTGAGCATTCGAGCGATAACCTATATAGCCAGCGTCGTCAGACTAAGAACAAAGGGACATACATTTAATCATTCCTTCTTCAGTACTTAATGCATGTGTCCTTCGAGTGCATTTGTTATGAAAATATGTTGAAAGTGGTTAGATTTCGAGAAAAATATCTGGTGTTGACAAAACGTTTATTTGGACATACGCTACTGTTTGTGCGAAAATTTCATTATACCCACCAATTTAGTTTGCCTCCTATTTAGTTATTATTTTAAATAATTATTTATTTTTTTATATTAGCGACGGTTCAGGCTGACGCTATTGTTTTTGAAAAAATATTCATTTCCCATAACAAATTTCGTTTGCCTCCTTATTAGTTATTGTCTTAATTAATTCTTATTTTCTTATATTAGCAACGGTTCAGGCCGACGCTACTTTTTGTGCTAAAATTTTCATTTTCTCCCACGAATTTCGTTTGGCTCCTTTAAACTTTCTATTTTAATTAATTATTATTTTTATCTTAAAAACTAGTACTTTAATAGCTCTTTTAAAGTGCTACTAAACAAAATCGTTCACATTAGTGGCACGGTTAATAGCGCTTTTCAGCGCTATCAAAAACAAAAGAAAGTGCTATTAAATAACTTTTATGGCATATTGTCTGTTGCTCTATTTTCTCTTTCAAAGTTGGTTTACCCTTTTGGACAAAAGAGATCACTCTTCTTTGTGTTTATTAGAATCTTTATAAGAGGAGCATACGCCTAAGTAGTCATTTCCTCCATTTCACTTTAAAAGTATATAGCACGAATAAAACTAAAGTTCATGAGTGAAGGTGAGCATTCGAGCGATAACCTATACAGCCACCATCGTCGGACTAAGAACAAAGGGACATACATTTAATCATTCCTTCTTCACTACTTAATGCATGTGTCCTTCGAGTGCATTTGTTATGAAAATATGTTGAAAGTGGTTTGATTTCGAGAAAAATACCTGGTGTTGAAAAAACGTTTATTTGGACCTATGCTACTGTTTGTGCGAAAATTTCATTATACCCACCAATTTAGTTTTCCTCCTTTTTTGTTATTATTTTAAATAATTATTTATTTTTTTATATTAGCGACGGTTCAGGCCGATGCTATTGTTTTTGAAAAAATATTCATTTCCCGTAACAAATTTCTTTTGCCTCCTTATTAGTTATTATCTTAATTAATTCTTATTTTCTTATATTAGCGACGGTTCAGGCCGACGCTACTGTTTGTGCTAAAATTTTCATTTCCCCCCACGAATTTCGTTTGGCTCCTTTAAACTTATTGTTTTATTTAATTATTATTTTTATATTAAAAAATAGTACTTTAATAGCTCATTTAAAGTTCTACTAAACAAAATCGTTCACATTAGTGGCACGGTTAATAGTTCTTTTCAGCGCTATCAAAAACAAAAGAAAGTGCTATTAAATAAATTTTATGGCATATTGTATGTTGCTCTATTTTCTCATTCAAAGTTGGTTTACCCTTTTAGACAGAAGAGATCACTCTTCTTTTTCTTTATTAGAATCTTTATAAGAGGAGCATACGCCTAAGTAGTCATTTTCCTCCATTTCACTTCAAAAGTATATAGCACGAATAAAACTAAAGTTCATGAGTGAAGGTGAGCATTCGAGCGATAACCTATATAGCCAGCGTCGTCAGACTAAGAACAAAGGGACATACATTTAATCATTCCTTCTTCACTACTTAATGCATGTGTCCTTCGAGTGCATTTGTTATGAAAATATGTTGAAAGTGGTTTGATTTCGAGAAAAATACCTGGTGTTGACAAAACGTTTATTTGGACCTACGCTACTGTTTGAGCGAAAATTTCATTATACCCACCAATTTAGTTTGCCTCCTTTTTTGTTATTATTTTAAATAATTATTTATTTTTTTATATTAGCGACGGTTCAGGCCGATGCTATTGTTTTTGAAAAAATATTCATTTCCCGTAACAAATTTCTTTTGCCTCCTTATTAGTTATTATCTTAATTAATTCTTATTTTCTTATATTAGCGACGGTTCAGGCCGACGCTACTGTTTGTGCTAAAATTTTCATTTCCCCCCACGAATTTCGTTTGACTCCTTTAAACTTATTGTTTTATTTAATTATTATTTTTATATTAAAAAATAGTACTTTAATAGCTCATTTAAAGTGCTACTAAACAAAATCGTTCACATTAGTGGCACGGTTAATAGTGCTTTTCAGCGCTATCAAAAACAAAAGAAAGTGCTATTAAATAACTTTTATGGCATATTGTATGTTGCTCTATTTTCTCATTCAAAGGTTGTTTACCCTTTTAGACAGAAGAGATCACTCTTCTTTGTCTTTATTATAATCTTTATAAGAGGAGCATACGCCTAAGTAGTCATTTTCCTCCATTTCACTTCAAAAGTATATAGCACGAATAAAACTAAAGTTCATGAGTGAAGGTGAGCATTCGAGCGATAACCTATATAGCCAGCGTCGTCAAACTAAGAACAAAGGGACATACATTTAATCATTCCTTCTTCACTACTTAATGCATGTGTCCTTCGAATGCATTTGTTATGAAAATATGTTGAAAGTGGTCATATTTCGAGAAAAATACCTGGTGTTGACAAAACGTTTATGTGGACCTACGCTACTGTTTGTGTGAAAATTTCATTATACCCACCAATTTAGTTTGCCTCCTATTTAGTTATTATTTTAAATAATTATTTATTTTTTTATATTAGCGACGGTTCAGGCTGACGCTATTGTTTTTGAAAAAATATTCATTTCCCATAACAAATTTCGTTGGCCTCCTTATTAGTTATTGTCTTAATTAATTCTTATTTTCTTATATTAGCAACGGTTCAGGCCGACGCTACTTTTTGTCCTAAAATTTTCATTTTCTCCCACGAATTTCGTTTGGCTCCTTTAAACTTATTATTTTAATTAATTATTATTTTTATCTTAAAAACTAGTACTTTAATAGCTCTTTTAAAGTGCTACTAAACAAAATCGTTCACATTAGTGGCACGGTTAATAGCGCTTTTCAGCGCTATCAAAAACAAAAGAAAGTGCTATTAAATAACTTTTATGGCATATTGTCTGTTGCTCTATTTTCTCTTTCAAAGTTGGTTTACCCTTTTGGACAGAAGAGATCACTCTTCTTTGTGTTTATTAGAATCTTTATAAGAGGAGCATACGCCTAAGTAGTCATTTTCCTCCATTTCACTTTAAAAGTATATAGCACGAATAAAACTAAAGTTCATGAGTGAAGGTGAGCATTCGAGCGATAACCTATACAGCCACCGTCGTCGGACTAAGAACAAAGGGACATACATTTAATCATTCCTTCTTCACTACTTAATGCATGTGTCCTTCGAGTGCATTTGTTATGAAAATATGTTGAAAGTGGTTTGATTTCGAGAAAAATACCTGGTGTTGACAAAACGTTTATTTGGACCTACGCTACTGTTTGTGCGAAAATTTCATTATACCCACCAATTTAGTTTGCCTCCTTTTTTGTTATTATTTTAAATAATTATTTATTTTTTTATATTAGCGACGGTTCAGGCCGATGCTATTGTTTTCGAAAAAATATTCATTTCCCGTAACAAATTTCTTTTGCCTCCTTATTAGTTATTATCTTAATTAATTCTTATTTTCTTATATTAGCGACGGTTCAGGCCGACGCTACTGTTTGTGCTAAAATTTTCATTTCCCCCCACGAATTTCGTTTGGCTCCTTTAAACTTATTGTTTTATTTAATTATTATTTTTATATTAAAAAATAGTACTTTAATAGCTCATTTAAAGTTCTACTAAACAAAATCGTTCACATTAGTGGCACGGTTAATAGTTCTTTTCAGCGCTATCAAAAACAAAAGAAAGTGCTATTAAATAACTTTTATGGCATATTGTATGTTGCTCTATTTTCTCTTTCAAAGTTGGTTTACCCTTTTAGACAGAAGAGATCACTCTTCTTTGTCTTTATTAGAATCTTTATAAGAGGAGCATACGCCTAAGTAGTCATTTTCCTCCATTTCACTTCAAAAGTATATAGCACGAATAAAACTAAAGTTCATGAGTGAAGGTGAGCATTCGAGCGATAACCTATATAGCCAGCGTCGTCAGACTAAGAACAAAGGGACATACATTTAATCATTCCTTCTTCACTACTTAATGCATGTGTCCTTCGAGTGCATTTGTTATGAAAATATGTTGAAAGTGGTTTGATTTTGAGAAAAATACCTGGTGTTGACAAAACGTTTATTTGGACCTACGCTACTGTTTGTGCGAAAATTTCATTATACCCACCAATTTAGTTTGCCTCCTTTTTTGTTATTATTTTAAATAATTATTTATTTTTTTATATTAGCGACGGTTCAGGCCGATGCTATTGTTTTTGAAAAAATATTCATTTCCCGTAACAAATTTCTTTTGCCTCCTTATTAGTTATTATCTTAATTAATTCTTATTTTCTTATATTAGCGACGGTTCAGGCCGACGCTACTGTTTGTGCTAAAATTTTCATTTCCCCCCACGAATTTCGTTTGGCTCCTTTAAACTTATTATTTTAATTAATTATTATTTTTATCTTAAAAACTAGTACTTTAATAGCTCTTTTAAAGTGCTACTAAACAAAATCGTTCACATTAGTGGCACGGTTAATAGCGCTTTTCAGCGCTATCAAAAACAAAAGAAAGTGCTATTAAATAACTTTTATGGCATATTGTCTGTTGCTCTATTTTCTCTTTCAAAGTTGGTTTACCCTTTTGGACAGAAGAGATCACTCTTCTTTGTGTTTATTAGAATCTTTATAAGAGGAGCATACGCCTAAGTAGTCATTTCCTCCATTTCACTTTAAAAGTATATAGCACGAATAAAACTAAAGTTCATGAGTGAAGGTGAGCATTCGAGCGATAACCTATACAGCCACCGTCGTCGGACTAAGAACAAAGGGACATACATTTAATCATTCCTTCTTCACTACTTAATGCATGTGTCCTTCGAGTGCATTTGTTATGAAAATATGTTGAAAGTGGTTTGATTTCGAGAAAAATACCTGGTGTTGAAAAAACGTTTATTTGGACCTACGCTACTGTTTGTGCGAAAATTTCATTATACCCACCAATTTAGTTTGCCTCCTTTTTTGTTATTATTTTAAATAATTATTTATTTTTTTATATTAGCGACGGTTCAGGCCGATGCTATTGTTTTTGAAAAAATATTCATTTCCCGTAACAAATTTCTTTTGCCTCCTTATTAGTTATTATCTTAATTAATTCTTATTTTCTTATATTAGCGACGGTTCAGGCCGACGCTACTGTTTGTGCTAAAATTTTCATTTCCCCCCACGAATTTCGTTTGGCTCCTTTAAACTTATTGTTTTATTTAATTATTATTTTTATATTAAAAAATAGTACTTTAATAGCTCATTTAAAGTTCTACTAAACAAAATCGTTCACATTAGTGGCACGGTTAATAGTTCTTTTCAGCGCTATCAAAAACAAAAGAAAGTGCTATTAAATAACTTTTATGGCATATTGTATGTTGCTCTATTTTCTCTTTCAAAGTTGGTTTACCCTTTTAGACAGAAGAGATCACTCTTCTTTGTCTTTATTAGAATCTTTATAAGAGGAGCATACGCCTAAGTAGTCATTTTCCTCCATTTCACTTCAAAAGTATATAGCACGAATAAAACTAAAGTTCATGAGTGAAGGTGAGCATTCGAGCGATAACCTATATAGCCACCGTCGTCGGACTAAGAACAAAGGGACATACATTTAATCATTCCTTCTTCACTACTTAATGCATGTGTCCTTCGAGTGCATTTGTTATGAAAATATGTTGAAAGTGGTTTGATTTCGAGAAAAATACCTGGTGTTGACAAAACGTTTATTTGGACCTACGCTACTGTTTGTGCGAAAATTTCATTATACCCACCAATTTAGTTTGCCTCCTTTTTTGTTATTATTTTAAATAATTATTTATTTTTTTATATTAGCGACGGTTCAGGCCGATGCTATTGTTTTCGAAAAAATATTCATTTCCCGTAACAAATTTCTTTTGCCTCCTTATTAGTTATTATCTTAATTAATTCTTATTTTCTTATATTAGCGACGGTTCAGGCCGACGCTACTGTTTGTGCTAAAATTTTCATTTCCCCCCACGAATTTCGTTTGGCTCCTTTAAACTTATTGTTTTATTTAATTATTATTTTTATATTAAAAAATAGTACTTTAATAGCTCTTTTAAAGTGCTACTAAACAAAATCGTTCACATTAGTGGCACGGTTAATAGTTCTTTTCAGCGCTATCAAAAACAAAAGAAAGTGCTATTAAATAACTTTTATGGCATATTGAATGTTGCTCTATTTTCTCTTTCAAAGTTGGTTTACCCTTTTAGACAGAAGAGATCACTCTTCTTTGTCTTTATTAGAATCTTTATAAGAGGAGCATACGCCTAAGTAGTCATTTTCCTCCATTTCACTTCAAAAGTATATAGCACGAATAAAACTAAAGTTCATGAGTGAAGGTGAGCATTCGAGCGATAACCTATATAGCCAGCGTCGTCAGACTAAGAACAAAGGGACATACATTTAATCATTCCTTCTTCACTACTTAATGCATGTGTCCTTCGAGTGCATTTGTTATGAAAATATGTTGAAAGTGGTTTGATTTCGAGAAAAATACCTGGTGTTGACAAAACGTTTATTTGGACCTACGCTACTGTTTGTGCGAAAATTTCATTATACCCACCAATTTAGTTTGCCTCCTTTTTTGTTATTATTTTAAATAATTATTTATTTTTTTATATTAGCGACGGTTCAGGCCGATGCTATTGTTTTTGAAAAAATATTCATTTCCCGTAACAAATTTCTTTTGCCTCCTTATTAGTTATTATCTTAATTAATTCTTATTTTCTTATATTAGCGACGGTTCAGGCCGACGCTACTGTTTGTGCTAAAATTTTCATTTCCCCCCACGAATTTCGTTTGGCTCCTTTAAACTTATTGTTTTAATTAATTATTATTTTTATCTTAAAAACTAGTACTTTAATAGCTCTTTTAAAGTGCTACTAAACAAAATCGTTCACATTAGTGGCACGGTTAATAGCGCTTTTCAGCGCTATCAAAAACAAAAGAAAGTGCTATTAAATAACTTTTATGGCATATTGTCTGTTGCTCTATTTTCTCTTTCAAAGTTGGTTTACCCTTTTGGACAGAAGAGATCACTCTTCTTTGTGTTTATTAGAATCTTTATAAGAGGAGCATACGCCTAAGTAGTCATTTCCTCCATTTCACTTTAAAAGTATATAGCACGAATAAAACTAAAGTTCATGAGTGAAGGTGAGCATTCGAGCGATAACCTATACAGCCACCGTCGTCGGACTAAGAACAAAGGGACATACATTTAATCATTCCTTCTTCACTACTTAATGCATGTGTCCTTCGAGTGCATTTGTTATGAAAATATGTTGAAAGTGGTTTGATTTCGAGAAAAATACCTGGTGTTGAAAAAACGTTTATTTGGACCTACGCTACTGTTTGTGCGAAAATTTCATTATACCCACCAATTTAGTTTGCCTCCTTTTTTGTTATTATTTTAAATAATTATTTATTTTTTTATATTAGCGACGGTTCAGGCCGATGCTATTGTTTTTGAAAAAATATTCATTTCCCGTAACAAATTTCTTTTGCCTCCTTATTAGTTATTATCTTAATTAATTCTTATTTTCTTATATTAGCGACGGTTCAGGCCGACGCTACTGTTTGTGCTAAAATTTTCATTTCCCCCCACGAATTTCGTTTGGCTCCTTTAAACTTATTGTTTTATTTAATTATTATTTTTATATTAAAAAATAGTACTTTAATAGATCATTTAAAGTTCTACTAAACAAAATCGTTCACATTAGTGGCACGGTTAATAGTTCTTTTCAGCGCTATCAAAAACAAAAGAAAGTGCTATTAAATAACTTTTATGGCATATTGTATGTTGCTCTATTTTCTCTTTCAAAGTTGGTTTACCCTTTTAGACAGAAGAGATCACTCTTCTTTGTCTTTATTAGAATCTTTATAAGAGGAGCATACGCCTAAGTAGTCATTTTCCTCCATTTCACTTTAAAAGTATATAGCACGAATAAAACTAAAGTTCATGAGTGAAGGTGAGCATTCGAGCGATAACCTATATAGCCACCGTCGTCGGACTAAGAACAAAGGGACATACATTTAATCATTCCTTCTTCACTACTTAATGCATGTGTCCTTCGAGTGCATTTGTTATGAAAATATGTTGAAAGTGGTTTGATTTCGAGAAAAATACCTGGTGTTGACAAAACGTTTATTTGGACCTACGCTACTGTTTGTGCGAAAATTTCATTATACCCACCAATTTAGTTTGCCTCCTTTTTTGTTATTATTTTAAATAATTATTTATTTTTTTATATTAGCGACGGTTCAGGCCGATGCTATTGTTTTCGAAAAAATATTCATTTCCCGTAAAAAATTTCTTTTGCCTCCTTATTAGTTATTATCTTAATTAATTCTTATTTTCTTATATTAGCGACGGTTCAGGCCGACGCTACTGTTTGTGCTAAAATTTTCATTTCCCCCCACGAATTTCGTTTGGCTCCTTTAAACTTATTGTTTTATTTAATTATTATTTTTATATTAAAAAATAGTACTTTAATAGCTCATTTAAAGTTCTACTAAACAAAATCGTTCACATTAGTGGCACGGTTAATAGTTCTTTTCAGCGCTATCAAAAACAAAAGAAAGTGCTATTAAATAACTTTTATGGCATATTGTATGTTGCTCTATTTTCTCTTTCAAAGTTGGTTTACCCTTTTAGACAGAAGAGATCACTCTTCTTTGTCTTTATTAGAATCTTTATAAGAGGAGCATACGCCTAAGTAGTCATTTTCCTCCATTTCACTTCAAAAGTATATAGCACGAATAAAACTAAAGTTCATGAGTGAAGGTGAGCATTCGAGCGATAACCTATATAGCCAGCGTCGTCAGACTAAGAACAAAGGGACATACATTTAATCATTCCTTCTTCACTACTTAATGCATGTGTCCTTCGAGTGCATTTGTTATGAAAATATGTTGAAAGTGGTTTGATTTCGAGAAAAATACCTGGTGTTGACAAAACGTTTATTTGGACCTACGCTACTGTTTGTGCGAAAATTTCATTATACCCACCAATTTAGTTTGCCTCCTTTTTTGTTATTATTTTAAATAATTATTTATTTTTTTATATTAGCGACGGTTCAGGCCGATGCTATTGTTTTTGAAAAAATATTCATTTCCCGTAACAAATTTCTTTTGCCTCCTTATTAGTTATTATCTTAATTAATTCTTATTTTCTTATATTAGCGACGGTTCAGGCCGACGCTACTGTTTGTGCTAAAATTTTCATTTCCCCCCACGAATTTCGTTTGGCTCCTTTAAACTTATTGTTTTAATTAATTATTATTTTTATCTTAAAAACTAGTACTTTAATAGCTCTTTTAAAGTGCTACTAAACAAAATCGTTCACATTAGTGGCACGGTTAATAGCGCTTTTCAGCGCTATCAAAAACAAAAGAAAGTGCTATTAAATAACTTTTATGGCATATTGTCTGTTGCTCTATTTTCTCTTTCAAAGTTGGTTTACCCTTTTGGACAGAAGAGATCACTCTTCTTTGTGTTTATTAGAATCTTTATAAGAGGAGCATACGCCTAAGTAGTCATTTCCTCCATTTCACTTTAAAAGTATATAGCACGAATAAAACTAAAGTTCATGAGTGAAGGTGAACATTCGAGCGATAACCTATACAGCCACCGTCGTCGGACTAAGAACAAAGGGACATACATTTAATCATTCCTTCTTCACTACTTAATGCATGTGTCCTTCGAGTGCATTTGTTATGAAAATATGTTGAAAGTGGTTTGATTTCGAGAAAAACACCTGGTGTTGAAAAAACGTTTATTTGGACCTACGCTACTGTTTGTGCGAAAATTTCATTATACCCACCAATTTAGTTTGCCTCCTTTTTTGTTATTATTTTAAATAATTATTTATTTTTTTATATTAGCGACGGTTCAGGCCGATGCTATTGTTTTTGAAAAAATATTCATTTCCCGTAACAAATTTCTTTTGCCTCCTTATTAGTTATTATCTTAATTAATTCTTATTTTCTTATATTAGCGACGGTTCAGGCCGACGCTACTGTTTGTGCTAAAATTTTCATTTCCCCCCACGAATTTCGTTTGGCTCCTTTAAACTTATTGTTTTATTTAATTATTATTTTTATATTAAAAAATAGTACTTTAATAGCTCATTTAAAGTTCTACTAAACAAAATCGTTCACATTAGTGGCACGGTTAATAGTTCTTTTCAGCGCTATCAAAAACAAAAGAAAGTGCTATTAAATAACTTTTATGGCATATTGTATGTTGCTCTATTTTCTCTTTCAAAGTTGGTTTACCCTTTTAGACAGAAGAAATCACTCTTCTTTGTCTTTATTAGAATCTTTATAAGAGGAGCATACGCCTAAGTAGTCATTTTCCTCCATTTCACTTTAAAAGTATATAGCACGAATAAAACTAAAGTTCATGAGTGAAGGTGAGCATTCGAGCGATAACCTATACAGCCACCGTCGTCGGACTAAGAACAAAGGGACATACATTTAATCATTCCTTCTTCACTACTTAATGCATGTGTCCTTCGAGTGCATTTGTTATGAAAATATGTTGAAAGTGGTTTGATTTCGAGAAAAATACCTGGTGTTGACAAAACGTTTATTTGGACCTACGCTACTGTTTGTGCGAAAATTTCATTATACCCACCAATTTAGTTTGCCTCGTTTTTTGTTATTATTTTAAATAATTATTTATTTTTTTATATTAGCGACGGTTCAGGCCGATGCTATTGTTTTCGAAAAAATATTCATTTCCCGTAACAAATTTCTTTTGCCTCCTTATTAGTTATTATCTTAATTAATTCTTATTTTCTTATATTAGCGACGGTTCAGGCCGACGCTACTGTTTGTGCTAAAATTTTCATTTCCCCCCACGAATTTCGTTTGGCTCCTTTAAACTTATTGTTTTATTTAATTATTATTTTTATATTAAAAAATAGTACTTTAATAGCTCATTTAAAGTTCTACTAAACAAAATCGTTCACATTAGTGGCACGGTTAATAGTTCTTTTCAGCGCTATCAAAAACAAAAGAAAGTGCTATTAAATAACTTTTATGGCATATTGTATGTTGCTCTATTTTCTCTTTCAAAGTTGGTTTACCCTTTTAGACAGAAGAGATCACTCTTCTTTGTCTTTATTAGAATCTTTATAAGAGGAGCATACGCCTAAGTAGTCATTTTCCTCCATTTCACTTCAAAAGTATATAGCACGAATAAAACTAAAGTTCATGAGTGAAGGTGAGCATTCGAGCGATAACCTATATAGCCAGCGTCGTCAGACTAAGAACAAAGGGACATACATTTAATCATTCCTTCTTCACTACTTAATGCATGTGTCCTTCGAGTGCATTTGTTATGAAAATATGTTGAAAGTGGTTTGATTTCGAGAAAAATACCTGGTGTTGACAAAACGTTTATTTGGACCTACGCTACTGTTTGTGCGAAAATTTCATTATACCCACCAATTTAGTTTGCCTCCTTTTTTGTTATTATTTTAAATAATTATTTATTTTTTTATATTAGCGACGGTTCAGGCCGATGCTATTGTTTTTGAAAAAATATTCATTTCCCGTAACAAATTTCTTTTGCCTCCTTATTAGTTATTATCTTAATTAATTCTTATTTTCTTATATTAGCGACGGTTCAGGCCGACGCTACTGTTTGTGCTAAAATTTTCATTTCCCCCCACGAATTTCGTTTGGCTCCTTTAAACTTATTGTTTTAATTAATTATTATTTTTATCTTAAAAACTAGTACTTTAATAGCTCTTTTAAAGTGCTACTAAACAAAATCGTTCACATTAGTGGCACGGTTAATAGCGCTTTTCAGCGCTATCAAAAACAAAAGAAAGTGCTATTAAATAACTTTTATGGCATATTGTCTGTTGCTCTATTTTCTCTTTCAAAGTTGGTTTACCCTTTTGGACAGAAGAGATCACTCTTCTTTGTGTTTATTAGAATCTTTATAAGAGGAGCATACGCCTAAGTAGTCATTTCCTCCATTTCACTTTAAAAGTATATAGCACGAATAAAACTAAAGTTCATGAGTGAAGGTGAGCATTCGAGCGATAACCTATACAGCCACCGTCGTCGGACTAAGAAAAAAGGGACATACATTTAATCATTCCTTCTTCACTACTTAATGCATGTGTCCTTCGAGTGCATTTGTTATGAAAATATGTTGAAAGTGGTTTGATTTCGAGAAAAATACTTGGTGTTGACAAAACGTTTATTTGGACCTACGCTACTGTTTATGCGAAAATTTCATTACACCCACCAATTTAGTTTGCCTCATTTTTATTTTTTATTTTAAATAATTATTTATTTTTTCATATTAGCGACGGTTCAGGCCGACGCTATTGTTTTTGAAAAAATATTCATTTCCCGTAACAAATTTCTTTTGCCTCCTTATTAGTTATTATCTTAATTAATTCTTATTTTCTTATATTAGCGACGGTTCAGGCCGACGCTACTGTTTGTGCTAAAATTTTCATTTCCCCCCACGAATTTCGTTTGGCTCCTTTAAACTTATTGTTTTATTTAATTATTATTTTTATATTAAAAAATAGTACTTTAATAGCTCATTTAAAGTTCTACTAAACAAAATCGTTCACATTAGTGGCACGGTTAATAGTTCTTTTCAGCGCTATCAAAAACAAAAGAAAGTGCTATTAAATAACTTTTATGGCATATTGTATGTTGCTCTATTTTCTCTTTCAAAGTTGGTTTACCCTTTTAGACAGAAGAGATCACTCTTCTTTGTCTTTATTAGAATCTTTATAAGAGGAGCATACGCCTAAGTAGTCATTTTCCTCCATTTCACTTCAAAAGTATATAGCACGAATAAAACTAAAGTTCATGAGTGAAGGTGAGCATTCGAGCGATAACCTATATAGCCAGCGTCGTCAGACTAAGAACAAAGGGACATACATTTAATCATTCCTTCTTCACTACTTAATGCATGTGTCCTTCGAGTGCATTTGTTATGAAAATATGTTGAAAGTGGTTTGATTTCGAGAAAAATACCTGTGTTGACAAAACGTTTATTTGGACCTACGCTACTGTTTGTGCGAAAATTTCATTATACCCACCAATTTAGTTTGCCTCCTTTTTTGTTATTATTTTAAATAATTATTTATTTTTTTATATTAGCGACGGTTCAGGCTGACGCTATTGTTTTTGAAAAAATATTCATTTCCCATAACAAATTTCGTTGGCCTCCTTATTAGTTATTGTCTTAATTAATTCTTATTTTCTTATATTAGCAACGGTTCAGGCCGACGCTACTTTTTGTCCTAAAATTTTCATTTTCTCCCACGAATTTCGTTTGGCTCCTTTAAACTTATTATTTTAATTAATTATTATTTTTATCTTAAAAACTAGTACTTTAATAGCTCTTTTAAAGTGCTACTAAACAAAATCGTTCACATTAGTGGCACGGTTAATAGCGCTTTTCAGCGCTATCAAAAACAAAAGAAAGTGCTATTAAATAACTTTTATGGCATATTGTCTGTTGCTCTATTTTCTCTTTCAAAGTTGGTTTACCCTTTTGGACAGAAGAGATCACTCTTCTTTGTGTTTATTAGAATCTTTATAAGAGGAGCATACGCCTAAGTAGTCATTTTCCTCCATTTCACTTTAAAAGTATATAGCACGAATAAAACTAAAGTTCATGAGTGAAGGTGAGCATTCGAGCGATAACCTATACAGCCACCGTCGTCGGACTAAGAACAAAGGGACATACATTTAATCATTCCTTCTTCACTACTTAATGCATGTGTCCTTCGAATGCATTTGTTATGAAAATATGTTGAAAGTGGTCATATTTCGAGAAAAATACCTGGTGTTGACAAAACGTTTATTTGGACCTACGCTACTCTTTGTGTGAAAATTTCATTATACCCACCAATTTAGTTTGCCTCCTATTTAGTTATTATTTTAAATAATTATTTATTTTTTTATATTAGCGACGGTTCAGGCTGACGCTATTGTTTTTGAAAAAATATTCATTTCCCATAACAAATTTCGTTGGCCTCCTTATTAGTTATTGTCTTAATTAATTCTTATTTTCTTATATTAGCAACGGTTCAGGCCGACGCTACTTTTTGTCCTAAAATTTTCATTTTCTCCCACGAATTTCGTTTGGCTCCTTTAAACTTATTATTTTAATTAATTATTATTTTTATCTTAAAAACTAGTACTTTAATAGCTCTTTTAAAGTGCTACTAAACAAAATCGTTCACATTAGTGGCACGGTTAATAGCGCTTTTCAGCGCTATCAAAAACAAAAGAAAGTGCTATTAAATAACTTTTATGGCATATTGTCTGTTGCTCTATTTTCTCTTTCAAAGTTGGTTTACCCTTTTGGACAGAAGAGATCACTCTTCTTTGTGTTTATTAGAATCTTTATAAGAGGAGCATACGCCTAAGTAGTCATTTTCCTCCATTTCACTTTAAAAGTATATAGCACGAATAAAACTAAAGTTCATGAGTGAAGGTGAGCATTCGAGCGATAACCTATACAGCCACCGTCGTCGGACTAAGAACAAAGGGACATACATTTAATCATTCCTTCTTCACTACTTAATGCATGTGTCCTTCGAGTGCATTTGTTATGAAAATATGTTGAAAGTGGTTTGATTTCGAGAAAAATACCTGGTGTTGACAAAACGTTTATTTGGACCTACGCTACTGTTTGTGCGAAAATTTCATTATACCCACCAATTTAGTTTGCCTCCTTTTTTGTTATTATTTTAAATAATTATTTATTTTTTTATATTAGCGACGGTTCAGGCCGATGCTATTGTTTTCGAAAAAATATTCATTTCCCGTAACAAATTTCTTTTGCTTCCTTATTAGTTATTATCTTAATTAATTCTTATTTTCTTATATTAGCGACGGTTCAGGCCGACGCTACTGTTTGTGCTAAAATTTTCATTTCCCCCCACGAATTTCGTTTGGCTCCTTTAAACTTATTGTTTTATTTAATTATTATTTTTATATTAAAAAATAGTACTTTAATAGCTCATTTAAAGTTCTACTAAACAAAATCGTTCACATGAGTGGCACGGTTAATAGCGCTTTTCAGCGCTATCAAAAACAAAAGAAAGTGCTATTAAATAACTTTTATGGCATATTGTCTGTTGCTCTATTTTCTCTTTCAAAGTTGGTTTACCCTTTTGGACAGAAGAGATCACTCTTCTTTGTGTTTATTAGAATCTTTATAAGAGGAGCATACGCCTAAGTAGTCATTTCCTCCATTTCACTTTAAAAGTATATAGCACGAATAAAACTAAAGTTCATGAGTGAAGGTGAACATTCGAGCGATAACCTATACAGCCACCGTCGTCGGACTAAGAACAAAGGGACATACATTTAATCATTCCTTCTTCACAACTTAATGGATGTGTCCTTCGAGTGCATTTGTTATGAAAATATGTTGAAAGTGGTTTGATTTCGAGAAAAATACCTGGTGTTGACAAAATGTTTATTTGGACCTACGCTACTGTTTGTGCGAAAATTTCATTATACCCACCAATTTAGTTTGCCTCCTTTTTTGTTATTATTTTAAATAATTATTAATTTTTTTATATTAGCGACGGTTCAGGCCGATGCTATTGTTTTTGAAAAAATATTCATTTCCCGTAACAAATTTCTTTTGCCTCCTTATTAGTTATTATCTTAATTAATTCTTATTTTCTTATATTAGCGACGGTTCAGGCCGACACTACTGTTTGTGCTAAAATTTTCATTTCACCCCACGAATTTCGTTTGGCTCCTTTAAACTTATTGTTTTATTTAATTATTATTTTTATATTAAAAATAAGTACTTTAATAGCTCTTTTAAAGTTCTACTAAACAAAATCGTTCACATTAGTGGCACGGTTAATAGTGCTTTTCAGCGCTATCAAAAACAAAAGAAAGTGCTATTAAATAACTTTTATGGCATATTGTATGTTGCTCTATTTTCTCTTTCAAAGTTGGTTTACCCTTTTGGACAGAAGAGATCACTCTTCTTTGTGTTTATTAGAATCTTTATAAGAGAAGCATACGCCTAAGTAGTCATTTTCCTCCATTTCACTTTAAAAGTATATAGCACGAATAAAACTAAAGTTCATGAGTGAAGGTGAGCATTCGAGCGATAACCTATACAGCCACCGTCGTCGGACTAAGAACAAAGGGACATACATTTAATCATTCCTTCTTCACTACTTAATGCATGTGTCCTTCGAGTGCATTTGTTATGAAAATATGTTGAAAGTGGTTTGATTTCGAGAAAAATACCTGGTGTTGACAAAACGTTTATTTGGACCTACGCTACTGTTTGTGCGAAAATTTCATTATACCCACCAATTTAGTTTTCCTCCTATTTAGTTATTATTTTAAATAATTATTTATTTTTTTATATTAGCGACGGTTCAGGCCGATGCTATTGTTTTTGAAAAAATATTCATTTCCCGTAACAAATTTCTTTTGCCTCCTTATTAGTTATTATCTTAATTAATTCTTATTTTCTTATATTAGCGACGGTTCAGGCCGACGCTACTGTTTGTGCTAAAATTTTCATTTCCCCCCACGAATTTCGTTTGGCTCCTTTAAACTTATTGTTTTATTTAATTATTATTTTTATCTTAAAAACTAGTACTTTAATAGCTCTTTTAAAGTTCTACTAAACAAAATCGTTCACATTAGTGGCACGGTTAATAGCGCTTTTCAGCGCTATCAAAAACAAAAGAAAGTGCTATTAAATAACTTTTATGGCATATTGTCTGTTGCTCTATTTTCTCTTTCAAAGTTGGTTTACCCTTTTAGACAGAAGAGATCACTCTTCTTTGTGTTTATTAGAATCTTTATAAGAGGAGCATACGCCTAAGTAGTCATTTTCCTCCATTTCACTTTAAAAGTATATAGCACGAATAAAACTAAAGTTCATGAGTGAAAGTGAGCATTCGAGCGATAACCTATATAGCCAGCGTCGTCAAACTAAGAACAAAGGGACATACATTTAATCATTCCTTCTTCACTACTTAATGCATGTGTCCTTCGAGTGCATTTGTTATGAAAATATGTTGAAAGTGGTTAGATTTCGAGAAAAATACCTGGTGTTGACAAAACGTTTATTTGGACCTACGCTACTGTTTGTGCGAAAATTTCATTATACCCACCAATTTAGTTTTCCTCCTATTTAGTTATTATTTTAAATAATTATTTATTTTTTTATATTAGCGACGGTTCAGGCTGACGCTATTGTTTTTGAAAAAATATTCATTTCCCATAACAAATTTCGTTTGCCTCCTTATTAGTTATTGTCTTAATTAATTCTTATTTTCTTATATTAGCAATGGTTCAGGCCGACGCTACTTTTTGTGCTAAAATTTTCATTTTCTCCCACAAATTTCGTTTGGCTCCTTTAAACTTATTATTTTAATTAATTGTTATTTTTATCTTAAAAACTAGTACTTTAATAGCTCTTTTAAAGTGCTACTAAACAAAATCGTTCACATGAGTGGCACGGTTAATAGCGCTTTTCAGCGCTATCAAAAACAAAAGAAAGTGCTATTAAATAACTTTTATGGCATATTGTCTGTTGCTCTATTTTCTCTTTCAAAGTTGGTTTACCCTTTTGGACAGAAGAGATCACTCTTCTTTGTGTTTATTAGAATCTTTATAAGAGAAGCATACGCCTAAGTAGTCATTTTCCTCCATTTCACTTTAAAAGTATATAGCACGAATAAAACTAAAGTTCATGAGTGAAGGTGAGCATTCGAGCGATAACCTATACAGCCACCGTCGTCGGACTAAGAACAAAGGGACATACATTTAATCATTCCTTCTTCACTACTTAATGCATGTGTCCTTCGAGTGCATTTGTTATGAAAATATGTTGAAAGTGGTTTGATTTCGAGAAAAATACCTGGTGTTGACAAAACGTTTATTTGGACCTACGCTACTGTTTGTGCGAAAATTTCATTATACCCACCAATTTAGTTTGCCTCCTTTTTTGTTATTATTTTAAATAATTATTAATTTTTTTATATTAGCGACGGTTCAGGCCGATGCTATTGTTTTTGAAAAAATATTCATTTCCCGTAACAAATTTCTTTTGCCTCCTTATTAGTTATTATCTTAATTAATTCTTATTTTCTTATATTAGCGACGGTTCAGGCCGACGCTACTGTTTGTGCTAAAATTTTCATTTCACCCCACGAATTTCGTTTGGCTCCTTTAAACTTATTGTTTTATTTAATTATTATTTTTATATTAAAAACTAGTACTTTAATAGCTCATTTAAAGTTCTACTAAACAAAATCGTTCACATTAGTGGCACGGTTAATAGTGCTTTTCAGCGCTATCAAAAACAAAAGAAAGTGCTATTAAATAACTTTTATGGCATATTGTATGTTGCTCTATTTTCTCTTTCAAAGTTGGTTTACCCTTTTAGACAGAAGAGATCACTCTTCTTTGTGTTTATTAGAATCTTTATAAGAGAAGCATACGCCTAAGTAGTCATTTTCCTCCATTTCACTTTAAAAGTATATAGCACGAATAAAACTAAAGTTCATGAGTGAAGGTGAGCATTCGAGCGATAACCTATACAGCCACCGTCGTCGGACTAAGAACAAAGGGACATACATTTAATCATTCCTTCTTCACTACTTAATGCATGTGTCCTTCGAGTGCATTTGTTATGAAAATATGTTGAAAGTGGTTTGATTTCGAGAAAAATACCTGGTGTTGACAAAACGTTTATTTGGACCTACGCTACTGTTTGTGCGAAAATTTCATTATACCCACCAATTTAGTTTGCCTCCTTTTTTGTTATTATTTTAAATAATTATTAATTTTTTTATATTAGCGACGGTTCAGGCCGATGCTATTGTTTTTGAAAAAATATTCATTTCCCGTAACAAATTTCTTTTGCCTCCTTATTAGTTATTATCTTAATTAATTCTTATTTTCTTATATTAGCGACGGTTCAGGCCGACGCTACTGTTTGTGCTAAAATTTTCATTTCACCCCACGAATTTCGTTTGGCTCCTTTAAACTTATTGTTTTATTTAATTATTATTTTTATATTAAAAAATAGTACTTTAATAGCTCATTTAAAGTTCTACTAAACAAAATCGTTCACATTTGTGGCACGGTTAATAGTGCTTTTCAGCGCTATCAAAAACAAAAGAAAGTGCTATTAAATAACTTTTATGGCATATTGTATGTTGCTCTATTTTCTCTTTCAAAGTTGGTTTACCCTTTTAGACAGAAGAGATCACTCTTCTTTGTGTTTATTAGAATCTTTATAAGAGAAGCATACGCCTAAGTAGTCATTTTCCTCCATTTCACTTTAAAAGTATATAGCACGAATAAAACTAAAGTTCATGAGTGAAGGTGAGCATTCGAGCGATAACCTATACAGCCACCGTCGTCGGACTAAGAACAAAGGGACATACATTTAATCATTCCTTCTTCACTACTTAATGCATGTGTCCTTCGAGTGCATTTGTTATGAAAATATGTTGAAAGTGGTTTGATTTCGAGAAAAATACCTGGTGTTGACAAAACGTTTATTTGGACCTACGCTACTGTTTGTGCGAAAATTTCATTATACCCACCAATTTAGTTTGCCTCCTTTTTTGTTATTATTTTAAATAATTATTTATTTTTTTATATTAGCGACGGTTCAGGCCGATGCTATTGTTTTTGAAAAAATATTCATTTCCCGTAACAAATTTCTTTTGCCTCCTTATTAGTTATTATCTTAATTAATTCTTATTTTCTTATATTAGCGACGGTTCAGGCCGACGCTACTGTTTGTGCTAAAATTTTCATTTCCCCCCACGAATTTCGTTTGGCTCCTTTAAACTTATTGTTTTAATTAATTATTATTTTTATCTTAAAAACTAGTACTTTAATAGCTCTTTTAAAGTGCTACTAAACAAAATCGTTCACATTAGTGGCACGGTTAATAGCGCTTTTCAGCGCTATCAAAAACAAAAGAAAGTGCTATTAAATAACTTTTATGGCATATTGTCTGTTGCTCTATTTTCTCTTTCAAAGTTGGTTTACCCTTTTGGACAGAAGAGATCACTCTTCTTTGTGTTTATTAGAATCTTTATAAGAGGAGCATACGCCTAAGTAGTCATTTCCTCCATTTCACTTTAAAAGTATATAGCACGAATAAAACTAAAGTTCATGAGTGAAGGTGAGCATTCGAGCGATAACCTATACAGCCACCGTCGTCGGACTAAGAAAAAAGGGACATACATTTAATCATTCCTTCTTCACTACTTAATGCATGTGTCCTTCGAGTGCATTTGTTATGAAAATATGTTGAAAGTGGTTTGATTTCGAGAAAAATACCTGGTGTTGAAAAAACGTTTATTTGGACCTACGCTACTGTTTGTGCGAAAATTTCATTATACCCACCAATTTAGTTTGCCTCCTTTTTTGTTATTATTTTAAATAATTATTTATTTTTTTATATTAGCGACGGTTCAGGCCGATGCTATTGTTTTTGAAAAAATATTCATTTCCCGTAACAAATTTCTTTTGCCTCCTTATTAGTTATTATCTTAATTAATTCTTATTTTCTTATATTAGCGACGGTTCAGGCCGACGCTACTGTTTGTGCTAAAATTTTCATTTCCCCCCACGAATTTCGTTTGGCTCCTTTAAACTTATTGTTTTATTTAATTATTATTTTTATATTAAAAAATAGTACTTTAATAGCTCATTTAAAGTTCTACTAAACAAAATCGTTCACATTAGTGGCACGGTTAATAGTTCTTTTCAGCGCTATCAAAAACAAAAGAAAGTGCTATTAAATAACTTTTATGGCATATTGTATGTTGCTCTATTTTCTCTTTCAAAGTTGGTTTACCCTTTTAGACAGAAGAGATCACTCTTCTTTGTCTTTATTAGAATCTTTATAAGAGGAGCATACGCCTAAGTAGTCATTTTCCTCCATTTCACTTCAAAAGTATATAGCACGAATAAAACTAAAGTTCATGAGTGAAGGTGAGCATTCGAGCGATAACCTATATAGCCAGCGTCGTCAGACTAAGAACAAAGGGACATACATTTAATCATTCCTTCTTCACTACTTAATGCATGTGTCCTTCGAGTGCATTTGTTATGAAAATATGTTGAAAGTGGTTTGATTTCGAGAAAAATACCTGTGTTGACAAAACGTTTATTTGGACCTACGCTACTGTTTGTGCGAAAATTTCATTATACCCACCAATTTAGTTTGCCTCCTTTTTTGTTATTATTTTAAATAATTATTTATTTTTTTATATTAGCGACGGTTCAGGCTGACGCTATTGTTTTTGAAAAAATATTCATTTCCCATAACAAATTTCGTTGGCCTCCTTATTAGTTATTGTCTTAATTAATTCTTATTTTCTTATATTAGCAACGGTTCAGGCCGACGCTACTTTTTGTCCTAAAATTTTCATTTTCTCCCACGAATTTCGTTTGGCTCCTTTAAACTTATTATTTTAATTAATTATTATTTTTATCTTAAAAACTAGTACTTTAATAGCTCTTTTAAAGTGCTACTAAACAAAATCGTTCACATTAGTGGCACGGTTAATAGCGCTTTTCAGCGCTATCAAAAACAAAAGAAAGTGCTATTAAATAACTTTTATGGCATATTGTCTGTTGCTCTATTTTCTCTTTCAAAGTTGGTTTACCCTTTTGGACAGAAGAGATCACTCTTCTTTGTGTTTATTAGAATCTTTATAAGAGGAGCATACGCCTAAGTAGTCATTTTCCTCCATTTCACTTTAAAAGTATATAGCACGAATAAAACTAAAGTTCATGAGTGAAGGTGAGCATTCGAGCGATAACCTATACAGCCACCGTCGTCGGACTAAGAACAAAGGGACATACATTTAATCATTCCTTCTTCACTACTTAATGCATGTGTCCTTCGAATGCATTTGTTATGAAAATATGTTGAAAGTGGTCATATTTCGAGAAAAATACCTGGTGTTGACAAAACGTTTATTTGGACCTACGCTACTCTTTGTGTGAAAATTTCATTATACCCACCAATTTAGTTTGCCTCCTATTTAGTTATTATTTTAAATAATTATTTATTTTTTTATATTAGCGACGGTTCAGGCTGACGCTATTGTTTTTGAAAAAATATTCATTTCCCATAACAAATTTCGTTGGCCTCCTTATTAGTTATTGTCTTAATTAATTCTTATTTTCTTATATTAGCAACGGTTCAGGCCGACGCTACTTTTTGTCCTAAAATTTTCATTTTCTCCCACGAATTTCGTTTGGCTCCTTTAAACTTATTATTTTAATTAATTATTATTTTTATCTTAAAAACTAGTACTTTAATAGCTCTTTTAAAGTGCTACTAAACAAAATCGTTCACATTAGTGGCACGGTTAATAGCGCTTTTCAGCGCTATCAAAAACAAAAGAAAGTGCTATTAAATAACTTTTATGGCATATTGTCTGTTGCTCTATTTTCTCTTTCAAAGTTGGTTTACCCTTTTGGACAGAAGAGATCACTCTTCTTTGTGTTTATTAGAATCTTTATAAGAGGAGCATACGCCTAAGTAGTCATTTTCCTCCATTTCACTTTAAAAGTATATAGCACGAATAAAACTAAAGTTCATGAGTGAAGGTGAGCATTCGAGCGATAACCTATACAGCCACCGTCGTCGGACTAAGAACAAAGGGACATACATTTAATCATTCCTTCTTCACTACTTAATGCATGTGTCCTTCGAGTGCATTTGTTATGAAAATATGTTGAAAGTGGTTTGATTTCGAGAAAAATACCTGGTGTTGACAAAACGTTTATTTGGACCTACGCTACTGTTTGTGCGAAAATTTCATTATACCCACCAATTTAGTTTGCCTCCTTTTTTGTTATTATTTTAAATAATTATTTATTTTTTTATATTAGCGACGGTTCAGGCCGATGCTATTGTTTTCGAAAAAATATTCATTTCCCGTAACAAATTTCTTTTGCTTCCTTATTAGTTATTATCTTAATTAATTCTTATTTTCTTATATTAGCGACGGTTCAGGCCGACGCTACTGTTTGTGCTAAAATTTTCATTTCCCCCCACGAATTTCGTTTGGCTCCTTTAAACTTATTGTTTTATTTAATTATTATTTTTATATTAAAAAATAGTACTTTAATAGCTCATTTAAAGTTCTACTAAACAAAATCGTTCACATGAGTGGCACGGTTAATAGCGCTTTTCAGCGCTATCAAAAACAAAAGAAAGTGCTATTAAATAACTTTTATGGCATATTGTCTGTTGCTCTATTTTCTCTTTCAAAGTTGGTTTACCCTTTTGGACAGAAGAGATCACTCTTCTTTGTGTTTATTAGAATCTTTATAAGAGGAGCATACGCCTAAGTAGTCATTTCCTCCATTTCACTTTAAAAGTATATAGCACGAATAAAACTAAAGTTCATGAGTGAAGGTGAACATTCGAGCGATAACCTATACAGCCACCGTCGTCGGACTAAGAACAAAGGGACATACATTTAATCATTCCTTCTTCACAACTTAATGGATGTGTCCTTCGAGTGCATTTGTTATGAAAATATGTTGAAAGTGGTTAGATTTCGAGAAAAATACCTGGTGTTGACAAAACGTTTATTTGGACCTACGCTACTGTTTGTGCGAAAATTTCATTATACCCACCAATTTAGTTTTCCTCCTATTTAGTTATTATTTTAAATAATTATTTATTTTTTTATATTAGCGACGGTTCAGGCCGATGCTATTGTTTTTGAAAAAATATTCATTTCCCGTAACAAATTTCTTTTGCCTCCTTATTAGTTATTATCTTAATTAATTCTTATTTTCTTATATTAGCGACGGTTCAGGCCGACGCTACTGTTTGTGCTAAAATTTTCATTTCCCCCCACGAATTTCGTTTGGCTCCTTTAAACTTATTGTTTTAATTAATTATTATTTTTATCTTAAAAACTAGTACTTTAATAGCTCTTTTAAAGTGCTACTAAACAAAATCGTTCACATGAGTGGCACGGTTAATAGCGCTTTTCAGCGCTATCAAAAACAAAAGAAAGTGCTATTAAATAACTTTTATGGCATATTGTCTGTTGCTCTATTTTCTCTTTCAAAGTTGGTTTACCCTTTTGGACAGAAGAGATCACTCTTCTTTGTGTTTATTAGAATCTTTATAAGAGAAGCATACGCCTAAGTAGTCATTTTCCTCCATTTCACTTTAAAAGTATATAGCACGAATAAAACTAAAGTTCATGAGTGAAGGTGAGCATTCGAGCGATAACCTATACAGCCACCGTCGTCGGACTAAGAACAAAGGGACATACATTTAATCATTCCTTCTTCACTACTTAATGCATGTGTCCTTCGAGTGCATTTGTTATGAAAATATGTTGAAAGTGGTTTGATTTCGAGAAAAATACCTGGTGTTGACAAAATGTTTATTTGGACCTACGCTACTGTTTGTGCGAAAATTTCATTATACCCACCAATTTAGTTTGCCTCCTTTTTTGTTATTATTTTAAATAATTATTAATTTTTTTATATTAGCGACGGTTCAGGCCGATGCTATTGTTTTTGAAAAAATATTCATTTCCCGTAACAAATTTCTTTTGCCTCCTTATTAGTTATTATCTTAATTAATTCTTATTTTCTTATATTAGCGACGGTTCAGGCCGACACTACTGTTTGTGCTAAAATTTTCATTTCACCCCACGAATTTCGTTTGGCTCCTTTAAACTTATTGTTTTATTTAATTATTATTTTTATATTAAAAATAAGTACTTTAATAGCTCTTTTAAAGTTCTACTAAACAAAATCGTTCACATTAGTGGCACGGTTAATAGTGCTTTTCAGCGCTATCAAAAACAAAAGAAAGTGCTATTAAATAACTTTTATGGCATATTGTATGTTGCTCTATTTTCTCTTTCAAAGTTGGTTTACCCTTTTGGACAGAAGAGATCACTCTTCTTTGTGTTTATTAGAATCTTTATAAGAGAAGCATACGCCTAAGTAGTCATTTTCCTCCATTTCACTTTAAAAGTATATAGCACGAATAAAACTAAAGTTCATGAGTGAAGGTGAGCATTCGAGCGATAACCTATACAGCCACCGTCGTCGGACTAAGAACAAAGGGACATACATTTAATCATTCCTTCTTCACTACTTAATGCATGTGTCCTTCGAGTGCATTTGTTATGAAAATATGTTGAAAGTGGTTTGATTTCGAGAAAAATACCTGGTGTTGACAAAACGTTTATTTGGACCTACGCTACTGTTTGTGCGAAAATTTCATTATACCCACCAATTTAGTTTTCCTCCTATTTAGTTATTATTTTAAATAATTATTAATTTTTTTATATTAGCGACGGTTCAGGCCGATGCTATTGTTTTTGAAAAAATATTCATTTCCCGTAACAAATTTCTTTTGCCTCCTTATTAGTTATTATCTTAATTAATTCTTATTTTCTTATATTAGCGACGGTTCAGGCCGACGCTACTGTTTGTGCTAAAATTTTCATTTCCCCCCACGAATTTCGTTTGGCTCCTTTAAACTTATTGTTTTATTTAATTATTATTTTTATCTTAAAAACTAGTACTTTAATAGCTCTTTTAAAGTTCTACTAAACAAAATCGTTCACATTAGTGGCACGGTTAATAGCGCTTTTCAGCGCTATCAAAAACAAAAGAAAGTGCTATTAAATAACTTTTATGGCATATTGTCTGTTGCTCTATTTTCTCTTTCAAAGTTGGTTTACCCTTTTAGACAGAAGAGATCACTCTTCTTTGTGTTTATTAGAATCTTTATAAGAGGAGCATACGCCTAAGTAGTCATTTTCCTCCATTTCACTTTAAAAGTATATAGCACGAATAAAACTAAAGTTCATGAGTGAAAGTGAGCATTCGAGCGATAACCTATATAGCCAGCGTCGTCAAACTAAGAACAAAGGGACATACATTTAATCATTCCTTCTTCACTACTTAATGCATGTGTCCTTCGAGTGCATTTGTTATGAAAATATGTTGAAAGTGGTTAGATTTCGAGAAAAATACCTGGTGTTGACAAAACGTTTATTTGGACCTACGCTACTGTTTGTGCGAAAATTTCATTATACCCACCAATTTAGTTTTCCTCCTATTTAGTTATTATTTTAAATAATTATTTATTTTTTTATATTAGCGACGGTTCAGGCTGACGCTATTGTTTTTGAAAAAATATTCATTTCCCATAACAAATTTCGTTTGCCTCCTTATTAGTTATTGTCTTAATTAATTCTTATTTTCTTATATTAGCAATGGTTCAGGCCGACGCTACTTTTTGTGCTAAAATTTTCATTTTCTCCCACAAATTTCGTTTGGCTCCTTTAAACTTATTATTTTAATTAATTGTTATTTTTATCTTAAAAACTAGTACTTTAATAGCTCTTTTAAAGTGCTACTAAACAAAATCGTTCACATGAGTGGCACGGTTAATAGCGCTTTTCAGCGCTATCAAAAACAAAAGAAAGTGCTATTAAATAACTTTTATGGCATATTGTCTGTTGCTCTATTTTCTCTTTCAAAGTTGGTTTACCCTTTTGGACAGAAGAGATCACTCTTCTTTGTGTTTATTAGAATCTTTATAAGAGAAGCATACGCCTAAGTAGTCATTTTCCTCCATTTCACTTTAAAAGTATATAGCACGAATAAAACTAAAGTTCATGAGTGAAGGTGAGCATTCGAGCGATAACCTATACAGCCACCGTCGTCGGACTAAGAACAAAGGGACATACATTTAATCATTCCTTCTTCACTACTTAATGCATGTGTCCTTCGAGTGCATTTGTTATGAAAATATGTTGAAAGTGGTTTGATTTCGAGAAAAATACCTGGTGTTGACAAAACGTTTATTTGGACCTACGCTACTGTTTGTGCGAAAATTTCATTATACCCACCAATTTAGTTTGCCTCCTTTTTTGTTATTATTTTAAATAATTATTAATTTTTTTATATTAGCGACGGTTCAGGCCGATGCTATTGTTTTTGAAAAAATATTCATTTCCCGTAACAAATTTCTTTTGCCTCCTTATTAGTTATTATCTTAATTAATTCTTATTTTCTTATATTAGCGACGGTTCAGGCCGACGCTACTGTTTGTGCTAAAATTTTCATTTCACCCCACGAATTTCGTTTGGCTCCTTTAAACTTATTGTTTTATTTAATTATTATTTTTATATTAAAAACTAGTACTTTAATAGCTCATTTAAAGTTCTACTAAACAAAATCGTTCACATTAGTGGCACGGTTAATAGTGCTTTTCAGCGCTATCAAAAACAAAAGAAAGTGCTATTAAATAACTTTTATGGCATATTGTATGTTGCTCTATTTTCTCTTTCAAAGTTGGTTTACCCTTTTAGACAGAAGAGATCACTCTTCTTTGTGTTTATTAGAATCTTTATAAGAGAAGCATACGCCTAAGTAGTCATTTTCCTCCATTTCACTTTAAAAGTATATAGCACGAATAAAACTAAAGTTCATGAGTGAAGGTGAGCATTCGAGCGATAACCTATACAGCCACCGTCGTCGGACTAAGAACAAAGGGACATACATTTAATCATTCCTTCTTCACTACTTAATGCATGTGTCCTTCGAGTGCATTTGTTATGAAAATATGTTGAAAGTGGTTTGATTTCGAGAAAAATACCTGGTGTTGACAAAACGTTTATTTGGACCTACGCTACTGTTTGTGCGAAAATTTCATTATACCCACCAATTTAGTTTGCCTCCTTTTTTGTTATTATTTTAAATAATTATTAATTTTTTTATATTAGCGACGGTTCAGGCCGATGCTATTGTTTTTGAAAAAATATTCATTTCCCGTAACAAATTTCTTTTGCCTCCTTATTAGTTATTATCTTAATTAATTCTTATTTTCTTATATTAGCGACGGTTCAGGCCGACGCTACTGTTTGTGCTAAAATTTTCATTTCACCCCACGAATTTCGTTTGGCTCCTTTAAACTTATTGTTTTATTTAATTATTATTTTTATATTAAAAAATAGTACTTTAATAGCTCATTTAAAGTTCTACTAAACAAAATCGTTCACATTTGTGGCACGGTTAATAGTGCTTTTCAGCGCTATCAAAAACAAAAGAAAGTGCTATTAAATAACTTTTATGGCATATTGTATGTTGCTCTATTTTCTCTTTCAAAGTTGGTTTACCCTTTTAGACAGAAGAGATCACTCTTCTTTGTGTTTATTAGAATCTTTATAAGAGAAGCATACGCCTAAGTAGTCATTTTCCTCCATTTCACTTTAAAAGTATATAGCACGAATAAAACTAAAGTTCATGAGTGAAGGTGAGCATTCGAGCGATAACCTATACAGCCACCGTCGTCGGACTAAGAACAAAGGGACATACATTTAATCATTCCTTCTTCACTACTTAATGCATGTGTCCTTCGAGTGCATTTGTTATGAAAATATGTTGAAAGTGGTTTGATTTCGAGAAAAATACCTGGTGTTGACAAAACGTTTATTTGGACCTACGCTACTGTTTGTGCGAAAATTTCATTATACCCACCAATTTAGTTTGCCTCCTTTTTTGTTATTATTTTAAATAATTATTTATTTTTTTATATTAGCGACGGTTCAGGCCGATGCTATTGTTTTTGAAAAAATATTCATTTCCCGTAACAAATTTCTTTTGCCTCCTTATTAGTTATTATCTTAATTAATTCTTATTTTCTTATATTAGCGACGGTTCAGGCCGACGCTACTGTTTGTGCTAAAATTTTCATTTCCCCCCACGAATTTCGTTTGGCTCCTTTAAACTTATTGTTTTAATTAATTATTATTTTTATCTTAAAAACTAGTACTTTAATAGCTCTTTTAAAGTGCTACTAAACAAAATCGTTCACATTAGTGGCACGGTTAATAGCGCTTTTCAGCGCTATCAAAAACAAAAGAAAGTGCTATTAAATAACTTTTATGGCATATTGTCTGTTGCTCTATTTTCTCTTTCAAAGTTGGTTTACCCTTTTGGACAGAAGAGATCACTCTTCTTTGTGTTTATTAGAATCTTTATAAGAGGAGCATACGCCTAAGTAGTCATTTCCTCCATTTCACTTTAAAAGTATATAGCACGAATAAAACTAAAGTTCATGAGTGAAGGTGAGCATTCGAGCGATAACCTATACAGCCACCGTCGTCGGACTAAGAAAAAAGGGACATACATTTAATCATTCCTTCTTCACTACTTAATGCATGTGTCCTTCGAGTGCATTTGTTATGAAAATATGTTGAAAGTGGTTTGATTTCGAGAAAAATACCTGGTGTTGAAAAAACGTTTATTTGGACCTACGCTACTGTTTGTGCGAAAATTTCATTATACCCACCAATTTAGTTTGCCTCCTTTTTTGTTATTATTTTAAATAATTATTTATTTTTTTATATTAGCGACGGTTCAGGCCGATGCTATTGTTTTTGAAAAAATATTCATTTCCCGTAACAAATTTCTTTTGCCTCCTTATTAGTTATTATCTTAATTAATTCTTATTTTCTTATATTAGCGACGGTTCAGGCCGACGCTACTGTTTGTGCTAAAATTTTCATTTCCCCCCACGAATTTCGTTTGGCTCCTTTAAACTTATTGTTTTATTTAATTATTATTTTTATATTAAAAAATAGTACTTTAATAGCTCATTTAAAGTTCTACTAAACAAAATCGTTCACATTAGTGGCACGGTTAATAGTTCTTTTCAGCGCTATCAAAAACAAAAGAAAGTGCTATTAAATAACTTTTATGGCATATTGTATGTTGCTCTATTTTCTCTTTCAAAGTTGGTTTACCCTTTTAGACAGAAGAGATCACTCTTCTTTGTCTTTATTAGAATCTTTATAAGAGGAGCATACGCCTAAGTAGTCATTTTCCTCCATTTCACTTCAAAAGTATATAGCACGAATAAAACTAAAGTTCATGAGTGAAGGTGAACATTCGAGCGATAACCTATACAGCCACCGTCGTCGGACTAAGAACAAAGGGACATACATTTAATCATTCCTTCTTCACAACTTAATGGATGTGTCCTTCGAGTGCATTTGTTATGAAAATATGTTGAAAGTGGTTAGATTTCGAGAAAAATACCTGGTGTTGACAAAACGTTTATTTGGACCTACGCTACTGTTTGTGCGAAAATTTCATTATACCCACCAATTTAGTTTTCCTCCTATTTAGTTATTATTTTAAATAATTATTTATTTTTTTATATTAGCGACGGTTCAGGCCGATGCTATTGTTTTTGAAAAAATATTCATTTCCCGTAACAAATTTCTTTTGCCTCCTTATTAGTTATTATCTTAATTAATTCTTATTTTCTTATATTAGCGACGGTTCAGGCCGACGCTACTGTTTGTGCTAAAATTTTCATTTCCCCCCACGAATTTCGTTTGGCTCCTTTAAACTTATTGTTTTAATTAATTATTATTTTTATCTTAAAAACTAGTACTTTAATAGCTCTTTTAAAGTGCTACTAAACAAAATCGTTCACATGAGTGGCACGGTTAATAGCGCTTTTCAGCGCTATCAAAAACAAAAGAAAGTGCTATTAAATAACTTTTATGGCATATTGTCTGTTGCTCTATTTTCTCTTTCAAAGTTGGTTTACCCTTTTGGACAGAAGAGATCACTCTTCTTTGTGTTTATTAGAATCTTTATAAGAGAAGCATACGCCTAAGTAGTCATTTTCCTCCATTTCACTTTAAAAGTATATAGCACGAATAAAACTAAAGTTCATGAGTGAAGGTGAGCATTCGAGCGATAACCTATACAGCCACCGTCGTCGGACTAAGAACAAAGGGACATACATTTAATCATTCCTTCTTCACTACTTAATGCATGTGTCCTTCGAGTGCATTTGTTATGAAAATATGTTGAAAGTGGTTTGATTTCGAGAAAAATACCTGGTGTTGACAAAATGTTTATTTGGACCTACGCTACTGTTTGTGCGAAAATTTCATTATACCCACCAATTTAGTTTGCCTCCTTTTTTGTTATTATTTTAAATAATTATTAATTTTTTTATATTAGCGACGGTTCAGGCCGATGCTATTGTTTTTGAAAAAATATTCATTTCCCGTAACAAATTTCTTTTGCCTCCTTATTAGTTATTATCTTAATTAATTCTTATTTTCTTATATTAGCGACGGTTCAGGCCGACACTACTGTTTGTGCTAAAATTTTCATTTCACCCCACGAATTTCGTTTGGCTCCTTTAAACTTATTGTTTTATTTAATTATTATTTTTATATTAAAAATAAGTACTTTAATAGCTCTTTTAAAGTTCTACTAAACAAAATCGTTCACATTAGTGGCACGGTTAATAGTGCTTTTCAGCGCTATCAAAAACAAAAGAAAGTGCTATTAAATAACTTTTATGGCATATTGTATGTTGCTCTATTTTCTCTTTCAAAGTTGGTTTACCCTTTTGGACAGAAGAGATCACTCTTCTTTGTGTTTATTAGAATCTTTATAAGAGAAGCATACGCCTAAGTAGTCATTTTCCTCCATTTCACTTTAAAAGTATATAGCACGAATAAAACTAAAGTTCATGAGTGAAGGTGAGCATTCGAGCGATAACCTATACAGCCACCGTCGTCGGACTAAGAACAAAGGGACATACATTTAATCATTCCTTCTTCACTACTTAATGCATGTGTCCTTCGAGTGCATTTGTTATGAAAATATGTTGAAAGTGGTTTGATTTCGAGAAAAATACCTGGTGTTGACAAAACGTTTATTTGGACCTACGCTACTGTTTGTGCGAAAATTTCATTATACCCACCAATTTAGTTTTCCTCCTATTTAGTTATTATTTTAAATAATTATTTATTTTTTTATATTAGCGACGGTTCAGGCCGATGCTATTGTTTTTGAAAAAATATTCATTTCCCGTAACAAATTTCTTTTGCCTCCTTATTAGTTATTATCTTAATTAATTCTTATTTTCTTATATTAGCGACGGTTCAGGCCGACGCTACTGTTTGTGCTAAAATTTTCATTTCCCCCCACGAATTTCGTTTGGCTCCTTTAAACTTATTGTTTTATTTAATTATTATTTTTATCTTAAAAACTAGTACTTTAATAGCTCTTTTAAAGTTCTACTAAACAAAATCGTTCACATTAGTGGCACGGTTAATAGCGCTTTTCAGCGCTATCAAAAACAAAAGAAAGTGCTATTAAATAACTTTTATGGCATATTGTCTGTTGCTCTATTTTCTCTTTCAAAGTTGGTTTACCCTTTTAGACAGAAGAGATCACTCTTCTTTGTGTTTATTAGAATCTTTATAAGAGGAGCATACGCCTAAGTAGTCATTTTCCTCCATTTCACTTTAAAAGTATATAGCACGAATAAAACTAAAGTTCATGAGTGAAAGTGAGCATTCGAGCGATAACCTATATAGCCAGCGTCGTCAAACTAAGAACAAAGGGACATACATTTAATCATTCCTTCTTCACTACTTAATGCATGTGTCCTTCGAGTGCATTTGTTATGAAAATATGTTGAAAGTGGTTAGATTTCGAGAAAAATACCTGGTGTTGACAAAACGTTTATTTGGACCTACGCTACTGTTTGTGCGAAAATTTCATTATACCCACCAATTTAGTTTTCCTCCTATTTAGTTATTATTTTAAATAATTATTTATTTTTTTATATTAGCGACGGTTCAGGCTGACGCTATTGTTTTTGAAAAAATATTCATTTCCCATAACAAATTTCGTTTGCCTCCTTATTAGTTATTGTCTTAATTAATTCTTATTTTCTTATATTAGCAATGGTTCAGGCCGACGCTACTTTTTGTGCTAAAATTTTCATTTTCTCCCACAAATTTCGTTTGGCTCCTTTAAACTTATTATTTTAATTAATTGTTATTTTTATCTTAAAAACTAGTACTTTAATAGCTCTTTTAAAGTGCTACTAAACAAAATCGTTCACATGAGTGGCACGGTTAATAGCGCTTTTCAGCGCTATCAAAAACAAAAGAAAGTGCTATTAAATAACTTTTATGGCATATTGTCTGTTGCTCTATTTTCTCTTTCAACGTTGGTTTACCCTTTTGGACAGAAGAGATCACTCTTCTTTGTGTTTATTAGAATCTTTATAAGAGAAGCATACGCCTAAGTAGTCATTTTCCTCCATTTCACTTTAAAAGTATATAGCACGAATAAAACTAAAGTTCATGAGTGAAGGTGAGCATTCGAGCGATAACCTATACAGCCACCGTCGTCGGACTAAGAACAAAGGGACATACATTTAATCATTCCTTCTTCACTACTTAATGCATGTGTCCTTCGAGTGCATTTGTTATGAAAATATGTTGAAAGTGGTTTGATTTCGAGAAAAATACCTGGTGTTGACAAAACGTTTATTTGGACCTACGCTACTGTTTGTGCGAAAATTTCATTATACCCACCAATTTAGTTTGCCTCCTTTTTTGTTATTATTTTAAATAATTATTAATTTTTTTATATTAGCGACGGTTCAGGCCGATGCTATTGTTTTTGAAAAAATATTCATTTCCCGTAACAAATTTCTTTTGCCTCCTTATTAGTTATTATCTTAATTAATTCTTATTTTCTTATATTAGCGACGGTTCAGGCCGACGCTACTGTTTGTGCTAAAATTTTCATTTCACCCCACGAATTTCGTTTGGCTCCTTTAAACTTATTGTTTTATTTAATTATTATTTTTATATTAAAAACTAGTACTTTAATAGCTCATTTAAAGTTCTACTAAACAAAATCGTTCACATTAGTGGCACGGTTAATAGTGCTTTTCAGCGCTATCAAAAACAAAAGAAAGTGCTATTAAATAACTTTTATGGCATATTGTATGTTGCTCTATTTTCTCTTTCAAAGTTGGTTTACCCTTTTAGACAGAAGAGATCACTCTTCTTTGTGTTTATTAGAATCTTTATAAGAGAAGCATACGCCTAAGTAGTCATTTTCCTCCATTTCACTTTAAAAGTATATAGCACGAATAAAACTAAAGTTCATGAGTGAAGGTGAGCATTCGAGCGATAACCTATACAGCCACCGTCGTCGGACTAAGAACAAAGGGACATACATTTAATCATTCCTTCTTCACTACTTAATGCATGTGTCCTTCGAGTGCATTTGTTATGAAAATATGTTGAAAGTGGTTTGATTTCGAGAAAAATACCTGGTGTTGACAAAACGTTTATTTGGACCTACGCTACTGTTTGTGCGAAAATTTCATTATACCCACCAATTTAGTTTGCCTCCTTTTTTGTTATTATTTTAAATAATTATTAATTTTTTTATATTAGCGACGGTTCAGGCCGATGCTATTGTTTTTGAAAAAATATTCATTTCCCGTAACAAATTTCTTTTGCCTCCTTATTAGTTATTATCTTAATTAATTCTTATTTTCTTATATTAGCGACGGTTCAGGCCGACGCTACTGTTTGTGCTAAAATTTTCATTTCACCCCACGAATTTCGTTTGGCTCCTTTAAACTTATTGTTTTATTTAATTATTATTTTTATATTAAAAAATAGTACTTTAATAGCTCATTTAAAGTTCTACTAAACAAAATCGTTCACATTTGTGGCACGGTTAATAGTGCTTTTCAGCGCTATCAAAAACAAAAGAAAGTGCTATTAAATAACTTTTATGGCATATTGTATGTTGCTCTATTTTCTCTTTCAAAGTTGGTTTACCCTTTTAGACAGAAGAGATCACTCTTCTTTGTGTTTATTAGAATCTTTATAAGAGAAGCATACGCCTAAGTAGTCATTTTCCTCCATTTCACTTTAAAAGTATATAGCACGAATAAAACTAAAGTTCATGAGTGAAGGTGAGCATTCGAGCGATAACCTATACAGCCACCGTCGTCGGACTAAGAACAAAGGGACATACATTTAATCATTCCTTCTTCACTACTTAATGCATGTGTCCTTCGAGTGCATTTGTTATGAAAATATGTTGAAAGTGGTTTGATTTCGAGAAAAATACCTGGTGTTGACAAAACGTTTATTTGGACCTACGCTACTGTTTGTGCGAAAATTTCATTATACCCACCAATTTAGTTTTCCTCCTATTTAGTTATTATTTTAAATAATTATTTATTTTTTTATATTAGCGACGGTTCAGGCCGATGCTATTGTTTTTGAAAAAATATTCATTTCCCGTAACAAATTTCTTTTGCCTCCTTATTAGTTATTATCTTAATTAATTCTTATTTTCTTATATTAGCGACGGTTCAGGCCGACGCTACTGTTTGTGCTAAAATTTTCATTTCCCCCCACGAATTTCGTTTGGCTCCTTTAAACTTATTGTTTTATTTAATTATTATTTTTATCTTAAAAACTAGTACTTTAATAGCTCTTTTAAAGTTCTACTAAACAAAATCGTTCACATTAGTGGCACGGTTAATAGCGCTTTTCAGCGCTATCAAAAACAAAAGAAAGTGCTATTAAATAACTTTTATGGCATATTGTCTGTTGCTCTATTTTCTCTTTCAAAGTTGGTTTACCCTTTTAGACAGAAGAGATCACTCTTCTTTGTGTTTATTAGAATCTTTATAAGAGGAGCATACGCCTAAGTAGTCATTTTCCTCCATTTCACTTTAAAAGTATATAGCACGAATAAAACTAAAGTTCATGAGTGAAAGTGAGCATTCGAGCGATAACCTATATAGCCAGCGTCGTCAAACTAAGAACAAAGGGACATACATTTAATCATTCCTTCTTCACTACTTAATGCATGTGTCCTTCGAGTGCATTTGTTATGAAAATATGTTGAAAGTGGTTAGATTTCGAGAAAAATACCTGGTGTTGACAAAACGTTTATTTGGACCTACGCTACTGTTTGTGCGAAAATTTCATTATACCCACCAATTTAGTTTTCCTCCTATTTAGTTATTATTTTAAATAATTATTTATTTTTTTATATTAGCGACGGTTCAGGCTGACGCTATTGTTTTTGAAAAAATATTCATTTCCCATAACAAATTTCGTTTGCCTCCTTATTAGTTATTGTCTTAATTAATTCTTATTTTCTTATATTAGCAATGGTTCAGGCCGACGCTACTTTTTGTGCTAAAATTTTCATTTTCTCCCACAAATTTCGTTTGGCTCCTTTAAACTTATTATTTTAATTAATTGTTATTTTTATCTTAAAAACTAGTACTTTAATAGCTCTTTTAAAGTGCTACTAAACAAAATCGTTCACATGAGTGGCACGGTTAATAGCGCTTTTCAGCGCTATCAAAAACAAAAGAAAGTGCTATTAAATAACTTTTATGGCATATTGTCTGTTGCTCTATTTTCTCTTTCAAAGTTGGTTTACCCTTTTGGACAGAAGAGATCACTCTTCTTTGTGTTTATTAGAATCTTTATAAGAGAAGCATACGCCTAAGTAGTCATTTTCCTCCATTTCACTTTAAAAGTATATAGCACGAATAAAACTAAAGTTCATGAGTGAAGGTGAGCATTCGAGCGATAACCTATACAGCCACCGTCGTCGGACTAAGAACAAAGGGACATACATTTAATCATTCCTTCTTCACTACTTAATGCATGTGTCCTTCGAGTGCATTTGTTATGAAAATATGTTGAAAGTGGTTTGATTTCGAGAAAAATACCTGGTGTTGACAAAACGTTTATTTGGACCTACGCTACTGTTTGTGCGAAAATTTCATTATACCCACCAATTTAGTTTGCCTCCTTTTTTGTTATTATTTTAAATAATTATTAATTTTTTTATATTAGCGACGGTTCAGGCCGATGCTATTGTTTTTGAAAAAATATTCATTTCCCGTAACAAATTTCTTTTGCCTCCTTATTAGTTATTATCTTAATTAATTCTTATTTTCTTATATTAGCGACGGTTCAGGCCGACGCTACTGTTTGTGCTAAAATTTTCATTTCACCCCACGAATTTCGTTTGGCTCCTTTAAACTTATTGTTTTATTTAATTATTATTTTTATATTAAAAACTAGTACTTTAATAGCTCATTTAAAGTTCTACTAAACAAAATCGTTCACATTAGTGGCACGGTTAATAGTGCTTTTCAGCGCTATCAAAAACAAAAGAAAGTGCTATTAAATAACTTTTATGGCATATTGTATGTTGCTCTATTTTCTCTTTCAAAGTTGGTTTACCCTTTTAGACAGAAGAGATCACTCTTCTTTGTGTTTATTAGAATCTTTATAAGAGAAGCATACGCCTAAGTAGTCATTTTCCTCCATTTCACTTTAAAAGTATATAGCACGAATAAAACTAAAGTTCATGAGTGAAGGTGAGCATTCGAGCGATAACCTATACAGCCACCGTCGTCGGACTAAGAACAAAGGGACATACATTTAATCATTCCTTCTTCACTACTTAATGCATGTGTCCTTCGAGTGCATTTGTTATGAAAATATGTTGAAAGTGGTTTGATTTCGAGAAAAATACCTGGTGTTGACAAAACGTTTATTTGGACCTACGCTACTGTTTGTGCGAAAATTTCATTATACCCACCAATTTAGTTTGCCTCCTTTTTTGTTATTATTTTAAATAATTATTAATTTTTTTATATTAGCGACGGTTCAGGCCGATGCTATTGTTTTTGAAAAAATATTCATTTCCCGTAACAAATTTCTTTTGCCTCCTTATTAGTTATTATCTTAATTAATTCTTATTTTCTTATATTAGCGACGGTTCAGGCCGACGCTACTGTTTGTGCTAAAATTTTCATTTCACCCCACGAATTTCGTTTGGCTCCTTTAAACTTATTGTTTTATTTAATTATTATTTTTATATTAAAAAATAGTACTTTAATAGCTCATTTAAAGTTCTACTAAACAAAATCGTTCACATTTGTGGCACGGTTAATAGTGCTTTTCAGCGCTATCAAAAACAAAAGAAAGTGCTATTAAATAACTTTTATGGCATATTGTATGTTGCTCTATTTTCTCTTTCAAAGTTGGTTTACCCTTTTAGACAGAAGAGATCACTCTTCTTTGTGTTTATTAGAATCTTTATAAGAGGAGCATACACCTAAGTAGTCATTTCCTCCATTTCACTTTAAAAGTATATAGCACGAATAAAACTAAAGTTCATGAGTGAAGGTGAGCATTCGAGCGATAACCTATACAGCCACCGTCGTCGGACTAAGAACAAAGGGACATACATTTAATCATTCCTTCTTCACAACTTAATGGATGTGTCCTTCGAGTGCATTTGTTATGAAAATATGTTGAAAGTGGTTTGATTTCGAGAAAAATACCTGGTGTTGACAAAACGTTTATTTGGACCTACGCTACTGTTTGTGCGAAAATTTCATTATACCCACCAATTTAGTTTGCCTCCTTTTTTGTTATTATTTTAAATAATTATTAATTTTTTTATATTAGCGACGGTTCAGGCCGATGCTATTGTTTTTGAAAAAATATTCATTTCCCGTAACAAATTTCTTTTGCCTCCTTATTAGTTATTATCTTAATTAATTCTTATTTTCTTATATTAGCGACGGTTCAGGCCGACGCTACTGTTTGTGCTAAAATTTTCATTTCACCCCACGAATTTCGTTTGGCTCCTTTAAACTTATTGTTTTATTTAATTATTATTTTTATATTAAAAAATAGTACTTTAATAGCTCATTTAAAGTTCTACTAAACAAAATCGTTCACATTTGTGGCACGGTTAATAGTGCTTTTCAGCGCTATCAAAAACAAAAGAAAGTGCTATTAAATAACTTTTATGGCATATTGTATGTTGCTCTATTTTCTCTTTCAAAGTTGGTTTACCCTTTTAGATAGAAGAGATCACTCTTCTTTGTGTTTATTAGAATCTTTATAAGAGAAGCATACGCCTAAGTAGTCATTTTCCTCCATTTCACTTTAAAAGTATATAGCACGAATAAAACTAAAGTTCATGAGTGAAGGTGAGCATTCGAGCGATAACCTATACAGCCACCGTCGTCGGACTAAGAACAAAGGGACATACATTTAATCATTCCTTCTTCACTACTTAATGCATGTGTCCTTCGAGTGCATTTGTTATGAAAATATGTTGAAAGTGGTTTGATTTCGAGAAAAATACCTGGTGTTGACAAAACGTTTATTTGGACCTACGCTACTGTTTGTGCGAAAATTTCATTATACCCACCAATTTAGTTTGCCTCCTTTTTTGTTATTATTTTAAATAATTATTAATTTTTTTATATTAGCGACGGTTCAGGCCGATGCTATTGTTTTTGAAAAAATATTCATTTCCCGTAACAAATTTCTTTTGCCTCCTTATTAGTTATTATCTTAATTAATTCTTATTTTCTTATATTAGCGACGGTTCAGGCCGACGCTACTGTTTGTGCTAAAATTTTCATTTCACCCCACGAATTTCGTTTGGCTCCTTTAAACTTATTGTTTTATTTAATTATTATTTTTATATTAAAAAATAGTACTTTAATAGCTCATTTAAAGTTCTACTAAACAAAATCGTTCACATTTGTGGCACGGTTAATAGTGCTTTTCAGCGCTATCAAAAACAAAAGAAAGTGCTATTAAATAACTTTTATGGCATATTGTATGTTGCTCTATTTTCTCTTTCAAAGTTGGTTTACCCTTTTAGATAGAAGAGATCACTCTTCTTTGTGTTTATTAGAATCTTTATAAGAGAAGCATACGCCTAAGTAGTCATTTTCCTCCATTTCACTTTAAAAGTATATAGCACGAATAAAACTAAAGTTCATGAGTGAAGGTGAGCATTCGAGCGATAACCTATACAGCCACCGTCGTCGGACTAAGAACAAAGGGACATACATTTAATCATTCCTTCTTCACTACTTAATGCATGTGTCCTTCGAGTGCATTTGTTATGAAAATATGTTGAAAGTGGTTTGATTTCGAGAAAAATACCTGGTGTTGACAAAACGTTTATTTGGACCTACGCTACTGTTTGTGCGAAAATTTCATTATACCCACCAATTTAGTTTGCCTCCTTTTTTGTTATTATTTTAAATAATTATTAATTTTTTTATATTAGCGACGGTTCAGGCCGATGCTATTGTTTTTGAAAAAATATTCATTTCCCGTAACAAATTTCTTTTGCCTCCTTATTAGTTATTATCTTAATTAATTCTTATTTTCTTATATTAGCGACGGTTCAGGCCGACGCTACTGTTTGTGCTAAAATTTTCATTTCACCCCACGAATTTCGTTTGGCTCCTTTAAACTTATTGTTTTATTTAATTATTATTTTTATATTAAAAAATAGTACTTTAATAGCTCATTTAAAGTTCTACTAAACAAAATCGTTCACATTTGTGGCACGGTTAATAGTGCTTTTCAGCGCTATCAAAAACAAAAGAAAGTGCTATTAAATAACTTTTATGGCATATTGTATGTTGCTCTATTTTCTCTTTCAAAGTTGGTTTACCCTTTTAGACAGAAGAGATCACTCTTCTTTGTGTTTATTAGAATCTTTATAAGAGGAGCATACACCTAAGTAGTCATTTCCTCCATTTCACTTTAAAAGTATATAGCACGAATAAAACTAAAGTTCATGAGTGAAGGTGAGCATTCGAGCGATAACCTATACAGCCACCGTCGTCGGACTAAGAACAAAGGGACATACATTTAATCATTCCTTCTTCACAACTTAATGGATGTGTCCTTCGAGTGCATTTGTTATGAAAATATGTTGAAAGTGGTTAGATTTCGAGAAAAATACCTGGTGTTGACAAAACGTTTATTTGGACCTACGCTACTGTTTGTGCGAAAATTTCATTATACCCACCAATTTAGTTTTCCTCCTATTTAGTTATTATTTTAAATAATTATTTATTTTTTTATATTAGCGACGGTTCAGGCCGATGCTATTGTTTTTGAAAAAATATTCATTTCCCGTAACAAATTTCTTTTGCCTCCTTATTAGTTATTATCTTAATTAATTCTTATTTTCTTATATTAGCGACGGTTCAGGCCGACGCTACTGTTTGTGCTAAAATTTTCATTTCCCCCCACGAATTTCGTTTGGCTCCTTTAAACTTATTGTTTTAATTAATTATTATTTTTATCTTAAAAACTAGTACTTTAATAGCTCTTTTAAAGTGCTACTAAACAAAATCGTTCACATTAGTGGCACGGTTAATAGCGCTTTTCAGCGCTATCAAAAACAAAAGAAAGTGCTATTAAATAACTTTTATGGCTTATTGTCTGTTGCTCTATTTTCTCTTTCAAAGTTGGTTTACCCTTTTGGACAGAAGAGATCACTCTTCTTTGTCTTTATTAGAATCTTTATAAGAGGAGCATACGCCTAAGTAGTCATTTTCCTCCATTTCACTTCAAAAGTATATAGCACGAATAAAACTAAAGTTCATGAGTGAAAGTGAGCATTCGAGCGATAACCTATATAGCCAGCGTCGTCAAACTAAGAACAAAGGGACATACATTTAATCATTCCTTCTTCACTACTTAATGCATGTGTCCTTCGAGTGCATTTGTTATGAAAATATGTTGAAAGTGGTTAGATTTCGAGAAAAATACCTGGTGTTGACAAAACGTTTATTTGGACCTACGCTACTGTTTGTGCGAAAATTTCATTATACCCACCAATTTAGTTTTCCTCCTATTTAGTTATTATTTTAAATAATTATTTATTTTTTTATATTAGCGACGGTTCAGGCTGACGCTATTTTTTTTGAAAAAATATTCATTTCCCATAACAAATTTCGTTTGCCTCCTTATTAGTTATTGTCTTAATTAATTCTTATTTTCTTATATTAGCAATGGTTCAGGCCGACGCTACTTTTTGTGCTAAAATTTTCATTTTCTCCCACAAATTTCGTTTGGCTCCTTTAAACTTATTATTTTAATTAATTGTTATTTTTATCTTAAAAACTAGTACTTTAATAGCTCTTTTAAAGTGCTACTAAACAAAATCGTTCACATGAGTGGCACGGTTAATAGCGCTTTTCAGTGCTATCAAAAACAAAAGAAAGTGCTATTAAATAACTTTTATGGCATATTGTCTGTTGCTCTATTTTCTCTTTCAAAGTTGGTTTACCCTTTTGGACAGAAGAGATCACTCTTCTTTGTGTTTATTAGAATCTTTATAAGAGAAGCATACGCCTAAGTAGTCATTTTCCTCCATTTCACTTTAAAAGTATATAGCACGAATAAAACTAAAGTTCATGAGTGAAGGTGAGCATTCGAGCGATAACCTATACAGCCACCGTCGTCGGACTAAGAACAAAGGGACATACATTTAATCATTCCTTCTTCACTACTTAATGCATGTGTCCTTCGAGTGCATTTGTTATGAAAATATGTTGAAAGTGGTTTGATTTCGAGAAAAATACCTGGTGTTGACAAAACGTTTATTTGGACCTACGCTACTGTTTGTGCGAAAATTTCATTATACCCACCAATTTAGTTTGCCTCCTTTTTTGTTATTATTTTAAATAATTATTAATTTTTTTATATTAGCGACGGTTCAGGCCGATGCTATTGTTTTTGAAAAAATATTCATTTCCCGTAACAAATTTCTTTTGCCTCCTTATTAGTTATTATCTTAATTAATTCTTATTTTCTTATATTAGCGACGGTTCAGGCCGACGCTACTGTTTGTGCTAAAATTTTCATTTCACCCCACGAATTTCGTTTGGCTCCTTTAAACTTATTGTTTTATTTAATTATTATTTTTATATTAAAAACTAGTACTTTAATAGCTCATTTAAAGTTCTACTAAACAAAATCGTTCACATTAGTGGCACGGTTAATAGTGCTTTTCAGCGCTATCAAAAACAAAAGAAAGTGCTATTAAATAACTTTTATGGCATATTGTATGTTGCTCTATTTTCTCTTTCAAAGTTGGTTTACCCTTTTAGACAGAAGAGATCACTCTTCTTTGTGTTTATTAGAATCTTTATAAGAGAAGCATACGCCTAAGTAGTCATTTTCCTCCATTTCACTTTAAAAGTATATAGCACGAATAAAACTAAAGTTCATGAGTGAAGGTGAGCATTCGAGCGATAACCTATACAGCCACCGTCGTCGGACTAAGAACAAAGGGACATACATTTAATCATTCCTTCTTCACTACTTAATGCATGTGTCCTTCGAGTGCATTTGTTATGAAAATATGTTGAAAGTGGTTTGATTTCGAGAAAAATACCTGGTGTTGACAAAACGTTTATTTGGACCTACGCTACTGTTTGTGCGAAAATTTCATTATACCCACCAATTTAGTTTGCCTCCTTTTTTGTTATTATTTTAAATAATTATTAATTTTTTTATATTAGCGACGGTTCAGGCCGATGCTATTGTTTTTGAAAAAATATTCATTTCCCGTAACAAATTTCTTTTGCCTCCTTATTAGTTATTATCTTAATTAATTCTTATTTTCTTATATTAGCGACGGTTCAGGCCGACGCTACTGTTTGTGCTAAAATTTTCATTTCACCCCACGAATTTCGTTTGGCTCCTTTAAACTTATTGTTTTATTTAATTATTATTTTTATATTAAAAAATAGTACTTTAATAGCTCATTTAAAGTTCTACTAAACAAAATCGTTCACATTAGTGGCACGGTTAATAGTGCTTTTCAGCGCTATCAAAAACAAAAGAAAGTGCTATTAAATAACTTTTATGGCATATTGTATGTTGCTCTATTTTCTCTTTCAAAGTTGGTTTACCCTTTTAGACAGAAGAGATCACTCTTCTTTGTGTTTATTAGAATCTTTATAAGAGGAGCATACACCTAAGTAGTCATTTCCTCCATTTCACTTTAAAAGTATATAGCACGAATAAAACTAAAGTTCATGAGTGAAGGTGAGCATTCGAGCGATAACCTATATAGCCACCGTCGTCGGACTAAGAACAAAGGGACATACATTTAATCATTCCTTCTTCACAACTTAATGGATGTGTCCTTCGAGTGCATTTGTTATGAAAATATGTTGAAAGTGGTTAGATTTCGAGAAAAATACCTGGTGTTGACAAAACGTTTATTTGGACCTACGCTACTGTTTGTGCGAAAATTTCATTATACCCACCAATTTAGTTTTCCTCCTATTTAGTTATTATTTTAAATAATTATTTATTTTTTTATATTAGCGACGGTTCAGGCCGATGCTATTGTTTTTGAAAAAATATTCATTTCCCGTAACAAATTTCTTTTGCCTCCTTATTAGTTATTATCTTAATTAATTCTTATTTTCTTATATTAGCGACGGTTCAGGCCGACGCTACTATTTGTGCTAAAATTTTCATTTCCCCCCACGAATTTCGTTTGGCTCCTTTAAACTTATTGTTTTAATTAATTATTATTTTTATCTTAAAAACTAGTACTTTAATAGCTCTTTTAAAGTGCTACTAAACAAAATCGTTCACATTAGTGGCACGGTTAATAGCGCTTTTCAGTGCTATCAAAAACAAAAGAAAGTGCTATTAAATAACTTTTATGGCATATTGTCTGTTGCTCTATTTTCTCTTTCAAAGTTGGTTTACCCTTTTGGACAGAAGAGATCACTCTTCTTTGTGTTTATTAGAATCTTTATAAGAGGAGCATACGCCTAAGTAGTCATTTTCCTCCATTTCACTTCAAAAGTATATAGCACGAATAAAACTAAAGTTCATGAGTGAAAGTGAGCATTCGAGCGATAACCTATATAGCCAGCGTCGTCAAACTAAGAACAAAGGGACATACATTTAATCATTCCTTCTTCACTACTTAATGCATGTGTCCTTCGAGTGCATTTGTTATGAAAATATGTTGAAAGTGGTTAGATTTCGAGAAAAATACCTGGTGTTGACAAAACGTTTATTTGGACCTACACTACTGTTTGTGCGAAAATTTCATTATACCCACCAATTTAGTTTTCCTCCTATTTAGTTATTATTTTAAATAATTATTTATTTTTTTATATTAGCGACGGTTCAGGCTGACGCTATTGTTTTTGAAAAAATATTCATTTCCCATAACAAATTTCGTTTGCCTCCTTATTAGTTATTGTCTTAATTAATTCTTATTTTCTTATATTAGCAATGGTTCAGGCCGACGCTACTTTTTGTGCTAAAATTTTCATTTTCTCCCACAAATTTCGTTTGGCTCCTTTAAACTTATTATTTTAATTAATTGTTATTTTTATCTTAAAAACTAGTACTTTAATAGCTCTTTTAAAGTGCTACTAAACAAAATCGTTCACATGAGTGGCACGGTTAATAGCGCTTTTCAGCGCTATCAAAAACAAAAGAAAGTGCTATTAAATAACTTTTATGGCATATTGTCTGTTGCTCTATTTTCTCTTTCAAAGTTGGTTTACCCTTTTGGACAGAAGAGATCACTCTTCTTTGTGTTTATTAGAATCTTTATAAGAGAAGCATACGCCTAAGTAGTCATTTTCCTCCATTTCACTTTAAAAGTATATAGCACGAATAAAACTAAAGTTCATGAGTGAAGGTGAGCATTCGAGCGATAACCTATACAGCCACCGTCGTCGGACTAAGAACAAAGGGACATACATTTAATCATTCCTTCTTCACTACTTAATGCATGTGTCCTTCGAGTGCATTTGTTATGAAAATATGTTGAAAGTGGTTTGATTTCGAGAAAAATACCTGGTGTTGACAAAACGTTTATTTGGACCTACGCTACTGTTTGTGCGAAAATTTCATTATACCCACCAATTTAGTTTGCCTCCTTTTTTGTTATTATTTTAAATAATTATTTATTTTTTTATATTAGCGACGGTTCAGGCCGATGCTATTGTTTTTGAAAAAATATTCATTTCCCATAACAAATTTCTTTTGCCTCCTTATTAGTTATTATCTTAATTAATTCTTATTTTCTTATATTAGCGACGGTTCAGGCCGACGCTACTGTTTGTGCTAAAATTTTCATTTCACCCCACGAATTTCATTTGGCTCCTTTAAACTTATTGTTTTATTTAATTATTATTTTTATATTAAAAAATAGTACTTTAATAGCTCATTTGAAGTTCTACTAAACAAAATAGTTCACATTAGTGGCACGGTTAATAGTGCTTTTCAGCGCTATCAAAAACAAAAGAAAGTGCTATTAAATAACTTTTATGGCATATTGTATGTTGCTCTATTTTCTCTTTCAAAGTTGGTTTACCCTTTTAGACAGAAGAGATCACTCTTCTTTGTGTTTATTAGAATCTTTATAAGAGGAGCATACACCTAAGTAGTCATTTCCTCCATTTCACTTTAAAAGTATATAGCACGAATAAAACTAAAGTTCATGAGTGAAGGTGAGCATTCGAGCGATAACCTATACAGCCACCGTCGTCGGACTAAGAACAAAGGGACATACATTTAATCATTCCTTCTTCACAACTTAATGGATGTGTCCTTCGAGTGCATTTGTTATGAAAATATGTTGAAAGTGGTTAGATTTCGAGAAAAATACCTGGTGTTGACAAAACGTTTATTTGGACCTACGCTACTGTTTGTGCGAAAATTTCATTATACCCACCAATTTAGTTTTCCTCCTATTTAGTTATTATTTTAAATAATTATTTATTTTTTTATATTAGCGACGGTTCAGGCCGATGCTATTGTTTTTGAAAAAATATTCATTTCCCATAACAAATTTCGTTTGCCTCCTTATTAGTTATTGTCTTAATTAATTCTTATTTTCTTATATTAGCAATGGTTCAGGCCGACGCTACTTTTTGTGCTAAAATTTTCATTTTCTCCCACAAATTTCGTTTGGCTCCTTTAAACTTATTATTTTAATTAATTGTTATTTTTATCTTAAAAACTAGTACTTTAATAGCTCTTTTAAAGTGCTACTAAACAAAATCGTTCACATGAGTGGCACGGTTAATAGCGCTTTTCAGCGCTATCAAAAACAAAAGAAAGTGCTATTAAATAACTTTTATGGCATATTGTCTGTTGCTCTATTTTCTCTTTCAAAGTTGGTTTACCCTTTTGGACAGAAGAGATCACTCTTCTTTGTGTTTATTAGAATCTTTATAAGAGGAGCATACGCCTAAGTAGTCATTTTCCTCCATTTCACTTTAAAAGTATATAGCACGAATAAAACTAAAGTTCATGAGTGAAGGTGAGCATTCGAGCGATAACCTATACAGCCACCATCGTCGGACTAAGAACAAAGGGACATACATTTAATCATTCCTTCTTCACTACTTAATGCATGTGTCCTTCGAGTGCATTTGTTATGAAAATATGTTGAAAGTGGTTTGATTTCGAGAAAAATACCTGGTGTTGACAAAACGTTTATTTGGACCTACGCTACTGTTTGTGCGAAAATTTCATTATACCCACCAATTTAGTTTGCCTCCTTTTTTGTTATTATTTTAAATAATTATTTATTTTTTTATATTAGCGACGGTTCAGGCCGATGCTATTGTTTTTGAAAAAATATTCATTTCCCGTAACAAATTTCTTTTGCCTCCTTATTATTTATTATCTTAATTAATTCTTATTTTCTTATATTAGCGACGGTTCAGGCCGACGCTACTGTTTGTGCTAAAATTTTCATTTCACCCCACGAATTTCGTTTGGCTCCTTTAAACTTATTGTTTTATTTAATTATTATTTTTATTTTAAAAAATAGTACTTTAATAGCTCATTTAAAGTTCTACTAAACAAAATCGTTCACATTAGTGGCACGGTTAATAGTGCTTTTCAACGCTATCAAAAACAAAAGAAAGTGCTATTAAATAACTTTTATGGCATATTGTATGTTGCTCTATTTTCTCTTTCAAAGTTGGTTTACGCTTTTAGACAGAAGAGATCACTCTTCTTTGTGTTTACTAGAATCTTTATAAGAGGAGCATACGCCTAAGTAGTCATTTCCTCCATTTCACTTTAAAAGTATATAGCACGAATAAAACTAAAGTTCATGAGTAAAGGTGAGCATTCGAGCGATAACCTATACAGCCACCGTCGTCGGACTAAGAACAAAGGGACATACATTTAATCATTCCTTCTTCACTACTTAATGCATGTGTCCTTCGAGTGCATTTGTTATGAAAATATGTTGAAAGTGGTTTGATTTCGAGAAAAATACCTGGTGTTGAAAAAACGTTTATTTGGACCTACGCTACTGTTTGTGCAAAACTTTCATTATACCCACCAATTTAGTTTGCCTCCTTTTTTGTTATTATTTTAAATAATTATTTATTTTTTTATATTAGCGACGGTTCAGGCCGATGCTATTGTTTTTGAAAAAATATTCATTTCCCGTAACAAATTTCTTTTGCCTCCTTATTAGTTATTATCTTAATTAATTCTTATTTTCTTATATTAGCGACGGTTCAGGCCGACGCTACTGTTTGTGCTAGAATTTTCATTTCCCCCCACGAATTTCGTTTGGCTGCTTTAAACTTATTGTTTTATTTAATTATTATTTTTATATTAAAAAATAGTACTTTAATAGCTCATTTAAAGTTCTACTAACCAAAATCGTTCACATTAGTGGCACGGTTAATAGTGCTTTTCAGGGCTATCAAAAACAAAAGAAAGTGCTATTAAATAACTTTTATGGCATATTGTATGTTGCTCTATTTTCTCTTTCAAAGTTGGTTTACCCTTTTAGATAGAAGAGATCACTCTTCTTTGTCTTTATTAGAATCTTTATAAAAGGAGCATACGCCTAAGTAGTCATTTTCCTCCATTTCACTTCAAAAGTATATAGCACGAATAAAACTAAAGTTCATGAGTGAAGGTGAGCATTCGAGCGATAACCTATATAGCCAGCGTCGTCAGACTAAGAACAAAGGGACATACATTTAATCATTCCTTCTTCAGTACTTAATGCATGTGTCCTTCGAGTGCATTTGTTATGAAAATATGTTGAAAGTGGTTTGATTTCGAGAAAAATACCTGGTGTTGACAAAACGTTTATTTGGACCTACGCTACTGTTTGTGCGAAAATTTCATTATACCCACCAATTTAGTTTGCCTCCTATTTAGTTATTATTTTAAATAATTATTTATTTTTTTATATTAGCGACGGTTCAGGCTGACGCTATTGGTTTTGAAAAAATATTCATTTCCCATAACAAATTTCGTTTGCCTCCTTATTAGTTATTGTCTTAATTAATTCTTATTTTCTTATATTAGCAATGGTTCAGGCCGACGCTACTTTTTGTGCTAAAATTTTCATTTTCTCCCACGAATTTCGTTTGGCTCCTTTAAACTTATTATTTTAATTAATTGTTATTTTTATCTTAAAAACTAGTACTTTAATAGCTCTTTTAAAGTGCTACTAAACAAAATCGTTCACATTAGTGGCACGGTTAATAGCGCTTTTCAACGCTATCAAAAACAAAAGAAAGTGCTATTAAATAACTTTTATGGCATATTGTCTGTTGCTCTATTTTCTCTTTCAAAGTTGGTTTACCCTTTTGGACAAAAGAGATCACTCTTCTTTGTGTTTATTAGAATCTTTATAAGAGGAGCATACGCCTAAGTAGTCATTTTCCTCCATTTCACTTTAAAAGTATATAGCACGAATAAAACTAAAGTTCATGAGTGAAGGTGAGCATTCGAGCGATAACCCACTATGCCAGAAATAACTTACGAAAGCGCTTTTTTTGGGCTTTAAAAGCGCTTAAAAGCGCTCTCGTAGGTGGCGCTGCTAAAGGTTTTAGCAGCGCTTTTTGTTCAGAAAAAAACGCTCTCGTAGGCCTAACTCTGAAAGCGCTTTTTTCTTAAAAGCGCTTTCATAGGTAGGCCTACGAGAGCGCTTTTTTCTGAAAAGGTGCTTTCATAGGTGTATTTAGAATGCGTATAAAGTAGGCCTATAAGAGCGCTTTTTGTTCAGAAAAAAGCGCTTTCATAGGTTTTCTACTGAAAAATCTAAAATTTAAAAAATTTCTAAACTTGCATTTTTTTGCAGCAAACCTGTAATTCTTAAACCGGTATTTTACAATCTAATCTAGAAATACCAATATATATTAGTTTTAATCCAAATACCAAATGTAATTCAAATACCAAATATTATATATATATATATATATATATATATATATATATATATATATATATATATATATATATATATATATATATATATATATATATATATATATATATATATATATATATATATATATATATATATATATATATATATATATATATATATATATATATATATATATATATATATATATATATATATATATATATACAAATACCATTATAATCAATTCATATCCAAAATATATATACACCATGGTAATTCAATATTAACATGTTTTTAAACGTAACAAAATACACCCTAAGAAATCAGCTATATAACACTAAGTAAATCAATCCTAATCTACATATATATCCAAGGTCCTGATCCTGCAATATGAACATAATAACACGGTCAATGTTGTATACAAAAAACAATATATTCATAATTAACCAATTTTCACACAACAATGTATTCGTACCTTATTATAAGATTCTTAGCTCAATAAAATATTGGCACAACTCCTCTTTGAGTTCTTGCAATTGACGTGGCGAGTAATATGGACAATTGTATTGATCAAAATACTACATTACAAAATAAAATATATGCATGATTTAGTTTAATGTAATAAATTATATGCAAAATCCGATAAGTAATAAAACAAAGTATAAATCCATATCGTGATTGGAATCTCGATTTCATTCATTTGAATGATTTCTTTGATAAACATCAAAACGAAGTATCCGCAATCTATGTCGTTTTGTTGTTGAGGGCACTACATAGAAAAACAAATAAGATTATACACATCTATTGATTTATCAAGTAGCATAAATATTATAAGCAAAATTGTTGAAATTTATATACCTGTACTTTGATCCAATTAATGTTGTTTGATCTAGACCGTGGTACTCGTGCTCCCCTTTGACATCGGAATACTTGTATTGAACTGATGACAAAATTAAAATATTTATTTAGAACAATGACATTGAAATAATTAAATATATAAACACAAACGAATATTTAGAATAATGTCACTTACGTATCAATCACTAGCTTCATTTCTAAATAATTTGTCCAATCACCGTCAACCGAATTCAGGTAATAGACCACTTCTTTTATGGGATTGATTACAAGCAACAACCAGTGACATCTATAAATTAAAGCAACAATTTAGAAGCGAATTTTAATGTAAAAAATACAAATATTAAAAGGAGCTTAGAATGAAAATCTAACCCTGTATTATAAGGCAAAAGATACAAGCTCTCTGTACTGGCAGTTGTCCTGAATCTTTCGACCAACTGTTCTCTTACTGAATCAGGTTCCCTAGAAATTGTTGCTCCGCTAACACGGGAGGAAGACACGAAACAGAATCTATTTGACAATTGATTCCCGCGCATCAATTTGTCAAATAACATCCTTAAATAAAAACATAATTAATATTAGACTATTTCAATTAAATGTTTTAAAAAAATGTTCAACCAATTAAATAATATATTGATCGGGTTACCGGATGTACGAGTGCATCACACTGATGCCTAACTCTCGATGATGAAAGATTTGTACCATGTCCTCTAATCCAATTGTTTCGGTACATGAAAAACCAAAGACAATTTCATCCACATCGATTTGACGAATTCCATCATTCATCAAATCTGATGTGCCAACTAGTGTCTCCAGACACTGTCGATACCTAGGCACAAATTTACAGACAGGAACCTTCTTCTTAGGTGGAACCCTACTATCTTTCTGGCTCACCTGCTGTGGCTGATCTTGAGAAGGTACCTTAAAAATAATATAGAATTATGTAAGATACAAAGTTATGCAGTTTTTTATTTCGATCATAAATGAAACACTTTAAAAGTACCTGTCTTTGCGATGCAATAGACTCGCCGCGCTGCAAAATCCCTTTATCCTTAGATGCGGGTTATGCAGGAGTCTAAAATTACCATGTATAAAATTCAGGTCAGAACTGTCAGTTGAATACTTAAAGATTCATAATGGTTTTCAACATACCTGATCATCTATGCAGATGAGTTTTGATGGCCATGCCACAAAAGATCCTACTGCATCTCGCAGCAATGTGGTCTCCGCAACAATGTCAGGTACCGGTAGCAATGCATTCATATCTAAAAAAACATCAACCGATACCTTCATGTGGCCATCCGGGAGCGATCTATGGTGAATTAAATCTCCCGAGGTGTTGTGCACTTTTCCCTTGCCAACTACCCGATAAGTCGGAGACGCTAGATACAGCTGACAACATGAAATGCCCTAAACCAATAATAACCGTTAGACTTCCTTTAATGTTGACAATAATAACCGTTATAATTATACTTTCTCTAAATATAATGGATTATCATCTTAATTACCTCGGGAAAATTTTGTTGACGGTTGATACTAGCCTTGTCACTAGTTTCTTTCAATTGTGAACTGCTCCTTTCTGCCATATATATCTCTTTGTCCCTCTGCAGTTCACGGACTTGTGCTTGTAAATCCTGCAATGTTTGCATCACTTATGAATTGCTAGGATTTCTTTTTCTTGGATTGTTATACAGAGAGGTAGGAGTCACACCATGGCCTTTACCCCTCACTCGTCCCGGATACTCAGCAACACATAGTGCTCGACTGAGTACGCTCCTGATATTCGAGTCATCACCCGAGGATACCGATTGCGATATAGTCCCCTGTAATTCATTTAAATATCGATAATTAAAGACACAACGTTAATTATATGTTAATTAAAGACATAATGGTATACTTACACACTCATCATAAATATGTTGCAGATCGGGGTTAACAACTTTATCTCTGCCAACACGAGCTTCCTTCCACAGCACATGTGCAAGTAGTGATGTTTCGTCACTCTGCGTCTCCTCCAACTACGCATTGTTACAAATAATAAAATCATCAATACACATTGTTACAAATTAATAATACACATTGAGATAATTAATAAGATCGTAGAATTGAGATTTACTTACAATTTTTTCCTGTAAGCGTGCAGATCCCAAACGACCTTTTTTATATGGATATGCGGGTTTTGACGCTCTATCCCGATTTACAACACTCACTTTCTTGAAATTATCGTCTTTTCTTTGGCCCACAAAAGCAACCCATTCTTCGGGTGTAATGAAGCTCTCATATTTTTTTGGTCGTTCAGGTTTCTCTTCAACAAAATTTCCTTCATCGTCTTTAAGAAACTTATTTGTCAAAAAATTTCTCCACCCTCTATGTCTTTTTCCGGCCAAGCCCATTATATACTTTTTGCGGGCATCTTCAATGTTAAAAGACCTCTACAAAAAAACATACGCATTGAGGGTGTTAGTATATGTAATTTAAAAACAATATTTTCGTCAAAATAAAGCAAATAACAACAACCATATATGATACCTTTATCTCGGTCCAAATTCTTTCTTTAGCATCCAACTCACCTTTTTTCCAGCTAGTAGTGGTGATCGGAATGTGCATACGAACAAGCGTACCAATGTAGCTTGTCAGCTTTGCAGAATTAGGCCCAATTAGTTGGTCATCATTATTCCAATCTACATTATACGTAATACCTCTATCTCTATCACGGATGATTCCCCGCATGATAGTTATGCCTCGTGTGATGTCCTTATCTGAAGTGTCTTGTGGAACATTATCTTGTGGAACATCTCCTTGTGGAACATTTTCTGAATTATCTTGTGGAACATCTCCTTGTGGAACATCGTGATACATTTTCTGTCAAAACGCAAAGTATACACGGAATGAATCCGTATCAAGAAAATGCAACATACGAAAGACAATTTAAGACAAATTCATCACAATATATACCAGTAATTTGAGGAAGAAAGTTACCTCTCAGATGTTTCGAACTCTAAGAAACGCGGAGAATGAGCGTTGTACGTCGAACTAGGCCGGGAAACGCTGCAAATTCATAGAATGTTATTCAATATTTCGGACAATGGATTAAATAGAATGAAAAGATGGATACTATTAAATTTATGATTAAATAGTTACGAACTGATAAAGAATGAAAAGAAATATACCTACATCAAAACATAAATAAAACAATCCTAAATATTTCAAAAAACTAAGATGTCAGATAACAAATTTTCAGCACCTGCACTGCAGTATCAGACAAGGATAACTGTTAATTTATACTCTCATCATACATGTAGTTATTTTTCAAACAATTTACAATGCAATAAAGTTATTTTCATTTGAATGAATTTTGATAGCCTCAGACCGTCCTAGTACATGATTTTCATAAAATTCCATAAAGCAAAAAAATGAAATGACGTATATTTAAATTTTACTGGATGATATAGGCTATATATATTATACTATAATGAAAAAAATGAAATGATATAGGCTATATATATTATACTATAATGAAAAAAATGAAATGATATAGGCTATATATATTATACTATAATGAAAAAAATGAAATGATATAGGCTATATATATTATACTATAATGAAAAAAATGAAATGGCATATATATACATTTTATTGAATGACATTGTCTATAATTATATATACTATTACCTTTTTCACTAACATCTCTTTCTTTTCTTGGTAGGAATATGTTCTACTCGTCTCGTAACAACGCGGACGGTTGGATTGATCCAAATACCCTCATTATGATCATTTCTAATGCATGATTCATTATCATTTTGATCATTTCTGGTAAAAGATTCAATGTCAACACCAGTATCGCCTTGGTCTCCAATCTTTTCATCAATTACTTTGTTAGAGAAAAGCACTATAGACCATTTCGTACTTGTCAGATCAGTGACATAGAACACTTGTTTAGCTTGAGAGGCTAGAATGAAAGGCTCATCTTTGTACCCCGCCCTGTTAAGATCAACTTGCAAAAATCCTGACTTATCCATCCGTATACCATTATTATTTTCAACCCACTTGCAACCGAATATAGGAATATGAAATTTCTCGTAATCAAAGACCCAAATGCGCTCGATAACCCCAAAATACGACAGATTTGTAAATTTCGGGTTTAAGTCCTTCACACTAGATATGTGCATTGCTTCAGCTACCAAGGTGACACCACTATTTTGCACAGTACTTTTATCATCTTGTTCTTTGGTATAAAATGTGTATCCATTAATTGCGTATGCGCTATAAGAAAACGCAACCAAACTTGGACCATATGCTAAACATCTCAACCTTTCTGTCACTAAGGCGGGATCTGAATGATACTTTGAATAAATATGTTCCTTAAACCATGGTATGAAACTTTGATTGTGCTCTCGTACAATCCAATTCTCATTTCTATTCGAATTTAAACCTCGAAGAACACCCTTGTGTATTTCGACATACGGCTCAACCTCAATCTCATTGTGCAGAACATACAAATGCACTTGATCCCGTTCGACCCTTGATACTGTCACAACTTTATTTCCAATTAGCTTCTTACCTTCTTTTTTTTCAACAACATCAGATTTGGGGAGTCCAATTGACTGAACATTTGACAAATATTCAGTACAAAACTCAACCGCTTCTTCAACAATGTATCTTTCGGCAATACAACCCTCTGGTCGACTCCGATTTTTCACATACCCTTTTAATATTTTCATATAACGTTCAGCAGGGTACATCCATCTCATATAAGCTGGTCCGCACAATTGTGTCTCTTTCACAAGATGAACGACAAGATGAACCATTATGTCAAAAAACGAGGGAGGAAAATACATTTCAAGCTCACACAAAGTAACAACTCTTTCTTTTTGCAATGTTGGCAAGATCTCAGGATCGATCACCTTACTGCAAATTGACTTGAAGAAAAAACACAATTTAGTTATTGCGCTTCTTACCTTTTCTGGCAAAATAGAACGTATACCTATCGGTAGAAAATGTTCCATTATAACATGGAAATCATGCGTCTTTAAATTCTTTAACTTGAGGTCTTTCATAGACACAAGTCTTCTAATATCTGATGAGTAGCCTTCTGGAACTTTAACTTCACTCAGAAACTTACACAATATTTTTTTCTCCTTTCTAGATAGAATGTAAACAGCAGGTGGTAGGTATGTCCGTCTTCCTTTCTTCACGGGTCCCAGTTCAGTTCTTATTCCCATGTCTACCATGTCCTCCCTTGATTTAAGGCCATCCTTAGACTTCCCTTTTATATTGAGTAACGTACCAATAACACTGTCAAATACATTTTTTTCAATATGCATCATATCAAGAAAATGTCTTACGTACAAAGATTTCCAATATGGCAATTCAAAAAAAATCGACCTCTTCTTCCACCCACCTGTGACAAATTTATGTGCAAAAGTCTTGCCAAACTGAATATTCACATCTTTCACCTTTTCAAAAATTTGATCACCTGTCAAACCAGGCGGAGCTCTACGTTGTTTGGTATCTCCGTTGAACTCTTTTCTCCATCCACGATACTGATGTTTAGAAGTTAAGAATCTACGATGACCGAGAAAGACATTCTTCTGACAAAGTTTCAATCGCATGGTATCGGTTCCGTCTTCACAAACAGGACACGCTTTTTCACCTTTAATGCTATACCCGGATAGATTGCTGTATGCTGGAAAATCGTTAATTGTTCCAAACAACATCGCCCTCAAGTTGAAACTTTCTTTCCTATAACCATCATAAACCTCCACACCGTTCTCCCACAAAATCTTCAAATCTTCGATTAATGGTTCCAAGTATACGTCTATGTCATTTCCTGGTTGTTTAGGCCCAGAAATTAACATAGACAGCATCATGTACTTACGCTTCATACATAGCCATGGAGGTAGGTTATAAATCATAAGAATCACAAGCCATGTGCTAAGCGAGATACTTTGAATACCGTGTGGGTTCATTCCATCAGTAGACAATGCCAAGCGAAGGTTTCTTGCTTCTTTTCCAAATTCAGGATAATCATTATCAATTTTCATCCACTGTGGAGAATCTGCCGGATGTCGAAATTTTCCATCAATAATTCTTTCATCTGAATGCCAAGTCAATTGTCTTGAATCGGTTTCACTACGATACATCCGTCTAAATCTCGGGATTATAGGAAAATACCATAAGACTTTTGCCGGAGACAACTTTTTCTTATATCGAGGGGCACCACATTTAGGACACTCATTTAACGATGCATACTCGTTTCGAAACAAAACGCAATCTTTTGGACACGCATGTATCTTATCATAGCTCATGCCAATGGAGTACAACATCTTTTTGGCCTCATACGTTCGATTGGGAAGAACATTATCCTCTGGTAGCATATCTTTCATAAGGGCTAATAACTCTGTGAAACTTTTATCCGACCATCCATTGTCGGCTTTTAAGTTGTACAACTTTAACACCGCAGACAATCTTGTGAATTTTGTACAACCATTATACAACGGTTTCTCTGCATCGCTTACCAACCTCTCGAACATTTTGGGACAATCGTTAAGATCTTCTTCAAGCGCTTCTGCAATTTCTTCGACTCGATCATAATCGTATGTATCTGTGCAATCATAATTTGAAACATAGGTCCTTGCATACCCCGATTCAACATTCCCGTTACTTTTCTCACCATGCATATTCCAACATGTATAACTCCTATCAATTCCATACCGAATTAAATGCGATGCCAACTTAACTGTGTCAACCCGGTTCCCATAACAGCAATACAAACAGGGACATGTCATACGACTGGGGTCTTTGGCGTGCGCAACGGCAAACTTAACAAACTCGGAAACACCATTCTCGTAGTCTTTCGACAATTGATTGGAATACATCCATGTCTTATCCATATCAACTAATTAGTGCATAAAACAGTAGTATACTGCGTTTCTGTCAAAACGCAAAGTATACACGGAATGAATCCGTATCAAGAAAATGCAACATACGAAAGACAATTTAAGACAAATTCATCACAATATATACCAGTAATTTGAGGAAGAAAGTTACCTCTCAGATGTTTCGAACTCTAAGAAACGCGGAGAATGAGCGTCGTACGTCGAACTAGGCCGGGAAACGCTGCAATTTCATAGAATGTTATTCAATATTTCGGATCGATTGTCGAAAGATATATACTATTTTAACATAAAGGTTCACAATAAATGTCACATATATATTTTCAATGTTTGGGAAAGCTATGACAATAATACAACACAAATATTAGAAATAGTGAATTCACAAAGTCAACATAAGGTTAATGCGATGAACTGATACTATTAAATAAATGCTTCACACGATTCACCATATTTTTAGTAACAAGTTCATATATCACATTGCATATGGAAATAGGATGAAATGGTTTAAGATACTCAGACTAGAAATGGGGCAGCATTGTTATCATAACACAAGTTAATCGGAAGTTGCTAACGGAAACAAGAAAATTAAGCATTAACATTCACGAAAGATTCAATTAAATGCGGATAAATGTCAAACGGAAAATTAAGGCGAAATATGTACAGGGAACCAAGTCCGGACAACATATTTTATTCACAAAAACGCACATAAAATTAGTTCTGAAATCAATTGAAATGGTACTGGTGTTTGACAATTACCAAAACAAACTATTCTAAACGATTAGAAATAATTAATTGAACAATTTTCATGGTCTTCTAATACCGGACAACCTTATACCTCAATAAAGAGTGGCTTGAAAAACCTCAACAAAAACGGTGTAACTCAATCGCATTAATCCACAAATGTAACAAAATGCAAGAATAGGCATCAAACAATTTTAAAGTTCAATTGACAAGGTATTCAAGAGTTCCGGTATAATTCGACATCCAAAAGTTATCAACAAAATTTATCCGGATTCAACATCAAATTCACCAATTCACCATGATTTGATACCAACAGCCATGAACTAACATGAATCTAACATTTATACTCTAGACTCTTGTTCTAAAACAAAGATACTCATCAATCAACCTATTCCTCTTTTCATCCTTTTTACACTGTTCAAGAAATCAAGACTTATGCATATTCAATAATTCAAATATATCATGAATTTTCAAGACACAAAGTTCAACACAATTCAAGAATCATATAATTGTTTAACAAGTCAACTTCAAGAATCACACCCCAATATTCAATTCAATGTCAAATTTACTCATGAAATTAAAACTTTGTTCAATTCAACAATCCAAAGTTTAACCTAACTCATGAACATCCAACATAATTTCATTCCTAATTATCATCATCACCTTATAAACAAATGTTTCTAAGTTTTTAGTTGAACAAAATTGATTTCAATCTCCGATAAAACTTGCAAGAAAAAAATTGCCCTGCTGAAAAGTCAGCATGGCAGTCTCTTGAATAGTTAAAATAGAAGAAAATACACCAGCACGGTTTTAACCGACCAAACTAAAACTACTCATGCATATGTTGTATCACATCCATTTATACAAACCATAATACATAAAATCATAGACTCTTTGATTTTAATGCATTGAAAATATTTAAAACATTGAAATCATTGAGGCATACAGAACTTGGATTGATCAATAACCGGTCAAAATACTAACCCAATAACCGGTCAAAATACTAACCCAATGATCAGCTGATCTGGTGGTGCCTTAACAAGATCAATCAAAAGTCTAAATTTAGAAAACTAACTAAATGTCCAACGAATGATCAGCTGATCCAATGCCTTGGATCCTTGATCCAATCAATTCTCAGCCGATCAAATCAAAGTTTAAAAACACACAAACTGATATTAAGCATCTCGCAAACCAGATTGAATTGTCCATTAGTGTGTTACTCTGCTACACAAAATATGCTAAACTGGGGGCTCTCCTTAATACAGTCTCACCAATGATAAAAAATGTCTTAATATATAAACTCACATGCTTTTATCCAAAGTCAGTATTTTAAGCTTTTATACAAAATCGGTGTTTTAAGCAAACTCTAATGCTTTTACTTAAAATTTGTCTTTCTATAGTAAAATAGAGGAGCTAGTAACCAATCTGAACCGTCCAAATCTAATAATTAATTCTATGGTTAACTGGAACTAAACCTTGGTGGAAGCAACATTTACCATCCCTCCTTAAACATTACTCATAATCAATACTGGAATTTCATTGAACCAATTTAAGGCGATTCTAAGTCAACATAAAAAATTTCTGATGGAAGACAAAATTTATTTCATAAACTTCTTTAAAATAGTTAATAAAAAAACTTCCTTAGATCAACTCAATCAGAAACATTTTAAAGAAGTTTTCAAGAAACTTGTAGTTTCTGTTAAACTAAATTGAGGTCATACACATTCATTAACAAAGTGGATGATAATGCGCAATTAAGCATTCAGTTCACTTTCAGAATTCAAAACAAGTAAATTATGGCATTATACTCAAAACACAGAAAATAAATATTCATGATAAAACTTCAACAGCCTTTAACAAAAATGTAGGTTAAGCTTGTTCAAGATGTAGGTTTTTGTTTAACACTAGTAAAATGTAGTAATAATATAAGATGAACAGATAATGGAACAGATAATGGAAGAAGATAATGGAAGAAGAAGAAACTTACCAAGATGGAGAAGACGGAACGAACGGCGGCGACGACTGAAGAAGACGGAACGAATGGCGGCAATGACGAAGACCGAAGAAATGAAGAAGACGAAGAAATGATGAACTCGGAGCGAACGAACTTACCAAGTGAGGGCAAATATCAGATTTAGGGATTTTTAATTTAATTATAAAACAACCTACGAAAGCGCTTTTAAAAGCGCTTTCGTATGCCCCCCATATGAGAGCGCTTCTGAAGTAAAAAGCGCTTTCGTATGCCCCCCATATAAGAGCGCTTTAGAAAGCGCTTTCGTAGGTCCCCCTTTCAGAGCGCTTTTCAAAAGCGCTTTTATAGGGCCACCTATAAGAGCGCTTTTCAAAAGCGCTTTCGTAGGTTAGATATTTCAAATACCTATGAAAGCGCTTTCTGAAAAGCGCTTTCGTAGGAAACCCTATAAAAGCGCTTTTTTTAAGCGAATTTTTTTTAAAGGCTACGAAAGCGCTTTCTCTTAAAAGCGCTTTCATAGATGCGCTGCCAAAAATTGTTTTTTCGTAGTGACCTATACAGCCACCGTCGTCGGACTAAGAACAAAGGGACATACATTTAATCATTCCTTCTTCACTACTTAATGCATGTGTCCTTCGAGTGCATTTGTTATGAAAATATGTTGAAAGTGGTTTGATTTCGAGAAAAATACCTGGTGTTGACAAAGCGTTTATTTGGACCTACGCTACTGTTTGTGCGAAAATTTCATTATACCCACCAATTTAGTTTGCCTCCTTTTTTGTTATTATTTTAAATAATTATTTATTTTTTTATATTAGCGACGGTTCAGGCCGACGCTATTTTTCTTGAAAAAATATTCATTTCTCATAAAAAAATTCGTTTTCCTCCTTATTATTTATTGTCTTAATTAATTCTTATTTTCTTATATTAGCGACGGTTCTGGCCGACGCTACTGTTTGTGCTAAAATTTTCATTTTCCCCCACGAATTTCGTTTGTCTTCTTTAAACTTTTTTTTTAATTAATTATTATTTTTATATTAAAAACTAGTACTTTAATAGCTCTTTTAAAGTGCTACTAAACAAAATCGTTCACATTAGTGGCACGGTTAATAGCGCTTTTCAGCGCTATCAAAAACAAAAGAAAGTGCTATTAAATAACTTTTATGGCATATTGTATGTTGCTCTATTTTCTCTTTCAAAGTTGGTTTACCCTTTTAGACATAAGATATCACAAGTAGTCATTTTCCTCCATTTCACTTCAAAAGTATATAGCATGAATAAAACTAAAGTTCATGAGTGAAGGTATGCATTCGAGCGATAACCTATAAAGCCAGCGTCGTCAGACTAAGAACAAAAGGACATACATTTAATTATTCCTTCTTCACTACTTAATGCATGTGTCCTTCGAGTGTATTTGTTATGAAAATATTTTGAAAATGGTTTGATTTTGAGAAAAATACTTGGGGTTGACAAAACGTTTATTTGGACCTACGCTACTGTTTGTGCGAAAATTTCATTACACCAACCAATTCAGTTTGCCTCCTTTTTAGTTATTATTTTAAATAATTATTTATTTTTTTATATTTGCGACGGTTCAGGCCGACGCTATTGTTTTTGAAAAAATATTCATTTCCCATAAGAAATTTCTTTTGCCACCTAATTAGTTATTGTCTTAATTAATTCTTATTTTCTCATATTAGCGACGGTTCAGGCCGACGCTACTGTTTGTGCTAAAATTTTCATTTTCCCCCATGAATTTCGTTTGGCTCCTTTAAACTTATTATTTTAATTAATTATTATTTTTATATTAAAAACTAGTACTTTAATAGCTCTTTTAAAGTGCTACTAAACAAAATCGTTCACATTAGTGGCACGGTTAATAGCGCTTTTCAGCGCTATCAAAAATAAAAGAAAGTGCTATTAAATAACTTTTATGGCATATTTTATGTTGCTCTATTTTCTCTTTCAAAGTTGGTTTACCCTTTTGGACAGAAGAGATCACTCTTCTTTGTCTTTATTAGAATCTTTATAAGACGAGCATACGCCTAAGTAGTCATTTTCCTCCATTTCACTTCAAAAGTATATAGCACGAATAAAACTAAAGTTCATGAGTGGAGGTGAGCATTCGAGCGATAACCTATATAGCCAGCGTCGTCGGACTAAGAACAAAGGGACATACATTTAATCATTCCTTCTTCACTACTTAATGCATGTGTCCTTCGAGTGCATTTGTGATGAAAATATGTTGAAAGTGGTTTGATTTCGAGAAAAATACCTGGTGTTGATAAAACATTTATTTGCACCTACGCTACTGTTTGTGTGAAAATTTCATTATACCCACCAATTTAGTTTGCCTCCTATTTAGTTATTATTTTAAATAATTATTTATTTTTTATATTAGCGACGGTTCAGGCTGACGCTATTGTTTTTGAAAAAATATTCATTTCCCATAACAAATTTTGTTTTCCTCCTTATTAGTTATTGTCTTAATTAATTCTTATTTTCTTATATTAGCAACGGTTCAGGCCGACGCTACTGTTTGTGCTAAAATTTTCATTTTCCCCCACGAATTTCGTTTGGCTCCTTTAAACTTATTGTTTTAATTAATTATAATTTTTATCTTAAAAACTAGTACTTTAATAGCTCTTTTAAAGTGCTACTAAACAAAATCGTTCACATTAGTGGCATGGTTAATAGCGCTTTTGAGCGCTATCAAAATCAAAAGAAAGTGATATTAAATAACTTTTATGGCATATTGTCTGTTGCTCTATTTTCTCTTTCAAAGTTGGTTTACCCTTTTGGACAGAAGAGATCACTCTTCTTTGTGTTTATTAGAATCTTTATAAGAGGAGCATACGCCTAAGTAGTCATTTTCCTCCATTTCAATTTAAAAGTATATAGCACGAATAGAACTAAAGTTCATGAGTGAAGGTGAGCATTCGAGCGATAACCTATACAGCCAGCGTCGTCGAACTAAGAACAAAGGGACATACATTTAATCATTCCTTCTTCACTACTTAATGTGTGTATCCTTCGAGTGCATTTGTAATGAAAATATGTTGAAAGTGGATTGATTTCGAGAAAAATACCTGGTGTTGATAAAACGTTTATTTGGACCTACGCTACTGTTTGTGCGAAAATTTCATTATAGCAAACAATTTAGTTTGCCTCCTTTTTTTTTATTATTTTAAAAAATTATTTACTTTTTTATATTAGCGACGGTTCAGGCCGACGCTATTGTTTTTGAAAAAATATTCATTTCCCATAACAAATTTCGTTTGCCTCCTTATTAGTTATTGTCTTAATTAATTCTTATTTTCTTGTATTAGCGACGGTTCAGGCCAACGCTACTGTTTGTGCTAAAATTTTCATTTTCCCCCACGAATTTCGTTTGGCTCCTTTAAACTTATTGTTTTATTTAATTATCATTTTTATATTAAAAACTAGTACTTTAATAGCTCATTTAAAGTGCTACTAAACAAAATCGTTCACATTAGTGGCACGGTTAATAGCGCTTTTCAGCGTTATCAAAAACAAAAGAAAGTGCTATTAAATAACTTTTATGGCATATTGACTGTTGCTCTATTTTCTCTTTCAAAGTTGGTTTACCCTTTCGGACAGAAGAGATCACTCTTCTTTGTGTTTATTAGAATCTTTATAAGAGGAGCATACGCCTAAGTAGTCATTTTCCTCCATTTAACTTTAAAAGTATATGGCACGAATAAAACTAAAGTTCATGAGTGAAGGTGAGCATTCGAGCGATAACCTATACAGCCAGCGTCGTCGGACTAAGAACAAAGGGACATACATTTAATCATTCCTTCTTCACTACTTAATGCGTGTGTCCTTCGAGTGCATTTGTTATGAAAATATGTTGAAAGTGGTTTGATTTCGAGAAAAATACCTGATGTTGACAAAACGTTTATTTGGACCTACGCTACCGTTTGTGCGAAAATTTCATTATACCCACCAATTTAGTTTGCCTCCTTTTTAGTTATTATTTTAAATAATTATTTATTTTTTTATATTAGCGACGGTTCAGGCCGACGCTATTGTTTTTGAAAAAATATTCATTTCTCATAAAAAAATTCGTTTTCCTCCTTATTAGTTATTGTCTTAATTAATTCTTATTTTCTTATATTAGCGACGGTTCAGGCCGACGCTACTGTTTGTGCTAAAATTTTCATTTTCCCCCACGAATTTCGTTTGTCTTCTTTAAACTTTTTTTTTAATTAATTATTATTTTTATATTAAAAACTAGTACTTTAATAGCTCTTTTAAAGTGCTACTAAACAAAATCGTTCACATTAGTGGCACGGTTAATAGCGCTTTTCAGCGCTATCAAAAACAAAAGAAAGTGCTATTAAATAACTTTTATGGCATATTGTATGTTGCTCTATTTTCTCTTTCAAAGTTGGTTTACCCTTTTAGACAGAAGAGATCACAAGTAGTCATTTTCCTCCATTTCACTTCAAAAGTATATAGCATGAATAAAACTAAAGTTCATGAGTGAAGGTATGCATTCGAGCGATAACCTATAAAGCCAGCGTTGTCAGACTAAGAACAAAAGGACATACATTTAATTATTCCTTCTTCACTACTTAATGCATGTGTCCTTCGAGTGTATTTGTTATGAAAATATTTTGAAAATGGTTTGATTTCGAGAAAAATACTTGGGGTTGACAAAACGTTTATTTGGACCTACGCTACTGTTTGTGCGAAAATTTCATTACACCAACCAATTTAGTTTGCCTCCTTTTTAGTTATTATTTTAAATAATTATTTATTTTTTTATATTTGCGATGGTTCAGGCCGACGCTATTGTTTTTGAAAAAATATTCATTTCCCATAAGAAATTTCTTTTGCCACCTTATTAGTTATTGTCTTAATTAATTCTTATTTTCTCATATTAGCGAAGGTTCAGGCCGACGCTACTGTTTGTGCTAAAATTTTCATTTTCCCCCATGAATTTCGTTTGGCTCCTTTAAACTTATTATTTTAATTAATTATTATTTTTATATTAAAAACTAGTACTTTAATAGCTCTTTTAAAGTGCTACTAAACAAAATCGTTCACATTAGTGGCACGGTTAATAGCGCTTTTCAGCGCTATCAAAAACAAAAGAAAGTGCTATTAAATAACTTTTATGGCATATTGTATGTTGCTCTATTTTCTCTTTCAAAGTTGGTTTACCCTTTTGGACAGAAGAGATCACTCTTCTTTGTCTTTATTAGAATCTTTATAAGACGAGCATACGCCTAAGTAGTCATTTTCCTCCATTTCACTTCAAAAGTATATAGCACGAATAAAACTAAAGTTCATGAGTGGAGGTGAGCATTCGAGCGATAACCTATATAGTCAGCGTCGTCGGACTAAGAACAAAGGGACATACATTTAATCATTCCTTCTTCACTACTTAATGCATGTGTCCTTCGAGTGCATTTGTGATGAAAATATGTTGAAAGTGGTTTGATTTCGAGAAAAATACCTGGTGTTGATAAAACATATATTTGCACCTACGCTACTGTTTGTGTGAAAATTTCATTATACCCACCAATTTAGTTTGCCTCCTATTTAGTTATTATTTTAAATAATTATTTATTTTTTATATTAGCGACGGTTCAGGCTGACGCTATTGTTTTTGAAAAAATATTCATTTCCCATAACAAATTTTGTTTTCCTCCTTATTAGTTATTGTCTTAATTAATTCTTATTTTCTTATATTAGCAACGGTTCAGGCCGACGCTACTGTTTGTGCTAAAATTTTCATTTTCCCCCACGAATTTCGTTTGGATCCTTTAAACTTATTGTTTTAATTAATTATAATTTTTATCTTAAAAACTAGTACTTTAATAGCTCTTTTAAAGTGCTACTAAACAAAATCGTTCACATTAGTGGCATGGTTAATAGCGCTTTTGAGCGCTATCAAAAATAAAAGAAAGTGATATTAAATAACTTTTATGGCATATTGTCTGTTGCTCTATTTTCTCTTTCAAAGTTGGTTTACCCTTTTGGACAGAAGAGATCACTCTTCTTTGTGTTTATTAGAATCTTTATAAGAGGAGCATACGCCTAAGTAGTCATTTTCCTCCATTTCACTTTAAAAGTATATAGCACGAATAGAACTAAAGTTCATGAGTGAAGGTGAGCATTCGAGCGATAACCTATACAGCCAGCGTCGTCGAACTAAGAACAAAGGGACATACATTTAATCATTCCTTCTTCACTACTTAATGCGTGTATCCTTCGAGTGCATTTGTAATGAAAATATGTTGAAAGTGGATTGATTTCGAGAAAAATACTTGGTGTTGAAAAAACGTTTATTTGGACCTACGCTACTGTTTGTGCGAAAATTTCATTATACCAAACAATTTAGTTTGCCTCCTTTTTTGTTATTATTTTAAAAAATTATTTACTTTTTTATATTAGCGACGGTTCAGGCCGACGCTATTGTTTTTGAAAAAATATTCATTTCCTGTAACAAATTTCTTTTGCCTCCTTATTAGTTATTATCTTAATTAATTCTTATTTTCTTATATTAGCGACGGTTCAGGCCGACACTACTGTTTGTGCTAAAATTTTAATTTTCCCCCACGAATTTCGTTTGGCTCCTTTAAACTTATTGTTTTAATTAATTATTATTTTTATATTAAAAACTAGTACTTTAATAGCTCTTTTAAAGTGCTACTAAACAAAATCGTTGACATTAGTGGCACGGTTAATAGCGTTTTTCAGCGCTATCAAAAACAAAAGAAAGTGCTATTAAATAACTTTTATGGCATATTGTATGTTGCTCTATTTTCTCTTTCAAAGTTGGTTTACCCTTTTAGACAGAAGAGATCACAAGTAGTCATTTTCCTCCATTTCACTTCAAAAGTATATAGCATGAATAAAACTAAAGTTCATGAGTGAAGGTGTGCATTCGAGCGATAACCTATAAAGCCAGCGTCGTCAGACTAAGAACAAAAGGACATACATTTAATTATTCCTTCTTCACTACTTAATGCATGTGTCCTTCGAGTGCATTTGTGATGAAAATATGTTGAAAGTAGTTTGATTTCGAGAAAAATACCTGGTGTTGATAAAACATTTATTTGGACCTACGTTACTGTTTGTGTGAAAATTTCATTATACCCACCAATTTAGTTTGCCTCCTATTTAGTTATTATTTTAAATAATTATTTATTTTTTATATTAGCGACGGTTCAGGATGACGCTATTGTTTTTGAAAAAATATTCATTTCCCATAACAAATTTTGTTTTCCACCTTATTAGTTATTGTCTTAATTAATTCTTATTTTCTTATATTAGCAACGGTTCAGGCCGACGCTACTGTTTGTGCTAAAATTTTCATTTTCCCCCACGAATTTCATTTGGCTCCTTTAAACTTATTATTTTAATTAATTATTATTTTTATCTTAAAAACTAGTACTTTAATAGCTCTTTTAAAGTGCTACTAAACAAAATCGTTCACATTAGTGGCACGGTTAATAGCGCTTTTCAGCGCTATCAAAAACAAAAGAAAGTGCTATTAAATAACTTTTATGGCATATTGTCTGTTGCTCTATTTTCTCTTTCAAAGTTGGTTTACCCTTTTGGACAGAAGAGATCACTCTTCTTTGTGTTTATTAGAATCTTTATAAGAGGAGCATACGCCTAAGTAGTCATTTTCCTCCATTTCACTTCAAAAGTATATAACACGAATAAAACTAAAGTTCATGAGTGAAGGTGAGCATTTGAGCGATAACCTATACAGCCAACGTCGTCGGACTAAGAACAAAGGGACATACATTTAATCATTCCTTCTTCACTACTTAATGCATGTGTCCTTCGAGTGCATTTGTTATGAAAATATGTTGAAAGTGGTTTGATTTCGAGAAAAATACCTGGTGCTGACAAAACGTTTATTTGGACCTACGCTACTGTTTGTGCGAAAATTTCATTATACCCACCAATTTAGTTTGCCTCCTTTTTTGTTATTATTTTAAATAATTATTTATTTTTTATATTAGCGACGGTGCAGGCCGATGCTATTGTTTTTGACAAAATATTCATTTCCTGTAACAAATTTCTTTTGCCTCCTTATTAGTTATTATCTTAATTAATTCTTATTTTCTTATATTAGCGACGGTTCAGGCCGACGCTACTGTTTGTGCTAAAATTTTCATTTTCCCCCACGAATTTCGTTTGGCTCCTTTAAACTTATTGTTTTAATTAATTATTATTTTTATATTAAAAACTAGTACTTTAAGAGCTCATTTAAAGTGCTACTAAACAAAATAGTTCACATTAGTGGCACGGTTAATAGCGCTTTTTAGCGCTATCAAAAACAAAAGAAAGTGCTATTAAATAACTTTTATGGCATATTGTATATTGCTCTATTTTCTCTTTCAAAGTTGGTTTACCCTTTTAGACAGAAGAGATCACAAGTAGTCATTTTCCTCCATTTCACTTCAAAAGTATATAGCATGAATACAACTAAAATTCATGAGTGAAGGTGTGCATTCGAGCGATAACCTATAAAGCCAGCGTCGTCGGACTAAGAACAGAGGGACATACATTTAATTATTCCTTCTTCACTAATTAATGCATGTGTCCTTCTGGTGCATATGTTATGAAAATATTTTGAAAATGGTTTGATTTCGAGAAAAATACTTGGTGTTGACAAAACGTTTATTTGGACCTACGCTACTGTTTGTGCGAAAATTTCATTACACCAACAAATTTAGTTTGCCTCCTTTTTTGTTATTATTTTAAAAAATTATTTACTTTTTTATATTAGCGACAGTTCAGTCCGACGCTATTGTTTTTGAAAAAATATTCATTTCCCGTAACAAATTTCTTTTGCCTCCTTATTAGTTATTATCTTAATTAATTCTTATTTTCTTATATTAGCGACGGTTCAGGCCGACGCTACTGTTTGTGCTAGAATTTTCATTTTCCCCCATGAATTTCATTTGGCTCCTTTAAACTTATTGTTTTAATTAATTATTATTTTTATATTAAAAACTAGTACTTTAAGAGCTCATTAAAGTGCTACTAAACAAAATAGTTCACATTAGTGGCACGGTTAATAGTGCTTTTTAGCGCTATCAAAAACAAAAGAAAGTGCTATTAAATAACTTTTATGGCATATTGTATGTTGCTCTATTTTCTCTTTCAAAGTTGGTTTACCCTTTTAGACAGAAGAGATCACTCTTCTTTGTCTTTATTAGAATCTTTATAAGAGGAGCATACGCCTAAGTAGTCATTTTCCTCCATTTCACTTCAAAAGTATATAGCACGAATAATACTAAAGTTCATGAGTGAAGGTGAGCATTCGAGCGATAACCTATACAGCCAACGTCGTCGGACTAAGAACAAAGGGACATACATTTAATCATTCCTTCTTCACTACTTAATGCATGTGTCCTTCGAGTGCATTTGTTATGAAAATATGTTGAAAGTGGTTTGATTTCGAGAAAAATACCTGGTGCTGACAAAACGTTTATTTGGACCTACGCTACTGTTTGTGCGAAAATTTCATTATACCCACCAATTTAGTTTGCCTCCTTTTTTGTTATTATTTTAAATAATTATTTATTTTTTATATTAGCGACGGTGCAGGCCGATGCTATTGTTTTTGACAAAATATTCATTTCCCGTAACAAATTTCTTTTGCCTCCTTATTAGTTATTATCTTAATTAATTCTTATTTTCTTATATTAGCGACGGTTCAGGCCGACGCTACTGTTTGTGCTAAAATTTTCATTTTCCCCCACGAATTTCGTTTGGCTCCTTTAAACTTATTGTTTTAATTAATTATTATTTTTATATTAAAAACTAGTCCTTTAAGAGCTCATTTAAAGTGCTACTAAACAAAATAGTTCACATTAGTGGCACGGTAAATAGCGCTTTCAAAAACAAAAGAAAGTGATATTAAATAACTTTTATGGCATATTGTATGTTGCTCTATTTTCTCTTTCAAAGTTGGTTTACCCTTTTAGACAGAAGAGATCACAAGTAGTCATTTTCCTCCATTTCACTTCAAAAGTATATAGCATGAATACAACTAAAATTCATGAGTGAAGGTGTGCATTCGAGCGATAACCTATAAAGCCAGCGTCGTCGGACCAAGAACAAAGGGACATACATTTAATTATTCCTTCTTCACTACTTAATGTATGTGTCCTTCGAGTGCATATGTTATGAAAATATTTTGAAAATGGTTTGATTTCGAGAAAAATACTTGGTGTTGACAAAACGTTTATTTGGACCTACGCTACTGTTTGTGCGAAAATTTCATTACACCAACCAATTTAGTTTGCCTCCTTTTTTGTTATTATTTTAAAAAATTATTTACTTTTTTATATTAGCGACAGTTCAGTCCGACGCTATTGTTTTTGAAAAAATATTCATTTCCCGTAACAAATTTCTTTTGCCTCCTTATTAGTTATTATCTTAATTAATTCTTATTTTCTTATATTAGCGACGGTTCAGGCCGACGCTACTGTTTGTGCTAGAATTTTCATTTTCCCCCATGAATTTCGTTTGGCTCCTTTAAACTTATTGTTTTAATTAATTATTATTTTTATATTAAAAACTAGTACTTTAAGAGCTCATTTAAAGTGCTACTAAACAAAATAGTTCACATTAGTGGCACGGTTAATAGCGCTTTTTAGCGCTATCAAAAACAAAAGAAAGTGCTATTAAATAACTTTTATGGCATATTGTATGTTGCTCTATTTTCTCTTTCAAAGTTGGTTTACCCTTTTAGACAGAAGAGATCACTCTTCTTTGTCTTTATTAGAATCTTTATAGGAGAAGCATACGCCTAAGTAGTCATTTTCCTCCATTTCACTTCAAAAGTATATAGCACGAATAATACTAAAGTTCATGAGTGAAGGTGAGCATTCGAGCGATAACCTATACAACCAGCGTCGTCGGACTAAGAACAAAGGGACATACATTTAATCATTCCTTCTTCACTACTTAATGCATGTGTCCTTCAAGTGCATTTGTTATGAAAATATGTTGAAAGTGGTTTGATTTCGAGAAAAATACCTGGTGTTGACAAAACGTTAATTTTGACCTACGCTACTGTTTGTGCGAAAATTTCATTATACCCACCAATTTAGTTTGCCTCCTTTTTAGTTATTATTTTAAATAATTATTTATTTTTTATATTAGCGACGTTTCAGGCCGACTCTATTGTTTTTGAAAAAATATTCATTTCCGATAACAAATTTCGTTTGCCTCATTATTAGTTATTTTCTTAATTAATTCTTATTTTCTTATATTAGCGACGGTTCAGGCCGACGCTATTGTTTGTGCTAAAATTTTCATTTCCCACCTACGAATTTCGTTTGGCTCCTTTAAAATTATTGTTTTAATTAATTATTATTTTTATATTAAAAACTAGTACTTTAATAGCTCATTTAAAGTGCTACTAAACAAAATCGTTCACATTAGTGGCACGGTTAATAGCGCTTTTCAGCGCTATCAAAAACAAAAGAAAGTGCTATTAAATAACTTTTATGGCATATTGTATGTTGCTCTATTTTCTCTTTCAAAGTTGGTTTACCCTTTTAGACAGAAGAGATCACTCTACTTTGTCTTTATTAGAATCTTTATAAGAGGATCATACGCCTAAGTAGTCATTTTCCTCCTTTTCACTTCAAAAGTATATAGCATGAATAGAACTAAAGTTAATGAGTGAAGATGAGCATTCGAGCGATAACCTATACAGCTAGCGTCGTCGGACTAAGATCAAAGGGACATACATTTAATCATTCCTTCTTCACTACTTAATGCATGTATCCTTAGAGTGCATTTGTTATGAAAATATGTTGAAAGTGGTTTGATTTCGAGAAAAATACTTGGTGTTGACAAAACATTTATTTGGACCTACGATACTGTTTGTGCGAAAATTTCATTATACCCACCAATTTAGTTTGCCTCCTTTTTTGTTATTATTTTAAATAATTATTATATTAGCGACGGTTCAGGCCGATGCTATTGTTTTTGAAAAAATATTCATTTCCCGTAACAAATTTCTTTTGCCTCCTTATTAGTTATTATCTTAATTAATTCTTATTTTCTTATATTAGCGACGGCTCAGGCCGACGCTACTGTTTGTGCTAAAATTTTCATTTTCCCCCATGAATTTCGTTTGGCTCCTTTAAACTTATTGTTTTAATTAATTATTATTTTTATATTAAAAACTAGTACTTTAATAGCTCATTTAAAGTGCTACTAAACAAAATCGTTCACATTAGTGGCACGGTTAATAACGTTTTTCAGCGCTATCAAAAACAAAAGAAAGTGCTATTAAATAACTTTTATGGCATATTGTATGTTGCTCTATTTTCTCTTTCAAAGTTGGTTTACCCTTTTAGACAGAGGAGATCACTCTTCTTTGTCTTTATTAGAATCTCTATAAGAGGAGTGTAAGCCTAAGTAGTCATTTTCCTCCATTTCACTTCAAAAGTATATAGCACGAATAAAACTAAAGTTCATGAGTGAAGGTGAGCATTCGAGCGATAACCTATATAGCCAGCGTCGTCGGACTAAGAACAAAGGGACATACATTTAATCATTCCTTCTTCACTACTTAATGCATGTGTCCTTCGAGTGCATTTGTTATGAAAATATTTTGAAAATGGTTTGATTTCGAGAAAAATACTTGGTGTTGACAAAAAGTTTATTTGGACCTACGCTACTGTTTGTGCGAAAATTTCATTACACCCACCAATTTAGTTTGCCTCCATTTTAGTTATTTTTTTAAATAATTATTTATTTTTTTATATAAGCGACGGTTCAGGCCGACGCTATTGTTTTTGAAAAAATATTCATTTCCCATAACAAATTTCATTTGCCTCCTTATTAGTTATTGTCTTAATTAATTCTTATTTTCTAATATTAGCGACGGTTCAGGCCGAAGCTACTGTTTTTGCTAAAATTTTCATTTTCCCACACGAATTTCGTTTGGCTCCTTTAAACTTATTGTTTTAATTAATTATTATTTTTATATTAAAAACTAGTACTTTAATAGCTCTTTTAAAGTGCTATTAAACAAAATCGTTCACTTTAGTGGCACGGTTAATAGTGCTTTTCAGCGCTATCAAAAACAAAAGAAAGTGCTATTAAGTAACTTTTATAGCATATTGTCTGTTGCTCTATTTTCTCTTTCAAAGTTGGTTTACCCTTTTGGACAGAAGAGATCACTCTTCTTTGTCTTTATTAGAATCTTTATAAGAGGAGCATACGCCTAAGTAGTCATTTTCCTCCATTTCACTTCAAAAGTATATAGCACGAATAAAACTAAAGTTCATGAGTGAAGGTGAGCATTCGAGCGATAACCTATACAGCCAGCGTCGTCGGACTAAGAACAAAGGGACATACATTTAATCCTTCCTTATTCACTACTTAATGCATGTGTCCTTCGAGTGAATTTGTTATGAAAATATGTTGAAAGTGGTTTGTTTTCGAGAAAAATACCTGGTGTTGATAAAACGTTTATTTGGACCTACGCTACTGTTTGTGCGAAAATTTCATTATACCCACCAATTTAGTTTTCCTCCTTTTTTGTTATTATTTTAAAAAATTATTTATTTTTTTATATTAGCGACGGTTCAAGCCGACGCTATTGTTTTTGAAAAAATATTCATTTCCCGTAACAAATTTCTTTTTCCTCCTTATTAGTTATTGTCTTAATTAATTCTTATTTTCTTATATTAGCGACGGTTCAGGCCGACGCTACTATTTGTGCTAAAATTTTCATTTTCCCCCCACGAATTTTGTTTGGCTCCTTTAAACTTATTGTTTTAATTAATTATTATTTTTATATTAAAAACTAGTACTTTAATAGTTGATTTAAATGCTAGTAAAAAAAATCGTTCACATTACTGGCACGGTTAATAGCTTTTTTCAGCGCTATCAAAAACAAAAGAAAGTGCTATTAAATAAGTTTTATGGCATATTGTCTGTTGCTCTATTTTCTCTTTCAAAGTTGGTTTACCCTTTTGGACAGAAGAGATCACTCTTCTTTGTCTTTATTAGAATCTTTATAAGAGGAGCATACGCCTAAGTAGTCATTTTCCTCCATTTCACTTTATAAGTATATAGCACGAATAAAACTAAAGTTTATGAGTGAAGGAGAGGATTCGAGCGATAACCTATACAGCCAGCGTCGTCGGACTAAGAACAAAGGGACATACATTTAATCATTCCTTCTTCACTACTTAATGCATGTGTCCTTCGAGTGCATTTGTTATGAAAATATGTTGAAAGTGGTTTGATTTCGAGAAAAATACCTGGTGTTGACAAAACGTTTATTTTGACCTACGCTACTGTTTGTGCGAAAATTTCATTATACACACCAATTTAGTTTGCCTCCTTTTTTGTTATTATTTTAAATAATTATTTATTTTTTATATTAGCGACGGTTCAGGCCGACTCTATTGTTTTTGAAAAAATATTCATTTCCCATAACAAATTTCATTTGCCTCATTATTAGTTATTGTCTTAATTAATTCTTATTTTCTTAAATTAGCGACGGTTCAGGCCGACGCTATTGTTTGTGCTAAAATTTTCATTTCCCCCCCACGAATTTCGTTTGGCTCCTTTAAACTTATTGTTTTAATTAATTATTATTTTTATATTAAAAACTAGTACTTTAATAGCTCATTTAAAGTGCTACTAAACAAAATCGTTTACATTAGTGGCACGGTTAATAGCGCTTTTCAGCGCTATCAAAAACAAAAGCAAGTGCTATTAAATAACTTTTATGGCATATTGTATGTTGCTCTATTTTCTCTTTCAAAGTTGGTTTACCCTTTTAGACAGAAGAGATCACTCTACTTTGTCTTTATTAGAATCTTTATAAGAGGAGCATACGCCTAAGTAGTCATTTTCCTCCATTTCACTTCAAAAGTATATAGCACGAATAGAACTAAAGTTAATGAGTGAAGGTGAGCATTCGAGCGATAACCTATACAGCTAGCGTCGTCGGACTCAGAACAAAGGGACATACATTTAATCATACCTTCTTCACTACTTAATGCATGTGTCCTTCGAGTGCATTTGTTATGAAAATATGTTGAAAGTGGTTTGATTTCGAGAAAAATACCTGGTGTTGACAAAACATTTATTTGGACCTACGATACTGTTTGTGCGAAAATTTCATTATACCCACATATTTAGTTTGCCTCCTTTTTTGTTATTATTTTAAATAATTATTTATTTTTTATATTAGCAACGGTTCAGGACGACGCTATTGTTTTTGAAAAAATATTCATTTCCCGTAACAAATTTCTTTTGCCTCCTTGTTAGTTATTATCTTAATTAATTCTTATTTTTTTATATTAGCGACGGTTCAGGCCGACGCTACTGTTTGTGCTAAAATTTTCATTTTCCCCCACGAATTTCGTTTGGCTCCTTTAAACTTATTGTTTTAATTAATTATTATTTTTATATTAAAAACTAGTACTTTAATAGCTCATTTAAAGTGCTACTAAACAAAATCGTTCACATTAGTGGCACGGTTAATAACGCTTTTCAGCGCTATCAAAAACAAAAGAAATTGCTACTAAATAAATTTTATGGCATATTGTATGTTGCTCTATTTTCTCTTTCAAAGTTGGTTTACCATTTTAGACAGAAGAGATCACAAGTAGTCATTTTCCTCCATTTCACTTCAAAAGTATATAGCATGAATAAAACTAAAATTCATGAGTGAAGGTGTGCATTCGAGCGATAACCTATAAAGCCAGCGTCGTCGGACTAAGAACAAAGGGACATACATTTAATTATTCCTTCTTCACTACTTAATGCATGTGTCCTTCGAGTGCATATGTTATGAAAATATTTTGAAAATGGTTTGATTTCGAGAAAAATACTTGGTGTTGAAAAAACGTTTATTTGGACCTACGCTACTGTTTGTGCGAAAATTTCATTACACCCACCAATTTAATTTGCCTCATTTTTAGTTATTATTTTAAATAATTATTTATTTTTTTATATTTGCGACGGTTCAGGTCGACGCTATTGTTTTTGAAAAAATATTCATTTCCCATAACAAATTTCGTTTGCCACCTTATTAGTTATTGTCTTAATTAATTCTTATTTTCTCATATTAGTGACGGTTCAGGCCGACGCTACTGTTTGTGCTAAAATTTCCATTTTCCCCCACGAATTTCATTTGGCTCCTTTAAACTTATTATTTTAATTCATTATTATTTTTATATTAAAAACTAGTACTTTAATAGCTCTTTTAAAGTGCTACTAAACAAAATCGTTCACATTAGTGGCACGGTTAATATCGGATTTCAGCGTTATCAAAAACAAAAGAAAGTGCTATTAAATAACATTTATGGCATATTGTATGTTGCTCTATTTTCTCTTTCAAAGTTGGTTTACCCTTTTAGACAGAAGAGATCACTCTTCTTTGTCTTTATTAGAATCTCTATAAGAGGAGCATAAGCCTAAGTAGTCATTTTCCTCCTTTCACTTCAAAAGTATATAGCACGAATAAAACTAAAGTTCATGAGTGAAGGTGAGCATTTGAGCGATAACCTATACAGCCAGCGTCGTCGGACTAACAACAAAGAGACATACATTTAATCATTCCTTCTTAACTACTTAATGCATGTGTCCTTCGAGTGCATTTGTTATGAAAATATGTTGAAAGTGGTTTGATTTCGAGAAAAATACCTGGTGTTGACAAAACTTTTATTTGGACCTACGTTACTCTTTGTGCGAAAATTTCATTATACCCACCAATTTAGTTTGCCTCCTTTTTTGTTATTATTTTAAAAAATAATTATATTAGCGACGGTTCAGGCTGATGCTATTGTTTTTGAAAAAATATTCATTTCCCGTAACAAATTTCTTTTGCCTCCTTATTAGTTATTATCTTAATTAATTCTTATTTTCTTATATTAGCGACGGCTCAGGCCGACGCTACTGTTTGTGCTAAAATTTTCATTTTCCCCCATGAATTTCGTTTGGCTCCTTTAAACTTATTGTTTTAATTAATTATTATTTTTATATTAAAAACTAGTACTTTAATAGCTCATTTAAAGTGCTACTAAACAAAATCGTTCACATTAGTGGCACGGTTAATAACGCTTTTCAGCGCTATCAAAAACAAAAGAAAGTGCTATTAAATAACTTTTATGGCATATTGTATGTTGCTCTATTTTCTCTTTCAAAGTTGGTTTACCCTTTTAGACAGAAGAGATCACTCTTCTTTGTCTTTAAAAGAATCTTTATAAGAGGAGCATACGCCTAAGTAGTCATTTTCCTCCATTTCACTTCAAAAGTATATAGCACGAATAAAACTAAAGTTCATGAGTAAAGGTGAGCATTCGAGCGATAACCTATACAGCCAGCGTCGTCGGACTAAGAACAAAGGGACATACATTTAATCCTTCCTTATTCACTACTTAATGCATGTGTCCTTCGAGTGCATTTGTTATGAAAATATGTTGAAAGTGGTTTGATTTCGAGAAAAATACCTGGTGTTGATAAAACGTTTATTTGGACCTACGCTACTGTTTGTGCGAAAATTTCATTATACCCACCAATTTAGTTTTCCTCCTTTTTTGTTATTATTTTAAAAAATTATTTATTTTTTTATATTAGCGACGGTTCAGGCCGACGCTATTGTTTTTGAAAAAATATTCATTTCCCGTAACAAATTTCTTTTGCCTCCTTATTAGTTATTGTCTTAATTAATTCTTATTTTCTTATATTAGCGACGGTTCAGGCCGACGCTACTGTTTGTGCTAAAATTTTCATTTTCCCCCCACGAATTTCGTTTGGCTCCTTTAAACTTATTGTTTTAATTAATTATTATTTTTATATTAAAAACTAGTACTTTAATAGTTCATTTAAAGTGCTAGTAAACAAAATCGTTCACATTACTGGCACGGTTAATAGCTCTTTTCAGCGCTTTCAAAAACAAAAGAAAGTGCTATTAAATAACTTTTATGGCATATTGTCTGCTGCTCTATTTTCTCTTTCAAAGTTGGTTTACCCTTTTGGACAGAAGAGATCACTCTTCTTTGTCTTTATTAGAATCTTTATAAGAGGAGCATACGCCTAAGTAGTCATTTTCCTCCATTTCACTTCAATAGTATATATCACGAATAAAACTAAAGTTCATGAGTAAAGGTGAGCATTCGAGAGATAACCTATACAGCCAGCGTCGTCGGACTAAGGACAAAGGGACATACATTTAATCATTCCTTCTTGACTACTTAATGCATGTGTCCTTCGAGTGCATTTGTTCTGAAAATATTTTTAAAATGGTTTGATTTCGAGAAAAATACTCGGTGTTGACAAAACGTTTATTTGGACCTACGCTACTGTTTGTGCGAAAATTTCATTACACCCACCAATTTAGTTTGCCTCCTTTTTAGTTATTATTTCAAATAATTAATTTTTTTATATTAGCGACAGTTCAGGCTGACGCTATTGTTTTTGAAAAAATATTCATTTCCCATAACAAATTTTTTTTGCCTCCTTATTAGTTATTGTCTTAATTAATTCTTATTTTCTTATATTAGCGACGGTTCTGGCCGACGCTACTATTTGTGCTAAAATTTTCATTTTCCCCCGCGAATTTCATTTGGCTCCTTTAAACTTATTGTTTTAATTAATTATTATTCTTTTAAAAAAAATAGTACTTTAATAACTCTTTTAAAGTGCTATTAAACAAAATCGTTCATATTAGTGGCACGGTTAATAGCGCTTTTCAGCGCTATCAAAAACAAAAGAAAGTGCTATTAAGTAACTTTTATGGCATATTGTCTGTTGCTCTACTTTCTCTTTCAAAGTTGGTTTACCCTTTTGGACAGGAGAGATCACTCTTCTTTGTCTTTATTAGAATCTTTATAAGAGGAGCATACGCCTAACTAGTCATTTTCCTCCATTTCACTTCAAAAGTATTTAGCACGAATAAAACTAAAGTTCATGAGTGAAGGTGAGCATTTGAACGATAACCTATACAGTAAGCATCGTTAGACTAAGAACAAAGGGACATACATTTAATCATTCCTTCTTCACTACTTAATGCATGTGTCCTTCAAGTGCATTTGTTATGAAAATATTTTGAAAATGGTTTGATTTCGAGAAAAATACTTGGTGTTGACAAAGCATTTATTTGGACCTACGCTACTGTTTGGGTGAAAATTTCATTACACCCACCAATTTAGTCTGCCTCCTTTTTAGTTATTATTTTAAATAATTATTTATTTTTTTATATTAGCGACGGTTCAGGCCGACGCTATTGTTTATGAAAAAATGTTCATTTCCCATAACAAAATTCGTTTGCCTTCTTATTAGTTATTGTATTAATTAATTCTTATTTTCTTATATTAGTGATGGTTCAGGCCGATGCTATTGTTTTTGCTAAAATTTTCATTTTTCCCTACGAATTTCGTTTGGCTCCTTTAAACTTATTGTTTTAATTAATTATTATTTTTATATTAAAAACTAGTACTTTAATAGTTCTTTTAAAGTGCTATTAAACAAAATCGTAACATTAGTGGCACGATTAATAGCGCTTTTCAGCGCTATCAAAAACAAAAGAAAGTGCTATTAATTAACTTTTATGGCATATTGTCTGTTGCTCTATTTTCTTTTTCAAAGTTGGTTTTCCCTTTTGGACATAAGAGATCACTCTTCTTTGTCTTTATTAGAATCTTTATAAGAGGAGAATACGCCTAACTAGTCATTTTCCTCCATTTCACTTCCTAAGTATACAACACAAATAAAACTAAAGTTCATGAGTGAAGGTGAGCATTTGAACGATAACCTATATAGTAAGCGTCGTCGGACTAAGAACAAAGGGACATACATTTAATCATTCCGTCTTCACTACTAAATGCATGTGTCCTTGAAGTGAATTTGTAATGAAAATATTTTGAAAATGGTTTGATTTCTAGAAAAATACTTGGTGTTGACAAAGCGTTTATTTGGACCTGCGCTACTGTTTGTGTGAAAATTTCATTACACACACCAATTTAGCTTGCCTCCTTTTTAGTTATTATTTTAAATAATTATTTATTTTTTATATTAGCTACGGTTCAAGCCGACATTATTGTTTATGAGAAAATATTCATTTCCCATAACAAATTTCGTTTGCCGTCGTAATAGTTATTGTCTTAATTAATTCATATTTTTTTATATTAGCGACAGTTCAGGCCGATGTTACTGTTTGTGTTCAAATTTTTATTTTCCCCCACGAATTTCGTTTGGCTTCTTTAAACTTATTATTTTAATTAATTATTATTTTTATATTAAAAACTAGTACTTTAATAGCTATTTTAAAGTGCTATTAAACAAAATCGTAACATTAGTGGTACGATTAATAGCGCTTTTCAGCGCTATCAAAAACAAAAGAAAGTGCTATTAAGTAACTTTTATGTCATATTGTCTGTTGCTCTATTTTCTCTTTCAAAGTTGGTTTACCCTTTTGGACAGAAGAGATCACTTTTCTTTGTCTTTATTAGAATCTTTATAAGAGGAGCATACGCCTAACTAATCATTTTCCTCCATTTCACTTCAAAAGTATATAACACGAATAAAACTAAAGTTCATGAGTGAAGGTGAGCATTCGAGTGATAACCTATACATCCAGCGTCGTCGGACTAAGAACAAAGGGACATACATTTAATCATTCCTTCTTCACTGCTTAATGCATGTGTCCTTCGAGTACATTTGTTATGAAAATATTTTGAAAATGGTTTTTTTCGAGAAAAATACATGGTGTTGACAAAGCGTTTATTTGGACCTACGCTACTGTTTGTGTGAAAATTTCATTACACCCACCAATTTAGTTTGCCTCCTTTTTAGTTATTATTTTAAATAATTATTTATTTTTTTATATTAGTAACGGTTCAGGCCGACGCTATTGTTTATGAAAAAATATTCATTTCCCATAACAAATTTCGTTTGCCGTCTTAATAGTTATTGTCTTAATTAATTCATATTTTTTTATATTAGTGACAGTTCAGGCCGATGCTACTGTTTGTGTTAAAATTTTCATTTTCCCCCACGAATTTCGTTTGGCTCCTTTAAACTTATTATTTTAATTAATTATTATTTTTATATTAAAAACTAGTACTTTAATAGCTATTTTAAAGTGCTATTAAACAAAATCGTAACATTAGTGGCACGATTAATAGCGCTTTTCAGCGCTATCAAAAACAAAAGAAAGTGTTATTAAATAACTTTTATGTCATATTGTTTGTTGCTCTATTTTCTCTTTAAAAGTTGGTTTAACCTTTTGGACAGAAGAGATCACTTTTCTTTGTCTTTATTAGAATCTTTATAAGAGAAGCATACGCCTAACTAATCATTTTCCTCCAATTCACTTAAAAAGTATATAACACGAATAAAACTAAAGTTCATGAGTGAAGGTGAGCATTTGAACGATAACCTATACAGTAAGCATCGTTAGACTAAGAACAAAGGGACATACATTTAATCATTCCTTCTTCACTACTTAATGCATGTGTCCTTCAAGTGCATTTGTTATGAAAATATTTTGAAAATGGTTTGATTTCGAGAAAAATACTTGGTGTTGACAAAGCATTTATTTGGACCTACGCTACTGTTTGGGTGAAAATTTCATTACACCCACCAATTTAGTCTGCCTCCTTTTTAGTTATTATTTTAAATAATTATTTATTTTTTTATATTAGCGACGGTTCAGGCCGACGCTATTGTTTATGAAAAAATGTTCATTTCCCATAACAAAATTCGTTTGCCTTCTTATTAGTTATTGTATTAATTAATTCTTATTTTCTTATATTAGTGACGGTTCAGGACGATGCTATTGTTTTTGCTAAAATTTTCATTTTTCCCTACGAATTTCGTTTGGCTCCTTTAAACTTATTGTTTTAATTAATTATTATTTTTATATTAAAAACTAGTACTTTAATAGTTCTTTTAAAGTGCTATTAAACAAAATCGTAACATTAGTGGCACGATTAATAGCGCTTTTCAGCGCTATCAAAAACAAAAGAAAGTGCTATTAATTAACTTTTATGGCATATTGTCTGTTGCTCTATTTTCTTTTTCAAAGTTGGTTTTCCCTTTTGGACATAAGAGATCACTCTTCTTTGTCTTTATTAGAATCTTTATAAGAGGAGAATACGCCTAACTAGTCATTTTCCTCCATTTCACTTCCTAAGTATACAACACAAATAAAACTAAAGTTCATGAGTGAAGGTGAGCATTTGAACGATAACCTATATAGTAAGCGTCGTCGGACTAAGAACAAAGGGACATACATTTAATCATTCCGTCTTCACTACTAAATGCATGTGTCCTTGAAGTGAATTTGTAATGAAAATATTTTGAAAATGGTTTGATTTCTAGAAAAATACTTGGTGTTGACAAAGCGTTTATTTGGACCTGCGCTACTGTTTGTGTGAAAATTTCATTACACACACCAATTTAGTTTGCCTCCTTTTTAGTTATTATTTTAAATAATTATTTATTTTTTATATTAGCTACGGTTCAAGCCGACATTATTGTTTATGAAAAAATATTCATTTCCCATAACAAATTTCGTTTGCCGTCGTAATAGTTATTGTCTTAATTAATTCATATTTTTTTATATTAGCGACAGTTCAGGCCGATGTTACTGTTTGTGTTCAAATTTTTATTTTCCCCCACGAATTTCGTTTGGCTTCTTTAAACTTATTATTTTAATTAATTATTATTTTTATATTAAAAACTAGTACTTTAATAGCTATTTTAAAGTGCTATTAAACAAAATCGTAACATTAGTGGTACGATTAATAGCGCTTTTCAGCGCTATCAAAAACAAAAGAAAGTGCTATTAAGTAACTTTTATGTCATATTGTCTGTTGCTCTATTTTCTCTTTCAAAGTTGGTTTACCCTTTTGGACAGAAGAGATCACTTTTCTTTGTCTTTATTAGAATCTTTATAAGAGGAGCATACGCCTAACTAATCATTTTCCTCCATTTCACTTCAAAAGTATATAACACGAATAAAACTAAAGTTCATGAGTGAAGGTGAGCATTCGAGTGATAACCTATACATCCAGCGTCGTCGGACTAAGAACAAAGGGACATACATTTAATCATTCCTTCTTCACTGCTTAATGCATGTGTCCTTCGAGTACATTTGTTATGAAAATATTTTGAAAATGGTTTGATTTCGAGAAAAATACTTGGTGTTGACAAAGCGTTTATTTGGACCTACGCTACTGTTTGTGCGAAAATTTCATTATACACACCAATTTAGTTTGCCTCCTTTTTTGTTATTATTTTAAATAATTATTTATTTTTTATATTAGCAACGGTTCAGGACGACGCTATTGTTTTTGAAAAAATATTCATTTCCCGTAACAAATTTCTTTTGCCTCCTTGTTAGTTATTATCTTAATTAATTCTTATTTTTTTATATTAGCGACGGTTCAGGCCGACGCTACTGTTTGTGCTAAAATTTTCATTTTCCCCCACGAATTTCGTTTGGCTCCTTTAAACTTATTGTTTTAATTAATTATTATTTTTATATTAAAAACTAGTACTTTAATAGCTCATTTAAAGTGCTACTAAACAAAATCGTTCACATTAGTGGCACGGTTAATAACGCTTTTCAGCGCTATCAAAAACAAAAGAAATTGCTACTAAATAAATTTTATGGCATATTGTATGTTGCTCTATTTTCTCTTTCAAAGTTGGTTTACCATTTTAGACAGAAGAGATCACAAGTAGTCATTTTCCTCCATTTCACTTCAAAAGTATATAGCATGAATAAAACTAAAATTCATGAGTGAAGGTGTGCATTCGAGCGATAACCTATAAAGCCAGCGTCGTCGGACTAAGAACAAAGGGACATACATTTAATTATTCCTTCTTCACTACTTAATGCATGTGTCCTTCGAGTGCATATGTTATGAAAATATTTTGAAAATGGTTTGATTTCGAGAAAAATACTTGGTGTTGAAAAAACGTTTATTTGGACCTACGCTACTGTTTGTGCGAAAATTTCATTACACCCACCAATTTAATTTGCCTCATTTTTAGTTATTATTTTAAATAATTATTTATTTTTTTATATTTGCGACGGTTCAGGTCGACGCTATTGTTTTTGAAAAAGTATTCATTTCCCATAACAAATTTCGTTTGCCACCTTATTAGTTATTGTCTTAATTAATTCTTATTTTCTCATATTAGTGACGGTTCAGGCCGACGCTACTGTTTGTGCTAAAATTTCCATTTTCCCCCACGAATTTCATTTGGCTCCTTTAAACTTATTATTTTAATTCATTATTATTTTTATATTAAAAACTAGTACTTTAATAGCTCTTTTAAAGTGCTACTAAACAAAATCGTTCACATTAGTGGCACGGTTAATATCGGATTTCAGCGTTATCAAAAACAAAAGAAAGTGCTATTAAATAACATTTATGGCATATTGTATGTTGCTCTATTTTCTCTTTCAAAGTTGGTTTACCCTTTTAGACAGAAGAGATCACTCTTCTTTGTCTTTATTAGAATCTCTATAAGAGGAGCATAAGCCTAAGTAGTCATTTTCCTCCTTTCACTTCAAAAGTATATAGCACGAATAAAACTAAAGTTCATGAGTGAAGGTGAGCATTTGAGCGATAACCTATACAGCCAGCGTCGTCGAACTAACAACAAAGAGACATACATTTAATCATTCCTTCTTAACTACTTAATGCATGTGTCCTTCGAGTGCATTTGTTATGAAAATATGTTGAAAGTGGTTTGATTTCGAGAAAAATACCTGGTGTTGACAAAACTTTTATTTGGACCTACGTTACTCTTTGTGCGAAAATTTCATTATACCCACCAATTTAGTTTGCCTCCTTTTTTGTTATTATTTTAAATAATTATTATATTAGCGACGGTTCAAGCTGATGCTATTGTTTTTGAAAAAATATTCATTTCCCGTAACAAATTTCTTTTGCCTCCTTATTAGTTATTATCTTAATTAATTCTTATTTTCTTATATTAGCGACGGCTCAGGCCGACGCTACTGTTTGTGCTAAAATTTTCATTTTCCCCCATGAATTTCGTTTGGCTCCTTTAAACTTATTGTTTTAATTAATTATTATTTTTATATTAAAAACTAGTACTTTAATAGCTCATTTAAAGTGCTACTAAACAAAATCGTTCACATTAGTGGCACGGTTAATAACGCTTTTCAGCGCTATCAAAAACAAAAGAAAGTGCTATTAAATAACTTTTATGGCATATTGTATGTTGCTCTATTTTCTCTTTCAAAGTTGGTTTACCCTTTTAGACAGAAGAGATCACTCTTCTTTGTCTTTAAAAGAATCTTTATAAGAGGAGCATACGCCTAAGTAGTCATTTTCCTCCATTTCACTTCAAAAGTATATAGCACGAATAAAACTAAAGTTCATGAGTGAAGGTGAGCATTCGAGCGATAACCTATACAGCCAGCGTCGTCGGACTAAGAACAAAGGGACATACATTTAATCATTCCTTCTTCACTACTTAATGCATGTGTCCTTCGAGTGCATTTGTTATGAAAATATTTTGAAAATGGTTTGATTTCGAGAAAAATACTTGGTGTTGACAAAAAGTTTATTTGGACCTACGCTACTGTTTGTGCGAAAATTTCATTACACCCACCAATTTAGTTTGCCTCCATTTTAGTTATTTTTTTAAATAATTATTTATTTTTTTATATAAGTGACGGTTCAGGCCGACGCTATTGTTTTTGAAAAAATATTCATTTCCCATAACAAATTTCGTTTGCCTCCTTATTAGTTATTGTCTTAATAAATTCTTATTTTCTAATATTAGCGACGGTTCAGGCCGAAGCTACTGTTTTTGCTAAAATTTTCATTTTCCCACACGAATTTCGTTTGTCTCCTTTAAACTTATTGTTTTAATTAATTATTATTTTTATATTAATAACTAGTACTTTAATAACTCTTTTAAAGTGTTATTAAACAAAATCGTTCACATTAGTGGCACGGTTAGTAGTGCTTTTCTGCGCTATCAAAAACAAAAGAAAGTGCTATTAAGTAACTTTTATGGCATATTGTCTGTTGCTCTATTTTCTCTTTCAAAGTTGGTTTACCCTTTTGGACAGAAGAGATCACTCTTCTTTGTCTTTATTAGAATCTTTATAAGAGGAGCATACGCCTAAGTAGTCATTTTCCTCCATTTCACTTCAAAAGTATATAGCACGAATAAAACTAAAGTTCATGAGTGAAGGTGAGCATTCGAGCGATAACCTATACAGCCAGCGTCGTCGGACTAAGAACAAAGGGACATACATTTAATCCTTCCTTATTCACTACTTAATGCATGTGTCCTTCGAGTGCATTTGTTATGAAAATATGTTGAAAGTGGTTTGATTTCGAGAAAAATACCCGGTGTTGATAAAACGTTTATTTGGACCTACGCTACTGTTTGTGCGAAAATTTCATTATACCCACCAATTTAGTTTTCCTCCTTTTTTATTATTATTTTAAAAAATTATTTATTTTTTTATATTAGCGACGGTTCAGGCCGACGCTATTGTTTTTGAAAAAATATTCATTTCCTGTAACAAATTTCTTTTGCCTCCTTATTAGTTATTGTCTTAATTAATTCTTATTTTCTTATATTAGCGACGGTTCAGGCCGACGCTACTGTTTGTGCTAAAATTTTCATTTTCCCCCCACGAATTTCGTTTGGCTCCTTTAAACTTATTGTTTTAATTAATTATTATTTTTATATTAAAAACTAGTACTTTAATAGTTCATTTAAAGTGCTAGTAAACAAAATCGTTCACATTACTGGCACGGTTAATAGCTCTTTTCAGCGCTATCAAAAACAAAAGAAAGTGCTATTAAATAACTTTTATGGCATATTGTCTGCTGCTCTATTTTCTCTTTCAAAGTTGGTTTACCCTTTTGGACAGAAGAGATCACTCTTCTTTGTCTTTATTAGAATCTTTATAAGAGGAGCATACGCCTAAGTAGTCATTTTCCTCCATTTCACTTTATAAGTATATAGCACGAATAAAACTAAAGTTCATGAGTGAAGGAGAGGATTCGAGCGATAACCTATACAGCCAGCGTCGTCGGACTAAGAACAAAGGGACATACATTTAATCATTCCTTTTTCACTACTTAATGCATGTGTCCTTCGAGTGCATTTGTTATGAAAATATGTTGAAAGTGGTTTGATTTCGAGAAAAACACATGGTGTTGAGAAAACGTTTATTTTGACCTACGCTACTGTTTGTGCGAAAATTTCATTATACACACCAATTTAGTTTGCCTACTTTTTTGTTATTATTTTAAATAATCATTTATTTTTTATAATAGCCACGGTTCAGGCCGACTCTATTGTTTTTGAAAAAATATTAATTTCCCATAACAAATTTCGTTTGCCTCATTATTAGATATTGTCTTAATTAATTCTTATTTTCTTATATTAGCGGCGGTTCAGGCCGACGCTACTGTTTGTGCTAAAATTTTCATTTTCCCCCCACGAATTTCGTTTGGCTCCTTTAAACTTATTGTTTTAATTAATTATTATTTTTATATTAAAAACTAGTACTTTAATAGCTCATTTAAAGTGCTACTAAACAAAATCGTTCACATTAGTGGCACGGTTAATAGCGCTTTTCAGCGCTATCAAAAACAAAAGAAAGTGCTATTAAATAACTTTTATGGCATATTGTATGTTGCTCTATTTTCTCTTTCAAAGTTGGTTTACCCTTTTAGACAGAAGAGATCACTCTTCTTTGTCTTTGAAAGAATCTTTATAAGAGGAGCATACGCCTAAGTAGTCATTTTCCTCCATTTCACTTCAAAAGTATATAGCACGAATAAAACTAAAGTTCATGAGTGAAGGTGAGCATTTGAGGGATAACCTATACAGCCAGCGTCGTCGGACTAAGAACAAAGGGACATACATTTAATCCTTCCTTATTCACTACTTAATGCATGTGTCCTTCGAGTGCATTTGTTATGAAAATATGTTGAAAGTGGTTTGATTTCGAGAAAAATACCTGGTGTTGATAAAACGTTTATTTGGACCTACGCTACTGTTTGTGCGAAAATTTCATTATACCCACCAATTTAGTTTTCCTCCTTTTTTGTTATTATTTTAAAAAATTATTTATTTTTTTATATTAGCGACGGTTCAGGCCGACGCTATTGTTTTTGAAAAAATATTCATTTCCCGTAACAAATTTCTTTTGCCTCCTTATTAGTTATTGTCTTAATTAATTCTTATTTTCTTATATTAGCGACGGTTTAGGCCGACGCTACTGTTTGTGCTAAAATTTTCATTTTCCCCCCACGAATTTCGTTTGGCTCCTTTAAACTTATTGTTTTAATTAATTATTATTTTTATATTAAAAACTAGTACTTTAATAGTTCATTTAAAGTGCTAGTAAACAAAATCGTTCACATTACTGGCACGGTTAATAGCTCTTTTCAGCGCTTTCAAAAACAAAAGAAAGTGCTATTAAATAACTTTTATGGCATATTGTCTGCTGCTCTATTTTCTCTTTCAAAGTTGGTTTACCCTTTTGGACAGAAGAGATCACTCTTCTTTGTCTTTATTAGAATCTTTATAAGAGGAGCATACGCCTAAGTAGTCATTTTCCTCCATTTCACTTCAATAGTATATATCACGAATAAAACTAAAGTTCATGAGTAAAGGTGAGCATTCGAGAGATAACCTATACAGCCAGCGTCGTCGGACTAAGGACAAAGGGACATACATTTAATCATTCCTTCTTGACTACTTAATGCATGTGTCCTTCGAGTGCATTTGTTCTGAAAATATTTTTAAAATGGTTTGATTTCGAGAAAAATACTCGGTGTTGACAAAACGTTTATTTGGACCTACGCTACTGTTTGTGCGAAAATTTCATTACACCCACCAATTTAGTTTGCCTCCTTTTTAGTTATTATTTCAAATAATTAATTTTTTTATATTAGCGACAGTTCAGGCTGACGCTATTGTTTTTGAAAAAATATTCATTTCCCATAACAAATTTTTTTTGCCTCCTTATTAGTTATTGTCTTAATTAATTCTTATTTTCTTATATTAGCGACGGTTCTGGCCGACGCTACTATTTGTGCTAAAATTTTCATTTTCCCCCGCGAATTTCATTTGGCTCCTTTAAACTTATTGTTTTAATTAATTATTATTCTTTTAAAAAAAAATAGTACTTTAATAACTCTTTTAAAGTGCTATTAAACAAAATCGTTCATATTAGTGGCACGGTTAATAGCGCTTTTCAGCGCTATCAAAAACAAAAGAAAGTGCTATTAAGTAACTTTTATGGCATATTGTCTGTTGCTCTACTTTCTCTTTCAAAGTTGGTTTACCCTTTTGGACAGGAGAGATCACTCTTCTTTGTCTTTATTAGAATCTTTATAAGAGGAGCATACGCCTAACTAGTCATTTTCCTCCATTTCACTTCAAAAGTATATAGCACGAATAAAACTAAAGTTCATGAGTGAAGGTGAGCATTTGAACGATAACCTATACAGTAAGCATCGTTAGACTAAGAACAAAGGGACATACATTTAATCATTCCTTCTTCACTACTTAATGCATGTGTCCTTCAAGTGCATTTGTTATGAAAATATTTTGAAAATGGTTTGATTTCGAGAAAAATACTTGGTGTTGACAAAGCATTTATTTGGACCTACGCTACTGTTTGGGTGAAAATTTCATTACACCCACCAATTTAGTCTGCCTCCTTTTTAGTTATTATTTTAAATAATTATTTATTTTTTTATATTAGCGACGGTTCAGGCCGACGCTATTGTTTATGAAAAAATGTTCATTTCCCATAACAAAATTCGTTTGCCTTCTTATTAGTTATTGTATTAATTAATTCTTATTTTCTTATATTAGTGACGGTTCAGGCCGATGCTATTGTTTTTGCTAAAATTTTCATTTTTCCCTACGAATTTCGTTTGGCTCCTTTAAACTTATTGTTTTAATTAATTATTATTTTTATATTAAAAACTAGTACTTTAATAGTTCTTTTAAAGTGCTATTAAACAAAATCGTAACATTAGTGGCACGATTAATAGCGCTTTTCAGCGCTATCAAAAACAAAAGAAAGTGCTATTAATTAACTTTTATGGCATATTGTCTGTTGCTCTATTTTCTTTTTCAAAGTTGGTTTTCCCTTTTGGACATAAGAGATCACTCTTCTTTGTCTTTATTAGAATCTTTATAAGAGGAGAATACGCCTAACTAGTCATTTTCCTCCATTTCACTTCCTAAGTATACAACACAAATAAAACTAAAGTTCATGAGTGAAGGTGAGCATTTGAACGATAACCTATATAGTAAGCGTCGTCGGACTAAGAACAAAGGGACATACATTTAATCATTCCGTCTTCACTACTAAATGCATGTGTCCTTGAAGTGAATTTGTAATGAAAATATTTTGAAAATGGTTTGATTTCTAGAAAAATACTTGGTGTTGACAAAGCGTTTATTTGGACCTGCGCTACTGTTTGTGTGAAAATTTCATTACACACACCAATTTAGCTTGCCTCCTTTTTAGTTATTATTTTAAATAATTATTTATTTTTTATATTAGCTACGGTTCAAGCCGACATTATTGTTTATGAAAAAATATTCATTTCCCATAACAAATTTCGTTTGCCGTCGTAATAGTTATTGTCTTAATTAATTCATATTTTTTTATATTAGCGACAGTTCAGGCCGATGTTACTGTTTGTGTTCAAATTTTTATTTTCCCCCACGAATTTCGTTTGGCTTCTTTAAACTTATTATTTTAATTAATTATTATTTTTATATTAAAAACTAGTACTTTAATAGCTATTTTAAAGTGCTATTAAACAAAATCGTAACATTAGTGGTACGATTAATAGCGCTTTTCAGCGCTATCAAAAACAAAAGAAAGTGCTATTAAGTAACTTTTATGTCATATTGTCTGTTGCTCTATTTTCTCTTTCAAAGTTGGTTTACCCTTTTGGACAGAAGAGATCACTTTTCTTTGTCTTTATTAGAATCTTTATAAGAGGAGCATACGCCTAACTAATCATTTTCCTCCATTTCACTTCAAAAGTATATAACACGAATAAAACTAAAGTTCATGAGTGAAGGTGAGCATTCGAGTGATAACCTATACATCCAGCGTCGTCGGACTAAGAACAAAGGGACATACATTTAATCATTCCTTCTTCACTGCTTAATGCATGTGTCCTTCGAGTACATTTGTTATGAAAATATTTTGAAAATGGTTTTTTTCGAGAAAAATACATGGTGTTGACAAAGCGTTTATTTGGACCTACGCTACTGTTTGTGTGAAAATTTCATTACACCCACCAATTTAGTTTGCCTCCTTTTTAGTTATTATTTTAAATAATTATTTATTTTTTTATATTAGTAACGGTTCAGGCCGACGCTATTGTTTATGAAAAAATATTCATTTCCCATAACAAATTTCGTTTGCCGTCTTAATAGTTATTGTCTTAATTAATTCATATTTTTTTATATTAGTGACAGTTCAGGCCGATGCTACTGTTTGTGTTAAAATTTTCATTTTCCCCCACGAATTTCGTTTGGCTCCTTTAAACTTATTATTTTAATTAATTATTATTTTTATATTAAAAACTAGTACTTTAATAGCTATTTTAAAGTGCTATTAAACAAAATCGTAACATTAGTGGCACGATTAATAGCGCTTTTCAGCGCTATCAAAAACAAAAGAAAGTGCTATTAAATAACTTTTATGTCATATTGTTTGTTGCTCTATTTTCTCTTTCAAAGTTGGTTTAACCTTTTGGACAGAAGAGATCACTTTTCTTTGTCTTTATTAGAATCTTTATAAGAGAAGCATACGCCTAACTAATCATTTTCCTCCAATTCACTTAAAAAGTATATAACACGAATAAAACTAAAGTTCATGAGTGAAGGTGAGCATTTGAACGATAACCTATACAGTAAGCATCGTTAGACTAAGAACAAAGGGACATACATTTAATCATTCCTTCTTCACTACTTAATGCATGTGTCCTTCAAGTGCATTTGTTATGAAAATATTTTGAAAATGGTTTGATTTCGAGAAAAATACTTGGTGTTGACAAAGCATTTATTTGGACCTACGCTACTGTTTGGGTGAAAATTTCATTACACCCACCAATTTAGTCTGCCTCCTTTTTAGTTATTATTTTAAATAATTATTTATTTTTTTATATTAGCGACGGTTCAGGCCGACGCTATTGTTTATGAAAAAATGTTCATTTCCCATAACAAAATTCGTTTTCCTTCTTATTAGTTATTGTATTAATTAATTCTTATTTTCTTATATTAGTGACGGTTCAGGCCGATGCTATTGTTTTTGCTAAAATTTTCATTTTTCCCTACGAATTTCGTTTGGCTCCTTTAAACTTATTGTTTTAATTAATTATTATTTTTATATTAAAAACTAGTACTTTAATAGTTCTTTTAAAGTGCTATTAAAAAAAATCGTAACATTAGTGGCACGATTAATAGCGCTTTTCAGCGCTATCAAAAACAAAAGAAAGTGCTATTAATTAACTTTTATGGCATATTGTCTGTTGCTCTATTTTCTTTTTCAAAGTTGGTTTTCCCTTTTGGACATAAGAGATCACTCTTCTTTGTCTTTATTAGAATCTTTATAAGAGGAGAATACGCCTAACTAGTCATTTTCCTCCATTTCACTTCCTAAGTATACAACACAAATAAAACTAAAGTTCATGAGTGAAGGTGAGCATTTGAACGATAACCTATATAGTAAGCGTCGTCGGACTAAGAACAAAGGGACATACATTTAATCATTCCGTCTTCACTACTAAATGCATGTGTCCTTGAAGTGAATTTGTAATGAAAATATTTTGAAAATGGTTTGATTTCTAGAAAAATACTTGGTGTTGACAAAGCGTTTATTTGGACCTGCGCTACTGTTTGTGTGAAAATTTCATTACACACACCAATTTAGTTTGCCTCCTTTTTAGTTATTATTTTAAATAATTATTTATTTTTTATATTAGCTACGGTTCAAGCCGACATTATTGTTTATGAAAAAATATTCATTTCCCATAACAAATTTCGTTTGCCGTCGTAATAGTTATTGTCTTAATTAATTCATATTTTTTTATATTAGCGACAGTTCAGGCCGATGTTACTGTTTGTGTTCAAATTTTTATTTTCCCCCACGAATTTCGTTTGGCTTCTTTAAACTTATTATTTTAATTAATTATTATTTTTATATTAAAAACTAGTACTTTAATAGCTATTTTAAAGTGCTATTAAACAAAATCGTAACATTAGTGGTACGATTAATAGCGCTTTTCAGCGCTATCAAAAACAAAAGAAAGTGCTATTAAGTAACTTTTATGTCATATTGTCTGTTGCTCTATTTTCTCTTTCAAAGTTGGTTTACCCTTTTGGACAGAAGAGATCACTTTTCTTTGTCTTTATTAGAATCTTTATAAGAGGAGCATACGCCTAACTAATCATTTTCCTCCATTTCACTTCAAAAGTATATAACACGAATAAAACTAAAGTTCATGAGTGAAGGTGAGCATTCGAGTGATAACCTATACATCCAGCGTCGTCGGACTAAGAACAAAGGGACATACATTTAATCATTCCTTCTTCACTGCTTAATGCATGTGTCCTTCGAGTACATTTGTTATGAAAATATTTTGAAAATGGTTTTTTTCGAGAAAAATACATGGTGTTGACAAAGCGTTTATTTGGACCTACGCTACTGTTTGTGTGAAAATTTCATTACACCCACCAATTTAGTTTGCCTCCTTTTTAGTTATTATTTTAAATAATTATTTATTTTTTTATATTAGTAACGGTTCAGGCCGACGCTATTGTTTATGAAAAAATATTCATTTCCCATAACAAATTTCGTTTGCCGTCTTAATAGTTATTGTCTTAATTAATTCATATTTTTTTATATTAGTGACAGTTCAGGCCGATGCTACTGTTTGTGTTAAAATTTTCATTTTCCCCCACGAATTTCGTTTGGCTCCTTTAAACTTATTATTTTAATTAATTATTATTTTTATATTAAAAACTAGTACTTTAATAGCTATTTTAAAGTGCTATTAAACAAAATCGTAACATTAGTGGCACGATTAATAGCGCTTTTCAGCGCTATCAAAAACAAAAGAAAGTGCTATTAAATAACTTTTATGTCATATTGTTTGTTGCTCTATTTTCTCTTTCAAAGTTGGTTTAACCTTTTGGACAGAAGAGATCACTTTTCTTTGTCTTTATTAGAATCTTTATAAGAGAAGCATACGCCTAACTAATCATTTTCCTCCAATTCACTTAAAAAGTATATAACACGAATAAAACTAAAGTTCATGAGTGAAGGTGAGCATTCGAGTGATAACCTATACATCCAACGTCGCCGGACTAAGAACAAAGGGACATACATTTAATCATTCCTTCTTCACTACTTAATGCATGTGTCCTTCGAGTGCATTTGTTATGAAAATATTTTGAAAATGGTTAGATTTCGAGAAAAATACTTGGTGTTGACAAAGCGTTTATTTGGACCTACGCTACTGTTTGTGTGAAAATTTCATTACACCCACCAATTTAGTTTGCCTCATTTTTAGTTATTATTTTAAATAATTATTTATTTTTTTATATTAGTGAGGTTCAGGCCGACGCTATTGTTTATGAAATAATATTCATTTCCCATAACAAATTTCGTTTGCCTTCTTATTAGTTATTGTCTTAATTAATTCTTATTTTCTTATATTAGCGACAGTTCAGGCCGACGCTACTATTTGTGCTAAAATTTTGATTTTCCCCCACGAATTTCATTTGGCTCCTTTAAACTTATTGTTTTAATTAATTATTATTTTTATATTAAAAACTAGTACTTTAATAGCTCTTTTAAAGTGCTATTAAACAAAATCGTTAACATTAGTGGCACGGTTAATAGCACTTTCCAGCGCTATCAAAAACAAAAGAAAGTGCTATTAAGTAACTTTTATGGCATATTGTCTGTTGCTCTATTTTCTCTTTCAAAGTTGGTTTACCCTTTTGGACAGAAGAGATCACTCTTCTTTGTCTTTATTAGAATATTTATAAGAGGAGCATACGCCTAAGTAGTCATTTTCCTCCATTTCACTTCAAAAGTATATAGCACGAATAAAACTAAAGTTCATGAGTGTAGGTGAGCATTCGAGCGATAACCTATACAGCCAGCGTCGTCGGACTAAGAACAAAGAGACATACATTTAATCATTCCTTCTTCACTACTTAATGCATGTGTCCTTCGAGTGCATTTCTTATGAAAATTTTTTGTAAATGGTTTGATTTCGAGAAAAATACTTTCTCTTGACAAAACGTTTATTTGGACATACGCTATTGTTTGTGCGAAAATTTCATTACACCCCCCAATTTAGTTTTTCTCCTTTTAAGTTATTATTTAAATAATTATTTTTTTTATATTTGCGACGGTTCAGGCCGACGCTATTGTTTATGAAAAAATATTCATTTCCCATAACAAATTTCATTCGCCTTCTTATTAGTTATTGTCTTAATTAATTCTTATTTTCTTATATTAGTGACGGTTCAGGCTGATGCTACTGTTTGTGCTAAAATTTTCATTTTCCCCCACGAATTTCGTTTGGCTCCTTTAAACTTATTATTTTAATTAATTATTATTTTTATATTAAAAACTAGTACTTTAATAGCTCTTTTAAAGTGCTATTAAACAAAATCGTTCACATTAGTGGCACGGTTAATAGCGCTTTTCAGCGCTATCAAAAACAAAATAAAGTGCTATTAAATAACTTTTATGGCATATTGTGTGTTGTTCTATTTTCTCTTTCAAAGGGTGTTTACCCTTTTGGATAGAAGAGACCACTCTTCTTTGCCTTTATTAGAATCTTTATAAGAGGAGCATACGCCTAAGTAGTCATTTTCCTCCATTTCACTTCAAAAGTATATAGCACGAATAAAACTAAAGTTCATGAGTGAAGGTGAGCATTCGAGCGATAACCTATACAGCCAGCGTCGTCGGACTAAGAACAATGGGACATACATTTAATCATTCCTTCTTCTCTACTTAATGCATGTGTCCTTCGAGTGCATTTGTTATGAAAATATTTTGAAAATGGTTTGATTTCGATAAAAATACTCGGTGTTGACAAAACGTTTATTTGGACATACGCTACTGTTTGTGTGAAAATTAAATTACACCCACCAATTTAGTTTGCCTCCTTTTTAGTTATTATTTTAAATAATTAATATTTTTTTAAAATTAGCGACGGTTCAGGCCGACGCTACTGTTATTGAAAAAATATTAATTTCTCATAACAAATTTCGTTTGCCTCCTTATTAGTTATTGTTTTAATTAATTCTTATTTTCTTATATTAGCGACGGTTCAGGCCGACGCTACTGTTTGTGCTAAAATTTTCATTTTCCCCCACGAATTTCGTTTGGCTCCTTTGAACTTATTGTTTTAATTAATTATTATTTTTATGTTAAAAACTAGTACTTTAATAGCTCTTTTAAAGTGCTATTAAACAAAATCGTTCACATTATTGCCACGGTTAATAGTGCTTTTCAGCGCTATAAAAAACAAAAGAAAGTGCTATTAAATAACTTTTATGGCATATTGTCTGTTGCTATATTTTCTCTTTCAAAGTTGGTTTACCCTTTTGGACAAAAGAGATCACTCTTCTTTGTCTTTATTAGAATCTTTATAAGAGGAGCATACGCCTAAGTAGTCATTTTCCTCCATTTCACATCAAAAGTATACAGCACGAATAAAATTAAAGTTCATGAGTGAAAGTGAGCATTCGAGCGATAACCTATACAGCCAGCGTCGTCGGACTAAGAACAAAGGGACATACATTTAATCATTCCTTTTTCACTACTTAATGCATGTGTCCTTCGAGTGCATTTGTTATGAAAATATTTTGAAAATGGTTTGATTTGGATAAAAATACTTGGTGTTGACAAAACATTTATTTGGACCTACGCTACTGTTTGTGCCAAAATTTAATTACACCCACCAATTTAGTTTGCCTCCTTTTTAGTTATTATTTTAAATAATTATTTTTTTTATATTAGCGACGGTTCAGGCCGACGCTATTGTTTTTTAAAAAATATTCATTTCCCATAACAAAATTCGTTTGCCTTCTTATTAGTTATTTACTTAATTAATTCTTATTTTCTTATATTAGCGACGGTTCAGGCCGACGCTATTGTTTGTGCTAAAATTTTCATTTTTCCCTACGAATTTCGTTTGGCTCCTTTAAACTTATTGTTTTAATTAATTATTATTTTTATATTAAAAACTAGTACTTTAATAGTTCTTTTAAAGTGCTATTAAACAAAATCATTCACATTAGTGGCACGGTTAATAGCGCTTTTCAGCACTATCAAAAACAAAATAAAGTGCTATTAATTAACTTTTATGGCATATTGTATGTTGCTCTATTTTCTTTTTCAAAGTTGGTTTTCCCTTTTGGACAGAAGAGATCACTCTTCTTTGCCTTTATTAAAATGCTATTAAACAAAATACTTGGTGTTGACAAAGCGTTTATTTGGACATACACTACTGTTTGTGCGAAAATTTCATTACACCCCCCAATTTAGTTTTTCTCCTTTTTAGTTATTATTTAAATAATTTCTTTTTATATTAGCGACGGTTCAGGCCGACGCTATTGTTTATGAAAAAATATTCATTTCCCATAACAAATTTCGTTCGCCTTCTTATTAGTTATTGTCTTAATTAATTCTTATTTTCTTATATTAGTGACGGTTCAGGCTGACGATACTGTTTGTGCTAAAAATTTCATTTTCCCCCACGAATTTCGTTTGGCTCCTTTAAACTTATTATTTTAATTAATTATTATTTTTATATTAAAAACTAGTACTTTAATAGCTCTTTTAAAATGCTATTAAACAAAATTGTTCACATTAGTGGCACGGTTAATAGCGCTTTTCAGCACTATCAAAAACAAAATAAAGTGCTATTAAATAACTTTTATGGCATATTGTGTGTTGTTCTATTTTCTCTTTCAAAGGGTGTTTACCCTTTTGGACAAAAGAGATCACTCTTCTTTGCCTTTATTAGAATCTTTATAAGAGGAGCATACGCCTAAGTAGTCATTTTCCTCCATTTCACTTCAAAAGTATATAGCACGAATAAAACTAAAGTTCATGAGTGAAGGTGAGCATTCGAGCGATAACCTATACAGCCAGCGTCGTCGGACTAAGAACAAAGGGACATACATTTAATCATTCCTTCTTCACTACTTAATGCATGTGTCCTTCAAGTGCATTTGTTATGAAAATATTTTGAAAATGGTTTGATTTCGAGAAAAATACTTGGTGTTGACAAAGCATTTATTTGGACCTACGCTACTGTTTGGGTGAAAATTTCATTACACCCACCAATTTAGTCTGCCTCCTTTTTAGTTATTATTTTAAATAATTATTTATTTTTTTATATTAGCGACGGTTCAGGCCGACGCTATTGTTTATGAAAAAATATTCATTTCCCATAAAAAATTCGGTTTGCCTCCTTTTTAGTTATTGTCTTAATTAATTCTTATTTTCTTATATTACCGACGGTTCAGGCCAACGCTACTGTTTGTGCTAAAATTTTCATTTTCCCCCACTATTTTCATTTGGCTCCTTTAAACTTATTTTTTTAATTAATTATTATTTTTTTATTAAAAACTAGTACTTTAATAACTCTTTTAAAGTGCTATTAAACAAAATCGTTCACATTTGTGGCATGGTTAATAGCGCTTTTCAGCGCTATCAAAAACAAAAGAAAGTGCTATTAAGTAACTTTTATGGCATATTGTCTGTTGCTTTATTTTCTCTTTCAAAGTTGGTTTAACCTTTTGGACAGAAAAAATCACTCTTCTTTGTCTTTATTAGAATCTTTATAAGAGGAGCATACGCCTAACTAGTCATTTTCCTCCATTTCGCTTCAAAAGTATATAGCACGAATAAAACTAAAGTTCATGAGTGAAGGTGAGCATTCCAGCGAAAACCTATACAGTAAGCATCGTCGGACTAAGAACAAAGGGACATACATTTAATCATTCCTTCTTTACTACTTAATTCATATGTCCTTCAAGTGCATTTGTTTAGAAAATATTTTCAAAATGGTTTGATTTCGTGAAAAATACTTGGTGTTGACAAAGCGTTTATTTAGACCTACGCTACTGTTTGGGTGAAAATTTCATTACACCCACCAATTTAGTTTTCCTCCTTTTTAGTTATTATTTTAAATGATTATTTATTTTTTTATATCAGCGACGGTTCAGGCCGACGCTATTGTTTTTGAAAAAATATTCATTTCCCATAACAAATTTCGTTTGCCTCCTTATTAGTTATTGTCTTAATTAATTCTTATTTTCTTATATTAGCGACGGTTCAGGCCGACGCTACTGTTTTTGTTAAAATTTTCATTTTACCCCACGAATTTCGTTTGGCTCCTTTAAACTTATTGTTTTAATTAATTATTATTTTTATATTAAAAACTAGTACTTTAATAGCTCTCTTAGAGTGATATTAAACAAAATCGTTCACATTAGTGGCACGGTTGATAGCGCGTTTCAGCGCTATCAAAAACAAAAGAAAGTGCTATTAAATAACTTTTATGGCATATTGTCTGTTGCTATATTTTCTCTTTCAAAGTTGGTTGTCTTTATTATAATCTTTATAAGAGGAGCATACGCCTAACTAATCATTTTCCTCCGTTTCACTTCAAAAGTATATAGCACGAATAAAACTAAAGTTCATGAGTGAAGGTGAGCATTCGAGCGATAACCTATACAGCCAGCGTCGTCGGACTAAGAACAAAAGGACATACATTTAATCATTCCTTCTTCACTACTTAATGCATGTGTCCTTCGAGTGCATTTGTTATGAAAATATTTTGAAAATGGTTTGATTTCGATAAAAAATACTCGGTGTTGACAAAACGTTTATTTGGACATACGCTACTGTTTGTGTGAAAATTTCATTACACCCACCAATTTAGTTTGCCTCCTTTTTAGTTATTATTTTAAATAATTAATATTTTTTTTAAATTAGCGACGGTTCAGGCCGACACTACTGTTATTGAAAAAATATTAATTTCTCATAACAAATTTCGTTTGCCTCCTTATTAGTTATTGTTTTAATTAATTCTTATTTTCTTATATTAGCGACGGTTCAGGCCGACGCTACTGTTTGTGCTAAAATTTTCATTTTCCCCCACGAATTTCGTTTGGCTCCTTTGAACTTATTGTTTTAATTAATTATTATTTTTATATTAAAAACTAGTACTTTAATAGCTGTTTTAAAGTGCTATTAAACAAAATCGTTCACATTATTGCCACGGTTAATAGTGCTTTTCAGTGCTATCAAAAACAAAAGAAAGTGCTATTAAATAACTTTTATGGCATATTGTTTGTTGCTATATTTTCTTATTCAAAGTTGGTTTACCCTTTTGGACAGAAGAGATCACTCTTCTTTGTCTTTATTAGAATCTTTATAAGAGGAGCATATGCCTAACTAATCATTTTCCTCCGTTTCACTTCAAAAGTATATAGCACGAATAAAACTAAAGTTCATGAGTGAAAGTGAGCATTCGAGCGATAACTATACAGCCAGCATCGTCAGACTAAGAACAAAGGGACATACATTTAATCATTCCTTCTTCACTACTTAATGCATGTGTCCTTCGAGTGCATTTGTTATGAAAATATTTTGAAAATGGTTTGATTTCGAGAAAAATACCTGGTGTTGACAAAACGTTTATTTGGACCTACGCTACTGTTTGTGCGAAAATTTCATTACACCCACCAATTTAGTTTGCCTCCTTTTTTAGTTATTATTTTAAATAATTATTTTTTTTTATATTAGCGACGGTTCAGGCCGACGCTATTGTTTTTGAAAAAATATTCATTTCCCATAACAAATTTCGTTTGCCTCCTTATTAGTTATTGTCTTAACTAATTCTTATTTTCTTATATTAGCGACGGTTCAGGCCGACGATACTGTTTGTGCTAAAATTTTAATTTTCCCCAAGGAATTTCGTTTGGCTCCTTTAAACTTATTGTTTTAATTAATTATTATTTTTATATTAAAAACTAGTACTTTAATAGCTCTTTTAAAATGCTATTAAACAAAATCATTCACATTAGTGGCACGGTTAATAGCGCTTTTCAGCACTATCAAAAACAAAATAAAGTGCTATTAAATAACTTTTATGGCATATTATGTGTTGTTCTATTTTCTCTTTCAAAGGGTGTTTACCCTTTTGGACAGAAGAGATCACTCTTCTTTGCCTTTATTAGAATCTTTATAAGAGGAGCATACGCCTAAGTAGTCATTTTCCTCCATTTCACTTCAAAAGTATACAGCACAAATAAAACTAAAGTTCATGAGTGAAGGTGAGCATTTGAACGATAACCTATATAGTAAGCGTCGTCGGACTAAGAACAAAGGGAAATACATTTAATCATTCCTTCTCCACTACTTAATGCATGTGTCCTTCGAGTGCATTTGTTATGAAAATATTTTGAAAATGGTTTGATTTCGAGAAAAATACTCGTTGTTGACAAAACGTTTATTTGGACCTACGCTACTGTTTGTGCAAAATTTTCATTACACCCACCAATTTAGTTTGCCACCTTTTATTATTTTAAATAATTATTTATTTTTTTATATTAGCGACGGTTCAGGCCGACGCTATTGTTTATGAAAAAATATTCATTTCCCATAACAAATTTCGTTCGCCTTCTTATTATTTATTGTCTTAATTAATTCTTATTTTCTTATATTAGCGACGGTTCAGGCTGACGATACTGTTTGTGCTAAAAATTTCATTTTCCCCCACGAATTTCGTTTGGCTCCTTTAAACTTATTGTTTTAATTAATTATTATTTTTATATTAAAAACTAGTACTTTAATAGCTCTTTTAAAGTGATATTAAACAAAATTGTTCACATTAGTGGCACGGTTAATAGCGCTTTTCAGCACTATCAAAAACAAAATAAAGTGCTATTAAATAACTTTTATGGCATATTGTGGGTTGTTCTATTTTCTCTTTCAAAGGGTGTTTACCCTTTTGGACAAAAGAGATCACTCTTCTTTGCCTTTATTAGAATCTTTATAAGAGGAGCATACGCCTAAGTAGTCATTTTCCTCCATTTCACTTCAAAAGTATATAGCACGAATAAAACTAAAGTTCATGAGTGAAGGTGAGCATTCGAGCGATAACCTATACAGCCACCATTTTAGTTTGCCTCCTTTTTAGTTATTATTTTAAATAATTAATATTTTTTTTAAATTAGCGACGGTTCAGGCCGACGCTACTGTTATTGAAAAAATATTAATTTCTCATAACAAATTTCGTTTGCCTCCTTATTAGTTATTGTTTTAATTAATTCTTATTTTCTTATATTAGCGACGGTTCAGGCCGACGCTACTGTTTGTGCTAAAATTTTCATTTTCCCCCACGAATTTCGTTTGGCTCCTTTGAACTTATTGTTTTAATTAATTATTATTTTTATATTAAAAACTAGTACTTTAATAGCTGTTTTAAAGTGCTATTAAACAAAATCGTTCACATTATTGCCACGGTTAATAGTGCTTTTCAGTGCTATCAAAAACAAAAGAAAGTGCTATTAAATAACTTTTATGGCATATTGTTTGTTGCTATATTTTCTCTTTCAAAGTTGGTTTACCCTTTTGGACAGAAGAGATCACTCTTCTTTGTCTTTATTAGAATCTTTATAAGAGGAGCATATGCCTAACTAATCATTTTCCTCCGTTTCACTTCAAAAGTATATAGCACGAATAAAACTAAAGTTCATGAGTGAAAGTGAGCATTCGAGCGATAACTATACAGCCAGCATCGTCAGACTAAGAACAAAGGGACATACATTTAATCATTCCTTCTTCACTACTTAATGCATGTGTCCTTCGAGTGCATTTGTTATGAAAATATTTTGAAAATGGTTTGATTTCGAGAAAAATACCTGGTGTTGACAAAACGTTTATTTGGACCTACGCTACTGTTTGTGCGAAAATTTCATTACACCCACCAATTTAGTTTGCCTCCTTTTTTAGTTATTATTTTAAATAATTATTTTTTTTTATATTAGCGACGGTTCAGGCCGACGCTATTGTTTTTGAAAAAATATTCATTTCCCATAACAAATTTCGTTTGCCTCCTTATTAGTTATTGTCTTAACTAATTCTTATTTTCTTATATTAGCGACGGTTCAGGCCGACGATACTGTTTGTGCTAAAATTTTAATTTTCCCCAAGGAATTTCGTTTGGCTCCTTTAAACTTATTGTTTTAATTAATTATTATTTTTATATTAAAAACTAGTACTTTAATAGCTCTTTTAAAATGCTATTAAACAAAATCATTCACATTAGTGGCACGGTTAATAGCGCTTTTCAGCACTATCAAAAACAAAATAAAGTGCTATTAAATAACTTTTATGGCATATTATGTGTTGTTCTATTTTCTCTTTCAAAGGGTGTTTACCCTTTTGGACAGAAGAGATCACTCTTCTTTGCCTTTATTAGAATCTTTATAAGAGGAGCATACGCCTAAGTAGTCATTTTCCTGCATTTCACTTCAAAAGTATATAGCACGAATAAAACTAAAGTTCATGAGTGAAGGTGAGCATTCGAGTGATAACCTATACAGCCAGCGTCGTCGGACTAAGAACAAAGGGACATAAATTTAATCATTCCTTCTCCACTACTTAATGCATGTGTCCTTCGAGTGCATTTGTTATGAAAATATTTTGAAAATGGTTTGATTTCGAGAAAAATACTCGTTGTTGACAAAACGTTTATTTGGACCTACGCTACTGTTTGTGCAAAATTTTCATTACACCCACCAATTTAGTTTGCCACCTTTTATTATTTTAAATAATTATTTATTTTTTTATATTAGCGATGGTTCAGGCCGACGCTATTGTTTTTGAAAAAATATTCATTTCCCATAACAAATTTCGTTTACCTCCTTATTATTTATTGTCTTAATTAATTCTTATTTTCTTATATTAGCGACGGTTCAGGCCGACGCTACTGTTTTTGTTAAAATTTTCATTTTACCCCACGAATTTCGTTTGGCTCCTTTAAACTTATTGTTTTAATTAATTATTATTTTTATATTAAAAACTAGTACTTTAATAGCTCTTTTAAAGTGATATTAAACAAAATCGTTCACATTAGTGGCACGGTTGATAGCGCGATTCAGCGCTATCAAAAACAAAAGAAAGTGCTATTAAATAACTTTTATGGCATATTGTCTGTTGCTATATTTTATCTTTCAAAGTTGGTTTACCCTTTTGGACAGAAGAGATCACTCTTCTTTGTCTTTATTAGAATCTTTATAAGAGGAGCATACGCCTAACTAATCATTTTCCTCCGTTTCACTTCAAAAGTATATAGCACGAATAAAACTAAAGTTCATGAGTGAAAGTGAGCATTCGAGCGATAACCTATACAGCTAGCGTCGTCGGACTAAGAACAAAAGGACATACATTTAATCATTCCTTCTTCACTACTTAATGCATGTGTCCTTCGAGTGCATTTGTTATGAAAATATTTTGAAAATGGTTTGATTTCGATAAAAAATACTCGGTGTTGACAAAACGTTTATTTGGACATACGCTACTGTTTGTGTGAAAATTTCATTACACCCACCATTTTAGTTTGCCTCCTTTTTAGTTATTATTTTAAATAATTAATATTTTTTTTAAATTAGCGACGGTTCAGGCCGACGCTACTGTTATTGAAAAAATATTAATTTCTCATAACAAATTTCGTTTGCCTCCTTATTAGTTATTGTTTTAATTAATTCTTATTTTCTTATATTAGCGACGGTTCAGGCCGACGCTACTGTTTGTGCTAAAATTTTCATTTTCCCCCACGAATTTCGTTTGGCTCCTTTGAACTTATTGTTTTAATTAATTATTATTTTTATATTAAAAACTAGTACTTTAATAGCTGTTTTAAAGTGCTATTAAACAAAATCGTTCACATTATTGCCACGGTTAATAGTGCTTTTCAGTGCTATCAAAAACAAAAGAAAGTGCTATTAAATAACTTTTATGGCATATTGTTTGTTGCTATATTTTCTCTTTCAAAGTTGGTTTACCCTTTTGGACAGAAGAGATCATTCTTCTTTGTCTTTATTAGAATCTTTATAAGAGGAGCATATGCCTAACTAATCATTTTCCTCCGTTTCACTTCAAAAGTATATAGCACGAATAAAACTAAAGTTCATGAGTGAAAGTGAGCATTCGAGCGATAACTATACAGCCAGCATCGTCAGACTAAGAACAAAGGGACATACATTTAATCATTCCTTCTTCACTACTTAATGCATGTGTCCTTCGAGTGCATTTGTTATGAAAATATTTTGAAAATGGTTTGATTTCGAGAAAAATACCTGGTGTTGACAAAACGTTTATTTGGACCTACGCTACTGTTTGTGCGAAAATTTCATTACACCCACCAATTTAGTTTGCCTCCTTTTTTAGTTATTATTTTAAATAATTATTTTTTTTTTATATTAGCGACGGTTCAGGCCGCCGCTATTGTTTTTGAAAAAATATTCATTTCCCATAACAAATTTCGTTTGCCTCCTTATTAGTTATTGTCTTAACTAATTCTTATTTTCTTATATTAGCGACGGTTCAGGCCGACAATACTGTTTGTGCTAAAATTTTAATTTTCCCCAAGGAATTTCGTTTGGCTCCTTTAAACTTATTGTTTTAATTAATTATTATTTTTATATTAAAAACTAGTACTTTAATAGCTCTTTTAAAATGCTATTAAACAAAATCATTCACATTAGTGGCACGGTTAATAGCGCTTTTCAGCACTATCAAAAACAAAATAAAGTGCTATTAAATAACTTTTATGGCATATTATGTGTTGTTCTATTTTCTCTTTCAAAGGGTGTTTACCCTTTTGGACAGAAGAGATCACTCTTCTTTGCCTTTATTAGAATCTTTATAAGAGGAGCATACGCCTAAGTAGTCATTTTCCTGCATTTCACTTCAAAAGTATATAGCACGAATAAAACTAAAGTTCATGAGTGAAGGTGAGCATTCGAGTGATAACCTATACAGCCAGCGTCGTCGGACTAAGAACAAAGGGACATAAATTTAATCATTCCTTCTCCACTACTTAATGCATGTGTCCTTCGAGTGCATTTGTTATGAAAATATTTTGAAAATGGTTTGATTTCGAGAAAAATACTCGTTGTTGACAAAACGTTTATTTGGACCTACGCTACTGTTTGTGCAAAATTTTCATTACACACACCAATTTAGTTTGCCACCTTTTATTATTTTAAATAATTATTTATTTTTTTATATTAGCGATGGTTCAGGCCGACGCTATTGTTTTTGAAAAAATATTCATTTCCCATAACAAATTTCGTTTACCTCCTTATTATTTATTGTCTTAATTAATTCTTATTTTCTTATATTAGCGACGGTTCAGGCCGACGCTACTGTTTTTGTTAAAATTTTCATTTTACCCCACGAATTTCGTTTGGCTCCTTTAAACTTATTTTTTTAATTAATTATTATTTTTATATTAAAAACTAGTACTTTAATAGCTCTTTTAAAGTGATATTAAACAAAATCGTTCACATTAGTGGCACGGTTGATAGCGCGTTTCAGAGCTATCAAAAACAAAAGAAAGTGCTATTAAATAACTTTTATGGCATATTGTCTGTTGCTATATTTTCTCTTTCAAAGTTGGTTTACCCTTTTGGACAGAAGAGATCACTCTTCTTTGTCTTTATTAGAATCTTTATAAGAGGAGCATACGCCTAACTAATCATTTTCCTCCGTTTCACTTCAAAAGTATATAGCACGAATAAAACTAAAGTTCATGAGTGAAAGTGAGCATTCGAGCGATAACCTATACAGCTAGTGTCGTCGGACTAAGAACAAAGGGACATACATTTAATCATTCCTTCTTCACTACTTAATGCATGTGTCCTTCGAGTGCATTTGTTATGAAAATATTTTGAAAATGGTTTGATTTCGATAAAAAATACTCGGTGTTGACAAAACGTTTATTTGGACATACGCTACTGTTTGTGTGAAAATTTCATTACACCCACCAATTTAGTTTGCCTCCTTTTTAGTTATTATTTTAAATAATTAATATTTTTTTTAAATTAGCGACGGTTCAGGCCGACGCTACTGTTATTGAAAAAATATTAATTTCTCATAACAAATTTCGTTTGCCTCCTTATTAGTTATTGTTTTAATTAATTCTTATTTTCTTATATTAGCGACGGTTCAGGCCGACGCTACTGTTTGTGCTAAAATTTTCATTTTCCCCCACGAATTTCGTTTGGCTCCTTTGAACTTATTGTTTTAATTAATTATTATTTTTATATTAAAAACTAGTACTTTAATAGCTGTTTTAAAGTGCTATTAAACAAAATCGTTCACATTATTGCCACGGTTAATAGTGCTTTTCAGTGCTATCAAAAACAAAAGAAAGTGCTATTAAATAACTTTTATGGCATATTGTTTGTTGCTATATTTTCTCTTTCAAAGTTGGTTTACCCTTTTGGACAGAAGAGATCACTCTTCTTTGTCTTTATTAGAATCTTTATAAGAGGAGCATATGCCTAACTAATCATTTTCCTCCGTTTCACTTCAAAAGTATATAGCACGAATAAAACTAAAGTTCATGAGTGAAAGTGAGCATTCGAGCGATAACTATACAGCCAGCATCGTCAGACTAAGAACAAAGGGACATACATTTAATCATTCCTTCTTCACTACTTAATGCATGTGTCCTTCGAGTGCATTTGTTATGAAAATATTTTGAAAATGGTTTGATTTCGAGAAAAATATTTGGTGTTGACAAAACGTTTATTTGGACCTACGCTACTGTTTGTGCGAAAATTTCATTACACCCACCAATTTAGTTTGCCTCCTTTTTTAGTTATTATTTTAAATAATTATTTTTTTTTATATTAGCGACGGTTCAGGCCGACGCTATTGTTTTTGAAAAAATATTCATTTCCCATAACAAATTTCGTTTGCCTCCTTATTAGTTATTGTCTTAACTAATTCTTATTTTCTTATATTAGCGACGGTTCAGGCCGACGATAATGTTTGTGCTAAAATTTTAATTTTCCCCAAGGAATTTCGTTTGGCTCCTTTAAACTTATTGTTTTAATTAATTATTATTTTTATATTAAAAACTAGTACTTTAATAGCTCTTTTAAAATGCTATTAAACAAAATCATTCACATTAGTGGCACGGTTAATAGCGCTTTTCAGCACTATCAAAAACAAAATAAAGTGCTATTAAATAACTTTTATGGCATATTATGTGTTGTTCTATTTTCTCTTTCAAAGGGTGTTTACCCTTTTGGACAGAAGAGATCACTCTTCTTTGCCTTTATTAGAATCTTTATAAGAGGAGCATACGCCTAAGTAGTCATTTTCCTGCATTTCACTTCAAAAGTATATAACACAAATAAAACTAAAGTTCATGAGTGAAGGTGAGCATTCGAGTGATAACCTATACAGCCAGCGTCGTCGGACTAAGAACAAAGGGACATAAATTTAATCATTCCTTCTCCACTACTTAATGCGTGTGTCCTTCGAGTGCATTTGTTATGAAAATATTTTGAAAATGGTTTGATTTCGAGAAAATTACTTGGTGTTGACAAAACGTTTATTTGACAAAATTTTCATTACACCCACCAATTTAGTTTGCCACCTTTCTAGTTATTATTTTAAATAATTATTTATTTTTTTATATTAGCGACGGTTCAGGCCGACGCTATTGTTTTTGAAAAAATATTCATTTCCCATAACAAATTTCGTTTTCCTCCTTATTAGTTATTGTCTTAATTAATTCTTATTTTCTTATATTAGCGACGGTTCAGGCCGACGCTACTGTTTTTGTTAAAATTTTCATTTTCCCCCACGAATTTCGTTTGTCTCCTTTAAACTTATTGTTTTAATTAATTATTATTTTTATATTAAAAACTAGTACTTTAATAGCTCTTTTAAAGTGATATTAAACAAAATCGTTCACATTATTGGCACGGTTAATAGCGCGTTTCAGCGCTATCAAAAACAAAAGAAAGTGCTATTAAATAACTTTTATGGCATATTGTCTGTTGCTATATTTTCTCTTTCAAAGTTGGTTTACCCTTTTGGACAGAAGAGATCACTCTTCTTTGTCTTTATTAGAATCTTTATAAGAGGATCATACGCCTAACTAATCATTTTCCTCCGTTTCACTTCAAAAGTATATAGCACGAATAAAACTAAAGTTCATGAGTGAAAGTGAGCATTCGAGCGATAACCTATACAGCCAGTGTCGTCGGACTAAGAACAAAGGGACATACATTTAATCATTCCTTCTTCACTACTTAATGCATGTGTCCTTCGAGTGCATTTGTTATGAAAATATTTTGAAAATGGTTTGATTTCGAGAAAAATACCTGGTGTTGACAAAACGTTTATTTGGACCTACGCTACTGTTTGTGCGAAAATTTTTATTACACCCACCAATTTAGTTTGCCTCCTTTTTTAGTTATTATTTTAAATAATTATTATTTTTTTTATATTACCGACAGTTTAGGCTGACGCTATTGTTTTTGAAAAAATATTCATTTCCCATAACAAATTTTGTTTTCCTCCTTATTAGTTATTGTCTTAATTAATTCTTATTTTCTTCTATTTGCGACTGTTCAGGCCGATGCTACTTATTTTACTAAAATTTTCATTTTCCCCCACGAATTTCGTTTGGCTCCTTTAAACTTATTGTTTTAATTAATTATTATTTTTATATTAAAAACTAGTACTTTAATAGCTCTTTTAGAGTGCTATTAAACAAAATCGTTCACAATAGTGGCACGATTAATAGCGCTTTTCAGCGCTATCAAAACCAAAAAAAGTGCTATTAAATAACTTTTATGGCATATTGTTTGTTGCTCTATTTTCTCTTTCAAAGTTGGTTTACCCTTTTGGACAGAAGAGATCACTCTTCTTTTTCTTTATTAGAATCTTTATAAGATGAGTATACGCCTAACTAGTCATTTTCCTCCATTTCACTTCAAAAGTATATAGCACGAATAAAACTAAAGTTCACGAGTGAAGGTGAGAATTTGAGCGATAACCTATACAGCCAGCGTCGTCGGACTAAGAACAAAGGGACATACATTTAATCATTCCTTCTTCACTACTTAATGCATGTGTTCTTCGAGTGCATTTGTTATGAAAATATTTTGTAAATGGTTTGATTTAGAGAAAAATACTTGGTGTTTATAAAACGTTTATTTGGACCTACACTACTGTTTGTGCGAAAATTTCATTACACCCACCAATTTAGTTTTCCTCCTTTTTAGTTATTATTTTAAATAATTATTTTTTTTATATTAGCGATAGTTCAGGCTGACGCTATTCTTTTTGTAAAAATATTCATTTCCTATAACAAATTTTGTTTGCCTCCTTATTAGTTATTGTCTTAATTAATTCTTATTTTCTTATATTAGCGACGGTTCAGGCCGACGCTACTGTTTGTGCTAAAATTTTCATTTCCCCCCACGAATTTCATTTGGCTCCTTTAAACTTATTGTTTTAATTAATTATTATTTTTTATTAAAAACTAGTACTTTAATAACTCTTTTAAAGTGCTATTAAACAAAATCGTTCACATTTGTGGCACGGTTAATAGCACTTTTCAGCGCTATCAAAAACAAAAGAAAGTTCTATTAAGTAACTTTTATGGCATATTGTCTGTTGCTCTATTTTCTCTTTCAAAGTTGGTTTACCCTTTTGGACAGAAAAGATCACTCTTCTTTGTCTTTATTAGAATCTTTATAATAGGAGCATACGTCTAACTAGTCTTTTTCATCCATTTCACTTCAAAAGTATATAGCACGAATAAAACTATAGTTCATGAGTGAAGGTGAGCCTTTGAGCGATAACCTATACAGCCAGCGTCGTCGGACTAAGAACAAAGGGACATACATTTAATCATTCCTTCTTCACTACTTAATGCATGTGTTCTTCGAGTGCATTTGTTATGAAAATATTTTGTAAATGGTTTGATTTAGAGAAAAATACTTGGTGTTTATAAAACGTTTATTTGGACCTATGCTACTGTTTGTGCGAAAATTTCATTACACCCACCAATTTAGTTTTCCTCCTTTTTAGTTATTATTTTAAATAATTATTTTTTTTATATTAGCGATAGTTCAGGCTGACGCTATTCTTTTTGTAAAAATATTCATTTCCTATAACAAATTTTGTTTGCCTCCTTATTAGTTATTGTCTTAATTAATTCTTATTTTCTTATATTAGCGACGGTTCAGGCCGACGCTACTGTTTGTGCTAAAATTTTCATTTCCCCCCACGAATTTCATTTGGCTCCTTTAAACTTATTGTTTTAATTAATTATTATTTTTTATTAAAAACTAGTACTTTAATAACTCTTTTAAAGTGCTATTAAACAAAATCGTTCACATTTGTGGCACGGTTAATAGCACTTTTCAGCGCTATCAAAAACAAAAGAAAGTTCTATTAAGTAACTTTTATGGCATATTGTCTGTTGCTCTATTTTCTCTTTCAAAGTTTGTTTACCCTTTTGGACAGAAAAGATCACTCTTCTTTGTCTTTATTAGAATCTTTATAATAGGAGCATACGCCTAACTAGTCTTTTTCCTCCATTTCACTTCAAAAGTATATAGCACGAATAAAACTAAAGTTCATGAGTGAAGGTGAGTATTCGAACGATAACCTATACAGTAAGCGTCGTCGGACTAAGAACAAAGGGACATACATTTAATCATTCCTTCTTCACTACTTAATGCATGTGTCCGTCAAGTGCATTTGTTATGAAAATATTTTGAAAATGGTTTGATTTCAAGAAAAATACTTGGTGTTGCAAAGCGTTTATTTGGACCTACGCTATTGTTTGTGTGAAAATTTCATTACACGCACCAATTTAGTTTGCCTCCTTTTTAATTATTATTTTAAATAATTTTTTTTTTTTATTAGCGACAGTTCGTGCCGACGCTATTGTTTTTGAAAAAATATTCATTTCCCATAACAAATTTCGTTTGCCTCCTTATTAGATATTGTCTTAATTAACTCTTATTTTCTTATATTAGCGACGCTTCAGTCCGACGCTACTGTTTGTGCTAAAATTTTCATTTTCCCCCACGAATTTCATTTGGCTCCTTTAAACTTATTATTTTAATTAATTATTATTTTTATATTAAAAACTAGTACTTTAATAGCTCTTTTAAAGTGCTATTAAACAAAATCATTAACATTAGTGGCACGGTTAATAGCACTTTTCAGCGCTATCAAAAACAAAAGAAGGTGCTATTAAGTAACTTTTATGGCATATTGTCTGTTGCTCTATTTTCTATTTCAAAGTTGGTTTACCCTTTGGGACAAAAGAGATCACTCTTCTTTTTCTTTATTAGAATATTTATAAGAGGAAGATACGCCTAACTAATCATTTTCCTCCATTTCAATTCAAAAGTATATAGCACGAATAAAACTAAAGTTCATGAGTGAAGGTGAGCATTCGAGCGATAACCTATACAACCAGCATTGTCGGATTAAGACTAAAGGGACATACATTTAATCATTCCTTCTTCACTACTTAATGCATGTGTCCTTCGAGTGCATTTGTTATGAAAATATTTTGAAAATGGTTTGATTTCGAGAAAAATACTTGGTGTTGACAAAGCGTTTATTTGGACCTACGCTACTGTTTCGGTGAAAATTTCATTACACCCACCAATTTAATTTGCCTCCTTTTTAGTTATTATTTTAAATAATTATTTATTTTTTTATATTAGCGACGGTTCAGGCCGACGCTATTGTTTATGAAAAAATATTCATTTCCCATAAAAAATTATGTTTGCCTCCTTATTAGTTATTGTCTTAATTAATTCTTATTTTCTTATATTAGCGACGGTTCAGGCCGACGCTACTGTTTGTGCTAAAATTTTCATTTCGCCCCACGAATTTCATTTGGCTCCTTTAAACTTATTGTTTTAATTAATTATTATTTTTTATTAAAAACTAGTACTTTAATAACTCTTATAAAGTGCTATTAAACAAAATCGTTCACATTTGTGGCACGGTTAAAAGCGCTTTTCAGCGCTATCAAAAACAAAAGAAAGTTATATTAAGTAACTTTTATGGCATATTGTCTGTTGCTCTATTTTCTCTTTCAAAGTTGGTTTAATCTTTTGGACAGAAAAAATCACTCTTCTTTGTCTTTATTAGAATCTTTATAAGAGGAACATACGCCTAACTAGTCATTTTCCTCCATTTCGCTTCAAAAGTATATAGCACGAATAAAACTAAAGTTCATGAGTGAAGGTGAGCATTCGAGCGATAACCTATACAGTAAGCGTCGTCGGACTAAGAACAAAGGGACATGTATTTAATCATTCCTTCTTTACTACTTAATTCATGTGTCCTTCAATTGCATTTGTTTAGAAAATATTTTGAAAATGGTTTGATTTCAACAAAAATACTTGGTGTTGACAAAGCGTTTATTTGGACCTACGCTACTGTTTGGGTGAAAATTTCATTACACCCACCAATTAAGTTTGCCTCCTTTTTAGTTATTATTTTAAATAATTATTTATTTTTTTATATTAGCGACGGTTCAGTCCAACGCAATTGTTTATGAAAAAATATTCATTTCCCATAAAAAATTCCGTTTGCCTCTTTATTAGTTATTGTCTTAATTAATTCTTATTTTCTTATAATTAGCGACGGTTCAGGCCGACGCTACTGTTTGTGCTAAAATTTTCATTTTCCCCCACTAATTTCATTTGGCTCCTTTAAACTTATTGTTTTAATTAATTATTATTTTTTATTAAAAAGTAGTACTTTAATAACTCTTTTAAAGTGCTATTAAACAAAATCGTTCACATTAGTGGCATATTGTCTGTTGCTCTATTTTCTCTTTCAAAGATGGTTTAATCTTTTGGACAGAAAAAATCACTCTTCTTTGTCTTTATTAGAATCTTTATAAGAGGAGCATACGCCTAACTAGTCATTTTCCTCCATTTCGCTTCAAAAGTATATAGCACGAATAAAACTAAAGTTCATGAGTGAAGGTGAGCATTCCAGCGAAAACCTATACAGTAAGCATCGTCGGACTAAGAACAAAGGGACATACATTTAATCATTCCTTCTTTACTACTTAATTCATATGTCCTTCAAGTGCATTTGTTTAGAAAATATTTTCAAAATGGTTTGATTTCGTGAAAAATACTTGGTGTTGACAAAGCGTTTATTTAGACCTACGCTACTGTTTGGGTGAAAATTTCATTACACCCACCAATTTAGTTTTCCTCCTTTTTAGTTATTATTTTAAATGATTATTTATTTTTTTATATTAGCGACGGTTCAGGACGACGCTATTGTTTATGAAAAAATATTCATTTCCCATAACAAATTTCGTTTTCCTTCTTATTAGTTATTGTCTTAATTAATTCTTATTTTCTTATATTAGTGACGGTTCAGGCCGATGCTACTGTTTGTGCTAAAATTTTCATTTTCCCCCACGAATTTCATTTGGCTCCTTTAAACTTATTATTTTAATTAATTATTGTTTTTATATTAAAAACTAGTACTTTAATAGATGTTTTAAAGTCCTATTAAACAAAATCGTAACATTAGTGGCACGCTTAATAGCGCTTTTCAGCGCTATCAAAAATAAAAGAAAGTGCTATTAAGTAACTTTTATGGCATATTGTCTGTTGCTCTATTTTCTCTTTCAAAGTTGGTTTAACCTTTTGGAAAGAAAAAATCACTCTTCTTTGTCTTTATTAGAATCTTTATAAGAGGAGCATACGCCTAACTAGTCATTTTCTTCCATTTCGCTTCAAAAGTTTATAGCACGAATAAAACTAAAGTTCATGAGTGAAGGTGAGCATTCGAGCGATAACCTATACAGCCAGCATTGTCGGATTAAGACTAAAGGGACATACATTTAATCATTCCTTCTTCACTACTTAATGCATGTGTCCTTCGAGTGCATTTGTTCTGAAAATATTTTGAAAATGGTTTGATTTCGAGAAAATTACTTGGTGTTGACAAAGCGTTTATTTGGACCTACGCTACTGTTTGGGTAAAAATTTCATTACACCCACCAATTTAGTTTGCCTCCTTTTTAGTTATTATTTTAAATAATTATTTATTTTTTTATATTAGCGACGGTTCAGGCCGACGCTATTGTTTATGAAAAAATATTCATTTCCCATAAAAAATTCGGTTTGCCTCCTTATTAGTTATTGTCTTAATTAATTCTTATTTTCTTATATTACCGACGGTTCAGGCCAACGCTACTGTTTGTGCTAAAATTTTTATTTTCCCCCACTATTTTCATTTGGCTCCTTTAAACTTATTTTTTTAATTAATTATTATTTTTTTATTAAAAACTAGTACTTTAATAACTCTTTTAAAGTGCTATTAAACAAAATCGTTCACATTTGTGGCATGGTTAATAGCACTTTTCAGCGCTATCAAAAACAAAAGAAAGTGCTATTAAGTAACTTTTATGGCATATTGTCTGTTGCTTTATTTTCTCTTTCAAAGTTGGTTTAACCTTTTGGACAGAAAAAATCACTCTTCTTTGTCTTTATTAGAATCTTTATAAGAGGAGCATACGCCTAACTAGTCATTTTCCTCCATTTCGCTTCAAAAGTATATAGCACGAATAAAACTAAAGTTCATGAGTGAAGGTGAGCATTCCAGCGAAAACCTATACAGTAAGCATCGTCGGACTAAGAACAAAGGGACATACATTTAATCATTCCTTCTTTACTACTTAATTCATATGTCCTTCAAGTGCATTTGTTTAGAAAATATTTTCAAAATGGTTTGATTTAGTGAAAAATACTTGGTGTTGACAAAGCGTTTATTTAGACCTACGCTACTGTTTGGGTGAAAATTTCATTACACCCACCAATTTAGTTTTCCTCCTTTTTAGTTATTATTTTAAATGATTATTTATTTTTTTATATCAGCGACGGTTCAGGACGACGCTATTGTTTATGAAAAAATATTCATTTCCCATAACAAATTTCGTTTTCCTTCTTATTAGTTATTGTCTTAATTAATTCTTATTTTCTTATATTAGTGACGGTTCAGGACGATGCTACTGTTTGTGCTAAAATTTTAATTTTCCCCCACGAATTTCATTTGGCTCCTTTAAACTTATTATTTTAATTAATTATTGTTTTTATATTAAAAACTAGTACTTTAATAGATCTTTTAAAGTCCTATTAAACAAAATCGTAACATTAGTGGCACGCTTAATAGCGCTTTTCAGTGCTATCAAAAATAAAAGAAAGTGCTATTAAGTAACTTTTATGGCATATTGTCTGTTGCTCTATTTTCTCTTTCAAAGTTAGTTTAACCTTTTGGACAGAAAAAATCACTCTTCTTTGTCTTTATTAGAATCTTTATAAGAGGAGCATACGCCTAACTAGTCATTTTCTTCCATTTCGCTTCAAAAGTTTATAGCACAAATAAAACTAAAGTTCATGAGTGAATGTGAGCATTCGAGCGATAACCTATACAGCCAGCATTGTCGGATTAAGACTAAAGGGACATACATTTAGTCATTCCTTCTTCACTACTTAATGCATGTGTCCTTCGAGTGCATTTGTTATGAAAATATTTTGAAAATGGTTTGATTTCGAGAAAATTACTTGGTGTTGACAAAGCGTTTATTTGGACCTACGCTATTGTTTGGGTGAAAATTTCATTACACCCACCAATTTAGTTTGCCTCTTTTTTAGTTATTATTTTAAATAATTATTTATTTTTTTATATTAGCGACGCTTCAGGCCGACGCTATTGTTTATGAAAAAATATTCATTTCCATAAAAAATTTTGTTTGCCTCCTTATTAGTTATTGTCTTAATTAATTCTTATTTTCTTATATTACCGACGGTTCAGGCCAACCCTACTGTTTGTGCTAAAATTTTCATTTTCCCCCACTATTTTCATTTGGCTCCTTTAAACTTATTGTTTTAATTAATTATTATTTTTTTATTAAAAACTAGTACTTTAATAACTCTTTTAAAGTGCTATTAAACAAAATCGTTCACATTTGTGGCATGGTTAATAGCGCTTTTCAGCGCTATCAAAAACAAAAGAAAGTGCTATTTAGTAACTTTTATGGCATATTGTTTGTTGCTCTATTTTCTCTTTCAAAGTTGGTTTAACCTTTTGGACAGAAAAAATCACTCTTCTTTGTCTTTATTAGAATCTTTATAAGAGGAGCATACGCCTAACTAGTCATTTTCCTCCATTTCGCTTCAAAAGTATATAGCACGAATAAAACTAAAGTTCATGAGTGAAGGTGAGCATTCCAGCGAAAACCTATACAGTAAGCATCGTCGGACTAAGAACAAAGGGACATACATTTAATCATTCCTTCTTTACTACTTAATTCATATGTCCTTCAAGTGCATTTGTTTAGAAAATATTTTCAAAATGGTTTGAATTCGTGAAAAATACTTGGTGTTGACAAAGCGTTTATTTAGACCTACGCTACTGTTTGGGTGAAAATTTCATTACACCCACCAATTTAGTTTGCCTCCTTTTTAGTTATTATTTTAAATAATTATTTATTTTTTTATAACAGCGACGGTTCAGGACGACGCTATTGTTTATGAAAAAATATTTATTTCCCATAACAAATTTCGTTTGCCTTCTTATTAGTTATTGTCTTAATTAATTCTTATTTTCTTATATTAGTGACGGTTCAGGCCGATGCTACTGTTTGTGCTAAAATTTTCATTTTCCCCCACGAATTTCATTTGGCTCCTTTAAACTTATTATTTTAATTAATTATTGTTTTTATATTAAAAACTAGTACTTTAATAGATCTTTTAAAGTCCTATTAAACAAAATCGTAACATTAGTGGCACGCTTAATAGCGCTTTTCAGCGCTATCAAAAATAAAAGAAAGTGCTATTAAGTAACTTTTATGGCATATTGTCTGTTGCTCTATTTTCTCTTTCAAAGTTGGTTTAACCTTTTGGACAGAAAAAATCACTCTTCTTTGTCTTTATTAGAATCTTTATAAGAGGAGCATACGCCTAACTAGTCATTTTCCTCCATTTCGCTTCAAAAGTTTATAACACAAATAAAACTAATGTTCATGAGTGAAGGTGAGCATTCGAGCGATAACCTATACAGCCAGCATCGTCGGACTAAGAACAAAGGGACATACATTTAATCATTCCTTCTTCACTACTTAATGCATGTGTCCTTCGATTGCATTTGTTATGAAAATATTTTGAAAATGGTTTGATTTCGAGAAAAATACTTGGTGTTGACAAAGCGTTTATTTGGACATACGCTACTGTTTGGGTGAAAATTTCATTACACCCTCCAATTTAGTTTGCCTCCTTTTTAGTTATTATTTTAAATAATTTTTTTTTTATATTAGCGACGGTTCAGGCGGACTCTATTGTTTATGAAAAAATATTCATTTCCCATAAAAAATTCTGTTTGCCTCCTTATTAGTTATTGTCTTAATTAATTCTTATTTTCTTATATTAGCGACGGTTCAGGCCAACGCTACTGTTTGTGCTAAAATTTTCATTTTCCCCCACTATTTTCATTTGGCTCCTTTAAACTTATTGTTTTAATTAATTATTATTTTTTATTAAAAACTAGTACTTTAATAACTCTTTTAAAGTGCTATTAAACAAAATCGTTCACATTTGTGGCATGGTTAATAGCGCTTTTCAGCGCTATCAAAAACAAAAGAAAGTGCTATTAAGTAACTTTTATGGCATATTGTCTGTTGCTCTATTTTCTCTTTCAATGTTGGTTTAACCTTTTGGACAGAAAAAATCACTCTGCTTTGTCTTTATTAGAATCTTTATAAGAGGAGCATACGCCTAACTAGTCATTTTCCTCCATTTCGCTTCAAAAGTATATAGCACGAATAAAACTAAAGTTCATGAGTGAAGGTGAGCATTCGAGCGATAACCTATACAGTAAGCATCGTCGGACTAAGAACAAAGGGACATACATTTAATCATTCCTTCTTTACTACTTAATTCATGTGTCCTTCAAGTGCATTTGTTTAGAAAATATTTTGAAAATGGTTTGATTTCGAGAAAAATACTTGGTGTTGACAAAGCGTTTATTTAGACCTACGCTACTGTTTGGGTGAAAATTTCATTACACCCACCAATTTAGTTTGCCTCCTTTTTAGTTATTTTTTTAAATAATTATTTATTTTTTTATATCAGCGACGGTTCAGGACGACGCTATTGTTTATGAAAAAATATTCATTTCCCATAACAAATTTTGTTTGCCTTCTTATTAGTTATTGTCTTAATTAATTCTTATTTTCTTATATTAGTGACGGTTCAGGCCGATGCTACTGTTTGTGCTAAAATTTTCATTTTCCCCCACGAATTTCATTTGGCTCCTTTAAACTTATTATTTTAATTAATTATTATTTTTATATTAAAAACTAGTACTTTAATATCTCTTTTAAAGTGATATTAAACAAAATCGTAACATTAGTGGCACGCTTAATAGCGCTTTTCAGCGCTATCAAAAACAAAAGAAAGTTCTATTAAGTAACTTTTATGGCATATTGTTTGTTGCTCTATTTTCTCTTTCAAAGTTGGTTTAATCTTTTGGACAGAAAAAATGACTCTTCTTTGTCTTTATTAGAATCTTTATAAGAGGAGCATACGCCTAACTAGTCATTTTCCTTCATTTCATTTCAAAAGTATATAGCACGAATAAAACTAAAGTTCATGAGTGAAGGTGAGCATTCGAGCGATAACCTATACAGCCAGCATCGTCGGATTAAGACTAAAGGGACATACATTTAATCATTCCTTCTTCACTACTTAATGCATGTGTCGTTCGAGTGCATTTGTTATGAAAATATTTTTAAAATTGTTTGATTTCGAGAAAAATACTTGGTGTTGACAAAGCGTTTATTTGGACCTACGCTACTGTTTGTGTGAAAATTTCATTACACGCACCAATTTAGTTTGCCTCCTTTTTAGTTATTATTTTAAATAATTATTTATTTTTTTATATTAGGGACAGTTCGGGCCGACGCTATTGTTTTTGAAAAAATATTCATTTCCCATAACACATTTCGTTTGCCAGCTTATTAGGTATTGTCTTAATTAATTCTTATTTTCTTATATTAGCGACGGTTCAGTCCGACGCTACTGTTTGTTCTAAAATTTTCATTTTCAACCACGAATTTCATTTGGCTCCTTTAAACTTATTGTTTTAATTAATTATTATTTTTATATTAAAAACTAGTACTTTAATAGCTCTTTTAAAGTGCTATTAAACAAAATCGTTCACATTAGTGGCCCGGTTAATAGCACTTTTCAGCGCTATCAAAAACAAAAGAAAGTGTTATTAAGTAACTTTTATGGCATATTGTCTGTTGCTCTATTTTCTCTTTCAAAGTTGGTTTACACTTTTGGACAGAAGAGATCACTCTTCTTTGTCTTTATTAGAATCTTTATAAGAGGAGCATACGCCTAAGTAGTCATTTTCCTCCATTTCACTTCAAAAGTATATAACACGAATAAAACTAAAGTTCATGAGTGAAGGTGAGCATTCGAGCGATAACCTATACATCCAGCGTCGTCGGACTAAGAACAAAAGGACATACATTTAATCATTCCTTCTTCACTACTTAATGCATGTGTCCTTTGAGTGGAATTGTTATGAAAACATTTTGAAAATGGTTTAATTTCGAGAAAAATACATGGTGTTGAAAAAGCGTTTATTTGGACCTACGCTACTGTTTGTGGGAAAATTTCATTACACCCACCAATTTACTTTGCCTCCTTTTTAGTTATTATTTTAAATAATTATTTATTTTTTTATATTAGCGACGGTTCAGGCCGACGCTATTGTTTATGAAAAAATATTCATTTCCCATAACAAATTTCGTTTGCCTTCTTATTAGTTATTGTCTTAATTAATTCTCATTTTCTTATATTAGTGACGGTTCGGGCCGATGCTACTGTTTGTGCTAAAATTTTCATTTTCCCCCACGAATTTCGTTTGGTTCCTTTAAACTTATTATTTTAATTAATTATTATTTTTATATTAAAAACTAGTACTTTAATAGCTCTTTTAAAGTGCTATTAAACAAAATCGTAACCTTAGTGGCACGCTTAATAGCGCTATCAAAAACAAAAGAAAGTGCTATTAAGTAACTTTTATGGCATATTGTCTGTTCCTCTATTTTCTCTTTCAAAGTTGGTTTACCCTTTTGGACAGAAGAGATCACTCTATTTTGTCTTTATTAGATTTTTATAAGAGGAGCATACGCCTAACTAATCAATTTCCTCCAGTTCACTTCAAAAGTATATAACACGAATAAAACTAAGGTTCATGAGTGAAGGTGAGCATTCGAGTGATAACCTATACAGCCAGCATCGTCGGATTAAGACTAAAGGGACATACATTTAATCATTCCTTCTTCACTACTTAATGCATGTGTCCTTCGAGTGCATTTGTTATGAAAATATTTTTAAAATTGTTTGATTTCGAGAAAAATACTTTGTGTTGACAAAGCGATTATTTGGACCTACGCTACTGTTTGTGTGAAAATTTCATTACACGCACCAATTTAGTTTGCCTCCTTTTTAGTTATTATTTTAAATAATTTTTTATTTTTTTATATTAGCGACAGTACGGGCCGACGCTATTGTTTTTGAAATAATATTCATTTCCCATAACACATTTCGTTTTCCACCTTATTAGGTATTGTCTTAATTAATTCTTATTTTCTTATATTAGCGACGGTTCAGTCCGACGCTACTGTTTGTTCTAAAATTTTCATTTACCCCCACGAATTTCATTTGGCTCCTTTAAACTTATTGTTTTAATTAATTATTATTTTTATATTAAAAACTAGTACTTTAATAGCTCTTTTAAAGTGCTATTAAACAAAATCGTTCACATTAGTGGCCCAGTTAATAGCACTTTTCAGCGCTATCAAAAACAAAAGAAAGTGTTATTAAGTAACTTTTATGGCATATTGCCTGTTGCTCTATTTTCTCTTTCAAAGTTGGTTTACCCTTTTGGACAGAAGAGATCACTCTTCTTTGTCTTTATTAGAATCTTTATAAGAGGAGCATACGCCTAAGTAGTCATTTTCCTCCATTTCACTTCAAAAGTATATAGCACGAATAAAACTAAAGTTCATGAGTGAAGGTGAGCATTCGAGCGATAACCTATACATCCAGCGTCGTCGGACTAAGAACAAAGGGACATACATTTAATCATTCCTTCTTCACTACTTAATGCAAGTGTCCTTTGAGTGCAATTGTTATGAAAACATTTTGAAAATGGTTTGATTTCGAGAAAAATACCTGGTGTTGAAAAAGCGTTTATTTGGACCTACGCTACTGTTTGTGGGAAAATTTCATTACACCCACCAATTTAGTTTGCCTCCTTTTTAGTTATTATTTTAAATAATTATTTATTTTTTATATATTAGTGACGGTTCAGGCCGACGCTATTGTTTATGAAAAAATATTCGTTTCCCATAACAAATTTCGTTTGCCTTCTTATTAGTTAATGTCTTAATTAATTCTTATTTTCTTATATTAGCGACGGTTCAGGCCGACGCTACTATTTGTGCTAAAATTTTCATTTTCCCCCACGAATTTCATTTGGCTCCTTTAAACTTATTGTTTTAATTAATTATTATTTTTATATTAAAAACTAGTACTTTAATAGCTCTTTTAAAGTGCTATTAAACAAAATCGTTCACATTACTGGCACGGTTAATAGCACTTTTCAGCGCTATCAAAACCAAAAGAAAGTGCTATTAAGTAACTTTTATGGCATATTGTCTGTTGCTCTATTTTCTCTTTCAAAGTTGTTTTACCCTTTTGGACATAAGAGATCAATCTTCTTTGTCTTTATTAGAATCTTTATAAGACGAGCATACGCCTAAGTAGTCATTTTCCTCCATTTCACTTCAAAAGTATATAGCATGAATAAAACTAAAGTTCATGAGTGAAGGTGAGCATTCAAGCGATAACCTATACAGCCATCGTCGTCGGACTAAGAACAAAGGGATATACATTTAATCATTCCTTCTTCACTACTTAATGCATGTGTCCTTCGAGTGCATTTGTTATGAAAATATTTTGTAAATGGTTTGATTTCGAGAAAAATACTTGGTGTTGACAAAACGTTTATTTGGACCTACGCTACTGTTTGTGCGAAAATTTCATTACACCCACCAATTTAGTTTTCCTCCTTTTTAGTTATTATTTTAAATAATTATTTTTTTCATATTTGCGACAGTTCGTGCCGACGCTATTGTTTTTGAAAAAATATTCATTTCCCATAACACATTTCTTTTGCCACCTTGATAGTTATTGTCTTAATTAATTCTTATTTTATTATATTAGCGACGCTTCAGTCTGACGCTAGTGTTTGTGCTAAAATTTTCATTTTCCCCCACAAATTTCATTTGGCTCATTTAAACTTATTATTTTAATTAATTAATATTTTTATATTAAAAACTAGTACTTTAATAGATCTTTTAAAGTTCTATTAAACAAAATCGTTCACATTAGTGGCACGGTTAATAGCACTTTTCAGCGCTATCAAAAACAAAAGAAAGTGCTATTAAGTAACTTTTATTGCATATTGACTTTTGCTCTATTTTCTCTTTCAATGTTGGTTTACCCTTTTGAACAGAAGAGATCACTCTTCTTTGTCTTTATTAGAATCTTTATAAGAGGAGCATACACCTAAGTAGTCATTTTCCTCCATTTCACTACAAAAGTATATAGCACGAATAAAACTAAAGTTCATGAGTGAAGGTGAGCATTCGAGCGATAACCTATACATCCAGCGTCGTCGGACTAAGAACAAAGGGACATACATTTAATCATTCCTTCTTCACTACTTAATGCATGTGTCCTTTGAGTGCAATTTTTATGAAAACATTTTGAAAATGGTTTGATTTCGAGAAAAATACCTGGTGTTGAAAAAGCGTTTATTTGGACCTACGCTACTGTTTGTGGGAAAATTTCATTACACCCACCAATTTAGTTAGCCTCCTTTTTAGTTATTATTTTAAATAATTATTTATTTTTTATATATTAGTGACGGTTCAGGCCGACGCTATTGTTTATGAAAAAATATTCATTTCCCATAACAAATTTCGTTTGCCTTCTTATTAGTTATTGTCTTAATTAATTCTTATTTTCTTATATTAGCGACGGTTCAGGCCGACGCTACTATTTGTGCTAAAATTTTCATTTTCCCCCACGAATTTCATTTGTCTCCTTTAAACTTATTGTTTTAATTAATTATTATTTTTATATTAAAAACTAGTACTTTAATAGCTCTTTTAAAGTGGTATTAAACAAAATCGTTCACATTAGTGGCACGGTTAATAGCACTTTTCAGCGCTATCAAAACCAAAAGAAAGTTCTATTAAGTATCTTTTATGGCATATTGTCTGTTGCTCTATTTTCTCTTTCAAAGTTGGTTTACCCTATTGGACAGAAGAGATCACTCTTCTTCGTCTTTATTAAAATCTTTATAAGACGAGCATACGCCTAAGTAGTCATTTTCCTCCATTTCACTTCAAAAGTATATAGCATGAATAAAACTAAAGTTCATGAGTGAAGGTGAGCATTCAAGCGATAACCTATACAGCCATCGTCGTCGGACTAAGAACAAAGGGATATACATTTAATCATTCCTTCTTCACTACTTAATGCATGTGTCCTTCGAGTGCATTTGTTATGAAAATATTTTGTAAATGGTTTGATTTCGAGAAAAATACTTGGTGTTGACAAAACGTTTATTTGGACCTACGCTACTGTTTGTGCGAAAATTTCATTACACCCACCAATTTAGTTTTCCTCCTTTTTAGTTATTATTTTAAATAATTATTTTTTTCATATTTGCGACAGTTCGTGCCGACGCTATTGTTTTTGAAAAAATATTCATTTCCCATAACACATTTCTTTTGCCACCTTGATAGTTATTGTCTTAATTAATTCTTATTTTATTATATTAGCGACGCTTCAGTCTGACGCTAGTGTTTGTGCTAAAATTTTCATTTTCCCCCACAAATTTCATTTGGCTCATTTAAACTTATTATTTTAATTAATTAATATTTTTATATTAAAAACTAGTACTTTAATAGATCTTTTAAAGTTCTATTAAACAAAATCGTTCACATTAGTGGCACGGTTAATAGCACTTTTCAGCGCTATCAAAAACAAAAGAAAGTGCTATTAAGTAACTTTTATTGCATATTGACTTTTGCTCTATTTTCTCTTTCAATGTTGGTTTACCCTTTTGAACAGAAGAGATCACTCTTCTTTGTCTTTATTAGAATCTTTATAAGAGGAGCATACACCTAAGTAGTCATTTTCCTCCATTTCACTACAAAAGTATATAGCACGAATAAAACTAAAGTTCATGAGTGAAGGTGAGCATTCGAGCGATAACCTATACATCCAGCGTCGTCGGACTAAGAACAAAGGGACATACATTTAATCATTCCTTCTTCACTACTTAATGCATGTGTCCTTTGAGTGCAATTTTTATGAAAACATTTTGAAAATGGTTTGATTTCGAGAAAAATACCTGGTGTTGAAAAAGCGTTTATTTGGACCTACGCTACTGTTTGTGGGAAAATTTCATTACACCCACCAATTTAGTTAGCCTCCTTTTTAGTTATTATTTTAAATAATTATTTATTTTTTATATATTAGTGACGGTTCAGGCCGACGCTATTGTTTATGAAAAAATATTCATTTCCCATAACAAATTTCGTTTGCCTTCTTATTAGTTATTGTCTTAATTAATTCTTATTTTCTTATATTAGCGACGGTTCAGGCCGACGCTACTATTTGTGCTAAAATTTTCATTTTCCCCCACGAATTTCATTTGTCTCCTTTAAACTTATTGTTTTAATTAATTATTATTTTTATATTAAAAACTAGTACTTTAATAGCTCTTTTAAAGTGGTATTAAACAAAATCGTTCACATTAGTGGCACGGTTAATAGCACTTTTCAGCGCTATCAAAACCAAAAGAAAGTTCTATTAAGTATCTTTTATGGCATATTGTCTGTTGCTCTATTTTCTCTTTCAAAGTTGGTTTACCCTATTGGACAGAAGAGATCACTCTTCTTTGTCTTTATTAAAATCTTTATAAGACGAGCATACGCCTAAGTAGTCATTTTCCTCCATTTCACTTCAAAAGTATATAGCATGAATAAAACTAAAGTTCATGAGTGAAGGTGAGCATTCAAGCGATAACCTATACAGCCAGCGTCGTCGGACTAAGAACAAAGGGATATACATTTAATCATTCCTTCTTCACTACTTAATGCATGTGTCCTTCGAGTGCATTTGTTATGAAAATATTTTGTAAATGGTTTGATTTCGAGAAAAATACTTGGTGTTGACAAAACGTTTATTTGGACCTACGCTACTGTTTGTGCGAAAATTTCATTACACCCACCAATTTAGTTTTCCTCCTTTTTAGTTATTATTTTAAATAATTATTTTTTTTATATTTGCGACAGTTCGGGCCGACGCTATTGTTTTTGAAAAAATATTCATTTCCCATGACACATTTCTTTTGCCACCTTATTAGTTATTGTCTTAATTAATTCTTATTTTCTTATATTAGCGACGCTTCAGTCTGACGCTAGTGTTTGTGCTAAAATTTTCATTTTCCCCCACAAATTTCATTTGGCTCATTTAAATTTATTATTTTAATTAATTATTATTTTTATATTAAAAACTAGTACTTTAATAGATCTTTTAAAATTCTATTAAACAAAATCGTTCACATTACTGGCACGGTTAATAGCACTTTTCAGCGCTATCAAAAACAAAAGAAAGTGCTATTAAGTAACTTTTATGGCATATTGTCTGTTGCTCTATTTTCTCTTTCAAAGTTGGTTTACCCTTTTGGACAGAAGAGATCACTCTTCTTTGTCTTTATTAGAATCTTTATAAGAGGAGCATACTCCTAAGTAGTCATTTTCCTCCATTTCACTTCAAAAGTATATAGCACGAATAAAACTAAAGTTCATGAGTGAAGGTGAGCATTCGAGCGATAACCTATACATCCAGCGTCGTCGGACTAAGAACAAAGGGACATACATTTAATCATTCCTTCTTCACTACTTAATGCATCTGTCCTTTGAGTGCAATTTTTATGAAAACATTTTGAAAATGGTTTGATTTCGAGAAAAATACTCGGTGTTGAAAAAGCGTTTATTTGGACCTACGCTACTGTTTGTGGGAAAATTTCATTACACCCACCAATTAAGTTTGCCTCCTTTTTAGTTATTATTTTAAATAATTATTTATTTTTTATATATTAATGACGGTTCAGGCCGACGCTATTGTTTATGAAAAAATATTCATTTCCCATAACAAATGTGGTTTGCCTTCTTATTAGTTTTTGTCTTAATTAATTCTTATTTTCTTATATTAGCGACGGTTCAGGCCGACGCTACTATTTGTGCTAAAATTTTCATTTTCCCCCACGAATTTCATTTGTCTCCTTTAAACTTATTGTTTTAATTAATTATTATTTTTATATTAAAAACTAGTACTTTAATAGCTCTTTTAAAGTGGTATTAAACAAAATCGTTCACATTAGTGGCACGGTTAATAGCACTTTTCAGCGCTATCAAAACCAAAAGAAAGTTCTATTAAGTATCTTTTATGGCATATTGTCTGTTGCTCTATTTTCTCTTTCAAAGTTGGTTTAACCTATTGGACAGAAGAGATCACTCTTCTTTGTCTTTATTAAAATCTTTATAAGACGAGCATACGCCTAAGTAGTCATTTTCCTCCATTTCACTTCAAAAGTATATAGCATGAATAAAACTAAAGTTCATGAGTGAAGGTGAGCATTCAAGCGATAACCTATACAGCCAGCGTCGTCGGACTAAGAACAAAGGGATATACATTTAATCATTCCTTCTTCACTACTTAATGCATGTGTCCTTCGAGTGCATTTGTTATGAAAATATTTTGTAAATGGTTTGATTTCGAGAAAAATACTTGGTGTTGACAAAACGTTTATTTGGACCTACGCTACTGTTTGTGCGAAAATTTCATTACACCCACCAATTTAGTTTTCCTCCTTTTTAGTTATTATTTTAAATAATTATTTTTTTTATATTTGCGACAGTTCGGGCCGACGCTATTGTTTTTGAAAAAATATTCATTTCCCATGACACATTTCTTTTGCCACCTTATTAGTTATTGTCTTAATTAATTCTTATTTTCTTATATTAGCGACGCTTCAGTCTGACGCTAGTGTTTGTTCTAAAATTTTCATTTTCCCCCACAAATTTCATTTGGCTCATTTAAACTTATTATTTTAATTAATTATTATTTTTATATTAAAAACTAGTACTTTAATAGATCTTTTAAAGTTCTATTAAACAAAATCGTTCACATTACTGGCACGGTTAATAGCACTTTTCAGTGCTATCAAAAACAAAAGAAAGTGCTATTAAGTAACTTTTATGGCATATTGTCTCTTGCTCTATTTTCTCTTTCAAAGTTGGTTTACCCTTTTGGACAGAAGAGATCACTCTTCTTTGTCTTTATTAGAATCTTTATAAGAGGAGCATACGCCTAAGTAGTCATTTTCCTCCATTTCACTTCAAAAGTATATAGCACGAATAAAACTAAAGTTCATGAGTGAAGGTGAGCATTCGAGCGATAACCTATACATCCAGCGTCGTCGGACTAAGAACAAAGGGACATACATTTAATCATTCTTTCTTCACTACTTAATGCATGTGTCCTTTGAGTGCAATTTTTATGAAAACATTTTGAAAATGGTTTGATTTCGAGAAAAATACTCGGTGTTGAAAAAGCGTTTATTTGGACGTACACTATTGTTTGTGGGAAAATTTCATTACACCCACCAATTTAGTTTGCCTCCTTTTTAGTTATTATTTTAAATAATTATTTATTTTTTATATATTAGTGACGGTTCAGGCCGACGCTATTGTTGATGAAAAAATATTTATTTCCCATAACAAATGTCATTTGCCTTCTTATTAGTTATTGTCTTAATTAATTCTTATTTTCTCATATTAGTGACGGTTCACGCCGATGCTACTGTTTGTGCTAAAATTTTCATTTTCCCCCATGAATTTCATTTGTCTCCTTTAAACTTATTGTTTTAATTAATTATTATTTTTATATTAAAAACTAGTACTTTAATAGCTCTTTTAAAGTGGTATTAAACAAAATCGTTCACATTAGTGGCACGGTTAATAGCACTTTTCAGCGCTATCAAAACCAAAAGAAAGTGCTATTAAGTATCTTTTATGGCATATTGTCTGTTGCTCTATTTTCTCTTTCAAAGTTGGTTTACCCTTTTGGACAGAAGAGATCACTCTTCTTTGTCTTTATTAGAATCTTTATAAGAGGAGCAAATGCCTAACTAGTCATTTTCTTGCATTTCACTTCAAAAGTATATAGCACGAATAAAACTAAAGTTCATGAGTGAAGGTGAGCATTCGAGCGATAACCTATACATCCAGCGTCGTCGGACAAAGAACAAAGGGACATACATTTAATCATTCCTTCTTCACTACTTAATGCATGTGTCCTTTGAGTGCAATTGTTATGAAAACATTTTGAAAATGGTTTGATTTCGAGAAAAATACCTGGTGTTGAAAAAGCGTTTATTTGGACCTACGCTACTGTTTGTGGGAAAATTTTATTACACCCACCAATTTAGTTTGCCTCCTTTTTAGTTATTATTTTAAATAATTATTTATTTTTTATATATTAGTGACGGTTCAGGACGACGCTATTGTTTATGAAAAAATATTCATTTCCCATAAAAAATTTTGTTTGCCTTCTTATTAGTTATTGTCTTAATTAATTCTTATTTTCTTATATTAGCGACAATTCAGGCCGACGCTACTATTTGTGCTAAAATTTTCATTTTCCCCCACGAATTTCATTTGGTTCCTTTAAACTTATTATTTTAATTAATTATTATTTTTATATTAAAAACTAGTACTTTAATAGCTCTTTTAAAGTTCTATTAAACAAAATCGTTCACATTAGTGGCACGGTTAATAGCACTTTTCAGCGCTATCAAAAACAAAAGAAAGTGCTATTAAGTAAATTTTATGGCATATTGTCTGTTGCTCTATTTTCTCTTTCAAAGTTGGCTTACCCGTTTGGACAGAAGAGATCACTCTTCTTTGTCTTTATTAGAATCTTTATAAGACGAGCATACACCTAAGTAGTCATTTTCCCCCATTTCACTTCAAAAGTATATAGCATGAATATAACTAAAGTTCATGAGTGAAGGTGAGCATTCAAGCGATAACCTATACAGCCAGCGTCGTCGAACTAAGAACAAAGGGACATACATTTAATCATTCCTTCTTCACTACTTAATGCATGCGTCCTTCGATTGCATTTGTTATGAAAATATTTTGTAAATGGTTTGATTTCGAGTAAAATACTTGGTGTTGACAAAACATTTATTTGGACCTACGCTACTGTTTGTGCGAAAATTTCATTACACCCACCAATTTAGTTTTCCTCCTTTTTAATTATTATTTTAAATAATTATTTATTTTTTTATATTAGCGACAGTTCGGGCCGACGCTATTGTTTTTGAAAAAATATTCATTTCCCATAACACATTTCGTTTGCCACCTTATTAGTTATTGTCTTAATTAATTCTTATTTTCTTATATTAGCGGCGCTTCAGTCTGACGCTAATGTTTGTGCTAAAATTTTCATTTTCCCCCACGAATTTCATTTGGCTCATTTAAACTTATTGTTTTAATTAATTATTATTTTTATATTAAAAACTAGTACTTTAATAGCTCTTTTAAAGTTCTATTAAACAAAATCGTTCACATTAGTGGCACGGTTAATAGCACTTTTCAGCGCTATCAAAAACAAAAGAAAGTGCTATTAAGTAACTTTTATGGCATATTGTCTGTTGCTCTATTTTCTCTTTCAAAGTTGGCTTACCCTTTTGGACAGAAGAGATCACTCTTCTTTGTCTTTATTAGAATCTTTATAAGAGGAGCATACGCCTAAGTAGTCATTTTCCTCCATTTCACTTCAAAAGTATATAGCACGAATAAAACTAAAGTTCATGAGTGAAGGTGAGCATTCGAGCGATAACCTATACATCCAGCGTCGTCGGATTAAGACTAAAGGGACATACATTTAATCATTCCTTCTTCACTACTTAATTCATGTGTCCTTCAAGTGCATTTGTTTAGAAAATATTTTGAAAATGGTTTAATTTCGAGAAAAATACTTGGTGTTGACAAAGCATTTATTTGGACATACACTACTGTTTGGGTGAAAATTTTATTACACCCACCAATTTAGTTTGCCTCCTTTTTAGTTATTATTTTAAATAATTATTTATTTTTTTATATTAGCGACGGTTCAGGCCGACGCTATTGTTTATGAAAAAATATTCATTTCCCATAAAAAATTTGGTTTGCCTCCTTATTAGTTATTGTCTTAATTAATTCTTATTTTCTCATATTAGTGACGGTTCAGGCCGATGCTACTGTTTGTGCTTAAATTTTCATTTTCCCCCACGAATTTCGTTTGGCTCCTTTAAACTTATTATTTTAATTAATTATTATTTTTATATTAAAAACTAGTACTTTAATAGCTCTTTTAAAGTGCTATTAAACAAAATCGTAACCTTAGTGGCACGCTTAATAGAGCTTTTCAGCGCTATCAAAAACAAAAGAAAGTGCTATTAAGTAACTTTTATGGCATATTGTCTGTTGCTCTATTTTCTCTTTCAAAGTTGGTTTACCCTTTTGGACAGAAGAGATCACTCTTCTTTATATTTATTAGAATCTTTATAAGACGAGCATACGCCTAAGTAGTCATTTTCCTCCATTTCACTTCAAAAGTATATAGCATGAATAAAACTAAAGTTCATGAGTGAAGGTGAGCATTCAAGCGATAACCTATACAGCCAGCGTCGTCGGACTAAGAACAAAGGGATATACATTTAATCATTCCTTCTTCACTACTTAATGCATGTGTCCTTCGAGTGCATTTGTTATGAAAATATTTTGTAAATGGTTTGATTTTGAGAAAAATAATTGGTGTTGACAAAACGTTTATTTGGACCTACGCTACTGTTTGTGCGAAAATTTCATTACACCCACCAATTTAGTTTTCCTCCTTTTTAGTTATTATTTTAAATAATTATTTTTTTTATATTAGCGACAGTTCGGGCCGACGCTATTGTTTTTGAAAAAATAGTCATTTCCCATAACACATTTTGTTTGCCTCCTTATTAGTTATTGTCTTAATTAATTCTTATTTTCTTATATTAGCGACAATTCAGTCCAACACTACTGTTTGTGCTAAAATTTTCATTTTCCCCCACGAATTTCATTTGGCTCCTTTAAACTTATTGTTTTAATTAATTATTATTTTTATATTAAAAACTAGTACTTTAATAGCTCTTTTAAAGTGATATAAAACAAAATCGTTCACATTAGTGGCACGGTTAATAGCACTTTTCAGCGCTATCAAAAACAAAAGAAAGTGCTATTAAGTAACTTTTATGGCATATTGTCTGTTGCTCTATTTTCTCTTTCAAAGTTGGTTTACCCTTTTGGACAGAACAAATCACTCTTCTTTGTCTTTATTAGATTTTTATAAGAGGAGTATACGCCTAACTAATCATTTTCCTCCATTTCACTTCAAAAGTATATAACACGAATAAAACTAAGGTTCATGAGTGAAGGTGAGCATTCGAGTGATAACCTATACAACCAGCGTCGTCGGATTAAGACTAAAGGGACATACATTTAATCATTCCTTCTTCACTACTTAATGCATGTGTCCTTCGTGTGCATTTGTTATGAAAATATTTTGAAAATGGTTTGATTTCGAGAAAAATACTTGGTGTTGACAAAGCGTTTATTTGGACCTACGCTACTGTTTGTGTGAAAATTTCATTACACGCACCAATTTAGTTTGCCTACTTTTAAGTTATTATTTTAAATAATTATTTATTTTTTTATATTAGCGACAGTTCCGGCCGACGCTATTGTTTTTGAAAAAATATTCATTTCCCATAACACATTTCGTTTGCCTTCTTATTAGTTATTGTCTTAATTAATTCTTATTTTCTTATATTAGCGTCGGTTCAGTACGACGCTACTGTTTGTGCTAAAATTTTCATTTTCCCCCACGAATTTCATTTGGCTCCTTTAAACTTATTGTTTTAATTAATTATTATTTTTATATTAAAAACTAGTACTTTAATAGCTCTTTTAAAGTGCTATTAAACAAAATCGTTCACATTAGTGGCACGGTTAATAGCACTTTTCAGCGCTATCAAAACCAAAAGAAAGTGCTATTAAGTAACTTTTATGGCATATTGTCTGTTGCTCTATTTTCTATTTCAAAGTTGGTTTACCCTTTTGGACAGAAGAGATCACTCTTCTTTGTCTTTATTAGAATCTTTATAAGACGAGCATACGCCTAAGTAGTCATTTTCCTCCATTTCACTTCAAAAGTATATAGCATGAATAAAACTAAAGTTCATGAGTGAAGGTGAGCATTCGAGCGATAACCTATACATCCAGCGTCATCGGACTAAGAACAAAGGGATATACATTTAATCATTCCTTCTTCACTACTTAATGCATGTGTCCTTTGAGTGCAATTGTTATGAAAACATTTTGAAAATGGTTTGATTTCGAGAAAAATACCTGGTGTTGAAAAAGCGTTTATTTGGACCTACGCTACTGTTTGTGGGAAAATTTCATTACACCCACCAATTTAGTTTGCCTCCTTTTTAGTTATTATTTTAAATAATTATTTATTTTTTATATATTAGTGACGGTTCAGGACGACGCTATTGTTTATGAAAAAATATTAATTTCCCATAAAAAATTTCGTTTGCCTTCTTATTAGTTATTGTCTTAATTAATTCTTATTTTCTTATATTAGCGACAGTTCAGGCCGACGCTACTATTTGTGCTAAAATTTTCATTTTCCCCCACGAATTTCATTTGGCTCCTTTAAACCTATTGTTTTAATTAATTATTATTTTTATATTAAAAACTAGTACTTTAATAGCTCTTTTAAAGTGCTATTAAACAAAATCGTTCACATTAGTGGCACGGTTAATAACACTTTTCAGCGCTATCAAAACCAAAAGAAAGTGCTATTAAGTAACTTTTATGGCTTATTGTCTGTTGCTCTATTTTCTCTTTCAAAGTTGGTTTACCCTTTTGGACAGAAGAGATCACTCTTCTTTGTATTTATTAGAATCTTTATAAGACGAGCATACGCCTAAGTAGTCATTTTCCTCCATTTCACTTCAAAAGTGTATAGCATGAATAAAACTAAAGTTCATGAGTGAAGGTGAGCATTCAAGCGATAACCTATACAACCAGCGTCGTTGGACTAAGAACAAAGGGATATACATTTAATCATTCCTTCTTCACTACTTAATGCATGTGTCCTTCGAGTGCATTTGTTATGAAAATATATTGTAAATGGTTTGATTTTGAGAAAAATAATTGGTGTTGACAAAACGTTTATTTGGACCTACGCTACTGTTTGTGCGAAAATTTCATTACACCCACCAATTTAGTTTTACTCCTTTTTAGTTATTATTTTAAATAATTATTTTTTTTATATTAGCGACAGTTCGGGCCGACGCTATTGTTTTTGAAAAAATAGTCATTTCCCATAACACATTTCGTTTGCCTCCTTATTAGTTATTGTCTTAATTAATTCTTATTTTCTTATATTAGCGACAGTTCAGTCCAACACTACTGTTTGTGCTAAAATTTTCATTTTCCCCCACGAATTTCATTTGGCTCCTTTAAACTTATTGTTTTAATTAATTATTATTTTTATATTAAAAACTAGTACTTTAATAGCTCTTTTAAAGTGATATAAAACAAAATCGTTCACATTAGTGGCACGGTTAATAGCACTTTTCAGCGCTATCAAAAACAAAAGAAAGTGCTATTAAGTAACTTTTATGGCATATTGTCTGTTGCTCTATTTTCTCTTTCAAAGTTGGTTTACCCTTTTGGACAGAACAGATTACTCTTCTTTGTCTTTATTAGAATCTTTATAAGAGGAGCAAATGCCTAACTAGTCATTTTCTTGCATTTCACTTCAAAAGTATATAGCACGAATAAAACTAAAGTTCATGAGTGAAGGTGAGCATTCGAGTGATAACCTATACAACCAGCGTCGTCGGATTAAGACTAAAGGGACATACATTTAATCATTCCTTCTTCACTACATAATGCATGTGTCCTTCGTGTGCATTTGTTATGAAAATATTTTGAAAATGGTTTGATTTCGAGAAAAATACTTGGTGTTGACAAAGCGTTTATTTGGACCTACGCTACTGTTTGTGTGAAAATTTCATTACACGCACCAATTTAGTTTGCCTACTTTTAAGTTATTATTTTAAATAATTATTTATTTTTTTATATTAGCGACAGTTCCGGCCGACGCTATTGTTTTTGAAAAAATATTCATTTCCCATAACACATTTCGTTTGCCTTCTTATTAGTTATTGTCTTAATTAATTCTTATTTTCTTATATTAGCGTCGGTTCAGTTCGACGCTACTGTTTGTGCTAAAATTTTCATTTTCCCCCACGAATTTCATTTGGCTCCTTTAAACTTATTGTTTTAATTAATTATTATTTTTATATTAAAAACTAGTACTTTAATAGCTCTTTTAAAGTGCTATTAAACAAAATCGTTCACATTAGTGGCACGGTTAATAGCACTTTTCAACGCTATCAAAACCAAAAGAAAGTGCTATTAAGTAACTTTTATGGCATATTGTCTGTTGCTCTATTTTCTATTTCAAAGTTGGTTTACCCTTTTGGACAGAAGAGATCACTCTTCTTTGTCTTTATTAGAATCTTTATAAGACGAGCATACGCCTAAGTAGTCATTTTCCTCCATTTCACTTCAAAAGTATATAGCATGAATAAAACTAAAGTTCATGAGTGAAGGTGAGCATTCGAGCGATAACCTATACATCCAGCGTCATCGGACTAAGAACAAAGGGATATACATTTAATTATTCCTTCTTCACTACTTAATGCATGTGTCCTTTGAGTGCAATTGTTATGAAAACATTTTGAAAATGGTTTGATTTCGAGAAAAATACCTGGTGTTGAAAAAGCGTTTATTTGGACCTACGCTACTGTTTGTGGGAAAATTTCATTACACCCACCAATTTAGTTTGCCTCCTTTTTAGTTATTATTTTAAATAATTATTTATTTTTTATATATTAGTGACGGTTCAGGACGACGCTATTGTTTATGAAAAAATATTCATTTCCCATAAAAAATTTCGTTTGCCTTCTTATTAGTTATTGTCTTAATTAATTCTTATTTTCTTATATTAGCGACAGTTCAGGCCGACGCTACTATTTGTGCTAAAATTTTCATTTTCCCACACGAATTTCATTTGGCTCCTTTAAACCTATTGTTTTAATTAATTATTATTTTTATATTAAAAACTAGTACTTTAATAGCTCTTTTAAAGTGCTATTAAACAAAATCGTTCACATTAGTGGCACGGTTAATAACACTTTTCAGCGCTATCAAAACCAAAAGAAAGTGCTATTAAGTAACTTTTATGGCTTATTGTCTGTTGCTCTATTTTCTCTTTCAAAGTTGGTTTACCCTTTTGGACAGAAGAGATCACTCTTCTTTGTATTTATTAGAATCTTTATAAGACGAGCATACGCCTAAGTAGTCATTTTCCTCCATTTCACTTCAAAAGTGTATAGCATGAATAAAACTAAAGTTCATGAGTGAAGGTGAGCATTCAAGCGATAACCTATACAGCCAGCGTCGTTGGACTAAGAACAAAGGGATATACATTTAATCATTCCTTCTTCACTACTTAATGCATGTGTCCTTCGAGTGCATTTGTTATGAAAATATTTTGTAAATGGTTTGATTTTGAGAAAAATAATTGGTGTTGAAAAAACGTTTATTTGGACCTACGCTACTGTTTGTGCGAAAATTTCATTACACCCACCAATTTAGTTTTACTCCTTTTTAGTTATTATTTTAAATAATTATTTTTTTTATATTAGCGACAGTTCGGGCCGACGCTATTGTTTTTGAAAAAATAGTCATTTCCCATAACACATTTCGTTTGCCTCCTTATTAGTTATTGTCTTAATTAATTCTTATTTTCTTATATTAGCGACAGTTCAGTCCAACACTACTGTTTGTGCTAAAATTTTCATTTTCCCCCACGAATTTCATTTGGCTCCTTTAAACTTATTGTTTTAATTAATTATTATTTTTATATTAAAAACTAGTACTTTAATAGCTCTTTTAAAGTGATATAAAACAAAATCGTTCACATTAGTGGCACGGTTAATAGCACTTTTCAGCGCTATCAAAAACAAAAGAAAGTGCTATTAAGTAACTTTTATGGCATATTGTCTGTTGCTCTATTTTCTCTTTCAAAGTTGGTTTACCCTTTTGGACAGAACAGATTACTCTTCTTTGTCTTTATTAGAATCTTTATAAGAGGAGCAAATGCCTAACTAGTCATTTTCTTGCATTTCACTTCAAAAGTATATAGCACGAATAAAACTAAAGTTCATGAGTGAAGGTGAGCATTCGAGTGATAACCTATACAACCAGCGTCGTCGGATTAAGACTAAAGGGACATACATTTAATCATTCCTTCTTCACTACATAATGCATGTGTCCTTCGTGTGCATTTGTTATGAAAATATTTTGAAAATGGTTTGATTTCGAGAAAAATACTTGGTGTTGACAAAGCGTTTATTTGGACCTACGCTACTGTTTGTGTGAAAATTTCATTACACGCACCAATTTAGTTTGCCTACTTTTAAGTTATTATTTTAAATAATTATTTATTTTTTTATATTAGCGACAGTTCCGGCCGACGCTATTGTTTTTGAAAAAATATTCATTTCCCATAACACATTTCGTTTGCCTTCTTATTAGTTATTGTCTTAATTAATTCTTATTTTCTTATATTAGCGTCGGTTCAGTTCGACGCTACTGTTTGTGCTAAAATTTTCATTTTCCCCCACGAATTTCATTTGGCTCCTTTAAACTTATTGTTTTAATTAATTATTATTTTTATATTAAAAACTAGTACTTTAATAGCTCTTTTAAAGTGCTATTAAACAAAATCGTTCACATTAGTGGCACGGTTAATAGCACTTTTCAACGCTATCAAAACCAAAAGAAAGTGCTATTAAGTAACTTTTATGGAATATTGTCTGTTGCTCTATTTTCTATTTCAAAGTTGGTTTACCCTTTTGGACAGAAGAGATCACTCTTCTTTGTCTTTATTAGAATCTTTATAAGACGAGCATACGCCTAAGTAGTCATTTTCCTCCATTTCACTTCAAAAGTATATAGCATGAATAAAACTAAAGTTCATGAGTGAAGGTGAGCATTCGAGCGATAACCTATACATCCAGCGTCATCGGACTAAGAACAAAGGGATATACATTTAATTATTCCTTCTTCACTACTTAATGCATGTGTCCTTTGAGTGCAATTGTTATGAAAACATTTTGAAAATGGTTTGATTTCGAGAAAAATACCTGGTGTTGAAAAAGCGTTTATTTGGACCTACGCTACTGTTTGTGGGAAAATTTCATTACACCCACCAATTTAGTTTGCCTCCTTTTTAGTTATTATTTTAAATAATTATTTATTTTTTATATATTAGTGACGGTTCAGGACGACGCTATTGTTTATGAAAAAATATTCATTTCCCATAAAAAATTTCGTTTGCCTTCTTATTAGTTATTGTCTTAATTAATTCTTATTTTCTTATATTAGCGACAGTTCAGGCCGACGCTACTATTTGTGCTAAAATTTTCATTTTCCCACACGAATTTCATTTGGCTCCTTTAAACCTATTGTTTTAATTAATTATTATTTTTATATTAAAAACTAGTACTTTAATAGCTCTTTTAAAGTGCTATTAAACAAAATCGTTCACATTAGTGGCACGGTTAATAACACTTTTCAGCGCTATCAAAACCAAAAGAAAGTGCTATTAAGTAACTTTTATGACTTATTGTCTGTTGCTCTATTTTCTCTTTCAAAGTTGGTTTACCCTTTTGGACAGAAGAGATCACTCTTCTTTGTATTTATTAGAATCTTTATAAGACGAGCATACGCCTAAGTAGTCATTTTCCTCCATTTCACTTCAAAAGTGTATAGCATGAATAAAACTAAAGTTCATGAGTGAAGGTGAGCATTCAAGCGATAACCTATACAGCCAGCGTCGTTGGACTAAGAACAAAGGGATATACATTTAATCATTCCTTCTTCACTACTTAATGCATGTGTCCTTCGAGTGCATTTGTTATGAAAATATTTTGTAAATGGTTTGATTTTGAGAAAAATAATTGGTGTTGAAAAAACGTTTATTTGGACCTACGCTACTGTTTGTGCGAAAATTTCATTACACCCACCAATTTAGTTTTACTCCTTTTTAGTTATTATTTTAAATAATTATTTTTTTTATATTAGCGACAGTTCGGGCCGACGCTATTGTTTTTGAAAAAATAGTCATTTCCCATAACACATTTCGTTTGCCTCCTTATTAGTTATTGTCTTAATTAATTCTTATTTTCTTATATTAGCGACAGTTCAGTCCAACACTACTGTTTGTGCTAAAATTTTCATTTTCCCCCACAAATTTCATTTGGCTCCTTTAAACTTATTGTTTTAATTAATTATTATTTTTATATTAAAAACTAGTACTTTAATAGCTCTTTTAAAGTGATATAAAACAAAATCGTTCACATTAGTGGCACGGTTAATAGCACTTTTCAGCGCTATCAAAAACAAAAGAAAGTGCTATTAACTAACTTTTATGGCATATTGTCTGTTGCTCTATTTTCTCTTTCAAAGTTGGTTTACCCTTTTGGACAGAACAGATTACTCTTCTTTGTCTTTATTAGAATCTTTATAAGAGGAGCAAATGCCTAACTAGTCATTTTCTTGCATTTCACTTCAAAAGTATATAGCACGAATAAAACTAAAGTTCATGAGTGAAGGTGAGCATTCGAGCGATAACCTATACATCCAGCGTCGTTGGACTAAGAACAAAGTGACATACATTTAATCATTCCTTCTTCACTACTTAATGCATGTGTCATTTGAGTGCAATTGTTATGAAAACATTTTGAAAATGGTTTGATTTCGAGAAAAATACCTGGTGTTGAAAAAGCGTTTATTTGGACCTACGCTACTGTTTGTGGGAAAATTTCATTACACCCACCAATTTAGTTTGCCTCCTTTTTAGTTATTATTTTAAATAATTATTTATTTTTTATATATTAGTGACGGTTCAGGACGACGCTATTCTTTATGAAAAAATATTCATTTCCCATAAAAAATTTCGTTTTCCTTCTTATTAGTTATTGTCTTAATTAATTCTTATTTTCTTATATTAGCGACAGTTCAGGCCGACGCTACTATTTGTGCTAAAATTTTCATTTTCCCCCACGTATTTCATTTGACTCCTTTAAACTTATTATTTTAATTAATTAGTATTTTTATATTAAAAACTAGTACTTTAATAGCTCTTTTAAAGTGCTATTATATAAAGTCGTTCACATTAGAGGCACGGTTAATAGCACTTTTTAGCGCTATCAAAACCAAAAGAAAGTGCTATTAAGTAACTTTTATGGCATATTGTCTGTTGCTCAATTTTCTCTTTCAAAGTTGGTTTAACCTGTTTGGACAGAAGAGATCACTCTTCTTTGTCTTTATTAGAATCTTTATAAGAGGAGCAAATGCCTAACTAGTCATTTTCTTGCATTTCACTTCAAAAGTATATAGCACGAATAAAACTAAAGTTCATGAGTGAAGGTGAGCATTCGAGTGATAACCTATACAACCAGCGTCGTCGGATTAAGACTAAAGGGACATACATTTAATCATTCCTTCTTCACTACATAATGCATGTGTCCTTCGTGTGCATTTGTTATGAAAATATTTTGAAAATGGTTTGATTTCGAGAAAAATACTTGGTGTTGACAAAGCGTTTATTTGGACCTACGCTACTGTTTGTGTGAAAATTTCATTACACGCACCAATTTAGTTTGCCTACTTTTAAGTTATTATTTTAAATAATTATTTATTTTTTTATATTAGCGACAGTTCCGGCCGACGCTATTGTTTTTGAAAAAATATTCATTTCCCATAACACATTTCGTTTGCCTTCTTATTAGTTATTGTCTTAATTAATTCTTATTTTCTTATATTAGCGTCGGTTCAGTTCGACGCTACTGTTTGTGCTAAAATTTTCATTTTCCCCCACGAATTTCATTTGGCTCCTTTAAACTTATTGTTTTAATTAATTATTATTTTTATATTAAAAACTAGTACTTTAATAGCTCTTTTAAAGTGCTATTAAACAAAATCGTTCACATTAGTGGCACGGTTAATAGCACTTTTCAACGCTATCAAAACCAAAAGAAAGTGCTATTAAGTAACTTTTATGGCATATTGTCTGTTGCTCTATTTTCTATTTCAAAGTTGGTTTACCCTTTTGGACAGAAGAGATCACTCTTCTTTGTCTTTATTAGAATCTTTATAAGACGAGCATACGCCTAAGTAGTCATTTTCCTCCATTTCACTTCAAAAGTATATAGCATGAATAAAACTAAAGTTCATGAGTGAAGGTGAGCATTCGAGCGATAACCTATACATCCAGCGTCATCGGACTAAGAACAAAGGGATATACATTTAATTATTCCTTCTTCACTACTTAATGCATGTGTCCTTTGAGTGCAATTGTTATGAAAACATTTTGAAAATGGTTTGATTTCGAGAAAAATACCTGGTGTTGAAAAAGCGTTTATTTGGACCTACGCTACTGTTTGTGGGAAAATTTCATTACACCCACCAATTTAGTTTGCCTCCTTTTTAGTTATTATTTTAAATAATTATTTATTTTTTATATATTAGTGACGGTTCAGGACGACGCTATTGTTTATGAAAAAATATTCATTTCCCATAAAAAATTTCGTTTGCCTTCTTATTAGTTATTGTCTTAATTAATTCTTATTTTCTTATATTAGCGACAGTTCAGGCCGACGCTACTATTTGTGCTAAAATTTTCATTTTCCCACACGAATTTCATTTGGCTCCTTTAAACCTATTGTTTTAATTAATTATTATTTTTATATTAAAAACTAGTACTTTAATAGCTCTTTTAAAGTGCTATTAAACAAAATCGTTCACATTAGTGGCACGGTTAATAACACTTTTCAGCGCTATCAAAACCAAAAGAAAGTGCTATTAAGTAACTTTTATGACTTATTGTCTGTTGCTCTATTTTCTCTTTCAAAGTTGGTTTACCCTTTTGGACAGAAGAGATCACTCTTCTTTGTATTTATTAGAATCTTTATAAGACGAGCATACGCCTAAGTAGTCATTTTCCTCCATTTCACTTCAAAAGTGTATAGCATGAATAAAACTAAAGTTCATGAGTGAAGGTGAGCATTCAAGCGATAACCTATACAGCCAGCGTCGTTGGACTAAGAACAAAGGGATATACATTTAATCATTCCTTCTTCACTACTTAATGCATGTGTCCTTCGAGTGCATTTGTTATGAAAATATTTTGTAAATGGTTTGATTTTGAGAAAAATAATTGGTGTTGAAAAAACGTTTATTTGGACCTACGCTACTGTTTGTGCGAAAATTTCATTACACCCACCAATTTAGTTTTACTCCTTTTTAGTTATTATTTTAAATAATTATTTTTTTTATATTAGCGACAGTTCGGGCCGACGCTATTGTTTTTGAAAAAATAGTCATTTCCCATAACACATTTCGTTTGCCTCCTTATTAGTTATTGTCTTAATTAATTCTTATTTTCTTATATTAGCGACAGTTCAGTCCAACACTACTGTTTGTGCTAAAATTTTCATTTTCCCCCACAAATTTCATTTGGCTCCTTTAAACTTATTGTTTTAATTAATTATTATTTTTATATTAAAAACTAGTACTTTAATAGCTCTTTTAAAGTGATATAAAACAAAATCGTTCACATTAGTGGCACGGTTAATAGCACTTTTCAGCGCTATCAAAAACAAAAGAAAGTGCTATTAACTAACTTTTATGGCATATTGTCTGTTGCTCTATTTTCTCTTTCAAAGTTGGTTTACCCTTTTGGACAGAACAGATTACTCTTCTTTGTCTTTATTAGAATCTTTATAAGAGGAGCAAATGCCTAACTAGTCATTTTCTTGCATTTCACTTCAAAAGTATATAGCACGAATAAAACTAAAGTTCATGAGTGAAGGTGAGCATTCGAGCGATAACCTATACATCCAGCGTCGTTGGACTAAGAACAAAGTGACATACATTTAATCATTCCTTCTTCACTACTTAATGCATGTGTCATTTGAGTGCAATTGTTATGAAAACATTTTGAAAATGGTTTGATTTCGAGAAAAATACCTGGTGTTGAAAAAGCGTTTATTTGGACCTACGCTACTGTTTGTGGGAAAATTTCATTACACCCACCAATTTAGTTTGCCTCCTTTTTAGTTATTATTTTAAATAATTATTTATTTTTTATATATTAGTGACGGTTCAGGACGACGCTATTCTTTATGAAAAAATATTCATTTCCCATAAAAAATTTCGTTTTCCTTCTTATTAGTTATTGTCTTAATTAATTCTTATTTTCTTATATTAGCGACAGTTCAGGCCGACGCTACTATTTGTGCTAAAATTTTCATTTTCCCCCACGTATTTCATTTGACTCCTTTAAACTTATTATTTTAATTAATTAGTATTTTTATATTAAAAACTAGTACTTTAATAGCTCTTTTAAAGTGCTATTATATAAAGTCGTTCACATTAGAGGCACGGTTAATAGCACTTTTTAGCGCTATCAAAACCAAAAGAAAGTGCTATTAAGTAACTTTTATGGCATATTGTCTGTTGCTCAATTTTCTCTTTCAAAGTTGGTTTAACCTGTTTGGACAGAAGAGATCACTCTTCTTTGTCTTTATTAGAATCTTTATAAGAGGAGCAAATGCCTAACTAGTCATTTTCTTGCATTTCACTTCAAAAGTATATAGCACGAATAAAACTAAAGTTCATGAGTGAAGGTGAGCATTCGAGTGATAACCTATACAACCAGCGTCGTCGGATTAAGACTAAAGGGACATACATTTAATCATTCCTTCTTCACTACATAATGCATGTGTCCTTCGTGTGCATTTGTTATGAAAATATTTTGAAAATGGTTTGATTTCGAGAAAAATACTTGGTGTTGACAAAGCGTTTATTTGGACCTACGCTACTGTTTGTGTGAAAATTTCATTACACGCACCAATTTAGTTTGCCTACTTTTAAGTTATTATTTTAAATAATTATTTATTTTTTTATATTAGCGACAGTTCCGGCCGACGCTATTGTTTTTGAAAAAATATTCATTTCCCATAACACATTTCGTTTGCCTTCTTATTAGTTATTGTCTTAATTAATTCTTATTTTCTTATATTAGCGTCGGTTCAGTTCGACGCTACTGTTTGTGCTAAAATTTTCATTTTCCCCCACGAATTTCATTTGGCTCCTTTAAACTTATTGTTTTAATTAATTATTATTTTTATATTAAAAACTAGTACTTTAATAGCTCTTTTAAAGTGCTATTAAACAAAATCGTTCACATTAGTGGCACGGTTAATAGCACTTTTCAACGCTATCAAAACCAAAAGAAAGTGCTATTAAGTAACTTTTATGGCATATTGTCTGTTGCTCTATTTTCTATTTCAAAGTTGGTTTACCCTTTTGGACAGAAGAGATCACTCTTCTTTGTCTTTATTAGAATCTTTATAAGACGAGCATACGCCTAAGTAGTCATTTTCCTCCATTTCACTTCAAAAGTATATAGCATGAATAAAACTAAAGTTCATGAGTGAAGGTGAGCATTCGAGCGATAACCTATACATCCAGCGTCATCGGACTAAGAACAAAGGGATATACATTTAATTATTCCTTCTTCACTACTTAATGCATGTGTCCTTTGAGTGCAATTGTTATGAAAACATTTTGAAAATGGTTTGATTTCGAGAAAAATACCTGGTGTTGAAAAAGCGTTTATTTGGACCTACGCTACTGTTTGTGGGAAAATTTCATTACACCCACCAATTTAGTTTGCCTCCTTTTTAGTTATTATTTTAAATAATTATTTATTTTTTATATATTAGTGACGGTTCAGGACGACGCTATTGTTTATGAAAAAATATTCATTTCCCATAAAAAATTTCGTTTGCCTTCTTATTAGTTATTGTCTTAATTAATTCTTATTTTCTTATATTAGCGACAGTTCAGGCCGACGCTACTATTTGTGCTAAAATTTTCATTTTCCCACACGAATTTCATTTGGCTCCTTTAAACCTATTGTTTTAATTAATTATTATTTTTATATTAAAAACTAGTACTTTAATAGCTCTTTTAAAGTGCTATTAAACAAAATCGTTCACATTAGTGGCACGGTTAATAACACTTTTCAGCGCTATCAAAACCAAAAGAAAGTGCTATTAAGTAACTTTTATGACTTATTGTCTGTTGCTCTATTTTCTCTTTCAAAGTTGGTTTACCCTTTTGGACAGAAGAGATCACTCTTCTTTGTATTTATTAGAATCTTTATAAGACGAGCATACGCCTAAGTAGTCATTTTCCTCCATTTCACTTCAAAAGTATATAGCATGAATAAAACTAAAGTTCATGAGTGAAGGTGAGCATTCGAGCGATAACCTATACATCCAGCGTCATCGGACTAAGAACAAAGGGATATACATTTAATTATTCCTTCTTCACTACTTAATGCATGTGTCCTTTGAGTGCAATTGTTATGAAAACATTTTGAAAATGGTTTGATTTCGAGAAAAATACCTGGTGTTGAAAAAGAGTTTATTTGGACCTACGCTACTGTTTGTGGGAAAATTTCATTACACCCACCAATTTAGTTTGCCTCCTTTTTAGTTATTATTTTAAATAATTATTTATTTTTTATATATTAGTGACGGTTCAGGACGACGCTATTGTTTATGAAAAAATATTCATTTCCCATAAAAAATTTCGTTTGCCTTCTTATTAGTTATTGTCTTAATTAATTCTTATTTTCTTATATTAGCGACAGTTCAGGCCGACGCTACTATTTGTGCTAAAATTTTCATTTTCCCACACGAATTTCATTTGGCTCCTTTAAACCTATTGTTTTAATTAATTATTATTTTTATATTAAAAACTAGTACTTTAATAGCTCTTTTAAAGTGCTATTAAACAAAATCGTTCACATTAGTGGCACGGTTAATAACACTTTTCAGCGCTATCAAAACCAAAAGAAAGTGCTATTAAGTAACTTTTATGACTTATTGTTTGTTGCTCTATTTTCTCTTTCAAAGTTGGTTTACCCTTTTGGACAGAAGAGATCACTCTTCTTTGTATTTATTAGAATCTTTATAAGACGAGCATACGCCTAAGTAGTCATTTTCCTCCATTTCACTTCAAAAGTGTATAGCATGAATAAAACTAAAGTTCATGAGTGAAGGTGAGCATTCAAGCGATAACCTATACAGCCAGCGTCGTTGGACTAAGAACAAAGGGATATACATTTAATCATTCCTTCTTCACTACTTAATGCATGTGTCCTTCGAGTGCATTTGTTATGAAAATATTTTGTAAATGGTTTGATTTTGAGAAAAATAATTGGTGTTGAAAAAACGTTTATTTGGACCTACGCTACTGTTTGTGCGAAAATTTCATTACACCCACCAATTTAGTTTTACTCCTTTTTAGTTATTATTTTAAATAATTATTTTTTTTATATTAGCGACAGTTCGGGCCGACGCTATTGTTTTTGAAAAAATAGTCATTTCCCATAACACATTTCGTTTGCCTCCTTATTAGTTATTGTCTTAATTAATTCTTATTTTCTTATATTAGCGACAGTTCAGTCCAACACTACTGTTTGTGCTAAAATTTTCATTTTCCCCCACAAATTTCATTTGGCTCCTTTAAACTTATTGTTTTAATTAATTATTATTTTTATATTAAAAACTAGTACTTTAATAGCTCTTTTAAAGTGATATAAAACAAAATCGTTCACATTAGTGGCACGGTTAATAGCACTTTTCAGCGCTATCAAAAACAAAAGAAAGTGCTATTAACTAACTTTTATGGCATATTGTCTGTTGCTCTATTTTCTCTTTCAAAGTTGGTTTACCCTTTTGGACAGAACAGATTACTCTTCTTTGTCTTTATTAGAATCTTTATAAGAGGAGCAAATGCCTAACTAGTCATTTTCTTGCATTTCACTTCAAAAGTATATAGCACGAATAAAACTAAAGTTCATGAGTGAAGGTGAGCATTCGAGCGATAACCTATACATCCAGCGTCGTTGGACTAAGAACAAAGTGACATACATTTAATCATTCCTTCTTCACTACTTAATGCATGTGTCATTTGAGTGCAATTGTTATGAAAACATTTTGAAAATGGTTTGATTTCGAGAAAAATACCTGGTGTTGAAAAAGCGTTTATTTGGACCTACGCTACTGTTTGTGGGAAAATTTCATTACACCCACCAATTTAGTTTGCCTCCTTTTTAGTTATTATTTTAAATAATTATTTATTTTTTATATATTAGTGACGGTTCAGGACGACGCTATTCTTTATGAAAAAATATTCATTTCCCATAAAAAATTTCGTTTTCCTTCTTATTAGTTATTGTCTTAATTAATTCTTATTTTCTTATATTAGCGACAGTTCAGGCCGACGCTACTATTTGTGCTAAAATTTTCATTTTCCCCCACGTATTTCATTTGACTCCTTTAAACTTATTATTTTAATTAATTAGTATTTTTATATTAAAAACTAGTACTTTAATAGCTCTTTTAAAGTGCTATTATATAAAGTCGTTCACATTAGAGGCACGGTTAATAGCACTTTTTAGCGCTATCAAAACCAAAAGAAAGTGCTATTAAGTAACTTTTATGGCATATTGTCTGTTGCTCAATTTTCTCTTTCAAAGTTGGTTTAACCTGTTTGGACAGAAGAGATCACTCTTCTTTGTCTTTATTAGAATCTTTATAAGAGGAGCAAATGCCTAACTAGTCATTTTCTTGCATTTCACTTCAAAAGTATATAGCACGAATAAAACTAAAGTTCATGAGTGAAGGTGAGCATTCGAGTGATAACCTATACAACCAGCGTCGTCGGATTAAGACTAAAGGGACATACATTTAATCATTCCTTCTTCACTACATAATGCATGTGTCCTTCGTGTGCATTTGTTATGAAAATATTTTGAAAATGGTTTGATTTCGAGAAAAATACTTGGTGTTGACAAAGCGTTTATTTGGACCTACGCTACTGTTTGTGTGAAAATTTCATTACACGCACCAATTTAGTTTGCCTACTTTTAAGTTATTATTTTAAATAATTATTTATTTTTTTATATTAGCGACAGTTCCGGCCGACGCTATTGTTTTTGAAAAAATATTCATTTCCCATAACACATTTCGTTTGCCTTCTTATTAGTTATTGTCTTAATTAATTCTTATTTTCTTATATTAGCGTCGGTTCAGTTCGACGCTACTGTTTGTGCTAAAATTTTCATTTTCCCCCACGAATTTCATTTGGCTCCTTTAAACTTATTGTTTTAATTAATTATTATTTTTATATTAAAAACTAGTACTTTAATAGCTCTTTTAAAGTGCTATTAAACAAAATCGTTCACATTAGTGGCACGGTTAATAGCACTTTTCAACGCTATCAAAACCAAAAGAAAGTGCTATTAAGTAACTTTTATGGCATATTGTCTGTTGCTCTATTTTCTATTTCAAAGTTGGTTTACCCTTTTGGACAGAAGAGATCACTCTTCTTTGTCTTTATTAGAATCTTTATAAGACGAGCATACGCCTAAGTAGTCATTTTCCTCCATTTCACTTCAAAAGTATATAGCATGAATAAAACTAAAGTTCATGAGTGAAGGTGAGCATTCGAGCGATAACCTATACATCCAGCGTCATCGGACTAAGAACAAAGGGATATACATTTAATTATTCCTTCTTCACTACTTAATGCATGTGTCCTTTGAGTGCAATTGTTATGAAAACATTTTGAAAATGGTTTGATTTCGAGAAAAATACCTGGTGTTGAAAAAGCGTTTATTTGGACCTACGCTACTGTTTGTGGGAAAATTTCATTACACCCACCAATTTAGTTTGCCTCCTTTTTAGTTATTATTTTAAATAATTATTTATTTTTTATATATTAGTGACGGTTCAGGACGACGCTATTGTTTATGAAAAAATATTCATTTCCCATAAAAAATTTCGTTTGCCTTCTTATTAGTTATTGTCTTAATTAATTCTTATTTTCTTATATTAGCGACAGTTCAGGCCGACGCTACTATTTGTGCTAAAATTTTCATTTTCCCACACGAATTTCATTTGGCTCCTTTAAACCTATTGTTTTAATTAATTATTATTTTTATATTAAAAACTAGTACTTTAATAGCTCTTTTAAAGTGCTATTAAACAAAATCGTTCACATTAGTGGCACGGTTAATAACACTTTTCAGCGCTATCAAAACCAAAAGAAAGTGCTATTAAGTAACTTTTATGGCTTATTGTCTGTTGCTCTATTTTCTCTTTCAAAGTTGGTTTACCCTTTTGGACAGAAGAGATCACTCTTCTTTGTATTTATTAGAATCTTTATAAGACGAGCATACGCCTAAGTAGTCATTTTCCACCATTTCACTTCAAAAGTGTATAGCATGAATAAAACTAAAGTTCATGAGTGAAGGTGAGCATTCAAGCGATAACCTATACAGCCAGCGTCGTTGGACTAAGAACAAAGGGATATACATTTAATCATTCCTTCTTCACTACTTAATGCATGTGTCCTTCGAGTGCATTTGTTATGAAAATATTTTGTAAATGGTTTGATTTTGAGAAAAATAATTGGTGTTGAAAAAACGTTTATTTGGACCTACGCTACTGTTTGTGCGAAAATTTCATTACACCCACCAATTTAGTTTTACTCCTTTTTAGTTATTATTTTAAATAACTATTTTTTTTATATTAGCGACAGTTCGGGCCGACGCTATTGTTTTTGAAAAAATAGTCATTTCCCATAACACATTTCGTTTGCCTCCTTATTAGTTATTGTCTTAATTAATTCTTATTTTCTTATATTAGCGACAGTTCAGTCCAACACTACTGTTTGTGCTAAAATTTTCATTTTCCCCCACAAATTTCATTTGGCTCCTTTAAACTTATTGTTTTAATTAATTATTATTTTTATATTAAAAACTAGTACTTTAATAGCTCTTTTAAAGTGATATAAAACAAAATCGTTCACATTAGTGGCACGGTTAATAGCACTTTTCAGCGCTATCAAAAACAAAAGAAAGTGCTATTAACTAACTTTTATGGCATATTGTCTGTTGCTCTATTTTCTCTTTCAAAGTTGGTTTACCCTTTTGGACAGAACAGATTACTCTTCTTTGTCTTTATTAGAATCTTTATAAGAGGAGCAAATGCCTAACTAGTAATTTTCTTGCATTTCACTTCAAAAGTATATAGCACGAATAAAACTAAAGTTCATGAGTGAAGGTGAGCATTCGAGCGATAACCTATACATCCAGCGTCGTTGGACTAAGAACAAAGTGACATACATTTAATCATTCCTTCTTCACTACTTAATGCATGTGTCATTTGAGTGCAATTGTTATGAAAACATTTTGAAAATGGTTTGATTTCGAGAAAAATACCTGGTGTTGAAAAAGCGTTTATTTGGACCTACGCTACTGTTTGTGGGAAAATTTCATTACACCCACCAATTTAGTTTGCCTCCTTTTTAGTTATTATTTTAAATAATTATTTATTTTTTATATATTAGTGACGGTTCAGGACGACGCTATTCTTTATGAAAAAATATTCATTTCCCATAAAAAATTTCGTTTTCCTTCTTATTAGTTATTGTCTTAATTAATTCTTATTTTCTTATATTAGCGACAGTTCAGGCCGACGCTACTATTTGTGCTAAAATTTTCATTTTCCCCCACGTATTTCATTTGACTCCTTTAAACTTATTATTTTAATTAATTAGTATTTTTATATTAAAAACTAGTACTTTAATAGCTCTTTTAAAGTGCTATTATATAAAGTCGTTCACATTAGAGGCACGGTTAATAGCACTTTTTAGCGCTATCAAAACCAAAAGAAAGTGCTATTAAGTAACTTTTATGGCATATTGTCTGTTGCTCAATTTTCTCTTTCAAAGTTGGTTTAACCTGTTTGGACAGAAGAGATCACTCTTCTTTGTCTTTATTAGAATCTTTATAAGACGAGCATACGCCTAAGTAGTCATTTTCCTCCATTTCACTTCAAAAGTATATAGCATGAATATAACTAAAGTTCATGAGTGAGGGTGAGCATTCAAGCGATAACCTATACAGCCAGCGTCGTCGGACTAAGAACAAAGGGACATACATTTAATCATTCCTTCTTCACTACTTAATGCATGCGTCCTTCGATTGCATTTGTTATGAAAATATTTTGTAAATGGTTTGATTTCGAGTAAAATACTTGGTGTTGACAAAACGTTTATTTGGACCTACACTACTGTTTGTGCGAAAATTTCATTACACCCACCAATTTAGTTTTCCTCCTTTTTAATTATTATTTTAAATAATTATTTTTTTATATTAGCGACAGTTCGGGCCGACGCTATTGTTTTTGAAAAAATATTCATTTCCCATAACACATTTCGTTTGCCACCTTATTAGTTATTGTCTTAATTAATTCTTATTTTCTTATATTAGCGGCGCTTCAGTCTGACACTAGTGTTTGTGCTAAAATTTTCATTTTCCCCCACAAATTTCATTTGGCTCATTTAAACTTATTATTTTAATTAATTATTATTTTTATATTAAAAACTAGTACTTTAATATCTCTTTTAAAGTTTTATTAAACAAAATCGTTCACATTAGTGGCACGGTTAATAGCACTTTTCAGCGCTATCAAAAACAAAAGAAAGTGCTATTAAGTAACTTTTATGGCATATTGTATGTTGCTCTATTTTCTCTTTCAAAGTTGGTTTACCCTTTTGGACAGAAGAGATCTCTCTTCTTTGTCCTTATTAGAATCTTTATAAGACGAGCATACGCCTAAGTAGTCATTTTCCTCCATTTCACTTCAAAAGTATATAGCACGAATAAAACTAAAGTCCATGAGTGAAGGTGAGCATTCGAGCGATAACCTATACATCCAGCGTCGTCGGACTAAGAACAAAGGGACATACATTTAATCATTCCTTCTTCACTACTTAATGCATGTGTCCTTTGAGTGAAATTGTTATGAAAATATTTTGAAAATGGTTTGATTTCGAGAAAAATACTTGGTGTTGAAAAAGCGTTTATTTGGACCTACGCTACTGTTTGTGGGAAAATTTCATTACACCCACCAATTTAGTTTGCCTCCTTTTTAGTTATTATTTTAAATAATTATTTATTTTTTATATATTAGTGACGGTTCAGGCCGACGCTATTGTTTATGAAAAACTATTCATTTCCCATAAAATATTTCGTTTGCCTTCTTATTAGTTATTGTCTTAATTAATTCTTATTTTCTTATATTAGCGACGGTTCAGGCCGACGCTACTATTTGTGCTAAAATTTTCATTTTCCCCCACGAATTTCATTTGGCTCCTTTAAACTTATTGTTTTAATTAATTATTATTTTTATATTAAAAACTAGTACTTTAATAGCTCTTTTAAAGTGATATAAAACAAAATCGTTCACATTAGTGGCACGGTTAATAGCACTTTTCAGCGCTATCAAAAACAAAAGAAAGTTCTATTAAGTAACTTTTATAGCCTATTGTCTGTTGCTCTATTTTCTCTTTCAAAGTTGGTTTACCCTTTTGGACAGAAGAGATCACTCTTCTTTGTCTTTATTAGAATCTTTATAAGAGGAGCATACGCCTAACTAATCATTTTCCTCCATTTCACTTCAAAAGTATATAGCACGAATAAAACTAAAGTTCATGAGTGAAGGTGAGCATTCGAGCAATAACCTATACAGCCAGCGCCGTCGTACAAAGAACAAAGTGACATACATTTAATCATTCCTTCTTCACTACTTAATGCATGTGTCCTTCGAGTGCATTTGTTATAAAAATATTTTGTAAATGGTTTGATTTCGAGAAAAATACTTGGTGTTGACAAAACGTTTATTTGGACCTACGCTACTGTTTGTGCAAAAATTTCATTACACCCACCAATTTAGTTTTCCTCCTTTTTAGTTATTATTTTAAATAATTATTTTTTTTATATTAGCGATAGTTCGGGCCGACGCTATTGTTTTTGAAAAAATATTCATTTCCCATAACAAATTTCGTTTGCCTCCTTATTAGTTATTGTCTTAATTAATTCTTATTTTCTTATATTAGTGACGGTTCAGGCCAACGCTACTGTTTGTGCTAAAATTTTCATTTTCCCCCACGAATTTTATTTGGCTCCTTTAAACTTATTGTTTTAATTAATTATTATTTTTATATTAAAAACTCGTACTTTAATAGCTCTTTTAAAGTGCTATTAAACAAAATCATTCACATTAGTGGCACGGTTAATAGCGCTTTTCAGCGCTATCAAAAACAAAAGAAAGTTCTATTAAGTAACTTTTATGGCATATTGTCTGTTGCTCTATTTTCTCTTTCAAAGTTGGTTTACCCTTTTGGACAGAAGAGATCACTCTTCTTTGTCTTTATTAGAATCTTTATATGAGGAGCATACGCCTAACTAATCATTTTCCTCCATTTCACTTCAAAAGTATATAGCACGAATAAAACTAAAGTTCATGAGTGAACGTGAGCATTCGAGCGATAACCTATACAGCCAGCGCCGTCGTACAAAGAACAAAGTGACATACATTTAATCATTCCTTCTTTACTACTTAATGCATGTGTCCTTCGAGTGCATTTGTTATGAAAATATTTTGTAAATGGTTTGATTTCGAGAAAAATACTTGGTGTTGACAAAACGTTTATTTGGACCTACGCTACTGTTTGTGCAAAAATTTCATTACACCCACCAATTTAGTTTTCCTCCTTTTTAGTTATTATTTTAAATAATTATTTTTTTTATATTAGCGATAGTTCGGGCCGACGCTATTGTTTTTGAAAAAATATTCATTTCCCATAACAAATTTCGTTTGCCTCCTTATTAGTTATTGTCTTAATTAATTCTTATTTTCTTTTATTAGTGACGGTTCAGGCCAACGCTACTGTTTGTGCTAAAATTTTCATTTTCCCCCACGAATTTTATTTGGCTCCTTTAAACTTATTGTTTTAATTAATTATTATTTTTATATTAAAAACTAGTACTTTAATATCTCTTTTAAAGTGCTATTAAACAAAATCATTCACATTAGTGGCACGGTTAATAGCGCTTTTCAGCGCTATCAAAAACAAAAGAAAGTTCTTTTAAGTAACTTTTATGGCATATTGTCTGTTGCTCTATTTTCTCTTTCAAAGTTGGTTTACCCTTTTGGACAGAAGAGATCACTCTTCTTTGTCTTTATTAGAATCTTTATAAGAGGAGCATACGCCTAACTAATCATTTTCCTCCATTTTATTTCAAAAGTATATAGCACGAATAAAACTAAAGTTCATGAGTGAATGTGAGCATTCGAGCGATAACCTATACAGCCAGCGTCGTCGGACTAAGAACAAAGGGACATACATTTAATCATTCCTTCTTCACTACTTAATGCATGTGTCCTTCGAGTGCATTTGTTATGAAAATATTTCGAAAATGGTTTGATTTCGATAAAAATACTCGGTGTTGACAAAACATTTATTTGGACCTACGCTATTGTTTGTGCGAAAATTTCATTACACCCACCAATTTAGTTTGCCTCCTTTTTAGTTATTATTTTAAATAATTTTCTTTTTTATTAGCGACGGTTCAGGCCGACGCTATTGTTTTTGAAAAAATATTCATTTCCCATAACAAATTTTGTTTTCCTCCTTATTAGTTATTGTCTTAATTAATTGTTATTTTCTTATATTAGCGACGGTTCAGGCCGACGCTACTGTTTGTGCTAAAATTTTCATTTTCCCCCACGAATTTCATTTGGCTCCTTTAAACTTATTATTTTAATTAATTATTATTTTTATATTAAAAACTAATACTTTAATAGCTCTTTTAAAGTGCTATTAAACAAAATCGTTCACATTAGTGGCACGGTTAATAGCGCTTTTCAGCGCTATCAAAAACAAAAGAAAGTGCTATTAACTAACTTTTATGGCATATTGTCTGTTGCTCTATTTTCTCTTTCAAAGTTGGTTTACCCTTTTGGACAGAAAAGATCACTCTTCTTTGTCTTTATTAGAATCTTTATAAGAGGAGCATACGCCTAACTAATCATTTTCCTACATTTCACTTCAAAAGTATATATCACGAATAAAACTAAAGTTGATGAGTGAAGGTGAGCATTCGAGCGATAACCTATACAGCCAGCGTCGTCGGACTAAGAACAAAGGGACATACATTTAATCATTCCTTCTTCACTACTTAATGCATGTGCCCTTCGAGTGCATTTGTTATGAAAATATTTGGAAAATGGTTTGATTTCGAGAAAAATACTCGGTGTTGAGAAAATGTTTATTTGGACCTACGCTATTGTTTGTGCGAAAATTTCATTACACCCACCAATTTAGTTTGCCTCTTTTTTAGTTATTATTTTAAATAATTATTATTTTTTATATTAGCGACAGTTCAGGCCGACGCTATTGTTTTTGAAATAATATTCATTTCCCATAACAAATATCGTTTGCCTCCTTATTAGTTATTGTCTTAATTAATTCTTATTTTCTTATATTAGCGACGGTTCAGGCCGACGCTACTGTTTGTGCTAAAAAATTTATTTTCCCCCACGAATTTCATTTGGCTCCTTTAAACTTATTGTTTTAATTAATTATTATTTTTATATTAAAAACTAGTACTTTAATAACTCTTTTAAAGTGATATAAAACAAAATCGTTCACATTAGTGGCACGGTTAATAGCACTTTTCAGCGCTATCAAAAACAAAAGAAAGTGCTATTAAGTAACTTTTATGGCATATTGTCTGTTGCTCTATTTTCTCTTTCAAAGTTGGTTTACCCTTTTGGACAGAACAAATCACTCTTCTTTGTCTTTATTAGATTTTTATAAGAGGAGCATACGCCTAACTAATCATTTTCCTCCATTTCACTTCAAAAGTATATAGCACGAATAAAACTAAGGTTCATGAGTGAAGGTGAGCATTCGAGTGATAACCTATACAACCAGCGTCGTCGGATTAAGACTAAAGGGACATACATTTAATCATTCCTTCTTCACTACTTAATGCATGTGTCCTTCGTGTGCATTTGTTATGAAAATATTTTGAAAATGGTTTGATTTCGAGAAAAATACTTGGTGTTGACAAAGCGTTTATTTGGACCTACGCTACTGTTTGTGTGAAAATTTCATTACACGCACCAATTTAGTTTGCCTACTTTTAAGTTATTATTTTAAATAATTATTTATTTTTTTATATTAGCGACAGTTCCGACCGACGCTATTGTTTTTGAAAAAATATTCATTTCCCATAACACATTTCGTTTGCCTTCTTATTAGTTATTGTCTTAATTAATTCTTATTTTCTTATATTAGCGTCAGTTCAGTCCGACGCTACTGTTTGTGCTAAAATTTTCATTTTCCCCCACGACTTTCATTTGGCTCCTTTAAACTTATTGTTTTAATTAATTATTATTTTTATATTAAAAACTAGTACTTTAATAGCTCTTTTAAAGTGCTATTAAACAAAATCGTTCACATTAGTGGCACGGTTAATAGCACTTTTCAGCGCTATCAAAACCAAAAGAAAGTGCTATTAAGTAACTTTTATGGCATATTGTCTGTTGCTCTATTTTCTCTTTCAAAGTTGGTTTACCCTTTTGGACAGAACAAATTACTCTTCTTTGTCTTTATTAGAATCTTTATAAGAGGAGCAAATGCCTAACTAGTCATTTTCTTGCATTTCACTTCAAAAGTATATAGCACGAATAAAACTAAAGTTCATGAGTGAAGGTGAGCATTCGAGCGATAACCTATACATCCAGCGTCGTCAGACTAAGAACAAAGGGACATACATTTAATCATTCCTTCTTCACTACTTAATGCATGTGTCCTTTGAGTGCAATTGTTATGAAAACATTTTGAAAATGGTTTGATTTCGAGAAAAATACCTGGTGTTGAAAAAGCGTTTATTTGGACCTACGCTACTGTTTGTGGGAAAATTTCATTACACCCACCAATTTAGTTTGCCTCCTTTTTAGTTATTATTTTAAATAATTATTTATTTTTTATATATTAGTGACGGTTCAGGACGACGCTATTGTTTATGAAAAAATATTCATTTCCCATAAAAAATTTCGTTTTCCTTCTTATTAGTTATTGTCTTAATTAATTCTTATTTTCTTATATTAGCGACAGTTCAGGCCGACGCTACTATTTGTGCTAAAATTTTCATTTTCCCCCACGTATTTCATTTGACTCCTTTAAACTTATTATTTTAATTAATTAGTATTTTTATATTAAAAACTAGTACTTTAATAGCTCTTTTAAAGTGCTATTATATAAAGTCGTTCACATTAGAGGCACGGTTAATAGCACTTTTCAGCGCTATCAAAACCAAAAGAAAGTGCTATTAAGTAACTTTTATGGCATATTGTCTGTTGCTCAATTTTCTCTTTCAAAGTTGGTTTAACCTGTTTGGACAGAAGAGATCACTCTTCTTTGTCTTTATTAGAATCTTTATAAGACGAGCATACGCCTAAGTAGTCATTTTCCTCCATTTCACTTCAAAAGTATATAGCATGAATATAACTAAAGTTCATGAGTGAAGGTGAGCATTCAAGCGATAACCTATACAGCCAGCGTCGTCGGACTAAGAACAAAGGGACATACATTTAATCATTCCTTCTTCACTACTTAATGCATGCGTCCTTCGATTGCATTTGTTATGAAAATATTTTGTAAATGGTTTGATTTCGAGTAAAATACTTGGTGTTGACAACGTTTATTTGGACCTACACTACTGTTTGTGCGAAAATTTCATTACACCCACCAATTTAGTTTTCCTCCTTTTTAATTATTATTTTAAATAATTATTTTTTTATATTAGCGACAGTTCGGGCCGACGCTATTGTTTTTGAAAAAATATTCATTTCCCATAACACATTTCGTTGCCACCTTATTAGTTATTGTCTTAATTAATTCTTATTTTCTTATATTAGCGGCGCTTCAGTCTGACACTAGTGTTTGTGCTAAAATTTTCATTTTCCCCCACAAATTTCATTTGGCTCATTTAAACTTATTATTTTAATTAATTATTATTTTTATATTAAAAACTAGTACTTTAATAGCTCTTTTAATGTTTTATTAAACAAAATCGTTCACATTAGTGGCACGGTTAATAGCACTTTTCAGCGCTATCAAAAACAAAAGAAAGTGCTATTAAGTAACTTTTATGGCATATTGTATGTTGCTCTATTTTCTCTTTCAAAGTTGGTTTACCCTTTTGGACAGAAGAGATCTCTCTTCTTTGTCTTTATTAGAATCTTTATAAGACGAGCATACGCCTAAGTAGTCATTTTCCTCCATTTCACTTCAAAAGTATATAGCACGAATAAAACTAAAGTCCATGAGTGAAGGTGAGCATTCGAGCGATAACCTATACATCCAGCGTCGTCGGACTAAGAACAAAGGGACATACATTTAATCATTCCTTCTTCACTACTTAATGCATGTGTCCTTTGAGTGAAATTGTTATGAAAATATTTTGAAAATGGTTTGATTTCGAGAAAAATACTTGGTGTTGAAAAAGCGTTTATTTGGACCTACGCTACTGTTTGTGGGAAAATTTCATTACACCCACCAATTTAGTTTGCCTCCTTTTTAGTTATTATTTTAAATAATTATTTATTTTTTATATATTAGTGACGGTTCAGGCCGACGCTATTGTTTATGAAAAACTATTCATTTCCCATAAAATATTTCGTTTGCCTTCTTATTAGTTATTGTCTTAATTAATTCTTATTTTCTTATATTAGCGACGGTTCAGGCCGACGCTACTATTTGTGCTAAAATTTTCATTTTCCCCCACGAATTTCATTTGGCTCCTTTAAACTTATTGTTTTAATTAATTATTATATTTATATTAAAAACTAGTACTTTAATAGCTCTTTTAAAGTGATATAAAACAAAATCGTTCACATTAGTGGCACGGTTAATAGCACTTTTCAGCGCTATCAAAAACAAAAGAAAGTGCTATTAAGTAACTTTTATGGCCTATTGTCTGTTGCTCTATTTTCTCTTTCAAAGTTGGTTTACCCTTTTGGACAGAAGAGATCACTCTTCTTTGTCTTTATTAGAATCTTTATAAGAGGAGCATACGCCTAACTAATCATTTTCCTCCATTTCACTTCAAAAGTATATAGCACGAATAAAACTAAAGTTCATGAGTGAAGGTGAGCATTCGAGCGATAACCTATACAGCCAGCGCCGTCGTACAAAGAACAAAGTGACATACATTTAATCATTCCTTCTTCACTACTTAATGCATGTGTCCTTCGAGTGCATTTGTTATGAAAATTTTTTGTAAATGGTTTGATTTCGAGAAAAATACTTGGTGTTGACAAAACGTTTATTTGGACCTACGCTACTGTTTGTGCAAAAATTTCATTACACCCACCAATTTAGTTTTCCTCCTTTTTAGTTATTATTTTAAATAATTATTTTTTTTATATTAGCGATAGTTCGGGCCGACGCTATTGTTTTTGAAAAAATATTCATTTCCCATAACAAATTTCATTTGCCTCCTTATTAGTTATTGTCTTAATTAATTCTTATTTTCTTATATTAGTGACGGTTCAGGCCAACGCTACTGTTTGTGCTAAAATTTTCATTTTCCCCCACGAATTTTATTTGGCTCCTTTAAACTTATTGTTTTAATTAATTATTATTTTTATATTAAAAACTCGTACTTTAATAGCTCTTTTAAAGTGCTATTAAACAAAATCATTCACATTAGTGGCACGGTTAATAGCGCTTTTCAGCGCTATCAAAAACAAAAGAAAGTTCTATTAAGTAACTTTTATGGCATATTGTCTGTTGCTCTATTTTCTCTTTCAAAGTTGGTTTACCCTTTTGGACAGAAGAGATCACTCTTCTTTGTCTGTATTAGAATCTTTATATGAGGAGCATACGCCTAACTAATCATTTTCCTCCATTTCACTTCAAAAGTATATAGCACGAATAAAACTAAAGTTCATGAGTGAAGGTGAGCATTCGAGTGATAACCTATACAGCCAGCGCCGTCGTACAAAGAACAAAGTGACATACATTTAATCATTCCTTCTTCACTACTTAATGCATGTGTCCTTCGAGTGCATTTGTTATGAAAATATTTTGTAAATGGTTTGATTTCGAGAAAAATACTTGGTGTTGACAAAACGTTTATTTGGACCTACGCTACTGTTTGTGCAAAAATTTCATTACACCCACCAATTTAGTTTTCCTCCTTTTTAGTTATTATTTTAAATAATTATTTTTTTTATATTAGCGATAGTTCGGGCCGACGCTATTGTTTTTGAAAAAATATTCATTTCCCATAACAAATTTCGTTTGCCTCCTTATTAGTTATTGTCTTAATTAATTCTTATTTTCTTATATTAGTGACGGTTCAGGCCAACACTACTGTTTGTGCTAAAATTTTCATTTTCCCCCACGAATTTTATTTGGCTCCTTTAAACTTATTGTTTTAATTAATTATTATTTTTATATTAAAAACTAGTACTTTAATAGCTCTTTTAAAGTGCTATTAAACAAAATCATTCACATTAGTGGCACGGTTAATAGCGCTTTTCAGCGCTATCAAAAACAAAAGAAAGTTCTTTTAAGTAACTTTTATGGCATATTGTCTGTTGCTCTATTTTCTCTTTCAAAGTTGGTTTACCCTTTTGGACAGAAGAGATCACTCTTCTTTGTCTTTATTAGAATCTTTATAAGAGGAGCATACGCCTAACTAATCATTTTCCTCCATTTCACTTCAAAAGTATATAGCACGAATAAAACTAAAGTTCATGAGTGAAGGTGAACATTCGAGTGATAACCTATACAGCCAGCGCCGTCGAACTAAGAACAAAGGGGCATACATTTACTCATTCTTTCTTCAATACTTAATGGATGTGTCCTTCGAGTGCATTTGTTATGAAATTATTTTGAAAATGGTTTGATTTCGAGAAAAATATTCGGTGTTGACAAAACGTTTATTTGGACCTACGCTATTGTTTGTGCGAAAATTTCATTACACCCACCAATTTAGCTTGACTCCTTTTTAGTTATTATTTTAAATAGTTTTCTTTTTATATTTGCGACGGTTCAGGCCGACGCTATTGTTTTTGAAAAATATTCATTTCCCATAACAAATTTCGTTTGCCTCCTTATTAGTTATTGTCTTAATTAATTCTTATTTTCTTATATTAGCGACGGTTCAGGCTGACGCTACTGTTTGTTCTAAAATTTTCATTTTCCCCCACGAATTTCATTTGGCTCCTTTAAATTTATTGTTTTAATTAATTATTATTTTTATATTAAAAACTAGTACTTTAATAGCTCTTTTAAAGTGCTATTAAACAAAATCGTTCACATTAGTGGCACGGTTAATAGCGCTTTTCAGCTCTATCAAAAACAAAAGAAAGTTCTATTAAGTAACTTTTATGGCATATTGTCTGTTGCTCTATTTTCTCTTTCAAAGTTGGTTTACCCTTTTGGACAGAAGAGATCACTCTTCTTTGTCTTTATTAGAATCTTTATAAGTGGAGCATACGCCTAACTAATCATTTTCCTCCATTTTATTTCAAAAGTATATAGCACGAATAAAACTAAAGTTCATGAGTGAATGTGAGCATTCGAGCGATAACCTATACAGCCAGCGTCGTCGGACTAAGAACAAAGGGACATACATTTAATCATTCCTTCTTCACTACTTAATGCATGTGTCCTTCGAGTGCATTTGTTATGAAAATATTTCGAAAATGGTTTGATTTCGATAAAAATACTCGGTGTTGACAAAACGTTTATTTGGACCTACGCTATTGTTTGTGCGAAAATTTCATTACACCCACCAATTTAGTTTGCCTCCTTTTTAGTTATTATTTTAAATAATTCTTTTTTATTAGCGACGGTTCAGGCCGACGCTATTGTTTTTGAAAAAATATTCATTTCCCATAACAAATTTCGTTTTCCTCCTTATTAGTTATTGTCTTAATTAATTGTTATTTTCTTATATTAGCGACGGTTCAGGCCGACGCTACTGTTTGTGCTAAAATTTTCATTTTCCCCCACGAATTTCATTTGGCTCCTTTAAACTTATTATTTTAATTAATTATTATTTTTATATTAAAAACTAATACTTTAATAGCTCTTTTAAAGTGCTATTAAACAAAATCGTTCACATTAGTGGCACGGTTAATAGCGCTTTTCAGCGCTATCAAAAACAAAAGAAAGTGCTATTAACTAACTTTTATGGCATATTGTCTGTTGCTATATTTTCTCTTTCAAAGTTGGTTAACCTTTTGGACAGAAGAGATCACTCTTCTTTGTCTTTATTAGAATCTTTATAAGAGGAGCATACGCCTAACTAATCATTTTCCTACATTTCACTTCAAAAGTATATATCACGAATAAAACTAAAGTTGATGAGTGAAGGTGAGCATTCGAGCGATAACCTATACAGCCAGCGTCGTCGGACTAAGAACAAAGGGACATACATTTAATCATTCCTTCTTCACTACTTAATGCATGTGCCCTTCGAGTGCATTTGTTATGAAAATATTTGGAAAATGGTTTGATTTCGAGAAAAATACTCGGTGTTGAGAAAATGTTTATTTGGACCTACGCTATTGTTTGTGCGAAAATTTCATTACACCCACCAATTTAGTTTGCCTCTTTTTTAGTTATTATTTTAAATAATTATTATTTTTTATATTAGCGACAGTTCAGGCCGACGCTATTGTTTTTGAAATAATATTCATTTCCCATAACAAATATCGTTTGCCTCCTTATTAGTTATTGTCTTAATTAATTCTTATTTTCTTATATTAGCGACGGTTCAGGCCGACGCTACTGTTTGTGCGAAAATTTTTATTTTCCCCCACGAATTTCATTTGGCTCCTTTAAACTTATTATTTTAATTAATTATTATTTTTATATTAAAAACTAGTACTTTAATATCTCTTTTAAAGTGCTATTAAACAAAATCGGTCACATTAGTGGCACGGTTAATAGCGCTTTTCAGCGCTATCAAAAACAAAAGAAATTGCTATTAAGTAAATTTTATGGCATATTGTCTGTTGCTCTATTTTCTCTTTCAAAGTTTGTTTATCCTTTTGGAAAGAAGAGATCACTCTTCTTTGTCTTTATTAGAATCTTTATAGGAGAAGCATATGCCTAACTAATCATTTTTCTCCATTTCACTTCAAAAGTATATAGCACGAATAAAACTAAAGTTCACGAGTGAAGGTGAGCATTCGAGCGGTACCCTATACATCCAGCGTCGTCGGACTAAGAACAAAGGGACATACATTTAATCATTCCTTCTTCACTACTTAATGCATGTGTCCTTCGAGTGCATTTGTTATGAAAATATTTTGAAAATGGTTTGATTTCGAGAAAAATACTCGGTGTTGACAAAATGTTTATTTGGACCTACGCTACTGTTTGTGCGAAAATTTCATTACACCCACCAATTTAGTTTGCCTCTTTTTTAGTTATTATTTTAAATTATTATTATTTTTTATATTAGCGACAGTTCAGGTCGACGCTATTGTTTTTGAAAAAATATTCATTTCCCATAACAAATATCGTGTGCCTCCTTATTAGTTATTGTCTTAATTAATTGTTATTTTCTTATATTAGCGACGGTTCAGGCCGACGCTACTGTTTGTGCTAAAATTTTCATTTTACCCCACGAATATTATTTGGCTCCTTTAAACTTATTTTTTTAATTAATTATTATTTTTATATTAAAAACTAGTACTTTAATAGCTCTTTTAATTAAACAAAATCGTTCACATTAGTGGCACGGTTAATAGCGCTTTTCAGCGCTATCAAAAAAGAAAGAAAGTGCTATTAAGTAACTTTTATGGCATATTGTCTATTGCTCTATTTTCTCTTTCAAAGTTGGTTTACCCTTTTGGACAGAAGAGATCACTCTTCTTTGTCTTTATTAGAATCTTTATAAGAGGAGCATACGCCTAACTAATCATTTTCCTCCATTTCATTTCAAAAGTATATAGCACGAATAAAACTAAAGTTCATGAGTGAAGGTGAGCATTCGAGTGATAACCTATACTGCCAGCGTTGTTGGACTAAGAACAAAGGGGCATACATTTAATCATTCCTTCTTCACTACTTAATGCATGTGTCCTTCGAGTGCATTTGTATAAAAATATTTTGAAAATGGGTTGATTTCGAGAAAAATACTAGGTGTTGACAAAACGTTTATTTGGACCTACGCTATTCTTTGTGCGAGAATTTCATTACACCCACCAATTTAGTTTTCCTCCTTTTTAGTTATTATTTTAAATAATTTTCTTTTTATATTAGCGACGGTTCAGGCCGACGCTATTGTTTTTGAAAAAATATTCATTTCCCATAACAAATTTCGTTTGCCTCCTTATTAGTTATTGTCTTAATTAATTCTTATTTTCTTATATTAGCGATGGTTCAGGCCGACGCTACTGTTTGTGCTAAATATTTTCATTTTCCCCCACGAATTTCATTTGGCTCCTTCGAACTTATTGTTTTAATTAATTATTATTTTTATATTAAAAACTAGTACTTTAATAGCTCTTTTAAAGTTCTATTAAACAAAATCGTTCACATCAGTGGCATGGTTAATAGCGCTTTTCAGCGCTATCAAAAAGAAAAGAAAGTGCTATTAAGTAACTTTTATGGCATATTGTCTGTTGCTCTATTTTCTCTTTCAAAGTTGGTTTACCCTTTTGGACAGAAGAGATCACTCTTGTTTGTCTTTATTAGAATCTTTATAAGAGGAGCATACGCCTAACTAATCATTTTCCTCCATTTCACTTCAAAAGTATATAGCACGAATAAAACTAAAGTTCATGAGTGAAGGTGACCATTCGAGCGATAACCTATACGGCCAGCTTCGTCGGACTAAGAACAAAGGGACATACATTTAATCATTCCTTCTTCACTACTTAATGCATGTGTCCTTCGAGTGCATTTGTTATGAAAATATTTCGAAAATGGTTTGATTTCGTTAAAAATACTCGGTGTTGACAAAACGTTTATTTGGACCTACGCTATTCTTTGTTCGAGAATTTCATTACACCCACCTATTTAGTTTTCCTCCTTTTTAGTTATTATTTTAAATAATTTTCTTTTTATATTAGCGACGGTTCAGGCCGACACTATTGTTTTTGAAAAAATATTCATTTCCCATAACAAATTTCGTTTGCCTCCTTATTAGTTATTGTCTTAATTAATTCTTATTTTCTTATTTTAGCGACGGTTCATGCTGACGCTACTGTTTGTGCTAAAATTTTCATTTTCCCCCACGAATTTCATTTGGCTCCTTAAAGCTTATTGTTTTAATTAATTATTATTTTTATATTAAAAACTAGTACTTTAATAGCTCTTTTAAAGTTCTATTAAACAAAATCGTTCACATTAGTGGCACGGTTAATAGCGCTTTTCAGCGCTATCAAAAACAAAAGAAAGTGCTATTAACTATCTTTTATGGCATATTGTCTGTTGCTCTATTTTCTCTTTCAAAGTTGGTTTACCCTTTTGGACAGAAGAGATCACTGATCTTTGTCTTTATTAGAATCTTTATAAGAGGAGCATACGCCCAACTAATCATTTTCCTCGATTTCACTTCAAAAGTATATAACACGAATAAAACTAAAGTTCATGAGTTAAGGTGAGCATTCGAGCGATAACCTGTACAGCCAGCGTCGTCGGACTAAGAACAAAGTGACATACATTTAATCATTCCTTCTTCACTACTTAATGCATGTGTCCTTCGAGTGTATTTGTTATGAAAATATTTTGAAAATGGTTTGATTTCGAGAAAAATACTCGGTGTTGACAAAAATTTTATTTGGACCTAAGCTACTGTTTGTGCGAAAATTTCATTACACCCACCAATTTAGTTTGCCTCTTTTTTAGTTATTATTTTAAGTTATTATTATTTTTTATATTAGCGACAGTTCAGGTCGACGCTATTGTTTTTGAAAAAATATTCATTTCCCATAACAAATATCGTGTTCCTCCTTATTAGTTATTGTCTTAATTAATTCTTATTTTCTTATATTAGCGACGGTTCAGGCCGACGCTACTGTTTGTGCTAAAATTTTCATTTTCCCCCACGAATTTCATTTGGCTCCTTTAAACTTATTGTTTTAATTAATTATTTTTTTTATATTAAAAACTATTACTTTAATAGCTCTTTTAATTAAACAAAATCGTTCACATTAGTGGCACGGTTAATAGCGCTTTTCAGCGCTATCAAAAAAGAAAGAAAGTGCTATTAAGTAACTTTTATTGCATATTGTCTGTTGCTCTATTTTCTCTTTCAAAGTTGGTTTACCCTTTTGGACAGAAGAGATCACTCTTCTTTGTCTTTATTAGAATCTTTATAAGAGGAGCATACGCCTAACCAATCATTTTCCTCCATTTCATTTCAAAAGTATATAGCACGAATAAAACTAAAGTTCATGAGTGAAGGTGAGCATTCGAGTGATAACCTATACAGCCAGCGTCGTTGGACTAAGAACAAAGGGGCATACATTTAATCATTCCTTATTCACTACTTAATGCATGTGTCCTTCGAGTGCATTTGTATAAAAATATTTTGAAAATGGGTTGATTTCGAGAAAAATACTCGGTGTTGACAAAATGTTTATTTGGACCTACGCTATTCTTTGTGCGAGAATTTCATTACACCCACCAATTTAGTTTTCCCCCTTTTTAGTTATTATTTTAAATAATTTTCTTTTTATATTAGCGACGGTTCAGGCCGACGCTATTGTTTTTGAAAAAATATTCATTTCCCATAACAAATTTCGTTTGCCTCCTTATTAGTTATTGTCTTAATTAATTCTTATTTTCTTATATTAGCGACGGTTCAGGCCGACGCTACTGTTTGTGCTAAATATTTTCATTTTCCCCCACGAATTTCATTTGGCTCCTTCGAACTTATTGTTTTAATTAATTATTATTTTTATATTAAAAACTAGTACTTTAATAGCTCTTTTAAAGTGCTATTAAACAAAATCGTTCACATTAGTGGCATGGTTAATAGCGCTTTTCAGCGCTATCAAAAAGAAAAGAAAGTGCTATTAAGTAACTTTTATGGCATATTGTCTGTTGCTCTATTTTCTCTTTCAATGTTGGTTTACCCTTTTGGACAGAAGAGATCACTCTTCTTTGTCTTTATTAGAATCTTTATAAGAGGAGCATACGCCTAACCAATCATTTTCCTCCATTTCATTTCAAAAGTATATAGCACGAATAAAACTAAAGTTCATGAGTGAAGGTGAGCATTCGAGTGATAACCTATACAGCCAGCGTCGTTGGACTAAGAACAAAGGGGCATACATTTAATCATTCCTTCTTCACTACTTAATGCATGTGTCCTTCGAGTGCATTTGTATAAAAATATTTTGAAAATGGGTTGATTTCGAGAAAAATACTCGGTGTTGACAAAATGTTTATTTGGACGTACGCTATTCTTTGTGCGAGAATTTCATTACACCCACCAATTTAGTTTTCCCCCTTTTTAGTTATTATTTTAAATAATTTTCTTTTTATATTAGCGACGGTTCAGGCCGACGCTATTGTTTTTGAAAAAATATTCATTTCCCATAACAAATTTCGTTTGCCTCCTTATTAGTTATTGTCTTAATTAATTATTATTTTCTTATATTAGCGACGGTTTAGGCCGACGCTACTGTTTGTGCTAAATATTTTCATTTTCCCCCACGAATTTCATTTGGCTCCTTCGAACTTATTGTTTTAATTAATTATTATTTTTATATTAAAAACTAGTACTTTAATAGATCTTTTAAAGTTCTATTAAACAAAATCGTTCACATTAGTGGCACGGTTAATAGCGCTTTTCAGCGCTATCAAAAACAAAAGAAAGTGCTATTAAGTAACTTTTATGGCATATTGTCTGTTGCTCTATTTTCTCTTTCAAAGTTGGTTTACCCTTTTGGACAGAAGAGATCACTCTTCTTTGTCTTTATTAGAATCTTTATAAGAGGAGCATACGCCTACCTAATCATTTTCCTCCATTTCACTTCAAAAGTATATAGCACGAATAAAACTAAAGTTCATGAGTGAAGGTGAGCATTCGAGCGATAACCTATACAGCCAGCATCGTCGGACTAAGAACAAAAGGACATACATTTAATCATTCCTTCTTCACTACTTAATGCATGTGTCCTTCGAGTGTATTTGTTATGAAAATATTTTGAATATGGTTTGATTTCGAAAAAAATACTCGGTGTTGACAAAATGTTTATTTGGACCTACGCTACTGTTTGTGCGAAAATTTCATTACACCCACCAATTTAGTTTGCCTCTTTTTTAGTTATTATTTTAAATAATTAATTTTGTTTATATTAGCGACAGTTCAGGTCGACGCTATTGTTTTTGAAAAAATATTCATTTCCCATAACAAATATCGTGTGCCTCCTTATTAGTTATTCACTTAATTAATTCTTATTTTCTTATATTAGCGACGGTTCAGGCCGACACTACTGTTTGTGCTAAAATTTTCATTTTCCCCCACGAATTTCATTTGGCTCCGTTAAGCTTATTGTTTTAATTAATTATTATTTTTATATTAAAAACTAGTACTTTAATAGCTCTTTTAAAGTGCTATTAAACAAAATCGTTCACATTAGTGCCACGGTTAATAGCGCTTTTCAGCGCTATCAAAAACAAAAGAAAGTGCTATTAAGTAACTTTTATGGCATATTGTCTGTTGCTCTATTTTCTCTTTCAAAGTTGGTTTACCCTTTTGGACAGAAGAGATCACTCTTCTTTGTCTTTATTAGAATCTTTATAACGGGAGCATACGCCTAACTAATCATTTTCCTCCATTTCACTTCAAAAGTATATAGCACGAATAAAACTAAAGTTCATGAGTGAAGGTGAGCATTCGAGCGATAACCTATACAGCCAGCGTCGTCAGACTAAGAACAAAGGGACATACATTTAATCATTCCTTCTTCACTACTTAATGCATGTATCCTTTGAGTGTATTTGTTATGAAAATATTTTGAATATGGTTTGATTTCGAAAAAAATACTCGGTGTTGACAAAATGTTTATTTGGACCTACACTACTGTTTGTGCGAAAATTTCATTACACCCACCAATTTAGTTTGCCTCTTTTTTAGTTATTATTTTAAATAATTAATTTTGTTTATATTAGCGACAGTTCAGGTCTACGCTATTGTTTTTGAAAAAATATTCATTTCCCATAACAAATATCGTGTGCCTCCTTATTAGTTATTCACTTAATTAATTCTTATTTTCTTATATTAGCGACGGTTCAGGCCGACGCTACTGTTTGTGCTAAAATTTTCATTTTCCCCCACGAATTTCATTTGGCTCCGTTAAGCTTATTGTTTTAATTAATTATTATTTTTATATTAAAAACTAGTACTTTAAAAGCTCTTTTAAAGTGCTATTAAACAAAATCGTTCACATTAGTGCCACGGTTAATAGCGCTTTTCAGCGCTATCAAAAACAAAAGAAAGTGCTATTAAGTAACTTTTATGGCATATTGTCTGTTGCTCTATTTTCTCTTTAAAAGTTGGTTTACCCTTTTGGACAGAAGAGATCACTCTTCTTTGTCTTTATTAGAATCTTTATAAGAGGAGCATACACCTAACTAATCATTTTCCTCCATTTCACTTCAAAAGTATATAGCACGAATAAAACTAAAGTTCATGAGTGAAGGTGAGCATTCGAGCGATAACCTATACAGCCAGCATTGTCAGACTAAGAACAAAGGGACAGACATTTAATCATTCCTTCTTCACTACTTAATGCATGTATCCTTCGAGTGTATTTGTTATGAAAATATTTTGAATATGGTTTGATTTCGAAAAAAATACTCGGTGTTGAAAAAATGGACCTACGCTACTGTTTGTGCGATAATTTCATTACACCCACCAATTTAGTTTGCCTCTTTTTTAGTTATTATTTTAAATAATTAATTTTTTTTTATATTAGCGACAGTTCAGGTCGACGCTATTGTTTTTGAAAAAATATTCATTTCCCATAACAAATATCGTGTGCCTCCTTATTAGTTATTCACTTAATTAATTCTTATTTTCTTATATTAGCGACGGTTCAGGCCGACGCTACTGTTTGTGCTAAAATTTTCATTTTCCCCCACGAATTTCATTTGCCTCCGTTAAGCTTATTGTTTTAATTAAATATTATTTTTATATTAAAAACTAGTACTTTAATAGCTCTTTTAAAGTGCTATTAAACAAAATCGTTCACATTAGTGCCACGGTTAATAGCGCTTTTCAGCGCTATCAAAAACAAAAGAAAGTGCTATTAAGTAACTTTAATGGCATATTGTCTGTTGCTCTATTTTCTCTTTCAAAGTTGGTTTACCCTTTTGGACAGAAGAGATCACTCTTCTTTGTCTTTATTAGAATCTTTATAAGAGGAGCATACGCCTAACTAATCATTTTCCTCCATTTCACTTTAAAAGTATATAGCACGATTAAAACTAAAGTTCATGAGTGAAGGTGAGCATTCGAGCGATAACCTATACAGCCAGCGTCGTCAGACTAAGAACAAAGGGACAGACATTTAATCATTCCTTCTTCACTACTTAATGCATGTATCCTTCGAGTGTATTTGTTATGAAAATATTTTGAATATGGTTTGATTTCGAAAAAAATACTCGGTGTTGACAAAATGTTTATTTGGACGTACGCTACTGTTTGTGCGAAAATTTCATTACACCCACCAATTTAGTTTGCCTCTTTTTTAGTTATTATTTTAAATAATTAATTTTTTTTATATTAGCGACAGTTCAGGTCGACGCTATTGTTTTTGAAAAAATATTCATTTCCCATAACAAATATCGTGTGCCTCCTTATTAGTTATTCACTTAATTAATTCTTATTTTCTTATATTAGCGACGGTTCTGGCCGACGCTACTGTTTGTGCTAAAATTTTCATTTTCCCCCACGAATTTCATTTGGCTCCTTTAAGCTTATTGTTTTAATTAATTATTATTTTTATATTAAAAACTAGTACTTTAATAGCTCTTTTAATTAAACAAAATCGTTCACATTAGTGACACGGTTAATAGCGCTTTTCAGCGCTATCAAAAACCAAAAAAAGTTCTATTAAGTAACTTTTATGGCATATTGTCTGCTGCTCTATTTTCTCTTTCAAAGTTGGTTTACCCTTTTGGACAGAAGAGATCACTCTTCTTTGTCTTTATTAGAATCTTTATAAGAGGAGCATACACCTAACTAATCATTTTCCTCCATTTCACTTCAAAAGTATATAGCACGAATAAAACTAAAGTTCATGAGTGAAGGTGAGCATTCGAGCGATAACCTATACAGCCAGCGTTGTCAGACTAAGAACAAAGGGACAGACATTTAATCATTCCTTCTTCACTACTTAATGCATGTATCCTTCGAGTGTATTTGTTATGAAAATATTTTGAATATGGTTTGATTTCGAAAAAAATACTCGGTGTTGAAAAAATGTTTATTTGGACCTACGCTACTGTTTGTGCGATAATTTCATTACACCCACCAATTTAGTTTGCCTCTTTTTTAGTTATTATTTTAAATAATTAATTTTTTTTTATATTAGCGACAGTTCAGGTCGACGCTATTGTTTTTGAAAAAATATTCATTTCCCATAACAAATATCGTGTGCCTCCTTATTAGTTATTCACTTAATTAATTCTTATTTTCTTATATTAGCGACGGTTCAGGCCGACGCTACTGTTTGTGCTAAAATTTTCATTTTCCCCCACGAATTTCATTTGCCTCCGTTAAGCTTATTGTTTTAATTAAATATTATTTTTATATTAAAAACTAGTACTTTAATAGCTCTTTTAAAGTGCTATTAAACAAAATCGTTCACATTAGTGCCACGGTTAAAAGCGCTTTTCAGCGCTATCAAAAACAAAAGAAAGTGCTATTAAGTAACTTTAATGGCATATTGTCTGTTGCTCTATTTTCTCTTTCAAAGTTGGTTTACCCTTTTGGACAGAAGAGATCACTCTTCTTTGTCTTTATTAGAATCTTTATAAGAGGAGCATACGCCTAACTAATCATTTTCCTCCATTTCACTTTAAAAGTATATAGCACGATTAAAACTAAAGTTCATGAGTGAAGGTGAGCATTCGAGCGATAACCTATACAGCCAGCGTCGTCAGACTAAGAACAAAGGGACAAACATTTAATCATTCCTTCTTCACTACTTAATGCATGTATCCTTCGAGTGTATTTGTTATGAAAATATTTTGAATATGGTTTGATTTCGAAAAAAATACTCGGTGTTGACAAAATGTTTATTTGGACCTACGCTATTGTTTGTGCGAAAATTTCATTACACCCACCAATTTAGTTTGACTCTTTTTTAGTTATTATTTTAAATAATTAATTTTTTTTATATTAGCGACAGTTCAGGTCGACGCTATTGTTTTTGAAAAAATATTCATTTCCCATAACAAATATCGTGTGCCTCCTTATTAGTTATTCACTTAATTAATTCTTATTTTCTTATATTAGCGACGGTTCTGGCCGACGCTACTGTTTGTGCTAAAATTTTCATTTTCCCCCACGAATTTCATTTGGCTCCTTTAAGCTTATTGTTTTAATTAATTATTATTTTTATATTAAAAACTAGTACTTTAATAGCTCTTTTAATTAAACAAAATCGTTCACATTAGTGACACGGTTAATAGCGCTTTTCAGCGCTATCAAAAACCAAAAAAAGTTCTATTAAGTAACTTTTATGGCATATTGTCTGCTGCTCTATTTTCTCTTTCAAAGTTGGTTTACCCTTTTGGACAGAAGAGATCACTCTTCTTTGTCTTTATTAGAATCTTTATAAGAGGAGCATACACCTAACTAATCATTTTCCTCCATTTCACTTCAAAAGTATATAGCACGAATAAAATTAAAGTTCATGAGTGAAGGTGAGCATTCGAGCGATAACCTATACAGCCAGCGTTGTCAGACTAAGAACAAAGGGACAGACATTTAATCATTCCTTCTTCACTACTTAATGCATGTATCCTTCGAGTGTATTTGTTATGAAAATATTTTGAATATGGTTTGATTTCGAAAAAAATACTCGGTGTTGAAAAAATGTTTATTTGGACCTACGCTACTGTTTGTGCGATAATTTCATTACACCCACCAATTTAGTTTGCCTCTTTTTTAGTTATTATTTTAAATAATTAATTTTTTTTTATATTAGCGACAGTTCAGGTCGACGCTATTGTTTTTGAAAAAATATTCATTTCCCATAACAAATATCGTGTGCCTCCTTATTAGTTATTCACTTAATTAATTCTTATTTTCTTATATTAGCGACGGTTCAGGCCGACGCTACTGTTTGTGCTAAAATTTTCATTTTCCCCCACGAATTTCATTTGCCTCCGTTAAGCTTATTGTTTTAATTAAATATTATTTTTATATTAAAAACTAGTACTTTAATAGCTCTTTTAAAGTGCTATTAAACAAAATCGTTCACATTAGTGCCACGGTTAATAGCGCTTTTCAGCGCTATCAAAAACAAAAGAAAGTGCTATTAAGTAACTTTAATGGCATATTGTCTGTTGCTCTATTTTCTCTTTCAAAGTTGGTTTACCCTTTTGGACAGAAGAGATCACTCTTCTTTGTCTTTATTAGAATCTTTATAAGAGGAGCATACGCCTAACTAATCATTTTCCTCCATTTCACTTCAAAAGTATATAGCACGATTAAAACTAAAGTTCATGAGTGAAGGTGAGCATTCGAGCGATAACCTATACAGCCAGCGTCGTCAGACTAAGAACAAAGGGACAGACATTTAATCATTCCTTCTTCACTACTTAATGCATGTATCCTTCGAGTGTATTTGTTATGAAAATATTTTGAATATGGTTCGATTTCGAAAAAAATACTCGGTGTTGACAAAATGTTTATTTGGACCTACGCTACTGTTTGTGCGAAAATTTCATTACACCCACCAATTTAGTTTGCCTCTTTTTTAGTTATTATTTTAAATAATTAATTTTTTTTATATTAGCGACAGTTCAGGTCGACGCTATTGTTTTTGAAAAAATATTCATTTCCCATAACAAATATGGTGTGCCTCCTTATTAGTTATTCACTTAATTAATTCTTATTTTCTTATATTAGCGACGGTTCTGGCCAACGCTACTGTTTGTGCTAAAATTTTCATTTTCCCACACGAATTTCATTTGGCTCCTTTAAGCTTATTGTTTTAATTAATTATTATTTTTATATTAAAAACTAGTACTTTAATAGCTCTTTTAATTAAACAAAATCGTTCACATTAGTGACACGGTTAATAGCGCTTTTCAGCGCTATCAAAAACCAAAAAAAGTTCTATTAAGTAACTTTTATGGCATATTGTCTGCTGCTCTATTTTCTCTTTCAAAGTTTGTTTACCCTTTTGGACAGAAGAGATCACTCTTCTTTGTCTTTATTAGAATCTTTATAAGAGGGGCATACGCCTAACTAATCATTTCCCTCCATTTCACTTCAAAAGTATATAACACGAATAAAACTAAAGTTCACGATTGAAGGTGAGCATTCGAGCGATAACCTATACAGCTTGCGTCTTCGGTCTAAGAAAAAAGGGAAATACATTTAATCATTCCTTCTTCACTTCTTAATGCATGTGTACTTCGAGTGCAATTTTTATGAAAATATTTGGAAAATGGTTTGATTTCAAGAAAAATACTCGGTGTTGACAAAATGTTTATTTGGACCTACGCTATTGTTTGTGCGAAATTTCATTACACCCACCAATTTAGTTTGCCTCTTTTTTAGTTATTATTTTAAATTATTATTATTTTTTATGTTAGCGACAGTTCAGACCGACGCTATTGTATTTGAAAACATATTCATTTCCCATAAGAAATTTCGTGTGCCTCCTTATTAGTTATTGTCTTAATTAATTCTTATTTTCTTATATTAGCGACGGTTCAGGCCGACGCTACGTCTGTGCTAAAATTTTAATTTTTCCCCACGAATTTCATTTGGCTCCTTTAAGCTTATTGTTTTAATTAATTATTATTTTTATATTAAAAACTAGTACTTTAATAGCTCTTTTAAAGTGCTATTAAACAAAATCGTTCACATTAGTGGCACGGTTAATAGCGCTTTTCAGCGCTATCAAAAACAAAAGAAAGTGCTATTAAGTAACTTTTATGGCATATTGTCTGTTGCTCTATTTTCTCTTTCAAAGTTGGTTTACCCTTTTGGACAGAAGAGATCACTCTTCTTTGTGTTTATTAGAATCTTTATAAGAGGAGCATACGCCTAACTAATCATTTTCCTCCATTTCACTTCAAAAGTATATAGCACGATTAAAACTAAAGTTCATGAGTGAAGGTGAGCATTCGAGCGATAACCTATACAGCCAGCCTCGTCGGACTAAGAACAAAGGGACATACATTTAATCATTCCTTCTTCACTACTTAATGCATGTATCCTTCGAGTGTATTTGTTATGAAAATATTTTTAATATGGTTTGATTTCGAAAAAAATACTCGGTGTTGACAAAATGTTTATTTGGACCTACGCTACTGTTTGTGCGAAAATTTCATTACACCCACCAATTTAGTTTGCCCCTTTTTTAGTTATTATTTTAAATAATTAATTTTGTTTATATTAGCGACAGTTCAGGTCGACGCTATTGTTTTTGAAAAAATATTCATTTCCCATAACAAATATCGTGTGCCTCCTTATTAGTTATTCACTTAATTAGTTCTTATTTTCTTATATTAGCGACGGTTCAGGCCGACGCTACTGTTTGTGCTAAAATTTTCATTTTCCCCCACGAATTTCATTTGGCTCCGTTAAGCTTATTGTTTTAATTAATTATTATTTTTATATTAAAAACTAGTACTTTAATAGCTCTTTTAAAGTGCTATTAAACAAAATCGTTCACATTAGTGCCACGGTTAATAGCGCTTTTCAGCGCTATCAAAAACAAAAGAAAGTGCTATTAAGTAACTTTTATGGCATATTGTCTGTTGCTCTATTTTCTCTTTCAAAGTTGGTTTACCCTTTTGGACAGAAGAGATCACTTTTCTTTGTCTTTATTAGAATCTTTATAAGAGGAGCATACACCTAACTAATCATTTTCCTCCATTTCACTTCAAAAGTATATAGCACGAATAAAACTAAAGTTCATGAGTGAAGGTGAGCATTCGAGCGATAACCTATACAGCCAGCGTCGTCAGACTAAGAACAAAGGGACATACATTTAATCATTCCTTCTTCACTACTTAATGCATGTATCCTTCGAGTGTATTTGTTATGAAAATATTTTGAATATGGTTTGATTTCGAAAAAAATACTCGGTGTTGACAAAATGTTTATTTGGACCTACGCTACTGTTTGTGCGAAAATTTCATTACACCCACCAATTTAGTTTGCCTCTTTTTTAGTTATTATTTTAAATAATTAATTTTTTTTTATATTAGCGACAGTTCAGGTCGACACTATTGTTTTTGAAAAAATATTCATTTCCCATAACAAATATCGTGTGCCTCCTTATTAGTTATTCACTTAATTAATTCTTATTTTCTTATATTAGCGACGGTTCAGGCCGACGCTACTGTTTGTGCTAAAATTTTCATTTTCCCCCACGAATTTCATTTGGCTCCGTTAAGCTTATTGTTTTAATTAATTATTATTTTTATATTAAAAACTAGTACTTTAATAGCTATTTTAAAGTGCTATTAAACAAAATCGTTCACATTAGTGCCACGGTTAATAGCGCTTTTCAGCGCTATCAAAAACAAAAGAAAGTGCTATTAAGTAACTTTAATGGCATATTGTCTGTTGCTCTATTTTCTCTTTCAAAGTTGGTTTACCCTTTTGGACATAAGAGATCACTCTTCTTTGTCTTTATTAGAATCTTTATAAGAGGAGCATACGCCTAACTAATCATTTTCCTCCATTTCACTTCAAAAGTATATAGCACGATTAAAACTAAAGTTCATGAGTGAAGGTGAGCATTCGAGCGATAACCTATACAGCCAGCGTCGTCAGACTAAGAACAAAGGGACAGACATTTAATCATTCCTTCTTCACTACTTAATGCATTTATCCTTCGAGTGTATTTGTTATGAAAATATTTTGAATATGGTTTGATTTCGAAAAAAATACTCGGTGTTGACAAAATGTTTATTTGGACCTACGCTACTGTTTGTGCGATAATTTCATTACACCCACCAATTTAGTTTGCCTCTTTTTTAGTTATTATTTTAAATAATTAATTTTTTTTATATTAGCGACAGTTCAGGTCGACGCTATTGTTTTTGAAAAAATATTCATTTCCCATAACAAATATTGTGTGCCTCCTTATTAGTTATTCACTTAATTAATTCTTATTTTCTTATATTAGCGACGGTTCTGGCCGACGCTACTGTTTGTGCTAAAATTTTCATTTTCCCCCACGAATTTCATTTGGCTCCTTTAAGCTTATTGTTTTAATTAATTATTATTTTTATATTAAAAACTAGTACTTTAATAGCTCTTTTAATTAAACAAAATCGTTCACATTAGTGACACGGTTAATAGCGCTTTTCAGCGCTATCAAAAACCAAAAAAAGTTCTATTAAGTAACTTTTATGGCATATTGTCTGCTGCTCTATTTTCTCTTTCAAAGTTTGTTTACCCTTTTGGACAGAAGAGATCACTCTTCTTTGTCTTTATTAGAATCTTTATAAGAGGAGCATACGCCTAACTAATCATTTCCCTCCATTTCACTTCAAAAGTATATAACACGAATAAAACTAAAGTTCACGATTGAAGGTGAGCATTCGAGCGATAACCTATACAGCTTGCGTCTTCGGTCTAAGAACAAAGGGAAATACATTTAATCATTCCTTCTTCACTTCTTAATGCATGTGTACTTCGAGTGCAATTTTTATGAAAATATTTGGAAAATGGTTTGATTTCAAGAAAAATACTCGGTGTTGACAAAATGTTTATTTGGACCTACGCTATTGTTTGTGCGAAATTTCATTACACCCACCAATTTAGTTTGCCTCTTTTTTAGTTATTATTTTAAATTATTATTATTTTTTATATTAGCGACAGTTCAGACCGACGCTATTGTTTTTGAAAACATATTCATTTCCCATAAGAAATTTCGTGTGCCTCCTTATTAGTTATTGTCTTAATTAATTCTTATTTTCTTATATTAGCGACGGTTTAGGCCGATGCTACGTCTGTGCTAAAATTTTAATTTTTCCCCACGAATTTCATTTGGCTCCTTTAAGCTTATTGTTTTAATTAATTATTATTTTTATATTAAAAACTAGTACTTTAATAGCTCTTTTAAAGTGCTATTAAACAAAATCGTTCACATTAGTGGCACGGTTAATAGCGCTTTTCAGCGCTATCAAAAACAAAAGAAAGTGCTATTAAGTAACTTTTATGGCATATTGTCTGTTGCTCTATTTTCTCTTTCAAAGTTGGTTTACCCTTTTGGACAGAAGAGATCACTCTTCTTTGTGTTTATTAGAATCTTTATAAGAGGAGCATACGCCTAACTAATCATTTTCCTCCATTTCACTTCAAAAGTATATAGCACGATTAAAACTAAAGTTCATGAGTGAAGGTGAGCATTCGAGCGATAACCTATACAGCCAGCCTCGTCGGACTAAGAACAAAGGGACATACATTTAATCATTCCTTCTTCACTACTTAATGCATGTATCCTTCGAGTGTATTTGTTATGAAAATATTTTTAATATGGTTTGATTTCGAAAAAAATACTCGGTGTTGACAAAATGTTTATTTGGACCTACGCTACTGTTTGTGCGAAAATTTCATTACACCCACCAATTTAGTTTGCCTCTTTTTTAGTTATTATTTTAAATAATTAATTTTGTTTATATTAGCGACAGTTCAGGTCGACGCTATTGTTTTTGAAAAAATATTCATTTCCCATAACAAATATCGTGTGCCTCCTTATTAGTTATTCACTTAATTAGTTCTTATTTTCTTATATTAGCGACGGTTCAGGCCGACGCTACTGTTTGTGCTAAAATTTTCATTTTCCCCCACGAATTTCATTTGGCTCCGTTAAGCTTATTGTTTTAATTAATTATTATTTTTATATTAAAAACTAGTACTTTAATAGCTCTTTTAAAGTGCTATTAAACAAAATCGTTCACATTAGTGCCACGGTTAATAGCGCTTTTCAGCGCTATCAAAAACAAAAGAAAGTGCTATTAAGTAACTTTTATGGCATATTGTCTGTTGCTCTATTTTCTCTTTCAAAGTTGGTTTACCCTTTTGGACAGAAGAGATCACTTTTCTTTGTCTTTATTAGAATCTTTATAAGAGGAGCATACACCTAACTAATCATTTTCCTCCATTTCACTTCAAAAGTATATAGCACGAATAAAACTAAAGTTCATGAGTGAAGGTGAGCATTCGAGCGATAACCTATACAGCCAGCGTCGTCAGACTAAGAACAAAGGGACATACATTTAATCATTCCTTCTTCACTACTTAATGCATGTATCCTTCGAGTGTATTTGTTATGAAAATATTTTGAATATGGTTTGATTTCGAAAAAAATACTCGGTGTTGACAAAATGTTTATTTGGACCTACGCTACTGTTTGTGCGAAAATTTCATTACACCCACCAATTTAGTTTGCCTCTTTTTTAGTTATTATTTTAAATAATTAATTTTTTTTTATATTAGCGACAGTTCAGGTCGACGCTATTGTTTTTGAAAAAATATTCATTTCCCATAACAAATATCGTGTGCCTCCTTATTAGTTATTCACTTAATTAATTCTTATTTTCTTATATTAGCGACGGTTCAGGCCGACGCTACTGTTTGTGCTAAAATTTTCATTTTCCCCCACGAATTTCATTTGGCTCCGTTAAGCTTATTGTTTTAATTAATTATTATTTTTATATTAAAAACTAGTACTTTAATAGCTATTTTAAAGTGCTATTAAACAAAATCGTTCACATTAGTGCCACGGTTAATAGCGCTTTTCAGCGCTATCAAAAACAAAAGAAAGTGCTATTAAGTAACTTTAATGGCATATTGTCTGTTGCTCTATTTTCTCTTTCAAAGTTGGTTTACCCTTTTGGACATAAGAGATCACTCTTCTTTGTCTTTATTAGAATCTTTATAAGAGGAGCATACGCCTAACTAATCATTTTCCTCCATTTCACTTCAAAAGTATATAGCACGATTAAAACTAAAGTTCATGAGTGAAGGTGAGCATTCGAGCGATAACCTATACAGCCAGCGTCGTCAGACTAAGAACAAAGGGACAGACATTTAATCATTCCTTCTTCACTACTTAATGCATTTATCCTTCGAGTGTATTTGTTATGAAAATATTTTGAATATGGTTTGATTTCGAAAAAAATACTCGGTGTTGACAAAATGTTTATTTGGACCTACGCTACTGTTTGTGCGATAATTTCATTACACCCACCAATTTAGTTTGCCTCTTTTTTAGTTATTATTTTAAATAATTAATTTTTTTTATATTAGCGACAGTTCAGGTCGACGCTATTGTTTTTGAAAAAATATTCATTTCCCATAACAAATATCGTGTGCCTCCTTATTAGTTATTCACTTAATTAATTCTTATTTTCTTATATTAGCGACGGTTCTGGCCGACGCTACTGTTTGTGCTAAAATTTTCATTTTCCCCCACGAATTTCATTTGGCTCCTTTAAGCTTATTGTTTTAATTAATTATTATTTTTATATTAAAAACTAGTACTTTAATAGCTCTTTTAATTAAACAAAATCGTTCACATTAGTGACACGGTTAATAGCGCTTTTCAGCGCTATCAAAAACCAAAAAAAGTTCTATTAAGTAACTTTTATGGCATATTGTCTGCTGCTCTATTTTCTCTTTCAAAGTTTGTTTACCCTTTTGGACAGAAGAGATCACTCTTCTTTGTCTTTATTAGAATCTTTATAAGAGGAGCATACGCCTAACTAATCATTTCCCTCCATTTCACTTCAAAAGTATATAACACGAATAAAACTAAAGTTCACGATTGAAGGTGAGCATTCGAGCGATAACCTATACAGCTTGCGTCTTCGGTCTAAGAACAAAGGGAAATACATTTAATCATTCCTTCTTCACTTCTTAATGCATGTGTACTTCGAGTGCAATTTTTATGAAAATATTTGGAAAATGGTTTGATTTCAAGAAAAATACTCGGTGTTGACAAAATGTTTATTTGGACCTACGCTATTGTTTGTGCGAAATTTCATTACACCCACCAATTTAGTTTGCCTCTTTTTTAGTTATTATTTTAAATTATTATTATTTTTTATATTAGCGACAGTTCAGACCGACGCTATTGTTTTTGAAAACATATTCATTTCCCATAAGAAATTTCGTGTGCCTCCTTATTAGTTATTGTCTTAATTAATTCTTATTTTCTTATATTAGCGACGGTTTAGGCCGATGCTACGTCTGTGCTAAAATTTTAATTTTTCCCCACGAATTTCATTTGGCTCCTTTAAGCTTATTGTTTTAATTAATTATTATTTTTATATTAAAAACTAGTACTTTAATAGCTCTTTTAAAGTGCTATTAAACAAAATCGTTCACATTAGTGGCACGGTTAATAGCGCTTTTCAGCGCTATCAAAAACAAAAGAAAGTGCTATTAAGTAACTTTTATGGCATATTGTCTGTTGCTCTATTTTCTCTTTCAAAGTTGGTTTACCCTTTTGGACAGAAGAGATCACTCTTCTTTGTGTTTATTAGAATCTTTATAAGAGGAGCATACGCCTAACTAATCATTTTCCTCCATTTCACTTCAAAAGTATATAGCACGATTAAAACTAAAGTTCATGAGTGAAGGTGAGCATTCGAGCGATCACCTATACAGCCAGCCTCGTCGGACTAAGAACAAAGGGACATACATTTAATCATTCCTTCTTCACTACTTAATGCATGTATCCTTCGAGTGTATTTGTTATGAAAATATTTTGAATATGGTTTGATTTCGAAAAAAATACTCGGTGTTGACAAAATGTTTATTTGGACCTACGCTACTGTTTGTGCGAAAATTTCATTACACCCACCAATTTAGTTTGCCTCTTTTTTAGTTATTATTTTAAATAATTAATTTTTTTTATATTAGCGACAGTTCAGGTCGACGCTATTGTTTTTGAAAAAATATTCATTTCCCATAACAAATATCGTGTGCCTCCTTATTAGTTATTCACTTAATTAATTCTTATTTTCTTATATTAGCGACGGTTCTGGCCGACGCTACTGGGTGTGCTAAAATTTTCATTTTCCCCCACGAATTTCATTTGGCTCCTTTAAGCTTATTGTTTTAATTAATTATTATTTTTATATTAAAAACTAGTACTTTAATAGCTCTTTTAATTAAACAAAATCGTTCACATTAGTGACACGGTTAATAGCGCTTTTCAGCGCTATCAAAAACCAAAAAAAGTTCTATTAAGTAACTTTTATGGCATATTGTCTGCTGCTCTATTTTCTCTTTCAAAGTTGGTTTACCCTTTTGGACAGAAGAGATCACTCTTCTTTGTCTTTATTAGAATCTTTATAAGAGGAGCATACACCTAACTAATCATTTTCCTCCATTTCACTTCAAAAGTATATAGCACGAATAAAACTAAAGTTCATGAGTGAAGGTGAGCATTCGAGCGATAACCTATACAGCCAGCGTTGTCAGACTAAGAACAAAGGGACAGACATTTAATCATTCCTTCTTCACTACTTAATGCATGTATCCTTCGAGTGTATTTGTTATGAAAATATTTTGAATATGGTTTGATTTCGAAAAAAATACTCGGTGTTGAAAAAATGTTTATTTGGACCTACGCTACTGTTTGTGCGATAATTTCATTACACCCACCAATTTAGTTTGCCTCTTTTTTAGTTATTATTTTAAATAATTAATTTTTTTTTATATTAGCGACAGTTCAGGTCGACGCTATTGTTTTTGAAAAAATATTCATTTCCCATAACAAATATCGTGTGCCTCCTTATTAGTTATTCACTTAATTAATTCTTATTTTCTTATATTAGCGACGGTTCAGGCCGACGCTACTGTTTTTGCTAAAATTTTCATTTTCCCCCACGAATTTCATTTGCCTCCGTTAAGCTTATTGTTTTAATTAAATATTATTTTTATATTAAAAACTAGTACTTTAATAGCTCTTTTAAAGTGCTATTAAACAAAATCGTTCACATTAGTGCCACGGTTAATAGCGCTTTTCAGCGCTATCAAAAACAAAAGAAAGTGCTATTAAGTAACTTTAATGGCATATTGTCTGTTGCTCTATTTTCTCTTTCAAAGTTGGTTTACCCTTTTGGACAGAAGAGATCACTCTTCTTTGTCTTTATTAGAATCTTTATAAGAGGAGCATACGCCTAACTAATCATTTTCCTCCATTTCACTTCAAAAGTATATAGCACGATTAAAACTAAAGTTCATGAGTGAAGGTGAGCATTCGAGCGATAACCTATACAGCCAGCGTCGTCAGACTAAGAACAAAGGGACAGACATTTAATCATTCCTTCTTCACTACTTAATGCATGTATCCTTCGAGTGTATTTGTTATGAAAATATTTTGAATATGGTTCGATTTCGAAAAAAATACTCGGTGTTGACAAAATGTTTATTTGGACCTACGCTACTGTTTGTGCGAAAATTTCATTACACCCACCAATTTAGTTTGCCTCTTTTTTAGTTATTATTTTAAATAATTAATTTTTTTTATATTAGCGACAGTTCAGGTCGACGCTATTGTTTTTGAAAAAATATTCATTTCCCATAACAAATATCGTGTGCCTCCTTATTAGTTATTCACTTAATTAATTCTTATTTTCTTATATTAGCGACGGTTCTGGCCAACGCTACTGTTTGTGCTAAAATTTTCATTTTCCCACACGAATTTCATTTGGCTCCTTTAAGCTTATTGTTTTAATTAATTATTATTTTTATATTAAAAACTAGTACTTTAATAGCTCTTTTAATTAAACAAAATCGTTCACATTAGTGACACGGTTAATAGCGCTTTTCAGCGCTATCAAAAACCAAAAAAAGTTCTATTAAGTAACTTTTATGGCATATTGTCTGCTGCTCTATTTTCTCTTTCAAAGTTTGTTTACCCTTTTGGACAGAAGAGATCACTCTTCTTTGTCTTTATTAGAATCTTTATAAGAGGAGCATACGCCTAACTAATCATTTCCCTCCATTTCACTTCAAAAGTATATAACACGAATAAAACTAAAGTTCACGATTGAAGGTGAGCATTCGAGCGATAACCTATACAGCTTGCGTCTTTGGTCTAAGAAAAAAGGGAAATACATTTAATCATTCCTTCTTCACTTCTTAATGCATGTGTACTTCGAGTGCAATTTTTATGAAAATATTTGGAAAATGGTTTGATTTCAAGAAAAATACTCGGTGTTGACAAAATGTTTATTTGGACCTACGCTATTGTTTGTGCGAAATTTCATTACACCCACCAATTTAGTTTGCCTCTTTTTTAGTTATTATTTTAAATTATTATTATTTTTTATGTTAGCGACAGTTCAGACCGACGCTATTGTATTTGAAAACATATTCATTTCCCATAAGAAATTTCGTGTGCCTCCTTATTAGTTATTGTCTTAATTAATTCTTATTTTCTTATATTAGCGACGGTTCAGGCCGACGCTACGTCTGTGCTAAAATTTTAATTTTTCCCCACGAATTTCATTTGGCTCCTTTAAGCTTATTGTTTTAATTAATTATTATTTTTATATTAAAAACTAGTACTTTAATAGCTCTTTTAAAGTGCTATTAAACAAAATCGTTCACATTAGTGGCACGGTTAATAGCGCTTTTCAGCGCTATCAAAAACAAAAGAAAGTGCTATTAAGTAACTTTTATGGCATATTGTCTGTTGCTCTATTTTCTCTTTCAAAGTTGGTTTACCCTTTTGGACAGAAGAGATCACTCTTCTTTGTGTTTATTAGAATCTTTATAAGAGGAGCATACGCCTAACTAATCATTTTCCTCCATTTCACTTCAAAAGTATATAGCACGATTAAAACTAAAGTTCATGAGTGAAGGTGAGCATTCGAGCGATAACCTATACAACCAGCCTCGTCGGACTAAGAACAAAGGGACATACATTTAATCATTCCTTCTTCACTACTTAATGCATGTATCCTTCGAGTGTATTTGTTATGAAAATATTTTGAATATGGTTTGATTTCGAAAAAAATACTCGGTGTTGATAAAATGTTTATTTGGACCTACGCTACTGTTTGTGCGAAAATTTCATTACACCCACCAATTTAGTTTGCCTCTTTTTTAGTTATTATTTTAAATAATTAATTTTGTTTATATTAGCGACAGTTCAGGTCGACGCTATTGTTTTTGAAAAAATATTCATTTCCCATAACAAATATCGTGTGCCTCCTTATTAGTTATTCACTTAATTAGTTCTTATTTTCTTATATTAGCGACGGTTCAGGCCGACGCTACTGTTTGTGCTAAAATTTTCATTTTCCCCCACGAATTTCATTTGGCTCCGTTAAGCTTATTGTTTTAATTAATTATTATTTTTATATTAAAAACTAGTACTTTAATAGCTCTTTTAAAGTGCTATTAAACAAAATCGTTCACATTAGTGCCACGGTTAATAGCGCTTTTCAGCGCTATCAAAAACAAAAGAAAGTGCTATTAAGTAACTTTTATGGCATATTGTCTGTTGCTCTATTTTCTCTTTCAAAGTTGGTTTACCCTTTTGGACAGAAGAGATCACTCTTCTTTGTCTTTATTAGAATCTTTATAAGAGGAGCATACACCTAACTAATCATTTTCCTCCATTTCACTTCAAAAGTATATAGCACGAATAAAACTAAAGTTCATGAGTGAAGGTGAGCATTCGAGCGATAACCTATACAGCCAGCATCGTCAGACTAAGAACAAAGGGACATACATTTAATCATTCCTTCTTCACTACTTAATGCATGTATCCTTCGAGTGTATTTGTTATGAAAATATTTTGAATATGGTTTGATTTCGAAAAAAATACTCGGTGTTGACAAAATGTTTATTTGGACCTACGCTACTGTTTGTGCGAAAATTTCATTACACCCACCAATTTAGTTTGCCTCTTTTTTAGTTATTATTTTAAATAATTAATTTTTTTTTATATTAGCGACAGTTCAGGTCGACGCTATTGTTTTTGAAAAAATATTCATTTCCCATAACAAATATCGTGTGCCTCCTTATTAGTTATTCACTTAATTAATTCTTATTTTCTTATATTAGCGACGGTTCAGGCCGACGCTACTGTTTGTGCTAAAATTTTCATTTTCCCCCACGAATTTCATTTGGCTCCGTTAAGCTTATTGTTTTAATTAATTATTATTTTTATATTAAAAACTAGTACTTTAATAGCTATTTTAAAGTGCTATTAAACAAAATCGTTCACATTAGTGCCACGGTTAATAGCGCTTTTCAGCGCTATCAAAAACAAAAGAAAGTGCTATTAAGTAACTTTAATGGCATATTGTCTGTTGCTCTATTTTCTCTTTCAAAGTTGGTTTACCCTTTTGGACATAAGAGATCACTCTTCTTTGTCTTTATTAGAATCTTTATAAGAGGAGCATACGCCTAACTAATCATTTTCCTCCATTTCACTTCAAAAGTATATAGCACGATTAAAACTAAAGTTCATGAGTGAAGGTGAGCATTCGAGCGATAACCTATACAGCCAGCGTCGTCAGACTAAGAACAAAGGGACAGACATTTAATCATTCCTTCTTCACTACTTAATGCATTTATCCTTCGAGTGTATTTGGTATGAAAATATTTTGAATATGGTTTGATTTCGAAAAAAATACTCGGTGTTGACAAAATGTTTATTTGGACCTACGCTACTGTTTGTGCAAAAATTTCATTACACCCACCAATTTAGTTTGCCTCTTTTTTAGTTATTATTTTAAATAATTAATTTTTTTTATATTAGCGACAGTTCAGGTCGACGCTATTATTTTTGAAAAAATATTCATTTCCCATAACAAATATCGTGTGCCTCCTTATTAGTTATTCACTTAATTAATTCTTATTTTCTTATATTAGCGACGGTTCTGGCCGACGCTACTGTTTGTGCTAAAATTTTCATTTTCCCCCACGAATTTCATTTGGCTCCTTTAAGCTTATTGTTTTAATTAATTATTATTTTTATATTAAAAACTAGTACTTTAATAGCTCTTTTAATTAAACAAAATCGTTCACATTAGTGACACGGTTAATAGCGCTTTTCAGCGCTATCAAAAACCAAAAAAAGTTCTATTAAGTAACTTTTATGGCATATTGTCTGCTGCTCTATTTTCTCTTTCAAAGTTTGTTTACCCTTTTGGACAGAAGAGATCACTCTTCTTTGTCTTTATTAGAATCTTTATAAGAGGAGCATACGCCTAACTAATCATTTCCCTCCATTTCACTTCAAAAGTATATAACACGAATAAAACTAAAGTTCACGATTGAAGGTGAGCATTCGAGCGATAACCTATACAGCTTGCGTCTTCGGTCTAAGAACAAAGGGAAATACATTTAATCATTCCTTCTTCACTTCTTAATGCATGTGTACTTCGAGTGCAATTTTTATGAAAATATTTGGAAAATGGTTTGATTTCAAGAAAAATACTCGGTGTTGACAAAATGTTTATTTGGACCTACGCTATTGTTTGTGCGAAATTTCATTACACCCACCAATTTAGTTTGCCTCTTTTTTAGTTATTATTTTAAATTATTATTATTTTTTATATTAGCGACAGTTCAGACCGACGCTATTGTTTTTGAAAACATATTCATTTCCCATAAGAAATTTCGTGTGCCTCCTTATTAGTTATTGTCTTAATTAATTCTTATTTTCTTATATTAGCGACGGTTTAGGCCGATGCTACGTCTGTGCTAAAATTTTAATTTTTCCCCACAAATTTCATTTGGCTCCTTTAAGCTTATTGTTTTAATTAATTATTATTTTTATATTAAAAACTAGTACTTTAATAGCTCTTTTAAAGTGCTATTAAACAAAATCGTTCACATTAGTGGCACGGTTAATAGCGCTTTTCAGCGCTATCAAAAACAAAAGAAAGTGCTATTAAGTAACTTTTATGGCATATTGTCTGTTGCTCTATTTTCTCTTTCAAAGTTGGTTTACCCTTTTGGACAGAAGAGATCACTCTTCTTTGTGTTTATTAGAATCTTTATAAGAGGAGCATACGCCTAACTAATCATTTTCCTCCATTTCACTTCAAAAGTATATAGCACGATTAAAACTAAAGTTCATGAGTGAAGGTGAGCATTCGAGCGATAACCTATACAGCCAGCCTCATCGGACTAAGAACAAAGGGACATACATTTAATCATTCCTTCTTCACTACTTAATGCATGTATCCTTCGAGTGTATTTGTTATGAAAATATTTTGAATATGGTTTGATTTCGAAAAAAATACTCGGTGTTGACAAAATGTTTATTTGGACCTACGCTACTGTTTGTGCGAAAATTTCATTACACCCACCAATTTAGTTTGCCTCTTTTTTAGTTATTATTTTAAATAATTAATTTTTTTTATATTAGCGACAGTTCAGGTCGACGCTATTGTTTTTGAAAAAATATTCATTTCCCATAACAAATATCGTGTGCCTCCTTATTAGTTATTCACTTAATTAATTCTTATTTTCTTATATTAGCGACGGTTCAGGCCGACGCTACTGTTTGTGCTAAATTTTTCATTTTCCCCCACGAATTTCATTTGGCTCCTTTAAGCTTATTGTTTTAATTAATTATTATTTTTATATTAAAAACTAGTACTTTAATAGCTCTTTTAAAGTGCTATTAAACAAAATCGTTCACATTAGTGGCACGGTTAATAGCGCTTTTCAGCGCTATCAAAAACAAAAGAAAGTGCTATTAAGTAACTTTTATGGCATATTGTCTGTTGCTCTACTTTCTCTATCAAAGTTGGTTTACCCTTTTGGAAAGAAGAGATCACTCTTCTTCGTCTTTATTAGAATCTTTATAAGAGGAGCATACGCCTAACTAATCATTTTCCTCCATTTCACTTCAAAAGTATATAGCACGAATAAAACTAAAGTTCACGAGTGAAGGTGAGCATTCGAGCGATAACCTATACAGCCAACCACGTTGGACTAAGAACAAAGGGACATACATTTAATCATTCCTTCTTCACTACTTAATGCATGTATCCTTCGAGTGTATTTGTTATGAAAATATTTTGAATATGGTTTGATTTCGAAAAAAATACTCGGTGTTGACAAAATGTTTATTTGGACCTACGCTATTGTTTGTGCGAAAATTTCATTACACCCACCAATTTAGTTTGCCTCTTTTTTAGTTATTATTTTAAATAATTATTTTTTTTTATATTAGCGACAGTTCAGGTCGACGCTATTGTTTTTGAAAAAATATTCATTTCCCATAACAAATATCGTTTGCCTCCTTATTAGTTATTGTCTTAATTAATTCTTATTTTCTTATATTAGTGACGGTTCAGGCCGACGCTACTGTTTGTGCTAAAATTTTCATTTTCCCCCACGAATTTCATTTGGCTCCTTTAAGCTTATTGTTTTAATTAATTATTATTTTTATATTAAAAACTAGTACTTTAATAGCTCTTTTAATTAAACAAAATCGTTCACATTAGTGGCACGGTGAATAGCGCTTTTCAGCGCTATCAAAAACCAAAAAAAGTGCTATTAAGTAACTTTTATGGTATATTGTCTGTTGCTCTATTTTCTCTTTCAAAGTTTGTTTACCCTTTTGGACAGAAGAGATCACTCTTCTTTGTCTTTATTAGAATCTTTATAAGAGGAGCATACGCCTAACTAATCATTTCCCTCCATTTCACTTCAAAAGTATATAGCACGAATAAAACTAAAGTTCACGAGTGAAGGTGAGCATTCGAGCGATAACCTTTACAGCCAGCGTCGTCGGTCTAAGAACAAAGGGAAATACATTTAATCATTCCTTCTTCACTACTTAATGCATGTGTCCTTCGAGTGCATTTATTATGAAAATATTTGGAAAATGGTTTGATTTCAAGAAAAATAATCGGTGTTGACAAAATGTTTATTTGGACCTACGCTATTGTTTGTGCGAAAATTTCATTACACCCACCAATTTAGTTTGCCTCTTTTTTAGTTATTATTTTAAATTATTATTATTTTTTATATTAGCGACAGTTCAGGCCGACGCTATTGTTTTTGAAGAAATATTCATTTCCCATAACAAATTTCGTCTGCCTCCTTATTAGTTATTGTCTTAATTAATTCTTATTTTCTTATATTAGCGACGGTTCAGGCCGACGCTACTGTTTGTGCTAAAATTTTCATTTTCCCCCACGAATTTCATTTGGCTCCTTTAAGCTTATTGTTTTAATTAATTATTATTTTTATATTAAAAACTAGTACTTTAATAGCTCCTTTAAAGTGCTATTAAACAAAATCGTTCACATTAGTGGCACGGTTAATAGCGCTTTTCAGCACTATCAAAAATGAAAGAAAGTGCTATTAAGTAACTTTTATGGCATATTGTCTGTTGCTCTATTTTCTCTTTCAAAGTTGGTTTACCCTTTTGGACAGAAGAGATCACTCTTCTTTGTCTTTATTAGAGTCTTTATAAGAGGAGCATACGTCTAACTAATCATTTTCCTCCATTTCACTTCAAAAGTATATAGCACGAATAAAACTAAAGTTCATGAGTGAAGGTGAGCATTCGAGCGATAACCTATACAGCCAGCGTCGTCGGACTAAGAACAAAGGGACATACATTTAATCATTCCTTCTTCACTACTTAATGCATGTGTCCTTCGAGTGTATTTGTTATGAAAATATTTTGAAAATGGTTTGATTTCGAGAAAAATACTCGGTGTTGACAAAATGTTTATTTGGACCTACCCTAATGTTTGTGAGAAAATTTCATTACACCCACCAATTTAGTTTGCTTCTTTTTGAGTTATTATTTTAAATAATGTTTTTTTATAATAGCGACAGTTTAGGTCGACGCTATTGTTTTTGAAAAAATATTCATTTGCCATAACAAATATCGTGTGCCTCCATATTAGTTATTGTCTTAATTAATTCTTATTTTCTTATATTAGCGACGGTTCAGGCCGATGCTACTGTTTGTGCTAAAATTTTCATTTTCCCCCACGAATTTCATTTGGCTCCTTTAAACTTATTGTTTTAATTAATTATTATTTTTATATTAAAAACTAGTACTTAATAGCTCTTTTAATTAAACAAAATCGTTCACATTAGTGGCACGGTGAATAGCGCTTTTCAGCGCTATCAAAAACCAAAAAAAGTGCTATTAAGTAACTTTTATGGCATATTGTCTGTTGCTCTATTTTCTCTTTCAAAGTTGGTTTACCCATTTGGACAGAAGAGATCACTCTTCTTTGTCTTTATTAGAATCTTTATAAGAGGAGCATACGCCTAACTAATCATTTTCCTCCATTTCACTTCAAAAGTATATAGCACGAATAAAACTAAAGTTCATGAGTGAAGGTGAGCATTCGAGTGATAACCTATACAGCCAGCGTCGTCGGACTAAGAACAAAGGGGCATACATTTAATCATTTCTTCTTCACTACTTAATGCATGTGTCCTTCGAGTGCATTTGTTATGAAAATATTTTGAAAATGGGTTGATTCCGAGAAAAATACTCGGTGTTGACAAAACGTTTATTTGGACCTATGCTATTGTTTGTGCGAAAATTTCATTACACCCACAAATTTAGTTTGCCTCCTTTTTAGTTATTATTTTAAATAATTTTCTTTTTATATTAGCGACGGTTCAGGTCGACGCTATTGTTTTTGAAAAAATATTCATTTCCCATAACAAATATCGTGTGCCTCCATATTAGTTATTGTCTTAATTAATTCTTATTTTCTTATATTAGCGACGGTTCAGGCCGACGCTACTGTTTGTGCTAAAATTTTCTTTTTCCCCCACGAATTTCATTTGGCTCCTTTAAACTTATTGTTTTAATTAATTATTATTTTTATATTAAAAACTAGTACTTAATAGCTCTTTTAATTAAACAAAATCGTTCACATTAGTGGCACGGTTAATAGCGCTTTTCAGCGCTATAAAAAAAAAAGAAAGTGCTATTAAGTAACTTTTATGGCATATTGTCTGTTGCTCTATTTTCTCTTTCAAAGTTGGTTTACCCTTTTGGACAGAAGAGATCACTCTTCTTTGTCTTTATTAGAATCTTTATAAGAGGAGCATACACCTAACTAATCATTTTCCTCCATTTCACTTCAAAAGTATATAGCACGAATAAAACTAAAGTTCATGATTGAAGGTGAACATTCGAGTGATAACCTATACAGCCAGCGTCGTCGGACTAAGAACAAAGGGGCATACATTTAATCATTTCTTCTTCACTACTTAATGCATGTGTCCTTCGAGTGCATTTGTTATGAAAATATTTTGAAAATGGGTTGATTTCGAGAAAAATACTCGGTGTTGACAAAATGTTTATTTGGACCTATGCTATTGTTTGTGTGAAGATTTCATTACACCCACCAATTTAGTTTGCCTCGTTTTTAGTTATTATTTTAAATAATTTTCTTTTTATATTAGCGACGGTTCAGGCCGACGCTATTGTTTTTGAAAAAATATTCATTTCCCATAACAAATTTCGTTTGCCTCCTTATTAGTTATTGTCTTAATTAATTCTTATTTTCTTATATTAGCGACGGTTCAGGCCGACACTACTGTTTGTGCTAAAATTTTAATTTTCCCCCACGAATTTCATTTGGCTCCTTCAAACTTATTGTTTTAATTAATTATTATTTTTATATTAAAAAGTAGTACTTTAATAGCTCTTTTAAAGTGCTATTAAACAAAATCGTTCACATTAGTGGCATGGTTAATAGCGCTTTTCAGTGCTATCAAAAACAAAAGAAAGTGCTATTAAGTAACTTTTATGGCATATTGTCTGTTGCTCTATTTTCTCTTTCAAAGTTGGTTTACCCTTTTGGACAGAAGAGATCACTCTTCTTTGTCTTTATTAGAATCTTTATAAGAGGAGCATACCCCTAACTAATCATTTTCCTCCATTTCACTTCAAAAGTATATAGCACGAATAAAACTAAAGTTCATGATTGAAGGTGAACATTCGAGTGATAACCTATACAGCCAGCGTCGTCGGACTAAGAACAAAGGGGCATACATTTAATCATTTCTTCTTCACTACTTAATGCATGTGTCCTTCGAGTGCATTTGTTATGAAAATATTTTGAAAATGGGTTGATTTCGAGAAAAATACTCGGTGTTGACAAAACGTTTATTTGGACCTATGCTATTATTTGTGTGAAGATTTCATTACACCCACCAATTTAGTTTGCCTCGTTTTTAGTTATTATTTTAAATAGTTTTCTTTTTATATTAGCGACGGTTCAGGCCGACGCTATTGTTTTTGAAAAAATATTCATTTCCCATAACACATTTCGTTTGCCTCCTTATTAGTTATTGTCTTAATTAATTCTTATTTTCTTATATTAGCGACGGTCCAGGCCGACACTACTGTTTGTGCTAAAATTTTAATTTTCCCCCACGAATTTCATTTGGCTCCTTCAAACTTATTGTTTTAATTAATTATTATTTTTATATTAAAAAGTAGTACTTTAATAGCTCTTTTAAAGTGCTATTAAACAAAATCGTTCACATTAGTGGCATGGTTAATAGCGCTTTTCAGTGCTATCAAAAACAAAAGAAAGTGCTATTAAGTAACTTTTATGGCATATTGTCTGTTGCTCTATTTTCTCTTTCAAAGTTGGTTTACCCTTTTGGACAGAAGAGATCACTCTTCTTTGTCTTTATTAGAATCTTTATAAGAGGAGCATACCCCTAACTAATCATTTTCCTCCATTTCACTTCAAAAGTATATAGCACGAATAAAACTAAAGTTCATGAGTGAAGGTGAGCATTCGAGCGATAACCTATACAGCCAGCATCGTCGGACTAAGAACAAAGGGACATACATTTAATCATTCCTTCTTCACTACTTAATGCATGTGTCCTTCGAGTGTATTTGTTATGAAAATATTTTGAAAATGGTTTGATTTCGAGAAAAATACTCGGTGTTGACAAAATGTTTATTTGGACCTACGCTACTGTTTGTGCGAAAATTTCATTACACCCACCAATTTAGTTTCCCTCTTTTTTAGTTATTATTTTAAATAATTTTTTTTTTATATTAGCGACAGTTTAGGTCGACGCTATTGTTTTTGAAAAAATATTCAATTCCCATAACAAATATCGTGTGCCTCCTTATTAGTTATTGTCTTAATTAATTCTTATTTTCTTATATTAGCGACGGTTCAGGCCGACGCTACTGTTTGTGCTAAAATTTTCATTTTCCCCCACGAATTTCATTTGGCTCCTTTAAGCTTATTGTTTTAATTAATTATTATTTTTATATTAAAAACTAGTACTTTAATAGCTCTTTTAATTAAACAAAATCGTTCACATAAGTGGCACGGTTAATAACGCTTTTCAGCGCTATCAAAAACCAAAATAAGTGCTATTAAGTAACTTTTATGGTATATTGTCTGTTGCTCTATTTTCTCTTTCAAAGTTTGTTTACCCTTTTGGACAGAAGAGATCACTCTTCTTTGTCTTTATTAGAATCTTTATAAGAGGAGCATACGCCTAACTAATCATTTCCCTCCATTTCACTTCAAAAGTATATAGCACGAATAAAACTAAAGTTCACGAGTGAAGGTGAGCATTCGAGCGATAACCTTTACAGCCAGCGTCGTCGGTCTAAGAACAAAGGGAAATACATTTAATCATTCCTTCTTCACTACTTAATGCATGTGTCCTTCGAGTGCATTTGTTAGGAAAATATTTGGAAAATGGTTTGATTTCAAGAAAAATAATCGGTGTTGACAAAATGTTTATTTGGACCTACGCTATTGTTTGTGCAAAAATTTCATTACACCCACCAATTTAGTTTGCCTCTTTTTTAGTTATTATTTTAAATTATTATTATTTTTTATATTAGCGACAGTTCAGGCCGACGCTATTGTTTTTGAAAAAATATTCATTTCCCATGACAAATTTCGTCTGCCTCCTTATTAGTTATTGTCTTAATTAATTCTTATTTTCTTATATTAGCGACGGTTCAGGCCGACGCTACTGATTGTGCTAAAATTTTCATTTTCCCCCACGAATTTCATTTGGCACCTTTGAGCTTATTGTTTTAATTAATTATTATTTTTATATTAAAAACTAGTACTTTAATAGCTCTTTTAAAGTGCTATTAAACAAAATCGTTCACATTAGTGGCACGGTTAATAGCGCTTTACAGCGCTATCAAAAACAAAAGAAAGTGCTATTAAGTAACTTTTATGGCATATTGTCTGTTGCTCTATTTTCTCTTTCAGAGTTGGTTTACCCTTTTGGACAGAAGAGATCACTCTTCTTTGTCTTTATTAGAATCTTTATAAGAGGAGCATACGCCTAACTAATCATTTTCCTCCATTTCACTTCAAAAGTATATAGCACGAATAAAACTAAAGTTCATGAGTGAAGGTGAGCATTCGAGCGATAACCTATACAGCCAGCGCCGTCGGACTAAGAACAAAGGGACATACATTTAATCATTCCTTCTTCACTACTTAATGCATGTGTCCTTCGAGTGTATTTGTTATGAAAATATTTTGAAAATGGTTTGATTTCGAGAAAAATACTCGGTGTTGACAAAATGTTTATTTGGACCTACGCTAATGTTTGTGCGAAAATTTCATTACACCCACCAATTTAGTTTGCCTCTTTTTGAGTTATTATTTTAAATAATTTTTTTTTATTTTAGCGACAGTTTAGGTCGACGCTATTGTTTTTGAAAAAATATTCAATTCCCATAACAAATATCGTGTGCCTCCATATTAGTTATTGTCTTAATTAATTCTTATTTTCTTATATTAGCGACGGTTCAGGCCGACGCTACTGTTTGTGCTAAAATTTTCATTTTCCCCCACAAATTTCATTTGGCTCCTTTAAGCTTATTGTTTTAATTAATTATTATTTTTATATTAAAAACTAGTACTTTAATAGCTCTTTTAATTAAACAAAATCATTCACATTAGTGGCACGGTTAATAGCGCTTTTCAGCGCTATCAAAAACCAAAAAAAGTGCTATTAAGTAACTTTTATGGTATATTGTTTGTTGCTCTATTTTCTCTTTCAAAGTTTGTTTACCCTTTTGGACAGAAGAGATCACTCTTCTTTGTCTTTATTAGAATCTTTATAAGAGGAGCATACGCCTAACTAATCATTTCCCTCCATTTCACTTCAAAAGTATATAGCACGAATAAAACTAAAGTTCACGAGTGAAGGTGAGCATTCGAGCGATAACCTATACAGCCAGCGTCGTTGGACTAAGAACAAAGGGGCATACATTTAATCATTTATTCCTCACTACTTAATGCATGTGTCCTTCGAGTGCATTTGATATGAAAATATTTTGAAAATGGGTTGATTTCGAGAAAAATACTCGGTGTTGACAAAACGTTTATTTGGACCTATGCTATTGTTTGTGCGAAAATTTCATTACGCCCACCAATTTAGTTTGCCTCCTTTTTAGTTATTATTTTAAATAATTTTCTTTTTATATTAGCGACGGTTCAGGCCGACGCTATTGTTTTTGAAAAAATATTCATTTCCCATAACAAATTTCGTTTGCCTCCTTATTAGTTATTGTCTTAATTAATTCTTATTTTCTTATATTAGCGACAGTTCAGGCCGACACTACTGTTTGTGCTAAAATTTTCATTTTCCCCCACGAATTTCATTTGGCTCCTTCAAACTTATTGTTTTAATTAATTATTATTTTTATATTAAAAACTAGTACTTTAATAGCTCTTTTAAAGTGCTATTAAACAAAATCGTTCACATTAGTGGCATGGTTAATAGCACTTTTCAGCGCTAACAAAAACAAAAGAAAGTGCTATTAAGTAACTTTTATGGCATATTGTCTGTTGCTCTATTTTCTCTTTCAAAGTTGGTTTACCCTTTTGGACAGAAGAGGTAACTCTTCTTTGTCTTTATTAGAATCTTTATAAGAGGAGAATACGCCGAACTAATCATTTTCCTCCATTTCACTTCAAAAGTATATAGCACGAATAAATTTAAAGTTCATGAGTGAAGGTGAGCATTCGAGCGATAACCTATACAGCCAGCGTCGTCGGACTAAGAACAAAGGGAAATACATTTAATCATTCCTTCTTCACTACTTAATGCATGTGTCCTTCGAGTGTATTTGTTATGAAAATATTTTGAAAATGGTTTGATTTCGAGAAAAATAATCGGTGTTGACAAAATAGTTTTTTTGGACCTACGCTACTGTTTGTGCGAAAATTTCATTACACCCACCAATTTAGTTTCCCTCTTTTTTAGTTATTATTTTAAATAATATTTTTTTTATATTAGCGACAGTTCAGGTCGACGCTATTGTTTTTGAAAAAATATTCATTTCCCATAACAAATATCGTGTGCCTCCTTATTAGTTATTGTCTTAATTAATTCTTATTTTCTTATATTAGAGACGGTTCAGGCCGACGCTACTGTTTGTGCTAAAATTTTCATTTTCCCCCACGAATTTCATTTGGCTCCTTTAAACTTATTGTTTTAATTAATTATTATTTTATATTAAAAACTTGTACTTTAATATCTCTTTTAATTAAACAAAATCGTTCACATTAGTGGCACGGTTAATAGCGCTTTTCAGCGCTATAAAAAAAAAAGAAAGTGCTATTAAGTAACTTTTATGGCATATTGTATGTTGCTCTATTTTCTCTTTCAAAGTTGGTTTACCCTTTTGGACAGAAGAGATCACTCTTCTTTGTCTTTATTAGAATCTTTATAAGAGGAGCATACGCCTAACTAATCATTTTCCTCCATTTCACTTCAAAAGTATAGAGCACGAATAAAACTAAAGATCATGAGTGAAGGTGAGCATTCGAGTGATAACCTATACAGCTAGCGTCGTCGGACTAAGAACAAAGGGGCATACATTTAATCATTTCTTCTTCACTACTTAATGCATGTGTCCTTCGAGTGCATTTGTTATGAAAATATTTTGAAAAATGGGTTGATTTCGAGAAAAATACTCGGTGTTGACAAAACGTTTATTTGGACCTATGCTATTGTTTGTGCGAAAATTTCATTACGCCCACCAATTTAGTTTGCCTCCTTCTTAGTTATTATTTTAAATAATTTTCTTTTTATATTAGCGACGGTTCAGGCCGACGCTATTGTTTTTGAAAAAATATTCATTTACCATAACAAATTTCGTTTTCCTCCTTATTAGTTATTGTCTTAATTAATTCTTATTTTCTTATATTAGCGACGGTTCAGGCCGACACTACTGTTTGTGCTAAAATTTTCATTTTCCCCCACGAATTTCATTTGGCTCCTTCAAACTTATTGTTTTAATTAATTATTATTATATTAAAAACTAGTACTTTAATAGCTCTTTTAAAGTGCTATTAAACAAAAACGTTCACATTAGTGGCATGGTTAATAGCGCTTTTCAGCGCTATCAAAAATAAAATAAAGTGCTATTAAGTAACTTTTATGGCATATTATCTGTTGCTCTATTTTCTCTTTCAAAGTTGGTTTACCCTTTTGGACAGAAGAGATCACTCTTCTTTGTCTTTATTAGAATCTTTATAAGAGAAGCATACGCCTAACTAATCATTTTCCTCCATTTAACTTCAAAAGAATATAGCACGAATAAAACTAAAGTTCATGAGTGAAGGTGAGCATTCGAGCGATAACCTATATAGCCAGCGTCGTCGGACTAAGAACAAAGGGACATACATTTAATCATTCCTTCTTCACTACTTAATGCATGTGTCCTTCGAGTGTATTTGTTATGAAAATATTTTGAAAATAGTTTGATTTCGAGAAAAATACTCGGTGTTAACAAAATGTTTATTTGGACCTACGCTACTGTTTGTGCGAAAATTTCATTACACCCACCAATTTAGTTTGCCTCTTTTTTAGTTATTATTTTAAATAATTATTTTTTTCATATTAGCGACAGTTCAGGTCGACGCTATTGTTTTTGAAAAAATATTCATTTCCCATAACAAATATCGTGTGCCTCCTTATTAGTTATTGTCTTAATTAATTCTTATTTTCTTTTATTAGCGACGGTTCAGGCCGACGCTACTGTTTGTGCTAAAATTTTCATTTTCCCCCACGAATTTCATTTGGCTCCTTTAAACTTATTGTTTTAATTAATTATTATTTTTATATTAAAAACTTGTACTTTAATAGCTCTTTTAATTAAACAAAATCGTTCACATTAGTGGCACGGTTAATAGCGCTTTTCAGCGCTATAAAAAAAAAGTACTATTAAGTAACTTTTATGGCATATTGTATTTTGCTCTATTTTCTCTTTCAAAGTTGGTTTACCCTTTTAGACAGAAGAGATCACTCTTCTTTGTCTTTATTAGAATCTTTATAAGAGGAGCATACGCCTAACTAATCATTTTCCTCCATTTCACTTCAAAAGTATATAGCACGAATAAAACTAAAGTTCATGAGTGAAGGTGAGCATTCGAGTGATAACCTATACAACTAGCGTCATTGAACTAATAACAAAGGGGCATACATTTAATCATTTCTTCTTCACTACTTAATGCATGTGTCCTTCGAGTGCATTTGTTATGAAAATATTTTGAAAATGGGTTGATTTCGAGAAAAATACTCGGTGTTGACGAAACGTTTATTTGGACCTATGCTATTGTTTGTGCGAAAATTTCGTTACACCCACCAATTTAGTTTGCCTCCTTTTTAGTTATTATTTTAAATAATTTTATTTTTATATTAGCGACGGTTCAGGCCGATGCTATTGTTTTTGAAAAAATATTCATTTCCCATAACAAATTTCGTTTGCCTCCTTATTAGTTATTGTTTTAATTAATTCTTATTTTCTTATATTAGCGACGGTTCAGCCGACACTACTGTTTGTGCTAAAATTTTCATTTTCCCCCACGAATTTCATTTGGCTCCTTCAAACTTATTGTTTTAATTAATTATTATTTTTATATTAAAAACTAGTACTTTAATAGCTCTTTTAAAGTTCTATTAAACAAAATCGTTCACATTAGTGGCATGGTTAATAGCGCTTTTCAGCGCTATCAAAAACAAAAGAAAGTGCTATTAAGTAACTTTTATGGCATATTGTCTGTTGCTCTATTTTCTCTTTCAAAGTTGGTTTACCCTTTTGGACAAAAGTGATCACTCTTCTTTGTCTTTATTAGAATCTTTATAAGAGGAGCATACGCCTAACTAATCATTTTCCTCCATTTCATTTCAAAAGTATATAGCACGAAAAAAACTAAAGTTCATGAGTGAAGGTGATCATTCGAGCGATAACCTATACAACCAGCATCGTCGGACTAAGAACAAAGGGACATACATTTAATCATTCCTTCTTCACTACTTAATGCATGTGTCCTTCGAGTGTATTTGTTATGAAAATATTTTGAAAATGGTTTGATTTCGGGAAAAATACTCGGTGTTGACAAAATGTTTATTTGGACCTACGCTACTTTTTATGCGGAAATTTCATTACACCCACCAATTTAGTTTGCCTCTTTTTTAGTTATTATTTTAAATAATTATTTTTTTTATATTAGCGACAGTTCAGGCCGACGCTATTGTTTTTGAAAAAATATTCATTTCCCATAACAAATATCGTGTGCCTCCTTATTAGTTATTGTCTTAATTAATTCTTATTTTCTTATATTAGCGACGGTTCAAGCCGACGCTACTGTTTGTGCTAAAATTTTCATTTTCCCCCATGTATTTCATTTGGCTCCTTTAAACTTATTGTTTTAATTAATTATTATTTTTATATTAAAAACTAGTACTTTAATAGCTCTTTTAATTAAACAAAATCGTTCACATTAGTGGCACGGTTAATAGCGCTTTTCAGCGCTATCAAAAACAAAAGAAAGTGCTATTAACTATCTTTTATGGCATATTGTATGTTGCTCTATTTTCTCTTTGAAAGTTGGTTTACCCTTTTGGGCAGAAGAAATCACTCTTCTTTGTCTTTATTAGAATCTTTATAAGAGGAGCATACGCCTAACTAATCATTTTCCTCCATTTCACTTCAAAAGTATATAGCACGAATAAAACTAAAGTTCATGAGTGAAGGTGAGCATTCGAGCGATAACCTATATAGCCAGCGTCGTCGGACTAAGAACAAAGGGACATACATTTAATCATTCCTTCTTCACTACTTAATGCATGTGTCCTTCGAGTGTATTTGTTATGAAAATATTTTGAAAATAGTTTGATTTCGAGAAAAATACTCGGTGTTAACAAAATGTTTATTTGGACCTACGCTACTGTTTGTGCGAAAATTTCATTACACCCACCAATTTAGTTTGCCTCTTTTTTAGTTATTATTTTAAATAATTATTTTTTTCATATTAGCGACAGTTCAGGTCGACGCTATTGTTTTTGAAAAAATATTCATTTCCCATAACAAATATCGTGTGCCTCCTTATTAGTTATTGTCTTAATTAATTCTTATTTTCTTTTATTAGCGACGGTTCAGGCCGACGCTACTGTTTGTGCTAAAATTTTCATTTTCCCCCACGAATTTCATTTGGCTCCTTTAAACTTATTGTTTTAATTAATTATTATTTTTATATTAAAAACTTGTACTTTAATAGCTCTTTTAATTAAACAAAATCGTTCACATTAGTGGCACGGTTAATAGCGCTTTTCAGCGCTATAAAAAAAAAGTACTATTAAGTAACTTTTATGGCATATTGTATTTTGCTCTATTTTCTCTTTCAAAGTTGGTTTACCCTTTTAGACAGAAGAGGTCACTCTTCTTTGTCTTTATTAGAATCTTTATAAGAGGAGCATACGCCTAACTAATCATTTTCCTCCATTTCACTTCAAAAGTATATAGCACGAATAAAACTAAAGTTCATGAGTGAAGGTGAGCATTCGAGTGATAACCTATACAACTAGCGTCATTGAACTAATAACAAAGGGGCATACATTTAATCATTTCTTCTTCACTACTTAATGCATGTGTCCTTCGAGTGCATTTGTTATGAAAATATTTTGAAAATGGGTTGATTTCGAGAAAAATACTCGGTGTTGACAAAACGTTTATTTGGACCTATGCTATTGTTTGTGCGAAAATTTCGTTACACCCACCAATTTAGTTTGCCTCCTTTTTAGTTATTATTTTAAATAATTTTATTTTTATATTAGCGACGGTTCAGGCCGATGCTATTGTTTTTGAAAAAATATTCATTTCCCATAACAAATTTCGTTTGCCTCCTTATTAGTTATTGTTTTAATTAATTCTTATTTTCTTATATTAGCGACGGTTCAGCCGACACTACTGTTTGTGCTAAAATTTTCATTTTCCCCCACGAATTTCATTTGGCTCCTTCAAACTTATTGTTTTAATTAATTATTATTTTTATATTAAAAACTAGTACTTTAATAGCTCTTTTAAAGTTCTATTAAACAAAATCGTTCACATTAGTGGCATGGTTAATAGCGCTTTTCAGCGCTATCAAAAACAAAAGAAAGTGCTATTAAGTAACTTTTATGGCATATTGTCTGTTGCTCTATTTTCTCTTTCAAAGTTGGTTTACCCTTTTGGACATAAGTGATCACTCTTCTTTGTCTTTATTAGAATCTTTATAAGAGGAGCATACGCCTAACTAATCATTTTCCTCCATTTCATTTCAAAAGTATATAGCACGAAAAAAACTAAAGTTCATGAGTGAAGGTGATCATTCGAGCGATAACCTATACAACCAGCATCGTCGGACTAAGAACAAAGGGACATACATTTAATCATTCCTTCTTCACTACTTAATGCATGTGTCCTTCGAGTGTATTTGTTATGAAAATATTTTGAAAATGGGTTGATTTCGAGAAAAATACTCGGTGTTGACGAAACGTTTATTTGGACCTATGCTATTGTTTGTGCGAAAATTTCGTTACACCCACCAATTTAGTTTGCCTCCTTTTTAGTTATTATTTTAAATAATTTTATTTTTATATTAGCGACGGTTCAGGCCGATGCTATTGTTTTTGAAAAAATATTCATTTCCCATAACAAATTTCGTTTGCCTCCTTATTAGTTATTGTTTTAATTAATTCTTATTTTCTTATATTAGCGACGGTTCAGCCGACACTACTGTTTGTGCTAAAATTTTCATTTTCCCCCACGAATTTCATTTGGCTCCTTCAAACTTATTGTTTTAATTAATTATTATTTTTATATTAAAAACTAGTACTTTAATAGCTCTTTTAAAGTTCTATTAAACAAAATCGTTCACATTAGTGGCATGGTTAATAGCGCTTTTCAGCGCTATCAAAAACAAAAGAAAGTGCTATTAAGTAACTTTTATGGCATATTGTCTGTTGCTCTATTTTCTCTTTCAAAGTTGGTTTACCCTTTTGGACAGAAGTGATCACTCTTCTTTGTCTTTATTAGAATCTTTATAAGAGGAGCATACGCCTAACTAATCATTTTCCTCCATTTCATTTCAAAAGTATATAGCACGAAAAAAACTAAAGTTCATGAGTGAAGGTGATCATTCGAGCGATAACCTATACAACCAGCATCGTCGGACTAAGAACAAAGGGACATACATTTAATCATTCCTTCTTCACTACTTAATGCATGTGTCCTTCGAGTGTATTTGTTATGAAAATATTTTGAAAATGGTTTGATTTCGGGAAAAATACTCGGTGTTGACAAAATGTTTATTTGGACCTACGCTACTTTTTATGCGGAAATTTCATTACACCCACCAATTTAGTTTGCCTCTTTTTTAGTTATTATTTTAAATAATTATTTTTTTTATATTAGCGACAGTTCAGGCCGACGCTATTGTTTTTGAAAAAATATTCATTTCCCATAACAAATATCGTGTGCCTCCTTATTAGTTATTGTCTTAATTAATTCTTATTTTCTTATATTAGCGACGGTTCAAGCCGACGCTACTGTTTGTGCTAAAATTTTCATTTTCCCCCATGTATTTCATTTGGCTCCTTTAAACTTATTGTTTTAATTAATTATTATTTTTATATTAAAAACTAGTACTTTAATAGCTCTTTTAATTAAACAAAATCGTTCACATTAGTGGCACGGTTAATAGCGCTTTTCAGCGCTATCAAAAACAAAAGAAAGTGCTATTAACTATCTTTTATGGCATATTGTATGTTGCTCTATTTTCTCTTTGAAAGTTGGTTTACCCTTTTGGGCAGAAGAAATCACTCTTCTTTGTCTTTATTAGAATCTTTATAAGAGGAGCATACGCCTAACTAATCATTTTCCTCCATTTCACTTCAAAAGTATATAGCACGAATAAAACTAAAGTTCATGAGTGAAGGTGAGCATTCGAGTGATAACCTATACAGCCAACTTCGTCGGACTAACAACAAAGGGGCATACATTTAATCATTTCTTCTTCACTACTTAATGCATGTGTCCTTCGAGTGCATTTGTTATGAAAATATTTTGAAAATAGGTTGATTTCGAGAAAAATACTCGGTGTTGACAAAACGTTTATTTGGTCCTATGCTATTGTTTGTGCGAAAATTTCATTACACCCACCAATTTAGTTTGCCTACTTTTTAGTTATTATTTTAAATTATTTTCTTTTTATATTAGCGACGGTTCAGACCGACGCTATTGTTTTTGAAAACATATTCATTTCCCATAACAAATTTCGTTTGCCTCCTTATTAGTTATTGTCCTAATTAATTCTTATTTTCTTATATTAGCGACGGTTCAGGCCGACACTACTGTTTGTGCTAAAATTTTCATCTTCCCCCACGAATTTCATTTGGCTCCTTCAAACTTATTGTTTTAATTAATTATTATTTTTATATTAAAAACTAGTACTTTAATAGCTCTTTTAAAGTGCTATTAAACAAAATCGTTCACATTAGTGGCATGGTTAATAGCGCTTTTCAGCGCTATCAAAAACAAAAGAAAGTGCTATTAAGTAACTTTTATGGCATATTGTCTGTTGCTCTATTTTCTCTTTCAAAGTTGGTTTACCCTTTTGGACAGAAGAGATCACTCTTCTTTGTCTTTATTAGAATCTTTATAAGAGGAGCATACGCCTAACTAATCATTTTCCTCCGTTTTACTTCAAAATTATATAGCACGAATAAAACTAAAGTTCATGAGTGAAGGTGAGCATTCGAGCGATAACCTATACAGCCAACGTCGTCGGACTAAGAACAAAGGGACATACATTTAATCATTCCTTCTTCACTACTTAATGCATGTGTCCTTCGAGTGTATTTGTTATGAAAATATTTTGAAAATGGTTTGATTTCGAGAAAAATACTCGGTGTTGACAAAATGTTTATTTGGACCTACGTTACTGTTTGTGTGAAAATTTCATTACACCCACCAATTTAGTTTGCCTCTATTTTAGTTATTATTTTAAATAATTATTTTTTTTATATTAGCGACAGTTCTAGCCGACGCTATTGTTTTTGAAAAAATATTCATTTCCCATAACAAATATCGTGTGCCTCCTTATTAGTTATTGTCTTAATTAATTCTTATTTTCTTATATTAGCGACGGTTCAGGCCGACGCTACTATTTGTGCTAAAATTTTCATTTTCCCCCACGAATTTCATTTGGCTCCTTTAAACTTATTGTTTTAATTAATTATTATTTTTATATTAAAAACTAGTACTTTAATAGCTCTTTTAATTAAACAAAATTGTCCACATTAGTGGCACGGTTAATAGCCCTTTTCAGCGCTATCAAAAAAAAAGAAAGTGCTATTAAGTAACTTTTATGGCATATTGTCTGTTGCTCTATTTTCTCTGTCAAAGTTGGTTTACCCTTCTGGACAGAAGAGATCACTCTTCTTTTTCTTTATTAGAATCTTTATTAGAGGAGCATACGCCTAAGTAGTCATTTTCCTCCATTTCACTTCAAAAGTATATAGCACGAATAAAACTAAAGTTCATGAGTGAAGGTGAGCATTCGAGTGATAACCTATACAGCCAACTTCGTCGGACTAACAACAAAGGGGCATACATTTAATCATTTCTTCTTCACTACTTAATGCATGTGTCCTTCGAGTGCATTTGTTATGAAAATATTTTGAAAATAGGTTGATTTCGAGAAAAATACTCGGTGTTGACAAAACGTTTATTTGGTCCTATGCTATTGTTTGTGCGAAAATTTCATTACACCCACCAATTTAGTTTGCCTACTTTTTAGTTATTATTTTAAATTATTTTCTTTTTATATTAGCGACGGTTCAGACCGACGCTATTGTTTTTGAAAACATAATCATTTCCCATAACAAATTTCGTTTGCCTCCTTATTAGTTATTGTCCTAATTAATTCTTATTTTCTTATATTAGCGACGGTTCAGGCCGACACTACTGTTTGTGCTAAAATTTTCATCTTCCCCCACGAATTTCATTTGGCTCCTTCAAACTTATTGTTTTAATTAATTATTATTTTTATATTAAAAACTAGTACTTTAATAGCTCTTTTAAAGTGCTATTAAACAAAATCGTTCACATTAGTGGCATAGTTAATAGCGCTTTTCAGCGCTATCAAAAACAAAAGAAAGTGCTATTAAGTAACTTTTATGGCATATTGTCTGTTGCTCTATTTTCTCTTTCAAAGTTGGTTTACCCTTTTGGACAGAAGAGATCACTCTTCTTTGTCTTTATTAGAATCTTTATAAGAGGAGCATACGCCTAACTAATCATTTTCCTCCGTTTTACTTCAAAATTATATAGCACGAATAAAACTAAAGTTCATGAGTGAAGGTGAGCATTCGAGCGATAACCTATACAGCCAACGTCGTCGGACTAAGAACAAAGGGACATACATTTAATCATTCCTTCTTCACTACTTAATGCATGTGTCCTTCGAGTGTATTTGTTATGAAAATATTTTGAAAATGGTTTGATTTCGAGAAAAATACTCGGTGTTGACAAAATGTTTATTTGGACCTACGTTACTGTTTGTGTGAAAATTTCATTACACCCACCAATTTAGTTTGCCTCTATTTTAGTTATTATTTTAAATAATTATTTTTTTTATATTAGCGACAGTTCTAGCCGACGCTATTGTTTTTGAAAAAATATTCATTTCCCATAACAAATATCGTGTGCCTCCTTATTAGTTATTGTCTTAATTAATTCTTATTTTCTTATATTAGCGACGGTTCAGGCCGACGCTACTATTTGTGCTAAAATTTTCATTTTCCCCCACGAATTTCATTTGGCTCCTTTAAACTTATTGTTTTAATTAATTATTATTTTTATATTAAAAACTAGTACTTTAATAGCTCTTTTAATTAAACAAAATTGTCCACATTAGTGGCACGGTTAATAGCCCTTTTCAGCGCTATCAAAAAAAAAGAAAGTGCTATTAAGTAACTTTTATGGCATATTGTCTGTTGCTCTATTTTCTCTGTCAAAGTTGGTTTACCCTTCTGGACAGAAGAGATCACTCTTCTTTTTCTTTATTAGAATCTTTATTAGAGGAGCATACGCCTAACTAATCATTTTCCTCCATTTCACTTCAAAAGTATATAGCACGAATAAAACTAAAGTTCATGAGTGAAGGTGAGCATTTGAGTGATAACCTATATAGCCAGCGTCGTCGGACTAAGAACAAAGGGGCATACATTTAATCATTTCTTCTTCACTACTTAATTCATGTGTCCTTCGAGTGCATTTGTTATGAAAATATTTTGAAAATGGGTTGATTTCGAGAAAAATACTCGGTGTTGACAAAACATTTATTTGGACCTATGCTATTGTTTGTGCGAAAATTTCATTACACCCACCAATTTAGTTTGCCTCCTTTTTAGTTATTATATTAAATAATTTTCTTTTTATATTAGCGACGGTTCAGGCCGACCCTATTGTTTTTGAAAAAATATTCATTTCCCATAACAAATTTCGTTTGCCTCCTTATTAGTTATTGTCTTAATTAATTCTTATTTTCTTATATTAGCGACGGTTCATGCCGACACTACTGTTTGTGCTAAAATTTTCATTTTCCCCCACGAATTTCATTTGGCTCCTTCAAACTTATTATTTTAATTAATTATTATTTTTATATTAAAAAATAGTACTTTAATAGCTCTTTTAAAGTGCTATTAAACAAAATTGTTCACATTAGTGGCATGGTTAATAGCGCTTTTCTGCGCTATCAAAAACAAAAGAAAGTGCTATTAAGTAACTTTTATGGCATATTGTCTGTTGCTCTATTTTCTCTTTCAAAGTTGGTTTACCCTTTTGGACAGAAGAGATCACTCTTCTTTGTCTTTATTAGAATCTTTATAAGAGGAGCATACGCCTAACTAATCATTTTCCTCCGTTTCACTTCAAAATTATATAGCACGAATAAAACTAAAGTTCATGAGTGAAGGTGAGAATTCGAGCGATAACCTATACAGCCAGCTTCGTCGGACTAAGAACAAAGGGACATACATTTAATCATTCCTTCTTCACTACTTAATGCATGTGTCCTTCGAGTGTATTTGTTATGAAAATATTTTGAAAATGGTTTGATTTCGAGAAAAATACTCGGTGTTGACAAAATATTTATTTGGACCTACGATACTGTTTGTGCGAAAATTTCATTACACCCACCAATTTAGTTTGCCTCTTTTTTAGTTATTATTTTAAATAATTATTTTTTTTTATATTAGCGACAGTTCAAGCCGACGCTATTGTTTTTGAAAAAATATTCATTTCCCATAACAAATATCGTGTGCCTCCTTATTTGTTATTGTCTTAATTAATTCTTATTTTCTTATATTAGCGACGGTTCAGGGCGACGCTACTGTTTGTGCTAAAATTTTCATTTTCCCCCACAAATTTCATTTGGCTCCTTTAAACTTATTGTTTTAATTAATTATTATTTTTATATTAAAAAGTAGTACTTTAATAGCTCTTTTAATTAAAAAAAATCATTCACATTAGTGGCACGGTTAATAGCGCTTTTCAGCGCTATCAAAAAAGAAAGAAAGTGCTATTAAGTAACTTTTATGGCATATTGTTTGTTGCTCTATTTTCTCTTTCAAAGTTGGTTTACCCTTCTGGACAGAAGAGATCACTCTTCTTTGTCTTTATTAGAATCTTTATAAGAGGAGCATACGCCTAACTAATCATTTTCCTCCATTTCACTTCAAAAGTATATAGCACGAATAAAACTAAAGTTCATGAGTGAAGGTGAGCATTTGAGTGATAACCTATACAGCCAGCGTCGTCAGACTAAGAACAAAGGGGCATACATTTAATCATTTCTTCTTCACTACTTAATTCATGTGTCCTTCGAGTGCATTTGTTATGAAAATATTTTGAAAATGGGTTGATTTCGAGAAAAATACTCGGTGTTGACAAAACGTTTATTTGGACCTATGCTATTGTTTGTGCGAAAATTTCATTACACCCACCAATTTAGTTTGCCTCCTTTTTAGTTATTATATTAAATAATTTTCTTTTTATATTAGCGACGGTTCAGGTCGACCCTATTGTTTTTGAAAAAATATTCATTTCCCATAACAAATTTCGTTTGCCTCCTTATTAGTTATTGTCTTAATTAATTCTTATTTTCTTATATTAGCGACGGTTCAGGCCGACACTACTGTTTGTGCTAAAATTTTCATTTTCCCCCACGAATTTCATTTGGCTCCTTCAAACTTATTATTTTAATTAATTATTATTTTTATATTAAAAAATAGTACTTTAATAGCTCTTTTAAAGTGTTATTAAACAAAATTGTTCACATTAGTGGCATGGTTAATAGCGCTTTTCAGCGCTATCAAAAACAAAAGAAAGTGCTATTAAGTAACTTTTATGGCATATTGTCTGTTGCTCTATTTTCTCTTTCAAAGTTGGTTTACCCTTTTGGACAGAAGAGATCACTCTTCTTTGTCTTTATTAGAATCTTTATAAGAGGAGCATACGCCTAACTAATCATTTTCCTCCGTTTCACTTCAAAATTATATAGCACGAATAAAACTAAAGTTCATGAGTGAAGGTGAGAATTCGAGCGATAACCTATACAGCCAGCTTCGTCGGACTAAGAACAAAGGGACATACATTTAATCATTCCTTCTTCACTACTTAATGCATGTGTCCTTCGAGTGTATTTGTTATGAAAATATTTTGAAAATGGTTTGATTTCGAGAAAAATACTCGGTGTTGACAAAATATTTATTTGGACCTACGCTACTGTTTGTGCGAAAATTTCATTACACCCACCAATTTAGTTTGCCTCTTTTTTAGTTATTATTTTAAATAATTATTTTTTTTTATATTAGCGACAGTTCAAGCCGACGCTATTGTTTTTGAAAAAATATTCATTTCCTATAACAAATATCGTGTGCCTCCTTATTTGTTATTGTCTTAATTAATTCTTATTTTCTTATATTAGCGACGGTTCAGGGCGACGCTACTGTTTGTGCTAAAATTTTCATTTTCCCCCACAAATTTCATTTGGCTCCTTTAAACTTATTGTTTTAATTAATTATTATTTTTATATTAAAAACTAGTACTTTAATAGCTCTTTTAATTAAACAAAATCGTTCACATTAGTGGCACGGTTAATAGCGCTTTTCAGCGCTATCAAAAACAAAAGAAAGTGCTATTAAGTAACTTTTATGGCATATTGTCTGTTGCTCTATTTTCTCTTTCAAAGTTGGTTTACCCTTTTGGACAGAAGAGATCACTCTTCTTTGTCTTTATTAGAATCTTTATAAGAGGAGCATACGCCTAACTAATCATTTTCCTCCATTTCACTTCAAAAGTATATAGCACGAATAAAACTAAAGTTCCTGAGTGAAGGTGAGCATTCGAGCAATAACCTATACAGCCAGCGTCATCGGACTAAGAACAAAGGGACATACATTTAATCATTCCTTCTTCACTACTTAATGCATGTGTCCTTCGAGTGCATTTGTTATGAAAATAATTTGAAAATGGTTTGATTTCGAGAAAAATACTCGGTGTTGACAAAATGTTTATTTGGACCAACGCTATTGTTTGTGCGAAAATTTCATTACAACCATCAATTTAGTTTGCCTCCTTTTTAGTTATTATTTTAAATAATTTTCTTTTTATATTAGCGACGGTTCAGGCCGACGCTATTGTTTTTGAAAAAATATTCATTTCCCATAACAAATTTCGTTTGCCTCCTTTTAGTTATTGTCTTAATTAATTCTTATTTTCTTATATTAGCGACGGTTCAGGCCGACGCTACTGTTTGTGCTAAAATTTTCATTTTCCCCCACGAATTTCATTTGGCTCCTTTAAACTTATTATTTTAATTAATTATTATTTTTATATTAAAAACTAGTACTTTAATATCTCTTTTAAAGTGCTATTAAACAAAATCCTTCACATTAGTGGCACGGTTAATAGCGCTTTTCAGCGCTATCAAAAACAAAAGAAAGTGCTATTAAGTAACTTTTATGGGATATTGTCTGTTGCTCTATTTTCTCTTTCAAAGTTGGTTTACCCTTTTGGACAGAAGAGATCACTCTTCTTTGTCTTTACTAGAATCTTTATAAGAGGAGCATACGCCTAACTAATCATTTTCCTCCATTTCACTTCAAAAGTATATAGCACTAATAAAACTAAAGTTCATGAGTGAAGGTGAGAATTCGAGCGATAACCTATACAGCCAGCGTCGTCGGACTAAGAACAAAGGGACATACATTTAATCATTCCTTAATCACTACTTAATGCATGTGTCCTTCATGTGTATTTGTTATGAAAATATTTTGAAAATGGTTTGATTTCGAGAAAAATACTCGGTGTTGACAAAATATTTATTTGGATCTACACTACTGTTTGTGCGAAAATTTCATTACACGCACCAATTTAGTTTGCCTCTTTTTTAGTTATTATTTTAAATAATTAATTTTTTTATATTAGCGATAGTTCAAGCCGACGCTATTGTTTTTGAAAAAATATTCATTTCCCATAACAAATATCGTGTGCCTCCTTATTAGTTATTGTCTTAATTAATTCTTATTTTCTTATATTAGCGACGGTTCAGGGCGACGCTACTGTTTGTGCTTAAATTTTCATTTTCCCCAACAAATTTCATTTGGCTCCTTTAAACTTATTGTTTTAATTAATTATTATTTTTATATTAAAAACTAGTACTTTAATAGCTCTTTTAAAGAGCTATTAAACAAAATCGTTCACATTAGTGGCACGGCTAATAGCGCTTTTATGCGCTATCAAAAACAAAAGAAAGTTCTATTAAGTAACTTTTATGGCATATTGTCTGTTGCTCTATTTTCTCTTTCAAAGTTGGTTTACCCTTTTGGACAAAAGAGATCACTCTTCTTTGTCTTTATTAGAATCTTTATAAGAGGAGCATATGCCTAACTTATCATTTTCCTGCATTTCACTTCAAAAGTATATAGCACGAATAAAACTAAAGTTCATGAGTGAAGGTGAGCATTCGAGCAATAACCTATACAGCCAGCGTCGTCGGACTAAGAACAAAGGGACATACATTTAATCATTCCTTCTTCACTACTTAATGCGTGTGTCCTTCGAGTGCATTTGTTATGAAAATATTTGGAAAATGGTTTGATTTCGAGAAAAATACTCGGTGATGACAAAATGTTTATTTGGACCAACGCTATTGTTTGTGCGAAAATTTCATTACAACCATCAATTTAGTTTGCCTCCTTTTTAGTTATTATTTAAAATAATTTTCTTTTTATATTAGCGACGGTTCAGGCCGACGCTATTGTTTTTGAAAACATATTCATTTCCCATAATAAATTTCGTTTGCCTCATTAGTTATTGTCTTAATTAATTCTTATTTTCTTATATTAGCGACGGTTCAGGCCGACGCTACTGTTTGTGCTAAAATTTTCATTTTCCCCCACGAATTTCATTTGGCTCCTTTAAATTTATTGTTTTAATTAATTATTATTTTTATATTAAAAACTAGTACTTTAATAGCTCTTTTAAATTTCTATTAAACAAAATCGTTCATATTAGTGGCATGGTTAATAGCGCTTTTCAGCGCTATCAAAAACAAAAGAAAGTGTTATTAACTAACTTTTATGGCATATTATCTGTTGCTCTATTTTCTCTTTCAAAGTTGGTTTACCCTTTTGGACAGAAGAGATCACTCTTCTTTGTCTTTATTAGAATCTTTATAAGAGGAGCATACGCCTAACTAATCATTTTCCTCCATTTCACTTCAAAAGTATATAGCACGAATAAAACTAAAGTTCATGAGTGAAGGTGAGCATTCGAGCGATAACCTATACAGCCAGCGTCGTCGGACTAAGAACAAAGGGACATACATTTAATCATTCCTTCTTCACTACTTAATGCATGTGTCCTTCGAGTGCATTTGTTATGAAAATATTTGGAAAATGGTTTGATTTCGAGAAAAATACTCGATGTTGACAAAACGTTTATTTGGACCTACGCTGTTATTTGTGCGAAAATTTCATTACACCCGCCAATTTAGTTTGCCTTCTTTTTAGTTATTATTTTAAATAATTTTATTTTTATATTAGCGATGGTTCAGGACGACGCTATTGTTTTTGAAAAAATATTCATTTCCCATAACAAATTTCGTTTTCCTCCTTATTAGTTATTGTCTTAATTAATTCTTATTTTCTTATATTAGCGACGGTTCAGGCCGACGATACTGTTTGTGCTAAAATTATCATTTTCCCCCACGAATTTCATTTGGCTCCTTTAAACTTATTATTTTAATTAATTATTATTTTTATATTAAAAACTAGTACTTTAATATCTCTTTTAAAGTGCTATTAAACAAAATCGTTCACATTAGTGGCACGGTTAATAGAGCTTTTCAGCGCTATCAAAAACAAAAGAAAGTGCTATTAAGTAACTTTTATGGCATATTGTCTGTTGCTCTATTTTCTATTTCAAAGTTGGTTTACCCTTTTGGACAGAAGAGATCACTCTTCTTTGTCTTTATTAGAATCTTTATAAGAGGAGCATACGCCTAACTAATCATTTTCCTCCATTTCACTTCAAAAGTATATAGCACGAATAAAACTAAAGTTCATGAGTGAAGGTGAGCATTCGAGTGATAACCTATACAGCCAGCGTCGTCGGACTAAGAACAAAGGGGCATACATTAAATCATTCCTTCTTCACTACTTAACGCATGTGTCCTTCGAGTGCATTTGTTATGAAAATATTTCGAAAATGGATTGATTTCGAGAAAAATACTCGGTGTTGACAAAATGTTTATTTGGACCAACGCTATTGTTTGTGCGAAAATTTCATTACAACCATCAATTTAGTTTGCCTCCTTTTTAGTTATTATTTAAAATAATTTTCTTTTTATATTAGCGACGGTTCAGGCCGACGCTATTGTTTTTGAAAAAATATTCATTTCCTATAACAAATTTCGTTTGCCTCCTTATTAGTTATTGTCTTAATTAATTCTTATTTTCTTATATTAGCGACGGTTCAGGCCGACGCTACTGTTTGTGCTAAAATTTTCATTTTCCCCCACGAATTTCATTTGGCTCCTTTAAATTTATTGTTTTAATTAATTATTATTTTTATATTAAAAACTAGTACTTTAATAGCTCTTTTAAAGTTCTATTAAACAAAATCGTTCATATTAGTGGCATGGTTAATAGCGCTTTTCAGCGCTATCAAAAACAAAAGAAAGTGTTATTAACTAACTTTTATGGCATATTATTTGTTGCTCTATTTTCTCTTTCAAAGTTGGTTTACCCTTTTGGACAGAAGAGATCACTCTTCTTTGTCTTTATTAGAATCTTTATAAGAGGAGCATACGCCTAACTAATCATTTTCCTCCATTTCACTTCAAAAGTATATAGCACGAATAAAACTAAAGTTCATGAGTGAAGGTGAGCATTCGAGCGATAACCTATACAGCCAGCGTCGTCGGACTAAGAACAAAGGGACATACATTTAATCATTCCTTCTTCACTCCTTAATGCATGTGTCCTTCGAGTGCATTTGTTATGAAAATATTTGGAAAATGGTTTGATTTCGAGAAAAATACTCGGTGTTGACAAAATGTTTATTTGGACCTACGCTACTGTTTGTGCGAAAATTTCATTACACCCACCAATTTAGTTTGCCTCTTTTTTAGTTATTATTTTAAATAATTATTATTTTTATATTAGCGACAGTTCAAGCCGACGCTATTGTTTTTGAAAAAATATTAATCTCCCATAACAAATTTCGTTTGCCTCCTTATTAGTTATTGTCTTAATTAATTCTTATTTTCTTATATTAGCGACGGTTCAGTCCGACGCTACTGTTTGTGCTAAAATTTTCATTTTCCCCCACGAATTTCATTTGGCTCCTTTAAACTTATTGTTTTAATTAATTATTATTTTTATATTAAAAACTAGTACTTTAATAGCTCTTTTAAAGTTCTATTAACCAAAATCGTTCATATTAGTGGCATGGTTAATAGCGCTTTTCAGCGCTATCAAAAACAAAAGAAAGTGTTATTAAGTAACTTTTATGGCATATTATCTGTTGCTCTCTTTTCTCTTTCAAAGTTGGTTTACCCTTTTGGACAGAAGAGATCACTCTTCTTTGTCTTTATTAGAATCTTTATAAGAGGAGCATACGCCTAACTAATCATTTTCCTCCATTTCACTTCAAAAGTATATAGCACGAATAAAACTAAAGTTCATGAGTGAAGGTGAGCATTCGAGCGATAACCTATACAGCCATCGTCGTCGGACTAAGAACAAAAGGGCATACATTTAATCATTCTTTCTTCACTACTTAATGCATGTGTCCTTCGAGTGCATTTGATATGAAAATATTTTGAAAATGATTTGATTTCGAGAAAAATACTCGGTGTTGACAAAACGTTTATTTGGACCTACGCTGTTATTTGTGCGAAAATTTCATTACACCCACCAATTTAGTTTGCCTTCTTTTTAGTTATTATTTTAAATAATTTTATTTTTATATTAGCGACGGTTCAGGACGACGCTATTGTTTTTGAAATAATATTCATTTCCCATAACAAATTTCGTTTGCCTCCTTATTAGTTATTGTCTTAATTAATTCTTATTTTCTTATATTAGCGACGGTTCAGGCCGACGCTACAGTTTGTGCTAAAATTTTCATTTTCCCCCACGAATTTCATTTGGCTCCTTTAAACTTATTATATTAATTAATTATTATTTTTATATTAAAAACTAGTACTTTAATATCTCTTTTAAAGTGCTATTAAACAAAATCGTTCACATTAGTGGCACGATTAATAGAGCTTTTCAGCGCTATCAAAAACAAAAGAAAGTGCTATTAAGTAACTTTTATGGCATATTGTCTGTTGCTCTATTTTCTATTTCAAAGTTGGTTTACCCTTTTGGACAGAAGAGATCACTCTTCTTTGTCTTTATTAGAATCTTTATAAGAGGAGCATACGCCTAACTAATCATTTTCCTCCATTTCACTTCAAAAGTATATAGCACGAATAAAACTAAAGTTCATGAGTGAAGGTGAGCATTCGAGTGATAACCTATACAGCCAGCGTCGTCGGACTAAGAACAAAGGGGCATACATTAAATCATTCCTTCTTCACTACTTAATGCATGTGTCCTTCGAGTGCATTTGTTATGAAAATATTTTGAAAATGGTTTGATTTCGAGAAAAATACTCGGTGTTGACAAAATGTTTATTTGGACCTACTCTGTTATTTGTGCAAAAATTTCATTACACCCACCAATTTAGTTTGCCTCCTTTTTAGTTATTATTTTAAATAATTTTATTTTTATATTAGCGACGGTTCAGGCCGACGCTATTGTTTTTGAAAAAATATTCATTTCCCATAACAAATTTCGTTTGCCTCCTTATTAGTTATTGTCTTGATTAATTCTTATTTTCTTATATTAGCGACGGTTCAGGCCGACGCTACTGTTTGTGCTAAAATTTTCATTTTCCCCCACGAATTTCATTTGGCTCCTTTAAACTTATTGTTTTAATTAATTATTATTTTTATATTAAAAACTAGTACTTTAATAGCTCTTTTAAAGTGCTATTAAACAAAATCGTTCACATTAGTGGCACGGTTAATAGCGCTTTTCAGCGCTATCAAAAACAAAAGAAAGTGCTATTAAGTAACTTTTATGGCATATTGTCTGTTGCTCTATTTTCTCTTTCAAAGTTGGTTTACCCTTTTGGACAGAAGAGATCACTCCTCTTTGTCTTTATTAGAATCTTAATAAGAGGAGCATACGCCTAACTAATCATTTTCCACCATTTCACTTCAAAAGTATATAGCACGAATAAAACTAAAGTTCATGAGTGAAGGTGAGCATTCGAGCAATAACCTATACAGCCAGCGTCGTCGGACTAAGAACAAAGGGATATACATTTAATCATTCCTTCCTCACTACTAAATGCATGTGTCCTTCGAGTGCATTTGTGATGAAAATATTTTGAAAATGGTTTGATTTCGAGAAAAATACTCGGTGTTGACAAAACGTTTATTTGGACCTACGCTATTGTTTGTGCGAAAATTTCATTACACCCACCAATTTAGTTTGCCTCCTTTTTAGTTATTATTTTAAATAATTTTATTTTTATATTAGCGACGGTTCAGGCCGACGCTATTGTTTTTGAAAAAATATTCATTTCCCATAACAAATTTCGTTTGCCTCCTTATTAGTTATTGTCTTAATTAATTCTTATTTTCTTATATTAGCGACGGTTCAGGCCGACGATACTGTTTGTGCTAAAATTTTCATTTTCCCCCACGAATTTCATTTGGCTCCTTTAAACTTATTGTTTTAATTAATTATTATTTATATATTAAAAACTAGTACTTTAATATCTCTTTTAAAGTGCTATTAAACAAAATCGTTCACATTAGTGGCACGGTTAATAGCGCTTTTCAGTGCTATCAAAAACAAAAGAAAGTGTTATTAAGTAACTTTTCTGGCATATTTTTTGTTGCTCTATTTTCTCTTTCAAAGTTGGTTTACCCTTTTGGACATAAGAGATCACTCTTCTTTGTCTTTATTAGAATCTTTATAAGAGGAGCATATGCCTAACTAATCATTTTCCTCCATTTCACTTCAAAAGTATATAGCACGAATAAAACTAAAGTTCATGAGTGAAGGTGAGCATTCGAGTGATAACCTATACAACCAACGTCGTCGGACTAAGAACAAAGGGGCATACATTTAATCATTCCTTCTTCACTACTAAATGCATTTGTCCTTTGAGTGCATTTGTTATGAAAATATTTTTAAAATGGTTTGATTTCGAGAAAAATACTCCGTGTTGACAAAACGTTTATTTGGACCTACGCTATTGTTTGTGCAAAAATTTCATTACACCCACCAATTTAGTTTGCCTCCTTTTTAGTTATTATTTTAAATAATTTTCTTTTTATATTAGCGACGGTTCAGGCCGACGCTATTGTTTTTGAAAAAATATTCATTTCCCATAAAAAATTTCGTTTGCCTCCTTATTAGTTATTGTCTTAATTAATTCTTATTTTCTTATATTAGCGACGGTTCAGGCCGACGCTACTGTTTGTGCTAAAATTTTAATTTTCCCCCACGAATTTCACTTGGCTCCTTTAAACTTATTGTTTTAATTAATTATTATTTTTATATTAAAAACTAGTACTCTAATATCTCTTTTAAAGTGTTCTTAAACAAAATCGTTCACATTAGTGGCACGGTTAATAGCGCTTTTCAGTGCTATCAAAAACAAAAGAAAGTGCTATTAAGTAACTTTTATGGCATATTGTCTGTTGCTCTATTTTCTCTTTTAAAGTTGGTTTACCCTTTTGGACAGAAGAGATCACTCTTCTTTGTCTTTATTAGAATCTTTATAAGAGGAGCATATGCCTAACTAATCATTTTCCTCCATTTCACTTCAAAAGTATATAGCACGAATAAAACTAAAGTTCATGAGTGAAGGTGAGCATTCGAGTGATAACCTATACAGCCAACGTCGTCGGACTAAGAACAAAGGGGCATACATTTAATCATTCCTTCTTCACTACATAATGAATTTGTCCTTCGAGTGCCTTTGTTATGAAAATATTTTGAAAAAGGTTTGATTTCGAGAAAAATACTCCGTGTTGACAAAACGTTTATTTGGACCTACGCTATTGTTTGTGCGAAAATTTCATTACACCCACCAATTTAGTTTGCCTCCTTTTTAGTTATTATTTTAAATAATTTTCTTTTTATATTAGCGACGGTTCAGGCCGACGCTATTGTTTTTGAAAAAATATTCATTTCCCATAACAAATTTCGTTTGCCTCCTTATTAGTTATTGTCTTAATTAATTCTTATTTTCTTATATTAGCGACGGTTCAGGCCGACGCTACTGTTTGTGCTAAAATTTTCATTTTCCCCCACGAATTTCATTTGGCTCCTTTAAACTTATTGTTTTAATTAATTATTATTTTTATATTAAAAACTAGTACTTTAATATCTCTTTTAAAGTGTTATTAAACAAAATCGTTCACATTAGTGGCACGGTTAATAGAGCTTTTCAATGCTATCAAAAACAAAAGAAAGTGCTATTAATTAACTTTTATGGCATATTGTCTGTTGCTCTATTTTCTCTTTCAAAGTTGGTTTACCCTTTTGGACAGAAGAGATCACTCTTCTTTGTCTTTATTAGAATCTTTATAAGAGGAGCATACGCCTAACTAATCATTTTCCTCCATTTCACTTCAAAAGTATATAGCACGAATAAAACTAAAGTTCATGAGTGAAGGTGAGCATTCGAGTGATAACCTATACAGCCAACGTCGTCGGACTAAGAACAAAGGGGCATACATTTAATCATTCCTTCTTCACTACTTAATGCATTTGTCCTTCGAGTGCCTTTGTTATGAAAATATTTTGAAAAAGGTTTGATTTCGAGAAAAATAATCCGTGTTGACAAAACGTTTATTTGGACCTACGCTATTGTTTGTGCGAAAATTTCATTACACCCACCAATTTAGTTTGCCTCCTTTTTAGTTATTATTTTAAATAATTTTCTTTTTATATTAGCGCCGGTTCAGGCCGACGATGTTGTTTTTGAAAAAAATTTCATTTCCCATAACAAATTTCGTGTGCCTCCTTATTAGTTATTGTCTTAATTAATTCTTATTTTCTTATATTAGCGACGGTTCAGGCCGACGCTACTGTTTGTGCTAAGATTTTCATTTTCCCCCACGAATTTCATTTGGCTCCTTTAAACTTATTGTTTTAATTAATTATTATTTTTATATTAAAAACTAGTACATTAATAGCTCTTTTAAAGAGCTATTAAACAAAATCGTTCACATTAGTGGCACGGTTAATAGCGCTTTTCAGCGCTATCACAAATAAAAAGAAAGTGATATTAAGTAACTTTTATGGCATATTGTCTGTTGCTCTATTTTCTCTTTCAAAGTTGGTTTACCCTTTTTGACAGAAGAGATCACTCTTCTTTGTCTTTATTAGAATCTTTATAAGAGGAGCATACGCCTAACTAATCATTTTCCTCCATTTCACTTCAAAAGTATATAGCACGAATAAATCTAAAGTTCATGAGTGAAGGTGAGCATTCGAGTGATAACCTATACAGCCAGCGTCATCGGACTAAGCACAAAGGGGCATACATTAAATCATTCCTTCTTCACTACTTAATGCATGTGTCCTTCGAGTGCATTTGTTATGAAAATATTTTGAAAATGGTTTGATTTCGAGAAAAATAATCGGTGTTGACAAAACGTTTATTTGGACCTATGCTATTGTTTGTGAGAAAATTTCATTACACCCACCAATTTAGTTTGCCTCCTTTTTAGTTATTATTTTAAATAATTTTCTTTTTATATTAGCGTCGGTTCAGGCCGACGCTATTGTTTTTGAAAAAATATTCATTTCCCATAACAAATTTCGTGTGCCTCCTTATTAGTTATTGTCTTAATTAATTCTTATTTTCTTATATTAGCGACGGTTCAGGCCGACGCTATTGTTTGTGCTAAAATTTTAATTTTCCCCCACGAATTTCATTTGGCTCCTTTAAAATTATTGTTTTAATTAATTATTATTTTTACATTAATAACTAGTACTTTAATAGCTCTTTTAAAGTTCTATTAAACAAAATTGTTCACATTAGTGGCACGGTTAATAGCGCTTTTCAGGGCTATCAAAAACAAAATAAAGTACTATTAAGTAACTTTTATGGCATATTGTCTGTTGCTCTATTTTCTCTTTCAAAGTTGGTTTACCCTTTTGGACAGAAGAGATCACTCTTCTTTGTCTTTATTAGAATCTTTATAAGAGGAGCATACGCCTAACTAATCATTTTCCTCCATTTCACTTCAAAAGTATATAGCACGAATAAATCTAAAGTTCATGAGTGAAGGTGAGCATTCGAGTGATAACCTATACAGCCAGCGTCATCAGACAAAGAACAAAGGGGCATACATTAAATCATTCCTTCTTCACTACTTAATGCATGTGTCCTTCGAGTGCATTTGTTATGAAAATATTTTGAAAATGGTTTGATTTCGAGAAAAATACTCGGTGTTGACAAAATGTTTATTTGGACCTACGCTACTGTTTGTGCGAAAATTTTATTATACCCACCAATTTAGTTTGCCTCTTTTTTAGTTATTATTTTATATAATTAATTTTTTTATATTAGCGACAGTTCAGGCCGACGCTGTTGTTTTTGAAAAAAATTTCATTTCCCATAACAAATTTCGTGTGCCTCCTTATTAGTTATTGTCTTAATTAATTCTTATTTTCTTATATTAGCGACGGTTCAGGCCGACGCTACTGTTTGTGCTAAGATTTTCATTTTCCCCCACGAATTTCATTTGGCTCCTTTAAACTTATTGTTTTAATTAATTATTATTTTTATATTAAAAACTAGTACATTAATAGCTCTTTTAAAGAGCTATTAAACAAAATCGTTCACATTAGTGGCACGGTTAATAGCGCTTTTCAGCGCTATCACAAATAAAAAGAAAGTGATATTAAGTAACTTTTATGGCATATTGTCTGTTGCTCTATTTTCTCTTTCAAAGTTGGTTTACCCTTTTTGACAGAAGAGATCACTCTTCTTTGCCTTTATTAGAATCTTTATAAGAGGAGCATACGCCTAACTAATCATTTTCCTCCATTTCACTTCAAAAGTATATAGCACGAATAAATCTAAAGTTCATGAGTGAAGGTGAGCATTCGAGTGATAACCTATACAGCCAGCGTCATCGGACTAAGAACAAAGGGGCATACATTAAATCATTCCTTCTTCACTACTTAATGCATGTGTCCTTCGAGTGCATTTGTTATGAAAATATTTTGAAAATGGTTTGATTTCGAGAAAAATACTCGGTGTTGACAAAACGTTTATTTGGACCTACGCTATTGTTTGTGAGAAAATTTCATTACACCCACCAATTTAGTTTGCCTCCTTTTTAGTTATTATTTTAAATAATTTTCTTTTTATATTAGCGCCGGTTCAGGCCGACGCTATTGTTTTTGAAAAAATATTCATTTCCCATAACAAATTTCGTGTGCCTCCTTATTAGTTATTGTGTTAATTAATTCTTATTTTCTTATATTAGCGACGGTTCAGGCCGACGCTACTGTTTGTGCTCAAATTTTAATTTTCCCCCACGAATTTCATTTGGCTCCTTTAAAATTATTGTTTTAATTAATTATTATTTTTACATTAATAACTAGTACTTTAATAGCTCTTTTAAAGTTCTATTAAACAAAATTGTTCACATTAGTGGCACGGTTAATAGCGCTTTTCAGCGCTATCAAAAACAAAATAAAGTACTATTAAGTAACTTTTATGGCATATTGTCTGTTGCTCTATTTTCTCTTTCAAAGTTGGTTTACCCTTTTGGACAGAAGAGATCACTCTTCTTTGTCTTTATTAGAATCTTTATAAGAGGAGCATACGCCTAACTAATCATTTTCCTCCATTTCACTTCAAAAGTATATAGCACGAATAAATCTAAAGTTCATGAGTGAAGGTGAGCATTCGAGCGATAACCTATACAGCCAGCGTCATCGGACTAAGAACAAAGGGGCATACATTTAATCATTCCTTCTTCACTACTTAATGCATGTGTCCTTCGAGTGCATTTGTTATGAAAATAATTTGGTAAATGGTTTGATTTCGAGAGAAATACTCGGTGTTGAAAAAACGTTTATTTGGACCTACGCTACTGTTTGTGCGAAAATTTCATTATACCCACCAATTTAGTTTGCCTCTTTTTTAGTTATTATTTTATATAATAAATTTTTTTATATTAGCGACAGTTCAGGCCGACGCTGTTGTTTTTGAAAAAATATTCATTTCCCATAACAAATTTCGTGTGCCTCCTTATTAGTTATTGTCTTAATTAATTCTTATTTTCTTATATTAGCGACGGTTCAGGCCGACGCTACTGTTTGTGCTAAGATTTTCATTTTCCCCCACGAATTTAATTTGGCTCCTTTAAACTTATTGTTTTAATTAATTATTATTTTTATATTAAAAACTAGTACATTAATAGCTCTTTTAAAGAGCTATTAAACAAAATCGTACACATTAGTGGCACGGTTAATAGCGCTTTTCAGCGCAATCAAAAATAAAAAGAAAGTGATATTAAGTAACTTTTATGGCATATTGTCTGTTGCTCTATTTTCTCTTTCAAAGTTGGTTTACCCTTTTTGACAGAAGAGATCACTCTTCTTTGTCTTTATTAGAATCTTTATAAGAGGAGCATACGCCTAACTAATCATTTTCCTCCATTTCACTTCAAAAGTATATAGCACGAATAAATCTAAAGTTCATGAGTGAAGGTGAGCATTCGAGTGATAACCTATACAGCCAGCGTCATCGGACTAAGAACAAAGGGGCATACATTAAATCATTCCTTCTTCACTACTTAATGCATGTGTCCTTCGAGTGCATTTGTTATGAAAATATTTTGAAAATGGTTTGATTTCGAGAAAAATACTCGGTGTTGACAAAACGTTTATTTGGACCTACGCTATTGTTTGTGAGAAAATTTCATTACACCCACCAATTTAGTTTGCCTCCTTTTTAGTTATTATTTTAAATAATTTTCTTTTTATATTAGCGCCGGTTCAGGCCGCGCTATTGTTTTTGAAAAAATATTCATTTCCCATAACAAATTTTGTGTGCCTCCTTATTAGTTATTGTCTTAATTAATTCTTATTTTCTTATATTAGCGACGGTTCAGGCCGACGCTACTGTTTGTGCTAAAATTTTCATTTTCCCCCACGAATTTCATTTGGCTCCTTTAAAATTATTGTTTTAATTAATTATTATTTTTACATTAATAACTAGTACTTTAATAGCTCTTTTAAAGTTCTATTAAACAAAATTGTTCACATTAGTGGCACGGTTAATAGCGCTTTTCAGCGCTATCAAAAACAAAATAAAGTACTATTAAGTAACTTTTATGGCATATTGTCTGTTGCTCTATTTTCTCTTTCAAAGTTGGTTTACCCTTTTGGACAGAAGAGATCACTCTTCTTTGTCTTTATTAGAATCTTTATAAGAGGAGCATACGCCTAACTAATCATTTTCCTCCATTTCACTTCAAAAGTATATAGCACGAATAAAACTAAAGTTCATGAGTGAAGGTGAGCATTCGAGCGATAACCTATACATCCAGCGTCGTCGGACTAAGAACAAAGGGACATACATTTAATCATTCCTTCTTCACTACTTAATGCATGTGTCCTTCGAGTGCATTTGTTATGAAAATATTTGGAAAATGGTTTGATTTGGAGAAAAATACTCGGTGTTGACAAAATGTTTATTTGGACCTACGTTACTGTTTGTGCGAAAATTTCATTATACCCACCAATTTAGTTTGCCTCTTTTTTAGTTATTATTTTATATAATTAATTTTTTTATATTAGCGACACTCCAGGACGACGCTGTTGTTTTTGAAAAAAATTTCATTTCCCATAACAAATTTCGTGTGCCTCCTTATTAGTTATTGTCTTAATTAATTCTTATTTTCTTATATTAGCGACGGTTCAGGCCGACGCTACTGTTTGTTCTAAGATTTTCATTTTCCCCCACGAATTTCATTTGGCTCCTTTAAACTTATTGTTTTAATTAATTATTATTTTTATATTAAAAACTAGTACATTAATAGCTCTTTTAAAGAGCTATTAAACAAAATCGTTCACATTTGTGGCACGGTTAATAGCGCTTTTCAGCGCTATCAAAAATAAAAAGAAAGTGATATTAAGTAACTTTTATGGCATATTGTCTGTTGCTCTATTTTTTCTTTCAAAGTTGGTTTTCCCTTTTTGACAGAAGAGATCACTCTTCTTTGTCTTTATTAGAATCTTTATAAGAGGAGCATACGCCTAACTAATCATTTTCCTCCATTTCACTTCAAAAGTATGTAGCACGAATAAATCTAAATTTCATGAGTGAAGGTGAGCATTCGAGTGATAACCTATACAGCCAGCGTCATCGGACTAAGAAAAAAGGGGCATACATTAAATCATTCCTTCTTGACTACTTAATGCATGTGTCCTTCGAGTGCATTTGTTATGAAAATATTTTGAAAATGGTTTGATTTCGAGAAAAATACTCGGTGTTGACAAAACGTTTATTTGGACCTACGCTATTGTTTGTGAGAAAATTTCATTACACCCACCAATTTAGTTTGCCTCCTTTTTAGTTATTATTTTAAATAATTTTCTTTTTATATTAGCGCCGGTTCAGGCCGACGCTATTGTTTTTGAAAAAATATTCATTTCCCATAACAAATTTCGTGTGCCTCCTTATTAGTTATTGTCTTAATTAATTCTTATTTTCTTATATTAGCGACGGTTCAGGCCGACGGTACTGTTTGTGCTAAGATTTTTATTTTCCCCCACTAATTTCATTTGGCTCCTTTAAACTTATTGTTTTAATTAATTATTATTTTTACATTAATAACTAGTACATTAATAGCTCTTTTAAAGAGCTATTAAACAAAATCGTTCACATTAGTGGCACGGTTAATATCGCTTTTCAGCGCTATCAAAAATAAAAAGAAAGTGATATTAAGTAACTTTTATGGCATATTGTCTGTTGCTCTATTTTCTCTTTCAAAGTTGGTTTACCCTTTTTGACAGAAGAGATCACTCTTCTTTGTCTTTATTAGAATCTTTATAAGAGGAGCATACGCCTAACTAATCATTTTCCTCCATTTCACTTCAAAAGTATATAGCACGAATAAAACTAAAGTTCATGAGTGAAGGTGAGCATTCGAGCGATAACCTATACAGCCAGCGTCATCGGACTAAGCACAAAGGGTCATACATTAAATCATTCCTTCTTCACTACTTAATGCATGTGTCCTTCGAGTGCATTTGTTATGAAAATATTTTGAAAATGGTTTGATTTCGAGAAAAATAATCGGTGTTGACAAAATGTTTATTTGGACCTACGTTACTGTTTGTGCGAAAATTTCATTATACCCACCAATTTAGTTTGCCTCTTTTTTAGTTATTATTTTATATAATTAATTTTTTTATATTAACGACACTCCAGGACGACGCTGTTGTTTTTGAAAAAAATTTCATTTCCCATAACAAATTTCGTGTGCCTCCTTATTAGTTATTGTCTTAATTAATTCTTATTTTCTTATATTAGCGACGGTTCAGGCCGACGCTACTGTTTGTTCTAAGATTTTCATTTTCCCCCACGAATTTCATTTGGCTCCTTTAAACTTATTGTTTTAATTAATTATTATTTTTATATTAAAAACTAGTACATTAATAGCTCTTTTAAAGAGCTATTAAACAAAATCGTTCACATTTGTGGCACGGTTAATAGCGCTTTTCAGCGCTATCAAAAATAAAAAGAAAGTGATATTAAGTAACTTTTATGGCATATTGTCTGTTGCTCTATTTTCTCTTTCAAAGTTGGTTTACCCTTTTTGACAGAAGAGATCACTCTTCTTTGTCTTTATTAGAATCTTTATAAGAGGAGCATACGCCTAACTAATCATTTTCCTCCATTTCACTTCAAAAGTATGTAGCACGAATAAATCTAAAGTTCATGAGTGAAGGTGAGCATTCGAGTGATAACCTATACAGCCAGCGTCATCGGACTAAGAAAAAAGGGGCATACATTAAATCATTCCTTCTTGACTACTTAATGCATGTGTCCTTCGAGTGCATTTGTTATGAAAATATTTTGAAAATGGTTTGATTTCGAGAAAAATACTCGGTGTTGACAAAACGTTTATTTGGACCTACGCTATTGTTTGTGAGAAAATTTCATTACACCCACCAATTTAGTTTGCCGCCTTTTTAGTTATTATTTTAAATAATTTTCTTTTTATATTAGCGCCGGTTCAGGCCGCGCTATTGTTTTTGAAAAAATATTCATTTCCCATAACAAATTTTGTGTGCCTCCTTATTAGTTATTGTCTTAATTAATTCTTATTTTCTTATATTAGCGACGGTTCAGGCCGACGCTACTGTTTGTGCTAACATTTTCATTTTCCCCCACGAATTTCATTTGGCTCCTTTAAAATTATTGTTTTAATTAATTATTATTTTTACATTAATAACTAGTACTTTAATAGCTCTTTTAAAGTTCTATTAAACAAAATTGTTCACATTAGTGGCACGGTTAATAGCGCTTTTCAGCGCTATCAAAAACAAAATAAAGTACTATTAAGTAACTTTTATGGCATATTGTCTGTTGCTCTATTTTCTCTTTCAAAGTTGGTTTACCCTTTTGGACAGATAAGATCACTCTTCTTTGTCTTTATTAGAATCTTTATAAGAGGAGCATACGCCTAACTAATCATTTTCCTCCATTTCACTTCAAAAGTATATAGCACGAATAAATCTAAAGTTCATGAGTGAAGGTGAGCATTCGAGTGATAACCTATACAGCCAGCGTCATCCGACTAAGCACAAAGGGGCATACATTAAATCATTCCTTCTTCACTACTTAATGCATGTGTCCTTCGAGTGCATTTGTTATGAAAATATTTTGAAAATGGTTTGATTTCGAGAAAAATAATCGGTGTTGACAAAACGTTTATTTGGACCTACGCTATTGTTTGTGAGAAAATTTCATTACACCCACCAATTTAGTTTGCCTCCTTTTTAGTTATTATTTTAAATAATTTTCTTTTTATATTAGCGCCGGTTCAGGCCGACGCTATTGTTTTTGAAAAAATATTCATTTCCCATAACAAATTTCGTGTGCCTCCTTATTAGTTATTGTCTTAATTAATTCTTATTTTCTTATATTAGCGACGGTTCAGGCCGACGGTACTGTTTGTGCTAAGATTTTTATTTTCCCCCACGAATTTCATTTGGCTCCTTTAAACTTATTGTTTTAATTAATTATTATTTTTATATTAAAAACTAGTACATTAATAGCTCTTTTAAAGAGCTATTAAACAAAATCGTTCACATTAGTGGCACGGTTAATATTGCTTTTCAGCGCTATCAAAAATAAAAAGAAAGTGATATTAAGTAACTTTTATGGCATATTGTCTGTTGCTCTATTTTCTCTTTCAAAGTTGGTTTACCCTTTTTGACAGAAGAGATCACTCTTCTTTGTCTTTATTAGAATCTTTATAAGAGGAGCATACGCCTAACTAATCATTTTCCTCCATTTCACTTCAAAAGTATATAGCACGAATAAATCTAAAGTTCATGAGTGAAGGTGAGCATTCGAGTGATAACCTATACAACCAGCGTCATCGGACTAAGCACAAAGGGTCATACATTAAATCATTCCTTCTTCACTACTTAATGCATGTGTCCTTCGAGTGCATTTGTTATGAAAATATTTTGAAAATGGTTTGATTTCTAGAAAAATAATCGGTGTTGACAAAACGTTTATTTGGACCTATGCTATTGTTTGTGAGAAAATTTCATTACACCCACCAATTTAGTTTGCCTCCTTTTTAGTTATTATTTTAAATAATTTTCTTTTTATATTAGCGCCGGTTCAGGCCGACGCTATTGTTTTTGAAAAAATATTCATTTCCCATAACAAATTTAGTTTGCCTCCTTATTAGTTATTGTGTTAATTAATTCTTATTTTCTTATATTAGCGACGGTTCAGGCCGACGCTACTGTTTGTGCTAAAATTTTCATTTTCCCCCACGAATTTCATTTGGCTCCTTTAAAATTATTGTTTTAATTAATTATTATTTTTACATTAATAACTAGTACTTTAATAGCTCTTTTAAAGTTCTATTAAACAAAATTGTTCACATTAGTGGCATGGTTAATACCGCTTTTCAGCGCTATCAAAAACAAAATAAAGTGCTATTAAGTAACTTTTATGGCATATTGTCTGTTGCTCTATTTTCTCTTTCAAAGTTGGTTTACCCTTTTGGACAGAAGAGATCACTCTTCTTTGTCTTTATTAGAATCTTTATAAGAGGAGCATACGCCTAAATAATCATTTTCCTCCATTTCACTTCAAAATTATATAGCACGAATAAAACTAAAGTTCATGAGTGAAGGTGAGCATTCGAGCGATAACCTATACATCCAGCATCGTCGGACTAAGAACAAAGGGACATATATTTAATCATTCCTTCTTCACTACTTAATGCATGTGTCCTTCGAGTGCATTTGTTATGAAAATATTTGGAAAATGGTTTGATTTAGAGAAAAATACTCGGTGGTGACAAAATGTTTATTTGGACCTACGCTACTGTTTGTGCGAAAATTTCATTATACCCACCAATTTAGTTTGCCTCTTTTTTAGTTATTATTTTAAATAATTAATTTTTTTATATTAGCGACAGTTCAGGCCGACGCTGTTGTTTTTGAAAAAAATTTCATTTCCCATAACAAATTTCGTATGCCTCCTTATTAGTTATTGTCTTAATTAATTCTTATTTTCTTATATTAGCGACGGTTCAGGCCGACGCTACTATTTGTGCTAAGTTTTCATTTTCCCCCACGAATTTCATTTGGCTTCTTTAAACTTATTGTTTTAATTAATTATTATTTTTATATTAAAAACTAGTACATTAATAGCTCTTTTAAAGAGCTATTAAACAAAATCGTTCACATTAGTTGCACGGTTAATAGCGCTTTTCAGCGCTATCAAAAACAAAAGAAAGTGTTATTAAGTAACTTTTATGGCATATTGTCTGTTGCTCTATTTTCTCATTCAAAGTTGGTTTACCCTTTTGGACAGAAGAGATCACTCTTCTTTGTCTTTATTAGAATCTTTATAAGAGGAGCATACGCCTAACTAATCATTTTCCTCCATTTCACTTCAAAAGTATATAGCACGAACAAAACTAAAGTTCATGAGTGAAGGTGAGCATTCGAGCGATAACCTATACAGCCAGCATCGTCGGACTAAGAACAAAGGGACATACATTTAATCATACCTTCTTCACTACTTAATGCATGTGTCCTTCGAGTGCATTTGTTATGAAAATAATTTGGTAAATGGTTTGATTTCGAGAAAAATACTCGGTGTTGAAAAAACGTTTATTTGGACCTACGCTACTGTTTGTGCGAAAATTTCATTATACCCACCAATTTAGTTTGCCTCTTTTTTAGTTATTATTTTAAATAATTAATTTTTTTATATTAGCGCCGGTTCAGGCCGACGCTATTGTTTTTGAAAAAATATTCATTTCCCATAACAAATTTTGTTTGCCTCCTTATTAGTTATTGTGTTAATTAATTCTTATTTTCTTATATTAGCGACGGTTCAGGGCGACGCTACTGTTTGTGCTAAAATTTTCATTTCCACCCCGCGAATTTCATTTGGCTCCTTTAAACTTATTGTTTTAATTAATTATTATTTTTATATTAAAAACTATTACTTTAATAGCTCTTTTAAAGTGCTATTAAACAAAATCGTTCACATTAGTGGCACGGTTAATAGCGCTTATCAGCGCTACTAAAAACAAAAGAAAGTGCTATTAAGTAACTATTATGGCATATTGTCTGTTGCTCTATTTTCTCTTTCAAAGATGGTTTACCCTTTTGGACAGAAGAGATCACTCTTCTTTGTCTTTATTAGAATCTTTATAAGAGGAGCATACGCCTAACTAATCATTTTCCTCCATTTCACTTCAAAAGTATATAGCACGAATAAATCTAAAGTTCATGAGTGAAGGTGAGCATTCGAGTGATAACCTATACAGCCAGCGTCATCGGACTAAGCACAAAGGGGCATACATTAAATCATTCCTTCTTCACTACTTAATGCATGTGTCCTTCGAGTGCATTTGTTATGAAAATATTTTGAAAATGGTTTGATTTCGAGAAAAATAATCGGTGTTGACAAAAAGTTTATTTGGACCTATGCTATTGTTTGTGAGAAAATTTCATTACACCCACCAATTTAGTTTGCCTCCTTTTTAGTTATTATTTTAAATAATTTTCTTTTTATATTAGCGCCGGTTCAGGCCGACGCTATTGTTTTTGAAAAAATATTCATTTCCCATAACAAATTTAGTTTGCCTCCTTATTAGTTATTGTGTTAATTAATTCTTATTTTCTTATATTAGCGACGGTTCAGGCCGACGCTACTGTTTGTGCTAAAATTTTCATTTTCCCCCACGAATTTCATTTGGCTCCTTTAAAATTATTGTTTTAATTAATTATTATTTTTACATTAATAACTAGTACTTTAATAGCTCTTTTAAAGTTCTATTAAACAAAATTGTTCACATTAGTGGCATGGTTAATACCGCTTTTCAGCGCTATCAAAAACAAAATAAAGTGCTATTAAGTAACTTTTATGGCATATTGTCTGTTGCTCTATTTTCTCTTTCAAAGTTGGTTTACCCTTTTGGACAGAAGAGATCACTCTTCTTTGTCTTTATTAGAATCTTTATAAGAGGAGCATACGCCTAAATAATCATTTTCCTCCATTTCACTTCAAAATTATATAGCACGAATAAAACTAAAGTTCATGAGTGAAGGTGAGCATTCGAGCGATAACCTATACATCCAGCGTCGTCGGACTAAGAACAAAGGGACATATATTTAATCATTCCTTCTTCACTACTTAATGCATGTGTCCTTCGAGTGCATTTGTTATGAAAATATTTGGAAAATGGTTTGATTTAGAGAAAAATACTCGGTGGTGACAAAATGTTTATTTGGACCTACGCTACTGTTTGTGCGAAAATTTCATTATACCCACCAATTTAGTTTGCCTCTTTTTTAGTTATTATTTTAAATAATTAATTTTTTTATATTAGCGACAGTTCAGGCCGACGCTGTTGTTTTTGAAAAAAATTTCATTTCCCATAACAAATTTCATATGCCTCCTTATTAGTTATTGTCTTAATTAATTCTTATTTTCTTATATTAGCGACGGTTCAGGCCGACGCTACTATTTGTGCTAAGTTTTCATTTTCCCCCACGAATTTCATTTGGCTTCTTTAAACTTATTGTTTTAATTAATTATTATTTTTATATTAAAAACTAGTACATTAATAGCTCTTTTAAAGAGCTATTAAACAAAATCGTTCACATTAGTTGCACGGTTAATAGCGCTTTTCAGCGCTATCAAAAACAAAAGAAAGTGTTATTAAGTAACTTTTATGGCATATTGTCTGTTGCTCTATTTTCTCATTCAAAGTTGGTTTACCCTTTTTGACAGAAGAAATCACTCTTCTTTGTCTTTATTAGAATCTTTATAAGAGGAGCATACGCCTAACTAATCATTTTCCTCCATTTCACTTCAAAAGTATATAGCACGAATAAAACTAAAGTTCATGAGTGAAGGTGAGCATTCGAGTGATAACCTATACAGCCAGCGTCATCGGACTAAGAACAAAGGGGCATACATTAAATCATTCCTTCTTCACTACATAATGCATGTGTCCTTCGATTGCATTTGTTATGAAAATATTTTGAAAATGGTTTGATTTCGAGAAAAATACTCGGTGTTGACAAAACGTTTATTTGGACCTACGCTATTGTTTGTGAGAAAATTTCATTACACCCACCAATTTAGTTTGCCTCCTTTTTAGTTATTATTTTAAATAATTTTCTTTTTATATTAGCGCCGGTTCAGACCGACGCTATTGTTTTTGAAAAAATATTCATTTCCCATAACAAATTTCGTTTGCCTCCTTATTAGTTATTGTGTTAATTAATTCTTATTTTCTTATATTAGCGACGGTTCAGGCCGACGCTACTGTTTGTGCTAAAATTTTCATTTTCCCCCACGAATTTCATTTGGCTCCTTTAAAATTATTGTTTTAATTAATTATTATTTTTACATTAATAACTAGTACTTTAATAGCTCTTTTAAAGTTCTATTAAACAAAATTGTTCACATTAGTGGCACGGTTAATAGCGCTTTTCAGCGCTATCAAAACCAAAATAAAGTACTATTAAGTAACTTTTATGGCATATTGTCTGTTGCTCTATTTTCTCTTTCAAAGTTGGTTTACCCTTTTGGACAGAAGAGATCACTCTTCTTTGTCTTTATTAGAATCTTTATAAGAGGAGCATACGCCTAACTAATCATTTTCCTCCATTTCACTTCAAAAGTATATAGCACGAACAAAACTAAAGTTCATGAGTGAAGGTGAGCATTCGAGCGATAACCTATACAGCCAGCGTCGTCGGACTAAGAACAAAGGGACATACATTTAATCATACCTTCTTCACTACTTAATGCATGTGTCCTTCGAGTGCATTTGTTATGAAAATAATTTGGTAAATGGTTTGATTTCGAGAAAATTACTCGGTGTTGAAAAAACGTTTATTTGGACCTACGCTACTGTTTGTGCGAAAATTTCATTATACCCACCAATTTAGTTTGCCTCTTTTTTAGTTATTATTTTAAATAATTAATTTTTTTATATTAGCGCCGGTTCAGGCCGACGCTATTGTTTTTGAAAAAATATTCATTTCCCATAACAAATTTTGTTTGCCTCCTTATTAGTTATTGTGTTAATTAATTCTTATTTTCTTATATTAGCGACGGTTCAGGGCGACGCTACTGTTTGTGCTAAAATTTTCATTTCCCCCCCGCGAATTTCATTTGGCTCCTTTAAACTTATTGTTTTAATTAATTATTATTTTTATATTAAAAACTATTACTTTAATAGCTCTTTTAAAGTGCTATTAAACAAAATCGTTCACATTAGTGGCACGGTTAATAGCGCTTATCAGCGCTACTAAAAACAAAAGAAAGTGCTATTAAGTAACTATTATGGCATATTGTCTGTTGCTCTATTTTCTCTTTCAAAGATGGTTTACCGTTTTGGACAGAAGAGATCACTCTTCTTTGTCTTTATTAGAATCTTTATAAGAGGAGCATACGCCTAACTAATCATTTTCCTCCATTTCACTTCAAAAGTATATAGCACGAATAAATCTAAAGTTCATGAGTGAAGGTGAGCATTCGAGTGATAACCTATACAGCCATCGTCATCGGACTAAGCACAAAGGGGCATACATTAAATCATTCCTTCTTCACTACTTAATGCATGTGTCCTTCGAGTGCATTTGTTATGAAAATATTTTGAAAATGGTTTGATTTCGAGAAAAATAATCGGTGTTGACAAAACGTTTATTTGGACCTATGCTATTGTTTGTGAGAAAATTTCATTACACCCACCAATTTAGTTTGCCTCCTTTTTAGTTATTATTTTAAATAATTTTCTTTTTATATTAGCGCCGGTTCAGGCCGACGCTATTGTTTTTGAAAAAATATTCATTTCCCATAACAAATTTAGTTTGCCTCCTTATTAGTTATTGTGTTAATTAATTCTTATTTTCTTATATTAGCGACGGTTCAGGCCGACGCTACTGTTTGTGCTAAAATTTTCATTTTCCCCCACGAATTTCAATTGGCTCCTTTAAAATTATTGTTTTAATTAATTATTATTTTTACATTAATAACTAGTACTTTAATAGCTCTTTTAAAGTTCTATTAAACAAAATTGTTCACATTAGTGGCATGGTTAATACCGCTTTTCAGCGCTATCAAAAACAAAATAAAGTGCTATTAAGTAACTTTTATGGCATATTGTCTGTTGCTCTATTTTCTCTTTCAAAGTTGGTTTACCCTTTTGGACAGAAGAGATCACTCTTCTTTGTCTTTATTAGAATCTTTATAAGAGGAGCATACGCCTAAATAATCATTTTCCTCCATTTCACTTCAAAATTATATAGCACGAATAAAACTAAAGTTCATGAGTGAAGGTGAGCATTCGAGCGATAACCTATACATCCAGCGTCGTCGGACTAAGAACAAAGGGACATATATTTAATCATTCCTTCTTCACTACTTAATGCATGTGTCCTTCGAGTGCATTTGTTATGAAAATATTTGGAAAATGGTTTGATTTAGAGAAAAATACTCGGTGGTGACAAAATGTTTATTTGGACCTACGCTACTGTTTGTGCGAAAATTTCATTATACCCACCAATTTAGTTTGCCTCTTTTTTAGTTATTATTTTAAATAATTAATTTTTTTATATTAGCGACAGTTCAGGCCGACGCTGTTGTTTTTGAAAAAAATTTCATTTCCCATAACAAATTTCGTATGCCTCCTTATTAGTTATTGTCTTAATTAATTCTTATTTTCTTATATTAGCGACGGTTCAGGGCGACGCTACTGTTTGTGCTAAAATTTTCATTTCCCCCCCGCGAATTTCATTTGGCTCCTTTAAACTTATTGTTTTAATTAATTATTATTTTTATATTAAAAACTATTACTTTAATAGCTCTTTTAAAGTGCGATTAAACAAAATCGTTCACATTAGTGGCACGGTTAATAGCGCTTATCAGCGCTACTAAAAACAAAAGAAAGTGCTATTAAGTAACTTTTATGGCATATTGTCTGTTGCTCTATTTTCTCTTTCAAAGATGGTTTACCCTTTTGGACAGAAGAGATCACTCTTCTTTGTCTTTATTAGAATCTTTATAAGAGGAGCATATGCCTAACTAATCATTTTCCTCCATTTCACTTCAAAAGTATATAGCACGAATAAATCTAAAGTTCATGAGTGAAGGTGAGCATTCGAGTGATAACCTATACAGCCAGCGTCATCGGACTAAGCACAAAGGGGCATACATTAAATCATTCCTTCTTCACTACTTAATGCATGTGTCCTTCGAGTGCATTTGTTATGAAAATATTTTGAAAATGGTTTGATTTCGAGAAAAATAATCGGTGTTGACAAAATGTTTATTTGGACCTACGCTATTGTTTGTGAGAAAATTTCATTACACCCACCAATTTAGTTTGCCTCCTTTTTAGTTATTATTTTAAATAATTTTCTTTTTATATTAGCGCCGGTTCAGGCCGACGCTATTGTTTTTGAAAAAATATTCATTTCCCATAACAAATTTCGTGTGCTTCCCGATTAGTTATTGTCTTAATTAATTCTTATTTTCTTATATTAGCGACGGTTCAGGCTGACGGTACTGTTTGTGCTAAGATTTTTATTTTCCCCCACGAATTTCATTTGGCTCCTTTAAACTTATTGTTTTAATTAATTATTATTTTTATATTAAAAACTAGTACATTAATAGCTCTTTTAAAGAGCTATTAAACAAAATCGTTCACATTAGTGGCACGGTTAATAGCGCTTTTCAGCGCTATCAAAAATAAAAAGAAAGTGATATTAAGTAACTTTTATGGCATATTGTTTGTTGCTCTATTTTCTCTTTCAAAGTTGGTTTACCCTTTTTGACAGAAGAGATCACTCTTCTTTGCCTTTATTAGAATCTTTATAAGAGGAGCATACGCCTAACTTATCATTTTCCTCCATTTCATTTCAAAAGTATATAGCACGAATAAATCTAAAGTTCATGAGTGAAGGTGAGCATTCGAGTGATAACCTATACAGCCAGCGTCATCGGACTAAGCACAAAGGGGCATACATTAAATCATTCCTTCTTCACTACTTAATGCATGTGTCCTTCGAGTGCATTTGTTATGAAAATATTTTGAAAATGGTTTGATTTCGAGAAAAATAATCGGTGTTGACAAAACGTTTATTTGGACCTACGCTATTGTTTGTGAGAAAATTTCATTACACCCACCAATTTAGTTTGCCTCCTTTTTAGTTATTATTTTAAATAATTTTCTTTTTATATTAGCGTCGGTTCAGGCCGACGCTATTGTTTTTGAAAAAATATTCATTTCCCATAACAAATTTAGTTTGCCTCCTTATTAGTTATTGTGTTAATTAATTCTTATTTTCTTATATTAGCGACGGTTCAGGCCGACGCTACTGTTTGTGCTAAAATTTTCATTTTCCCCCACGAATTTCATTTGGCTCCTTTAAAATTATTGTTTTAATTAATTATTATTTTTACATTAATAACTAGTACTTTAATAGCTCTTTTAAAGTTCTATTAAACAAAATTGTTCACATTAGTGGCACGGTTAATAGCGCTTTTCAGCGCTATCAAAACCAAAATAAAGTACTATTAAGTAACTTTTATGGCATATTGTCTGTTGCTCTATTTTCTCTTTCAAAGTTGGTTTACCCTTTTGGACAGAAGAGATCACTCTTCTTTGTCTTTATTAGAATCTTTATAAGAGGAGCATACGCCTAACTAATCATTTTCCTCCATTTCACTTCAAAAGTATATAGCACGAACAAAACTAAAGTTCATGAGTGAAGGTGAGCATTCGAGCGATAACCTATACAGCCAGCGTCGTCGGACTAAGAACAAAGGGACATACATTTAATCATACCTTCTTCACTACTTAATGCATGTGTCCTTCGAGTGCATTTGTTATGAAAATAATTTGGTAAATGGTTTGATTTCGAGAAAAATACTCGGTGTCGAAAAAACGTTTATTTGGACCTACGCTACTGTTTGTGCGAAAATTTCATTATACCCACCAATTTAGTTTGCCTCTTTTTTTGTTATTATTTTAAATAATTAATTTTTTTATATTAGCGCCGGTTCAGGCCGACGCTATTGTTTTTGAAAAAATATTCATTTCCTATAACAAATTTTGTTTGCCTCCTTATTAGTTATTGTGTTAATTAATTCTTATTTTCTTATATTAGCGACGGTTCAGGGCGACGCTACTGTTTGTGCTAAAATTTTCATTTCCCCCCCGCGAATTTCATTTGGCTCCTTTAAACTTATTGTTTTAATTAATTATTATTTTTATATTAAAAACTATTACTTTAATAGCTCTTTTAAAGTGCTATTAAACAAAATCGTTCACATTAGTGGTACGGTTAATAGCGCTTATCAGCGCTAATAAAAACAAAAGAAAGTGCTATTAAGTAACTTTTATGGCATATTGTCTGTTGCTCTATTTTCTCTTTCAAAGATGGTTTACCCTTTTGGACAGAAGAGATCACTCTTCTTTGTCTTTATTAGAATCTTTATAAGAGGAGAATATGCCTAACTAATCATTTTCCTCCATTTCACTTCAAAAGTATATAGCACGAATAAATCTAAAGTTCATGAGTGAAGGTGAGCATTCGAGTGATAACCTATACAGCCAGCGTCATCGGACTAAGCACAAAGGGGCATACATTAAATCATTCCTTCTTCACTACTTAATGCATGTGTCCTTCGAGTGCATTTGTTATGAAAATATTTTCAAAATGGTTTGATTTCGAGAAAAATAATCGGTGTTGACAAAACGTTTATTTGGACCTACGCTATTGTTTGTGAGAAAATTTCATTACACCCACCAATTTAGTTTGCCTCCTTTTTAGTTATTATTTTAAATAATTTTCTTTTTATATTAGCGCCGGTTCAGGCCGACGCTATTGTTTTTGAAAAAGTATTCATTTCCCATAACAAATTTCGTTTGCCTCCTTATTAGTTATTGTGTTAATTAATTCTTATTTTCTTATATTAGCGACGGTTCAGGCCGACGCTACTGTTTGTGCTAAAATTTTCATTTTCCCCCACGAATTTCATTTGGCTCCTTTAAAATTATTGTTTTAATTAATTATTATTTTTACATTAATAACTAGTACTTTAATAGCTCTTTTAAAGTTCTATTAAACAAAATTGTTCACATTAGTGGCATGGTTAATACCGCTTTTCAGCGCTATCAAAAACAAAATAAAGTGCTATTAAGTAACTTTTATGGCATATTGTCTGTTGCTCTATTTTCTCTTTCAAAGTTGGTTTACCCTTTTGGACAGAAGAGATCACTCTTCTTTGTCTTTATTAGAATCTTTATAAGAGGAGCATACGCCTAAATAATCATTTTCCTCCATTTCACTTCAAAATTATATAGGACGAATAAAACTAAAGTTCATGAGTGAAGGTGAGCATTCGAGCGATAACCTATACATCCATCGTCGTCGGACTAAGAACAAAGGGACATACATTTAATCATTCCTTCTTCACTACTTAATGCATGTGTCCTTCGAGTGCATTTGTTATGAAAATATTTTGAAAATGGTTTGATTTCGAGAAAAATACTCGGTGTTGACAAAACGTTTATTTGGACCTACGCTATTGTTTGTGAGAAAATTTCATTACACCCACCAATTTAGTTTGCCTCCTTTTTAGTTATTATTTTAAATAATTTTCTTTTTATATTAGCGCCGGTTCAGGCCGACGCTATTGTTTTTGAAAAAATATTCATTTCCCATAACAAATTTCGTTTGCCTCCTTATTAGTTATTGTGTTAATTAATTCTTATTTTCTTATATTAGCGACGGTTCAGGCCGACGCTACTGTTTGTGCTAAAATTTTCATTTTCCCCCACGAATTTCATTTGGCTCCTTTAAAATTATTGTTTTAATTAATTATTATTTTTACATTAATAACTAGTACTTTAATAGCTCTTTTAAAGTTCTATTAAACAAAATTGTTCACATTAGTGGCGCGGTTAATAGCGCTTTTCAGCGCTATCAAAACCAAAATAAAGTACTATTAAGTAACTTTTATGGCATATTGTCTGTTGCTCTATTTTCTCTTTCAAAGTTGGTTTACCCTTTTGGACAGAAGAGATCACTCTTCTTTGTCTTTATTAGAATCTTTATAAGAGGAGCATACGCCTAACTAATCATTTTCCTCCATTTCACTTCAAAAGTATATAGCACGAACAAAACTAAAGTTCATGAGTGAAGGTGAGCATTCGAGCGATAACCTATACAGCCAGCGTCGTCGGACTAAGAACAAAGGGACATACATTTAATCATACCTTCTTCACTACTTAATGCATGTGTCCTTCGAGTGCATTTGTTATGAAAATAATTTGGTAAATGGTTTGATTTCGAGAAAAATACTCGGTGTCGAAAAAACGTTTATTTGGACCTACGCTACTGTTTGTGCGAAAATTTCATTATACCCACCAATTTAGTTTGCCTCTTTTTTTGTTATTATTTTAAATAAATAATTTTTTTATATTAGCGCCGGTTCAGGCCGACGCTATTGTTTTTGAAAAAATATTCATTTCCCATAACAAATTTTGTTTGCCTCCTTATTAGTTATTGTGTTAATTAATTCTTATTTTCTTATATTAGCGACGGTTCAGGGCGACGCTACTGTTTGTGCTAAAATTTTCATTTCCCCCCCGCGAATTTCATTTGGCTCCTTTAAACTTATTGTTTTAATTAATTATTATTTTTATATTAAAAACTATTACTTTAATAGCTCTTTTAAAGTGCTATTAAACAAAATCGTTCACATTAGTGGCACGGTTAATAGCGCTTATCAGCGCTACTAAAAACAAAAGAAAGTGCTATTAAGTAACTTTTATGGCATATTGTCTGTTGCTCTATTTTCTCTTTCAAAGATGGTTTACCCTTTTGGACAGAAGAGATCACTCTTCTTTGTCTTTATTAGAATCTTTATAAGAGGAGAATATGCCTAACTAATCATTTTCCTCCATTTCACTTCAAAAGTATATAGCACGAATAAATCTAAAGTTCATGAGTGAAGGTGAGCATTCGAGTGATAACCTATACAGCCAGCGTCATCGGACTAAGCACAAAGGGGCATACATTAAATCATTCCTTCTTCACTACTTAATGCATGTGTCCTTCGAGTGCATTTGTTTTGAAAATATTTTGAAAATGGTTTGATTTCGAGAAAAATAATCGGTGTTGACAAAACGTTTATTTGGACCTACGCTATTGTTTGTGAGAAAATTTCATTACACCCACCAATTTAGTTTGCCTCCTTTTTAGTTATTATTTTAAATAATTTTCTTTTTATATTAGCGCCGGTTCAGGCCGACGCTATTGTTTTTGAAAAAATATTCATTTCCCATAACAAATTTCGTGTGCTTCCTTATTAGTTATTGTCTTAATTAATTCTTATTTTCTTATATTAGCGACGGTTCAGGCTGACGGTATTGTTTGTGCTAAGATTTTTATTTTCCCCCACGAATTTCATTTGGCTCCTTTAAACTTATTGTTTTAATTAATTATTATTTTTATATTAAAAACTAGTACATTAATAGCTCTTTTAAAGAGCTATTAAACAAAATCGTTCACATTAGTGGCACGGTTAATAGAGCTTTTCAGCGCTATCAAAAATAAAAAGAAAGTGATATTAAGTAACTTTTATGGCATATTGTCTGTTGCTCTATTTTCTCTTTCAAAGTTGGTTTACCCTTTTTGACAGAAGAGATCACTCTTCTTTGCCTTTATTAGAATCTTTATAAGAGGAGCATACGCCTAACTAATCATTTTCCTCCATTTCACTTCAAAAGTATATAGCACGAATAAATCTAAAGTTCATGAGTGAAGGTGAGCATTCGCGTGATAACCTATACAGCCAGCGTCATCGGACTAAGCACAAAGGGGCATACATTAAATCATTCCTTCTTCACTACTTAATGCATGTGTCCTTCGAGTGCATTTGTTATGAAAATATTTTGAAAATGGTTTGATTTCGAGAAAAATAATCGGTGTTGACAAAACGTTTATTTGGACCTACGCTATTGTTTGTGAGAAAATTTCATTACACCCACCAATTTAGTTTGCCTCCTTTTTAGTTATTATTTTAAATAATTTTCTTTTTATATTAGCGTCGGTTCAGGCCGACGCTATTGTTTTTGAAAAAATATTCATTTCCCATAACAAATTTAGTTTGCCTCCTTATTAGTTATTGTCTTAATTAATTCTTATTTTCTTATATTAGCGATGGTTCAGGCCGACGCTACTGTTTGTGCTAAAATTTTCATTTTCCCCCACGAATTTCATTTGGCTCCTTTAAAATTATTGTTTTAATTAATTATTATTTTTACAATAATAATTAGTACTTTAATAGCTCTTTTAAAGTTCTATTAAACAAAATTGTTCACATTAGTGGCATGGTTAATACCGCTTTTCAGCGCTATCAAAAACAAAATAAAGTGCTATTAAGTAACTTTTATGGCATATTGTCTGTTGCTCTATTTTCTCTTTCAAAGTTGGTTTACCCTTTTGGACAGAAGAGATAACTCTTCTTTGTCTTTATTAGAATCTTTATAAGAGGAGCATACGCCTAAATAATCATTTTCCTCCATTTCACTTCAAAATTATATAGGACGAATAAAACTAAAGTTCATGAGTGAAGGTGAGCATTCGAGCGATAACCTATACATCCATCGTCGTCGGACTAAGAACAAAGGGACATACATTTAATCATTCCTTCTTCACTACTTAATGCATGTGTCCTTCGAGTGCATTTGTTATGAAAATATTTTGAAAATGGTTTGATTTCGAGAAAAATACTCGGTGTTGACAAAACGTTTATTTGGACCTACGCTATTGTTTGTGAGAAAATTTCATTACACCCACCAATTTAGTTTGCCTCCTTTTTAGTTATTATTTTAAATAATTTTCTTTTTATATTAGCGCCGGTTCAGGCCGACGCTATTGTTTTTGAAAAAATATTCATTTCCCATAACAAATTTCGTTTGCCTCCTTATTAGTTATTGTGTTAATTAATTCTTATTTTCTTATATTAGCGACGGTTCAGGCCGACGCTACTGTTTGTGCTAAAATTTTCATTTTCCCCCACGAATTTCATTTGGCTCCTTTAAAATTATTGTTTTAATTAATTATTATTTTTACATTAATAACTAGTACTTTAATAGCTCTTTTAAAGTTCTATTAAACAAAATTGTTCACATTAATGGCACGGTTAATAGCGCTTTCCAGCGCTATCAAAACCAAAATAAAGTACTATTAAGTAACTTTTATGGCATATTGTCTGTTGCTCTATTTTCTCTTTCAAAGTTGGTTTACCCTTTTGGACAGAAGAGATCACTCTTCTTTGTCTTTATTAGAATCTTTATAAGAGGAGCATACGCCTAACTAATCATTTTCCTCCATTTCACTTCAAAAGTATATAGCACGAACAAAACTAAAGTTCATGAGTGAAGGTGAGCATTCGAGCGATAACCTATACAGCCAGCGTCGTCGGACTAAGAACAAAGGGACATACATTTAATCATACCTTCTTCACTACTTAATGCATGTGTCCTTCGAGTGCATTTGTTATGAAAATAATTTGGTAAATGGTTTGATTTCGAGAAAATACTCGGTGTTGAAAAAACGTTTATTTGGACCTACGCTACTGTTTGTGCGAAAATTTCATTATACCCACCAATTTAGTTTGCCTCTTTTTTAGTTATTATTTTAAATAATTAATTTTTTTATATTAGCGCCGGTTCAGGCCGACGCTATTGTTTTTGAAAAAATATTCATTTCCCATAACAAATTTTGTTTGCCTCCTTATTAGTTATTGTGTTAATTAATTCTTATTTTCTTATATTAGCGACGGTTCAGGGCGACGCTACTGTTTGTGCTAAAATTTTCATTTCCCCCCCGCGAATTTCATTTGGCTCCTTTAAACTTATTGTTTTAATTAATTATTATTTTTATATTAAAAACTATTACTTTAATAGCTCTTTTAAAGTGCTATTAAACAAAATCGTTCACATTAGTGGCACGGTTAATAGCGCTTATCAGCGCTACTAAAAACAAAAGAAAGTGCTATTAAGTAAATTTTATGGCATATTGTCTGTTGCTCTATTTTCTCTTTCAAAGATGGTTTACCCTTTTGGACAGAAGAGATCACTCTTCTTTGTCTTTATTAGAATCTTTATAAGAGGAGCATATGCCTAACTAATCATTTTCCTCCATTTCACTTCAAAAGTATATAGCACGAATAAATCTAAAGTTCATGAGTGAAGGTGAGCATTCGAGTGATAACCTATACAGCCAGCGTCATCGGACTAAGCACAAAGGGGCATACATTAAATCATTCCTTCTTCACTACTTAATGCATGTGTCCTTCGAGTGCATTTGTTATGAAAATATTTTGAAAATGGTTTGATTTCGAGAAAAATAATCGGTGTTGACAAAACGTTTATTTGGACCTACGCTATTGTTTGTGAGAAAATTTCATTACACCCACCAATTTAGTTTGCCTCCTTTTTAGTTATTATTTTAAATAATTTTCTTTTTATATTAGCGCTGGTTCAGGCCGACGCTATTGTTTTTGAAAAAATATTCATTTCCCATAACAAATTTCGTGTGCTTCCTTATTAGTTATTGTCTTAATTAATTTTTATTTTCTTATATTAGTGACGGTTCAGGCTGACGGTACTGTTTGAGCTAAGATTTTTATTTTCCCCCACGAATTTCATTTGGCTCCTTTAAACTTATTGTTTTAATTAATTATTATTTTTATATTAAAAACTAGTACATTAATAGCTCTTTTAAAGAGCTATTAAACAAAATCGTTCACATTAGTGGCACGGTTAATAGCGCTTTTCAGCGCTATCAAAAATAAAAAGAAAGTGATATTAAGTAACTTTTATGGCATATTGTCTGTTGCTCTATTTTCTCTTTCAAAGTTGGTTTACCCTTTTTGACAGAAGAGATCACTCTTCTTTGCCTTTATTAGAATCTTTATAAGAGGAGCATACGCCTAACTAATCATTTTCCTCCATTTCACTTCAAAAGTATATAGCACAAATAAATCTAAAGTTCATGAGTGAAGGTGAGCATTCGAGTGATAACCTGTACAGCCAGCGTCATCGGACTAAGCACAAAGGGGCATACATTAAATCATTCCTTCTTCACTACTTAATGCATGTGTCCTTCGAGTGCATTTGTTATGAAAATATTTTGAAAATGGTTTGATTTCGAGAAAAATAATCGGTGTTGACAAAACGTTTATTTGGACCTACGCTATTGTTTGTGAGAAAATTTCATTACACCCACCAATTTAGTTTGCCTCCTTTTTAGTTATTATTTTAAATAATTTTCTTTTTATATTAGCGTCGGTTCAGGCCGACGCTATTGTTTTTGAAAAAATATTCATTTCCCATAACAAATTTAGTTTGCCTCCTTATTAGTTATTGTGTTAATTAATTCTTATTTTCTTATATTAGCGACGGTTCAGGCCGACGCTACTGTTTGTGCTAAAATTTTCATTTTCCCCCACGAATTTCATTTGGCTCCTTTAAAATTATTGTTTTAATTAATTATTATTTTTACATTAATAACTAGTACTTTAATAGCTCTTTTAAAGTTCTATTAAACAAAATTGTTCACATTAGTGGCATGGTTAATACCGCTTTTCAGCGCTATCAAAAACAAAATAAAGTGCTATTAAGTAACTTTTATGGCATATTGTCTGTTGCTCTATTTTCTCTTTCAAAGTTGGTTTACCCTTTTGGACAGAAGAGATCACTCTTCTTTGTCTTTATTAGAATCTTTATAATAGGAGCATACGCCTAAATAATCATTTTCCTCCATTTCACTTCAAAATTATATAGGACGAATAAAACTAAAGTTCATGAGTGAAGGTGAGCATTCGAGCGATAACCTATACATCCATCGTCGTCGGACTAAGAACAAAGGGACATACATTTAATCATTCCTTCTTCACTACTTAATGCATGTGTCCTTCGAGTGCATTTGTTATGAAAATATTTTGAAAATGGTTTGATTTCGAGAAAAATACTCGGTGTTGACAAAACGTTTATTTGGACCTACGCTATTGTTTGTGAGAAAATTTCATTACACCCACCAATTTAGTTTGCCTCCTTTTTAGTTATTATTTTAAATAATTTTCTTTTTATATTAGCACCGGTTCAGGCCGACGCTATTGTTTTTGAAAAAATATTCATTTCCCATAACAAATTTCGTGTGCCTCCTTATTAGTTATTGTCTTAATTAATTCTTATTTTCTTATATTAGTGACGGTTCAGGCCGACGCTACTGTTTGTGCTAAGATTTTCATTTTCCCCCACGAATTTCATTTGGCTCCTTTAAACTTATTGTTTTAATTAATTATTATTTTTATATTAAAAACTAGTACATTAATAGCTCTTTTAAAGAGCTATTAAACAAAATCGTTCACATTAGTGGCACGGTTAATAACGCTTTTCAGTGCTATCAAAAATAAAAAGAAAGTGATATTAAGTAACTTTTATGGCATATTGTCTGTTGCTTTATTTTCTCTTTCAAAGTTGGTTTACCCTTTTTGACAGAAGAGATCACTCTTCTTTGTCTTTATTAGAATCTTTATAAGAGGAGCATACGCCTAACTAATCATTTTCCTCCATTTCACTTCAAAAATATATAGCACGAATAAAACTAAAGTTCATGAGTGAAGGTGAGCATTCCAGTGATAACCTATACAGCCAGCGTCATCAGACTAAGAACAAAGGGGCATACATTAAATCATTCCTTCTTCACTACTTAATGCATGTGTCCTTCGATTGCATTTGTTATGAAAATATATTGAAAATGGTTTGATTTCGAGAAAAATACTCGGTGTTGACAAAACGTTTATTTGGACCTACGCTATTGTTTGTGAGAAAATTTCATTACACCCACCAATTTAGTTTGCCTCCTTTTTAGTTATTATTTTAAATAATTTTCTTTTTATATTAGCGCCGGTTCAGGCCGACGCTATTGTTTTTGAAAAAATATTCATTTCCCATAACAAATTTCGTTTGCCTCCTTATTAGTTATTGTGTTAATTAATTCTTATTTTCTTATATTAGCGACGGTTCAGGCCGACGCTACTGTTTGTGCTAAAATTCGTTATACCCACCAATTTATTTGGAGATAAATACTCGTCGTTGACAAAACGTTTATTTGGACCTTTGCTACTGTTTGTGCGAAAATTTCATTATACCCACCAATTTATTTTGCCTCTTTTTTAGTTATAATTTTAAATAATTAATTTTTTTATATTAGCGACAGTTCAGGCCGAGGCTGGTTTTTTTTAAAAATTTCCATTTCCCCCCGCTACTAACTGTTTGTGTGAAAATTTCATTATACCCACCAATTTAGTTTGCCTCTTTTTTAGTTATTATTTTAAATAATTAATTTTTTTATATTAGCGCCGGTTCAGGCCGACGCTATTGTTTTTGAAAAAATATTCATTTCCCATAACAAATTTTGTTTGCCTCCTTATTAGTTATTGTGTTAATTAATTCTTATTTTCTTATATTAGCGACGGTTCAGGGCGACGCTACTGTTTGTGCTAAAATTTTCATTTCCCCCCGCGAATTTCATTTGGCTCCTTTAAACTTATTGTTTTAATTAATTATTATTTTTATATTAAAAACTATTACTTTAATAGCTCTTTTAAAGTGCTATTAAACAAAATCGTTCACATTAGTGGCACGGTTAATAGCGCTTATCAGCGCTACTAAAAACAAAAGAAAGTGCTATTAAGTAACTTTTATGGCATATTGTCTGTTGCTCTATTTTCTCTTTCAAAGATGGTTTACCCTTTTGGACTGAAGAGATCACTCTTCTTTGTCTTTATTAAAATCGTTATAAGAGGAGCATACGCCTAACTAATCATTTTCCTCCATTTCACTTCAAAAATATATAGCACGAATAAAACTAAAGTTCATGATTGAAGGTGAGCATTCGAGCGATAACCTATACAACCAGCATCGTCGGACTAAGAACAAAGGGACATACATTTAATCATTCCTTCTTCACTACTTAATGCATGTATCCTTCAAGTGCATTTGTTATGAAAATATTTTGAAAATGGATTGATTTCGAGAAAAATACTCGGTGTTGACAAAATGTTTATTTGGACCTACGCTACTGTTTGTGCGAAAATTTCATTACACCCACCAATTTAGTTTGCCTCCTTTTTAGTTATTATTTTAAATAATTAATTTTTTTATATTAGCGACAGTTCAGGCCGACGCTGTTTTTTTAAAAAAATTTCCATTTCCTATAACAAATTTCGTTTGCCTCCTTATTAGTTATTGTCTTAATTAATTCTTATTTTATTATATTAGCGACGGTTCATGCCGACGCTACTGTTTGTGCTAAAATTTTCATTTCCCCCCGCGAATTTCATATGGCTTCTTTAAACTTATTGTTTTAATTAATAATTATTTTTATATTAAAAACTAGTACTTTAATAGCTCTTTTAAAGTGCTATTAAACAAAATCGTTCACATTAGTGGCACGGTTAATAGCGCTTTTCAGCACCATCAAAAACAAAAGAAAGTGCTATTAAGTAACTTTAATGGCATATTGTCTGTTGCTCTATTTTCTCTTTCAAAGTTGGTTTACCCTTTTAGACAGAAGAGATCACTCTTCTTTGTCTTTATTAGAATCTTTATAAGAGGAGCATACGCCTAACTAATCATTTTCCTCCATTTCACTTCAAAAGTATATAGCACGAATAAAACTAAAGTTCAATAGTGAAGGTGAGCATTTGAGCGATAACCTATACAGCCAGCGTCGTCGGACTAAGAACAAAGGGACATACATTTAATCATTCCTTCTTCACTACTTAATGCATGTGTCCTTCGAGTGCATTTGTTATGAAAATATTTTGAAAATGGTTTGATTTCGAGAAAAATACTCGGTGTTGATAAAATGTTTATTTGGACCTACGCTACTGTTTGTGCGAAAATTTCATTACACCCACCAATTTAGTTTGCCTCCTTTTTAGTTATTATTTTAAATAATTATTTATTTATTTATATTAGCGACGGTTCAGGCGGACGCTATTGTTTTTGAAAAAATATTCATTTCCCATAACAAATTTTGTTTGCCTCCTTATAAAGTATTGTCTTAATTAATTCTTATTTTCTTATATTAGCGACGGTTCAGGCAGACGCTAATGTTTGTGCTAAAATTTTCATTTTCCCCCACGAATTTCATTTGGCTCCTTTAAACTTATTGTTTTAATTAATTATTATTTTTATATTAAAAACTAGTACTTTAATAGCTCTTTTAAAGTGCTATTAAACAAAATCGTTCACATTAGTGGCACGGATAATAGCGCTTTTCAGCGCTATCAAAAACAAAAGAATGTGCTATTAAGTAAATTTTATGGCATATTGTCTGTTGCTCTATTTTCTCTTTCAAAGTTGGTTTACCCTTTTGGACATAAGAGATCACTCTTCTTTGTCTTTATTAGAATCTTTATAAGAGGAGCATACGCCTAAGTAGTCATTTTCCTCCATTTCACTTCAAAAGTATATAGCACGAATAAAACTAAAGTTCATGAGTGAAGGTGAGCATTCAAGCGATAACCTATACAACCAGCGTCATCGGACTAAGAACAAAGGGACATACATTTAATCATTCTTTCTTCACTACTTAATGCATGTATCCTTCAAGTGCATTTGTTATGAAAATATTTTGAAAATGGTTTGATTTCGAGAAAAATACTCGGTGTTGACAAAACGTTTATTTGGACCTTTGCTACTGTTTGTGCGAAAATTTCATTATACCCACCAATTTATTTTGCCTCTTTTTTAGTTATAATTTTAAATAATTAATTTTTTATATTAGCGACAGTTCAGGCCGACGCTATTGTTTTCGAAAAAATATTCAATTCCCATAACAAATTTTGTTTGCCTCCTTATTAGTTATTGTCTTAATTTATTCTTATTTTCTTATATTAGCGACGGTCCAGGCCGACGCTACTGTTTGTGCTTAAATTTTCATTTTCCCCCACGAATTTCGTTTGGCTCCTTTAAACTTATTGTTTTAATTAATTATTATTTTTATATTAAAAACTAGTACTTTAATAGCTCTTTTAAAGTGCTATTAAACAAAATCGTTCACATTAGTGGCACGGTTAATAGCGCTTTTCAGCGGTATCAAAAACAAAAGAAAGTGCTATTAAGTAACTTTTATGGCATATTGTCTGTTGCTCTATTTTCTCTGTCAAAGTTGGTTTACCCTTTTGTACAGAAGAGATCACTCTTCTTTGTCTTTATTAGAATCTTTATAAGAGGAGCATACGCCTAAGTAGTCATTTTCCTCCATTTCACTTCAAAAGTATATAGCACGAATAAAACTAAAGTTCATGAGTGAAGGTGAGCATTCGAGCGATAACCTATACAGCCAGCGTCGTCGGACTAAGAACATAGGGACATACATTTAATCATTCCTTCTTCACTACTTAATGCATGTGTCCTTCGAGTTCATTTGTTATGAAAATATTTTGAAAATGGTTTGATTTCGAGAAAAATACTCGGTGTTGACAAAACGTTTATTTGGACCTACGCTACTGTTTGTGCGAAAATTTCATTACACCCACCAATTTAGTTTGCCTACTTTTTAGTTATTATTTTAAATAATTATTTATTTTTTTATATTAGTGATGATTCAGGCCGACGCTATTGTTTTTGAAAAAATATTCATTTCCCATAACAAATTTCGTTTGCCTCCTTATTAAGTATTGTCTTAATTAATTCTTATTTTCTTATATTAGCGACGGTTCAGGCCGACTCTAATGTTTGTGCTAAAATTTTAATTTTCCCCCACGAATTTCGTTTGGCTCCTTTAAACTTATTGTTTTAATTAATTACTATTTTTAAATTAAAAACTAGTACTTTTATAGCTCTTTTAAAGTGTTATTAAACAAAATCGTTCACATTAGTGGCACGATTAATAGCGCTTTTCAGCGCTATCAAAAACAAAAGAATGTGCTATTAAGTAACTTTTATGGCATATTGTCTGTTGCTCTATTTTCTCTTTCAAAGTTGGTTTACCCTTTTGGACAGAAGAGATCACTCTTCTTTGTCTTTATTAGAATCTTTATAAGAGGAGCATACGCCTAAGTAGTCATTTTCCTCCATTTCACTTCAAAAGTATATAGCACGAATAAAACTAAAGTTCATGAGTGAAGGTGAGCATTCGAGCGATAACCTATACAGCCAGCGTCGTCGGACTAAGAACATAGGGACATACATTTAAGCATTCCTTCTTCACTACTTAATGCATGTGTCCTTCGAGTTCATTTGTTATGAAAATATTTTGAAAATGGTTTGATTTCGAGAAAAATACTCGGTGTTGACAAAACGTTTATTTGGACCTACGCTACTGTTTGTGCGAAAATTTCATTACACCCACCAATTTAGTTTGCCTCCTTTTTAGTTATTATTTTAAATAATTATTTATTTTTTTATATTAGCGATGATTCAGGCCGACGCTATTGTTTTTGAAAAAATATTCATTTCCCATAACAAATTTCGTTTGCCTCCTTATTAAGTATTGTCTTAATTAATTCTTATTTTCTTATATTAGCGATGGTTCAGGCCGACTCTAATGTTTGTGCTAAAATTTTCATTTTCCCCCACGAATTTCGTTTGGCTCCTCTAAAATTAGTGTTTTAATTAATTATTATTGTTATATTTAAAAACTAGTACTTTAATAGCTCTTTTAAAGTGCTATTAAACAAAATCGTTCACATTAGTGGCACGGTTAATAGCACTTTTCAGCGCTATCAAAAACAAAAGAAAGTGTATTAAGTAACTTTTATGGCATATTGTTTGTTGCTCTATTTTTACTTTCATAGTTGGTTTACCATTTTGGACAGAAGAGATCACTCTTTTTTGTCTTTATTAGAATCATTATAAGAGGAGCATACGCTTAACTAGTCATTTTCTTGCATTTCACTTCAAAAGTATATAGCACGGATAAAACTAAAGTTCATGAGTGAAGATGAGCATTCGAACGATAACCTATACAGCCAGCGTCGTCGGACTAAGAACAAAGGGACATACATTTAATCATTCCTTCTTCACTACTTAATGCATATGTCCTTCGAGTGCATTTGTTGTGAAAATATTTTGAAAATGGTTTGATATCAAAAGAAAAATACTCGGTGTTGACAAAACGTTTATTTGGACCTACCCTCCTGTTTGTGTGAAAATTTCATTACACCCACCAATTTAGTTTGCTTCCTTTTTAGTTATTATTTTAAATAATTTTTTTTTTATATTAGTGACAGTTCAGGCCGACGCTATTGTTTTTGAAAAGTTATTCAATTGCCATTACAAATTTCGCATGCCTCCTTATTAGGTATTGTCTTAATTAATTCTTATTTTCTTATATTAGCGACGGTTCAGGCCGACGCTACTGTTTGTGCTAAAATTTTCAATTTCCCCCACGAATTTCATTTGGCTCCTCTAAACTTAGTGTTTTAATTAATTATTATTTTTATATTAAAAACTAGTACTTTAATAGCTCTTTTAAAGTGCTATTAAACAAAATCGTTCACATTAGTGGCACGGTTAATAGCGCTTTTCTGCGGTATCAAAAACAAAAGAAAGTTCTATTAAGTAACTTTTATGGCATATTGTCTGTTGCTCTATTTTCTCTTTCAAAGTTGGTTTACCCTTTTGGACATAAGTGATCACTCTTCTTTGTCTTTATTATAATCTTTATAAGAGGAGCATACGCCGAAGTATTCATTTTCCTCCATTTCACTTCAAAAGTATATAGCACGAATAAAACTAAAGTTCATGAGTGCAGGTGAGCATTCAAGCGATAACCTATACAGCCAGCATCGTCGGACTAAGAACAAAGGGACATACATTTAATCATTCCTTCATCACTACTTGATGCATATGTCCTTCGAGTGCATTTGTTATGAAAATATTTTGAAAATGGTTTGATTTCGAGAAAAATACTCGGTGTTGACAAATAATTTATTTGGACCTACGCTACTGTTTGTGCGAAAATTTCATTACACCCACCAATTTATTTTGCCTCCTTTTTAGTTATTATTTTAAATAATTATTTATTTTTTTATGTTAGCGACGTTTCAGGACGACGCTATTGTTTTTGAAAAAATATTCATTTCCCATAACAAATTTTGTTTGCCTCCTTATTAAGTATTGTCTTAATCAATTCTTATTTTCTTATATTAGCGACGGTTCTGGCCGACGCTAATGTTTGTGCTAAAATTTTAATTTTCCCCCACGAATTTCGTTTGGCTCCTTTAAACTTATTGTTTTAATTAATTACTATTTTTATATTAAAAACTAGTACTTTAATAGCTCTTTTAAAGTGTTATTAAACAAAATTGTTCACATTAGTGGCACGGTTAATAGCGCTTTTCAGCGCTATCAAAAACAAAAGAAAGTGCTATTAATTAACTTTTATGGCATATTGTATGTTGCCCTATTTTCTCTTTCAAAGTTGGTTTACACTTTTGGACAGAAGAGATCACTCTTCTTTGTCTTTATTAGAATCTTTATAAGAGGAGCATACGCCAAAGTAGTCATTTTCCTCCATTTCACTTCAAAAGTATATAGCACAAATAAAACTAAAGTTCACGAGTGAAGGTGAGCATTCGAGCGATAACCTATATAGCCAGTGTCGTCGGACTAAGAACAAAGGACATACATTTAATCATTCCTTCTTCACTACTTAATGCATGTGTCCTTCGAGTGCATTTGTTATGAAAATATTTTGAAAATGGTTTGATTTCGAGAAAAATACTAGGTGTTGACAAAACGTTTATTTGGACCTACGCTACTGTTTGTGCGAAAATTTCATTACACCCACCAATTTAGTTTGCCTCCTTTTTAGTTATTATTTTAAATAATTATTTATTTTTTTATGTTAGCGACGTTTCAGGACGACGCTATTGTTTTTGAAAAATATTCATTTCCCATAACAAATTTCGTTTGCCTCCTTATTAAGAATTGTCTTAATTAATTCTTATTTTCTTATATTAGCGACGGTTCAGGCCGACGCTAATGTTTGTGCTAAAATTTTCATTTTCCCCCACGAATTTCGTTTGGCTCCTTTAAACTTATTGTTTTAATTAATTATTATTTTTATATTAAAAACTAGTACTTTAATAGCTCTTTTAAAGTGCTATTAAACAAAATCGTTCACATTAGTGGCACGGTTAATAGCGCTTTTCAGCGCTATCAAAAACAAAAGACTGTGCTATTAAGTAAATTTTATGGCATATTGTCTGTTGCTCTATTTTCTCTTTCAAAGTTGGTTTACCCTTTTGGACAGAAGAGATCACTCTTCTTTGTCTTTATTAGAATCTTTATAAGAGGAGCATACGCCTAAGTAGTCATTTTCCTCCATTTCACTTCAAAAGTATATAGCACGAATAAAACTAAAGTTCATGAGTGAAGGTGAGCATTCGAGCGATAACCTATATAGCCAGCGTCGTCGGACTAAGAACAAAGGGACATACATTTAATCATTCCTTCTTCACTACTTAATGCATGTGTCCTTCGAGTGCATTTGTTATGAAAATATTTTGAAAATGGTTTGATTTCGAGAAAAATACTCGGTGTTGACAAAACGTATATATGGACCTACTCGACTGTTTGTGCGAAAATTTCATTACACCCACCAATTTAGTTTGCCTCCTTTTTAGTTATTATTTTAAATAATTTTATTTTATATTAGCGAAAGTTCAGGCCGACGCTATTGTTTTTGAAAAAATATTCAATTCCCATAACAAATTTCGTTTGCCTCCTTATTAGTTATTTTCTTAATTAATTCTTATTTTCTTATATTAGCGACGGTTCAGGCCGACGCTACTGTTTGTGCTAAAATTTTCATTTTCCCCCACGAATTTCATTTGGCTCCTCTAAACTTAGTGTTTTAATTAATTATTATTTTTCTATTTAAAAACTAGTACTTGAATAGCTCTTTTAAAGTGCTATTAAACAAAATCGTTCACATTAGTGGCACGGTTAATAGCACTTTTCAGCGCTATCAAAAACAAAAGAAAGTGCTATTAAGTAACTTTTATGGCATATTTTTTGTTGCTCTATTTTTACTTTCAAAGTTGGTTTACCATTTTGGACAGAAGAGATCACTCTTCATTGTCTTTATTAGAATCTTTATAAGAGGAGCATACGCTTAACTAGTCATTTTCTTGCATTTCATTTCAAAAGTATATAGCACGAATAAAACTAAAGTTCATGAGTGAAGATGAGCATTCAAACGATAACCTATACAACCAGCGTCGTCGGACTAAGAACAAAGGGACATACATTTAACCATTCCTTCTTCACTACTTAATGCATATGTCCTTCGAGTGCATTTTTTATGAAAATATTTTGAAAATGGTTTGATATCAAAAGAAAAATACTAGGTGTTGACAAAACGTTTATTTGGACCTACCCTCCTGTTTGTGCGAAAATTTCATTACACCCACCAATTTAGTTTGCCTCCTTTTTAGTTATTATTTTAAATAATTTTTTTTTTATATTAGTGACAATTCAGGCCGACACTATTGTTTTTGAAAAGATATTCAATTGCCATAACAAATTTCGCATGCCTACTTATTAGGTATTGTCTTAATTAATTCTTATTTTCTTATATTAGCGACGGTTCAGGCCGACGCTACTGTTTGTGCTAAAATTTTCATTTTCCCCCACGAATTTCATTTGGCTCCTCTAAACTTAGTGTTTTAATTAATTATTATTTTTATATTAAAAACTAGTACTTTAATAGCTCTTTTAAAGTGCTATTAAACAAAATCGTTCACATTAGTGGCACGGTTAATAGCACTTTTCAGCGCTATCAAAAACAAAAGAAAGTGCTATTAAGTAACTTTTATGGCATATTGTCTGTTGCTCTATTTTTACTTTCAAAGTTGGTTTACCCTTTTGGACAGAAGAGATCACTCTTCTTTGTCTTTATTAGAATCTTTATAAGAGGAGCATACGCCTAACTAGTCATTTTCTAGCATTTCACTTCAAAAGTATATAGCACGAATAAAACTAAAGTTCATGAGTGAAGGTGAGCATTCAAACGATAAGCTTTACAGCCAGCGTCGTCGGACTAAGAACAAAGGGACATACATTTAATCATTCCTTCATCACTACTTGATGCATATGTCCTTCGAGTGCATTTGTTATGAAAATATTTTGAAAATGGTTTGATTTCGAGAAAAATACTCGGTGTTGACAAATAATTTATTTGGACCTACGCTACTGTTTGTGCAAAAATTTCATTACACCCACCAATTTATTTTGCCTCCTTTTTAGTTATTATTTTAAATAATTATTTTTTTTATATTAGCGACAGTTCAGGCCGACGCTATTGTTTTTGAAAAAATATTCAATTCCCATAACAAATTTCGCATGCCTCCTTATTAGTTATTGTCTTAATCAATTCTTATTTTCTTATATTAGCGATGGTTCAGGCCGACACTACTGTTTGTGCTAAAATTTTCATTTTCCCCTACGAATTTCGGTTGGCTCCTTTAAACTTATTGTTTTAATTAATTATTATTTTTATATTAAAAACTAGTACTTTAATAGCTCTTTTAAAGTGCTATTAAACAAAATCGTTCACATTAGTGGCACGGTTAATAGCGCTTTTCAGCGCTATCAGAAACAAAAGAAAGTGCTATTAAGTAACTTTTATGGCATATTGTCTGTTGCTCTATTTTTACTTTCAAAGTTGGTTTACCCTTTTGGACAGAAGAGATCACTCTTCTTTGTCTTTATTAGAATCTTTATAAGAGGAGCATACGCCTAACTAGTCATTTTCTAGCATTTCACTTCAAAAGTATATAGCACGAATAAAACTAAAGTTCATGAGTGAAGGTGAGCATTCGAACGATAAGCTTTACAGCCAGCGTCGTCGGACTAAGAACAAAGGGACATACATTTAATCATTCCTTCATCACTACTTGATGCATATGTCCTTCGAGTGCATTTGTTATGAAAATATTTTAAAAATCGTTTGATTTCGAGAAAAATACTCGGTGTTGACAAATAATTTATTTGGACCTACGCTACTGTTTGTGCGAATATTTCATTACACCCACCAATTTATTTTGCCTCCTTTTTAGTTATTATTTTAAATAATTATTTTTTTATATTAGCGACAGTTCAGGCCAACGCTATTGTTTTTGAAAAAATATTCAATTCCCATAACAAATTTCGCATGCCTCCTTATTAGTTATTGTCTTAATCAATTCTTATTTTCATATATTAGCGACGGTTCAGGCCAACGCTACTGTTTGTGCTAAAATTTTCATTTTCCCCTACGAATTTCGTTTGGCTCCTTTAAATTTATTGTTTTAATTAATTATTATTTTTATATAAAAAACTAGTACTTTAATAGCTCTTTTAAAGTGATATTAAACAAAATCGTTCACATTAGTGGCACGGTTAATAGCGCTTTTCAGCGCTATCAAAAACAAAAGAAAGTGCTATTAAGTAACTTTTATGGCATATTGTCTGTTGCTCTATTTTTACTTTCAAAGTTCGTTTACCCTTTTGGACAGAAGAGATCACTCTTCTTTGTCTTTATTAGAATCTTTATAAGAGGAGCATACGCCTAACTAGTCATTTTCTTGCATTTCACTTCAAAAGTATATAGCACAAATAAAACTAAAGTTCATGAGTGAAGGTGAGCATTCGAGCGATAACCTATACAGCCAGCGTCGTCGGACTAAGAACAAAGGGGCATACATTTAATCATTCCTTCATCACTACTTAATGCATATGTCCTTCGAGTGCATTTATTATTAAAATATTTTGAAAATGGTTTGATTTCGAGAAAAATACTCGGTGTTGACAAATCATTTATTTGAACCTACGCTACTGTTTGTGCGAAAATTTCATTACACCCACCAATTTAGTTTGCCTCCTTTTTAGTTATTATTTTAAATAATTTTTTTTTTATATTAGCGACAGTTCAGGCCGACGCTATTGTTTTTGAAAAAATATTCAATTCCCATAACAAATTTCGCATGCCTCCTTATTAGTTATTGTCTTAATTAATTCTTATTTTCTTATATTAGCGACGGTTCAGGCCGACGCTACTGTTTGTGATAAAATTTTCATTTTCCCCCACGAATTTCATTTGGCTCCTCTAAACTTAGTGTTTTAATTAATTGTTATTTTTATATTAAAAACTAGTACTTTAATAGCTCTTTTAAAGTGCTATTAAACAAAATCGTTCACATTAGTGGCACGGTTAATAGCGCTTTTCAGCACTATCAAAAACAAAAGAAAGTTCTATTAAGTAACTTTTATGGCATATTGTCTGTTGCTCTATTTTTACTTTCAAAGTTGGTTTACCCTTTTGGACAGAAGAGATCACTCTTCTTTGTCTTTATTAGAATCTTTATAAGAGGAGCATACGCCTAACTAGTCATTTTCTTGCATTTCACTTCAAAAGTATATATCACGAATAAAACTAAAGTTCATGAGTGAAGGTGAGCTTTCGAACGATAACCTATACGGCCAGCGTCGTCGGACTAAGAACAAAGGGGCATACATTTAATCATTCCTTCATCACTACTTAATGCATATGTCCTTCGAGTGCATTTATTATTAAAATATTTTGAAAATGGTTTGATTTCGAGAAAAATACTCGGTGTTGACAAATCATTTATTTGAACCTACGCTACTGTTTGTGCGAAAATTTCATTACACCCACCAATTTAGTTTGCCTCCTTTTTAGTTATTATTTTAAATAATTTTTTTTTTATATTAGCGACAGTTCAGGCCGACGCTATTGTTTTTGAAAAAATATTCAATTCCCATAACAAATTTCGCATGCCTCCTTATTAGTTATTGTCTTAATTAATTCTTATTTTCTTATATTAGCGACGGTTCAGGCCGACGCTACTGTTTGTGATAAAATTTTCATTTTCCCCCATGAATTTCATTTGGCTCCTCTAAACTTAGTGTTTTAATTAATTGTTATTTTTATATTAAAAACTAGTACTTTAATAGCTCTTTTAAAGTGCTATTAAACAAAATCGTTCACATTAGTGGCACGGTTAATAGCGCTTTTCAGCGCTATCAAAAACAAAAGAAAGTTCTATTAAGTAACTTTTATGGCATATTGTCTGTTGCTCTATTTTTACTTTCAAAGTTGGTTTACCCTTTTGGACAGAAGAGATCACTCTTCTTTGTCTTTATTAGAATCTTTATAAGAGGAGCATACGCCTAACTAGTCATTTTCTTGCATTTAACTTCAAAAGTATATATCACGAATAAAACTAAAGTTCATGAGTGAAGGTGAGCTTTCGAACGATAACCTATACGGCCAGCGTCGTCGGACTAAGAACAAAGGGACATACATTTAATCATTCCTTCTTCACTACTTAATGCATATGTCCTTCGACTGCATTTGTTATGAAAATATTTTGAAAATGGTTTGATTTCGATAAAAATACTCTCTGTTGACAAAACGTTTATTTAGACCTACGCTACTGTTCATGCGAAAATTTCATTACACCCACCAATTTAGTTTGCCTCCTTTTTAGTTATTATTTTAAATAATTTTTTTTATATTAGCGACAGTTCAGGCCGACGCTATTGTTTTTGAAAAAATATAAAATTCCCATAATAAATTTTGTTTGCCTCCTTATTAGTTATTGTCTTAATTAATTCTTATTTTCTTATATTAGCGACGGTTCAGGCCGACGCTACTGTTTGTGCTAAAATTTTCATTTTCCCCCACGAATTTCATTTGCCTCCTCTAAACTTAATGTTTTAATTAATTATTATTTTTATATTAAAAACTAGTACTTTAATAGATCTTTTAAAGTGCTATTAAACAAAATCGTTCACATTAGTGGCACGGTTAATAGCGCTTTTCAGCGCTATCAAAAACAAAAGAAAGTGCTATTAAGTAACTTTTATGGCATATTGTCTGTTGCTCTATTTTCTCTTTCAAAGTTGGTTTACCCTTTTGGACAAAAGAGATCACTCTTCTTTGTCTTTATTAGAATCTTTATAAGAGGAGCATACGCCAAACTAATCATTTGCCTCCATTTCACTTCAAAACTATATAGCACGAATAAAACTAAAGTTCATGAGTGAACGTGAGCATTCGAACGATAACCTATACAGCCAGCGTCGTCGGACTAAGAACAAAGGGACATATATTTAATCATTCCTTCTTCACTACTTAATGCATATGTCCTTCGAGTGCATTTGTTATGAAAATATTTTGAAAATGGTTTGATTTCGAGAAAAATACTCGGTGTTGACAAAACGTTTATTTGGACCTACGCTACTGTTTGTGGGAAAATTTCATTACACCCACCAATTTAGTTTGCCTGCTTTTTAGTTATAATTTTAAATAATTATTTTTTTTATATTAGCGACAGTTCAGGCCGACACTATTGTTTTTGAAAAAATATTCAATTCCCATAACAAATTTCGCTTGCCTCCTTATTAGTTATTGTCTTAATTAATTCTTATTTTCTTATATTAGCGACGGTTCAGGCCGACGCTACTGTTTGTGCTAAAATTTTCTTTTTCCCCCACGAATTTCATTTGCCTCCTCTAAACTTAATGTTTTAATTAATTATTCTTTTTATATTAAAAAATAGTACTTTAATAGCTCTTTTAAAGTGCTATTAAACAAAATCTTTCACATTAGTGGCACGGTTAATAGCCCTTTTCAGCGCTATCAAAAACAAAAGAAATTGCTATTAAGTAACTTTTATGGCATATTGTCTATTGCTCTATTTTTACTTTCAAAGTTGGTTTACCCTTTTGGACAGAAGAGATCACTCTTCTTTATCTTTATTAGAATCTTTATAAGAGGAGCATACGCCTAACCAGTCATTTTCTTGCATTTCACTTCAAAAGTATATAGCACGAATAAAACTCAAGTTCATGAGTGAAGGTGAGCATTCGAACGATAACCTATAGAGCCAGCGTCGTCGGACTAAGAACAAAGGGACATACATTGAATCATTCCTTCTTCACTACTTAATGCATATGTCCTTCGAGTGCATTTGTTATGAAAATATTTTGAAAATGGTTTGATTTCGAGAAAAATTCTCGGTGTTGACAAAACGTTTATTTAGACCTACGCTACTGTTTGTGCGAAAATTTCATTACACCCACCAATTTAGTTTGCCTCCTTTTTAGTTATTATTTTCAATAATTATTTTTTTTATATTAGCGACAGTTCAGGCCGACGCTATTGTTTTTGAAAAAATATTCAATTCCCATAACAAATTTAGTTTTCCTCCTTATTAGTTATTGTCTTAATTAATTCTTATTTTCTTATATTAGCGACGGTTAAGGCCGACGCTACTATTTGTGCTAAAATTTTCATTTTCCCCCACGAATTTCATTTGGCTCCTCTAAACTTAGAGTTTTAATTAATTATTATTTTTATATTAAAAACTAGTACTTTAATAGCTCTTTTAAAGTGCTATTAAACAAAATCATTCACATTAGTGGCACGGTTAATAGCGCTTTTCAGCGCAATCAAAAACAAAAGAAAGTTCTATTAAGTAACTTTTCTGGCATATTGTCTTTTTTCTATTTTTACTTTCAAAGTTGGTTTACCCTTTTGGACAGAAGAGATCACTCTTCTTTGTCTTTATTAGAATCTTTATAATAGGAGCACACGCCTAACTAGTCATTTTCTTGCATTTCACTTCAAAAGTATATAGCACAAATAAAACTAAAGTTCATGAGTGAAGGTGAGCGTTCAAACGATAACCTATACAGCCAGCGTCGTCGGACTAAGAACAAAGGGACATACATTTAATCATTCCTTCTTCACTACCTAATGCATATGTCCTTCGAGTGCGTTTGTTATGAAAATATTTTGAAAATGGTTTGATTTCGAGAAAAATACTCGGTGTTGACAAAACGTTTATTTGGACCTACGCTACTGTTTGTGCGAAAATTTCATTACACCCACCAATTTAGTTTGCCTGCTTTTTAGTTATTATTTTAAATAATTATTTTTTTTATATTAGCGATAGTTCAGGCCGACGCTATTGTTTTTGAAAAAATATTCAATTCCCATAACAAATTTCGTTTGCCTCCTTATTAGTTATTGTCTTAATTAATTTTTATTTTCTTATATTAGCGAGGATTTAGGCCGACGCTATTGTTTGTGCTAAAATTTTCATTTTCCCCCACGAATTTCACTTGGCTCCTCTAAACATAATGTTTTAATTAATTATTATTTTTATATTAAAAACTAGTACTTTAATAGCTCTTTTAAAGTGTTATTAAACAAAATCGTTCACATTAGCGGCACGGTTAATAGCGCTTTTCAGCGCTATCAAAAACAAAAGAAAGTTCAATTAAGTACCTTTTATGGCATATTGTCTGTTGCTCTATTTTTACTTTTAAAGTTGTTTTACCATTTTGGACAGAAGAGATCACTCTTCTTTGTCTTTATTAGAATCTTTATAAGAGGAGCACACGCCTAACTAGTCATTTTCTTGCATTTCACTTCAAAAGTATATAGCACGAATAAAACTAAAGTTCATGAGTGAAGGTGAGCATTCGAACGATAACCGATACAGCCAACGTCGTCGGACTAAGAACAAATGGACATACATTTAATCATTCCTTCTTCACTACTTAATGCATATGTCCTTCGAGTGCATTTGTTATGAAAATATTTTGAAAATGGTTTTATTTCGAGAAAAATACTCGGTGTTGACAAAATGTTTATTTGGACCTACGCTACTGTTTGTTCAAAAATTTCATTACACCCACCAATTTAGTTTGCCTCCTTTTTAGTTATTATTTTAAATAATTATTTTTTTTATATTAGCGACAGTTCAGGCCGACGCTATTGTTTTTGAAAAAATATTCAATTCCCATAACAAATTTCGTTTGCCTCCTTATTAGTTATTGTCTTAATTAATTTTTATTTTCTTATATTAGCGAGGATTTAGGCTGACACTACTGTTTAGGCTAAAATTTTCATTTTCCCCCACGAATTTCATTTGGCTCCTCTAAACATAATGTTTTAATTAATTATTATTTTTATATTAAAAACTAGTACTTTAATAGCTCTTTAAAAGTGCTATTAAACAAAATCGTTCACATTAGCGGCACGGTTAATTGCGCTTTTCAGCGCTATCAAAAACAAAAGAAAGTTCAATTAAGTAACTTTTATGGCATATTGTCTGTTGCTCTATTTTTACTTTTAATGTTGGTTTACCATTTTGGACAGAAGAGATCACTCTTCTTTGTCTTTATTAGAATCTTTATAAGAGGAGCACACGCCTAACTAGTCATTTTTTTGCATTTCACTTTAAAAGTATATAGCACAAATAAAACTAAAGTTCATGAGTGAAGGTGAGCATTCGAACGATAACCTATACAGCCAGCGTCGTCGGACTAAGAACAAAGGGACATACATTTAATCATTCCTTCTTCACTACTTAATGCATATGTCCTTCGAGTGCATTTGTTATGAAAATATTTTGAAAATGGTTTGATTTCGAGAAAAATACTCGGTGTTGACAAAACGTTTATTTGGACCTACGCTACTGTTTGTGGGAAAATTTCATTACACCCACCAATTTAGTTTGCCTGCTTTTTAGTTATTATTTTAAATAATTTTTTTTTATATTAGCGACAGTTCAGGCCGACGCTATTGTTTTTGAAAAAATATTCAATTCCCATAACAAATTTCGCTTGCCTCCTTATTAGTTATTGTCTTAATTAATTCTTATTTTCTTATATTAGCGACGGTTCAGGCCGACGCTACTGTTTGTGCTAAAATTTTCTTTTTCCCCCACGAATTTGACTTGGCTCCTCTAAACATAATGTTTTAATTAATTATTATTTTTATATTAAAAACTAGTACTTTAATAGCTCTTTTAAAGTGTTATTAAACAAAATCGTTCACATTAGCGGCACGGTTAATAGCGCTTTTCAGCGCTATCAAAAACAAAAGAAAGTTCAATTAAGTAACTTTTATGGCATATTGTCTGTTGCTCTATTTTTACTTTTAAAGTTGTTTTACCATTTTGGACAGAAGAGATCACTCTTCTTTGTCTTTATTAGAATCTTTACAAGAGGAGCAGACGCCTAACTAGTCATTTTCTTGCATTTCACTTCAAAAGTATATAGCACGAATAAAACTAAAGTTCATGAGTGAATGTGAGCATTCGAACGATAACCTATACAGCCAGCGTCGTCGGACTAAGAACAAAGGGACATACATTTAATCATTCCTTCTTCACTACTTAATGCATATGTCCTTCGAGTGCATTTGTTATGAAAATATTTTGAAAATTGTTTGATTTCGAGAAAAATACTCGGTGTTGACAAAACGTTTATTTGGACCTACGCTACTGTTTGTGCGAAAATTTCATTACACCCACCAATTTAGTTTGCCTCCTTTTTAGTTATTATTTTAAATAATTATTTTTTTTATATTAGCGACAGTTCAGGCCGACGCTATTGTTTTTGAAAAAATATTCAATTCCCATAACAAATTTTGTTTTCCTCCTTATTAGTTATTGTCTTAATTAATTCTTATTTTCATATATTAGCGACAGTTGAGGCCGACGCTACTATTTCTGCTAAAATTTTCATTTCCCCCCACGGATTTCATTTGGCTCCTCTAAACTTAGTGTTTTAATTAATTATTATTTTTATATTAAAAACTAGTACTTTAATAGCTCTTTTAAAGTGCTATTAAACAAAATCGTTCACATTAGCGGCACGGTTAATAGCGCTTTTCAGCGCTATCAAAAACAAAAGAAAGTGCTATTAAGTAACTTTTATGGCATATTGTCTGTTACTCTATTTTTACTTTCAAACTAGGTTTACCCTTTTGGACAGAAGAGATCACTCTTCTTTGTCTTTATTAGAATCTTTACAAGAGGAGCACACGCCTAACTAGTCATTTTCTTGCATTTCACTTCAAAAGTATATAGCACGAATAAAACTAAAGTTCATGAGTGAATGTGAGCATTCGAACGATAACCTATACAGCCAGTGTCGTCGGACTAAGAACAAAGGGACATACATTTAATCATTCCTTCTTCACTACTTAATGCATATGTCCTTCGAGTGCATTTGTTATGAAAATATTTTGAAAATCGTTTGATTTCGAGAAAAATACTCGGTGTTGACAAAACATTTATTTGGACCTACGCTACTGTTTGTGCGAAAATTTCATTACACCCACCAATTTAGTTTGCCTCCTTTTTAGTTATTATTTTAAATAATTATTTTTTTTATATTAGCGACAGTTCAGGCCGACGCTATTGTTTTTGAAAAAATATTCAATTCCCATAACAAATTTCGTTTTCCTCCTTATTAGTTATTGTCTTAATTAATTCTTATTTTCTTCTATTAGCGACAGTTCAGGCCGACGCTACTATTTGTGCTAAAATTTTCATTTCCCCCCACGAATTTCATTTGGCTCCTCTAAACTTAGTGTTTTAATTAATTATTATTTTTATATTAAAAACTAGTACTTTAATAGCTCTTTTAGAGTGCTATTAAACAAAATCGTTCACATTAGTGGCACGGTTAATAGCGCTTTTCAGCGCTATCAAAAACAAAAGAAAGTGCTATTAAGTAACTTTTATGGCATATTGTCTGTTACTCTATTTTTACTTTCAAAGTTGGTTTACCCTTTTGGACAGAAGAGATCACTCTTCTTTGTCTTTATTAGAATCTTTACAAGAGGAGCACACGCCTAACTAGTCATTTTCTTGCATTTCACTTCAAAAGTATATAGCACGAATAAAACTAAAGTTCATGAGTGAATGTGAGCATTCGAACGATAACCTATACAGCCAGCGTCGTCGGACTAAGAACAAAGGGACATACATTTAATCATTCCTTCTTCACTACTTAATGCATATGTCCTTCGAGTGCATTTGTTATGAAAATATTTTGAAAATTGTTTGATTTCGAGAAAAATACTCGGTGTTGACAAAACGTTTATTTGGACCTACGCTACTGTTTGTGCGAAAATTTCATTACACCCACCAATTTAGTTTGCCTCCTTTTTAGTTATTATTTTAAATAATTATTTTTTTTATATTAGCGACAGTTCAGGCCGACGCTATTGTTTTTGAAAAAATATTCAATTCCCATAACAAATTTTGTTTTCCTCCTTATTAGTTATTGTCTTAATTAATTCTTATTTTCATATATTAGCGACAGTTGAGGCCGACGCTACTATTTGTGCTAAAATTTTCATTTCCCCCCACGGATTTCATTTGGCTCCTCTAAACTTAGTGTTTTAATTAATTATTATTTTTATATTAAAAACTAGTACTTTAATAGCTCTTTTAGAGTGCTATTAAACAAAATCGTTCACATTAGTGGCACGGTTAATAGCGCTTTTCAGTGCTATCAAAAACAAAAGAAAGTGCTATTAAGTAACTTTTATGGCATATTGTCTGTTACTCTATTTTTACTTTCAAACATGGTTTACCCTTTTGGACAGAAGAGATCACTCTTCTTTGTCTTTATTAGAATCTTTATAAGAGTAGCACACGCCTAACTAGTCATTTTCTTGCATTTCACCTCAAAAGTATATAGCACGAATAAAACTAAAGTTCATGAGTGAAGGTGAGCATTCAAACGATAAACTATATAGCCAGCGTCGTCGGACTAAGAACAAAGGGACATACATTTAATCATTCCTTCTTCACTACTTAATGCATATGTCCTTCGAGTGCATTTGTTATGAAAATATTTTGAAAATGGTTTGATTTCGAAAAAAATACTCGGTGTTGACAAAACGTTTATTTGGACCTACGCTACTGTTTGTGCGAAAATTTCATTACACCCAGCAATTTAGTTCGCCTCCTTTTTAGTTATTATTTTAAATAATTATTTTTTTTATATTAGCGACAGTTCAGGCCGACGCTATTGTTTTTGAAAAAATATTCAATTCCCATAACAAATTTTGTTTTCCTCCTTATTAGTTATTGTCTTAATTAATTCTTATTTTCATATATTAGCGACAGTTGAGGCCGACGCTACTATTTCTGCTAAAATTTTCATTTCCCCCCACGGATTTCATTTGGCTCCTCTAAACTTAGTGTTTTAATTAATTATTATTTTTATATTAAAAACTAGTACTTTAATAGCTCTTTTAAAGTGCTATTAAACAAAATCGTTCACATTAGCGGCACGGTTAATAGCGCTTTTCAGCGCTATCAAAAACAAAAGAAAGTGCTATTAAGTAACTTTTATGGCATATTGTCTGTTACTCTATTTTTACTTTCAAACTAGGTTTACCCTTTTGGACAGAAGAGATCACTCTTCTTTGTCTTTATTAGAATCTTTACAAGAGGAGCACACGCCTAACTAGTCATTTTCTTGCATTTCACTTCAAAAGTATATAGCACGAATAAAACTAAAGTTCATGAGTGAATGTGAGCATTCGAACGATAACCTATACAGCCAGTGTCGTCGGACTAAGAACAAAGGGACATACATTTAATCATTCCTTCTTCACTACTTAATGCATATGTCCTTCGAGTGCATTTGTTATGAAAATATTTTGAAAATCGTTTGATTTCGAGAAAAATACTCGGTGTTGACAAAACATTTATTTGGACCTACGCTACTGTTTGTGCGAAAATTTCATTACACCCACCAATTTAGTTTGCCTCCTTTTTAGTTATTATTTTAAATAATTATTTTTTTTATATTAGCGACAATTCAGGCCGACGCTATTGTTTTTGAAAAAATATTCAATTCCCATAACAAATTTCGTTTTCCTCCTTATTAGTTATTGTCTTAATTAATTCTTATTTTCTTCTATTAGCGACAGTTCAGGCCGACGCTACTATTTGTGCTAAAATTTTCATTTCCCCCCATGAATTTCATTTGGCTCCTCTAAACTTAGTGTTTTAATTAATTATTATTTTTATATTAAAAACTAGTACTTTAATAGCTCTTTTAGAGTGCTATTAAACAAAATCGTTCACATTAGTGGCACGGTTAATAGCGCTTTTCAGCGCTATCAAAAACAAAAGAAAGTGCTATTAAGTAACTTTTATGGCATATTGTCTGTTACTCTATTTTTACTTTCAAAGTTGGTTTACCCTTTTGGACAGAAGAGATCACTCTTCTTTGTCTTTATTAGAATCTTTATAAGAGTAGCACACGCCTAACTAGTCATTTTCTTGCATTTCACTTCAAAAGTATATAGCACGAATAAAACTAAAGTTCATGAGTGAAAGTGAGCATTCGAAAGATAACCTATACAGCCAGCGTCGTCGGACTAAGAACAAAGGGACATACATTTAATCTTTCCTTCTTCACTACTTAATGCATATGTCCTTTGAGTGCATTTGTTATGAAAATATTTTGAAAATGGTTTGATTTCGAGAAAAATACTCGGTGTTGACAAAACGTTTATTTAGACCTACGCTACTGTTTGTGCGAAAATTTCATTACACCCACCAATTTAGTTTGCCTCCTTTTTAGTTATTATTTTAAATAATTATTTTTTTTATATTAGCGACAGTTCAGGCCGACGCTATTGTTTTTGAAAAAATATTCAATTCCCATAACAAATTTTGTTTTCCTCCTTATTAGTTATTGTCTTAATTAATTCTTATTTTCTTATATTAGCGACGATTCAGGTCGACGCTACTGTTTGTGCTAAAATTTTCATTTCCCCCCACGAATTTCATTTGGCTCCTCTAAACTTAGTGTTTAATTAATTATTATTTTTATATTAAAAACTAGTACTTTAATAGCTCTTTTAAAGTGCTATTAAACAAAATCGTTCACATTAGTGGCACGGTTAATAGTGCTTTTCAGCGCTATCAAAAACAAAAGAAAGTGCTATTAAGTAACTTTTATGGCATATTGTCTGTTACTCTATTTTTACTTTCAAAGTTGGTTTACCCTTTTGGACAGAAGAGATCACTCTTCTTTGTCTTTATTAGAATCTTTATAAGAGGAGCACAGGCCTAACTAGTCATTTTCTTGCATTTCACTTCAAAAGTATATAGCACGAATAAAACTAAAGTTCATGAGTGAAGGTGAGCATTCGAACGATAACCTATACAGCCAGCGTCGTCGGACTAAGAACAAAGGGACATACATTTAATCATTCCTTCTCCACTACTTAATGCATATGTCCTTCGAGTGCATTTGTTATGAAAATATTTTGAAAATGGTTTGATTTCGAGAAAAATACTCGCTGTTGACAAAACGTTTATTTAGACCTACGCTACTGTTTGTGCGAAAATTTCATTACACCCACCAATTTAGTTTGCCTCCTTTTTAGTTATTATTTTAAATAATTATTTTTTTTATATTAGCGACAGTTCAGGCCGATGCTATTGTTTTTGAAAAAATATTCAATTCCCATAACAAATTTCGTTTTCCTCCTTATTAGTTATTGTCTTAATTAACTCTTATTTTCTTATATTAGCGACAGTTGAGGCCGACGCTACTATTTGTGCTAAAATTTTCATTTCCCCCCACGGATTTCATTTGGCTCCTCTAAACTTAGTGTTTTAATTAATTATTATTTTTATATTAAAAACTAGTACTTTAATAGCTCTTTTAAAGTGCTATTAAACAAAATCGTTCACATTAGCGGCACGGTTAATAGCGCTTTTCAGCACTATCAAAAACAAAAGAAAGTGCTATTAAGTAACTTTTATGGCATATTGTCTGTTACTCTATTTTTACTTTCAAAGTTGGTTTACCCTTTTGGACAGAAGAGATCACTCTTCTTTGTCTTTATTAGAATCTTTATAAGAGGAGCACACACCTAATTAGTCATTTTCTTGCATTTCACCTCAAAAGTATATAGCACGAATAAAACTAAAGTTCATGAGTGAAGGTGAGCATTCGAACGATAAACTATACAGCCAGCGTCGTCGGACTAAGAACAAAGGGACATACATTTAATCATTCCTTCTTCACTACTTAATGCATATGTCCTTCGAGTGCATTTGTTATGAAAATATTTTGAAAATGGTTTGATTTCGAAAAAAATACTCGGTGTTGACAAAACGTTTATTTGGACCTACGCTACTGTTTGTGCGAAAATTTCATTACACCCAGCAATTTAGTTCGCCTCCTTTTTAGTTATTATTTTAAATAATTATTTTTTTTATATTAGCGACAGTTCAGGCCGACGCTATTGTTTTTGAAAATATATTCAATTCCCATAACAAATTTCGTTTTCCTCCTTATTAGTTATTGTCTTAATTAATTCTTATTTTCATATATTAGCGACAGTTGAGGCCGGCGCTACTATTTGTGCTAAAATTTTCATTTCCCCCCACGAATTTCATTTGGCTCCTCTAAACTTAGTGTTTTAATTAATTATTATTTTTATATTAAAAACTAGTACTTTAATAGCTCTTTTAGAGTGCTATTAAACAAAATCGTTCACATTAGCGGCAAGGTTAATAGCGCTTTTCAGCGCTATCAAAAACAAAAGAAAGTGCTATTAAGTAACTTTTATGGCATATTGTCTGTTACTCTATTTTTACTTTCAAAGTTGGTTTACCCTTTTGGACAGAAGAGATCACTCTTCTTTGTCTTTATTAGAATCTTTATAAGAGTAGCACACGCCTAACTAGTCATTTTCTTGCATTTCACTTCAAAAGTATATAGCACGAATAAAACTAAAGTTCATGAGTGAAAGTGAGCAATCGAACGATAACCTATACAGCCAGCGTCGTCGGACTAAGAACAAAGGGACATACATTTAATCATTCCTTCTTCACTACTTAATGCATATGTCCTTTGAGTGCATTTGTTACGAAAATATTTTGAAAATGGTTTGATTTCGAGAAAAATACTCGGTGTTGACAAAACGTTTATTTAGACCTACGCTACTGTTTGTGCGAAAATTTCATTACACCCACCAATTTAGTTTGCCTCCTTTTTAGTTATTAATTTAAATAATTATTTTTTTTATATTAGAGACAGTTCAGGCCGACGCTATTGTTTTTGAAAAAATATTCAATTCCCATAACAAATTTCGTTTTCCTCCTTATTAGTTATTGTCTTAATTAATTCTTATTTTCTTATATTAGCGACAGTTCAGGCCGACGCTACTATTTGTGCTAAAATTTTCATTTCCCCCCACGAATTTCATTTGGCTCCTCTAAACTTAGTTGTTTAATTAATTATTATTTTTATATTAAAAACTAGTACTTTAATAGCTCTTTTAAAGTGCTATTAAGAAAAATCGTTCACATTAGCGGCACGGTTAATTGCGCTTTTCAGCTCTATCAAAAACAAAAGAAAGTGCTATTAAGTAACTTTTATGGCATATTGTCTGTTACTCTATTTTTACTTTCAAAGTTGGTTTACCCTTTTGGACAGAAGAGATCACTCTTCTTTGTCTTTATTAGAATCTTTATAAGAGGAGCACACGCCTAACCAGTCATTTTCTTGCATTTCACTTCAAAAGTATATAGGAAGAATAAAACTAAAGTTCATGAGTGAAGGTGAGCATTCGAACGATAACCTATACAGCCAGCGTCGTCGGACTAAGAACAAAGGGACATACATTTAATCATTCCTTCTTCACTACTTAATGCATATGTCCTTCGAGTGCATTTGTTATGAAAATATTTTGAAAATGGTTTGATTTCGAGAAAAATACTCGGTGTTGACAAAACGTTTATTTGGACCTACGCTACTGTTTGTGCGAAAATTTCATTACACCCACCAATTTAGTTTGCCTCCTTTTTAGTTATTATTTTAAATAATTATTTTTTTTATATTAGCGACAGTTCAGGCCGACGCTATTGTTTTTGAAAAAATATTCAATTCTATTAACAAATTTCGTTTGCCTCCTTATTAGTTATTGTCTTAATTAATTCTTATTTTCTTATATTAGCGACAGTTCAGGCCGACGCTACTGTTTGTGCAAAAATTTTCATTTTCCCCCACGAATTTCGTTTGGCTCCTTTAAACTTATTGTTTTAATTAGTTATTATTTTTATATTAAAAACTAGTACTTTAATAGCTCTTTTAAAGTGCTATTAAACAAAATCGTTCACATTAGTGGCACGGTTAATAGCGCTTTTCAGCGCTATTAAAAACAAAAGAAAGTGCTATTAAGTAACTTTTATGGCATATTGTCTGTTACTCTATTTTTACTTTCAAAGTTGGTTTACCCTTTTGGACAGAAGAGATCACTCTTCTTTGTCTTTATTATAATCTTTATAAGAGGAGCACACGCCTAACTAGTCATTTTCTTGCATTTCACTTCAAAAGTATATAGCACGAATAAAACTAAAGTTCATGAGTGAAGGTGAGCATTCGAACGATAACCTATACAGCCAGCGTCGTCGGACTAAGAACAAAGGGACATACATTTAATCATTCCTTCTTCACTACTTAATGCATATGTCCTTCGAGTGCATTTGTTATGAAAATATTTTGAAAATGGTTTGATTTCGAGAAAAATACTCGGTGTTGACAAAACGTTTATTTAGACCTACGCTAAGGTTTGTGCGAAAATTTCATTACACCCACCAATTTAGTTTGCCTCCTTTTTAGTTATTATTTTAAATAATTATTTTTTTTTATATTAGCGACAGTTCAGGCCGACGCTATTGTTTTTGAAAAAATATTCAATTCCCATAACAAATTTCGTTTTCCTCCTTATTAGTTATTGTCTTAATTAATTCTTATTTTCTTATATTAGCGACGGTTCAGGCCGACGCTACTATTTGTGCTAAAATTTTCATTTTCCCCCACGAATTTCATTTGGCTCCTCTAAACTTAGTGTTTTAATTAATTATTATTTTTATATTAAAAACTAGTACTTTAATAGCTCTTGTAAAGTGCTATTAAACAAAATCATTCACATTAGTGGCACGGTTAATAGGCTTTTCAGCGCTATCAAAAACAAAAGAAAGTGCTATTAAGTAATTTTATGGCATATTGTCTGTTGCTCTATTTTTACTTTCAAAGTTGATTTACCCTTTTGGACAGAAGAGATCACTCTTCTTTGTCTTTATTAGAATCTTTATAAGAGGAGCACACGCCTAACTAGTCATTTTCTTGCATTTCACTTCAAAAGTATATAGCACGAATAAAACTAAAGTTCATGAGTGAAGGTGAGCGTTTGAACGATAACCAATACAGCCAACATCGTCGGACTAAGAACAAAGGGACATACATTTAATCATTCCTTCTTCACTACTTAATGCATATGTCCTTCGAGTGCATTTGTTATGAAAATATTTTGAAAACGGTTTGATTTCGAGAAAAATACTCGGTGATGACAAAACGTTTATTTAGACCTACGCTACTGTTTGTGCGAAAATTTCATTACACCCACCAATTTAGTTTGCCTCCTTTTTAGTTATTATTTTAAATAATTTTTTTTTATATTAGCGATAGTTCAGGCCGACGCTATTGTTTTTGAAAAAATATTCAATTCCCATAACAAATTTTGTTTTCCTCCGTATTAGTTATTTTATTAATTAATTCTTATTTTCTTATATTAGGGACGGTTCAGGCCGACGCTACTATTTGTGCTAAAATTTTCATTTTCCCCCACGAATTTCATTTGGCTCCTCTAAACTTAGTGTTTTACTTAATTATTATTTTTATATTAAAAACTAGTACTTTAATAGCTCTTTTAAAGTGCTATTAAACAAAATCATTCACATTAGTGGCACGGTTAATAGCGCTTTTCAGCGCTATCAAAAACAAAAGAAAGTGCTATTAAGTAACTTTTATGGCATATTGTCTATTGCTCTATTTTTACTTTCATAGTTGGTTTACCCTTTTGGACAGAAGAGATCACTCTTCTTTGACTTTATTAGAATCTTTATAAGAGGAGCACACGCCTAACTAGTCATTTTCTTGCATTTCACTTTAAAAGTATATAGCACGAATAAAACTAAAGTTCATGAGTGAAGGTGAGCGTTCGAACGATAACCTATACAGCCAGCATCGTCGGACTAAGAACAAAGGGACATACATTTAATCATTCCTTCTTCACTACTTAATGCATATGTCCTTCGAGTGCATTTGTTATGAAAATATTTTGAAAATGGTTTGATTTCGAGAAAAATACTCGGTGTTGACAAAACGTTTATTTGGACCTACGCTACTGTTTGTTGAAAAATTTCATTACACCCACCAATTTAGTTTGCCTCCTGTTTAGTTATTATTTTTAATAAAAATTTTTTTATATTAGCGACAGTTTAGGCCGACGCTATTGTTTTTGAAAAAATATTCAATTCCCATAACAAATTTCGTTTGCCCCCTTATTAGTTATTGTCTTAATTAATTCTTATTTTCTTATATTAGCGACGATTCAGGCCGACGCTACTGTTTGTGCTAAAATTTTCATTTTCCCCCACGAATTTCATTTGGCTCCTCTAAACTTAGTGTTTTAATTAATTATTATTTTTATATTAAAAACTAGTACTTTAATAGCTCTTTTAAAGTGCTATTAAACAAAATCGTTCACATTAGCGGCACGGTTAATTGCGCTTTTCAGCTCTATCAAAAACAAAAGAAAGTACTATTAAGTAAATTTTATGGCATATTGTCTGTTACTCTATTTTTACTTTCAAAGTTGGTTTACCCTTTTGGACAGAAGAGATCACTCTTCTTTGTCTTTATTAGAATCTTTCTAAGAGGAGCACACGCCTAACCAGTCATTTTCTTGCATTTCACTTCAAAAGTATATAGCACGAATAAAACTAAAGTTCAAGAGTGAAGGTGAGCATTCGAACGATAACCTATACAGCCAGCGTCGTCGGACTAAGAACAAAGGGACATACATTTAATCATTCCTTCTTCACTACTTAATGCATATGTCCTTTGAGTGCATTTGTTACGAAAATATTTTGAAAATGGTTTGATTTCGAGAAAAATACTCGGTGTTGACAAAACATTTATTTGGAACTACGCTACTGTTTGTACGAAAATTTCATTACACCCACCAATTTAGTTTGCCTCCTTTTTAGTTATTATTTTAAATAATTATTTTTTTTATATTAGCGACAGTTCAGGCCGACGCTATTGTTTTTTAAAAAATATTCAATTCCCATAACAAATTTCGTTTTCCTCCTTATTAGTTTTTGTCTTAATTAATTCTTATTTTCTTATATTAGCGACAGTTCAGGCCGACGGTACTATTTGTGCTAAAATTTTCATTTCCCCCCACGAATTTCATTTGGCTCCTCTAAACTTAGTGTTTTAATTAATTATTATTTTTATATTAAAAACTAGTACTTTAATAGCTCTTGTAAAGTGCTATTAAACAAAATCATTCACATTAGTGGCACGGTTAATAGGCTTTTCAGCGCTATCAAAAACAAAAGAAAGTGCTATTAAGTAATTTTATGGCATATTGTCTGTTGCTCTATTTTTACTTTCAAAGTTGATTTACCCTTTTGGACAGAAGAGATCACTCTTCTTTGTCTTTATTAGAATCTTTATAAGAGGAGCACACGCCTAACTAGTCATTTTCTTGCATTTCACTTCAAAAGTATATAGCACGAATAAAACTAAAGTTCATGAGTGAAGGTGAGCGTTTGAACGATAACCAATACAGCCAACATCGTCGGACTAAGAACAAAGGGACATACATTTAATCATTCCTTCTTCACTACTTAATGCATATGTCCTTCGAGTGCATTTGTTATGAAAATATTTTGAAAACGGTTTGATTTCGAGAAAAATACTCGGTGATGACAAAACGTTTATTTAGACCTACGCTACTGTTTGTGCGAAAATTTCATTACACCCACCAATTTAGTTTGCCTCCTTTTTAGTTATTATTTTAAATAATTTTTTTTTATATTAGCGATAGTTCAGGCCGACGCTATTGTTTTTGAAAAAATATTCAATTCCCATAACAAATTTTGTTTTCCTCCGTATTAGTTATTTTATTAATTAATTCTTATTTTCTTATATTAGGGACGGTTCAGGCCGACGCTACTATTTGTGCTAAAATTTTCATTTTCCCCCACGAATTTCATTTGGCTCCTCTAAACTTAGTGTTTTACTTAATTATTATTTTTATATTAAAAACTAGTACTTTAATAGCTCTTTTAAAGTGCTATTAAACAAAATCATTCACATTAGTGGCACGGTTAATAGCGCTTTTCAGCGCTATCAAAAACAAAAGAAAGTGCTATTAAGTAACTTTTATGGCATATTGTCTATTGCTCTATTTTTACTTTCATAGTTGGTTTACCCTTTTGGACAGAAGAGATCACTCTTCTTTGACTTTATTAGAATCTTTATAAGAGGAGCACACGCCTAACTAGTCATTTTCTTGCATTTCACTTTAAAAGTATATAGCACGAATAAAACTAAAGTTCATGAGTGAAGGTGAGCGTTCGAACGATAACCTATACAGCCAGCATCGTCGGACTAAGAACAAAGGGACATACATTTAATCATTCCTTCTTCACTACTTAATGCATATGTCCTTCGAGTGCATTTGTTATGAAAATATTTTGAAAATGGTTTGATTTCGAGAAAAATACTCGGTGTTGACAAAACGTTTATTTGGACCTACGCTACTGTTTGTTGAAAAATTTCATTACACCCACCAATTTAGTTTGCCTCCTGTTTAGTTATTATTTTTAATAAAAAATTTTTTATATTAGCGACAGTTTAGGCCGACGCTATTGTTTTTGAAAAAATATTCAATTCCCATAACAAATTTCGTTTGCCCCCTTATTAGTTATTGTCTTAATTAATTCTTATTTTCTTATATTAGCGACGATTCAGGCCGACGCTACTGTTTGTGCTAAAATTTTCATTTTCCCCCACGAATTTCATTTGGCTCCTCTAAACTTAGTGTTTTAATTAATTATTATTTTTATATTAAAAACTAGTACTTTAATAGCTCTTTTAAAGTGCTATTAAACAAAATCGTTCACATTAGCGGCACGGTTAATTGCGCTTTTCAGCTCTATCAAAAACAAAAGAAAGTACTATTAAGTAAATTTTATGGCATATTGTCTGTTACTCTATTTTTACTTTCAAAGTTGGTTTACCCTTTTGGACAGAAGAGATCACTCTTCTTTGTCTTTATTAGAATCTTTCTAAGAGGAGCACACGCCTAACCAGTCATTTTCTTGCATTTCACTTCAAAAGTATATAGCACGAATAAAACTAAAGTTCAAGAGTGAAGGTGAGCATTCGAACGATAACCTATACAGCCAGCGTCGTCGGACTAAGAACAAAGGGACATACATTTAATCATTCCTTCTTCACTACTTAATGCATATGTCCTTTGAGTGCATTTGTTACGAAAATATTTTGAAAATGGTTTGATTTCGAGAAAAATACTCGGTGTTGACAAAACATTTATTTGGAACTACGCTACTGTTTGTACGAAAATTTCATTACACCCACCAATTTAGTTTGCCTCCTTTTTAGTTATTATTTTAAATAATTATTTTTTTTATATTAGCGACAGTTCAGGCCGACGCTATTGTTTTTTAAAAAATATTCAATTCCCATAACAAATTTCGTTTTCCTCCTTATTAGTTTTTGTCTTAATTAATTCTTATTTTCTTATATTAGCGACAGTTCAGGCCGACGGTACTATTTGTGCTAAAATTTTCATTTCCCCCCACGAATTTCATTTGGCTCCTCTAAACTTAGTGTTTTATTTAATTATTATTTTTATATTAAAAACTAGTACTTTAATAGCTCTTTTAAAGTGCTATTAAACAAAATCGTTCACATTAGTGGCACGGTTAATAGCGTTTTTCAGCGCTATCAAAAACAAAAGAAAGTGCTATTAAGTAACTTTTATGGCATATTGTCTGTTGCTCTATTTTTACTTTCAAAGTTGGTTTAGCCTTTTGGACAGAAGTGATCACTCTTCTTTGTCTTTATTAAAATATTTATAAGAGGAGCACACGCCTAACCAGTCATTTTCTTGCATTTCACTTCAAAAGTATATAGCACGAATAAAACTAAAGTTCATGAGTGAAGGTGAGCATTCGAACGATAACCTATACAGCCAGCGTCGTCGGACTAAGAACAAAGGGACATACATTTAATCATTCCTTCTTCACTACTCAATGCATATGTCCTTCGAGTGCATTTGTTATGAAAATATTTTGAAAATGGTTTGATTTCGAGAAAAATACTCGGTGTTGACAAAACATTTATTTGGAACTACGCTACTGTTTGTACGAAAATTTCATTACACCCACCAATTTAGTTTGCCTCCTTTTTAGTTATTATTTTAAATAATTATTTTTTTTATATTAGCGACAGTTCAGGCCGACGCTATTGTTTTTGAAAAAATATTCAATTCCCATAACAAATTTCGTTTTCCTCCTTATTAGTTATTGTCTTAATTAATTCTTATTTTCTTATATTAGCGACAGTTTAGGCCGACGCTACTATTTGTGCTAAAATTTTCATTTCCCCCCACGAATTTCATTTGGCTCCTCTAAACTTAGTGTTTTAATTAATTATTATTTTTATATTAAAAACTAGTACTTTAATAGCTCTTTTAAAGTGCTATTAAACAAAATCGTTCACATTAGTGGCACGGTTAATAGCGCTTTTCAGCGCTATCAAAAACAAAAGAAAGTGCTATTAAGTAACTTTTATGGCATATTGTCTGTTGCTCTATTTTTACTTTCAAAGTTGGTTTACCCTTTTGGACAGAAGTGATCACTCTTCTTTGTCTTTATTAAAATCTTTATAAGAGGAGCACACGCCTAACCAGTCATTTTCTTGCATTTTACTTCAAAAGTATATAGCACGAATAAAACTAAAGTTCATGAGTGAAGGTGAGCATTCGAACGATAACTTATACAGCCAGCGTCGTCGGACTAAGAACAAAGGGACATACATTTAATCATTCCTTCTTCACTACTCAATGCATATGTCCTTCGAGTGCATTTGTTATGAAAATATTTTGAAAATGGTTTGATTTCGAGAAAAATACTCGGTGTTGACAAAATGTTTATTTGGACCTACGCTACTGTTTGTTGAAAAATTTCATTACACCCACCAATTTAGTTTGCCTCCTGTTTAGTTATTATTTTTAATAAAAAATTTTTTATATTAGCGACAGTTTAGGCCGACGCTATTGTTTTTGAAAAAATATTCAATTCCCATAACAAATTTTGTTTGCCCCCTTATTAGTTATTGTCTTAATTAATTCTTATTTTCTTATATTAGCGACGATTCAGGCCGACGCTACTGTTTGTGCTAAAATTTTCATTTTCCCCCACGAATTTCATTTGGCTCCTCTAAACTTAGTGTTTTAATTAATTATTATTTTTATATTAAAAACTAGTACTATAATAGCTCTTTTAAAGTGCTATTAAACAAAATCGTTCACATTAGCGGCACGGTTAATTGCGCTTTTCAGCTCTATCAAAAACAAAAGAAAGTGCTATTAAGTAACTTTTATGGCATATTGTCTGTTACTCTATTTTTACTTTCAAAGTTGGTTTACCCTTTTGGACAGAAGAGATCACTCTTCTTTGTCTTTATTAGAATCTTTATAAGAGGAGCACACGCCTAACTAGTCATTTTCTTGCATTTCACTTCAAAAGTATATAGCACGAATAAAACTAAAGTTCATGAGTGAAGGTGAGCATTCGAACGATAACCTATATAGCCAGCGTCGTCGGACTAAGAACAAAGGGACATACATTTAATCATTCCTTCTTCACTACTTAATGCATATGTCCTTCGAGTGCATTTGTTATGAAAATATTTTGAAAATGGTTTGATTTCGAGAAAAATACTCGGTGTTGACAAAACGTTTATTTGGAACTACGCTACTGTTTGTACGAAAATTTCATTACACCCACCAATTTAGTTTGCCTCCTTTTTAGTTATTATTTTAAATAATTATTTTTTTTATATTAGCGACAGTTCAGGCCGACGCTATTGTTTTTGAAAAAATATTCAATTCCCATAACAAATTTCGTTTTCCTACTTATTAGTTATTGTCTTAATTAATTCTTATTTTCTTATATTAGCGACAGTTCAGGCCGACGCTACTATTTGTGCTAAAATTTTCATTTCCACCCACGAATTTCATTTGGCTCCTCTAAACTTAGTGTTTTAATTAATTATTATTTTTATATTAAAAACTAGTACTTTAATACCTCTTTTAAAGTGCTATTAAACAAAATCGTTCACATTAGTGGCACGGTTAATAGCGCTTTTCAGCGCTATCAAAAACAAAAGAAAGTGCTATTAAGTAACTTTTATGGCATATTGTCTGTTGCTCTATTTTTACTTTCAAAGTGGTTTTACCCTTTTGGACAGAAGTGATCACTCTTCTTTGTCTTTATTAAAATCTTTATAAGAGGAGCATACGCCTAACTAGTCATTTTCTTGCATTTCACTTCAAAAGTATATAGCACGAATAAAACTAAAGTTCATGAGTGAAGGTGAGCATTCGAACGATAACCTATACAGCCAGCGTCGTCGGACTAAGAACAAAGGGACATACATTTAATCATTCCTTCTTCACTACTTAATGCATATGTCCTTCGAGTGCATTTGTTATGAAAATATTTTGAAAATGGTTTGATTTCGAGAAAAATACTCGGTGTTGACAAAACGTTTATTTAGACCTACGCTACTGTTTGTGCGAAAATTTCATAACAACCACCAATTTAGTTTGCCTCCTTTTTAGTTATTATATTAAATAATTATTTTTTTTATATTAGCGACAGTTCAGGCCGACGCTATTGTTTTTGAAAAAATATTCAATTCCCATAACAAATTTCGTTTGCCACCTTATTAGTTATTGTCTTAATTAATTCTTATTTTCTTATATTAGTGACGGTTCAGGCCGACGCTACTGTTTGTGCTAAAATTTTCATTTTCCCCCACGAATTTCATTTGGCTCCTCTAAACTTAGTGTTTTAATTAATTATTATTTTTATATTAAAAACTATTACTTTAATAGCTCTTTTAAAGTGCTATTAAACAAAATCGTTTACATTAGTGGCTCGGTTAATAGCGCTTTTCAGCGCTATCAAAAACAAAAGAAAGTGCTATTAAGTAACTTTTATGGCATATTGTCTGTTTCTCTAATTTTACTTTCAAAGTTGATTTACCCTTTTGGACAGAAGAGATCACTCTTCTTTGTCTTTATTAGAATCTTTATAAGAGGAGCATACGCCTAACTAGTCATTTTCTTGCATTTCACTTCAAAAGTATATAGCACGAATAAAACTAAAGTTCATGAGTGAAGGTGAGCATTCCAACGATAACCTATACAGCCAGCGTCGTCGGACTAAGAACAAAGGGACATACATTTAATCATTCCTTCTTCACTACTTAATGCATATGTCCTTTGAGTGCATTTGTTACGAAAATATTTTGAAAATGGTTTGATTTCGAGAAAAATACTCGGTGTTGACAAAACATTTATTTGGAACTACGCTACTGTTTGTACGAAAATTTCATTACACCCACCAATTTAGTTTGCCTCCTTTTTAGTTATTATTTTAAATAATTATTTTTTTTATATTAGCGACAGTTCAGGCCGACGCTATTGTTTTTTAAAAAATATTCAATTCCCATAACAAATTTCGTTTTCCTCCTTATTAGTTTTTGTCTTAATTAATTCTTATTTTCTTATATTAGCGACAGTTCAGGCCGACGGTACTATTTGTGCTAAAATTTTCATTTCCCCCCACGAATTTCATTTGGCTCCTCTAAACTTAGTGTTTTATTTAATTATTATTTTTATATTAAAAACTAGTACTTTAATAGCTCTTTTAAAGTGCTATTAAACAAAATCGTTCACATTAGTGGCACGGTTAATAGCGTTTTTCAGCGCTATCAAAAACAAAAGAAAGTGCTATTAAGTAACTTTTATGGCATATTGTCTGTTGCTCTATTTTTACTTTCAAAGTTGGTTTAGCCTTTTGGACAGAAGTGATCACTCTTCTTTGTCTTTATTAAAATATTTATAAGAGGAGCACACGCCTAACCAGTCATTTTCTTGCATTTCACTTCAAAAGTATATAGCACGAATAAAACTAAAGTTCATGAGTGAAGGTGAGCATTCGAACGATAACCTATACAGCCAGCGTCGTCGGACTAAGAACAAAGGGACATACATTTAATCATTCCTTCTTCACTACTCAATGCATATGTCCTTCGAGTGCATTTGTTATGAAAATATTTTGAAAATGGTTTGATTTCGAGAAAAATACTCGGTGTTGACAAAACATTTATTTGGAACTACGCTACTGTTTGTACGAAAATTTCATTACACCCACCAATTTAGTTTGCCTCCTTTTTAGTTATTATTTTAAATAATTATTTTTTTTATATTAGCGACAGTTCAGGCCGACGCTATTGTTTTTGAAAAAATATTCAATTCCCATAACAAATTTCGTTTTCCTCCTTATTAGTTATTGTCTTAATTAATTCTTATTTTCTTATATTAGCGACAGTTTAGGCCGACGCTACTATTTGTGCTAAAATTTTCATTTCCCCCCACGAATTTCATTTGGCTCCTCTAAACTTAGTGTTTTAATTAATTATTATTTTTATATTAAAAACTAGTACTTTAATAGCTCTTTTAAAGTGCTATTAAACAAAATCGTTCACATTAGTGGCACGGTTAATAGCGCTTTTCAGCGCTATCAAAAACAAAAGAAAGTGCTATTAAGTAACTTTTATGGCATATTGTCTGTTGCTCTATTTTTACTTTCAAAGTTGGTTTACCCTTTTGGACAGAAGTGATCACTCTTCTTTGTCTTTATTAAAATCTTTATAAGAGGAGCACACGCCTAACCAGTCATTTTCTTGCATTTTACTTCAAAAGTATATAGCACGAATAAAACTAAAGTTCATGAGTGAAGGTGAGCATTCGAACGATAACTTATACAGCCAGCGTCGTCGGACTAAGAACAAAGGGACATACATTTAATCATTCCTTCTTCACTACTCAATGCATATGTCCTTCGAGTGCATTTGTTATGAAAATATTTTGAAAATGGTTTGATTTCGAGAAAAATACTCGGTGTTGACAAAATGTTTATTTGGACCTACGCTACTGTTTGTTGAAAAATTTCATTACACCCACCAATTTAGTTTGCCTCCTGTTTAGTTATTATTTTTAATAAAAAATTTTTTATATTAGCGACAGTTTAGGCCGACGCTATTGTTTTTGAAAAAATATTCAATTCCCATAACAAATTTTGTTTGCCCCCTTATTAGTTATTGTCTTAATTAATTCTTATTTTCTTATATTAGCGACGATTCAGGCCGACGCTACTGTTTGTGCTAAAATTTTCATTTTCCCCCACGAATTTCATTTGGCTCCTCTAAACTTAGTGTTTTAATTAATTATTATTTTTATATTAAAAACTAGTACTATAATAGCTCTTTTAAAGTGCTATTAAACAAAATCGTTCACATTAGCGGCACGGTTAATTGCGCTTTTCAGCTCTATCAAAAACAAAAGAAAGTGCTATTAAGTAACTTTTATGGCATATTGTCTGTTACTCTATTTTTACTTTCAAAGTTGGTTTACCCTTTTGGACAGAAGAGATCACTCTTCTTTGTCTTTATTAGAATCTTTATAAGAGGAGCACACGCCTAACTAGTCATTTTCTTGCATTTCACTTCAAAAGTATATAGCACGAATAAAACTAAAGTTCATGAGTGAAGGTGAGCATTCGAACGATAACCTATATAGCCAGCGTCGTCGGACTAAGAACAAAGGGACATACATTTAATCATTCCTTCTTCACTACTTAATGCATATGTCCTTCGAGTGCATTTGTTATGAAAATATTTTGAAAATGGTTTGATTTCGAGAAAAATACTCGGTGTTGACAAAACGTTTATTTGGAACTACGCTACTGTTTGTACGAAAATTTCATTACACCCACCAATTTAGTTTGCCTCCTTTTTAGTTATTATTTTAAATAATTATTTTTTTTATATTAGCGACAGTTCAGGCCGACGCTATTGTTTTTGAAAAAATATTCAATTCCCATAACAAATTTCGTTTTCCTACTTATTAGTTATTGTCTTAATTAATTCTTATTTTCTTATATTAGCGACAGTTCAGGCCGACGCTACTATTTGTGCTAAAATTTTCATTTCCACCCACGAATTTCATTTGGCTCCTCTAAACTTAGTGTTTTAATTAATTATTATTTTTATATTAAAAACTAGTACTTTAATACCTCTTTTAAAGTGCTATTAAACAAAATCGTTCACATTAGTGGCACGGTTAATAGCGCTTTTCAGCGCTATCAAAAACAAAAGAAAGTGCTATTAAGTAACTTTTATGGCATATTGTCTGTTGCTCTATTTTTACTTTCAAAGTGGTTTTACCCTTTTGGACAGAAGTGATCACTCTTCTTTGTCTTTATTAAAATCTTTATAAGAGGAGCATACGCCTAACTAGTCATTTTCTTGCATTTCACTTCAAAAGTATATAGCACGAATAAAACTAAAGTTCATGAGTGAAGGTGAGCATTCGAACGATAACCTATACAGCCAGCGTCGTCGGACTAAGAACAAAGGGACATACATTTAATCATTCCTTCTTCACTACTTAATGCATATGTCCTTCGAGTGCATTTGTTATGAAAATATTTTGAAAATGGTTTGATTTCGAGAAAAATACTCGGTGTTGACAAAACGTTTATTTAGACCTACGCTACTGTTTGTGCGAAAATTTCATAACAACCACCAATTTAGTTTGCCTCCTTTTTAGTTATTATTTTAAATAATTATTTTTTTTATATTAGCGACAGTTCAGGCCGACGCTATTGTTTTTGAAAAAATATTCAATTCCCATAACAAATTTCGTTTGCCACCTTATTAGTTATTGTCTTAATTAATTCTTATTTTCTTATATTAGTGACGGTTCAGGCCGACGCTACTGTTTGTGCTAAAATTTTCATTTTCCCCCACGAATTTCATTTGGCTCCTCTAAACTTAGTGTTTTAATTAATTATTATTTTTATATTAAAAACTATTACTTTAATAGCTCTTTTAAAGTGCTATTAAACAAAATCGTTTACATTAGTGGCTCGGTTAATAGCGCTTTTCAGCGCTATCAAAAACAAAAGAAAGTGCTATTAAGTAACTTTTATGGCATATTGTCTGTTTCTCTAATTTTACTTTCAAAGTTGATTTACCCTTTTGGACAGAAGAGATCACTCTTCTTTGTCTTTATTAGAATCTTTATAAGAGGAGCATACGCCTAACTAGTCATTTTCTTGCATTTCACTTCAAAAGTATATAGCACGAATAAAACTAAAGTTCATGAGTGAAGGTGAGCATTCCAACGATAACCTATACAGCCAGCGTCGTCGGACTAAGAACAAAGGGACATACATTTAATCATTCCTTCTTCACTACTTAATGCATATGTCCTTCGAGTGCATTTGTTATGAAAATATTTTGAAAATGGTTTGATTTTGAGAAAAATATTCGGTGTTGACAAAACGTTTATTTGGACCTACGCTACTGTTTGTGCCAAAATTTCATTTCACCCACCAATTTAGTTTGCCTCCTTTTTAGTTATTATTTTAAATATATATATTTTTATATTAGCGTCAGTTCAGGCCGACGCTATTGTTCTTGACAAATATTCAATTCCCATAACAAATTTCGTTTGCCTCCTTATTAGTTATTGTCTTAATTAATTCTTATTTTCTTATATTAGCGACGGTTCAGGCCGATGCTACTGTTTGTGCTAAAATTTTCATTTTCCCCCACGAATTTCATTTGGCTCCTCTAAACTTATTGTTTTAATTGATTATTATTTTTATATTAAAAACTAGTACTTTAATAGCTCTTTTAAATTGCTATTAAACAAAATCGTTCACATTAAGGGCACGGTTAATAGCGCTTTTCAGCGCTATCAAAAACATAATAAAGTGCTATTAAGTAACTTTTAAGGCATATTGTCTGTTGCTCTATTTTTACTTTCAAAGTTGGTTTACCCTTTTGGACAGAAGAGATCACTCTTCTTTGTCTTTATTAGAATCTTTATAAGAGGAGCACACGCTTAACTAGTCATTTTCATGCATTTCACTTCAAAAGTAAATAGCGCGAATAAAACTAAAGTTCATGAGTGAAGGTGAGCATTCGAACGATAACCTATATAGCCAGCTTCGTCGGACTAAGAACAAAGGGACATACATTTAATCATTCCTTCTTCACTACTTAATGCATGTGTCCTTCGAGTGCATTTGTCATGAAAATATATTGAAAATGGTTTGATTTCGAGAAAAATACTCGGTGATGACAAAACATTTATTTGGACATACGCTACTATTTGTGCGAAAATTTCATAACACCCACCAATTTAGCTTGCCTCCTTTTTAGTTATTATTTTAAATAATTATTTTTTTTATATTAGCGACAATTCAGGCCGACGATATTGTTTTTGAAAAAATATTCATTTCCCATAACAAATTTCGTTTGCCTCCTTATTAAGTATTGTCTTAATTAATTCTTATTTTCTTATATTAGCGACGATTCAAGCCAACGCTAATGTTTGTGCTAAAATTTTCATTTTCCCCTACGAATTTCATTTGGCTCCTTTAAACTTATTGTTTTAATTAATTATTATTTTTTATATTAAAAACTAGTACTTTAATAGCTCTTTAAAAGTGCTATTAAATAAAATCGTTCACATTAGTGGCACGGTTAATAGCGCTTTTCAGCGCTATCAAAAACAAAAGAAAGTGCTATTAAGTAACTTTTATGGCATATTGTCTGTTGCTCTATTTTCTCTTTTAAAGTTGGTTTACCCTTTTGGACAGAAGAGATCACTCTTCTTTGTCTTTATTAGAATCTTTATAAGAGGAGCATACGCCTAACTAATCATTTTCCTCCATTTCACTTCAAAAGTATATAGCACGAATAAAACTAAAGTTCATGAGTGAAAGTGAGCATTCGAGCGATAACCTATACAGCCAGCATCGTCGGACTAAGAGCAACGGGACATTCATTTAATCATTCCTTCTTCACTACTTAATGCATGTGTCCTTCGAGTGCATTTGTTATGAAAATATATTGAAAATGGTTTGATTTCGAGAAAAATACTCGGTGATGACAAAACGTTTATTTGGACCTATGCTACTATTTGTGGGAAAATTTCATAACACCCACCAATTTAGTTTGCCTCCTTTTTAGTTATTATTTTAAATAATTATTTTTTTTATATTAGCGACAATTCAGGCCGACGATATTGTTTTTGAAAAAATATTCATTTCCCATAACAAATTTCGTTTGCCTCCTTATTAAGTATTGTCTAAATTAATTCTTATTTTCTTATATTAGCGACGATTTAAGCCGACGCTAATGTTTGTGCTAAAATTTTCATTTTCCCCCACGAATTTCATTTGGCTCCTTTAAACTTATTGTTTTAATTAATTATTATTTTTATATTAAAAACTAGTACTTTAATAGCTCTTTTAAAGTGCTATTAAACAAAATCGTTCACATTAGTGGCACGGTTAATAGCGCTTTTCAGCGCTATCAAAAACAAAATAAAGTGCTATTAAGTAACTTTTATGGCATATTGTCTGTTGCGTTATTTTTACTTTCAAAGTTAGTTTACCCTTTTGGACAGAAGAAATCACTCTTGTTTGTCTTTATTAGAATCTTTATAAGAGGAGCATACGCCTAACTAGTCATTTTCTTGCATTTCACTTCAAAAGTATATAGCACGAATAAAACTAAAGTTCATGAGTGAAGGTGAGCATTAGAACGATAACTTATACAGCCAGCATCGTCGGACTAAGAACAAAGGGACATACATTTAATCATTCCTTCTTCACTACTTAATGCATGTGTCCTTTGAGTGCATTTGTTATGAAAGTATTTTGAAAATGGTTTGATTTCGAGAAAAATACTCGGTGTTGACAAAATGTTTATTTGGACCTACGCTACTGTTTGTGCAAAAATTTCATTACACCCACCAATTTAGTTTGCCTCCTTTTTAGTTATTATTTTAAATAATTATTTTTTTCATATTAACGTCAGTTCAGGCCGACGCTATTGTTCTTGAAAAAATATTCAATTCCCATTACAAATTTCGTTAGCCTCCTTATTAGTTATTGTCTTAATTAATTCTTATTTTCTTATATTAGCGACGGTTCAGGCCGACGCTACTGTTTGTGCTAAAATTTTCGTTTTCCCCCACGAATTTCATTTGGCTCCTCTAAACTAAGTGTTTTAATTAATTATTATTTTTATATTAAAAACTAGTACTTTAATAGCTCTTTTAAAGTGCTATTAAACAAAATCGTTCACATTAAGGGCACGATTAATAGCGCTTTTCAGCGCTATCATAAACAAAAGAAAGTGCTATTAAGTAACTTTTATGACATATTGTCTGTTGCTCTATTTTCTATTTCAAAGTTGGTTTACCCTTTTGGACAGAAGAGATCACTCTTCTTTGTCTTTATTAGAATCTTTATAAGAGGAGCATACACTTAACTAGTAATTTTCTTTCATTTCACTTCAAAAGTATATAGCACGAATAAAACTAAAGTTCATGAGTCAAGGTGAGCATCAGAATGATAACCTATACAGCCAGCGTCGTCGGACTAAGAAAAAGGGACATACATTTAATCATTCCTTCATCACTACGTAATGCATGTGTCCTTCGAGTGCATTTGTTATGAAAATATTTTGAAAATGGTTTGATTTTGAGAAAAATACTCGGTGTTGACAAAACGTTTATTTGGACCGACGCTACTGTTTCTGCGAAAATTTCATTACACCCACCAATTTAGTTTGCCTCCATTTTAGTTATTATTTTAAATAATATTTTTTTTTATATTAGCGACAGTTCAGGCCGACGCTATTGTTTTTGAAAAAATATTCATTTCCCATAACAAATTTCGTTTGCCTCCTTATTAGTTATTGTCTTAGTTAATTATTATTTTCTTATATTAGCGACGGTTCAGGCCGACGCTATTGTTTGTGCTTAAATTTTGATTTTCCCCCACGAATTTCGTTTGGCTACTTTAAACTTAGTGTTTTATTAATTATTATTTTTATTTTAATAGCTCTTTTAAAGTGCTATTAAACAATATCGTTCACATTAAGGGCACGGTTAATAGTGCTTTTCAGCGCTATCAAAAAGAAAAGAAAGTTCTATTAAGTAACTTTTATGGCATATTGTTTGTTGCTCTAATTTCTCTTTCAAAGTTGGTTTACCCTTTTGGACAGAAGAGTACACTCTTCTTTGTCTTTATTAGAATCTTTATAAGAGGAGCATACGCCTAACTAATCATTTTCCTCCATTTCACTTCAAAAGTATATAGCACGAATAAAACTAAAGTTCATGAGTGAAAGTGAGCATTCAAGCGATAACCTATACAGCCAGCATCGTCGGACTAAGAGCAAAGGGACATTCATTTAATCATTCCTTCTTCACTACTTAATGCATGTGTCCTTCGAGTGCATTTGTCATGAAAATATATTGAAAATGGTTTGATTTCGAGAAAAATACTCGGTGATGACAAAACATTTATTTGGACCTACGCTACTATTTGTGCGAAAATTTCATAACACCCACCAATTTAGCTTGCCTCCTTTTTAGTTATTATTTTAAATAATTATTTTTTTTATATTAGCGACAATTCAGGCCGACGATATTGTTTTTGAAAAAATATTCATTTCCCATAACAAATTTCGTTTGCCTCCTTATTAAGTATTGTCTTAATTAATTCTTATTTTCTTATATTAGCGACGATTCAAGCCAACGCTAATGTTTGTGCTAAAATTTTCATTTTCCCCTACGAATTTCATTTGGCTCCTTTAAACTTATTGTTTTAATTAATTATTATTTTTTATATTAAAAACTAGTACTTTAATAGCTCTTTAAAAGTGCTATTAAACAAAATCGTTCACATTAGTGGCATGGTTAATAGCGCTTTTTAGTGCTATCAAAAACAAAAGAAAGTGCTATTAAGTAACTTTTATGGCATATTGTGTGTTGCTCTATTTTCTCTTTCAAAGTTGGTTTACCCTTTTGGACATAAGAGATCACTCTTCTTTGTCTTTATTAGAATCTTTATAAGAGGAGCATACGCCTAAGTAGTCATTTTCCTGAATTTCACTTCAAAAGTATATAGCACGAATAAAACTAAAGTTCATGAGTGACGGTGAGCATTCGAACGATAACCTATACAGCCAGCGTCGTCGGACTAAGAACAAAGGGACATTCATTTAATCATTCCTTCTTCACTACTTAATGCATGTGTCCTTCGAGTGCATTTGTTATGAAAATGGTTTGATTTCGAGAAAAATACTCGGTGTTGACAAAACGTTTATTTGGACCTACGCTACTGTTTGTGCGAAAATTTCATTACACCCACCAATTTAGTTTGCCTCCTTTTTAGTTATTATTTTAAATAATTGTTTATTTTTTATATTAGCGACGGTTCAGGCCGACGCTATTGTTTTTAAAAAATATTCATTTCCCATAACAAATTTCGTTTGCCTCCTTATTAAGAATTGTCTTAATTAATTCTTATTTTCTTATATTAGCGACGGTTGAGGCCGACGCTATTGTTTTTGAAAAAATATTCATTTCCCATAACAAATTTTGTTTGCCTCCTTATTAAGTATTGTCTTAATTAATTCTTATTTTCTTATATTAGCGACGGTTCAGGCCGACGCTATTGTTTGTGCTAAAATTTTCATTTTCCCCCATGAATTTCATTTGGCTCCTTTAAACTTATTTCTTTAATTAATTATTTTTTTATATTAAAAAACTAGTACTTTAATAGCTCTTTTAAAGTGCTATTAAACAAAATCGTTCACATTAGTGGCACGGTTAATAGCGCTTTTTAGCGCTATCAAAAACAAAATAAAGTTCTATTAAGTAACTTTTATGGCATATTGTATGTTGCTCTATTTTCTCTTTCAAAGTTGGTTTACCCTTTTGGACAGAAGAGATCACTCTTCTTTGTGTTTGTTAGAATCTTTATAAGAGGAGCATACGCCTAAGTAGTCATTTTCCTGCATTTCACTTCAAAAGTATATAGCACGAATAAAACTAAAATTCATAAGTGAAGGTGAGCATTCGAGCGATAACCTATACAACCAGCGTCGTCGGACAAAGAACAAAGGGACATACATTTAATCATTCCTTCTTCACTACTTAATGCATGTGTCCTTCGAGTGCATTTGTTATGAAAATATTTTGAAAATGGTTTGATTTCGAGAAAAATACTTGATGTTGACAAAACGTTTATTTGGACCTACGCTACTGTTTGTGCAAATATTTCATTACACCCACCAATTTAGTTTGCGTCCTTTTTAGTTATTTTTTTGAATAATTATTTATTTTTTATATTAGCGACGGTTCAGGCCGACGCTATTGTTTTTGAAAAAATATTCATTTCCCATAACAAATTTCATTTGCCACCTTATTAAGTATTGTCTTAATTAATTCTTATTTTCTTATATTAGCGACGGTTCAGGCCGACGCTAATGTTTGTGCTAAAATTTTCATTTTCCCCGACGAATATCGTTTGGCTCCTTTAAACTTATTGTTTTAATTAAATATTATTTTTATATTAAAAACTAGTACTTTAATAGCTCTTTTAAAGTGCTATTAAACAAAATCGTTCACATTAGTGGCACGGTTAATAGCGCTTTTCAGCGCTATCAAAAACAAAAGAAAGTGCTATTAAGTATCTTTTATGGCATATTGTCTGTTGCTCTATTTTCTCTTTCAAAGTTGGTTTACCCTTTTGGACAGAAGAGATCACTCTTCTTTGTCTTTATTAGAATCTTTATAAGAGGAGCATACACCTAAGTAGTCATTTTCCTGCATTTCACTTCAAAAGTATATAGCACGAATAAAACTAAAATTCATAAGTGAAGGTGAGCATTCAAGCGATAACCTATACAGCCAGCGTCGTCGGACTAAGAACAAAGGGACATTCATTTAATCATTCCTTCTTCACTACTTAATGCCTGTGTCTTTCGAGTGCATTTGTTATGAAAATATTTTGAAAATGGTTTGATTTCGAGAAAAATACTTGATGTTGACAAAACGTTTATTTGGACCTACGCTACTGTTTGTGCAAAAATTTCATTACACCCACCAATTTAGTTTGCCTCCTTTTTAGTTATTTTTTTAAATAATTATTTATTTTTTATATTAGCGACGGTTCAGGCCGACGCTATTGTTTTTGAAAATATATTCATTCCCCATAACAAATTTAGTTTGCCTCCTTATTAAGTATTGTCTTAATTAATTCTTATTTTCTTATATTAGCGACGGTTCAGGCTGACGCTAATGTTTGTGCTAAAATTTTCATTTTCCCCCACGAATTTCGTTTGGCTCCTTTAAACTTATTGTTTTAATTAATTATTATTTTTATATTAAAAACTAGTACTTTGATAGCTCTTTTAAAGTGCTATTAAACAAAATCGTTCACATTAGTGGCACGGTTAAGAGCGCTTTTCAGCGCTATCAAAAACAAAAGCAAGTGCTATTAAGTAACTTTTATGGCATATTGTCTGTTGCTATATTTTCTCTTTCAAAGTTGTTTCACCCTTTTGGACAGAAGAGATCACTCTTCTTTGTTTTTATTAGAATCTTTATAAGAGGAGCATATGCCTAACTAGTCATTTTCCTGCATTTCACTTCAAAAGTATATAGCACGAATAAAACTAAAGTTCATGAGTGAAGGTGAGCATTCGAGTGATAACCTATACAGCCAGCATCGTCGGACTAAGAACAAAGGGACATTCATTTAATCATTCCTTCTTCACTACTTAATGCATGTGTCATTCGAGTGCATTTGTTAGGAAAATATTTTGAAAATGGTTTGATTTCGAGAAAAATACTTGATGTTGACAAAACGTTTATTTGGACTTACGCTACTGTTTGTGCAAAAATTTCATTACACCCACCAATTTAGTTTGCCTCCTTTTTAGTTATTTTTTTAAATAATTATTTATTTTTTATATTAGCGACGGTTCATGCCGACGCTACTGTTTTTGAAAAAATATTGATTTCCCATAACAAATTTCTTTTGCCTCCTTATTAAGTATTGTCTTAATTAATTCTTATTTTCTTATAATAGCGACGGTTCAGGCCGACGCTAATGTTTGTGCTAAAATTTTCATTTTCCCCCACGAATTTCGTTTGGCTCCTTTAAACTTATTGTTTTAATTAATTATTATTTTTATATTAAAAACTAGTACTTTAATAGCTCTTTTAAAGTGCTATTAAACAAAATCGTTCACATTAGTGGCACGGTTAATAGCGCTTTTCAGCGCTATCAAAAACAAAAAAAGTGCTATTAAGTAACTTTTATGGCATATTGTCTGTTGCTATATTTTCACTTTCAAAGTTGGTTTACCCTTTTGGACAGAAGAGATCACTCTTCTTTGTTTTTATTAGAATCTTTATAATAGGAGCATACGCCTAACTAGTCATTTTCATGCATTTCACTTCAAAAGTATATAGCACGAATAAAACTAAAGTTCATGAGTGAAGGTGAGCATTCGAGCGATAACCTGTACAGCCAGCGTCGTCGGATTAAGAACAAAGGCACATTCATTTAATCATTCCTTCTTCACTACTTAATGCATGTGTCCTTCGAGTGCATTTGTTATGAAAATATTTTGGAAATGGTTTGATTTCGAGAATAATACTCGGTGTTGACAAAACGTTTATTTGGACCTACGCTACTGTTTGTGCGAAAATTTCATAACACCCACCAATTTAGTTTGCCTCCTTTTTAGTTATTATTTTAAATAATTATTTTTTTTATATTAGCGATAGTTCAGGCCGACGCAATTATTTTTGAAAAAATATTCATTTCCCATAACAAATTTCGTTTGCCTCCTTATTAAGTATTGTCTTAATTAATTCTTATTTTCTTATATTAGCGACGGTTCAGGCCGACGCTAATGTTTGTGCTAAAATTTTCATTTTCCCCCACGAATTTCATTTGGCTCCTTTAAACTAATTTTTTTAATTAATTATTATTTTTTATATTAAAAACTAGTACTTTAATAGCTCTTTTAAAGTGCTATTAAACAAAATCGTTCACATTAGTGGCACGGTTAATAGCTCTTTTTAGCGCTATCAAAAACAAAAGAAAGTGCTATTAAGTAACTTTTATGGCATATTGTCTGTTGCTCTATTTTCTCTTTCAAAGTTGGTTTACCCTTTTGGACATAAGAGATCACTCTTCTTTGTCTTTATTAGAATCTTTATAAGAGGAGCATACGCTTAACTAGTCATTTTCCTGCATTTCACTTCAAAAGTATATAGCACGAATAAAACTAAAGTTCATGAGTGAAGGTGAGCATTCGAGCGACAACCTATACAACCAGCGTCGTCGGACTAAGAACAAAGGGACATACATTTAATCATTCCTTCTTCACTACATAATGCATGTGTCCTTCGAGGGCATTTGTTACGAAAGTATTTTTAAAATGGTTTGATTTCGAGAAAAATACTTGGTGTTGACAAAACGTTTATTTGGACCTACGCTACTGTTTGTGATAAAATTTCATTACACCCACCAATTTAGTTTGCCTCCTTTTTAGTTATTATTTTAAATAATTTTTATTCTATATTAGCGACGGTTCAGGCCGACGCTACTGTTTTTGAAAAAATATTGATTTCCCATGACAAATTTCGTTTGCCTCCTTATTAAGTATTGTCTTAATTAATTCTTATTTTCTTATAATAGCAACGGTTCAGGCCGACGCTAATGGTTGTGCTAAAATTTTCATTTTCCCCCACGAATTTCGTTTGGCTTCTTTAAACTTATTGTTTTAATTAATTATTATTTTTATATTAAAAACTAGTACTTTAATAGCTCTTTTAAAGTGCTATTAAACAAAATCGTTCACATTAGTGGCCCGGTTAATAGCGCTTTTCAGCGCTATCAAAAACAAAAAAAGTGCTATTAAGTAACTTTTATTGCATATTGTCTGTTGCTATATTTTCTCTTTCAAAGTTGGTTTACCTGTTTGGACAGAAGAGATCACTCTTCTTTGTTTTTCTTAGAATCTTTATAATAGGAGCATACGCCTAACTAGTCATTTTCCTGCATTTCACTTCAAAAGTATATAGCACGAATAAAACTAAAGTTCATGAGTGAAGGTGAGCATTCGAGCGATAACCTGTACAGCCAGCGTCGTCGGACTAAGAACAAAGGCACATTCATTTAATCACTCCTTCTTCACTACTTAATGCATGTGTCCTTCGAGTGCATTTGTTATGAAAATATTTTGGAAATGGTTTGATTTCGAGAAAAATACTCGGTGTTGACAAAACGTTTATTTGGACCTACGCTACTGTTTGTGCGAAAATTTCATAACACCCACCAATTTAGTTTGCCTCCTTTTTAGTTATTATTGTAAATAATTATTTTCTTTATATTAGCGACAGTTCAGGCCGACGCAATTATTTTTGAAAAAATATTCATTTCCCATAACAAATTTCGTTTGCCTCCTTATTAAGTATTGTCTTAATTAATTCTTATTTTCTTATATTAGCGACGGTTCAGGCCGACGCTAATGTTTGTGCTAAAATTTTCATTTTCCCCCACGGATTTCATTTGGCTCCTTTAAACTAATTTTTTTAATTAATTATTTTTTTTATATTAAAAACTAGTACTTTAATAGCTCTTTTAAAGTGCTATTAAACAAAATCGTTCACATTAGTGGCACGGTTAATAGCTCTTTTTAGCGCTATCAAAAACAAAAGAAAGTGCTATTAAGTAACTTTTATGGAATATTGTCTGTTGCTCTATTTTCTCTTTCAAAGTTGGTTTACCCTTTTGGACAGAAGAGATCACTCTTCTTTGTCTTTATTAGAATCTTTATAAAAGGAGCATACGCTTAAGTAGTCATTTTCCTGCATTTCACTTCAAAAGTATATAGCACGAATAAAACTAAAGTTCATGAGTGAAGGTGAGCATTCGAGCGACAACCTATACAACCAGCGTCGTCGGACTAAGAACAAAGGGACATACATTTAATCATTCCTTCTTCACTACATAATGCATGTGTCCTTCGAGGGCATTTGTTACGAAAGTATTTTTAAAATGGTTTGATTTCGAGAAAAATACTTGGTGTTGACAAAACGTTTATTTGGACCTACGCTACTGTTTGTGATAAAATTTCATTACACCCACCAATTTAGTTTGCCTCCTTTTTAGTTATTATTTTAAATAATTTTTATTCTATATTAGCGACGGTTCAGGCCGACGCTACTGTTTTTGAAAAAATATTGATTTCCCATGACAAATTTCGTTTGCCTCCTTATTAAGTATTGTCTTAATTAATTCTTATTTTCTTATAATAGCAACGGTTCAGGCCGACGCTAATGGTTGTGCTAAAATTTTCATTTTCCCCCACGAATTTCGTTTGGCTCCTTTAAACTTATTGTTTTAATTAATTATTATTTTTATATTAAAAACTAGTACTTTAATAGCTCTTTTAAAGTGCTATTAAACAAAATCGTTCACATTAGTGGCACGGTTAATAGCGCTTTTCAGCGCTATCAAAAACAAAAAAAGTGCTATTAAGTAACTTTTATTGCATATTGTCTGTTGCTATATTTTCTCTTTCAAAGTTGGTTTACCTGTTTGGACAGAAGAGATCACTCTTCTTTGTTTTTCTTAGAATCTTTATAATAGGAGCATACGCCTAACTAGTCATTTTCCTGCATTTCACTTCAAAAGTATATAGCACGAATAAAACTAAAGTTCATGAGTGAAGGTGAGCATTCGAGCGATAACCTGTACAGCCAGCGTCGTCGGACTAAGAACAAAGGCACATTCATTTAATCACTCCTTCTTCACTACTTAATGCATGTGTCCTTCGAGTGCATTTGTTATGAAAATATTTTGGAAATGGTTTGATTTCGAGAAAAATACTCGGTGTTGACAAAACGTTTATTTGGACCTACGCTACTGTTTGTGCGAAAATTTTATAACACCCACCAATTTAGTTTGCCTCCTTTTTAGTTATTATTGTAAATAATTATTTTCTTTATATTAGCGACAGTTCAGGCCGACGCAATTATTTTTGAAAAAATATTCATTTCCCATAACAAATTTCGTTTGCCTCCTTATTAAGTATTGTCTTAATTAATTCTTATTTTCTTATATTAGCGACGGTTCAGGCCGACGCTAATGTTTGTGCTAAAATTTTCATTTTCCCCCACGGATTTCATTTGGCTCCTTTAAACTAATTTTTTTAATTAATTATTTTTTTTATATTAAAAACTAGTACTTTAATAGCTCTTTTAAAGTGCTATTAAACAAAATCGTTCACATTAGTGGCACGGTTAATAGCTCTTTTTAGCGCTATCAAAAACAAAAGAAAGTGCTATTAAGTAACTTTTATGGAATATTGTCTGTTGCTCTATTTTCTCTTTCAAAGTTGGTTTACCCTTTTGGACAGAAGAGATCACTCTTCTTTGTCTTTATTAGAATCTTTATAAAAGGAGCATACGCTTAAGTAGTCATTTTCCTGCATTTCACTTCAAAAGTATATAGCACGAATAAAACTAAAGTTCATGAGTGAAGGTGAGCATTCGAGCGACAACCTATACAACCAGCGTCGTCGGACTAAGAACAAAGGGACATACATTTAATCATTCCTTCTTCACTACATAATGCATGTGTCCTTCGAGGGCATTTGTTACGAAAGTATTTTTAAAATGGTTTGATTTCGAGAAAAATACTTGGTGTTGACAAAACGTTTATTTGGACCTACGCTACTGTTTGTGATAAAATTTCATTACACCCACCAATTTAGTTTGCCTCCTTTTTAGTTATTATTTTAAATAATTTTTATTCTATATTAGCGACGGTTCAGGCCGACGCTACTGTTTTTGAAAAAATATTGATTTCCCATAACAAATTTCGTTTGCCTCCTTATTAAGTATTGTCTTAATTAATTCTTATTTTCTTATAATAGCGACGGTTCAGGCCGACGCTAATGTTTGTGCTAAAATTTTCATTTTCCCCCACGAATTTCGTTTGGCTCCTTTAAACTTATTGTTTTAATTAATTATTATTTTTATATTAAAAACTAGTACTTTAATAGCTCTTTTAAAGTGCTATTAAACAAAACCGTTCACATTAGTGGCACGGTTAATAGCGCTTTTCAGCGCTATCAAAAACAAAAGAAAGTGCTATTAAGTAACTTTTATGGCATATTGTCTGTTGCTATATTTTCTCTTTCAAAGTTGGTTTACCCTTTTGGACAGAAGAGATCACTCTTCTTTGTTTTTATTAGAATCTTTATAAGAGGAGCATACGCCTAACTAGTCATTTTCCTGCATTTCACTACAAAAGTATATAGCACGAATAAAACTAAAGTTCATGAGTGAAGGTGAGCATTCGAGCGACAACCTATACAACCAGCGTCGTCGGACTAAGAACAAAGGCACATTCATTTAATCACTCCTTCTTCACTACTTAATGCATGTGTCCTTCGAGTGCATTTGTTATGAAAATATTTTGGAAATGGTTTGATTTCGAGAAAAATACTCGGTGTTGACAAAACGTTTATTTGGACCTACGCTACTCCTTTGTGCGAAAATTTTATAACACCCACCAATTTAGTTTGCCTCCTTTTTAGTTATTATTGTAAATAATTATTTTCTTTATATTAGCGACAGTTCAGGCCGACGCAATTATTTTTGAAAAAATATTCATTTCCCATAACAAATTTCGTTTGCCTCCTTACTAAATATTGTCTTAATTAATTCTTATTTTCTTATATTAGCGACGGTTCAGGCCGACGCTAATGTTTGTGCTAAAATTTTCATTTTCCCCCACGAATTTCATTTGGCTCCTTTAAACTAATTTTTTTAATTAATTATTTTTTTTATATTAAAAACTAGTACTTTAATAGCTCTTTTAAAGTGCTATTAAACAAAATCGTTCACATTAGTGGCACGGTTAATAGCTCTTTTTAGCGCTATCAAAAACAAAAGAAAGTGCTATTAAGTAACTTTTATGGCATATTGTCTATTGCTCTATTTTCTCTTTCAAAGTTGGTTTACCCTTTTGGACAGAAGAGATCACTCTTCTTTGTCTTTATTAGAATCTTTATAAGAGGAGCATACGCTTAAGTAGTCATTTTCCTGCATTTCACTTCAAAAGTATATAGCACGAATAAAACTAAAGTTCATGAGTGAAGGTGAGCATTCGAGCGACAACCTATACAACCAGCGTCGTCGGACTAAGAACAAAGGGACATACATTTAATCATTCCTTCTTCACTACATAATGCATGTGTCCTTCGAGGGCATTTGTTACGAAAGTATTTTGAAAATGGTTTGATTTCGAGAAAAATACTTGGTGTTGACAAAACGTTTATTTGGACCTACGCTACTGTTTGTGCAAAAATTTCATTACACCCACCAATTTAGTTTGCCTCCTTTTTAGTTATTATTTTAAATAATTTTTATTCTATATTAGCGACGGTTCAGGCCGACGCTACTGTTTTTGAAAAAATATTGATTTCCCATAACAAATTTCTTTTGCCTCCTTATTAAGTATTGTCTTAATTAATTCTTATTTTCTTATAATAGCGACGGTTCAGGCCGACGCTAATGTTTGTGCTAAAATTTTCATTTTCCCCCACGAATTTCGTTTGGCTCCTTTAAACTTATTGTTTTAATTAATTATTATTTTTATATTAAAAACTAGTACTTTAATAGCTCTTTTAAAGTGCTATTAAACAAAACCGTTCACATTAGTGGCACGGTTAATAGCGCTTTTCAGCGCTATCAAAAACAAAAGAAAGTGCTATTAAGTAACTTTTATGGCATATTGTCTGTTGCTATATTTTCTCTTTCAAAGTTGGTTTACCCTTTTGGACAGAAGAGATCACTCTTCTTTGTTTTTATTAGAATCTTTATAAGAGGAGCATACGCCTAACTAGTCATTTTCCTGCATTTCACTACAAAAGTATATAGCACGAATAAAACTAAAGTTCATGAGTGAAGGTGAGCATTCGAGCGACAACCTATACAACCAGCGTCGTCGGACTAAGAACAAAGGCACATTCATTTAATCACTCCTTCTTCACTACTTAATGCATGTGTCCTTCGAGTGCATTTGTTATGAAAATATTTTGGGAATGGTTTGATTTCGAGAAAAATACTCGGTGTTAACAAAACGTTTATTTGGACCTACGCTACTGTTTGTGCGAAAATTTTATAACACCCACCAATTTAGTTTGCCTCCTTTTTAGTTATTATTGTAAATAATTATTTTCTTTATATTAGCGACAGTTCAGGCCGACGCAATTATTTTTGAAAAAATATTCATTTCCCATAACAAATTTCGTTTGCCTCCTTATTAAATATTGTCTTAATTAATTCTTATTTTCTTATATTAGCGACGGTTCAGGCCGACGCTAATGTTTGTGCTAAAATTTTCATTTTCCCCCACGAATTTCATTTGGCTCCTTTAAACTAATTTTTTTAATTAATTATTTTTTTTATATTAAAAACTAGTACTTTAATAGCTCTTTTAAAGTGCTATTAAACAAAATCGTTCACATTAGTGGCACGGTTAATAGCTCTTTTTAGCGCTATCAAAAACAAAAGAAAGTGCTATTAAGTAACTTTTATGGCATATTGTCTGTTGCTCTATTTTCTCTTTCAAAGTTGGTTTACCCTTTTGGACAGAAGAGATCACTCTTCTTTGTCTTTATTAGAATCTTTATAAGAGGAGCATACGCTTAAGTAGTCATTTTCCTGCATTTCACTTCAAAAGTATATAGCACGAATAAAACTAAAGTTCATGAGTGAAGGTGAGCATTCGAGCGACAACCTATACAACCAGCGTCGTCGGACTAAGAACAAAGGGACATACATTTAATCATTCCTTCTTCACTACATAATGCATGTATCCTTCGAGGGCATTTGTTACGAAAGTATTTTGAAAATGGTTTGATTTCGAGAAAAATATTTGGTGTTGACAAAACGTTTATTTGGACCTACGCTACTGTTTGTGCAAAAATTTCATTACACCCACCAATTTAGTTTGCCTCCTTTTTAGTTACTATTTTAAATAATTTTTATTCTATATTAGCGACAGTTCAGGGTGACGCAATTATTTTTGAAAAAATATTCATTTCCCATAACAAATTTCGTTTGCCACCTTATTAAGTATTGTCTTAATTAATTCTTATTTTCTTATATTAGCGACGGTTCAGGCCGACGCTAATGTTTGTGCGAAAATTTTCATTTTCCCCCACGAATTTCGTTTGGCTCCTTTAAACTTATTGTTTTAATTAATTATTATTTTTATATTAAAAACTAGTACTTTATTAGCTCTTTTAAAGTGCTATTAAACAAAATCGTTCACATTAGTGGCACGGTTAATAGCGCTTTTCAGCGCTATCAAAGACAAAAGAAAGTGCTATTAAGTAACTTTTAAGGCATATTGTCTGTTGCTCTATTTTCTCTTTCAAAGTTGGTTTACCCTTTTGGACAGAAGAGATCACTCTTCTTTTTCTTTATTAGAATCTTTATAAGAGGAGCATACGCCTAAGTAGTCATTTTCCTGCATTTCACTTCAAAAGTATATAGCACGAATAAAACTAAAATTCATAAGTGAAGGTGAGCATTCAAGCGATAACTTATACAACCAGCGTCGTCGGAGTAAGAACAAAGGGACATACATTTAATCATTCCTTTTTCACTACTTAATGCCTGTGTCTTTCGAGTGCATTTGTTATGAAAATATTTTGAAAATGGTTTGATTTCGAGAAAAATACTTGATGTTGACAAAACGTTTATTTGGACCTACGCTACTGTTTATGCAAAAATTTCATTACACCCACCAATTTAGTTTGCCTCCTTTTTAGTTATTTTTTTAAATAATTATTTATTTTTTATATTAGCGACGGTTCAGGCCGACGCTATTGTTTTTGAAAATATATTCATTCCCCATAACAAATTTCGTTTGCCTCCTTATTAAGTATTGTCTTAATTAATTCTTATTTTCTTATATTAGCGACGGTTCAGGCTGACGCTAATGTTTGTGCTAAAATTTTCATTTTCCCCCACGAATTTCGTTTGGCTCCTTTAAACTTATTGTTTTAATTAATTATTATTTTTATATTAAAAACTAGTACTTTATTAGCTCTTTTAAAGTGCTATTAAACAAAATCGTTCACATTAGTGGCACGGTTAATACCGCTTTTCAGCGCTATCAAAAACAAAAGAAAGTGCTATTAAGTAACTTTTAAGGCATATTGTCTGTTGCTCAATTTTCTCTTTCAAAGTTGGTTTACCCTTTTGGACAGAAGAGATCACTCTTCTTTTTCTTTATTAGAATCTTTATAAGAGGAGCATACGCCTAAGTAGTCATTTTCCTGCATTTCACTTCAAAAGTATATAGCACGAATAAAACTAAAATTCATAAGTGAAGGTGAGCATTCAAGCGATAACTTATACAACCAGCGTCGTCGGACTAAGAACAAAGGGACATACATTTAATCATTCCTTCTTCACTACTTAATGCCTGTGTCTTTCGAGTGCATTTGTTATGAAAATATTTTGAAAATGGTTTGATTTCGAGAAAAATACTTGATGTTGACAAAACGTTTATTTGGACCTACGCTACTGTTTATGCAAAAATTTCATTACACCCACCTATTTAGTTTGCCTCCTTTTTAGTTATTTTTTTAAATAATTATTTATTTTTTATATTAGCGACGGTTCAGGCCGACGCTATTGTTTTTGAAAATATATTCATTCCCCATAACAAATTTCGTTTGCCTCCTTATTAAGTATTGTCTTAATTAATTCTTATTTTCTTATATTAGCGACGGTTCAGGCTGACGCTAATGTTTGTGCTAAAATTTTCATTTTCCCCCACGAATTTCGTTTGGCTCCTTTAAACTTATTGTTTTAATTAATTATTATTTTTATATTAAAAACTAGTACTTTAATAGCTCTTTTAAAGTGCTATTAAACAAAATCGTTCACATTAGTGGCACGGTTAATAGCGCTTTTCAGCGCTATCAAAAACAAAAGAAAGTGCTATTAAGTAACTTTTATGGCATATTGTCTGTTGCTATATTTTCTCTTTCAAAGTTGGTTTACCCTTTTGGACAGAAGAGATCACTCTTCTTTGTTTTTATTAGAATCTTTATAAGAGGAGCATACGCCTAACTAGTCATTTTCCTGCATTTCACTTCAAAAGTATATAGCACGAATAAAACTAAAGTTCATGAGTGAAGGTGAGCATTCGAGTGATAACCTATACAGCCAGCGTCGTCGGACTAAGAACAAAGGGACATTCATTTAATCATTCCTTCTTCACTACTTAATGCATGTGTCCTTCGAGTGCATTTGTTAGGAAAATATTTTGAAAATGGTTTGATTTCGAGAAAAATACTTGATGTTGACAAAACGTTTATTTGGACCTACGCTACTGTTTGTGCAAAAATTTCATTACACCCACCAATTTAGTTTGCCTCCTTTTTAGTTATTTTTTTAAATAATTATTTATTTTTTATATTAGCGACGGTTCAGGCCGACGCTACTGTTTTTGAAAAAATATTGATTTCCCATAACAAATTTCGTTTGCCTCCTTATTAAGTATTGTCTTAATTAATTCTTATTTTCTTATAATAGCGACAGTTCAGGCCGACGCTAATGTTTGTGCTAAAATTTTCATTTTCCCCCACGAATTTCGTTTGGCTCCTTTAAACTTATTGTTTTAATTAATTATTATTTTTATATTAAAAACTAGTACTTTAATAGCTCTTTTAAAGTGCTATTAAACAAAATCGTTCACATTAGTGGCATGGTTAATAGCGCTTTTCAGGGCTATCAAAAATAATAGAAAGTGCTATTAAGTAACTTTTATGGCATATTGTCTGTTGCTATATTTTCTCTTTCAAAGTTGGTTTACCCTTTTGGACAGAAGAGATCACTCTTCTTTGTTTTTATTAGAATCTTTATAAGAGGAGCATACGCCTAACTAGTCATTTTCCTGCATTTCACTTCAAAAGTATATAGCACGAATAAAACTAAAGTTCATGAGTGAAGGTGAGCATTCGAGCGATAACCTGTACAGCCAGCGTCGTCGGACTAAGAACAAAGGCACATTCATTTAATCATTGCTTCTTCACTACTTAATGCATGTGTCCTTCGAGTGCATTTGTTATGAAAATATTTTGGAAATGGTTTGATTTCGAGAAAAATACTCGGTGTTGACAAAATGTTTATTTGGACCTACGCTACTGTTTGTGCGAAAATTTCATAACACCCACCAATTTAGTTTGCCTCCTTTTTAGTTATTATTTTAAATAATTATTTTTTTTATATTTGCGACAGTTCAGGCCGACGCAATTATTTTTGAAAAAATATTCATTTCCCATAACAAATTTCGTTTGCCTCCTTATTAAGTATTGTCTTAATTAATTCTTATTTTCTTATATTAGCGACGGTTCAGGCCGACGCTAATGTTTGTGCTAAAATTTTCATTTTCCCCCACTAATTTCATTTGGCTCCTTTAAACTAATTTTTTTAATTAATTATTTTTTATATATTAAAAACTAGTACTTTAATAGCTCTTTTAAAATGCTATTAAACAAAATCGTTCACATTAGTGGCACGGTTAATAGCTCTTTTTAGCGCTATCAAAAACAAAAGAAAGTGCTATTAAGTAACTTTTATGGCATATTGTCTGTTGCTCTATTTTCTCTTTCAAAGTTGGTTTACCCATTTGGACAGAAGAGATCACTCTTCTTTGTCTTTATTAGAATCTTTATAAGAGGAGCATACGCTTAAGTAGTCATTTTCCTGCATTTCACTTCAAAAGTATATAGCACGAATAAAACTAAAGTTCATGAGTGAAGGTGAGCATTCGAGCGACAACCTATACAACCAGCATCGTCGGACTAAGAACAAAGGGACATACATTTAATCATTCCTTCTTCACTACATAATGCATGTGTCCTTCGAGGGCATTTGTTACGAAAGTATTTTGAAAATGGTTTGATTTCGAGAAAAATACTTGGTGTTGACAAAACGTTTATTTGGACCTACGCTACTGTTTGTGCAAAAATTTCATTACACCCACCAATTTAGTTTGCCTCCTTTTTAGTTATTATTTTAAATAATTTTTATTCTATATTAGCGACGGTTCAGGCCGACGCTACTGTTTTTGAAAAAATATTGATTTCCCATAACAAATTTCGTTTGCCTCCTTATTAAGTATTGTCTTAATTAATTCTTATTTTCTTATAATAGCGACGGTTCAGGCCGACGCTAATGTTTGTGCTAAAATTTTCATTTTCCCCCACGAATTTCGTTTGGCTCCTTTAAACTTATTGTTTTAATTAATTATTATTTTTATATTAAAAACTAGTACTTTAATAGCTCTTTTAAAGTGCTATTAAACAAAATCGTTCACATTAGTGGCACGGTTAATAGCGCTTTTCAGCGCTATCAAAAACAAAAGAAAGTGCTATTAAGTAACTTTTATGGCATATTGTCTGTTGCTATATTTTCTCTTTCAAAGTTAATTTACCCTTTTGGACAGAAGAGATCACTCTTCTTTGTTTTTATTAGAATCTTTATAAGAGGAGCATACGCCTAACTAGTCATTTTCCTGCATTTCACTTCAAAAGTATATAGCACGAATAAAACTAAAGTTCATGAGTGAAGGTGAGCATTCGAGCGATAACCTGTACAGCCAGCGTCGTCGGACTAAGAACAAAGGCACATTCATTTAATCATTCCTTCTTCACTACTTAATGCATGTGTCCTTCGAGTGCATTTGTTATGAAAATATTTTGAAAATGGTTTGATTTCGAGAAAAATACTCGGTGTTGACAAAACGTTTATTTGGACCTACGCTACTGTTTGTGCGAAAATTTCATAACACCCACCAATTTAGTTTTACTCCTTTTTAGTTATTATTTTAAATAATTATTTTTTTTATATTAGCGACAGTTCAGGCCGACGCAATTATTTTTGAAAAAATATTCATTTCCCATAACAAATTTCGTTTGCCTCCTTATTAAGTATTGTCTTAATTAATTCTAATTTTCTTATATTAGCGACGGTTCAGGCCGACGCTAATGTTTGTGCTAAAATTTTCATTTTCCCCCACGAATTTCATTTGTCTCCTTCAAACTAATTTTTTTAATTAATTATTTTTTTATATTAAAAACTAGTACTTTAATAGCTCTTTTAAAGTGCTATTAAACAAAATCGTTCACATTAGTGGCACGATTAATAGCTCTTTTTAGCGCTATCAAAAACAAAAGAAAGTGCTATTAAGTATCTTTTATGGCATATTGTCTGTTGCTCTATTTTCTCTTTCAAAGTTGGTTTACCCTTTTGGACAGAAGAGATCACTCTTCTTTGTCTTTATTAGAATCTTTATAAGAGGAGCATACGCTTAAGTAGTCATTTTCCTGCATTTCACTTCAAAAGTATATAGCACGAATAAAACTAAAGTTCATGAGTGAAGGTGAGCATTCGAGCGACAACCTATACAACCAGCGTCGTCGGACTAAGAACAAAGGGACATACATTTAATCATTCCTTCTTCACTACATAATGCATTTGTCCTTCGAGGGCATTTGTTACAAAAGTATTTTGAAAATGGTTTGATTTCGAGAAAAATACTTGGTGTTGACAAAACGTTTATTTGGACCTACGCTACTGTTTGTGCAAAAATTTCATTACACCCACCAATTTAGTTTGCCTCCTTTTTAGTTATTATTTTAAATAATTTTTATTCTATATTAGCGACGGTTCAGGCCGACGCTACTGTTTTTGAAAAAATATTGATTTCCCATAACAAATTTCGTTTGCCTCCTTATTAAGTATTGTCTTAATTAATTCTTATTTTCTTATAATAGCGACGGTTCAGGCCGACGCTAATGTTTGTGCTAAAATTTTCATTTTCCCCCACGAATTTCGTTTGGCTCCTTTAAACTTATTGTTTTAATTAATTATTATTTTTATATTAAAAACTAGTACTTTAATAGCTCTTTTAAAGTGCTATTAAACAAAATCGTTCACATTAGTGGCACGGTTAATAGCGCTTTTCAGCACTATCAAAAACAAAAGAAAGTGCTATTAAGTAACTTTTATGGCATATTGTCTGTTGCTATATTTTCTCTTTCAAAGTTAATTTACCCTTTTGGACAGAAGAGATCACTCTTCTTTGTTTTTATTAGAATCTTTATAAGAGGAGCATACGCCTAACTAGTCATTTTCCTGCATTTCACTTCAAAAGTATATAGCACGAATAAAACTAAAGTTCATGAGTGAAGGTGAGCATTCGAGCGATAACCTGTACAGCCAGCGTCGTCGGACTAAGAACAAAGGCACATTAATTTAATCATTCCTTCTTCACTACTTAATGCATGTGTCCTTCGAGTGCATTTGTTATGAAAATATTTTGAAAATGGTTTGATTTCGAGAAAAATACTCGGTGTTGACAAAACGTTTATTTGGACCTACGCTACTGTTTGTGCGAAAATTTCATAACACCCACCAATTTAGTTTTACTCCTTTTTAGTTATTATTTTAAATAATTATTTTTTTTATATTAGCGACAGTTCAGGCCGACGCAATTATTTTTGAAAAAATATTCATTTCCCATAACAAATTTCGTTTGCCTCCTTATTAAGTATTGTCTTAATTAATTCTAATTTTCTTATATTAGCGACGGTTCAGGCCGACGCTAATGTTTGTGCTAAAATTTTCATTTTCCCCCACGAATTTCATTTGTCTCCTTCAAACTAATTTTTTTAATTAATTATTTTTTTATATTAAAAACTAGTACTTTAATAGCTCTTTTAAAGTGCTATTAAACAAAATCGTTCACATTAGTGGCACGATTAATAGCTCTTTTTAGCGCTATCAAAAACAAAAGAAAGTGCTATTAAGTAACTTTTATGGCATATTGTCTGTTGCTCTATTTTCTCTTTCAAAGTTGGTTTACCCTTTTGGACAGAAGAGATCACTCTTCTTTGTCTTTATTAGAATCTTTATAAGAGGAGCATACGCTTAAGTAGTCATTTTCCTGCATTTCACTTCAAAAGTATATAGCACGAATAAAACTAAAGTTCATGAGTGAAGGTGAGCATTCGAGCGACAACCTATACAACCAGCGTCGTCGGACTAAGAACAAAGGGACATACATTTAATCATTCCTTCTTCACTACATAATGCATTTGTCCTTCGAGGGCATTTGTTACAAAAGTATTTTGAAAATGGTTTGATTTCGAGAAAAATACTTGGTGTTGACAAAACGTTTATTTGGACCTACGCTACTGTTTGTGCAAAAATTTCATTACACCCACCAATTTAGTTTGCCTCCTTTTTAGTTATTATTTTAAATAATTTTTATTCTATATTAGCGACGGTTCAGGCCGACGCTATTGTTATTAAAAAAAATTACATTTCCCATAACAAATTTCGTTTGCCTCCTTATTAAGTTTTGTCTTAATTAATTCTTATTTTCTTATATTAGCGACGGTTCAGGCCGACGCTAATGTTTGTGCTAAAATTTTCATTTTCTCCCACGAATTTCATTTCGCTCCTTTCAACTAATTTTTTTAATTAATTATTTTTTTTATATTAAAAACTAGTACTTTAATAGCTCTTTTAAACTGCTATTAAACAAAATCGTTCACATTAGTGGCACGGTTAATAGCTCTTTTTAGCGCTATCAAAAACAAAAGAAAGTGCTATTAAGTAACTTTTATGGCATATTGTCTGTTGCTCTATTTTCCCTTTCAATGTTGGTTTACCCTTTTGGACAGAAGAGATCACTCTTCTTTGTCTTTATTAGAATCTTTATAAGAGGAGAATACGCCTAAGTAGTCATTTTCCTGCATTTCACTTCAAAAGTATACAGCACGAATAAAACTAAAGTTCATGAGTGAAGGTGAGCACTCGAGCGACAACATATACAACCAGCGTCGTCGGACTAAGAACAAAGGGACATACATTTAACCATTCCTTCTTCACTACTTAATGCATGTGTCCTTCGAGTGCATTTGTTATGAAAATATTTTGAAAATGGTTTGATTTCGAGAAAAATACTTGGTTACAAAACGTTTATTTGGACCTACGCTACTGTTTGTGCAAAAATTTCATTACACCCACCGATTTAGTTTGCCTCCTTTTTAGTTATTATTTTAAATAATTATTTATTTTTTATATTAGCGACGGTTCAGGCCGAAGCTATTGTTTTTAAAAAAAATATTCATTTCCCATAACAAATTTCGTTTGCCTCCTTATTAAGTATTGTCTTAATTAATTCTTATTTTCTTATATTAGCGACGGTTTAGGCCGACGCTAATGTTTGTGCTAAAATTTTCATTTCCCCCCACGAATTTCGTTTGGCTCCTTTAAACTTATTGTTTTAATTAATTATTATTTTTATATTAAAAACTAGTACTTTAATAGCTCTTTTAAAGTGCTATTAAATAAAATCGTTCACATTAGTGGCACGGTTAATAGCGCTTTTTAGCGCTATCAAAAAACAAAAGAAAGTGCTATTAAGTAACTTTTATGGAATATTGTATGTTGCTCTATTTTCTCTTTCAAAGTTGGTTTACCCTTTTGGACAAAAGATATCACTCTTCTTTGTCTTTATTAGAAACTTTATAAGAGGAGCATACGCCTAAGTAGTCATTTTCCTGCATTTCACTTTAAAAGTATATAGCATGAATAAAACTAAAGTTCATGAGTGAAGGTGAGCATTCGAGCGACAACCTATAAGACCAGCATCGTCGGACTAAGAACAAAGGGACATACATTTAATCATTCCTTCTTCACTACTTAATGCATGTGTCCTTCAAGTGCATTTGTTACAAAAATATTTTGAAAATGGTTTGATTACGAGAAAAATACTTGGTGTTGACAAAACGTTTATTTGGACCTACGCTACTGTTTGTGCGAAAATTTCATTACACCCACCAATTTAGTTTGCCTCCTTTTTAGTTATTATTTTAAATAATTATTTATTTTTTATATTAGCGACGGTTAAGGCCGACGCTATTGTTTTTAAAAAAAATATTCATTTCCAAATAACAAATTTTGTTTGCCTCCTTATTAAGTATTGTCTTAATTAATTCTTATTATCTTATATTAGCGACGGTTCAGGCCGACGCTAATGTTTGTGCTAAAATTTTCATTTCCCCCCACGAATTTCTTTTGGCTCCTTTAAACTTATTGTTTTAATTAATTATTATTTTTATATTAAAAACTAGTACTTTAATAGCTCTTTTAAAGTGCTATTAAACAAAATCGTTCACATTAGTGGCACGGTTAATAGCGCTTTTCAGCGCTATCAAAAACAAAAGAAAGTTCTATTAAGTAACTTTTATGGCATATTGTCTGTTACTCTATTTTCTCTTTCAAAGTTGGTTTACCCTTTTGGACATAAGAGATCACTCTTCTTTGTCTTTATTATAATCTTTATAAGAGGAGCATACGCCTAACTAGTCATTTTCCTGCATTTCACTTCAAAAGTATATAGCACGAATAAAACTAAAGTTCATGAGTGAAGGTGAGCATTCGAACGATAACCTATACAGCCAGCGTCATCGGACTAAGAACAAAGGGACATTCATTTAATCATTCCTTCTTCACTACTTAATGCATGTGTCCTTCGAGTGCATTTGTTATGAAAATATTTTTAAAATGGTTTGATTTCGAGAAAAATACTCGGTGTTGAAAAAACGTTTATTTGGACCTACGCTACTGTTTGTGCGAAAATTTCATAACACCACACCAATTTAGTGTGCCTCCTTTTTAGTTATTATTTTAAATAATTATTTTTTTTATATTAGCGACAGTTCAGGCCGACGCTATTGTTTTTGGAAAAATATTCATTTCCCATAACAATTTTCGTTTGCCTCCTTATTAAGTATTGTTTTAATTAATTCTTATTTTCTTATATTAGCGACGGTTCAGGCCGACGCTAATGTTTGTGCTAAAATTTTCATTTTCCCCCATGAATTTCATTTGGCTCCTTTAAACAAATTTTTTTAATTAATTATTTTTTTTTATATTAAAAACTAGTACTTTAATAGCTCTTTTAAAGTGCTATTAAACAAAATCGTTCACATTAGTGGCACGGTTAATAGCGCTTTTTAGCGCTATCAAAAACAAAAGAAAGTGCTATTAAGTAACTTTTATGGCATATTGTCTGTTGCTCTATATTCTCTTTCAAAGTTGGTTTACCCTTTTGGACAGAAGAGATCACTCTTCTTTGTCTTTATTAGAATCTTTATAAGAGGAGCATACGCCTAAGTAGTCATTTTCCTGCATTTCACTTTAAAAGTATATAGCACGAATAAAACTAAAGTTGATGAGTGAAGGTGAGCATTCGAGCGACAACCTATACAACCAGCATCGTCGGACTAAGAACAAAGGGACATACATTTAATCATTCCTTCTTCACTACTTAATGCATGTTTCCTCCAAGTGCATTTGTTATGAAAATATTTTGAAAATGGTTTGATTTCGAGAAAAATAATTGGTGTTAACAAAACGTTTATTTGGACCTATGCTACTGTTTGTGCGAAAATTTCATTACGCCCACCAATTTAATTTGCCTCCTTTTTAGTTATTATTTTAAATAATTATTTATTTTTTATATTAGCGACCGTTCAGGCCGACGCTATTGTTTTTAAAAAAAATATTCATTTCCCATAACAAATTTCGTTTGCCTCCTTATTAAGTATTGTCTTAATTAATTCTTATTTTCTCATATTAGCGACGGTTCAGGCCGACGCAAATGTTTGTGCTAAAATTTTCATTTTCCCCCATGAATTTCGTTTGGCTCCTTTAAACTTATTGTTTTAATTAATTATTATTTTTATATTAAAAACTAGTACTTTAATAGCTCTTTTAAAGTGCTATTAAACAAAGTCGTTCACATTAGTGGCACGGTTAATAGAGCTTTTAAGCACTATCAAAAACAAAAGAATGTGCTATTAAGTATCTTTTATGGCATATTGTCTGTTGCTCTATTTTCTCTTTTAAAGTTGGTTTACCCTTTTGGATAGAAGAGATCACTCTTCTTTGTCTTTATTAGAATCTTTATAAGAGGAGCATACGCCTAACTAGTCATTTTCTTGCATTTCACTTCAAAAGTATATAGCACGAATAAAACTAAAGTTCATGAGTTAAGGTGAGCATTCGAACGATAACCTATACAGCCAGCGTCGTCGGACTAAGAAAAAAGGGACGTTCATTTAATCATTCCTTCTTCACTACTTAATGCATGTGTCCTTCGAGTGCATTTGTTATGAAAATATTTTTAAAATGGTTTGATTTCGAGAAAAATACTCGGTGTTGACAAAACGCTTATTTGGACCTACGCTACTGTTTGTGCGAAAATTTCATAACACCCACCAATTTAGTGTGCCTCCTTTTTAGTTATTATTTTAAATAATTATTTTTTTTATATTAGCGACAGTTCAGGCCGACGCTATTGTTTTTGAAAAAATATTCATTTCCCATAACAAATTTCGTTTGCCTCCTTATTAAGTATTGTCTTAATTAATTCTTATTTTCTTATATTAGCGACGGTTCAGGCCGACGCTAATGTTTGTGCTAAAATTTTCATTTTCCCCCACGAATTTCATTTGGCTCCTTTAAACAAATTTTTTTAATTAATTATTTTTTTTATATTAAAAACTAGTACTTTAATAGCTCTTTTAAAGTGCTATTAAACAAAATCGTTCACATTAGTGGCACGGTTAATAGCGCTTTTTAGCGCTATCAAAAACAAAAGAAAGTGCTATTAAGTAACTTTTATGGCATATTGTCTGTTGCTCTATTTTCTCTTTCAAAGTTGGTTTACCCTTTTGGACAGAAGAGATCACTCTTCTTTGTCTTTATTAGAATCTTTATAAGAGGAGCATACACCTAAGTAGTCATTTTCCTGCATTTCAATTCAAAAGTATATAGCACGAATAAAACTAAATTTCATGAGTGAAGGTGAGCATTCGAGCGACAACCTATACAACCAGCATCGTCGGACTAAGAACAAAGGGACATACATTTAATCATTCCTTCTTCACTACTTAATGCATGTTTCCTCCAAGTGCATTTGTTATGAAAATATTTTGAAAATGGTTTGATTTCGAGAAAAATACTTGGTGTTGACAAAACGTTTATTTGGACCTATGCTACTGTTTGTGCGAAAATTTCATTACGCCCACCAATTTAGTTTGCCTCCTTTTTAGTTATTATTTTAAATAATTATTTATTTTTTATATTAGCGACCGTTCAGGCCGACGCTATTGTTTTTAAAAAAAAATTTCATTTCCCATAACAAATTTCGTTTGCCTCCTCATTAAGTATTGTCTTAATTAATTCTTATTTTCTTATATTAGCGACGGTTCAGGCCGACGCTAATGTTTGTGCTAAAATTTTCATTTTCCCCCACGAATTTCATTTGGCTCCTTTAAACTTATTGTTTTAATTAATTATTTTTTTTATATTAAAAACTAGTACTTTAATAGCCCTTTTAAATTGCTATTAAACAAAATCGTTCACATTAGTGGCACGGTTAATAGCACTTTTTAGCGCTATCAAAAACAAACGAAAGTGCTATTAAGTAACTTTTATGGCATATTGTCTGTTGCTCTATTTTCTCTTTCAAAGTTGGTTTACCCTTTTGGACAGAAGAGATCACTCTTCTTTGTCTTTATTAGAATCTTTATAAGAGGAGCATACGCCTAAGTAGTCATTTTCCTGCATTTCACTTCAAAAGTATATAGCACGAATAAAACTAAAGTTCATGAGTGATGGTGAGCATTCGAGCGACAACCTATACAACCAGCATCATCGGACTAAGAACAAAGGGACATTCATTTAATCATTCCTTCTTCACTACTTAATGCATGTGTCCCCCAAGTGCATTTGTTATGAAAATATTTTGAAAATGGTTTGATTTCGAGAAAAATACTTGGTGTTGACAAAACGTTTATTTGGACCTATGCTACTGTTTGTGCGAAAATTTCATTACGCCCACCAATTTAATTTGCCTCCTTTTTAGTTATTATTTTAAATAATTATTTATTTTTTATATTAGCGACCGTTCAGGCCGACGCTATTGTTTTTAAAAAAAATATTCATTTCCCATAACAAATTTCGTTTGCCTCCTTATTAAGTATTGTCTTAATTAATTCTTATTTTCTCATATTAGCGACGATTCAGGCCGACGCAAATGTTTGTGCTAAAATTTTCATTTTCCCCCACGAATTTCGTTTGGCTCCTTTAAACTTATTGTTTTAATTAATTATTTTTTTTATATTAAAAACTAGTACTTTAATAGCTCTTTTAAAGTGCTATTAAACAAAGTCGTTCACATTAGTGGCACGGTTAATAGAGCTTTTAAGCACTATCAAAAACAAAAGAATGTGCTATTAAGTATCTTTTATTGCATATTGTCTGTTGCTCTATTTTCTCTTTTAAAGTTGGTTTACCCTTTTGGATAGAAGAGATCACTCTTCTTTGTCTTTATTAGAATCTTTATAAGAGGAGCATATGCCTAACTAGTCATTTTCTTGCATTTCACTTCAAAAGTATATAGCACGAATAAAACTAAAGTTCATGAGTTAAGGTGAGCATTCGAACGATAACCTATACAGCCAGCGTCGTCGGACTAAGAACAAAGGGACGTTCATTTAATCATACCTTCTTCACTACTTAATGCATGTGTCCTTCGAGTGCATTTGTTATGAAAATATTTTTAAAATGGTTTGATTTCGAGAAAAATACTCGGTGTTGACAAAACGCTTATTTGGACCTACGCTACTGTTTGTGCGAAAATTTCATAACACCCACCAATTTAGTGTGCCTCCTTTTTAGTTATTATTTTAAATAATTATTTTTTTTATATTAGCGACAGTTCAGGCCGACGCTATTGTTTTTGAAAAAATATTCATTTCCCATAACAAATTTCGTTTGCCTCCTTATTAAGTATTGTCTTAATTAATTCTTATTTTCTTATATTAGCGACGGTTCAGGCCGACGTTAATGTTTGTGCTAAAATTTTCATTTTCCCCCACGAATTTCATTTGGCTCCTTTAAACAAATTTTTTTAATTAATTATTTTTTTTATATTAAAAACTAGTACTTTAATAGCTCTTTTAAAGTGCAATTAAATAAAATCGTTCACATTAGTGGCACGGTTAATAGCGCTTTTTAGCGCTATCAAAAACAAAAGAAAGTGCTATTAAGTAACTTTTATGGCATATTGTCGGTTGCTCTATTTTCTCTTTCAAAGTTGGTTTACCCTTTTGGACAGAAGAGATCACTCTTCTTTGTCTTTATTAGAATCTTTATAAGAGGAGCATACACCTAAGTAGTCATTTTCCTGCATTTCAATTCAAAAGTATATAGCACGAATAAAACTAAATTTCATGAGTGAAGGTGAGCATTCGAGCGACAACCTATACAACCAGCATCGTCGGACTAAGAACAAAGGGACATACATTTAATCATTCCTTCTTCACTACTTAATGCATGTTTCCTCCAAGTGCATTTGTTATGAAAATATTTTGAAAATGGTTTGATTTCGAGAAAAATACTTGGTGTTGACAAAACGTTTATTTGGACCTATGCTACTGTTTGTGCGAAAATTTCATTACGCCCACCAATTTAGTTTGCCTCCTTTTTAGTTATTATTTTAAATAATTATTTATTTTTTATATTAGCGACCGTTCAGGCCGACGCTATTGTTTTTAAAAAAAAATTTCATTTCCCATAACAAATTTCGTTTGCCTCCTTATTAAGTATTGTCTTAATTAATTCTTATTTTCTTATATTAGCGACGGTTCAGGCCGACGCTAATGTTTGTGCTAAAATTTTCATTTTCCCCCACGAATTTCATTTGGCTCCTTTAAACTTATTGTTTTAATTAATTCTTTTTTTTATATTAAAAACTAGTACTTTAATAGCCCTTTTAAATTGCTATTAAAAAAAATCGTTCACATTAGTGGCACGGTTAATAGCACTTTTTAGCGCTATCAAAAACAAAAGAAAGTGCTATTAAGTAACTTTTATGGCATATTGATTGTTGCTATATTTTCTCTTTCAAAGTTGGTTTACCCTTTTGGACATAAGAGATCACTCTTCTTTGTCTTTATTAGAATCTTTATGAGAGGAGCATACGCCTAAGTAGTCATTTTCCTGCATTTCACTTCAAAAGTATATAGCACGAATAAAACTAAAGTTCATGAGTGAAGGTGAGCATTCAAGCGATAATCTATACAACCAGCATCGTCGGACTAAGAACAAAGGGACATACATTTAATCATTCCTTCTTCACTACTTAATGCATGTGTCCTCCAAGTGCATTTGTTATGAAAATATTTTGAAAATGGTTTGATTTCGAGAAAAATACTTGGTGTTGACAAAACGTTTATTTGGACCTACGCTACTGTTTGTGCGAAAATTTCATTACACCCACCAATTTAGTTTGCCTCCTTTTTTGTTATTATTTTAAATAATTATTTATTTATTTATATTAGCGACCGTTCAGGCCGACGCTATTGTTTTTTAAAAAAATAATCATATCCCATAACAAATTTCGTTTGCCTCCTTTTTAAGTATTGTCTTAATTAATTCTTATTTGTTATATTAGCGACGGTTCAGGCCGACGCTAATGTTTGTGCTAAAATTTTCATTTTCCCCCACGAATTTCATTTGGCTCCTTTAAACTTATTGTTTTAATTAATTATTTATTTTATATTAAAAACTAGTACTTTAATAGCTCTTTTAAAGTGCTATTAAACAAACTCGTTCACATTAGTGGCATGGTTAATAGCGCTTTTCAGCGCTATCAAAAACAAAAGAAAGTTCTATTAAGTAAATTTTATGGCATATTGTCTGTTGCTCTATTTTCTCTTTCAAAGTTGGTTTACCCTTTTGGACAGAAGAGATCACTCTTCTTTGTCTTTATTAGAATCTTTATAAGAGGAGCATACGCCTAACTAGTCATTTTCCTGCATTTCACTTCAAAGATTTATAGCACGAATAAAACTAAAGTTCATGAGTGAAGGTGAGCATTCAAGCGATAATCTATACAACCAGCGTCGTCGGACTAAGAACAAAGGGACATACATTTAATCATTCCTTCTTCACTACTTAATGCATGTGTCCTCCAAGTGCATTTGTTATGAAATTATTTTGAAAATGGTTTGATTTCGAGAAAAATACTTGGTGTTGACAAAACGTTTATTTGGACCTACGCTACTGTTTGTGCGAAAATTTCATTACACCCACCAATTTAGTTTGCCTCCTTTTTAGTTATTATTTTAAATAATTATTTATTTATTTATATTAGCGACCGTTCAGGCCGACGCTATTGTTTTTTAAAAAAATATTCATTTCCCATAACAAATTTCGTTTGCCTCCTTATTAAGTATTGTTATAATTAATTCTTATTTTCTTATATTAGCGACGGTTCAGGCCGACGCTAATGTTTGTGCTAAAATTTTCATTTTCCCCCACGGATTTCATTTGGCTCCTTTAAACTTATTGTTTTAATTAATTATTTTTTTTATATTAAAAACTAGTACTTTAATAGCCCTTTTTAATTGCTATTAAACAAAATCGTTCACACTAGTGGCACGGTTAATAGCGCTTTATAGCGCTATCAGAAACAAAAGAAAGTGCTATTAAGTAACTTTTATGGCATATTGTCTGTTGCTCTATATTCTCTTTCAAAGTTGGATTACCCTTTTGGACAGAAGAGATCACTCTTCTTTGTCTTTATTAGAATCTTTATAAGAGGAGCATACGCCTAAGTAGTCATTTTCTTGCATTTCACTTCAAAAGTATATAGCACGTATAAAACTAAAGTTCATGAGTAAAGGTGAGCATTCAAGTGATAATCTATACAACCAGCGTCGTCGGACTAAGAACAAAGGGACATACATTTAATCATTCCTTCTTCGCTACTTAATGCATGTGTCCTTCGAGTGCGTTTGTTATGAAAATATTTTGAAAATGATTTGATTTCGAGAAAAATACTTGGTGTTGACAAAACTTTTATTTTGACCTACGCTACTGTTTGTGCGAAAATTTCATTACACCCACCAATTTAGTTTGCCTCCTTTTTAGTTATTATTTTAAATAATTATTTATTTTTTATATTAGCGATGGTTCGGGCCGACGCTATTGTTTTTGAAAAAATATTCATTTCCCATAACAAATTTCGTTTGCGTCCTTATTAAGTATTGTCTTAATTAATTCTTATTTTCTTATATTAGCGACGGTTCAGGCCGACGCTAATGTTTGTGCTAAAATTTTCATTTTCCATCTCGAATTTCGTTTGGCTCCTTTAAACTTATTGTTTTAATTAATTATTATTTTTATATTATAAACTAGTACTTTAATAGCTCTTTTAAAGTGCTATTAAACAAAATTGTTCACATTAGTGGCACGGTTAATAGCACTTTTCAGCGCTATAAAAAAAAAGTGCTATTAAGTAACTTCTGTGGCATATTGTCTGTTGCTCTATTTTCTCTTTCAAAGTTGGTTTACCCTTTTGGACAGAAGAGATCACACTTCTTTGTCTTTATTAGAATCTTTATAAGAGGAGCATACACCTAACTAGTCATTTTCCTGCATTTCACTTCAAAAGTATATAGCACGAATAAAACTAAAGTTCATGAGTGAAGGTGAGCATTCGAACGATAACCTATACAGCCAGCGTCGTCAGACTAAGAACAAAGGGACATTAATTTAATCATTCCTTCTTCACTACTTAATGCATGTGTCCTTCGAGTGCATTTGTTATGAAAATATTTTGAAAATGGTTTGATTTCGAGAAAAATACTTGGTGTTAACAAAACGTTTATTTGGACCTACGCTACTGTTTGTGCGAAAATTTCATAACACCCACCAATTTAGTTTGCCTCCTTTTTAGTTATTATTTTAAATAATTATTTATTTTTTATATTAGCGACGGTTCAGGCCGAAGCTATTGTTTTTAAAAAAAATATTCATTTCCCATAACTAATTTCGTTTGCCTCCTTATTAAGTATTGTCTTAATTAATTCTTATTTTATTATATTAGCGACGGTTCAGGCCGACGCTAATGTTTGTGCTAAAATTTTCATTTTCCCCCACGAATTTCGTTTGGCTCCTTTAAACTTATTGTTTTAATTAATTATTATTTTTATATTAAAAACTAGTACTTTAATAGCTCTTTTAAAGTGCTATTAAATAAAGTCGTTCACATTAGTGGCACGGTTAATAGCGCTTTTCTGCGCTATCAAAAATAAAAGAAAGTGCTATTAAGTAACTTTTATGGCATATTGTCTGTTGCTCTATTTTCTATTTCAAAGTTGGTTTACCCTTTTGGACAGAAGAGATCACTCTTCTTTGTCTTTATTAGAATCTTTATAAGAGGAGCATACGGCTAACTAGTCATTTTCTTGCATTTCACTTCAAAAGTGTATAGCACGAATAAAACTAAAGTTCATGAGTGAAGGTGAGCATTCGAACGATAACCTATATAGCCAGCATCGTTGGACTAAGAACAAAGGGACGTTCATTTAATCATTCCTTCTTCACTACTTAATGCAGGTGTCCTTCGATTGCATTTGTTATGAAAATATTTTGAAAATGGTTTGATTTCGAGAAAAATACTCGGTGTCGACGAAACGTTTATTTGGACCTACGCTTTTGTTTGTGCGAAAATTTCATAACACCCACCAATTTAGTTTGCCTCCTTTTTAGTTATTATTTTAAATAATTATTTTTTTTATATTAGCAACAGTTCAGGCCGACGCTATTGTTTTTGAAAAAATATTCATTTCCCATAACAAATTTCGTTTGCCTCCTTATTAAGTATTGTCTTAATTAATTCTTATTTTCTTATATTAGCGACGGTTCAGGCCGACGCTAATGTTTGTGCTAAAATTTTCATTTTCCCCCATGAATTTCATTTGGCTCCTTTAAACTTATTGTTTTAATTAATTATTATTTTTATATTAAAAACTAGTACTTTAATAGCCCTTTCAAATTGCTATTAAAAAAAATCGTTCACACTAGTGGCACGGTTAATAGCACTTTTTAGCGCTATCAGAAACAAAAGAAAGTGCTATTAAGTAACTTTTATGGCATATTTTCTGTTGCTCTATATTCTCTTTCAAAGTTGGTTTACCCTTTTGGACAGAAGAGATCACTCTTCTTTGTCTTTATTAGAATCTTTATAAGAGGAGCATACACCTAAGTAGTCATTTTCTTGCATTTCACTTCAAAAGTATATAGCACGAATAAAACTAAAGTTCATGAGTGAAGGTGAGCATTCAAGCGATAATCTATACAACCAGCTTCGTCGGACTAAGAACAAAGGGACATACATTTAATCATTCCTTCTTCTATACTTAATGCATGTGTCCTTCGAGTGCGTTTGTTATGAAAATATTTTGAAAATGGTTTGATTTCGAGAAAAATACTTGGTGTTGACAAAACGTTTATTTTGACCTACGCTACTGTTTGTGCGAAAATTTCATTACACCCACCAATTTAGTTTGCCTCCTTTTTAGTTATTATTTTAAATAATTATTTATTTTTTATATTAGCGATGGTTCGGGCCGACGCTATTGTTTTTGAAAAAATATTCATTTCCCATAACAAATTTCGTTTGCGTCCTTATTAAGTATTGTCCTAATTAATTCTTATTTTCTTATATTAGCGACGGTTCAGGCCGACGCTAATGTTTGTGCTAAAATTTTCATTTTCCCCCTCAAATTTCGTTTGGCTCCTTAAACTTATTGTTTTAATTAATTATTATTTTTATATTATAAACTAGTACTTTAATAGCTCTTTTAAAGTGCTATTAAACAAAATTGTTCACATTAGTGGCACGGTTAATAGCACTTTTCAGCGCTATAAAAAAAAAGTGCTATTAAGTAACTTTTGTGGCATATTGTCTGTTGCTCTATTTTCTCTTTCAAAGTTGGTTTACCCTTTTGGACAGAAGAGATCACACTTCTTTGTCTTTATTAGAATCTTTATAAGAGGAGCATACACCTAACTAGTCATTTTCCTGCATTTCACTTCAAAATTATATAGCACGAATAAAACTAAAGTTCATGAGTGAAGGTGAGCATTCGAACGATAACCTATACAGCCAGCGTCGTCGGACTAAGAACAAAGGGACATTCATTTAATCATTCCTTCTTCACTACTTAATGTATGTGTTTTTCGAGTGCATTTGTTATGAAAATATTTTGAAAATGGTTTGATTTCGAGAAAAATACTTGGTGTTAACAAAACGTTTATTTGGACCTACGCTACTGTTTGTGCGAAAATTTCATAACACCCACCAATTTAGTTTGCCTGCTTTTTAGTTATTATTTTAAATAATTATTTATTTTTTATATTAGCGACGGTTCAGGCCGATGCTATTGTTTTTAAAAAAAATATTCATTTCCCATAACTAATTTCGTTTGCCTCCTTATTTAGTATTGTCTTAATTAATTCTTATTTTCTTATATTAGCGACGGTTCAGGCCGACGCTAATGTTTGTGCTAAAATTTTCATTTTCCCCCACGAATTTCGTTTGGCTCCTTTAAACTTATTGTTTTAATTAATTATTATTTTTATATTAAAAACTAGTACTTTAATAGCTCTTTTAAAGTGCTATTAAACAAAGTCGTTCACATTAGTGGCACGGTTAATAGCGCTTTTCAGCGCTATCAAAAACAAAAGAAAGTGCTATTAAGTAACTTTTATGGCATATTGTCTGTTGCTCTATTTTCTATTTCAAAGTTGGTTTACCCTTTTGGACAGAAGAGATCACTCTTATTTGTCTTTATTAGAATCTTTATTAGAGGAGCATACGGCTAACTAGTCATTTTCTTGCATTTCACTTCAAAAGTGTATAGCACGAATAAAACTAAAGTTCATGAGTGAAGGTGAGCATTCGAACGATAACCTATATAGCCAGCATCGTTGGACTAAGAACAAAGGGACGTTCATTTAATCATTCCTTCTTCACTACTTAATGCAGGTGTCCTTCGAGTGCATTTGTTATGAAAATATTTTGAAAATGGTTTGATTTCGAGAAAAATACTCGGTGTCGACGAAACGTTTATTTGGACCTACGCTTTTGTTTGTGCGAAAATTTCATAACACCCACCAATTTAGTTTGCCTCCTTTTTAGTTATTATTTTAAATAATTATTTTTTTTATATTAGCAACAGTTCAGGCCGACGCTATTGTTTTTGAAAAAATATTCATTTCCCATAACAAATTTCGTTTGCCTCCTTATTAAGTATTGTCTTAATTAATTCTTATTTTCTTATATTAGCGACGGTTCAGGCCGACGCTAATGTTTATGCTAAAATTTTCATTTTCCCCCATGAATTTCATTTGGCTCCTTTAAACTTATTGTTTTAATTAATTATTATTTTTATATTAAAAACTAGTACTTTAATAGCCCTTTCAAATTGCTATTAAACAAAATCGTTCACATTAGTTGCACGGTTAATAGCACTTTTTAGCGCTATCAAAAACAAAAGAAAGTGCTATTAAGTAACTTTTATGGCATATTTTCTGTTGCTCTATATTCTCTTTCAAAGTTGGTTTACCCTTTTGGACATAAGAGATCACTCTTCTTTGTCTTTATTAGAATCTTTATAAGAGGAGCATACGCCTAAGTAGTCATTTTCTTGCATTTCACTTCAAAAGTATATAGCACGAATAAAACTAAAGTTCATGAGTGAAGGTGAGCATTCAAGCGATAATCTATACAACCAGCTTCGTCGGACTAAGAACAAAGGGACATACATTTAATCATTCCTTCTTCGCTACTTAATGCATGTGTCCTTCGAGTGCGTTTGTTATGAAAATATTTTGAAAATGGTTTGATTTCGAGAAAAATACTTGGTGTTGACAAAACGTTTATTTTGACCTACGCTACTGTTTGTGCGAAAATTTCATTACACCCACCAATTTAGTTTGCCTGCTTTTTAGTTATTATTTTAAATAATTATTTATTTTTTAATATTAGCGGTGGTTCGGGCCGGTGCTATTGTTTTTGAAAAAATATTCATTTCCCATAACAAATTTCATTTGCCTCCATATTATGTATTGTCTTAATTAATTCTTATTTTCTTATATTAGCGACGGTTCAGGCCGACGCTAATGTTTGTGCTAAAATTTTCATTTTCCCCCACGAATTTTGTTTGGCTCCTTTAAACTTATTGTTTTAATTAATTATTATTTTTATAATAAAAACTAGTACTTTAATAGCTCTTTTAAAGTGCTATTAAACAAAATCATTCACATTAGTGGCACGGTCAATAGCACTTTTCAACGCTATAAAAAAAGTGCTATTAAGTAACTTTTATGGCATATTGTCTGTTGCTCTATTTTCTCTTTCAAAGTTGGTTTACCCTTTTGGACAGAAGAGATCACACTTCTTTGTCTTTATTAGAATCTTTATAAGAGGAGCATACACCTAACTAGTCATTTTCCTGCATTTCACTTCAAAAGTATATAGCACGAATAAAACTAAAGTTCATGAGTGAAGGTGAGCATTCGAACGATAACCTATACAGCCAGCGTCGTCGGACTAAGAACAAAGGGACATTCATTTAATCATTCCTTCTTCACTACTTAATGCATGTGTCCTTCGAGTGCATTTGTTATGAAAATATTTTGAAAATGGTTTGATTTCGAGAAAAATACTTGGTTTTAACAAAACGTTTATTTGGACCTACGCTACTGTTTGTGCGAAAATTTCATAACACCCACCAATTTAGTTTGCCTCCTTTTTAGTTATTATTTTAAATAATTATTTTTTTTATATTAGCGTTGTTCAGGCCGACTCTATTGTTTTTGAAAAAGTATTCATTTCCCATAACAAATTTTGTTTGCCTCCTTATTAAGTATTGTCTTAATTAATTCTTATTTTCTTATATTAGCGACGGTTCAGGCCGACGCTAATGTTTATGCTAAAATTTTCATTTTCCCCCATGAATTTCATTTGGCTCCTTTAAACTTATTGTTTTAATTAATTATTATTTTTATATTAAAAACTAGTACTTTAATAGCCCTTTCAAATTGCTATTAAACAAAATCGTTCACATTAGTTGCACGGTTAATAGCACTTTTTAGCGCTATCAAAAACAAAAGAAAGTGCTATTAAGTAACTTTTATGGCATATTTTCTGTTGCTCTATATTCTCTTTCAAAGTTGGTTTACCCTTTTGGACAGAAGAGATCACTCTTCTTTGTCTTTATTAGAATCTTTATAAGAGGAGCATACGCCTAAGTAGTCATTTTCTTGCATTTCACTTCAAAAGTATATAGCACGAATAAAACTAAAGTTCATGAGTGAAGGTGAGCATTCAAGCGATAATCTATACAACCAGCTTCGTCGGACTAAGAACAAAGGGACATACATTTAATCATTCCTTCTTCGCTACTTAATGCATGTGTCCTTCGAGTGCGTTTGTTATGAAAATATTTTGAAAATGGTTTGATTTCGAGAAAAATACTTGGTGTTGACAAAACGTTTATTTTGACCTACGCTACTGTTTGTGCGAAAATTTCATTACACCCACCAATTTAGTTTGCCTCCTTTTTAGTTATTATTTTAAATAATTATTTATTTTTTAATATTAGCGGTGGTTCGGGCCGGTGCTATTGTTTTTGAAAAAATATTCATTTCCCATAACAAATTTCGTTTGCCTCCATATTATGTATTGTCTTAATTAATTCTTATTTTCTTATATTAGCGACGGTTCAGGCCGACGCTAATGTTTGTGCTAAAATTTTCATTTTCCCCCACGAATTTTGTTTGGCTCCTTTAAACTTATTGTTTTAATTAATTATTATTTTTATAATAAAAACTAGTACTTTAATAGCTCTTTTAAAGTGCTATTAAACAAAATCATTCACATTAGTGGCACGGTTAATAGCACTTTTCAACGCTATAAAAAAAAGTGCTATTAAGTAACTTTTATGGCATATTGTCTGTTGCTCTATTTTCTCTTTCAAAGTTGGTTTACCCTTTTGGACAGAAGAGATCACACTTCTTTGTCTTTATTAGAATCTTTATAAGAGGAGCATACACCTAACTAGTCATTTTCCTGCATTTCACTTCAAAAGTATATAGCACGAATAAAACTAAAGTTCATGAGTGAAGGTGAGCATTCGAACGATAACCTATACAGCCAGCGTCGTCGGACTAAGAACAAAGGGACATTCATTTAATCATTCCTTCTTCACTACTTAATGCATGTGTCCTTCGAGTGCATTTGTTATGAAAATATTTTGAAAATGGTTTGATTTCGAGAAAAATACTTGGTGTTAACAAAACGTTTATTTGGACCTACGCTACTGTTTGTGCGAAAATTTCATAACACCCACCAATTTAGTTTGCCTCCTTTTTAGTTATTATTTTAAATAATTATTTTTTTTATATTAGCGTTGTTCAGGCCGACTCTATTGTTTTTGAAAAAGTATTCATTTCCCATAACAAATTTTGTTTGCCTCCTTATTAAGTATTGTCTTAATTAATTCTTATTTTCTTATATTAGCGACGGTTCAGGCCGACGCTAATGTTTGTGCTAAAATTTTCATTTTCCCCCACGAATTTCATTTGGCTCCTTTAAACTTATTGTTTTAATTAATTATTATTTTTATATTAAAAACTAGTACTTTAATAGCTCTTTTAAAGTGCTATTAAACAAAATCATTCACAAGAGTGGCACGGTTAATAGCGCTTTTTAGCGCTATCAAAAACAAAAGAATGTGCTATTAAGTAACTTTTATGGCATATTGTCTGTTGCTCTATATTCTCTTTCAAAGTTGGTTTACCCTTTTGGACAGAAGAGATCACTTTTCTTTGTATTTATTAGAATCTTTATAAGAGGAGCATACGCCTAACTAGTCATTTTCCTGCATTTCACTTCAAAAGTATATAGCACGAATAAAACTAAAGTTCATGAGAGAAGGTGAGCATTCGAACGATAACCTATACAGCCAACGTCGTCAGACTAAGAACAAAGGGACATACATTTAATCATTCCTTCTTCACTACTTAATGCATGTGTCCTCCGAGTGCATTTGTTATGAAAATATTTTGAAAATGGTTTGATTTCGAGAAAAATACTTGGTGTTGACAAAACGTTTATTTGGACCTATGCTACTGTTTGTGCGAAAATTTCATTACACCCACCAATTTCGTTTGCCTCCTTTTTAGTTATTATTTTAAATAATTATTGTTTTTTATATTAGCGACAGTTCAGGCCGACACTATTGTTTTTGAAAAAGTATTTATTTCCCATAACAAATTTCGTTTGCCTCCTTATTAAGTATTGCCTTAATTAATTCTTATTTTCTTATATTAGCGACGGTTCAGGCCAACGCTAATGTTTGTGCTAAAATTTTCATTTTCCCCCATGAATTTCATTTGGCTCCTTTAAACTTATTGTTTTAATTAATTATTTTTTTTATATTAAAAACTAGTACTTTAATAGCCCTTTCAAATTGCTATTAAACAAAATCGTTCACATTAGTTGCACGGTTAATAGCACTTTTTAGCGCTATCAAAAACAAAAGAAAGTGCTATTAAGTAACTTTTATGGCATAATTTCTGTTGCTCTATATTCTCTTTCAAAGTTGGTTTACCCTTTTGGACAGAAGAGATCACTCTTCTTTGTCTTTATTAGAATCTTTATAAGAGGAGCATACGCCTAAGTAGTCATTTTCTTGCATTTCACTTCAAAAGTATATAGCACGAATAAAACTAAAGTTCATGAGTGAAGGTGAGCATTCAAGCGATAATCTATACAACCAGCATCGTCAGACTAAGAACAAAGGGACATACATTTAATCATTCCTTCTTCGCTACTTAATGCATGTGTCCTTCGAGTGCGTTTGTTATGAAAATATTTTGAAAATGGTTTGATTTCGAGAAAAATACTTGGTGTTGACAAAACGTTTATTTTGACCTACGCTACTGTTTGTGCGAAAATTTCATTACACCCACCAATTTAGTTTGCCTCCTTTTTAGTTATTATTTTAAATAATTATTTATTTTTTAATATTAGCGGTGGTTCGGGCCGGTGCTATTGTTTTTGAAAAAATATTCATTTCCCATAACAAATTTCGTTTGCCTCCTTATTATGTATTGTCTTAATTAATTCTTATTTTCTTATATTAGCGACGGTTCAGGCCGACGCTAATGTTTGTGCTAAAATTTTCATTTTCCCCCACGAATTTCGTTTGGCTCCTTTAAACTTATTGTTTTAATTAATTATTATTTTTATAATAAAAACTAGTACTTTAATAGCTCTTTTAAAGTGCTATTAAACAAAATCATTCACATTAGTGGCACGATTAATAGCACTTTTCAACGCTATAAAAAAAAGTGCTATTAAGTAACTTTTATGGCATATTGTCTGTTGCTCTATTTTCTCTTTCAAAGTTGGTTTACCCTTTTGGACAGAAGAGATCACACTTCTTTGTCTTTATTAGAATCTTTATAAGAGGAGCATACACCTAACTAGTCATTTTCCTGCATTTCACTTCAAAAGTATATAGCACGAATAAAACTAAAGTTCATGAGTGAAGGTGAGCATTCGAACGATAACCTATACAGCCAGCGTCGTCGGACTAAGAACAAAGGGACATTCATTTAATCATTCCTTCTTCACTACTTAATGCATGTGTCCTTCGAGTGCATTTGTTATGAAAATATTTTGAAAATGGTTTGATTTCGAGAAAAACACTTGGTGTTAACAAAACGTTTATTTGGACCTACGCTACTGTTTGTGCGAAAATTTCATAACACCCACCAATTTAGTTTGCCTCCTTTTTAGTTATTATTTTAAATAATTATTTTTTTTATATTAGCGTTGTTCAGGCCGACGCTATTGTTTTTGAAAAAGTATTCATTTCCCATAACAAATTTCGTTTGCCTCCTTATTAAGTATTGTCTTAATTAATTCTTATTTTCTTATATTAGCGACGGTTCAGGCCGACGCTAATGTTTGTGCTAAAATTTTCATTTTCCCCCACGAATTTCATTTGGCTCCTTTAAACTTATTGTTTTAATTAATTATTATTTTTATATTAAAAACTAGTACTTTAATAGCTCTTTTAAAGTGCTATTAAACAAAATCATTCACAAGAGTGGCACGGTTAATAGCGCTTTTTAGCGCTATCAAAAACAAAAGAATGTGCTATTAAGTAACTTTTATGGCATATTGTCTGTTGCTCTATATTCTCTTTCAAAGTTGGTTTACCCTTTTGGACAGAAGAGATCACTCTTCTTTGTATTTATTAGAATCTTTATAAGAGGAGCATACGCCTAACTAGTCATTTTCCTGCATTTCACTTCAAAAGTATATAGCACGAATAAAACTAAAGTTCATGAGAGAAGGTGAGCATTCGAACGATAACCTATACAGCCAACGTCGTCGGACTAAGAACAAAGGGACATACATTTAATCATTCCTTCTTCACTACTTAATGCATGTGTCCTCCGAGTGCATTTGTTATGAAAATATTTTGAAAATGGTTTGATTTCGAGAAAAATACTTGGTGTTGACAAAACGTTTATTTGGACCTATGCTACTGTTTGTGCGAAAATTTCATTACACCCACCAATTTTGTTTGCCTCCTTTTTAGTTATTATTTTAAATAATTATTGTTTTTTATATTAGCGACAGTTCAGGCCGACACTATTGTTTTTGAAAAAGTATTTATTTCCCATAACAAATTTCGTTTGCCTCCTTATTAAGTATTGCCTTAATTAATTCTTATTTTCTTATATTAGCGACGGTTCAGGCCAACGCTAATGTTTGTGCTAAAATTTTCATTTTCCCCCATGAATTTCATTTGGCTCCTTTAAACTTATTGTTTTAATTAATTATTTTTTTTATATTAAAAACTAGTACTTTAATAGCCCTTTCAAATTGCTATTAAACAAAATCGTTCACATTAGTTGCACGGTTAATAGCACTTTTTAGCGCTATCAAAAACAAAAGAAAGTGTTATTAAGTAACTTTTATGGCATAATTTCTGTTGCTCTATATTCTCTTTCAAAGTTGGTTTACCCTTTTGGACAGAAGAGATCACTCTTCTTTGTCTTTATTAGAATCTTTATAAGAGGAGCATACGCCTAAGTAGTCATTTTCTTGCATTTCACTTCAAAAGTATATAGCACGAATAAAACTAAAGTTCATGAGTGAAGGTGAGCATTCAAGCGATAATCTATACAACCAGCATCGTCAGACTAAGAACAAAGGGACATACATTTAATCATTCCTTCTTCGCTACTTAATGCATGTGTCCTTCGAGTGCGTTTGTTATGAAAATATTTTGAAAATGGTTTGATTTCGAGAAAAATACTTGGTGTTGACAAAACGTTTATTTTGACCTACGCTACTGTTTGTGCGGAAATTTCATTACACCCACCAATTTAGTTTGCCTCCTTTTTAGTTATTATTTTAAATAATTATTTATTTTTTAATATTAGCGGTGGTTCGGGCCGGTGCTATTGTTTTTGAAAAAATATTCATTTCCCATAACAAATTTCGTTTGCCTCCTTATTATGTATTGTCTTAATTAATTCTTATTTTCTTATATTAGCGACGGTTCAGGCCGACGCTAATGTTTGTGCTAAAATTTTCATTTTCCCCCACGAATTTCGTTTGGCTCCTTTAAACTTATTGTTTTAATTAATTATTATTTTTATAATAAAAACTAGCACTTTAATAGCTCTTTTAAAGTGCTATTAAACAAAATCATTCACATTAGTGGCACGGTTAATAGCACTTTTCAACGCTATAAAAAAAAGTGCTATTAAGTAACTTTTATGGCATATTGTCTGTTGCTCTATTTTCTCTTTCAAAGTTGGTTTACCCTTTTGGACAGAAGAGATCACACTTCTTTGTCTTTATTAGAATCTTTATAAGAGGAGCATACACCTAACTAGTCATTTTCCTGCATTTCACTTCAAAAGTATATAGCACGAATAAAACTAAAGTTCATGAGTGAAGGTGAGCATTCGAACGATAACCTATACAGCCAGCGTCGTCGGACTAAGAACAAAGGGACATTCATTTAATCATTCCTTCTTCACTACTTAATGCATGTGTCCTTCGAGTGCATTTGTTATGAAAATATTTTGAAAATGGTTTGATTTCGAGAAAAACACTTGGTGTTAACAAAACGTTTATTTGGACCTACGCTACTGTTTGTGCGAAAATTTCATAACACCCACCAATTTAGTTTGCCTCCTTTTTAGTTATTATTTTAAATAATTATTTTTTTTATATTAGCGTTGTTCAGGCCGACGCTATTGTTTTTGAAAAAGTATTCATTTCCCATAACAAATTTCGTTTGCCTCCTTATTAAGTATTGTCTTAATTAATTCTTATTTTCTTATATTAGCGACGGTTCAGGCCGACGCTAATGTTTGTGCTAAAATTTTCATTTTCCCCCACGAATTTCATCTGGCTCCTTTAAACTTATTGTTTTAATTAATTATTATTTTTATATTAAAAACTAGTACTTTAATAGCTCTTTTAAAGTGCTATTAAACAAAATCATTCACAAGAGTGGCACGGTTAATAGCGCTTTTTAGCGCTATCAAAAACAAAAGAATGTGCTATTAAGTAACTTTTATGGCATATTGTCTGTTGCTCTATATTCTGTTTCAAAGTTGGTTTACCCTTTTGGACAGAAGAGATCACTCTTCTTTGTATTTATTAGAATCTTTATAAGAGGAGCATACGCCTAACTAGTCATTTTCCTGCATTTCACTTCAAAAGTATATAGCACGAATAAAACTAAAGTTCATGAGAGAAGGTGAGCATTCGAACGATAACCTATACAGCCAGCGTCGTCGGACTAAGAACAAAGGGACATACATTTAATCATTCCTTCTTCACTACTTAATGCATGTGTCCTCCGAGTGCATTTGTTATGAAAATATTTTGAAAATGGTTTGATTTCGAGAAAAATACTTGGTGTTGACAAAACGTTTATTTGGACCTATGCTACTGTTTGTGCGAAAATTTCATTACACCCACCAATTTAGTTTGCCTCCTTTTTAGTTATTATTTTAAATAATTATTGTTTTTTATATTAGCGACAGTTCAGGCCGACACTATTGTTTTTGAAAAAGTATTTATTTCCCATAACAAATTTCGTTTGCCTCCTTATTAAGTATTGCCTTAATTAATTCTTATTTTCTTATATTAGCGACGGTTCAGGCCAACGCTAATGTTTGTGCTAAAATTTTCATTTTCCCCCACGAATTTCGTTTGCCTCCTTTAAACTTATTGTTTGAATTAATTATTATTTTTTATATTAAAAACTAGTACTTTAATAGCTCTTTTAATGTGCTATTAAACAAAATCGTTCACATTAGTGGCACGGTTAATAGCGCTTTTCAGCGCTATCAAAAACAATATAAAGTGCTATTAAGTAACTTTTATGGCATATTGTCTGTTGCTCTATTTTCTCTTTCAAAGTTGGATTACCCTTTTGGACAGAAGAGATCACTCTTCTTTGTCTTTATTAGAATCTTTATAAGAGGAGCATACGTCTAACTAGTCATTTTCCTCCATTTCACTTCAAAAGTATATTGCACGAATAAAACTAAAGTTCATGAGTGAAGGGGAGCATTCGAGCGATAACCTATACAACCAGCGTCGTCGGACTAAGAACAAAGGGACATGCATTTAATCATTCCTTCTTCACTACTTAATGCATGTGTCATTCGAGTGAATTTGTTATGAAAATATTTTGAAAACGGTTTGATTTCGAGAAAAATACTTGGTGTTGACAAAACGTTTATTTGGACCTACGCTATTGTTTGTGCCAAAATTTCATTACACCCACCAATAAAGTTTGCCTCCTTTTTAGTTATTATTTTAAATAATTATTTATTTTTTTAGATTAGGGACAGTTCAGGCCGACGCTATTGTTTTTGAAATAATATTCATTTCCCATAACAAATTTCGTTTTCCTCCTTATAAGTTATTGTCTTAATTAATTCTTATTTTCTTATATTAGCGACGGTTCAGGCCGACGCTAATGTTTGTGCTTAAATTTTCATTTTCCCCCACGAATTTCGTTTGGCTCCTTTAAACTTATTGTTTTAATTAATTATTATTTTTATATTAAAAACTAGTACTTTAATAGCTCTTTTAAAGTGCTATTAAACAAAATCGTTCACATTAGTTGCACGGTTAATAGCACTTTTCAGCGCTACAAAAAAAAGTGCTATTAAGTAACTTTTATGGCAGATTGTCTGTTGCTCTATTTTCTCTTTCAAAGTTGGTTTACCCTTTTGGACAGAAGAGATCACACTTCTTTGTCTTTATTAGAATCTTTATAAGAGGAGCATACACCTAACTAGTCATTTTCCTGCATTTCACTTCAAAAGTATATAGCACGAATAAAACTAAAGTTCATGAGTGAAGGTTAGCATTCGAACGATAACCTATACAGCCAGCATCGTCGGACTAAGAACAAAGGGACATTCATTTAATCATTCCTTCTTCACTACTTAATGCATGTGTCCTTCGAGTGCATTTGTTATGAAAATATTTTGAAAACGGTTTGATTTCGAGAAAAATACTTGGTGTTGATAAAACGTTTAATTGGACCTACGCTATTGTTTGTGCCAAAGTTTCATTACACCCACCAATTTAGTTTGCCTCCTTTTTAGTTATTATTTTAAATAATTATTTATTTTTTTAGATTAGGGACAGTTCAGGCCGACGCTATTGTTTTTGAAATAATATTCATTTCCCATAACAAATTTCGTTTTCCTCCTTATTAGTTATTGTCTTAATTAATTCTTATTTTCTTATATTAGCGACGGTTCAGGCCGACGCTACTGTTTGTGCTAAAATTTTCATTTTCCCCCACGAATTTCCTATGGCTCCTTTAAACTTATTGTTTTAATTAATTATTATTTTTATATTAAAAACTAGTACTTTAATATCTCTTTTAAAGTGCTATTAAACAAAATCGTTCACATTAGTGGCACGGTTAATAGCGCTTTTCAGCGGTATCAAAAACAAAAGAAAGTGCTATTAAGTAACTTTTATGGCTTATTTTCTGTTGCTCTATTTTCTCTTTCAAAGTTGGTTTACCCTTTTGGACAGAAGAGAACACTCTTCTTTATCTTTATTAGAATCTTTATAAGAGGAGCATACGCCTAACTAGTCATTTTCCTCCATTTCACTTCAAAAGTATATAGCACGAATAAAACTAAAGTTCATGTGTGAATGTGAGCACTCGAGCGATAACCTATACAACCAACATCGTTGGACTAAGAACAAAGGGACATACATTTAATCATTCCTTCTTCACTACTTAATGCATGTGTCCTCCGAGTGCATTTGTTATGTAAATATTTTGAAAATGGTTTGATTTCGAGAAAAATACTTGGTGTTGACAAAACGTTTATTTGGACCTATGCTACTGTTTGTGCGAAAATTTCATTACACCCACCAATTTAGTTTGCCTCCTTTTTAGTTATTATTTTAAATAATTATTTATTTTTTTAGATTGGGGACAGTTCAGGCCGACGCTATTGTTTTTGAAAAAGTATTTATTTCCCATAACAAATTTCGTTTGCCTCCTTATTAAGTATTGTCTTAATTAATTCTTACTTTCTTATATTAGCGACGGTTCAGGCCAACGCTAATGTTTGTGCTAAAATTTTCATTTTCCCCCACGAATTTCGTTTGCCTCCTTTAAACTTATTGTTTGAATTAATTATTATTTTTTATATTAAAAACTAGTACTTTAATAGCTCTTTTAATGTGCTATTAAACAAAATCGTTCACATTAGTGGCACGGTTAATAGCGCTTTTCAGCGGTATCAAAAACAAAAGAAAGTGCTATTAAGTAACTTTTATGGCATATTGTCTGTTGCTCTATTTTCTCTTTCAAAGTTAGTTTACCCTTTTGGACAGAAGAGATCACTCTTCTTTGTCTTTATTAGAATCTTTATAAGAGGAGCATACGTCTAACTAGTCATTTTCCTCCATTTCACTTCAAAAGTATATTGCACGAATAAAACTAAAATTCATGAGTGAAGGGGAGCATTCGAGCGATAACCTATACAACAAGCGTCGTCGGACTAAGAACAAAGGGGCATGCATTTAATCATTCCTTCTTCACTACTTAATGCATGTGTCATTCGAGTGCATTTGTTATGAAAATATTTTGAAAACGGTTTGATTTCGAGAAAAATACTTGGTGTTGATAAAACGTTTATTTGGACCTACGCTACTGTTTGTGCGAAAATTTCATTACACACACCTATTTAGTTTGCCTCCTTTTTAGTTATTATTTTAAATAATTATTTATTTTTTTAGATTAGCGACGGTCCAGGCCGACGCTATTGTTTTTGAAAAAATATTCATTTCACATAACAAATTTCGTTTTCCTCCTTATTAGTTATTGTCTTAATTAATTCTTATTTTCTTATATTAGTGACGGTTCAGGCCGATGCTACTGTTTGTGCTAAAATTTTCATTTTCCCCCACGAATTTCGTTTGGCTCCTTTAAACTTATTGTTTTAATTAATTATTATTTTTATATTAAAAACTAGTACTTTAATATCTCTTTTAAAGTGCTATTAAACAAAATCGTTCACATTAGTGGCACGGTTAATAGCGCTTTTCAGCGGTATCAAAAACAAAAGAAAGTGCTATTAAGTAACTTTTATGGCTTATTTTCTGTTGCTCTATTTTCTCTTTCAAAGTTGGTTTACCCTTTTGGACAGAAGAGAACACTCTTCTTTATCTTTATTAGAATCTTTATAAGAGGAGCATACGCCTAACTAGTCATTTTCCTCCATTTCACTTCAAAAGTATATAGCACGAATAAAACTAAAGTTCATGTGTGAATGTGAGCACTCGAGCGATAACCTATACAACCAACATCGTTGGACTAAGAACAAAGGGACATACATTTAATCATTCCTTCTTCACTACTTAATGCATGTGTCCTCCGAGTGCATTTGTTATGTAAATATTTTGAAAATGGTTTGATTTCGAGAAAAATACTTGGTGTTGACAAAACGTTTATTTGGACCTATGCTACTGTTTGTGCGAAAATTTCATTACACCCACCAATTTAGTTTGCCTCCTTTTTAGTTATTATTTTAAATAATTATTTATTTTTTTAGATTGGGGACAGTTCAGGCCGACGCTATTGTTTTTGAAAAAGTATTTATTTCCCATAACAAATTTCGTTTGCCTCCTTATTAAGTATTGTCTTAATTAATTCTTACTTTCTTATATTAGCGACAGTTCAGGCCAACGCTAATGTTTGTGCTAAAATTTTCATTTTCCCCCACGAATTTCGTTTGCCTCCTTTAAACTTATTGTTTGAATTAATTATTATTTTTTATATTAAAAACTAGTACTTTAATAGCTCTTTTAATGTGCTATTAAACAAAATCGTTCACATTAGTGGCACGGTTAATAGCGCTTTTCAGCGGTATCAAAAACAAAAGAAAGTGCTATTAAGTAACTTTTATGGCATATTGTCTGTTGCTCTATTTTCTCTTTCAAAGTTAGTTTACCCTTTTGGACAGAAGAGATCACTCTTCTTTGTCTTTATTAGAATCTTTATAAGAGGAGCATACGTCTAACTAGTCATTTTCCTCCATTTCACTTCAAAAGTATATTGCACGAATAAAACTAAAATTCATGAGTGAAGGGGAGCATTCGAGCGATAACCTATACAACAAGCGTCGTCGGACTAAGAACAAAGGGGCATGCATTTAATCATTCCTTCTTCACTACTTAATGCATGTGTCATTCGAGTGCATTTGTTATGAAAATATTTTGAAAACGGTTTGATTTCGAGAAAAATACTTGGTGTTGATAAAACGTTTATTTGGACCTACGCTACTGTTTGTGCGAAAATTTCATTACACACACCTATTTAGTTTGCCTCCTTTTTAGTTATTATTTTAAATAATTATTTATTTTTTTAGATTAGCGACGGTCTAGGCCGACGCAATTGTTTTTGAAAAAATATTCATTTCACATAACAAATTTCGTTTTCCTCCTTATTAGTTATTGTCTTAATTAATTCTTATTTTCTTATATTAGTGACGGTTCAGGCCGATGCTACTGTTTGTGCTAAAATTTTCATTTTCCCCCACGAATTTCGTTTTGCTCCTTTAAACTTATTGTTTTAATTAATTATTATTTTTATATTAAAAACTAGTACTTTAATATCTCTTTTAAAGTGCTATTAAACAAAATCGTTCACATTAGTGGCACGGTTAATAGCGCTTTTCAGCGGTATCAAAAACAAAAGAAAGTGCTATTAAGTAACTTTTATGTCTTATTTTCTGTTGCTCTATTTTCTCTTTCAAAGTTGGTTTACCCTTTTGGACAGAAGAGAACACTCTTCTTTATCTTTATTAGAATCTTTATAAGAGGAGCATACGCCTAACTAGTCATTTTCCTCCATTTCACTTCAAAATTATATAGCACGAATAAAACTAAAGTTCATGAGTGAATATGAGCACTCGAGCGATAGCCTATATAGCCAGCATCGTCGGACTAAGAACAAAGGGACATACATTTAATCATTCCTTCTTCACTACTTAATGCATGTGTCCTCCGAGTGCATTTGTTATGAAAATATTTTGAAAATGGTTTGATTTCGAGAAAAATACTTGGTGTTGACAAAACGTTTATTTGGACCTACGCTACATGTTTGTGCGAAAATTTCATTACACCCACCATTTTAATTTGCCTCCTTTTTAGTTATTATTTTAAATAATTATTTATTTTTTTATATTAGCGACGGTTCAGGCCGGCGATATTGATTTTGAAAAAATATTCATTTCCCATCACAAATTTCGTTTTCCTCCTTATCAGTTATTGTCTTAATTAATTCTTATTTTCTTATATTAGCGACGGTTCAGGCCGACGCTACTGTTTGTGCTAAAATTTTCATTTTCCCCCACGAATTTCCTATGGCTCCTTTAAACTTATTGTTTTAATTAATTATTATTTTTATATTAAAAACTAGTACTTTAATAGCTCTTTTAAAGTGCTATTAAACAAAATCGTTCACATTAGTGGCACGGTTAATAGCGCTTTTCAGCGGTATCAAAAACAAAAGAAAGTGCTATTAAGTAACTTTTATGGCATATTTTCTGTTGCTCTATTTTCTCTTTCAAAGTTGGTTTACCCTTTTGGACAGAAGAGATCACTCTTCTTTGTCTTTATTAGAATCTTTATAAGAGGAGCTTACGAGTAACTAGTAATTTTCCTCCATTTAACTTCAAAAGTAGATAGCACGAATAAAACTAAAGTTCATGAGTGAAGGTGAGCATTCGAACGATAACCTATACAGGAAGCGTCGTCGGACTAAGAACAAAGGGACATACATTTAATCATTCCTTTTTCACTACTTAAAGCATGTGTCCTTCAAGTGCATTTGTTATGAATATATTTTGAAAATGGTTTGATTTCGAGAAAAATACTTGGTGTTGACAAAGCGTTTATTTGGACCTACGCTACTGTTTGTGTGAAAATTTTGTTACACCCACCAATTTAGTTTGCCTCTTTTTTAGTTATTATTTTAAATAATTATTTATTTTTTAATATTAGCGACGGTTCAGGCCAACGCTATTGTTTATGAAAAAATATTCATTTCCCATAACAAATTTCATTTGCCTCCTTATTAGTTATTGTCTTAATTAATTCTTATTTTCTTATATTTGCGACGGTTCAGGCCGACGCTACTGTTTGTGCTAAAATTTTCATTTTCCCCCACGAATTTCATTTGGCTCCTCTAAACTTAGTGTTTTAATTAATTATTATTTTTATATTAAAAACTAGTACTTTAATAGCTCTTTTAAAGTGCTATTAAACAAAATCGTTCATATTAGTGGCACGGTTAATAGCGCTTTTCAGCGGTATCAAAAACAAAAGAAAGTGCTATTAAGTAACTTTTATGGCATATTTTCTGTTGCTCTATTTTCTCTTTCAAAGTTGGTTTACCCTTTTGGACAGAAGAGATCACTCTTCTTTGTCTTTATTAGAATCTTTATAAGAGGAGCATACGCCTAACTAGTCATTTTACTCCATTTCACTTCAAAATTATATAGCACGAATAAAACTAAAGTTCATGAGTGAATATGAGCACTCGAGCGATAACCTATATAGCCAGCATCGTCGGACTAAGAACAAAGGGACATACATTTAATCATTCCTTCTTCACTACTTAATGCATGTGTCCTCCGAGTGCATTTGTTATGAAAATATTTTGAAAATGGTTTGATTTCGAGAAAAATACTTGGTGTTGCCAAAACGTTTATTTGGACCTACGCTACATGTTTGTGCGAAAATTTCATTACACCCACCATTTTAATTTGCCTCCTTTTTAGTTATTATTTTAAATAATTATTTATTTTTTTATATTAGCGACGGTTCAGGCCGGCGATATTGATTTTGAAAAAATATTCATTTCCCATAACAAATTTCGTTTTCCTCCTTATCAGTTATTGTCTTAATTAATTCTTATTTTCTTATATTAGCGACGGTTCAGGCCGACGCTACTGTTTGTGCTAAAATTTTCATTTTCCCCCACGAATTTCCTATGGCTCCTTTAAACTTATTGTTTTAATTAATTATTATTTTTATATTAAAAACTAGTACTTTAATAACTCTTTTAAAGTGCTATTAAACAAAATCCTTCACATTAGTGGCACGGTTAATAGCGCTTTTCAGCGGTATCAAAAACAAAAGAAAGTGTTATTAAGTAACTTTTATGGCATATTTTCTGTTGCTCAATTTTCTCTTTCAAAGTTGGTTTACCCTTTTGGACAGAAGAGATCACTCTTCTTTGACTTTATTAGAATCTTTATAAGAGGAGCATATGCCAAACTAGTCATTTTCCTCCATTTCACTTCAAAAGTATATATAGCACGAATAAAACTAAAGTTCATGAGTGAAGGGGAGCATTCGAACGATAACTTGTACAGCCAGCGTCGTCGGACTAAGAACAAAGGGACATGCATTTAATCATTCCTTCTTCACTACTTAATGCATGTGTTCTTCGAGTGCATTTGTTATGAAAATATTTTGAAAATGGTTTGATTTCAAGAAAAATACTTGGTGTTGACAAAACGTTTATTTGCACCTACGCTACTGTTTGTGCAAAAATTTCATTACACACACCTATTTAGTTTTTATTTTATATAATTATTTATTTTTTTAGATTAGCGACGGTCCAGGCCGACGCTATAGTTTTTGAAAAAATATTCATTTCACATAACAAATTTCGTTTGCCTCCTTATTAGTTATTGTCTTAATTAATTCTTATTTTCTTATATTAGTGACGGTTTAGGCCGATGCTACTGTTTGTGCTAAAATTTTCATTTTCCCCCACGAATTTCGTTTGGCTCCTTTAAACTTATTGTTTTAAGTAATTATTATTTTTATATTAAAAACTATTACTTTAATAGCTCTTTTAAATTTCTATTAAACAAAATCGTCCACATTAGTGGCACGGTTAATAGCGCTTTTCAGCGCTATCAAAAACAAAAGAAAGTGCTATTAAGTAACTTTTATGGCATATTGTCTGTTGCTCTATTTTCTCTTTCAAAGTTGGTTTACCCTTTTGGACAGAAGAGATCACTCTTCTTTGTCTTTATTAGAATCTTTATAAGAGGAGCTTACGAGTAACTAGTAATTTTCCTCCATTTAACTTCAAAAGTATATAGCACGAATAAAACTAAAGTTCATGAGTGAAGGTGAGCATTCGAACGATAACCTATACAGGAAGCGTCGTCGGACTAAGAACAAAGGGACATACATTTAATCATTCCTTTTTCACTACTTAATGCATGTGTCCTTCAAGTGCATTTGTTACGAATATATTTTGAAAATGGTTTGATTTCGAGAAAAATACTTGGTGTTGACAAAGCGTTTATTTGGACCTACGCTACTGTTTGTGTGAAAATTTCGTTACACCCACCAATTTAGTTTGCCTCTTTTTTAGTTATTATTTTAAATAATTATTTATTTTTTAATATTAGCGACGGTTCAGGCCAACGCTATTGTTTATGAAAAAATATTCATTTCCCATAACAAATTTCATTTGCCTCCTTATTAGTTATTGTCTTAATTAATTCTTATTTTCTTATATTAGCGACGGTTCAGGCCGACGCTACTGTTTGTGCTAAAATTTTCATTTTCCCCCACGAATTTCATTTGGCTCCTCTAAACTTAGTGTTTTAATTAATTATTATTTTTATATTAAAAACTAGTACTTTAATAGCTCTTTTAAAGTGCTATTAAACAAAATCGTTCACATTAGTGGCACGATTAATAGCGCTTTTCAGCGCTATCAAAAACAAAAGAAAGTGCTATTAAATAACTTTTATGGCATATTGTCTGTTGCTCTATTTTCTCTTTCAAAGTTGGTTTACCCTTTTGGATAGAAGATATCACTCTTCTTTGTCTTTATTAGAATCTTTATAAGAGGAGCATACACCTAACTAGTCATTTTCCTCCATTTCACTTCAAAAGTATATAGCATGAATAAAACTAAAGTTCATGAGTGAATATGAGCACTCGAGCGATAACCTATATAGCCAGCGTCGTCGGACTAAGAACAAAGGGATATACATTTAATCATTCGTTCTTCACTACTTAATGCATGTGTCCTCCGAGTGCATTTGTTATGAAAATATTTTGAAAATGGTTTGATTTCGAGAAAAATACTTGGTGTTGACAAAACGTTTATTTGGACCTACGCTACATGTTTGTGCGAAAATTTCATTACACCCACCATTTTAATTTGCCTCCTTTTTAGTTATTATTTTAAATAATTATTTATTTTTTTATATTAGCGACGGTTCAGGCCTGCGGTGTTGTTTTTGAAAAAATATTCATTTCCCATAACAAATTTCGTTTTCCTCCTTATTAGTTATTGTCTTAAATAATTCTTATTTTCTTATATTAGTGACGGTTCAGGCCGATGCTACTGTTTGTGCAAAAATTTTCATTTTCCCCCACGAATTTCGTTTGGCTCCTTTAAACTTATTGTTTTAATTAATTATTATTTTTATATTAAAAACTAGTTCTTTAATAGCTCTTTTAAATTTCTAATAAACAAAATCGTTCACATTAGTGGCACGGTTAATAGCGCTTTTCAGCGCTATCAAAAAAACAAAAGAAAGTGCTATTAAGTACCTTTTATGGCATATTGTCTGTTGCTCTATTTTCTCTTTCAAAGGTTGTTTACTCTTTTGGACAGAAGAGATCACTCTTCTTTGTCTTTATTAGAATCTTTATAAGAGGAGCATACGCCTAACTAGTCATTTTCCTCCATTTCACTTCAAAAGTATATAGCACGAATAAAACTAAAGTTCATGAGTGAAGGTGAGCATTCGAACGATAACCTATAAAGGAAGCATTGTTGGACTAAGAACAAAGGGACATACATTTAATCATTCCTTCTTCACTACTTAATGCATGTGTCCTTCAAGTGCATTTGTTATGAAAATATTTTTAAAATGGTTTGATTTCGAGAAAAATACTTGGTGTTGACAAAGCGTTTATTTGGACCTACGCTACTGTTTGTGTGAAAATTTCGTTACACCCACCAATTTAGTTTGCCTCTTTTTTAGTTATTATTTTAAATAATTATTTATTTTTTTATATTAGCGACGGTTCAGGCCAACGCTATTGTTTATGAAAAAATATTCATTTCCCATAACAAATTTCACTTGCCTCCTTATTAGTTATTGTGTTAATTAATTCTTATTTTCTTATATTAGTGACGGTTCAGGCCGACGCTACTGTTTGTGCTAAAATTTTCATTTTCCCCCAAGAATTTCGTTTGGCTCCTTTAAACTTATTATTTTAATTAATTATTATTTTTATATTAAAAAATAGTACTTTAATAGCTCTTTTAAAGTGCTATTAAACAAAATCGTTCACATTAGTGGCACGGTTAATAGCGCTTTTCAGCACTATCAAAAACAAAAGAAAGTGCTATTAAGTAACTTTTATGGCATATTGTCTGTTGCTCTATTTTCTCTTTCAAAGTTGGTTTACCCTTTTGCACAGAAGAGATCACTCTTCTTTGTCTTTATTAGAATCTTTATAAGAGGAGCATACGCCTAACTAGTCATTTTCCTCCATTTCACTTCAAAAGTATATAGCACGAATAAAACTAAAGTTCATGAGTGAAGTGAGCATTCGAACGATAACCTATACATTAAGCGTCGTCGGACTAAGAACAAAGGGACATACATTTAATCATTCCTTCTTCACTACTTAATGCATGTGTCCTTCAAGTGCATTTGTTATGAAAATATTTTGAAAATGGTTTGATTTCGAGAAAAATACTTGGTATTGACAAAGCGTTTATTTGGACCTACGCTACTGTTTGTGTGAAAATTTCGTTACACCCACCAATTTAGTTTGCCTCTTTATTAGTTATTATTTTAAATAATTATTATTTTTTTTTATATTAGCGACGGTTCAGGCCAACGCTAATGTTTATGAAAAAATATTCATTTCCCATAACAAATTTCATTTGCCTCCTTATTAGTTATTGTCTTAATTAATTCTTATTTTCTTATATTAGTGACGGTTCAGGCCGACGCTACTGTTTGTGCTAAAATTTTCATTTTCCCCCAAGAATTTCGTTTGGCTCCTTTAAACTTATTATTTTAATTAATTATTATTTTTATATTAAAAACTAGTACTTTAATAGCTCTTTTAAAGTGCTATTAAACAAAATCGTTCACATTAGTGGCACGGTTAATAGCGATTTTCAGCGATATCAAAAACAAAAGAAAGTGCTATTAAATCACTTTTACGGCATATTGACTGTTGCTATATTTTCTAATTCAAAGTTGGTTTACCCTTCTGGAGAGAAGAGATCACTCTTCTTTTTCTTTATTAGAATCTTTATAAGAGGAGCATACACCTAAGTAGTCATTTTCCTCCATTTCACTTCAAAATTATATAGCACGAATAAAACTAAAGTTCATGAGCGAAGGTGAGCATTCGAGCGATAACCTATACAGCCAGCCTCATTGGACTAAGAACCAACGGACATACATTTAATCATTCCTTCTTCACTACTTAATGCCTGTGTCCTTTGAGTGCATTTGTTATGAAAATATTTTGAAAATGGTTTGATTTCGAGAAAAATACTTGGTGTTGACAAAATGTTCATTTGGATCTACGCTACTGTTTGTGCGAAAATTTCATTACACCCACCAATTTAGTTTGCCTCCTTTTTAGTTATTATTTTAAATAATTATTTATTTTTTTATATTAGCGACGGTTCAGGCCGACGCTATTGTTTTTAACAAAAAATTCATTTCCCATAACAAATTTTGTTTGCCTCCTTATTATTTATTGTCTTAATTAATTCTTATTTTCTTATATTAGCGACGGTTCAGGCCGACGCTACTGTTTGTGCTAAAATTTTCATTTTCCCCCACGAATTTCGTTTGGCTCCTTAAAACATATTTTTTTAATTAATTAATATTTTTATATTAAAAACTAGTACTTTAATAGCTCTTTTAAAGTGCTATTAAACAAAATCGTTCACATTAGTGGCACGGTTAATAGCGCTTTTCAGCGCTATCAAAAACAAAAGAAAGTGCTATTAAATCACTTTTACGGCATATTGACTGTTGCTATATTTTCTCTTTCAAAGTTGGTTTACCCTTTTGGACAGAAGAGATCACTCTTCTTTGTCTTTATTAGAATCTTTATAAGAGGAGCCTACGCCTAAGTAGTCATTTTCCTCCATTTCACTTCAAAAGTATATAGCACCAATAAAACTAAAGTTCATGAGTGAAGGTGAGCATTTGAACGATAACCTATACAGTAAGTGTAGTCGGACTAAGAACAAAAGGACATACATTTAATCATTCCTTCTTCACTACTTAATGCACGTGTCCTTCAAGTGCATTTGTTATGTAAATATTTTGAAAATGGTTTGATTTCGAGAAAAATACTTGGTGTTGACAAAGCGTTTATTTGGACCTACGCTACTGTTTGTGTGAAAATTTCGTTACACCCACCAATTTAGTTTGCCTTTTTTTTTAGTTATTATTTTAAATAATTATTTATTTTTTTATATTAGCGACGGTTCAGGCTGACGCTATTGTTTATGAAAAAATATTCATTTCCGATAACAAATTTTGTATGCCTCCTTATTAGTTATTGTATTAATTAATTCTTATTTTCTTATATTAGCGATGGTTCAGGCCGACGCTACTGTTTGTGCTAAAATTTTAATTTTCCCCCACGAATTTCGTTTGGCTCCTTTAAACTTATTGTTTTAATTAATTATTATTTTTATATTAAAAACTAGGACTTTAATAACTCTTTTAAAGTGATATTAAACAAAATCGTTCACATTAGTGGCACGATTAATAGCGCTTTTCAGCGCTATCAAAATCAAAAGAAAGTGCTATTAAATAACTTTTATGGCATATTGTCTGTTGCTCTATTTTCTCTTTCAAAATTGGTTTACCCTTTTGGACAGAAGAGATCACTCTTCTTTGTCTTTATTATAATCTTTATAAGTGAAGCATACGCCTAAGTAGTCATTTTCCTCCATTTCACTTCAAAAGTATATAGCACGAATAAAACTAAAGTTCATGAGTGAAGGTGAGCATTCGAGCGATAACCTATACAGCCAGCATCGTCGGACTAAGAACAATGGGACATACATTTAATCATTCCTTCTTCACTACTTAATGCATGTGTCCTCCAAGTGCATTTGTTATGAAAATATTTTGAAAATGGTTTGATTTCGAGAAAAATACTTGGTGTTGACAAAACGTTTATTTGGACCTACGCTACTGTTTGTGTGAAAATTTCATTACACCCACCAATTTCGTTTGCCTCCTTTTTAGTTATTATTTTATATAATTATTTATTTTTTTAGATTAGCGACGGTTCAGGCCGACGCTATTGTTTTTGAAAAAATATTCATTTCACATAACAAATTTCGTTTGCCTCCTTATTAGTTATTGTCTTAATTATTTCTTATTTTCTTATATTAGTGACGGTTCAGGCCGATGCGACTGTTTGTGCTAAAATTTTCATTTTCCCCCACGAATTTCGTTTGGCTCCTTTAAACTTATTGTTTTAATTAATTATTATTTTTATATTAAAAACTAGTACTTTAATAGCTCTTTTAAAGTTCTATTAAACAAAATCGTTCACATTAGTGACACGGTTAATAGCGCTTTTCAGCGCTATCAAAAACAAAAGAAAGTGCTATTAAATAACTTTTATGGCATATTCTCTGTTGCCCTATTTTCTCTTTCAAAGTTGGTTTACCCTTTTGGACAGAAGAGATCACTCTTCTTTGTCTTTATTAGAATCTTTATAAAAGGAGCATACGCCTAACTAGTCATTTTCCTCCATTTCACTTCAAAAGTATATAGCACGAATAAAACTAAAGTTCATGAGTGAAGGTGAGCATTCCAACGATAACCTATACAGTAAGCGTCGTCGGACTAAGAACAAAGGGACATACATTTAATCATTCCTTCTTCACTACTTAATGCATGTGTCCTTTAAGTACATTTGTTATGAAAATATTTTGAAAATGGTTTGATTTCGAGAAAAATACTTGGTGTTGACAAAGCGTTTATTTGGACCTACGCTACTGTTTGTGTGAAAATTTCGTTACTCCCACCAATTTAGTTTGCCTCTTTTTTAGTTATTATTTTAAATAATTATTTATTTTTTTATATTAGCAACGGTTCAGGCCAACGCTATTGTTTATGAAAAAATATTCATTTCCCATAATAAATTTCATTTGCCTCCTTATTAGTTATTGTCTTAATTAATTCTTATTTTCTTATATTAGTGACGGTTCAGGCCGACGCTACTGTTTGTGCTAAAATTTTCATTTTCCCCCAAGAATTTCGTTTGGCTTCTTTAAACTTATTATTTTAATTAATTATTATTTTTATATTAAAAACTAGTACTTTAATAGCTCTTTTAAACTGCTATTAAACAAAATCGTTCACATTAGTGGCACGGTTAATAGCGCTTTTAAGCGTTATCAAAAACAAAAGAAAGTGCTATTAAATCACTTTTATGGCATATTGACTGTTGCTATATTTTCTCATTCAAAGTTGGGTTACCCTTATGGACAGAAGAGATCAGTCTTCTTTGTCTTTATTAGAATCTTTATAAGAAGAGCATACGCCTAAGTAGTCATTTTCCTCCATTTCACTTCAAAATTATATAGCACGAATAAAACTAAAGTTCATGAGTGAAGGTGAGCATTCGAGCGATAACCTATACAACCAGCGTCGTTGGACTAAGAACCAAGGGACATACATTTAATCATTCCTTCTTCACTACTTAATCCATGTGTCCTTTGAGTGCATTTGTTATGAAAATATTTTGAAAATGGTTTGATTTCGAGAAAAATACTTGGTGTTGACAAAGCGTTTATTTGGACCTACGCTACTGTTTGTGTGAAAATTTCGTTACACCCACCAATTTAGTTTGCCTCTTTGTTAGTTATTATTTTAAATAATTATTTATTTTTTAATATTAGCGACGGTTCAGGCCAACGCTATTGTTTATGAAAAAATATCCATTTCCCATAACAAATTTCATTTGCCTCCTTATTAGTTATAGTCTTAATTAATTCTTATTTTCTTATATTAGTGACGGTTCAGGCCGATGCTACTGTTTGTGCTAAAATTTTCATTTTCCCCCACGAATTTCGTTTGGCTCCTTTAAACTTATTGTTTTAATTAATTCTTATTTTTATATTAAAAACTAGTACTTTAATAGCTCTTTTAAAGTTTTATTAAACAAAATCGTTCACATTAGTGACACGGTTAATAGCGCTTTTCAGCGCTATCAAAAACAAAAGAAAGTGCTATTAAATAACTTTTATGGCATATTGTCTGTTGCCCTATTTTCTCTTTCAAAGTTGGTTTACCCTTTTGGACAGAAGAGATCACTCTTCTTTGTCTTTATTAGAATCTTTATAAGAGGAGAATACGCCTAACTAGTCATTTTCCTCCATTTCACTTCAAAAGTATATAGCACGAATAAAACTAAAGTTCATGAGTGAAGGTGAGCATTCCAACGATAACCTATACAGTAAGCGTCGTCGGACTAAGAACAAAGGGACATACATTTAATCATTCCTTCTTCACTACTTAATGCATGTGTCCTTCAAGTGCATTTGTTATGAAAATATTTTGAAAATGGTTTGATTTCGAGAAAAATACTTGGTGTTGACAAAACGTTCATTTGGACCTACACTACTGTTTGTGCGTAAATTTCATTACACCCACCAATTTAGTTTGCCTCCCTTTTAGTTATTATTTTAAATAACTAATTATTTTTTTATATTAGCGATGATTCAGGTCGACGCCATTGTTTTTAAAAAAAAATTCATTTCCCATAACAAATTTTGTTTGCCTCCTTATTAGTTATTGTCTTAATTAATTCTTATTTTCTTATATTAGCGACTGTTCTGGCCGACGCTACTGTTTGTGCTAAAATTTTCATTTTCCCCCACGAATTTCGTTTGGCTCCTTAAAACTTATTTTTTAATGGATTATTATTTTAATATTAAAAACTAGTACTTTAATAGCTCTTTTAAAGTGCTATTAAACAAAATCGTTCACATTAGTGGCACGGTTAATAGCGCTTTTCAGCGCTATCAAAAACAAAAGAAAGTGCTATTAAGTAACTTTTATGGCATATTGTTTGTTGCTCTATTTTCTCTTTAAAGGTTGGTTTACCCTTTTGGACAAAAGAGATCACTCTTTTTTATCTTTATTAGAATCTTTATAAGAGGAGCATACACCTAAGTAGTCATTTTCCTCCATATCACTTCAAAAGTATATAGCACCAATAAAACTAAAGTTCATGAGTGAAGGTGAGCATTTGAACGATAACCTATACAGTAAGCGTCGTCGGACTAAGAACAAAGGGACATACATTTAATCATTCCTTCTTCACTACTTAATGCACGTGTCCTTCAAGTGCATTTCTTATGTAAATATTTTGAAAATGGTTTGATTTCGAGAAAAATACTTGGTGTTGACAAAACGTTTATTTGGACCTACGCTATTGTTTGTGTGAAAATTTCGTTACACCCACCAATTTAGTTTGCCTTTTTTTTTAGATATTATTTTAAATAATTATTTATTTTTTTATATTAGCGACGGTTCAGGCTGACGCTATTGTTTATGAAAAAATATTCATTTCCCATAACAAATTTTGTATGCCTCGTTATTAGTTATTGTCTTAATTAATACTTATTTTCTTATATTAGCGATGGTTCAGGCCGACGCTACTGTTTGTGCTAAAAGTTTAATTTTCCCCCACGAATTTCGTTTGGCTCCTTTAAACTTATTGTTTTAATTAATTATTATTTTTATATTAAAAACTAGTACTTTAATAGCTCTTTTAAAGTGATATTAAACAAAATCATTCACATTAGTGGCACAGTTAATAGAGCTTTTCAGCGCTATCAAAAACAAAAGAAAGTGCTATTAAATAAATTTTATGACATATTGTCTGTTGCTCTATTTTCTCTTTCAAAGTTGGTTTACCCTTTTGGACAGAAGAGATCACTCTTCTTTGTCTTTATTAGAATCTTTATAATAGGAGCATACGCCTAACTAGTCATTTTCCTCCATTTCACTACAAAAGTATATAGCACGAATAAAACTAAAGTTCATGAGTTAATGTGAGCACTCGAGCGATAACCTATACAGCCAGCGTTGTCGGACTAAGAACAAAGGGACATACATTTAATCATTCCTTCTTCACTACTTAATGCATGTGTCCTCCGAGTGCATTTATTATGAAAATATTTTGAAAATGGTTTGATTTCGAGAAAAATACTTGGTGTTGACAAAACGTTTATTTGGACCTACGCTACATGTTTGTGCGAAAATTTCATTACACCCACCAATTTAATTTGCCTCCTTTTTTGTTATTATTTTAAATAATTACTTATTTTTTGATATTAGCGACTGTTCTGGCCGGAGGTATTGTTTATGAAAAAGTATTCATTTCCCTTAAAAAATTTCGTTTGCCTCCTTATTAGTTATTGTCTTAATTAATTCTTATTTTCTTATATTATCGAAGGTTCAGGCCGACGCTACTATTTGTGCTAAAATTTTCATTTTCCCCCACCAATTTTGTATGGCTCCTTTAAACTTATTTTTTTAATTAATTATTATTTTTATATTAAAAACTAGTACTTTAATAGCTCTTTTAAAGTGATATTAAACAAAATCGTTCACATTAGTGGCACGGTTAATAGCGCTTTTCAGCGCTATCAAAAACAAAAGAAAGTGCTATTAAATAACTTTTATGGCATATTGTCTATTGCTCTATTTTCTCTTTCAAAGTTGGTTTACCCTTTTGGACAGAAGAGATCACTCTTATTTGTCTTTATTATAATCTTTATAAGAGGAGCATACGCCTAAGTAGTCATTTTCCTCCATTGCACTTCAAAAGTATATAGCACGAATAAAACTAAAGTTCATGAATGAAGGTTAGCATTTGAACGATAACCTATACAGTAAGCATTGTCGGACTAAGAACAAAGGGACATACATTTAATCATTCCTTCTTAACTACTTAATGCATGTGTCCTCTGAGTCCATTTGTTATGAAAATATTTTGAAAAGGGTTTGATTTCGAGAAAAATACTTGGTGTTGACAAAACGGTTATTTGGACCTACGCTACTGTTTGTGCGAAAATTTCATTACACCCACCAATTTAATTTGCCTCCTTTTTAGTTATTATTTTAAATAATTATTTATTTTTTTATATTAGCGACGGTTCAGACCGACGCTATTGTTTTTGAAAAAATATTCATTTCCCATAACAAATATCGTTTGCCTCCTTATTAGTTATTGTCTTAATTAATTCTTATTTTCTTATATTAGCGACGGTTCAGGCCGACGCTACTGTTTGTGCTAAAATTTTCATTTTCCCCCACGAATTTTGTATGGCTCTTTTAAACTTATTGTTTTTATTAATTATTATTTTTATATTAAAAACTAGTACTTTAATAGCTCTTTTAAAGTGATATTAAACAAAATCGTTCACATTAGTGGCACAGTTAATAGTGCTTTTCAGCTCTATCAGAAACAAAATAAAGTGCTATTAAATAACTTTTATGGCATATTGTCTGTTGCTCTATATTCTCTTTCAAAGTTGGTTTACCCTTTTGGACAAAAGAGATCACTCTTCTTTGTCTTTATTAGAATCTTTATAAGAGGAGCATACGCCTAAGTAGTCATTTTCCTCCGTTGCACTTCAAAAGTATATAGCACGAATAAAACTAAAGTTCATGAGTGAATGTGAGCACTCGAGCGATAACCTATACAGCCAGCGTCGTCGGACTAAGAACAAAGGGACATACATTTAATCACTCCTTCTTCACTACTTAATGCATGTGTCCTCCGAGTGCATTTGTTATGAAAATATTTTGAAAATGGTTTGATTTCGAGAAAAATAGTTGGTGTTGAGAAAACGTTTATTTGGACCTACGCTACATGTTTGTGCGAAAATTTCATTACACCCACCAATTTAATTTGCCTCCTTTTTAGTTATTATTTTAAATAATTATTTATTTATTTTATATTAGCGACGATTCAGGCCGGCGCTATTGTTTCTGAAAAAATATTCATTTCCCATAACAAATTTCGTTTGCCTCCTTATTAGTTATTGTCTTAATTAATTCTTATTTTCTTATATTAGTGACGGTTCAGGCCGACGCTACTGTTTGTGCTAAAATTTTAATTTTCCCCCACGAATTTCGTTTGGCTCCTTTAAACTTATTGTTTTAATTAATTATTATTTTTATATTAAAAACTAGTACTTTAATAGCTCTTTTAAAGTGATATTAAACAAAATCGTCCACATTAGTGGCACGGTTAATAACGCTTTTCAGCGCTATAAAAAACAAAAGAAAGTGCTATTAAATAACTTTTATGACATATTGTCTGTTTCTCTATTTTCTCTTTCAAAGTTGGTTTACCCTTTTGGACTGAAGAGATCACTCTTCTTTGTCTTTATTAGAATCTTTATAAGAGGAGCATACGCTTAAGTAGTCATTTTCCTCCATTGCACTTCAAAAGTATATAGCACGAATAAAACTAAAGTTCATGAGTGAATGTGAGCACTCGAGCGATAACCTATATAGCCAGCGTCGTCGGACTAAGAACAAAGGGACATACATTTAATCATTCCTTCTTCACTACTTAATGCATGTGTCCTCCGAATGCATTTGTTATGAAAATATTTTGAAAATGGTTTGATATCGAGAAAAATACTTGGTGTTGACAAAACGTTTATTTGGACCTACGCTACATGTTTGTGCGAAAATTTCATTACACCAACCAATTTAATTTACCTTCTTTTTAGTTATTATTTTAAATAATTATTTATTTTTTTATATTAGCGACGGTTCAGGCCGGCGCTATTGTTTTTGAAAAAATATTCATTTCCCATAACAAATTTCGTTTGCCTCCTTATTAGTTATTGTCTTAATCAATTCTTATTTTCTTATATTAGCGACGGTTCAGGCCGACGCTACTGTTTGTGCTAAAATTTTCATTTTCCCCCACGAATTTCGTTTGGCTCCTTTAAACTTATTGTTTTAATTAATTATTATTTTTATATTAAAAACTAGTACTTTAATAGCTCTTTTAAAGTGCTATTAAACAAAATCGTTCACATTAGTGGCACGGTTAATAGCGCTTTTCAGCGCTATCAAAAACAAAAGAAAATGCTATTAAATAACTTTTATGACATATTGTCTGTTGCTCTATTTTCTCTTTCAAAGTAGGTTTACCCTTTTGGACTGAAGAGATCACTGTTCTTTGTCTTTATTAGAATCTTTATAAGAGGAGCATACGCCTAAGTAGTCATTTTCCTCCATTTCACTTAAAAAGCATATAGCACGAATAAAACTAAAGTTCATGAGTGAATGTGAGCACTCGAGCGATAACCTATACAGCCAGCGTCGTCGGACTAAGAACAAAGGGACATACATATAATCATTCCTTCTTCACTACTTAATGCATGTGTCCTCCGAGTGCATTTGTTATGAAAATATTTTGAAAATGGTTTGATTTTGAGAAAAATACTTGGTGTTGACAAAATGTTTATTTGGACCTACGCTACATGTTTGTGCGGAAATTTCATTACACCCACCAATTTAATTTACCTTCTTTTTAGTTATTATTTTAAATAATTATTTATTTTTTTATATTAGCGACGGTTCAGGCCGGCGCTATTGTTTTTGAAAAAATATTCATTTCCCATAACAAATTTCGTTTGCCTCCTTATTAGTTATTTTCTTAATTAATTCTTATTTTCTTATATTAGCGACGGTTCAGGCCGACGCTACTGTTTGTGCTAAAATTTTCATTTTCCCCCACGAATTTCGTTTGGCTCCTTTAAACTTATTGTTTTAATTAATTATTATTTTTATATTAAAAACTAGTACTTTAATAGCTCTTTTAAAGTGCTATTAAACAAAATCGTTCACATTAGTGGCACGGTTAATAGCGCTTTTCAGCGCTATCAAAAACAAAAGAAAATGCTATTAAAAACTTTTATGACATATTGTCTGTTGCTCTATTTTCTCTTTCAAAGTAGGTTTACCCTTTTGGACTGAAGAGATCACTGTTCTTTGTCTTTATTAGAATCTTTATAAGAGGAGCATACGCCTAAGTAGTCATTTTCCTCCATTTCACTTAAAAAGCATATAGCACGAATAAAACTAAAGTTCATGAGTGAATGTGAGCACTCGAGCGATAACCTATACAGCCAGCGTCGTCGGACTAAGAACAAAGGGACATACATATAATCATTCCTTCTTCACTACTTAATGCATGTGTCCTCCGAGTGCATTTGTTATGAAAATATTTTGAAAATGGTTTGATTTTGAGAAAAATACTTGGTGTTGACAAAATGTTTATTTGGACCTACGCTACATGTTTGTGCGGAAATTTCATTACACCCACCAATTTAATTTACCTTCTTTTTAGTTATTATTTTAAATAATTATTTATTTTTTTATATTAGCGACGGTTCAGGCCGGCGCTATTGTTTTTGAAAAAATATTCATTTCCCATAACAAATTTCGTTTGCCTCCTTATTAGTTATTTTCTTAATTAATTCTTATTTTCTTATATTAGCGACGGTTCAGGCCGACGCTACTGTTTGTGCTAAAATTTTCATTTTCCCCCACAAATTTCGTTTGGCTCCTTTAAACTTATTTTTTTAATTCTTTATTATTTTTATATTAAAAACTAGTACTTTAATAGTTCTTTTAAAGTGATATTAAACAAAATCGTTCACATTAGTGGCACGGTTAATAGCACTTTTTAGCGCTATCAAAAACAAAAGAAAGTGCTATTAAATAACTTTTATGGCATATTATCTGTTGCTCTATTTTCTCTTTCAAAGTTGGTTTACCCTTTTTGACAGAAGAGATCACTCTTCTTTGTCTTTATTAGAATCTTTATAAGAGGAGCATACGCCTAAGTAGTCACTTTCCTCCATTGCACTTCAAAAGTAGATAGCACGAATAAAACTAAAGTTCATGAGTGAATGTGAGCACTCGAGCGATAACCTATACAACCAGCGTCGTCGGACTAAGAACAAAGGGACATACATTTAATCATTCCTTCTTCACTACTTAATGCATGTGTCCTCCGAGTGCATTTGTTATGAAAATATTTTGAAAATGGTTTGATTTCGAGAAAAATACTTGGTGTTGACAAAACGTTTATTTGGACCTACACTACATGTTTGTGCGAAAATTTCATTACACCCACCAATTTAATTTGTCTCCTTTTTAGATATTATTTTAAATAATTATTTATTTTTTTATATTAGCGACGGTTCAGGCCAGCGCTATTGTTTTTGAAAAAATATTCATTTCCCATAACAAATTTCATTTGCCTCCTTATTAGTTATTGTCTTAATTAATTCTTATTTTCTTATATTAGTGACGGTTCAGGCCGACGCTACTGTTTGTGCTAAAATTTTCATTTTCCCTCACGAATTTCGTTCGGCTCCTTTAAACTTATTGTTTTAATTAATTATTATTTTTATATTAAAAACTAGTACTTTAATAGCTCTTTTAAAGTGCTATTAAACAAAATCGTTCACATTAGTGGCACGGTTAATAGCGCTTTTCAGCGCTATCAAAAACAAAAGAAAATGCTATTAAATAACTTTTATGACATATTGTCTGTTGCTCTATTTTCTCTTTCAAAGTAGGTTTACCCTTTTGGACTGAAGAGATCACTGTTCTTTGTCTTTATTAGAATCTTTATAAGAGGAGCATACGCCTAAGTAGTCATTTTCCTCCATTTCAATTAAAAAGCATATAGCACGAATAAAACTAAAGTTCATGAGTGAATGTGAGCACTCGAGCGATAACCTATACAGCCAGCGTCGTCGGACTAAGAACAAAGGGACATACATATAATCATTCCTTCTTCACTACTTAATGCATGTGTCCTCCGAGTGCATTTGTTATGAAAATATTTTGAAAATGGTTTGATTTTGAGAAAAATACTTGGTGTTGACAAAATGTTTATTTGGACCTACGCTACATGTTTGTGCGGAAATTTCATTACACCCACCAATTTAATTTACCTTCTTTTTAGTTATTATTTTAAATAATTATTTATTTTTTTATATTAGCGACGGTTCAGGCCGGCGCTATTGTTTTTGAAAAAATATTCATTTCCCATAACAAATTTCGTTTGCCTCCTTATTAGTTATTTTCTTAATTAATTCTTATTTTCTTATATTAGCGACGGTTCAGGCCGACGCTACTGTTTGTGCTAAAATTTTCATTTTCCCCCACGAATTTCGTTTGGCTCCTTTAAACTTATTGTTTTAATTAATTATTATTTTTATATTAAAAACTAGTACTTTAATAGCTCTTTTAAAGTGCTATTAAACAAAATCGTTCACATTAGTGGCACGGTTAATAGCGCTTTTCAGCGCTATCAAAAACAAAAGAAAATGCTATTAAAAACTTTTATGACATATTGTCTGTTGCTCTATTTTCTCTTTCAAAGTAGGTTTACCCTTTTGGACTGAAGAGATCACTGTTCTTTGTCTTTATTAGAATCTTTATAAGAGGAGCATACGCCTAAGTAGTCATTTTCCTCCATTTCACTTAAAAAGCATATAGCACGAATAAAACTAAAGTTCATGAGTGAATGTGAGCACTCGAGCGATAACCTATACAGCCAGCGTCGTCGGACTAAGAACAAAGGGACATACATATAATCATTCCTTCTTCACTACTTAATGCATGTGTCCTCCGAGTGCATTTGTTATGAAAATATTTTGAAAATGGTTTGATTTTGAGAAAAATACTTGGTGTTGACAAAATGTTTATTTGGACCTACGCTACATGTTTGTGCGGAAATTTCATTACACCCACCAATTTAATTTACCTTCTTTTTAGTTATTATTTTAAATAATTATTTATTTTTTTATATTAGCGACGGTTCAGGCCGGCGCTATTGTTTTTGAAAAAATATTCATTTCCCATAACAAATTTCGTTTGCCTCCTTATTAGTTATTTTCTTAATTAATTCTTATTTTCTTATATTAGCGACGGTTCAGGCCGACGCTACTGTTTGTGCTAAAATTTTCATTTTCCCCCACAAATTTCGTTTGGCTCCTTTAAACTTATTTTTTTAATTCTTTATTATTTTTATATTAAAAACTAGTACTTTAATAGCTCTTTTAAAGTGCTATTAAACAAAATCGTTCACATTAGTGGCACGGTTAATAGCGCTTTTCAGCGCTATCAAAAACAAAAGAAAATGCTATTAAAAACTTTTATGACATATTGTCTGTTGCTCTATTTTCTCTTTCAAAGTAGGTTTACCCTTTTGGACTGAAGAGATCACTGTTCTTTGTCTTTATTAGAATCTTTATAAGAGGAGCATACGCCTAAGTAGTCATTTTCCTCCATTTCACTTAAAAAGCATATAGCACGAATAAAACTAAAGTTCATGAGTGAATGTGAGCACTCGAGCGATAACCTATACAGCCAGCGTCGTCGGACTAAGAACAAAGGGACATACATATAATCATTCCTTCTTCACTACTTAATGCATGTGTCCTCCGAGTGCATTTGTTATGAAAATATTTTGAAAATGGTTTGATTTTGAGAAAAATACTTGGTGTTGACAAAATGTTTATTTGGACCTACGCTACATGTTTGTGCGGAAATTTCATTACACCCACCAATTTAATTTACCTTCTTTTTAGTTATTATTTTAAATAATTATTTATTTTTTTATATTAGCGACGGTTCAGGCCGGCGCTATTGTTTTTGAAAAAATATTCATTTCCCATAACAAATTTCGTTTGCCTCCTTATTAGTTATTTTCTTAATTAATTCTTATTTTCTTATATTAGCGACGGTTCAGGCCGACGCTACTGTTTGTGCTAAAATTTTCATTTTCCCCCACAAATTTCGTTTGGCTCCTTTAAACTTATTTTTTTAATTCTTTATTATTTTTATATTAAAAACTAGTACTTTAATAGTTCTTTTAAAGTGATATTAAACAAAATCGTTCACATTAGTGGCACGGTTAATAGCACTTTTTAGCGCTATCAAAAACAAAAGAAAGTGCTATTAAATAACTTTTATGGCATATTATCTGTTGCTCTATTTTCTCTTTCAAAGTTGGTTTACCCTTTTGGACAGAAGAGATCACTCTTCTTTGTCTTTATTAGAATCTTTATAAGAGGAGCATACGCCTAAGTAGTCACTTTCCTCCATTGCACTTCAAAAGTATATAGCACGAATAAAACTAAAGTTCATGAGTGAATGTGAGCACTCGAGCGATAACCTATACAACCAGCGTCGTCGGACTAAGAACAAAGGGACATACATTTAATCATTCCTTCTTCACTACTTAATGCATGTGTCCTCCGAGTGCATTTGTTATGAAAATATTTTGAAAATGGTTTGATTTCCAGAAAAATACTTGTTGTTGACAAAACGTTTATTTGGACCTACGCTACTGTTTGTGCGAAAATTTCATTACACCCACCAATTTAATTTGCCCCCTTTTTAGTTATAATTTTAAATAATTATTTATTTTTTTATATTAGCGACGGTTCAGGACGACGCTATTGTTTTTGAAAAATTATTAATTTCCCATAACAAATTTCGTTTGCCTCCTTATTAGTTATTGTCTTAATTAATTCTTATTTTCTTATATTAGCGACGATTCAGGCCGACGCTACTGTTTGTGCTAAAATTTTCATTTTCCCCCACGAATTTAGTTTGGCTCCATTAAACTTATTGTTTTAATTAATTATTATTTTTATATTAAAAACTAGTACTTTAATAGCTCTTTCAAAGTGATATTAAACAAAATCGTCCACATTAGTGGCACGGTTAATAGCGCTTTTCAGCGCTATCAAAATCAAAAGAAAGTGCTATTAAATAACTTTTATGACATATTGTCTGTTGCTCTATTTTCTCTTTCAAAGTTGGTTTACCCTTTAGGACAGAAGAGATCACTCTTCTTTGTCTTTATTAGAATCTTTATAAGAGGAGCATACGCCTAAGTAGTCATTTTCCTCCATTGCACTTCAAAAGTATATAGCACGAATAAAACTAAAGTTCATGAGTGAATGTGAGCACTCGAGCGATAACCTATACAACCAGCGTCGTCGGACTAAGAACAAAGGGACATACATTTAATCATTCCTTCTTTACTACTTAATGCATGTGTCCTTCAAGTGCATTTGTTATGAAAATATTTTGAAAATGGTTTGTTTTCGAGAAAAATACTTGGTGTTGATAAAACGTTTATTTGGACCTACGCTATATGTTTGTGCAAAAATTTCATTACACCCACCAATTTAATTTACCTCCTTTTTAGTTATTATTTTAAATAATTATTTAATTTTTTATATTAGCGACGGTTCAGGCCGGCGCTATTGTTTTTGAAAAAATATTCATTTCCCATAACAAATTTCATTTTCCTCCTTATTAGTTATTGTCTTAATTAATTCTTATTTTCTTATATTAGCGACGATTCAGGCCGACGCTACTGTTTGTGCTAAAATTTTAATTTTCCCCCACGAATTTCATTTGGCTCCTTTAAACTTATTGTTTTAATTAATTATTATTTTTATATTAAAAACTTGTACTTTAATAGCTCTTTCAAAGTGATATTAAACAAAATCGTCCACATTAGTGGCACGGTTAATAGCGCTTTTCAGCGCTATCAAAAACAAAAGAAAGTGCTACTAAATAACTTTTATGACATATTGTCTGTTGCTCTATTTTCTCTTTCAAAGTTGGTTTACCCTTTTGGACAGAAGAGATCACTCTTCTTTGTCTTTATTAGAATCTTTATAAGAGGAGCATACGCCTAAGTAGTCATTTTCCTCCATTGCACTTCAAAAGTATATAGCACGAATAAAACTAAAGTTCATGAGTGAATGTGAGCACTCGAGCGATAACCTATACAACCAGCGTCGTCGGACTAAGAACAAAGGGACATACATTTAATCATTCCTTCTTCACTACTTAATGCATGTGTCCTCCGAGTGCATTTGTTATGAAAATATTTTGAAAATGGTTTGATTTCGAGAAAAATACTTGGTGTTGACAAAACGTTTATTTGGACCTACGCTACATGTTTGTGCGAAAATTTCATTACACCCACCAATTTAATTTACCTCCTTTTTAGTTATTATTTTAAATAATTATTTATTTTATTATATTAGCGACGGTTCAGGCCGGCGCTATTGTTTTTGAGAAAATATTCATTTCCCATAACAAATTTCATTTGCCTCCTTATTAGTTATTGTCTCAATTAATTCTTATTTTCTTATATTAGCGACGATTCAGGCCGACGCTACTGTTTGTGCTAAAATTTTCATTTTCCCCCACGAATTTCGTTCGGCTCCTTTAAACTTATTGTTTTAATTAATTATTATTTTTAAATTAAAAACTAGTACTTTAATAGCTCTTTTAAAGTGATATTAAACAAAATCGTTCACATTAGTGGCACGGTTAATAGCGCTTTTGAGCGCTATCAAAAACAAAAGAAAGTGCTATTAAATAACTTTTATGACATATTGTCTGTTGCTCTATTTTCTCTTTCAAAGTTGGTTTACCCTTTTGGACAGAAGAGATCACTCTTCTTTGTCTTTATTAGAATCTTTATAAGAGGAGCATACGCCTAAGTAGTCATTTTCCTCCATTGCACTTCAAAAGTATATAGCACGAATAAAACTAAAGTTCATGAGTGAATGTGAGCACTCGAGCGATAACCTATACAACCAGCGTCGTCGGACTAAGAACAAAGGGACATACATTTAATCATTACTTCTTCACTACTTAATGCATGTGTCCTCTGAGTGCATTTGTTATGAAAATATTTTGAAAATGGTTTGATTTCGAGAAAAATACTTGGTGTTGACAAAACGTTTATTTGGACCTACGGTACATGTTTGTGCGAAAATTTCATTACACCCACCAATTTAATTTACCTCCTTTTTAGTTATTATTTTAAATAATTATTTATTTTTTTATATTAGCGACGGTTCAGGCCGGCGCTATTGTTTTTGAAAAAATATTCATTTCCCATAACAAATTTCACTTGCCTCCTTATTAGTTATTGTCTTAATTAATTCTTATTTTCTTATATTAGCGACGATTCAGGCCGACGCTACTGTTTGTGCTAAAATTTTCATTTTCCCCCACGAATTTCGTTCGGCACCTTTAAACTTATTGTTTTAATTTATTATTATTTTTATATTAAAAACTAGTACTTTAATAGCTCTTTCAAAGTGATATTAAACAAAATCGTCCACATTAGTGGCACGGATAATAGCGCTTTTTAGCGCTATCAAAAACAAAAGAAAATGCTATTAAATAACTTTTATGACATATTGTCTGTTGCTCTATTTTCTCTTTCAAAGTTGGTTTACCCTTTTGGACAGAAGAGATCACTCTTCTTTGTCTTTATTAGAATCTTTATAAGAGGAGCATATGCCTAAGTAGTCATTTTCCTCCATTGCACTTCAAAAGTATATAGCACGAATAAAACTAAAGTTCATGAGTGAATGTGAGCACTCGAGCGATAACCTATACAACCAGCGTCGTCGGACTAAGAACAAAGGGACATACATTTAATCATTCCTTCTTCACTACTTAATGCATGTGTCCTCCGAGTGCATTTGTTATGAAAATATTTTTGAAAATGGTTTGATTTCGAGAAAAATACTTGGTGGTGACAAAACGTTTATTTGGACCTACGCTACATGTTTGTGCGTAAATTTCATTACACCCACCAATTTAATTTACCTCCTTTTTAGTTATTATTTTAAATAATTATTTATTTTTTTATATTAGCGACGGTTCAGGACGGCGCTATTGTTTTTGAAAAAATATTCATTTCCCATAACAAATTTCGTTTGCCTCCTTATTAGTTATTGTCTTAATTAATTCTTATTTTCTTATATTAGCGACGATTCAGGCCGACGTTACTGTTTGTGCTAAAATTTTCATTTTCCCCCACGAATTTAGTTTGGCTCCATTAAACTTATTGTTTTAATTAATTATTATTTTTATATTAAAAACTAGTACTTTAATAGCTCTTTCAAAGTGATATTAAACAAAATCGTCCACATTAGTGGCACGGTTAATAGCGCTTTTCAGCGCTATCAAAATCAAAAGAAAGTGCTATTAAATAACTTTTATGACATATTGTCTGTTGCTCTATTTTCTCTTTCAAAGTTGGTTTACCCTTTAGGACAGAAGAGATCACTCTTCTTTGTCTTTATTAGAATCTTTATAAGAGGAGCATACGCCTAAGTAGTCATTTTCCTCCATTGCACTTCAAAAGTATATAGCACGAATAAAACTAAAGTTCATGAGTGAATGTGAGCACTCGAGCGATAACCTATACAGCCAGCGTCATCGGACTAAGAACAAAGGGACATACATTTAATCACTCCTTCTTCACTACTTAATGCATGTGTCCTCCGAGTGCATTTGTTATGAAAATATTTTGAAAATGGTTTGATTTCGAGAAAAATAGTTGGTGTTGAGAAAACGTTTATTTGGACCTACGCTACATGTTTGTGCGAAAATTTCATTACACCCACCAATTTAATTTGCCTCCTTTTTAGTTATTATTTTAAATAATTATTTATTTATTTTATATTAGCGACGATTCAGGCCGGCGCTATTGTTTTTGAAAAAATATTCATTTCCCATAACAAATTTCGTTTGCCTCCTTATTAGTTATTGTCTTAATTAATTCTTATTTTCTTATATTAGTGACGGTTCAGGCCGACGCTACTGTTTGTTCTAAAATTTTAATTTTCCCCCACGAATTTCGTTTGGCTCCTTTAAACTTATTGTTTTAATTAATTATTATTTTTATATTAAAAACTAGTACTTTAATAGCTCTTTTAAAGTGATATTAAACAAAATCGTCCACATTAGTGGCACGGTTAATAACGCTTTTCAGCGCTATAAAAAACAAAAGAAAGTGCTATTAAATAACTTTTATGACATATTGTCTGTTTCTCTATTTTCTCTTTCAAAGTTGGTTTACCCTTTTGGACTGAAGAGATCACTCTTCTTTGTCTTTATTAGAATCTTTATAAGAGGAGCATACGCCTAAGTAGTCATTTTCCTCCATTGCACTTCAAAAGTATATAGCACGAATAAAACTAAAGTTCATGAGTGAATGTGAGCACTCGAGCGATAACCTATATAGCCAGCGTCGTCGGACTAAGAACAAAGGGACATACATTTAATCATTCCTTCTTCACTACTTAATGCATGTGTCCTCCGAATGCATTTGTTATGAAAATATTTTGAAAATGGTTTGATTTCGAGAAAAATACTTGGTGTTGACAAAACGTTTATTTGGACCTACGCTACATGTTTGTGCGAAAATTTCATTACACCAACCAATTTAATTTACCTTCTTTTTAGTTATTATTTTAAATAATTATTTATATTTTTATATTAGCGACGGTTCAGGCCGGTGCTATTGTTTTTGAAAAAATATTCATTTCCCATAACAAATTTCATTTGCCTCCTTATTAGTTATTGTCTTAATCAATTCTTATTTTCTTATATTAGCGACGGTTCAGGCCGACGCTACTGTTTGTGCTAAAATTTTCATTTTCCCCCACGAATTTCGTTTGGCTCCTTTAAACTTATTGTTTTAATTAATTATTATTTTTATATTAAAAACTAGTACTTTAATAGCTCTTTTAAAGTGCTATTAAACAAAATCGTTCACATTAGTGGCATGGTTAATAGCGCTTTTCAGCGCTATCAAAAACAAAAGAAAGTGCTATTAAATAACTTTTATGACATATTGTCTGTTGCTCTATTTTCTCTTTCAAAGTAGGTTTACCCTTTTGGACAGAAGAGATCACTCTTCTTTGTCTTTATTAGAATCTTTATAAGAGGAGCATACGCCTAAGTAGTCATTTTCCTCCATTGCACTTCAAAAGTATATAGCACGAATAAAACTAAAGTTCATGAGTGAATGTGAGCACTCGAGCGATATCCTATACAACCAGCGTCGTCGGACTAAGAACAAAGGGACATACATTTAATCTTTCCTTCTTCACTACTTAATGCATGTGTCCTCCGAGTGCATTTGTTATGAAAATATTTTGAAAATGGTTTGATTTCGAGAAAAATACTTGGTGTTGACAAAACGTTTATTTGGACCTACGCTACATGTTTGTGCGAAAATTTCATTACACCCACCAATTTAATTTACCTCCTTTTTAGTTATTATTTTAAATAATTATTTATTTTTTTATATTAGCGACGGTTCAGGACGGTGCTATTGTTTTTGAAAAAATATTCATTTCCCATAACAAATTTCGTTTGCCTCCTTATTAGTTATTGTCTTAATTAATTCTTATTTTCTTATATTAGCGACGATTCAGGCCGACGCTACTGTTTGTGCTAAAATTTTCATTTTCCCCCACGAATTTCCTTCGGCTCCTTTAAACTTATTGTTTTAATTAATTATTATTTTTATATTAAAAACTAGTAATTTTAATAGCTCTTTTAAAGTGATATTAAACAAAATCGTTCACATTAGTGGCACGGTTAATAACACTTTTGAGCGCTATCAAAAACAAAAGAAAGTGCTATTAAATAACATTTATGGCATATTGTCTGTTGCTCTATTTTCTCTTTCAAAGTTGGTTTACCCTTTTGGACAGAAGAGATCACTCTTCTTTGTCTTTATTAGAATCTTTATAAGAGGAGCATACGCCTAAGTAGTCATTTTCCTCCATTGCACTTCAAAAGTATATAGCACGAATAAAACTAAAGTTCATGAGTGAATGTGAGCACTCGAGCGATATCCTATACAACCAGCGTCGTCGGACTAAGAACAAAGGGACATACATTTAATCATTCCTTCTTCACTACTTAATGCATGTGTCCTCCGAGTGCATTTGTTATGAAAATATTTTGAAAATGGTTTGATTTCCAGAAAAATACTTGTTGTTGACAAAACGTTTATTTGGACCTACGCTACTGTTTGTGCGAAAATTTCATTACACCCACCAATTTAATTTGCCCCCTTTTTAGTTATTATTTTAAATAATTATTTATTTTTTTATATTAGCGACGGTTCAGGACGACGCTATTGTTTTTGAAAAAATATTAATTTCCCATAACAAATTTCGTTTGCCTCCTTATTAGTTATTGTCTTAATTAATTCTTATTTTCTTATATTGGCGACGGTTCAGGCCGACGCTACTGTTTGTTCAAAAATTTTCATTTTCCCCCACGAATTTCGTTTGGCTCCTTTAAACTTATTTTTTTAATTCTTTATTATTTTTATATTAAAAACTAGTACTTTAATAGCTCTTTTAAAGTGATATTAAACAAAATAGTTCACATTAGTGGCATGGTTAATAGCGCTTTTCAGTGCTATCAAAAACAAAAGAAATGCTATTAAATAACTTTTATGGCATCTTGTCTGTTGCTCTATTTTCTCTTTCAAAGTTGGTTTACCCTTTTGGACAGAAGAGATCACTCTTCTTTGTCTTTATTAGAATCTTTATAAGAGGAGCATACGCCTAAGTAGTCATTTTCCTCCATTGCACTTCAAAAGTATATAGCACGAATAAAACTAAAGTTCATGAGTGAATGTGAGCACTCGAGCGATATCCTATACAACCAGCGTCGTCGGACTAAGAACAAAGGGACATACATTTAATCATTCCTTCTTCACTACTTAATGCATGTGTCCTCCGAGTGCATTTGTTATGAAAATATTTTGAAAATGGTTTGATTTCCAGAAAAATACTTGTTGTTGACAAAATGTTTATTTGGACCTACGCTACTTGTTTGTGCGAAAATTTCATTACACCCACCAATTTAATTTACCTCCTTTTTAGTTATTATTTTAAATAATTATTTATTTTTTTATATTAGCGACGGTTCAGGCCGACGCTATTGTTTTTGAAAAAATATTCATTTCCCATAACAAATTTCATTTGCCTCCTTATTAGTTATTGTCTTAATTAATTCTTATTTTCTTATATTAGCGACGATTCAGGCCGACGCTACTGTTTGTGCTAAAATTTTCATTTTCCCCCACGAATTTCGTTCGGCTCCTTTAAACTTATTGTTTTAATGAATTATTATTTTTATATTAAAAAATAGTACTTTAATAGCTCTTTCAAAGTGATATTAAACAAAATCGTCCACATTAGTGGCACGGATAATAGCGCTTTTCAGCGCTATCAAAAACAAAAGAAAGTGCTATTAAATAACTTTTATGACATATTGTCTGTTGCTCTATTTTCTCTTTCAAAGTTGGTTTACCCTTTTGGACAGAAGAGATCACTCTTCTTTGTCTTTATTAGAATCTTTATAAGAGGAGCATACGCCTAAGTAGTCATTTTCCTCCATTGCACTTCAAAAGTATATAGCACGAATAAAACTAAAGTTCATGAGTGAATGTGAGCACTCGAGCGATAACCTATACAACCAGCGTCGTCGGACTAAGAACAAAGGGACATACATTTAATCATTCCTTCTTCACTACTTAATGCATGTGTCCTCCGAGTGCATTTGTTATGAAAATATTTTGAAAATGGTTTGACTTCGAGAAAAATACTTGGTGTTGACAAAACGTTTATTTGGACCTACGCTACATGTTTGTGCGAAAATTTCATTACACCCACCAATTTAATTTACCTCCTTTTCAGTTATTATTTTAAATAATTATTTATTTTTTTATATAAGCGACGGTTCAGGACGGCGCTATTGTTTTTGAAAAAATATTCATTTCCCATAACAAATTTCGTTTGCCTCCTTATTAGTTATTGTCTTAATTAATTCTTATTTTCTTATATTAGCGACGATTCAGGCCGACGCTACTACTTGTGCTAAAATTTTCATTTTCCCCCACGAATTTCGTTCGGCTCCTTTAAACTTATTGTTTTAATTAATTATTATTTTTATATTAAAAACTAGTACTTTAATAGCTCTTTTAAAGTGATATTAAACAAAACCGTTCACATTAGTGGCACGGTTAATAACACTTTTGAGCGCTATCAAAAACAAAAGAAAGTGCTATTAAATAACATTTATGGCATATTGTCTGTTGCTCTATTTTCTCTTTCAAAGTTGGTTTACCCTTTTGGACAGAAGAGATCACTCTTCTTTGTCTTTATTAGAATCTTTATAAGAGGAGCATACGCCTAAGTAGTCATTTTCCTCCATTGCACTTCAAAAGTATATAGCACGAATAAAACTAAAGTTCATGAGTGAATGTGAGCACTCGAGCGATATCCTATACAACCAGCGTCGTCGGACTAAGAACAAAGGGACATACATTTAATCATTCCTTCTTCACTACTTAATGCATGTGTCCTCCGAGTGCATTTGTTATGAAAATATTTTGAAAATGGTTTGATTTCCAGAAAAATACTTGTTGTTGACAAAACGTTTATTTGGACCTACGCTACTGTTTGTGCGAAAATTTCATTACACCCACCAATTTAATTTGCCCCCTTTTTAGTTATTATTTTAAATAATTATTTATTTTTTTATATTAGCGACGGTTCAGGACGACGCTATTGTTTTTGAAAAAATATTAATTTCCCATAACAAATTTCGTTTGCCTCCTTATTAGTTATTGTCTTAATTAATTCTTATTTTCTTATATTGGCGACGGTTCAGGCCGACGCTACTGTTTGTTCAAAAATTTTCATTTTCCCCCACGAATTTCGTTTGGCTCCTTTAAACTTATTTTTTTAATTCTTTATTATTTTTATATTAAAAACTAGTACTTTAATAGCTCTTTTAAAGTGATATTAAACAAAATAGTTCACATTAGTGGCATGGTTAATAGCGCTTTTCAGTGCTATCAAAAACAAAAGAAATGCTATTAAATAACTTTTATGGCATCTTGTCTGTTGCTCTATTTTCTCTTTCAAAGTTGGTTTACCCTTTTGGACAGAAGAGATCACTCTTCTTTGTCTTTATTAGAATCTTTATAAGAGGAGCATACGCCTAAGTAGTCATTTTCCTCCATTGCACTTCAAAAGTATATAGCACGAATAAAACTAAAGTTCATGAGTGAATGTGAGCACTCGAGCGATATCCTATACAACCAGCGTCGTCGGACTAAGAACAAAGGGACATACATTTAATCATTCCTTCTTCACTACTTAATGCATGTGTCCTCCGAGTGCATTTGTTATGAAAATATTTTGAAAATGGTTTGATTTCCAGAAAAATACTTGTTGTTGACAAAATGTTTATTTGGACCTACGCTACTTGTTTGTGCGAAAATTTCATTACACCCACCAATTTAATTTACCTCCTTTTTAGTTATTATTTTAAATAATTATTTATTTTTTTATATTAGCGACGGTTCAGGCCGACGCTATTGTTTTTGAAAAAATATTCATTTCCCATAACAAATTTCATTTGCCTCCTTATTAGTTATTGTCTTAATTAATTCTTATTTTCTTATATTAGCGACGATTCAGGCCGACGCTACTGTTTGTGCTAAAATTTTCATTTTCCCCCACGAATTTCGTTCGGCTCCTTTAAACTTATTGTTTTAATGAATTATTATTTTTATATTAAAAAATAGTACTTTAATAGCTCTTTCAAAGTGATATTAAACAAAATCGTCCACATTAGTGGCACGGATAATAGCGCTTTTCAGCGCTATCAAAAACAAAAGAAAGTGCTATTAAATAACTTTTATGACATATTGTCTGTTGCTCTATTTTCTCTTTCAAAGTTGGTTTACCCTTTTGGACAGAAGAGATCACTCTTCTTTGTCTTTATTAGAATCTTTATAAGAGGAGCATACGCCTAAGTAGTCATTTTCCTCCATTGCACTTCAAAAGTATATAGCACGAATAAAACTAAAGTTCATGAGTGAATGTGAGCACTCGAGCGATAACCTATACAACCAGCGTCGTCGGACTAAGAACAAAGGGACATACATTTAATCATTCCTTCTTCACTACTTAATGCATGTGTCCTCCGAGTGCATTTGTTATGAAAATATTTTGAAAATGGTTTGACTTCGAGAAAAATACTTGGTGTTGACAAAACGTTTATTTGGACCTACGCTACATGTTTGTGCGAAAATTTCATTACACCCACCAATTTAATTTACCTCCTTTTCAGTTATTATTTTAAATAATTATTTATTTTTTTATATAAGCGACGGTTCAGGACGGCGCTATTGTTTTTGAAAAAATATTCATTTCCCATAACAAATTTCGTTTGCCTCCTTATTAGTTATTGTCTTAATTAATTCTTATTTTCTTATATTAGCGACGATTCAGGCCGACGCTACTACTTGTGCTAAAATTTTCATTTTCCCCCACGAATTTCGTTCGGCTCCTTTAAACTTATTGTTTTAATTAATTATTATTTTTATATTAAAAACTAGTACTTTAATAGCTCTTTTAAAGTGATATTAAACAAAACCGTTCACATTAGTGGCACGGTTAATAACACTTTTGAGCGCTATCAAAAACAAAAGAAAGTGCTATTAAATAACTTTTATGGCATATTATCTGTTGCTCTATTTTCTCTTTCAAAGTTGGTTTACCCTTTTTGACAGAAGAGATCACTCTTCTTTGTCTTTATTAGAATCTTTATAAGAGGAGCATACGCCTAAGTAGTCATTTTCCTCCATTGCACTTCAAAAGTATATAGCACGAATAAAACTAAAGTTCATGAGTGAATGTGAGCACTCGAGCGATATCCTATACAACCAGCATCGTCGGACTAAGAACAAAGGGACATACATTTAATCATTCCTTCTTCACTACTTAATGCATGTGTCCTCCGAGTGCATTTGTTATGAAAATATTTTGAAAATGGTTTGATTTCCAGAAAAATACTTGTTGTTGACAAAACGTTTATTTGGACCTACGCTACTGTTTGTGCGAAAATTTCATTACACCCACCAATTTAATTTACCTCTTTTTTAGTTATTATTTTAAATAATTATTTATTTTTTTATATTAGCGACGGTTCAGGACGACGCTATTGTTTTTGAAAAAATATTAATTTCCCCTAACAAATTTCGTTTGCCTCCTTATTAGTTATTGTCTTAATTAATTCTTATTTTCTTATATTGGCGACGGTTCAGGCCGACTCTACTGTTTGTGCTAAAATTTTCATTTTCCCCCATGAATTTCGTTTGGCTCCTTTAAACTTATTTTTTTAATTCTTTATTATTTTTATATTAAAAACTAGTACTTTAATAGCTCTTTTAAAGTGATATTAAACAAAATCGTTCACATTAGTGGCATGGTTAATAGCGCTTTTCAGCGCTATCAAAAACAAAAGAAAGTGCTATTAAATAACTTTTATGGCATATTGTCTGTTGCTCTATTTTCTCTTTCAAAGTTGGTTTACCCTTTTGGACAGAAGAGATCACTCTTCTTTGTCTTTATTAGAATCTTTATAAGAGGAGCATACGCCTAAGTAGTAATTTTCCTCCATTGCACTTCAAAAGTATATAGCACGAATAAAACTAAAGTTCATGAGTGAATGTGAGCACTCGAGCGATAACCTATACAACCAGCGTCGTCGGACTAAGAACAAAGGGACATACATTTAATCATTCCTTTTTCACTACTTAATGCATGTGTCCTCCGAGTGCATTTGTTATGAAAATATTTTGAAAATGGTTTGACTTCGAGAAAAATACTTGGTGTTGACAAAACGTTTATTTGGACCTACGCTACATGTTTGTGCGAAAATTTCATTACACCCACCAATTTAATTTACCTCCTTTTTAGTTATTATTTTAAATAATTATTTATTTTTTTATATTAGCGACGGTTCAGGACGGCGCTATTGTTTTTGAAAAAATATTCATTTCCCATAACAAATTTCGGTTGCCTCCTTATTAGTTATTGTCTTAATTAATTCTTATTTTCTTATATTAGCGACGATTCAGGCCGACGCTACTGTTTGTGCTAAAATTTTCATTTTCCCCCACGAATTTCGTTCGGCTCCTTTAAACTTATTGTTTTAATTAATTATTATTTTTATATTAAAAACTAGTACTTTAATAGCTCTTTTAAAGTGATATTAAACAAAATCGTTCACATTAGTGGCACGGTTAATAACACTTTTGAGCGCTATCAAAAACAAAAGAAAGTGCTATTAAATAACATTTATGGCATATTGTCTGTTGCTCTATTTTCTCTTTCAAAGTTGGTTTACCCTTTTGGACAGAAGAGATCACTCTTCTTTGTCTTTATTAGAATCTTTATAAGAGGAGCATACGCCTAAGTAGTCATTTTCCTCCATTGCACTTCAAAAGTATATAGCACGAATAAAACTAAAGTTCATGAGTGAATGTGAGCACTCGAGCGATATCCTATACAACCAGCGTCGTCGGACTAAGAACAAAGGGACATACATTTAATCATTCCTTCTTCACTACTTAATGCATGTGTCCTCCGAGTGCATTTGTTATGAAAATATTTTGAAAATGGTTTGACTTCGAGAAAAATACTTGTTGTTGACAAAACGTTTATTTGGACCTACGCTACATGTTTGTGCGAAAATTTCATTACACCCACCAATTTAATTTACCTCCTATTTAGTTATTATTTTAAATAATTATTTATTTTTTTATATTAGCGACGGTTCAGGACGGCGCTATTGTTTTTGAAAAAATATTCATTTCCCATAACAAATTTCATTTGCCTCCTTATTAGTTATTGTCTTAATTAATTCCTATTTTCTTATATTAGCGACGATTCAGGCCGACGCTACTGTTTGTGCTAAAATTTTCATTTTCCCCCACGAATTTCGTTCGGCTCCTTTAAACTTATTGTTTTAATTAATTATTATTTTTATATTAAAAAATAGTACTTTAATAGCTCTTTCAAAGTGATATTAAACAAAATCGTTCACATTAGTGGCACGGTTAATAACACTTTTGAGCGCTATCAAAAACAAAAGAAAGTGCTATTAAATAACATTTATGGCATATTGTCTGTTGCTTTATTTTCTCTTTCAAAGTTGGTTTACCCTTTTGGACAGAAGAGATCACTCTTCTTTGTCTTTATTAGAATCTTTATAAGAGGAGCATACGCCTAAGTAGTCATTTTCCTCCATTGCACTTCAAAAGTATATAGCACGAATAAAACTAAAGTTCATGAGTGAATGTGAGCACTCGAGCGATATCCTATACAACCAGCGTCGTCGGACTAAGAACAAAGGGACATACATTTAATCATTCCTTCTTCACTACTTAATGCATGTATCCTCCGAGTGCATTTGTTATGAAAATATTTTGAAAATGGTTTGACTTCGAGAAAAATACTTGGTGTTGACAAAACGTTTATTTGGACCTACGCTACATGTTTGTGCGAAAATTTCATTACACCCACCAATTTAATTTACCTCCTTTTTAGTTATTATTTTAAATAATTATTTATTTTTTTATATTAGCGACGGTTCAGGCCGGCGATATTGTTTTTGAAAAAATATTCATTTCCCATAACAAATTTCATTTGCCTCCTTATTAGTTATTGTCTTAATTAATTCCTATTTTCTTATATTAGCGACGATTCAGGCCGACGCTACTGTTTGTGCTAAAATTTTCATTTTCCCCCACGAATTTCGTTCGGCTCCTTTAAACTTATTGTTTTAATGAATTATTATTTTTATATTAAAAAATAGTACTTTAATAGCTCTTTCAAAGTGATATTAAACAAAATCGTCCACATTAGTGGCACGGATAATAGCGCTTTTTAGCGCTATCAAAAACAAAAGAAAGTGCTATTAAATAACTTTTATGACATATTGTCTGTTGCTCTATTTTCTCTTTCAAAGTTGGTTTACCCTTTTGGTCAGAAGAGATCACTCTCCTTTGTCTTTATTAGAATCTTTATAAGAGGAGCATACGCCTAAGTAGTCATTTTCCTCCATTGCACTTCAAAAGTATATAGCACGAATAAAACTAAAGTTCATGAGTGAATGTGAGCACTCGAGCGATAACCTATACAACCAGCGTCGTCGGACTAAGAATAAAGGGACATACATTTAATCCTTCCTTCTTCACTACTTAATGCATGTGTCCTCCGAGTGCATTTGTTATGAAAATATTTTGAAAATGGTTTGATTTCGAGAAAAATACTTGGTGTTGACAAAACGTTTATTTGGACCTACGCTACATGTTTGTGCGAAAATTTCATTACACCCACCAATTTAATTTACCTCCTTTTTAGTTATTATTTTAAATAATTATTTATTTTTTTATATTAGCGACGGTTCAGGACGGCGCTATTGTTTTTGAAAAAATATTCATTTCCCATAACAAATTTCGTTTTCCTCCTTATTATTTATTGTCTTAATTAATTCTTATTTTCTTATATTAGCGACGATTCAGGCCGACGCTACTGTTTATGCTAAAATTTTCATTTTCCCCCACGAATTTCGTTCGGCTCCTTTAAACTTATTGTTTTAATTAATTATTATTTTTATATTAAAAACTAGTACTTTAATAGCTCTTTCAAAGTGATATTAAACAAAATCGTTCACATTAGTGGCACGGTTAATAACACTTTTGAGCGTTATCAAAAACAAAAGAAAGTGCTATTAAATAACTTTTATGGCATATTATCTGTTGCTCTATTTTCTCTTTCAAAGTTGGTTTACCCTTTTTGACAGAAGAGATCACTCTTCTTTGTCTTTATTAGAATCTTTATAAGAGGAGCATACGCCTAAGTAGTCATTTTCCTCCATTGCACTTCAAAAGTATATAGCACGAATAAAACTAAAGTTCATGAGTGAATGTGAGCACTCGAGCGATATCCTATACAACCAGCATCGTCGGACTAAGAACAAAGGGACATACATTTAATCATTCCTTCTTCACTACTTAATGCATGTGTCCTCCGAGTGCATTTGTTATGAAAATATTTTGAAAATGGTTTGATTTCCAGAAAAATACTTGTTGTTGACAAAACGTTTATTTGGACCTACGCTACTGTTTGTGCGAAAATTTCATTACACCCACCAATTTAATTTACCTCCTTTTTAGTTATTATTTTAAATAATTATTTATTTTTTTATATTAGCGACGGTTCAGGACGGCGCTATTGTTTTTGAAAAAATATTCATTTCCCATAACAAATTTCGTTTGCCTCCTTATTAGTTATTGTCTTAATTAATTCTTATTTTCTTATATTGGCGACGGTTCAGGCCGACTCTACTGTTTGTGCTAAAATTTTCATTTTCCCCCATGAATTTCGTTTGGCTCCTTTAAACTTATTTTTTTAATTCTTTATTATTTTTATATTAAAAACTAGTACTTTAATAGCTCTTTTAAAGTGATATTAAACAAAATCGTTCACATTAGTGGCATGGTTAATAGCGCTTTTCAGCGCTATCAAAAACAAAAGAAAGTGCTATTAAATAACTTTTATGGCATATTGTCTGTTGCTCTATTTTCTCTTTCAAAGTTGGTTTACCCTTTTGGACAGAAGAGATCACTCTTCTTTGTCTTTATTAGAATCTTTATAAGAGGAGCATACGCCTAAGTAGTCATTTTCCTCCATTGCACTTCAAAAGTATATAGCACGAATAAAACTAAAGTTCATGAGTGAATGTGAGCACTCGAGCGATAACCTATACAACCAGCGTCGTCGGACTAAGAACAAAGGGACATACATTTAATCATTCCTTCTTCACTACTTAATGCATGTGTCCTCCGAGTGCATTTGTTATGAAAATATTTTGAAAATGGTTTGACTTCGAGAAAAATACTTGGTGTTGACAAAACGTTTATTTGGACCTACGCTACATGTTTGTGCGAAAATTTCATTACACCCACCAATTTAATTTACCTCCTTTTTAGTTATTATTTTAAATAATTATTTATTTTTTTATATTAGCGACGGTTCAGGACGGCGCTATTGTTTTTGAAAAAATATTCATTTCCCATAACAAATTTCCTTTGCCTCCTTATTAGTTATTGTCTTAATTAATTCTTATTTTCTTATATTAGCGACGATTCAGGCCGACGCTACTGTTTGTGCTAAAATTTTCATTTTCCCCCACGAATTTCGTTCGGCTCCTTTAAACTTATTGTTTTAATTAATTATTATTTTTATATTAAAAACTAGTACTTTAATAGCTCTTTTAAAGTGATATTAAACAAAATCGTTCACATTAGTGGCACGGTTAATAACACTTTTGAGCGCTATCAAAAACAAAAGAAAGTGCTATTAAATAACATTTATGGCATATTGTCTGTTGCTTTATTTTCTCTTTCAAAGTTGGTTTACCCTTTTGGACAGAAGAGATCACTCTTCTTTGTCTTTATTAGAATCTTTATAAGAGGAGCATACGCCTAAGTAGTCATTTTCCTCCATTGCACTTCAAAAGTATATAGCACGAATAAAACTAAAGTTCATGAGTGAATGTGAGCACTCGAGCGATATCCTATACAACCAGCGTCGTCGGACTAAGAACAAAGGGACATACATTTAATCATTCCTTCTTCACTACTTAATGCATGTGTCCTCCGAGTGCATTTGTTATGAAAATATTTTGAAAATGGTTTGATTTCCAGAAAAATACTTGTTGTTGACAAAATGTTTATTTGGACCTACGCTACTTGTTTGTGCGAAAATTTCATTACACCCACCAATTTAATTTACCTCCTTTTTAGTTATTATTTTAAATAATTATTTATTTTTTTATATTAGCGACGGTTCAGGCCGGCGGTATTGTTTTTGAAAAAATATTCATTTCCCATAACAAATTTCGTTTGCCTCCTTATTAGTTATTGTCTTAATTAATTCTTATTTTCTTATATTAGCGACGATTCAGGCCGACGCTACTGTTTGTGCTAAAATTTTCATTTTCCCCCACGAATTTCGTTCGGCTCCTTTAAACTTATTGTTTTAATGAATTATTATTTTTATATTAAAAAATAGTACTTTAATAGCACTTTCAAAGTGATATTAAACAAAATCGTCCACATTAGTGGCACGGATAATAGCACTTTTTAGCGCTATCAAAAACAAAAGAAAGTGCTATTAAATAACTTTTATGACATATTGTCTGTTGCTCTATTTTCTCTTTCAAAGTTGGTTTACCCTTTTGGACAGAAGAGATCACTCTTCTTTGTCTTTATTAGAATATTTATAAGAGGAGCATACGCCTAAGTAGTCATTTTCCTCCATTGCACTTCAAAAGTATATAGCACGAATAAAACTAAAGTTCATGAGTGAATGTGAGCACTCGAGCGATAACCTATACAACCAGCGTCGTTGGACTAAGAACAAAGGGACATACATTTAATCATTCCTTCTTCACTACTTAATGCATGTGTCCTCCGAGTGCATTTGTTATGAAAATATTTTGAAAATGGTTTGATTTCGAGAAAAATACTTGGTGTTGACAAAACGTTTATTTGGACCTACGCTACATGTTTGTGCGAAAATTTCATTACACCCACCAATTTAATTTACCTCCTTTTTAGTTATTATTTTAAATAATTATTTATTTTTTTATATTAGCGACGGTTCAGGACGGTGCTATTGTTTTTGAAAAAATATTCATTTCCCATAACAAATTTCGTTTGCCTCCTTATTAGTTATTGTCTTAATTAATTCTTATTTTCTTATATTAGCGACGATTCAGGCCGACGCTACTGTTTGTGCTAAAATTTTCATTTTCCCCCACGAATTTCGTTCGGCTCCTTTAAACTTATTGTTTTAATTAATTATTATTTTTATATTAAAAACTAGTACTTTAATAGCTCTTTTAAAGTGATATTAAACAAAATCGTTCACATTAGTGGCACGGTTAATAACACTTTTGAGCGCTATCAAAAACAAAAGAAAGTGCTATTAAATAACTTTTATGGCATATTATCTGTTGCTCTATTTTCTCTTTCAAAGTTGGTTTACCCTTTTTGACAGAAGAGATCACTCTTCTTTGTCTTTATTAGAATCTTTATAAGAGGAGCATACGCCTAAGTAGTCACTTTCCTCCATTGCACTTCAAAAGTATATAGCACGAATAAAACTAAAGTTCATGAGTGAATGTGAGCACTCGAGCGATATCCTATACAACCAGCATCGTCGGACTAAGAACAAAGGGACATACATTTAATCATTCCTTCTTCACTACTTAATGCATGTGTCCTCCGAGTGCATTTGTTATGAAAATATTTTGAAAATGGTTTGACTTCGAGAAAAATACTTGGTGTTGACAAAACGTTTATTTGGACCTACGCTACATGTTTGTGCGAAAATTTCATTACACCCACCAATTTAATTTACCTCCTTTTTAGTTATTATTTTAAATAATTATTTATTTTTTTATATTAGCGACGGTTCAGGACGGCGCTATTGTTTTTGAAAAAATATTCATTTCCCATAACAAATTTCGTTTGCCTCCTTATTAGTTATTGTCTTAATTAATTCTTATTTTCTTATATTAGCGACGGTTCAGGCCGACGCTACTGTTTGTGCTAAAATTTTCATTTTCCCCCACGAATTTCGTTCGGCTCCTTTAAACTTATTGTTTTAATTAATTATTATTTTTATATTAAAAACTAGTACTTTAATAGCTCTTTTAAAGTGATATTAAACAAAATCGTTCACATTAGTGGCACGGTTAATAACACTTTTGAGCGCTATCAAAAACAAAAGAAAGTGCTATTAAATAACATTTATGGCATATTGTCTGTTGCTTTATTTTCTCTTTCAAAGTTGGTTTACCCTTTTGGACAGAAGAGATCACTCTTCTTTGTCTTTATTAGAATCTTTATAAGAGGAGCATACGCCTAAGTAGTCATTTTCCTCCATTGCACTTCAAAAGTATATAGCACGAATAAAACTAAAGTTCATGAGTGAATGTGAGCACTCGAGCGATATCCTATACAACCAGCGTCGTCGGACTAAGAACAAAGGGACATACATTTAATCATTCCTTCTTCACTACTTAATGCATGTGTCCTCCGAGTGCATTTGTTATGAAAATATTTTGAAAATGGTTTGATTTCCAGAAAAATACTTGTTGTTGACAAAATGTTTATTTGGACCTACGCTACTTGTTTGTGCGAAAATTTCATTACACCCACCAATTTAATTTACCTCCTTTTTAGTTATTATTTTAAATAATTATTTATTTTTTTATATTAGCGACGGTTCAGGCCGGCGGTATTGTTTTTGAAAAAATATTCATTTCCCATAACAAATTTCGTTTGCCTCCTTATTAGTTATTGTCTTAATTAATTCTTATTTTCTTATATTAGCGACGATTCAGGCCGACGCTACTGTTTGTGCTAAAATTTTCATTTTCCCCCACGAATTTCGTTCGGCTCCTTTAAACTTATTGTTTTAATGAATTATTATTTTTATATTAAAAAATAGTACTTTAATAGCACTTTCAAAGTGATATTAAACAAAATCGTCCACATTAGTGGCACGGATAATAGCACTTTTTAGCGCTATCAAAAACAAAAGAAAGTGCTATTAAATAACTTTTATGACATATTGTCTGTTGCTCTATTTTCTCTTTCAAAGTTGGTTTACCCTTTTGGACAGAAGAGATCACTCTTCTTTGTCTTTATTAGAATATTTATAAGAGGAGCATACGCCTAAGTAGTCATTTTCCTCCATTGCACTTCAAAAGTATATAGCACGAATAAAACTAAAGTTCATGAGTGAATGTGAGCACTCGAGCGATAACCTATACAACCAGCGTCGTTGGACTAAGAACAAAGGGACATACATTTAATCATTCCTTCTTCACTACTTAATGCATGTGTCCTCCGAGTGCATTTGTTATGAAAATATTTTGAAAATGGTTTGATTTCGAGAAAAATACTTGGTGTTGACAAAACGTTTATTTGGACCTACGCTACATGTTTGTGCGAAAATTTCATTACACCCACCAATTTAATTTACCTCCTTTTTAGTTATTATTTTAAATAATTATTTATTTTTTTATATTAGCGACGGTTCAGGACGGTGCTATTGTTTTTGAAAAAATATTCATTTCCCATAACAAATTTCGTTTGCCTCCTTATTAGTTATTGTCTTAATTAATTCTTATTTTCTTATATTAGCGACGATTCAGGCCGACGCTACTGTTTGTGCTAAAATTTTCATTTTCCCCCACGAATTTCGTTCGGCTCCTTTAAACTTATTGTTTTAATTAATTATTATTTTTATATTAAAAACTAGTACTTTAATAGCTCTTTTAAAGTGATATTAAACAAAATCGTTCACATTAGTGGCACGGTTAATAACACTTTTGAGCGCTATCAAAAACAAAAGAAAGTGCTATTAAATAACTTTTATGGCATATTATCTGTTGCTCTATTTTCTCTTTCAAAGTTGGTTTACCCTTTTTGACAGAAGAGATCACTCTTCTTTGTCTTTATTAGAATCTTTATAAGAGGAGAATACGCCTAAGTAGTCAATTTCCTCCATTGCACTTCAAAAGTATATAGCACGAATAAAACTAAAGTTCATGAGTGAATGTGAGCACTCGAGCGATATCCTATACAACCAGCATCGTCGGACTAAGAACAAAGGGACATACATTTAATCATTCCTTCTTCACTACTTAATGCATGTGTCCTCCGAGTGCATTTGTTATGAAAATATTTTGAAAATGGTTTGATTTCCAGAAAAATACTTGTTGTTGACAAAACGTTTATTTGGACCTACGCTACTGTTTGTGCGAAAATTTCATTACACCCACCAATTTAATTTACCTCCTTTTTAGTTATTATTTTAAATAATTATTTATTTTTTTATATTAGCGACGGTTCAGGACGGCGCTATTGTTTTTGAAAAAATATTAATTTCCCCTAACAAATTTCGTTTGCCTCCTTATTAGTTATTGTCTTAATTAATTCTTATTTTCTTATATTGGCGACGGTTCAGGCCGACTCTACTGTTTGTGCTAAAATTTTCATTTTCCCCCATGAATTTCGTTTGGCTCCTTTAAACTTATTTTTTTAATTCTTTATTATTTTTATATTAAAAACTAGTACTTTAATAGCTCTTTTAAAGTGATATTAAACAAAATCGTTCACATTAGTGGCATGGTTAATAGCGCTTTTCAGCGCTATCAAAAACAAAAGAAAGTGCTATTAAATAACTTTTATGGTATATTGTCTGTTGCTCTATTTTCTCTTTCAAAGTTGGTTTACCCTTTTGGACAGAAGAGATCACTCTTCTTTGTCTTTATTAGAATCTTTATAAGAGGAGAATACGCCTAAGTAGTCAATTTCCTCCATTGCACTTCAAAAGTATATAGCACGAATAAAACTAAAGTTCATGAGTGAATGTGAGCACTCGAGCGATATCCTATACAACCAGCATCGTCGGACTAAGAACAAAGGGACATACATTTAATCATTCCTTCTTCACTACTTAATGCATGTGTCCTCCGAGTGCATTTGTTATGAAAATATTTTGAAAATGGTTTGACTTCGAGAAAAATACTTGGTGTTGACAAAACGTTTATTTGGACCTACGCTACATGTTTGTGCGAAAATTTCATTACACCCACCAATTTAATTTACCTCCTTTTTAGTTATTATTTTAAATAATTATTTATTTTTTTATATTAGCGACGGTTCAGGACGGCGCTATTGTTTTTGAAAAAATATTCATTTCCCATAACAAATTTCGTTTGCCTCCTTATTAGTTATTGTCTTAATTAATTCTTATTTTCTTATATTAGCGACGGTTCAGGCCGACGCTACTGTTTGTGCTAAAATTTTCATTTTCCCCCACGAATTTCGTTCGGCTCCTTTAAACTTATTGTTTTAATTAATTATTATTTTTATATTAAAAACTAGTACTTTAATAGCTCTTTTAAAGTGATATTAAACAAAATCGTTCACATTAGTGGCACGGTTAATAACACTTTTGAGCGCTATCAAAAACAAAAGAAAGTGCTATTAAATAACATTTATGGCATATTGTCTGTTGCTTTATTTTCTCTTTCAAAGTTGGTTTACCCTTTTGGACAGAAGAGATCACTCTTCTTTGTCTTTATTAGAATCTTTATAAGAGGAGCATACGCCTAAGTAGTCATTTTCCTCCATTGCACTTCAAAAGTATATAGCACGAATAAAACTAAAGTTCATGAGTGAATGTGAGCACTCGAGCGATATCCTATACAACCAGCGTCGTCGGACTAAGAACAAAGGGACATACATTTAATCATTCCTTCTTCACTACTTAATGCATGTGTCCTCCGAGTGCATTTGTTATGAAAATATTTTGAAAATGGTTTGATTTCCAGAAAAATACTTGTTGTTGACAAAATGTTTATTTGGACCTACGCTACTTGTTTGTGCGAAAATTTCATTACACCCACCAATTTAATTTACCTCCTTTTTAGTTATTATTTTAAATAATTATTTATTTTTTTATATTAGCGACGGTTCAGGCCGGCGGTATTGTTTTTGAAAAAATATTCATTTCCCATAACAAATTTCGTTTGCCTCCTTATTAGTTATTGTCTTAATTAATTCTTATTTTCTTATATTAGCGACGATTCAGGCCGACGCTACTGTTTGTGCTAAAATTTTCATTTTCCCCCACGAATTTCGTTCGGCTCCTTTAAACTTATTGTTTTAATGAATTATTATTTTTATATTAAAAAATAGTACTTTAATAGCACTTTCAAAGTGATATTAAACAAAATCGTCCACATTAGTGGCACGGATAATAGCACTTTTTAGCGCTATCAAAAACAAAAGAAAGTGCTATTAAATAACTTTTATGACATATTGTCTGTTGCTCTATTTTCTCTTTCAAAGTTGGTTTACCCTTTTGGACAGAAGAGATCACTCTTCTTTGTCTTTATTAGAATATTTATAAGAGGAGCATACGCCTAAGTAGTCATTTTCCTCCATTGCACTTCAAAAGTATATAGCACGAATAAAACTAAAGTTCATGAGTGAATGTGAGCACTCGAGCGATAACCTATACAACCAGCGTCGTTGGACTAAGAACAAAGGGACATACATTTAATCATTCCTTCTTCACTACTTAATGCATGTGTCCTCCGAGTGCATTTGTTATGAAAATATTTTGAAAATGGTTTGATTTCGAGAAAAATACTTGGTGTTGACAAAACGTTTATTTGGACCTACGCTACATGTTTGTGCGAAAATTTCATTACACCCACCAATTTAATTTACCTCCTTTTTAGTTATTATTTTAAATAATTATTTATTTTTTTATATTAGCGACGGTTCAGGACGGTGCTATTGTTTTTGAAAAAATATTCATTTCCCATAACAAATTTCGTTTGCCTCCTTATTAGTTATTGTCTTAATTAATTCTTATTTTCTTATATTAGCGACGATTCAGGCCGACGCTACTGTTTGTGCTAAAATTTTCATTTTCCCCCACGAATTTCGTTCGGCTCCTTTAAACTTATTGTTTTAATTAATTATTATTTTTATATTAAAAACTAGTACTTTAATAGCTCTTTTAAAGTGATATTAAACAAAATCGTTCACATTAGTGGCACGGTTAATAACACTTTTGAGCGCTATCAAAAACAAAAGAAAGTGCTATTAAATAACTTTTATGGCATATTATCTGTTGCTCTATTTTCTCTTTCAAAGTTGGTTTACCCTTTTTGACAGAAGAGATCACTCTTCTTTGTCTTTATTAGAATCTTTATAAGAGGAGAATACGCCTAAGTAGTCAATTTCCTCCATTGCACTTCAAAAGTATATAGCACGAATAAAACTAAAGTTCATGAGTGAATGTGAGCACTCGAGCGATATCCTATACAACCAGCATCGTCGGACTAAGAACAAAGGGACATACATTTAATCATTCCTTCTTCACTACTTAATGCATGTGTCCTCCGAGTGCATTTGTTATGAAAATATTTTGAAAATGGTTTGATTTCCAGAAAAATACTTGTTGTTGACAAAACGTTTATTTGGACCTACGCTACTGTTTGTGCGAAAATTTCATTACACCCACCAATTTAATTTACCTCCTTTTTAGTTATTATTTTAAATAATTATTTATTTTTTTATATTAGCGACGGTTCAGGACGGCGCTATTGTTTTTGAAAAAATATTAATTTCCCCTAACAAATTTCGTTTGCCTCCTTATTAGTTATTGTCTTAATTAATTCTTATTTTCTTATATTGGCGACGGTTCAGGCCGACTCTACTGTTTGTGCTAAAATTTTCATTTTCCCCCATGAATTTCGTTTGGCTCCTTTAAACTTATTTTTTTAATTCTTTATTATTTTTATATTAAAAACTAGTACTTTAATAGCTCTTTTAAAGTGATATTAAACAAAATCGTTCACATTAGTGGCATGGTTAATAGCGCTTTTCAGCGCTATCAAAAACAAAAGAAAGTGCTATTAAATAACTTTTATGGTATATTGTCTGTTGCTCTATTTTCTCTTTCAAAGTTGGTTTACCCTTTTGGACAGAAGAGATCACTCTTCTTTGTCTTTATTAGAATCTTTATAAGAGGAGCATACGCCTAAGTAGTAATTTTCCTCCATTGCACTTCAAAAGTATATAGCACGAATAAAACTAAAGTTCATGAGTGAATGTAGGCACTCGAGCGATAACCTATACAACCAGCGTCGTCGGACTAAGAACAAAGGGACATACATTTAATCATTCCTTCTTCACTACTTAATGCATGTGTCCTCCGAGTGCATTTGTTATGAAAATATTTTGAAAATGGTTTGACTTCGAGAAAAATACTTGGTGTTGACAAAACGTTTATTTGGACCTACGCTACATGTTTGTGCGAAAATTTCATTACACCCACCAATTTAATTTACCTCCTTTTTAGTTATTATTTTAAATAATTATTTATTTTTTTTATATTAGCGACGGTTCAGGACGGCGCTATTGTTTTTGAAAAAATATTCATTTCCCATAACAAATTTCGTTTGCCTCCTTATTAGTTATTGTCTTAATTAATTCTTATTTTCTTATATTAGTGACGATTCAGGCCGACGCTACTGTTTGTGCTAAAATTTTCATTTTCCCCCACGAATTTCGTTCGGTTCCTTTAAACTTATTGTTTTAATTAATTATTATTTTTATATTAAAAACTAGTACTTTAATAGCTCTTTTAAAGTGATATTAAACAAAATCGTTCACATTAGTGGCACGGTTAATAACACTTTTGAGCGCTATCAAAAACAAAAGAAAGTGCTATTAAATAACATTTATGGCATATTGTCTGTTGCTTTATTTTCTCTTTCAAAGTTGGTTTACCCTTTTGGACAGAAGAGATCACTCTTCTTTGTCTTTATTAGAATCTTTATAAGAGGAGCATACGCCTAAGTAGTCATTTTCCTCCATTGCACTTCAAAAGTATATAGCATGAATAAAACTAAAGTTCATGAGTGAATGTGAGCACTCGAGCGATATCCTATACAACCAGCGTCGTCGGACTAAGAACAAAGGGACATACATTTAATCATTCCTTCTTCACTACTTAATGCATGTGTCCTCCGAGTGCATTTGTTATGAAAATATTTTGAAAATGGTTTGATTTCCAGAAAAATACTTGTTGTTGACAAAACGTTTATTTGGACCTACGCTACTGTTTGTGCGAAAATTTCATTACACCCACCAATTTAATTTGCCCCCTTTTTAGTTATTATTTTAAATAATTATTTATTTTTTTATATTAGCGACGGTTCAGGACGACGCTATTGTTTTTGAAAAAATATTAATTTCCCATAACAAATTTCGTTTGCCTCCTTATTAATTATTGTCTTAATTAATTCTTATTTTCTTATATTGGCGACGGTTCAGGCCGACGCTACTGTTTGTGCTAAAATTTTCATTTTCTCCCATGAATTTCGTTTGGCTCCTTTAAACTTATTTTTTTAATTCTTTATTATTTTTATATTAAAAACTAGTACTTTAATAGCTCTTTTAAAGTGATATTAAACAAAATCGTTCACATTAGTGGCATGGTTAATAGCGCTTTTCAGCGCTATCAAAAACAAAAGAAAGTGCTATTAAATAACTTTTATGGCATATTGTCTGTTGCTCTATTTTCTCTTTCAAAGTTGGTTTACCCTTTTGGACAGAAGAGATCACTCTTCTTTGTCTTTATTAGAATCTTTATAAGAGGAGCATACGCCTAAGTAGTCATTTTCCTCCATTGCACTTCAAAAGTATATAGCACGAATAAAACTAAAGTTCATGAGTGAATGTGAGCACTCGAGCGATAACCTATACAACCAGCGTCGTCGGACTAAGAACAAAGGGACATACATTTAATCATTCCTTCTTCACTACTTAATGCATGTGTCCTCCGAGTGCATTTGTTATTAAAATATTTTGAAAATGGTTTGATTTCGAGAAAAATACTTGGTGTTGACAAAACGTTTATTTGGACCTACGCTACATGTTTGTGCGAAAATTTCATTACACCCACCAATTTAATTTACCTCCTTTTTAGTTATTATTTTAAATAATTATTTATTTTTTTATATTAGCGACGGTTCAGGACGGCGCTATTGTTTTTGAAAAAATATTCATTTCCCATAACAAATTTCGTTTGCCTCCTTATTAGTTATTGTCTTAATTAATTCTTATTTTATTATATTAGCGACGATTCAGGCCGACGCTACTGTTTGTGCTAAAATTTTCATTTTCCCCCACGAATTTCGTTCGGCTCCTTTAAACTTATTTTTTTAATTAATTATTATTTTTATATTAAAAACTAGTACTTTAATAGCTCTTTTAAAGTGATATTAAACAAAATCGTTCACATTAGTGGCACGGTTAATAACACTTTTGAGCGCTATCAAAAACAAAAGAAAGTGCTATTAAATAACATTTATGGCATATTGTCTGTTGCTCTATTTTCTCTTTCAAAGTTGGTTTACCCTTTTAGACAGAAGAGATCACTCTTCTTTGTCTTTATTAGAATCTTTATAAGAGGAGCATACGCCTAAGTAGTCATTTTCCTCCATTGCACTTCAAAAGTATATAGCACGAATAAAACTAAAGTTCATGAGTGAATGTGAGCACTCGAGCGATATCCTATACAACCAGCGTCGTCGGACTAAGAACAAAGGGACATACATTTAATCATTCCTTCTTCACTACTTAATGCATGTGTCCTCCGAGTGCATTTGTTATGAAAATATTTTGAAAATGGTTTGATTTCCAGAAAAATACTTGTTGTTGACAAAACGTTTATTTGGACCTACGCTACTGTTTGTGCGAAAATTTCATTACACCCACCAATTTAATTTGCCCCCTTTTTAGTTATTATTTTAAATAATTATTTATTTTTTTATATTAGCGACGGTTCAGGACGACGCTATTGTTTTTGAAAAAATATTAATTTCCCATAACAAATTTCGTTTGCCTCCTTATTAATTATTGTCTTAATTAATTCTTATTTTCTTATAATGGCGACGGTTCAGGCCGACGCTACTGTTTGTGTTAAACTTTTCATTTTCCCCCATGAATTTCGTTTGGCTCCTTTAAACTTATTTTTTTAATTCTTTATTATTTTTATATTAAAAACTAGTACTTTAATAGCTCTTTTAAAGTGATATTAAACAAAATCTTTCACATTAGTGGCATGGTTAATAGCGCTTTTCAGCGCTATCAAAAACAAAAGAAAGTGCTATTAAATAACTTTTATGGCATATTGTCTGTTGCTCTATTTTCTCTTTCAAAGTTGGTTTACCCTTTTGGACAGAAGAGATCACTCTTCTTTGTCTTTATTAGAATCTTTATAAGAGGAGCATACACCTAAGTAGTCATTTTCCTCCATTTCACTTAAAAAGTATATAGCACGAATAAAACTAAAGTTCATGAGTGAATGTGAGCACTCGAGCGATAACCTATACAACCAGCGTCGTCGGACTAAGAACAAAGGGACATACATTTAATCATTCCTTCTTCACTACTTAATGCATGTGTCCTCCGAGTGCATTTGTTATGAAAATATTTTGAAAATGGTTTGATTTCGAGAAAAATACTTGGTGTTGACAAAATGTTTATTTGGACCTACGCTACATGTTTGTGCGAAAATTTCATTACACCCACCAATTTAATTTACCTCCTTTTTAGTTATTATTTTAAATAATTATTTATTTTTTTATATTAGCGACGGTTCAGGACGGCGCTATTGTTTTTGAAAAAATATTCATTTCCCATAACAAATTTCATTTGCCTCCTTATTAGTTATTGTCTTAATTAATTCTTATTTTCTTATATTAGCGACGATTCAGGCCGACGCTACTGTTTGTGCTAAAATTTTCATTTTCCCCCACGAATTTCGTTCGGCTCCTTTAAACTTATTGTTTTAATTAATTATTATTTTTATATTAAAAACTAGTACTTTAATAGCTCGTTTAAAGTGATATTAAACAAAATCGTTCACATTAGTGGCACGGTTAATAACACTTTTGAGCGCTATCAAAAACATAAGAAAGTGCTATCAAATAACTTTTATGGCATATTGTCTGTTGCTCTATTTTCTCTTTCAAAGTTGGTTTACCCTTTTGGACAGAAGAGATCACTCTTCTTTGTCTTTATTAGAATCTTTATCAGAGGAGCATACGCCTAAGTAGTCATTTTCCTCCATTTCACTTCAAAAGTATATAGCACGAATAAAACTAAAGTTCATGAGTGAAGGTGAGCATTCGAGTGATATCCTATACAGCCAGCGTCGTCGGCCTAAGAACAAAGGGACATACATTTAATTATTCCTTCTTCACTACTTAATGCATGTGTCCTCCGAGTGCATTTGTTATGAAAATATTTTGAATATGGTTTGATTTCCAGAAAAATACTTGTTGTTGACAAAACGTTTATTTGGACCTACGCTACTGTTTGTGCGAAAATTTCATTACACCCACCAATTTAATTTGCCCCCTTTTTAGTTATTATTTTAAATAATTATTTATTTTTTTATATTAGCGACGGTTCAGGCCGACGCTATTGTTTTTGAAAAAATATTCATTTCCCATAACAAATTTTGTTTGCCTCCTTATTAGTTATTGTCTTAATTAATTCTTATTTTCTTATATTAGCGACGGTTCAGACCGACGCTATTGTTTGTGCTAAAATTTTCATTTTCCCCCACAAATTTCGTTTGGCTACTTTAAACATATTTTTTTAATTTCTTTATTATTTTTATATTAAAAACTAGTACTTTAATTGCTCTTTTAAAGTGATATTAAACAAAATCGTTCACATTAGTGGCATGGTTAATAGCGTTTTTCAGCGCTATCAAAAACAAAAGAAAGTGCTATTAAATAACTTTTATGACATATTGTCTGTTGCTCTATTTTCTCTTTCAAAGTTAGTTTACCCTTTTGGACAGAAGAGATCACTCTTCTTTGTCTTTATTAGAATATTTATAAGAGGAGCATACGCCTAAGTAGTCATTTTCCTCCGTTGCACTTCAAAAGTATATAGCACGAATAAAACTAAAGTTCATGAGTGAATGTGAGCACTCGAGTGATAACTTATACAACCAGCGTCGTCGGACTAAGAACAAAGGGACATACATTTAATCATTCATTCTTCACTATTTAATGCATGTGTCCTCCGAGTGCATTTGTTATGAAAATATTTTGAAAATTGTTTGATTTCCAGAAAAATACTTGGTGTTGACAAAACGTTTATTCGGACCTACGCTACTGTTTGTGCGAAAATTTCATTACACCCACCAATTTAATTTACCTCCTTTTTAGTTATTATTTTAAATAATTATTTATTTTTTTATATTAGCGACGGTTCAGGCCGACGCTATTGTTTTTGAAAAAATATTCATTTCCCATAACAAATTTCGTTTGCCTCTTTATTAGTTATTATCTTAATTAATTCTTATTTTCTTATATTAGCGACGGTTCAGGCCGACGCTACTGTTTGTGCTAAAATTTTCATTTTCCCCCACGAATTTTGTTTGGCTCCTTTAAACTTATTGTTTTAATTAATTATTATTTTTATATTAAAAACTAGTACTTTAATAGCTCTTTTAAAGTTATATTAAACAAAATCGTTCACATTAGTGGCACGGTTAATAGCGCTTTTTAGCGCTATCAAAAACAAAAGAAAGTGCTATTAAATAACTTTTATGGCATATTGTCTGTTGCTCTATTTTCTCTTTCAAAGTTGGTTTACCCTTTTGGATAGAAGAGATCACTCTTCTTTGTCTTTATTAGAATCATTATAAGAGGAGCATACGCCTAAGTAGTCATTTTCCTCCATTGCACTTCAAAAGTATATAGCACGAATAAAACTAAAGTTCATGAGTGAATGTGAGCACTCGAGGGATAACCTATACAGCCAGCATCGTCAGTATAACAACAAAGGGACATACATTAAATCATTCCTCCTTCACTACTTAATGCATGTGTCCTCCGAGTGCATTTGTTATGAAAATATTTTAAAATGGTTTGATTTCGAGAAAAATACTTGGTGTTGACAAAACGTTTATTTGGACCTACGCTACATGTTTGTGCGAAAATTTCATTACACCCACCAATTTAATTTACCTCCTTTTTAGTTATTATTTTAAATAATTATTTATTTTTTTATATTAGCGACGGTTCAGGCCGGCGCTATTGTTTTTGAAAAAATATTCATTTCCCATAACAAATTTCGTTTGCCTCCTTATTAGTTATTGTCTTAATTAATTCTTATTTTCTTATATTAGCGACGGTTCAGGCCAACGCTACTGTTTGTGCTAAAATTTTCCTTTTCCCCCACGAATTTCGTTTGGCTCCTTTAAACTTATTGTTTTAATTAATTATTATTTTTATATTAAAAATTAGTACTTTAATAGCTCTTTTAAAGTGATATTAAACAAAATCGTTCACATTAGTGGCACGGTTAATAGCGCTTTTCAGCGCTATCAAAAACAAAAGAAAGTGCTATTAAAGAACTTTTATGGCATATTGTCTGTTGCTCTATTTTCTCTTTCAAAGTTGGTTTACCCTTTTGGACAGAAGAGATCACTCTTCTTTGTCTTTATTAGAATCTTTATAAGAGGAGCATACACCTAAGTAGTCATTTTCCTCCATTTCACTTCAAAAGTATATAGCACGAATAAAACTAAAGTTCATGAGTGAATGTGAGCACTCGAGCGATAACCTATACAACCAGCGTCGTCGGACTAAGAACAAAGGGACATACATTTAATCATTCCTTCTTCACTACTTAATGCATGTGTCCTCCGAGTGCATTTGTTATGAAAATATTTTGAAAATGGTTTGATTTCGAGAAAAATACTTGGTGTTGACAAAATGTTTATTTGGACCTACGCTACATGTTTGTGCGAAAATTTCATTACACCCACCAATTTAATTTACCTCCTTTTTAGTTATTATTTTAAATAATTATTTATTTTTTTATATTAGCGACGGTTCAGGACGGCGCTATTGTTTTTGAAAAAATATTCATTTCCCATAACAAATTTCATTTGCCTCCTTATTAGTTATTGTCTTAATTAATTCTTATTTTCTTATATTAGCGACGATTCAGGCCGACGCTACTGTTTGTGCTAAAATTTTCATTTTCCCCCACGAATTTCGTTCGGCTCCTTTAAACTTATTGTTTTAATTAATTATTATTTTTATATTAAAAACTAGTACTTTAATAGCTCGTTTAAAGTGATATTAAACAAAATCGTTCACATTAGTGGCACGGTTAATAACACTTTTGAGCGCTATCAAAAACATAAGAAAGTGCTATCAAATAACTTTTATGGCATATTGTCTGTTGCTCTATTTTCTCTTTCAAAGTTGGTTTACCCTTTTGGACAGAAGAGATCACTCTTCTTTGTCTTTATTAGAATCTTTATCAGAGGAGCATACGCCTAAGTAGTCATTTTCCTCCATTTCACTTCAAAAGTATATAGCACGAATAAAACTAAAGTTCATGAGTGAAGGTGAGCATTCGAGTGATATCCTATACAGCCAGCGTCGTCGGCCTAAGAACAAAGGGACATACATTTAATTATTCCTTCTTCACTACTTAATGCATGTGTCCTCCGAGTGCATTTGTTATGAAAATATTTTGAATATGGTTTGATTTCCAGAAAAATACTTGTTGTTGACAAAACGTTTATTTGGACCTACGCTACTGTTTGTGCGAAAATTTCATTACACCCACCAATTTAATTTGCCCCCTTTTTAGTTATTATTTTAAATAATTATTTATTTTTTTATATTAGCGACGGTTCAGGCCGACGCTATTGTTTTTGAAAAAATATTCATTTCCCATAACAAATTTTGTTTGCCTCCTTATTAGTTATTGTCTTAATTAATTCTTATTTTCTTATATTAGCGACGGTTCAGACCGACGCTATTGTTTGTGCTAAAATTTTCATTTTCCCCCACAAATTTCGTTTGGCTACTTTAAACATATTTTTTTAATTTCTTTATTATTTTTATATTAAAAACTAGTACTTTAATTGCTCTTTTAAAGTGATATTAAACAAAATCGTTCACATTAGTGGCATGGTTAATAGCGTTTTTCAGCGCTATCAAAAACAAAAGAAAGTGCTATTAAATAACTTTTATGACATATTGTCTGTTGCTCTATTTTCTCTTTCAAAGTTAGTTTACCCTTTTGGACAGAAGAGATCACTCTTCTTTGTCTTTATTAGAATATTTATAAGAGGAGCATACGCCTAAGTAGTCATTTTCCTCCGTTGCACTTCAAAAGTATATAGCACGAATAAAACTAAAGTTCATGAGTGAATGTGAGCACTCGAGTGATAACTTATACAACCAGCGTCGTCGGACTAAGAACAAAGGGACATACATTTAATCATTCATTCTTCACTATTTAATGCATGTGTCCTCCGAGTGCATTTGTTATGAAAATATTTTGAAAATTGTTTGATTTCCAGAAAAATACTTGGTGTTGACAAAACGTTTATTCGGACCTACGCTACTGTTTGTGCGAAAATTTCATTACACCCACCAATTTAATTTACCTCCTTTTTAGTTATTATTTTAAATAATTATTTATTTTTTTATATTAGCGACGGTTCAGGCCGACGCTATTGTTTTTGAAAAAATATTCATTTCCCATAACAAATTTCGTTTGCCTCTTTATTAGTTATTATCTTAATTAATTCTTATTTTCTTATATTAGCGACGGTTCAGGCCGACGCTACTGTTTGTGCTAAAATTTTCATTTTCCCCCACGAATTTTGTTTGGCTCCTTTAAACTTATTGTTTTAATTAATTATTATTTTTATATTAAAAACTAGTACTTTAATAGCTCTTTTAAAGTTATATTAAACAAAATCGTTCACATTAGTGGCACGGTTAATAGCGCTTTTTAGCGCTATCAAAAACAAAAGAAAGTGCTATTAAATAACTTTTATGGCATATTGTCTGTTGCTCTATTTTCTCTTTCAAAGTTGGTTTACCCTTTTGGATAGAAGAGATCACTCTTCTTTGTCTTTATTAGAATCATTATAAGAGGAGCATACGCCTAAGTAGTCATTTTCCTCCATTGCACTTCAAAAGTATATAGCACGAATAAAACTAAAGTTCATGAGTGAATGTGAGCACTCGAGGGATAACCTATACAGCCAGCATCGTCAGTATAACAACAAAGGGACATACATTAAATCATTCCTCCTTCACTACTTAATGCATGTGTCCTCCGAGTGCATTTGTTATGAAAATATTTTAAAATGGTTTGATTTCGAGAAAAATACTTGGTGTTGACAAAACGTTTATTTGGACCTACGCTACATGTTTGTGCGAAAATTTCATTACACCCACCAATTTAATTTACCTCCTTTTTAGTTATTATTTTAAATAATTATTTATTTTTTTATATTAGCGACGGTTCAGGCCGGCGCTATTGTTTTTGAAAAAATATTCATTTCCCATAACAAATTTCGTTTGCCTCCTTATTAGTTATTGTCTTAATTAATTCTTATTTTCTTATATTAGCGACGGTTCAGGCCAACGCTACTGTTTGTGCTAAAATTTTCCTTTTCCCCCACGAATTTCGTTTGGCTCCTTTAAACTTATTGTTTTAATTAATTATTATTTTTATATTAAAAATTAGTACTTTAATAGCTCTTTTAAAGTGATATTAAACAAAATCGTTCACATTAGTGGCACGGTTAATAGCGCTTTTCAGCGCTATCAAAAACAAAAGAAAGTGCTATTAAAGAACTTTTATGGCATATTGTCTGTTGCTCTATTTTCTCTTTCAAAGTTGGTTTACCCTTTTGGACAGAAGAGATCACTCTTCTTTGTCTTTATTAGAATCTTTATAAGAGGAGCATACACCTAAGTAGTCATTTTCCTCCATTTCACTTCAAAAGTATATAGCACGAATAAAACTAAAGTTCATGAGTGAATGTGAGCACTCGAGCGATAACCTATACAACCAGCGTCGTCGGACTAAGAACAAAGGGACATACATTTAATCATTCCTTCTTCACTACTTAATGCATGTGTCCTCCGAGTGCATTTGTTATGAAAATATTTTGAAAATTGTTTGATTTCGAGAAAAATACTTGGTGTTGACAAAACGTTTATTCGGACCTACGCTACATGTTTGTGCGAAAATTTCATTACACCCACCAATTTAATTTGCCTCCTTTTTAGTTATTATTTTAAATAATTATTTATTTTTTTATATTAGCGACGGTTCAGGCCGGCGCTATTGTTTTTGAAAAAATATTCATTTCCCATAACAAATTTCGTTTGCCTCCTTATTAGTTATTGTCTTAATTAATTCTTATTTTCTTATATTAGCGACGGTTCAGGCCAACGCTACTGTTTGTGCTAAAATTTTCCTTTTCCCCCACGAATTTCGTTTGGCTCCTTTAAACTTATTGTTTTAATTAATTATTATTTTTATATTAAAAATTAGTACTTTAATAGCTCTTTTAAAGTGATATTAAACAAAATCGTTCACATTAGTGGCACGGTTAATAGCGCTTTTCAGCGCTATCAAAAACAAAAGAAAGTGCTATTAAATAACTTTTATGGCATATTGTCTGTTGCTCTATTTTCTCTTTCAAAGTTGGTTTACCCTTTTGGACAGAAGAGATCACTCTTCTTTGTCTTTATTAGAATCTTTATAAGAGGAGCATACACCTAAGTAGTCATTTTCCTCCATTTCACTTCAAAAGTATATAGCACGAATAAAACTAAAGTTCATGAGTGAATGTGAGCACTCGAGCGATAACCTATACAACCAGCGTCGTCGGACTAAGAACAAAGGGACATACATTTAATCATTCCTTCTTCACTACTTAATGCATGTGTCCTCCGAGTGCATTTGTTATGAAAATATTTTGAAAATTGTTTGATTTCGAGAAAAATACTTGGTGTTGACAAAACGTTTATTCGGACCTACGCTACATGTTTGTGCGAAAATTTCATTACACCCACCAATTTAATTTGCCTCCTTTTTAGTTATTATTTTAAATAATTATTTATTTTTTTATATTAGCGACGGTTCAGGCCGGCGCTATTGTTTTTGAAAAAATGTTCATTTCCCATAACAAATTTCGTTTGCCTCCTTATTAGTTATTGTCTTAATTAATTCTTATTTTCTTATATTAGCGACGGTTCAGGCCGACACTACTGTTTGTGCTAAAATTTTCCTTTTCCCCCACGAATTTCGTTTGGCTCCTTTAAACTTATTTGTTTAATTAATTATTATTTTTATATTAAAAATTAGTACTTTAATAGCTCTTTTAAAGTGATATTAAACAAAATCGTTCACATTAGTGGCACGGTTAATAGCGCTTTTCAGCGCTATCAAAAACAAAAGAAAGTGCTATTAAATAACTTTTATGGCATATTGTCTGTTGCTCTATTTTCTCTTTCAAAGTTGGTTTACCCTTTTGGACAGAAGAGATCACTCTTCTTTGTCTTTATTAGAATCTTTATCAGAGGAGCATACGCCTAAGTAGTCATTTTCCTCCATTTCACTTCAAAAGTATATAGCACGAATAAAACTAAAGTTCATGAGTGAAGGTGAGCATTCGAGTGATAACCTATACAGCCAGCGTCGTCGGCCTAAGAACAAAGGGACATACATTTAATTATTCCTTCTTCACTACTTAATGCATGTGTCCTTCGAGTGCATTTTTTATGAAAATATTTTGAAAATGGTTTGATTTCCAGAAAAATACTTGTTGTTGACAAAACGTTTATTTGGACCTACGCTACTGTTTGTGCGAAAATTTCATTACACCCACCAATTTAATTTGCCCCCTTTTTAGTTATTCTTTTAAATAATTATTTATTTTTTTATATTAGCGACGGTTCAGGCCGACGCTATTGTTTTTGAAAAAATATTCATTTCCCATAACAAATTTTGTTTGCCTCCTTATTAGTTATTGTCTTAATTAATTCTTATTTTCTTATATTAGCGACGGTTCAGACCGACGCTATTGTTTGTGCTAAAATTTTCATTTTCCCCCACAAATTTCGTTTGGCTCCTTTAAACTTATTTTTTTAATTTCTTTATTATTTTTATATTAAAAACTAGTACTTTAATTGCTCTTTTAAAGTGATATTAAACAAAATCGTTCACATTAGTGGCATGGTTAATAGCGCTTTTCAGCGCTATCAAAAACAAAAGAAAGTGCTATTAAATAACTTTTATGACATATTGTCTGTTGCTCTATTTTCTCTTTCAAAGTTAGTTTACCCTTTTGGACAGAAGAGATCACTCTTCTTTGTCTTTTTTAGAATCTTTATAAGAGGAGCATACGCCTAAGTTGTCATTTTCCTCCGTTGCACTTCAAAAGTATATAGCACGAATAAAACTAAAGTTCATGAGTGAATGTGAGCATTCGAGTGATAACTTATACAGCCAGCGTCGTCGGACTAAGAACAAAGGGACATACATTTAATCATTCCTTCTTCACTACTTAATGCATGTGTCCTCCGAGTGCATTTGTTATGAAAATATTTTGAAAATTGTTTGATTTCGAGAAAAATACTTGGTGTTGACAAAACGTTTATTCGGACCTACGCTACATGTTTGTGCGAAAATTTCATTACACCCACCAATTTAATTTGCCTCCTTTTTAGTTATTATTTTAAATAATTATTTATTTTTTTATATTAGCGACGGTTCAGGCCGGCGCTATTGTTTTTGAAAAAATGTTCATTTCCCATAACAAATTTCGTTTGCCTCCTTATTAGTTATTGTCTTAATTAATTCTTATTTTCTTATATTAGCGACGGTTCAGGCCGACACTACTGTTTGTGCTAAAATTTTCCTTTTCCCCCACGAATTTCGTTTGGCTCCTTTAAACTTATTTGTTTAATTATTTATTATTTTTATATTAAAAATTAGTACTTTAATAGCTCTTTTAAAGTGATATTAAACAAAATCGTTCACATTAGTGGAACGGTTAATAGCGCTTTTCAGCGCTATCAAAAACAAAAGAAAGTGCTATTAAATAACTTTTATGGCATATTGTCTGTTGCTCTATTTTCTCTTTCAAAGTTGGTTTACCCTTTTGGACAGAAGAGATCACTCTTCTTTGTCTTTATTAGAATCTTTATCAGAGGAGGATACGCCTAAGTAGTCATTTTCCTCCATTTCACTTCAAAAGTATATAGCACGAATAAAACTAAAGTTCATGAGTGAAGGTGAGCATTCGAGTGATAACCTATACAGCCAGCGTCGTCGGCCTAAGAACAAAGGGACATACATTTAATTATTCCTTCTTCACTACTTAATGCATGTGTCCTTCGAGTGCATTTTTTATGAAAATATTTTGAAAATGGTTTGATTTCCAGAAAAATACTTGTTGTTGACAAAACGTTTATTTGGACCTACGCTACTGTTTGTGCGAAAATTTCATTACACCCACCAATTTAATTTGCCCCCTTTTTAGTTATTCTTTTAAATAATTATTTATTTTTTTATATTAGCGACGGTTCAGGCCGACGCTATTGTTTTTGAAAAAATATTCATTTCCCATAACAAATTTTGTTTGCCTCCTTATTAGTTATTGTCTTAATTAATTCTTATTTTCTTATATTAGCGACGGTTCAGACCGACGCTATTGTTTGTGCTAAAATTTTCATTTTCCCCCACAAATTTCGTTTGGCTCCTTTAAACTTATTTTTTTAATTTCTTTATTATTTTTATATTAAAAACTAGTACTTTAATTGCTCTTTTAAAGTGATATTAAACAAAATCGTTCACATTAGTGGCATGGTTAATAGCGCTTTTCAGCGCTATCAAAAACAAAAGAAAGTGCTATTAAATAACTTTATGACATATTGTCTGTTGCTCTATTTTCTCTTTCAAAGTTAGTTTACCCTTTTGGACAGAAGAGATCACTCTTCTTTGTCTTTTTTAGAATCTTTATAAGAGGAGCATACGCCTAAGTTGTCATTTTCCTCCGTTGCACTTCAAAAGTATATAGCACGAATAAAACTAAAGTTCATGAGTGAATGTGAGCATTCGAGTGATAACTTATACAGCCAGCGTCGTCGGACTAAGAACAAAGGGACATACATTTAATCATTCCTTCTTCACTATTTAATGCATGTGTCCTCCGAGTGCATTTGTTATGAAAATATTTTGAAAATTGTTTGATTTCGAGAAAAATACTTGGTGTTGACAAAACGTTTATTTGGACCTACGCTACATGTTTGTGCGAAAATTTCATTACACCCACCAATTTAATTTGCCTCCTTTTTAGTTATTATTTTAAATAATTATTTATTTTTTTATATTAGCGACGGTTCAGGCCGGCGCTATTGTTTTTGAAAAAATATTCATTTCCCATAACAAATTTCGTTTGCCTCTTTATTAGTTATTATCTTAATTAATTCTTATTTTCTTATATTAGCGACGGTTCAGGCCGACGCTACTGTTTGTGCTAAAATTTTCATTTTCCCCCACGAATTTTGTTTGGCTCCTTTAAACTTATTATTTTAATTAATTATTATTTTTATATTAAAAACTAGTACTTTAATAGCTCTTTTAAAGTTATATTAAACAAAATCGTTCACATTAGTGGCACGGTTAATAGCGCTTTTCAGCGCTATCAAAAACAAAAGAAAGTGCTATTAAATAACTTTTATGGCATATTGTCTGTTGCTCTATTTTCTCTTTCAAAGTTGGTTTACCCTTTTGGATAGAAGAGATCACTCTTCTTTGTCTTTATTAGAATCTTTATAAGAGGAGCATACGCCTAAGTAGTCATTTTCCTCCATTGCACTTCAAAAGTATATAGCACGAATAAAACTAAAGTTCATGAGTGAATGTGAGCACTCGAGGGATAACCTATACAGCCAGCATCGTCAGACTAAGAACAAAGGGACATACATTAAATCATTCCTCCTTCACTACTTAATGCATGTGTCCTCCGAGTGCATTTGTTATGAAAATATTTTGAAAATGGTTTGATTTCGAGAAAAATACTTGGTGTTGACAAAACGTTTATTTGGACCTACGCTACATGTTTGTGCGAAAATTTCATTACACCCACCAATTTAATTTACCTCCTTTTTAGTTATTATTTTAAATAATTATTTATTTTTTTATATTAGCGACGGTTCAGGCCGACGCTATTGTTTTTGAAAAAATATTCATTTCCCAAAACAAATTTCGTTTGCCTCCTTATTAGTTATTGTCTTAATTAATTCTTATTTTCTTATATTAGCGACGGTTCAGGCCAACGCTACTGTTTGTGCTAAAATTTTCCTTTTCCCCCACGAATTTCGTTTGGCTCCTTTAAACTTATTGTTTTAATTAATTATTATTTTTATATTAAAAATTAGTACTTTAATAGCTCTTTTAAAGTGATATTAAACAAAATCGTTCACATTAGTGGCACGGTTAATAGCGCTTTTCAGCGCTATCAAAAACAAAAGAAAGTGCTATTAAATAACTTTTATGGCATATTGTCTGTTGCTCTATTTTCTCTTTCAAAGTTGGTTTACCCTTTTGGACAGAAGAGATCACTCTTCTTTGTCTTTATTAGAATCTTTATAAGAGGAGCATACACCTAAGTAGTCATTTTCCTCCATTTCACTTCAAAAGTATATAACACGAATAAAACTAAAGTTCATGAGTGAATGTGAGCACTCGAGCGATAACCTATACAACCAGCGTCGTCGGACTAAGAACAAAGGGACATACATTTAATCATTCCTTCTTCACTACTTAATGCATGTGTCCTCCGAGTGCATTTTTTATGAAAATATTTTGAAAATTGTTTGATTTCGAGAAAAATACTTGGTGTTGACAAAACGTTTATTCGGACCTACGCTACATGTTTGTGCGGAAATTTCATTACACCCACCAATTTAATTTGCCTCCTTTTTAGTTATTATTTTAAATAATTATTTATTTTTTTATATTAGCGACGGTTCAGGCCGGCGCTATTGTTTTTGAAAAAATGTTCATTTCCCATAACAAATTTCGTTTGCCTCCTTATTAGTTATTGTCTTAATTAATTCTTATTTTCTTATATTAGCGACGGTTCAGGCCGACACTACTGTTTTTGCTAAAATTTTCCTTTTCCCCCACGAATTTCGTTTGGCTCCTTTAAACTTATTTGTTTAATTAATTATTATTTTTATATTAAAAAGTAGTACTTTAATAGCTCTTTTAAAGTGATATTAAACAAAATCGTTCACATTAGTGGCACGGTTAATAGCGCTTTTCAGCGCTATCAAAAACAAAAGAAAGTGCTATTAAATAACTTTTATGGCATATTGTCTGTTGCTTTATTTTCTCTTTCAAAGTTGGTTGACCCTTTTGGATAGAAGAGATCACTCTTCTTTGTCTTTATTAGAATCTTTATAAGAGGAGCATACGCCTAAGTAGTCATTTTCCTCCATTGCACTTCAAAAGTATATAGCACGAATAAAACTAAATTTCATGAGTGAATGTGAGCACTCGAGGGATAACCTATACAGCCAGCATCGTCAGACTAAGAACAAAGGGACATACATTAAATCATTCCTCCTTCACTACTTAATGCATGTGTCCTCCGAGTGCATTTGTTATGAAAATATTTTGAAAATGGTTTGATTTCGAGAAAAATACTTGGTGTTGACAAAATGTTTATTTGGACCTACGCTACATGTTTGTGCGAAAATTTCATTACACCCACCAATTTAATTTACCTCCTTTTTAGTTATTATTTTAAATAATTATTTATTTTTTTATATTAGCGACGGTTCAGGCCGGCGCTATTGTTTTTGAAAAAATATTCATTTCCCATAACAAATTTCGTTTGCCTCCTTATTAGTTATTGTCTTAATTAATTCTTATTTTCTTATATTAGCGACGGTTCAGGCCAACGCTACTGTTTGTGCTAAAATTTTCCTTTTCCCCCACGAATTTCGTTTGGCTCCTTTAAACTTATTGTTTTAATTAATTATTATTTTTATATTAAAAATTAGTACTTTAATAGCTCTTTTAAAGTGATATTAAACAAAATCGTTCACATTAGTGGCACGGTTAATAGCGCTTTTCAGCGCTATCAAAAACAAAAGAAAGTGCTATTAAATAACTTTTATGGCATATTGTCTGTTGCTCTATTTTCTCTTTCAAAGTTGGTTTACCCTTTTGGACAGAAGAGATCACTCTTCTTTGTCTTTATTAGAATCTTTATAAGAGGAGCATACACCTAAGTAGTCATTTTCCTCCATTTCACTTCAAAAGTATATAGCACGAATAAAACTAAAGTTCATGAGTGAATGTGAGCACTCGAGTGATAACCTATATAACCAGCGTCGTCGGACTAAGAACAAAGGGACATACATTTAATCATTCCTTCTTCACTACTTAATGCATGTGTCCTCCGAGTGCATTTGTTATGAAAATATTTTGAAAATTGTTTGATTTCGAGAAAAATACTTGGTGTTGACAAAACGTTTATTCGGACCTACGCTACATGTTTGTGCGAAATTTTCATTACACCCACCAATTTAATTTGCCTCCTTTTTAGTTATTATTTTAAATAATTATTTATTTTTTTATATTAGCGACGGTTCAGGCCGGCGCTATTGTTTTTGAAAAAATGTTCATTTCCCATAACAAATTTCGTTTGCCTCCTTATTAGTTATTGTCTTAATTAATTCTTATTTTCTTATATTAGCGACGGTTCAGGCCGACACTACTGTTTGTGCTAAAAGTTTCCTGTTCCCCCACAAATTTCGTTTGGCTCCTTTAAACTTATTTGTTTAATTAATTATTATTTTTATATTAAAAATTAGTACTTTAATAGCTCTTTTAAAGTGATATTAAACAAAATCGTTCACATTAGTGGCACGGTTAATAGCGCTTTTCAGCACTATCAAAAACAAAAGAAAGTGCTATTAAATAACTTTTATGGCATATTGTCTGTTGCTCTATTTTATCTTTCAAAGTTGGTTTACCCTTTTGGACAGAAGAGATCACTCTTCTTTGTCTTTATTAGAATCTTTATCAGAGGAGCATACGCCTAAGTAGTCATTTTCCTCCATTTCACTTCAAAAGTATATAGCACGAATAAAACTAAAGTTCATGAGTGAAGGTGAGCATTCGAGTGATAACCTATACAGCCAGCGTCGTCGGCCTAAGAACAAAGGGACATACATTTAATTATTCCTTCTTCACTACTTAATGCATGTGTCCTCCGAGTGCATTTGTTATGAAAATATTTTGAAAATGGTTTGATTTCCAGAAAAATACTTGTTGTTGACAAAACGTTTATTTGGACCTACGCTACTGTTTGTGCGAAAATTTCATTACACCCACCAATTTAATTTGCCCCCTTTTTAGTTATTCTTTTAAATAATTATTTATTTTTTTATATTAGCGACGGTTCAGGCCGACGCTATTGTTTTTGAAAAAATATTCATTTCCCATAACAAATTTTGTTTGCCTCCTTATTAGTTATTGTCTTAATTAATTCTTATTTTCTTATATTAGCGACGGTTCAGACCGACGCTATTGTTTGTGCTAAAATTTTCATTTTCCCCCACAAATTTCGTTTGGCTCCTTTAAACTTATTTTTTTAATTTCTTTATTATTTTTATATTAAAAACTAGTACTTTAATTGCTCTTTTAAAGTGATATTAAACAAAATCGTTCACATTAGTGGCATGGTTAATAGCGCTTTTCAGCGCTATCAAAAACAAAAGAAAGTGCTATTAAATAACTTTTATGGCATATTGTCTGTTGCTCTATTTTCTCTTTCAAAGTTGGTTTACCCTTTTGGACAGAAGAGATCACTCTTCTTTGTCTTTATTAGAATCTTTATAAGAGGAGCATACGCCTAAGTAGTAATTTTCCTCCATTGCACTTCAAAAGTATATAGCACGAATAAAACTAAAGTTCATGAGTGAATGTAGGCACTCGAGCGATAACCTATACAACCAGCGTCGTCGGACTAAGAACAAAGGGACATACATTTAATCATTCCTTCTTCACTACTTAATGCATGTTTCCTCCGAGTGCATTTGTTATGAAAATATTTTGAAAATGGTTTGATTTCCAGAAAAATACTTGTTGTTGACAAAACGTTTATTTGGACCTACGCTACTGTTTGTGCGAAAATTTCATTACACCCACCAATTTAATTTGCCCCATTTTTAGTTATTATTTTAAATAATTATTTATTTTTTTATATTAGCGACGGTTCAGGACGACGCTATTGTTTTTGAAAAAATATTAATTTCCCATAACATATTTCGTTTGCCTCCTTATTAATTATTGTCTTAATTAATTCTTATTTTCTTATATTGGCGACGGTTCAGGCCGACGCTACTGTTTGTGCTAAAATTTTCATTTTCCCCCATGAATTTCGTTTGGCTCCTTTAAACTTATTTTTTTAATTCTTTATTATTTTTATATTAAAAACTAGTACTTTAATAGCTCTTTTAAAGTGATATTAAACAAAATCGTTCACATTAGTGGCATGGTTAATAGCGCTTTTCAGCGCTATCAAAAACAAAAGAAAGTGCTATTAAATAACTTTTATGGCATATTGTCTGTTGCTCTATTTTCTCTTTCAAAGTTGGTTTACCCTTTTGGACAGAAGAGATCACTCTTCTTTGTCTTTATTAGAATCTTTATAAGAGGAGCATACGCCTAAGTAGTCATTTTCCTCCATTGCACTTCAAAAGTATATAACACGAATAAAACTAAAGTTCATGAGTGAATGTGAGCACTCGAGCGATAACCTATACAACCAGCGTCGTCGGACTAAGAACAAAGGGACATACATTTAATCATTCCTTCTTCACTACTTAATGCATGTGTCCTCCGAGTGCATTTGTTATGAAAATATTTTGAAAATGGTTTGATTTCGAGAAAAATACTTGGTGTTGACAAAACGTTTATTTGGACCTGCGCTACATGTTTGTGCGAAAATTTCATTACACCCACCAATTTAATTTACCTCCTTTTTAGTTATTATTTTAAATAATTATTTATTTTTTTATATTAGCGACGGTTCAGGACGGCGCTATTGTTTTTGAAAAAATATTCATTTCCCATAACAAATTTCGTTTGCCTCCTTATTAGTTATTGTCTTAATTAATTCTTATTTTCTTATATTAGCGACGATTCAGTCCGACGCTACTGTTTGTGCTAAAATTTTCATTTTCCCCCACGAATTTCGTTCGGCACCTTTAAACTTATTGTTTTAATTAATTATTATTTTTATATTAAAAACTAGTACTTTAATAGCTCTTTTAAAGTGATATTAAACAAAATCGTTCACATTAGTGGCACGGTTAATAACACTTTTGAGCGCTATCAAAAACAAAAGAAAGTGCTATTAAATAACATTTATGGCATATTGTCTGTTGCTCTATTTTCTCTTTCAAAGTTGGTTTACCCTTTTGGACAGAAGAGATCACTCTTCTTTGTCTTTATTAGAATCTTTATAAGAGGAGCATACGCCTAAGTAGTCATTTTCCTCCATTGCACTTCAAAAGTATATAGCACGAATAAAACTAAAGTTCATGAGTGAATGTGAGCACTCGAGCGATATCCTATACAACCAGCGTCGTCGGACTAAGAACAAAGGGACATACATTTAATCATTCCTTCTTCACTACTTAATGCATGTGTCCTCCGAGTGCATTTGTTATGAAAATATTTTGAAAATTGTTTGATTTCGAGAAAAATACTTGGTGTTGACAAAACGTTTATTCGGACCTACGCTACATGTTTGTGCGAAAATTTCATTACACCCACCAATTTAATTTGCCTCGTTTTTAGTTATTATTTTAAATAATTATTTATTTTTTTATATTAGCGACGGTTCAGGCCGGCGCTATTGTTTTTGAAAAAATATTCATTTCCCATAACAAATTTCGTTTGCCTCCTTATTAGTTATTGTCTTAATTAATTCTTATTTTCTTATATTAGCGACGGTTCAGGCCAACGCTACTGTTTGTGCTAAAATTTTCCTTTTTCCCCACGAATTTCGTTTGGCTCCTTTAAACTTATTGTTTTAATTAATTATTATTTTTATATTAAAAATTAGTACTTTAATAGCTCTTTTAAAGTGATATTAAACAAAATCGTTCACATTAGTGGCACGGTTAATAGCGCTTTTCAGCGCTATCAAAAACAAAAGAAAGTGCTATTAAATAACTTTTATGGCATATTGTCTGTTGCTCTATTTTCTCTTTCAAAGTTGGTTTACCCTTTTGGACAGAAGAGATCACTCTTCTTTGTCTTTATTAGAATCTTTATAAGAGGAGCATACACCTAAGTAGTCATTTTCCTCCATTTCACTTCAAAAGTATATAGCACGAATAAAACTAAAGTTCATGAGTGAATGTGAGCACTCGAGTGATAACCTATATAACCAGCGTCGTCGGACTAAGAACAAAGGGACATACATTTAATCATTCCTTCTTCACTACTTAATGCATGTGTCCTCCGAGTGCATTTGTTATGAAAATATTTTGAAAATTGTTTGATTTCGAGAAAAATACTTGGTGTTGACAAAACGTTTATTCGGACCTACGCTACATGTTTGTGCGAAATTTTCATTACACCCACCAATTTAATTTGCCTCCTTTTTAGTTATTATTTTAAATAATTATTTATTTTTTTATATTAGCGACGGTTCAGGCCGGCGCTATTGTTTTTGAAAAAATGTTCATTTCCCATAACAAATTTCGTTTGCCTCCTTATTAGTTATTGTCTTAATTAATTCTTATTTTCTTATATTAGCGACGGTTCAGGCCGACACTACTGTTTGTGCTAAAAGTTTCCTGTTCCCCCACAAATTTCGTTTGGCTCCTTTAAACTTATTTGTTTAATTAATTATTATTTTTATATTAAAAATTAGTACTTTAATAGCTCTTTTAAAGTGATATTAAACAAAATCGTTCACATTAGTGGCACGGTTAATAGCGCTTTTCAGCACTATCAAAAACAAAAGAAAGTGCTATTAAATAACTTTTATGGCATATTGTCTGTTGCTCTATTTTATCTTTCAAAGTTGGTTTACCCTTTTGGACAGAAGAGATCACTCTTCTTTGTCTTTATTAGAATCTTTATCAGAGGAGCATACGCCTAAGTAGTCATTTTCCTCCATTTCACTTCAAAAGTATATAGCACGAATAAAACTAAAGTTCATGAGTGAAGGTGAGCATTCGAGTGATAACCTATACAGCCAGCGTCGTCGGCCTAAGAACAAAGGGACATACATTTAATTATTCCTTCTTCACTACTTAATGCATGTGTCCTCCGAGTGCATTTGTTATGAAAATATTTTGAAAATGGTTTGATTTCCAGAAAAATACTTGTTGTTGACAAAACGTTTATTTGGACCTACGCTACTGTTTGTGCGAAAATTTCATTACACCCACCAATTTAATTTGCCCCCTTTTTAGTTATTCTTTTAAATAATTATTTATTTTTTTATATTAGCGACGGTTCAGGCCGACGCTATTGTTTTTGAAAAAATATTCATTTCCCATAACAAATTTTGTTTGCCTCCTTATTAGTTATTGTCTTAATTAATTCTTATTTTCTTATATTAGCGACGGTTCAGACCGACGCTATTGTTTGTGCTAAAATTTTCATTTTCCCCCACAAATTTCGTTTGGCTCCTTTAAACTTATTTTTTTAATTTCTTTATTATTTTTATATTAGAAACTAGTACTTTAATTGCTCTTTTAAAGTGATATTAAACAAAATCGTTCACATTAGTGGCATGGTTAATAGCGCTTTTCAGCGCTATCAAAAACAAAAGAAAGTGCTATTAAATAACTTTTATGGCATATTGTCTGTTGCTCTATTTTCTCTTTCAAAGTTGGTTTACCCTTTTGGACAGAAGAGATCACTCTTCTTTGTCTTTATTAGAATCTTTATAAGAGGAGCATACGCCTAAGTAGTAATTTTCCTCCATTGCACTTCAAAAGTATATAGCACGAATAAAACTAAAGTTCATGAGTGAATGTAGGCACTCGAGCGATAACCTATACAACCAGCGTCGTCGGACTAAGAACAAAGGGACATACATTTAATCATTCCTTCTTCACTACTTAATGCATGTTTCCTCCGAGTGCATTTGTTATGAAAATATTTTGAAAATGGTTTGATTTCCAGAAAAATACTTGTTGTTGACAAAACGTTTATTTGGACCTACGCTACTGTTTGTGCGAAAATTTCATTACACCCACCAATTTAATTTGCCCCATTTTTAGTTATTATTTTAAATAATTATTTATTTTTTTATATTAGCGACGGTTCAGGATGACGCTATTGTTTTTGAAAAAATATTAATTTCCCATAACATATTTCGTTTGCCTCCTTATTAATTATTGTCTTAATTAATTCTTATTTTCTTATATTGGCGACGGTTCAGGCCGACGCTACTGTTTGTGCTAAAATTTTCATTTTCCCCCATGAATTTCGTTTGGCTCCTTTAAACTTATTTTTTTAATTCTTTATTATTTTTATATTAAAAACTAGTACTTTAATAGCTCTTTTAAAGTGATATTAAACAAAATCGTTCACATTAGTGGCATGGTTAATAGCGCTTTTCAGCGCTATCAAAAACAAAAGAAAGTGCTATTAAATAACTTTTATGGCATATTGTCTGTTGCTCTATTTTCTCTTTCAAAGTTGGTTTACCCTTTTGGACAGAAGAGATCACTCTTCTTTGTCTTTATTAGAATCTTTATAAGAGGAGCATACGCCTAAGTAGTCATTTTCCTCCATTGCACTTCAAAAGTATATAACACGAATAAAACTAAAGTTCATGAGTGAATGTGAGCACTCGAGCGATAACCTATACAACCAGCGTCGTCGGACTAAGAACAAAGGGACATACATTTAATCATTCCTTCTTCACTACTTAATGCATGTGTCCTCCGAGTGCATTTGTTATGAAAATATTTTGAAAATGGTTTGATTTCGAGAAAAATACTTGGTGTTGACAAAACGTTTATTTGGACCTGCGCTACATGTTTGTGCGAAAATTTCATTACACCCACCAATTTAATTTACCTCCTTTTTAGTTATTATTTTAAATAATTATTTATTTTTTTATATTAGCGACGGTTCAGGACGGCGCTATTGTTTTTGAAAAAATATTCATTTCCCATAACAAATTTCGTTTGCCTCCTTATTAGTTATTGTCTTAATTAATTCTTATTTTCTTATATTAGCGACGATTCAGTCCGACGCTACTGTTTGTGCTAAAATTTTCATTTTCCCCCACGAATTTCGTTCGGCACCTTTAAACTTATTGTTTTAATTAATTATTATTTTTATATTAAAAACTAGTACTTTAATAGCTCTTTTAAAGTGATATTAAACAAAATCGTTCACATTAGTGGCACGGTTAATAACACTTTTGAGCGCTATCAAAAACAAAAGAAAGTGCTATTAAATAACATTTATGGCATATTGTCTGTTGCTCTATTTTCTCTTTCAAAGTTGGTTTACCCTTTTGGACAGAAGAGATCACTCTTCTTTGTCTTTATTAGAATCTTTATAAGAGGAGCATACGCCTAAGTAGTCATTTTCCTCCATTGCACTTCAAAAGTATATAGCACGAATAAAACTAAAGTTCATGAGTGAATGTGAGCACTCGAGCGATATCCTATACAACCAGCGTCGTCGGACTAAGAACAAAGGGACATACATTTAATCATTCCTTCTTCACTACTTAATGCATGTGTCCTCCGAGTGCATTTGTTATGAAAATATTTTGAAAATGGTTTGATTTCGAGAAAAATACTTGGTGTTGACAAAACGTTTATTTGGACCTACGCTACATGTTTGTGCGAAAATTTCATTACACCCACCAATTTAATTTACCTCCTTTTTAGTTATTATTTTAAATAATTATTTATTTTTTTATATTAGCGACGGTTCAGGACGGCGCTATTGTTTTTGAAAAAATATTCATTTCCCATAACAAATTTCATTTGCCTCCTTATTAGTTATTGTCTTAATTAATTCTTATTTTCTTATATTAGCGACGATTCAGACCGACGCTACCGTTTGTGCTAAAATTTTCATTTTCCCCCACGAATTTCGTTCGGCTCCTTTAAACTTATTGTTTTAATTAATTATTATTTTTATATTAAAAACTAGTACTTTAATAGCTCTTTTAAAGTGATATTAAACAAAATCGTTCACATTAGTGGCACGGTTAATAACACTTTTGAGCGCTATCAAAAACAAAAGAAAGTGCTATTAAATAACTTTTATGGCATATTGTCTGTTGCTCTATTTTCTCTTTCAAAGTTGGTTTACCCTTTTGGACAGAAGAGATCACTCTTCTTTGTCTTTATTAGAATCTTTATAAGAGGAGCATACGCCTAAGTAGTCATTTTCCTCCATTGCACTTCAAAAGTATATAGCACGAATAAAACTAAAGTTCATGAGTGAATGTAGGCACTCTAGCGATATCCTATACAACCAGCGTCGTCGGACTAAGAACAAAGGGACATACATTTAATCATTCCTTCTTCACTACTTAATGCATGTGTCCTCCGAGTGCATTTGTTATGAAAATATTTTGAAAATGGTTTGATTTCCAGAAAAATACTTGTTGTTGACAAAACGTTTATTTGGACCTACGCTACTGTTTGTGCAAAATTTCATTACACCCACCAATTTAATTTGCCCCCTTTTTAGTTATTATTTTAAATAATTATTTATTTTTTTATATTAGCGACGGTTCAGGACGATGCTATTGTTTTTGAAAAAATATTAATTTCCCATAACAAATTTCGTTTGCCTCCTTATTAGTTATTGTCTTAATTAATTCTTATTTTTTTATATTGGCGACGGTTCAGGCCGACGCTATTGTTTGTGCTAAAATTTTCATTTTCCCCCACGAATTTCGTTTGGCTCCTTTAAACTTATTTTTTTAATTCTTTATTATTTTTATATTAAAAACTAGTACTTTAATAGCTCTTTTAAAGTGATATTAAACAAAATCGTTCACATTAGTGGCATGGTTAATAGCGCTTTTCAGAGCTATCAAAAACAAAAGAAAGTGCTATTAAATAAATTTTATGACATATTGTCTGTTGCTCTATTTTCTCTTTCAAAGTTGGTTTACCCTTTTGGACAGAAGAGATCACTCTTCTTTGTCTTTATTTGAATCTTTATAAGAGGAGCATACGCCTAAGTAGTCATTTTCCTCCGTTGCACTTCAAAAGTATATAGCACGAATAAAACTAAAGTTCATGAGTGAATGTGAGCATTCGAGTGATAACTTATACATCCAGCGTCGTCGGACTAAGAACAAAGGGACATACATTTAATCATTCCTTCTTCACTATTTAATGCATGTGTCCTCCGAGTGCATTTGTTATGAAAATATTTTGAAAATGGTTTGATTTCGAGAAAAATACTTGGTGTTGACAAAACGTTTGTTTGGACCTACGCTACATGTTTGTGCGAAAATTTCATTACACCCACCAATTTAATTTGCCTCCTTTTTAGTTATTATTTTAAATAATTATTTATTTTTTTATATTAGCGACGGTTCAGGCCGGCGCTATTGTTTTTGAAAAAATATTCATTTCCCATAACAAATTTCGTTTGCCTCTTTATTAGTTATTGTCTTAATTAATTCTTATTTTCTTATATTAGCGACGGTTCAGGCCGACGCTACTGTTTGTGCTAAAATTTTCATTTTCCCCCACGAATTTCGTTTGGCTCCTTTAAACTTATTTTTTTAATTTCTTTATTATTTTTATATTAAAAACTAGTACTTTAATTGCTCTTTTAAAGTGATATTAAACAAAATCGTTCACATTAGTGGCATGGTTAATAGCGCTTTTCAGCGCTATCAAAAACAAAAGAAAGTGCTATTAAATAACTTTTATGACATATTGTCTGTTGCTCTATTTTCTCTTTCAAAGTTAGTTTACCCTTTTGGACAGAAGAGATCACTCTTCTTTGTCTTTATTAGAATCTTTATAAGAGGAGCATACGCCTAAGTAGTCATTTTCCTCCGTTGCACTTCAAAAGTATATAGCACGAATAAAACTAAAGTTCATGAGTGAATGTGAGCATTCGAGTGATAACTTATACAGCCAGCGTCGTCGGACTAAGAACAAAGGGACATACATTTAATCATTCCTTCTTCACTATTTAATGCATGTGTCCTCCGAGTGCATTTGTTATGAAAATATTTTGAAAATTGTTTGATTTCGAGAAAAATATTTGGTGTTGACAAAACGTTTATTTGGACCTACGCTACATGTTTGTGCGAAAATTTCATTACACCCACCAATTTAATTTTCCTCCTTTTTAGTTATTATTTTAAATAATTATTTATTTTTTTATATTAGCGACGGTTCAGGCCGGCGCTATTGTTTTTGAAAAAATATTCATTTCCCATAACAAATTTCGTTTGCCTCTTTATTAGTTATTATCTTAATTAATTCTTATTTTCTTATATTAGCGACGGTTCAGGCCGACGCTACTGTTTGTGCTAAAATTTTCATTTTCCCCCACGAATTTTGTTTGGCTCCTTTAAACTTATTGTTTTAATTAATTATTATTTTTATATTAAAAACTAGTACTTTAATAGCTCTTTTAAAGTTATATTAAACAAAATCGTTCACATTAGTGGCACGGTTAATAGCGCTTTTCAGCGCTATCAAAAACAAAAGAAAGTGCTATTAAATAACTTTTATGGCATATTGTCTGTTGCTCTATTTTCTCTTTCAAAGTTGGTTTACCCTTTTGGATAGAAGAGATCACTCTTCTTTGTCTTTATTAGAATCTTTATAAGAGGAGCATACGCCTAAGTAGTCATTTTCCTCCATTGCACTTCAAAAGTATATAGCACGAATAAAACTAAAGTTCATGAGTGAATGTGAGCACTCGAGGGATAACCTATACAGCCAGCATCGTCAGACTAAGAACAAAGGGACATACATTAAATCATTCCTCCTTCACTACTTAATGCATGTGTCCTCCTAGTGCATTTGTTATGAAAATATTTTAAAATGGTTTGATTTCGAGAAAAATAATTGGTGTTGACAAAACGTTTATTTGGACCTACGCTACATGTTTGTGCGAAAATTTCATTACACCCACCAATTTAATTTGCCTCCTTTTTAGTTATTATTTTAAATAATTATTTATTTTTTTATATTAGCGACGGTTCAGGCCGGCGCTATTGTTTTTGAAAAAATATTCATTTCCCATAACAAATTTCGTTTGCCTCCTTATTAGTTATTGTCTTAATTAATTCTTATTTTCTTATATTAGCGACGGTTCAGGCCAACGCTACTGTTTGTGCTAAAATTTTCCTTTTCCCCCACGAATTTCGTTTGGCTCCTTTAAACTTATTGTTTTAATTAATTATTATTTTTATATTAAAAATTAGTACTTTAATAGCTCTTTTAAAGTGATATTAAACAAAATCGTTCACATTAGTGGCACGGTTAATAGCGCTTTTCAGCGCTATCAGAAACAAAAGAAAGTGCTATTAAATAACTTTTATGGCATATTGTCTGTTGCTCTATTTTCTCTTTCAAAGTTGGTTTACCCTTTTGGACAGAAGAGATCACTCTTCTTTGTCTTTATTAGAATCTTTATAAGAGGAGCATACACCTAAGTAGTCATTTTCCTCCATTTCACTTCAAAAGTATATAGCACGAATAAAACTAAAGTTCATGAGTGAATGTGAGCACTCGAGCGATAACCTATACAACCAGCGTCGTCGGACTAAGAACAAAGGGACATACATTTAATCATTCCTTCTTCACTACTTAATGCATGTGTCCTCCGAGTGCATTTGTTATGAAAATATTTTGAAAATTGTTTGATTTCGAGAAAAATACTTGGTGTTGACAAAACGTTTATTCGGACCTACGCTACATGTTTGTGCGAAAATTTCATTACACCCACCAATTTAATTTGCCTCGTTTTTAGTTATTATTTTAAATAATTATTTATTTTTTTATATTAGCGACGGTTCAGGCCGGCGCTATTGTTTTTGAAAAAATATTCATTTCCCATAACAAATTTCGTTTGCCTCCTTATTAGTTATTGTCTTAATTAATTCTTATTTTCTTATATTAGCGACGGTTCAGGCCAACGCTACTGTTTGTGCTAAAATTTTCCTTTTCCCCCACGAATTTCGTTTGGCTCCTTTAAACTTATTGTTTTAATTAATTATTATTTTTATATTAAAAATTAGTACTTTAATAGCTCTTTTAAAGTGATATTAAACAAAATCGTTCACATTAGTGGCACGGTTAATAGCGCTTTTCAGCGCTATCAAAAACAAAAGAAAGTGCTATTAAATAACTTTTATGGCATATTGTCTGTTGCTCTATTTTCTCTTTCAAAGTTGGTTTACCCTTTTGGACAGAAGAGATCACTCTTCTTTGTCTTTATTAGAATCTTTATAAGAGGAGCATACACCTAAGTAGTCATTTTCCTCCATTTCACTTCAAAAGTATATAGCACGAATAAAACTAAAGTTCATGAGTGAATGTGAGCACTCGAGCGATAACCTATACAACCAGCCTCGTCGGACTAAGAACAAAGGGACATACATTTAATCATTCCTTCTTCACTACTTAATGCATGTGTCCTCCGAGTGCATTTGTTATGAAAATATTTTGAAAATTGTTTGATTTCGAGAAAAATACTTGGTGTTGACAAAACGTTTATTCGGACCTACGCTACATGTTTGTGCGAAAATTTCATTACACCCACCAATTTAATTTGCCTCCTTTTTAGTTATTATTTTAAATAATTATTTATTTTTTTATATTAGCGACGGTTCAGGCCGGCGCTATTGTTTTTGAAAAAATGTTCATTTCCCATAACAAATTTCGTTTGCCTCCTTATTAGTTATTGTCTTAATTAATTCTTATTTTCTTATATTAGCGACGGTTCAGGCCGACACTACTGTTTGTGCTAAAATTTTCCTTTTCCCCCACGAATTTCGTTTGGCTCCTTTAAACTTATTTGTTTAATTAATTATTATTTTTATATTAAAAATTAGTACTTTAATAGCTCTTTTAAAGTGATATTACACAAAATCGTTCACATTAGTGGCACGGTTAATAGCGCTTTTCAGCGCTATCAAAAACAAAAGAAAGTGCTATTAAATAACTTTTATGGCATATTGTCTGTTGCTCTATTTTCTCTTTCAAAGTTGGTTTACCCTTTTGGACAGAAGAGATCACTCTTCTTTGTCTTTATTAGAATCTTTATCAGAGGAGCATACGCCTAAGTGATCATTTTCCTCCATTTCACTTCAAAAGTATATAGCACGAATAAAACTAAAGTTCATGAGTGAAGGTGAGCATTCGAGTGATAACCTATACAGCCAGCGTCGTCGGCCTAAGAACAAAGGGACATACATTTAATTATTCCTTCTTCACTACTTAATGCATGTGTCCTCCGAGTGCATTTGTTATGAAAATATTTTGAAAATGGTTTGATTTCCAGAAAAATACTTGTTGTTGACAAAACGTTTATTTGGACCTACGCTACTGTTTGTGCGAAAATTTCATTACACCCACCAATTTAATTTGCCCCCTTTTTAGTTATTCTTTTAAATAATTATTTATTTTTTATATTAGCGACGGTTCAGGCCGACGCTATTGTTTTTGAAAAAATATTCATTTCCCATAACAAATTTTGTTTGCCTCCTTATTAGTTATTGTCTTAATTAATTCTTATTTTCTTATATTAGCGACGGTTCAGACCGACGCTATTGTTTGTGCTAAAATTTTCATTTTCCCCCACAAATTTCGTTTGGCTCCTTTAAACTTATTTTTTTAATTTCTTTATTATTTTTATATTAAAAACTAGTACTTTAATTGCTCTTTTAAAGTGATATTAAACAAAATCGTTCACATTAGTGGCATGGTTAATAGCGCTTTTCAGCGCTATCAAAAACAAAAGAAAGTGCTATTAAATAACTTTTATGACATATTGTCTGTTGCTCTATTTTCTCTTTCAAAGTTAGTTTACCCTTTTGGACAGAAGAGATCACTCTTCTTTGTCTTTTTTAGAATCTTTATAAGAGGAGCATACGCCTAAGTAGTCATTTTCCTCCGTTGCACTTCAAAAGTATATAGCACGAATAAAACTAAAGATCATGAGTGAATGTGAGCATTCGAGTGATAACTTATACAGCCAGCGTCGTCGGACTAAGAACAAACGGACATACATTTAATCATTCCTTCTTCACTATTTAATGCATGTGTCCTCCGAGTGCATTTGTTATGAAAATATTTTGAAAATTGTTTGATTTCGAGAAAAATACTTGGTGTTGACAAAACGTTTATTTGGACCTACGCTACATGTTTGTGCGAAAATTTCATTACACCCACCAATTTAATTTGCCTCCTTTTTAGTTATTATTTTAAATAATTATTTATTTTTTTATATTAGCGACGGTTCAGGCCGGCGCTATTGTTTTTGAAAAAATATTCATTTCCCATAACAAATTTCGTTTGCCTCTTTATTAGTTATTATCTTAATTAATTCTTATTTTCTAATTTAGCGACGGTTCAGGCCGACGCTACTGTTTGTGCTAAAATTTTCATTTTCCCCCACGAATTTTGTTTGGCTCCTTTAAACTTATTGTTTTAATTAATTATTATTTTTATATTAAAAACTAGTACTTTAATAGCTCTTTTAAAGTTATATTAAACAAAATCGTTCACATTAGTGGCACGGTTAATAGCGATTTTCAGCGCTATCAAAAACAAAAGAAAGTGCTATTAAATAACTTTTATGGCATATTGTCTGTTGCTCTATTTTCTCTTTCAAAGTTGGTTTACCCTTTTGGATAGAAGAGATCACTCTTCTTTGTCTTTATTAGAATCTTTATAAGAGGACCATACGCCTAAGTAGTCATTTTCCTCCATTGCACTTCAAAAGTATATAGCACGAATAAAACTAAAGTTCATGAGTGAATGTGAGCACTCGAGGGATAACCTATACAGCCAGCATCGTCAGACTAAGAACAAAGGGACATACATTAAATCATTCCTCCTTCACTACTTAATGCATGTGTCCTCCGAGTGCATTTGTTATGAAAATATTTTGAAAATGGTTTGATTTCGAGAAAAATACTTGGTGTTGACAAAACGTTTATTTGGACCTACGCTACATGTTTGTGCGAAAATTTCATTACACCCACCAATTTAATTTACCTCCTTTTTAGTTATTATTTTAAATAATTATTTATTTTTTTATATTAGCGACGGTTCAGGCCGGCGCTATTGTTTTTGAAAAAATATTCATTTCCCATAACAAATTTCGTTTGCCTCTTTATTAGTTATTATCTTAATTAATTCTTATTTTCTAATTTAGCGACGGTTCAGGCCGACGCTACTATTTGTGCTAAAATTTTCATTTTCCCCCACGAATTTTGTTTGGCTCCTTTAAACTTATTGTTTTAATTAATTATTATTTTTATATTAAAAACTAGTACTTTAATAGCTCTTTTAAAGTTATATTAAACAAAATCGTTCACATTAGTGGCACGGTTAATAGCGCTTTTCAGCGCTATCAAAAACAAAAGAAAGTGCTATTAAATAACTTTTATGGCATATTGTCTGTTGCTCTATTTTCTCTTTCAAAGTTGGTTTACCCTTTTGGATAGAAGAGATCACTCTTCTTTGTCTTTATTAGAATCTTTATAAGAGGACCATACGCCTAAGTAGTCATTTTCCTCCATTGCACTTCAAAAGTATATAGCACGAATAAAACTAAAGTTCATGAGTGAATGTGAGCACTCGAGGGATAACCTATACAGCCAGCATCGTCAGACTAAGAACAAAGGGACATACATTAAATCATTCCTCCTTCACTACTTAATGCATGTGTCCTCCGAGTGCATTTGTTATGAAAATATTTTGAAAATGGTTTGATTTCGAGAAAAATACTTGGTGTTGACAAAACGTTTATTTGGACCTACGCTACATGTTTGTGCGAAAATTTCATTACACCCACCAATTTAATTTACCTCCTTTTTAGTTATTATTTTAAATAATTATTTATTTTTTTATATTAGCGACGGTTCAGGCCGGCGCTATTGTTTTTTAAAAAATATTCATTTCCCATAACAAATTTCGTTTGCCTCCTTATTAGTTATTGTCTTAATTAATTCTTATTTTCTTATATTAGCGACGGTTCAGGCCAACGCTACTGTTTGTGCTAAAATTTTCCTTTTCCCCCACGAATTTTGTTTGGCTCCTTTAAACTTATTGTTTTAATTAATTATTATTTTTATATTAAAAATTAGTACTTTAATAGCTCTTTTAAAGTGATATTAAACAAAATCGTTCACATTAGTGGCACGGTTAATAGCGCTTTTCAGCGCTATCAAAAACAAAAGAAAGTGCTATTAAATAACTTTTATGGCATATTGTCTGTTGCTCTATTTTCTCTTTCAAAGTTGGTTTACCCTTTTGGACAGAAGAGATCACTCTTCTTTGTCTTTATTAGAATCTTTATAAGAGGAGCATACACCTAAGTAGTCATTTTCCTCCATTTCACTTCAAAAGTATATAGCACGAATAAAACTAAAGTTCATGAGTGAATGTGAGCACTCGAGCGATAACCTATACAACCAGCATCGTCGGACTAAGAACAAAGGGACATACATTTAATCATTCCTTCTTCACTACTTAATGCATGTGTCCTCCGAGTGCATTTGTTATGAAAATATTTTGAAAATTGTTTGATTTCGAGAAAAATACTTGGTGTTGACAAAACGTTTATTCGGACCTACGCTACATGTTTGTGCGAAAATTTCATTACACCCACCAATTTAATTTGCCTCCTTTTTAGTTATTATTTTAAATAATTATTTATTTTTTTATATTAGCGACGGTTCAGGCCGGCGCTATTGTTTTTGAAAAAATGTTCATTTCCCATAACAAATTTCGTTTGCCTCCTTATTAGTTATTGTCTTAATTAATTCTTATTTTCTTATATTAGCGACGGTTCAGGCCGACACTACTGTTTGTGCTAAAATTTTCCTTTTCCCCCACGAATTTCGTTTGGCTCCTTTAAACTTATTTGTTTAATTAATTATTATTTTTATATTAAAAATTAGTACTTTAATAGCTCTTTTAAAGTGATATTAAACAAAATCGTTCACATTAGTGGCACGGTTAATAGCGCTTTTCAGCGCTATCAAAAACAAAAGAAAGTGCTATTAAATAACTTTTATGGCATATTGTCTGTTGCTCTATTTTCTCTTTCAAAGTTGGTTTACCCTTTTGGACAGAAGAGATCACTCTTCTTTGTCTTTATTAGAATCTTTATCAGAGGAGCATACGCCTAAGTAGTCATTTTCCTCCATTTCACTTCAAAAGTATATAGCACGAATAAAACTAAAGTACATGAGTGAAGGTGAGCATTCGAGTGATAACCTATACAGCCAGCGTCGTCGGCCTAAGAACAAAGGGACATACATTTAATTATTCCTTCTTCACTACTTAATGCATGTGTCCTCCGAGTGCATTTGTTATGAAAATATTTTGAAAATGGTTTGATTTCCAGAAAAATACTTGTTGTTGACAAAACGTTTATTTGGACCTACGCTACTGTTTGTGCGAAAATTTCATTACACCCACCAATTTAATTTGCCCCCTTTTTAGTTATTCTTTTAAATAATTATTTATTTTTTTATATTAGCGACGGTTCAGGCCGACGCTATTGTTTTTGAAAAAATATTCATTTCCCATAACAAATTTTGTTTGCCTCCTTATTAGTTATTGTCTTAATTAATTCTTATTTTCTTATATTAGCGACGGTTCAGACCGACGCTATTGTTTGTGCTAAAATTTTCATTTTCCCCCACGAATTTCCTTTGGCTCCTTTAAACTTATTTTTTTAATTTCTTTATTATTTTTATATTAAAAACTAGTACTTTAATTGCTCTTTTAAAGTGATATTAAACAAAATCGTTCACATTAGTGGCATGGTTAATAGCGCTTTTCAGCGCTATCAAAAACAAAAGAAAGTGCTATTAAATAACTTTTATGACATATTGTCTGTTGCTCTATTTTCTCTTTCAAAGTTAGTTTACCCTTTTGGACAGAAGAGATCACTCTTCTTTGTCTTTAATAGAATCTTTATAAGAGGAGCATACGCCTAAGTAGTCATTTTCCTCCGTTGCACTTCAAAAGTATATAGCACGAATAAAACTAAAGTTCATGAGTGAATGTGAGCATTCGAGTGATAACTTATACAGCCAGCGTCGTCGAACTAAGAACAAAGGGACATACATTTAATCATTCCTTCTTCACTATTTAATGCATGTGTCCTCCGAGTGTATTTGTTATGAAAATATTTTGAAAATTGTTTGATTTCGAGAAAAATACTTGGTGTTGACAAAACGTTTATTTGGACCTACGCTACATGTTTGTGCGAAAATTTCATTACACCCACCAATTTAATTTGCCTCCTTTTTAGTTATTATTTTAAATAATTATTTATTTTTTTATATTAGCGACGGTTCAGGCCGGCGCTATTGTTTTTGAAAAAATATTCATTTCCCATAACAAATTTCGTTTGCCTCTTTATTAGTTATTATCTTAACTAATTCTTATTTTCTTATATTAGCGACGGTTCAGGCCGACGCTACTGTTTGTGCTAAAATTTTCATTTTCCCCCACGAATTTTGTTTGGCTCCTTTAAACTTATTATTTTAATTAATTATTATTTTTATATTAAAAACTAGTACTTTAATAGCTCTTTTAAAGTTATATTAAACAAAATCGTTCACATTAGTGGCACGGTTAATAGCGCTTTTCAGCGCTATCAAAAACAAAAGAAAGTGCTATTAAATAACTTTTATGGCAAATTGTCTGTTGCTCTATTTTCTCTTTCAAAGTTGGTTTACCCTTTTGGATAGAAGAGATCACTCTTCTTTATCTTTATTAGAATCTTTATAAGAGGAGCATACGCCTAAGTAGTCATTTTCCTCCATTGCACTTCAAAAGTATATAGCACGAATAAAACTAAAGTTCATGAGTGAACGTGAGCACTCGAGGGATAACCTATACAGCCAGCATCGTCAGACTAAGAACAAAGGGACATACATTAAATCATTCCTCCTTCACTACTTAATGCATGTGTCCTCCGAGTGCATTTGTTATGAAAATATTTTGAAAATGGTTTTATTTCGAGAAAAATACTTGGTGTTGACAAAACGTTTATTTGGACCTACGCTACATGTTTGTGCGAAAATTTCATTACACCCACCAATTTAATTTACCTCCTTTTTAGTTATTATTTTAAATAATTATTTATTTTTTTATATTAGCGACGGTTCAGGCCGGCGCTATTGTTTTTGAAAAAATATTCATTTCCCATAACAAATTTCGTTTGCCTCCTTATTAGTTATTGTCTTAATTAATTCTTATTTTCTTATATTAGCGACGGTTCAGGCCAACGCTACTGTTTGTGCTAAAATTTTCCTTTTCCCCCACGAATTTTGTTTGGCTCCTTTAAACTTATTGTTTTAATTAATTATTATTTTTATATTAAAAATTAGTACTTTAATAGCTCTTTTAAAGTGATATTAAACAAAATCGTTCACATTAGTGGCACGGTTAATAGCGCTTTTCAGCGCTATCAAAAACAAAAGAAAGTGCTATTAAATAACTTTTATGGCATATTGTCTGTTGCTCTATTTTCTCTTTCAATGTTGGTTTACCCTTTTGGACAGAAGAGATCACTCTTCTTTGTCTTTATTAGAATCTTTATAAGAGGAGCATACACCTAAGTAGTCATTTTCCTCCATTTCACTTCAAAAGTATATAGCACGAATAAAACTAAAGTTCATGAGTGAATGTGAGCACTCGAGCGATAACCTATACAACCAGCGTCGTCGGACTAAGAACAAAGGGACATACATTTAATCATTCCTTCTTCACTACTTAATGCATGTGTCCTCCGAGTGCATTTGTTATGAAAATATTTTGAAAATTGTTTGATTTCGAGAAAAATACTTGGTGTTGACAAAACGTTTATTCGGACCTACGCTACATGTTTGTGCGAAAATTTCATTACACCCACCAATTTAATTTGCCTCCTTTTTAGTTATTATTTTAAATAATTATTTATTTTTTTATATTAGCGACGGTTCAGGCCGGCGCTATTGTTTTTGAAAAAATGTTCATTTCCCATAACAAATTTCGTTTGCCTCCTTATTAGTTATTGTCTTAATTAATTCTTATTTTCTTATATTAGCGACGGTTCAGGCCGACACTACTGTTTGTGCTAAAATTTTCCTTTTCCCCCACGAATTTCGTTTGGCTCCTTTAAACTTATTTGTTTAATTAATTATTATTTTTATATTAAAAATTAGTACTTTAATAGCTCTTTTAAAGTGATATTAAACAAAATCGTTCACATTAGTGGCACGGTTAATAGCGCTTTTCAGCGCTATCAAAAACAAAAGAAAGTGCTATTAAATAACTTTTATGGCATATTGTCTGTTGCTCTATTTTCTCTTTCAAAGTTGGTTTACCCTTTTGGACAGAAGAGATCACTCTTCTTTGTCTTTATTAGAATCTTTATCAGAGGAGCATACGCCTAAGTAGTCATTTTCCTCCATTTCACTTCAAAAGTATATAGCACGAATAAAACTAAAGTACATGAGTGAAGGTGAGCATTCGAGTGATAACCTATACAGCCAGCGTCGTCGGCCTAAGAACAAAGGGACATACATTTAATTATTCCTTCTTCACTACTTAATGCATGTGTCCTCCGAGTGCATTTGTTATGAAAATATTTTGAAAATGGTTTGATTTCCAGAAAAATACTTGTTGTTGACAAAACGTTTATTTGGACCTACGCTACTGTTTGTGCGAAAATTTCATTACACCCACCAATATAATTTGCCCCCTTTTTAGTTATTCTTTTAAATAATTATTTATTTTTTTATATTAGCGACGGTTCAGGCCGACGCTATTGTTTTTGAAAAAATATTCATTTCCCATAACAAATTTTGTTTGCCTCCTTATTAGTTATTGTCTTAATTAATTCTTATTTTCTTATATTAGCGACGGTTCAGACCGACGCTATTGTTTGTGCTAAAATTTTCATTTTCCCCCACAAATTTCGTTTGGCTCCTTTAAACTTATTTTTTTAATTTCTTTATTATTTTTATATTAAAAACTAGTACTTTAATTGCTCTTTTAAAGTGATATTAAACAAAATCGTTCACATTAGTGGCATGGTTAATAGCGCTTTTCAGCGCTATCAAAAACAAAAGAAAGTGCTATTAAATAACTTTTATGACATATTGTCTGTTGCTCTATTTTCTATTTCAAAGTTAGTTTACCCTTTTGGACAGAAGAGATCACTCTTCTTTGTCTTTAATAGAATCTTTATAAGAGGAGCATACGCCTAAGTAGTCATTTTCCTCCGTTGCACTTCAAAAGTATATAGCACGAATAAAACTAAAGTTCATGAGTGAATGTGAGCATTCGAGTGATAACTTATACAGCCAGCATCGTCAAACTAAGAACAAAGGGACATACATTTAATCATTCCTTCTTCACTATTTAATGCATGTGTCCTCCGAGTGTATTTGTTATGAAAATATTTTGAAAATTGTTTGATTTCGAGAAAAATACTTGGTGTTGACAAAACGTTTATTTGGACCTACGCTACATGTTTGTGCGAAAATTTCATTACACCCACCAATTTAATTTGCCTCCTTTTTAGTTATTATTTTAAATAATTATTTATTTTTTTATATTAGCGACGGTTCAGGCCGGCGCTATTGTTTTTGAAAAAATATTCATTTCCCATAACAAATTTCGTTTGCCTCTTTATTAGTTATTATCTTAATTAATTCTTATTTTCTTATATTAACGACGGTTCAGGCCGACGCTACTGTTTGTGCTAAAATTTTCATTTTCCCCCACGAATTTTGTTTGGCTCCTTTAAACTGATTATTTTAATTAATTATTATTTTTATATTAAAAACTAGTACTTTAATAGCTCTTTTAAAGTTATATTAAACAAAATCGTTCACATTAGTGGCACGGTTAATAGCGCTTTTCAGCGCTATCAAAAACAAAAGAAAGTGCTATTAAATAACTTTTATGGCATATTGTCTGTTGCTCTATTTTCTCTTTCAAAGTTGGTTTACCCTTTTGGATAGAAGAGATCACTCTTCTTTGTCTTTATTAGAATCTTTATAAGAGGAGCATACGCCTAAGTAGTCATTTTCCTCCATTGCACTTCAAAAGTATATAGCACGAATAAAACTAAAGTTCATGATTGAATGTGAGCACTCGAGGGATAACCTATACAGCCAGCATCGTCAGACTAAGAACAAAGGGACATACATTAAATCATTCCTCCTTCACTACTTAATGCATGTGTCCTCCGAGTGCATTTGTTATGAAAATATTTTGAAAATGGTTTGATTTCGAGAAAAATACTTGGTGTTGACAAAACGTTTATTTGGACCTACGCTACATGTTTGTGCGAAAATTTCATTACACCCACCAATTTAATTTACCTCCTTTTTAGTTATTATTTTAAATAATTATTTATTTTTTTATATTAGCGACGGTTCAGGCCGGCGCTGTTGTTTTTGAAAAAATATTCATTTCCCATAACAAATTTCGTTTGCCTCCTTATTAGTTATTGTCTTAATTAATTCTTATTTTCTTATATTAGCGACGGTTCAGGCCAACGCTACTGTTTGTGCTAAAATTTTCCTTTTCCCCCACGAATTTCGTTTGGCTCCTTTAAACTTATTGTTTTAATTAATTATTATTTTTATATTAAAAATTAGTAATTTAATAGCTCTTTTAAAGTGATATTAAACAAAATCGTTCACATTAGTGGCACGGTTAATAGCGCTTTTCAGCGCTATCAAAAACAAAAGAAAGTGCTATTAAATAACTTTTATGGCATATTATCTGTTGCTCTATTTTCTCTTTCAAAGCTGGTTTACCCTTTTGGACAGAAGAGATCACTCTTCTTTGTCTTTATTAGAATCTTTATAAGAGGAGCATACACCTAAGTAGTCATTTTCCTCCATTTCACTTCAAAAGTATATAGCACGAATAAAACTAAAGTTCATGAGTGAATGTGAGCACTCGAGCGATAACCTATACAACCAGCGTCGTCGGACTAAGAACAAAGGGACATACATTTAATCATTCCTTCTTCACTACTTAATGCATGTGTCCTCCGAGTGCATTTGTTATGAAAATATTTTGAAAATTGTTTGATTTCGAGAAAAATACTTGGTGTTGACAAAACGTTTATTCGGACCTACGCTACATGTTTGTGCGAAAATTTCATTACACCCACCAATTTAATTTGCCTCCTTTTTAGTTATTATTTTAAATAATTATTTATTTTTTTATATTAGCGACGGTTCAGGCCGGCGCTATTGTTTTTGAAAAAATGTTCATTTCCCATAACAAATTTCGTTTGCCTCCTTATTAGTTATTGTCTTAATTAATTCTTATTTTCTTATATTAGCGACGGTTCAGGCCGACACTACTCTTTGTGCTAAAATTTTCCTTTTCCCCCACGAATTTCGTTTGGCTCCTTTAAACTTATTTGTTTAATTAATTATTATTTTTATATTAAAAATTAGTACTTTAATAGCTCTTTTAAAGTGATATTAAACAAAATCGTTCACATTAGTGGCACGGTTAATAGCGCTTTTCAGCACTATCAAAAACAAAAGAAAGTGCTATTAAATAACTTTTATGGCATATTGTCTGTTGCTCTATTTTCTCTTTCAAAGTTGGTTTACCCTTTTGGACAGAAGAGATCACTCTTCTTTGTCTTTATTAGAATCTTTATCAGAGGAGCATACGCCTATGTAGTCATTTTCCTCCATTTCACTTCAAAAGTATATAGCACGAATAAAACTAAAGTTCATGAGTGAAGGTGAGCATTCGAGTGATAACCTATACAGCCAGCGTCGTCGGCCTAAGAACAAAGGGACATACATTTAATTATTCCTTCTTCACTACTTAATGCATGTGTCCTCCGAGTGCATTTGTTATGAAAATATTTTTAAAATGGTTTGATTTCCAGAAAAATACTTGTTGTTGACAAAACGTTTATTTGGACCTACGCTACTGTTTGTGCGAAAATTTCATTACACCCACCAATATAATTTGCCCCCTTTTTAGTTATTCTTTTAAATAATTATTTATTTTTTTATATTAGCGACGGTTCAGGCCGACGCTATTGTTTTTGAAAAAATATTCATTTCCCATAACAAATTTTGTTTGCCTCCTTATTAGTTATTGTCTTAATTAATTCTTATTTTCTTATATTAGCGACGGTTCAGACCGACGCTATTGTTTGTGCTAAAATTTTCATTTTCCCCCACAAATTTCGTTTGGCTCCTTTAAACTTATTTTTTTAATTTCTTTATTATTTTTATATTAAAAACTAGTACTTTAATTGCTCTTTTAAAGTGATATTAAACAAAATCGTTCACATTAGTGGCATGGTTAATAGCGCTTTTCAGCGCTATCAAAAACAAAAGAAAGTGCTATTAAATAACTTTTATGACATATTGTCTGTTGCTCTATTTTCTCTTTCAAAGTTAGTTTACCCTTTTGGACAGAAGAGATCACTCTTCTTTGTCTTTATTAGAATCTTTATAAGAGGAGCATACGCCTAAGTAGTCATTTTCCTCCGTTGCACTTCAAAAGTATATAGCACGAATAAAACTAAAGTTCATGAGTGAATGTGAGCATTCGAGTGATAACTTATACAGCCAGCGTCGTCGGACTAAGAACAAAGGGACATACATTTAATCATTCCTTCTTCACTATTTAATGCATGTGTCCTCCGAGTGCATTTGTTATGAAAATATTTTGAAAATTGTTTGATTTCGAGAAAAATACTTGGTGTTGACAAAACGTTTATTTGGACCTACGCTACATGTTTGTGCGAAAATTTCATTACACCCACCAATTTAATTTGCCTCCTTTTTAGTTATTATTTTAAATAATTATTTATTTTTTTATATTAGCGACGGTTCAGGCCGGCGCTATTGTTTTTGAAAAAATATTCGTTTCCCATAACAATTTTCGTTTGCCTCTTTATTAGTTATTATCTTAATTAATTCTTATTTTCTTATATTAGCGACGGTTCAGGCCGAAGCTACTGTTTGTGCTAAAATTTTCATTTTCCCCCACGAATTTTGTTTGGCTCCTTTAAACTTATTGTTTTAATTAATTATTATTTTTATATTAAAAACTAGTACTTTAATAGCTCTTTTAAAGTTATATTAAACAAAATCGTTCACATTAGTGGCACGGTTAATAGCGCTTTTCAACGCTATCAAAAACAAAAGAAAGTGCTATTAAATAACTTTTATGGCATATTGTTTGTTGCTCTATTTTCTCTTTCAAAGTTGGTTTACCCTTTTGGATAGAAGAGATCACTCTTCTTTGTCTTTATTAGAATCTTTATAAGAGGAGCATACGCCTAAGTAGTCATTTTCCTCCATTGCACTTCAAAAGTATATAGCACGAATAAAACTAAAGTTCATGAGTGAATGTGAGCACTCGAGCGATAACCTATACAACCAGCATCGTTGGACTAAGAACAAAGGGACATACATTTAATCATTCCTTCTTCACTACTTAATGCATGTGTCCTCCGAGTGCATTTGTTATGAAAATATTTTGAAAATTGTTTGATTTCGAGAAAAATACTTGGTGTTTACAAAACGTTTATTTGGACCTACGCTACATGTTTGTGCGAAAATTTCATTACACCCACCAATTTAATTTGCCTCCTTTTTAGTTATTATTTTAAATAATTATTTATTTTTTTATATTAGCGACGGTTCAGGCCGGCGCTATTGTTTTTGAAAAAATGTTCATTTCCCATAACAAATTTCGTTTGCCTCCTTATTAGTTATTGTCTTAATTAATTCTTATTTTCTTATATTAGCGACGGTTCAGGCCGACGCTACTGTTTGTGCTAAAATTTTCCTTTTCCCCCACGAATTTCGTTTGGCTCCTTTAAACTTATTGTTTTAATTAATTATTATTTTTATATTAAAAACTAGTACTTTAATTGCTCTTTTAAAGTGATATTAAACAAAATCGTTCACATTAGTGACATGGTTAATAGCGCTTTTCAGCGCTATCAAAAACAAAAGAAAGTGCTATTAAATAACTTTTATGACATATTGTCTGTTGCTCTATTTTCTCTTTCAAAGTTAGTTTACCCTTTTGGACAGAAGAGATCACTCTTCTTTGTCTTTATTAGAATCTTTATAAGAGGAGCATATGCCTAAGTAGTCATTTTCCTCCATTGCACTTCAAAAGTATATAGCACGAATAAAACTAAAGTTCATGAGTGAATGTGAGCATTCGAGTGATAACTTATACAGCCCGCGTCGTCGGACTAAGAACAAAGGGACATACATTTAATCATTCCTTCTTCACTACTTAATGCATGTGTCCTCTGAGTGCATTTGTTATGAAAATATTTTGAAAATTGTTTGATTTCGAGAAAAATACTTGGTGTTGACAAAACGTTTATTTGGACCTACGCTACATGTTTGTGCGAAAATTTCATTACACCCACCAATTTAATTTGCCTCCTTTTTAGTTATTATTTTAAATAATTATTTATTTTTTTATATTAGCGACGGTTCAGGCCGGCGCTATTGTTTTTGAAAAAATATTCATTTCCCATAACAAATTTCGTTTGCCTCTTTATTAGTTATTGTCTTAATTAATTCTTATTTTCTTATATTAGCGACGGTTCAGGCCGATGCTACTGTTTGTGCTAAAATTTTCATTTTCCCCCACAAATTTCGTTTGGCTCCTTTAAACTTATTTTTTTAATTCTTTATTATTTTTATATTAAAAACTAGTACTTTAATTGCTCTTTTAAAGTGATATTAAACAAAATCGTTCACATTAGTGGCATGGTTAATAGAACATTTTAGTGCTATCAAAAACAAAAGAAAGTGCTATTAAATAACTTTTATGACATATTGTCTGTTGCTCTATTTTCTCTTTCAAAGTTGGTTTACCCTTTTGGACAGAAGAGATCACTCTTCTTTGTCTTTATTAAAATCTTTATAAGAGGAGCATACGCCTAAGTACTCATTTTCCTCCATTGCACTTCAAAAGTATATAGCACGAATATAACTAAAGTTCATGAGTGAATGTGAGCACTTGAGCGATAACTTATACAGCCAGCGTCGTCGGACTAAGAACAAAGGGACATACATTTAATCATTCCTTCTTCACTACTTAATGCATGTGTCCTCCGAGTGCATTTGTTATGAAAATATTTTGAAAATGGTTTGATTTCGAGAAAAATACTTGGTGTTGACAAAACGTTTATTTGGACCTACGCTACATGTTCAGGCCGACGCTACTGTTTGTGCTAAAATTTTCATTTTCCCCCACAAATTTCGTTTGGCTCCTTTAAACTTATTTTTTTAATTCTTTATTATTTTTATATTAAAAACTAGTACTTTAATTGCTCTTTTAAAGTGATATTAAACAAAATCGTTCACATTAGTGGCATGGTTAATAGCGCATTTCAGCGCTATCAAAAACAAAAGAAAGTGCTATTAAAAATTTTATGACATATTGTCTATTGCTCTATTTTCTCTTTCAAAGTTGGTTTACCCTTTTGGACAGAAGAGATCACTCTTCTTTGTCTTTATTAGAATCTTTATAAGAGGAGCATACGCCTAAGTAGTCATTTTCCTCCATTGCACTTCAAAAGTATATAGCACGAATAAAACTAAAGTTCATGAGTGAATGTGAGCACTTGAGCGATAACTTATACAGCCAGCGTCGTAGGACTAAGAACAAAGGGACATACATTTAATCATTCCTTCTTCACTACTTAATGCATGTGTCCTCCGAGTGCATTTGTTATGAAAATATTTTGAAAATGGTTTGATTTCGAGAAAAATACTTGGTGTTGACAAAACGTTTATTTGGACCTACGCTACATGTTTGTGCGAAAATTTCATGACACCCACCAATTTAATTTGCCTCCTTTTTAGTTATTATTTTAAATAATTATTTATTTTTTTATATTAGCGACGGTTCTGGCCGGCGCTATTGTTTTTGAAAAAATATTCATTTCCCATAACAAATTTTGTTTGCCTCTTTATTAGTTATTATCTTAATTAATTCTTATTTTCTTATATTAGCGACGGTTCAGGCCGACGCTACTGTTTGTGCTAAAATTTTCATTTTCCCCCACGAATTTTGTTTGGCTCCTTTAAACTTATTGTTTTAATTAATTATTATTTTTATATTAAAAACTAGTACTTTAATAGCTCTTTTAAAGTGATATTAAACAAAATCGTTCACATTATTGGCACGGTTAATAGCGCTTTTCAGCGCTATCAAAAACAAAAGAAAGTGCTATTAAATAACTTTTATGGCATATTGTTTGTTGCTCTATTTTCTCTTTCAAAGTTGGTTTACCCTTTTGGATAGAAGAGATCACTCTTCTTTGTCTTTATTAGAATCTTTATAAGAGGAGCATACGCCTAAGTAGTCATTTTCCTCCATTGCACTTCAAAAGTATATAGCACGAATAAAACTAAAGTTCATGAGTGAATGTGAGCATTCGAGTGATAACCTATACAGCCAGCGTCGTCGGACTAAGAACATAGGGACATACATTAAATCATTCCCCCTTCACTACTTAATGCATGTGTCCTCCGAGTGCATTTGTTATGAAAATATTTTGAAAATGGTTTGATTTCGAGAAAAATACTTCGTGTTGACAAAACGTTTATTTGGACCTACGCTACATGTTTGTGCGAAAATTTCATTACACCCACCAATTTAATTTACCTCCTTTTTAGTTATTATTTTAAATAATTATTTATTTTTTTATATTAGCGACGGTTCAGGCCAGCGCTATTGTTTTTGAAAAAATATTCATTTCCCATAACAAATTTCGTTTGCCTCCTTATTAGTTATTGTCTTAATTAATTATTATTTTCTTATATTAACGACGGTTCAGGCCGACACTACTGTTTGCGCTAAAATTTTCCTTTTCCCCCACGAATTTCGTTTGGCTCCTTTAAACTTATTGTTTTAATTAATTATTATTTTTATATTAAAAATTAGTACTTTAATAGCTCTTTTAAAGTGATATTAAACAAAATCGTTCACGTTAGTGGCACGGTTAATAGCGCTTTTCAGCGCTATCAAAAACAAAAGAAAGTGCTATTAAATAACTTTTATGGCATATTGTCTGTTGCTCTATTTTCTCTTTCAAAGTTGGTTTACCCTTTTGGACAGAAGAGATCACTCTTCTTTGTCTTTATTAGAATCTTTATAAGAGGAGCATACGCCTAAGTAGTCATTTTCCTCCATTTCACTTCAAAAGTATATAGCACGAATAAAACTAAAGTTCATGAGTGAAGGTGAGCATTCGAGTGATAACCTATACAGCCAGCGTCGTCGGACTAAGAACATAGGGACATACATTAAATCATTCCTCCTTCACTACTTAATGCATGTGTCCTCCGAGTGCATTTGTTATGAAAATATTTTGAAAATGGTTTGATTTCGAGAAAAATACTTGGTGTTGACAAAACGTTTATTTGGACCTACGCTACATGTTTGTGCGAAAATTTCATTACACCCACCAATTTAATTTACCTCCTTTTTAATTATTATTTTAAATAAATATTTATTTTTTATATTAGCGACGGTTCAGGCCGGCGCTATTGTTTTTGAAAAAATATTCATTTCCCATAACAAATTTCGTTTGCCTCCTTATTAGTTATTGTCTTAATTAATTCTTATTTTCTTATATTAGCGACGGTTCAGGCCGACGCTACTGTTTGTGCTAAAATTTTCCTTTTCCCCCACGAATTTCGTTTGGCTCCTTTAAAGTTATTGTTTTAATTAATTATTATTTTTATATTAAAAATTAGTACTTTAATAGCTCTTTTAAAGTGATATTAAACAAAATCGTTCACATTAGTGGCACGGTTAATAGCGCTTTTCAGCGCTATCAAAAACAAAAGAAAGTGCTATTAAATAACTTTTATGGCATATTGTCTGTTGCTCTATTTTCTATTTCAAAGTTGGTTTACCCTTTTGGACATAAGAGATCACTCTTCTTTGTCTTTATTAGAATCTTTATAAGAGGAGCATACGCCTAAGTAGTCATTTTCCTCCATTTCACTTAAAAAAGTATATAGCACGAATAAAACTAAAGTTCATGAGTGAAGGTGAGCATTCGAGTGATAACCTATACAGCCAGCGTCGTCGGACTAAGAACAAAGGGACATACATTTAATCATTCCTTCTTCACTACTTAATGCATGTGTCCTCCGAGTGCATTTGTTATGAAAATATTTTGAAAATGGTTTGATTTCCAGAAAAATACTTGTTGTTGACAAAACGTTTATTTGGACCTACGCTACTGTTTGTGCGGAAATTTCATTACACCCACCAATTTAATTTGCCCCCTTTTTAGTTATTATTTTAAATAATTATTTATTTTTTTATATTAGCGACGGTTCAGGCCGACGCTATTGTTTTTGAAAAAATATTCATTTCCCTTAACAAATTTCGTTTGCCTCCTTATTAGTTATTGTCTTAATTAATTCTTATTTTCTTATATTAGCGACGGTTCAGGCCGACGCTACTGTTTGTGCTAAAATTTTCCTTTTCCCCCACGAATTTCGTTTGGCTCCTTTAAACTTATTGTTTTAATTAATTATTATTTTTATATTAAAAATTAGTACATTAATAGCTCTTTTAAAGTGATATTAAACAAAATCGTTCACATTAGTGGCACGGTTAATAGTGCTTTTCAGCGCTATCAAAAACAAAAGAAAGTGCTATTAAATAACTTTTATGGCATATTGTCTGTTGCTCTATTTTCTCTTTCAAAGTTGGTTTACCCTTTTGGACAGAAGAGATCACTCTTCTTTGTCTTTATTAGAATCTTTATAAGAGGAGCATACGCCTAAGTAGTCATTTTCCTCCATTTCACTTCAAAAGTATATAGCACGAATAAAACTAAAGTTCATGAGTGAAGGTGAGCATTCGAGTGATAACTTATACAGCCAGCGTCGTCGGACTAAGAACAAAGGGACATACAGTTAATCATTCCTTCTTCACTACTTAATGCATGTGTCCTCCGAGTGCATTTGTTATGAAAATATTTTGAAAATGGTTTGATTTCCAGAAAAATACTTGTTGTTGACAAAACGTTTATTTGGACCTACGCTACTGTTTATTCGGAAATTTCATTACACCCACCAATTTAATTTGCCCCCTTTTTAGTTATTATTTTAAATAATTATTTATATTTTTATATTAGCGACGGTTCAGGCCGAAGCTATTGTTTTTGAAAAAATATTCATTTCCCATAACAAATTTCGTTTGCCTCCTTATTAGTTATTGTCTTAATTAATTCTTATTTTCTTATATTAGCGACGGTTCAGGCCGACGCTACTGTTTGTGCTAAAATTTTCCTTTTCCCCCACGAATTTCGTTTGGCTCCTTTAAACTTATTGTTTTAATTAATTATTATTTTTATACTAAAAATTAGTACATTAATAGCTCTTTTAAAGTGATATTAAACAAAATCGTTCACATTAGTGGCACGGTTAATAACGCTTTTCAGCGCTATCAAAAACAAAAGAAAGTGCTATTAAATAACTTTTATGGCATATTGTCTGTTGCTCTATTTTCTCTTTCAAAGTTGGTTTACCCTTTTGGACAGAAGAGATCACTCTTCTTTGTCTTTATTATAATCTTTATAAGAGGAGCATACGCCTAAGTAGTCATTTTCCTCCATTTCACTTCAAAAGTATATAGCACGAATAAAACTAAAGTTCATGAGTGAAGGTGAGCATTCGAGTGATAACCTATACAGCCAGCGTCGTCGGACTAAGAACAAAGGGACATACATTTAATCATTCCTTCTTCACTACTTAATGCATGTGTCCTCCGAGTGCATTTGTTATGAAAATATTTTGAAAATGGTTTGATTTCCAGAAAAATACTTGTTGTTGACAAAACGTTTATTTGGACCTACGCTACTGTTTGTGCGGAAATTTCATTACACCCACCAATTTAATTTGCCCCCTTTTTAGTTATTATTTTAAATAATTATTTATTTTTTTATATTAGCGACGGTTCAGGCCGACGCTATTGTTTTTGAAAAAATATTCATTTCCCTTAACAAATTTCGTTTGCCTCCTTATTAGTTATTGTCTTAATTAATTCTTATTTTCTTATATTAGCGACGGTTCAGGCCGACGCTACTGTTTGTGCTAAAATTTTCCTTTTCCCCCATGAATTTCGTTTGGCTCCTTTAAACTTATTGTTTTAATTAATTATTATTTTTATATTAAAAATTAGTACATTAATAGCTCTTTTAAAGTGATATTAAACAAAATCGTTCACATTAGTGGCACGGTTAATAGCGCTCTTCAGCGCTATCAAAAACAAAAGAAAGTGCTATTAAATAACTTTTATGGCATATTGTCTGTTGCTCTATTTTCTCTTTCAAAGTTGGTTTACCCTTTTGGACAGAAGAGATCACTCTTCTTTGTCTTTATTAGAATCTTTATAAGAGGAGCATACGCCAAAGTAGTCATTTTCCTCCATTTCACTTCAAAAGTATATAGCACGAATAAAACTAAAGTTCATGAGTGAAGGTGAGCATTCGAGTGATAACCTATACAGCCAGCGTCGTCGGACTAAGAACAAAGGGACATACATTTAATCATTCCTTCTTCACTACTTAATGCATGTGTCCTCCGAGTGCATTTGTTATGAAAATATTTTTAAAATGGTTTGATTTCCAGAAAAATACTTGTTGTTGACAAAACGTTTATTTGGACCTACGCTACTGTTTGTGCGGAAATTTCATTACACCCACCAATTTAATTTGCTCCCTTTTTAGTTATTATTTTAAATAATTATTTATTTTTTTATATTAGCGACGGTTCAGGCCGAAGCTATTGTTTTGGAAAAAATATTCATTTCCCATAACAAATTTTGTTTGCCTCCTTATTAGTTATTGTCTTAATTAATTCTTATTTTCTTATATTAGCGACGGTTCAGGCCGACGCTACTGTTTGTGCTAAAATTTTCCTTTTCCCCCACGAATTTCATTTGGCTCCTTTAAACTTATTGTTTTAATTAATTATTATTTTTATATTAAAAATTAGTACATTAATAGCTCTTTTAAAGTGATATTAAACAAAATCGTTCACATTAGTGGCACGGTTAATAGCGCTTTTCAGCGCTATCAAAAACAAAAGAAAGTGCTATTAAATAACTTTTATGGCATATTGTCTGTTGCTCTATTTTCTCTTTCAAAGTTGGTTTACCCTTTTGGACAGAAGAGATCACTCTTCTTTGTCTTTATTAGAATCTTTATAAGAGGAGCATACGCCTAAGTAGTCATTTTCCTCCATTTCACTTCAAAAGTATATAGCACGAATAAAACTAAAGTTCATGAGTGAAGGTGAGCATTCGAGTGATAACCTATACAGCCAGCGTCGTCGGACTAAGAACAAAGGGACATACATTTAATCATTCCTTCTTCACTACTTAATGCATGTGTCCTCCGAGTGCATTTGTTATGAAAATAGTTTGAAAATGGTTTGATTTCCAGAAAAATACTTGTTGTTGACAAAACGTTTATTTGGACCTACGCTACTGTTTGTGCGAAAATTTCATTACACCCACCAATTTAATTTGCCCCCTTTTTAGTTATTATTTTAAATAATTATTTATTTTTTTATATTAGCGACGGTTCAGACCGACACTATTGTTTTTGAAAAAATATTCATTTCCCATAACAAATTTCGTTTGCCTCCTTATTAGTTATTGTCTTAATTAATTCTTATTTTCTTATATTAGCGACGGTTCAGGCCGACGCTACTGTTTGTGCTAAAATTTTCCTTTTCCCCCACGAATTTCGTTTGGCTCCTTTAAACTTATTGTTTTAATTAATTATTATTTTTATATTAAAAATTAGTACATTAATAGCTCTTTTAAAGTGATATTAAACAAAATCGTTCACATTAGTGGCACGGTTAATAGCGCTTTTCAGCGCTATCAAAAACAAAAGAAAGTGCTATTAAATAACTTTTATGGCATATTGTCTGTTGCTCTATTTTCTCTTTCAAAGTTGGTTTACCCTTTTGGACAGAAGAGATCACTCTTCTTTGTCTTTATTAGAATCTTTATAAGAGGAGCATACGCCTAAGTAGTCATTTTCCTCCATTTCACTTCAAAAGTATATAGCACGAATAAAACTAAAGTTCATGAGTGAAGGTGAGCATTCGAGTGATAACCTATACAGCCAGCGTCGTCGGACTAAGAACAAAGGGACATACATTTAATCATTCCTTCTTCACTACTTAATGCATGTGTCCTCCGAGTGCATTTGTTATGAAAATATTTTGAAAATGGTTTGATTTCAAGAAAAATACTTGTTGTTGACAAAATGTTTATTTGGACCTACGCTACATGTTTGTGCGAAAATTTCATTACACCCACCAATTTAATTTGCCTCCGTTTTAGTAATTATTTTAAATAATTTTTTTTTATATTAGTGACGGTTCAGGCCGACGCTACTGTTTTTGAAAAAATATTCATTTCCCATAACAAATTTCGTTTTCCTACTTATTAGTTATTGTATTAATTAACTCTTATTTTCTTATATTAGCACGGTTCAGGCCGACGCTACTGTTTGTGCTAAAATTTTCATTTTCCCCTACGAATTTCGTTTGGCTCCTTTAAACTTATTATTTTAATTAATTATTATTTTTATATTAAAAACTAGTACTTTAATATCTCTTTTAAAGTGATATTAAACAAAATCATTCACATTAGTGGCACGGTTAATAGCGCTTTTCAGCGCTAGCAAAAACAAAAGAAAGTGCTATTAAATAACTTTTATGACATATTGTCTATTGCTCTATTTTCTCTTTCAAAGTTGGTTTACCCTTTTGGACAGAAGAGATCACTCTTCTTTGTCTTTATTAGAATCTTTATAAGAGATGCATACGCCTAAGTAGTCATTTTCCTCCATTGCACTTCAAAAGTATATAGCACGAATAAAACTAAAGTTCATGAGTGAATGTGAGCACTCGAGCGATAACCTATACAGCCAGCGTCGTCGGACTAAGAACAAAGGGACATACATTTAATCATTCCTTCTTCACTACTTAATGCATGTGTCCTCCGAGTGCATTTGTTATGAAAATATTTTGAAAATGGTTTGATTTCGAGAAAAATACTTGGTGTTGACAAAACGTTTATTTGGACCTACGCTACATGTTTGTGCGAAAATTTCATTACACCCACCAATTTAATTTGCCTCCTTTTTAGTTATTATTTTAAATAATTATTTATTTTTTTATATTAGCGACGGTTCAGGCCGGCGCTATTGTTTTTGAAAAAATATTCATTTCCCATACCAAATTCCGTTTGCCTCCTTATTAGTTATTGTTTTAATTAATTCTTATTTTCTTATATTAGTGACGGTTCAGGCCGACGCTACTGTTTGTGCTAAAATTTTCATTTTCCCCCACGAATTTCGTTTGGCTCCTTTAAACTTATTATTTTAATTAATTATTATGTTTATATTAAAAACTAGTACTTTAATAGCTATTTTAAAGTGATATTAAACAAAATCGTCCACATTAGTGGCACGGTTATTAGCGCTTTTCAGCGCTATCAAAAACAAAAGAAAGTGCTATTAAATAACTTTTATGACATATTGTCTGTTGCTCTATTTTCTCTTTCAAAGTTGGTTTACCCTTTTGGACAGAAGAGATCACTCTTCTTTGTCTTTATTAGAATCTTTATAAGAGGAGCATACGCCTAAGTAGTCATTTTCCTCCATTGCACTTCAAAAGTATATAGCACGAATAAAACTAAAGTTCATGAGTGAATGTGAGCACTCGAGTGATAACCTATACAGCCAGCGTCGTCGGACTAAGAACAAAGGGACATACATTTAATCATTCCTTCTACACTACTTAATGCATGTGTCCTCCGAGTGCATTTGTTATGAAAATATTTTGAAAATAGATTGATTTCGAGAAAAATACTTGGTGTTAACAAAACGTTTATTTGGACCTACGCTACATGTTTGTGTGAAAATTTCATTACACCCACCAATTTAATTTGCCTCCGTTTTAGTAATTATTTTAAATAATTTTTTTTATATTAGCGACGGTTCATGCCGACGCTATTTTTTTTGAAAAAATATTCATTTCCCATAACAAATTTCGTTTACCTCCTTATTAGTTATTGTCTTAATTAACTCTTATTTTCTTATATTAGCGACGGTTCAGGCCGACGCTACTGTTTCTGCTAAAATTTTCCTTTTCCCCCATGAATTTCGTTTGGCTCCTTTAAACTTATTGTTTTAATTAATTATTATTTTTATATTAAAAATTAGTACATTAATAGCTCTTTTAAAGTGATATTAAACAAAATCGTTCACATTAGTGGCACGGTTAATAGCGCTTTTCAGCGCTATCAAAAACAAAAGAAAGTGTTATTAAATAACTTTTATGGCATATTGTCTGTTGCTCTATTTTCTCTTTCAAAGTTGGTTTACCCTTTTGGACAGAAGAGATCACTCTTATTTGTCTTTATTAGAATCTTTATAAGAGGAGCATACGCCTAAGTAGTCATTTTCCTCCATTGCACTTCAAAAGTATATAGCATGAATAAAACTAAAGTTCATGAGTGAATGTCAGCACTCGAGCGATAACCTATACAGCCAACGTCCTCGGACTAAGAACAAAGGGACATACATTTAATCATTCCTTCTTCACTACTTAATGCATGTGTCCTCCGAGTGCATTTGTTATGAAAATAGTTTGAAAATGGTTTGATTTCGAGAAAAATACTTGGTGTTGACAAAATGTTTATTTGGACCTAGGCTACATGTTTGTGCGAAAATTTCATTACACCCACCAATTTAATTTGCCTCCGTTTTAGTAATTATTTTAAATAATTTTTTTTTATATTAGCGATGGTTCATGCCGACGCTATTTTTTTTGAAAAAATATTCATTTCCCATAACAAATTTCGTTTGCCTCCTTATTAGTTATTGTCTTAATTAACTCTTATTTTCTTATATTAGCGACGGTTCAGGCCGACGCTACTGTTTCTGCTAAAATTTTCATTTTCCCCCATGAATTTCGTTTGGCTCCTTTAAACATATTGTTTTAATTAATTATTCTTTTTATATTAAAAACTAGTACTTTAATAGCTCTTTTAAAGTGATATTAAACAAAATCGTCCACATTAGTGGCACGGTTATTAGCGCTTTTCAGCGCAATCAAAAACAAAAGAAAGTGCTATTAAATAACTTTTATGACATATTGTCTGTTGCTCTATTTTCTCTTTCAAAGTTGGTTTACCCTTTTGGACAGAAGAGATCACTCTTATTTATCTTTATTAGAATCTTTATAAGAGGAGAATACGCCTAAGTAGTCATTTTCCTCCATTGCACTTCAAAAGTATATAGCACGAATAAAACTAAAGTTCATGAGTGAATGTCAGCACTCGAGCGATAACCTATACAGCCAACGTCGTCGGACTAAGAACAAAGGGACATACATTTAATCATTCCTTCTTCACTACTTAATGCATGTGTCCTCCGAGTGCATTTGTTATGAAAATAGTTTGAAAATGGTTTGATTTCGAGAAAAATACTTGTTGTTGACAAAACGTTTATTTGGACCTACGCTACTGTTTGTGCGAAAATTTCATTACACCCACCAATTTAATTTGCCCCCTTTTTAGTTATTATTTTAAATAATTTTTTTTTATATTAGCGACGGTTCATGCCGACGCTATTTTTTTTGAAAAAAAATTCATTTCCCATAACAAATTTCGTTTGCCTCCTTATTAGTTATTGTCTTAATTAACTCTTATTTTCTTATATTAGCGACAGTTCAGGCCGACGCTACTGTTTCTGCTAAAATTTTCATTTTCCCCCACGAATTTCGTTTGGCTCCTTTAAACATATTGTTTTAATTAATTATTCTTTTTATGTTAAAAACTAGTACTTTGATAGCTCTTTTAAAGTGATATTAAACAAAATCGTTCACATTAGTGGCACGGTTATTAGCGCTTTTCAGCGCAATCAAAAACAAAAGAAAGTGCTATTAAATAACTTTTATGACATATTGTCTGTTGCTCTATTTTCTCTTTCAAAGTTGGTTTACCCTTTTGGACAGAAGAGATCACTCTTATTTGTCTTTATTAGAATCTTTATAAGAGGAGAATACGCCTAAGTAGTCATTTTCCTCCATTGCACTTCAAAAGTATATAGCACGAATAAAACTAAAGTTCATGAGTGAATGTCAGCACTCGAGCGATAACCTATACAGCCAACGTCGTCGGACTAAGAACAAAGGGACATACATTTAATCATTCCTTCTTCACTACTTAATGCATGTGTCCTCCGAGTGCATTTGATATGAAAATAGTTTGAAAATGGTTTGATTTCGAGAAAAATACTTGGTGTTGACAAAATGTTTATTTGGACCTACGCTACATGTTTGTGCGAAAATTTCATTACACCCACCAATTTAATTTGCCTCCGTTTTAGTAATTATTTTAAATAATTTTTTTTTACATTAGCGACGGTTCATGCCGACGCTATTGTTTTTGAAAAAATATTCATTTCCCATAACAAATTTCGTTTTCCTCCTTATTAGTTATTGTATTAATTAACTCTTATTTTCTTATATTAGCGACGGTTCAGGCCGACGCTACAGTTTGTGCTAAAATTTTCATTTTCCCCCACGAATTTCGTTTGGCTCCTTTAAACTTATTGTTTTGATTAATTATTATTTTTATATTAAAAACTAGTACTTTAATAGCTCTTTTAAAGTGATATTAAACAAAATCGTTCACATTAGTGGCACGGTTAATAGCACTTTTCAGCGCTATCAAAAACAAAAGAAAGTGCTATTAAATAACATTTATGACATATTGTCTATTGCTCTATTTTCTCTTTCAAAGTTGGTTTACCCATTTGGACAGAAGAGATCACTCTTATTTGTCTTTATTAGAATCTTTATAAGAGGAGCATACGCCTAAGTTGTCATTTTCCTCCATTGCACTTCAAAAGTATATAGCATGAATAAAACTAAAGTTCATGGGTGAATGTCAGCACTCGAGCGATAACCTATACAGCCAGCGTCGTCGGACTAAGAACAAAGGGACATAAATTTAATCATTCCTTCTTCACTACTTAATGCATGTGTCCTTCGAGTGCATTTGTTATTAAAATATTTTTAAAATGGTTTGATTTCGAGAAAAATACTTGGTGTTGACAAAACGTTTATTTGGACCTACGCTACTGTTTGTTCGAAAATTTCATTACACCCACCAATTTAATTTGCCTCCTTTTTAGTTATTATTTTAAATAATTATTTATTTTTTTATATTAGCGACGGTTCAGGCCGACGCTATTGTTTTTTAAAAAGTATTCATTTCCCATAACAAATTTCGTTTGCCTACTTATTAGTTATTGTATTAATTAACTCTTACTTTCTTATATTAGCGACGGTTCAGGCCGACGCTACTGTTTGTGCTAAAATTTTCATTTTCCCCCACGAATTTCGTTTGGCTCCTTTAAACTTATTTTTTTAATTAATTATTATTTTTATATTTAAAACTAGTAGTTTAATAGCTCTTTTAAAGTGATATTAAACAAAATCGTTCACATTAGTGGCACGGTTAATAGCACTTTTCAGCGCTATCAAAAACAAAAGAAAGTGCTATTAAATAACTTTTATGGCATATTGTCTGTTGCTCTCTTTTCTCTTTCAAAGTTGGTTTACCCTTTTGGACATAAGAGATCACTCTTCTTTGTCTCTATTAGAATCTTTATAAGAGGAGCATACGCCTAAGTAGTCATTTTCCTCCATTGCACTTCAAAAGTATATAGCACGAATAAAACTAAAGTTCATGAGTGAATGTGAGCACTCGAGCGATAACCTATACAGCCAGCGTCGTCGGACTAAGAACAAAGGGACATACATTTAATCATTCCTTCTTCACTACTTAATGCATGTGTCCTCTGAGTGCGTTTGTTATGAAAATATTTTGAAAATGGTTTGAATTCGAGAAAAATACTTTGTGTTGACAAAACGTTTATTTGGACCTATGCTACATGTTTGTGCGAAAATTTCATTACACCCACCAATTTAATTTGCCTCCTTTTTAGTTATTATTTTAAATAATTATTTATTTTTTTATATTAGCGACGGTTCAGGCCGACGCTATTGTTTTTGAAAAAATATTCATTTCCCATAACAAATTTCGTTTGCCTCCTTATTAGTTATTGTCTTAATTAATTCTTATTTTCTTATATTAGCGACGGTTCAGGCCGACGCTACTGTTTGTGCTAAAATTTTCAGTTTCCCCCACAATTTTCGTTTCGCTCCTTTAAACTTATTGTTTTAATTAATTATTATTTTTATATTAAAAACTAGTACTTTAATAGCTCTTTTAAAGTTATATTAAACAAAATCGTTCACATTAGTGGAACGGTTAATAGCGCTTTTCAGCGCTATCAAAAACAAAAGAAAGTGCTATTAAATAACTTTTATGGCATATTGTCTGTTGCTCTATTTTCTCTTTCAAAGTTGGTTTACCCTTTTGGACATAACAGATCACTCTTCTTTGTCTTTATTAGAATCTTTATAAGAGGAGCATACGCCTAAGTAGTCATTTTCCTCCATTTCACTTCAAAAGTATATAGCACGAATAAAACTAAAGTTCATGAGTGAAGATGAGCATTCGAGTGATAACCTATACAGCCGACATCGTCGGACTAAGAACAAAGGGACATACATTTAATCATTCCTTCTTCACTACTTAATGCATGTGTCCTCCGAGTGCATTTGTTATGAAAATATTTTGAAAATGGTTTGATTTCAAGAAAAATACTTGGTGTTGACAAAACGTTTATTTGGACCTACGCTATTGTTTGTGCGAAAATTTCATTACACCCACCAATTTAATTAGCCTCCTTTTTAGTTATTATTTTAAATAATTATTAATTTTTTTATATTAGCGACGGTTCAGGCCGACGCTATTGTTTTTGAAAAACTATTCATTTCCCATAACAAATTTTGTTTGCATCCTTATTAGTTATTGTCTTTATTAATTCTTATTTTCTTATATTAGCGACGGTTCAGGCCGACGCTACTGTTTGTGCTAAAATTTTCATTTTCCCCAACGAATTTCATATGGCTCCTTTAAACTTATTGTTTTAATTAATTATTATTTTTATATTAAAAACTAGTACTTTAATAGCTCTTTTAAAGTGATATTAAACAAAATCGTTCACATTAGTGGCACGGTTAATAGCGCTTTTCAGCGCTATCAAAAACAAAAGAAAGTGCTATTAAATAACTTTTATGGCATATTGTCTGTTGCTCTATTTTCTCTTTCAAAGTTGGTTTACCCTTTTGGACATAAGAGATCACTCTTCTTTGTCTTTATTAGAATCTTTATAAGAGGAGCATACGCCTAAGTAGTCATTTTCCTCCATTTCCCTTCAAAAGTATATAGCACGAATAAAACTAAAGTTCATGAGTGAAGGTGAGCATTCGAGTGATAACCTATACAGCCGGCATCGTCGGACTAAGAACAAAGGGACATACATTTAATCATTCCTTCTTCACTACTTAATGCATGTGTCCTCCGAGTGCATTTGTTATGAAAATATTTTGAAAATGGTTTGATTTCGAGAAAAATACTTGGTGTTGACAAAACGTTTATTTGGACCTACGCTACATGTTTGTGCGAAAATTTCATTACACCCACCAATTTAATTTGCCTCCTTTTTAGTTATTATTTTAAATAATTATTTATTTTTTTATATTAGCGACGGTTCAGGCCGACGCTATTGTTTTTCAAAAAATATTCATTTCCCATAACAAATTTCGTTTGCATCCTTATTAGTTATTGTCTTTATTAATTCTTATTTTCTTATATTAGCGACGGTTCAGGCCGACGCTACTGTTTGTGCTAAAATTTTCATTTTCCCCCACGAATTTCATATGGCTCCTTTAAACTTATTGTTTTAATTAATTATTATTTTTATATTAAAAAGTAGTACTTTAATAGCTCTTTTAAAGTGATATTAAACAAAATCGTTCTCATTAGTGGCACGGTTAATAGCGCTTTTCAGCGCTATCAAAAACAAAAGAAAGTGCTATTAAATAACTTTTATGGCATATTGTCTGTTGCTCTATTTTCTCTTTCAAAGTTGGTTTACCCTTTTGGACATAAGAGATCACTCTTCTTTGTCTTTATTAGAATCTTTATAAGAGGAGCATACGCCTAAGTAGTCATTTTCCTCCATTTCCCTTCAAAAGTATATAGCACGAATAAAACTAAAGTTCATGAGTGAAGGTGAGCATTCGAGTGATAACCTATACAGTCGGCATCGTCGGACTAAGAACAAAGGGACATACATTTAATCATTCCTTCTTCACTACTTAATGCATGTGTCCTCCGAGTGCATTTGTTATGAAAATATTTTGAAAATGGTTTGATTTCGAGAAAAATACTTGGTGTTGACAAAACGTTTATTTGGACCTACGCTACATGTTTGTGCGAAAATTTCATTACACCCACCAATTTAATTTGCCTCCTTTTTAGTTATTATTTTAAATAATTATTTATTTTTTTATATTAGCGACGGTTCAGGCCGACGCTATTGTTTTTCAAAAAATATTCATTTCCCATAACAAATTTCGTTTGCATCCTTATTAGTTATTGTCTTTATTAATTCTTATTTTCTTATATTAGCGACGGTTCAGGCCGACGCTACTGTTTGTGCTAAAATTTTCATTTTCCCCCACGAATTTCATATGGCTCCTTTAAACTTATTGTTTTAATTAATTATTATTTTTATATTAAAAAGTAGTACTTTAATAGCTCTTTTAAAGTGATATTAAACAAAATCGTTCTCATTAGTAGCACGGTTAATAGCGCTTTTCAGCGCTATCAAAAACAAAAGAAAGTGCTATTAAATAACTTTTATGGCATATTGTCTGTTGCTCTATTTTCTCTTTCAAAGTTGGTTTACCCTTTTGGACATAAGAGATCACTCTTCTTTGTCTTTATTAGAATCTTTATAAGAGGAGCATACGCCTAAGTAGTCATTTTCCTCCATTTCCCTTCAAAAGTATATAGCACGAATAAAACTAAAGTTCATGAGTGAAGGTGAGCATTCGAGTGATAACCTATACAGCCGGCATCGTCGGACTAAGAACAAAGGGACATACATTTTATCATTCCTTCTTCACTACTTAATGCATGTGTCCTCCGAGTGCATTTGTTTTGAAAATATTTTGAAAATGGTTTGATTTCGAGAAAAATACTTGGTGTTGACAAAACGTTTATTTGGACCTATGCTACATGTTTGTGCGAAAATTTCATTACACCCACCAATTTAATTTGCCTCCTTTTTAGTTATTATTTTAAATAATTATTTATTTTTTTATATTAGCGACGGTTCAGGCCGACGCTATTGTTTTTGAAAAAATATTCATTTCCCATAACAAATTTCGTTTGCCTCCTTATTAGTTATTGTCTTAATTAATTCTTATTTTCTTATATTAGCGACGGTTCAGGCCGACGCTACTGTTTGTGGTAAAATTTTCATTTTCCCCCACGACTTTCGTTTGGCTCCTTTAAACTTATTGTTTTAATTAATTATTATTTTTATATTAAAAACTAGTACTTTAATAGCTCTTTTAAAGTGATATTAAACAAAATCGTTCACATTAGTGGCACGGTTAATAGCGCTTTTCAGCGCTATCAAAAACAAAAGAAAGTGCTATTAAATAACTTTTATGGCATATTGTCTGTTGCTCTATTTTCTCTTTCAAAGTTGCTTTACCCTTTTGGACAGAAGAGATCAGTCTTCTTTGTCTTTATTAGAATCTTTATAAGAGGAGCATACGCCTAAGTAGTCATGTTCCTCCATTTCACTTCAAAAGTATATAGCACGAATAAAACTAAAGTACATGAGTGAAGGTGAGCATTCGAGTGATAACCTATACAGCCAACGTCGTCGGACTAAGAACAAAGGGACATACATTTAATCATTCCTTCTTCACTACTTAATGCATGTGTCCTTCGAGTGCATTTGTTATTAAAATATTTTGAAAATTGTTTGATTTCGAGAAAAATACTTGGTGTTGAAAAAACGTTTATTTGGACCTACGCTACTGTTTGTGCGAAAATTTCATTACACCCACCAATTTAATTTGCCTCCTTTTTAGTTATTATTTTAAATAATTATTTATTTTTTTATATTAGCGACGGTTCAGGCCGACGCTATTGTTTTTGAAAAAATATTCATTTCCCATAACAAATTTCATTTGCCTCCTTATTAGTTATTGTCTTAATTAATTCTTATTTTCTTTTATTAGCGACGGTTCAGGCCGACGCTACTGTTTGTGCTAAAATTTTCATTTTCCCCCACGAATTTCGTTTGGCTCCTTTAAACTTATTGTTTTAATTAATTATTATTTTTATATTAAAAACTAGTACTTCAATAGCTCTTTTAAAGTGATATTAAACAAAATCCTTCACATTAGTGGCACGGTTAATAGCGCTTTTCAACACTATCAAAAACAAAAGAAAGTGCTATTAAATAACTTTTATGACATATTGTCTATTGCTCTCTTTTCTCTTTCAAAGTTGGTTTACCCTTTTGGACATAAGAGATCACTCTTCTTTGTCTTTATTAGAATCTTTATAAGAGGAACATACGCCTAAGTAGTCATTTTCCTCCATTTCACTTCAAAAGTATATAGTACGAATAAAACTAAAGTTCATGAGTGAATGTGAGCACTCAAGCGATAACCTATACAGCCAGCATCGTCGGACTAAGAACAAAGGGACATACATTTTATCATTCCTTCTTCACTACTTAATGCATGTGTCCTCCGAGTGCATTTGTTTTGAAAATATTTTGAAAATGGTTTGATTTCGAGAAAAATACTTGGTGTTGACAAAACGTTTATTTGGACCTATGCTACATGTTTGTGCGAAAATTTCATTACACCCACCAATTTAATTTGCCTCCTTTTTAGTTATTATTTTAAATAATTATTTATTTTTTTATATTAGCGACGGTTCAGGCCGACGCTATTGTTTTTGAAAAAATATTCATTTCCCATAACATATTTCGTTTGCCTCCTTATTAGTTATTGTCTTAATTAATTCTTATTTTCTTATATTAGCGACGGTTCAGGCCGACGCTACTGTTTGTGCTAAAATTTTCATTTTCCCCCACAATTTTCGTTTCGCTCCTTTAAACTTATTGTTTTAATTAATTATTATTTTTATATTAAAAACTAGTACTTTAATAGCTCTTTTAAAGTTATATTAAACAAAATCGTTCACATTAGTGGAACGGTTAATAGCGCTTTTCAGCGCTATCAAAAACAAAAGAAAGTGATATTAAATAACTTTTATGGCATATTGTCTGTTGCTCTATTTTCTCTTTCAAAGTTGGTTTACCCTTTTGGACATAACAGATCACTCTTCTTTGTCTTTATTAGAATCTTTATAAGAGGAGCATACGCCTAAGTAGTCATTTTCCTCCATTTCCCTTCAAAAGTATATAGCACGAATAAAACTAAAGTTCATGAGTGAAGGTGAGCATTCTAGTGATAACCTATACAGCCGGCATCGTCGGACTAAGAACAAAGGGACATACATTTTATCATTCCTTCTTCACTACTTAATGCATGTGTCCTCCGAGTGCATTTGTTATGAAAATATTTTGAAAATGGTTTGATTTCGATAAAAATACTTGGTGTTGACAAAACGTATATTTGGACCTACGCTATTGTTTGTGCAAAAATTTCATTACACCCACCAATTTAATTTGCCTCCTTTTTAGTTATTATTTTAAATAATTATTAATTTTTTTATATTAGCGACGGTTCAGGCCGACGCTATTGTTTTTGAAAAAATATTCATTTCCCATAACAAATTTTGTTTGGATCCTTATTAGTTATTGTATTTATTAATTCTTATTTTCTTATATTAGCGACGGTTCAGGCCGACGCTACTGTTTGTGGTAAAATTTTCATTTTCCCCCACGACTTTCATTTGGCTCCTTTAAACTTATTGTTTTAATTAATTATTATTTTTATATTAAAAACTAGTACTTTAATAGCTCTTTTGAAGTGATATTAAACAAAATCGTTCACATTAGTGGCACGGTTAATAGCGCTTTTCAGCGCTATCAAAAACAAAAGAAAGTGCTATTAAATAACTTTTATGGCATATTGTCTGTTGCTCTATTTTCTCTTTCAAAGTTGGTTTACCCTTTTGGACAGAAGAGATCACTCTTCTTTGTCTTTATTAGAATCTTTATAAGAGGAGCATACGCCTAAGTAGTCATTTTCCTCCATTTCACTTCAAAAGTATATAGCACGAATAAAACTAAAGTTCATGAGTGAAGGTAAGCATTCGAGTGATAACCTACACAGCCGACATCGTTGGACTAAGAACAAATGGACATACATTTAATCTTTCCTTCTTCACTACTTAATGCATGTGTCCTCCGAGTGCATTTGTTATGAAAATATTTTGAAAATGGTTTGATTTCGAGAAAAATACTTGGTGTTGACAAAACGTTTATTTGGACCTACGCTATTGTTTGTGCGAAAATTTCATTACACCCACCAATTTAATTTGCCTCCTTTTTAGTTATTATTTTAAATAATTATTAATTTTTTTATATTAGCGACGGTTCAGGCCGACGCTATTGTTTTTGAAAAAATATTCATTTCCCATAACAAATTTCGTTTGCATCCTTATTAGTTATTGTCTTTATTAATTCTTATTTTCTTATATTAGCGACGGTTCAGGCCGACGCTACTGTTTGTGCTAAAATTTTCATTTTCCCCCACGAATTTCATATGGCTCCTTTAAACTTATTGTTTTAATTAATTATTATTTTTATATTAAAAACTAGTACTTTAATATCTCTTTTAAAGTGATATTAAACAAAATCGTTCACATTAGTGGCACGGTTAATAGCGCTTTTCAGCGCTATCAAAAACAAAAGAAAGTGCTATTAAATAACTTTTATGGCATATTGTCTGTTGCTCTATTTTCTCTTTCAAAGTTGGTTTACCCTTTTGGACATGAGAGATCACTCTTCTTTGTCTTTATTAGAATCTTTATAAGAGGAGCATACGCCTATGTAGTCATTTTCCTCCATTTCCCTTCAAAAGTATATAGCACAAATAAAACTAAAGTTCATGAGTGAAGGTGAGCATTCGAGTGATAACCTATACAGCCGGCATCGTCGGACTAAGAACAAAGGGACATACATTTTATCATTCCTTCTTCACTACTTAATGCATGTGTCCTCCGAGTGCATTTGTTTTGAAAATATTTTGAAAATGGTTTGATTTCGAGAAAAATACTTGGTGTTGACAAAACGTTTATTTGGACCTATGCTACATGTTTGTGCGAAAATTTCATTACACCCACCAATTTAATTTGCCTCCTTTTTAGTTATTATTTTAAATAATTATTTATTTTTTTATATTAGCGACAGTTCAGGCCGACGCTATTGTTTTTGAAAAAATATTCATTTCCCATAACAAATTTCGTTTGCCTCCTTATTAGTTATTGTCTTAATTAATTCTTATTTTCTTATATTAGCGACGGTTCAGGCCAACGCTACTGTTTGTGCTAAAATTTTCCTTTTCCCCCACAAATTTCGTTTGGCTCCTTTAAACTTATTGTTTTAATTAATTATTATTTTTATATTAAAAACTAGTACTTTAATAGCTCTTTTAAAGTGATATTAAACAAAATCGTTCACATTAGTGGCACGGTTAATAGCGCTTTTCAGCGCTATCAAAAACAAAAGAAAGTGCTATTAAATAACTTTTATGGCATATTGTCTGTTGCTCTATTTTCTCTTTCAAAGTTGGTTTACCCTTTTGGACATAAGAGATCACTCTTCTTTGTCTTTATTAGAATCTTTATAAGAGGAGCATACACCTAAGTTGTCATTTTCCTCCATTTCCTTTCAAAAGTATATAGCACGAATAAAACTAAAGTTCATGAGTGAAGGTGAGCATTCGAGTGATAACCTATACAGCCGGCATCGTCGGACTAAGAACAAAGGGACATACATTTAATCATTCCTTCTTCACTACTTAATGCATGTGTCCTTCGAGTGCATTTGTTTTGAAAATATTTTGAAAATGGTTTAATTTCGAGAAAAATACTTGGTGTTGACAAAACGTTTATTTGGACCAATGCTACATGTTTGTGCGAAAATTTCATTACACCCACCAATTTAATTTGCCTCCTTTTTAGTTATTATTTTAAATAATTATTTATTTTTTTATATTAGACGGTTCAGGCTGACGCTATTGTTTTTGAAAAAATATTCATTTCCCATAACAAATTTCGTTTGCCTCCTTATTAGTTATTGTCTTAATTAATTCTTATTTTCTTATATTAGCGACGGTTCAGGCCGACGCTACTGTTTGTGCTAAAATTTTCATTTTCCCCCACAAATTTCGTTTGGCTCCTTTAAACTTATTGTTTTAATTAATTATTATTTTTATATTAAAAACTAGTACTTTAATAGCTCTTTTAAAGTGATATTAAACAAAATCGTTCACATTAGTGGCACGGTTAATAGCGCTTTTCAGCGCTATCAAAAACAAAAGAAAGTTCTATTAAATAACTTTTATGGCATGTTGTCTGTTGCTTTAATTTCTCTTACAAAGTTGGTTTACCCTTTTGGACATAAGAGATCACTCTTCTTTGTCTTTATTAGAATCTTTATAAGAGGAGCATACGCCTAAGTAGTCATTTTCCTCCATTTCACTTCAAAAGTATATAGCACGAATAAAACTAAAGTTCATGAGTGAATGTGAGCACTCAAGCGATAACCTATACATCCAGCATCGTCGGACTAAGAACAAAGGGACATACATTTTATCATTCCTTCTTCACTACTTAATGCATGTGTCCTCCGAGTGCATTTGTTCTGAAAATATTTTGAAAATGGTTTGATTTCGAGAAAAATACTTGGTGTTGACAAAACGTTTATTTGGACCTACGCTATTGTTTGTGCGAAAATTTCATTACACCCACCTATTTAATTTGCCTCCTTTTTAGTTATTATTTTAAATAATTATTTATTTTTTTATATTAGCGACGGTTTAGGCCGACGCTATTGTTTTTGAAAAAATATTCATTTCCCATAACAAATTTCGTTTTCCTCCTTATTAGTTATTGTCTTAATTAATTCTTATTTTCTTATATTAGCGACGGTTCAGACCGACGCTACTGTTTGTGCTAAAATTTTCATTTTCCCCCACAAATTTCGTTTGGCTCCTTTAAACTTATTGTTTTAATTAATTATTATTTTTATATTAAAAACTAGTACTTTAATAGCTCTTTTAAAGTGATATTAAACAAAGTCGTTCACATTAGTGGCACGGTTAATAACGCTTTTCAGCGCTATCAAAAACAAAAGAAAGTGCTATTAAATAACTTTTATGGCATGTTGTCTGTTGCTTTAATTTCTCTTACAAAGTTGGTTTACCCTTTTGGACATAAGAGATCACTCTTCTTTGTCTTTATTAGAATCTTTATAAGAGGAGCATACGCCTAAGTAGTCATTTTCCTCCATTTCACTTCAAAAGTATATAGCACGAATAAAACTAAAGTTCATGAGTGAATGTGAGCACTCAAGCGATAACCTATACATCCAGCATCGTCGGACTAAGAACAAAGGGACATACATTTTATCATTCCTTCTTCACTACTTAATGCATGTGTCCTCCGAGTGCATTTGTTCTGAAAATATTTTGAAAATGGTTTGATTTCGAGAAAAATACTTGGTGTTGACAAAACGTTTATTTGGACCTACGCTATTGTTTGTGCGAAAATTTCATTACACCCACCTATTTAATTTGCCTCCTTTTTAGTTATTATTTTAAATAATTATTTATTTTTTTATATTAGCGACGGTTTAGGCCGACGCTATTGTTTTTGAAAAAATATTCATTTCCCATAACAAATTTCGTTTTCCTCCTTATTAGTTATTGTCTTAATTAATTCTTATTTTCTTATATTAGCGACGGTTCAGGCCGACGCTACTGTTTGTGCTAAAATTTTCATTTTCCCCCACAAATTTCGTTTGGCTCCTTTAAACTTATTGTTTTAATTAATTATTATTTTTATATTAAAAACTAGTACTTTAATAGCTCTTTTAAAGTGATATTAAACAAAATCGTTCACATTAGTGGCACGGTTAATAACGCTTTTCAGCGCTATCAAAAACAAAAGAAAGTGCTATTAAATAACTTTTATGGCATGTTGTCTGTTGCTTTAATTTCTCTTTCAAAGTTGGTTTACCCTTTTGGACATAAGAGATCACTCTTCTTTGTCTTGATTAGAATCTTTATAAGATGGGCATACGCCAAAGTAGTCATTTTCCTCCATTTCACTTCAAAAGTATATAGCACGAATAAAACTAAAGTTCATGAGTGAAGGTGAGCATTCGAGTGATAACCTATACAGCCGGCATCGTCGGACTAAGAACAAAGGGACATACATTTAATCATTCCTTATTCACTACTTAATGCATGTGTCCTCCGAGTGCATTTGTTATGAAAATATTTTGAAAATGGTTTGATTTCGAGAAAAATACTTGGTGTTGACAAAACGTTTATTTGGACCTACGCTATTGTTTGTGCGAAAATTTCATTACACCCACCAATTTAATTTGCCTCCTTTTTAGTTATTATTTTAAATAATTATTAATTTTTTTATATTAACGACGGTTCAGGCCGACGCTATTGTTTTTGAAAAAATATTCATTTTCCATAACAAATTTCGTTTGCCTCCTTATTAGTTATTGTCTTTATTAATTCTTATTTTCTTATATTAGCGACGGTTCAGGCCGACGCTGTAACACCCCAGTTTCAATTATTTGATTTATTTAAATTTGGGAAATTATTTTATTAGAATTAATAAAATAAAAAGGAATTATTTATTTTGAAATATGGAGGAAAATAAAAGAAATAAGAAAATGCTGAGTTTTTAAGTTATTGGGCTTGGATGTTGTTAGTAAAGAGTGGGGGTGAAAAAGAAGTAAGGATATGTTTTGGAACTCAAGTTATTTTTCTCATTTTTCACGATAAACAGAAGTTGGGATTTTGGGAAGCAGAGCTCTGAAGGTACGAAGAACGAAGAACGAAGAACATCGCTCAAAAAGTTCAAAGCTGCTAATTGATAAGGTAAGGGGGGCTATTACTCGATTTACCTTTGTTTATGGGTTTATGTACGGTTGATTTGGGTAATCGTAGGGAAAAACCCAATTGTTAGATGTTATTAGGGATCGATACCCTTAGGATTGAACTTTGTTAAAGAGGGTTTAGGTTCTCAATTTTATGAAATCAGTTAACGATTTTAGGTTCCTAATGGTGGATTTGAAGTATATTTGCATGATCGTGAATTTACCTTGGAAGTTGTAGGAATAACCCCAATGTTAGCAGATTTCCCCAAAATGAACGACTAATCACTTCTAAGGTTACTATAATGATTGTTGGTAATTAGGAAATTGAGGTGTTGTTTTGAATTATACAAAATCGATGTCGTTAGGTACCGAAATGCGCGTTTTGGCTGGCATTTTCCCGCGTTTGGCTGCTGTTCTGAGCTGCTACAGGTACAGGAAAATTCTGTACGCGCTCAGCAACACGGGCCGTGTTGCACAACACGGGCACCCGTGTTGCTCTTCTGTGTTGGTAAAGTAATGTGTTTTCTGGACACATTACAACACGGGCCGTGTTTCACAACACGGGTACCCGTGTTGCTCCCCTGTATTGATAAGGATAATATGTTTTATGTACGCGCTCAGCAACACGGGCCGTGTTGCACAACACGGGCACCCGTGTTGATGCAACTGTGTTGATTTTCTGAACTTTGTTTTCAGTGCTTGATTTTGGATTTTATTGCCATGCTTTTGGATAATGTTATCAAGCATGAATTTTGATATGACTTGATATGATTGATGTTTAAATAGTATGCTGAGTGATTACATGCTATCCATATCTTGTTATGATTGATGTTGTTGATGTTGCATGATATGTTGATTGATGTTCATAGTATGCTGAGTGTTACATACTTTACATATCATGTTGCATTTGTTAATTCCCATTGTGTGGAATTAACATAGTGGCCAATATACGTGTCCGCGATTTAATGGAACGTTGAGGTGGTAGCCGTGTCCGCGATATAATGGAACGGTGAGTTATCCGTGACCCGAGATTTAATGGGGCGGTGAAGTGGTACCACATGCATGGGTGTGTTGCATTACCTTGAATATAACATGAATGGATGATTTTTCCAATGTTGTATTTGATTGTTTGTATGCACGTATGGTTGCTAAATGGTTGACGATGTTTGATGTTAATTGCAAATATGAAAAGCAATATATTATGGGTATATGAATTGTAAAGGTTTTTGTAACCTATGAAATATGCTAATTGTTGGGTGATGCTTATGGTTCCTGAATTGATTGTTATGAACGTATAATCAAATGTATAATTGAGATGCTCACCCTTACTGTTGAATATTTCAGATTGAGGAGCTTCGTTCAGGTGCTTGGCGAAGGCTTGTCGTTTCTAGTTTATTTTCGTTTTAGTATTGTCCGGGTCATGCTCTGATAGTTGTAACTCCGGGAATGTCTGTTTTGTCGAGCTGTTTTAGTCAGACTCGTTTAATTCCTTATGTTTTATTATAATATGATGTTGACATCTTCCAGGTGTTAATCCCTGATGATTTTGGAAAATATTATAACATTGATTTTATTAATTAAATTATTCCGCTGTGTAAACATGTATGAGTTACTACTACGTTATGCATGACAGGAATTTGTTTTATTAAAAGAGAATTGTAGCATCCTCGTTAGTACATGTACTCTGAAAATATGATTTTAATTATTTGTGAAATTTTATGCGGGGTTTTAGAGGGTGTTACAATAGTGGTATCAGAGCATAGTCGGTCGTTGCGACTAGAGTCTTGAGTCAGTCATCCCTTTTGTATGCGATTAGTGTAAGGTAACACTGTCGATACTGTATTCTGATGAAGAGTATGTTTTGATTCTCAGGAACATGGCTGGAAGAGGTAACGGACGAAATGATGCTGCACTAGCTGAGGCTTTGGGGATGTTAGCTGGTGTACTTGCTGGAAACCCAACTAGAGGCGTGATTGGTGCTGATAGGCAATTGGGAAATTTCCAAAGGAACAATCCTCCGTTGTTCAAAGGTACACATGACCCTGAAGGTGCTCAGAAGTGGCTGAAGGAAATCGAAAGGATTTTCCGTGTGATTGATTGTGCTGAAGATCTGAAGGTCAGATATGGTACGCATATGTTGGCAGAAGAGGCCGACGACTGGTGGGTTGCCACAAGGACCGAGATGGTTCAGGATGGAGAGGCACTGACTTGGGCTAACTTCAGAAGAGCTTTTCTGAGGAGGTACTTTCCTGAAGATGTTCGGGGAAGAAAGGAAATTGAATTTTTGGAGCTTAAGCAGGGCAATCTGACTGTTAGTGAGTATGCTACTAAGTTCACGGAGTTAGCAAAGTATTATGCGCACTACAACAATGATGAGGCCAGAGAATTCTCTAAATGTATCAAATTTAAGAATGGTCTCCGAGACGAGATTAAGCAGGGAATCAGGTACCAGCGTATTCGTAGATTTTCTGATCTGGTGGATTGTAGCAGGATCTTGGAAGAAGATATTACCAAGACTAGGTCGTCTCACTCTCGTGGGGCTGTTGATAAGAGAGGAAAGCAACATATGGACCGTGGCAAGCCATATGGTAGAGGTAACCAGAAATCAGGTGGATGGAAAAGGCCTAGTGGGGGAGATTCTAAGGCTCCTATCAGATGCTACAAGTGTGGTGAGTTTGGCCATCATATTCGAGATTGCAAGAGCGATGAGAAGAAGTGCTATAAATGTGGAAAGACTGGTCATTTGTCTATTGATTGCAAAGGGAAGTCTGTTACTTGTTACAATTGTGGCGAAGAAGGTCACATTCGTCCGCAGTGTCCTAAGCCTAGGAAGGATCAGTCAGGTGGAAAAGTGTTTGCTTTGTCTGGATCTGAGACTACTCCAGAGGATCGATTGATTAAAGGTACGTGTTTTATTCATGGCACACCTTTAGTAGCAATTATTGATACTGGTGCAACTCATTCTTTCATTTCTTTGGATTGTGCTGAGAGGTTGAAACTGGACATATCTGGTATGCGAGGTAACATGGTTGTTGATACTCCTGCATCGGGTTCAGTGACAACTTCACTAGTATGTAGGAATTGTCCTATTGAGATTTTTGGTAGAGGTTTCGGTATAGATTTAGTGTGCCTACCGCTTGAACAAATTGATATTATCCTTGGGATGAACTGGTTGGAATTCAACCGGGTTCATCTGAACTGTTTTGCTAAGACGGTGATTTTTCCAGAAGCAGTTGGTGTCGAGAATTTGACTATGACTGCTAGGCAGGTACAAGAAGCAATGGAAGACGGTGCTAATGTGTTTATGTTACTTGCTTCGTTAGATGCAACAGGAAAGGTCAGGAGTGGCGAATTGCCAGTGGTGTGTGATTTTCCAGAAGTCTTTCCTGATGATGTTGGTGAGCTACCTCCTGAGAGAGAAGTGGAATTTTCTATAGATTTGATTCCTGGTACGAGACCGGTGTCGATGGCACCATATCGTATGTCTGCATCTGAGTTGGATGAATTGAAGAGTCAGTTGGAAGATTTACTGGAGAAGAAGTTTATTCGTCCAAGTGTTTCGCCTTGGGGTGCTCCGGTATTGTTGGTTAAGAAGAAAGAAGGTTCTATGAGACTGTGTGTTGATTACAGGCAATTGAACAAGGTAACCATTAAGAATCGGTATCCGTTACCGAGGATTGATGATTTAATGGATCAACTAATTGGAGCCAGTGTATTCAGTAAGATTGACTTGAGATCTGGATATCATCAGATTCGTGTGAAAGCGGAAGATATTCAAAAGACTGCTTTTCGAACGAGGTATGGGCATTATGAATATTCTGTTATGCCGTTCGGGGTTACTAATGCACCTGGTGTTTTCATGGAATATATGAACAGGATTTTTCATCCGTATCTGGATAAGTTTGTTGTAGTTTTTATTGATGACATTCTGATTTATTCCAAGAATGACGAAGAGCATGCGAAACATCTCAGAATTGTGTTAGAGTTGTTGAAAGATAAGAAGTTGTATGCAAAGTTGTCCAAATGTGAGTTCTGGCTGAATGAAGTTAGTTTTCTTGGACATATGATTTCTAAGAATGGTATTGCAGTGGATCCTACAAAAGTAGAAGCGGTATCTCAGTGGGAAGCGCCGAAGACTGTTTCTGAAATCAGAAGTTTCCTTGGTCTTGCAGGTTATTACAGAAAGTTTATTGAAGGATTCTCAAAGTTAGCATTGCCGTTGACAAAGTTGACTCGTAAAGGACAAGCGTTTATTTGGGATTCTGATTGTGAGAAAGGTTTCCAAGAATTGAAGCGGAGATTGACTAGTGCTCCTATTCTGATTTTGCCGAATCCGGTGGAATCTTTTGTGGTCTATTGCGATGCATCTCTGTTGGGTTTAGGTGGTGTTTTAATGCAGAATCAACAGGTAGTTGCGTATGCTTCGAGACAGTTGAAGGTTCATGAAAGGAACTATCCTACTCATGACTTAGAGTTGGCAGCAGTTGTGTTTGTCTTGAAATTGTGGAGACATTATCTGTATGGTTCGAGATTTGAAGTGTATAGTGATCATAAGAGTTTGAAGTATCTTTTCGATCAGAAAGAGCTCAATATGAGGCAAAGAAGGTGGCTGGAATTTCTCAAAGATTATGATTTTGGTTTGAATTACCATCCTGGTAAGGCAAATGTGGTTGCAGATGCTTTGAGCAGGAAATCCTTGCATATGTCTATGATGATGGTTCGTGAATTAGATTTAATTGAACAATTCCGAGATTTGAGTTTACTTTGTGAAAGTACTCCGAAGTGTGTTCGTTTGGGTATGTTGAAACTTACTAGTGGTATTCTAAAAGAGATCAGGATCGGGCAGAAATCTGATGTTAATTTAGTTGATAAATTGACATTGATCAACCAACGTCAAGGTGGTGAGTTTAGAATTGATGAAAATGATTTATGAGATTTGGCGATAGAGTTTGTGTTCCTGATGTTGCAGAAATCAAGAAGAGTATATTAGAGGAAGGACATCGCAGTGGGATGAGTATTCATCCGGGTGCCACGAAAATGTATCATGATTTGAAGAAATTGTTTTGGTGGCCGGGAATGAAAAAGGAAATAGCTGAATTTGTGTATGCGTGTTTAATCTGTCAGAAATCGAAGATTGAGCATCAGAAGTCGTCTGGATTTATGCAACCGATGTTTATTCCAGAATGGAAGTGGGATAGTATTTCTATGGATTTTGTATCCGGGTTGCCGAGGACTCCTAAGAATTGCGAAGCGATATGGGTTGTTGTGGATAGACTGACTAAGTCTGCTCATTTTATACCGGTGCGAATGGATTACTCAATGGAGAGATTGGCACAGTTATATATTGAGAAAATAGTGAGTTTGCATGGAGTTCCTTCTAGTATTGTGTCAGATAGAGATCCGAGGTTCACTTTGAAATTTTGGGAAGGATTGTAGAAGGCTTTAGGTACTAAATTGAGTTTGAGTTCAGCTTACCATCCTCAGACTGATGGACAGACGGAGAGGACGATTCAATCGTTAGAAGATTTATTGCGTGCTTGTGTTTTAGAGAAGGGTGGAGCTTGGGATAGCTATTTGCCATTGATTGAATTTACTTATAACAATAGTTACCATTCGAGTATTGGTATGGCTCCGTTTGAGGCATTGTATGGTAGACGGTGTAGAACGCCTTTGTGTTGGTATGAATCTGGAGAGAGTTCAGTAATTGGGCCAGAGATTGTTCAGCAGACTACTGAAAAGATCAAATTGATTCAAGAGAAGATGAGAGCTTCTCAGAGTCGTCAGAAAAGTTATCATGATAAGAGGAGGAAGAATTTAGAATTTAGTGCTGGAGATCATGTGTTTATGAGAGTTACTCCGATGACGGGTATTGGTCGAGCGTTGAAATCTAAGAAGTTGACTCCGCGTTTTATTGGTCCGTTTCAGATTACGGAAAGAGTTGGAGAAGTTGCTTATCATATTGCTTTACCTCCGAGACTTGCGAATTTGCACGATGTTTTTCATGTTTCTCAGTTGAGGAGATACATTCCAGACCCATCTCATGTAATCCAAATAGATGATGTACAGGTGAGAGATAACCTGACAGTAGAAACATTGCCTATGAGGATAGAAGATCGGGAAGTGAAACAGTTAAGAGGTAAAGAGATAGCATTAGTGAAGGTTGCTTGGGGAGGTCCAGCAGATGGAAATATCACTTGGGAGCTGGAGAGCCAAATGAAAGAGGCTTATCCGGAACTGTTCGTCTAAGGTATGTTTTCGAGGATGAAAACTCTTTTAGTGGGGGAGAGTTGTAACACCCCAGTTTCAATTATTTGATTTATTTAAATTTGGGAAATTATTTTATTAGAATTAATAAAATAAAAAGGAATTATTTATTTTGAAATATGGAGGAAAATAAAAGAAATAAGAAAATGCTGAGTTTTTAAGTTATTGGGCTTGGATGTTGTTAGTAAAGAGTGGGGGTGAAAAAGAAGTAAGGATATGTTTTGGAACTCAAGTTATTTTTCTCATTTTTCACGATAAACAGAAGTTGGGATTTTGGGAAGCAGAGCTCTGAAGGTACGAAGAACGAAGAACGAAGAACATCGCTCAAAAAGTTCAAAGCTGCTAATTGATAAGGTAAGGGGGGCTATTACTCGATTTACCTTTGTTTATGGGTTTATGTACGGTTGATTTGGGTAATCGTAGGGAAAAACCCAATTGTTAGATGTTATTAGGGATCGATACCCTTAGGATTGAACTTTGTTAAAGAGGGTTTAGGTTCTCAATTTTATGAAATCAATTAACGATTTTAGGTTCCTAATGGTGGATTGGAAGTATATTTGCATGATCGTGAATTTACCTTGGAAGTTGTAGGGATAACCCCAATGTTAGCAGATTTCCCCAAAATGAACGACTAATCACTTCTAAGGTTACTATAATGATTGTTGGTAATTAGGAAATTGAGGTGTTGTTTTGAATTATACAAAATCGATGTCGTTAGGTACCGAAATGCGCGTTTTGGCTGGCATTTTCCCGCGTTTGGCTGTTGTTCTGAGCTGCTACAGGTACAGGAAAATTCTGTACGCGCTCAGCAACACGGGCCGTGTTGCACAACACGGGCACCCGTGTTGCTCTTCTGTGTTGGTAAAGTAATGTGTTTTCTGGACACATTACAACACGGGCCGTGTTGCACAACACGGGTACCCGTGTTGCTCCCCTGTATTGATAAGGATAATATGTTTTCTGTACGCGCTCAGCAACACGGGCCGTGTTGCACAACACGGGCACCCGTGTTGATGCTACTGTGTTAATTTTCTGAACTTTGTTTTCAGTGCTTGATTTTGGATTTTATTGCCATGCTTTTGGATAATGTTATCAAGCATGAATTATGATATGACTTGATATGATTGATGTTTAAATAGTATGCTGAGTGATTACATGCTATCCATATCATGTTATGATTGATGTTGTTGATGTTGCATGATATGTTGATTGATGTTCATAGTATGCTGAGTGTTACATACTTTACATATCATGTTGCATTTGTTAATTCCCATTGTGTGGAATTAACATAGTGGCCAATATACGTGTCCGCGATTTAATGGAACGTTGAGGTGGTAGCCGTGTCCGCGATATAATGGAACGGTGAGTTATCCGTGACCCGAGATTTAATGGGGCGGTGAAGTGGTACCACATGCATGGGTGTGTTGCATTACCTTGAATATAACATGAATGGATGATTTTTCCAATGTTGTATTTGATTGTTTGTATGCACGTATGGTTGCTAAATGGTTGACGATGTTTGATGTTAATTGCAAATATGAAAAGCAATATATTATGGGTATATGAATTGTAAAGGTTTTTGTAACCTATGAAATATGCTAATTGTTGGGTGATGCTTATGGTTCCTGAATTGATTGTTATGAACGTATAATCAAATGTATAATTGAGATGCTCACCCTTACTGTTGAATATTTCAGATTGAGGAGCTTCGTTCAGGTGCTTGGCGAAGGCTTGTCGTTTCTAGTTTATTTTCGTTTTAGTATTGTCCGGGTCATGCTCTGATAGTTGTAACTCCGGGAACGTCTGTTTTGTCGAGCTGTTTTAGTCAGACTCGTTTAATTCCTTATGTTTTATTATAATATGATGTTGACATCTTCCAGGTGTTAATCCCTGATGATTTTGGAAAATATTATAACATTGATTTTATTAATTAAATTATTCCGCTGTGTAAACATGTATGAGTTACTACTACGTTATGCATGACAGGAATTTGTTTTATTAAAAGAGAATTGTAGCATCCTCGTTAGTACATGTACTCTGAAAATTTGATTTTAATTATTTGCGAAATTTTATGCGGGGTTTTAGAGGGTGTTACAGACGCTACTGTTTGTGCTAAAATTTTCATTTTCCCCCACGAATTTCGTTTGGCTCCTTTAAACTTATTGTTTTAATTAATTATTATTTTTATATTAAAAACTAGTACTTTAATAGCTCTTTTAAAGTGATATTAAACAAAATCGTTCACATTAGTGGCACGGTTAATAGCGCTTTTCAACGCTATCAAAAACAAAAGAAAGTGCTATTAAATAACTTTTATGGCATATTGTCTGTTGCTCTATTTTCTCTTTCAAAGTTGGTTTACCCTTTGGGACATAAGAGATCACTCTTCTTTGTCTTTATTAGAATCTTTATAAGAGGAGCATACGCCTAAGTAGTCATTTTCCTCCATTTCACTTCAAAAGTATATAGCACGAATAAAACTAAAGTTCATGAGTGAAGGTGAGCATTCGAGTGATAACCTATACAGCCGGCATCGTCGGACTAAGAACAAAGGGACATACATTTAATCATTCCTTCTTCACTACTTAATGCATGTGTCCTCCGAGTGCATTTGTTATGAAAATATATTGAAAAGGGTTTGATTTCGAGAAAAATACTTGGTGTTGACAAAACGTTTATTTGGACCTACGCTATTCTTTGTGCGAAAATTTCATTACACCCACCAATTTAATTTGCCTCCTTTTTAGTTATTATTTTAAATAATTATTAATTTTTTTATATTAGCGACGGTTCAGGCCGACGCTATTGTTTTTGAAAAAATATTCATTTCCCATAACAAATTTTGTTTGCATCCTTATTAGTTATTGTCTTTATTAATTCTTATTTTCTTATATTAGCGACGGTTCAGGCCGACGCTACTGTTTGTGCTAAAATTTTCATTTTCCCCCACGAATTTTATATGGCTCATTTAAACTTATTGTTTTAATTAATTATTATTTTTATATTAAAAACTAGTACTTTAATAACTCTTTTAAAGTGATATTAAACAAAATCTTTCACATTAGTGGCACGGTTAATAGCGCTTTTCAGCGCTATCAAAAACAAAAGAAAGTGCTATTAAATAACTTTTATGGCATATTGTCTGTTGCTACATTTTTTCTTTCAAAGTTGGTTTACCCTTTTGGACATAAGAGATCACTCTTCTTTGTCTTTATTAGAATCTTGATAAGAGGAGCATACGCCTAAGTAGTCATTTTCCTCCATTTCACTTCAAAAGTATATAGCACGAATAAAACTAAAGTTCATGAGTGAAGGTGAGCATTCGAGTGATAACCTATACAGCCGGCATCGTCGGACTAAGAACAAAGGGACATACATTTAATCATTCCTTCTTCACTACTTAATGCATGTGTCCTCCGAGTGCATTTGTTATGAAAATATTTTGAAAAGGGTTTGATTTCGAGAAAAATAATTGGTGTTGACAAAACGTTTATTTGGACCAACGCTATTGTTTGTGCGAAAATTTCATTACACCCACCAATTTAATTTGCCTCCTTTTTAGTTATTATTTTAAATAATTATTAATTTTTTTATATTAGCGACGGTTCAGGCCGACGCTATTGTTTTTGAAAAAATATTCATTTCCCATAACAAATTATGTTTGCATCCTTATTAGTTATTGTCTTTATTAATTCTTATTTTCTTATATTAGCGACGGTTCAGGCCGACGCTACTGTTTGTGCTAAAATTTTCATTTTCCCCCACGAATTTCATATGGCTCATTTAAACTTATTGTTTTAATTAATTATTATTTTTATATTAAAAACTAGTACTTTAATAGCTCTTTTAAAGTGATATTAAACAAAATCGTTCACATTAGTGGCACGGTTAATAGCGCTTTTCAGCGCTATCAAAAACAAAAGAAAGTGCTATTAAATAACTTTTATGGCATATTGTCTGTTGCTCTATTTTCTCTTTCAAAGTTGGTTTACCCTTTTGGACATAAGAGATCACTCTTCTTTGTCTTTATTAGAATCTTTATAAGAAGGGCATACGCCTAAGTAGTCATTTTCCTCCATTTCACTTCAAAAGTATATAGCACGAATAAAACTAAAGTTCATGAGTGAAGGTGAGCATTCGAGTGATAACCTATACAGCCGGCATCGTCGGACTAAGAACAAAGGGACATACATTTAATCATTCCTTCTTCACTACTTAATGCATTTATCCTCCGAGTGCATTTGTTATGAAAATATTTTGAAAATGGTTTGATTTCGAGAAAAATACTTGGTATTGACAAAACGTTTATTTGGACCTACGCTATTGTTTGTGCGAAAATTTCATTACACCCACCAATTTAATTTGCCTCCTTTTTAGTTATTATTTTAAATAATTATTAATTTTTTTATATTAGCGACGGTTCAGGCTGACGCTATTGTTTTTGAAAAAATATTCATTTCCCATAACAAATTTTGTTTGCATCCTTATTAGTTATTGTCTTTATTAATTCTTATTTTTTTTATTAGCGACGGTTCAGGCCGACGCTACTGTTTGTGCTAAAATTTTCATTTTGCCCCACGAATTTCATATGGCTCATTTAAACTTATTGTTTTAATTAATTATTATTTTTATATTAAAAACTAGTACTTTAATAGCTCTTTTAAAGTGATATTAAACAAAATCGTTCACATTAGTGGCACGGTTAATAGCGCTTTTCAACGCTATCAAAAAGAAAAGAAAGTGCTATTAAATAACTTTTATGGCATATTGTCTGTTGCTCTATTTTCTCTTTCAAAGTTGGTTTACCCTTTGGGACATAAGAGATCACTCTTCTTTGTCTTTATTAGAATCTTTATAAGAGGAGCATACGCCTAAGTAGTCATTTTCCTCCATTTCACTTCAAAAGTATATAGCACGAATAAAACTAAAGTTCATGAGTGAAGGTGAGCATTCGAGTGATAACCTATACAGCCGGCATCGTCGGACTAAGAACAAAGGGACATACATTTAATCATTCCTTCTTCACTACTTAATGCATGTTTCCTCCGAGTGCATTTGTTATGAAAATATTTTGAAAAGGGTTTGATTTCGAGAAAAATACTTGGTGTTGACAAAACGTTTATTTGGACCTACGCTATTGTTTGTGCGAAAATTTCATTACACCCACCAATTTAATTTGCCTCCTTTTTAGTTATTATTTTAAATAATTATTAATTTTTTTATATTAGCGACGGTTCAGGCTGATGCTATTGTTTTTGAAAAAATATTCATTTCCCATAACAAATTTTGTTTGCATCCTTATTAGTTATTGTCTTTATTAATTCTTATTTTCTTATATTAGCGACGGTTCAGGCCGACGCTACTGTTTGTGCTAAAATTTTCATTTTCCCCCACGAATTTCATATGGCTCATTTAAACTTATTGTTTTAATTAATTATTATTTTTATATTAAAAATTAGTACTTTAATAGCTCTTTTAAAGTGATATTAAACAAAATCATTCACATTAGTGGCACGGTTAATAGCGCTTTTCAGCGCTATCAAAAACAAAAGAAAGTGCTATTAAATAACTTTTATGGCATATTGTCTGTTGCTCTATTTTCTCTTTCAAAGTTGGTTTACCCTTTTGGACATAAGAGATCACTCTTCTTTGTCTTTATTAGAATCTTTATAAGAGGAGCATACGCCTAAGTAGTCATTTTCCTCCATTTCACTTCAAAAGTATATAGCACGAATAAAACTAAAGTTCATGAGTGAAGGTGAGCATTCGAGTGATATCCTATACAGCCGGCATCGTCGGACTAAGAACAAAGGGACATACATTTAATCATTCCTTCTTCACTACTTAATGCATGTGTCCTCCGAGTGCATTTGTTATGAAAATATTTTGAAAATGGTTTGATTTCGAGAAAAATACTTGGTGTTGACAAAACGTTTATTTGGACCTACGCTATTGTTTGTGCGAAAATTTCATTACACCCACCAATTTAATTTGCCACCTTTTTAGTTTTTATTTTAAATAATTATTATTTTTTTTATATTAGGGACGGTTCAGGCTGACGCTATTGTTTTTGAAAAAATATTCATTTCCCATAACAAATTTTGTTTGCATCCTTATTAGTTATTGTCTTTATTAATTCTTATTTTCTTATATTAGCGACGGTTCAGGCCGACGCTACTGTTTGTGCTAAAATTTTCATTTTCCCCCACGAATTTCATATGGCTCATTTAAACTTATTGTTTTAATTAATTATTATTTTTATATTAAAAACTAGTACTTTAATAGCTCTTTTAAAGTGATATTAAACAAAATCGTTCACATTAGTGGCACGGTTAATAGCGCTTTTCAGCGCTATCAAAAACAAAAGAAAGTGCTATTAAATAACTTTTATGGCATATTGTCTGTTGCTCTATTTTCTCTTTCAAAGTTGGTTTACCCTTTTGGATAGAAGAGATCACTCTTCTTTGTCTTTATTAGAATCTTTATAAGAGGAGCATACGCCTAAGTAGTCATTTTCCTCCATTTCACTTCAAAAGTATATAGCACGAATAAAACTAAAGTTCATTAGTGAAGGTGAGCATTCGAGCGATAACCTTTACAGCCAGCGTCGTCGGACTAAGAACAAAGGGACATACTTTTAATCATTCCTTCTTCACTACTTAATGCATGTGTCCTCTGAGTGCATTTGTTATGAAAATATTTTGAAAATGGTTTGAATTCGAGAAAAATACTTGGTGTTGACAAAACGTTTATTTGGACCTAAGCTATTATTTGTGCGAAAATTTCATTACACCCACCAATTTAATTTGCCTCCTTTTTAGTTATTATTTTAAATAATTATTAATTTTTTTATATTAGCGACGGTTCAGGCCGACGCTATTGTTTTTGAAAAAATATTCATTTCCCATAACAAATTTCGTTTGCCTCCTTATTAGTTATTGTCTTTATTAATTCTTATTTTCTTATATTAGCGACGGTTCAGGCCGACGCTACTGTTTGTGCTAAAATTTTCATTTTCCACCACGAATTTCGTTTGGCTCCTTTAAACTTATTGTTTTAATTAATTATTATTTTTATATTAAAAACTAGTACTTTAATAGCTCTTTTAAAGTGATATTAAACAAAATCGTTCACATTAGTGGCACGGTTAATAACGCTTTTCAACGCTATCAAAAACAAAAGAAAGTGCTATTAAATAACTTTTATGGCATATTGTCTGTTGCTCTATTTTCTCTTTCAAAGTTGGTTTACCCTTTGGGACATAAGAGATCACTCTTCTTTGTCTTTATTAGAATCTTTATAAGAGGAGCATACGCCTAACTAGTCATTTTCCTCCATTTCACTTCAAAAGTATATAGCACGAATAAAACTAAAGTTCATGAGTGAAGGTGAGCATTCGAGTGATAACCTATACAGCCGGCATCGTCGGACTAAGAACAAAGGGACATACATTTAATCATTCCTTCTTCACTACTTAATGCATGTTTCCTCCGAGTGCATTTGTTATGAAAATATTTTGAAAAGGGTTTGATTTCGAGAAAAATACTTGGTGTTGACAAAACGTTTATTTGGACCTACGCTATTGTTTGTGCGAAAATTTCATTACACCCACCAATTTAATTTGCCTCCTTTTTAGTTATTATTTTAAATAATTATTAATTTTTTTATATTAGCGACGGTTCAGGCTGATGCTATTGTTTTTGAAAAAATATTCATTTCCCATAACAAATTTTGTTTGCATCCTTATTAGTTATTGTCTTTATTAATTCTTATTTTCTTATATTAGCGACGGTTCAGGCCGACGCTACTGTTTGTGCTAAAATTTTCATTTTCCCCCACGAATTTCATATGGCTCATTTAAACTTATTGTTTTAATTAATTATTATTTTTATATTAAAAACTAGTACTTTAATAGCTCTTTTAAAGTGATATTAAACAAAATCATTCACATTAGTGGCACGGTTAATAGCGCTTTTCAGCGCTATCAAAAACAAAAGAAAGTGCTATTAAATAACTTTTATGGCATATTGTCTGTTGCTCTATTTTCTCTTTCAAAGTTGGTTTACCCTTTTGGACATAAGAGATCACTCTTCTTTGTCTTTATTAGAATCTTTATAAGAGGAGCATACGCCTAAGTAGTCATTTTCCTCCATTTCACTTCAAAAGTATATAGCACGAATAAAACTAAAGTTCATGAGTGAAGGTGAGCATTCGAGTGATATCCTATACAGCCGGCATCGTCGGACTAAGAACAAAGGGACATACATTTAATCATTCCTTCTTCACTACTTAATGCATGTGTCCTCCGAGTGCATTTGTTATGAAAATATTTTGAAAATGGTTTGATTTCGAGAAAAATACTTGGTGTTGACAAAACGTTTATTTGGACCTACGCTATTGTTTGTGCGAAAATTTCATTACACCCACCAATTTAATTTGCCACCTTTTTAGTTTTTATTTTAAATAATTATTATTTTTTTTATATTAGGGACGGTTCAGGCTGACGCTATTGTTTTTGAAAAAATATTCATTTCCCATAACAAATTTTGTTTGCATCCTTATTAGTTATTGTCTTTATTAATTCTTATTTTCTTATATTAGCGACGGTTCAGGCCGACGCTACTGTTTGTGCTAAAATTTTCATTTTCCCCCACGAATTTCATATGGCTCATTTAAACTTATTGTTTTAATTAATTATTATTTTTATATTAAAAACTAGTACTTTAATAGCTCTTTTAAAGTGATATTAAACAAAATCGTTCACATTAGTGGCACGGTTAATAGCGCTTTTCAGCGCTATCAAAAACAAAAGAAAGTGCTATTAAATAACTTTTATGGCATATTGTCTGTTGCTCTATTTTCTCTTTCAAAGTTGGTTTACCCTTTTGGATAGAAGAGATCACTCTTCTTTGTCTTTATTAGAATCTTTATAAGAGGAGCATACGCCTAAGTAGTCATTTTCCTCCATTTCACTTCAAAAGTATATAGCACGAATAAAACTAAAGTTCATTAGTGAAGGTGAGCATTCGAGCGATAACCTTTACAGCCAGCGTCGTCGGACTAAGAACAAAGGGACATACTTTTAATCATTCCTTCTTCACTACTTAATGCATGTGTCCTCTGAGTGCATTTGTTATGAAAATATTTTGAAAATGGTTTGAATTCGAGAAAAATACTTGGTGTTGACAAAACGTTTATTTGGACCTAAGCTATTATTTGTGCGAAAATTTCATTACACCCACCAATTTAATTTGCCTCCTTTTTAGTTATTATTTTAAATAATTATTAATTTTTTTATATTAGCGACGGTTCAGGCCGACGCTATTGTTTTTGAAAAAATATTCATTTCCCATAACAAATTTCGTTTGCCTCCTTATTAGTTATTGTCTTTATTAATTCTTATTTTCTTATATTAGCGACGGTTCAGGCCGACGCTACTGTTTGTGCTAAAATTTTCATTTTCCACCACGAATTTCGTTTGGCTCCTTTAAACTTATTGTTTTAATTAATTATTATTTTTATATTAAAAACTAGTACTTTAATAGCTCTTTTAAAGTGATATTAAACAAAATCGTTCACATTAGTGGCACGGTTAATAACGCTTTTCAACGCTATCAAAAACAAAAGAAAGTGCTATTAAATAACTTTTATGGCATATTGTCTGTTGCTCTATTTTCTCTTTCAAAGTTGGTTTACCCTTTGGGACATAAGAGATCACTCTTCTTTGTCTTTATTAGAATCTTTATAAGAGGAGCATACGCCTAACTAGTCATTTTCCTCCATTTCACTTCAAAAGTATATAGCACGAATAAAACTAAAGTTCATGAGTGAAGGTGAGCATTCGAGTGATAACCTATACAGCCGGCATCGTCGGACTAAGAACAAAGGGACATACATTTAATCATTCCTTCTTCACTACTTAATGCATGTGTCCTCCGAGTGCATTTGTTATTAAAATATTTTGAAAAGGGTTTGATTTCGAGAAAAATACTTGGTGTTGACAAAACGTTTATTTAGACCTACGCTATTATTTGTGCGAAAATATCATTACACCCACAAATTTAATTTGCCTCCTTTTTAGTTATTATTTTAAATAATTATTAATTTTTTTATATTAGCGACGGTTCAGGCCGACGCTATTGTTTTTGAAAAAATATTCATTTCCCATAACAAATTTTGTTTGCCTCCTTATTAGTTATTGTCTTTATTACTTCTTATTTTCTTATATTAGCGACGGTTCAGGCCGACGCTACTGTTTGTGCTAAAATTTTCATTTTCCCCCACGAATTTCGTTTGGCTCCTTTAAACTTATTGTTTTAATTAATTATTATTTTTATATTAAAAACTAGTACTTTAATAGCTCTTTTAAAGTGATAGTAAACAAAATCGTTCACATTAGTGGCACGGTTAATAGCGCTTTTCAACGCTATCAAAAACAAAAGAAAGTGCTATTAAATAACTTTTATGGCATATTGTCTGTTGCTCTATTTTCTCTTTCAAAGTTGGTTTACCCTTTGGGACATAAGAGATCACTCTTCTTTGTCTTTATTAGAATCTTTATAAGAGGAGCATACGCCTAAGAAGTCATTTTACTCCATTTCACTTCAAAAGTATATAGCACGAATAAAACTAAAGTTCATGAGTGAAGGTGAGCATTCGAGTGATAACCTATACAGCCGGCATCGTCGGACTAAGAACAAAGGGACATACATTTAATCATTCCTTCTTCACTACTTAATGCATGTGTCCTCCGAGTGCATTTGTTATGAAAATATTTTGAAAATGGTTTGATTTCGAGAAAAATACTTGGTGTTGACAAAATGTTTATTTGGTCCTACGCTATTGTTTGTGCGAAAATTTCATTACACCCACCAATTTAATTTGCCTCCTTTTTAGTTATTATTTTAAATAATTATTAATTTTTTTATATTAGCGACGGTTCAGGCCGACGCTATTGTTTTTGAAAAAATATTCATTTCCCATAACAAATTTTGTTTGCATCCTTATTAGTTATTGTCTTTATTAATTCTTATTTTCTTATATTAGCGACGGTTCAGGCCGACGCTACTGTTTGTGCTAAAATTTTCATTTCCCCCCACGAATTTCATATGGCTCATTTAAACTTATTGTTTTAATTAATTATTATTTTTATATTAAAAACTAGTACTTTAATAGCTCTTTTAAAGTGATATTAAACAAAATCGTTCACATTAGTGGCACGGTTAATAGCGCTTTTCAGCGCTATCAAAAACAAAAGAAAGTGCTATTAAATAACTTTTATGGCATATTGTCTGTTGCTCTATTTTCTCTTTCAAAGTTGGTTTACCCTTTTGGACATAAGAGATCACTCTTCTTTGTCTTTATTAGAATCTTCATAAGAGGAGCATACGCCTAAGTAGTCATTTTCCTCCATTTCACTTCAAAAGTATATAGCACGAATAAAACTAAAGTTCATGAGTGAAGGTGAGAATTCGAGTGATAACCTATACAGCCGGCATCGTCGGACTAAGAATAAAGGGACATACATTTAATCATTCCTTCTTCACTACTTAATGCATGTGTCCTCCGAGTGCATTTGTTATGAAAATATTTTGAAAATGGTTTGATTTCGAGAAAAATACTTGGTGTTGACAAAACGTTTATTTGGACCTACGCTATTGTTTGTGCGAAAATTTCATTACACCCACCAATTTAATTTGTCTCCTTTTTAGTTATTATTTTAAATAATTATTAATTTTTTTACATTAGCGACGGTTCAGGCCGACACTATTGTTTTTGAAAAAATATTCATTTCCCATAACAAATTTTGTTTGCATCCTTATTAGTTATTGTCTTTATTAATTCTTATTTTCTTATATTAGCGACGGTTCAGGCCGACGCTACTGTTTGTGCTAAAATTTTCATTTTCCCCCACGAATTTCATATGGCTCATTTAAACTTATTGTTTTAATTAATTATTATTTTTATATTAAAAACTAGTACTTTAATAGCTCTTTTAAAGTGATATTATACAAAATCGTTCACATTAGTGGCACGGTTAATAGCGCTTTTCAGCGCTATCAAAAACAAAAGAAAGTGCTATTAAATAACTTTTATCGCATATTGTCTGTTGCTCTATTTTCTCTTTCAAAGTTGGTTTACCCTTTTGGACATAAGATATCACTCTTCTTTGTCTTTATTAGAATCTTTATAAGAGGAGCATACGCCTAAGTAGTCATTTTCCTCCATTTCACTTCAAAAGTATATAGCACGAATAAAACTAAAATTCATCAGTGAAGGTGAGCATTCGAGCGATAACCTATACAGCCAGCATCGTCGGACTAAGAACAAAGGGACATACATTTAATCATTCCTTCTTCACTACTTAATGCATGTGTCCTCCGAGTGCATTTGTTATGAAAATATTTTGAAAATGGTTTGATTTCAAGAAAAATACTTGGTGTTGACAAAACGTTTATTTGGACCTACGCTACATGTTTGTGCGAAAATTTCATTACACCCACCAATTTAATTTGCCTCCTTTTTAGTTATTATTTTAAATAATCATTTATTTTTTTATATTAGCGACGGTTCAGGCCGACGCTATTGCTTTTGAAAAAATATTCATTTCCCATAACAAATTTCGTTTTCCTTCTTATTAGTTATTGTCTTAATTAATTCTTATTTTCTTATATTAGCGACGGTTCAGGCCGAGGCTACTGTTTGTGCTAAAATTTTCATTTCCCCCCACGAATTTCGATTGGCTCCTTTAAACTAATTGTTATAATTAATTATTATTTTTATATTAAAAACTAGTACTTTAATAGCTCTTTTAAAGTGATATTAAACAAAATCGTTCACATTAGTGGCACGGTTAATAGCGCTTTTTAGCGCTATCAAAAACAAAAGAAAGTGCTATTAAATAACTTTTATCGCATATTGAATGTTGCTCTATTTTCTCTTTCAAAGTTGGTTTACCCTTTTGGACATAAGATATCACTCTTCTTTGTCTTTATTAGAATCATTATAAGAGGAGCATACGCCTAAGTAGTCATTTTCCTCCATTTCACTTCAAAAGTATATAGCACGAATAAAACTAAAGTTCATCAGTGAAGGTGAGCATTCGAGTGATAACCTATACAGCCAGCATCGTCGGACTAAGAACAAAGGGACATACATTTAATCATGTCTTCTTCACTACTTAATGCGTGTGTCCTGTAACACCCCAGGTTTAATTATTTGATTTATTTAATTGGGAATTTATTTTATTAGAATTAATAAAATAAAAAGAATTATTTATTTTGGAATATTTGAAGAAAATAAAAGAAATAAGAAAATATTGGGTTTTTAAGTTATTGGGCTTGGATGTCGTTAGTAAAGAGTGGGGGTGCAAAAGAAATAAGGATATATTTTGGAACTCAAGTTATTTTCTCACTTTTCAAGATAACTAAGAATTTGGGAAATTTGGGAAGTTGAGCTCTGAAGGTGCGAAGAACGAAGAACATCGCTCAAAGAACTCAAGCTGCAATTTGATAAGGTAAGGGGGGCTACTACTAAATTTATATTTGCTTATGGGTTTAGATGCGATTGGTTGGGTAATCGTAGGATAATCCCATTTTCTCTGATGTTCTTAGTGATCGATAACTTTAGGGTCGAAATTCGTTAGAAAAGATTAGGTTCCCTAAAGGTTGTGAATCGATTAAGAAATTAATCCCTATTGTTGATTTAGATCGAAATTGTATGATCGGGGGTTTCCCTTAGGTGTTCTAAGGATAACCTTGATGTTATCAGATTTCCCCAAAAGGACGAATAATCAATTTTAAGGTTACCTTGATAATTGTTGGTAATTATAAAATTTAGTTTTTGGATTAAATGATTTGAAAAAGAAATTCTGTTTTCCAACGATTTTAGAAAACTATAACCTTGAAGGATTTTGAGTTATTCAATTTGTGGAAAATTGATGAACATAAGTCAGAGGCATAGGAAATTGATGTTTTGGAAACTTGATGTGTATTTGGATGTTTTTGTACTGCATTGGACTGCTGTAGAAATGTATTTTCGTGCAAATACGTTGGCATATGAGCTGCTGCAGGTACAGGAAAAATTTGTACGCGCTCATCAACACGGGCCGTGTTGCACAACACGGGCACCCGTGTTGATCTTCTGTGTTGGTTAAAGTAATGTGTTTTCTGGACACATTACAACACGGGCCGTGTTGCTTCACACGGGCACCCGTGTTGACCTCCTGTGTTGGCTTCTGAATTTTGTTTTCTGTGCTTTGTTGTGGTGTACAGGAATGATTTTGTTTAATGTGCAGTGTTTGTTAGTTTTGAACATGCTGCTTAATGATATGCATAGTATTGTGGAGGCTTGTATCGAATAACGTTTGTATGTTATGATGCCAACACTACGTAGATTTTATTGTCATGCTTTGAGATGATGTTATCAAGCATGAATTATGATATAACTTGATATGATTGGTTGATGTTTAATAGTATGCTGAGTGATTACATGCTATCCATATCCTGTTATGATTGATGTTGTTGATGTTGCATGATATGTTTTATTGATGTTAATAGTATGCTGAGTGTTACATACTTTACATATCATGTTGCATTTGTTAATTCCCATTGTGTGGAATTAACATGGTGGCCAATATACGTGTCCGCGATTTAATGGAACGTTGAGGTGGTAGCCGTGTCCGCGATATAATAGAACGGTGAGTTATCCGTGACCCGAGATTTAATGGGGCGGTAGAATGGTATCACATGCATGGGTGTGTTGCATTACATTGAATATAACATGAATGGATGATTTTCCAATGTTGTATTTAATTGATTGTATGCATGTATTGTTGCTAAATTGTTAACGAGGTTTGATGTTAATTATAAGTATGAAAATTAAGATATTATGAATATATGAATTGTAAAGGTTTTCGTAAACTATGAAACATGCTAACTGTTTGGGTGATGCTTATGGTTTTTCTGAATTGATTGTTATGAACGCATAATCAAATGTATAGTTGAGATGCTCACCCTTACTGTTGAATATTTCAGATTGAGGAGCTTCGTTCAGGTGCTTGGCGAAGGCTTGTTGTTTCTAGTTTATTTCCGTTTAAGTATTGTCCGGGTCATGCTCTGATAGTTGTAACTCCGGGAACGTTTGTTTGTCGAGCTGCTTTAGTCAGACTCGTTTATTCCTTATGTTGTTATAATATGATGCTGATACATTCCAGGTGTTAATCCCTGACGATTTTGAAAATATTATAACATTGGTTTTGTTAACTAAATTATTCCGCTGTGTAAACATGTATGAGTTGCTTCTATGTTATGCATGACAGGAACTTGTTTTTGTGAAAAGAGAATTGTGACATCCTCGTTAATACATGTACTCTGAAAATATGATTTTAATTATTTGCGAAATTTTATGCGGGGTTTTAGAGGGTGTTACATGTCCTCCGAGTGCATTTGTTATGAAAATATTTTGAAAATGGTTTGATTTCGAGAAAAATACTTGGTGTTGACAAAACATTTATTTGGACCTACACTATTGTTTGTGCAAAAATTTTATTACACCCACCAATTTAATTTGCCTCCTTTTTAGTTATTATTTTAAATAATTATTAATTTTTTTATATTAGCGACGGTTCAGGCCGACGCTATTGTTTTTGAAAAAATATTCATTTCCCATAACAAATTTTGTTTGCATCCTTATTAGTTATTGTCTTTATTAATTCTTATTTTCTTATATTAGGGACGGTTCAGGCCTACGCTACTGTTTGTGCTAAAATTTTCATTTTCCCCCACGAATTTCGTATGGCTCCTTTAAACTTATTGTTTTAATTAATTATTATTTTTATATTAAAAACTAGTACTTTAATAGCTCTTTTAAATTGCTATTAAACAAAATAGTTCACATTAGTGGCACGGTTAATAATGTTTTTCAGCGCTATCAAAAACAAAAGAAAGTGCTATTAAATAACTTTTATGGCATATTGTCTGTTGCTCTATTTTCTCTTTCAAAATTGGTTTACCCTTTTGGACTGAAGAGATCGCTCTTCTTTGTCTTTATTAGAATCTTTATAAGAGGAGCATACGCCTAAGTAGTCATTTTCCTCCATTTCACTTCAACAGTATATAGCAAGAATAAAACTAAAGTTCATATGTGAATGTGAGCACTCGAGCGATAACCTATACAGCCAGCGTCGTCAGACTAAGAACAAAGGGACATACATTTAATCATTCCTTCTTCACTACTTAATGCATGTGTCCTCGGAGTGCATTTGTTATGAAAATATTTTGAAAATGGTTTGATTTCAAGAAAAATACTTGGTGTTGACAAAACGTTTATTTGGACCTATGCTACATGTTTGTGCGAAAATTTCATTACACCCACCAATTTAATTTGCCTCCTTTTTAGTTATTATTTTAAATAATTATTTATTTTTTTATATTAGCGACGGTTCAGGCCGATGCTATTGCTTTTGAAAAAATATTCATTTCCCATAACAAATTTCGTTTTCCTTCTTATTAGTTATTGTCTTAATTAATTCTTATTTTCTTATATTAGCGACGGTTCAGACCGACGCTACTGTTTGTGCTAAAATTTTCATTTTCCCCCACGAATTTCGTTTGGCTCCTTTAAATTTATTGTTTTAATTAATTATTATATTTATATTAAAAACTAGTACTTTAATAGCTCTTTTAAAGTGATATTAAACAAAATCATTCACATTAGTGGCACGGTTAATAGCGCTTTTTAGCGCTATCAAAAACAAAAGAAAGTGCTATTAAATAACTTTTATCGCATATTGTTAGTTGCTCTATTTTCTCTTTCAAAGTTGGTTTACCCTTTTGGACATAAGATATCACTCTTCTTTGTCTTTATTAGAATCTTTATAAGAGGAGCATACGCCTAAGTAGTCATTTTCCTCCATTTCACTTCAAAAGTATATAGCACGAATAAAACTAAAGTTCATGAGTGAAGGTGAGCATTCGAGTGATAACCTATACAGCCAGCATCGTCGGACTAAGAATAAAGGGACATACATTTAATCATGTCTTCTTCACTACTTAATGCATGTGTCCTCCGAGTGCATTTGTTATGAAAATATTTTGAAAATGGTTTGATTTCGAGAAAAATACTTGGTGTTGACAAAACATTTATTTGGACCTACGCTATTGTTTGTGCAAAAATTTCATTACACCCACAAATTTAATTTGCCTCCTTTTTAGTTATTATTTTAAATAATTATTAATTTTTTTATATTAGCGACGGTTCAGGCCAACGCTATTGTTTTTGAAAAAATATTCATTTCCCATAACAAATTTTGTTTGCATCCTTATTAGTTATTGTCTTTATTAATTCTTATTTTCTTATATTAGCGACGGTTCAGGTCGACGCTACTGTTTGTGCTAAAATTTTCATTTTCCCCCACGAATTTCGTATGGCTCCTTTAAACTTATTGTTTTAATTAATTATTATTTTTATATTAAAAACTAGTACTTTAATAGCTCTTTTAAAGTGCTATTAAACAAAATCGTTCACATTAGTGGCACGGTTAATAGTGCTTTTCAGTGCTATCAAAAACAAAAGAAAGTGCTATTAAATAACTTTTATGGCATATTGTCTGTTGCTTTATTTTCTCTTTTAAAATTGGTTTACCCTTTTGGACAGAAGAGATCGCTCTTTTTTGTCTTTATTAGAATCTTTATAAGAGGAGCATACGCCTAAGTAGTCATTTTCCTCCATTTCACTTCAAAAGTATATAGCAAGAATAAAACTAAAGTTCATAAGTGAATGTGAGCACTCGAGCGATAACCTATACAGCCAGCGTCGTCGGACTAAGAATAAAGGGACATACATTTAATCATTCCTTCTTCACTACTTAATGCATGTGTCCTCCGAGTGCATTTGTTATGAAAATATTTTGAAAATGGTTTGATTTCAAGATAAATACTTGGTGTTGACAAAACGTTTATTTGGACCTATGCTAATGTTTGTGCGAGAATGTCATTACACCCACCAATTTAATTTGCCTCCTTTTTAGTTATTATTTTAAATAATTATTTAATTTTTTATATTAGCGACGGTTCAGACCGATGCTATTGGTTTTGAAAAAATATTCATTTCCCATAACAAATATTGTTTTCCTCCTTATTAGTTATTGTCTTAATTAATTCTTATTTTCTTATATTAGGGACGGTTCAGGACTACGCTACTGTTTGTGCTAAAATTTTCATTTTCCCCCACGAATTTTGTATGGCTCCTTTAAACTTATTGTTTTAATTAATTATTATTTTTATATTAAAAACTAGTACTTTAATAGCTCTTTTAAAGTGCTATTAAACAAAATAGTTCACATTAGTGGCACGGTTAATAGTGCTTTTCAGTGCTATAAAAAAACTAAAGAAAGTGTTATTAAATAACTTTTATGGCATATTGTCTGTTGCTCTATTTTCTCTTTCAAAATTGGTTTACCCTTTTGGACAGAAGAGATCGCTCTTCTTTGTCTTTATTAGAATCTTTATAAGAGGAGCATACGCCTAAGTAGTCATTTTCCTCCATTTCACTTCAAAAGTATATAGCACGAATAAAACTAAAGTTCATGAGTGAAGGTGAGCATTCGAGCGATAACCTTAACAACCAGCATCGTCGGTCTAAGAACAAAGGGACATACATTTAATCATTCCTTCTTCACTACTTAATGCATGTGTCCTCCGAGTGCATTTGTTATGAAAATATTTTGAAAATGGTTTGATTTCTAGAAAAATACTTGGTGTTGACAAAACGTTTATTTGGACCTACGCTACTGTTTGTGCGAAAATTTCATTACACCCACCAATTTAATTTTCCTCCTTTTTAGTTATTATTTTAAATAATTATTTATTTTTTTATATTAGCGACGGTTCAGGCCGAAGCTATTGTTTTTGAAAAAATATTCATTTCCCATAACAAATTTTGTTTGCATCCTTATTAGTTATTGTCTTTATTAATTCTTATTTTCTTATATTAGCGACGGTTCAGGCCGACGCTACTATTTGTGCTAAAATTTTCATTTTCCCACACGAATTTCGTTTGGCTCCTTTAAACATATTGTTTTAGTTAATTATTATTTTTATATTAAAAACTAGTACTTTAATAGCTCTTTTAAAGTGATATTAAACAAAATCGTTCACATCAGTGGCACGGTTAATAGCGCTTTTCAGCGCTATCAAAAACAAAAGAAAGTGCTATTAAATAACTTTTATGGAATATTGTCTGTTGCTCTATTTTCTCTTTCAAAGTTGGTTTACCCTTTTTGATAGAAGAGATCACTCTTCTTTATCTTTATTAGAATCTTTATAAGAGGAGCATACGCCTAAGTAGTCATTTTCCTCCATTTCACTTCAAAAGTATATAGCACGAATAAAACTAAAGTTCATTAGTGAAGGTGAGCATTCGAGCGATAACCTATATAGCCAGCATCGTCGGACTAAGAACAAAGGGACATACATTTAATCATTCCTTCTTCACTACTTAATGCATGTGTCCTCTGAGTGCATTTGTTATGAAAATATTTTGAAAGTGGTTTGATTTTGAGAAAAATACTTGGTGTTGACAAAACATTTATTCGGACCTACGCTAATGTTTGTGCGAGAATTTCATTACACCCACCAATTTAATTTGCCTCCTTTTTAGTTATTATTTTAAATAATTATTTAATTTTTTATATTAGCGACGGTTCATGCCGACACTATTGTTTTTGAAAAAATATTCATTTCCCATAACAAATTTCGTTTGCATCCTTATTAGTTATTGTCTTTATTAATTCTTATTTTCTTATATTAGCGACGGTTCAGGCCGTTGCTACTGTTTGTGCTAAAATTTTCATTTTCCCCCACGAATTTCATATGGCTCCTTTAAACTTATTGTTTTAATTAATTATTATTTTTATATTAAAAGCTAGTACTTTAATAGCTCTTTTAAAGTGATATTAAACAAAATCGTTCACATCAGTGGCACGGTTAATAGCGCTTTTCAGCGCTATCAAAAACAAAAGAAAGTATTATTAAATAACTTTTATGGCATATTGTCTGTTGCTGTATTTTTTCTCTTTCAAAGTTGGTTTACCCTTTTGGATAGAAGAGATCACTCTTCTTTATCTTTATTAGAATCTTTATAAGAGGAGCATACGCCTAAGTAGTCATTTTCCTCCATTTCACTTCAAAAGTATATAGCATGAATAAAACTAAAGTTCATAAGTGAAGGTGAGCATTCGAGCGATAACCTATATAGCCAGCATCGTCGGACAAAGAACAAAGGGACATACATTTAATCATTCCTTCTTCACTACTTAATGCATGTGTCCTCCGAGTGCATTTGTTATGAAAATATTTTAAAAATGGTTTGATTTCGAGAAAAATAATTGGTGTTGACAAAACGTTTATTTGGACCTACGCTATTGTTTGTGCGAAAATTTCATTACACCCACCAATTTAATTTGCCTCCTTTTTAGTTATTATTTTAAATAATTATTAATTTTTTTATATTAGCGACGGTTCAGGCCGACACTATTGTTTTTAAAAAAATATTCATTTCCCATAACAAATTTTGTTTGCATCCTTATTAGTTATTGTCTTTATTAATTCTTATTTTCTTATATTAGCGACGGTTCAGGCCGACGCTACTGTTTGTGCTAAAATTTTCATTTTCCCCCACGAATTTCATATGGCTCCTTTAAACTTATTGTTTTAATTAATTATTATTTTTATATTAAAAGCTAGTACTTTAATAGCTCTTTTAAAGTGATATTAAACAAAATCGTTCACATTAGTGGCACGGTTAATAGCGCTTTTCAGCGCTATCAAAAATAAAAGAAAGTGCTACTAAATAACTTTTATGGCATATTGTCTGTTGCTGTATTTTTTCTTTCAAAGTTGGTTTACCCTTTTGGATAGAAGAGATCACTCTTCTTTATCTTTATTAGAATCTTTATAAAAGGAGCATACGCCTAAGTAGTCATTTTCCTCCATTTCACTTCAAAAGTATATAGCACGAATAAAACTAAAGTTCATAAGTGAAGGTGAGCATTCGAGCGATAACCTATATCGCCAGCATCGTCGGACAAAGAACAAAGGGACATACATTTAATCATTCCTTCTTCACTACTTAATGCATGTGTCCTACGAGTGCATTTGTTATGAAAATATTTTAAAAATGGTTTGATTTCGAGAAAAATAATTGGTGTTGACAAAACGTTTATTTGGACCTACGCTATTGTTTGTGCGAAAATTTCATTACACCCACCAATTTAATTTGCATCCTTTTTAGTTATTATTTTAAATAATTATTAATTTTTTTATATTAGTGACGGTTCAGGCCGACGCTATTGTTTTTGAAAAAATATTCATTTCCCATAACAAATTTCGTTTACATCCTTATTAGTTATTGTCTTTATTAATTCTTATTTTCTTATATTAGGGACGGTTCAGGCCGACGCTACTGTTTGTGCTAAAATTTTCATTTTCCCCCACGAATTTCATATGGCTCCTTTAAACTTATTGTTTTAATTAATTATTATTTTTATATTAAAAGCTAGTACTTTAATAGCTCTTTTAAAGTGATATTAAACAAAATCGTTCACATCAGTGGCACGGTTAATAGCGCTTTTCAGTGCTATCAAAAACAAAAGAAAGTGCTATTAAATAACTTTTATGGCATATTGTCTGTTGCTGTATTTTTTCTTTCAAAGTTGGTTTACCCTTTTGGATAGAAGAGATCACTCTTCTTTATCTTAATTAGAATCTTTATAAAAGGAGCATACGCCTAAGTAGTCATTTTCCTCCATTTCACTTCAAAAGTATATAGCACGAATAAAACTAAAGTTCATGAGTGAAGGTGAGCATTCGAGCGATAACCTATATAGCCAGCATCGTCGGACTAAGAACAAAGGGACATACATTTAATCATTCCTTCTTCACTACTTAATGCATGTGTCCTCCGAGTGCATTTGTTATGAAAATATTTTGAAAGTGGTTTGATTTTGAGAAAAATACTTGGTGTTGACAAAACATTTATTCGGACCTACGCTAATGTTTGTGCGAGAATTTCATTACACCCACCAATTTAATTTTCCTCCTTTTTAGTTATTATTTTAAATAATTATTTAATTTTTTATATTAGCGACGGTTCAGGCCGACACTATTGTTTTTGAAAAAATATTCATTTCCCATAACAAATTTCGTTTGCATCCTTATTAGTTATTGTCTTTATTAATTCTTATTTTCTTATATTAGCGACGGTTCAGGCCGACGCTACTTTTTGTGCTAAAATTTTCATTTTCCCCCACGAATTTCGTTTGGCTCCTTTAAACTTATTGTTTTAATTAATTATTATTTTTATATTAAAAGCTAGTACTTTAATAGCTCTTTTAAAGTGATATTAAACAAAATCGTTCACATTAGTGGCACGGTTAATTGCGCTTTTCAGCGCTATCAAAAATAAAAGAAAGTGCTACTAAATAACTTTTATGGCATATTGTCTGTTGCTGTATTTTTTCTTTCAAAGTTGGTTTACCCTTTTGGATAGAAGAGATCACTCTTCTTTATCTTTATTAGAATCTTTATAAAAGGAGCATACGCCTAAGTAGTCATTTTCCTCCATTTCACTTCAAAAGTATATAGCACGAATAAAACTAAAGTTCATGAGTGAAGGTGAGCATTCGAGCGATAACCTATATAGCCAACATCGTCGGACTAAGAACAAAGGGACATACATTTAATCATTCCATCTTCACTACTTAATGCATGTGTCCTCCGAGTGCATTTGTTATGAAAATATTTTGAAAGTGGTTTGATTTTGAGAAAAATACTTGGTGTTGACAAAACATTTATTCGGACCTACGCTAATGTTTGTGCGAGAATTTCATTACACCCACCAATTTAATTTGCCTCCTTTTTAGTTATTATTTTAAATAATTATTTAATTTTTTATATTAGCGACAGTTTAGGCCGACACTATTGTTTTTGAAAAAATATTCATTTCCCATAACAAATTTCGTTTGCATCCTTATTAGTTATTGTCTTTATTAATTCTTATTTTCTTATATTAGCGACGGTTCAGGCCGACGCTACTGTTTGTGCTAAAATTTTCATTTTCCCCCACGAATTTCGTTTGCCTCCTTTAAACTTATTGTTTTAGTTAATTATTATTTTTATATTAAAAACTAGTACTTTAATAGCTCTTTTAAAGTGATATTAAACAAAATCGTTCACATGAGTGGCACGGTTAATAGCGCTTTTCAGCGCTATCAAAAACAAAAGAAAGTGCTATTAAATAACTTTTATGGCATATTGTCTGTTGCTGTATTTTTTCTTTCAAAGTTGGTTTACCCTTTTGGATAGAAGAGATCACTCTTCTTTATCTTTATTAGAATCTTTATAAGAGGAGCATACGCCTAAGTAGTCATTTTCCTCCATTTCACTTCAAAAGTATATAGCACGAATAAAAGTAAAGTTCATAAGTGAAGGTGAGCATTCGAGCGATAACCTATATAGCCAGCATCGTCGGACAAAGAACAAAGGGACAAACATTTAATCATTCCTTCTTCACTACTTAATGCATGTGTCCTCCGAGTGCATTTGTTATGAAAATATTTTAAAAATGGTTTGATTTCGAGAAAAATAATTGGTGTTGACAAAACATTTATTCGGACCTACACTAATGTTTGTGCGAAAATTTCATTACACCCATCAATTTAATTTGCCTCCTTTTTAGTTATTATTTTAAATAATTATTAATTTTTTTATATTAGTGACGGTTCAAGCCGACGCTATTGTTTTTGAAAAAATATTCATTTCCCATAACAAATTTTGTTTGCATCCTTATTAGTTATTGTCTTCATTAATTCTTATTTTCTTATATTAGGGACGGTTCAGGCCGACGCTACTGTTTGTGCTAAAATTTTCATTTTCCCCCACGAATTTCATATGGCTCCTTTAAACTTATTGTTTTAATTAATTATTATTTTTATATTAAAAGCTAGTACTTTAATAGCTCTTTTAAAGTGATATTAAACAAAATCGTTCACATCAGTGGCACGGTTAATAGCGCTTTTCAGCGCTATCAAAAACAAAAGAAAGTGCTATTAAATAACTTTTATGGCATATTGTCTGTTGCTGTATTTTCTCTTTCAAAGTTGGTTTACCCTTTTGGATAGAAGAGATCACTCTTCTTTATCTTTATTAGAATCTTTATAAAAGGAGCATACGCCTAAGTAGTCATTTTCCTCCATTTCACTTCAAAAGTATATAGCACGAATAAAACTAAAGTTCATGAGTGAAGGTGAGCATTCGAGCGATAACCTATATAGCCAGCATCGTCGGACTAAGAACAAAGGGACATACATTTAATCATTCCTTCTTCACTACTTAATGCATGTGTCCTCCGAGTGCATTTGTTATGAAAATATTTTGAAAGTGGTTTAATTTTGAGAAAAATACTTGGTGTTGACAAAACATTTATTCGGACCTACGCTAATGTTTGTGCGAGAATTTCATTACACCCACCAATTTAATTTGCCTCCTTTTTAGTTATTATATTAAATAATTATTTAATTTTTTATATTAGCGATGGTTCAGGCCGACACTATTGTTTTTGAAAAAATATTCATTTCCCATAAAAAATTTTGTTTGCATCCTAATTAGTTATTGTCTTTATTAATTCTTATTTTCTTATATTAGCGACGGTTCAGGCCGACGCTACTTTTTGTGCTAAAATTTTCATTTTCCCCCACGAATTTCGTTTGGCTCCTTTAAACTTATTGTTTTAGTTAATTATTATTTTTATATTAAAAACTAGTACTTTAATAGCTCTTTTAAAGTGATATTAAACAAAATCGTTCACATTAGTGGCACGGTTAATAGCGCTTTTCAACGCTATCAAAAACAAAAGAAAGTTCTATTAAATAACTTTTATGGCATATTGTCTGTTGCTCTATTTTCTCTTTCAAAGTTGGTTTACCCTTTTGGACAGAAGAGATTGCTCTTCTTTGTCTTTATTAGAATCTTTATAAGAGGAGCATACGCCTACGTAATCATTTTCCTCCATTTCACTTCAAAAGTATATAGCACGAATAAAACTAAAGCTCATTAGTGAAGGTGAGCATTCGAGCGATAACCTATACAGCCAGCGTCGTCGGACTAAGAACAAAGGGACATACATTTAATCATTCCTTCTTCACTACTTAATGCATGTGTCCTCCGAGTGCATTTGTTATGAAAATATTTTGAAAATGGTTTGATTTCGAGAAAAATACTTGGTGTTGACAAAACGTTTATTTGGACCTACGCTATTGTTTGTGCGAAAATTTCATTACACCCATCAATTTAATTTTCCTCCTTTTTAGTTATTATTTTAAATAATTATTAATTTTTTTATATTAGCGACGGTTCAGGCCGACACTATTGTTTTTGAAAAAATATTCATTTCCCATAACAAATTTTGTTTGCATCCTTATTAGTTATTGTCTTTATTAATTCTTATTTTCTTATATTAGCGACGGTTCAGGCCGATGCTACTGTTTGTGCTAAAATTTTCATTTTCCCCCACGAATTTCATATGGCTCCTTTAAACTTTTTGTTTTAATTAATTATTATTTTTATATTAAAAGCTAGTACTTTAATAGCTCTTTTAAAGTGATATTAAACAAAATCGTTCACATCAGTGGCACGGTTAATAGCGCTTTTCAGCGCTATCAAAAACAAAAGAAAGTGCTATTAAATAACTTTTATGGCATATTGTCTGTTGCTCTATTTTCTCTTTCAAAGTTGGTTTACCCTTTTGGATAGAAGAGATCACTCTTCTTTATCTTTATTAGAATCTTTATAAAAGGAGCATACGCCTAAGTAGTCATTTTCCTCCATTTCACTTCAAAAGTATATAGCACGAATAAAACTAAAGTTCATGAGTGAAGGTGAGCATTCGAGCGATAACCTATATAGCCAGCATCGTCGGACTAAGAACAAAGGGACATACATTTAATCATTCCTTCTTCACTACTTAATGCATGTGTCCTCCGAGTGCATTTGTTATGAAAATATTTTGAAAGTGGTTTAATTTTGAGAAAAATACTTGGTGTTGACAAAACATTTATTCGGACCTACGCTAATGTTTGTGCGAGAATTTCATTACACCCACCAATTTAATTTGCCTCCTTTTTAGTTATTATATTAAATAATTATTTAATTTTTTATATTAGCGATGGTTCAGGCCGACACTATTGTTTTTGAAAAAATATTCATTTCCCATAAAAAATTTTGTTTGCATCCTAATTAGTTATTGTCTTTATTAATTCTTATTTTCTTATATTAGCGACGGTTCAGGCCGACGCTACTTTTTGTGCTAAAATTTTCATTTTCCCCCACGAATTTCGTTTGGCTCCTTTAAACTTATTGTTTTAGTTAATTATTATTTTTATATTAAAAACTAGTACTTTAATAGCTCTTTTAAAGTGATATTAAACAAAATCGTTCACATTAGTGGCACGGTTAATAGCGCTTTTCAACGCTATCAAAAACAAAAGAAAGTTCTATTAAATAACTTTCATGGCATATTGTCTGTTGCTCTATTTTCTCTTTCAAAGTTGGTTTACCCTTTTGGACAGAAGAGATTGCTCTTCTTTGTCTTTATTAGAATCTTTATAAGAGGAGCATACGCCTACGTAATCATTTTCCTCCATTTCACTTCAAAAGTATATAGCACGAATAAAACTAAAGCTCATTAGTGAAGGTGAGCATTCGAGCGATAACCTATACAGCCAGCGTCGTCGGACTAAGAACAAAGGGACATACATTTAATCATTCCTTCTTCACTACTTAATGCATGTGTCCTCCGAGTGCATTTGTTATGAAAATATTTTGAAAATGGTTTGATTTCGAGAAAAATACTTGGTGTTGACAAAACGTTTATTTGGACCTACGCTATTGTTTGTGCGAAAATTTCATTACACCCATCAATTTAATTTGCCTCCTTTTTAGTTATTATTTTAAATAATTATTAATTTTTTTATATTATCGACGGTTCAGGCCGACACTATTGTTTTTGAAAAAATATTCATTTCCCATAACAAATTTTGTTTGCAGCCTTATTAGTTATTGTCTTTATTAATTCTTATTTTCTTATATTAGCGACGGTTCAGGCCGACGCTACTGTTTGTGCTAAAATTTTCATTTTCCCCCACGAATTTCATATGGCTCCTTTAAACTTTTTGTTTTAATTAATTATTATTTTTATATTAAAAGTTAGTACTTTAATAGCTCTTTTAAAGTGATATTAAACAAAATCGTTCACATCAGTGGCATGGTTAATAGCGCTTTTCAGCGCTATCAAAAACAAAAGAAAGTGCTATTAAATAACTTTTATGGCATATTGTCTGTTGCTCTATTTTCTCTTTCAAAGTTGGTTTACCCTTTTGGATAGAAGAGATCACTCTTCTTTATCTTTATTAGAATCTTTATAAAAGGAGCATACGCCTAAGTAGTCATTTTCCTCCATTTCACTTCAAAAGTATATAGCACGAATAAAACTAAAGTTCATGAGTGAAGGTGAGCATTCGAGCGATAACCTATATAGCCAGCATCGTCGGACTAAGAACAAAGGGACATACATTTAATCATTCCTTCTTCACTACTTAATGCATGTGTCCTCCGAGTGCATTTGTTATGAAAATATTTTGAAAGTGGTTTGATTTTGAGAAAAATACTTGGTGTTGACAAAACATTTATTCGGACCTACGCTAATGTTTGTGCGAGAATTTCATTACACCCACCAATTTAATTTGCCTCCTTTTTAGTTATTATTTTAAATAATTATTTAATTTTTTATATTAGCGATGGTTCATGCCGACACTATTGTTTTTGAAAAAATATTCATTTCCCATATCAAATTTTGTTTGCATCCTTATTAGTTATTGTCTTTATTAATTCTTATTTTCTTATATTAGCGACGGTTCAGGCCGACGCTACTTTTTGTGCTAAAATTTTCATTTTCCGCCACGAATTCGTTTGGCTCCTTTAAACTTATTGTTTTAGTTAATTATTATTTTTATATTAAAAACTAGTACTTTAATAGCTCTTTTAAAGTGATATTAAACAAAATCGTTCACATTAGTGGCACGGTTAATAGCGCTTTTCAACGCTATCAAAAACAAAAGAAAGTGCTATTAAATAACTTTTATGGCATATTGTCTGTTGCTTTATTTTCTCTTTCAAAGTTGGTTTACCCTTTTGGACAGAAGAGATTGCTCTTCTTTGTCTTTATTAGAATCTTTATAAGAGGAGCATACGCCTACGTAATCATTTTCCTCCATTTCACTTCAAAAGTATATAGCACGAATAAAACTAAAGCTCATTAGTGAAGGTGAGCATTCGAGCGATAACCTATACAGCCAGCGTCGTCGGACTAAGAACAAAGGGACATACATTTAATCATTCCTTCTTCACTACTTAATGCATGTGTCCTCCGAGTGCATTTGTTATGAAAATATTTTGAAAATGGTTTGATTTCTAGAAAAATACTTGGTGTTGACAAAACGTTTATTTGGACCTACGCTATTGTTTGTGCGAAAATTTCATTACACCCATCAATTTAATTTGCCTCCTTTTTAGTTATTATTTTAAATAATTATTAATTTTTTTATATTATCGACGGTTCAGGCCGACACTATTGTTTTTGAAAAAATATTCATTTCCCATAACAAATTTTGTTTGCAGCCTTATTAGTTATTGTCTTTATTAATTCTTATTTTCTTATATTAGCGACGGTTCAGGCCGACGCTACTGTTTGTGCTAAAATTTTCATTTTCCCCCACGAATTTCATATGGCTCCTTTAAACTTTTTGTTTTAATTAATTATTATTTTTATATTAAAAGCTAGTACTTTAATAGCTCTTTTAAAGTGATATTAAACAAAATCGTTCACATTAGTGGCACGGTTAATAGCGCTTTTCAGCGCTATCAAAAACAAAAGAAAGTGCTATTAAATAACTTTTATGGCATATTGTCTGTTGCTATATTTTCTCTTTCAAAGTTGGTTTACCCTTTTGGATAGAAGAGATCACTCTTCTTTATCTTTATTAGAATCTTTATAAAAGGAGCATACGCCTAAGTAGTCATTTTCCTCCATTTCACTTCAAAAGTATATAGCACGAATAAAACTAAAGTTCATGAGTGAAGGTGAGCATTCGAGCGATAACCTATATAGCCAGCATCGTCGGACTAAGAACAAAGGGACATACATTTAATCATTCCTTCTTCACTACTTAATGCATGTGTCCTCCGAGTGCATTTGTTATGAAAATATTTTGAAAGTGGTTTGATTTTGAGAAAAATACTTGGTGTTGAAAAAACATTTAATCGGACCTACGCTAATGTTTGTGCGAGAATTTCATTACACCCACCAATTTAATTTGCCTCCTTTTTAGTTATTATTTTAAATAATTATTTAATTTTTTATATTAGAGATGGTTCAGACCGATGCTATTGGTTTTGAAAAAATATTCATTTCCCATAACAAATATCGTTTTCCTCCTTATTAGTTATTGTTTTAATTTATTCTTATTTTCTTATATTAGGGACGGTTCAGGCCTACGCTACTGTTTGTGCTAAAATTTTCATTTTCCCCCACGAATTTTGTATGGCTCCTTTAAACTTATTGTTTTAATTAATTATTATTTTTATATTAATAACTAGTACTTTAATAGCTCTTTTAAAGTGCTATTAAACAAAATCGTTCACATTAGTGGCACGGTTAATAGTGCTTTTCAGTGCTATCAAAAACTAAAGAAAGTGTTATTAAATAACTTTTATGGCATATTGTCTGTTGCTTTATTTTCTCTTTCAAAGTTGGTTTACCCTTTTGGACAGAAGTGATTGCTCTTCTTTGTCTTTATTAGAATCTTTATAAGAGGAGCATACGCCTACGTAATCATTTTCCTCCATTTCACTTCAAAAGTATATAGCACGAATAAAACTAAAGCTCATTAGTGAAGGTGAGCATTCGAGCGATAACCTATACAGCCAGCGTCGTCGGACTAAGAACAAAGGGACATACATTTAATCATTCCTTCTTCACTACTTAATGCATGTGTCCTCCGAGTGCATTTGTTATGAAAATATTTTGAAAATGGTTTGATTTCGAGAAAAATACTTGGTGTTGACAAAATGTTTATTTGGACCTACGCTATTGTTTGTGCGAAAATTTCATTACACCCATCAATTTAATTTGCCTCATTATTTATTTATTATTTCAAATAATTATTAATTTTTTTATATTAGCGACGGTTCAGGCCGACACTATTGTTTTTGAAAAAATATTCATTTCCCATAACAAATTTTGTTTGCAGCCTTATTAGTTATTGTCTTTATTAATTCTTATTTTCTTATATTAGCGACGGTTCAGGCCGACGCTACTGTTTGTGCTAAAATTTTCATTTTCCCCCACGAATTTCATATGGCTCCTTTAAACTTATTGTTTTAATTAATTATTATTTTTATATTATAAACTAGTACTTTAATAGCTCTTTTAAAGTGACATTAAACAAAATCGTTCACATTAGTGGCACGGTTAAAAGCGCTTTTCAGCGTTATCAAAAACAAAAGAAAGTGCTATTAAATAACTTTTATGGCATATTGTTTGTTGCTCTATTTTCTCTTTCAAAGTTGGTTTACCCTTTTGGATAGAAGAGATCACTCTTCTTTGTCTTTATTAGAATCTTTATAAGAGGAGCATACGCCTAAGTAGTCATTTTCCTCCATTTCACTTCAAAAGTATATAACACGAATAAAACTAAAGTTCATGAGTGAAGGTGAGCATTCGAGCGATAACCTATATAGCCAGCATCGTCGGACTAAGAACAAAGGGACATACATTTAATCATTCCTTCTTCACTACTTAATGCATGTGTCCTCCGAGTGCATTTGTTATGAAAATATTTTGAAAGTGGTTTGATTTTGAGAAAAATACTTGGTGTTGAAAAAACATTTAATCGGACCTACGCTAATGTTTGTGCGAGAATTTCATTACACCCACCAATTTAATTTGCCTCCTTTTTAGTTATTATTTTAAATAATTATTTAATTTTTTATATTAGAGATGGTTCAGACCGATGCTATTGGTTTTGAAAAAATATTCATTTCCCATAACAAATATCGTTTTCCTCCTTATTAGTTATTGTTTTAATTTATTCTTATTTTCTTATATTAGGGACGGTTCAGGCCTACGCTACTGTTTGTGCTAAAATTTTCATTTTCCCCCACGAATTTTGTATGGCTCCTTTAAACTTATTGTTTTAATTAATTATTATTTTTATATTAATAACTAGTACTTTAATAGCTCTTTTAAAGTGCTATTAAACAAAATCGTTCACATTAGTGGCACGGTTAATAGTGCTTTTCAGTGCTATCAAAAACTAAAGAAAGTGTTATTAAATAACTTTTATGGCATATTGTCTGTTGCTTTATTTTCTCTTTCAAAGTTGGTTTACCCTTTTGGACAGAAGTGATTGCTCTTCTTTGTCTTTATTAGAATCTTTATAAGAGGAGCATACGCCTACGTAATCATTTTCCTCCATTTCACTTCAAAAGTATATAGCACGAATAAAACTAAAGCTCATTAGTGAAGGTGAGCATTCGAGCGATAACCTATACAGCCAGCGTCGTCGGACTAAGAACAAAGGGACATACATTTAATCATTCCTTCTTCACTACTTAATGCATGTGTCCTCCGAGTGCATTTGTTATGAAAATATTTTGAAAATGGTTTGATTTCGAGAAAAATACTTGGTGTTGACAAAATGTTTATTTGGACCTACGCTATTGTTTGTGCGAAAATTTCATTACACCCATCAATTTAATTTGCCTCATTTTTAGTTATTATTTTAAATAATTATTAATTTTTTTATATTAGCGACGGTTCAGGCCGACACTATTGTTTTTGAAAAAATATTCATTTCCCATAACAAATTTTGTTTGCAGCCTTATTAGTTATTGTCTTTATTAATTCTTATTTTCTTATATTAGCGACGGTTCAGGCCGACGCTACTGTTTGTGCTAAAATTTTCATTTTCCCCCACGAATTTCATATGGCTCCTTTAAACTTATTGTTTTAATTAATTATTATTTTTATATTATAAACTAGTACTTTAATAGCTCTTTTAAAGTGACATTAAACAAAATCGTTCACATTAGTGGCACGGTTAATAGCGCTTTTCAGCGTTATCAAAAACAAAAGAAAGTGCTATTAAATAACTTTTATGGCATATTGTTTGTTGCTCTATTTTCTCTTTCAAAGTTGGTTTACCCTTTTGGATAGAAGAGATCACTCTTCTTTGTCTTTATTAGAATCTTTATAAGAGGAGCATACGCCTAAGTAGTCATTTTCCTCCATTTCACTTCAAAAGTATAAAGCACGAACAAAACTAAAGTTCATGAGTGAAGGTGAGCATTCGAGCGATAACCTATACAACCAGCATCGTCGGACTAAGAACAAAGGGACATACATTTAATCATTCCTTCTTCACTACTTAATGCATGTTTCCTCCGAGTGCATTTGTTATGAAAATATTTTGAAAGTGGTTTGATTTTGAGAAAAATACTTGGTGTTGACAAAACATTTATTCGGACCTACTCTAATGTTTGTGCGAGAATTTCATTACACCCACCAATTTAATTTGCCTCCTTTTTAGTTATTATTTTAAATAATTATTTATTTTTTTATATTAGCGACGGTTCAGACCGATGCTATTGGTTTTGAAAAAATATTCATTTCCCATAACAAATTTCGTTTTCCTCCTTATTAGTTATTGTCTTAATTAATTCTTATTTTCTTATATTAGGGACGGTTCAGGCCTACGCTACTGTTTGTGCTAAAATTTTCATTTTCCCCCACGAATTTCGTATGGCTCCTTTAAACTTATTGTTTTAATTAATTATTATTTTTGTTTTAAAACTAGTACTTTAATAGCTCTTTTAAAGTGCTATTAAACAAAATCGTTCACATTAGTGGCACGGTTAATAGTGCTTTTCAGCGCTATCAAAAACAAAAGAAAGTGCTATTAAATAACTTTTATGGCATATTGTCTGTTGCTCTATTTTCTCTTTCAAAATTGGTTTAGCCAATTGGACAGAAGAGATCGCTCTTCTTTGTCTTTATTAGAATCTTTATAAGAGGAGCATACGCCTAAGTAGTCATTTTCCTCCATTTCACTTCAAAAGTATATAGCATGAATAAAACTTTAGTTCATGAGTGAAGGTGAGCATTCGAGCGATAACCTCAACAGCCAGCATCGTCGGACTAAGAACAAAGGGACATACATTTAATCATTCCTTCTTCACTACTTAATGCATGTGTCCTCCGAGTGCATTTGTTATGAAAATATTTTGAAAATGGTTTGATTTCGAGAAAAATACTTGGTGTTGACAAAATGTTTATTTGGACCTACGCTATTGTTTGTGCGAAAATTTCATTACACCCATCAATTTAATTTGCCTCATTTTTAGTTATTATTTTAAATAATTATTTATTTTTTTATATTAGCGACGGTTCAGGCCGACGCTATTGTTTTTGAAAAAATATTCATTTCCCATAACAAATTTCGTTTGCCTCCTTATTAGTTATTGTCTTTATTAATTCTTATTTTCTTATATTTGCGACGGTTCAGGCCGACGCTACTGTTTGTGCTGAAATATTCATTTTCCCCCACGAATATCGTTTGTCTCCTTTAAACTTATTGTTTTAGTTAATTATTATTTTTATATTAAAAACTAGTACTTTAATAGCTCTTTTAAAGTGATATTAAACAAAATTGTTCACATTAGTGGCACGGTTAATAGCGCTTTTCAGCGCTATCAAAAACAAAAGAAAGTGCTATTAAATAACTTTTATGGCATATTGTCTGTTGCTCTATTTTCTCTTTCAAAGTTGGTTTACCCTTTTGGATAGAAGAGATCACTCTTCTTTGTCTTTATTAGAATCTTTATAAGAGGAGCATACGCCTAAGTAGTCATTTTCCTCCATTTCAGTTCAAAAGTATATAGCACGAACAAAACTAAAGTTCATGAGTGAAGGTGAGCATTCGAGCGATAACCTATACAACCAGCATCGTCGGACTAAGAACAAAGGGACATACATTTAATCATTCCTTCTTCACTACTTAATGCATGTTTCCTCCGAGTGCATTTGTTATGAAAATATTTTGAAAGTGGTTTGATTTTGAGAAAAATACTTGGTGTTTACAAAACATTTATTCGGACCTACGCCACTGTTTGTGCGAGAATTTCATTACACCCACCAATTTAATTTGCCTCCTTTTTAGTTATTATTTTAAATAATTATTTATTTTTTTATATTAGCGACGGTTCAGACCGATGCTATTGGTTTTGAAAAAATATTCATTTCCCATAACAAATTTCGTTTTCCTCCTTATTAGTTATTGTCTTAATTAATTCTTATTTTCTTATATTAGGGACGGTTCAGGCATACGCTACTGTTTGTGCTAAAATTTTCATTTTCCCCCACGAATTTCGTATGGCTCCTTTAAACTTATTGTTTTAATTAATTATTATTTTTATATTAAAAACTAGTACTTTAATAGCTCTTTTAAAGTGCTACTAAACAAAATCGTTCACATTAGTGGCACAATTAATAGTGCTTTTCAGCGCTATCAAAAACTAAAGAAAGTGCTATTAAATAACTTTTATGGCATATTGTATGTTGCTCTATTTTCTCTTTCAAAATTGGTTTACCCTTTTGGACAGAAGAGATCGCTTTTCTTTGTCTTTATTAGAATCTTTATAAGAGGAGCATACGCCTAAGTAGTCATTTTCCTCCATTTCACTTCAAAAGTATATAGCACGAATATATATAAAGTTCATTAGTGAAGGTGAGCATTCGAGCGATAACCTATACAGCCAGCGTTGTCGGACTAAGAACAAAGGGACATACATTTAATCATTCCTTCTTCACTACTTAATGCATGTGTCCTCTGAGTGCATTTGTTATGAAAATATTTTGAAAATGGTTTGATTTCGAGAAAAATACTTGGTGTTGACAAAACGTTTATTTGGACCTACGCTATTGTTTGTGCGAAAATTTCATTACACCCACCAATTTAATTTGCCTCCTTTTTAGTTATTATTTTAAATAATTATTTATTTTTTTATATTAGCGACGGTTCAAGCCGACGCTATTGTTTTTGAAAAAATATTCATTTCCCATGACAAATTTATTTTGCATCCTTATTAGTTATTGTCTTTATTAATTCTTATTTTCTTATATTAGCGACGGTTCAGGCCGACGCTACTGTTTGTGCTAAAATTTTCATTTTCCCCCACGAATTTTATTTGGCTCCTTTAAACTTATTGTTTTAGTTAATTATTATTTTTATATTAAAAACTAGTACTTTAATAGCTCTTTTAAAGTGATATTAAACAAAATCGTTCACATTAGTGGCACGGTTAATAGCGCTTTTCAGCGCTATCAAAAACAAAAGAAAGTGCTATTAAATATCTTTTATGGCATATTGTCTGTTGCTCTATTTTCTCTTTCAAAGTTGGTTTACCCTTTTGGACAGAAGAGATCGCTCTTCTTTGTCTTTATTAGAATCTTTATAAAAGGAGCATACGCCTAAGTAGTCATATTCCTCCATTTCACTTCAAAAGTATATAGCACGAATAAAACTAAAGTTCATGAGTGAAGGTGAGCATTCGAGCGATAACCTCAACAGCCAGCATCGTCGGACTAAGAACAAAGGGACATACATTTAATCATTCCTTCTTCACTACTTAATGCATGTGTCCTCCGAGTGCATTTGTTATGAAAATATTTTGAAAGTGGTTTGATTTTGAGAAAAATACTTGGTGTTGACAAAACATTTATTTGGACCTACGCTAATGTTTGTGCGAAAATTTCATTACACCCACCAATTTAATTTGCCTCCTTTTAAGTTATTATTTTAAATAATTATTTATTTTTTTATATTAGCGACGGTTCAGGCCGACGCTATTGTTTATGAAATAATATTCATTTCCCATAACAAATTTCGTTTTCCTCCTTATTAGTTATTGTCTTAATTAATTCTTATTTTCTTATATTAGGGACGGTTCAGGCCTACGCTACTGTTTGTGCTAAAATTTTCATTTTCCCCCACAAATTTCGTATGGCTCCTTTAAACTTATTGTTTTAATTAATTATTATTTTTATATCTAAAACTAGTACTTTAATAGCTCTTTTAAAGTGATATGAAACAAAATCGTTCACATTAGTGGCACGGTTAATAGCGCTTTTCAGCACTATCAAAAACAAAAGAAGGTGCTATTAAATAACTTTTATGGCATATTGTCTGTTGCTCTATTTTCTCTTTCAAAGTTGGTTGACCCTTTTGGACAGAAGGGATCACTCTTCTTTGTCTTTATTAGAATCTTTATAAGAGAAGCGTACGCCTAAGTAGTCATTTTCCACCATTTCACTTCAAAAGTATATAGCACGAATATATATAAAGTTCATTAGTGAAGGTGATCATTCGAGCGATAACCTATACAGCCAGCGTCGTCGGACTAAGAACAAAGGGACATACATTTAATCATTCCTTCTTCACTACTTAATGCAGGTGTCCTCCGAGTGCATTTGTTATGAAAATATTTTGAAAATGGTTTGATTTTGAGAAAAATACTTGGTGTTGATAAAACGTTTATTTGGACCTACGCTACTGTTTGTGCGAAAATTTCATTACACCCACCAATTTAATTTTCCTCCTTTTTAGTTATTATTTTAAATAATTATTTATTTTTTTATATTAGCGACGGTTCAGGCCGACGCTATTGTTTTTGAAAAAATATTCATTTCCCATAACAAATTTCGTTTGCCTCCTTATTAGTTATTGTCTTTATTAATTCTTATTTTCTTATATTAGCGACGGTTCAGGCCGACGCTACTGTTTGTGCTAAAATTTTCATTTTCCCCCACGAATTTCGTTTGGCTCCTTTAAACTTAATGTTTTAGTTAATTATTATTTTTATATAAAAAACTAGTACTTTAATAGCTCTTTTAAAGTGATATTAAACAAAATTGTTCACATTAGTGGCACGGTTAATAGCGCTCTTCAGCGCTATCAAAAACAAAAGAAAGTGCTATTAAATAACTTTTATGGCATATTGTCTGTTGCTCTATTTTCTCTTTCAAAGTTGGTTTACCCTTTTGGATAGAAGAGATCACTCTTCTTTGTCTTTATTAGAATCTTTATAAGAGGATAATACGCCTAAGTAGTCATTTTCCTCCATTTCAGTTCAAAAGTATATAGCACGAACAAAACTAAAGTTCATGAGTGAAGGTGAGCATTCGAGCGATAACCTATACAACCAGCATCGTCGGACTAAGAACCAAGGGACATATATTTAATCATTCCTTCTTCACTACTTAATGCATGTTTCCTCCGAGTGCATTTGTTATGAAAATATTTTGAAAGTGGTTTGATTTTGAGAAAAATACTTGGTGTTTACAAAACATTTATTCGGACCTACGCTACTGTTTGTGCGAGAATTTCATTACACCCACCAATTTAATTTGCCTCCTTTTTAGTTATTATTTTAAATAATTATTTATTTTTTTATATTAGCGAAGGTTCAGACCGATGCTATTGGTTTTGAAAAAATATTCATTTCCCATGACAAATTTCGTTTTCCTCCTTATTAGTTATTGTCTTAATTAATTCTTATTTTCTTATATTAGGGACGGTTCAGGCCTACGCTACTGTTTGTGCTAAAATTTTCATTTTCCCCCACGAATTTCGTATGTCTCCTTTAAACTTATTGTTTTAATTAATTATTATTTTTATATTAAAAACTAGTACTTTAATAGCTGTTTTAAAGTGCTATTAAACAAAATCGTTTACATTAGTGGCACAGTTAATAGTGCTTTTCAGCGCTATCAAAAACTAAAGAAAGTGCTATTAAATAACTTTTATGGCATATTGTCTGTTGCTCTATTTTCTCTTTCAAAATTGGTTTACCCTTTTGGACAGAAGAGATCGCTCTTCTTTGTCTTTATTAGAATCTTTATAAGAGGAGCATACGCCTAAGTAGTCATTTTCCTCCATTTCACTTCAAAAGTATATAGCACGAATATATATAAAGTTCATTAGTGAAGGTGAGCATTCGAGCGATAACCTATACAGCCAGCGTTGTCGGACTAAGAACAAAGGGACATACATTTAATCATTCCTTCTTCACTACTTAATGCATGTGTCCTCCGAGTGCATTTGTTATGAAAATATTTTGAAAATGGTTTGATTTCGAGAAAAATACTTGGTGTTGATAAAACGTTTATTTGGACCTACGCTATTGTTTGTGCGAAAATTTCATTACACCCACCAATTTAATTTGCCTCCTTTTTAGTTATTATTTTAAATAATTATTTATTTTTTTATATTAGCGACGGTTCAGGCCGACGCTATTGTTTTTGAAAAAATATTCATTTCCCATAACAAATTTATTTTGCATCCTTATTAGTTATTGTCTTTATTAATTCTTATTTTCTTATATTAGCGACGGTTCAGACCGACGCTACTGTTTGTGCTAAAATTTTCATTTTCCCCCACGAATTTTGTTTGGCTCCTTTAAACTTATTGTTTTAGTTAATTATTATTTTTATATTAAAAACTAGTACTTTAATAGCTCTTTTAAAGTGATATTAAACAAAATCGTTCACATTAGTGGCACGGTTAATAGCGCTCTTCAGCGCTATCAAAAACAAAAGAAAGTGCTATTAAATATCTTTTATGGCATATTGTCTGTTGCTCTATTTTCTCTTTCAAAGTTGGTTTACCCTTTTGGACAGAAGAGATGACTCTTCTTTGTCTTTATTAGAATCTTTATAAAAGGAGCATACGCCTAAGTAGTCATATTCCTCCATTTCACTTCAAAAGTATATAGCACGAATAAAACTAAAGTTCATGAGTGAAGGTGAGCATTCGAGCGATAACCTCAACAGCCAGCATCGTCGGACTAAGAACAAAGGGACATACATTTAATCATTCCTTCTTCACTACTTAATGAATGTGTCCTCCGAGTGCATTTGTTATGAAAATATTTTGAAAGTGGTTTGATTTTGAGAAAAATACTTGGTGTTGACAAAACATTTATTTGGACCTACGCTAATGTTTGTGCGAAAATTTCATTACACCCACCAATTTAATTTGCCTCCTTTTAAGTTATTATTTTAAATAATTATTTATTTTTTTATATTAGCGACGGTTCAGGCCGACGCTATTGTTTATGAAATAATATTCATTTCCCATAACAAATTTCGTTTTCCTCCTTATTAGTTATTGTCTTAATTAATTCTTATTTTCTTATATTAGGGACGGTTCAGGCCTACGCTACTGTTTGTGCTAAAATTTTCATTTTCCCCCACAAATTTCGTATGGCTCCTTTAAACTTATTGTTTTAATTAATTATTATTTTTATATCTAAAACTAGTACTTTAATAGCTCTTTTAAAGTGATATGAAACAAAATCGTTCACATTAGTGGCACGGTTAATAGCGCTTTTCAGCACTATCAAAAACAAAAGAAGGTGCTATTAAATAACTTTTATGGCATATTGTCTGTTGCTCTATTTTCTCTTTCAAAGTTGGTTGACCCTTTTGGACAGAAGGGATCACTCTTCTTTGTCTTTATTAGAATCTTTATAAGAGAAGCGTACGCCTAAGTAGTCATTTTCCACCATTTCACTTCAAAAGTATATAGCACGAATATATATAAAGTTCATTAGTGAAGGTGATCATTCGAGCGATAACCTATACAGCCAGCGTCGTCGGACTAAGAACAAAGGGACATACATTTAATCATTCCTTCTTGACTACTTAATGCAGGTGTCCTCCGAGTGCATTTGTTATGAAAATATTTTGAAAATGGTTTGATTTCGAGAAAAATACTTGGTGTTGATAAAACGTTTATTTGGACATACGCTACTGTTTGTGCGAAAATTTCATTACACCCACCAATTTAATTTTCCTCCTTTTTAGTTATTATTTTAAATAATTATTTATTTTTTTATATTAGCGACGGTTCAGGCCGACTCTATTGTTTTTGAAAAAATATTCATTTCCCATAACAAATTTCGTTTGCCTCCTCATTAGTTATTGTCTTTATTAATTCTTATTTTCTTATATTAGCGACGGTTCAGGCCGACGCTACTGTTTGTGCTAAAATTTTCATTTTCCCCCACGAATTTCGTTTGGCTCCTTTAAACTTAATGTTTTAGTTAATTGTTATTTTTATATTAAAAACTAGTACATTAATAGCTCTTTTAAAGTGATATTAAACAAAATTGTTCACATTAGTGGCACGGTTAATAGCGCTTTTCAGCGCTATCAAAATCAAAAGAAAGTGCTATTAAATAACTTTTATGGCATATTGTCTGTTGCTCTATTTTCTCTTTCAAAGTTGGTTTACCCTTTTGGATAGAAGAGATCACTCTTCTTTGTCTTTATTAGAATCTTTATAAGAGGATAATACGCCTAAGTAGTCATTTTCCTCCATTTCAGTTCAAAAGTATATAGCACGAACAAAACTAAAGTTCATGAGTGAAGGTGAGCATTCGAGCGATAACCTATACAACCAGCATCGTCGGACTAAGAACCAAGGGACATATATTTAATCATTCCTTCTTCACTACTTAATGCATGTTTCCTCTGAGTGCATTTGTTATGAAAATATTTTGAAAGTGGTTTGATTTTGAGAAAAATACTTGGTGTTTACAAAACATTTATTCGGACCTACGCTACTGTTTGTGCGAGAATTTCATTACACCCACCAATTTAATTTGCCTCCTTTTTAGTTATTATTTTAAATAATTATTTATTTTTTTATATTAGCGACGGTTCAGACCGATGCTATTGGTTTTGAAAAAATATTCATTTCCCATAACAAATTTCATTTTCCTCCTTATTAGTTATTGTCTTAATTAATTCTTATTTTCTTATATTAGGGACGGTTCAGGCCTACGCTACTGTTTGTGCTAAAATTTTCATTTTCCCCCACGAATTTCGTATGGCTCCTTTAAACTTATTGTTTTAATTAATTATTATTTTTATATTAAAAACTAGTACTTTAATAGCTGTTTTAAAGTGCTATTAAACAAAATCGTTCACATTAGTGGCACAGTTAATAGTGCTTTTCAGCGCTATCAAAAACTAAAGAAAGTGCTATTAAATAACTTTTATGGCATATTGTCTGTTGCTCTATTTTCTCTTTCAAAATTGGTTTACCCTTTTGGACAGAAGAGATCGCTCTTCTTTGTCTTTATTAGAATCTTTATAAGAGGAGCATACGCCTAAGTAGTCATTTTCCTCCATTTCACTTCAAAAGTATATAGCACGAATATATATAAAGTTCATTAGTGAAGGTGAGCATTCGAGCGATAACCTATACAGCCAGCGTTGTCGGACTAAGAACAAAGGGACATACATTTAATCATTCCTTCTTCACTACTTAATGCATGTGTCCTCCGAGTGCATTTGTTATGAAAATATTTTGAAAATGGTTTGATTTCGAGAAAAATACTTGGTGTTGACAAAACGTTTATTTGGACCTACGCTATTGTTTGTGCGAAAATTTCATTACACCCACCAATTTAATTTGCCTCCTTTTTAGTTATTATTTTAAATAATTATTTATTTTTTTATATTAGCGACGGTTCAGGCCGACGCTATTGTTTTTGAAAAAATATTCATTTCCCATAACAAATTTATTTTGCATCCTTATTAGTTATTGTCTTTATTAATTCTTATTTTCTTATATTAGCGACGGTTCAGACCGACGCTACTGTTTGTGCTAAAATTTTCATTTTCCCCCACGAATTTTGTTTGGCTCCTTTAAACTTATTGTTTTAGTTAATTATTATTTTTATATTAAAAACTAGTACTTTAATAGCTCTTTTAAAGTGATATTAAACAAAATCGTTCACATTAGTGGCACGGTTAATAGCGCTTTTCAGCGCTATCAAAAACAAAAGAAAGTGCTATTAAATATCTTTTATGGCATATTGTCTGTTGCTCTATTTTCTCTTTCAAAGTTGGTTTACCCTTTTGGACAGAAGAGATCGCTCTTCTTTGTCTTTATTAGAATCTTTATAAGAGGAGCATACGCCTAAGTAGTCATATTCGTCCATTTCACTTCAAAAGTATATAGCACGAATAAAATTAAAGTTCATGAGTGAAGGTGAGCATTCGAGCGATAACCTATACAGCCAGCATCGTCGGACTAAGAACAAAGAGACATACATTTAATCATTCCTTCTTCACTACTTAATGCATGTGTCCTCCGAGTGCATTTGTTATGAAAATATTTTGAAAGTGGTTTGATTTTGAGAAAAATACTTGGTGTTGACAAAACATTTATTTGGACCTACGCTAATGTTTGTGCGAAAATTTCATTACACCCACCAATTTAATTTGCCTCCTTTTAAGTTATTATTTTAAATAATTATTTAATTTTTTATATTAGTGACGGTTCAGGCCGACGCTATTGTTTATGAAATAATATTCATTTCCCATAACAAATTTCGTTTTCCTCCTTATTAGTTATTGTCTTAATTAATTCTTATTTTCTTATATTAGGGACGGTTCAGGCCTACGCTACTGTTTGTGCTAAAATTTTCATTTTCCCCCACAAATTTCGTATGGCTCCTTTAAACTTATTGTTTTAATTAATTATTATTTTTATATCTAAAACTAGTACTTTAATAGCTCTTTTAAAGTGATATTAAACAAAATCGTTCACATTAGTGGCACGGTTAATAGCGCTTTTCAGCACTATCAAAAACAAAAGAAGGTGCTATTAAATAACTTTTATGGCATATTGTCTGTTGCTCTATTTTCTCTTTCAAAGTTGGTTTACCCTTTTGGACAGAAGGGATCACTCTTCTTTGTCTTTATTAGAATCTTTATAAGAGAAGCGTACGCCTAAGTAGTCATTTTCCACCATTTCACTTCAAAAGTATATAGCACGAATATATATAAAGTTCATTAGTGAAGGTGAGCATTCGAGCGATAACCTATACAGCCAGCGTCGTCGGACTAAGAACAAAGGGACATACATTTAATCATTCCTTCTTCACTACTTAATGCAGGTGTCCTCCGAGTGCATTTGTTATGAAAATATTTTGAAAATGGTTTGATTTCGAGAAAAATACTTGGTGTTGACAAAACGTTTATTTGGACCTACGCTATTGTTTGTGCGAAAATTTCATTACACCCACCAATTTAATTTTCCTCCTTTTTAGTTATTATTTTAAATAATTATTTATTTTTTTATATTAGTGACGGTTCAGGCCGACGCTATTGTTTTTGAAAAAATATTCATTTCCCATGACAAATTTATTTTGCATCCTTATTAGTTATTGTCTTTATTAATTCTTATTTTCTTATATTAGAGACGGTTCAGGACGACGCTACTGTTTGTGCTAAAATTTTCATTTTCCCCCACGAATTTTATTTGGCTCCTTTAAACTTATTGTTTTAATTAATTATTATTTTTATATCTAAAACTAGTACTTTAATAGCTCTTTTAAAGTGATATTAAACAAAATCGTTCACATTAGTGGCACGGTTAATAGCGCTTTTCAGCGCTATCAAAAACAAAAGAAAGTGCTATTAAATATATTTTATGGCATATTGTCTGTTGCTCTATTTTCTCTTTCAAAGTTGGTTTACCCTTTTGGACAGAAGAGATCGCTCTTCTTTGTCTTTATTAGAATCTTTATAAGAGGAGCATACGCCTAAGTAGTCATATTCCTCCATTTCACTTCAAAAGTATATAGCACGAATAAAACTAACGTTCATGAGTGAAGGTGAGCATTCGAGCGATAACCTATACAGCCAGCATCGTCGGACTAAGAACAAAGGGACATACATTTAATCATTCCTTCTTCACTACTTAATGCATGTGTCCTCCGAGTGCATTTGTTATGAAAATATTTTGAAAGTGGTTTGATTTTGAGAAAAATACTTGGTGTTGACAAAACATTTATTTGGACCTACGCTAATGTTTGTGCGAAAATTTCATTACACCCACCAATTTAATTTGCCTCCTTTTAAGTTATTATTTTAAATAATTATTTATTTTTTTATATTAGTGACGGTTCAGGCCGACGCTATTGTTTATGAAATAATATTCATTTCCCATAACAAATTTCGTTTTCCTCCTTATTAGTTATTGTCTTAATTAATTTTTATTTTCTTATATTAGGGACGGTTCAGGCCTACGATACTGTTTGTGCTAAAATTTTCATTTTCCCCCACAAATTTCGTATGGCTCCTTTAAACTTATTGTTTTAATTAATTATTATTTTTATATCTAAAACTAGTACTTTAATAGCTCTTTTAAAGTGATATTAAACAAAATCGTTCACATTAGTGGCACGGTTAATAGCGCTTTTCAGCACTATCAAAAACAAAAGAAGGTGCTATTAAATAACTTTTATGGCATATTGTCTGTTGCTCTATTTTCTCTTTCAAAGTTGGTTTACCCTTTTGGACAGAAGGGATCACTCTTCTTTGTCTTTATTAGAATCTTTATAAGAGAAGCGTACGCCTAAGTAGTCATTTTCCACCATTTCACTTCAAAAGTATATAGCACGAATATATATAAAGTTCATTAGTTAAGGTGAGCATTCGAGCGATAACCTATACAGCCAGCGTCGTCGGACTAAGAACAAAGGGACATACATTTAATCATTCCTTCTTCACTACTTAATGCAGGTGTCCTCCGAGTGCATTTGTTATGAAAATATTTTGAAAATGGTTTGATTTCGAGAAAAATACTTGGTGTTGACAAAACGTTTATTTGGACCCACGCTATTGTTTGTGCGAAAATTTCATTACACCCACCAATTTAATTTTCCTCCTTTTTAGTTATTATTTTAAATAATTATTTATTTTTTTATATTAGTGACGGTTCAGGCCGACGCTATTGTTTATGAAAAAATATTCATTTCCCATGACAAATTTATTTTGCATCCTTATTAGTTATTGTCTTTATTAATTCTTATTTTCTTATATTAGCGACGGTTCAGGCCGACGCTACTGTTTGTGCTAAAATTTTCATTTTCCCCCACGAATTTTATTTGGCTCCTTTAAACTTATTGTTTTAATTAATTATTATTTTTATATCTAAAACTAGTACTTTAATAGCTCTTTTAAAGTGATATTAAACAAAATCGTTCACATTAGTGGCACGGTTAATAGCGCTTTTCAGCACTATCAAAAACAAAAGAAAGTTCTATTAAGTAACTTTTATGGCATATTGTTTGATGCTCTATTTTCTCTTTCAAAGTTGGTTTACCCTTTTGGACAGAAGAGATCGATCTTCTTTGAATTTATTAGAATCTTTATAAGAGGAGCATACGCCTAAGTAGTAATTTCCCTCCATTTCACTTCAAAATTATATAGCACGAATAAAACTAAAGTTCATGAGTGAAGGTGAGCATTCGAGCGATAACCTATACAGCCAGCATCGTCGGACTAAGAACAAAGGGACATACATTTAATCATTCCTTCTTCACTACTTAATGCATGTGTCCTCCGAGTGCATTTGTTATGAAAATATTTTGAAAGTGGTTTGATTATGAGAAAAATACTTGGTGTTGACAAAACATTTATTTGGACCTACGCTAATGTTTGTGCGAAAATTTCATTACACCCACCAATTTAATTTGCCTCCTTTTAAGTTATTATTTTAAATAATTATTTATTTTTTTATATTAGTGACGGTTCAGGCCGACGCTATTGTTTATGAAATAATATTCATTTCCCATAACAAATTTCGTTTTCCTCCTTATTAGTTATTGTCTTAATTAATTCTTATTTTCTTATATTAGGGACGGTTCAGGCCTACGCTACTGTTTGTGGTAAAATTTACATTTTCCCCCACAAATTTCGTATGGCTCCTTTAAACTTATTATTTTAATTAATTATTATTTTTATATCTAAAACTAGTACATTAATAGCTCTTTTAAAGTGATATTAAACAAAATCGTTCACATTAGTGGCACGGTTAATAGCACTTTTCAGCACTATCAAAAACAAAAGAAGGTGCTATTAAATAACTTTTATGGCATATTGTCTGTTGCTTTATTTTCTCTTTCAAAGTTGGTTTACCCTTTTGGACAGAAGGGATCACTCTTCTTTGTCTTTATTAGAATCTTTATAAGAGAAGCGTACGCCTAAGTAGTCATTTTCCACCATTTCACTTCAAAAGTATATAGCACGAATATATATAAAGTTCATTAGTGAAGGTGAGCATTCGAGCGATAACCTATACAGCCAGCGTCGTCGGACTAAGAACAAAGGGACATACATTTAATCATTCCTTCTTCACTACTTAATGCAGGTGTCCTCCGAGTGCATTTGTTATCAAAATATTTTGAAAATGGTTTGATTTCGAGAAAAATACTTGGTGTTGACAAAACGTTTATTTGGACATACGCTATTGTTTGTGCGAAAATTTCATTACACCCACCAATTTAATTTTCCTCCTTTTTAGTTATTATTTTAAATAATTATTAATTTTTTTATATTAGTGACGGTTCAGGCCGACGCTATTGTTTTTGAAAAAATATTCATTTCCCATGACAAATTTATTTTGCATCCTTATTAGTTATTGTCTTTATTAATTCTTATTTTCTTATATTAGCGACGGTTCAGGCCGACGCTACTGTTTGTGCTAAAATTTTCATTTTCCCCCACGAATTTAATTTGGCTCCTTTAAACTTATTGTTTTAATTAATTATTATTTTTATATCTAAAACTAGTACTTTAATAGCTCTTTTAAAGTGATATTAAACAAAATCGTTCACATTAGTGGCACGGTTAATAGCGCTTTTCAGCGCTATCAAAAACAAAAGAAAGTTCTATTAAGTAACTTTTATGGCATATTGTTTGTTGCTCTATTTTCTCTTTCAAAGTTGGTTTACCCTTTTGGACAAAAGAGATCGATCTTCTTTGTCTTTATTAAAATCTTTATAAGAGGAGCATACGCCTAAGTAGTAATTTCCCTCCATTTCACTTCAAAATTATATAGCACGAATAAAACTAAAGTTAATGAGTGAAGGTGAGCATTCGAGCGATAACCTATACAGCCAGCATCGTCGGACTAAGAACAAAGGGACATACATTTAATCATTCCTTCTTCACTACTTAATGCATGTGTCCTCCGAGTGCATTTGTTATGAAAATATTTTGAAAGTGGTTTGATTTTGAGAAAAATACTTGGTGTTGACAAAACATTTATTTGGACCTACGCTAATGTTTGTGCGAAAATTTCATTAACCCACCAATTTAATTTGCCTCCTTTTAAGTTATTATTTTAAATAATTATTTATTTTTTTATATTAGTGACGGTTCAGGCCGACGCTATTGTTTATGAAATAATATTCATTTCCCATAACAAATTTCGTTTTCCTCCTTATTAGTTATTGTCTTAATTAATTCTTATTTTCTTATATTAGGGACGGTTCAGGCCTACGCAAGTGTTTGTGCTAAAATTTTCATTTTCCCCCACAAATTTCGTATGGCTCCTTTAAACTTATTGTTTTAATTAATTATTATTTTTATATCTAAAACTAGTACTTTAATAGCTCTTTTAAAGTGATATTAAACAAAATCGTTCACATTAGTGGCACGGTTAATAGCTCTTTTCAGCACTATCAAAAACAAAAGAAGGTGCTATTAAATAACTTTTATGGCATATTGTCTGTTGCTCTATTTTCTCTTTCAAAGTTGGTTTACCATTTTGGACAGAAGGGATCACTCTTCTTTGTCTTTATTAGAATCTTTATAAGAGAAGCGTACGCCTAAGTAGTCATTTTCCACCATTTCACTTCAAAAGTATATAGCACGAATATATATAAAGTTCATTAGTGAAGGTGAGCATTCGAGCGATAACCTATACAGCCAGCGTCGTCGGACTACGAACAAAGGGACATACATTTAATCATTCCTTCTTCACTACTTAATGCAGGTGTCCTCCGAGTGCATTTGTTATGAAAATATCTTGAAAGTGGTTTGATTTTGAGAAAAATACTTGGTTTTGACAAAACATTTATTTGGACCTACGTTAATGTTTGTGCGAAAATTTCATTACACCCACCAATTTAATTTGCCTCCTTTTAAGTTATTATTTTAAATAATTATTTATTTTTTTATATTAGTGACGGTTCAGGCCGACGCTATTGTTTATGAAATAATATTCATTTCCCATAACAAATTTTGTTTTCCTCCTTATTAGTTATTGTCTTAATTAATTCTTATTTTCTTATATTAGGGACGGTTCAGGCCTACGCTACTGTTTGTGCTAAAATTTTCATTTTCCCCCACAAATTTCGTATGGCTCCTTGAAACTTATTGTTTTAATTAATTATTATTTTTATATCTAAAACTAGTACTTTAATAGCTCTTTTAAAGTGATATTAAACAAAATCGTTCACATTAGTGGCACGGTTAATAGCGCTTTTCAGCACTATCAAAAACAAAAGAAGGTGCTATTAAATAACTTTTATGGCATATTGTCTGTTGCTCTATTTTCTCTTTCAAAGTTGGTTTACCCTTTTGGACAGAAGGGATCACTCTTCTTTGTCTTTATTAGAATCTTTATAAGAGAAGCGTACGCCTAAGTAGTCATTTTCCACCATTTCACTTCAAAAGTATATAGCACGAATATATATAAAGTTCATTAGTGAAGGTGAGCATTCGAGCGATAACCTATACAGCCAGCGTCGTCGGACTAAGAACAAAGGGACATACATTTAATCATTCCTTCTTCACTACTTAATGCAGGTGTCCTCCGAGTGCATTTGTTATGAAAATATTTTGAAAATGGTTTGATTTCGAGAAAAATACTTGGTGTTGACAAAACGTTTATTTGGACCTACGCTATTGTTTGTGCGAAAATTTCATTACACCCACCAATTTAATTTTCCTCCTTTTTAGTTATTATTTTAAATAATTATTTATTTTTTTATATTAGTGACGGTTCAGGCCGACGCTATTGTTTTTGAAAAAATATTCATTTCCCATGACAAATTTATTTTGCATCCTTATTAGTTATTGTCTTTATTAATTCTTATTTTCTTATATTAGCGACGGTTCAGGCCGACGCTACTGTTTGTGCTAAAATTTTCATTTTCCCCCACGAATTTTATTTGGCTCCTTTAAACTTATTGTATTAGTTAATTATTATTTTTATATTAAAAACTAGTACTTTAATAGCTCTTTTAAAGTGATATTAAACAAAATCGTTCACATTAGTGGCACGGTTAATAGTGCTTTTCAGCGCTATCAAAAACAAAAGAAAGTGCTATTAAATATCTTTTATGGCATAATGTCTGTTGCTCTATTTTCTCTTTTAAAGTTGGTTTACCCTTTTGGACAGAAGAGATCTCTCTTCTTTGTCTTTATTAGAATCTTTATAAAAGGAGCATACGCCTAAGTAGTCATATTCCTCCATTTCACTTCAAAAGTATATAGCACGAATAAAACTAAAGTTCATGAGTGAAGGTGAGCATTCGAGCGATAACCTCAACAGCCAGCATCGTCGGACTAAGAACAAAGGGACATACATTTAATCATTCCTTCTTCACTACTTAATGCATGTGTCCTCCGAGTGCATTTGTTATGAAAATATTTTGAAAACGGTTTGATTTCTAGAAAAATACTTGGTGTTGACAAAACTTTTATTTGGACCTATGCTACTGTTTGTGCGAAAATTTCATTACACCCACCAATTTAATTTGCCTCCTTTTTAGTTATTATTTTAAAAAATTATTTATTTTTTTATATTAGCGACGGTTCAGGCCGACGCTATTGTTTTTGAAAAAATATTCATTTCCCATAACAAATTTCGTTTGCCTCCTTATTAGTTATTGTCTTTATTAATTCTTATTTTCTTATATTAGCGACGGTTCAGGCCGACGCTACTGTTTGTGCTAAAATTTTCATTTTCCCCCATGAATTTCGTTTGTCTCCTTTAAACTTATTGTTTTAGTTAATTATTATTTTTATATTAAAAACTAGTACTTTAATAGCTCTTTTAATGTGATATTAAACAAAATCGTTCACATTAGTGGCACAGTTAATAGTGCTTTTCAGCGTTATCAAAAACAAAAGAAAATGCTATTAAATAACTTTTATGACATATTGTCTGTTGCTCTATTTTCTCTTTCAAAATTGGTTTACCCTTTTGGACAGAAGAGATCGCTCTTCTTTGTCTTTATTAGAATCTTTATAAGAGGAGCATACGCCTAAGTAGTCATTTTCCTCCATTTCACTTCAAAAGTATATAGGACAAATAAAACTAAAGTTCATGAGTGAAGGTGAGCATTCGAGCGATAACCTTAACTGCCAGAATCGTCGGACTAAGAACAAAGGGACATACATTTAATCATTCCTTCTTCACTACTTAATGCATGTGTCCTCCGAGTGCATTTGTTATGAAAATATTTTGAAAATGGTTTGATTTCTAGAAAAATACTTGGTGTTGACAAAACGTTTATTTGGACCTACGCTACTGTTTGTGCGAAAATTTCATTACACCCACCAATTTAATTTGCCTCCTTTTTAGTTATTATTTTAAATAATTATTTATTTTTTTTATATTAGCGACGGTTCAGGCCGACGCTATTGTTTTTGAAAAAATATTCATTTCCCATAACAAATTTCGTTTGCCTCCTTATTAGTTATTGTCTTTATTAATTCTTATTTTCTTATATTAGCGACGGTTCAGGCCGACGCTACTGTTTGTGCTAAAATTTTCATTTTCCCCCACGAATTTTGTTTGGCTCCTTTAAACTTATTGTTTTAGTTAATTATTATTTTTATATTAAAAACTAGTACTTTAATAGCTCTTTTAAAGTGATATTAAACAAAATCGTTCACATTAGTGGCACGGTTAATAGCGCTTTTCAGCGCTATCAAAAACAAAAGAAAGTGCTATTAAATAACTTTTATGGCATATTGTCTGTTGCTCTATTTTCTCTTTCAAAGTTGGTTTACCCTTTTGGATAGAAGAGATCACTCTTCTTTGTCTTTATTAGAATCTTTATAAGAGGAGCATACGCCTAAGTAGTCATTCTCCTCCATTTCAGTTCAAAAGTATATAGCACGAACAAAACTAAAGTTCATGAGTGAAGGTGAGCATTCGAGCGATAACCTATACAACCAGCATCGTCAGACTAAGAACAAAGGGACATACATTTAATCATTCCTTCTTAACTACTTAATGCATGTTTCCTCCGAGTGCATTTGTTATGAAAATATTTTGAAAGTGGTTTGATTTTGAGAAAAATACTTGGTGTTGACAAACCATTTATTCGGACCTACGCTACTGTTTGTGCGAAAATTTCATTACACCCACCAATTTAATTTGCCTCCTTTTAAGTTATTATTTTAAATAATTATTTATTTTTTTATATTAGCGACGGTTCAGGCCGACGCTATTGTTTATGAAATAATATTCATTTCACATAACAAATTTCGTTTTCCTCCTTATTAGTTATTGTCTTAATTAATTCTTATTTTCTTATATTAGGGACGGTTCAGGCCTACGCTACTGTTTGTGCTAAAATTTTCATTTTCCCCCACAAATTTCGTATGGCTCCTTTAAACTTATTGTTTTAATTAATTATTATTTTTATATCTAAAACTAGTACTTTAATAGCTCTTTTAAAGTGATATTAAACAAAATCGTTCACATTAGTGGCACGTTTAATAGCGCTTTTCAGCACTATCAAAAACAAAAGAAGGTGCTATTAAATAACTTTTATGGCATATTGTCTGTTGCTATATTTTCTCTTTCAAAGTTGGTTTACCCTTTTGGACAGAAGGGATCACTCTTCTTTGTCTTTATTAGAATCTTTATAAGAGAAGCGTACGCCTAAGTAGTCATTTTCCACCATTTCACTTCAAAAGTATATAGCACGAATATATATAAAGTTCATTAGTGAAGGTGAGCATTCGAGCGATAACCTATACAGCCAGCATCGTCAGACTAAGAACAAAGGGACATACATTTAATCATTCCTTCTTCACTACTTAATGCAGGTGTCCTCCGAGTGCATTTGTTATGAAAATATTTTGAAAATGGTTTGATTTCGAGAGAAATACTTGGTGTTAACAAAACGTTTATTTGGACCTACGCTATTGTTTGTGCGAAAATTTCATTACACCCACCAATTTAATTTACTTCCTTTTTAGTTATTATTTTAAATAATTATTTATTTTTTTATATTAGCGACGGTTCAGGCCGACGCTATTGTTTTTGAAAAAATATTCATTTCCCATGACAAATTTATTTTGCATCCTTATTAGTTATTGTCTTTATTAATTCTTATTTTCTTATATTAGCGACGGTTCAGGCCGACGCTACTGTTTGTGCTAAAATTTTCATTTTCCCTTACGAATTTTATTTGGCTCCTTTTAACTTATTGTTTAAGTTAGTTATTATTTTTATATTAAAAACTAGTACTTTAATAGCTCTTTTAAAGTGATATTAAACAAAATTGTTCACATTAGTGGCACGGTTAATAGCGCTTTTCAGCACTATCAAAAACAAAAGAAAGTGCTATTAAATATCTTTTATGGCATATTGTCTGTTGCTCTATTTTCTCTTTTAAAGTTGGTTTACCCTTTTGGACAGAAGAGATCGCTCTTCTTTGTCTTTATTAGAATCTTTATAAAAGGAGCATACGCCTAAGTAGTCATATTCCTCCATTTCACTTCAAAAGTATATAGCACGAATAAAACTAAAGTTCATGAGTGAAGGTGAGCATTCGAGCGATAACCTATACAGCAAGCATCGTCAGACTAAAAACAAAGGGACATACATTTAATCATTCCTTCTTCACTACTTAATGCATGTGTCCTCCGAGTGCATTTGTTATGAAAATATTTTGAAAGTGGTTTGATTTTGAGAAAAATACTTGGTGTTGACAAAACATTTATTTGGACCTACGTTAATGTTTGTGCGAAAATTTCATTACACCCACCAATTTAATTGGCCTCTTTTTAGTTATTATTTTAAATAATTATTTATTTTTTTATATTAGCGACGGTTCAGGCCGACGCTATTGTTTATGAAATAATATTCATTTCCCATAACAAATTTCGTTTTCCTCCTTATTAGTTATTGTCTTAATTAATTCTTATTTTCTTATATTAGGGACGGTTCAGGCCTACACTACTGTTTGTGCTAAAATTTTCATTTTCCCCCACAAATTTCGTATGGCTCCTTTAAACTTATTGTTTTAATTAATTATTATTTTTATATCTAAAACTAGTACTTTAATAGCTCTTTTAAAGTGATATTAAACAAAATCGTTCACATTAGTGGCACGGTTAATAGCGCTTTTCAGCACTATCAAAAACAAAAGAAGGTGCTATTAAATAACTTTTATGGCATATTGTCTGTTTCTCTATTTTCTCTTTCAAAGTTGGTTTACCCTTTTGGACATAAGGGATCACTCTTCTTTGTCTTTATTAGAATCTTTATAAGAGAAGCGTACGCCTAAGTAGTCATTTTCCACCATTTCACTTCAAAAGTATATAGCACGAATATATATAAAGTTCATTAGTGAAGGTGAGCATTCGAGCGATAACCTATACAGCCAGCGTCGTCGGACTAAGAACAAAGGGACATACATTTAATCATTCCTTCTTCACTACTTAATGCATGTGTCCTCCGAGTGCATTTGTTATGAAAATATTTTGAAAATGGTTTGATTTCGAGAAAAATACTTGGTGTTGACAAAACGTTTATTTGGACCTCTGCTATTGTTTGTGCAAAAATTTTATTACACCCACCAATTTAAATTTCCTCCTTTTTAGTTATTATTTTAAATAATTATTTATTTTTATATATTCGCGACGGTTCAGGCCGACGCTATTGTTTTTGAAAAAATATTCATTTCCCATGAAAAATTTATTTTGCATCCTTATTAGTTATTGTCTTTATTAATTCTTATTTTCTTATATTAGCGACGGTTCAGGCCGACGCTACTGTTTGTGCTAAAATTTTCATTTTCCCCCACGAATTTTATTTGGCTCCTTTAAACTTATTGTTTTAGTTAATTATTATTTTTATATTAAAAACTAGTACTTTAATAGCTCTTTTAAAGTGATATTAAACAAAATCGTTCACATTAGTGGCACGGTTAATAGCGCTTTTCAGCACTATCAAAAACAAAAGAAAGTGCTATTAAATATCTTTTATGGCATATTGTCTGTTGCTATATTTTCTCTTTCAAAGTTGGTTTACCCTTTTGGACAGAAGAGATCGCTCTTCTTTGTCTTTATTAGAATCTTTATAAAAGGAGCATACGCCTAAGTAGTCATATTCCTCCATTTCACTTCAAAAGTATATAGCACGAATAAAACTAAAGTTCATGAGTGAAGGTGAGCATTCGAGCGATAACCTATACAGCCAGCATCGTCGGACTAAGAACAAAGGGACATACATTTAATCATTCCTTCTTCACTACTTAATGCATGTGTCCTACGAGTGCATTTGTTATGAAAATATTTTGAAAGTGGTTTGATTTTGAGAAAAATACTTGGTGTTGACAAAACATTTATTTGGACCTACGCTAATGTTTGTGCGAAAATTTCATTACACCCACCAATTTAATTGGCCTCCTTTTTAGTTATTATTTTAAATAATTATTTATTTTTTTATATTAGCGACGGTTCAGGCCGACGCTATTGTTTATGAAATAATATTCATTTCCCATAACAAATTTCGTTTTCCTCCTTATTAGTTATTGTCTTAATTAATTCTTATTTTCTTATATTAGGGACGGTTCAGGCCTACACTACTGTTTGTGCTAAAATTTTCATTTTCCCCCACAAATTTCTTATGGCTCCTTTAAACTTATTGTTTTAATTAATTATTATTTTTATATCTAAAACTAGTACTTTAATAGCTCTTTTAAAGTGATATTAAACAAAATCGTTCACATTAGTGGCACGGTTAATAGCGCTTTTCAGCACTATCAAAAACAAAAGAAGGTGCTATTAAATAACTTTTATGGCATATTGTCTGTTGCTCTATTTTCTCTTTCAAAGTTGGTTTACCCTTTTGGACATAAGGGATCACTCTTCTTTGTCTTTATTAGAATCTTTATAAGATAAGCGTACGCCTAAGTAGTCATTTTCCACCATTTCACTTCAAAAGTATATAGCACGAATATATATAAAGTTCATTAGTGAAGGTGAGCATTCGAGCGATAACCTATACAGCCAGCGTCGTCGGACTAAGAACAAAGGGACATACATTTAATCATTCCTTCTTCACTACTTAATGCATGTGTCCTCCGAGTGCATTTGTTATGAAAATATTTTGAAAATGGTTTGATTTCGAGAAAAATACTTGGTGTTGACAAAACGTTTATTTGGACCTACGCTATTGTTTGTGCGAAAATTTCATTACACCCACCAATTTAATTTGCCTCCTTTTTAGTTATTATTTTAAATAATTATTTATTTTTTTATATTAGCGACGGTTCAGGCCGACGCTATTGTTTTTGAAAAAATATTCATTTCCCATAACAAATTTCGTTTGCATCCTTATTAGTTATTGTCTTTATTAATTCTTATTTTCTTATATTAGCGACGGTTCAGGCCGACGCTACTGTTTGTGCTAAAATTTTCATTTTCCCCCACGAATTTCGTTTGGCTCCTTTAAACTTATTGTTTTAGTTAATTATTATTTTTATATTAAAAACTAGTACTTTAATAGCTCTTTTAAAGTGATATTAAACAAAATCGTTCACATTAGTGGCACGGTTAATAGCGCTTTTCAGCGCTATCAAAAACAAAAGAAAGTGCTATTAAATATCTTTTATGGCATATTGTCTGTTGCTCTATTTTCTCTTTCAAAATTGGTTTACCCTTTTGGACAAAAGAGATCGCTCTTCTTTGTCTTTATTAGAATCTTTATAAGAGGAGCATACGCCTAAGTAGTCATTTTCCTCCATTTCACTTCAAAAGTATATAGCACGAACAAAACTAAAGTTCATGAGTGAAGGTGAGCATTCGAGCGATAACCAATACAGCCAACATCGTCGGACTAAGAACAAAGGGACATACATTTAATCATTCCTTCTTCACTACTTAATGCATGTGTCCTCCGAGTGCATTTGTTATGAAAATATTTTGAAAGTGGTTTGATTTTGAGAAAAATACTTGGTGTTGACAAAACATTTATTCGGACCTACGCTACTGTTTGTGCGAGAATTTCATTACACCCACCAATTTAATTTGTCTCCTTTTTAGTTATTATTTTAAATAATTATTTATTTTTTTATATTAGCGACGGTTCAGGCCGACGCTATTGTTTATGAAATAATATTCATATCCCATAACAAATTTCGTTTTACTCCTTATTAGTTATTGTCTTAATTAATTCTTATTTTCTTATATTAGGGACGGTTCAGGCCTACGCTACTGTCTGTGCTAAAATTTTCATTTTCCCCCACAAATTTCGTATGGCTCCTTTAAACTTATTGTTTTAATTAATTATTATTTTTATATCTAAAACTAGTACTTTAATATCTCTTTTAAAGTGATATTAAACAAAATCGTTCACATTAGTGGCACGGTTAATAGCGCTTTTCAGCGCTATCAAAAACAAAAGAAAGTGCTATTAAATAACTTTTATGGCATATTGTCTGTTGCTCTATTTTCTCTTTCAAAGTTGGTTTACCCTTTTGGACAGAAGGGATCACTCTTCTTTGTCTTTATTAGAATCTTTATAAGAGAAGCGTACGCCTAAGTAGTCATTTTCCACCATTTCACTTCAAAAGTATATAGCACAGATATATATAAAGTTCATTAGTGAAGGTGAGTGTAACACCCCAGTTTTAATTATTTGATTTATTTAATTGGGAATTTATTTTATTAGAATTAATAAAATAAAAAAGAATTATTTATTTTGGAATATTTGAAGAAAATAAAAGAAATAAGAAAACATTGGTTTTTTTAAGTTATTGGGCTTGGATGTCGTTAGTAAAGAGTGGGGGTGCAAAAGAAATAAGGATATGTTTTGGAACTCAAGTTATTTTCCCATTATTCACGATAACACAGAATTTGGGAAATTTGGGAAGCAGAGCTCTGAAGGTGCGAAGAACGAAGAACATTGCTCAAGAACTCAAGCTGCAATTTGATAAGGTAAGGGGGGCTACTACTCAATTTACATTTGCTTATGGGTTTAGATGCAATTGGTTGGGTAATCGTAGGATAATCCCATTTTCTCTGATGTTCTTAGTGATCGATAACTTTAGGGTCGAATTTCGTTAGAAAAGATTAGGTTCCCTAAAGGTTGTGAAACGATTAAGAAATTAATCCCTATTGTTGAATTAGATCAAAATTGTATGATCGTGAATTTACCTTAGGTGTTCTAGGGATAACCTTGATGTTATCAGATTTCCCCAAAAGGACGAATAATCACTTTTAAGGTTACTATGATAATTGTTGGTAATCATGAAATTGATGTGTTGTTTTGAGTTATACAAAATCGATGTCGTTAGGTACCGAAATGCGCGTTTTGGCTGGTATTTTTCGCGTTTGGCTGCTGTTCTGAGCTGCTGCAGGTACAGGAAAAATCTGGCTCGCGCTCATCAACACGGGCCGTGTTGTTTCACACGGGCACCCGTGTTGATCCACTGTGTTGCCAAAAAAATGTGTTTCCAGACACATTTCAACACGGGCCGTGTTGATTCACACGGGCACCCGTGTTGATCCCCTGTATTGGCAAAATAACGTGTTTTCTAGACACATTTCCACACGGGCAGTGTTGATTTACACGGGCACCCGTGTTAAACCTCCTGTGTTGGTTTCTGAACTTTGTTTTCTGTGCATGCTGTTATGTACGGGATTGATCCTGTTTTGATGTGCAGTGTTTGATATGTTTTGAATATGCTGTTTATTGATTTCCTAGTGTTGATTGATGCTTGTATCAAATAACGTTTGAATGTTATGATACCAACACTACGTAGATTTTATTGTCATGCTTTTAGATGATGTTATCAAGCATGAATTATGATATAACTTGATATGATTGATGTTTAATAGTATGCTGAGTGATTACATGCTATCCATATCCTGTTATGATTGATGTTGTTGATGTTGCATGATATGTTGATTGATGTTAATAGTATGCTGAGTGTTACATACTTTACATATCATGTTGCATTTGTTAATTCCCATTGTATGGAATTAACATGGTGGCCAATATACGTGTCCGCGATTTAATGGAACGTTGAGGTGGTAGCCGTGTCCGCGATATAATGGAACGGTGAGTTATCCGTGACCCGAGATTTAATGGGGCGGTAAAATGGTACCACATGCATGGGTGTGTTGCATTATATTGAATATAACATGAATGGATGATTTTCCAATGTTGTATTTAATTGATTGTATGCATGTATTGCTACTAAATTGTTAATGATGTTTGATGTTAATTATAAGTATGAAAAGTGATATATTATGAATATATGAATTGTAAAGGTTTTCGTAAACTATGAAACATGCTAACTGTTTGGGTGATGCTTATGGTTTCTGAGTTGATTGTTATGAACGTATAATCAAATGTATAGTTGAGATGCTCACCCTTACTGTTGAATATTTCAGATTGAGGAGCTTCGTTCAGGTGCTTGGCGAAGGCTTGTTGTTTCTAGTTTATTTCCGTTTAAGTATTGTCCGGGTCATGCTCTGATAGTTGTAACTCCGGGAACGTTTGTTTGTCGAGCTGCTTTAGTCAGACTCGTTTATTTCCTTATGTTTGTTATAATATGATGTTGATATTTTCCAGGTGTTAATCCCTGATGATTTTGAAAATATTATAACATAGGTTTTGTTAATTAAATTATTCCGCTGTGTAAACATGTATGAGTTGCTTCTATGTTATGCATGACAGAAATTTGTTTTTATTAAAAGATAATTGTGACATCCTCGTTAGTACATGTACTTTGAAATTATGATTTTAATCATTTGCGAAATTTTATTCGGGGTTTTATAGGGTGTTACAATAGTGGTATCAGAGCATAGTCGGTCGTTGCGACCAGAGTCTTGAGTCAGTCATTCCTTTTGTATGCGACTAGTGCAAGGTAACACTGTCGATACTGTATTCTGATGAAGAGTATGTTTTAATTCTCAGGAATATGGCTGGAAGAGGTAACGGACGAAATGATGCTGCACTAGCTGAGGCTTTGGGGATGTTAGCTGGTGTACTTGCTGGAAACCCAAATGGAGGCGTGATTGGTGCTGATAGGCAATTGGGGAACTTCCAAAGGAACAATCCTCCGTTGTTCAAAGGTACACATGACCCTGAAGGTGCTCAGAAGTGGCTGAAGGAAATCGAAAGGATTTTCCGTGTGATTGATTGTGTTGAAGATCTGAAAGTCAGATATGGTACGCATATGTTGGCAGAAGAGGCCGACGACTGGTGGGTTGCAACAAGGACTGAAATGGTTCAGGATGGAGAGGCACTCACTTGGGCTAACTTCAGAAGAGCTTTTCTGAGGAGGTACTTTCCTGAAGATGTTCGGGGAAGAAAGGAAATTGAGTTTTTAGAGCTTAAGCAGGGCAATCTGACTGTTAGTGAGTATGCTACTAAGTTCACGGAGCTGGCAAAGTATTATGCACACTACAACAATGATGAGGCTGGAGAATTCTCTAAGTGTATCAAATTTGAGAATGGTCTCCGAGATGAGATTAAGCAGGGAATCAGGTACCAGCGTATTCGTAGATTTTCTGATCTGGTGGATTGTAGCAGAATCTTGGAAGAAGATATTACCAAGACTAGGTCGTCTCACTCTCGTGGGGCTGTTGATAAAAGAGGAAAGCAACATATGGACCGTGGCAAGCCATATGGTAGAGATAACCAGAAATCAGGTGGTTGGAAAAGGCTTAGTGGGGGAGATTCTAAGGCTCCTACCAGATGCTACAGGTGTGGTGAGTTTGGTCATCATATTCGAGATTGCAAGAGCGATGAGAAGAAGTGCTATAAATGTGGAAAGACTGGTCATTTGTCTAGTGATTGCAAAGGGAAGTCTGTTACTTGTTACAATTGTGGCGAAGAAGGTCACATTCGTCCGCAGTGTCCTAAGCCTAAGAAGGACCAGTCAGGTGGAAAAGTGTTCGCTTTGTCTGGATCTGAGACTACTCCAGAGGATCGATTGATTAAAGGTATGTGTTTTATTCATGGCACACCTTTAGTTGCAATTATTGATACTGGTGCAATTCATTCTTTCATTTCTTTGGATTGTGCTGAGAGGTTGAAACTGGACATATCTGGTACGCGAGGTAGCATGGTTGTTGATACTCCTGCATCGGGTTAAGTGACAACTTCACTTGTATGTAGGAATTATCCTATTGAGATTTTTGGTAGAGGTTTCGGTATAGATTTAGTGTGCCTACCGCTTGAACAAATTGATATTATCCTTGGGATGAACTGGTTGGAATTCAACCGGGTTCATCTGAACTGTTTTGCTAAGACGGTGATTTTCCCAGAGGCAGTTGGCATCGAGAATTTGACTATGACTGCTAGGCAGGTACAAGAAGCAATGGAAGACGGTGCTAATGTGTTTATGCTACTTGCTTCGTTAGATGCAACAGGAAAGGTCAGGAGTGGTGAATTGCCGGTGGTGTGTGATTTTCCAGAAGTCTTTCCGAATGATGTTGGTGAGTTACCTCCTGAGAGAGAAGTGGAATTTTCTATAGATTTGATTCCTGGTACGAGACCGGTGTCGATGGCACCATATCGTATGTCGGCATCTGAGTTGGCTGAATTGAAGAGTCAGTTGGAAGATTTACTGGAGAAGAAGTTTATTCGTCCAAGTGTTTCGCCTTGGGGTGCTCCGGTATTGTTGGTCAAGAAGAAAGAAGGTTCTATGAGACTGTGTGTTGATTACAGGCAATTGAACAAGGTAACCATTAAGAATCCGTATCCATTACCGAGGATTGATGATTTAATGGATCAGCTAATTGGAGCCAGTGTATTCAGTAAGATTGACTTGAGATCTGGATATCATCAGATTCGTGTGAAAGCGGAAGATATTCAAAAGATTGCTTTTCGAACGAGGTATGGGCATTATGAATATTCTGTTATGCCGTTCGGAGTTACTAATGAACCTGGTGTTTTCATGGAATATATGAACAGGATTTTTCATCCGTATCTGGATAAGTTTGTTGTGGTTTTTATTGATGACATTCTGATTTATTCCAAGAATGACGAAGAGCATGCAGAACATCTCCGAATTGTGTTAGAGTTGTTGAAAGATAAGAAGCTGTATGCAAAGTTGTCCAAATGTGAGTTCTGGCTGAATGAAGTTAGTTTTCTTGGACATGTGATTTCTAAGAATGGTATTGCTGTGGATCCTACGAAAGTAGAAGCAGTATCTCAGTGGGAAGCGCCGAAGACTGTTTCTGAAATTAGAAGTTTTCTTGGTCTTGCAGGTTATTATAGAAAGTTTATCGAAGGATTCTCAAAGTTAGCATTGCTGTTGACGAAGTTGACTCGTAAAGGACAAGCATTTATTTGGGATTCTGATTATGAGAAAGGTTTCCAAGAATTGAAGCGGAGATTGACTAGTGCTCCTATTCTGATTTTGCCGAATCCGGTGGAATCTTTTGTGGTTTATTGTGATGCATCTCTGATGGGATTAGGTGGTGTTCTAATGCAGAATCAACAGGTAGTTGCGTATGCTTCGAGACAGTTGAAGGTTCATGAAAGGAACTATCCTACTCATGACTTAGAGTTGGCAGCAGTTGTGTTTGTCTTGAAATTGTGGAGACATTATCTGTATGGTTCGAGATTTGAAGTGTATAGTGATCACAAGAGTTTGAAGTATCTTTTCGATCAGAAAGAGCTCAATATGAGGCAAAGAAGGTGGCTGGAATTTCTCAAAGATTATGATTTTGGTTTGAATTACCATCCTGGTAAGGCAAATTTGGTTGCAGATGCTTTGAGCAGGAAATCCTTGCATATGTCTATGATGATGGTTCGTGAATTGGATTTAATTGAACAATTCCGAGATTTGAGTTTACTTTGTGAAAGTACTCCGAAGTGTGTTCGTTTGGGTATGTTGAAACTTACTATTGGTATTCTGGAAGAGATCAGGATCGGGCAGAAATCCGATGTTAATTTAGTTGATAAATTGACATTGATCAACCAAGGTCAAGGTGGTGAGTTTAGAATTGATGAAAATGATGTTATGAGATTTGGCGATAGAGTTTGTGTTCCTGATGTTGCAGAAATCAAGAAGAGTATATTAGAGGAAGGACATCGCAGTGGGATGAGTATTCATCCGGGTGCCACGAAAATGTATCATGATTTGAAGAAATTGTTTTGGTGGCCGGGAATGAAAAAGGAAATAGCTGAATTTGTGTATACATGTTTAATCTGTCAGAAATCGAAGATTGAGCATCAGAAGCCGTCTGGATTTATGCAACCGATGTTTATTCCAGAATGGAAGTGGGATAGTATTTCTATGGATTTTGTATCCGGGTTGCCGAGGACTCCTAAGAATTGTGAAGCGATATGGGTTGTTGTGGATAGACTAACTAAGTCTGCTCATTTTATACCGGTGCGAATGGATTACTCAATGGAGAGATTGGCACAGTTGTTTATTGAGAAAATAGTGAGTTTGCATGGAGTTCCTTCTAGTATTGTGTCAGATAGAGATCCGAGGTTCACTTCGAAATTTTGGGAAGGATTGCAGAAGGCTTTGGGTACTAAATTGAGGTTGAGTTCAGCTTACCATCCTCAGACTAATGGACAGACGGAGAGGACGATTCAATCGTTAGAAGATTTATTGCGTGCTTGTGTTTTAGAGAAGGGTGGAGCTTGGGATAGCTATTTGCCATTGATTGAATTTACTTATAACAATAGTTACCATTCGAGTATTGGTATGGCTCTGTTTGAGGCATTGTATGGTAGACAGTGTAGAACGCCTTTGTGTTGGTATGAATCTGGAGAGAGTTCAATAATTGGGCCAGAGATTGTTCAGCAGACTACTGAAAAGATCAAATTGATTCAAGAGAAGATGAGAGCTTCTCAGAGTCGTCAGAAAATTATCATGATAAGAGGAGAAAGAATTTAGAATTCAGTGCTGGAGATCATGTGTTTATGAGAGTTACTCCGATGACGGGTATTGGTCGAGCGTTGAAATCTAAGAAGTTGGCTCCGCGTTTTATTGGTCCGTTTCAGATTACGGAAAGAGTTGGAGAAGTTGCTTATCGTATTGCTTTACCTCCGAGACTTGCGAATTTGCACAATGTTTTTCATGTTTCTCAGTTGAGGAGATACATTCCAGACCCATCTCACGTAATCCAAATAGATGATGTACAAGTGAGAGATAACCTAACAGTAGAAACATTGCCTATGAGGATAGAAGATCGGGAAGTGAAACAGTTAAGGGGAAAAGAGATAGCATTAGTGAAGGTTGCTTGGGGAGGTCCAGCAGATGGAAATATCACTTGGGAGCTGGAGAGCCAGATGAAAGAGGCTTATCTGGAACTGTTCGTCTAAGGTATGTTTTCGAGGACGAAAACTCTTTAGTGGGGGAGAGTTGTAACACCCCAGTTTTAATTATTTGATTTATTTAATTGGGAATTTATTTTATTAGAATTAATAAAATAAAAAAGAATTATTTATTTTGGAATATTTGAAGAAAATAAAAGAAATAAGAAAACATTGGTTTTTTTAAGTTATTGGGCTTGGATGTCGTTAGTAAAGAGTGGGGGTGCAAAAGAAATAAGGATATGTTTTGGAACTCAAGTTATTTTCTCATTATTCACGATAACACAGAATTTGGGAAATTTGGGAAGCAGAGCTCTGAAGGTGCGAAGAACGAAGAACATTGCTCAAGAACTCAAGCTGCAATTTGATAAGGTAAGGGGGGCTACTACTCAATTTACATTTGCTTATGGGTTTAGATGCAATTGGTTGGGTAATCGTAGGATAATCCCATTTTCTCTGATGTTCTTAGTGATCGATAACTTTAGGGTCGAATTTCGTTAGAAAAGATTAGGTTCCCTAAAGGTTGTGAATCGATTAAGAAATTAATCCCTATTGTTGAATTAGATCGAAATTGTATGATCGTGAATTTACCTTAGGTGTTCTAGGGATAACCTTGATGTTATCAGATTTCCCCAAAAGGACGAATAATCACTTTTAAGGTTACTATGATAATTGTTGGTAATCATGAAATTGATGTGTTGTTTTGAGTTATACAAAATCCATGTCGTTAGGTACCGAAATGCGCGTTTTGGCTGGTATTTTTCGCGTTTGGCTGCTGTTCTGAGCTGCTGCAGGTACAGGAAAAATCTGGCTCACGCTCATCAACACGGGCCGTGTTGTTTCACACGGGCACCCGTGTTGATCCACTGTGTTGCCAAAAAAATGTGTTTCCAGACACATTTCAACACGGGCCGTGTTGATTCACACGGGCACCCGTGTTGATCCCCTGTATTGGCAAAATAACGTGTTTTCTGGACACATTTCCACACGGGCAGTGTTGATTTACACGGGCACCCGTGTTAAACCTCCTGTGTTGGTTTCTGAACTTTGTTTTCTGTGCATGCTGTTATGTACGGGATTGATCCTGTTTTGATGTGCAGTGTTTGATATGTTTTGAATATGCTGTTTATTGATTTCCTAGTGTTGATTGATGCTTGTATCAAATAACGTTTGAATGTTATGATACCAACACTACGTAGATTTTATTGTCATGCTTTTAGATGATGTTATCAAGCATGAATTATGATATAACTTGATATGATTGATGTTTAATAGTATGCTGAGTGATTACATGCTATCCATATCCTGTTATGATTGATGTTGTTGATGTTGCATGATATGTTGATTGATGTTAATAGTATGCTGAGTGTTACATACTTTACATATCATGTTGCATTTGTTAATTCCCATTGTGTGGAATTAACATGGTGGCCAATATACGTGTCCGCGATTTAATGGAACGTTGAGGTGGTAGCCGTGTCCGCGATATAATGGAACGGTGAGTTATCCGTGACCCGAGATTTAATGGGGCGGTAAAATGGTACCACATGCATGGGTGTGTTGCATTATATTGAATATAACATGAATGGATGATTTTCCAATGTTGTATTTAATTGATTGTATGCATGTATTGCTGATAAATTGTTAATGATGTTTGATGTTAATTATAAGTATGAAAAGTGATATATTATGAATATATGAATTGTAAAGGTTTTCGTAAACTATGAAACATGCTAACTGTTTGGGTGATGCTTATGGTTTCTGAGTTGATTGTTATGAACGTATAATTAAATGTATAGTTGAGATGCTCACCCTTACTGTTGAATATTTCAGATTGAGGAGCTTCGTTCAGGTGCTTGGCGAGGGCTTGTTGTTTCTAGTTTATTTCCGTTTAAGTATTGTTCGGGTCATGCTCTGATAGTTGTAACTCCGGGAACGTTTGTTTGTCGAGCTGCTTTAGTCAGACTCGTTTATTTCCTTATGTTTGTTATAATATGATGTTGATATTTCCCAGGTGTTAATCCCTGATGATTTTGAAAATATTATAACATAGGTTTTGTTAATTAAATTATTCTGCTGTGTAAACATGTATGAGTTGCTTCTATGTTATGCATGACAGAAGTTTGTTTTTATTAAAAGAGAATTGTGACATCCTCGTTAATACATGTACTCTGAAATTATGATTTTAATCATTTGCGAAATTTTATTCGGGGTTTTAGAGGGTGTTACAGTGAGCATTCGAGCGATAACCTATACAGCCAGCGTCGTCGGACTAAGAACAAAGGGACATACATTTAATCATTCCTTCTTCACTACTTAATGCATGTGTCCTCCGAGTGCATTTGTTATGAAAATATTTTGAAAATGGTTTGATTTCGAGAAAAATACTTGGTGTTGACAAAACGTTTATTTGGACCTACGCTATTGTTTGTGCAAAAATTTCATTACACCCACCAATTTAATTTGCCTCCTTTTTAGTTATTATTTTAAATAATTATTTATTTTTTAATATTAGCGACGGTTCAGGCCGACGCTATTGTTTTTGAAAAAATATTCATTTCCCATAACAAATTTCATTTGCATCCTTATTAGTTAATGTCTTTATTAATTCTTATTTTCTTATATTAGCAACGGTTCAGGCCGACGCTACTGTTTGTGCTAAAATTTTCATTTTCCCCCACGAATTTCGTTTGGCTCCTTTAAACTTATTGTTTTAGTTAATTATTATTTTTATATTAAAAACTAGTACTTTAATAGCTCTTTTAAAGTGATATTAAACAAAATCGTTCACATTAGTGGCACGGTTAATAGCACTTTTCAGCGCTATCAAAAATAAAAGAAAGTGCTATTAAATATCTTTTATGGCATATTGTCTGTTGCTCTATTTTCTCTTTCAAAATTGGTTTACCCTTTTGGACAGAAGAGATCACTCTTCTTTGTCTTTATTAGAATCTTTATAAGAGGAGCATACGCATAAGTAGTCATTTTCCTCCATTTCACTTCAAAAGTATATAGCACGAACAAAACTAAAGTTCATGAGTGAAGGTGAGCATTCGAGCGATAACCAATACAGCCAGCATCGTCTGACTAAGAACAAAGGGACATACATTTAATCATTCCTTCTTCACTACTTAATGCATGTGTCCTCCAAGTGCATTTGTTATGAAAATATTTTGAAAGTGGTTTGATTTTGAGAAAAATACTTGGTGTTGACAAAACATTTATTCGGACCTACGCTACTGTTTGTGCGAGAATTTCATTACACCCACCAATTTAATTTGTCTCCTTTTTAGTTATTATTTTAAATAATTATTTATTTTTTATATTAGCGACGGTTCAGGCCGACGCTATTGTTTTTGAAATAATATTCATTTCCCATAACAAATTTCGTTTTCCTCCTTATTAGTTATTGTTTTATTAATTCTTATTTTCTTATATTAGGGACGGTTCAGGCCTACGCTACTGTTTGTGCTAAAATTTTCATTTTCCCCCACGAATTTCGTATGGCTCCTTTAAACTTATTGTTTTAATTAATTATTATTTTTATATTAAAAACTAGTACTTTAATAGCACTTTTAAAGTGTTATTAAACAAAATCGTTCACATTAGTGGCACGGTTAATAGTGCTTTTCAGCGCTATCAAAAACAAAAGAAAGTTCTATTAAATAACTTTTATGGCATATTGTTTGTTGCTCTATTTTCTCTTTCAAAGTTGGTTTACCCTTTTGGACAGAAGAGATCGATCTTCTTTGTCTTTATTAGAATCTTTATAAGAGGAGCATACGCCTAAGTAGTAATTTTCTTCCATTTCACTTCAAAAGTATATAGCACGAATAAAACTAAAGTTCATGAGTGAAGGTGAGCATTCAAGCGATAACCTATACAGCCAGCATCGTCGGACTAAGAATAAAGGGACATACATTTAATCATTCCTTCTTCACTACTTAATGCATGTGTCCTCCGAGTGCATTTGTTATGAAAATATTTTGAAAATGGTTTGATTTCGAGAAAAATATTTGGTGTTGACAAAACGTTTATTTGGACCTACGCTATTGTTTGTGCGAAAATTTCATTACACCCACCAATTTAATTTGCCTCCTTTTTAGTTATAATTTTAAATAATTATTTATTTTTTTATATTAGCGACGACTCAAGCCGATGCTATTGTTTTTGAAAAAATATTCATTTCCCGTAACAAATTTATTTTGCATCCTTATTAGTTATTGTCTTTATTAATTCTTATTTTCTTATATTAGCGACGGTTCAGGCCGACGCTACTGTTTGTGCTAAAATTTTCATTTTCCCCCACGAATTTTGTTTGGCTCCTTTAAACTTATTGTTTTAATTAATTATTATTTTTATATTAAAAACTAGTACTTTAATAGCTCTTTTAAAGTGATATTAAACAAAATCGTTCACATTAGTGGCACGGTTAATAGCGCTTTTCAGCGCTATCAAAAACCAAAGAAAGTGTTATTAAATAACTTTTATGGCATATTGTCTGTTGCTCTATTTTCTCTTTCAATGTTGGTTAACCCTTTTGGACAGAAGAGATCGCTCTTCTTTGTCTTTGTAAGAGGAGCATACGCCTAAGTAGTCATTTTCCTCCATTTCACTTAAAAAGTATATAGCAAGAATAAATATAAAGTTCATGAGTGAAGGTGAGCATTCTAGCGATAACCTATACGGCCAGCATCGTCGGACTAAGAACAAAAGGACATACATTTAATCATTCCTTCTTTACTACTTAATGCATGTGTCCTCCGAGTGCATTTGTTATGAAAATATTTTGAAAGTTGTTTGATTTTGAGAAAAATACTTGGTGTTGATAAAATGTTTATTTGGACCTACGCTACTGTTTGTGCGAAAATTTCATTACACCCACGAATTTAATTTGCCTCCTTTTTAGTTATTATTTTAAATAATTATTTATTTTTTTATATTAGCGACGGTTCAGGCCGACACTATTGGTATTGAAAAAATATTCATTTCCCATAACAAATTTCGTTTTCCTCCTTATTAGTTATTGTCTTAATTAATTCTTATTTTCTTATGTTAGGGACGGTTCAGGCCTACGCTACTGTTTGTGCTAAAATTTTCATTTTCCCCCACGAATTTCGTATGGCTCTTTTAAACTTATTGTTTTAATTAAATATTATTTTTATATTAAAAACTAGTAGTTTAATAGCTCTTTTAAAGTGATATTAAACAAAATCGTTCACATTAGTGGCACGGTTAATAGCGCTTTTCAGCGCTATCAAAAACAAAAGAATGTGCTATTAAATAACTTTTATGGCATATTGTCTGTTGCTACATTTTCTCTTTCAAAGTTTGTTTACCCTTTTGGACAGAAGAGATCGCTCTTCTTTGTCTTTATTAGAATCTTTATAAGAGGAGCATATGCCTAAGTAGTCATTTTCCTCCATTTCACTTCAAAAGTATATAGCATGAATAAAACTAAAGTTCATGAGTGAAGGTGAGCATTCGAGCGATAACCTTAACAGCCAGCGTCGTCGGACTAAGAACAATGGGACATACATTTAATCATTCTTTCTTCACTACTTAATGCATGTGTCCTCCGAGTGCATTTGTTATGAAAATATTTAGAAAATGGTTTGATTTCTAGAAAAATACTTGGTGTTGACAAAACGTTGATTTGGACCTACGCTACTGTTTGCGCGAAAATTTCATTACACCCACCAATTTAATTTGCCTCCTTTTTAGTTATTATTTTAAATAATTATTTATTTTTTTATATTAGTGACGGTTCAGGCCGACGCTATTGTTTTTGAAAAAATATTCATTTCCCTTAACAAATTTCATTTGCCTCCTTATTAGTTATTGTCTTTATTAATTCTTATTTTCTTATATTAGCGACGGTTCAGGCCGACGCTACTGTTTGTGCTAAAATTTTCATTTTCCCCCATGAATTTCGTTTGGCTCCTTTAAACTTATTGTTTTAGTTAATTATTATTTTTATATTAAAAACTAGTACTTTAATAGCTCTTTTAAAGTGATATTAAACAAAATCGTTCACATTAGTGGCACGGTTAATAGCACTTTTCAGCGCTATCAAAAATAAAAGAAAGTGCTATTAAATATCTTTTATGGCATATTGTCTGTTGCTCTATTTTCTCTTTCAAAATTGGTTTACCCTTTTGGACAGAAGAGATCGCTCTTCTTTGTCTTTATTAGAATCTTTATAAGAGGAGCATACGCATAAGTAGTCATTTTCCTCCATTTCACTTCAAAAGTATATAGCACGAACAAAACTAAAGTTCATGAGTGAAGGTGAGCATTCGAGCGATAACCAATACAGCCAGCATCGTCTGACTAAGAACAAAGGGACATACATTTAATCATTCCTTCTTCACTACTTAATGCATGTGTCCTCCAAGTGCATTTGTTATGAAAATATTTTGAAAGTGGTTTGATTTTAAGAAAAATACTTGGTGTTGACAAAACATTTATTCGGACCTACGCTACTGTTTGTGCGAGAATTTCATTACACCCACCAATTTAATTTGTCTCCTTTTTAGTTATTATTTTAAATAATTATTTATTTTTTTTATATTAGCGACGGTTCAGGCCGACACTATTGTTTATGAAATAATAGTCATTTCCCATAACAAATTTCGTTTTCCTCCTTATTAGTTATTGTCTTAATTAATTATTATTTTCTTATATTAGGGACGGTTCAGGCCTACGCTACTGTTTGTGCTAAAATTTTCATTTTCCCCCACGAATTTCGTATGGCTCCTTTAAACTTATTGTTTTAATTAATTATTATTTTTATATTAAAAACTAGTACTTTAATAGCACTTTTAAAGTGCTATTAAACAAAATCGTTCACATTAGTGGCACGGTTAATAGTGCTTTTCAGCGCTATCAAAAACAAAAGAAAGTTCTATTAAATAACTTTTATGGCATATTGTTTGTTGCTCTATTTTCTCTTTCAAAGTTGGTTTACCCTTTTGGACAGAAGAGATCGATCTTCTTTGTCTTTATTAGAATCTTTATAAGAGGAGCATACGCCTAAGTAGTAATTTTCCTCCATTTCACTTCAAAAGTATATAGCACGAATAAAACTAAAGTTCATGAGTGAAGGTGAGCATTCGAGCGATAACCTATACAGCCAGCATCGTCGGACTAAGAACAAAGGGACATACATTTAATCATTCCTTCTTCACTACTTAATGCATGTGTCCTCCGAGTGCATTTGTTATGAAAATATTTTGAAAATGGTTTGATTTCGAGATAAATATTTGGTGTTGACAAAACGTTTATTTGGACCTACGCTATTGTTTGTGCGAAAATTTCATTACACCCACCAATTTAATTTGCCTCCTTTTTAGTTATAATTTTAAATAATTATTTATTTTTTTATATTAGCGACGACTCAAGCCGATGCTATTGTTTTTGAAAAAATATTCATTTCCCATAACAAATTTATTTTGCATCCTTATTAGTTATTGTCTTTATTAATTCTTATTTTCTTATATTAGCGACGGTTCAGGCCGACGCTACTGTTTGTGCTAAAATTTTCATTTTCCCCAACGAATTTTGTTTGGCTCCTTTAAACTTATTGTTTTAATTAATTATTATTTTTATATTAAAAACTAGTACTTTAATAGCTCTTTTAAAGTGATATTAAACAAAATCGTTCACATTAGTGGCACGGTTAATAGCGCTTTTCAGCGCTATCACAAACCAAAGAAAGTGTTATTAAATAACTTTTATGGCATATTGTCTGTTGCTCTATTTTCACTTTCAATGTTGGTTTACCCTTTTGGACAGAAGAGATCGCTCTTCTTTGTCTTTGTAAGAGGAGCATACGCCTAAGTAGTCATTTTCCTCCATTTCACTTAAAAAGTATATAGCAAGAATAAATATAAAGTTCATGAGTGAAGGTGAGCATTCTAGCGATAACCTATACGGCCAGCATTACCGGACTAAGAACAAAAGGACATACATTTAATCATTCCTTCTTTACTACTTAATGCATGTGTCCTCCGAGTGCATTTGTTATGAAAATATTTTGAAAGTTGTTTGATTTTGAGAAAAATACTTGGTGTTGATAAAATGTTTATTTGGACCTACGCTACTGTTTGTGCGAAAATTTCATTACACCCACCAATTTAATTTGCCTCCTTTTTAGTTATTATTTTAAATAATTATTTATTTTTTTATATTAGCGACGGTTAAGGCCGACACTATTGGTATTGAAAAAATATTCATTTCCCATAACAAATTTCGTTTTCCTCCTTATTAGTTATTGTCTTAATTAATTCTTATTTTCTTATGTTAGGGACGGTTCAGGCCTACGCTACTGTTTGTGCTAAAATTTTCATTTTCCCCCACGAATTTCGTATGGCTCCTTTAAACTTATTGTTTTAATTAAATATTATTTTTATATTAAAAACTAGTAGTTTAATAGCTCTTTTAAAGTGATATTAAACAAAATCGTTCACATTAGTGGCACGGTTAATAGCGCTTTTCAGCGCTATCAAAAACAAAAGAATGTGCTATTAAATAACTTTTATGGCATATTGTCTGTTGCTACATTTTCTCTTTCAAAGTTTGTTTACCCTTTTGGACAGAAGAGATCGCTCTTCTTTGTCTTTATTAGAATCTTTATAAGAGGAGCATATGCCTAAGTAGTCATTTTCCTCCATTTCACTTCAAAAGTATATAGCATGAATAAAACTAAAGTTCATGAGTGAAGGTGAGCATTCGAGCGATAACCTTAACAGCCAGCGTCGTCGGACTAAGAACAATGGGACATACATTTAATCATTCTTTCTTCACTACTTAATGCATGTGTCCTCCGAGTGCATTTGTTATGAAAATATTTAGAAAATGGTTTGATTTCTAGAAAAATACTTGGTGTTGACAAAACGTTGATTTGGACCTACGCTACTGTTTGCGCGAAAATTTCATTACACCCACCAATTTAATTTGCCTCCTTTTTAGTTATTATTTTAAATAATTATTTATTTTTTTATATTAGTGACGGTTCAGGCCGACGCTATTGTTTTTGAAAAAATATTCATTTCCCTTAACAAATTTCATTTGCCTCCTTATTAGTTATTGTCTTTATTAATTCTTATTTTCTTATATTAGCGACGGTTCAGGCCGACGCTACTGTTTGTGCTAAAATTTTCATTTTCCCCCATGAATTTCGTTTGGCTCCTTTAAACTTATTGTTTTAGTTAATTATTATTTTTATATTAAAAACTAGTACTTTAATAGCTCTTTTAAAGTGATATTAAACAAAATCGTTCACATTAGTGGCACGGTTAATAGCACTTTTCAGCGCTATCAAAAATAAAAGAAAGTGCTATTAAATATCTTTTATGGCATATTGTCTGTTGCTCTATTTTCTCTTTCAAAATTGGTTTACCCTTTTGGACAGAAGAGATCGCTCTTCTTTGTCTTTATTAGAATCTTTATAAGAGGAGCATACGCATAAGTAGTCATTTTCCTCCATTTCACTTCAAAAGTATATAGCACGAACAAAACTAAAGTTCATGAGTGAAGGTGAGCATTCGAGCGATAACCAATACAGCCAGCATCGTCTGACTAAGAACAAAGGGACATACATTTAATCATTCCTTCTTCACTACTTAATGCATGTGTCCTCCAAGTGCATTTGTTATGAAAATATTTTGAAAGTGGTTTGATTTTAAGAAAAATACTTGGTGTTGACAAAACATTTATTCGGACCTACGCTACTGTTTGTGCGAGAATTTCATTACACCCACCAATTTAATTTGTCTCCTTTTTAGTTATTATTTTAAATAATTATTTATTTTTTTTATATTAGCGACGGTTCAGGCCGACACTATTGTTTATGAAATAATATTCATTTCCCATAACAAATTTCGTTTTCCTCCTTATTAGTTATTGTCTTAATTAATTATTATTTTCTTATATTAGGGACGGTTCAGGCCTACGCTACTGTTTGTGCTAAAATTTTCATTTTCCCCCACGAATTTCGTATGGCTCCTTTAAACTTATTGTTTTAATTAATTATTATTTTTATATTAAAAACTAGTACTTTAATAGCACTTTTAAAGTGCTATTAAACAAAATCGTTCACATTAGTGGCACGGTTAATAGTGCTTTTCAGCGCTATCAAAAACAAAAGAAAGTTCTATTAAATAACTTTTATGGCATATTGTTTGTTGCTCTATTTTCTCTTTCAAAGTTGGTTTACCCTTTTGGACAGAAGAGATCGATCTTCTTTGTCTTTATTAGAATCTTTATAAGAGGAGCATACGCCTAAGTAGTAATTTTCCTCCATTTCACTTCAAAAGTATATAGCACGAATAAAACTAAAGTTCATGAGTGAAGGTGAGCATTCGAGCGATAACCTATACAGCCAGCATCGTCGGACTAAGAACAAAGGGACATACATTTAATCATTCCTTCTTCACTACTTAATGCATGTGTCCTCCGAGTGCATTTGTTATGAAAATATTTTGAAAATGGTTTGATTTCGAGATAAATATTTGGTGTTGACAAAACGTTTATTTGGACCTACGCTATTGTTTGTGCGAAAATTTCATTACACCCACCAATTTAATTTGCCTCCTTTTTAGTTATAATTTTAAATAATTATTTATTTTTTTATATTAGCGACGACTCAAGCCGATGCTATTGTTTTTGAAAAAATATTCATTTCCCATAACAAATTTATTTTGCATCCTTATTAGTTATTGTCTTTATTAATTCTTATTTTCTTATATTAGCGACGGTTCAGGCCGACGCTACTGTTTGTGCTAAAATTTTCATTTTCCCCAACGAATTTTGTTTGGCTCCTTTAAACTTATTGTTTTAATTAATTATTATTTTTATATTAAAAACTAGTACTTTAATAGCTCTTTTAAAGTGATATTAAACAAAATCGTTCACATTAGTGGCACGGTTAATAGCGCTTTTCAGCGCTATCACAAACCAAAGAAAGTGTTATTAAATAACTTTTATGGCATATTGTCTGTTGCTCTATTTTCACTTTCAATGTTGGTTTACCCTTTTGGACAGAAGAGATCGCTCTTCTTTGTCTTTGTAAGAGGAGCATACGCCTAAGTAGTCATTTTCCTCCATTTCACTTAAAAAGTATATAGCAAGAATAAATATAAAGTTCATGAGTGAAGGTGAGCATTCTAGCGATAACCTATACGGCCAGCATTACCGGACTAAGAACAAAAGGACATACATTTAATCATTCCTTCTTTACTACTTAATGCATGTGTCCTCCGAGTGCATTTGTTATGAAAATATTTTGAAAGTTGTTTGATTTTGAGAAAAATACTTGGTGTTGATAAAATGTTTATTTGGACCTACGCTACTGTTTGTGCGAAAATTTCATTACACCCACCAATTTAATTTGCCTCCTTTTTAGTTATTATTTTAAATAATTATTTATTTTTTTATATTAGCGACGGTTAAGGCCGACACTATTGGTATTGAAAAAATATTCATTTCCCATAACAAATTTCGTTTTCCTCCTTATTAGTTATTGTCTTAATTAATTCTTATTTTCTTATGTTAGGGACGGTTCAGGCCTACGCTACTGTTTGTGCTAAAATTTTCATTTTCCCCCACGAATTTCGTATGGCTCCTTTAAACTTATTGTTTTAATTAATTATTATTTTTATATTAAAAACTAGTAGTTTAATAGCTCTTTTAAAGTGATATTAAACAAAATCGTTCACATTAGTGGCACGGTTAATAGCGCTTTTCAGCGCTATCAAAAACAAAAGAATGTGCTATTAAATAACTTTTATGGCATATTGTCTGTTGCTACATTTTCTCTTTCAAAGTTTGTTTACCCTTTTGGACAGAAGAGATCGCTCTTCTTTGTCTTTATTAGAATCTTTATAAGAGGAGCATATGCCTAAGTAGTCATTTTCCTCCATTTCACTTCAAAAGTATATAGCATGAATAAAACTAAAGTTCATGAGTGAAGGTGAGCATTCGAGCGATAACCTTAACAGCCAGCGTCGTCGGACTAAGAACAATGGGACATACATTTAATCATTCTTTCTTCACTACTTAATGCATGTGTCCTCCGAGTGCATTTGTTATGAAAATATTTAGAAAATGGTTTGATTTCTAGAAAAATACTTGGTGTTAAAAAAACGTTGATTTGGACCTACGCTACTGTTTGCGCGAAAATTTTATTACACCCACCAATTTAATTTGCCTCCTTTTTAGTTATTATTTGAAATAATTATTTATTTTTTTATATTAGTGACGGTTCAGGCCGACGCTATTGTTTTTGAAATAATATTCATTTCCCTTAACAAATTTCATTTGCCTCCTTATTAGTTATTGTCTTTATTAATTCTTATTTTCTTATATTAGCGACAGTTCAGGCCGACGCTACTGTTTGTGCTAAAATTTTCATTTTCCCACACGAATTTCGTATGGCTCCTTTAAACTTATTGTTTTAATTAATTATTATTTTTATATTAAAAATTAGTACTTTAATAGCTCTTTTAAAGTGATATTAAACAAAATCGTTCACATTAGTGGCACGGTTAATAGCTCTTTTCAGCGCTATCAAAAACAAAAGAATATGCTATTAAATAACTTTTATGGCATATTGTCTGTTGCTATATTTTCTCTTTCAAAGTTTGTTTACCCTTTTGGACAGAAGAGATCGCTCTTCTTTGTCTTTATTAGAATCTTTATAAGAGGAGCATACGCCTAAGTAGTCATTTTCCTCCATTTCACTTCAAAAGTATATAGCACGAATAAAACTAAAGTTCATTAGTGAAGGTGAGCATTCGAGCGATAACCTATACAGCCAGCATCGTCAGACTAAGAACAAAGGGACATACATTTAATCATTCCTTCTTCACTACTTAATGCATGTGTCCTCCGAGTGCATTTGTTATGAAAATATTTTGAAAGTGTTTTGATTTTGAGAGAAATACTTCGTGTTGACAAAACATTTATTTGGACCTAACGCTACTGTTTGTGGGAAAATTTCATTACACCCACAAATTTAATTTGCCTCCTTTTTAGTTATTATTTTAAATAATTATTTATTTTTTTATATTACGACGGTTCAGGCCGACGCTATCGGTTTTGAAAAAATATTCATTTCCCATAACAAATTTCGTTTTCCTCCTTATTAGTTATTGTCTTAATTAATTCTTATTTTCTTATATTAGGGACGGTTCAGGCCTACGCTACTGTTTGTGCTAAATATTTCATTTTCCCCCACGAATTTTGTATGGCCCCTTTAAACTTATTGTTTTAATTAATTATTATTTTTATATTAAAAACTAGTAGTTTAATAGCTCTTTTAAAGTGATATTAAACAAAATCGTTCACATTAGTGGCACGGTTAATAGCTCTTTTCAGCGCTATCAAAAACAAAAGAAGGTGCTATTAAATAACTTTTATGGCATATTGTCTGTTGCTCTATTTTCTCTTTCAAAGTTGGTTTACCCTTTTGGACAGAAGGGATCAATCTTCTTTGTCTTTATTAGGATCTTTATAAGAGAAGCATACGCCTAAGTAGTCATTTTCCACCATTTCACTTCAAAAGTATATAGCACGAATAAATATAAAGTTCATTAGTGAAGGTGAGCATTCGAGCGATAACCTATACAGCCAGCGTCATCGGACTAAAAACAAAGGGACATACATTTAATCATTCCTTCTTCACTACTTAATGCATGTGTCCTCCGAGTGCATTTGTTATGAAAATATTTTGAAAATGGTTTGATTTCGAGAAAAATACTTGGTGTTGACAAAACGTTTATTTGGACCTACGCTATTGTTTGTGCGGAAATTTCATTACACCCACCAATTTAATTTTCCTCCTTTTTAGTTATTATTATAAATAATTATTTATTTTTTTATATTAGCGACGGTTCAGGCCGACGCTATTGTTTTTGAAAAAATATTCATTTCCCATAACAAATTTATTTTGCATCCTTATTAGTTATTGTCTTTATTAATTCTTATTTTCTTATATTAGCGACGGTTCTGGCCGACACTACTGTTTGTGCTAAAATTTTCATTTTCCCCCACGAATTTCGTATGGCTCCTTTAAACTTATTGTTTTAGTTAATTATTATTTTTATATTAAAAACTAGTACTTTAATAGCTCTTTTAAAGTGATATTAAACAAAATCGTTCACATTAGTGGCACGGTTAATAGCGCTTTTCAGCGCTATCAAAAACAAAAGAAAGTGCTATTAAATATCTTTTATGGCATATTGTCTGATGCTCTATTTTCTCTTTCAAAGGTTGTTTACCCTTTTGGACAGAAGAGATCGCTCTTCTTTGTCTTTATTAGAATATTTATAAGAGGAGCATACGCCTAAGTAGTCATATTCCTCCATTTCACTTCAAAAGTATATAGCACGAATAAAACTAAAGTTCATGAGTGAAGGTGAGCATTCGAGCGATAACCTATACAGCCAGCATCGTCGGACTAAGAACAAAGGGACATACATTTAATCATTTCTTCTTCACTACTTAATGCATGTGTCCTCCGAGTGCATTTGTTATGAAAATATTTTGAAAGTGGTTTGATTTTGAGAAAAATACTTGGTGTTGACAAAACATTTATTTGGACCTACGCTAATGTTTGTGCGAAAATTTCATTACACCCACCAATTTAATTTGCCTCCTTTTTAGTTATTATTTTAAATAATTATTTATTTTTTTATATTAGCGACGGTTCAGGCCGACGCTATTGTTTATGAAATAATATTCATTTCCCATAAAACATTTCGTTTTCCTCCTTATTAGTTATTGTCTTAATTAATTATTATTTTCTTATATTAGGGACGGTTCAGGCCTACGCTACTGTTTGTGCTAAAATTTTCATTTTCCCCCACAAATTTCGTATGGCTCCTTTAAACTTATTGTATTAATTAATTATTATTTTTATATCTAAAACTAGTACTTTAATAGCTCTTTTAAAGTGCTATTAAACAAAATCGTTCAAATTAGTGGCACGGTTAATAGCACTTTTCAGCGCTATCAAAAACAAAAGAAAGTTCTATTAAATAACTTTTATGGCATATTATTTGTTGCTCTATTTTCTCTTTCAAAGTTGGTTTACCCTTTTGGACAGAAGAGATCGATCTTCTTTGTCATTATTAGAATCTTTATAAGAGGAGCATACGCCTAAGTAGTAATTTTCCTCCATTTCACTTCAAAAGTATATAGCACGAATAAAACTAAAGTTCATGAGTGAAGGTGAGCATTCGAGCGATAACCTATACAGCCAGCATCGTCGGACTAAGAACAAAGGGACATACATTTAATCATTCCTTCTTCACTACTTAATGCATGTGTTCTCCGAGTGCATTTGTTATGAAAATATTTTGAAAATGGTTTGATTTCGAGAAAAATATTAGGTGTTGACAAAACGTTTATTTGGACCTACGCTATTGTTTGTGCGAAAATTTCATTACACCCACCAATTTAATTTGCCTCCTTTTTAGTTATAATTTTAAATAATTATTTATTTTTTTATATTAGCGACGGCTCAGGCCGATGCTATTGTTTTTGAAAAAATATTCATTTCCCATAACAAATTTATTTTGCATCCTTATTAGTTATTGTCTTTATTAATTCTTATTTTCTTATATTAGCGACGGTTCAGGCCGACGCTACTGTTTGTGCTAAAATTTTCATTTTCCCCCACGAATTTTGTTTGGCTCCTTTAAACTTATTGTTTTAATTAATTATTATTTTTATATTAAAAACTAGTACTTTAATATCTCTTTTAAAGTGATATTAAACAAAATCGTTCACATTAGTGGCACGGTTAATAGCGCTTTTCAGCGCTATCAAAAACCAAAGAAAGTGTTATTAAATAACTTTTATGGCATATTGTCTGTTGCTCTATTTTCTCTTTCAATGTTGGTTTACCCTTTTGGACAAAAGAGATCGCTCTTCTTTGTCTTTGTAAGAGGAGCATACGCCTAAGTAGTCATTTTCCTCCATTTCACTTAAAAAGTATATAGCAAGAATAAATATAAATTTCATGAGTGAAGGTGAGCATTCTAGCGATAACCTATACGGCCAGCATTACCGGACTAACAACAAAAGGACATACATTTAATCATTCCTTCTTTACTACTTAATGCATGTGTCCTCCGAGTGCATTTGTTATGAAAATATTTTGAAAGTTGTTTGATTTTGAGAAAAATACTTGGTGTTGATAAAATGTTTATTTGGACCTACGCTACTGTTTGTGCGAAAATTTCATTACACCCACCAATTTAATTTGCCTCCTTTTTAGTTATTATTTTAAATAATTATTTATTTTTTTATATTAGCGACGGTTCAGGCCGACACTATTGGTATTGAAAAAATATTCATTTCCCATAACAAATTTCGTTTTCCTCCTTATTAGTTATTGTCTTAATTAATTCTTATTTTCTTATGTTAGGGACGGTTCAGGCCTACGCTACTGTTTGTGCTAAAATTTTCATTTTCCCCCACGAATTTCGTATGGCTCCTTTAAACTTATTGTTTTAATTAATTATTATTTTTATATTAAAAACTAGTAGTTTAATAGCTCTTTTAAAGTGATATTAAACAAAATCGTTCACATTAGTGGCACGGTTAATAGCGCTTTTCAGCGCTATCAAAAACAAAAGAATGTGCTATTAAATAACTTTTATGGCATATTGTCTGTTGCTACATTTTCTCTTTCAAAGTTTGTTTACCCTTTTGGACAGAAGAGATCGCTCTTCTTTGTCTTTATTAGAATCTTTATAAGAGGAGCATATGCCTAAGTAGTCATTTTCCTCCATTTCACTTCAAAAGTATATAGCATGAATAAAACTAAAGTTCATGAGTGAAGGTGAGCATTCGAGCGATAACCTTAACAGCCAGCGTCGTCGGACTAAGAACAATGGGACATACATTTAATCATTCTTTCTTCACTACTTAATGCATGTGTCCTCCGAGTGCATTTGTTATGAAAATATTTAGAAAATGGTTTGATTTCTAGAAAAATACTTGGTGTTAAAAAAACGTTGATTTGGACCTACGCTACTGTTTGCGCGAAAATTTTATTACACCCACCAATTTAATTTGCCTCCTTTTTAGTTATTATTTGAAATAATTATTTATTTTTTTATATTAGTGACGGTTCAGGCCGACGCTATTGTTTTTGAAAAAATATTCATTTCCCATAACAAATTTCGTTTTCCTCCTTATTAGTTATTGTCTTAATTAATTCTTATTTTCTTATATTAGGGACGGTTCAGGCCTACGCTACTGTTTGTGCTAAATATTTCATTTTCCCCCACGAATTTTATATGGCCCCTTTAAACTTATTGTTTTAATTAATTATTATTTTTATATTAAAAACTAGTAGTTTAATAGCTCTTTTAAAGTGATATTAAACAAAATCGTTCACATTAGTGGCACGGTTAATAGCTCTTTTCAGCGCTATCAAAAACAAAAGAAGGTGCTATTAAATAACTTTTATGGCATATTGTCTGTTGCTCTATTTTCTCTTTCAAAGTTGGTTTACCCTTTTGGACAGAAGGGATCAATCTTCTTTGTCTTTATTAGGATCTTTATAAGAGAAGCATACGCCTAAGTAGTCATTTTCCACCATTTCACTTCAAAAGTATATAGCACGAATAAATATAAAGTTCATTAGTGAAGGTGAGCATTCGAGCGATAACCTATACAGCCAGCGTCATCGGACTAAAAACAAAGGGACATACATTTAATCATTCCTTCTTCACTACTTAATGCATGTGTCCTCCGAGTGCATTTGTTATGAAAATATTTTGAAAATGGTTTGATTTCGAGAAAAATACTTGGTGTTGACAAAACGTTTATTTGGACCTACGCTATTGTTTGTGCGGAAATTTCATTACACCCACCAATTTAATTTTCCTCCTTTTTAGTTATTATTTTAAATAATTATTTATTTTTTTATATTAGCGACGGTTCAGGCCGACGCTATTGTTTTTGAAAAAATATTCATTTCCCATAACAAATTTATTTTGCATCCTTATTAGTTATTGTCTTTATTAATTCTTATTTTCTTATATTAGCGACGGTTCTGGCCGACACTACTGTTTGTGCTAAAATTTTCATTTTCCCCCACGAATTTCGTATGGCTCCTTTAAACTTATTGTTTTAGTTAATTATTATTTTTATATTAAAAACTAGTACTTTAATAGCTCTTTTAAAGTGATATTAAACAAAATCGTTCACATTAGTGGCACGGTTAATAGCGCTTTTCAGCGCTATCAAAAACAAAAGAAAGTGCTATTAAATATCTTTTATGGCATATTGTCTGATGCTCTATTTTCTCTTTCAAAGGTTGTTTACCCTTTTGGACAGAAGAGATCGCTCTTCTTTGTCTTTATTAGAATATTTATAAGAGGAGCATACGCCTAAGTAGTCATATTCCTCCATTTCACTTCAAAAGTATATAGCACGAATAAAACTAAAGTTCATGAGTGAAGGTGAGCATTCGAGCGATAACCTATACAGCCAGCATCGTCGGACTAAGAACAAAGGGACATACATTTAATCATTCCTTCTTCACTACTTAATGCATGTGTCCTCCGAGTGCATTTGTTATGAAAATATTTTGAAAGTGGTTTGATTTTGAGAAAAATACTTGGTGTTGACAAAAAATTTATTTGGACCTACGCTAATGTTTGTGCGAAAATTTCATTACACCCACCAATTTAATTTGCCTCCTTTTTAGTTATTATTTTAAATAATTATTTATTTTTTTATATTAGCGACGGTTCAGGCCGACGCTATTGTTTATGAAATAATATTCATTTCCCATAAAACATTTCGTTTTCCTCCTTATTAGTTATTGTCTTAATTAATTATTATTTTCTTATATTAGGGACGGTTCAGGCCTACGCTACTGTTTGTGCTAAAATTTTCATTTTCCCCCACAAATTTCGTATGGCTCCTTTAAACTTATTGTATTAATTAATTATTATTTTTATATCTAAAACTAGTACTTTAATAGCTCTTTTAAAGTGCTATTAAACAAAATCGTTCAAATTAGTGGCACGGTTAATAGCACTTTTCAGCGCTATCAAAAACAAAAGAAAGTTCTATTAAATAACTTTTATGGCATATTGTTTGTTGCTCTATTTTCTCTTTCAAAGTTGGTTTACCCTTTTGTACAGAAGAGATCGATCTTCTTTGTCTTTATTAGAATCTTTATAAGAGGAGCATACGCCTAAGTAGTAATTTTCCTCCATTTCACTTCAAAAGTATATAGCACGAATAAAACTAAAGTTCATGAGTGAAGGTGAGCATTCGAGCGATAACCTATACAGCCAGCATCGTCGGACTAAGAACAAAGGGACATACATTTAATCATTCCTTCTTCACTACTTAATGCATGTGTTCTCCGAGTGCATTTGTTATGAAAATATTTTGAAAATGGTTTGATTTCGAGAAAAATATTAGGTGTTGACAAAACGTTTATTTGGACCTACGCTATTGTTTGTGCGAAAATTTCATTACACCCACCAATTTAATTTGCCTCCTTTTTAGTTATTATTTTAAATAATTATTTATTTTTTATATTAGCGATGGCTCAGGCCGATGCTATTGTTTTTGAAAAAATATTCATTTCCCATAACAAATTTATTTTGCATCCTTATTAGTTATTGTCTTTATTAATTCTTATTTTCTTATATTAGCGACGGTTCAGGCCGACGCTACTGTTTGTGCTAAAATTTTCATTTTCCCCCACGAATTTTGTTTGGCTCCTTTAAACTTATTGTTTTAATTAATTATTATTTTTATATTAAAAACTAGTACTTTAATAGCTCTTTTAAAGTGATATTAAACAAAATCGTTCACATTAGTGGCACGGTTAATAGCGCTTTTCAGCGCTATCAAAAACCAAAGAAAGTGTTATTAAATATCTTTTATGGCATATTGTCTGTTGCTCTATTTTCTCTTTCAATGTTGGTTTACCCTTTTGGACAGAAGAGATCGCTCTTCTTTGTCTTTGTAAGAGGAGCATACGCCTAAGTAGTCATTTTCCTCCATTTCACTTAAAAAGTATATAGCAAGAATAAATATAAAGTTCATGAGTGAAGGTGAGCATTCTAGTGATAACCTATACGGCCAGCATCGTCGGACTAAGAACAAAAGGACATACATTTAATCATTCCTTCTTTACTACTTAATGCATGTGTCCTCCGAGTGCATTTGTTATGAAAATATTTTGAAAGTTGTTTGATTTTGAGAAAAATACTTGGTGTTGACAAAATGTTTATTTGGACCTACGCTACTGTTTGTGCGAAAATTTCATTACACCCACCAATTTAATTTGCCTCCTTTTTAGTTATTATTTTAAATAATTATTTATTTTTTTATATTAGCGACGGTTCAGGCCGACCCTATTGGTTTTGAAAAAATATTCATTTCCCATAACAAATTTTGTTTTCCTCCTTATTAGTTATTGTCTTAATTAATTCTTATTTTCTTATATTAGGGACGGTTCAGGCCTACGCTACTGTTTGTGCTAAAATTTTCATTTTCCCCCACGAATTTCGTATGGCTCCTTTAAACTTATTGTTTTAATTAATTATTATTTTTATATTAAAAACTAGTAGTTTAATAGCTCTTTTAAAGTGATATTAAACAAAATCGTTCACATTAGTGGCACGGTTAATAGCGCTTTTCAGCGCTATCAAAAACAAAAGAATGTGCTATTAAATAACTTTTATGGCATATTGTCTGTTGCTACATTTTCTCTTTCAAAGTTTGTTTACCCTTTTGGACAGAAGAGATCGCTCTTCTTTGTCTTTATTAGAATCTTTATAAGAGGAGCATATGTCTAAGTAGTCATTTTCCTCCATTTCACTTCAAAAGTATATAGCATGAATAAAACTAAAGTTCATGAGTGAAGGTGAGCATTCGAGCGATAACCTTAACAGCCAGCGTCGTCGGACTAAGAACAATGGGACATACATTTAATCATTCTTTCTTCACTACTTAATGCATGTGTCCTCCGAGTGCATTTGTTATGAAAATATTTAGAAAATGGTTTGATTTCTAGAAAAATACTTGGTGTTGAAAAAACGTTGATTTGGACCTACGCTACTGTTTGCGCGAAAATTTTATTACACCCACCAATTTAATTTGCCTCCTTTTTAGTTATTATTTGAAATAATTATTTATTTTTTTATATTAGTGACGGTTCAGGCCGACGCTATTGTTTTTGAAAAAATATTCATTTCCCATAACAAATTTCATTTGCCTCCTTATTAGTTATTGTCTTTATTAATTCTTATTTTCTTATATTAGTGACGGTTCAGGCCGACGCTACTGTTTGTGCTAAAATTTTCATTTTCCCCCACGAATTTCGTATGGCTCCTTTAAACTTATTGTTTTAATTAATTATTATTTTTATATTAAAAACTAGTAGTTTAATAGCTCTTTTAAAGTGATATTAAACAAAATCGGTAACATTAGTGGCACGGTTAATAGCTCTTTTCAGCGCTATCAAAAACAAAAGAAAGTGCTATTAAATAACTTTTATGGCATATTATTTGTTGCTCTATTTTCTCTTTCAAAATTGGTTTACCCTTTTAGACAGAAGGGATCACTCTTCTTTGTCTTTATTAGAATCTTTATAAGAGGAGCATACGCCTAAGTAGTCATTTTCCTCCATTTCACATAAAAAGTATATAGCACGAATAATATATAAAGTTCATTAGTGAAGGTGAGCATTCGAGCGATAACCTATACAGCCAGCATCGTCGGACTAAGAACAAAGGGACATACATTTAATCATTCCTTCTTCACTACTTAATGCATGTGTCCTCCGAGTGCATTTGTTATGAAAATATTTTGAAAATGGTTTGATTTCGAGAAAAATACTTGGTGTTGACAAAACGTTTATTTGGACCTACGCTATTGTTTGTGCGAAAATTTCATTACACCCACCAATTTAATTTGCCTCCTTTTTAGTTATTATTTTAAATAATTATTTATTTTTTATATTTGCGACGGTTCAGGACGACGCTATTGTTTTTGAAAAAATATTCATGTCCCTTAACAAATTTATTTTGCATCCTTATTAGTTCTTGTCATTATTAATTCTTATTTTCTTATATTAGCGACGGTTCAGGCCGACGCTACTGTTTGTGCTAAAATTTTCATTTTCCCACACGAATTTCGTATGGCTCCTTTAAACTTATTGTTTTAATTAATTATTATTTTTATATTAAAAAGTAGTACTTTAATAGCTCTTTTAAAGTGATATTAAACAAAATCGTTCACATTAGTGGCACGGTTAATAGCGCTTTTCAGTGCTATCAAAAACAAAAGAATATGCTATTAAATAACTTTTATGGCATATTGTCTGTTGCTATATTTTCTCTTTCAAAGTTTGTTTACCCTTTTGGACAGAAGAGATCGCTCTTCTTTGTCTTTATTAGAATCTTTATAAGAGGAGCATACGCCTATGTAGTCCTTTTCCTCCATTTCAACTCAAAAGTATATAGCACGAATAAAACTAAAGTTCATGAGTGAAGGTGAGCATTCGAGCGATAACCTATACAGCCAGCATCGTCGGACTAAGAACAAAGGGACATACATTTAATCATTCCTTCTTCACTACTTAATGCATGTGTCCTCCGAGTGCATTTGTTATGAAAGTATTTTGAAAGTGGTTTGATTTTGAGAAAAATACTTGGTGTTGACAAAACGTTTATTTGGACCTACGTTACTGTTTGTTCGAAAATTTCATTACACCCACCAATTTAATTTGCCTCCTTTTTAGTTATTATTTTAAATAATTATTTATTTTTTTATATTAGCGACGGTTCAGGCCGACGCTATTGGTTTTGAAAAAATATTCATTTCCCATAACAAATTTCGTTTTCCTCCTTATTAGTTATTGTCTTAATTAATTCTTATTTTCTTATATTAGGGACGGTTCAGGCCTACGCTACTGTTTGTGCTAAAATTTTCATTTTCCCCCACGAATTTCGTATGGCTCCTTTAAACTTATTGTTTTAATTAATTATTATTTTTATATTTAAAACTAGTAGTTCAATAGCTCTTTTAAAGTGATATTAAACAAAATCGTTCACATTAGTGGCAAGGTTAATAGCGCTATCAAAAACAAAAGAAAGTGCTATTAAGTAACTTTTATGGCATATTGTCTGTTGCTCTATTTTCTCTTTCAAAGTTGGTTTACCCTTTTAGACAGAAGGGATCACTCTTCTTTGTCTTTATTAGAATCTTTATAAGAGGAGCATACGCCTAACTAGTCATTTTCCACCATTTCACTACAAAAGTATATAGCACGAATAAAACTAAATTTCATGAATGAAGGTGAGCATTTGAACGATAACCTATACAGTAAGCGTCGTCGAACTAAGAACAAAGGGACATACATTTAATCTTTCCTTCTTCACTACTTAATGCATGTGTCCTCCGAGTGCATTTGTTATGAAAATATTTTGAAAATGGTTTGATTTCGAGAAAAATACTTGGTGTTGACCAAACATTTATTTGGACCTACGCTACTGTTTGTGCGGAAATTTTATTACACCCACCAATTTAATTTTCCTCCTTTTTAGTTATTATTTTAAATAATTATTTATTTTTTTATATTAGCGACGGTTAAGGCCGATGCTATTGTTTTTGAAAAAATATTCATTTCCCATAACAAATTTCGTTTTCTTCCTTATTTGTTATTGTCTTAATTAATTCTTATTTTCTTATATTAGCGATGGTTCAGGCCTACGCTAATGTTTGTGCTAAAATTTTCATTTTCCCCCACGAATTTCGTATGGCTCCTTTAAACTTATTGTTTTAATTAATTATTATTTTTATATTAAAAAGTAGTACTTTAATAGCTCTTTTAAAGTGATATTAAACAAAATCGTTTACATTAGTTGCACTGTTAATAGCGCTTTTCAGCGCTATCAAAAACAAAAGAAAGTGCTATTAAATAACTTTTCTGGCATATTGTCGGTTGCTCTATTTTCTCTTTCAAAGTTGGCTTACCCTTTTGGACAGAAGAGATCACTCTCTTTGTCTTTATTAGAATCTTTATAAGAGGAGCATATGCCTAAGTAGTCATGTTCCTCCATTTCACTTCAGAAGTATATATCACAAATAAAACTAAAGTTCATGAGTGAAGGTGAGCTTTCGAGCGATAACCTATACAGCCAGCATCGTCGGACTAAGAACAAAGGGACATACATTTAATCATTCCTTCTTCACTACTTAATGCATGTGTCCTTCGAGTGCATTTGTTATGTAAATATTTTGAAAATGGTTTGATTTCGAGAAAAATAATTGGTGTTGACCAAATGTTTATTTGGACCTACGCTACTGTTTATGCTAAAATTTTCATTTTCCTTCATGAATTTCGTATGGCTCCTTTAAACTTATTGTTTTAATTAATTCATATTTTTATATTAAAAACTAGTACTTTAGTAGCTCTTTTAAAGTGCTATTAAACAAAATCGTTCACATTAGTGGCACGGTTAATAGCGCTTTTCAACGCTATCAAAAATCAAAGAAAGTGCTATTAAGTAACTTTTATGGCATATTGTTTGTTTCTCTATTTTCTCTTTCAAAGTTGGTTTACCCTTTTGGATAGAAGAGATCAATCTTCTTTGTCTTTATTAGAATCTTTATAAGAGGAGCATACGCCTAACTAGTCATTTTCCTCCATTGCACTTCAAAAGTATATAGCACGAATAAAACTAAAGTTCATGAATGTAGGTGAGCATTTGAACGATAACCTATACAGTAAGCGTCATCGGACTAAGAACAAAGAGACATACATTTAATCATTCCTTCTTCACTACTGAATTCATGTGTCCTTCAAGTGCATTTGTTATGAAAATATTTAGAAAATGGTTTGATTTCGAGAAAAATACTAGGTGTTGACAAAGCGTCTATTTGGACCTACGCTACTGTTTGTGTGAAAATTTCATTACACCCACCAATTTAGTATGCCTTCTTTTTATGAAACAATATTCATTTCCCATAACAAATTTCGTTTGCCTCCTTATTAGTTTTTGTCTTAATTAATTCTTATTTTCTTATATTAGTGACAGTTCAGGCCGACGCTACTGTTTGTGCTAAAATTTTCATTTTCCCCCACGAATTTGGTTTGGCTCCTTTAAACTTATTGTTTTAATTAATTATTATTTTTATATTAAAAACTAGTACTTTAATAGCTCTTTTAAAGTGATATTAAACAAAATCGTTTACATTAGTGGCACGGTTAATAGCTCTTTTCAGCGCTATCAAAAACAAAAGAAAGTGCTATTAAATAACTTTTATGGCATATTGTCTGTTGCTCTATTTTCTCTTTCAAAGTTGGTTTACCATTTTGGACAGAAGAGATCACTCTTCTTTGTCTTTATTAGAATCTTTATAAGAGGAGCATACGCCTAAGTAGTCATGTTCCTCCATTTCACTTCAAAAGTATATAACACGAATAAAACTAAAGTTCATGAGTGAAGGTGAGCATTCGAGCGAAAACCTATACAGCCAGCATCGTCGGACTAAGAACAAAGGGAAATACATTTAATCATTCCTTATTCACTACTGAATGCATGTGTCCTCCGAGTGCATTTGTTATGAAAAAATTTTGAAAATGGTTTGATTTCGAGAAAAATACTTGGTGTTGACAAAACGTTTATTTGGACCTACGCTATTGTTTGTGCGAAAATTTCATTACACCCACCAATTTAATTTTCCTCCTTTTTAGTTATTATTTTAAATAATTAGTTATTTTTTATATTAGCGACGGTTCAGGCCGACGCTATTGTTTTTGAAAAAATATTCATTTCCCATAACAAATTTCGTTTGCATCCTTATTAGTTATTGTCTTTATTAATTCTTATTTTCGTATATTAGCGACGGTTCAGGCCGACGCTACTGTTTGTGTTAAAATTTTCATTTTCCCCCACGAATTTCATATGGCTCCTTTAAACTTATTGTTTTAATTAATTATTATTTTTATATTAAAAACTAGTACTTTAATAGCTCTTTTAAAGTGATATTAAACAAAATCGTTCACATTAGTGGCACGGTTAATAGCGCTATCAAAAACAAAAGAAAGTGCTATTAAGTAACTTTTATGGCATATTGTCTGTTGCTCTATTTTCTCTTTCAAAGTTGGTTTACCCTTTTGGATAGAAGAGATCACTCTTATTTGTCTTTTTTAGAATCTTTATAAGAGGAGCATACGCCTAACTAGTCATTTTCCACCATTTCACTACAAAGGTATATAGCACGAATAAAACTAAATTTCATGAATGAAGGTTAGCATTTGAACGATAACCTATACAGTAAGCGTCGTCGAACTAAGAAAAAAGGGACATACATTTAATCATTCCTTCTTCACTACTTAATGCATGTGTCCTCCGAGTGCATTTGTCATGAAAATATTTTGAAAGTGGTTTGATTTTGAGAAAAATACTTGGTGTTGACAAAATGTTTATTTGGACCTACGCTACTGTTTGTGCGAAAATTTCATTACACCCACCAATTTAATTTGCCTCCTTTTTAGTTATTATTTTAAATAATTATTTATTTTTTTATATTAGCGACGGTTAAGGCCGACCCTATTGTTTTTGAAAAAATATTCATTTCCCATAACAAATTTCGTTTTCTTCCTTATTTGTTATTGTCTTAATTAATTCTTATTTTCTTATATTAGCGACGGTTCAGGCCTACGCTAATGTTTGTGCTAAAATTTTCATTTTCCCCCACGAATTTCGTATGGCTCCTTTAAACTTATTGTTTTAATTAATTATTATTTTTATATTAAAAAGTAGTACTTTAATAGATCTTTTAAAGTGATATTAAACAAAATCGTTTACATTAGTGGCACGGTTAATAGCGCTTTTCAGCACTATCAAAAACAAAAGTAAGTGCTATTAAATAACTTTTCTGGCATATTGTCGGTTGCTCTATTTTCTCTTTCAAAGTTGGCTTACCCTTTTGGACAGAAGAGATCACTCTCTTTGTCTTTATAAGAATCTTTATAAGAGGAGCATACGCCTAAGTAGTCATGTTCCTCCATTTCACTTCAGAAGTATATAGCACGAATAAAACTAAAGTTCATGAGTGAAGGTGAGCATTCGAGCGATAACCTATACAGTCAGCATCGTCGGACTAAGAACAAAGGGACATACATTTAATCATTCCTTCTTCACTACTTAATGCATGTGTCCTTCGAGTGCATTTGTTATGTAAATATTTTGAAAATGGTTTGATTTCGAGAAAAATAATTGGTGTTGACCAAACGTTTATTTGGACCTACGCTACTATTTATGCTAAAATTTTCTTTTTCCTTCATGAATTTCGTATGGCTCCTTTAAACTTATTGTTTTAATTAATTCATATTTTTATATTAAAAACTAGTACTTTAGTAGCTCTTTTAAAGTGCTATTAAACAAAATCGTTCACATTAGTGGCACGGTTAATAGCGCTTTTCAACGCTATCAAAAACAAAAGAAAGTGCTATTAAGTAAATTTTATGGCATATTGTCTGTTGCTCTATTTTCTCTTTCAAAGTTGGTTTACCCTTTTGGATAGAAGAGATCAATCTTCTTTGTCTTTATTAGAATCTTTATAAGAGGAGCATACGCCTAACTAGTCATTTTCCTCCATTGCACATCAAAAGTATATAGCACGAATAAAACTAAAGTTCATGAATGAAGGTGAGCATTTGAACGATAACCTATACAGTAAGCATCGTCGGACTAAGAACAAAGAGACATACATTTAATCATTCCTTCTTCCCTACATAATGCATGTGTCCTTCAAGTGCATTTGTTATGAAAATATTTAGAAAATGGTTTGATTTCGAGAAAAATACTAGGTGTTGACAAAGCGTCTATTTGGACCTACGCTACTATTTGTGTGAAAATTTCATTACACCCACCAATTTAGTATGCCTTATTTTTATTTATTATTTTAAATAATTATTTATTTTTTTATATTAGCGACGGTTCAGGCCGACGCTATTGTTTATGAAAAAATATTCATTTCCCATAACAAATTTCGTTTGCCTCCTTATTAGTTTTTGTCTTAATTAATTCTTATTTTCTTATATTAGTGACAGTTCAGGCCGACGCTACTGTTTGTGCTAAAATTTTCATTTTCCCCCACGAATTTGGTTTGGCTCCTTTAAACTTATTGTTTTAATTAATTATTATTTTTATATTAAAAACTAGTACTTTAATAACTCTTTTAAAGTGATATTAAACAAAATCATTCACATTAGTGGCACGGTTAATAGCGCTTTTCAGCGCTATCAAAAACAAAAGAAAGTGCTATTAAATAACTTTTATGGCGTATTGTCTGTTGTTCTATTTTCTCTTTCAAAGTTGGTTTACCCTTTTGGATAGAAGAGATCACTCTTCTTTGTCTTTATTAGAATCTTTATAAGAGGAGCATACGCCTAAGTAGTCATTTTCCTCCATTTCACTACAAAAGTGTATAGCACGAATAAAACTAAATTTCATGAATGAAGGTGAGCATTTGAACGATAACCTATACAGTAAGCGTCGTCGGACTATGAACAAAGGGACATACATTTAATCATTCCTTCTTCACTACTTAATGCATGTGTCCTCCGAGTGCATTTGTTATGAAAATATTATGAAAGTGGTTTGATTTTGAGAAAAATACTTGGTGTTGACAAAACGTTTATTTGGACCTACGCTACTGTTTGTGCGAAAATTTCATTACACCCACCAATTTAATTTGCCTCCTTTTTAGTTATTATTTTAAATAATTATTTATTTTTTTATATTAGAGACGGTCAAGGCCGACGCTATTGTTTTTGAAAAAATATTCATTTCCCATAACAAATTTCGTTTTCTTCCTTATTTGTTATTGTCTTAATTAATTCTTATTTTCTTATATTAGCGACGGTTCAGGCCTACTCTAATGTTTGTGCTAAAATTTTCATTTTCCCCCACGAATTTCGTATGGCTCCTTTAAACTTATTGTTTTAATTAATTATTATTTTTATATTAAAAACTAGTACTTTAATAACTCTTTTAAAGTGATATTAAACAAAATCATTCACATTAGTGGCACGGTTAATAGCGCTTTTCAGCGCTATCAAAAACAAAAGAAAGTGCTATTAAATAACTTTTATGGCATATTGTCTGTTGTTCTATTTTCTCTTTCAAAGTTGGTTTACCCTTTTGGATAGAAGAGATCACTCTTCTTTGTCTTTATTAGAATCTTTATAAGAGGAGCATACGCCTAAGTAGTCATTTTCCTCCATTTCACTACAAAAGTATATAGCACGAATAAAACTAAATTTCATGAATGAAGGTGAGCATTTGAACGATAACCTATACAGTAAGCGTCGTCGGACTAAGAACAAAGGGACATACATTTAATCATTCCTTCTTCACTACTTAATGCATGTGTCCTCCGAGTGCATTTGTTATGAAAATATTTTGAAAGTGGTTTGATTTTGAGAAAAATACTTGGTGTTGACAAAACATTTATTTGGACCTACGCTACTGTTTGTGCGAAAATTTCATTACACCCACCAATTTAATTTGCCTCCTTTTTAGTTATTATTTTAAATAATTATTTATTTTTTTATATTAGCGACGGTCAAGGCCGACGCTATTGTTTTTGAAAAAATATTCATTTCCCATAACAAATTTCGTTTTCTTCCTTATTTGTTATTGTCTTAATTAATTCTTATTTTCTTATATTAGCGACGGTTCAGGCCTACGCTAATGTTTGTGCTAAAATTTTCATTTTCCCCCACGAATTTCGTATGGCTCCTTTAAACTTATTGTTTTAATTAATTATTATTTTTATATTAAAAAGTAGTACTTTAATAGATCTTTTAAAGTGATATTAAACAAAATCGTTTACATTAGTGGCACGGTTAATAGCGCTTTTCAGCGCTATCAAAAACAAAAGAAAGTGCTATTAAATAACTTTTCTGGCATATTGTCGGTTGCTCTATTTTCTCTTTCAAAGTTGGCTTACCCTTTTGGACAGAAGAGATCACTCTCTTTGTCCTTATTAGAATCTTTATAACAGGAGCATACGCCTAAGTAGTCATGTTCCTCCATTTCACTTCAGAAGTATATAGCACGAATAAAACTAAAGTTCATGAGTGAAGGTGAGCATTCGAGCGATAACCTATACAGCTAGCATCGTCAGACTAAGAACAAAGGGACATACATTTAATCATTCCTTCTTCACTACTTAATGCATGTGTCCTTCGAGTGCATTTGTTATGTAAATATTTTGAAAATGGTTTGATTTCGAGAAAAATAATTGGTGTTGACCAAACGTTTATTTGGACCTACGCTACTTTTTATGCTAAAATTTTCATTTTCCTTCATGAATTTCGTATGGCTCCTTTAAACTTATTGTTTTAATTAATTAATATTTTTATATTAAAAACTAGTACTTTGGTAGCTCTTTTAAAGTGCTATTAAACAAAATCGTTCACATTAGTGGCACGGTTAATAGCGCTTTTCAACGCTATCAAAAACAAAAGAAAGTGCTATTAAGTAGCTTTTATGGCATATTGTCTGTTGCTCTATTTTCTCTTTCAAAGTTGGTTTACCCTTTTGGATAGAAGAGATCAATCTTCTTTGTCTTTATTAGAATCTTTATAAGAGGAGCATACGCCTAACTAGTCATTTTCCTCCATTGCACTTCAAAAGTATATAGCACGAATAAAACTAAAGTTCATGAATGAAGGTGAGCATTTTAACGATAACCTATACAGTAAGCGTCGTCGGACTAAGAACAAAGAGACATACATTTAATCATTCCTTCTTCCCTACATAATGCATGTGTCCTTCAAGTGCATTTGTTATGAAAATATTTAGAAAATGGTTTGATTTCGAGAAAAATACTAGGTGTTGACAAAGCGTCTATTTGGACCTACGCTACTGTTTGTGTGAAAATTTCATTACACCCACCAATTTAGTATGCCTTCTTTTTATTTATTATTTTAAATAATTATTTATTTTTTTTATATTAGCGACGGTTCAGGCCGACGCTATTGTTTATGAAAAAATATTCATTTCCCATAACAAATTTCGTTTGCCTCCTTATTAGTTTTTGTCTTAATTATTTCTTATTTTCTTATATTAGTGACAGTTCAGGCCGACGCTACTGTTTATGCTAAAATTTTCATTTTCCCCCACGAATTTGGTTTGGCTCCTTTAAACTTATTGTTTTAATTAATTATTATTTTTATATTAAAAACTAGTACTTTAATAACTCTTTTAAAGTGATATTAAACAAAATCATTCACATTAGTGGCACGGTTAATAGCGCTTTTCAGCGCTATCAAAAACAACAGAAAGTGCTATTAAATAACTTTTATGGCATATTGTCTGTTGTTCTATTTTCTCTTTCAAAGTTGGTTTACCCTTTTGGATAGAAGAGATCACTCTTCTTTGTCTTTATTAGAATCTTTATAAGAGGAGCATACGCCTAAGTAGTCATTTTCCTCCATTTCATTTCAAAAGTATATAGCACGAATAAAACTAAAGTTCATGAGTGAAGGTGAGCATTCGAGCGATAACCTATACAGCCAGCGTCGTCGGACTAAGAACAAAGGGACATACATTTAATCATTCCTTCTTCACTACTTAATGCATGTGTCCTTCGAGTGCATTTGTTATGAAAATATTTTGAAAATGGTTTGATTTCGAGAAAAATACTTGGTGTTGACCAAACGTTTATTTGGACCTACGCTACTGTTTGTGCGAAAATTTTATTACACCCACCAATTTAATTTGCCTCCTTTCTAGTTATTATTTTAAATAATTATTTATTTTTTTATATTAGCGACGGTTCAGGCCGACTCTATTGTTTTTGAAGAAATATTCATTTCCCATAACAAATTTTGTTTGCCTCCTTATTAGTTATTGTCTTAATTAATTCTTATTTTCTAATATTAGCGACGGTTCAGGCCGACGCTACTGTTTGTGCTAAAATTTTCATTTTCCCCCACGAATTTCGTATGGCTCCTTTAAACTTATTGTTTTAATTAATTAATATTTTTATATTAAAAACTAGTACTTTAATAGCTCTTTTAAAGTGCTATTAAACAAAATCGTTCACATTATGGGCACGGTTAATAGCGCTATCAAAAACAAAAGAAAGTGCTATTAAGTAGCTTTTATGGCATATTGTCTGTTGCTCTATTTTCTCTTTCAAAGTTGGTTTACCCTTTTGGATAGAAGAGATCAATCTTCTTTGTCTTTATTAGAATCTTTATAAGAGGAGCATACGCCTAACTAGTCATTTTCCTCCATTGCACTTCAAAAGTATATAGCACGAATAAAACTAAAGTTCATGAATGAAGGTGAGCATTTTAACGATAACCTATACAGTAAGCGTCGTCGGACTAAGAACAAAGAGACATACATTTAATCATTCCTTCTTCCCTACATAATGCATGTGTCCTTCAAGTGCATTTGTTATGAAAATATTTAGAAAATGGTTTGATTTCGAGAAAAATACTAGGTGTTGACAAAGCGTCTATTTGGACCTACGCTACTGTTTGTGTGAAAATTTCATTACACCCACCAATTTAGTATGCCTTCTTTTTATTTATTATTTTAAATAATTATTTATTTTTTTTATATTAGCGACGGTTCAGGCCGACGCTATTGTTTATGAAAAAATATTCATTTCCCATAACAAATTTCGTTTGCCTCCTTATTAGTTTTTGTCTTAATTATTTCTTATTTTCTTATATTAGTGACAGTTCAGGCCGACGCTACTGTTTATGCTAAAATTTTCATTTTCCCCCACGAATTTGGTTTGGCTCCTTTAAACTTATTGTTTTAATTAATTATTATTTTTATATTAAAAACTAGTACTTTAATAACTCTTTTAAAGTGATATTAAACAAAATCATTCACATTAGTGGCACGGTTAATAGCGCTTTTCAGCGCTATCAAAAACAACAGAAAGTGCTATTAAATAACTTTTATGGCATATTGTCTGTTGTTCTATTTTCTCTTTCAAAGTTGGTTTACCCTTTTGGATAGAAGAGATCACTCTTCTTTGTCTTTATTAGAATCTTTATAAGAGGAGCATACGCCTAAGTAGTCATTTTCCTCCATTTCATTTCAAAAGTATATAGCACGAATAAAACTAAAGTTCATGAGTGAAGGTGAGCATTCGAGCGATAACCTATACAGCCAGCGTCGTCGGACTAAGAACAAAGGGACATACATTTAATCATTCCTTCTTCACTACTTAATGCATGTGTCCTTCGAGTGCATTTGTTATGAAAATATTTTGAAAATGGTTTGATTTCGAGAAAAATACTTGGTGTTGACCAAACGTTTATTTGGACCTACGCTACTGTTTGTGCGAAAATTTTATTACACCCACCAATTTAATTTGCCTCCTTTCTAGTTATTATTTTAAATAATTATTTATTTTTTTATATTAGCGACGGTTCAGGCCGACTCTATTGTTTTTGAAGAAATATTCATTTCCCATAACAAATTTTGTTTGCCTCCTTATTAGTTATTGTCTTAATTAATTCTTATTTTCTAATATTAGCGACGGTTCAGGCCGACGCTACTGTTTGTGCTAAAATTTTCATTTTCCCCCACGAATTTCGTATGGCTCCTTTAAACTTATTGTTTTAATTAATTAATATTTTTATATTAAAAACTAGTACTTTAATAGCTCTTTTAAAGTGCTATTAAACAAAATCGTTCACATTATGGGCACGGTTAATAGCGCTATCAAAAACAAAAGAAAGTGCTATTAAGTAACTTTTATGGCATATTGTCTGTTGCTCTATTTTCTCTTTCATAGTTGGTTTACCCTTTTGGATAGAAGAGATCACTCTTCTTTGTCTTTATTAGAATCTTTATAAGAGGAGCATACGCCTAACTAGTCATTTTCCTCCATTTCACTACAAAAGTATATAGCACGAATAAAACTAAATTTCATGAATGAAGGTGAGCATTTGAACGATAACTTATACAGTAAGCGTCGTCGGACTAAGAACAAAGGGACATACATTTAATCATTCCTTCTTCACTACTTAATGCATGTGTCCTCCGAGTGCATTTGTTATGAAAATATTTTGAAAGTGGTTTGATTTTGAGAAAAATACTTGGTGTTGACAAAACGTTTATTTGGACCTACGCTACTGTTTGTGCGAAAATTTCATTACACCCACCAATTTAATTTTCCTCCTTTTTAGTTATTATTTTTAATAATTATTTATTTTTTTATATTAGCGACGGTTAAGGCCGATGCTATTGTTTTTGAAAAAATATTCATTTCCCATAACAAATTTCGTTTTCCTCCTTATTTGTTATTGTGTTAATTAATTCTTATTTTCTTATATTAGCGACGGTTCAGGCCTACGCTACTGTTTGTGCTAAAATTTTCATTTTCCCCCACGAATTTCGTATGGCTCCTTTAAACTTATTGTTTTAATTAATTATTATTTTTATATTAAAAACTAGTACTTTAATAGCTCTTTTAAAGTGATATTAAACAAAATCGTTTACATTAGTGGCACGGTTAATAGCGCTTTTCAGCGCTATCAAAAACAAAAGAAAGTGCTATTAAATAACTATTATGGCATATTGTCTGTTGCTCTATTTTCTCTTTCAAAGTTGGTTTACCCTTTTGGACAGAAGAGATCACTCTTCTTTGTCTTTATTAGAATCTTTATAAGAGGAGCATATGCCTAAGTAGTCATGTTCCTCCATTTCACTTCAAAAGTATATAACACGAATAAAATTAATGTTCATGAGTGAAGGTGAGCATTCGAGCGAAAACCTATACAGCCAGCATCGTCGGACTAAGAACAAAGGGACATACATTTAATCGTTCCTTCTTCACTACTGAATGCATGTGTCCTCCGAGTGCATTTGTTATGTAAATATTTTGAAAATGGTTTGATTTCGAGAAAAATAATTGGTGTTGACCAAACATTTATTTAGACCTATGCTACTGTTTGTGCGAAAATTTTCATTTTCCTTCACGATTTTCGTATGGCTCCTTTAAACTTATTGTTTTAATTAATTAATATTTTTATATTAAAAACTAGTACTTTAATAGCTCTTTTAAAGTGATATTAAACAAAATCGTTTACATAAGTGGCACGGTTAATAGCGCTTTTCAGCGCTATCAAAAACAAAAGAAAGTGCTATTAAATAACTTTTATGGCATATTGTCTGTTGCTCTATTTTCTCTTTCAAAGTTGGTTTACCCTTTTGGACAGAAGAGATCACTCTTCTTTGTCTTTATTAGAATCTTTATAAGAGGAGCATACGCCTAAGTAGTCATGTTGCTCCATTTCTCTTCAAAAGTATATAACACGAATAAAACTAAAGTTCATGAGTGAAGGTGAGCATTCGAGCGAAAACCTATACAGCCAGCATCGTCGGACTAAGAACAAAGGGACATACATTTAATCATTCCTTCTTCACTACTGAATGCATGTGTCCTCCGAGTGCATTTGTTATGAAAATATTTTGAAAATGTTTTGATTTCGAGAAAAATACTTGGTGTTGACAAAACGTTTATTTGGACCTACGCTATTGTTTGTGCGAAAATTTCATTACACCCACCAATTTAATTTTCCTCCTTTTTAGTTATTATTTTAAATAATTAGTTATTTTTTATATTAGCGACGGTTCAGGCCGACGCTATTGTTTTTGAAAAAATATTCATTTCCCATAACAAATTTCGTTTGCATCCTTATTAGTTATTGTCTTTATTAATTCTTATTTTCTTATATTAGCGACGGTTCAGGCCGACGCTACTGTTTGTGTTAAAATTTTCATTTTCCCCCACGAATTTCATATGGCTCCTTTAAATTTATTGTTTTAATTAATTATTATTTTTATATTAAAAACTAGTACTTTAATAGCTCTTTTAAAGTGATATTAAACAAAATCGTTCACATTAGTGGCACGGTTAATAGCGCTATCAAAAACAAAAGAAAGTGCTATTAAGTAACTTTTATGGCATATTGTCTGTTGCTCTATTTTCTCTTTCAAAGTTGGTTTACCCTTTTGGATAGAAGAGATCACTCTTCTTTGTCTTTATTAGAATCTTTATAAGAGGAGCATACGCCTAACTAGTCATTTTCCTCCATTTCACTACAAAAGTATATAGCACGAATAAAACTAAATTTCATGAATGAAGGTGAGCATTTGAACGATAACCTATACAGTAAGCGTCGTCGGACTAAGAACAAAGGGAGATACATTTAATCATTCCTTCTTCACTACTTAATGCATGTGTCCTCTGAGTGCATTTGTTATGAAAATATTTTGATAGTGGTTTGATTTTGAGAAAAATACTTGGTGTTGACAAAACGTTTATTTGGACCTACGCTACTGTTTGTGCGAAAATTTCATTACACCCACCAATTTAATTTGCCTCCTTTTTAGTTATTATTTTAAATAATTATTTACTTTTTTATATTAGCGACGGTTAAGGCCGACGCTATTGTTTTTGAAAAAATATTCATTTCCCATAACAAATTTCGTTTTCCTCCTTATTTGTTATTGTCTTAATTAATTGTTATTTTCTTATATTAGCGACGTTTCAGGCCTACGCTACTGTTTGGGCTAAAATTTTCATTTTCCCCCACGAATTTCGTATGGCTCCTTTAAACTTATTGTTTTAATTAATTATTATTTTTATATTAAAAACTAGTACTTTAATTGCTCTTTTAAAGTGATATTAAACAAAATCATTTACATTAGTGGCACGGTTAATAGCGCTTTTCAGCGCTATCAAAAACAAAAGAAAGTGCTATTAAATAACTTTTATGGCATATTGTCTGTTGCTCTATTTTCTCTTTCAAAGTTGGTTTACCCTTTTGGACAGAAGAGATCACTCTTCTTTGTCTTTATTAGAATCTTTATAAGAGGAGCATACGCCTAAGTAGTCATGTTCCTCCATTTCACTTCAAAAGTATATAACATGAATAAAACTAAAGTTCATGAGTGAAGGTGAGCATTCGAGCGAAAACCTATACAGCCAGCATCGTCGGACTAAGAACAAAGGGACATACATTTAATCATTCCTTCTTCACTACTTAATGCATGTGTCCTTCGAGTGCATTTGTTATGTAAATATTTTGAAAATGGTTTGATTTCGAGAAAATTAATTGGTGTTGACCAAACATTTATTTGGACCTATGCTACTGTTTGGGCTAAAATTTTCATTTTCCTTCACGAATTTCATATGGCTCCTTTAAACTATTGTTTTAATTAATTAATATTTTTATATTAAAAACTAGTACTTTAGTAGCTCTTTTAAAGTGCTATTAAACAAAATCGTTCACATTAGTGGCACGGTTAATAGCGCTTTTCAGTGCTATCAAAAACAAAAGAAAGTGCTATTAAGTAACTTTTATGGCATATTGTCGGTTGCTCTATTTTCTCTTTCAAAGTTGGTTTACCCTTTTGGATGGAAGAGATCACTCTTCTTTGTCTTTATTGGAAACTTTATAAGAGGAGCATACGCCTAAGTAGTCATTTTCCTCCATTTGACTTCAAAAGTATATAGCATGAATAAAACTAAAGTTCATGAGCGAAGGTGAGCATTCGAGCGATAACCTATACAGCCAACATCGTCAGACTAAGAACAAAGGGACATACATTTAATCATTCCTTCTTCACTATTGAATGCATGTGTCCTCCGAGTGCATTTGTTATGAAAATATTTTGAAAATGGTTTGATTTCGAGAAAAATACTTGGTGTTGACAAAACGTTTATTTAGACCTACGCTATTGTTTGTGCAAAAATTTCATTACACCCACCAATTTAATTTTCCTCCTTTTTAGTTATTATTTTAAATAATTAGTTATTTTTTATATTAGCGACGGTTCAGGCCGACACTATTGTTTTTGAAAAAATATTCATTTCCCATAACAAATTTATTTTGCATCCTTATTATTTATTGTCTTTATTAATTCTTATTTTCTTATATTAGCGACCGTTCAGGCCGACGCTACTGTTTGTACTAAAATTTTTATTTTCCCCCACGAATTTCATATGGCTCCTTTAAACTTATTGTTTTAATTAATTAATATTTTTAAATTAAAAACTAGTACTTTAGTAGGTCTTTTAAAGTGCTATTAAACAAAATCGTTCACATTAGTGGCACGATTAATAGCGCTTTTCAGTGCTATCAAAAACAAAAGAAAGTGCTATTAAGTAACTTTTATGGCATATTGTCTGTTGCTCTATTTTCTCTTTCAAAGTTGGTTTACCCTTTTGGATAGAAGCGATCACTCTTCTTTGTCTTTATTAGAATCTATATAAGAGGAGCATACGCCTAAGTAGTCATTTCACTCCATTTCACTTCAAAAGTATATAGCACGAATAAAACTAAAGTTCATGAGCGAAAGTGAGCATTCAAGCCATAACCTATACAGCCAGCATCGTCGGACTAAGAACAACGGGACATACATTTAATCATTCCTTCTTCACTACTTAATGCATGTGTCATCCGAGTGCATTTGTTATGAAATTATTTTGAAAGTGGTTTGATTTTGAGAAAAATACTTGGTGTTGGCAAAACGTTTATTTGGACATACGCTACTGTTTGTGTGAAAATTTCATTACACCCACCAATTTAATTTGCCACCTTTTTAGTTATTATTTTAAATAATTATTTATTTTTTTATATTAGCAACGGTTCAGGCCGACGCTATTGTTTTTGAAAAAATATTCATTTCCCATAACAAATTTCATTTTCCTCCTTATTAGTTATTGTCTTAATTAATTCTTATTTTCTTATATTAGCGACGGTTCAGGCCTACGCTACTCTTTGTGCTAAAATTTTCATTTTCCCCCATGAATTTCGTATGGCTCCTTTAAACTTATTGTTTTAATTAATTATTATTTTTATATTAAAAACTAGTACTTTAATAGCTCTTTTAAAGTGATATTAAAAAAAATCGTTCACATTAGTGGCACGGTTAATAGCGTTTTTCAGCGCTATCAAAAACAAAAGAAAGTGCTATTAAATAACTTTTATGGCATATTGTCTGTTGCTCTATTTTCTCTTTCAAAGTTGGTTTACCCTTTTGGATAGAAGAGATCACTCTTCTTTGTCTTTATTAGAATCTTTATAAGAGGAGCATACTCCTAAGTAGTCATTTTCCTCCATTTCACTTCAAAAGTATATAGCACGAATAAAATTAAAGTTCATGAGCGAAGGTGAGCATTCGAGCGATAACCTATACAGCCAGCATCGTCGGACTAAGAACAAAGGGACATACATTTAATCATTCCTTCTTCACTACTTAATGCATGTGTCCTCCAAGTGCATTTGTTATGAAATTATTTTGAAAGTGGTTTGATTTTGAGAAAAATACTTGGTGTTGACAAAACGTTTATTTGGACCTACGCTACTGTTTATGTGAAAATTTCATTACACCCACCAATTTAATTTGCCTCCTTTTTAGTTATTATCTTAAATAATTTTTTTTTATATTAGCGACGGTTCAGGCAGACGCTATTGTTTTTGAAAAAATATTCATTTCCCATAACAAATTTCGTTTTCCTCCTTATTAGTTATTGTTTTAATTAATTCTTATTTTCTTATATTAGCGACGGTTCAGGCCTACGCTACTGTTTGTGCTAAAATTTTCGTTTTCCCCCATGAATTTCGTATGGCTCCTTTAAACTTATTTTTTTAATTAATTATTATTTTTATATTAAAAACTAGTACTTTAATAGCTCTTTTAAAGTGATATCAAACAAAATCGTTTACATTAGTGGCACGGTTAATAGCGCTTTTCAGCGCTATCAAAAACAAAAGAAAGTGCTATTAAATAACTTCTATGGCATATTGTCTGTTGCTCTATTTTCTCTTTCAAAGTTGGTTTACCCTTTTGGATAGAAGAGATCACTCTTCTTCGTCTTTATTAGAATCTTTATAAGAGGAGCATACGCCTAAGTAGTCATTTTCCTTCATTTCACTTCAAAACTATATAGCACGAATAAAACTAAAGTTCATGAGCGAAGGTGAGCATTCGAGCGATAACCTATACAGCCAGCACCGTCGGACTAAGAACAAAGGGACATACATTTAATCATTCCTTCTTCACTACTTAATGCATGTGTCCTTCGAGTGCATTTGTTATGTAAATATTTTGAAAATGGTTTGATTTCGAGAAAAATACTTGGTGTTGACCAAACGTTTATTTGGACCTACGCTACTGTTTGTGCGAAAATTTTATTACACCCACCAATTTAATTTTCCTCCTTTTAAGTTATTATTTTAAATAATTATTTATTTTTTATATTAGCGACGGTTCAGGCCGACGCTATTGTTTTTGAAAAAATATTCATTTCCCATAACAAATTTCGTTTGCCTCCTTATTAGTTATTGTCTTAATTAATTCTTATTTTCTAATATTAGCGACGGTTTAGGCTGACGCTACTGTTTGTGCTAAAATTTTCATTTTCCTCCACGAATTTTGTATGGCTCCTTTAAACTTATTGTTTTAATTAAATAATATTTATATATTTAAAACTAGTACTTTAATAGCTCTTTTAAAGTGCTATAAAACAAAATCGTTCACATTAGCGGCACGGTTAATAGCGCTTTTCAGCGCTATCAAAAACAAAAGAAAGTGCTATTAAGTAACTTTTAGGGCATATTGTCTGTTGCTCTATTTTCTCTTTCAAAGTTGGTTTACCCTTTTGGATAGAAGAGAACACTCTTCTTTGTCTTTATTAGAATCTTTATAAGAGGAGCATACGCCTAAGTAGTCATTTTCCTCCATTTCACTTCAAAAGTATATAGCACGAATAAAACTAAAGTTCATGAGTGAAGGTAAGGATTCGAGCGATAACCTATACAACCAGCATCGTCGGACTAAGAACAAAGGGACATACATTTAATCATTCCTTCTTCACTACTTAATGCATGTGTCCTCCGAGTGCATTTGTTATGAAATTATTTTGAAAGTGGTTTGATTTTGAGAAAAATACTTGGTTTTGACAAAATGTTTATTTGGACCTACGCTACTGTTTGTGTGAAAATTTCATTACACCCACCAATTTAATTTGCCTCCTTTTTAGTTATTATTTTAAATAATTATTTATTTTTTTATATTAGCGACGGTTCAGGCCGACGCTATTGTTTTTGAAAAAATATTCATCTCCCATATCAAATTTTGTTTTCCTCCTTATTAGTTATTGTCTTAATTAATTCTTATTTTCTTATATTATCGACGGTTCAGGCCGACGTTACTGTTTATGCTAAAATTTTCATTTTCCCCCACGAATTTCGTATGGATAATTTAAACTTATTGTTTTAATTAATTATTATTTTTATATTAAAAACTAGTACTTTAATAGCTCTTTTAAAGTGCTATTAAACAAAATCGGTCACATTAATGGCACGGTTAATAGCACTATTCAGCGCTATCAAAAACAAAAGAAAATGATATTAAGTAACTTTTATGGCATATTGACTGTTGCTCTATTTTCTCTTTCAAAGTTGGTTTACCCTTTTGGACAGAAGAGATCACTCTTCTTTGTCTTTATTAGAATCTTTTTAAGTGGAGCATACGCCTAACTTGTCATTTTCCTCCATTTCACTTCAAAAGTATATAGCATAAATAAAACTAAAGTTCATGATTGAAGGTGAGCATTTGAACGATAACCTATACAGTAAGCATCGTCGGACTAAGAACAAAGACACATATATTTAATCATTCCTTCTTCACTACTTAATGCATGTGTCCTTCAAGTGTATTTGTTATGAAAATATTTAGAAAATGGTTTGATTTCTAGAAAAATATTTGGTGTTGACAAAGCATCTATTTGGACCTACGCTACTGTTTGTGTGAAAATTTCATTACACCCAGCAATTTAGTTTGCCTCCTTTTTAGTTATTATTTTAAATAATTATTTATTTTTTTTATATTGGCGACGGTTCAGGCCGACGCTATTGTTTATGAAAAAGTATTCATTTCCCATAACAAATTCCGTTTGCCTCCTTATTAGTTATTGTCTTAATTAATTCTTATTTTCTTATATTAGTGACAGTTGAGGCCGACGCTACTGTTTGTGCTAAAATTTTCATTTTCCCCCACGTATTTGGTTTGGCTCCTTTAAACTTATTGTTTTAATTAATTATTATTTTTATATTAAAAACTAGTACTTTAATAGCTCTTTTAAAGTGCTATTAAACAAAATCGTTCACATTAGTGGCACGGTTATTAGCGCTTTTTAGCGCTATCAAAAACAAAAGAAACTGCTATTAAATAACTTTTATGGCATATTTTATGTTGCTCTATTTTCTCTTTCAAAGTTGGTTTACCCTTTAGGACAGAAGAGATCACTCGTCTTTGTCTTTTTTAGAATCTTTATAAGAGGAGCATACGCCTAAGAAGACATTTTCCTCCATTTCACTTCAAAAGTATATAGCACGAATAAAACTAAAGTTCATGAGTGAAGCTGAGCATTCGAGCGATAACCTATACAGCCAGCATCATCGGACTAAGAACAAAAGGACATACATTTAATCATTCCTTCTTCACTACTTAATGCATGTGTGCTTCGATTGCATTTGTTATGAAAATATTTTTAAAATGGTCTGATTTCGAGAAAAATACTTGGTGTTGACAAAACTTTTATTTGGACCTACACTACTGTTTATGGGAAAATTTCATTACACCCACCAATTTAATTTGCCTCCTTTTTAGTTATTATTTTAAATAATTATTTATTTTTTTATATTAGCGACGGTTCAGGCCGACGCTATTGTTTTTGAAAAAATATTCATTTCCCATAACAAATTTCGTTTTCCTCCTTATTAGTTATTGTCTTAATTAATTCTTATTTTCTTATATTAGCGACGGTTCAGGCCGACGCTACTGTTTGTGCTAAAATTTTCATTTTCCCCCACGAATTTTGCTTGGCTCCTTTAAACTTATTATTTTAATTAATTATTATTTTTATATTAAAAACTAGTACTTTAATAGCTCTTTTAAAGTGCTATTAAACAAAATCGTTCACATTAGTGGCACGGTTAATAGCGCTTTTTAGAGGTATCAAAAACAAAAGAAAGTGCTATTAAATAACTTTTATGGCATATTGTCTGTTGCTCTATTTTCTCTTTTAAAGTTGGTTTACCCGTTTGGACACAAGAGATCACTCGTCTTTGTCTTTATTAGAATCTTTATAAGAGGATCATACGCCTAAGTAGTCATTTTCCTCCATTTCACTTCAAAAGTATATAGCACGAATAAAACTAAAGTTCATGAGTGAAGGTGAGCATTCGAGCGATAACCTATAAAGCTAGCGTCGTCGGACTAAGAACAAAGGGACATACATTTAATCATTCCTTCTTTACTACTTAATGCATTTGTCCTTCGAGTGCACTTGTTATGAAAATGGTTTGATTTCGAGAAAAATACTTGGTGTTGACAAAACATTTATTTGGACCTACGCTACTGTTTGTGCGAAAATTTCATTACACCCACCAATTTAATTTGCCTCCTTTTTAGTTATTATTTTAAATAATTATTTGTTTTTTTATATTAGCGACGGTTTATGCCGACGCTATTGTTTTTGAAAAAATATTCATTTCCTATAACAAATTTTGTTTGCCTCCTTATTAGTTATTGTCTTAATTAATTCTTATTTTCTTATATTAGCGACGGTTCAGGCCGATGCTACTGTTTGTGCTAAAATTTTCATTTTCACCCACGAATTTCGTTTGGCTCCTTTAAACTTATTGTTTTAATTAATTATTATTTTTATATTAAAAACTAGTACTTTAATAGCTCTTTTAAAGTGCTATTAAACAAATCGTTCACATTAGTGGCACGGTTAATAGCGCTTTTTAGCGCTATCAAAAACAAAAGAAAGTGCTATTAAGTAACTTTTATGGCATATTATTTGTTGCTCTATTTTCTCTTTCAAAGTTCGTTTACCCTTTTGGACAGAAGAGATCACTCTTCTTTGTCTTTATTAGTGATAACATGAAAACGTATCGCTTTTTAGGCCTAATTTACACGAGTTATTTGTACATTTTTATCGAATAATATGCATCACGAAGGTATTTTTATTTTTTTTCAGGTAAATTATATTTTCCAAGGCATAAGATGGAAAATAAGCTAAAAGGAGAAAAACAAGCTAAGAAATGGCAAGGATAAAGAAGAAAAATGACATTCTTCTAAGAAGCTCACACCAGAAGAGCGTTACGAGCGTAACTTCTAGCTTTACGAACGTAACGCCCAGCGCGCACTGTTACGAACGTAACGTAACGCGTTACGAGCGTAACAAAAATCCTAGATGCTACGAACATAATGAATACCATTACGAATGTAACACCTTAAAAACTCAGTCTATGCAGTAAACCACGAAGCAGCCCACACGAAGTCCACACGACCTCATTCCATCAGTTGAGAATTTAGCGCACATACTAAAATAATGGAACGCGACAGTTTTAAGAGAGATCCTATATATATGTTGAAGATTTCACTTTGAAAGGGTCAGAGAATTTGTTTGAGAACCATAATTTCTTTCTACATTGTTTTACTGTGTTTTCTTGCTTTTGAACCATTTATTCTCTTTTCAAGCCTCTGTAATTCCAGTTCCCTAAAGTGTAAATTATTCACATCGAAGGATTAACACACACTTAGTTCTATATTTCAATTAATTGTATCGCAAAAGCTACTGTACAAATTCAAGATTTCCATGGAAATATAATTACAGGTTTTTTATGCAATTCGATCTTTATTCTTTATATGCTATGTTAATTACATTATGTCTGGCTAATTTTGTTTGTACCGGTATGTGACTCCTAAGCACCGAAGGAATTCGGCGATAACATGGCTAAAATCTTTTATAAATAATTTCTGGTTTCCAATTTCCATATTTAATTTAACTACCCTTGTCACGAGAGTGAAAGGATATTTAACACGATTTTGCCACGAGAGTGGGAAATTAATTAAGGCAAGAACCTGCATGCGAGAGCTGGGGTTCGACCCAGATAATGGTAACGAAACATTAATTTTTAAATACACAAGAGTGTTTTAGAAAATTAATTAAACTCAAGTTGTTTTCAAAAAGTGTTATTAAATTTAAAGTGCATCCCCTAGGTTTAGTAGCATTACTTATTTCATGAACACGAGAGTGTATGTCTCAGGTTTTTAAATAATTCGTTTTTACCGAAACACTTTATATGCCAAGTGATTCTTCAAGTTCCCGAAGTCCGACTATCACATATCAGTATAACTATTACTATTGCTTTTAATTAAAATATTTTTCCCTAAAACAAAAAATTCATCGCTTAGTTAAACATTTGTAACATTAGATCGTATGCGATTGATCCTCAGTCTCTGTGGGTTCGATAATCATTTAAAACTAGAACGACTAAACTGTATACTTGCAGTTAGTATCCCGATAGACTCATAAAGTTCCGATCAAGTTTTTGGCACTGTTGCGGGGGACTGATTAGTCAATTAAGTACGATTCTTCTGTTGCGCATTTAGACTAGGCAACAGAAACCCTTTTTCGATTTGTATGCCAAGGACTCGCTCACAAGGCGAACCTCTTGACAAATCGATCGACGAACCTGAACGCATCCTTTCTGTAAGACGTGCAGTCAAGGATTACTGTTTAAATCACGCTATTCCTTTACCGAAACCAGAAATCAAGATTGATTCTGAAACAGATTCTAATTCTTCCTCTGAAAACGAAACCAATCCAGAAATAGACATGGCCGAAGAACGAAGGACCCGTCCACTGAAGGAGTACGCATCTCCATCACAACAAGAACCCCACAATAGCATTTCTACTCCAGCAATTAATTGAAACGATTTCGAGTTAAAACCGTCGTTGATATCATCTATCCAACAACGCCAATTCTCTGGAAATCCTACCGAGGATCCAAATGGACATCTTACGAAATTGGTTCAATTTGCCAACACAGTTATAGCAAATGGTGTTAGTAAAGATGCAATAAGATTACGTCTTATTCCTTTTTCGCTAAGAGATAGAGCTTGGGCTTGGTTGCAATCCTTGCCATCAAATTCCGTCACTACGTGGGAAGGACTTAAGACTGTATTCCTAGCACGATACTTTCCCCCAAGCAAGAATGCTGCATTAAGAGCTCAAATCAACGGATTTAGGCAGAAGATTACTGAATCTCTATTTGATGCATGGGAACGCTACAAAGATATGATGCGAATGTGCCCACATCACGGATTAGAAAACTGGTTGATTATCCATACGTTTTACAATGGACTCTTGTACAAACAAGACTCTCTATAGATGTCGCCGCAGGTGGTACACTGATGGACAAGCCTTACGACGAAGCTAACCAACTCATTGAAAATATGGCTCAAAACCACTATCAGTGGGGAGGAGAAAGAACACCTGTGGAGAAAACTCCAGCCAAAAGTGGGATGTACGAGATTAGTAGCCTAGAAAAAGTTAATGCTAAGGTAGATGCTCTTACCCAAAAGATAGAAAGCCTGACCTTACCTCCTGCAGCCACCGTGGCTTCCGTAACCCCAAACTACGAAGTTTGTGGAGTTCCTGGTCATGTTGGAACCGAGTGTGAAATCCTAGCAGGAATATCAGTTGATTAGGTGAATTACGCTCAAGGTAATCCTTATGCTAATACCTATAATCCTGGTTGGAAAAACCATCCTAACTTTTCGTACAAGAATAATAACGCTTTATATGCACCTGGCCAAGCACCCGATGTACCCCCATGCTATCAAAAACCCGCTACTAATGTTCCTAACATTCCAAGGAAGTCTAACCTTGAAATCCTAATGGAAAACTTTATTGCTACTCAAGCTCAACAAAAAAAAAATTCCTCAATCAAAACATTCACACCGGTGAAAAATTGAAGCAATAAGCAAATAAGGTATATGCCCTAGCAACTCACAATAAAATGTTAGAAACCCAAATCTCCCAAGTAGCACAACACCAAGCTAGTTCTGTCGCACCTGCTGGTATGTTTCCTAGACAACCACAACCCAATCCTAAAGGACATGCTAATGCTATCACATTATGAAGTGGGACAAGACTTGATGGACCGGTAGATCCTCAGACTCCAAAACCCGACCATGTATCAAAAACCTGAAAAGGAAGCAGAGAAATCGAAGGAACAATCTGAGAATATAGAGGAAGACACAAACGAGAGCGGAGAGGTTTCAGAAAAAGATAAACCTTACGTACCTCCACTGCCATAGAAACCACCAATTCCATACCCTCAAAGACTTACAAAATCGAAAAAGTAATGGACAATTCAAGAAATTCGTAGAACTTCTGAAACAACTAAACGTCACTATTCCGTTTACAGAAGCTATAACTCAAATGTCGTCATATGCTAAATTCCTAAAGGAAATACTATCTAATAAGAAAAAAATTGTTGAAAATGAAACCGTTATGCTAACTGCCGAATGTAGCGCCATAATTCAAAATAACATGCCTACAAAGCTAAAGGATCCTGGTAGTTTCTCCATACCATGTGTAATTGGGAATATGTCATAGACAAAGCTCAATGCGATTTAGGAGCAAGTGTTAGTCTAATGCCCTTATCTATTTGCGAGAAGCTCAAAGTAGGTGACATGAGACCTACCAAGATGTCCTTACAATTAGCCGACAGATCAGTCAAATTCTCTGTTGGTATGCTAGAAAACATTCCTGTCCGAATAGGACAATTTTACATACCTATTGACTTTATAATAATGGACATAAAGGAAGATTCAAATATTCCCATCATATTAGGAAGGCCATTCTTAGCCACTGCAGGAGCCATTATCGACGTTAAGAAAGGAAAGCTTACCTTCGAGGTAGGAGAAGAAAAAGTAGAATTTATTCTTTCCTAATTCTTCAAAGCTCCTGCTATAGACGACTCATGCTATTTCCTAGATATTATCGATGAATGTGTCAAAGAACTAGAAAGACAAGAAGACACCTATTCTGGAATATTGAAAATGCCGACACCAACTACTTTTGAGAATGATGACTGGATACATGAATATCACGATGCAAACCTAAGAGAATGTCTCGCCTTAACACCCGATCCAACCCCAACTGCTAAGAAAACTGGTATAGAACTTAAAACGTTACCTAAAGATCTAAGGTATGAATTTTTAGATAAAGAACTCGAACGACCAGTTATAGTCAATGCCAATTTAGGGAAGATCGAAACTGAAAAACTTCTTAATGTGTTAAGGAAGTATCCAACTGCGTTAGGATATAACATATCTGATCTAAAAGGAATAAGTCCTTTTGTCTGTATGCACCGCATTATGCTAGAAGAGGACTGCAAGACTTCTAGAGAACATCAAAGACGAATAAACTCTATTTTAAGTGAAGTCGTACAGAAAGAAGTGCAAAAACTACTAGAGGAATGCATCATATACCCGATATCCGATAGCAACTGGGTCAATCCAACTCACATAGTACCTAAGAAAGGAGGTGTTACGGTTATAACAAACACAAAAGGCGAATCGGTAGCACAACATACCCAAAGAGGATGGAGAATGTGTATTGATTACATAAAACTAAACAAATCTACACGCAAGGACCATTTCTCATTACCATTCATAGATCAAATGCTCAAGCGCTTAGCTAAATATTCCCATTTCTGCTATCTTGATAGATACTCAGGATTCTTTCAAATTCCCATTCATCATGATGATCAAGAGAAAACTACGTTCACACGCCCCTATGGTACCTTTGCATACCGAAGAATGCCGTTTAGACTATGTAACGCACCTGCAACTTTTCAACGATGCATGATGGCGATTTTCACAGACTTTTTGGATGGAATTATGGAAGTATTAATGTCTTGCTAATTCTGTCTGTGGAGAAAGTTTTGACGGATGTTTATCAAATCTTGTGTTGGTACTAAAACGCTGTGTAAATGTCAACCTAGTGCTCAATTGGGAAAAATGTCATTTCATGGTGAGACAAGGAATTGTTTTGGGTCACATTGTATCAACAGAGGGATTGAAGTCGATGAAGCAAAAATCGAAATTATCAAAAACCTTCAACCACCCAAAACAGTTAGAGAAATAAGAAGTTTTCTAGGACACGCTGGTTTTTACCGATGTTTTATAAAAGATTTCTCTAAAATCACTAAGCCACTAACTGAACTATTGATGAAAGACACTGAGTTTATTTTCGACGATAAATGCTTAAACGCATTTGAGACGCTTAAAGAAGCATTAATTTCAGCACCTATAATTCAACCTCCTGATTGGAACCAACCATTTGAAATAATGTGCGACGCGAGCGATTATGCTGTAGGCGCAGTCCTAGGACAACGCAAGGATAAAAAGCTTCATACTATTTACTACACAAGAAGAACACTTGATCCCGCACAAATGAATTACGCCACTATGAGAAAGGAACTCTTAGTTGTTGTATTCGCGTTGGACAAATTTCGTTCCTACTTAGTAGGCGCCAAAATTGTTATTTACACGCATCACGCTGCAATGCGATACTTGCTAAGTAAAAAAGACGCCAAACCAAGGCTACTCAGATGGATCTTACTCCTACAAGAGTTTGACTTGGAAATAAAAGACAAAAGGGGAACCTAAAATGTGGTAGCAGACCATTTATCAAGATTGGATGGAATCCAAACCGAGAGTGTTCCCATAAACGATGATTTCCCATATGAGCGCCTTATTGCTCAACTAGAGACAGCTCCTACCGACAGTTTAGAACAATGCGATGAACATTTAACAACTGCGGTAGTAGAAGCCATTTGTACCAACACCATATTACCATGGTACGCTGATTTTGTTAACTACTTAGCTGCCGGTGTTCTACCACCCGATTTAACGTATCAACAATGAAAGGAATTCTTCCATGATCTTAGACATTACTTTTGGGATGAACCACTACTCTTTAAAAGAGGGGCCGATGGTATCTACCTTCTCTGTGTTCCTAACGATGAAGTGGACGACGTCATTGGTCATTGCCATTCTGCCCCTTATGGTTGACATACTAGCACTTCGAAAACTTGTGCAAAAATACTTCAAGCTGGTCTTTATTGGCCTACTTTCTGAAAAGACGTCCACATAGCAATTATGAACTGCGATATATGTCAGCGCACAGGAAATATATCTAGACATGACGAAATGCCGCAAAAAGGGATTCTCGAAGTTGAAATTTTTGATGTATGGGGAATTGATTTCATGGGACCGTTTCCCGCATAATTAGGAAATAAGTATATACTGGTAGCTGTTGGTTATGTATCAAAATGGATTGAAGCCATCGTTGCACCCACAAACGATACACGAGTGGTACTTAAACTATTCAAGAATGTTATCTTCCCACGATTCAATATACCAAGATTAGTAATTAGTGATGGTGGTTCCAATTTTATCTCTAGAATTTTCGAAAAACTACTTTCAAAATATGGCGTTAAACATCGCATAGCCACACCATACCATCCTCAAACAAGTGGACAAGTGGAAGTGTCAAATAGGGAAATTTAACAAATCCTTGAGAAAAGCGTAGCCACATCTAGAAAGGATTGGTCCTCCAAGCTAAATGATGCTCCTTGGGCATATAGGAGAGCTTTTAAAACCCCTATAGGAACAACGCCATTTAAATTAGTTTATGGAAAATCTTGTCATTTGCCAGTAGAATTAGAACATAAAGCTTATTGGGATATTAAAACTCTTAACTTAAATTACAAGACTGCTGGCGAGAAACAAATATTAGATATCCATGAATTAGAAGAATTGCGTTTAGACGCTTATGAAAATGCTAGAATCTATAAGGAGAGAACAAAAAAATGGCATGATAAGCGTTTCTCGAGGAAAGAATTCAAGGAAGGAGACATTGTACTCCTATTCAACTCTAGGCTGAAACTCTTTCCGGGTAAATTATGTTCCAGGTGGTCAGGACCATTCGAAATTAATAAAGTTTTCCCCAGTGGTGCGATAGAAATTAAAGGAAATTCCATAAAACCATTTATAGTCAATGGCCAGTGTTTAAAGCATTATTTTACTGTCGAAAATCTAAACTATTTGGCTTATCTGAAATTAATTGAGCCACCTACCCCGATACCTAACTGAATAGGTATTGTCTGTCGAGCCATCGACATAAAACAAAAGCGCTTCATGGGAGGCAACCCATGTTTACTTTTAATTGTTTTTGTTGTTTTGATATGATTTTTATTTTCTTTTAATCTTTCAATTTTTATGTTGCATCCTTTATTTCTTTTTATTTGAACTTCTTTTTCTTTCGATTAACTTCGGCATTTTAACCTGAAAATAGTAACTTAGTTTTTCATACATTTATTAAATATTTTCAGGGTAATTCATTAGCTTTATTTTTTTAGCTCCATGGCACGTATGAACTACATGAACATAACCCTGAGAGGTAGGCATCAGAGAAGGCGCTTTGAGGATCCAGTTGAGCGAGAGATGTGTCCAACCATTTATGCTGACGACCATGCGATGAATGCCTTAGGCATTCGTGAGAGTGTTATGTATTTGCTTAACCAAATAGGATGGGACGTTGCTCCAATTCGGAGACGCTATTGTACCTACCGTAAGCTGACCCTTGATTTTTTGAGCACACTAAGTTATCCAACAAACCATGGGTTAGGTTTCAACCGCGGGCTGATCACCTTCAGAATGTTTAATATGGACTACCGCTACAATCATAGGGAGTTTTCCAATTTGTTATGATTCCCTATTGGACCTGATGTTTTCACCATGACCCAATAGGACCTAATGCTAGATCATGACCTTGATTACTTCTGGGGTAGTATTGCTGGAAACCACCATCCTGGGCCAAATGATCTTTACTCGGAGTCCATCCATAACCCTGCTATTAGGTATTTCCAAAAAATCATTGCCCACACCCTCTTCGGAAAAGAGCAGGATGTTACAGTTGTGTCACGTGATGAGCTTTTCATCATGTATTGTGCTTTGCAGAACCGTCCAGTTAATGGTGCCACCTACATGATTGCTAATATGGAGCGCATTATCCAAACAGAGAATGCACCAATCCTCATAGGTGGGTTAGTTACTATGATCTCCAATGCTATTGGACTCCGAAGACCTATGTTAGGAACAAATCCGCACTATGGGATTAAGCCAATGAATATTGAGTTTTGCTTTAACACTAGCCTCATAGGAAACCATGGGCCGAATGAATTTGAGCTGCTGATTAACCATGAAATTGTTTACCAGTTTGTACTCCTAGATCCTATTACTAGTGTCCATAACAGAGAAAATTGGCTTTTTAATCTCCATCATCCTCCTACACCGCCTTCGACTCCATCCACTATTGAAATTTATGAAGTCCCAAATACCTCTCCAACTGCTGCAGAATTTAATCCTGACACACTACCTAAAACACCACCTGGATACCACCAATTCCTGACCCATGGGATCAGCCTGTAGTGTCCACTAAGTCTACCTTCCTAGTTCCTGAGACACCACCACAACCTTAACCTGCTGTCACACTCAACTCTTTGAATATTGAAATAACCAGCATGCGGGGTGAGCTTATCTCTTTACGTGTGGATTTCCTTAGTTTTATGGATTTGGTAACTGAACAATTGCATTTCATTCACCAACATTTGTTCTCTACTCATCGTGGCTAGGAGTTGCCGTAGTTATGTTAATGTGTTCCTTTTCCTGCATTTCTGTACACAGTGAGGTCACTGTTTCGTCTAAGTGTGGGGGAGGAACCATAGTTTTAGTTTTTTTTATTCCATGCATTTAGTTATTGTTTATTCCAAATTGTTATTGTTTTTGTTTGTTTCAAATTCTAAACAATTCTATTAGTTAATGATATTTCATTTATTTATCATCAGTTTCAATTTTACTGTCATTATTTTTTTCTTCTATTACGAGCTATTACTATTACTGTTTAGTGCTAATATTGCTGCTTTACACTACTATTACTATATTAAACTATGCTGTTATGTGTTTTATCTTCCCTAATAATAACAAGTGCAGTTAATGATTCTAAGGAGAATGGCACGATAATAACAATATGAAACAAATTGAGTCTGCCAGATCCTAAGATATTTTCCCCATAAATAGAGGTGTTACGAACGTAACGTAACGCGTTACAAACGTAACAGCCCCTTTTACGTTATGAATGTAACGCCCATGCGTTCTGAATGTAACGGGGCTCTCTGTTATGAAACAAAAACAGAGGCGTTTCATTTTTTCTTTCCCCTCTCATTTTTCCAAACGGACGCTGTAAACCCCAACTCTTACCCACGTTCAAAATTCTCCACCATTCACATTTTTCAAACTTCCTGCATTAAGAGCATTCATTCCCACTTAAGAGCAACCCATATTTGCTTCCTATAAAAAGCTTCACATGGTTTCATCGCATCCCATTCAAACACTCTCTGCAAAATCTCTCCCTCACCACTTTCACAGTAGAACCTTACTTTAGTCAACGAATTATCAATGGAGAACAGAGAGGCTGATATGGGTGGAATCATTTTTAGGAATCAAGACGGTGGACACCAAAGGGAGCAATATTTGAAGTTCCACCGTAGGGGAGTCTTGGCCATGAGATATCCCGACAATGATTGTCTCAAAAAATTGGGAATATTTGATGGAGTGGATTGGCTGCTCCATCTCTCTGGTCTCTCATTCGCATGCACACAACATCACCCGATGTAGCCTAAGCTGACTCTCGAGTTCCTTAGTTCGTTCTCATATTCAACACCGAGTGATGACGGCATGTTCCTCACGGGCACCACATCTTTACGTATGTTCAACACCGAATATACGTTAAACCAAGAAAGAATCACGGAGCTACTCAAATTTTCAATTAAGGAAGATGAATCTGAGACGGTGCACCATAAGGTCCCTGCTACCGAATATTGGGCCATTGTTTTGTTCGAATTGTTGACGAAAATCACCAATGTCTCGACAGGAAATTGGGATGATTGTCTGGCATCTGACATTCACAACCCCACCACTAGGTACTACTTCAATATTCTCTCCAACACCATTTTTGGACGAGCTAATAGCAACAAAGTTAACTCAAAGGAGGTATTTTTCCTTCATTGCTGCTTAGTTGGGAAAACCAAGGTAAATGCTACTCCATTCCTTCTACGTTATATTGAGTCCCTTTGTGCAAGGGGACAACAACCATTTTTGATCGGAGGATTGATAGCCAGATTAGCTCATGGGCTTAATTTGCAAAGCCAGCTGGAGACTCTTGATGCTCTACCGCCTCTTCTAATGGATTTGGATAACTGCAAATACATGCGTTTTATTAGGAACCGAGATGATGGCAGGTATAATTTGATGGTGAAGAACACGATTGTTCCATGTGTGATTATGCCGAATAGGTTGCTCACAAATGTGGCGAATATGGATAAGTGGATTTATGATTTAAATGCCCCTGAACCCGACCTAGCTTCTGAGATGAATCAAAATCCTTATCCTGCTGATGAGGTAGAAGATGAAATAGATGCACAGCAGCAGACAACACCTCAATAGGATATATCAAGCACTTCTACTAGGCACAGATTAAGGCCTCGTAACCCGACTACTGAAGACATTTATGAGGCAATGATGGATTAAAACCAAAGGATGACAGATATGAAAGCTCAGCTTACCCGCCAATCCCAATAGGCCACTGATATCCAAGCTCAGCAAACTGCAATGATGCAACTCATGCAACAGATGCAGCAGCAACAAATTTAACAAGGAGCTCGGTATGAGGCCCGTATGGATACTTTGACGACAGAAATGGGTGGTTTTAGTGTACGCATGGACTCTTTTAAAGAGATCCTAAACCATGTTGGATTGCCCTGTTTTGATGGTCAGAGAAGAGGTCATGGAAGAGCCCGAGGGAGAGGGCCTGAATGAAGATATCTCCTCCCATCCTTACCTCCTTTACCTTTTTTCAAAACATTGAGGTCAATGTTAGATTTAAGTGTGAGGGAGGAAACTCTATAATTTTATTTTGCTATCTAGATCAGATTTAATTTCTCGCATCGTTTTTCCTTTCTTGTACTTTCCCTTCAACAAAATAACTTCATGTACAATTAAGTCCTTAATTGATAAGTTCTTTTTCGTGTATTATTGGATTTCCCCAAACTTTACAATTCTTGAGCCATAACAAAAAATATACGATTATCACACAACGCGATGTGTCCAAACGGCTAGCTAAAACCAAATATTCAATTCAGTTTAGGCCACTCGAGGAGTTTGACAAAATCTCTACGGTTTTGACATTTTAGAACTCCACCTTATGCGATGCCATTTTGGGTACTTATTATACCGCCAACCGCGAATTTTACTTTAAATTATCCCCCAGTAGTTTATCTAGCTGTCCGCACCGTCAAAACACAAACTACGCAAGGAACCGATGAATATAAGTGAATGATCTGAAAGAGGTGATGATAAAACATAAATCTTTGTCGTGAAATGCCCAAAGTAAGTTAGGTGACCCACACTCGGCCATTTAGCCCAAAGGATGTAATTTTCACAAGGTAAAAGAAAACTTATTGAAAATTGGTTCAGAAGTATATGGTACTGAACTTGGTAGGGCGGAGTACGGACCGATCCCCCACAATTTACAATTAAGTTATAAAAGAAGGGGTTACCACTTATAAGTTACAGAACCCCAAGATTCAACGGATCATAGTCTCTAATCGGTTACTTTGCTTTGTGCGTGTGGAGATAAAGGGCTTAATGTGATTACGCTTGAATGAACACAGGTGAAATTTAGTTTAAAGGGTTGATTGTTGTTATAACAACATGACTCGGAACAGTTTGCACAATTGGAGTACTCTAATGTCGTCACCGTACCTCTTTTGCGTCTAAATCTCTTGGCCTAATAAAAATTTACAAACTAGCTAGGTTGCGAACATCGTCGCGTGTGTTTAATTCGTCATTTTTATAAACCTCCTTATCTTTTTGCTTGAGGACAAGCAAAGGTTCGACTGTAGGGGAGTTTGATAACACGAAAATGTATTGCTTTTTAGGCCTAATTTATACGAGTTATTTGTACGTTTTTATCGAATAATATGCATCACGAAGGTATTTTTATTTGTTTTCAGGTAAATTATATTTTCCAAGGCATAAAATGGAAAATAAGCTAAAAGGAGAAAAACAAGCTAAGAAATGGCAAGTTGAAAGAAGAAAAATGACATTCTGCTAAGAAGCTCACACCAGAAGAGCGTTACGAGTGCAACGCCTAGCATTACGAACGTAACGCCTAGCACGCACTGTTACGAACGTAACGTAACGCGTTACGAGCGTAACAAAAATCCTAGCTGCTACGAACGTAATGAATCCCATTACGAACGTAACACCTTAAAAACTCAGTCTATGCAATAAACCACGAAGCAGCCCACACTAAGTCCACACGACCTCATTCCATCAGTTGAGAATTTAGCGCACGTACTGAAATAATGGAACGTGACAGTTACAAGAGAGAGCCTATATATATGTTGAAGATTTCACTTTGAAAGGGTCGGAGAATTTGTTTGAGAACCATAATTTCTTTCTGCATTGTTTTACTGTGTTTTCTTGCTTTTGAACCATTTATTCTCTTTTCAAGCCTCTGTAATTCCAGTTCCCTAAAGTGTTAATTCTTCACATCGAAGGATTAACACACACTTAGTTCTATATTTCAATTAATTGTATCGCAAAAGCTACTGTACAAATTCAAGATTTCCACGGTAATATAATTACAGGTTTTTTATGCAATTCAATCTTTATTGTTTATATGCTATGTTAATTATTTTTATGAGTTGTATTTTACGTTGCATGTTTGCTAAATACATTATGTCTGGCTACTTTTGTTTGTACCGGTATGTGACTCCTAAGCACCGAAGGAATTCGGTGATAACTTGGCTAAAATCTTTTATAAATAATTTCTGGTTTCCAATTTCCATATTTAATTTAACTACCCTTGTCACGAGAGTGAAAGGATATTTAACACGATTTTTCCACGAGAGTGGGAAATTAATTAAGGCAAGAACCTGCATGCGAGAGATGGGGTTCGACCTAGATAGTGGTAACGAAACATTAATTTTTAAATACACGAGAGTGTTTTAGCAAATTAATTAAACTCAAGTTTTTTTGAAAAAGTGTTATTAATTTAAAGTGCATCCACTAGGTTTAGTAGCATGACTTATTTCATGAACAAGAGAGTGTATGTCTCAGGTTTTTAAACAATTCGTTTTTATTGAAATACTTTATATGCCAAGTGATTTTCCGAGTTCCCGAAGTCCGACTATCACATATCGGTATAACTATTACTATTGTTATTAATTAAAATCTTTTTCCCTAAAACCAAATATTCATCGCTTAGTTAAACATTTGTAACATTAGATCGTATGCGATTGATCCTCAGTCTCTGTGGGTTCGATAATCATTTAAAACTAGAACGACTAAACTGTATACTTACAGTTAGTATCCCGATAGACTCATAAAGTCCCGATCAATTAGAATCTTTATAAGAGGAGTATACGCCTAACTAGTTATTTTCATTCAATTTCACTTCAAAAGTATATAGCACGAATAAAACTAAAGTTCATGAGTGAAGGTGAGCATTCGAACGATAACCTATACAGTAAACGTCATCGGACTAAGAACAAAGGGACATACATTTAATCATTCCTTCTTCACTACTTAATGCATCTGTCCTTCAAGTGCATTTGTTATGAAAATGGTTTGATTTCGAGAAAAATACTTGGTGTTGACAAAGCGTTTATTTGGACCTACGCTATTGTTTACACCCACCAATTTAGTTTGCCTCATTTTTAGTTATTATTTTAAAAATTCTTTTTTATATTAGCGACGGTTCAGGCCGACGCTATTGTTTATGAAAAAATATTCATTTCCCATGACTAATTTCGTTTGCCTCCTTATTAGTTAGTGTCTTAATTAATTCTTATTTTCTTATATTAGTGACGGTTGAGGCCGACGCTACTGTTTGTGCTAAAATTTTCATTTTCCCCCACGAATTTCGTTTGGTTCCTTTAAACTTATGGTTTTATTTAATTATTATTTTTATATTAAAAACTAGTACTTTAATAACTCTTTTAAAGTGCTATTAAACCAAATCGTTCACATTAGTGGCAAGGTTAATAACACTTTTCAGCGCTATCAAAAACAAAAGAAAGTGCTATTAAGTAACTTTTATGGCATATTGTCTGTTGATCTATTTTCTATTTCAAAGTTGGTTTACCCTTTTGGACAGAAGAGATCACTCTTCATTGTCCTTATTAGAATCTTTATAAGAGGAGCATACGCCTAAGTAGTCATTTTCCTCCATTTCACATCAAAAGTATATAGCACGAATAAAACTAAAGTTCATGAGTGAAGGTGAGCATTCGAGCAATAACCTATACAGCCAGCATCGTCGGACTAAGAACAAAGGGACATACATTTAATCATTCCTTCTTCACTACTTAATGCATGTGTCCTTCGAGTGCATTTGTTATGAAAATATTTTGAAAATGGTTTGATTTCGAGAAAAATACTTGGTGTTGACAAAACGTTTATTTGGACCTACGCTATTGTTTGTGTGAAAATTTCATTACACCCACCAATTTAGTTTGCCTCCTTTTTAGTTATTATTTTAAATGATTATTTAATTTTTTATATTAGCGACGGTTCAGGCCGACGCTATTGTTTTTGAAAATATATTCATTTCCCATAACAAATTTCGTTTGCCTCCTTATTAGTTATTGTCTTAATTAATTCTTATTTTCTTATATTAGCGACGGTTCAGGCCGACGCTACTGTTTGTGCTAAAATTTTCATTTTCCCCCACGAATTTTGTTTGGCTCCTTTAAACTTATTGTTTTATTTAATTATTATTTTTATATTAAAAACTAGTACTTTAATAGCTCTTTTAAAGTGATATTAAAAAAAATCGTTCACATTAGTGGCACGGTTAATAGCGCTTTTCAGCGCTATCAAAAATAAAAGAAAGTGATATTAAATAAATTTTATGGCATATTGTCTGTTGCTCTATTTTCACATTCAAAGTTGGTTTACCCTTTTGGACACAAGAGATCACTCTTCTTTGTCTTTATTAGAATCTTTATAAGAGGAGCATACGCCTAAGTAGTCGTTTCCCTCCATTTCACTTCAAAAGTATATGGCACGAATAAAACTTAAGTTCATGAGTGAAGGTGAGCATTCGAGCGATAACCTATACAGCCAACATCGTCGGACAAAGAACAAAGGGACATACATTTAATCATTCCTTCTTCACTACTTAATGCATGTGTCCTTCGAGTGCATTTGTTATGAAAATATTTTGAAAATGGTTTGAATTCGAGAAAAATACTTGGTGTTGACAAAACGTTTATTTGGACCTGCGCTACTGTTTGTGCAAAAATTTCATTAGACACACCAATTTAATTTGCCTCCTTTTTAGTTATTATTTTAAATAATTATTTATTTTTTTATATTAGCGATGGTTCAGGCCAACGCTATTGTTTTTGAAAAAATATTCATTTCCCATAACAAATTTCGTTTGCCTCCTTATTAGTTATTGTCTTAATTAATTCTTATTTTCTTATATTAGCGACGGTTCAGGCCGACGCTACTGTTTGTGCTAAATTTTTCATTTTCCCGCACGAATTTCGTATGGCTCCTTTAAACTTATTGTTTTAATTAATTATTATTTTTATATTAAAAACTAGTACTTTAATAGCTCTTTTAAAGTGCTATTAAACAAAATCGTTCACATTAGTGGCACGGTTAATAGCACTTTTCAGCGCTATCAAAAACAAAAGAAAGTGTTATTAAGTAACTTTTATGGCATATTGTCTGTTGCTCTATTTTCACTTTCAATGTTGGTTTACCCTTTTGGACAGAAGAGATCACTCTTCTTTGTCTTTATTAGAATCTTCATAAGAGGAGGATACGCCTAAGTAGTCATTTTCCTCCATTTCACTTTAAAAGTATATAGCACGAATAAAACTAAAGTTCATTAGTGAAGGTGAGCATTCGAGCGATAACCTACACAGCCAGAGTCGTCGGACTAAGAACAAAGGGACATACATTTAATCATTCCTTCTTCACTACTTAATGCATGTGTCCTTCGAGTGCATTTGTTATGATAATATTTTGAAAATGGTTTGATTTTGAGAAAAATACTTGGTGTTGACAAAATGTTTATTTGGACCTACGTTACTGTTTGTGCAAAAATTTCATTACACCCACCAATTTAATTTGCCTCCTTTTTAGTTATTATTTTAAATAATTATTTATTTATTTATTTTAGTGACGGTTAAGGCCGACGCTATTGTTTTTGAAAAAATATTCATTTCCCATATTAAATTTCATTTGCCTCCTTATTAGTTATTGTTTTAATTAATTCTTATTTTCTTATATTAGCGACGGTTCAGGCCGACGCTACTGTTTATGCTAAATTTTTCATTTTCCCCCACGAATTTCATATGGCTCCTTTAAACTTATTGTTTTAATTAATTATTATTTTTATATTAAAAACTAGTACTTTAATAGCTCTTTTAAAGTGCTATTAAAAAAAATCGTTCACATTAGTGGCACGGTTAATAGCACTTTTCAGCGCTATCAAAACCAAAAGAAAGTGCTATTAAGTATTTTTTATGGCATATTGTCTGTTGCTCTATTTTCTATTTCAAAGTTGGTTTACCCTTTTGGACAGAAGAGATCACTCTCCTTTGTCTTTATTAGAATCTTTATAAGAGGAGCATACGCCTAAGTAGTCGTTTTCCTCCATTTCACTTCAAAAGTATATGGCACGAATAAAACTAAAGTTCATGAGTGAGGGTGAGCATTCGAGCGATAACCTATAGAGCCAGCGTCGTCAGACTAAGAACAAAGGGACATACATTTAATCATTCCTTCTTCACTACTTAATGCATGTGTCCTTCGAGTGCATTTGTTATGAAAATATTTTGAAAATGGTTTGATTTCAAGAAAAATACTTGGTGTTGGCAAAACGTTTATTATGACCTACGCTACTATTTGTGCGAAAATTTTATTACACCCAACAATTTAATTTGCCTCCTTTTTAGTTATTATTTTAAATAATTATTTATTTTTTTATATTAGCGACGGTTAAGGCCGACGCTATTGTTTTTGAAAAAATATTAATTTCCCATAACAAATTTTGTTTGCCTCCTTATTAGTTATTGTTTTAATTAATTCTTATTTTCTTATATTAGTGACGGTTAAGGCCGACGCTATTGTTTATGCTAAATTTTTCATTTTCCCCCACGAATTTCGTATGGCTCCTTTAAACTTATTGTTTTAATTAATTAATATTTTTATATTAAAAACTAGTACTTTAATATCTCTTTTAAAGTGCTATTAAAAAAAATCGTTCACATTAGTGGCATGGTTAATAGCGCTTTTCAGCGCTATCAAAAACAAAAGAAAGTGCTATAAAGTAACTTTTATGGCATATTGTCTGTTCCTCTATTTTCTATTTCAAAGTTGGTATACCCTTTTGGACAGAAGAGATCACTCTTCTTTGTCTTTATTAGAATCTTTATAAGAGGAGCATACGCCTAAGTAGTAATTTTCCTCCATCTCACTTCAAAAGTATATAGCACGAATAAAACTAAAGTTCATGAGTGAAGGTGAGCATTCGAGCTATAAACTATATAGCCAGCGTCGTCGGACTAAGAACAAAGGGACATACATTTAATTATTCCTTCTTTACTACTTAACGCATGTGTCCTTCGAGTGCATTTGTTATGAAAATATTTTGAAAATGGTTTGATTTCGAGAAAAATACTTGGTGTTGACAAAATGTTTATTTGGACCTACGCTACTGTTTGTGCGAAAATTTCATTACACCCACCAATTTAATTGCCTCCTTTTTAAATATTATTTTAAATAATTAATTATTTTTTATATTAACGACGGTTCAGGGCGACGCTATTGTTTTATAAAAAATATTCATTTCCCATAACAAATTTCGTTTGCCTCCTTATTAGTTATTGTTTTAATTAATTCTTATTTTCTTATATTAGCGACAGTTCAGGCCGACGCTACTGTTTATGCTAAATTTTTCATTTTCCCCCACGAATTTCGTATGGCTCCTTTAAACTTATTGTTTTAATTAATTATTATTTTTATATTAAAAACTAGTACTTTAATAGCTCTTTTAAAGTGCTATTAAAAAAAATCGTTCACATAAGTGGCACGGTTAATAGCGCTTTTCAGCGCTACCAAAACCAAAAGAAAGTGCTATTAAGTAACTTTTATGGCATATTTTTTGTTCCTCTATTTTCTATTTCAAAGTTGGTTTACCCTTTTGGACAGAAGAGATCACTCTTCTTTGTCTTTATTATAATCTTTATAAAAGGAGCATACGCCTAAGTAGTCGTTTTCCTCCATTTCACTTCAAAAGTATATAGCACAAATAAAACTAAAGTTCAAGAGTGAAGGTGAGCATTCGAGCGATAAACTATATAGCCAGCGTCGTCGGACTAAGAACAAAGGGACATACATTTAATTATTCCTTCTTCACTACTTAACGCATGTGTCATTCGAGTGCATTTGTTATGGAAATATTTTGAAAATGGTTTGATTTCGAGAAAAATACTTGGTGTTGACAAAATGTTTATTTGGACCTACGCTACTGTTTGTGCGAAAATTTCATTACACCCACCAATTTAATTTGCCTCCTTTTTAGTTATTATTTTAAATAATTATTTATTTTTTTATATTAGCGAAGGTTCAGGCCGACACTATTGTTTTTGAAAAAATATTCATTTCCCATAACAAATTACGTTTGCCTCCTTATTAGTTATTGTCTTAATTAATTCTTATTTTCTTATATTAGCGACGGTTCAATCCGACGCTACTATTTGTGCAAAATTTTCATTTTCCCCCACGAATTTCGTATGGCTCATTTAAACTTATTGTTTTAATTAATTATTATTTTTATATTAAAAACTAGTACTTTAATAGCTCTTTTAAAGTGCTATTAAAAAAAATCGTTCACATAAGTGGCACGGTTAATAGCGCTTTTCAGCGCTACCAAAACCAAAAGAAAGTGCTATTAAATAACTTTTGTGGCATATTGTCTGTTGCTCTATTTTCACTTTCAAAGTTGGATTACCCTTTTGGACAGAAGAGATCAGTCTTCTTTGTCTTTATTAGAATCTTTATAAGAGGAGCATACGCCTAAGTAGTCATTTTCCTCCATTTCACTTCAAAAGTATATAGCACGAATATAACTAAAGTTCATGAGTGAAGGTGAACATTCGAGCGATAACCTATACAGCCAGCGTCGTCGGACTAATAACAAAGGGACATACATTTAATCATTCCTTCTTCACTACTTAATGCATGTGTCCTTCGAGTAAATTTGTTATGAAAATATTTTGAAAATGGTTTGATTTCGAGAAAAATACTTGGTGTTGACAAAACGTTTATTTGGACCTACGCTACTGTTTGTGCGAAAATTTCATTACACCCACCAATTTAATTTGCCTCCTTTTAGTTATTATTTTAAATAATTATTTATTTTTTTATATTAGCGACAGTTCAGGCCGACGCTATTGTTTTTGAAAAAATATTCATTTCACATTACAAATTTTGTTTGCCTCCTTATTAGTTATTGTCTTAATTAATTCTTATTTTCTTATATTAGCGACGGTTCAGGCCGACGCTACTGTTTGTGCTAAATTTTTCTTTTTCCCCCACGAATTTCTTACGGCTCCTTTAAACTTATTGTTTTAATTAATTATTATTTTTATATTAAAAACTAGTACTTTAATAGCTCTTTTAAAGTGCTATTAAACAAAATCGTTCACATTAGTGGCACGGTTAATAGCGCTTTTCAGCGCTATCAAAAACAAAAGAAAGTGCTATTAAGTAACTTTTATGGCATATTGTCTGTTGCTCTATTTTCAATTTCAAAGTTGGTTTACCCTTTTGGACAGAAGAGATCAGACTTCTTTGTCTTTATTAGAATCTTTATAAGAGGAGCATACGCCTAAGTAGTCATTTTCCACCATTTCACTTCAAAAGTATATAGCACGAATAAAACTAAAGTTCATGAGTGAAGGTGAGTATTCGAGCGATAACCTATACAGCCAGCGTCGTCGAACTAATAACAAAGGGACATACATTTAATCATTCCTTCTTCACTACTTAATGCATGTGTCCTTCGAGTGCATTTGTTATGAAAATATTTTGAAAATGGTTTGATTTCGAGAAAAATACTTGGTGTTGACAAAACATTTATTTGGACCTACGCTACTGTTTGTGTGAAAATTTCATTACACCCGCCAATTTAATTTGCCTCCTTTTTAGTTATTATTTTAAATAATTATTTATTTTTTTATATTAGCGACGGTTCAGGCCGACACTACTGTTTTTGAAAAAATATTCATTTCCCATAACAAATTACGTTTGCCTCCTTATTAGTTATTGTCTTAATTAATTCTTATTTTCTTATATTAGCGACGGTTCAGGCCGACGCTACTGTTTGTGCTAAAATTTTCATTTTCCCCCACGAATTTCGTTTGGCTCCTTTAAACTTATGGTTTTAATTAAATATTACTTTTATATTAAAAACTAGTACTGTAATAGCTCTTTTAAAGTGATATTAAACAAAATCTTTCACATTAGTGGCACGGTTAATAGCGCTTTTCAGCGCTATCAAAAATAAAAGAAAGTGCTATTAAATAACTTTTGTGGCATATTGTCTGTTGCTCTATTTTCACTTTCAAAGTTGGTTTACCCTTTTGGACAGAAGAGATCAGTCTTCTTTGTCTTTATTAGAATCTTTATAAGAGGAGCATACGCCTAAGTAGTCATTTTCCACCATTTCACTTCAAAAGTATATAGCACGAATAAAACTAAAGTTCATGAGTGAAGGTGAGCATTCGAGCGATAACCTATACAGCCAGCGTCGTCGGACTAATAACAAAGGGACATACATTTAATCATTCCTTCTTCACTACTTAATGCATGTGTCCTTCGAGTGAATTTGTTATGAAAATATTTTGAAAATGATTTGATTTCGAGAAAAATACTTGGTGTTGACAAAACGTTTATTTGGACCTACGCTACTGTTTGTGCGAAAATTTCATTACACCCACCAATTTAATTTGCCTCCTTTTTAGTTATTATTTTAAATAATTACTTATTTTTTTATATTAGCGACGGTTCAGGCCGACGCTATTGTTTTTGAAAAAATATTCATTTCCCATAAAAAATTACGCTTGCCTCCTTATTAGTTATTGTCTTAATTAATTCTTATTTTCTTATATAAGTGACGGTTCAGGCCGACGCTACTGTTTGTGCTAAAATTTTCATTTTCCCTCACGAATTTCGTATGGCTCCATTAAACTTATTGTTTTAATTAATTATTATTTTTATATTAAAAACTAGTACTTTAATAGTTCTTTTAAAGTGATATTAAACAAAATCGTTCATATTAGTGGCACGGTTAATAGCGCTTTTCAGCGCAATCAAAAACAAAAGAAATTGCTATTAAATAACTTTTGTGGCATATTGTCTGTTGCTCTATTTTCACTTTCAAAGTTGGTTTACCCTTTTGGACAGAAGAGATCAGTCTTCTTTGTCTTTATTAGAATCTTTATAAGAGGAGCATACGCCTAAGTAGTCATTTTCCACCATTTCACTTCAAACGTATATAGCACGAATAAAACTAAAGTTCATGAGTGAAGGTGAGCATTCGAGCGATAACCTATACAGCCAACATCGTCGGACTAATAACAAAGGGACATACATTTAATCATTCCTACTTCACTACTTAATGCATTTGTCCTTCGAGTGAATTTGTTATGAAAATATTTTGAAAATGGTTTGATTTCGAGAAAAATACTTGGTGTTGACAAAACGTTTATTTGGACCTACGCTACTGTTTGTGCGAAAATTTCATTACACCCACCAATTTAATTTGCCTCCTTTTAGTTATTATTTTAAATAATTACTTATTTTTTTATATTAGCGACGGTTCAGGCCGACGCTATTATTTTTGAAAAAATATTCATTTCACATAACAAATTACGTTTGCCTCCTTATTAGTTATTGTCGTAATTAATTCTTATTTTCTTATATAAGCGAAGGTCCAGGCCGACGCTACTGTTTGTGCTAAAATTTTCATTTTCCCCCACGAATTTCGTTTGGCTCCTTTAAACTTATGGTTTTAATTAAATATTACTTTTATATTAAAAACTAGTACTGTAATAGCTCTTTTAAAGTGATATTAAACAAAATCTTTCACATTAGTGGCACGGTTAATAGCGCTTTTCAGCGCTACCAAAACCAAAAGAAAGTGCTATTAAATAACTTTTGTGGCATATTGTCTGTTGCTCTATTTTCACTTTCAAAGTTGGATTACCCTTTTGGACAGAAGAGATCAGTCTTCTTTGTCTTTATTAGAATCTTTATAAGAGGAGCATACGCCTAAGTAGTCATTTTCCTCCATTTCACTTCAAAAGTATATAGCACGAATATAACTAAAGTTCATGAGTGAAGGTGAACATTCGAGCGATAACCTATACAGCCAGCGTCGTCGGACTAATAACAAAGGGACATACATTTAATCATTCCTTCTTCACTACTTAATGCATGTGTCCTTCGAGTAAATTTGTTATGAAAATATTTTGAAAATGGTTTGATTTCGAGAAAAATACTTGGTGTTGACAAAACGTTTATTTGGACCTACGCTACTGTTTGTGCGAAAATTTCATTACACCCACCAATTTAATTTGCCTCCTTTTAGTTATTATTTTAAATAATTATTTATTTTTTTATATTAGCGACAGTTCAGGCCGACGCTATTGTTTTTGAAAAAATATTCATTTCACATTACAAATTTTGTTTGCCTCCTTATTAGTTATTGTCTTAATTAATTCTTATTTTCTTATATTAGCGACGGTTCAGGCCGACGCTACTGTTTGTGCTAAATTTTTCTTTTTCCCCCACGAATTTCTTACGGCTCCTTTAAACTTATTGTTTTAATTAATTATTATTTTTATATTAAAAACTAGTACTTTAATAGCTCTTTTAAAGTGCTATTAAACAAAATCGTTCACATTAGTGGCACGGTTAATAGCGCTTTTCAGCGCTATCAAAAACAAAAGAAAGTGCTATTAAGTAACTTTTATGGCATATTGTCTGTTGCTCTATTTTCAATTTCAAAGTTGGTTTACCCTTTTGGACAGAAGAGATCAGACTTCTTTGTCTTTATTAGAATCTTTATAAGAGGAGCATACGCCTAAGTAGTCATTTTCCACCATTTCACTTCAAAAGTATATAGCACGAATAAAACTAAAGTTCATGAGTGAAGGTGAGTATTCGAGCGATAACCTATACAGCCAGCGTCGTCGAACTAATAACAAAGGGACATACATTTAATCATTCCTTCTTCACTACTTAATGCATGTGTCCTTCGAGTGCATTTGTTATGAAAATATTTTGAAAATGGTTTGATTTCGAGAAAAATACTTGGTGTTGACAAAACATTTATTTGGACCTACGCTACTGTTTGTGCGAAAATTTCATTACACCCGCCAATTTAATTTGCCTCCTTTTTAGTTATTATTTTAAATAATTATTTATTTTTTTATATTAGCGACGGTTCAGGCCGACACTACTGTTTTTGAAAAAATATTCATTTCCCATAACAAATTACGTTTGCCTCCTTATTAGTTATTGTCTTAATTAATTCTTATTTTCTTATATTAGCGACGGTTCAGGCCGACGCTACTGTTTGTGCTAAAATTTTCATTTTCCCCCACAAATTTCGTTTGGCTCCTTTAAACTTATTGTTTTAATTAATTATTATTTTTATATTAAAAACTAGTACTTTAATAGTTCTTTTAAAGTGATATTAAACAAAATCGTTCATATTAGTGGCACGGTTAATAGCGCTTTTCAGCGCAATCAAAAACAAAAGAAATTGCTATTAAATAACTTTTGTGGCATATTGTCTGTTGCTCTATTTTCACTTTCAAAGTTGGTTTACCCTTTTGGACAGAAGAGATCAGTCTTCTTTGTCTTTATTAGAATCTTTATAAGAGGAGCATACGCCTAAGTAGTCATTTTCCACCATTTCACTTCAAACGTATATAGCACGAATAAAACTAAAGTTCATGAGTGAAGGTGAGCATTCGAGCGATAACCTATACAGCCAACATCGTCGGACTAATAACAAAGGGACATACATTTAATCATTCCTACTTCACTACTTAATGCATTTGTCCTTCGAGTGAATTTGTTATGAAAATATTTTGAAAATGGTTTGATTTCGAGAAAAATACTTGGTGTTGACAAAACGTTTATTTGGACCTACGCTACTGTTTGTGCGAAAATTTCATTACACCCACCAATTTAATTTGCCTCCTTTTAGTTATTATTTTAAATAATTACTTATTTTTTTATATTAGCGACGGTTCAGGCCGACGCTATTATTTTTGAAAAAATATTCATTTCACATAACAAATTACGTTTGCCTCCTTATTAGTTATTGTCGTAATTAATTCTTATTTTCTTATATAAGCGAAGGTCCAGGCCGACGCTACTGTTTGTGCTAAAATTTTCATTTTCCCCCACGAATTTCGTTTGGCTCCTTTAAACTTATGGTTTTAATTAAATATTACTTTTATATTAAAAACTAGTACTGTAATAGCTCTTTTAAAGTGATATTAAACAAAATCTTTCACATTAGTGGCACGGTTAATAGCGCTTTTCAGCGCTATCAAAAATAAAAGAAAGTGCTATTAAATAACTTTTGTGGCATATTGTCTGTTGCTCTATTTTCACTTTCAAAGTTGGTTTACCCTTTTGGACAGAAGAGATCAGTCTTCTTTGTCTTTATTAGAATCTTTATAAGAGGAGCATACGCCTAAGTAGTCATTTTCCACCATTTCACTTCAAAAGTATATAGCACGAATAAAACTAAAGTTCATGAGTGAAGGTGAGCATTCGAGCGATAACCTATACAGCCAGCGTCGTCGGACTAATAACAAAGGGACATACATTTAATCATTCCTTCTTCACTACTTAATGCATGTGTCCTTCGAGTGAATTTGTTATGAAAATATTTTGAAAATGATTTGATTTCGAGAAAAATACTTGGTGTTGACAAAACGTTTATTTGGACCTACGCTACTGTTTGTGCGAAAATTTCATTACACCCACCAATTTAATTTGCCTCCTTTTTAGTTATTATTTTAAATAATTACTTAATTTTTTATATTAGCGACGGTTCAGGCCGACGCTATTGTTTTTGAAAAAATATTCATTTCCCATAAAAAATTACGCTTGCCTCCTTATTAGTTATTGTCTTAATTAATTCTTATTTTCTTATATAAGTGACGGTTCAGGCCGACGCTACTGTTTGTGCTAAAATTTTCATTTTCCCTCACGAATTTCGTATGGCTCCATTAAACTTATTGTTTTAATTAATTATTATTTTTACATTAAAAACTAGTACTTAATATCTCTTTTAAAATGCTATTAAACAAAATCGTTCACATTAGTGGCACGGTTAATAGCGCTTTTCAGCGCTGTCAAAAACAAAAGAAAGTGCTATTAAATAACTTTTATGGCATATTGTCTGTTGCTCTATTTTCTCTTTCAAAGTTGGTTTACCCTTTTGGACAGAAGAGATCGCCCTTCTTTGTCTTTATTAGAATCTTTATAAGAGGAGCATACGCCTAAGTAGTCGTTTTCCTCCATTTTACTTCAAAAGTATATAGCACGAATAAAACTAAAGTTCATGAGTGAAGGTGAGCATTCGAGCGATAACCTATACAGCCAGCGTCGTCGGACTAAGAACAAAGGGATATAAATTTAATCATTCGTTCTTCACTAGTTAATGCATGTGTCCTTCGAGTGCATTTGTTATGAAAATATTTTGAAAATGGTTTGATTTCGAAAAAAATACTTGGTGTTGACAAAACGTTTATTTGGACCTACGCTACTGTTTGTGCGAAAATTTCATTACACCCATCAATTTAATTTTCCTCCTTTTTAGTTATTATTTTAAATAATTATTTTTTTTTATATTAGCGACATTTCAGGCCGACGCTATTGTTTTTGAAAAAATATTCATTTCCCATAACAAATTTTGTTTGCCTCCTTATTATTTATTGTCTTAATTAATTCTTATTGACGGTTCAAGCCGACGCTACTGTTTGTGCTAAATGTTTCATTTTCCCCCACGAATTTCTTATGGCTCCTTTAAACTTATTGTTTTAATTAATTATTATTTTTATATTAAAAAGTAGTACTTTGATAGCTCTTTTAAAGTGATATTAAACAAAATCATTCACATTAGTGGCACGATTAATAGCGCTTTTCAGTGCTATCAAAAACAAAAGAAAGTGTTATTAAATAACTATTATGGCATATTGTCTGTAGCTCTATTTTCTTTTTCAAAGTTGGTTTACCATTTTGGACAGAAGAGATCACTCTTCTTTGTCTTTATTAGAATCTTTATAAGAGAAGCATACGCCTAAGTAGTCATTTTCTTCCATTTCACTTCAAAAGTATATAGCACGAATAAAACTAAAGTTCATGAGTATAGGTGAGCATTCGAGTGATAACCTATACAGCCAGCGTCGTCGGACTAAGAACAAAGGGACATACATTTAATCATTCCTTCTTCACTACTTAATGCATGTGTCCTTCGAGTGCATTTGTTATGAAAATATTTTGAAAATGGTTTGATTTCGAGAAAAATACTTGGTGTTGACAAATCATTTATTTGGACCTACACTATTGTTTGTGTGAAAATTTCATTACACCCACCAATCTAGTTTGCCTCCTTTTTAGTTATTATTTTAAATAATTATTTATTTTTTTATATTAGCGACGGTTCAGGCCGACGCTATTGTTTTTGAAAAAATATTCATTTCCCATAACAAATTTCGTTTGCCTCCTTATTAGTTATTGTCTTAATTAATTCTTATTTTCTTATATTAGCGACGGTTAAGGCCGACGCTACTGTTTGTGCTAAAATTTTCATTTTCCCCCACGAATTTCGTATGGCTCCTTTAAACTTATTATTTTAATTAATTATTATTTTTATATTAAAAACTAGTACTTTAATAGCTCTTTTAAAGTGTTATTAAATAAAATCGTTCACATTAGTGGCACGGTTAATAGCGCTTTTCAGCGCTATCAAAAACAAAAGAAAGTGCTATTAAATAACTTTTATGGCATATTGCCTGTTGCTCTATTTTCTCTTTCAAAGTTGGTTTACCCTTTTGGACAGAAGAGATCACTCTTCTTTGTCTTTATTAGAATCTTTATAAGAGGAGCATACGCCTAAGTAGTCGTTTTCCTCCATTTCACTTCAAAAGGATATAGCACGAATAAAACTAAAGTTCATGAGTGAAGGTGAGCATTCGAGTGATAACCTATACAGCCAGCATCGTCGGACTAAGAACAAAGGGACATACATTTAATCATTCCTTCTTCACTACTTAATTCATGTGTCCTTTGAGTGCATTTTTTTATGAAAATATTTTGAAAATGGTTTGATTTCTAGAAAAATACTTGGTTTTGACAAAACATTTATTTTGACCTACGCTACTGTTTGTGCGAAAATTTCATTACACCCACCAATTTAGTTTGCTTCCTTTTTAGTTATTATTTTAAATAATTATTTATTTTTTTATATTAGAGACGGTTCAGGCCGACAGTATTGGTTTTAAAAAAATATTCATTTCCCATAACAAATTTCGTTTGCCTCCTTATTAGTTATTGTCTTAATTAATTCTTATTTTCTTATATTAGCGACGGTTCAGGCCGACGCTACTGTTTGTGCTAAAATTTTCATTTTCCCCCACGAATTTCGTATGGCTCCTTTAAACTTATTGTTTTAATTAATTATTATTTTTATATTAAAAAATAGTACTTAATATCTCTTTTAAAATGCTATTAAACAAAATCGTTCACATTAGTGGCACGGTTAATAGCGCTTTTCAGCGCTATCAAAAACAAAAGAAAGTGCTATTAAATAACTTTTATGGCATATTGTTTGTTGCTCTATTTTCTCTTTCAAAGTTGGTTTACCCATTTGGACAGAAGAGATCACTCTTCTTTGTCTTTATTAGAATCTTTATAAGAGGAGCATACGCCTAAGTAGTCGTTTTCCTCCAATTCACTTCAAAAGTATATATCACGAATAAAACTAAAGTTCATGAGTAGAGGTGAGCATTCGAGTGATAACCTATACAGCCAGCGTCGTCGGACTAAGAACAAAGGGACATACATTTAATCATTCCTTCTTCACTACTTTATGCATGTGCTTTGAGTTCATTTGTTATGAAAATATTTAGAAAATGGTATGATTTCGAGAAAAATACTTGGTGTAGACAAAACGTTTATTTAGACCTACGCTATTGTTTGTGTGAAAATTTCATTACACCCACCAATTTAGTTTGCCTCCTTTTTAGTTATTATTTTAAATAATTATTTATTTTTTGGTATTAGTGACGGTTCAGGCCGACGCTATTGTTTTTGAAAAAATATTCATTTCCCATAACAAATTTCGTTTGCCTCCTTATTAGTTATTGTCTTAATTAATTCTTATTTTCTTATATTAGCGACGGTTCAGGCCGACACTACTGTTTGTGCTAAAATTTTCATTTTCCCCTACGAGTTTCGTTTGGCTACTTTAAACATATTATTTTAATTAATTATTATTTTTATATTAAAAATTAGTACTTTAATAGCTCTTTTAAAGTGTTATTAAACAAAATCGTTCACATTAGTGGCACGGTTAATAGCGCTTTTCAGGGCTATCAAAAACAAAAGAAAGTGCTATTAAATAACTTTTATGGCATATTGTTTGTTGCTCTATTTTCTCTTTCAAAGTTGGTTTACCCATTTGGACAGAAGAGATCACTCTTCTTTGTCTTTATTAGAATCTTTATAAGAGGAGCATACGCCTAAGTAGTCGTTTTCCTCCAATTCACTTCAAAAGTATATATCACGAATAAAACTAAAGTTCATGAGTGGAGGTGAGCATTCGAGTGATAACCTATACAGCCAGCGTCGTCGGACTAAGAACAAAGGGACATACATTTAATCATTCCTTCTTCACTACTTAATTCATGTGTCCTTCAAGTGAATTTGTTTTACAAATATTTAGAAAATGGTTTGATTTCGAGAAAAATACTTGGTGTTGACAAATCATTTATTTGGACCTACACTACTTTTTGTGTGAAAATTTCATTACACCCACCAATCTAGTTTGCCTCCTTTTCAGTTTTTATTTTAAATAATTATTTATTTTTTTATATTAGCGACGGTTCAAGCCGAAGCTATTGTTTATGAAAAACATTCATTTCCCATAAACAATTTCGTTTGCCTCCTTATTAGTTATTGTCTTAATTAATTCTTATTTTCTTATATTAGCGACGGTTCAGGCTGACGCTACTGTTTGTGCTAAATTTTTCATTTTCCCCCACGAATTTCGTATGGCTCCTTTAAACTTATTGTTTTAATTAATTATTATTTTTATATTAAAAACTAGTACTTAATATCTCTTTTAAAATGCTATTAAACAAAATCGTTCACATTAGTGGCACGGTTAATAGCGCTTTTCAGCGCTATCAAAAACAAAAGAAAGTGCTATTAAATAACTTTTATGGCATATTGTTTGTTGCTCTATTTTCTCTTTCAAAGTTGGTTTACCCTTTTGGACAAAAGAGATCACTCTTCTTTGTCTTTATTAGAATCTTTATAAGAGGAGCATACGCCTAAGTAATCGTTTTCCTCCAATTCACTTCAAAAGTATATAGCACGAATAAAACTAAAGTTCATGAGTGAAGGTGAGCATTCGAGTGATAACCTATACAGCCAGCGTCGTCGGACTAAGAACAAAGGGACATACATTTAATCATTCCTTCTTCACTACTTAATTCATGTGTCCTTTGAGTGCATTTTTTATGAAAATATTTTGAAAATGGTTTGATTTCGAGAAAAATACTTGGTTTTGACAAAACGTTTATTTGGACCTACGCTACTGTTTGTGCGAAAATTTCATTACACCCACCAATTTAGTTTGCCTCCTTTTTAGTTATTATTTTAAATAATTATTTATTTTTTTATATTAGCGACGGTTCAGGACGACGCTATTGTTTTTGAAAAAATATTCATTTCCCATAACAAATTTCGTTTGCCTCCTCATTAGTTATTGTCTTAATTAATTCTTATTTTCTTATATTAGTGACGGTTCAGGCCGACGCTACTGTTTGTGCTAAAATTTTCATTTTCCCCCACGAATTTCGTATGGCTCCTTTAAACTTATTGTTTTAATTAAATATTATTTATATATAAAAAACTAGTACTTAATGTCTCTTTTAAAATGCTATTAAAGAAAACCGTTCACATTAGTGGCACGGTTAATAGCGCTTTTCAGCGCTATCAAAAACAAAAGAAAGTGCTATTAAATAACTTTTATGGCATATTGCCTGTTGCTCTATTTTCTCTTTCAAAGTTGGTTTACCCTTTTGGACAGAAGAGATCACTCTTCTTTGTCTTTATTAGAATCTTTATAAGAGGAGCATACGCCTAAGTAGTCGTTTTCCTCCAATTCACATCAAAAGTATATAGCACGAATAAAACTAAAGTTCATGAGTGAAGGTGAGCATTCGAGTGATAACCTATACAGCCAGCATCGTCGGACTAAGAACAAAGGGACATACATTTAATCATTCCTTCTTCACTACTTAATTGATGTGTCCTTTGAGTGCATTTTTTATGAAAATATTTTGAAAATGGTTTGATTTCGAGAAAAATACTTGGTTTTGACAAAACGTTTATTTGGACCTACGCTACTGTTTGTGCGAAAATTTCATTACACCCACCAATTTAGTTTGCCTCCTTTTTAGTTATTATTTTAAATAATTATTCATTTTTTTATATTAGCGACGGTTCAGGCCGAAGCTATTGTTTATGAAAAATATTCATTTCCCATAAACAATTTCGTTTGCCTCCTTATTAGTTATTGTCTTAATTAATTCTTATTTTCTTATATTAGCGACGGTTCAGGCCGACGCTACTGTTTGTGCTAAAATTTTCATTTTCCCCCACGAATTTCGTATGGCTCCTTTAAACTTATTGTTTTAATTAATTATTATTTTTATATTAAAAACTAGTACTTAATATCTCTTTTAAAATGCTATTAAACAAAATCGTTCACATTAGTGGCACGGTTAATAGCGCTTTTCAGCGCTATCAAAAACAAAAGAAAGTGCTATTAAATATTTTTTATGGCATATTGTTTGTTGCTCTATTTTCTCTTTCAAAGTTGGTTTACCCTTTTGGACAGAAGAGATCACTCTTCTTTGTCTTTATTAGAATCTTTATAAGAGGAGCATACGCCTAAGTAGTCGTTTTCCTCCAATTCACATCAAAAGTATATAGCACGAATAAAACTAAAGTTCATGAGTGAAGGTGAGCATTCGAGTGATAACCTATACAGCCAGCGTCGTCGGACTAAGAACAAAGGGACATACATTTAATCATTCCTTCTTCACTACTTAATTCATGTGTCCTTTGAGTGCATTTTTTATGAAAATATTTTGAAAATGGTTTGATTTCGAGAAAAATACTTGGTTTTGACAAAACGTTTATTTGGACCTACGCTACTGTTTGTGCGAAAATTTCATTACACCCACCAATTTAGTTTGCCTCCTTTTTAGTTATTATTTTAAATAATTATTTATTTTTTTATATTAGCGACGGTTCAGGCCGAAGCTATTGTTTATGAAAAATATTCATTTCCCATAAACAATTTCGTTTGCCTCCTTATTAGTTATTGTCTTAATTAATTCTTATTTTCTTATATTAGCGACGGTTCAGGCCGACGCTACTGTTTGTGCTAAAATTTTCATTTTCCCCCACGAATTTCGTATGGCTCCTTTAAACTTATTGTTTTAATTAATTATTATTTTTATATTAAAAACTAGTACTTAATATCTCTTTTAAAATGCTATTAAACAAAATCGTTCACATTAGTGGCACGGTTAATAGCGCTTTTCAGCGCTATCAAAAACAAAAGAAAGTGCTATTAAATATTTTTTATGGCATATTGTTTGTTGCTCTATTTTCTCTTTCAAAGTTGGTTTACCCTTTTGGACAGAAGAGATCACTCTTCTTTGTCTTTATTAGAATCTTTATAAGAGGAGCATACGCCTAAGTAGTCGTTTTCCTCCAATTCACATCAAAAGTATATAGCACGAATAAAACTAAAGTTCATGAGTGAAGGTGAGCATTCGAGTGATAACCTATACAGCCAGCGTCGTCGGACTAAGAACAAAGGGACATACATTTAATCATTCCTTCTTCACTACTTAATTCATGTGTCCTTCAAGTGCATTTGTTATAAAAATATTTAGAAAATGGTTTGATTTCGAGAAAAATACTTGGTGTTGACAAATCATTTATTTGGACCTACACTACTTTTTGTGTGAAAATTTCATTACACCCACCAATCATGTTTGCCTCCTTTTTAGTTTTTATTTTAAATAATTATTTATTTTTTTATATTAGCGACGGTTCAGGCCGAAGCTATTATTTATGAAAAATATTCATTTCCCATAAACAATTTCATTTGCCTCCTTATTAGTTATTGTCTTAATTAATTCTTATTTTCTTATATTAGCGACGGTTCAGGCCGACGCTACTGTTTGTGCTAAATTTTTCATTTTCCCCCACGAATTTCGTATGGCTCCTTTAAACTTATTGTTTTAATTAATTATTATTTTTATATTAAAAACTAGTACTTAATATCTCTTTTAAAATGCTATTAAACAAAATCATTCACATTAGTGGCACGGTTAATAGCGCTTTTCAGCGCTATCAAAAACAAAAGAAAGTGCTATTAAATATTTTTTATGGCATATTGTTTGTTGCTCTATTTTCTCTTTCAAAGTTGGTTTACCCTTTTGGACAGAAGAGATCACTCTTCTTTGTCTTTATTAGAATCTTTATAAGAGGAGCATACGCCTAAGTAGTCGTTTTCCTCCAATTCACATCAAAAGTATATAGCACGAATAAAACTAAAGTTCATGAGTGAAGGTGAGCATTCGAGTGATAACCTATACAGCCAGCGTCGTCGGACTAAGAACAAAGGGACATACATTTAATCATTCCTTCTTCACTACTTAATTCATGTGTCCTTTGAGTGCATTTTTTATGAAAATATTTTGAAAATGGTTTGATTTCGAGAAAAATACTTGGTTTTGACAAAACGTTTATTTGGACCTACGCTACTGTTTGTGCGAAAATTTCATTACACCCACCATTTTAGTTTGCCTCCTTTTTAGTTATTATTTTAAATAATTATTTATTTTTTTATATTAGCGACGGTTCAGGCCGAAGCTATTGTTTATGAAAAATATTCATTTCCCATAAACAATTTCGTTTTCCTCCTTATTAGTTATTGTCTTAATTAATTCTTATTTTCTTATATTAGCGACGGTTCAGGCCGACGCTACTGTTTGTGCTAAATTTTTCATTTTCCCCCACGAATTTCGTATGGCTCCTTTAAACTTATTGTTTTAATTAATTATTATTTTTATATTAAAAACTAGTACTTAATATCTCTTATAAAATGCTATTAAACAAAATCGTTCACATTAGTGGCACGGTTAATAGCGCTTTTCAGCGCTATCAAAAACAAAAGAAAGTGCTATTAAATAACTTTTATGGCATATTGTTTGTTGCTCTATTTTCTCTTTGAAAGTTGGTTTACCCTTTTGGACAGAAGATATCACTCTTCTTTGTCTTTATTAGAATCTTTATAAGAGGAGCATACGCCTAAGTAGTCGTTTTCCTCCATTTCACTTCAAAAGTATATAGCACGAATAAAACTAAAATTCATGAGTGAAGGTGAGCATTCGAGTGATAACCTATACAGCTAGCGTCGTCGGACTAAGAACAAAGGGACATACATTTAATCATTCCTTCTTCACTACTTAATTCATGTGTCCTTCAAGTGCATTTGTTATAAAAATATTTAGAAAATGGTTTGATTTCGAGAAAAATACTTGGTGTTGACAAATCATTTATTTGGACCTACACTACTTTTTGTGTGAAAATTTCATTACACCCACCAATCATTTTTGCCTCCTTTTTAGTTTTTATTTTAAATAATTATTTATTTTTTTATATTAGCGACGGTTCAGGCCGAAGCTATTATTTATGAAAAATATTCATTTCCCATAAACAATTTCATTTGCCTCCTTATTAGTTATTGTCTTAATTAATTCTTATTTTCTTATATTAGCGACGGTTCAGGCCGATGCTACTGTTTGTGCTAAATTTTTCATTTTCCCCCACGAATTTCGTATGGCTCCTTTAAACTTATTGTTTTAATTAATTATTATTTTTATATTAAAAACTAGTACTTAATATCTCTTTTAAAATGCTATTAAACAAAATCATTCACATTAGTGGCACGGTTAATAGCGCTTTTCAGCGCTATCAAAAACAAAAGAAAGTGCTATTAAATATTTTTTATGGCATATTGTTTGTTGCTCTATTTTCTCTTTCAAAGTTGGTTTACCCTTTTGGACAGAAGAGATCACTCTTCTTTGTCTTTATTAGAATCTTTATAAGAGGAGCATACGCCTAAGTAGTCGTTTTCCTCCAATTCACATCAAAAGTATATAGCACGAATAAAACTAAAGTTCATGAGTGAAGGTGAGCATTCGAGTGATAACCTATACAGCCAGCGTCGTCGGACTAAGAACAAAGGGACATACATTTAATCATTCCTTCTTCACTACTTAATTCATGTGTCCTTTGAGTGCATTTTTTATGAAAATATTTTGAAAATGGTTTGATTTCGAGAAAAATACTTGGTTTTGACAAAACGTTTATTTGGACCTACGCTACTGTTTGTGCGAAAATTTCATTACACCCACCAATTTAGTTTGCCTCCTTTTTAGTTATTATTTTAAATAATTATTTATTTTTTTATATTAGCGACGGTTCAGGCCGAAGCTATTGTTTATGAAAAATATTCATTTCCCATAAACAATTTCGTTTGCCTCCTTATTAGTTATTGTCTTAATTAATTCTTATTTTCTTATATTAGCGACGGTTCAGGCCGACGCTACTGTTTGTGCTAAATTTTTCATTTTCCCCCACGAATTTCGTATGGTTCCTTTAAACTTATTATTTTAATTAATTATTATTTTTATATTAAAAACTAGTACTTAATATCTCTTTTAAAATGCTATTAAACAAAATCGTTCACATTAGTGGCACGGTTAATAGCGCTATCAAAAACAAAAGAAAGTGCTATTAAATAACTTTTATGGCATATTGTTTGTTGCTCTATTTTCTCTTTGAAAGTTGGTTTACCCTTTTGGACAGAAGATATCACTCTTCTTTGTCTTTATTAGAATCTTTATAAGAGGAGCATACGCCTAAGTAGTCGTTTTCCTCCATTTAACTTCAAAAGTATATAGCACGAATAAAACTAAAATTCATGAGTGAAGGTGAGCATTCGAGTGATAACCTATACAGCCAGCGTCGTCGGACTAAGAACAAAGGGACATACATTTAATCATTCCTTCTTCACTACTTAATTCATGGGTCCTTCAAGTGCATTTGTTATAAAAATATTTAGAAAATGGTTTGATTTCGAGAAAAATACTTGGTGTTGACAAATCATTTATTTGGACCTACACTACTTTTTGTGTGAAAATTTCATTACACCCACCAATCATGTTTGCCTTCTTTTTAGTTTTTATTTTAAATAATTATTTATTTTTTTATATTAGCGACGGTTCAGGCCGAAGCTATTATTTATGAAAAATATTCATTTCCCATAAACAATTTCATTTGCCTCCTTATTAGTTATTGTCTTAATTAATTCTCATTTTCTTATATTAGCGACGGTTCAGGCCGACGCTACTGTTTGTGCTAAATTTTTCATTTTCCCCCACGAATTTCGTATGGCTCCTTTAAACTTATTGTTTTAATTAATTATTATTTTTATATTAAAAACTAGTACTTAATATCTCTTTTAAAATACTATTAAACAAAATCGTTCACATTAGTGGCACGGTTAATAGCGCTTTTCAGCGCTATCAAAAACAAAAGAAAGTGCTATTAAATAACTTTTATGGCATATTGTTTGTTGCTCTATTTTCTCTTTGAAAGTTGGTTTACCCTTTTGGACAGAAGATATCACTCTTCTTTGTCTTTATTAGAATCTTTATAAGAGGAGCATACGCCTAAGTAGTCGTTTTCCTCCATTTCACTTCAAAAGTATATAGCACGAATAAAACTAAAATTCATGAGTGAAGGTGAGCATTCGAGTGATAACCTATACAGCCAGCGTCGTCGGACTAAGAACAAAGGGACATACATTTAATCATTCCTTCTTCACTACTTAATTCATGTGTCCTTCAAGTGCATTTGTTATAAAAATATTTAGAAAATGGTTTGATTTCGAGAAAAATACTTGGTGTTGACAAATCATTTATTTGGACCTACACTACTTTTTGTGTGAAAATTTCATTACACCCACCAATCATGTTTGCCTCCTTTTTAGTTTTTATTTTAAATAATTATTTATTTTTTTATATTAGCGACGGTTCAGGCCGAAGCTATTATTTATGAAAAATATTCATTTCCCATAAACAATTTCATTTGCCTCCTTATTAGTTATTGTCTTAATTAATTCTTATTTTCTTATATTAGCGACGGTTCAGGCCGATGCTACTGTTTGTGCTAAATTTTTCATTTTCCCCCACGAATTTCGTATGGCTCCTTTAAACTTATTGTTTTAATTAATTATTATTTTTATATTAAAAACTAGTACTTAATATCTCTTTTAAAATGCTATTAAACAAAATCGTTCACATTAGTGGCACGGTTAATAGCGCTTTTCAGCGCTATCAAAAACAAAAGAAAGTGCTATTAAATAACTTTTATGGCATATTGTTTATTGCTCTATTTTCTCTTTGAAAGTTGGTTTACCCTTTTGGACAGAAGATATCACTCTTCTTTGTCTTTATTAGAATCTTTATAAGAGGAGCATACGCCTAAGTAGTCGTTTTCCTCCATTTCACTTCAAAAGTATATAGCACGAATAAAACTAAAATTCATGAGTGAAGGTGAGCATTCGAGTGATAACCTATACAGCCAGCGTCGTCGGACTAAGAACAAAGGGACATACATTTAATCATTCCTTCTTCACTACTTAATTCATGTGTCCTTCAAGTGCATTTGTTATAAAAATATTTAGAAAATGGTTTGATTTCGAGAAAAATACTCGGTGTTGACAAATCATTTATTTGGACCTACACTACTTTTTGTGTGAAAATTTCATTACACCCACGAATCATGTTTGCCTCCTTTTTAGTTTTTATTTTAAATAATTATTTATTTTTTTATATTAGCGACGGTTCAGGCCGAAGCTATTATTTATGAAAAATATTCATTTCCCATAAACAATTTCATTTGCCTCCTTATTAGTTATTGTCTTAATTAATTCTTATTTTCTTATATTAGCGACGGTTCAGGCCGATGCTACTGTTTGTGCTAAATTTTTCATTTTCCCCCACGAATTTCGTATGGCTCCTTTAAACTTATTGTTTTAATTAATTATTATTTTTATATTCAAAACTAGTACTTAATATCTCTTTTAAAATGCCATTAAACAAAATCATTCACATTAGTGGCACGGTTAATAGCGCTTTTCAGCGCTATCAAAAACAAAAGAAAGTGCTATTAAATATTTTTTATGGCATATTGTTTGTTGCTCTATTTTCTCTTTCAAAGTTGGTTTACCCTTTTGGACAGAAGAGATCACTCTTCTTTGTCTTTATTAGAATCTTTATAAGAGGAGCATACGCCTAAGTAGTCGTTTTCCTCCAATTCACATCAAAAGTATATAGCACGAATAAAACTAAAGTTCATGAGTGAAGGTGAGCATTCGAGTGATAACCTATACAGCCAGCGTCGTCGGACTAAGAACAAAGGGACATACATTTAATCATTCCTTCTTCACTACTTAATTCATGTGTCCTTCAAGTGCATTTGTTATAAAAATATTTAGAAAATGGTTTGATTTCGAGAAAAATACTTGGTGTTGACAAATCATTTATTTGGACCTACACTACTTTTTGTGTGAAAATTTCATTACACCCACCAATCATGTTTGCCTCCTTTTTAGTTTTTATTTTAAATAATTATTTATTTTTTTATATTAGCGACGGTTCAGGCCGAAGCTATTATTTATGAAAAATATTCATTTCCCATAAACAATTTCATTTGCCTCCTTATTAGTTATTGTCTTAATTAATTCTTATTTTCTTATATTAGCGACGGTTCAGGCCGATGCTACTGTTTGTGCTAAATTTTTCATTTTCCCCCACGAATTTCGTATGGCTCCTTTAAACTTATTGTTTTAATTAATTATTATTTTTATATTAAAAACTAGTACTTAATATCTCTTTTAAAATGCTATTAAACAAAATCGTTCACATTAGTGGCACGGTTAATAGCGCTTTTCAGCGCTATCAAAAACAAAAGAAAGTGCTATTAAATAACTTTTATGGCATATTGTTTGTTGCTCTATTTTCTCTTTGAAAGTTGGTTTACCCTTTTGGACAGAAGATATCACTCTTCTTTGTCTTTATTAGAATCTTTATAAGAGGAGCATACGCCTAAGTAGTCGTTTTCCTCCATTTCACTTCAAAAGTATATAGCACGAATAAAACTAAAATTCATGAGTGAAGGTGAGCATTCGAGTGATAACCTATACAGCCAGCGTCGTCGGACTAAGAACAAAGGGACATACATTTAATCATTCCTTCTTCACTACTTAATTCATGTGTCCTTCAAGTGCATTTGTTATAAAAATATTTAGAAAATGGTTTGATTTCGAGAAAAATACTCGGTGTTGACAAATCATTTATTTGGACCTACACTACTTTTTGTGTGAAAATTTCATTACACCCACGAATCATGTTTGCCTCCTTTTTAGTTTTTATTTTAAATAATTATTTATTTTTTTATATTAGCGACGGTTCAGGCCGAAGCTATTATTTATGAAAAATATTCATTTCCCATAAACAATTTCATTTGCCTCCTTATTAGTTATTGTCTTAATTAATTCTTATTTTCTTATATTAGCGACGGTTCAGGCCGATGCTACTGTTTGTGCTAAATTTTTCATTTTCCCCCACGAATTTCGTATGGCTCCTTTAAACTTATTGTTTTAATTAATTATTATTTTTATATTCAAAACTAGTACTTAATATCTCTTTTAAAATGCCATTAAACAAAATCATTCACATTAGTGGCACGGTTAATAGCGCTTTTCAGCGCTATCAAAAACAAAAGAAAGTGCTATTAAATATTTTTTATGGCATATTGTTTGTTGCTCTATTTTCTCTTTCAAAGTTGGTTTACCCTTTTGGACAGAAGAGATCACTCTTCTTTGTCTTTATTAGAATCTTTATAAGAGGAGCATACGCCTAAGTAGTCGTTTTCCTCCAATTCACATCAAAAGTATATAGCACGAATAAAACTAAAGTTCATGAGTGAAGGTGAGCATTCGAGTGATAACCTATACAGCCAGCGTCGTCGGACTAAGAACAAAGGGACATACATTTAATCATTCCTTCTTCACTACTTAATTCATGTGTCCTTTGAGTGCATTTTTTATGAAAATATTTTGAAAATTGTTTGATTTCGAGAAAAATACTTGGTTTTGACAAAACGTTTATTTGGACCTACGCTACTGTTTGTGCGAAAATTTCATTACACCCACCAATTTAGTTTGCCTCCTTTTTAGTTATTATTTTAAATAATTATTTATTTTTTTATATTAGCGACGGTTCAGGCCGAAGCTATTGTTTATGAAAAATATTCATTTCCCATAAACAATTTCGTTTGCCTCCTTATTAGTTATTGTCTTAATTAATTCTTATTTTCTTATATTAACGACGGTTCAGGCCGACGCTACTGTTTGTGCTAAATTTTTCATTTTCCCCCACGAATTTCGTATGGCTCCTTTAAACTTATTGTTTTAATTAATTATTATTTTTATATTAAAAACTAGTACTTAATATCTCTTTTAAAATGCTATTAAACAAAATCGTTCACATTAGTGGCACGGTTAATAGCGCTTTTCAGCGCTATCAAAAACAAAAGAAAGTGCTATTAAATAACTTTTATGGCATATTGTTTGTTGCTCTATTTTCTCTTTGAAAGTTGGTTTACCCTTTTGGACAGAAGATATCACTCTTCTTTGTCTTTATTAGAATCTTTATAAGAGTAGCATACGCCTAAGTAGTCGTTTTCCTCCATTTCACTTCAAAAGTATATAGCACGAATAAAACTAAAATTCATGAGTGAAGGTGAGCATTCGAGTGATAACCTATACAGCCAGCGTCGTCGGACTAAGAACAAAGGGACATACATTTAATCATTCCTTCTTCACTACTTAATTCATGTGTCCTTCAAGTGCATTTGTTATAAAAATATTTAGAAAATGGTTTGATTTCGAGAAAAATACTTGGTGTTGACAAATCATTTATTTGGACCTACACTACTTTTTGTGTGAAAATTTCATTACACCCACCAATCATGTTTGCCTCCTTTTTAGTTTTTATTTTAAATAATTATTTATTTTTTTATATTAGCGACGGTTCAGGCCGAAGCTATTATTTATGAAAAATATTCATTTCCCATAAACAATTTCATTTGCCTCCTTATTAGTTATTGTCTTAATTAATTCTTATTTTCTTATATTAGCGACGGTTCAGGCCGATGCTACTGTTTGTGCTAAATTTTTCATTTTCCCCCACGAATTTCGTATGGCTCCTTTAAACTTATTGTTTTAATTAATTATTATTTTTATATTAAAAACTAGTACTTAATATCTCTTTTAAAATGCTATTAAACAAAATCATTCACATAAGTGGCACGGTTAATAGCGCTTTTCAGCGCTATCAAAAACAAAAGAAAGTGCTATTAAATATTTTTTATGGCATATTGTTTGTTGCTCTATTTTCTCTTTCAAAGTTGGTTTACCCTTTTGGACAGAAGAGATCACTCTTCTTTGTCTTTATTAGAATCTCTATAAGAGGAGCATACGCCTAAGTAGTCGTTTTCCTCCAATTCACATCAAAAGTATATAGCACGAATAAAACTAAAGTTCATGAGTGAAGGTGAGCATTCGAGTGATAACCTATACAGCCAGCGTCGTCGGACTAAGAACAAAGGGACATACATTTAATCATTCCTTCTTCACTACTTAATTCATGTGTCCTTTGAGTGCATTTTTTATGAAAATATTTTGAAAATGGTTTGATTTCGAGATAAATACTTGGTTTTGACAAAACGTTTATTTGGACCTACGCTACTGTTTGTGCGAAAATTTCATTACACCCACCAATTTAGTTTGCCTCCTTTTTAGTTATTATTTTAAATAATTATTTTTTTTTTTATATTAGCGACGGTTCAGGCCGAAGCTATTGTTTATGAAAAATATTCATTTCCCATAAACAATTTCGTTTGCCTCCTTATTAGTTATTGTCTTAATTAATTCTTATTTGCTTATATTAGCGACGGTTCAGGCCGACGCTACTGTTTGTGCTAAATTTTTCATTTTCCCCCACGAATTTCGTATGGCTCCTTTAAACTTATTGTTTTAATTAATTATTATTTTTATATTAAAAACTAGTACTTAATATCTCTTTTAAAATGCTATTAAACAAAATCGTTCACATTAGTGGCACGGTTAATAGCGCTTTTCAGCGCTATCAAAAACAAAAGAAAGTGCTATTAAATAACTTTTATGGCATATTGTTTGTTGCTCTATTTTCTCTTTGAAAGTTGGTTTACCCTTTTGGACAGAAGATATCACTCTTCTTTGTCTTTATTAGAATCTTTATAAGAGGAGCATACGCCTAAGTAGTCGTTTTCCTCCATTTCACTTCAAAAGTATATAGCACGAATAAAACTAAAATTCATGAGTGAAGGTGAGCATTCGAGTGATAACCTATACAGCCAGCGTCGTCGGACTAAGAACAAAGGGACATACATTTAATCATTCCTTCTTCACTACTTAATTCATGTGTCCTTCAAGTGCATTTGTTATAAAAATATTTAGAAAATGGTTTGATTTCGAGAAAAATACTTGGTGTTGACAAATCATTTATTTGGACCTACACTACTTTTTGTGTGAAAATTTCATTACACCCACCAATCATGTTTGCCTCCTTTTTAGTTTTTATTTTAAATAATTATTTATTTTTTTATATTAGCGACGGTTCAGGCCGAAGCTATTATTTATGAAAAATATTCATTTCCCATAAACAATTTCATTTGCCTCCTTATTAGTTATTGTCTTAATTAATTCTTATTTTCTTATATTAGCGACGGTTCAGGCCGATGCTACTGTTTGTGCTAAATTTTTCATTTTCCCCCACGAATTTCGTATGGCTCCTTTAAACTTATTGTTTTAATTAATTATTATTTTTATATTAAAAACTAGTACTTAATATCTCTTTTAAAATGCTATTAAACAAAATCATTCACATTAGTGGCACGGTTAATAGCGCTTTTCAGCGCTATCAAAAACAAAAGAAAGTGCTATTAAATATTTTTTATGGCATATTGTTTGTTGCTCTATTTTCTCTTTCAAAGTTGGTTTACCCTTTTGGACAGAAGAGATCACTCTTCTTTGTCTTTATTAGAATCTTTATAAGAGGAGCATACGCCTAAGTAGTCGTTTTCCTCCAATTCACATCAAAAGTATATAGCACAAATAAAACTAAAGTTCATGAGTGAAGGTGAGCATTCGAGTGATAACCTATACAGCCAGCGTCGTCAGACTAAGAACAAAGGGACATACATTTAATCATTCCTTCTTCACTACTTAATTCATGTGTCCTTTGAGTGCATTTTTTATGAAAATATTTTGAAAATGGTTTGATTTCGAGAAAAATACTTGGTTTTGACAAAACGTTTATTTGGACCTACGCTACTGTTTGTGCGAAAATTTCATTACAACCACCAATTTAGTTTGCCTCCTTTTTAGTTATTATTTTAAATAATTATTTATTTTTTTATATTAGCGACGGTTCAGGCCGAAGCTATTGTTTATGAAAAATATTCATTTCCCATAAACAATTTCGTTTGCCTCCTTATTAGTTATTGTCTTAATTAATTCTTATTTTCTTATATTAGCGACGGTTCAGGCCGACGCTACTGTTTGTGCTAAATTTTTCATTTTCCCCCACGAATTTCGTATGGCTCCTTTAAACTTATTGTTTTAATTAATTATTATTTTTATATTAAAAACTAGTACTTAATATCTCTTTTAAAATGCTATTAAACAAAATCGTTCACATTAGTGGCACGGTTAATAGCGCTTTTCAGCGCTATCAAAAACAAAAGAAAGTGCTATTAAATAGCTTTTATGGCATATTGGTTGTTGCTCTATTTTCTCTTTGAAAGTTGGTTTACCCTTTTGGACAGAAGAGATCACTCTTCTTTGTCTTTATTAGAATCTTTATAAGAGGAGCATACGCCTAAGTAGTCGTTTTCCTCCATTTCACTTCAAAAGTATATAGCACGAATAAAACTAAAGTTCATGAGTGAAGGTGAGCATTCGAGTGATAACCTATACAGCCAGCGTCGTCGGACTAAGAACAAAGGGACATACATTTAATCATTCCTTCTTCACTACTTAATTCATGTGTCCTTCAAGTGCATTTGTTATAAAAATATTTAGAAAATGGTTTGATTTCGAGAAAAATACTTGGTGTTGACAAATCATTTATTTGGACCTACACTACTTTTTGTGTGAAAATTTCATTACACCCACCAATCATGTTTGCCTCCTTTTTAGTTTTTATTTTAAATAATTATTTATTTTTTTATATTAGCGACGGTTCAGGCCGAAGCTATTATTTATGAAAAATATTCATTTCCCATAAACAATTTCATTTGCCTCCTTATTAGTTATTGTCTTAATTAATTCTTATTTTCTTATATTAGCGACGGTTCAGGCCGATGCTACTGTTTGTGCTAAATTTTTCATTTTCCCCCACGAATTTCGTATGGCTCCTTTAAACTTATTGTTTTAATTAATTATTATTTTTATATTAAAAACTAGTACTTAATATCTCTTTTAAAATGCTATTAAACAAAATCGTTCACATTAGTGGCACGGTTAATAGCGCTTTTCAGCGCTATCAATAACAAAAGAAAGTGCTATTAAATAACTTTTATGGCATATTGTTTGTTGCTCTATTTTCTCTTTCAAAGTTGGTTTACCCTTTTGGACAGAAGAGATCACTCTTCTTTGTCTTTATTAGAATCTTTATAAGAGGAGCATACGCCTAAGTAGTCGTTTTCCTCCAATTCACTTCAAAAGTATATGGCACGAATAAAACTAAAGTTCATGAGTGAAGGTGAGCATTCGAGTGATAACCTATACAGCCAGCGTCGTCGGACTAAGAACAAAGGGACATACATTTAATCATTCCTTCTTCACTACTTAATTCATGTGTCCTATGAGTGCATTTTTTATGAAAATATTTTTAAAATGGTTTGATTTCGAGAAAAATACTTGGTTTTGACAAAACGTTTATTTGGACCTACGCTACTGTTTGTGCGAAAATTTCATTACACCCACCAATTTAGTTTGCCTCCTTTTTAGTTATTATTTTAAATAATTATTTATTTTTTTATATTAGCGACGGTTCAGGCCGACGCTATTGTTTTTGAAAAAATATTCATTTCCAGTAACAAATTTCGTTTGCCTCCTTATTAGTTATTGTCTTAATTAATTCTTATTTTCTTATATTAGCGACGGTTTAGGCCGACGCTACTGTTTGTGCTAAAATTTTCATTTTCCCCCACGAATTTCGTATGGCTCCTTTAAACTTATTGTTTTAATTAATTATTATTTTTATATTAAAAACTAGTACTTAATATCTGTTTTAAAATGCTATTAAACAAAACCGTTCACATTAGTGGCACGGTTAATAGCGCTTTTCAGTGCTATCAAAAACAAAAGAAAGTGCTATTAAATAACTTTTATGGCATATTGTTTGTTGCTCTATTTTCTCTTTCAAAGTTGGTTTACCCTTTTGGACAGAAGAGATCACCCTTCTTTGTCTTTATTATAATCTTTATAAGAGGAGCATACGCCTAAGTAGTCGTTTTCCTCCATTTCACTTCAAAAGTATATAGCATGAATAAAACTAAAGTTCACGAGTGAAGGTGAGCATTCGAGTGATAACCTATACAGCCAGCGTCGTCGGACTAAGAACAAAGGGACATACATTTAATCATTCCTTCTTCACTACTTAATTCATGTGTCCTTTGAGTGCATTTTTTATGGAAATATTTTGAAAATGGTTTAATTTCGAGAAAAATACTTGGTGTTGACAAATCATTTATTTGGACCTACACTACTTTTTGTGTGAAAATTTCATTACACCCACCAATCATGTTTGCCTCGTTTTTAGTTTTTATTTTAAATAATTATTTATTTTTTTATATTAGCGACGGTTCAGGCCGAAGCTATTATTTATGAAAAATATTCATTTCCCATAAACAATTTCATTTGCCTCCTTATTAGTTATTGTCTTAATTAATTCTTATTTTCTTATATTAGCGACGGTTCAGGCCGATGCTACTGTTTGTGCTAAATTTTTCATTTTCCCCCACGAATTTCGTATGGCTCCTTTAAACTTATTGTTTTAATTAATTATTATTTTTATATTAAAAACTAGTACTTAATATCTCTTTTAAAATGCTATTAAACAAAATCGTTCACATTAGTGGCACGGTTAATAGCGCTTTTCAGCGCTATCAAAAAGAAAAGAAAGTGCTATTAAATATTTTTTATGGCATATTGTTTGTTGCTCTATTTTCTCTTTCAAAGTTGGTTTACCCTTTTGGACAGAAGAGATCACTCTTCTTTGTCTTTATTAGAATCTTTATAAGAGGAGCATACGCCTAAGTAGTCGTTTTCCTCCAATTCACTTCAAAAGTATATGGCACGAATAAAACTAAAGTTCATGAGTGAAGGTGAGCATTCGAGTGATAACCTATACAACCAGCGTCGTCGGACTAAGAACAAAGGGACATACATTTAATCATTCCTTCTTCACTACTTAATTCATGTGTCCTATGAGTGCATTTTTTATGAAAATATTTTTAAAATGGTTTGATTTCGAGAAAAATACTTGGTTTTGACAAAACGTTTATTTGGACCTACGCTACTGTTTGTGCGAAAATTTCATTACACCCACCAATTTAGTTTGCCTCCTTTTTAGTTATTATTTTAAATAATTATTTATTTTTTTATATTAGCGACGGTTCAGGCCGACGCTATTGTTTTTGAAAAAATATTCATTTCCAGTAACAAATTTCGTTTGCCTCCTTATTAGATATTGTCTTAATTAATTCTTATTTTCTTATATTAGCGACGGTTTAGGCCGACGCTACTGTTTGTGCTAAAATTTTCATTTTCCCCCACGAATTTCGTATGGCTCCTTTAAACTTATTGTTTTAATTAATTATTATTTTTATATTAAAAACTAGTACTTAATATCTGTTTTAAAATGCTATTAAACAAAACCGTTCACATTAGTGGCACAGTTAATAGCGCTTTTCAGTGCTATCAAAAACAAAAGAAAGTGCTATTAAATAACTTTTATGGCATATTGTTTGTTGCTCTATTTTCTCTTTCAAAGTTGGTTTACCCTTTTGGACAGAAGAGATCACCCTTCTTTGTCTTTATTATAATCTTTATAAGAGGAGCATACGCCTAAGTAGTCGTTTTCCTCCATTTCACTTCAAAAGTATATAGCATGAATAAAACTAAAGTTCACGAGTGAAGGTGAGCATTCGAGTGATAACCTATAGAGCCAGCGTCGTCGGACTAAGAACAAAGGGACATGCATTTAATCATTCCTTCTTCACTACTTAATTCATGTGTCCTTTGAGTGCATTTTTTATGGAAATATTTTGAAAATGGTTTGATTTCGAGAAAAATACTTGGTGTTGACAAATCATTTATTTGGACCTACACTACTTTTTGTGTGAAAATTTCATTACACCCACCAATCATGTTTGCCTCCTTTTTAGTTTTTATTTTAAATAATTATTTATTTTTTTATATTAGCGACGGTTCAGGCCGAAGCTATTATTTATGAAAAATATTCATTTCCCATAAACAATTTCATTTGCCTCCTTATTAGTTATTGTCTTAATTAATTCTTATTTTCTTATATTAGTGACGGTTCAGGCCGATGCTACTGTTTGTGCTAAATTTTTCATTTTCCCCCACGAATTTCGTATGGCTCCTTTAAACTTATTGTTTTAATTAATTATTATTTTTATATTAAAAACTAGTACTTAATATCTCTTTTAAAATGCTATTAAACAAAATCGTTCACATTAGTGGCACGGTTAATAGCGCTTTTCAGCGCTATCAAAAAGAAAAGAAAGTGCTATTAAATATTTTTTATGGCATATTGTTTGTTGCTCTATTTTCTCTTTCAAAGTTGGTTTACCCTTTTGGACAGAAGAGATCACTCTTCTTTGTCTTTATTAGAATCTTTATAAGAGGAGCATACGCCTAAGTAGTCGTTTTCCTCCAATTCACTTCAAAAGTATATGGCACGAATAAAACTAAAGTTCATGAGTGAAGGTGAGCATTCGAGTGATAACCTATACAGCCAGCGTCGTCGGACTAAGAACAAAGGGACATACATTTAATCATTCCTTCTTCACTACTTAATTCATGTGTCCTATGAGTGCATTTTTTATGAAAATATTTTTAAAATGGTTTGATTTCAAGAAAAATACTTGGTTTTGACAAAACGTTTATTTGGACCTACGCTACTGTTTGTGCGAAAATTTCATTACACCCACCAATTTAGTTTGCCTCCTTTTTAGTTATTATTTTAAATAATTATTTATTTTTTTATATTAGCGACGGTTCAGGCCGACGCTATTGTTTTTGAAAAAATATTCATTTCCAGTAACAAATTTCGTTTGCCTCCTTATTAGATATTGTCTTAATTAATTCTTATTTTCTTATATTAGTGACGGTTTAGGCCGACGCTACTGTTTGTGCTAAAATTTTCATTTTCCCCCACGAATTTCGTATGGCTCCTTTAAACTTATTGTTTTAATTAATTATTATTTTTATATTAAAAACTAGTACTTAATATCTGTTTTAAAATGCTATTAAACAAAACCGTTCACATTAGTGGCACGGTTAATAGCGCTTTTCAGCGCTATCAAAAACAAAAGAAAGTGCTATTAAATATTTTATATGGCATATTGTTTGTTGCTCTATTTTCTCTTTCAAAGTTGGTTTACCCTTTTGGACAGAAGAGATCACTCTTCTTTGTCTTTATTAAAATCTTTATAAGAGGAGCATACGCCTAAGTAGTCGTTTTCCTCCAATTCACATCAAAAGTATATAGCACAAATAAAACTAAAGTTCATGAGTGAAGGTGAGCATTCGAGTGATAACCTATACAGCCAGCGTCGTCGGACTAAGAACAAAGGGACATACATTTAATCATTCCTTCTTCACTACTTAATTCATGTGTCCTTTGAGTGCATTTTTTATGAAAATATTTTGAAAATGGTTTGATTTCGAGAAAAATACTTGGTTTTGACAAAACGTTTATTTGGACCTACCCTACTGTTTGTGCGAAAATTTCATTACAACCACCAATTTAGTTTGCCTCCTTTTTAGTTATTATTTTAAATAATTATTTATTTTTTTATATTAGCGACGGTTCAGGCCGAAGCTATTGTTTATGAAAAATATTCATTTCCCATAAACAATTTCGTTTGCCTCCTTATTAGTTATTGTCTTAATTAATTCTTATTTTCTTATATTAGCGACGGTTCAGGCCGACGCTACTGTTTGTGCTAAATTTTTCATTTTCCCCCACGAATTTCGTATGGCTCCTTTAAACTTATTGTTTTAATTAATTATTATTTTTATATTAAAAACTAGTACTTAATATCTCTTTTAAAATGCTATTAAACAAAATCGTTCACATTAGTGGCACGGTTAATAGCGCTTTCCAGCGCTATCAAAAACAAAAGAAAGTGCTATTAAATAACTTTTATGGCATATTGGTTGTTGCTCTATTTTCTCTTTGAAAGTTGGTTTACCCTTTTGGACAGAAGAGATCACTCTTCTTTGTCTTTATTAGAATCTTTATAAGAGGAGCATACGCCTAAGTAGTCGTTTTCCTCCATTTCACTTCAAAAGTATATAGCACGAATAAAACTAAAGTTCATGAGTGAAGGTGAGCATTCGAGTGATAACCTATACAGCCAGCGTCGTCGGACTAAGAACAAAGGGACATACATTTAATCATTCCTTCTTCACTACTTAATTCATGTGTCCTTCAAGTGCATTTGTTATAAAAATATTTAGAAAATGGTTTGATTTCGAGAAAAATACTTGGTGTTGACAAATCATTTATTTGGACCTACACTACTTTTTGTGTGAAAATTTCATTACACCCACCAATCATGTTTGCCTCCTTTTTAGTTTTTATTTTAAATAATTATTTATTTTTTTATATTAGCGACGGTTCAGGCCGAAGCTATTATTTATGAAAAATATTCATTTCCCATAAACAATTTCATTTGCCTCCTTATTAGTTATTGTCTTAATTAATTCTTATTTTCTTATATTAGCGACGGTTCAGGCCGATGCTACTGTTTGTGCTAAATTTTTCATTTTCCCCCACGAATTTCGTATGGCTCCTTTAAACTTATTGTTTTAATTAATTATTATTTTTATATTAAAAACTAGTACTTAATATCTCTTTTAAAATGCTATTAAACAAAATCGTTCACATTAGTGGCACGGTTAATAGCGCTTTTCAGCGCTATCAATAACAAAAGAAAGTGCTATTAAATAACTTTTATGGCATATTGTTTGTTGCTCTATTTTCTCTTTCAAAGTTTGTTTACCCTTTTGGACAGAAGAGATCACTCTTCTTTGTCTTTATTAGAATCTTTATAAGAGGAGCATACGCCTAAGTAGTCGTTTTCCTCCAATTCACATCAAAAGTATATGGCACGAATAAAACTAAAGTTCATGAGTGAAGGTGAGCATTCGAGTGATAACCTATACAGCCAGCGTCGTCGGACTAAGAACAAAGGGACATACATTTAATCATTCCTTCTTCACTACTTAATTCATGTGTCCTATGAGTGCATTTTTTATGAAAATATTTTGAAAATGGTTTGATTTCGAGAAAAATACTTGGTTTTGACAAAACGTTTATTTGGACCTACGCTACTGTTTGTGCGAAAATTTCATTACACCCACCAATTTAGTTTGCCTCCTTTTTAGTTATTATTTTAAATAATTATTTATTTTTTTATATTAGCGACGGTTCAGGCCGACGCTATTGTTTTTGAAAAAATATTCATTTCCAGTAACAAATTTCGTTTGCCTCCTTATTAGTTATTGTCTTAATTAATTCTTATTTTCTTATATTAGCGACGGTTTAGGCCGACGCTACTGTTTGTGCTAAAATTTTCATTTTCCCCCACGAATTTCGTATGGCTCCTTTAAACTTATTGTTTTAATTAATTATTATTTTTATATTAAAAACTAGTACTTAATATCTGTTTTAAAATGCTATTAAACAAAACCGTTCACATTAGTGGCACGGTTAATAGCGCTTTTCAGTGCTATCAAAAACAAAAGAAAGTGCTATTAAATAACTTTTATGGCATATTGTTTGTTGCTCTATTTTCTCTTTCAAAGTTGGTTTACCCTTTTGGACAGAAGAGATCACTCTTCTTTGTCTTTATTAGAATCTTTATAAGAGGAGCATACGCCTAAGTAGTCGTTTTCCTCCATTTCACTTCAAAAGTATATAGCACGAATAAAACTAAAGTTCATGAGTGAAGGTGAGCATTCGAGTGATAACCTATACAGCCAGCGTCGTCGGACTAAGAACAAAGGGACATACATTTAATCATTCCTTCTTCACTACTTAATTCATGTGTCCTTCAAGTGCATTTGTTATAAAAATATTTAGAAAATGGTTTGATTTCGAGAAAAATACTTGGTGTTGACAAATCATTTATTTGGACCTACACTACTTTTTGTGTGAAAATTTCATTACACCCACCAATCATGTTTGCCTCCTTTTTAGTTTTTATTTTAAATAATTATTTATTTTTTTATATTAGCGACGGTTCAGGCCGAAGCTATTATTTATGAAAAATATTCATTTCCCATAAACAATTTCATTTGCCTCCTTATTAGTTATTGTCTTAATTAATTCTTATTTTCTTATATTAGCGACGGTTCAGGCCGATGCTACTGTTTGTGCTAAATTTTTCATTTTCCCCCACGAATTTCGTATGGCTCCTTTAAACTTATTGTTTTAATTAATTATTATTTTTATATTAAAAACTAGTACTTAATATCTCTTTTAAAATGCTATTAAACAAAATCGTTCACATTAGTGGCACGGTTAATAGCGCTTTTCAGCGCTATCAATAACAAAAGAAAGTGCTATTAAATAACTTTTATGGCATATTGTTTGTTGCTCTATTTTCTCTTTCAAAGTTTGTTTACCCTTTTGGACAGAAGAGATCACTCTTCTTTGTCTTTATTAGAATCTTTATAAGAGGAGCATACGCCTAAGTAGTCGTTTTCCTCCAATTCACTTCAAAAGTATATGGCACGAATAAAACTAAAGTTCATGAGTGAAGGTGAGCATTCGAGTGATAACCTATACAGCCAGCGTCGTCGGACTAAGAACAAAGGGACATACATTTAATCATTCCTTCTTCACTACTTAATTCATGTGTCCTATGAGTGCATTTTTTATGAAAATATTTTTAAAATGGTTTGATTTCGAGAAAAATACTTGGTTTTGACAAAACGTTTATTTGGACCTACGCTACTGTTTGTGCGAAAATTTCATTACACCCACCAATTTAGTTTGCCTCCTTTTTAGTTATTATTTTAAATAATTATTTATTTTTTTATATTAGCGACGGTTCAGGCCGACGCTATTGTTTTTGAAAAAATATTCATTTCCAGTAACAAATTTCGTTTGCCTCCTTATTAGTTATTGTCTTAATTAATTCTTATTTTCTTATATTAGCGACGGTTTAGGCCGACGCTACTGTTTGTGCTAAAATTTTCATTTTCCCCCACGAATTTCGTATGGCTCCTTTAAACTTATTGTTTTAATTAATTATTATTTTTATATTAAAAACTAGTACTTAATATCTGTTTTAAAATGCTATTAAACAAAACCGTTCACATTAGTGGCACGGTTAATAGCGCTTTTCAGTGCTATCAAAAACAAAAGAAAGTGCTATTAAATAACTTTTATGGCATATTGTTTGTTGCTCTATTTTCTCTTTCAAAGTTGGTTTACCCTTTTGGACAGAAGAGATCACCCTTCTTTGTCTTTATTATAATCTTTATAAGAGGAGCATACGCCTAAGTAGTCGTTTTCCTCCATTTCACTTCAAAAGTATATAGCATGAATAAAACTAAAGTTCACGAGTGAAGGTGAGCATTCGAGTGATAACCTATACAGCCAGCGTCGTCGGACTAAGAACAAAGGGACATACATTTAATCATTCCTTCTTCACTACTTAATTCATGTGTCCTTTGAGTGCATTTTTTATGGAAATATTTTGAAAATGGTTTAATTTCGAGAAAAATACTTGGTGTTGACAAATCATTTATTTGGACCTACACTACTTTTTGTGTGAAAATTTCATTACACCCACCAATCATGTTTGCCTCGTTTTTAGTTTTTATTTTAAATAATTATTTATTTTTTTATATTAGCGACGGTTCAGGCCGAAGCTATTATTTATGAAAAATATTCATTTCCCATAAACAATTTCATTTGCCTCCTTATTAGTTATTGTCTTAATTAATTCTTATTTTCTTATATTAGCGACGGTTCAGGCCGATGCTACTGTTTGTGCTAAATTTTTCATTTTCCCCCACGAATTTCGTATGGCTCCTTTAAACTTATTGTTTTAATTAATTATTATTTTTATATTAAAAACTAGTACTTAATATCTCTTTTAAAATGCTATTAAACAAAATCGTTCACATTAGTGGCACGGTTAATAGCGCTTTTCAGCGCTATCAAAAAGAAAAGAAAGTGCTATTAAATATTTTTTATGGCATATTGTTTGTTGCTCTATTTTCTCTTTCAAAGTTGGTTTACCCTTTTGGACAGAAGAGATCACTCTTCTTTGTCTTTATTAGAATCTTTATAAGAGGAGCATACGCCTAAGTAGTCGTTTTCCTCCAATTCACTTCAAAAGTATATGGCACGAATAAAACTAAAGTTCATGAGTGAAGGTGAGCATTCGAGTGATAACCTATACAGCCAGCGTCGTCGGACTAAGAACAAAGGGACATACATTTAATCATTCCTTCTTCACTACTTAATTCATGTGTCCTATGAGTGCATTTTTTATGAAAATATTTTTAAAATGGTTTGATTTCGAGAAAAATACTTGGTTTTGACAAAACGTTTATTTGGACCTACGCTACTGTTTGTGCGAAAATTTCATTACACCCACCAATTTAGTTTGCCTCCTTTTTAGTTATTATTTTAAATAATTATTTATTTTTTTATATTAGCGACGGTTCAGGCCGACGCTATTGTTTTTGAAAAAATATTCATTTCCAGTAACAAATTTCGTTTGCCTCCTTATTAGATATTGTCTTAATTAATTCTTATTTTCTTATATTAGCGACGGTTTAGGCCGACGCTACTGTTTGTGCTAAAATTTTCATTTTCCCCCACGAATTTCGTATGGCTCCTTTAAACTTATTGTTTTAATTAATTATTATTTTTATATTAAAAACTAGTACTTAATATCTGTTTTAAAATGCTATTAAACAAAACCGTTCACATTAGTGGCACGGTTAATAGCGCTTTTCAGTGCTATCAAAAACAAAAGAAAGTGCTATTAAATAACTTTTATGGCATATTGTTTGTTGCTCTATTTTCTCTTTCAAAGTTGGTTTACCCTTTTGGACAGAAGAGATCACCCTTCTTTGTCTTTATTATAATCTTTATAAGAGGAGCATACGCCTAAGTAGTCGTTTTCCTCCATTTCACTTCAAAAGTATATAGCATGAATAAAACTAAAGTTCACGAGTGAAGGTGAGCATTCGAGTGATAACCTATACAGCCAGCGTCGTCGGACTAAGAACAAAGGGACATACATTTAATCATTCCTTCTTCACTACTTAATTCATGTGTCCTTTGAGTGCATTTTTTATGGAAATATTTTGAAAATGGTTTGATTTCGAGAAAAATACTTGGTGTTGACAAATCATTTATTTGGACCTACACTACTTTTTGTGTGAAAATTTCATTACACCCACCAATCATGTTTGCCTCCTTTTTAGTTTTTATTTTAAATAATTATTTATTTTTTTATATTAGCGACGGTTCAGGCCGAAGCTATTATTTATGAAAAATATTCATTTCCCATAAACAATTTCATTTGCCTCCTTATTAGTTATTGTCTTAATTAATTCTTATTTTCTTATATTAGCGACGGTTCAGGCCGACGCTACTGTTTGTGCTAAATTTTTCATTTTCCCCCACGAATTTCGTATGGCTCCTTTAAACTTATTGTTTTAATTAATTATTATTTTTATATTAAAAACTAGTACTTAATATCTCTTTTAAAATGCTATTAAACAAAATCGTTCACATTAGTGGCACGGTTAATAGCGCTTTTCAGCGCTATCAAAAAGAAAAGAAAGTGCTATTAAATATTTTTTATGGCATATTGTTTGTTGCTCTATTTTCTCTTTCAAAGTTGGTTTACCCTTTTGGACAGAAGAGATCACTCTTCTTTGTCTTTATTAGAATCTTTATAAGAGGAGCATACGCCTAAGTATTCGTTTTCCTCCAATTCACATCAAAAGTATATAGCACGAATAAAATTAAAGTTCAGGAGTGAAGGTGAGCATTCGAGTGATAACCTATACAGCCAGCGTCGTCGGACTAAGAACAAAGGGACATACATTTAATCATTCCTTCTTCACTACTTAATTCATGTGTCCTTTGAGTGCATTTTTTATGAAAATATTTTGAAAATGATTTGATTTCGAGAAAAATACTTGGTTGTGACAAAACGTTTATTTGGACCTACGCTACTGTTTGTGCGAAAATTTCATTACACCCACCAATTTAGTTTGCCTCCTTTTTAGTTATTATTTCAAATAATTATTTATTTTTTTATATTAGCGACGGTTCAGGCCGAAGCTATTGTTTATGAAAAATATTCATTTCCCATAAACAATTTCGTTTGCCTCCTTATTAGTTATTGTCTTAATTAATTCTTATTTTCTTATATTAGCGACGGTTCAGGCCGACGCTACTGTTTGTGCTAAATTTTTCATTTTCCCCCACGAATTTCGTATGGCTCCTTTAAACTTATTGTTTTAATTAATTATTATTTTTATATTAAAAACTAGTACTTAATATCTCTTTTAAAATGCTATTAAACAAAATCGTTCACATTAGTGGCACGGTTAATAGCGCTTTTCAGTGCTATCAAAAACAAAAGAAAGTGCTATTAAATAACTTTTATGGCATATTGTTTGTTGCTCTATTTTCTCTTTCAAAGTTGGTTTACCCTTTTGGACAGAAGAGATCACTCTTCTTTGTCTTTATTAGAATCTTTATAAGAGGAGCATACGCCTAAGTAGTCGTTTTCCTCCAATTCATTTCAAAAGTATATAGCTCGAATAAAACTAAAGTTCATGAGTGAAGGTGAGCATTCGAGTGATAACCTATACAGCCAGCGTCGTCGGACTAAGAACAAAGGGACATACATTTAATCATTCTTTCTTCACTACTTAATTCATGTGTCCTTTAAGTGCATTTTTTATGGAAATATTTTGAAAATGGTTTGATTTCGAGAAAAATACTTGGTTTTGACAAAACGTTTATTTGGACCTACGCTACTGTTTGTGCGAAAATTTCATTACACCCACCAATTTAGTTTGCCTCCTTTTTAGTTATTATTTTATATAATTATTTATTTTTTTAGATTAGCGACGGTTCAGGCCGACGCTATTCTTTTTGAAAAAATATTCATTTCCCATAAACAATTTCATTTGCCTCCTTATTAGTTATTGTCTTAATTAATTCTTATTTTCTTATATTAGCGACGGTTCAGGCCGATGCTACTCTTTGTGCTAAATTTTTCATTTTCCCCCACGAATTTCGTATGGCTCCTTTAAACTTATTGTTTTAATTAATTATTATTTTTATATTAAAAACTAGTACTTAATATCTCTTTTAAAATGCTATTAAACAAAATCGTTCACATTAGTGGCACGGTTAATAGCGCTTTTCAGCGCTATCAAAAACAAAAGAAAGTGCTATTAAATATTTTTTATGGCATATTGTTTGTTGCTCTATTTTCTCTTTCAAAGTTGGTTTACCCTTTTGGACAGAAGAGATCACTCTTCTTTGTCTTTATTAGAATCTTTATAAGAGGAGCATACGCCTAACTAGTCGTTTTCCTCCAATTCACATCAAAAGTATATAGCACGAATAAAACTAAAGTTCATTAGTGAAGGTGAGCATTCGAGTGATAACCTATACAGCCAGCGTCGTCGGACTAAGAACAAAGGGACATACATTTAATCATTCCTTCTTCACTACTTAATTCACGTGTCCTTTGAGTGCATTTTTTATGAAAATATTTTTAAAATGGTTTGATTTCGAGAGAAATACTTGGTTTTGACAAAACGTTTATTTGGACCTACGCTACTGTTTGTGCGAAAATTTCATTACAACCACCAATTTAGTTTGCCTCCTTTTTAGTTATTATTTTAAATAATTATTCATTTTTTTATATTAGCGACGGTTCAGGCCGAAGCTATTGTTTATGAAAAATATTCATTTCCCATAAACAATTTCGTTTGCCTCCTTATTAGTTATTGTCTTAATTAATTCTTATTTTCTTATATTAGCGACGGTTCAGGCCGACGCTACTGTTTGTGCTAAATTTTTCATTTTCCCCCACGAATTTCGTATGGCTCCTTTAAACTTATTGTTTTAATTAATTATTATTTTTATATTAAAAACTGGTACTTAATATCTCTTTTAAAATGCTATTAAACAAAATCGTTCACATTAGTGGCACGGTTAATAGCGCTTTTCAGTGCTATCAAAAACAAAAGAAAGTGCTATTAAATAACTTTTATGGCATATTGTTTGTTGCTCTATTTTCTCTTTCAAAGTTGGTTTACCCTTTTGGACAGAAGAGATCACTCTTCTTTGTCTTTATTAGAATCTTTATAAGAGGAGCATACGCCTAAGTAGTCGTTTTCCTCCATTTCACTTCAAAAGTATATAGCACGAATAAAACTAAAGTTCATGAGTGAAGGTGAGCATTCGAGTGATAACCTATACAGCCAGCGTCGTCGGACTAAGAACAAAGGGACATACATTTAATCATTCCTTCTTCACTACTTAATTCATGTGTCCTTCAAGTGCATTTGTTATAAAAATATTTAGAAAATGGTTTGATTTCGAGAAAAATACTTGGTGTTGACAAATCATTTATTTGGACCTACACTACTTTTTGTGTGAAAATTTCATTACACCCACCAATCATGTTTGCCTCCTTTTTAGTTTTTATTTTAAATAATTATTTATTTTTTTATATTAGCGACGGTTCAGGCCGAAGCTATTATTTATGAAAAATATTCATTTCCCATAAACAATTTCATTTGCCTCCTTATTAGTTATTGTCTTAATTAATTCTTATTTTCTTATATTAGCGACGGTTCAGGCCGATGCTACTGTTTGTGCTAAATTTTTCATTTTCCCCCACGAATTTCGTATGGCTCCTTTAAACTTATTGTTTTAATTAATTATTATTTTTATATTAAAAACTAGTACTTAATATCTCTTTTAAAATGCTATTAAACAAAATCGTTCACATTAGTGGCACGGTTAATAGCGCTTTTCAGCGCTATCAAAAACAAAAGAAAGTGCTATTAAATAACTTTTATGGCATATTGTTTGTTGCTCTATTTTCTCTTTCAAAGTTGGTTTACCCTTTTGGACAGAAGAGATCACTCTTCTTTGTCTTTATTAGAATCTTTATAAGGGGAGCATACGCCTAAGTAGTCGTTTTCCTCCAATTCACTTCAAAAGTATATGGCACGAATAAAACTAAAGTTCATGAGTGAAGGTGAGCATTCGAGTGATAACCTATACAGCCAGCGTCGTCGGACTAAGAACAAAGGGACATACATTTAATCATTCCTTCTTCACTACTTAATTCATGTGTCCTATGAGTGCATTTTTTATGAAAATATTTTTAAAATGGTTTGATTTCGAGAAAAATACTTGGTTTTGACAAAACGTTTATTTGGACCTACGCTACTGTTTGTGCGAAAATTTCATTACACCCACCAATTTAGTTTGCCTCCTTTTTAGTTATTATTTTAAATAATTATTTATTTTTTTATATTAGCGACGGTTCAGGCCGACGCTATTGTTTTTGAAAAAATATTCATTTCCCGTAACAAATTTCGTTTGCCTCCTTATTAGTTATTGTCTTAATTAATTCTTATTTTCTTATATTAGCGACGGTTTAGGCCGACGCTACTGTTTGTGCTAAAATTTTCATTTTCCCCCACGAATTTCGTATGGCTCCTTTAAACTTATTGTTTTAATTAATTATTATTTTTATATTAAAAACTGGTACTTAATATCTCTTTTAAAATTCTATTAAACAAAATCGTTCACATTAGTGGCACGGTTAATAGCGCTTTTCAGTGCTATCAAAAACAAAAGAAAGTGCTATTAAATAACTTTTATGGCATATTGTTTGTTGCTCTATTTTCTCTTTCAAAGTTGGTTTACCATTTTGGACAGAAGAGATCACTCTTCTTTGTCTTTATTAGAATCTTTATAAGAGGAGCATACGCCTAAGTAGTCGTTTTCCTCCATTTCACTTCAAAAGTATATAGCACGAATAAAACTAAAGTTCACGAGTGAAGGTGAGCATTCGAGTGATAACCTATACAGCCAGCGTCGTCGGACTAAGAACAAAGGGACATACATTTAATCATTCCTTCTTCACTACTTAATTCATGTGTCCTTCAAGTGCATTTGTTATAAAAATATTTAGAAAATGGTTTGATTTCTTGAAAAATACTTGGTGTTGACAAATCATTTATAGAGACCTACACTATTGTTTGTGTGAAAATTTCATTACACCTACCAATCATGTTTGCCTCCTTTTTAGTTTTTATTTTAAATAATTATTTATTTTTTTATATTAGCGACGGTTCAGGCCGAAGCTATTATTTATGAAAAATATTAATTTCCCATAAATAATTTCGTTTGCCTCCTTATTAGTTATTGTCTTAATTAATTCTTATTTTCTTATATTAGCGACGGTTTAGGCCGATGCTACTGTTTGTGCTAAATTTTTCATTTTCCCCCACGAATTTCGTATGGCTCCTTTAAACTTATTGTTTTAATTAATTATTATTTTTATATTAAAAACTAGTACTTAATATCTCTTTTAAAATGCTATTAAACAAAATCGTTCACATTAGTGGCACGGTTAATAGCGCTTTTCAGTGCTATCAAAAACAAAAGAAAGTGCTATTAAATAACTTTTATGGCATATTGTTTGTTGCTCTATTTTCTCTTTCAAAGTTGGTTTACCCTTTTGGACAGAAGAGATCACTCTTCTTTGTCTTTATTAGAATCTTTATAAGAGGAGCATACGCCTAAGTAGTCATTTTCCTCCAATTCACTTCAAAAGTATATAGCTCGAATAAAACTAAAGTTCATGAGTGAAGGTGAGCATTCGAGTGATAACCTATACAGCCAGCGTCGTCGGACTAAGAACAAAGGGACATACATTTAATCATTCCTTCTTCACTACTTAATTCATGTGTCCTTTGAGTGCATTTTTTATGGAAATATTTTGAAAATGGTTTGATTTCGAGAAAAATACTTGGTTTTGACAAAACGTTTATTTGGACCTACGCTACTGTTTGTGCGAAAATTTCATTACACCCACCAATTTAGTTTGCCTCCTTTTTAGTTATTATTTTATATAATTATTTATTTTTTTAGATTAGCGACGGTTCAGGCCGACGCTATTGTTTTTGAAAAAATATACATTTCGCATAACAAATTTCGTTTGCCTCCTTATTAGTTATTGTCTTAATTAATTCTTATTTTCTTATATTAGCGACGGTTCAGGCCGACGCTACTGTTTGTGCTAAAATTTTCATTTTCCCCCACGAATTTCGTATGGCTCCTTTAAACTTATTGTTTTAATTAATTATTATTTTTATATTAAAAACTAGTACTTAATATCTCTTTTAAAATGCTATTAAACAAAATCGTTCACATTAGTGGCACGGTTAATAGCGCTTTTCAGTGTTATCAAAAACAAATGAAAGTGCTATTAAATAACTTTTATGGCATATTGTTTTTTGCTCTATTTTCTCTTTCAAAGTTGGTTTACCCTTTTGGACAGAAGAGATCACTCTTCTTTGTCTTTATTAGAATCTTTATAAGAGGAGCATACGCCTAAGTAGTCATTTTCCTCCAATTCACTTCAAAAGTATATAGCTCGAATAAAACTAAAGTTCATGAGTGAAGGTGAGCATTCGAGTGATAACCTATACAGCCAGCGTCGTCGGACTAAGAACAAAGGGACATACATTTAATCATTCCTTCTTCACTACTTAATTCATGTGTCCTTTGAGTGCATTTTTTATGGAAATATTTTGAAAATGGTTTGATTTCGAGAAAAATACTTGGTTTTGACAAAACGTTTATTTGGACCTACGCTACTGTTTGTGCGAAAATTTCATTACACCCACCAATTTAGTTTGCCTCCTTTTTAGTTATTATTTTATATAATTATTTATTTTTTTAGATTAGCGACGGTTCAGGCCGACGCTATTGTTTTTGAAAAAATATACATTTCGCATAACAAATTTCGTTTGCCTCCTTATTAGTTATTGTCTTAATTAATTCTTATTTTCTTATATTAGCGACGGTTCAGGCCGACGCTACTGTTTGTGCTAAAATTTTCATTTTCCCCCACGAATTTCGTATGGCTCCTTTAAACTTATTGTTTTAATTAATTATTATTTTTATATTAAAAACTAGTACTTAATATCTCTTTTAAAATGCTATTAAACAAAATCGTTCACATTAGTGGCACGGTTAATAGCGCTTTTCAGTGTTATCAAAAACAAATGAAAGTGCTATTAAATAACTTTTATGGCATATTGTTTTTTGCTCTATTTTCTCTTTCAAAGTTGGTTTACCCTTTTGGACATAAGAGATCACTCTTCTTTGTCTTTATTAGAATCTTTATAAGAGGAGCATACGCCTAAGTAGTCATTTTCCTCCATTTTACTTCAAAAGTATATAGCACGAATAAAACTAAAGTTCATGAGTGAAGGTGAGCATTCGAGTGATAACCTATACAGCCAGCGTCGTCGGACTAAGAACAAAGGGACATACATTTAATAATTCCTTCTTCACTACTTAATTCATGTGTCCTTCAAGTGCATTTGTTATAAAAATATTTAGAAAATGGTTTGATTTCGAGAAAAATACTTGGTGTTGACAAATCATTTATATGGACCTACAATACTGTTTGTGTGAAAATTTCATTACACCTACCAATCATGTTTGCCTCCTTTTTAGTTTTTATTTTAAATAATTATTTATTTTTTTATATTAGCGACGGTTCAGGCCGAAGCTATTATTTATGAAAAATATTAATTTCCCATAAACAATTTCGTTTGCCTCCTTATTAGTTATTGTCTTAATTAATTCTTATTTTCTTATATTAGCGACGGTTCAGGCCGATGCTATTGTTTGTGCTAAATTTTTCATTTTCCCCCACAAATTTCGTATGGCTCCTTTAAACTTATTGTTTTAATTAATTATTATTTTTATATTAAAAATAGTACTTAATATCTCTTTTAAAATGCTATTAAACAAAATCGTTCACATTAGTGGCACGGTTAATAGCGCTTTTCAGCGCTATCAAAAAAAAAAGAAAGTGCTATTAAATAACTTTTATGGCATATTGTTTGTTGCTCTATTTTCTCTTTCAAAGTTGGTTTACCCTTTTGGACAGAAGAGATCACTCTTCTTTGTCTTTATTAGAATCTTTATAAGAGGAGCATACGCCTAAGTAGTCATTTTCCTCCAATTCACTTCAAAAGTATATAGCACGAATAAAACTAAAGTTCATGAGTGAAGGTGAGCATTCGAGTGATAACCTATACAACCAGCGTCGTCGGACTATGAACAAAGGGACATACATTTAATCATTCCTTCTTCACTACTTAATTCATGTGTCCTTTGAGTGCATTTTTTATGGAAACATTTTAAAAATGGTTTGATTTCGAGAAAAATACTTGGTTTTGACAAAACGTTTATTTGGACCTACGCTACTGTTTGTGCGAAAATTTCATTACACCCACCAATTTAGTTTGCCTCCTTTTTAGTTATTATTTTAAATAATTATTTATTTTTTTATATTAGCGACGGTTCAGGCCGACGCTATTGTTTTTGAAAAAATATTCATTTCCCATAACAAATTTCGTTTGCCTCCTTATTAGTTATTGTCTTAATTAATTCTTATTTTCTTATATTAGCGACGGTTCAGGACGACGCTACTGTTTGTGCTAAAATTTTCATTTTCCCCCACGAATTTCGTATGGCTCTTTTAAACTTATTGTTTTAATTAATTATTATTTTTATATTAAAAACTAGTACTTAATATCTCTTTTAAAATGCTATTAAACAAAATCGTTCACATTAGTGGCACGGTTAATAGCGCTTTTCAGCGCTATCAAAAACAAAAGAAAGTGCTATTAAATAACTTTATGGCATATTGTTTGTTGCTCTATTTTCTCTTTCAAAGTTGGTTTACCCTTTTGGACAGAAGAGATCACTCTTCTTTGTCTTTATTAGAATCTTTATAAGAGGAGCATACGCCTAAGTAGTCGTTTTCCTCCATTTCACTTCAAAAGTATATAGCACGAATAAAACTAAAGTTCATGAGTGAAGGTGAGCATTCGAGTGATAACCTATACAGCCAGCGTCGTCGGACTAAGAACAAAGGGACATACATTTAATCATTCCTTGTTCACTACTTAATTCATGTGTCCTTCAAGTGCATTTGTTATAAAAATATTTAGAAAATTGTTTGATTTCGAGAAAAATACTTGGTGTTGACAAATATTAAATTTGGACCTACACTACTGTTTGTGTGAAAATTTCATTACACCCACCAATCATGTTTGCCTCCTTTTTAGTTTTTATTTTAAATAATTATTTATTTTTTTATATTAGCGACGGTTCAGGCCGAAGCTATTATTTATGAAAAATATTAATTTCCCATAAACAATTTCGTTTGCCTCCTTATTAGTTAATGTCTTAATTAATTCTTATTTTCTTATATTAGCGACGGTTCAGGCTGATGCTACTATTTGTGCTAAATTTTTCATTTGCCCCCACGAATTTCGTAAGGCTCCTATAAACTTATTGTTTTAATTAATTATTATTTTTATATTAAAAACTAGTACTTAATATCTCTTTTAAAATGCTATTAAACAAAATCGTTCACATTAGTGGCACGGTTAATAGCGCTTTTCAGCGCTATCAAAAACAAAAGAAAGTGCTATTAAATAACTTTTATGGCATATTGTTTGTTGCTCTATTTTCTCTTTCAAAGTTGGTTTACCCTTTTGGACAGAAGAGATCACTCTTCTTTGTCTTTATTAGAATCTTTATAAGAGGAGCATACGCCTAAGTAGTCGTTTTCCTCCAATTCACTACAAAAGTATATAGCACGAATAAAACTAAAGTTCATGAGTGAAGGTGAGCATTCGAGTGATAACCTATACAGCCAGCGTCGTCGGCCTAAGAACAAAGGGACATACATTTAATCATTCCTTCTTCACTACTTAATTCATGTGTCCTTTGAGTGCATTTTTTATGAAAATATTTTGAAAATGGTTTGATTTCGAGAAAAATACTTGGTTTTGACAAAACGTTTATTTGGACCTACGCTACTGTTTGTGCGAAAATTTCATTACACCCACCAATTTAGTTTGCCTCCTTTTTAGTTTTTATTTTAAATAATTATTTATTTTTTTATATTAGCGACGGTTCAGGCCGAAGCTATTATTTATGAAAAATATTAATTTCCCATAAACAATTTTGTTTGCCTCCTTATTAGTTAATGTCTTAATTAATTCTTATTTTCTTATATTAGCGACGGTTCAGGCCGATGCTACTGTTTGTGCTAAATTTTTCATTTGCGCCCACGAATTTCGTATGGCTCCTATAAACTTATTGTTTTAATTAATTATTATTTTTATATTAAAAACTAGTACTTAATATCTCTTTTAAAATGCTATTAAACAAAATCGTTCACATTAGTGGCACGGTTAATAGCGCTTTTCAGCGCTATCAAAAACAAAAGAAAGTGCTATTAAATAACTTTTATGGCATATTGTTTGTTGCTCTATTTTCTCTTTCAAAGTTGGTTTACCCTTTTGGACAGAAGAGAACACTCTTCTTTGTCTTTATTAGAATCTTTATAAGAGGAGCATACGCCTAAGTAGTCGTTTTCCTCCAATTCACTTCAAAAGTATATAGCACGAATAAAACTAAAGTTCATGAGTGAAGGTGAGCATTCGAGTGATAACCTATACAGCCAGCGTCGTCGGACTAAGAACAAAGGGACATACATTTAATCATTCCTTCTTCACTACTTAATTCATGTGTCCTTTGAGTGCATTTTTTATGAAAATATTTTGAAAATGGTTTGATTTCGAGAAAAATACTTGGTTTTGACAAAACGTTTATTTGGACCTACGCTACTGTTTGTGCGAAAATATCATTACACCCACCAATTTAGTTTGCCTCCTTTTTAGTTATTATTTTAAATAATTATTTATTTTTTTATATTAGCGACGGTTCAGGCCGACGCTATTGTTTTTGAAAAAATATTCATTTCCCATAACAAATTTCGTTTGCCTCCTTATTAGTTATTGTCTTAATTAATTCTTATTTTCTTATATTAGCGACGGTTCAGGCCGACGCTACTGTTTGTGCTAAAATTTTCATTTTCCCCCACGAATTTCGTATGGCTCCTTTAAACTTATTGTTTTAATGAATTATTATTTTTATATTAAAAACTAGTACTTAATATCTCTTTTAAAATGCTATTAAACAAAATCGTTCACATTAGTGGCACGGTTAATAGCGCTTTTCAGCGCTATCAAAAACAAAAGAAAGTGCTATTAAATAACTTTTATGGCATATTGTTTGTTGCTCTATTTTCTCTTTCAAAGTTGGTTTACCCTTTTGGACAGAAGAGATCACTCTTCTTTGTCTTTATTAGAATCTTTATAAGAGGAGCATACGCCTAAGTAGTCATTTTCCTCCAATTCACTTCAAAAGTATATAGCACGAATAAAACTAAAGTTCATGAGTGAAGGTGAGCATTCGAGTGATAACCTATACAACCAGCGTCGTCGGACTATGAACAAAGGGACATACATTTAATCATTCCTTCTTCACTACTTAATTCATGTGTCCTTTGAGTGCATTTTTTATGGAAACATTTTAAAAATGGTTTGATTTCGAGAAAAATACTTGGTTTTGACAAAATGTTTATTTGGACCTACGCTACTGTTTGTGCGAAAATTTCATTACACCCACCAATTTAGTTTGCCTCCTTTTTAGTTATTATTTTAAATAATTATTTATTTTTTTATATTAGCGACGGTTCAGGCCGACGCTATTGTTTTTGAAAAAATATTCATTTCCCATAACAAATTTCGTTTGCCTCCTTATTAGTTATTGTCTTAATTAATTCTTATTTTCTTATATTAGCGACGGTTCAGGACGACGCTACTGTTTGTGCTAAAATTTTCATTTTCCCCCACGAATTTCGTATGGCTCTTTTAAACTTATTGTTTTAATTAATTATTATTTTTATATTAAAAACTAGTACTTAATATCTCTTTTAAAATGCTATTAAACAAAATCGTTCACATTAGTGGCACGGTTAATAGCGCTTTTCAGCGCTATCAAAAACAAAAGAAAGTGCTATTAAATAACTTTATGGCATATTGTTTGTTGCTCTATTTTCTCTTTCAAAGTTGGTTTACCCTTTTGGACAGAAGAGATCACTCTTCTTTGTCTTTATTAGAATCTTTATAAGAGGAGCATACGCCTAAGTAGTCGTTTTCCTCCATTTCACTTCAAAAGTATATAGCACGAATAAAACTAAAGTTCATGAGTGAAGGTGAGCATTCGAGTGATAACCTATACAGCCAGCGTCGTCGGACTAAGAACAAAGGGACATACATTTAATCATTCCTTGTTCACTACTTAATTCATGTGTCCTTTAAGTGCATTTGTTATAAAAATATTTAGAAAATTGTTTGATTTCGAGAAAAATACTTGGTGTTGACAAATATTTAATTTGGACCTACACTACTGTTTGTGTGAAAATTTCATTACACCCACCAATCATGTTTGCCTCCTTTTTAGTTTTTATTTTAAATAATTATTTATTTTTTTATATTAGCGACGGTTCAGGCCGAAGCTATTATTTATGAAAAATATTAATTTCCCATAAACAATTTCGTTTGCCTCCTTATTAGTTAATGTCTTAATTAATTCTTATTTTCTTATATTAGCGACGGTTCAGGCTGATGCTACTGTTTGTGCTAAATTTTTCATTTGCCCCCACGAATTTCGTATGGCTCCTATAAACTTATTGTTTTAATTAATTATTATTTTTATATTAAAAACTAGTACTTAATATCTCTTTTAAAATGCTATTAAACAAAATCGTTCACATTAGTGGTACGGTTAATAGCGCTTTTCAGCGCTATCAAAAACAAAAGAAAGTTCTATTAAATAACTTTTATGGCATATTGTTTGTTGCTCTATTTTCTCTTTCAAAGTTGGTTTACCCTTTTGGACAGAAGAGATCACTCTTCTTTGTCTTTATTAGAATCTTTATAAGAGGAGCATACGCCTAAGTAGTCGTTTTCCTCCAATTCACTTCAAAAGTATATAGCACGAATAAAACTAAAGTTCATGAGTGAAGGTGAGCATTCGAGTGATAACCTATACAGCCAGCGTCGTCGGCCTAAGAACAAAGGGACATACATTTAATCATTCCTTCTTCACTACTTAATTCATGTGTCCTTTGAGTGCATTTTTTATGAAAATATTTTGAAAATGGTTTGATTTCTAGAAAAATACTTGGTTTTGACAGAACGTTTATTTGGACCTACGCTACTGTTTGTGCGAAAATTTCATTACACCCACCAATTTAGTTTGCCTCCTTTTTAGTTTTTATTTTAAATAATTATTTATTTTTTTATATTAGCGACGGTTCAGGCCGAAGCTATTATTTATGAAAAATATTAATTTCCCATAAACAATTTTGTTTGCCTCCTTATTAGTTAATGTCTTAATTAATTCTTATTTTCTTATATTAGCGACGGTTCAGGCCGATGCTACTGTTTGTGCTAAATTTTTCATTTGCGCCCACGAATTTCGTATGGCTCCTATAAACTTATTGTTTTAATTAATTATTATTTTTATATTAAAAACTAGTACTTAATATCTCTTTTAAAATGCTATTAAACAAAATCGTTCACATTAGTGGCACGGTTAATAGCGCTTTTCAGCGCTATCAAAAACAAAAGAAAGTGCTATTAAATAACTTTTATGGCATATTGTTTGTTGCTCTATTTTCTCTTTCAAAGTTGGTTTACCCTTTTGGACAGAAGAGAACACTCTTCTTTGTCTTTATTAGAATCTTTATAAGAGGAGCATACGCCTAAGTAGTCGTTTTCCTCCAATTCACTTCAAAAGTATATAGCACGAATAAAACTAAAGTTCATGAGTGAAGGTGAGCATTCGAGTGATAACCTATACAGCCAGCATCGTCGGACTAAGAACAAAGGGACATACATTTAATCATTCCTTCTTCACTACTTAATTCATGTGTCCTTTGAGTGCATTTTTTATGAAAATATTTTGAAAATGGTTTGATTTCGAGAAAAATACTTGGTTTTGACAAAACGTTTATTTGGACCTACGCTACTGTTTGTGCGAAAATATCATTACACCCACCAATTTAGTTTGCCTCCTTTTTAGTTATTATTTTAAATAATTATTTATTTTTTTATATTAGCGACGGTTCAGGCCGACGCTATTGTTTTTGAAAAAATATTCATTTCCCATAACAAATTTCGTTTGCCTCCTTATTAGTTATTGTCTTAATTAATTCTTATTTTCTTATATTAGCGACGGTTCAGGCCGACGCTACTGTTTGTGCTAAAATTTTCATTTTCCCCCACGAATTTCGTATGGCTCCTTTAAACTTATTGTTTTAATGAATTATTATTTTTATATTAAAAACTAGTACTTAATATCTCTTTTAAAATGCTATTAAACAAAATCGTTCACATTAGTGGCACGGTTAATAGCGCTTTTCAGCGCTATCAAAAACAAAAGAAAGTGCTATTAAATAACTTTTATGGCATATTGTTTGTTGCTCTATTTTCTCTTTCAAAGTTGGTTTACCCTTTTGGACAGAAGAGATCACTCTTCTTTGTCTTTATTAGAATCTTTATAAGAGGAGCATACGCCTAAGTAGTCGTTTTCCTCCATTTCACTTCAAAAGTATATAGCACGAATAAAACTAAAGTTCATGAGTGAAGGTTAGCATTCGAGTGATAACCTATACAGCCAGCGTCGTCGGACAAAGAACAAAGGGACATACATTTAATCATTCCTTCTTCACTACTTAATTCATGTGTCCTTTGAGTGCATTTTTTATGAAAATATTTTGAAAATGGTTTGATTTCGAGAAAAATACTTGGTTTTGACAAAACGTTTATTTGGACCTACGCTACTGTTTGTGCGAAAATTTCATTACACCCACCAATTTAGTTTGCCTCCTTTTTAGTTATTATTTTAAATAATTATTTATTTTTTTATATTAGCGACGGTTCAGGCCGACACTATTGTTTTTGAAAAAATATTCATTTCCCATAACAAATTTCGTTTGCCTCCTTATTAGTTATTGTCTTAATTAATTCTTATTTTCTTATATTAGCGACGGTTCAGGCCGACGCTACTGTTTGTGCTAAAATTTTCATTTTCCCCCACGAATTTCGTATGGCTCCTTTAAACTTATTGTTTTAATGAATTATTATTTTTATATTAAAAACTAGTACTTAATATCTGTTTTAAAATGCTATTAAACAAAATCGTTCACATTAGTGGCACGGTTAATAGCGCTTTTCAGCGCTATCAAAAACAAAAGAAAGTGCTATTAAATAACTTTTATGGCATATTGTTTGTTGCTCTATTTTCTCTTTCAAAGTTGGTTTACCCTTTTGGACAGAAGAGATCACTCTTCTTTGTCTTTATTAGATTCTTTTTAAGAGGAGCATATGCCTAAGTAGTCGTTTTCCTCCATTTCACTTCAAAAGTATATAGCACGAATAAAACTAAAGTTCATGAGTGAAGGTGAGCATTCGAGTGATAACCTATACAGCCAGCGTCGTCGGACTAAGAACAAAGGGACATACATTTAATCATTCCTTCTTTACTACTTAATTCATGTGTCCTTCAAGTGCATTTGTTATAAAAATATTTAGAAAATGGTTTGATTTCGAGAAAAATACTTGGTGTTGACAAATCATTTATTTGGACCTACACTACTGTTTGTGTGAAAATTTCATTACACCCACCAATCATGTTTGCCTCCTTTTTAGTTTTTTTTTTAAATAATTATTTATTTTTTTATATTAGCGACGGTTCAGGCCGAAGCTATTATTCATGAAAAATATTAATTTCCCATAAACAATTTCTTTTGCCTCCTTATTAGTTATTGTCTTAATTAATTCTTATTTTCTTATATTAGCGACGGTTCAGGCCGATGCTACTGTTTGTGCTAAATTTTTCATTTTCCCCCACGAATTTCGTATGGCTCCTTTAAACTTATTGTTTTAATTAATTATTATTTTTATATTAAAAACTAGTACTTAATATCTCTTTTAAAATGCTATTAAACAAAATCGTTCACATTAGTGACACGGTTAATAGCGCTTTTCAGCGCTATCAAAAACAAAAGAAAGTGCTATTAAATAACTTTTAGGGCATATTGTTTGTTGCTCTATTTTCTCTTTCAAAGTTGGTTTACCCTTTTGGACAAAAGAGATCACTCTTCTATGTCTTTATTAGAATCTTTATAAGAGGAGCATACGCCTAAGTAGTCGTTTTCCTCCAATTCACTTCAAAAGTATATAGCACGAATAAAACTAAAGTTCATGAGTGAAGGTGAGCATTCGAGTGATAACCTATACAGCCAGCGTCGTCGGACTAAGAACAAAGGGACATACATTTAATCATTCCTTCTTCACTACTTAATTCATGTGTCCTTTGAGTGCATTTTTTATGAAAATATTTTGAAAATGGTTTGATTTCGAGAAAAATACTTGGTTTTGACAAAACGTTTATTTGGACCTACGCTACTGTTTGTGCGAAAATTTCATTACACCCACCAATTTAGTTTGCCTCCTTTTTAGTAATTATTTTAAATAATTATTTATTTTTTTATATTAGCGACGGTTCAGGCCGACGCTATTGTTTTTGAAAAAATATTCATTTCCCATAACAAATTTCGTTTGCCTCCTTATTAGTGATTGTCTTATCTAATTTTTATTTTCTTATATTAGCGACGGTTCAGGCCGACGCTACTGTTTGTGCTAAAATTTTCATTTTCCCCCACGAATTTCGTATGGCTCCTTTAAACTTATTGTTTTAATGAATTATTATTTTTATATTAAAAACTAGTACTTAATATCTCTTTTAAAATGCTATTAAACAAAATCGTTCACATTAGTGGCACGGTTAATAGCGCTTTTCAGCGCTATCAAAAACAAAAGAAAGTGCTATTAAATAACTTTTATGGCATATTGTTTGTTGCTCTATTTTCTCTTTCAAAGTTGGTTTACCCTTTTGGACAGAAGAGATCACTCTTCTTTGTCTTTATTAGATTCTTTTTAAGAGGAGCATATGCCTAAGTAGTCGTTTTCCTCCATTTCACTTCAAAAGTATATAGCACGAATAAAACTAAAGTTCATGAGTGAAGGTGAGCATTCGAGTGATAACCTATACAGCCAGCGTCGTCGGACTAAGAATAAAGGGACATACATTTAATCATTCCTTCTTTACTACTTAATTCATGTGTCCTTCAAGTGCATTTCTTATAAAAATATTTAGAAAATGGTTTGATTTCGAGAAAAATACTTGGTGTTGACAAATCATTTATTTGGACCTACACTACTGTTTGTGTGAAAATTTCATTACACCCACCAATCATGTTTGCCTCCTTTTTAGTTTTTATTTTAAATAATTATTTATTTTTTTATATTAGCGACGGTTCAGGCCGAAGCTATTATTCATGAAAAATATTAATTTCCCATAAACAATTTCTTTTGCCTCCTTATTAGTTATTGTCTTAATTAATTCTTATTTTCTTATATTAGCGACGGTTCAGGCCGATGCTACTGTTTGTGCTAAATTTTTCATTTTCCCCCACGAATTTCGTATGGCTCCTTTAAACTTATTGTTTTAATTAATTATTATTTTTATATTAAAAACTAGTACTTAATATCTCTTTTAAAATGCTATTAAACAAAATCGTTCACATTAGTGGCACGGTTAATAGCGCTTTTCAGCGCTATCAAAAACAAAAGAAAGTGCTATTAAATAACTTTTATGGCATATTGTTTGTTGCTCTATTTTCTCTTTCAAAGTTGGTTTACCCTTTTGGACAGAAGAGATCACTCTTCTATGTCTTTATTAGAATCTTTATAAGAGGAGCATACGCCTAAGTAGTCGTTTTCCTCCAATTCACTTCAAAAGTATATAGCACGAATAAAACTAAAGTTCATGAGTGAAGGTGAGCATTCGAGTGATAACCTATACAGCCAGCGTCGTCGGACTAAGAACAAAGGGACATACATTTAATCATTCCTTCTTCACTACTTAATTCATGTGTCCTTCAAGTGCATTTGTTATAAAAATATTTAGAAAATGGTTTGATTTCGAGAAAAATACTTGGTGTTGACAAATCATTTATTTGGACCTACACTACATTTTGTGTGAAAATTTCATTACACCCACCAATCATGTTTGCCTCCTTTTTAGTTTTTATTTTAAATAATTATTTATTTTTTTATATTAGCGACGGTTCAGGCCGAAGCTATTATTTATGAAAAATATTAATTTCCCATAAACAATTTAGTTTGCCTCCTTATTAGTTATTGTCTTAATTAATTCGTATTTTCTTATATTAGCGACGGTTCAGGCCGATGCTACTGTTTAGGCTAAATTTTTCATTTTCCCCCACGAATTTCGTATGGTTCCTTTAAACTTATTGTTTTAATGAATTATTATTTTTATATTAAAAACTAGTACTTAATATCTCTTTTAAAATGCTATTAAACAAAATCGTTCACATTAGTGGCACGGTTAATAGCGCTTTTCAGCGCTATCAAAAACAAAAGAAAGTGCTATTAAATAACTTTTATGGCATATTGTTTGTTGCTCTATTTTCTCTTTCAAAGTTGGTTTACCCTTTTGGACAGAAGAGATCACTCTTCTTTGTCTTTATTAGATTCTTTTTAAGAGGAGCATATGCCTAAGTAGTCGTTTTCCTCCATTTCACTTCAAAAGTATATAGCACGAATAAAACTAAAGTTCATGAGTGAAGGTGAGCATTCGAGTGATAACCTATACAGCCAGCGTCGTCGGACTAAGAACAAAGGGACATACATTTAATCATTCCTTCTTTACTACTTAATTCATGTGTCCTTCAAGTGCATTTGTTATAAAAATATTTAGAAAATGGTTTGATTTCGAGAAAAATACTTGGTGTTGACAAATCATTTATTTGGACCTACACTACTGTTTGTGTGAAAATTTCATTACACCCACCAATCATGTTTGCCTCCTTTTTAGTTTTTATTTTAAATAATTATTTATTTTTTTATATTAGCGACGGTTCAGGCCGAAGCTATTATTTATGAAAAATATTAATTTCCCATAAACAATTTCTTTTGCCTCCTTATTAGTTATTGTCTTAATTAATTCTTATTTTCTTATATTAGCGACGGTTCAGGCCGATGCTACTGTTTGTGCTAAATTTTTCATTTTCCCCCACGAATTTCGTATGGCTCCTTTAAACTTATTGTTTTAATTAATTATTATTTTTATATTAAAAACTAGTACTTAATATCTCTTTTAAAATGCTATTAAACAAAATCGTTCACATTAGTGGCACGGTTAATAGCGCTTTTCAGCGCTATCAAAAACAAAAGAAAGTGCTATTAAATAACTTTTATAGCATATTGTTTGTTGCTCTATTTTCTCTTTCAAAGTTGGTTTACCCTTTTGGACAGAAGAGATCACTCTTCTATGTCTTTATTAGAATCTTTATAAGAGGAGCATACGCCTAAGTAGTCGTTTTCCTCCAATTCACTTCAAAAGTATATAGCACGAATAAAACTAAAGTTCATGAGTGAAGGTGAGCATTCGAGTGATAACCTATACAGCCAGCGTCGTCGGACTAAGAACAAAGGGACATACATTTAATCATTCCTTCTTCACTACTTAATTCATGTGTCCTTTGAGTGCATTTTTTATGAAAATATTTTGAAAATGGTTTGATTTCGAGAAAAATACTTGGTTTTGACAAAACGTTTATTTGGACCTACGCTACTGTTTGTGCGAAAATTTCATTACACCCACCAATTTAGTTTGCCTCCTTTTTAGTTATTATTTTAAATAATTATTTATTTTTTTATATTAGCGACGGTTCAGGCCGACGCTATTGTTTTTGAAAAAATATTCATTTCCCATAACAAATTTCTTTTGCCTCCTTATTAGTTATTATCTTAATTAATTCTTATTTTCTTATATTAGCGACGGTTCAGGCCGACGCTACTGTTTGTGCTAAAATTTTCATTTTCCCCCACGAATTTCGTATGGCTCCTTTACTCTTATTGTTTTAATTAATTATTATTTTTATATTAAAAAGTAGTACTTAATATCTCTTTTAAAATGCTATTAAACAAAATCGTTCACATTAGTGGCACGGTTAATAGCGCTTTTCAGCGCTATCAAAAACAAAAGAAAGTGCTATTAAATAACTTTTATGGCATATTGTTTGTTGCTCTATTTCTCTTTCAAAGTTGGTTTACCCTTTTGGACAGAAGAGATCACTCTTCTTTGTCTTTATTAGAATCTTTATAAGAGGAGCATACACCTAAGTAGTCGTTTTCCTCCATTTCACTTCAAAAGTATATAGCACGAATAAAACTAAAGTTCATGAGTGAAGGTGAGCATTCGAGTGATAACCTATACAGCCAGCATCGTCGGACTAAGAACAAAGGGATATACATTTAATCATTCCTTCTTCACTACTTAATTCATGTGTCCTTCAAGTGCATTTGTTATAAAAATATTTAGAAAATGGTTTGATTTCGAGAAAAATACTTGGTGTTGACAAATCATTTATTTGGACCTACACTACATTTTGTGTGAAAATTTCATTACACCCACCAATCATGTTTGCCTCCTTTTTAGTTTTTATTTTAAATAATTATTTATTTTTTTATATTAGCGACGGTTCAGGCCGAAGCTATTATTTATGAAAAATATTAATTTCCCATAAACAATTTCGTTTGCCTCCTTATTAGTTATTGTCTTAATTAATTCGTATTTTCTTATATTAGCGACGGTTCAGGCCGATGCTACTGTTTGTGCTAAATTTTTCATTTTCCCCCACGAATTTCGTATGGCTCCTTTAAACTTATTGTTTTAATTAATTATTATTTTTATATTAAAAACTAGTACTTAATATCTCTTTTAAAATGCTATTAAACAAAATCGTTCACATTAGTGGCACGGTTAATAACGCTTTTCAGCGCTATCAAAAACAAAAGAAAGTGCTATTAAATAACTTTTATGGCATATTGTTTGGTGCTCTATTTTCTCTTTCAAAGTTGGTTTACCCATTTGGACAGAAGAGATCACTCTTCTTTGTCTTTATTAGAATCTTTATAAGAGGAGCATACGCCTAAGTAGTTGTTTTCCTCCATTTCACTTCAAAAGTATATAGCACGAATAAAACTAAAGTTCATGAGTGAAGGTGAGCATTCGAGTGATAACCTATACAGCCAGCGTCGTCGGACTAAGAACAAAGGGACATACATTTAATCATTCCTTCTTCACTACTTAATTCATGTGTCCTTCAAGTGCATTTGTTATAAAAATATTTAGAAAATGGTTTGATTTCGAGAAAAATACTTGGTGTTGACAAATCATTTATTTGGACCTACACTACTGTTTGTGTGAAAATTTCATTACACCCACCAATCATGTTTGCCTCCTTTTTAGTTTTTATTTTAAATAATTATTTATTTTTTTATATTAGCGACGGTTCAGGCCGAAGCTATTATTTATTAAAAATATTAATTTCCCATAAACAATTTCGTTTGCCTCCTTATTAGTTATTGTCTTAATTAATTCTTATTTTCTCATATTAGCGACGGTTCAGGCCGATGCTACTGTTTGTGCTAAATTTTTCATTTTCCCCCACGAATTTTGTATGGCTCCTTTAAACTTATTGTTTTAATTAATTATTATTTTTATATTAAAAACTAGTACTTAATATATCTTTTAAAATGCTATTAAACAAAATCGTTCACATTAGTGGCACGGTTAATAGCGCTTTTCAGCGCTATCAAAAACAAAAGAAAGTGCTATCAAATAACGTTTATGGCATATTGTTTGTTGCTCTATTTTCTCTTTCAAAGTTGGTTTACCCTTTTGGACAGAAGAGATCACTCTTCTTTGTCTTTATTAGAATCTTTATAAGAGGAGCATACGCCTAAGTAGTCGTTTTCCTCCAATTCACTTCAAAAGTATATAGCACGAATAAAACTAAAGTTCATGAGTGAAGGTGAGCATTCCAGTGATAACCTATACAGCCAGCATCGTCGGACTAAGAACAAAGGGACATACATTTAATCATTCCTTCTTCACTACTTAATTCATGTGTCCTTTGAGTGCATTTTTTATGAAAATATTTTGAAAATGGTTTGATTTCGAGAAAAATACTTGGTTTTGACAAAACGTTTATTTGGACCTACGCTACTGTTTGTGCGAAAATTTCATTACACCCACCAATTTAGTTTGCCTTCTTTTTAGTTATTATTTTAAATAATTATTTATTTTTTTATATTAGCGACGGTTCAGGCCGACGCTATTGTTTTTGAAAAAATATTCATTTCCCATAACAAATTTCGTTTGCCTCCTTATTAGTTATTGTCTTAATTAATTCTTATTTTCTTATATTAGCGACGGTTCAGGCCGACGCTACTGTTTGTGCTAAAATTTTCATTTTCCCCCACGAATTTCGTATGGCTCCTTTAAACTTATTGTTTTAATGAATTATTATTTTTATATTAAAAACTAGTACTTAATATCTCTTTTAAAATGCTATTAAACAAAATCGTTCACATTAGTGGCACGGTTAATAGCGCTTTTCAGCGCTATCAAAAACAAAAGAAAGTGCTATTAAATAACTTTTATGGCATATTGTTTGTTGCTCTATTTTCTCTTTCAAAGTTGGTTTACCCTTTTGGACAGAAGAGATCACTCTTCTTTGTCTTTATTAGAATCTTTATAAGAGGAGCATACGCCTAAGTAGTCGTTTTCCTCCATTTCACTTCAAAAGTATATAGCACGAATAAAACTAAAGTTCATGAGTGACGGTGAGCATTCGAGTGATAACCTATACAGCCAGCGTCGTCGGACTAAGAACAAAGGGACATACATTTAATCATTCCTTCTTCACTACTTAATTCATGTGTCCTTTGAGTGCATTTTTTATGAAAATATTTTGAAAATGGTTTGATTTCGAGAAAAATACTTGGTTTTGACAAAACGTTTATTTGGACCTACGCTACTGTTTGTGCGAAAATTTCATTACACCCACCAATTTAGTTTGCCTCCTTTTTAGTTATTATTTTAAATAATTATTTATTTTTTTATATTAGCGATGGTTCAGGCCGACGCTATTGTTTTTGAAAAAATATTCATTTCCCATAACAAATTTCGTTTGCCTCCTTATTAGTTATTGTCTTAATTAATTCTTATTTTCTTATATTAGCGACGGTTCAGGCCGACGCTACTGTTTGTGCTAAAATTTTCATTTTCCCCCACGAATTTCGTATGGCTCCTTTAAGCTTATTGTTTTAATTAATTATTATTTTTATATTAAAAACTAGTACTTAATATCTGTTTTAAAATGCTATTAAACAAAATCGTTCACATTAGTGGCACGGTTAATAGCGCTTTTCAGCGCTATCAAAAACAAAAGAAAGTGCTATTAAATAACTTTTATGGCATATTGTTTGTTGCTCTATTTTCTCTTTCAAAGTTGGTTTACCCTTTTGGACAGAAGAGATCACTCTTCTTTGTCTTTATTAGAATCTTTATAAGAGGAGCATACGCCTAAGTAGTCGTTTTCCTCCATTTCACTTCAAAAGTATATAGCACGAATAAAACTAAAGTTCATGAGTGACGGTGAGCATTCGAGTGATAACCTATACAGCCAGCGTCGTCGGACTAAGAACAAAGGGACATACATTTAATCATTCCTTCTTCACTACTTAATTCATGTGTCCTTCAAGTGCATTTGTTATAAAAATATTTAGAAAATGGTTTGATTTCGAGAAAAATACTTGGTGTTGACAAATCATTTATTTGGACCTACACTACTGTTTGTGTGAAAATTTCATTACACCCACCAATCATGTTTGCCTCCTTTTTAGTTTTTATTTTAAATAATTATTTATTTTTTTATATTAGCGACGGTTCAGGCCGAAGCTATTATTTATGAAAAATATTAATTTCACATAAACAATTTCGTTTGCCTCCTTATTAGTTATTGTCTTAATTAATTCTTATTTTCTTATATTAGCGACGGTTCAGGCCGATGCTACTGTTTATGCTAAATTTTTCATTTTCCCCCACGAATTTCGTATGGCTCCTATAAACTTATTGTTTTAATTAATTATTATTTTTATATTAAAAACTAGTACTTAATATCTCTTTTAAAATGCTATTAAACAAAATCGTTCACATTAGTGGCACGGTTAATAGCGCTTTTCAGCGCTATCAAAAACAAAAGAAAGTGCTATTAAATAACTTTTGTGGCATATTGTTTGTTGCTCTATTTTCTCTTTCAAAGTTGGTTTACCCTTTTGGACAGAAGAGATCACTCTTCTTTGTCTTTATTCGAATCTTTATAAGAGGAGCATACGCCTAAGTAGTCGTTTTCCTCCAATTCACTTCAAAAGTATATAGCACGAATAAAACTAAAGTTCATGAGTGAAGGTGAGCATTCGAGTGATAACCTATACAGCCAGCGTCGTCGGACTAAGAACAAAGGGACATACATTTAATCATTCCTTCTTCACTACTTAATTCATGTGTCCTTTGAGTGCATTTTTTATGAAAATATTTTGAAAATGGTTTGATTTCGAGAAAAATACTTGGTTTTGACAAAACGTTTATTTGGACCTACGCTACTGTTTGTGCGAAAATTTCATTACACCCACCAATTTAGTTTGCCTCCTTTTTAGTTATTATTTTAAATAATTATTTATTTTTTTATATTAGCGACGGTTCAGGCCGACGCTATTGTTTTTGAAAAAATATTCATTTCCCATAACAAATTTCGTTTGCCTCCTTATTAGTTATTGTCTTAATTAATTCTTATTTTCTTATATTAGCGACGGTTCAGGCCGACGCTACTGTTTGTGCTAAAATTTTCATTTTCCCCCACGAATTTCGTATGGCTCCTTTAAGCTTATTGTTTTAATTAATTATTATTTTTATATTAAAAACTAGTACTTAATATCTCTTTTAAAATGCTATTAAACAAAATCGTTCACATTAGTGGCACGGTTAATAGCGCTTTTCAGCGCTATCAAAAACAAAAGAAAGTGCTATTAAATAACTTTTATGGCATATTGTTTGTTGCTCTATTTTCTCTTTCAAAGTTGGTTTACCCTTTTGGACAGAAGAGATCACTCTTCTTTGTCTTTATTAGAATCTTTATAAGAGGAGCATACGCCTAAGTAGTCGTTTTCCTCCATTTCACTTCAAAAGTATATAGCACGAATAAAACTAAAGTTCATGAGTGACGGTGAGCATTCGAGTGATAACCTATACTGCCAGCGTCGTCGGACTAAGAACAAAGGGACATACATTTAATCATTCCTTCTTCACTACTTAATTCATGTGTCCTTCAAGTGCATTTGTTATAAAAATATTTAGAAAATGGTTTGATTTCGAGAAAAATACTTGGTGTTGACAAATCATTTATTTGGACCTACACTACTGTTTGTGTGAAAATTTCATTACACCCACCAATCATGTTTGCCTCCTTTTTAGTTTTTATTTTAAATAATTATTTATTTTTTTATATTAGCGACGGTTCAGGCCGAAGCTATTATTTATGAAAAATATTAATTTCACATAAACAATTTCGTTTGCCTCCTTATTAGTTATTGTCTTAATTAATTCTTATTTTCTTATATTAGCGACGGTTCAGGCCGATGCTACTGTTTGTGCTAAATTTTTCATTTTCCCCCACGAATTTCGTATGGCTCCTTTAAACTTATTGTTTTAATTAATTATTATTTTTATATTAAAACTAGTACTTAATATCTCTTTTAAAATGCTATTAAACAAAATCGTTCACATTAGTGGCACGGTTAATAGCGCTTTTCAGCGCTATCAAAAACAAAAGAAAGTGCTATTAAATAACTTTTATGGCATATTGTTTGTTGCTCTATTTTCTCTTTCAAAGTTGGTTTACCCTTTTGGACAGAAGAGATCACTCTTCTTTGTCTTTATTAGAATCTTTATAAGAGGAGCATACGCCTAAGTAGTCGTTTTCCTCCAATTCACTTCAAAAGTATATAGCACGAATAAAACTAAAGTTCATGAGTGAAGGTGAGCATTCGAGTGATAACCTATATAGCCAGCGTCGTCGGACTAAGAACAAAGGGACATACATTTAATCATTCCTTCTTCACTACTTAATTCATGTGTCCTTTGAGTGCATTTTTTATGAAAATATTTTGAAAATGGTTTGATTTCGAGAAAAATACTTGGTTTTGACAAAACATTTATTTGGACCTACGCTACTGTTTGTGCGAAAATTTCATTACACCCACCAATTTAGTTTGCCTCCTTTTTAGTTATTATTTTAAATAATTATTTATTTTTTTATATTAGCGACGGTTCAGGCCGACGCTATTGTTTTTGAAAAAATATTCATTTCCCATAACAAATTTCGTTTGCCTCCTTATTAGTTATTGTCTTAATTAATTCTTATTTTCTTATATTAGCGACGGTTCAGGCCGACGCTACTGTTTGTGCTAAAATTTTCATTTTCCCCCACGAATTTCGTATGGCTCCTTTAAACTTATTGTTTTAATTAATTATTATTTTTATATTAAAAACTAGTACTTAATATCTGTTTTAAAATGTTGTTAAACAAAATCGTTCACATTAGTGGCACGGTTAATAGCGCTTTTCAGCGCTATCAAAAACAAAAGAAAGTGCTATTAAATAACTTTTATGGCATTTTGTTTGTTGCTCTATTTTCTCTTTCAAAGTTGGTTTACCCTTTTGGAAAGAAGAGATCACTATTCTTTTTCTTTATTAGAATCTTTATAAGAGGAGCATACGCCTAAGTAGTCGTTTTCCTCCATTTCACTTCAAAAGTATATAGCACGAATAAAACTAAAGTTCATGAGTGAAGGTGAGCATTCGAGTGATAACCTATACAGCCAGCGTCGTCGGACTAAGAACAAAGGGACATACATTTAATCATTCCTTCTTCACTACTTAATTCATGTGTCCTTCAAGTGCATTTGTTATAAAAATATTTAGAAAATGGTTTGATTTCGAGAAAAATACTTGGTGTTGACAAATCATTTATTTGGACCTACACTACTGTTTTGGTGAAAATTTCATTACACCCACCAATCATGTTTGCCTCCTTTTTAGTTTTTATTTTAAATAATTATTTATTTTTTTATATTAGCGACGGTTCAGGCCGAAGCTATTATTTATGAAAAATATTAATTTCCCATAAACAATTTCGTTTGCCTCCTTATTAGTTATTGTCTTAATTAATTCTTATTTTCTTATATTAGAGACGGTTCAGGCCGGTGCTACTGTTTGTGCTAAATTTTTCATTTTCCCCCACGAATTTCGTATGGCTCCTATAAACTTATTGTTTTAATTAATTATTATTTTTATATTAAAAACTAGTACTTAATATCTCTTTTAAAATGCTATTAAACAAAATCGTTCACATTAGTGGCACGGTTTATAGCGCTTTTCAGCGCTATCAAAAACAAAAGAAATTGCTATTAAATAACTTTTGTGGCATATTGTTTGTTGCTCTATTTTCTCTTTCAAAGTTGGTTTACCCTTTTGGACAGAAGAGATCACTCTTCTTTGTCTTTATTAGAATCTTTATAAGAGGAGCATACGCCTAAGTAGTCGTTTTCCTCCAATTCACTTCAAAAGTATATAGCACGAATAAAACTAAAGTTCATGAGTGAAGGTGAGCATTCGAGTGATAACCTATACAGCCAGCGTCCTCGGACTAAGAACAAAGGGACATACATTTAATCATTCCTTCTTCACTACTTAATTCATGTGTCCTTTGAGTGCATTTTTTATGAAAATATTTTGAAAATGGTTTGATTTCGAGAAAAATACTTGGTTTTGACAAAACATTTATTTGGACCTACGCTACTGTTTGTGCGAAAATTTCATTACACCCACCAATTTAGTTTGCCTCCTTTTTAGTTATTATTTTAAATAATTATTTATTTTTTTATATTAGCGACGGTTCAGGCCGACGCTATTGTTTTTGAAAAAATATTCATTTCCCATAACAAATTTCGTTTGCCTCCTTATTAGTTATTGTCTTAATTAATTCTTATTTTCTTATATTAGCGACGGTTCAGGCCGACGCTACTGTTTGTGCTAAAATTTTCATTTTCCCCCACGAATTTCGTATGGCTCCTTTAAGCTTATTGTTTTAATTAATTATTATTTTTATATTAAAAACTAGTACTTAATATCTGTTTTAAAATGCTATTAAACAAAATCGTTCACATTAGTGGCACGGTTAATAGCGCTTTTCAGTGCTATCAAAAACAAAAGAAAGTGCTATTAAATAACTTTTATGGCATATTGTTTGTTGCTCTATTTTCTCTTTCAAAGTTGGTTTACCCTTTTGGACAGAAGAGATCACTCTTCTTTGTTTTTATTAGAATCTTTATAAGAGGAGCATACGCCTAAGTAGTCGTTTTCCTCCATTTCACTTCAAAAGTATATAGCACGAATAAAACTAAAGTTCATGAGTGACGGTGAGCATTCGAGTGATAACCTATACAGCCAGCGTCGTCGGACTAAGAACAAAGGGACATACATTTAATCATTCCTTCTTCACTACTTAATTCATGTGTCCTTCAAGTGCATTTGTTATAAAAATATTTAGAAAATGGTTTGATTTCGAGAAAAATACTTGGTGTTGACAAATCATTTATTTGGACCTACACTACTGTTTGTGTGAAAATTTCATTACACCCACCAATCATGTTTGCCTCCTTTTTAGTTTTTATTTTAAATAATTATTTATTTTTTTATATTAGCGACGGTTCAGGCCGAAGCTATTATTTACTAAAAATATTAATTTCACATAAACAATTTCGTTTGCCTCCTTATTAGTTATTGTCTTAATTAATTCTTATTTTCTTATATTAGCGACGGTTCAGGCCGATGCTACTGTTTGTGCTAAATTTTTCATTTTCCCCCACGAATTTCGTATGGCTCCTATAAACTTATTGTTTTAATTAATTATTATTTTTATATTAAAAACTAGTACTTAATATCTCTTTTAAAATGCTATTAAACAAAATCGTTCACATTAGTGGCACGGTTAATAGCGCTTTTCAGCGCTATCAAAAACAAAAGAAAGTGCTATTAAATAACTTTTATGGCATATTGTTTGTTGCTCTATTTTCTCTTTCAAAGTTGGTTTACCCTTTTGGACAGAAGAGATCACTCTTCTTTGTCTTTATTAGAATCTTTATAAGAGGAGCATACGCCTAAGTAGTCGTTTTCCTCCATTTCACTTCAAAAGTATATAGCACGAATAAAACTAAAGTTCATGAGTGACGGTGAGCATTCGAGTGATAACCTATACAGCCAGCGTCGTCGGACTAAGAACAAAGGGACATACATTTAATCATTCCTTCTTCACTACTTAATTCATGTGTCCTTCAAGTGCATTTGTTATAAAAATATTTAGAAAATGGTTTGATTTCGAGAAAAATACTTGGTGTTGACAAATCATTTATTTGGACCTACACTACTGTTTGTGTGAAAATTTCATTACACCCACCAATCATGTTTGCCTCCTTTTTAGTTTTTATTTTAAATAATTATTTATTTTTTTATATTAGCGACGGTTCAGGCCGAAGCTATTATTTATGAAAAATATTAATTTCACATAAACAATTTCGTTTGCCTCCTTATTAGTTATTGTCTTAATTAATTCTTATTTTCTTATATTAGCGACGGTTCAGGCCGATGCTACTGTTTGTGCTAAATTTTTCATTTTCCCCCACGAATTTCGTATGGCTCCTTTAAACTTATTGTTTTAATTAATTATTATTTTTATATTAAAACTAGTACTTAATATCTCTTTTAAAATGCTATTAAACAAAATCGTTCACATTAGTGGCACGGTTAATAGCGCTTTTCAGCGCTATCAAAAACAAAAGAAAGTGCTATTAAATAACTTTTATGGCATATTGTTTGTTGCTCTATTTTCTCTTTCAAAGTTGGTTTACCCTTTTGGACAGAAGAGATCACTCTTCTTTGTCTTTATTAGAATCTTTATAAGAGGAGCATACGCCTAAGTAGTCGTTTTCCTCCAATTCACTTCAAAAGTATATAGCACGAATAAAACTAAAGTTCATGAGTGAAGGTGAGCATTCGAGTGATAACCTATACAGCCAGCGTCGTCGGACTAAGAACAAAGGGACATACATTTAATCATTCCTTCTTCACTACTTAATTCATGTGTCCTTTGAGTGCATTTTTTATGAAAATATTTTGAAAATGGTTTGATTTCGAGAAAAATACTTGGTTTTGACAAAACATTTATTTGGACCTACGCTACTGTTTGTGCGAAAATTTCATTACACCCACCAATTTAGTTTGCCTCCTTTTTAGTTATTATTTTAAATAATTATTTATTTTTTTATATTAGCGACGGTTCAGGCCGACGCTATTGTTTTTGAAAAAATATTCATTTCCCATAACAAATTTCGTTTGCCTCCTTATTAGTTATTGTCTTAATTAATTCTTATTTTCTTATATTAGCGACGGTTCAGGCCGACGCTACTGTTTGTGCTAAAATTTTCATTTTCCCCCACGAATTTCGTATGGCTCCTTTAAACTTATTGTTTTAATTAATTATTATTTTTATATTAAAAACTAGTACTTAATATCTGTTTTAAAATGTTATTAAACAAAATCGTTCACATTAGTGGCACGGTTAATAGCGCTTTTCAGCGCTATCAAAAACAAAAGAAAGTGCTATTAAATAACTTTTATGGCATTTTGTTTGTTGCTCTATTTTCTCTTTCAAAGTTGGTTTACCCTTTTGGAAAGAAGAGATCACTATTCTTTTTCTTTATTAGAATCTTTATAAGAGGAGCATACGCCTAAGTAGTCGTTTTCCTCCATTTCACTTCAAAAGTATATAGCACGAATAAAACTAAAGTTCATGAGTGAAGGTGAGCATTCGAGTGATAACCTATACAGCCAGCGTCGTCGGACTAAGAACAAAGGGACATACATTTAATCATTCCTTCTTCACTACTTAATTCATGTGTCCTTCAAGTGCATTTGTTATAAAAATATTTAGAAAATGGTTTGATTTCGAGAAAAATACTTGGTGTTGACAAATCATTTATTTGGACCTACACTACTGTTTTGGTGAAAATTTCATTACACCCACCAATCATGTTTGCCTCCTTTTTAGTTTTTATTTTAAATAATTATTTATTTTTTTATATTAGCGACGGTTCAGGCCGAAGCTATTATTTATGAAAAATATTAATTTCCCATAAACAATTTCGTTTGCCTCCTTATTAGTTATTGTCTTAATTAATTCTTATTTTCTTATATTAGAGACGGTTCAGGCCGGTGCTACTGTTTGTGCTAAATTTTTCATTTTCCCCCACGAATTTCGTATGGCTCCTATAAACTTATTGTTTTAATTAATTATTATTTTTATATTAAAAACTAGTACTTAATATCTCTTTTAAAATGCTATTAAACAAAATCGTTCACATTAGTGGCACGGTTTATAGCGCTTTTCAGCGCTATCAAAAACAAAAGAAATTGCTATTAAATAACTTTTGTGGCATATTGTTTGTTGCTCTATTTTCTCTTTCAATGTTGGTTTACCCTTTTGGACAGAAGAGATCACTCTTCTTTGTCTTTATTAGAATCTTTATAAGAGGAGCATACGCCTAAGTAGTCGTTTTCCTCCAATTCACTTCAAAAGTATATAGCACGAATAAAACTAAAGTTCATGAGTGAAGGTGAGCATTCGAGTGATAACCTATACAGCCAGCGTCGTCGGACTAAGAACAAAGGGACATACATTTAATCATTCCTTCTTCACTACTTAATTCATGTGTCCTTTGAGTGCATTTTTTATGAAAATATTTTGAAAATGGTTTGATTTCGAGAAAAATACTTGGTTTTGACAAAACGTTTATTTGGACCTACGCTACTGTTTGTGCGAAAATTTCATTACACCCACCAATTTAGTTTGCCTCCTTTTTAGTTATTATTTTAAATAATTATTTATTTTTTTATATTAGCGACGATTCAGGCCGACGCTATTGTTTTTGAAAAAATATTCATTTCCCATAACAAATTTCGTTTGCCTCCTTATTAGTTATTGTCTTAATTAATTCTTATTTTCTTATATTAGCGACGGTTCAGGCCGACGCTACTGTTTGTGCTAAAATTTTCATTTTCCCCCACGAATTTCGTATGGCTCCTTTAAACTTATTGTTTTAATGAATTATTATTTTTATATTAAAAACTAGTACTTAATATCTCTTTTAAAATGCTATTAAACAAAATCGTTCACATTAGTGGCATGGTTAATAGCGCTTTTCAGCGCTATCAAAAACAAAAGAAAGTGCTATTAAATAACTTTTATGGCATATTGTTTGTTGCTCTATTTTCTCTTTCAAAGTTGGTTTACCCTTTTGGACAGAAGAGATCACTCTTCTTTGTCTTTATTAGATTCTTTTTAAGAGGAGCATACGCCTAAGTAGTCGTTTTCCTCCAATTCACTTCAAAAGTATATAGCACAAATAAAACTAAAGTTCATGAGTGAAGGTGAGCATTCGAGTGATAACCTATACAGCCAGCGTCGTCGGACTAAGAACAAAGGGACATACATTTAATCATTCCTTCTTTACTACTTAATTCATGTGTCCTTCAAGTGCATTTGTTATAAAAATATTTAGAAAATGGTTTGATTTCGAGAAAAATACTTGGTGTTGACAAATCATTTATTTGGACCTACACTACTGTTTGTGTGAAAATTTCATTACACCCACCAATCATGTTTGCCTCCTTTATAGATTTTATTTTAAATAATTATTTATTTTTTTATATTAGCGACGGTTCAGGCCGAAGCTATTATTTATGAAAAATATTAATTTCCCATAAACAATTTCTTTTGCCTCCTTATTAGTTATTGTCTTAATTAATTCTTATTTTCTTATATTAGCGACGGTTCAGGCCGATGCTACTGTTTGTGCTAAATTTTTCATTTTCCCCCACGAATTTCGTATGGCTCCTTTAAACTTATTGTTTTAATTAATTATTATTTTTATATTAAAAACTAGTACTTAATATCTCTTTTAAAATGCTATTAAACAAAATCGTTCACATTAGTGGCACGGTTAATAGCGCTTTTCAGCGCTATCAAAAACAAAAGAAAGTGCTATTAAATAACTTTTATGGCATATTGTTTGTTGCTCTATTTTCTCTTTCAAAGTTGGTTTACCCATTTGGACAGAAGAGATCACTCTTCTTTGTCTTTATTAGAATCTTTATAAGAGGAGCATACGCCTAAGTAGTCGTTTTCCTCCAATTCACTTCAAAAGTATATAGCACGAATAAAACTAAAGTTCATGAGTGAAGGTGAGCATTCGAGTGATAACCTATACAGCCAGCGTCGTCGGACTAAGAACAAAGGGACATACATTTAATCATTCCTTCTTCACTACTTAATTCATGTGTCCTTTGAGTGCATTTTTTATGAAAATATTTTGAAAATGGTTTGATTTCGAGAAAAATACTTGGTTTTGACAAAACGTTTATTTGGACCTACGCTCGTGTTTGTGCGAAAATTTCATTACACCCACCAATTTAGTTTGCCTCCTTTTTAGTTATTATTTTAAATAATTATTTATTTTTTTATATTAGCGACGGTTCAGGCCGACGCTATTGTTTTTGAAAAAATATTCATTTCCCATAACAAATTTCGTTTGCCTCCTTATTAGTTATTGTCTTAATTAATTCTTATTTTCTTATATTAGCGACGGTTCAGGCCGACGCTACTGTTTGTGCTAAAATTTTCATTTTCCCCCACGAATTTCGTATGGCTCCTTTAAACTTATTGTTTTAATTAATTATTATTTTATATTAAAAACTAGTACTTAATATCTCTTTTAAAATGCTATTAAACAAAATCGTTCACATTAGTGGCACGGTTAATAGCGCTTTTCAGCGCTATCAAAAACAAAAGAAAGTGCTATTAAATAACTTTTATGGCATATTGTTTGTTGCTCTATTTTCTCTTTCAAAGTTGGTTTACCCTTTTGGACAGAAGAGATCACTCTTCTTTGTCTTTATTAGAATCTTTATAAGAGGAGCATACGCCTAAGTAGTCGTTTTCCTCCATTTCACTTCAAAAGTATATAGCACGAATAAAACTAAAGTTCATGAGTGAAGGTGAGCATTCGAGTGATAACCTATACAGCCAGCATCGTCGGACTAAGAACAAAGGGACTTACATTTAATCATTCCTTCTTCACTACTTAATTCATGTGTCCTTCAAGTGCATTTGTTATAAAAATATTTACAAAATGGTTTGATTTCGAGAAATATACTTGGTGTTGACAAATCATTTATTTGGACCTACACTACTGTTTGTGTGAAAATTTCATTACACCCACCAATCATGTTTGCCTCCTTTTTAATTTTTATTTTAAATAATTATTTATTTTTTTATATTAGCGACGGTTCAGGCCGAAGCTATTATTTATGAAAAATATTAATTTCCCATAAACAATTTCGTTTGCCTCCTTATTAGTTATTGTCTTAATTAATTCGTATTTTCTTATATTAGCGACGGTTCAGGCCGATGCTACTGTTTGTGCTAAATTTTTCATTTCCCCCCACGAATTTCGTATGGCTCCTTTAAACTTATTGTTTTAATTAATTATTATTTTTATATTAAAAACTAGTACTTAATATCTCTTTTAAAATGCTATTAAACAAAATCGTTCACATTAGTGGCATGGTTAATAGCGCTTTTCAGCGCTATCAAAAACAAAAGAAAGTGCTATTAAATAACTTTTATGGCATATTGTTTGTTGCTCTATTTTCTCTTTCAAAGTTGGTTTACCCTTTTGGACAGAAGAGATCACTCTTCTTTGTCTTTATTAGATTCTTTTTAAGAGGAGCATACGCCTAAGTAGTTGTTTTCCTCCATTTCACTTCAAAAGTATATAGCACGAATAAAACTAAAGTTCATGAGTGAAGGTGAGCATTCGAGTGATAACCTATACAGCCAGCGTCGTCGGACTAAGAACAAAGGGACATACATTTAATCATTCCTTCTTTACTACTTAATTCATGTGTCCTTCAAGTGCATTTGTTATAAAAATATTTAGAAAATGGTTTGATTTCGAGAAAAATACTTGGTGTTGACAAATCATTTATTTGGACCTACACTACTGTTTGTGTGAAAATTTCATTACACCCACCAATCATGTTTGCCTCCTTTTTAGATTTTATTTTAAATAATTTTTTTTTTTTTATATTAGCGACGGTTCAGGCCGAAGCTATTATTTATGAAAAATATTAATTTCCCATAAACAATTTCTTTTGCCTCCTTATTAGTTATTGTCTTAATTAATTCTTATTTTCTTATATTAGCGACGGTTCAGGCCGATGCTACTGTTTGTGCTAAATTTTTCATTTTCCCCCACGAATTTCGTATGGCTCCTTTAAACTAATTGTTTTAATTAATTATTATTTTTATATTAAAAACTAGTACTTAATATCTCTTTTAAAATGCTATTAAACAAAATCGTTCACATTAGTGGCACGGTTAATAGCGCTTTTCAGCGCTATCAAAAACAAAAGAAAGTGTTATTAAATAACTTTTATGGCATATTGTTTGTTGCTCTATTTTCTCTTTCAAAGTTGGTTTACCCTTTTGGACAGAAGAGATCACTCTTCTTTATCTTTATTAGAATCTTTATAAGAGGAGCATACGCCTAAGTAGTCGTTTTCCTCCAATTCACTTCAAAAGTATATAGCACGAATAAAACTAAAGTTCATGAGTGAAGGTGAGCATTCGAGTGATAACCTATACAGCCAGCGTCGTCAGACTAAGAACAAAGGGACATACATTTAATCATTCCTTCTTCACTACTTAATTCACGTGTCCTTTGAGTGCATTTTTTATGAAAATATTTTGAAAATGGTTTGATTTCGAGAAATATACTTGGTTTTGACAAAACGTTTATTTGGACCTACGCTCGTGTTTGTGCGAAAATTTCATTACACCCACCAATTTAGTTTGCCTCCTTTTTAGTTATTATTTTAAATAATTATTTATTTTTTTATATTAGCGACGGTTCAGGCCGACGCTATTGTTTTTGAAAAAATATTCATTTCCCATAACAAATTTCGTTTGCCTCCTTATTAGTTATTGTCTTAATTAATTCTTATTTTCTTATATTAGCGACGGTTCAGGCCGACGCTACTGTTTGTGCTAAAATTTTCATTTTCCCCCACGAATTTCGTATGGCTCCTTTAAACTTATTGTTTTAATTAATTATTATTTTTATATTAAAAACTAGTACTTAATATCTCTTTTAAAATGCTATTAAACAAAATCGTTCACATTAGTGGCACGGTTAATAGCGCTTTTCAGCGCTATCAAAAACAAAAGAAAGTGCTATTAAATAACTTTTATGGCATATTGTTTGTTGCTTTATTTTCTCTTTCAAAGTTGGTTTACCCTTTTGGACAGAAGAGATCACTCTTCTTTTTCTTTATTAGAATCTTTATAAGAGGAGCATACGCCTAAGTAGTCGTTTTCCTCCATTTCACTTCAAAAGTATATAGCACGAATAAAACTAAAGTTCATGAGTGAAGGTGAGCATTCGAGTGATAACCTATACAGCCAGCATCGTCGGACTAAGAACAAAGGGACATACATTTAATCATTCCTTCTTCACTACTTAATTCATGTGTCCTTCAAGTGCATTTGTTATAAAAATATTTAGAAAATGGTTTGATTTCGAGAAATATACTTGGTGTTGACAAATCATTTATTTGGACCTACACTACTGTTTGTGTGAAAATTTCATTACACCCACCAATCATGTTTGCCTCCTTTTTAGTTTTTATTTTAAATAATTATTTATTTTTTTATATTAGCGACGGTTCAGGCCGAAGCTATTATTTATGAAAAATATTAATTTCCCATAAACAATTTCGTTTGCCTCCTTATTAGTTATTGTCTTAATTCATTCTTATTTTCTTCTATTAGCGACGGTTCAGGCCGATGCTACTGTTTGTGCTAAATTTTTCATTTTCCCCCACGAATTTTGTATGGCTCCTTTAAACTTATTGTTTTAATTAATTATTATTTTTATATTAAAAACTAGTACTTAATATATCTTTTAAAATGCTATTAAACAAAATCGTTCACATTAGTGGCACGGTTAATAGCGCTTTTCAGCGCTATCAAAAACAAAAGAAAGTGCTATCAAATAACGTTTATGGCATATTGTTTGTTGCTCTATTTTCTCTTTCAAAGTTGGTTTACCCTTTTAGACAGAAGAGATCACTCTTCTTTGTCTTTATTAGAATCTTTATAAGAGGAGCATACGCCTAAGTAGTCGTTTTCCTCCAATTCACTTCAAAAGTATATAGCACGAATAAAACTAAAGTTCATGAGTGAAGGTGAGCATTCGAGTGATAACCTATAAAGCCAGCATCGTCGGACTAAGAACAAAGGGACATACATTTAATCATTCCTTCTTCACTACTTAATTCATGTGTCCTTTGAGTGCATTTTTTATGAAAATATTTTGAAAATGGTTTGATTTCGAGAAAAATACTTGGTTTTGACAAAACGTTTATTTGGACCTACGCTACTGTTTGTGCGAAAATTTCATTACACCCACCAATTTAGTTTGCCTGCTTTTTAGTTATTATTTTAAATAATTATTTATTTTTTTATATTAGCGACGGTTCAGGCCGACGCTAATGTTTTTGAAAAAATATTCATTTCCCATAACAAATTTCGTTTGCCTCCTTATTAGTTATTGTCTTAATTATTTCTTATTTTCTTATATTAGCGACGGTTCAGGCCGACGCTACTGTTTGTGCCAAAATTTTCATTTTCCCCCACGAATTTCATATGGCTCCTTTAAACTTATTGTTTTAATTAATTATAATTTTTATATTAAAAACTAGTACTTAATATCTGTTTTAAAATGTTATTAAACAAAATCGTTCACATTAGTGGCATGGTTAATAGCGCTATTCAGCGCTATCAAAAATAAAAGAAAGTGCTATTAAATAACTTTTATGGCATATTGTTTGTTGCTCTATTTTCTCTTTCAAAGTTGGTTTACCCTTTTGGAAAGAAGAGATCACTCTTCTTTGTCTTTATTAGAATCTTTATAAGAGGAGCATACGCCTAAGTAGTCGTTTTCCTCCATTTCACTTCAAAAGTATATAGCACGAATAAAACTAAAGTTCATGAGTGAAGGTGAGCATTCGAGTGATAACCTATACAGCCAGCGTCGTCGGACTAAGAACAAAGGGACATACATTTAATCATTCCTTCTTCACTACTTAATTCATGTGTCCTTCAAGTGCATTTGTTATAAAAATATTTAGAAAATGGTTTGATTTCGAGAAAAATACTTGGTGTTGACAAATCATTTATTTGGACCTACACTACTGTTTGTGTGAAAATTTCATTACACCCACCAATCATGTTTGCCTCCTTTTTAGTTTTTATTTTAAATAATTATTTATTTTTTTATATTAGCGACGGTTCAGACCGAAGCTATTATTTATGAAAAATATTAATTTCCCATAAACAATTTCGTTTGCCTCCTTATTAGTTATTGTCTTAATTAATTCTTATTTTCTTATATTAGCGACGGTTCAGGCCGATGCTACTGTTTGTGCTAAATTTTTCATTTTCCCCCACGAATTTCGTATGGCTCCTTTAAACTTATTGTTTTAATTAATCATTATTTTTATATTAAAAACTAGTACTTAATATCTCTTTTAAAATGCTATTAAACAAAATCGTTCACATTAGTGGCACGGTTAATAGCGCTTTTCAGCGCTATCAAAAACAAAAGAAAGTGCTATTAAATAACTTTTATGGCATATTGTTTGGTGCTCTATTTTCTCTTTCAAAGTTGGTTTACCCTTTTGGACAGAAGAGATCACTCTTCTTTGTCTTTATTAGAATCTTTATAAGAGGAGCATACGCCTAAGTAGTTGTTTTCCTCCATTTCACTTCAAAAGTATATAGCACGAATAAAACTAAAGTTCATGAGTGAAGGTGAGCATTCGAGTGATAACCTATACAGCCAGCGTCGTCGGACTAAGAACAAAGGGACATACATTTAATCATTCCTTCTTCACTACTTAATTCATGTGTCCTTCAAGTGAATTTGTTATAAAAATATTTAGAAAATGGTTTGATTTCGAGAAAAATACTTGGTGTTGACAAATCATTTATTTGGACCTACACTACTGTTTGTGTGAAAATTTCATTACACCCACCAATCATGTTTGCCTCCTTTTTAGTTTTTATTTTAAATAATTATTTATTTTTTTATATTAGCGACGGTTCAGGCCGAAGTTATTATTTATGAAAAATATTAATTTCACATAAACAATTTCGTTTGCCTCCTTATTAGTTATTGTCTTAATTAATTCTTATTTTCTTATATTAGCGACGGTTCAGGCCGATGCTACTGTTTGTGCTAAATTTTTCATTTTCCCCCACGAATTTTGTATGGCTCCTTTAAACTTATTGTTTTAATTAATTATTATTTTTATATTAAAAACTAGTACTTAATATATCTTTTAAAATGCTATTAAACAAAATCGTTCACATTAGTGGCACGGTTAATAGCGCTTTTCAGCGCTATCAAAAACAAAAGAAAGTGCTATCAAATAACGTTTATGGCATATTGTTTGTTGCTCTATTTTCTCTTTCAAAGTTGGTTTACCCTTTTGGACAGAAGAGATCACTCTTCTTTGTCTTTATTAGAATCTTTATAAGAGGAGCATACGCCTAAGTAGTCGTTTTCCTCCAATTCACTTCAAAAGTATATAGCACGAATAAAACTAAAGTTCATGAGTGAAGGTGAGCATTCGAGTGATAACCTATATAGCCAGCATCGTCGGACTAAGAACAAAGGGACATACATTTAATCATTCCTTCTTCACTACTTAATTCATGTGTCCTTTGAGTGCATTTTTTATGAAAATATTTTGAAAATGGTTTGATTTCGAGAAAAATACTTGGTTTTGACAAAACGTTTATTTGGACCTACGCTACTGTTTGTGCGAAAATTTCATTACACCCACCAATTTAGTTTGCCTGCTTTTTAGTTATTATTTTAAATAATTGTTTATTTTTTTATATTAGCGACGGTTCAGGCCGACGCTAATGTTTTTGAAAAAATATTCATTTCCCATAACAAATTTCGTTTGCCTCCTTATTAGTTATTGTCTTAATTAATTCTTATTTTCTTATATTAGCGACGGTTCAGGCCGACGCTACTGTTTGTGCCAAAATTTTCATTTTCCCCCACGAATTTCATATGGCTCCTTTAAACTTATTGTTTTAATTAATTATTATTTTTATATTAAAAACTAGTACTTAATATCTGTTTTAAAATGTTATTAAACAAAATCGTTCACATTAGTGGCACGGTTAATAGCGCTATTCAGCGCTATCAAAAATAAAAGAAAGTGCTATTAAATAACTTTTATGGCATATTGTTTGTTGCTCTATTTTCTCTTTCAAAGTTGGTTTACCCTTTTGGAAAGAAGAGATCACTCTTCTTTGTCTTTATTAGAATCTTTATAAGAGGAGCATACGCCTAAGTAGTCGTTTTCCTCCATTTCACTTCAAAAGTATATAGCACGAATAAAACTAAAGTTCATGAGTGAAGGTGAGCATTCGAGTGATAACCTATACAGCCAGCGTCGTCGGACTAAGAACAAAGGGACATACATTTAATCATTCCTTCTTCACTACTTAATTCATGTGTCCTTCAAGTGCATTTGTTATAAAAATATTTAGAAAATGGTTTGATTTCGAGAAAAATACTTGGTGTTGACAAATCATTTATTTGGACCTACACTACTGTTTGTGTGAAAATTTCATTACACCCACCAATCATGTTTGCCTCCTTTTTAGTTTTTATTTTAAATAATTATTTATTTTTTTATATTAGCGACGGTTCAGACCGAAGCTATTATTTATGAAAAATATTAATTTCCCATAAACAATTTCGTTTGCCTCCTTATTAGTTATTGTCTTAATTAATTCTTATTTTCTTATATTAGCGACGGTTCAGGCCGATGCTACTGTTTGTGCTAAAATTTTCATTTTCCCCCACGAATTTCGTATGGCTCCTATAAACTTATTGTTTTAATTAATTATTATTTTTATATTAAAAACTAGTACTTAATATCTCTTTTAAAATGCTATTAAACAAAATCGTTCACATTAGTGGCACGGTTAATAGCGCTTTTCAGCGCTATCAAAAACAAAAGAAAGTGCTATTAAATAACTTTTGTGGCATATTGTTTGTTGCTCTATTTTCTCTTTCAAAGTTGGTTTACCCTTTTGGACAGAAGAGATCACTCTTCTTTGTCTTTATTAGAATCTTTATAAGAGGAGCATACGCCTAAGTAGTCATTTTCCTCCAATTCACTTCAAAAGTATATAGCACGAATAAAACTAAAGTTCATGAGTGAAGGTGAGCATTCGAGTGATAACCTATACAGCCAGCGTCGTCGGACTAAGAACAAAGGGACATACATTTAATCGTTCCTTCTTCACTACTTAATTCATGTGTCATTTGAGTGCATTTTTTATGAAAATATTTTGAAAATGGTTTGATTTCGAGAAAAATACTTGGTTTTGACAAAACATTTATTTGGACCTACGCTACTGTTTGTGCGAAAATTTCATTACACCCACCAATTTAGTTTGCCTCCTTTTTAGTTATTATTTTAAATAATTATTTATTTTTTTATATTAGCGACGGTTCAGGCCGACGCTATTGTTTTTGAAAAAATATTCATTTCCCATAACAAATTTCGTTTGCCTCCTTATTAGTTATTGTCTTAATTAATTCTTATTTTCTTATATTAGTGACGGTTCAGGCCGACGCTACTGTTTGTGCTAAAATTTTCATTTTCCCCCATGAATTTCGTATGGCTCCTTTAAACTTATTGTTTTAATTAATTATTATTTTTATATTAAAAACTAGTACTTAATATATGTTTTAAAATGTTATTAAACAAAATCGTTCACATTAGTGGCACGGTTAATAGCGCTTTTCAGCGCTATCAAAAATAAAAGAAAGTGCTATTAAATAACTTTTATGGCATATTGTTTGTTGCTCTATTTTCTCTTTCAAAGTTGGTTTACCCTTTTGGAAAGAAGAGATCACTCTTCTTTTTCTTTATTAGAATCTTTATAAGAGGAGCATACGCCTAAGTAGTTGTTTTCCTCCATTTCACTTCAAAAGTATATAGCACGAATAAAACTAAATTTCATGAGTGAAGGTGAGCATTCGAGTGATAACCTATACAGCCAGCGTCGTCGGACTAAGAACAAAGGGACATACATTTAATCATTCCTTCTTCACTACTTAATTCATGTGTCCTTCAAGTGCATTTGTTATAAAAATATTTAGAAAATGGTTTGATTTCGAGAAAAATACTTGGTGTTGACAAATCATTTATTTGGACCTACACTACTGTTTGTGTGAAAATTTCATTACACCCACCAATCATGTTTGCCTCCTTTTTAGTTTTTATTTTAAATAATTATTTATTTTTTTTATATTAGCGACGGTTCAGACCGAAGCTATTATTTATGAAAAATATTAATTTCCCATAAACAATTTCGTTTGCCTCCTTATTAGTTATTGTCTTAATTAATTCTTATTTTCTTATATTAGCGACGGTTCAGGCTGATGCTACTGTTTGTGCTAAAATTTTCATTTTCCCCCACGAATTTCGTATGGCTCCTATAAACTTATTGTTTTAATTAATTATTATTTTTATATTAAAAACTAGTACTTAATATCTCTTTTAAAATGCTATTAAACAAAATCGTTCACATTAGTGGCACGGTTAATAGCGCTTTTCAGCGCTATCAAAAACAAAAGAAAGTGCTATTAAATAACTTTTGTGGCATATTGTTTGTTGCTCTATTTTCTCTTTCAAAGTTGGTTTACCCTTTTGGACAGAAGAGATCACTCTTCTTTGTCTTTATTAGAATCTTTATAAGAGGAGCATACGCCTAAGTAGTCATTTTCCTCCAATTCACTTCAAAAGTATATAGCACGAATAAAACTAAAGTTCATGAGTGAAGGTGAGCATTCGAGTGATAACCTATACAGCCAGCGTCGTCGGACTAAGAACAAAGGGACATACATTTAATCGTTCCTTCTTCACTACTTAATTCATGTGTCATTTGAGTGCATTTTTTATGAAAATATTTTGAAAATGGTTTGATTTCGAGAAAAATACTTGGTTTTGACAAAACATTTATTTGGACCTACGCTACTGTTTGTGCGAAAATTTCATTACACCCACCAATTTAGTTTGCCTCCTTTTTAGTTATTATTTTAAATAATTATTTATTTTTTTATATTAGCGACGGTTCAGGCCGACGCTATTGTTTTTGAAAAAATATTCATTTCCCATAACAAATTTCGTTTGCCTCCTTATTAGTTATTGTCTTAATTAATTCTTATTTTCTTATATTAGCGACGGTTCAGGCCGACGCTACTATTTGTGCTAAAATTTTCATTTTCCCCCATGAATTTCGTATGGCTCCTTTAAACTTATTGTTTTAATTAATTATTATTTTTATATTAAAAACTAGTACTTAATATCTGTTTTAAAATGTTATTAAACAAAATCGTTCACATTAGTGGCACGGTTAATAGCGCTTTTCAGCGCTATCAAAAATAAAAGAAAGTGCTATTAAATAACTTTTATGGCATATTGTTTGTTGCTCTATTTTCTCTTTCAAAGTTGGTTTACCCTTTTGGAAAGAAGAGATCACTCTTCTTTTTCTTTATTAGAATCTTTATAAGAGGAGCATACGCCTAAGTAGTTGTTTTCCTCCATTTCACTTCAAAAGTATATAGCACGAATAAAACTAAATTTCATGAGTGAAGGTGAGCATTCGAGTGATAACCTATACAGCCAGCGTCGTCGGACTAAGAACAAAGGGACATACATTTAATCATTCCTTCTTCACTACTTAATTCATGTGTCCTTCAAGTGCATTTGTTATAAAAATATTTAGAAAATGGTTTGATTTCGAGAAAATAACTTGGTGTTGACAAATCATTTATTTGGACCTACACTACTGTTTGTGTGAAAATTTCATTACACCCACCAATCATGTTTGCCTCCTTTTTAGTTTTTATTTTAAATAATTATTTATTTTTTTATATTAGCGACGGTTCAGGCCGAAGCTATTCTTTATGAAAAATATTAATTTCCCATAAACAATTTCGTTTGCCTCCTTATTAGTTATTGTCTTAATTAATTCTTATTTTCTTATATTAGCGACGGTTCAGGCCGATGCTACTGTTTGTGCTAAATTTTTCATTTTCCCCCACGAATTTTGTATGGCTCCTTTAAACTTATTGTTTTAATTAATTATTATTTTTATATTAAAAACTAGTACTTAATATATCTTTTAAAATGCTATTAAACAAAATCGTTCACATTAGTGGCACGGTTAATAGCGCTTTTCAGCGCTATCAAAAACAAAAGAAAGTGCTATCAAATAACGTTTATGGCATATTGTTTGTTGCTCTATTTTCTCTTTCAAAGTTGGTTTACCCTTTTGGACAGAAGAGATCACTCTTCTTTGTCTTTATTAGAATCTTTATAAGAGGAGCATACGCCTAAGTAGTCGTTTTCCTCCAATTCACTTCAAAAGTATATAGCACGAATAAAACTAAAGTTCATGAGTGAAGGTGAGCATTCGAGTGATAACCTATATAGCCAGCATCGTCGGACTAAGAACAAAGGGACATACATTTAATCATTCCTTCTTCACTACTTAATTCATATGTCCTTTGAGTGCATTTTTTATGAAAATATTTTGAAAATGGTTTGATTTCGAGAAAAATACTTGGTTTTGACAAAACGTTTATTTGGACCTACGCTACTGTTTGTGCGAAAATTTCATTACACCCACCAATTTAGTTTGCCTGCTTTTTAGTTATTATTTTAAATAATTATTTATTTTTTTATATTAGCGACGGTTCAGGCCGACGCTAATGTTTTTGAAAAAATATTCATTTCCCATAACAAATTTCGTTTGCCTCCTTATTAGTTATTGTCTTAATTAATTCTTATTTTCTTATATTAGCGACGGTTCAGGCCGACGCTACTGTTTGTGCCAAAATTTTCATTTTCCCCCACGAATTTCATATGGCTCCTTTAAACTTATTGTTTTAATTAATTATTATTTTTATATTAAAAACTAGTACTTAATATCTGTTTTAAAATGTTATTAAACAAAATCGTTCACATTAGTGGCACGGTTAATAGCGCTATTCAGCGCTATCAAAAATAAAAGAAAGTGCTATTAAATAACTTTTATGGCATATTGTTTGTTGCTCTATTTTCTCTTTCAAAGTTGGTTTACCCTTTTGGAAAGAAGAGATCACTCTTCTTTGTCTTTATTAGAATCTTTATAAGAGGAGCATACGCCTAAGTAGTCGTTTTCCTCCATTTCACTTCAAAAGTATATAGCACGAATAAAACTAAAGTTCATGAGTGAAGGTGAGCATTCGAGTGATAACCTATACAGCCAGCGTCGTCGGACTAAGAACAAAGGGACATACATTTAATCATTCCTTCTTCACTACTTAATTCATGTGTTCTTCAAGTGCATTTGTTATAAAAATATTTAGAAAATGGTTTGATTTCGAGAAAAATACTTGGTGTTGACAAATCATTTATTTGGACCTACACTACTGTTTGTGTGAAAATTTCATTACACCCACCAATCATGTTTGCCTCCTTTTTAGTTTTTATTTTAAATAATTATTTATTTTTTTATATCAGCGACGGTTCAGACCGAAGCTATTATTTATGAAAAATATTAATTTCCCATAAACAATTTCGTTTGCCTCCTTATTAGTTATTGTCTTAATTAATTCTTATTTTCTTATATTAGCGACGGTTCAGGCCGATGCTACTGTTTGTGCTAAATTTTTCATTTTCCCCCACGAATTTCGTATGGCTACTATAAACTTATTGTTTTAATTAATTATTATTTTTATATTAAAAACTAGTACTTAATATCTCTTTTAAAATGCTATTAAACAAAATCGTTCACATTAGTGGCACGGTTAATAGCGCTTTTCAGCGCTATCAAAAACAAAAGAAAGTGCTATTAAATAACTTTTGTGGCATATTGTTTGTTGCTCTATTTTCTCTTTCAAAGTTGGTTTACCCTTTTGGACAGAAGAGATCACTCTTCTTTGTCTTTATTAGAATCTTTATAAGAGGAGCATACGCCTAAGTAGTCATTTTCCTCCAATTCACTTCAAAAGTATATAGCACGAATAAAACTAAAGTTCATGAGTGAAGGTGAGCATTCGAGTGATAACCTATACAGCCAGCGTCGTCGGACTAAGAACAAAGGGACATACATTTAATCGTTCCTTCTTCACTACTTAATTCATGTGTCATTTGAGTGCATTTTTTATGAAAATATTTTGAAAATGGTTTGATTTCGAGAAAAATACTTGGTTTTGACAAAACATTTATTTGGACCTACGCTACTGTTTATGCGAAAATTTCATTACACCCACCAATTTAGTTTGCCTCCTTTTTAGTTATTATTTTAAATAATTATTTATTTTTTTATATTAGCGACGGTTCAGGCCGACGCTATTGTTTTTGAAAAAATATTCATTTCCCATAACAAATTTCGTTTGCCTCCTTATTAGTTATTGTCTTAATTAATTCTTATTTTCTTATATTAGCGACGGTTCAGGCCGACGCTACTGTTTGTGCTAAAATTTTCATTTTCCCCCACGAATTTCGTATGGCTCCTTTAAACTTATTGTTTTAATTAATTATTATTTTTATATTAAAAACTAGTACTTAATATCTCTTTTAAAATGCTATTAAACAAAATCGTTCACATTAGTGGCACGGTTAATAGCGCTTTTCAGCGCTATCAAAAACAAAAGAAAGTGCTATTAAATAACTTTTATGGCATATTGTTTGTTGCTCTATTTTCTCTTTCAAAGTTGGTTTACCCTTTTGGACAGAAGAGATCACTCTTCTTTGTCTTTATTAGAATCTTTATAAGAGGAGCATACGCCTAAGTAGTCGTTTTCCTCCATTTCACTTCAAAAGTATATAGCACGAATAAAACTAAAGTTCATGACTGAAGGTGAGCATTCGAGTGATAACCTATACAGCCAGCGTCGTCGGACTAAGAACAATGGGACATACATTTAATCATTCCTTCTTCACTACTTAATTCATGTGTCCTTCAAGTGCATTTGTTATAAAAATATTTAGAAAATGGTTTGATTTCGAGAAAAATACTTGGTGTTGACAAATCATTTATTTGGACCTACACTACTGTTTGTGTGAAAATTTCATTACACCCACCAATCATGTTTGCCTCCTTTTTAGTTTTTATTTTAAATAATTATTTATTTTTTTATATTAGCGACGGTTCAGGCCGAAGCTATTATTTATGAAAAATATTAATTTCCCATAAACAATTTCGTTTGCCTCCTTATTAGTTATTTTCTTAATTAATTCTTATTTTCTTATATTAGCGACGGTTCAGGCCGATGCTACTGTTTGTGCTAAATTTTTCATTTGCCCCCACGAATTTCGTATGGCTCCTTTAAACTTATTGTTTTAATTAATTATTATTTTTATATTAAAAACTAGTACTTAATATCTCTTTTAAAATGCTATTAAACAAAATCGTTCACATTAGTGGCACGGTTAATAGCGCTTTTCAGCGCTATCAAAAAAAAAAGAAAGTGCTATTAAATAACTTTTATGGCATATTGTTTGTTGCTCTATTTTCTCTTTCAAAGTTGGTTTACCCTTTTGGACAGAAGAGATCACTCTTCTTTGTCTTTATTAGAATCTTTATAAGAGGATCATACGCCTAAGTAGTCGTTTTCCTCCAATTCACTTCCAAAGTATATAGCACGAATAAAACTAAAGTTCATGAGTGAAGGTGAGCATTCGAGTGATAACCTATACAGCCAGCGTCGTCGGACTAAAAACAAAGGGACATACATTTAATCATTCCTTCTTCACTACTTAATTCATGTGTCCTTTGAGTGCATTTTTTATGAAAATATTTTGAAAATGGTTTGATTTCGAGAAAAATACTTGGTTTTGACAAAACGTTTATTTGGACCTACGCTACTGTTTGTGCGAAAATTTCATTACACCCACCAATTTAGTTTGCCTCCTTTTTAGTTATTATTTTAAATAATTATTTATTTTTTTATATTAGCGACGGTTCAGGCCGACGCTATTGTTTTTGAAAAAATATTCATTTCCCATAACAAATTTCGTTTGCCTCCTTATTAGTTATTGTCTTAATTAATTCTTATTTTCTTATATTAGCGACGGTTCAGGCCGACGCTACTGTTTGTGCTAAAATTTTCATTTTCCCCCACGAATTTCGTATGGCTCCTTTAAACTTATTGTTTTAATTAATTATTATTTTTATATTAAAAACTAGTACTTAATATCTCTTTTAAAATGCTATTCAACAAAATCGTTCACATTAGTGGCACGGTTAATAGCGCTTTTCAGCGCTATCAAAAACAAAAGAAATTGCTATTAAATAACTTTTATGGCATATTGTTTGTTGCTCTATTTTCTCTTTCAAAGTTGGTTTACCCTTTTGGACAGAAGAGATCACTCTTCTTTGTCTTTATTAGAATCTTTATAAGAGGAGCATACGCCTAAGTAGTCGTTTTCCTCCATTTCACTTCAAAAGTATATAGCACGAATAAAACTAAAGTTCATGACTGAAGGTGAGCATTCGAGTGATAACCTATACAGCCAGCGTCGTCGGACTAAGAACAATGGGACATACATTTAATCATTCCTTCTTCACTACTTAATTCATGTGTCCTTCAAGTGCATTTGTTATAAAAATATTTAGAAAATGGTTTGATTTCGAGAAAAATACTTGGTGTTGACAAATCATTTATTTGGACCTACACTACTGTTTGTGTGAAAATTTCATTACACCCACCAATCATGTTTGCCTCCTTTTTAGTTTTTATTTTAAATAATTATTTATTTTTTTATATTAGCGACGGTTCAGGCCGAAGCTATTATTTATGAAAAATATTAATTTCCCATAAACAATTTCGTTTGCCTCCTTATTAGTTATTTTCTTAATTAATTCTTATTTTCTTATATTAGCGACGGTTCAGGCCGATGCTACTGTTTGTGCTAAATTTTTCATTTGCCCCCACGAATTTCGTATGGCTCCTTTAAACTTATTGTTTTAATTAATTATTATTTTTATATTAAAAACTAGTACTTAATATCTCTTTTAAAATGCTATTAAACAAAATCGTTCACATTAGTGGCACGGTTAATAGCGCTTTTCAGCGCTATCAAAAAAAAAAAGAAAGTGCTATTAAATAACTTTTATGGCATATTGTTTGTTGCTCTATTTTCTCTTTCAAAGTTGGTTTACCCTTTTGGACAGAAGAGATCACTCTTCTTTGTCTTTATTAGAATCTTTATAAGAGGATCATACGCCTAAGTAGTCGTTTTCCTCCAATTCACTTCCAAAGTATATAGCACGAATAAAACTAAAGTTCATGAGTGAAGGTGAGCATTCGAGTGATAACCTATACAGCCAGCGTCGTCGGACTAAGAACAAAGGGACATACATTTAATCATTCCTTCTTCACTACTTAATTCATGTGTCCTTTGAGTGCATTTTTTATGAAAATATTTTGAAAATGGTTTGATTTCGAGAAAAATACTTGGTTTTGACAAAACGTTTATTTGGACCTACGCTACTGTTTGTGCGAAAATTTCATTACACCCACCAATTTAGTTTGCCTCCTTTTTAGTTATTATTTTAAATAATTATTTATTTTTTTATATTAGCGACGGTTCAGGCCGACGCTATTGTTTTTGAAAAAATATTCATTTCCCATAACAAATTTCGTTTGCCTCCTTATTAGTTATTGTCTTAATTAATTCTTATTTTCTTATATTAGCGACGGTTCAGGCCGACGCTACTGTTTGTGCTAAAATTTTCATTTTCCCCCACGAATTTCGTATGGCTCCTTTAAACTTATTGTTTTAATTAATTATTATTTTTATATTAAAAACTAGTACTTAATATCTCTTTTAAAATGCTATTAAACAAAATCGTTCACATTAGTGGCACGGTTAATAGCGCTTTTCAGCGCTATCAAAAACAAAAGAAAGTGCTATTAAATAACTTTTATGGCATATTGTTTGTTGCTCTATTTTCTCTTTCAAAGTTGGTTTACCCTTTTGGACAGAAGAGATCACTCTTCTTTGTCTTTATTAGAATCTTTATAAGAGGAGCATACGCCTAAGTAGTCGTTTTCCTCCATTTCACTTCAAAAGTATATAGCACGAATAAAACTAAAGTTCATGACTGAAGGTGAGCATTCGAGTGATAACCTATACAGCCAGCGTCGTCGGACTAAGAACAATGGGACATACATTTAATCATTCCTTCTTCACTACTTAATTCATGTGTCCTTCAAGTGCATTTGTTATAAAAATATTTAGAAAATGGTTTGATTTCGAGAAAAATACTTGGTGTTGACAAATCATTTATTTGGACCTACACTACTGTTTGTGTGAAAATTTCATTACACCCACCAATCATGTTTGCCTCCTTTTTAGTTTTTATTTTAAATAATTATTTATTTTTTTATATTAGCGACGGTTCAGGCCGAAGCTATTATTTATGAAAAATATTAATTTCCCATAAACAATTTCGTTTGCCTCCTTATTAGTTATTTTCTTAATTAATTCTTATTTTCTTATATTAGCGACGGTTCAGGCCGATGCTACTGTTTGTGCTAAATTTTTCATTTGCCCCCACGAATTTCGTATGGCTCCTTTAAACTTATTGTTTTAATTAATTATTATTTTTATATTAAAAACTAGTACTTAATATCTCTTTTAAAATGCTATTAAACAAAATCGTTCACATTAGTGGCACGGTTAATAGCGCTTTTCAGCGCTATCAAAAAAAAAAGAAAGTGCTATTAAATAACTTTTATGGCATATTGTTTGTTGCTCTATTTTCTCTTTCAAAGTTGGTTTACCCTTTTGGACAGAAGAGATCACTCTTCTTTGTCTTTATTAGAATCTTTATAAGAGGATCATACGCCTAAGTAGTCGTTTTCCTCCAATTCACTTCCAAAGTATATAGCACGAATAAAACTAAAGTTCATGAGTGAAGGTGAGCATTCGAGTGATAACCTATACAGCCAGCGTCGTCGGACTAAAAACAAAGGGACATACATTTAATCATTCCTTCTTCACTACTTAATTCATGTGTCCTTTGAGTGCATTTTTTATGAAAATATTTTGAAAATGGTTTGATTTCGAGAAAAATACTTGGTTTTGACAAAACGTTTATTTGGACCTACGCTACTGTTTGTGCGAAAATTTCATTACACCCACCAATTTAGTTTGCCTCCTTTTTAGTTATTATTTTAAATAATTATTTATTTTTTTATATTAGCGACGGTTCAGGCCGACGCTATTGTTTTTGAAAAAATATTCATTTCCCATAACAAATTTCGTTTGCCTCCTTATTAGTTATTGTCTTAATTAATTCTTATTTTCTTATATTAGCGACGGTTCAGGCCGACGCTACTGTTTGTGCTAAAATTTTCATTTTCCCCCACGAATTTCGTATGGCTCCTTTAAACTTATTGTTTTAATTAATTATTATTTTTATATTAAAAACTAGTACTTAATATCTCTTTTAAAATGCTATTCAACAAAATCGTTCACATTAGTGGCACGGTTAATAGCGCTTTTCAGCGCTATCAAAAACAAAAGAAATTGCTATTAAATAACTTTTATGGCATATTGTTTGTTGCTCTATTTTCTCTTTCAAAGTTGGTTTACCCTTTTGGACAGAAGAGATCACTCTTCTTTGTCTTTATTAGAATCTTTATAAGAGGAGCATACGCCTAAGTAGTCGTTTTCCTCCATTTCACTTCAAAAGTATATAGCACGAATAAAACTAAAGTTCATGACTGAAGGTGAGCATTCGAGTGATAACCTATACAGCCAGCGTCGTCGGACTAAGAACAATGGGACATACATTTAATCATTCCTTCTTCACTACTTAATTCATGTGTCCTTCAAGTGCATTTGTTATAAAAATATTTAGAAAATGGTTTGATTTCGAGAAAAATACTTGGTGTTGACAAATCATTTATTTGGACCTACACTACTGTTTGTGTGAAAATTTCATTACACCCACCAATCATGTTTGCCTCCTTTTTAGTTTTTATTTTAAATAATTATTTATTTTTTTATATTAGCGACGGTTCAGGCCGAAGCTATTATTTATGAAAAATATTAATTTCCCATAAACAATTTCGTTTGCCTCCTTATTAGTTATTTTCTTAATTAATTCTTATTTTCTTATATTAGCGACGGTTCAGGCCGATGCTACTGTTTGTGCTAAATTTTTCATTTGCCCCCACGAATTTCGTATGGCTCCTTTAAACTTATTGTTTTAATTAATTATTATTTTTATATTAAAAACTAGTACTTAATATCTCTTTTAAAATGCTATTAAACAAAATCGTTCACATTAGTGGCACGGTTAATAGCGCTTTTCAGCGCTATCAAAAAAAAAAGAAAGTGCTATTAAATAACTTTTATGGCATATTGTTTGTTGCTCTATTTTCTCTTTCAAAGTTGGTTTACCCTTTTGGACAGAAGAGATCACTCTTCTTTGTCTTTATTAGAATCTTTATAAGAGGATCATACGCCTAAGTAGTCGTTTTCCTCCAATTCACTTCCAAAGTATATAGCACGAATAAAACTAAAGTTCATGAGTGAAGGTGAGCATTCGAGTGATAACCTATACAGCCAGCGTCGTCGGACTAAGAACAAAGGGACATACATTTAATCATTCCTTCTTCACTACTTAATTCATGTGTCCTTTGAGTGCATTTTTTATGAAAATATTTTGAAAATGGTTTGATTTCGAGAAAAATACTTGGTTTTGACAAAACGTTTATTTGGACCTACGCTACTGTTTGTGCGAAAATTTCATTACACCCACCAATTTAGTTTGCCTCCTTTTTAGTTATTATTTTAAATAATTATTTATTTTTTTATATTAGCGACGGTTCAGGCCGACGCTATTGTTTTTGAAAAAATATTCATTTCCCATAACAAATTTCGTTTGCCTCCTTATTAGTTATTGTCTTAATTAATTCTTATTTTCTTATATTAGCGACGGTTCAGGCCGACGCTACTGTTTGTGCTAAAATTTTCATTTTCCCCCACGAATTTCGTATGGCTCCTTTAAACTTATTGTTTTAATTAATTATTATTTTTATATTAAAAACTAGTACTTAATATCTCTTTTAAAATGCTATTAAACAAAATCGTTCACATTAGTGGCACGGTTAATAGCGCTTTTCAGCGCTATCAAAAACAAAAGAAAGTGCTATTAAATAACTTTTATGGCATATTGTTTGTTGCTCTATTTTCTCTTTCAAAGTTGGTTTACCCTTTTGGACAGAAGAGATCACTCTTCTTTGTCTTTATTAGAATCTTCATAAGAGGAGCATACGCCTAAGTAGTCGTTTTCCTCCATTTCACTTCAAAAGTATATAGCACGAATAAAACTAAAGTTCATGACTGAAGGTGAGCATTCGAGTGATAACCTATACAGCCAGCGTCGTCGGACTAAGAACAATGGGACATACATTTAATCATTCCTTCTTCACTACTTAATTCATGTGTCCTTCAAGTGCATTTGTTATAAAATTATTTAGAAAATGGTTTGATTTCGAGAAAAATACTTGGTGTTGACAAATCATTTATTTGGACCTACACTACTGTTTGTGTGAAAATTTCATTACACCCACCAATCATGTTTGCCTCCTTTTTAGTTTTTATTTTAAATAATTATTTATTTTTTTATATTAGCGACGGTTCAGGCCGAAACTATTATTTATGAAAAATATTAATTTCCCATAAACAATTTCGTTTGCCTCCTTATTAGTTATTGTCTTAATTAATTCTTATTTTCTTATATTAGCGACGGTTCAGGCCGACGCTACTGTTTGTGCTAAATTTTTCATTTTCCCCCACGAATTTCGTATGGCTCCTTTAAACTTATTGTTTTAATTAATTATTATTTTTATATTAAAAACTAGTACTTAATATCTCTTTTAAAATGCTATTAAACAAAATCGTTCACATTAGTGGCACGGTTAATAGCGCTTTTCAGCGCTATCAAAAACAAAAGAAAGTGCTATTAAATAACTTTTATGGCATATTGTTTGTTGCTCTATTTTCTCTTTCAATGTTGGTTTACCCTTTTGGACAGAAGAGATCACTCTTCTTTGTCTTTATTAGAATCTTTATAAGAGGAGCATACGCCTAAGTAGTCGTTTTCCTCCATTTCACTTCAAAAGTATATAACACGAATAAAACTAAAGTTCATGAGTGAAGGTGAGCATTCGAGTGATAACCTATACAGCCAGCGTCGTCGGACTAAGAACAAAGGGACATACATTTAATCATTCCTTCTTCACTAATTAATTCATGTGTCCTTCAAGTGCATTTGTTATGAAAATATTTTGAAAATGGTTTGATTTCGAGAAAAATACTTGGTTTTGACAAAACGTTTATTTGGACTTACGCTACTGTTTGTGCGAAAATTTCATTACACCCACCAATTTAGTTTGCCTCCTTTTTAGTTATTATTTTAAATAATTATTTATTTTTTTATATTAGCGACGGTTCAGGCCGACGCTATTGTTTTTGAAAAAATATTCATTTCCCATAACAAATTTTGTTTGCCTCCTTATTAGTTATTGTCTTAATTAATTCTTATTTTCTTATATTAGCGACGGTTCAGGCCGACGCTACTGTTTGTGCTAAAATTTTCATTTTCCCCCATGAATTTCGTATGGCTCCTTTAAACTTATTGTTTTAATTAATTATTATTTTTATATTAAAAACTAGTACTTAATATCTCTTTTAAAATGCTATTAAACAAAATCGTTCACATTAGTGGCACGTTTAATAGCGCTTTTCAGCGCTATCAAAAACAAAAGAAAGTGCTATTAAATAACTTTTATGGCATATTGTTTGTTGCTCTATTTTCTCTTTCAAAGTTGGTTTACCCTTTTGGACAGAAGAGATCACTCTTCTTTGTCTTTATTAGAATCTTTATAAGAGGAGCATACGCCTAAGTAGTCGTTTTCCTCCATTTCACTTCAAAAGTATATAGCACGAATAAAACTAAAGTTCATGAGTGAAGGTGAGCATTCGAGTGATAACCTATACAGCCAGCGTCGTCGGACTAAGAACAAAGGGACATACATTAATCATTCCTTCTTCACTACTTAATTCATGTGTCCTTCAAGTGCATTTGTTATAAAAATATTTAGAAAATGGTTTGATTTCGAGAAAAATACTTGGTGTTGACAAATCATTTATTTGGACCTACACTACTGTTTGTGTGAAAATTTCATTACACCCACCAATCATGTTTGCCTCCTTTTTAGTTTTTATTTTAAATAACTATTTATTTTTTTATATTAGCGACGGTTCAGGCCGAAGCTATTATTTATGAAAAATATTAATTTCCCATAAACAATTTCGTTTGCCTCCTTATTAGTTATTGTCTTAATTAATTCTTATTTTCTTATATTAGCGACGGTTCAGGCCGATGCTACTGTTTGTGCTAAATTTTTCATTTGCCCCCACGAATTTCGTATGGCTCCTTTAAACTTATTGTTTTAATTAATTATTATTTTTATATTAAAAACTAGTACTTAATATCTCTTTTAAAATGCTATTAAACAAAATCGTTCACATTAGTGGCACGGTTAATAGCGCTTTTCAGCGCTATCAAAAAAAAAAGAAAGTGCTATTAAATAACTTTTATGGCATATTGTTTGTTGCTCTATTTTCTCTTTCAAAGTTGGTTTACCCTTTTGGACAGAAGAGATCACTCTTCTTTGTCTTTATTAGAATCTTTATAAGAGGAGCATACGCCAAAGTAGTCGTTTTCCTCCATTTCACTTCAAAAGTATATAGCACGAATAAAACTAAAGTTCATGAGTTAAGGTGAGCATTCGAGTGATAACCTATACAGCCAGCGTCGTCGGACTAAGAACAAAGGGACATAAATTTAATCATTCCTTCTTCACTACTTAATTCATGTGTCCTTTGAGTGCATTTTTTATGAAAATATTTTGAAAATGGTTTGATTTCGAGAAAAATACTTGGTTTTGACAAAACGTTTATTTGGACCTACGCTACTGTTTGTGCGAAAATTTCATGACACCCACCAATTTAGTTTGCCTCCTTTTTAGTTATTATTTTAAATAATTATTTATTTTTCTATATTAGCGACGGTTCAGGCCGACGCTATATTTTTTGAAAAAATATTCATTTCCCATAACAAATTTCGTTTGCCTCCTTATTAGTTATTGTCTTAATTGATTCTTATTTTCTTATATTAGCGACGGTTCAGGCCGACGCTACTGTTTGTTCTAAAATTTTCATTTTCCCCCACGAATTTCGTATGGCTCCTTTAAACTTATTGTTTTAATTAATTATTATTTTTATATTAAAAACTAGTACTTAATATCTCTTTTAAAATGCTATTAAACAAAATCGTTCACATTAGTGGCACGGTTAATAGCGCTTTTCAGCGCTATCAAAAACAAAAGAAAGTGCTATTAAATAACTTTTATGGCATATTGTTTGTTGCTCTATTTTCTCTTTCAAAGTTGGTTTACCCTTTTGGACAGAAGAGATCACTCTTCTTTGTCTTTATTAGAATGTTTATAAGAGGAGCATACGCCAAAGTAGTCGTTTTCCTCCATTTCACTTCAAAAGTATATAGCACGAATAAAACTAAAGTTCATGAGTGAAGGTGAGCATTCGAGTGATAACCTATATAGCCAGCGTCGTCGGACTAAGAACAAAGGGACATACATTTAATCATTCCTTCTTAACTACTTAATTCATGTGTCCTTCAAGTGCATTTGTTATAAAAATATTTAGAAAATGGTTTGATTTCGAGAAAAATACTTGGTGTTGACAAATCATTTATTTGGACCTACACTACTGTTTGTATGAAAATTTCATTACACCCACCAATCATGTTTGCCTCCTTTTTAGTTTTTATTTTAAATAATTATTTATTTTTTTATATTAGCGACGGTTCAGGCCGAAGCTATTATTTATGAAAAATATTAATTTCCCATAAACAATTTCGTTTGCCTCCTTATTAGTTATTGTCTTAATTAATTCTTATTTTCTTATATTAGCGACGGTTCAGGCCGATGCTACTGTTTGTGCTAAATTTTTCATTTTCCCCCACGAATTTCGTATGGCTCCTTTAAACTTATTGTTTTAATTAATTATTATTTTTATATTAAAAACTAGTACTTTAATAGCTCTTTTAAAGTGCTATTAAACAAAATCGTTCACATTAGTGGCACGGTTAATAGCGCTTTTCAGCGCTATCAAAAACAAAAGAAAGTGCTATCAAATAACTTTTATGGCATATTGTTTGTTGCTATATTTTCTCTTTCAAAGTTGGTTTACCCTTTTGGACAGAAGAGATCACTCTTCTTTGTCTTTATTAGAATCTTTATAAGAGGAGCATACGCCTAAGTAGTCGTTTTCCTCCAATTCACTTCAAAAGTATATAGCACGAATAAAACTAAAGTTCATGAGTGATGGTAAGCATTCGAGTGATAACCTATACAGCCAGCATCGTCGGACTAAGAACAAAGGGACATACATTTAATCATTCCTTCTTCACTACTTAATTCATGTGTCCTTTGAGTGCATTTTTTATGAAAATATTTTGAAAATGGTTTGATTTCGAGAAAAATACTTGGTTTTGACAAAACGTTTATTTGGACCTACGCTACTGTTTGTGCGAAAATTTCATTACACCCACCAATTTAGTTTGCCTCCTTTTTAGTTATTATTTTAAATAATTATTTATTTTTTTATATTAGCGACGGTTCAGGCCGAAGCTATTATTTATGAAAAATATTAATTTCCCATAAACAATTTCGTTTGCCTCCTTATTAGTTATTGTCTTAATTAATTCTTATTTTCTTATATTAGCGACGGTTCAGGCCGATGCTACTGTTTGTGCTAAATTTTTCATTTTCCCCCACGAATTTCGTATGGCTCCTTTAAACTTATTGTTTTAATTAATTATTATTTTTATATTAAAAACTAGTACTTAATATCTCTTTTAAAATGCTATTAAACAAAATCGTTCACATTAGTGGCACGGTTAATAGCGCTTTTCAGCGCTATCAAAAAAAAAAGAAAGTGCTATTAAATAACTTTTATGGCATATTGTTTGTTGCTCTATTTTCTCTTTCAAAGTTGGTTTACCCTTTTGGACAGAAGAGATCACTCTTCTTTGTCTTTATTAGAATCTTTATAAGAGGAGCATACGCCTAAGTAGTCATTTTCCTCCAATTCACTTCAAAAGTATATAGCACGAATAAAACTAAAGTTCATGAGTGAAGGTGAGCATTCGAGTGATAACCTATACAGCCAGCGTCGTCGGACTAAGAACAAAGGGACATAAATTTAATCATTCCTTCTTCACTACTTAATTCATGTGTCCTTTGAGTGCATTTTTTATGAAAATATTTTGAAAATGGTTTGATTTCGAGAAAAATACTTGGTTTTGACAAAACGTTTATTTGGACCTACGCTACTGTTTGTGCGAAAATTTCATGACACCCACCAATTTAGTTTGCCTCCTTTTTAGTTATTATTTTAAATAATTATTTATTTTTCTATATTAGCGACGGTTCAGGCCGACGCTATATTTTTTGAAAAAATATTCATTTCCCATAACAAATTTCGTTTGCCTCCTTATTAGTTATTGTCTTAATTGATTCTTATTTTCTTATATTAGCGACGGTTCAGGCCGACGCTACTGTTTGTTCTAAAATTTTCATTTTCCCCCACGAATTTCGTATGGCTCCTTTAAACTTATTGTTTTAATTAATTATTATTTTTATATTAAAAACTAGTACTTAATATCTCTTTTAAAATGCTATTAAACAAAATCGTTCACATTAGTGGCACGGTTAATAGCGCTTTTCAGCGCTATCAAAAACAAAAGAAAGTGCTATTAAATAACTTTTATGGCATATTGTTTGTTGCTCTATTTTCTCTTTCAAAGTTGGTTTACCCTTTTGGACAGAAGAGATCACTCTTCTTTGTCTTTATTAGAATGTTTATAAGAGGAGCATACGCCAAAGTAGTCGTTTTCCTCCATTTCACTTCAAAAGTATATAGCACGAATAAAACTAAAGTTCATGAGTGAAGGTGAGCATTCGAGTGATAACCTATATAGCCAGCGTCGTCGGACTAAGAACAAAGGGACATACATTTAATCATTCCTTCTTAACTACTTAATTCATGTGTCCTTCAAGTGCATTTGTTATAAAAATATTTAGAAAATGGTTTGATTTCGAGAAAAATACTTGGTGTTGACAAATCATTTATTTGGACCTACACTACTGTTTGTATGAAAATTTCATTACACCCACCAATCATGTTTGCCTCCTTTTTAGTTTTTATTTTAAATAATTATTTATTTTTTTATATTAGCGACGGTTCAGGCCGAAGCTATTATTTATGAAAAATATTAATTTCCCATAAACAATTTCGTTTGCCTCCTTATTAGTTATTGTCTTAATTAATTCTTATTTTCTTATATTAGCGACGGTTCAGGCCGATGCTACTGTTTGTGCTAAATTTTTCATTTTCCCCCACGAATTTCGTATGGCTCCTTTAAACTTATTGTTTTAATTAATTATTATTTTTATATTAAAAACTAGTACTTTAATAGCTCTTTTAAAGTGCTATTAAACAAAATCGTTCACATTAGTGGCACGGTTAATAGCGCTTTTCAGCGCTATCAAAAACAAAAGAAAGTGCTATCAAATAACTTTTATGGCATATTGTTTGTTGCTATATTTTCTCTTTCAAAGTTGGTTTACCCTTTTGGACAGAAGAGATCACTCTTCTTTGTCTTTATTAGAATCTTTATAAGAGGAGCATACGCCTAAGTAGTCGTTTTCCTCCAATTCACTTCAAAAGTATATAGCACGAATAAAACTAAAGTTCATGAGTGATGGTAAGCATTCGAGTGATAACCTATACAGCCAGCATCGTCGGACTAAGAACAAAGGGACATACATTTAATCATTCCTTCTTCACTACTTAATTCATGTGTCCTTTGAGTGCATTTTTTATGAAAATATTTTGAAAATGGTTTGATTTCGAGAAAAATACTTGGTTTTGACAAAACGTTTATTTGGACCTACGCTACTGTTTGTGCGAAAATTTCATTACACCCACCAATTTAGTTTGCCTCCTTTTTAGTTATTATTTTAAATAATTATTTATTTTTTTATATTAGCGACGGTTCAGGCCGAAGCTATTATTTATGAAAAATATTAATTTCCCATAAACAATTTCGTTTGCCTCCTTATTAGTTATTGTCTTAATTAATTCTTATTTTCTTATATTAGCGACGGTTCAGGCCGATGCTACTGTTTGTGCTAAATTTTTCATTTTCCCCCACGAATTTCGTATGGCTCCTTTAAACTTATTGTTTTAATTAATTATTATTTTTATATTAAAAACTAGTACTTAATATCTCTTTTAAAATGCTATTAAACAAAATCGTTCACATTAGTGGCACGGTTAATAGCGCTTTTCAGCGCTACCAAAAATAAAAGAAAGTGCTATTAAATAAATTTTATGGCATATTGTTTGTTGCTCTATTTTCTCTTTCAAAGTTGGTTTACCCTTTTGGAAAGAAGAGATCACTCTTCTTTGTCTTTATTAGAATCTTTATAAGAGGAGCATACGCCTAAGTAGTCGTTTTCCTCCATTTCACTTCAAAAGTATATAGCACGAATAAAACTAAAGTTCATGAGTGAAGGTGAGTATTCGAGTGATAACCTATACAGCCAGCGTCGTCGGACTAAGAACAAAGGGACATACATTTAATCATTCCTTCTTCACTACTTAATTCATGTGTCCTTCAAGTGCATTTGTTATAAAAATATTTAGAAAATGGTTTGATTTCGAGAAAAATACTTGGTGTTGACAAATCATTTATTTGGACCTACACTACTGTTTGTGTGAAAATTTAATTACACCCACCAATCATGTTTGCCTCCTTTTTCATTTTTATTTTAAATAATTATTTATTTTTTTATATTAGCGACGGTTCAGGCCGACGCTATTGTTTTTGAAAAAATATTCATTTCCCATAACAAATTTCGTATGCCTCCTTATTAGTTATTGTCTTAATTAATTCTTATTTTCTTATATTAGCGACGGTTCAGGCCGATGCTACTGTTTGTGCTAAATTTTTCATTTTCCCCCACGAATTTCGTATGGCTCCTTTAAACTTATTGTTTTAATTAATTATTATTTTTATATTAAAAACTAGTACTTAATATCTCTTTTAAAATGCTATTAAACAAAATTGTTCACATTAGTGGCACGGTTAATAGCGCTTTTCAGCGCTATCAAAAACAAAGGAAAGTGCTATTAAATAACTTTTATGGCATTTTGTTTGTTGCTCTATTTTCTCTTTCAAAGTTGGTTTACCCTTTTGGACAGAAGAGATCACTCTTCTTTGTCTTTATTAGAATCTTTATAAGAGGAGCATACGCCTAAGTAGTTGTTTTCCTCCAATTCACTTCAAAAGTATATAGCACGAATAAAACTAAAGTTCATGAGTGAAGGTGAGCATTCGAGCGATAACCTTAACAGCCAGCATCGTCGGACTAAGAACAAAGGGACATACATTTAATCATTCCTTCTTCACTACTTAATGCATGTGTCCTCCGAGTTCATTTGTTATGAAAATATCTTGAAAATGGTTTGATTTCGAGAAAAATACTTGGTTTTGACAAAACGTTTATTTGGACCTACGCTACTGTTTGTGCAAAAATTTCATTACACCCACCAATTTAGTTTTCCTCCTTTTTAGTTATTATTTTAAATAATTATTTATTTTTTTATATTAGCGACGGTTCAGGCCGACGCTATTGTTTTTGAAAATATATTCATTTCCCATAACAAATTTCGTTTGCCTGCTTATTAGTTATTGCCTTAATTAATTCTTATTTTCTTATATTAGCGACGGTTCAGGCCGACGATACTGTTTGTGCTAAAATTTTCATTTTCCCCCACGAATTTCGTATGGCTCCTTTAAACTTATTGTTTTAATTAATTATTATTTTTATATACTAAAAACTAGTACTTAATATCTCTTTTAAAATGCTATTAAACAAAATCGTTCACATTAGTGGCACGGTTAATAGCGCTTTTCAGCGCTATCAAAAACAAAAGAAAGTGCTATTAAATAACTTTTATGGCATATTGTTTGTTGCTCTATTTTCTCTTTCAAAGTTGGTTTACCCTTTTGGACAGAAGAGATCACTCTTCTTTGTCTTTATTAGAATCTTTATAAGAGGAGCATACGCCTAAGTAGTCGTTTTCCTCCAATTCCCTTCAAAAGTATATAGCACGAATAAAACTAAAGTTCATGAGTGGAGGTGAGCATTCGAGTGATAACCTATTTAGCTAGTTTCGTCGGACTAAGAACAGAGGGACATACATTTAATCATTCCTTCTTCACTACTTAATGCATGTGTTTTTGATTTCATTTGTTATGAAAATATTTAGAAAATGGTATGATTTCGAGAAAAATACTTGGTGTAGACAAAACGTTTATTTAGACCTACGCTATTGTTTGTGCGAAAATTTCATTACACCCACCAATTTAGTTTGCCTCCTTTTTAGTTATTATTTTAAATAATTATTTATTTTTTTATATTAGCGACGGTTCAGGCCGACGCTATTCTTTTTGAAAAAATATGCATTTCCCATAACAAATTTCGTTTGCCTCCTTATTAGTTATTGTCTTAATTAATTCTTATTTTTTTCAATTAGCGACGGTTCAGGCCGACGCTACTGTTTGTGCTATAATTTTCATTTTCCCCTACGAATTTCGTTTGGCTCCTTTAAACTTATTATTTTAATTAATTATTATTTTTATATTAAAAACTAGTACTTTAATAGCTCTTTTAAAGTGCTATTAAACAAAATCGTTCACATTAGTGGCACGGTTAATAGCGCTTTTCAGCGCTATCAAAAACAAAAGAAAGTGCTATTAAATAACTTTTATGGCATATTGTTTGTTGCTCTATTTTCTCTTTCAAAGTTGGTTTACCCTTTTGGACAGAAGAGATCACTCTTCTTTGTCTTTATTAGAATCTTTATAAGAGGAGCATACGCCTAAGTAGTCGTTTTCCTCCATTTCACTTCAAAAGTATATAGCACGAATAAAACTAAAGTTCATGAGTGATGGTGAGCATTTGAGTGATAACCTATACAGCCAGCGTCGTCGAACTAAGAACAAAGGGACATACATTTACTCATTCCTTCTTCACTACTTAATTCATGTGTCCTTCAAGTGCATTTGTTATAAAAATATTTAGAAAATGGTTTGATTTCGAGAAAAATACTTGGTGTTGACAAATCGTTTATTTGGACCTACACTACAGTTTGTGTGAAAATTTCATTACACCCACCAATCGTGTTTGCCTCCTTTTTAGTTTTTATTTTAAATAATTATTTATTTTTTTATATTAGCGACGGTTCAGGCCGAAGCTATTATTTATGAAAAATATTAATTTCCCATAAACAATTTCGTTTGCCTCCTTATTAGTTATTGTCTTAATTAATTCTTATTTTCTTCAATTAGCGACGATTCAGGCCGACACTACTGTTTGTGCTATAATTTTCATTTTCCCCTACGAATTTCGTTTGGCTCCTTTAAACTTATTATTTTAATTAATTATTATTTTTATATTAAAAACTAGTACTTTAATAGCTCTTTTAAAGTGCTATTAAACAAAATCGTTCACATTAGTGGCACGGTTAATAGCGCTTTTCAGCGCTATCAAAAACAAAAGAAAGTGCTATTAAATAACTTTTATGGCATATTGTTTGTTGCTCTATTTTCTCTTTCAATGTTGGTTTACCCTTTTGGACAGAAGAGATCACTCTTCTTTGTCTTTATTAGAATCTTTATAAGAGGAGCATACGCCTAAGTAGTCGTTTTCCTCCATTTCACTTCAAAAGTATATAGCACGAATAAAACTAAAGTTCATGAGTGATGGTGAGCATTTGAGTGATAACCTATACAGCCAGCGTCGTCGGACTAAGAACAAAGGGACATACATTTAATCATTCCTTCTTCACTACTTAATTCATGTGTCCTTCAAGTGCATTTGTTATAAAAATATTTAGCAAATGGTTTGATTTCGAGAAAAATACTTGGTGTTGACAAATCATTTATTTGGACCTACACTACAGTTTGTGTGAAAATTTGATTACACCCACCAATCGTGTTTGCCTCCTTTTTAGTTTTTATTTTAAATAATTATTTATTTTTTTATATTAGCGACGGTTCAGGCCGAAGCTATTATTTATGAAAAATATTAATTTCCCATAAACAATTTCGTTTGCCTCCTTATTAGTTATTGTCTTAATTAATTCTTATTTTCTTCAATTAGCGACGGTTCAGGCCGACGCTACTGTTTGTGCTATAATTTTCATTTTCCCCTACGAATTTCGTTTGGCTCCTTTAAACTTATTATTTTAATTAATTATTATTTTTATATTAAAAACTAGTACTTTAATAGCTCTTTTAAAGTGCTATTAAACAAAATCGTTCACATTAGTGGCACGGTTAATAGCGCTTTTCAGCGCTATCAAAAACAAAAGAAAGTGCTATTAAATAACTTTTATGGCATATTGTTTGTTGCTCTATTTTCTCTTTCAAATTTGGTTTACCCTTTTGGACAGAAGAGATCACTCTTCTTTGTCTTTATTAGAATCTTTATAAGAGGAGCATACGCCTAAGTAGTCGTTTTCCTCCATTTCACTTCAAAAGTATATAGCACGAATAAAACTAAAGTTCATGAGTGATGGTGAGCATTTGAGTGATAACCTATACAGCCAGCGTCGTCGGACTAAGAACAAAGGGACATACATTTAATCATTCCTTCTTCACTACTTAATTCATGTGTCCTTCAAGTGCATTTGTTATAAAAATATTTAGAAAATGGTTTGATTTCGAGAAAAATACTTGGTGTTGACAAATCATTTATTTGGACCTACACTACAGTTTGTGTGAAAATATCATTACACCCACCAATCGTGTTTGCCTCCTTTTTAGTTTTTATTTTAAATAATTATTTATTTTTTTATATTAGCGACGGTTCAGGCCGAAGCTATTATTTATGAAAAATATTAATTTCCCATAAACAATTTCGTTTGCCTCCTTATTAGTTATTGTCTTAATTAATTCTTATTTTCTTCAATTAGCGACGGTTCAGGCCGACGCTACTGTTTGTGCTATAATTTTCATTTTCCCCTACGAATTTCGTTTGGCTCCTTTAAACTTATTATTTTAATTAATTATTATTTTTATATTAAAAACTAGTACTTTAATAGCTCTTTTAAAGTGCTATTAAACAAAATCGTTCACATTAGTGGCACGGTTAATAGCGCTTTTCAGCGCTATCAAAAACAAAAGAAAGTGCTATTAAATAACTTTTATGGCATATTGTTTGTTTCTCTATTTTCTCTTTCAAAGTTGGTTTACCCTTTTGGACAGAAGAGATCACTCTTCTTTGTCTTTATTAGAATCTTTATAAGAGGAGCATACGCCTAAGTAGTCGTTTTCCTCCAATTCACTTCAAAAGTATATAGCACGAATAAAACTAAAGTTCATGAGTGATGGTGAGCATTCGAGTGATAACCTATACAGCCAGCATCGTCGGACTAAGAACAAAGGGACATACATTTAATCATTCCTTCTTCACTACTTAATTCATGTGTCCTTTGAGTGCATTTTTTATGAAAATATTTTGAAAATGGTTTGATTTCGAGAAAAATACTTGGTGTTGACAAATCATTTATTTGGACCTACACTACTGTTTGTGTGAAAATTTCATTACACCCACCAATCATGTTTGCCTCCTTTTTAGTTTTTATTTTAAATAATTATTTATTTTTTTATATTAGCGACGGTTCAGGCCGAAGCTATTATTTATGAAAAATATTAATTTCCCATAAACAATTTTTTTTCCCTCCTTATTAGTTATTGTCTTAATTAATTCTTATTTTCTTATATTAGCGACGGTTCAGGCCGATGCTACTGTTTGTGCTAAATTTTTCATTTTCCCCCACGAATTTCGTATGGCTCCTTTAAACTTATTGCTTTAATTAATTATTATTTTTATATTAAAAACTAGTACTTAATATATGTTTTAAAATGTTACTAAACAAAATCGTTCACATTAGTGGCACGGTTAATAGCGCTTTTCAGCGCTATCAAAAACAAAAGAAAGTGCTATTAAATAACTTTTATGGCATATTGTTTGTTGCTCTATTTTCTCTTTCAAAGTTGGTTTACCCTTTTGGACAGAAGAGATCACTCTTCTTTGTCTTTATTAGAATCTTTATAAGAGGAGCATACGCCTAAGTAGTCGTTTTCCTCCATTTCACTTCAAAAGTATATAGCACGAATAAAACTAAAGTTCATGAGTGAAGGTGAGCATTTGAGTGATAACCTATACAGCCAGCGTCGTCGGACTAAGAACAAAGGGACATACATTTAATCATTCCTTCTTCACTACTTAATTCATGTGTCCTTCAAGTGCATTTGTTATAAAAATATTTAGAAAATGGTTTGATTTCGAGAAAAATACTTGGTGTTGACAAATCATTTATTTGGACCTACACTACTGTTTGTGTGAAAATTTCATTACACCCACCAATCATGTTTGCCTCATTTTTAGTTTTTATTTTAAATAATTATTTATTTTTTTATATTAGCGACGGTTCAGGGCGAAGCTATTATTTATGAAAAATATTAATTTCCCATAAACAATTTCGTTTGCCTCCTTATTAGTTATTGTCATAATTAATTCTTATTTTCTTATATTAGCGACGGTTCAGGCTGATGCTACTGTTTGTGCTAAATTTTTCATTTTCCCCCACGAATTTCGTATGGCTCCTTTAAACTTATTGCTTTAATTAATTATTATTTTTATATTAAAAACTAGTACTTAATATCTGTTTTAAAATGTTACTAAACAAAATCGTTCACATTAGTGGCACGGTTAATAGCGCTTTTCAGCACTATCAAAAATAAAAGAAAGTGCTATTAAATAACTTTTATGGCATATTGTTTGTTGCTTTATTTTCTCTTTCAAAGTTGGTTTACCCTTTTGGAAAGAAGAGATCACTCTTCTTTGTCTTTATTAGAATCTTTATAAGAGGAGCATACGCCTAAGTAGTTGTTTTCCTCCATTTCACTTCAAAAGTATATAGCACGAATAAAACTAAAGTTCATGAGTGAAGGTGAGCATTCGAGTGATAACCTATACAGCCAGCGTCGTCGGACTAAGAACAAAGGGACATACATTTAATCATTCCTTCTTCACTACTTAATTCATGTGTCCTTCAAGTGCATTTCTTATAAAAATATTTAGAAAATGGTTTGATTTTGAGAAAAATACTTGGTGTTGACAAATCATTTATTTGGACCTAAACTACTGTTTGTGTGAAAATTTAATTACACCCACCAATCATGTTTGCCTCCTTTTTAGTTTTTATTTTAAATAATTATTTATTTTTTTATATTAGCGACGGTTCAGGCCGACGATATTGTTTTTGAAAAAATATTCATTTCCCATAACAAATTCCGTTTGCCTCCTTATTAGTTATTGTCTTAATTAATTCTTATTTTCTTATATTAGCGACGGTTCAGGCCGATGCTACTGTTTGTGCTAAATTTTTCATTTTCCCCCACGAATTTCGTATGGCTCCTTTAAACTTATTGTTTTAATTAATTATTATTTTTATATTAAAAACTAGTACTTAATATCTCTTTTAAAATCCTATTAAACAAAATCGTTCACATTAGTGGCACGGTTAATAGCGCTTTTCAGTGCTATCAAAAACAAAAGAAAGTGCTATTAAATAACTTTTATGGCATATTGTTTGTTGCTTTATTTTCTCTTTCAAAGTTGGTTTACCTTTTTGGACAGAAGAGATCACTCTTCTTTGTCTTTATTAGAATCTTTATAAGAGGAGCATACGCCTAAGTAGTCGTTTTCCTCCATTTCACTTCAAAAGTATATAGCACGAATAAAACTAAAGTTTATGAGTGAAGGTGAGCATTCGAGTGATAACCTATACAGCTAGTGTCGTCGGACTAAGAACAAAGGGACATACATTTAATCATTCCTTCTTCACTACTTAATGCATGTGTCCTTCAAGTTCATTTGTTATGAAAATATTTAGAAAATGGTATGATTTCGAGAAAAATACTTGGTGTAGACAAAACGTTTATTTAGACCTACGCCATTGTTTGTGCGAAAATTTCATTACACCCACCAATTTAGTTTTCCTCCTTTTTAGTTATTATTTTAAATAATTATTTATTTTCTTATATTAGCGACGGTTCAGGCCGACGCTATTGTTTTTGAAAAAATATTCATTTCCCATAACAAATTTCCTTTGCCTCCTTACTAGTTATTGTCTTAATTAATTCTTATTTTCTTATATTAGCGACGGTTCAGGCCGACGCTACTGTTTGTGCTAAAATTTTCATTTTCCCCTACGAATTTCGTTTGGCTCCTTTAAACTTATTATTTTAATTAATTATTATTTTTATATTAAAAACTAGTACTTTAATAGCTCTTTTAAAGTTCTGTTAAACAAAATCGTTCACATTAGTGGCACGGTTAATAGCGCTTTTCAGCGCTATCAAAAACAAAAGAAAGTGCTATTAAATAACTTTTATGGCATATTGCCTGTTGCTCTATTTTCTCTTTCAAAGTTGGTTTACCCTTTTGGACAGAAGAGATCACTCTTCTTTGTCTTTATTAGAATCTTTATAAGAGGAGCATACGCCTAAGTAGTCGTTTTCCTCCATTTCACTTCAAAAGTATATAGCACGAATAAAACTAAAGTTCACGAGTGAAGGTGAGCATTTGAGTGATAACCTATACAGCCAGCGTCGTCGGACTAAGAACAAAGGGACATACATTTAATCATTCCTTCTTCACTACTTAATTCATTTGTCCTTCAAGTGCATTTGTTATAAAAATATTTAGAAAATGGTTTGATTTCGAGAAAAATACTTGGTGTTGACAAATCATTTATTTGGACCTACACTACTGTTTGTGTGAAAATTTCATTACACCCACCAATCATGTTTGCCTCCTTTTTAGTTTTTATTTTAAATAATTATTTATTTTTTTATATTAGCGACGGTTCAGGCCGAAGCTATTATTTATGAAAAATATTAATTTCCCATAAACAATTTCGTTTGCCTCCTTATTATTTATTGTCTTAATTAATTCTTATTTTCTTATATTAGCGACGGTTCAGGCTGATGCTACTGTTTGTGCTAAAATTTTCATTTTCCCCCACGAATTTCGTATGGCTCCTTTAAACTTATTGTTTTAATTAATTATTATTTTTATATTAAAAACTAGTACTTAATATCTCTTTTAAAATGCTATTAAACAAAATCGTTCACATTAGTGGCACGGTTAATAGCGCTTTTCAGCGCTATCAAAAACAAAAGAAAGTGCTATTAAATAAATTTTATGGCATATTGTTTGTTGCTCTATTTTCTCTTTCAAAGTTGGTTTACCCTTTTGGACAGAAGAGATCACTCTTCTTTGTCTTTATTAGAATCTTTATAAGAGGAGCATACGCCTAAGTAGTCGTTTTCCTCCAATTCACTTCAAAAGTATATAGCACGAATAAAACTAATGTTCATGAGTGAAGGTGAGCATTTGAGTCATAACCTATACAGCCAGCGTCGTCGGACTAAGAACAAAGGGACATACATTTAATCATTCCTTCTTCACTACTTAATTCATGTGTCCTTCAAGTGCATTTGTTATAAAAATATTTAGAAAATGGTTTGATTTCGAGAAAAATACTTGGTGTTGACAAATCATTTATTTGGACCTACTGTTGGCTCCTAAATTCGACACCTTTGTTCTGATTGATGTCAGCCATTAAAAGCTGAAAGATGCTTTCGACTGGCTAAGTCTGTCGAAGTGCCCGTCGAAAGATGGCAAAATACTTAGAAGATTTCTTCCAAGGAAGAAGGCTGGTTGCCTTCGACGTCGAAGGAGTTTTCGTCGAAGACGTCTCTTGATGAAAGTGTTCGATGGTCCCGAGTGGAGCAGTTTGAAATTCAAAGCTTTGGAGGGAAAACGGTTTCCAGCAGTTACTACGTGCAAACGTGCAAGGATCTGGAGCGTCGAGCATGGAGAACGTGCCAAGTGGCTTAATCTCGAAGCAGTGTAACTGCCCGACGGTTACTTGGAATGTTTTAGTATAAATAGGAGTAGACATGTAGTTTCTCGCGTGTGTTCACAATTATATACATAGTCACTCATTTAGATTCAAGTACCCAGTGTGAGCGAAAGAATTGTTGAGAAATGTATGTGTGAAACACCAAATTTATCAATTAAAGTCATTTACTTTTCCAGCATTTTACTTGCTTTTCTCCTTTAAATTCCTGTCGAACCTTTACTTTAAAGCCTTGTTTATTTTACCAAGTCTTTCCTTTTATGCAATTTACTTGAAACCTTTTATTTAAAGCCTTATCCACCTTAATCAAACTTCAAAATCAACCTATGTCCATAGGATAAATCTGATCGATCCTGCGAGTAACCAAATAAGTAACCATTTGGAGGATCAGCGGTTGTTTACCAAAACCCTAGGTAAACAAATTGGCACACCTGGTGGGACTGTGTGTTGATTGTTGAAAATAATCTCATCTTTTCGAGTTGTATGTTATTGAGGAGTGGTAGAATATACACCAACGATAACAATACTGCCAGAAGAAGGGAAGAGATGGCGAATCCGCCAAACAATAATGAAATCCCACAAACGAGTGTGGGAGCAACGGTTAATATGACCGTAAGTGAAGCGACGAATGTTGGTTCGACACCAGCAGTGTCAGTCACAACCACGGGGCCAATAACTTCGTTTACAGGCCCCAGAATACCTTTGGGAACCCCCCCACCAAGGGGAAATATTGGCACAAGGCCAGTGGTTCCCCCAGGATTTATTCCATTCTATGGCATGCCAACTTCTGAAGTGGCAAGCCTGACGAATGCTGCGTCCACTTATTCAGACCCTTTCGTGAGTGCCTCTTCGCCACTCCAAGGCTCTGGAGTAGGCATGGCAAATAGAAATAGGACCCAACTCTTAGGAGGAACGTCCCAAGTAGCCCATGGCCTTACAAATGCCTCGACAGCAGTCTTGAGGCAACAAATGGACGAAAGCAACCATGATATGGTGCAAATGTTGGCACAAACTTTGAGTACAGTGCTAAATCCTCTAATACAAAATACTACTCAATCAAATCAGCAAGTTACAGCGCAAATGACGCGTTTGGCTGATTTCTTTGGAGTACCCCCACCTATTCGACAGCCCCAAAGGGCGCAAATAAGAGGAAATCAGGGGATATTTGTAGAGGAAGAAACCACCATTAATCAGGCTCAACAGTCTGTAGAACAACCTGTCGAAGAACCCAGGGTAATAGCCCCAGAGGTAAGGTTAGTTAACAGAAACCAAAATGCTGACGAAGTGGTTCAGCATATCCAACACCAAAACATGGGTTTGGAAAATAATCTGGCAACCATGATCGAAAGGATCATGAATCAGAATGGGATGAACATGGGCTTTCGAAGGCCCAACTTTACATCTCCATTGTCAGAATACGTATTACAAACGGATTTACCTCCTAGGAGCAAAGTCCCCAAATTTACTAAGTTCTCTGGGGACACGACAGAATCTACTGTCGAACATGTGGCGAGGTATTTGATCGAAGCAGGAGACATTTCAAATAATGAAAACCTAAGGATCAAATACTTCCCAAGTTCTTTAACCAAGAACGCTTTTACTTGGTTCACCACTCTACCCCCCAATTCGATCCATCATTGGACCCAGTTGGAAAGATTGTTCCATGAACAATTCTATATGGGGCAAACCAAGATAAGCCTGAAAGAACTGGCCAGTGTGAAGAGACGTTTCACTGAACCTATAGACGAATATCTGAATAGGTTTAGGTTGCTTAAGGCGAGATGTTTTACACAAGTGCCAGAACATGAGTTGGTCGAAATAGCCGCAGGCGGTTTAGATTATTCCATTAGGAAGAAGCTAGATACCCAGTACCTAAGAGACATGGCCCAAGTGGCCGATAGAGTTCGACAAGTCGAACGCCTCAAAGCTGAAAAAGCTAAGGCAACGAAAACTCACAAGAGAGAAAGAATAGCGTACGTTGAGATGGATGACGAAGATCTAGAATCCTTCGACGATACTTTAGCTGTCGAAGAAGGAGAGGTCGATTTAGCAGAACTAAAACAAGGGCCACCATACTCTTGTAAACAGTTAGTCCCCTCAAATGGGAAAAATCCCATTGGTCCAGACAGGACCAACGATAGGTTCCCAAAAAAGACTTATAGTTTTGACATCACAAAATGTGATGAAATATTCGACTTGCTAGTTAAAGATGGCCAAATGATAGTACCCCCAGGGGTAAAAGTGCCTCCTCTTGATCAAAGAAAGAAGAGAGGTTTTTGCAAATATCATAATTTTTTGGGCCATAAAACTTCTCAATGTTTTCTTTTCAGGAATCTTGTGCAAGACGCTATTGAGGAAGGGAGATTAAAGTTTGCTGACAAATCCCCCATGGCTGTCGACTCCAATCCACTGAAGGCTGAAGCCCACTATGCAGAACCCTCTGAGGTGAACATGATAGAGGCAACCAGCATCCCGTCGAAGAAGCCAGGAATTACCATGGTCGAAGTCTCAAAGGACCACATCAACATGCCAATCTTTGGCAGTTTTTCTGGAAATTTATCCAGGAAGACAATTGAGGCTGTCCAGAAAGCGGTCGAAGACCCGAAGTCGAAGATTGCTGAAACACAAAAAACTGGACCAAAACCCAGTTCCCACTTGGCCACTGTTCAAGGCCAGACGGAGAATCTGGAGACACAAATGAAGCAACTAACTCTTGCTAGCAAAGATACAATGAATATCAACATGGTTGAACTTTCTGACCCTAGAGCTTCAGAAGAGGCCATAAGGAAAGAGCAGGCAAATAAAACGGCTTTCCCTAGGGAAAACGAAAACTTGGCAGATTTTTTACAAAGATGCCAGAAAAAGAAATCAGAGGTAATGCTGTGTCCAAGATGCAGTTCAATCTTTGATAAAAAAGCTGCTGAGCACATTCAAGGCGTGAGAGCAGCGAACAAGAGAAGGGAGAATGCTGACCTTCGACATGATCCCAGAAGGGGTTCTAATCAAGACAAGAGGCCATTGACTTTTAGGCCTCCAACAAATGTACCAGTAGACACTTGGTACAAAACTTCTGGTCGAAAAAGGCCAAATGAAGAGAAATGGCATTCCTTCGATGTGCCAAGAGGTTCCTCTCTGACTCAAAAGAAAGAGTCTCAAGTTGCTGCACCTAAGGTTGCTCAAGTGTCCAGCAACTACAAGGGTAAAAATCCTATGTCTCGATCCCAATGGAGGAGATATCAAAGGAGGCGAAAAGCTGAAAGGGAGGCTGCCAACGAACCTAAGGCAGAAACTAGTTCGAATGTTCCTCAAAGGAAACAAAGGAAGCCTTTGGAGAGAGAACCAGTTACCAACAGGCTAGTTTGGCCTAACCAAAGTGAAGTCGAAGACGAAGATGATGCTGAGTCCGACGATACTCTGGACATAATGGTGAATATTGTTTCAGTACTGCCTAGGGAATTCAATCGACAGGTAGAAGTCGAAGCCAGTGACTGGGAGGTGGAACAAGAAATGGCCAAACATAGGCCAGTGTGCTATTTTGTCATGGACAATGGCACTACAGAGGAACAAAATGGCTTCTTCGAGCCACCTACAGAGGCGATGAAGAATCACCTCAAACCTTTGTTCATAAGGGCTAAGCTCGAAGAGACCACTGTGAACAAAATATTGGTCGATTGTGGGGCCACTATCAATATTATCCCTCATTCTATGCTAAGGAAGATTGGCAAAAGGGATGAAGAAATCAAACCTCACAATATGGTCCTGTCCAACTATGAGGGAGGCATTGGGACCACCATGGGAGTGATCCAGCTAGACATAAAAGTTGGGTCGATCCTTCGACCAAAAATGTTCATGGTCATATCGGCCAAACCTAACTACAACCTTTTGTTAGGCCGTGAGTGGATTCATGGTGTTGGCGCTGTGCCTTCATCGATGCATCAAAGACTGCTGCTATGGCGTCCAGATGGGATGGTCGAAAACATAGAGGCGGATCAAAGTTACTACCTTGGCGAAGTGAATCACTTGGGTGTAATAGATTTCGACAAAAACTTGGCTCACATAGGGCCATGTCCAGCACCTGACTTCGACATGGCGCCAGCGCCAAACACCTTTTGTTCCTTATACCTGCATCCTGAGCATAGTTTCCAATGGGACAGAGAAGACTTGTCCCACATAGACTTCAGTGGGCTAACTAATATCCAACCAACTGGTTGGGGAAGTGAATTCAGTGATAATGACTGAGTCACAATCTCTGAAGCGAATTTCGGCTTATGTGGCCGAAACCAAGATGATAACGGCTCTCGAAGCCGAAGTAAAGTACATGGCCACACAGGCCAATGATCAACAATTATCTGCTGTTGGCCCAGGAAAGGATTTCGATCCAAAACCTCCTGATATCATGCCAGATGAAATGCAGGAACAGAGGCTCGACGCCATCTATGACGATGAGCCTTTGGGTTTCGAAAAGGATCCCTTGGCGAACAACATTAAGATGTTAGCACAAGACCCTTTAGAAGAAATCAACTTAGGCGAAGGATCAGAGAAGAGGCCCACTTACATCAGTGCCAAAATTGATCCAGAACTTAGGTTGGAAGTAATCCAATTGCTGAAAGAGTTTAAAGACTGTTTTGCATGGGATTATGACGAAATGCCTGGTCTCGACAGAGGGTTGGTAGAACTTCAGTTGCCAATCAAACCTGGAAAGAAGCCAATCAAGCAGAATCCAAGACGCTTCGCTCCAGAAATATTGTCGAAGATCAAAACGGAGGTCGAAAGACTTCTGAAATGCAAATTCATCCGTGTTACAAGGTATGTCGAATGGATTGCAAATATTGTGCCAGTAATTAAGAAAAATGGCACATTAAGGGTGTGCATAGATTTCAGAGATTTGAATGCTGCCACCCCCAAAGATGAATATCCTATGCCTGTGGCGGAAATGCTAGTCGATTCTGCCGCTGGCTACGAATACCTGAGTATGCTCGATGGTTATTCAGGATATAATCAAATATTCATTGCTGAAGAGGATGTGTCGAAAACAGCTTTTCGATGCCCTGGGGCCTTAGGCACTTACGAATGGGTAGTGATGCCTTTTGGTCTAAAGAATGCTGGGGCAACGTACCAGCGAGCAATGAATACTATCTTCCATGATTTTATTAACACTTTTATGCAAGTTTATATTGATGATATTGTTATAAAATCTGTTTCCAGGAAGAGTCACATTGACCACCTTCGACAATCATTCGAAAGAATGAGAGAACATGGTCTGAAGATGAACCCTTTGAAGTGTGCGTTCTGTGTGAAAGCTGGAGATTTCTTGGGCTTCGTTGTCCACAAGAAAGGAATCGAAATCAATCAGAACAAGACGAAGGCAATTTTGGAAGCGAAAGCGCCATCGAATAAGAAGGAATTGCAATCTCTCTTAGGCAAGATAAATTTCTTGAGAAGGTTTATATCTAACCTAAGTGGGAAAGCTCAGGCCTTTTCACCCTTACTTCGACTGAATAAAGAGGGGTTCGAATGGGGGCAAGAGCAGCAAGAAGCCTTCGACAAAATCAAAGGGTACCTCACTAAGCCACCTATTTTGGTGCCTCCTTGTAGTAATAGGAGTATGAGATTGTACATAGCTGCATCTGACAAAACTCTGGGAAGTATGTTAGCCCAAGAGGATGAAAATGGAGTCGAAAGACCCATTTATTATCTCAGTCGAGTTTTGAATGATGCAGAAACTAGATATAGCGAAGTTGAAAAATTGTGTCTATGTCTGTATTTCTCTTGTACAAAACTCAAGCAATATATAAAACCAGTTGATGTTTATGTTTCGTCTCATTTTGATGTTTTCAAATATATGTTGTCGAAACCTATCTTGCATAGTCGAATTGGCAAGTGGGCATTAGCATTGACTGAGTACTCCTTGACCTTTATGCCTCTTAAGGCAGTAAAAGGACAAGTGGTTGCAGACTTCATAGTCGACCACTCAATTCAAGTCGAGGATATTAATTATGTGGAGATAGAACCTTGGAAATTCTACTTCGATGGTTCCAGCCATAAAAATGGAACAGGAGTAGGAGTCTTGATTGTTTCTCCAGATAAAATTCCAACAACATTCAAGTACCAAATAGAAGGTTCTTGTTCGAACAATGAGGCTGAGTATGAAGCTCTAATTACTGGCCTTGAGATATTGTTGGAATTGGGGGCAACTCGAGTCGAAATAATGGGAGACTCAGAGTTAGTCATCAAGCAAGTCACAAAGGAATATAAATGCATAAGAGAGAATCTCATTATGTACTTTGTGATAGCAAATCGTTTATTGAAACAATTTGAAAGTGTCAATATTCGACACATACCCAGGGTCGAAAATCAAATAGCCAATGACTTGGCACAAATTGCATCTGGGTATAAGATTTCAAAAACGAAACTACAAAGAGCAATCGAAGTTCGAGAGAAGATAAAAGCAACTTGTCTATCACCATCAGACTTGGAATCGACGAGGCTAGGATATGCTGATCACTCAAACTTCGAGATTTCGTTCATTGATAATTTGTCAGAGCAAGATTGGAGAAAACCCATTGTGGACTATCTCCAAAATCCAGGAGCTTCGACAGAACGAAAAACAAAATACAGGGCGTTGAGTTTTGTACTCATGGGTAATGAATTATTCAAGAAGACGCCTGAAGGGGTGTTGCTGAAATGTTTAAGTGAAACTGAAGCATACATAGCCCTTTCGACTACGCATGCTGGGGCATGTGGGGCTCACCAAGCAGGCCATAAGATGAAATGGTTGTTGTTTCGACAAGGACTATATTGGCCCACTATGCTGAAAGATTGTGTTGAGTTCGCCAAAGGTTGCCAAGAGTGTCAAGTTCATACAGGCATCCAACATGTACCAGCAAGCGAACTTCACTCGATAGTGAAGCCTTGGCCCTTTCGAGGATGGGCGTTGGATCTTATTGGAGAGATTCGACCAGCATCATCAAAGAGTCAGAAATACATATTGGTAGGCATTGATTATTTTACTAAGTGGATCGAAGCAATCCCTTTAGTCAATGTGGACCAAGAAAATGTCATTGAATTTATTCAAAAGAACATTATCTTTAGATATGGAATTCCTGAGACAATAACAACTGATCAAGGGTCAGTTTTCACTGGTCGAAAGATGCAAGAATTTGCTCAGGAAACAGGTTTCAAACTCCTAACATCCACGCCTTACTATGCACAGGCGAATGGTCAAGTCGAAGCAGCTAACAAAGTAGTGATTGGCTTGATAAAGAAACATGTTGGGAAGAAACCAAAGAATTGGCATAAGACGTTAGACCAGATTTTATGGGCTTGTCGAACGTCCCCAAAAGAAGCCACTGGTACAACGCCATATAGGCTAACTTTTGGCCATGATGCAATGTTGCCAGCAGAAATTTGTCTTCAATCTGCAAGAGTTCAGAGGCATTATGATATTCCTTCTGAGGTTTATTGGAATATGATGTTAGATGAATTGGTGGATTTAGACGAAGAGAGATTACACGCTCTCGACTTACTCAGGCTTCAGAAGAAAAGAGTAGAAGACTCTTATAATAGAAAGGTAAAACCTAAGGTATTTTTGCCTGAAGATTTAGTTTGGAAGGTAATTCTTCCCATGGATCGACGGGATCGAAGCATGGGGAAATGGTCACCCAAATGGGAAGGACCCTTCAGAGTTATCCAAACTTTTTCTGGTGGAGCTTATGAAGTCGAAGAGATAAGTGGTGATAAAAGGCTCTTGAGAGTAAATGGTAAATATTTGAAAAAATATAAGCCTATACTTCAAGAGATAAAAATAAAATAATAAAAGAACAAACTAAATTAACCATAAAAATGCCAAAATGGAAATTTTTATTAATTTCAGCCAAGATGGCAATTGTTGTCGAAAACGATTACAGAAGTTGGTTACAAAAGAGAATCAATCAAAAGGTAAGAGAATTCTTGAGTCGAAGATACTTGGCATACTGCAGTTCCAACCTCTTTTTGCACCAAGAGTTTTCTTGCACTAGTTTGGCAATTTGAGCGTCGAGGCTTTGGGCCCTTTCAGCGAATTCCAGGCCTTGCTTGATCTCAGTCTGGCTCTCAGTGTCTGGGATGGTCGAAAGAATTTCCTCCTGGAGTACAGTGTTGGCGTTTATCTTCGCCTCTATCTCTGCAATTTGTGCTCGGAAGGAGACATTCTCTCGCTCAATGGCATCGACTCTTTCCTGTGCAGACGCTTTTTGTTTCGACAACTCGGCAATTCGAGAAGTCGAATTTGAGACAGCAGTCCACGCAGAGGAGCTTTTGCCATGCAGCACTTCGAGCTGACTGTTAAAACCTCGTTGGCGCCTGTAATCCGCTGAAACTTGATCAATCATAGAATGTAATTCCATGATCAAGTCTGAGATTTCTGGGGCTACAGCTTCGAAGTCAACAGCATTTAAGACCTCCTTTAAGCATGATGGAGCAGTGGGGTCCCCCTCTAAAGTCTTCATCAAATCCCTCTTGAAGAATTGGGCCTTAACCTTCGCCAACGCATCATCAAGAGGAGAAGTTTCAGTAGATTTCCCCGACAGGGTAGGAACTTCCTGACTAGTGTCAGAAGAACTCTTACTCTCGATGATTGCATTGAGGTAGCTGACAGGGTCAGTTTGTTTCAAGATTTCCAAGTCCTCTTTTGACCTGTGCTTTGAGGAGGTAACCCTTGCCACAGTATTATCTTGGGCTTGAGGCTGTTGAATGCTGAGTGCCTCGTTTGGTTGCTCTTCGACTTGGACTGAGGCGGTACCAGCGTCGATTTGTGGTTCTTCGTTAACATCACCTTGGGATCCTTCGCCAGCGTCATTTTGTGGCTCTTCGCTAGCATCACCCTGGTGTTCTTCGCCAGTACCACCTTGGTGCTCTTCGTCAACAGAATCTTGATTCTCTTCGCCATTGCCTTGGTCTCTTCCTTCAGGATTCTCTTCTGACGAAAAGTCCACCACAGGAACCGTTTCTGGCTGTGTTTCCTCCACCATAGGTTCTTCTGTGGTCTTCTCCACTGTTTCAGCATTGGCCTCATTCTCAGTATGGGCTTCGTCATTGCCCAAATCTTTTTCCTGAGGCCTGCTAAGGTCAGCAGATTCTAGAGTTTCTGAAGTCCTTGGTGGAGAACTTTCAGTAGTGTCCTGAAAAAGAGAAAGAAGACAAATCTTCAGATGTCGAAAGAGACACAATCGAATACTGGTATCTATGCCTAAGTTATAAAAAGGGTCCAATAGATTACCTGTGGATTAACTTCAGCCCCAGGGCTGGAATTGTCACTTTCGACAGGCTTGGTAAGAAGAGCGTTCAGTTCCTCCTCAGTTGGCTCCTCGATGATCACTGCAGGTGGCCTAGGCTTTCTCACAGCGACCTTTATTCTGACGGTTCGACCTTCAGGGGCAGGAGCAGGAACAGAAGCATCCTTCGTTAACTTTCGCCTCTTTAAGGGGGCAGGAGGAGAATCACTTTCGTCATCACTCCCTGATTCGACCACCAGTGCTTCCCGTTTCTTGGGCGAAGGGGCCTAGAAAACCAATAGGAATTCGATTGAATAATTACATCGAAAATAAAAAATCGAAAGCCAGAAGAAAAATGAAGAAAATCTGGTTACCGATGCAGGAGGCCTCCTCGAAGAGCCTTCCCCCTGTTGGTTGCCTGTTGTCTTCGCCGGCGCTATAGTCTTCGCCGGTGGTGGAGGTTTTGTCGAAGGGACTCCTCCTTGTGGGCCTTCTGTAGCCTTCTTGGCTAGGGGCTTTCGAACAACTGAAAGCGAAAAGAAAAGTTAACAGGCTAGCAGTCGAAGAGAAAGACAAAAAGTAATGTGAGAGAAAAAACTTACATTTCTTGACTTTGTCCAACACAAGGACAAAAGACTTCTGCAACTCAGCCATGAAGTCCTTCTCGTCGAAGAAGTACTCAGCATAATAGCTTCTCCACCACTCCTCGAAGGATGGTGAGCAAAGGAAATTAAGCTGGTAGTCAAACAACGAGAGGATTGTTCGACCAGCATATCTTCCGATATGCTTGATGGCAGCTTCTTCTGTATAATCGTTGCAGAAGTACAGCATTGACTTCTCTCTTTGAAAAATCGGAGAAGGCAGGGTTTGGATGATACCAAATTGGCGAGATACCAGATTTGGTTGATAGGCAAGCAGACTCAAATGAGTCTTAGAACTCTTAAATCGAAGAGGCATGATCCTGGGTGTCAGGAACGCCTCCCAAAGTACAGTGTGCTCATCGACATTGGGACCACTCGACTCCTTTGGATGTGGCCTAGTGAACCATGCTGGCCCCACTCTCCGTTGAGCAAATGGAGCCATAGTTGAAACAAATTCCTTCCTTCGAGCGAACATCAGAACGAAGTTAGTGAAGGTTTGTTGAAACTCCAGCCCATCTTCCACAGGTGTCAGCAGAGCCAGCCTTATTCCTTTGATACGTCTGTTAGCTATCGCTGGGGCTTGTTCATTTATCTGAATCTTCTTGGGTAAGAAAGATTCGAAAGTGGCGTTGAGCCACAGTTGAAGTAGCCAGAAAGGCCCAGCGAGTAGCAAACTGGCCCTATCTTCGATATGTTTCAAGAGAGTAACCCCATTGCTGATCGAGTCATAAAGACTGGCCAGAATTAGTTCTGCCAAACAGATGTTTTGGCGGTGATGCAGTTGGGTGGCAAGAGTGACCATCTTTTTGGTCACTTGTAGAGACTTCGAACAAAACACAAAGCGAGTTAGCCATAAGGCTAGAAACGCTATGTGTTCGACATCCGACACTGCGTCTGTCGACCTGTCGTGATAATGGTTGATAAAGGTGGTGTATGTTGGCTTGGTCTCAGAGAAGCCAATTTGGTCCTCCGACATCTCTTCCGGGTCGAAGTAATCTCCGGTTGGTCGAAGGCCAGTAATAGCTGCTACGTCGAAGAGTGTGGGGGTTACATCCCACATGGAAGATGAAAAGTGAAGTGAGAGTAATCCCAGAACAACAGCGAAGCTATAAGCATCTCTGGGGAGTAGTTTAAGCCCGTCTTCGACAGCATCACTAGGTCGAAGATTCCCATTTCCTTCCAGACTGGAGTTTGATGTTTCTCCAACTTTGTTAGCCAAGCAACATAGTCGGAGGTCAGATTAGGGCAAGACCTGAAGACCCTAACACTTCTGTTGAAGAAGCGGAGGTCGATTTTTTCGCGTGTAGGGTCTTCGTTGTCTTCTGCGTCCTTCTTGGCGCATGCTACTGGCTTGAGTTTCTCGACGATGGGGAAATAGCTCTTGATCTTCAGAGCTTCAGAGATGCTTGGGTTCATGGGGCCAGACATTGCGAAGATATGGTTGGAGTATCCAACCGGGATCATCAAGTGACGCGAGTAAGCATCGCGAACGGAGATGTCAGAAGGTTCAGGAACCCTTCGTTTCCCTGTAGAGTTCACTACCGGAGCAGTAACAAAGACCTTGGGTTTAACAAGTTGTTCAGTTGGTGCGTTAGCCTTGGGGGCAGTAGAAGCAGAGGCCATTGTTGAGGATGAAGGTGAAGTGAAAAAGGAAGAGTTTTTCTGCAAAGAGAGCAAGCTTGTACGAAAGCAAGGAAGTTTGAGGGCTAGTTTGCGTAAAAAGTCCCACAAGGGGATATTCACTACTATTTATAGTAGTGGGAGAAATCCCTAATAACGAGGACATTAAATGTCATTTAATGCTGCAGGAATTAGTGGGACGCGTGGCAGCATCCTGTTGTTTTGGCCATTTATGCAGAAACAGAGAGACGCAGCGTGCGTCCTCGTTTTTGGGATTTGTCATAATGACAAATTCTGAAGTGACATTTGGTACTGCACGCCGTACTGAAAGTGACGTCCTAGGATCAAATCAATGATGGTTTCTTGGGATTGCCAATAGTTGGTAAAAAGCAACAAAAAGTGCACAAGTTAACTTGTGACTAAGCGTGGAAAAACAGGTGTCGAATGGCGTTTTCAAAGAATGCCTTTTTCTTTCAGAGTCGAAATAAGGAATTCTTGGGGGGCAATTTGTTGGCTCCTAAATTCGACACCTTTGTTCTGATTGATGTCAGCCATTAAAAGCTGAAAGATGCTTTCGACTGGCTAAGTCTGTCGAAGTGCCCGTCGAAAGATGGCAAAATACTTAGAAGATTTCTTCCAAGGAAGAAGGCTGGTTGCCTTCGACGTCAAAGGAGTTTTCGTCGAAGACGTCTCTTGATGAAAGTGTTCGATGGTCCAGAGTGGAGCAGTTTGAAATTCAAAGCTTTGGAGGGAAAACGGTTTCCAGCAGTTACTACGTGCAAACGTGCAAGGATCTGGAGCGTCGAGCATGGAGAACGTGCCAAGTGGCTTAATCTCGAAGCAGTGTAACTGCCCGACGGTTACTTGGAATGTTTTAGTATAAATAGGAGTAGACATGTAGTTTCTCGCGTGTGTTCACAATTATATACATAGTCACTCATTTAGATTCAAGTACCCAGTGTGAGCGAAAGAATTGTTGAGAAATGTATGTGTGAAACACCAAATTTATCAATTAAAGTCATTTACTTTTCCAGCATTTTACTTGCTTTTCTCCTTTAAATTCCTGTCGAACCTTTACTTTAAAGCCTTGTTTATTTTACCAAGTCTTTCCTTTTATGCAATTTACTTGAAACCTTTTATTTAAAGCCTTATCCACCTTAATCAAACTTCAAAATCAACCTATGTCCATAGGATCAATCTGATCGATCCTGCGAGTAACCAAATAAGTAACCATTTGGAGGATCAGCGGTTGTTTACCAAAACCCTAGGTAAACACCTACACTACTGTTTGTGTGAAAATTTCATTACACCCACCAATCATGTTTGCCTCCTTTTTAGTTTTTATTTTAAATAATTATTTATTTTTTTATATTAGCGACGGTTCAGGCCGAAGCTATTATTTATGAAAAATATTAATTTCCCATAAACAATTTCGTTTGCCTCCTTATTAGTTATTGTCTTAATTAATTCTTATTTTCTTATATTAGCGACGGTTCAGGCCGATGCTACTGTTTGTGCTAAAATTTTCATTTTCCCCAACGAATTTCGTATGGCTCCTTTAAACTTATTGTTTTAATTAATTATTATTTTTATATTAAAAACTAGTACTTAATATATCTTTTAAAATGCTATTAAACAAAATTGTTCACATTAGTGGCACGGTTAATAGCGCTTTTCAGCGCTATCAAAAACAAAAGAAAGTGCTATCAAATAACTTTTATGGCATATTGTTTGTTGCTCTATTTTCTCTTTCAAAGTTGGTTTACCCTTTTGAACAGAAGAGATCACTCTTCTTTGTCTTTATTAGAATCTTTATAAGAGGAGCATACGCCTAAGTAGTCGTTTTGCTCCAATTCACTTCAAAAGTATATAGCACGAATAAAACTAAAGTTCATGAGTGATGGTGAGCATTCGAGTGATAACCTATACAGCCAGCATCGTCGGACTAAGAACAAAGGGACATACATTTAATCATTCCTTCTTCACTACTTAATTCATGTGTCCTTTGAGTGCATTTTTTATGAAAATATTTTGAAAATGGTTTGATTTCGAGAAAAATACTTGGTTTTGACAAATCGTTTATTTGGACCTACGCTACTGTTTGTGCGAAAATTTCATTACACCCACCAATTTAGTTTGCCTCCTTTTTAGTTATTATTTTAAATAATTATTTATTTTTTTATATTAGCGACGGTTCAGGCCGACGCTATTGTTTTTGAAAAAATATTCATTTCCCATAACAAATTTCGTTTGCCTCCTTATTCGTTATTGTCTTAATTAATTCTTATTTTCTTATATTAGCGACGGTTCAGGCCGACGCTACTGTTTGTGCTAAAATTTTCATTTTCCCCCACGAATTTCGTATGGCTCCTTTAAACTTATTGTTTTAATTAATTATTATTTTTATATTAAAAACTAGTACTTAATATCTGTTTTAAAATGTTATTAAACAAAATCGTTCACATTAGTGACACGGTTAATAGCGCTTTTCAGCGCTATCAAAAATAAAAGAAAGTGCTATTAAATAACTTTTATGGCATACTGTTTGTTGCTCTATTTTCTCTTTCAAAGTTGGTTTACCCTTTTGGAAAGAAGAGATCACTCTTCTTTGTCTTTATTAGAATCTTTATAAGAGGAGCATACGCCTAAGTAGTCGTTTTCCTCCATTTCACTTCAAAAGTATATAGCACGAATAAAACTAAAGTTCATGAGTGAAGGTGAGCATTCGAGTGATAACCTATACAGCCAGCGTCGTCGGACTAAGAACAAAGGGACATACATTTAATCATTCCTTCTTCACTACTTAATTCATGTGTCCTTCAAGTGCATTTGTTATAAAAATATTTAGAAAATGGTTTGATTTTGAGAAAAATACTTGGTGTTGACAAATCATTTATTTGGACCTACACTACTGTTTGTGTGAAAATTTAATTACACCCACCAATCATGTTTGCCTCCTTTTTAGTTTTTATTTTAATTAATTATTTATTTTTTTATATTAGCGACGGTTCAGGCCGACGATATTGTTTTTGAAAAAATATTCATTTCCCATAACAAATTTCGTTTGCCTCCTTACTAGTTATTGTCTTAATTAATTCTTATTTTCTTATATTAGCGACGGTTCAGGCCGACGCTACTGTTTATGCTAAAATTTTCATTTTCCCCTACGAATTTCGTTTGGCTCCTTTAAACTTATTATTTTAATTAATTATTATTTTTATATTAAAAACTAGTACTTTAATAGCTCTTTTAAAGTGCTATTAAACAAAATCGTTCACATTAGTGGCACGGTTAATAGCGCTTTTCAGCGCTATCAAAAACAAAAGAAAGTGCTATTAAATAACTTTTATGGCATATTGCCTGTTGCTCTATTTTCTCTTTCAAAGTTGGTTTACCCTTTTGGACAGAAGAGATCACTCTTCTTTGTCTTTATTGGAAACTTTATAAGAGGAGCATACGCCTGAGTAGTCGTTTTCCTCCATTTCACTTCAAAAGTATATAGCACGAATAAAACTATAGTTCATGAGTGAAGGTGAGCATTCGAGTGATAACCTATACAGCCAGCGTCGTCGGACTAAGAACAAAGGGACATACATTTAATCATTCCTTCTTCACTACTTAATTCATGTGTCCTTTGAGTGAATTTTTTATGAAAATATTTTGAAAATGGTTTGATTTCGAGAAAAATACTTGGTGTAGACAAAACGTTTATTTGGACCTACGCTACTGTTTGTGCGAAAATTTCATTACACCCACCAATTTAGTTTGCCTCCTTTTTAGTTATTATTTTAAATAATTATTTATTTTTTTATATTAGCGACGGTTCAGGCCGACGCTATTGTTTTTGAAAAAATATTCATTTCCCATAAAAAATTTTGATTGCCTCCTTATTAGTTATTGTCTTAATTAATTCTTATTTTCTTATATTAGCGACGGTTCAGGCCGACGCTACTGTTTGTGCTAAAATTTTCGTTTTCCCCTACGAATTTCGTTTGGCTCCTTTAAACTTATTGTTTTAATTAATGATTATTTTTATACTAAAAACTAGTACTTAATATCTCTTTTAAAATGCTATTAAACAAAATCGTTCACATTAGTGGCACGGTTAATAGCGCTTTTCAGCGCTATCAAAAACAAAAGAAAGTGCTATTAAATAACTTTTATGGCATATTGTTTGTTGCTCTATTTTCTCTTTCAAAGTTGGTATACCCTTTTGGACAGAAGAGATCACTCTTCTTTGTCTTTATTAGAATCTTTATAAGAGGAGCATACGCCTAAGTAGTCGTTTTCCTCCAATTCCCTTCAAAAGTATATAGCACGAATAAAACTAAAGTTCATGAGTGGAGGTGAGCATTCGAGGGATAACCTATTTAGCCAGTTTCGTCGGACTAAGAACAGAGGGACATACATTTAATCACTCCTTCTTCACTACTTAATGCATGTGTTTTTGATTTCATTTGTTATGAAAATATTTAGAAAATGGTATGATTTCGAGAAAAATACTTGGTGTAGACAAAACGTTTATTTAGACCTACGCTATTGTTTGTGCGAAAATTTCATTACACCCACCAATTTAGTTTGCCTCCTTTTTAGTTATTATTTTAAATAAAATATTTATTTTTCTATATTAGCTACGGTTCCGGCCGACGCTATTGTTTTTGAAAAAATATGCATTTCCCATAACAAATTTCGTTTGCCTCCTTATTAGTTATTGTCTTAATTAATTCTTATTTTCTTTAATTAGCGACGGTTCAGGCCGACGCTACTGTTTGTGCTAGAATTTTCATTTTCCCCTACGAATTTCGTTTGGCTCCTTTAAACTTATTATTTTAATTAATTATTATTTTTATATTAAAAACTAGTACTTTAATAGCTCTTTTAAAGTGCTATTAAACAAAATCGTTCACATTAGTGGCACGGTTAATAGCGCTTTTCAGCGCTATCAAAAACAAAAGAAAGTGCTATTAAATAACTTTTATGGCATATTGCCTGTTGCTCTATTTTCTCTTTCAAAGTTGGTTTACCCTTTTGGACAGAAGAGATCACTCTTCTTTGTCTTTATTGGAAACTTTATAAGAGGAGCATACGCCTAAGTAGTCGTTTTCCTCCATTTCACTTCAAAAGTATATAGCACGAATAAAACTAAAGTTCATGAGTGAAGGTGAGCATTCGAGTGATAACCTATACAGCCAGCGTCGTCGGACTAAGAACAAAGGGACATACATTTAATCATTCCTTCTTCACTACTTAATTCATGTGTCCTTTGAGTGAATTTTTTATGAAAATATTTTGAAAATGGTTTGATTTCGAGAAAAATACTTGGTGTAGACAAAACGTTTATTTGGACCTACGCTACTGTTTGTGCGAAAATTTCATTACACCCACCAATTTAGTTTGCCTCCTTTTTAGTTATTATTTTAAATAATTATTTATTTTTTTATATTAGCGACGGTTCAGGCCGACGCTATTGTTTTTGAAAAAATATTCATCTCCCATAAAAAATTTCGTTTGCCTCCTTATTAGTTATTGTCTTAATTAATTCTTATTTTCTTATATTAGCGACGGTTCAGGCCGATGCTACTGTTTGTGCTAAAATTTTCATTTTCCCCAACGAATTTCGTATGGCTCCTTTAAACTTATTGTTTTAATTAATTATTATTTTTATATTAAAAACTAGTACTTAATATATCTTTTAAAATGCTATTAAACAAAATCGTTCACATTAGTGGCACGGTTAATAGCGCTTCTCAGCGCTATCAAAAACAAAAGAAAGTGCTATCAAATAACTTTTATGGCATATTGTTTGTTGCTCTATTTTCTCTTTCAAAGTTGGTTTACCTTTTTGGACAGAAGAGATCACTCTTCTTTGTCTTTATTAGAATCTTTATAAGCGGAGCATACGCCTAAGTAGTCGTTTTCCTCCAATTCACTTCAAAAGTATATAGCACGAATAAAACTAAAGTTCATGAGTGATGGTGAGCATTCGAGTGATAACCTATACAGCCAGCATCGTCGGACTAAGAACAAAGGGACATACATTTAATCATTCCTTCTTCACTACTTAATTCATGTGTCCTTTGAGTGCATTTTTTATGAAAATATTTTGAAAATGGTTTGATTTCAAGAAAAATACTTGGTTTTGACAAATCGTTTATTTCGACCTACGCTACTGTTTGTGCGAAAATTTCATTACACCCACCAATTTAGTTTGCCTCCTTTTTAGTTATTATTTTAAATAATTATTTATTTTTTTATATTAGCGACGGTTCAGGCCGGCGCTATTGTTTTTGAAAAAATATTCATTTCCCATAACAAATTTCGTTTGCCTCCTTATTCTTTATTGTCTTAATTAATTCTTATTTTCTTATATTAGCGACGGTTCAGGCCGACGCTACTGTTTGTGCTAAAATTTTCATTTTCCCCCACGAATTTCGTATGGCTCCTTTAAACTTATTGTTTTAATTAATTATTATTTTTATATTAAAAACTAGTACTTAATATCTGTTTTAAAATGTTATTAAACAAAATCGTTCACATTAGTGACACGGTTAATAGCGCTTTTCAGCGCTATCAAAAATAAAAGAAAGTGCTATTAAATAACTTTTATGGCATATTGTTTGTTGCTCTATTTTCTCTTTCAAAGTTGGTTTACTCTTTTGGAAAGAAGAGATCACTCTTCTTTGTCTTTATTAGAATCTTTATAAGAGGAGCATACGCCTAAGTAGTCGTTTTCCTCCATTTCACTTCAAAAGTATATAGCACGAATAAAACTAAAGTTCATGAGTGAAGGTGAGCATTCGAGTGATAACCTATACAGCCAGCGTCGTCGGACTAAGAACAAAGGGACATACATTTAATCATTCCTTCTTCACTACTTAATTCATGTGTCCTTCAAGTACATTTGTTATAAAAATATTTAGAAAATGGTTTGATTTTGAGAAAAATACTTGGTGTTGACAAATCATTTATTTGGACCTACACTACTGTTTGTGTGAAAATTTAATTACACCCACCAATCATGTTTGCATCCTTTTCAGTTTTTATTTTAAATAATTATTTATTTTTTTATATTAGCGACAGTTCAGGCCGACGATATTGTTTTTGAAAAAATATTCATTTCCCATAACAAATTTCGTTTGCCTCCTTACTAGTTATTGTCTTAATTAATTCTTATTTTCTTATATTAGCGACGGTTCAGGCCGACGCTACTGTTTGTGCTAAAATTTTCATTTTCCCCTACGAATTTCGTTTGGCTCCTTTAAACTTATTATTTTAATTAATTATTATTTTTATATTAAAAACTAGTACTTTAATAGCTCTTTTAAAGTGCTATTAAACAAAATCGTTCACATTAGTGGCACGGTTAGTAGCGCTTTTCAGCGCTATCAAAAACAAAAGAAAGTGCTATTAAATAACTTTTATGGCATATTGCCTGTTGCTCTATTTTCTCTTTCAAAGTTGGTTTACCCTTTTGGACAGAAGAGATCACTCTTCTTTGACTTTATTGGAAACTTTATAAGAGGAGCATACGCCTGAGTAGTCGTTTTCCTCCATTTCACTTCAAAAGTATATAGCACGAATAAAACTAAAGTTCATGAGTGGAGGTGAGCATTCGAGGGATAACCTATTTAGCCAGTTTCGTCGGACTAAGAACAGAGGGAAATACATTTAATCATTCCTTCTTCACTACTTAATGCATGTGTTTTTGATTTCATTTGTTATGAAAATATTTAGAAAATGGTATGATTTCGAGAAAAATACTTGGTGTAGACAAAACGTTTATTTAGACCTACGCTATTGTTTGTGCGAAAATTTCATTACACCCACCAATTTAGTTTGCCTCCTTTTTAGTTATTATTTTAAATAAAATATTTATTTTTCTATATTAGCGACGGTTCAGGCCGACGCTATTGTTTTTGAAAAAATATGCATTTCCCATAAAAAATTTCGTTTGCCTCCTTATTAGTTATTGTCTTAATTAATTCTTATTTTCTTATATTAGCGACGGTTCAGGCCGACGCTACTGTTTGTGCTAAAATTTTCGTTTTCCCCTACGAATTTCGTTTGGCTCCTTTAAACTTATTGTTTTAATTAATGATTATTTTTATACTAAAAACTAGTACTTAATATCTCTTTTAAAATGCTATTAAACAAAATCGTTCACATTAGTGGCATGGTTAATAGCGCTTTTCAGCGCTATCAAAAACAAAAGAAAGTGCTATTAAATAACTTTTATGGCATATTGTTTGTTGCTCTATTTTCTCTTTCAAAGTTGGTATACCCTTTTGGACAGAAGAGATCACTCTTCTTTCTCTTTATTAGAATCTTTATAAGAGGAGCATACGCCTAAGTAGTCGTTTTCCTCCAATTCCCTTCAAAAGTATATAGCACGAATAAAACTAAAGTTCATGAGTGGAGGTGAGCATTCGAGGGATAACCTATTTAGCCAGTTTCGTCGGACTAAGAACAGAGGGACATACATTTAATCATTCCTTCTTCACTACTTAATGCATGTGTTTTTGATTTCATTTGTTATGAAAATATTTAGAAAATGGTATGATTTCGAGAAAAATACTTGGTGTAGACAAAACGTTTATTTAGACCTACGCTATTGTTTGTGCGAAAATTTCATTACACCCACCAATTTAGTTTGCCTCCTTTTTAGTTATTATTTTAAATAAAATATTTATTTTTCTATATTAGCTACGGTTCCGGCCGACGCTATTGTTTTTGAAAAAATATGCATTTCCCATAACAAATTTCGTTTGCCTCCTTATTAGTTATTGTCTTAATTAATTCTTATTTTCTTTAATTAGCGACGGTTCAGGCCGACGCTACTGTTTGTGCTAGAATTTTCATTTTCCCCTACGAATTTCGTTTGGCTCCTTTAAACTTATTATTTTAATTAATTATTATTTTTATATTAAAAACTAGTACTTTAATAGCTCTTTTAAAGTGCTATTAAACAAAATCGTTCACATTAGTGGCACGGTTAATAGCGCTTTTCAGCGCTATCAAAAACAAAAGAAAGTGCTATTAAATAACTTTTATGGCATATTGCCTGTTGCTCTATTTTCTCTTTCAAAGTTGGTTTACCCTTTTGGACAGAAGAGATCACTCTTCTTTGTCTTTATTGGAAACTTTATAAGAGGAGCATACGCCTAAGTAGTCGTTTTCCTCCATTTCACTTCAAAAGTATATAGCACGAATAAAACTAAAGTTCATGAGTGAAGGTGAGCATTCGAGTGATAACCTATACAGCCAGCGTCGTCGGACTAAGAACAAAGGGACATACATTTAATCATTCCTTCTTCACTACTTAATTCATGTGTCCTTTGAGTGAATTTTTTATGAAAATATTTTGAAAATGGTTTGATTTCGAGAAAAATACTTGGTGTAGACAAAACGTTTATTTGGACCTACGCTACTGTTTGTGCGAAAATTTCATTACACCCACCAATTTAGTTTGCCTCCTTTTTAGTTATTATTTTAAATAATTATTTATTTTTTTATATTAGCGACGGTTCAGGCCGACGCTATTGTTTTTGAAAAAATATTCATTTCCCATAAAAAATTTCGTTTGCCTCCTTATTAGTTATTGTCTTAATTAATTCTTATTTTCTTATATTAGCGACGGTTCAGGCCGATGCTACTGTTTGTGCTAAAATTTTCATTTTCCCCAACGAATTTCGTATGGCTCCTTTAAACTTATTGTTTTAATTAATTATTATTTTTATATTAAAAACTAGTACTTAATATATCTTTTAAAATGCTATTAAACAAAATCGTTCACATTAGTGGCACGGTTAATAGCGCTTCTCAGCGCTATCAAAAACAAAAGAAAGTGCTATCAAATAACTTTTATGGCATATTGTTTGTTGCTCTATTTTCTCTTTCAAAGTTGGTTTACCTTTTTGGACAGAAGAGATCACTCTTCTTTGTCTTTATTAGAATCTTTATAAGAGGAGCATACGCCTAAGTAGTCGTTTTCCTCCAATTCACTTCAAAAGTATATAGCACGAATAAAACTAAAGTTCATGAGTGATGGTGAGCATTCGAGTGATAACCTATACAGCCAGCATCGTCGGACTAAGAACAAAGGGACATACATTTAATCATTCCTTCTTCACTACTTAATTCATGTGTCCTTTGAGTGCATTTTTTATGAAAATATTTTGAAAATGGTTTGATTTCAAGAAAAATACTTGGTTTTGACAAATCGTTTATTTCGACCTACGCTACTGTTTGTGCGAAAATTTCATTACACCCACCAATTTAGTTTGCCTCCTTTTTAGTTATTATTTTAAATAATTATTTATTTTTTTATATTAGCGACGGTTCAGGCCGGCGCTATTGTTTTTGAAAAAATATTCATTTCCCATAACAAATTTCGTTTGCCTCCTTATTCTTTATTGTCTTAATTAATTCTTATTTTCTTATATTAGCGACGGTTCAGGCCGACGCTACTGTTTGTGCTAAAATTTTCATTTTCCCCCACGAATTTCGTATGGCTCCTTTAAACTTATTGTTTTAATTAATTATTATTTTTATATTAAAAACTAGTACTTAATATCTGTTTTAAAATGTTATTAAACAAAATCGTTCACATTAGTGACACGGTTAATAGCGCTTTTCAGCGCTATCAAAAATAAAAGAAAGTACTATTAAATAACTTTTATGGCATATTGTTTGTTGCTCTATTTTCTCTTTCAAAGTTGGTTTACCCTTTTGGAAAGAAGAGATCACTCTTCTTTGTCTTTATTAGAATCTTTATAAGAGGAGCATACGCCTAAGTAGTCGTTTTCCTCCATTTCACTTCAAAAGTATATAGCACGAATAAAACTAAAGTTCATGAGTGAAGGTGAGCATTCGAGTGATAACCTATACAGCCAGCGTCGTCGGACTAAGAACAAAGGGACATACATTTAATCATTCCTTCTTCACTACTTAATTCATGTGTCCTTCAAGTACATTTGTTATAAAATTATTTAGAAAATGGTTTGATTTTGAGAAAAATACTTGGTGTTGACAAATCATTTATTTGGACCTACACTACTGTTTGTGGGAAAATTTAATTACACCCACCAATCATGTTTGCATCCTTTTCAGTTTTTATTTTAAATAATTATTTATTTTTTTATATTAGCGACAGTTCAGGCCGACGATATTGTTTTTGAAAAAATATTCATTTCCCATAACAAATTTCGTTTGCCTCCTTACTAGTTATTGTCTTAATTAATTTTTATTTTCTTATATTAGCGACGGTTCAGGACGACGCTACTGTTTGTGCTAAAATTTTCATTTTCCCCTACGAATTTCGTTTGGCTCCTTTAAACTTATTATTTTAATTAATTATTATTTTTATATTAAAAACTAGTACTTTAATAGCTCTTTTAAAGTGCTATTAAACAAAATCGTTCACATTAGTGGCACGGTTAGTAGCGCTTTTCAGCGCTATCAAAAACAAAAGAAAGTGCTATTAAATAACTTTTATGGCATATTGCCTGTTGCTCTATTTTCTCTTTCAAAGTTGGTTTACCCTTTTGGACAGAAGAGATCACTCTTCTTTGTCTTTATTGGAAACTTTATAAGAGGAGCATACGCCTGAGTAGTCGTTTTCCTCCATTTCACTTCAAAAGTATATAGCACGAATAAAACTAAAGTTCATGAGTGGAGGTGAGCATTCGAGGGATAACCTATTTAGCCAGTTTCGTCGGACTAAGAACAGAGGGAAATACATTTAATCATTCCTTCTTCACTACTTAATGCATGTGTTTTTGATTTCATTTGTTATGAAAATATTTAGAAAATGGTATGATTTCGAGAAAAATACTTGGTGTAGACAAAACGTTTATTTAGACCTACGCTATTGTTTGTGCGAAAATTTCATTACACCCACCAATTTAGTTTGCCTCCTTTTTAGTTATTATTTTAAATAAAATATTTATTTTTCTATATTAGCTACGGTTCCGGCCGACGCTATTGTTTTTGAAAAAATATGCATTTCCCATAACAAATTTCGTTTGCCTCCTTATTAGTTATTGTCTTAATTAATTCTTATTTTCTTTAATTAGCGACGGTTCAGGCCGACGCTACTGTTTGTGCTAGAATTTTCATTTTCCCCTACGAATTTCGTTTGGCTCCTTTAAACTTATTATTTTAATTAATTATTATTTTTATATTAAAAACTAGTACTTTAATAGCTCTTTTAAAGTGCTATTAAACAAAATCGTTCACATTAGTGGCACGGTTAATAGCGCTTTTCAGCACTATCAAAAACAAAAGAAAGTGCTATTAAATAACTTTTATGGCATATTGCCTGTTGCTCTATTTTCTCTTTCAAAGTTGGTTTACCCTTTTGGACAGAAGAGATCACTCTTCTTTGTCTTTATTGGAAACTTTATAAGAGGAGCATACGCCTAAGTAGTCGTTTTCCTCCATTTCACTTCAAAAGTATATAGCACGAATAAAACTAAAGTTCATGAGTGAAGGTGAGCATTCGAGTGATAACCTATACAGCCAGCGTCGTCGGACTAAGAACAAAGGGACATACATTTAATCATTCCTTCTTCACTACTTAATTCATGTGTCCTTTGAGTGAATTTTTTATGAAAATATTTTGAAAATGGTTTGATTTCGAGAAAAATACTTGGTGTAGACAAAACGTTTATTTGGACCTACGCTACTGTTTGTGCGAAAATTTCATTACACCCACCAATTTAGTTTGCCTCCTTTTTAGTTATTATTTTAAATAAAATATTTATTTTTCTATATTAGCTACGGTTCCGGCCGACGCTATTGTTTTTGAAAAAATATGCATTTCCCATAACAAATTTCGTTTGCCTCCTTATTAGTTATTGTCTTAATTAATTCTTATTTTCTTTAATTAGCGACGGTTCAGGCCGACGCTACTGTTTGTGCTAGAATTTTCATTTTCCCCTACGAATTTCGTTTGGCTCCTTTAAACTTATTATTTTAATTAATTATTATTTTTATATTAAAAACTAGTACTTTAATAGCTCTTTTAAAGTGCTATTAAACAAAATCGTTCACATTAGTGGCACGGTTAATAGCGCTTTTCAGCGCTATCAAAAACAAAAGAAAGTGCTATTAAATAACTTTTATGGCATATTGCCTGTTGCTCTATTTTCTCTTTCAAAGTTGGTTTACCCTTTTGGACAGAAGAGATCACTCTTCTTTGTCTTTATTGGAAACTTTATAAGAGGAGCATACGCCTAAGTAGTCGTTTTCCTCCATTTCACTTCAAAAGTATATAGCACGAATAAAACTAAAGTTCATGAGTGAAGGTGAGCATTCGAGTGATAACCTATACAGCCAGCGTCGTCGGACTAAGAACAAAGGGACATACATTTAATCATTCCTTCTTCACTACTTAATTCATGTGTCCTTTGAGTGAATTTTTTATGAAAATATTTTGAAAATGGTTTGATTTCGAGAAAAATACTTGGTGTAGACAAAACGTTTATTTGGACCTACGCTACTGTTTGTGCGAAAATTTCATTACACCCACCAATTTAGTTTGCCTCCTTTTTAGTTATTATTTTAAATAATTATTTATTTTTTTATATTAGCGACGGTTCAGGCCGACGCTATTGTTTTTGAAAAAATATTCATTTCCCATAAAAAATTTCGTTTGCCTCCTTATTAGTTATTGTCTTAATTAATTCTTATTTTCTTATATTAGCGACGGTTCAGGCCGATGCTACTGTTTGTGCTAAAATTTTCATTTTCCCCAACGAATTTCGTATGGCTCCTTTAAACTTATTGTTTTAATTAATTATTATTTTTATATTAAAAACTAGTACTTAATATATCTTTTAAAATGCTATTAAACAAAATCGTTCACATTAGTGGCACGGTTAATAGCGCTTCTCAGCGCTATCAAAAACAAAAGAAAGTGCTATCAAATAACTTTTATGGCATATTGTTTGTTGCTCTATTTTCTCTTTCAAAGTTGGTTTACCTTTTTGGACAGAAGAGATCACTCTTCTTTGTCTTTATTAGAATCTTTATAAGAGGAGCATACGCCTAAGTAGTCGTTTTCCTCCAATTCACTTCAAAAGTATATAGCACGAATAAAACTAAAGTTCATGAGTGATGGTGAGCATTCGAGTGATAACCTATACAGCCAGCATCGTCGGACTAAGAACAAAGGGACATACATTTAATCATTCCTTCTTCACTACTTAATTCATGTGTCCTTTGAGTGCATTTTTTATGAAAATATTTTGAAAATGGTTTGATTTCAAGAAAAATACTTGGTTTTGACAAATCGTTTATTTCGACCTACGCTACTGTTTGTGCGAAAATTTCATTACACCCACCAATTTAGTTTGCCTCCTTTTTAGTTATTATTTTAAATAATTATTTATTTTTTTATATTAGCGACGGTTCAGGCCGGCGCTATTGTTTTTGAAAAAATATTCATTTCCCATAACAAATTTCGTTTGCCTCCTTATTCTTTATTGTCTTAATTAATTCTTATTTTCTTATATTAGCGACGGTTCAGGCCGACGCTACTGTTTGTGCTAAAATTTTCATTTTCCCCCACGAATTTCGTATGGCTCCTTTAAACTTATTGTTTTAATTAATTATTATTTTTATATTAAAAACTAGTACTTAATATCTGTTTTAAAATGTTATTAAACAAAATCGTTCACATTAGTGACACGGTTAATAGCGCTTTTCAGCGCTATCAAAAATAAAAGAAAGTACTATTAAATAACTTTTATGGCATATTGTTTGTTGCTCTATTTTCTCTTTCAAAGTTGGTTTACCCTTTTGGAAAGAAGAGATCACTCTTCTTTGTCTTTATTAGAATCTTTATAAGAGGAGCATACGCCTAAGTAGTCGTTTTCCTCCATTTCACTTCAAAAGTATATAGCACGAATAAAACTAAAGTTCATGAGTGAAGGTGAGCATTCGAGTGATAACCTATACAGCCAGCGTCGTCGGACTAAGAACAAAGGGACATACATTTAATCATTCCTTCTTCACTACTTAATTCATGTGTCCTTCAAGTACATTTGTTATAAAAATATTTAGAAAATGGTTTGATTTTGAGAAAAATACTTGGTGTTGACAAATCATTTATTTGGACCTACACTACTGTTTGTGGGAAAATTTAATTACACCCACCAATCATGTTTGCATCCTTTTCAGTTTTTATTTTAAATAATTATTTATTTTTTTATATTAGCGACAGTTCAGGCCGACGATATTGTTTTTGAAAAAATATTCATTTCCCATAACAAATTTCGTTTGCCTCCTTACTAGTTATTGTCTTAATTAATTCTTATTTTCTTATATTAGCGACGGTTCAGGACGACGCTACTGTTTGTGCTAAAATTTTCATTTTCCCCTACGAATTTCGTTTGGCTCCTTTAAACTTATTATTTTAATTAATTATTATTTTTATATTAAAAACTAGTACTTTAATAGCTCTTTTAAAGTGCTATTAAACAAAATCGTTCACATTAGTGGCACGGTTAGTAGCGCTTTTCAGCGCTATCAAAAACAAAAGAAAGTGCTATTAAATAACTTTTATGGCATATTGCCTGTTGCTCTATTTTCTCTTTCAAAGTTGGTTTACCCTTTTGGACAGAAGAGATCACTCTTCTTTGTCTTTATTGGAAACTTTATAAGAGGAGCATACGCCTGAGTAGTCGTTTTCCTCCATTTCACTTCAAAAGTATATAGCACGAATAAAACTAAAGTTCATGAGTGGAGGTGAGCATTCGAGGGATAACCTATTTAGCCAGTTTCGTCGGACTAAGAACAGAGGGAAATACATTTAATCATTCCTTCTTCACTACTTAATGCATGTGTTTTTGATTTCATTTGTTATGAAAATATTTAGAAAATGGTATGATTTCGAGAAAAATACTTGGTGTAGACAAAACGTTTATTTAGACCTACGCTATTGTTTGTGCGAAAATTTCATTACACCCACCAATTTAGTTTGCCTCCTTTTTAGTTATTATTTTAAATAAAATATTTATTTTTCTATATTAGCTACGGTTCCGGCCGACGCTATTGTTTTTGAAAAAATATGCATTTCCCATAACAAATTTCGTTTGCCTCCTTATTAGTTATTGTCTTAATTAATTCTTATTTTCTTTAATTAGCGACGGTTCAGGCCGACGCTACTGTTTGTGCTAGAATTTTCATTTTCCCCTACGAATTTCGTTTGGCTCCTTTAAACTTATTATTTTAATTAATTATTATTTTTATATTAAAAACTAGTACTTTAATAGCTCTTTTAAAGTGCTATTAAACAAAATCGTTCACATTAGTGGCACGGTTAATAGCGCTTTTCAGCACTATCAAAAACAAAAGAAAGTGCTATTAAATAACTTTTATGGCATATTGCCTGTTGCTCTATTTTCTCTTTCAAAGTTGGTTTACCCTTTTGGACAGAAGAGATCACTCTTCTTTGTCTTTATTGGAAACTTTATAAGAGGAGCATACGCCTAAGTAGTCGTTTTCCTCCATTTCACTTCAAAAGTATATAGCACGAATAAAACTAAAGTTCATGAGTGAAGGTGAGCATTCGAGTGATAACCTATACAGCCAGCGTCGTCGGACTAAGAACAAAGGGACATACATTTAATCATTCCTTCTTCACTACTTAATTCATGTGTCCTTTGAGTGAATTTTTTATGAAAATATTTTGAAAATGGTTTGATTTCGAGAAAAATACTTGGTGTAGACAAAACGTTTATTTGGACCTACGCTACTGTTTGTGCGAAAATTTCATTACACCCACCAATTTAGTTTGCCTCCTTTTTAGTTATTATTTTAAATAAAATATTTATTTTTCTATATTAGCTACGGTTCCGGCCGACGCTATTGTTTTTGAAAAAATATGCATTTCCCATAACAAATTTCGTTTGCCTCCTTATTAGTTATTGTCTTAATTAATTCTTATTTTCTTTAATTAGCGACGGTTCAGGCCGACGCTACTGTTTGTGCTAGAATTTTCATTTTCCCCTACGAATTTCGTTTGGCTCCTTTAAACTTATTATTTTAATTAATTATTATTTTTATATTAAAAACTAGTACTTTAATAGCTCTTTTAAAGTGCTATTAAACAAAATCGTTCACATTAGTGGCACGGTTAATAGCGCTTTTCAGCACTATCAAAAACAAAAGAAAGTGCTATTAAATAACTTTTATGGCATATTGCCTGTTGCTCTATTTTCTCTTTCAAAGTTGGTTTACCCTTTTGGACAGAAGAGATCACTCTTCTTTGTCTTTATTGGAAACTTTATAAGAGGAGCATACGCCTAAGTAGTCGTTTTCCTCCATTTCACTTCAAAAGTATATAGCACGAATAAAACTAAAGTTCATGAGTGAAGGTGAGCATTCGAGTGATAACCTATACAGCCAGCGTCGTCGGACTAAGAACAAAGGGACATACATTTAATCATTCCTTCTTCACTACTTAATTCATGTGTCCTTTGAGTGAATTTTTTATGAAAATATTTTGAAAATGGTTTGATTTCGAGAAAAATACTTGGTGTAGACAAAACGTTTATTTGGACCTACGCTACTGTTTGTGCGAAAATTTCATTACACCCACCAATTTAGTTTGCCTCCTTTTTAGTTATTATTTTAAATAATTATTTATTTTTTTATATTAGCGACGGTTCAGGCCGACGCTATTGTTTTTGAAAAAATATTCATTTCCCATAAAAAATTTCGTTTGCCTCCTTATTAGTTATTGTCTTAATTAATTCTTATTTTCTTATATTAGCGACGGTTCAGGCCGATGCTACTGTTTGTGCTAAAATTTTCATTTTCCCCAACGAATTTCGTATGGCTCCTTTAAACTTATTGTTTTAATTAATTATTATTTTTATATTAAAAACTAGTACTTAATATATCTTTTAAAATGCTATTAAACAAAATCGTTCACATTAGTGGCACGGTTAATAGCGCTTTTCAGCGCTATCAAAAACAAAAGAAAGTGCTATCAAATAACTTTTATGGCATATTGTTTGTTGCTCTATTTTCTCTTTCAAAGTTGGTTTACCTTTTTGGACAGAAGAGATCACTCTTCTTTGTCTTTATTAGAATCTTTATAAGAGGAGCATACGCCTAAGTAGTCGTTTTCCTCCAATTCACTTCAAAAGTATATAGCACGAATAAAACTAAAGTTCATGAGTGATGGTGAGCATTCGAGTGATAACCTATACAGCCAGCATCGTCGGACTAAGAACAAAGGGACATACATTTAATCATTCCTTCTTCACTACTTAATTCATGTGTCCTTTGAGTGCATTTTTTATGAAAATATTTTGAAAATGGTTTGATTTCAAGAAAAATACTTGGTTTTGACAAATCGTTTATTTCGACCTACGCTACTGTTTGTGCGAAAATTTCATTACACCCACCAATTTAGTTTGCCTCCTTTTTAGTTATTATTTTAAATAATTATTTATTTTTTTATATTAGCGACGGTTCAGGCCGGCGCTATTGTTTTTGAAAAAATATTCATTTCCCATAACAAATTTCGTTTGCCTCCTTATTCTTTATTGTCTTAATTAATTCTTATTTTCTTATATTAGCGACGGTTCAGGCCGACGCTACTGTTTGTGCTAAAATTTTCATTTTCCCCCACGAATTTCGTATGGCTCCTTTAAACTTATTGTTTTAATTAATTATTATTTTTATATTAAAAACTAGTACTTAATATCTGTTTTAAAATGTTATTAAACAAAATCGTTCACATTAGTGACACGGTTAATAGCGCTTTTCAGCGCTATCAAAAATAAAAGAAAGTGCTATTAAATAACTTTTATGGCATATTGTTTGTTGCTCTATTTTCTCTTTCAAAGTTGGTTTACCCTTTTGGAAAGAAGAGATCACTCTTCTTTGTCTTTATTAGAATCTTTATAAGAGGAGCATACGCCTAAGTAGTCGTTTTCCTCCATTTCACTTCAAAAGTATATAGCACGAATAAAACTAAAGTTCATGAGTGAAGGTGAGCATTCGAGTGATAACCTATACAGCCAGCGTCGTCGGACTAAGAACAAAGGGACATACATTTAATCATTCCTTCTTCACTACTTAATTCATGTGTCCTTCAAGTACATTTGTTATAAAAATATTTAGAAAATGGTTTGATTTTGAGAAAAATACTTGGTGTTGACAAATCATTTATTTGGACCTACACTACTGTTTGTGTGAAAATTTAATTACACCCACCAATCATGTTTGCATCCTTTTCAGTTTTTATTTTAAATAATTATTTATTTTTTTATATTAGCGACAGTTCAGGCCGACGATATTGTTTTTGAAAAAATATTCATTTCCCATAACAAATTTCGTTTGCCTCCTTACTAGTTATTGTCTTAATTAATTCTTATTTTCTTATATTAGCGACGGTTCAGGCCGACGCTACTGTTTGTGCTAAAATTTTCATTTTCCCCTACGAATTTCGTTTGGCTCCTTTAAACTTATTATTTTAATTAATTATTATTTTTATATTAAAAACTAGTACTTTAATAGCTCTTTTAAAGTGCTATTAAACAAAATCGTTCACATTAGTGGCACGGTTAGTAGCGCTTTTCAGCGCTATCAAAAACAAAAGAAAGTGCTATTAAATAACTTTTATGGCATATTGCCTGTTGCTCTATTTTCTCTTTCAAAGTTGGTTTACCCTTTTGGACAGAAGAGATCACTCTTCTTTGTCTTTATTGGAAACTTTATAAGAGGAGCATACGCCTGAGTAGTCGTTTTCCTCCATTTCACTTCAAAAGTATATAGCACGAATAAAACTAAAGTTCATGAGTGGAGGTGAGCATTCGAGGGATAACCTATTTAGCCAGTTTCGTCGGACTAAGAACAGAGGGAAATACATTTAATCATTCCTTCTTCACTACTTAATGCATGTGTTTTTGATTTCATTTGTTATGAAAATATTTAGAAAATGGTATGATTTCGAGAAAAATACTTGGTGTAGACAAAACGTTTATTTAGACCTACGCTATTGTTTGTGCGAAAATTTCATTACACCCACCAATTTAGTTTGCCTCCTTTTTAGTTATTATTTTAAATAAAATATTTATTTTTCTATATTAGCGACGGTTCAGGCCGACGCTATTGTTTTTGAAAAAATATGCATTTCCCATAAAAAATTTCGTTTGCCTCCTTATTAGTTATTGTCTTAATTAATTCTTATTTTCTTATATTAGCGACGGTTCAGGCCGACGCTACTGTTTGTGCTAAAATTTTCGTTTTCCCCTACGAATTTCGTTTGGCTCCTTTAAACTTATTGTTTTAATTAATGATTATTTTTATACTAAAAACTAGTACTTAATATCTCTTTTAAAATGCTATTAAACAAAATCGTTCACATTAGTGGCACGGTTAATAGCGCTTTTCAGCGCTATCAAAAACAAAAGAAAGTGCTATTAAATAACTTTTATGGCATATTGTTTGTTGCTCTATTTTCTCTTTCAAAGTTGGTATACCCTTTTGGACAGAAGAGATCACTCTTCTTTCTCTTTATTAGAATCTTTATAAGAGGAGCATACGCCTAAGTAGTCGTTTTCCTCCAATTCCCTTCAAAAGTATATAGCACGAATAAAACTAAAGTTCATGAGTGGAGGTGAGCATTCAAGGGATAACCTATTTAGCCAGTTTCGTCGGACTAAGAACAGAGGGACATACATTTAATCATTCCTTCTTCACTACTTAATGCATGTGTTTTTGATTTCATTTGTTATGAAAATATTTAGAAAATGGTATGATTTCGAGAAAAATACTTGGTGTAGACAAAACGTTTATTTAGACCTACGCTATTGTTTGTGCGAAAATTTCATTACACCCACCAATTTAGTTTGCCTCCTTTTTAGTTATTATTTTAAATAAAATATTTATTTTTCTATATTAGCTACGGTTCCGGCCGACGCTATTGTTTTTGAAAAAATATGCATTTCCCATAACAAATTTCGTTTGCCTCCTTATTAGTTATTGTCTTAATTAATTCTTATTTTCTTTAATTAGCGACGGTTCAGGCCGACGCTACTGTTTGTGCTAGAATTTTCATTTTCCCCTACGAATTTCGTTTGGCTCCTTTAAACTTATTATTTTAATTAATTATTATTTTTATATTAAAAACTAGTACTTTAATAGCTCTTTTAAAGTGCTATTAAACAAAATCGTTCACATTAGTGGCACGGTTAATAGCGCTTTTCAGCGCTATCAAAAACAAAAGAAAGTGCTATTAAATAACTTTTATGGCATATTGCCTGTTGCTCTATTTTCTCTTTCAAAGTTGGTTTACCCTTTTGGACAGAAGAGATCACTCTTCTTTGTCTTTATTGGAAACTTTATAAGAGGAGCATACGCCTAAGTAGTCGTTTTCCTCCATTTCACTTCAAAAGTATATAGCACGAAAAAAACTAAAGTTCATGAGTGAAGGTGAGCATTCGAGTGATAACCTATACAGCCAGCGTCGTCGGACTAAGAACAAAGGGACATACATTTAATCATTCCTTCTTGACTACTTAATTCATGTGTCCTTTGAGTGAATTTTTTATGAAAATATTTTGAAAATGGTTTGATTTCGAGAAAAATACTTGGTGTAGACAAAACGTTTATTTGGACCTACGCTACTGTTTGTGCGAAAATTTCATTACACCCACCAATTTAGTTTGCCTCCTTTTTAGTTATTATTTTAAATAATTATTTATTTTTTTATATTAGCGACGGTTCAGGCCGACGCTATTGTTTTTGAAAAAATATTCATTTCCCATAAAAAATTTCGTTTGCCTCCTTATTAGTTATTGTCTTAATTAATTCTTATTTTCTTATATTAGCGACGGTTCAGGCCGACGCTACTGTTTGTGCTAAAATTTTCGTTTTCCCCTACGAATTTCGTTTGGCTCCTTTAAACTTATTGTTTTAATTAATGATTATTTTTATACTAAAAACTAGTACTTAATATTTCTTTTAAAATGCTATTAAACAAAATCGTTCACATTAGTGGCACGGTTAATAGCGCTTTTCAGCGCTATCAAAAACAAAAGAAAGTGCTATCAAATAACTTTTATGGCATATTGTTTGTTGCTCTATTTTCTCTTTCAAAGTTGGTTTACCTTTTTGGAAAGAAGAGATCACTCTTCTTTGTCTTTATTAGAATCTTTATAAGAGGAGCATACGCCTAAGTAGTCGTTTTCCTCCAATTCACTTCAAAAGTATATAGCACGAATAAAACTAAAGTTCATGAGTGATGGTGAGCATTCGAGTGATAACCTATACAGCCAGCATCGTCGGACTAAGAACAAAGGGACATACATTTAATCATTGCTTCTTCACTACTTAATTCATGTGTCCTTTGAGTGCATTTTTTATGAAAATATTTTGAAAATGGTTTGATTTCAAGAAAAATACTTGGTTTTGACAAATCGTTTATTTGGACCTACGCTACTGTTTGTGCGAAAATTTCATTACACCCACCAATTTAGTTTGCCTCCTTTTTAGTTATTATTTTAAATAATTATTTATTTTTTTATATTAGCGACGGTTCAGGCCGGCGCTATTGTTTTTGAAAAAATATTCATTTCCCATAACAAATTTCGTTTGCCTCCTTATTCGTTATTGTCTTAATTAATTCTTATTTTCTTATATTAGCGACGGTTCAGGCCGACGCTACTGTTTGTGCTAAAATTTTCATTTTCCCCCACGAAGTTCGTATTGCTCCTTTAAACTTATTGTTTTAATTAATTATTATTTTTATATTAAAAACTAGTACTTAATATCTGTTTTAAAATGTTATTAAAAAAAATCGTTCACATTAGTGACACGGTTAATAGCACTTTTCAGCGCTATCAAAAATAAAAGAAAGTGCTATTAAATAACTTTTATGGCATATTGTTTGTTGCTCTATTTTCTCTTTCAAAGTTGGTTTACCCTTTTGGAAAGAAGAGATCACTCTTCTTTGTCTTTATTAGAATCTTTATAATAGGAGCATACGCCTAAGTAGTCGTTTTCCTCCATTTCACTTCAAAAGTATATAGCACGAATAAAACTAAAGTTCATGAGTGAAGGTGAGCATTCGAGTGATAACCTATACAGCCAGCGTCGTCGGACTAAGAACAAAGGGACATACATTTAATCATTCCTTCTTCACTACTTAATTCATGTGTCCTTCAAGTGCATTTTATATAAAAATATTTAGAAAATGGTTTGATTTTGAGAAAAATACTTGGTGTTGACAAATCATTTATTTGGACCTACACTACTGTTTGTGTGAAAATTTAATTACACCCACCAATCATGTTTGCCTCCTTTTTAGTTTTTATTTTAAATAATTATTTATTTTTTTATATTAGCGACGGTTCAGGCCGACGATATTGTTTTTGAAAAAATATTCATTTCCCATAACAAATTTCGTTTGCCTCCTTACTAGTTATTGTCTTAATTAATTCTTATTTTCTTATATTAGCGACGGTTCAGGCCGACGCTACTGTTTGTGCTAAAATTTTCATTTTCCCCTACGAATTTCGTTTGGCTCCTTTAAACTTATTATTTTAATTAATTATTATTTTTATATTAAAAACTAGTACTTTAATAGCTCTTTTAAAGTGCTATTAAACAAAATCGTTCACATTAGTGGCACGGTTAATAGCGCTTTTCAGCGCTATCAAAAACAAAAGAAAGTGCTATTAAATAACTTTTATGGCATATTGCCTGTTGCTCTATTTTCTCTTTCAAAGTTGGTTTACCCTTTTGAACAGAAGAGATCACTCTTCTTTGTCTTTATTGGAAACTTTATAAGAGGAGCATATGCCTGAGTAGTCGTTTTCCTCCATTTCACTTCAAAAGTATATAGCACGAATAAAACTAAAGTTCATGAGTGAAGGTGAGCATTCGAGTGATAACCTATACAGCCAGCGTCGTCGGACTAAGAACAAAGGGACATACATTTAATCATTCCTTCTTCACTACTTAATTCATGTGTCCTTTGAGTGAATTTTTTATGAAATATTTTGAAAATGGTTTGATTTCGAGAAAAATACTTGGTGTAGACAAAACGTTTATTTGGACCTATGCTACTGTTTGTGCGAAAATTTCATTACACCCACCAATTTAGTTTGCCTCCTTTTTAGTTATTATTTTAAATAATTATTTATTTTTTTATATTAGCGACGGTTCAGGCCGACGCTATTGTTTTTGAAAAAATATTCATTTCCCATAAAAAATTTCGTTTGCCTCCTTATTAGTTATTGTCTTAATTAATTCTTATTTTCTTATATTAGCGACGGTTCAGGCCGACGCTACTGTTTGTGCTAAAATTTTCGTTTTCCCCTACGAATTTCGTTTGGCTCCTTTAAACTTATTGTTTTAATTAATGATTATTTTTATACTAAAAACTAGTACTTAATATCTCTTTTAAAATGCTATTAAACAAAATCGTTCACATTAGTGGCACGGTTAATAGCGCTTTTCAGCGCTATCAAAAACAAAAGAAAGTGCTATTAAATAACTTTTATGGCATATTGTTTGTTGCTCTATTTTCTCTTTCAAAGTTGGTATACCCTTTTGGACAGAAGAGATCACTCTTCTTTGTCTTTATTAGAATCTTTATAAGAGGAGCATACGCCTAAGTAGTCGTTTTCCTCCATTTCCCTTCAAAAGTATATAGCACGAATAAAACTAAAGTTCATGAGTGGAGGTGAGCATTCGAGGGATAACCTATTTAGCCAGTTTCGTCGGACTAAGAACAGAGGGACATACATTTAATCATTCCTTCTTCACTACTTAATGCATGTGTTTTTGATTTCATTTGTTATGAAAATATTTAGAAAATGGTATGATTTCGAGAAAAATACTTGGTGTAGACAAAACGTTTATTTAGACCTACGCTATTGTTTGTGCGAAAATTTCATTACACCCACCAATTTAGTTTGCCTCCTTTTTAGTTATTATTTTAAATAAAATATTTATTTTTCTATATTAGCTACGGTTCCGGCCGACGCTATTGTTTTTGAAAAAATATGCATTTCCCATAACAAATTTCGTTTGCCTCCTTATTAGTTATTGTCTTAATTAATTCTTATTTTCTTTAATTAGCGACGGTTCAGGCCGACGCTACTGTTTGTGCTAGAATTTTCATTTTCCCCTACGAATTTCGTTTGGCTCCTTTAAACTTATTATTTTAATTAATTATTATTTTTATATTAAAAACTAGTACTTTAATAGCTCTTTTAAAGTGCTATTAAACAAAATCGTTCACATTAGTGGCACGGTTAATAGCGCTTTTCAGCGCTATCAAAAACAAAAGAAAGTGCTATTAAATAACTTTTATGGCATATTGCCTGTTGCTCTATTTTCTCTTTCAAAGTTGGTTTACCCTTTTGGACAGAAGAGATCACTCTTCTTTGTCTTTATTGGAAACTTTATAAGAGGAGCATACGCCTAAGTAGTCGTTTTCCTCCATTTCACTTCAAAAGTATATAGCACGAATAAAACTAAAGTTCATGAGTGAAGGTGAGCATTCGAGTGATAACCTATACAGCCAGCGTCGTCGGACTAAGAACAAAGGGACATACATTTAATCATTCCTTCTTGACTACTTAATTCATGTGTCCTTTGAGTGAATTTTTTATGAAAATATTTTGAAAATGGTTTGATTTCGAGAAAAATACTTGGTGTAGACAAAACGTTTATTTGGACCTACGCTACTGTTTGTGCGAAAATTTCATTACACCCACCAATTTAGTTTGCCTCCTTTTTAGTTATTATTTTAAATAATTATTTATTTATTTATATTAGCGACGGTTCAGGCCGACGCTATTGTTTTTGAAAAAATATTCATTTCCCATAAAAAATTTCGTTTGCCTCCTTATTAGTTATTGTCTTAATTAATTCTTATTTTCTTATATTAGCGACGGTTCAGGCCGACGCTACTGTTTGTGCTAAAATTTTCGTTTTCCCCTACGAATTTCGTTTGGCTCCTTTAAACTTATTGTTTTAATTAATGATTATTTTTATACTTAAAACTAGTACTTAATATTTCTTTTAAAATGCTATTAAACAAAATCGTTCACATTAGTGGCACGGTTAATAGCGCTTTTCAGCGCTATCAAAAACAAAAGAAAGTGCTATTAAATAACTTTTATGGCATATTGTTTGTTGCTCTATTTTCTCTTTCAAAGTTGGTATACCCTTTTGGACAGAAGAGATCACTCTTCTTTGTCTTTATTAGAATCTTTATAAGAGGAGCATACGCCTAAGTAGTCGTTTTCCTCCAATTCCCTTCAAAAGTATATAGCACGAATAAAACTAAAGTTCATGAGTGGAGGTGAGCATTCGAGGGATAACCTATTTAGCCAGTTTCGTCGGACTAAGAACAGAGGGACATACATTTAATCATTCCTTCTTCACTACTTAATGCATGTGTTTTTGATTTCATTTGTTATGAAAATATTTAGAAAATGGTATGATTTCGAGAAAAATAGTTGGTGTAGACAAAACGTTTATTTAGACCTACGTTATTGTTTGTGCGAAAATTTCATTACACCCACCAATTTAGTTTGCCTCCTTTTTAGTTATTATTTTAAATAATTATTTATTTTTCTATATTAGCTACGATTCCGGCCGACGCTATTGTTTTTGAAAAAATATGCATTTCCCATAACAAATTTCGTTTGCCTCCTTATTAGTTATTGTCTTAATTAATTCTTATTTTCTTTAATTAGCGACGGTTCAGGCCGACGCTACTGTTTGTGCTAGAATTTTCATTTTCCCCTACGAATTTCGTTTGGCTCCTTTAAACTTATTATTTTAATTAATTATTATTTTTATATTAAAAACTAGTACTTTAATAGCTCTTTTAAAGTGCTATTAAACAAAATCGTTCACATTAGTGGCACGGTTAATAGCGCTTTTCAGCGCTATCAAAAACAAAAGAAAGTGCTATTAAATAACTTTTATGGCATATTGCCTGTTGCTCTATTTTCTCTTTCAAAGTTGGTTTACCCTTTTGGACAGAAGAGATCACTCTTCTTTGTCTTTATTGGAAACTTTATAAGAGGAGCATACGCCTAAGTAGTCGTTTTCCTCCATTTCACTTCAAAAGTATATAGCACGAATAAAACTAAAGTTCATGAGTGAAGGTGAGCATTCAAGTGATAACCTATACAGCCAGCGTCGTCCGACTAAGAACAAAGGGACATACATTTAATCATTCCTTCTTCACTACTTAATTCATGTGTCCTTTGAGTGAATTTTTTATGAAAATATGTTGAAAATGGTTTAATTTCGAGAAAAATACTTGGTGTTGACAAAACGTTTATTTGGACCTACGCTACTGTTTGTGCGAAAATTTCATTAATCCCACCAATTTAGTTTGCCTCCTTTTTAGTTATTATTTTAAATAATTATTTATTTTTTTATATTAGCGACGGTTCAGGCCGACGCTATTGTTTTTTAAAAAATATTCATTTCCCATAAAAAATTTCGTTTGCCTCCTTATTAGTTATTGTCTTAATTAATTCTTATTTTCTTATATTAGCGACGGTTCAGGCCGACGCTACTGTTTGTTTTAAAATTTTTGTTTTCCCCTACGAATTTCGTTTGGCTCCTTTAAACTTATTGTTTTAATTAATGATTATTTTTATACTAAAAACTAGTACTTAATATCTCTTTTAAAATGCTATTAAACAAAATCGTTCACATTAGTGGCACGATTAATAGCGCTTTTCAGCGCTATCAAAAACAAAAGAAAGTGCTATTAAATAACTTTTATGGCATATTGTTTGTTGCTCTATTTTCTCTTTCAAAGTTGGTTTACCCTTTTGGACAGAAGAGATCACTCTTCTTTGTCTTTATTAGAATCTTTATAAGAGGAGCATACGCCTAAGTAGTCGTTTTCCTCCAATTCCCTTCAAAAGTATATAGCACGAATAAAACTAAAGTTCATGAGTGGAGGTGAGCATTCGAGGGATAACCTATTTAGCCAGTTTCGTCGGACTAAGAACAGAGGGACATACATTTAATCATTCCTTCTTCACTACTTAATGCATGTGTTTTTGATTTCATTTGTTATGAAAATATTTAGAAAATGGTATGATTTCGAGAAAAATACTTGGTGTAGACAAAACGTTTATTTAGACCTACGCTATTGTTTGTGAGAAAATTTAATTACACCCACCAATTTAGTTTGCCTCCTTTTTAGTTATTATTTTAAATAATTATTTATTTTTCTATATTAGCTATGGTTCAGGCCGACGCTATTGTTTTTGAAAAAATATGCATTTCCCATAACAAATTTCGTTTGCCTCCTTATTAGTTATTGTCTTAATTAATTCTTATTTTCTTCAATTAGCGACGGTTCAGGCCGACGCTACTGTTTGTGCTAGAATTTTCATTTTCCCCTACGAATTTCGTTTGGCTCCTTTAAACTTATTATTTTAATTAATTATTATTTTTATATTAAAAACTAGTACTTTAATAGCTCTTTTAAAGTGCTATTAAACAAAATCGTTCACATTAGTGGCACGGTTAATAGCGCTTTTCAGCGCTATCAAAAACAAAAGAAAGTGCTATTAAATAACTTTTATGGCATATTGTCTGTTGCTCTATTTTCTCTTTCAAAGTTTGTTTACCCTTTTGGACAGAAGAGATCACTCTTCTTTGTCTTTATTAGAATCTTTATAGAGGAGCATACGCCTAAGTAGTCGTTTTCCTCCATTTCACTTCAAAAGTATATAGCACGAATAAAACTAAAGTTCATGAGTGGAGGTGAGCATTCGAGGGATAACCTATTTAGCCAGTTTCGTCGGACTAAGAACAGAGGGACATACATTTAATCATTCCTTCTTCACTACTTAATGCATGTGTTTTTGATTTCATTTGTTATGAAAATATTTAGAAAATGGTATGATTTCGAGAAAAATACTTGGTGTAGACAAAACGTTTATTTAGACCTACGCTATTGTTTGTGCGAAAATTTAATTACACCCACCAATTTAGTTTGCCTCCTTTTTAGTTATTATTTTAAATAATTATTTATTTTTCTATATTAGCTACGGTTCAGGCCGACGCTATTGTTTTTGAAAAAATATGCATTTCCCATAACAAATTTCGTTTGCCTCCTTATTAGTTATTGTCTTAATTAATTCTTATTTTCTTCAATTAGCGACGGTTCAGGCCGACGCTACTGTTTGTGCTAGAATTTTAATTTTCCCCTACGAATTTCGTTTGGCTCCTTTAAACTTATTATTTTAATTAATTATTATTTTTATATTAAAAACTAGTACTTTAATAGCTCTTTTAAAGTGCTATTAAACAAAATCGTTCACATTAGTGGCACGGTTAATAGCACTTTTCAGCGCTATCAAAAACAAAAGAAAGTGCTATTAAATAACTTTTATGGCATATTGCCTGTTGCTCTATTTTCTCTTTCAAAGTTGGTTTACCCTTTTGGACAGAAGAGATCACTCTTCTTTGTCTTTATTAGAATCTTTATAGAGGAGCATACGCCTAAGTAGTCGTTTTCCTCCATTTCACTTCAAAAGTATATAGCACGAATAAAACTAAAGTTCATGAGTGAAGGTGAGCATTCGAGTGATAACCTATACAGCCAGCGTCGTCGGACTAAGAACAAAGGGACATACATTTAATCATTCCTTCTTCACTACTTAATTCATGTGTCCTTTGAGTGCATTTTTTATGAAAATATTTTGAAAATGGTTTGATTTCGAGAAAAATACTTGGTGTTGACAAAACGTTTATTTTGACCTACGCTACTGTTTGTGCGAAAATTTAATTACACCCACCAATTTAGTTTGCCTCCTTTTTAGTTATTATTTTAAATAATTATTTATTTTTTTATATTAGCGACGGTTCAGGCCGACGCTATTGTTTTTGAAAAAATATTCATTTCCCATAACAAATTTTGTTTGCCTCCTTATTAGTTATTGTCTTAATTAATTCTTATTTTCTTATATTAGCGACGGTACAGGCCGACGCTACAGTTTATGCTAAAATTTTCATTTTCCCTTACGTATTTCGTTTGGCTCCTTTAAACTTATTGTTTTAATTAATGATTATTTTTATACTAAAAACTAGTACTTTAATAGCACTTTTAAAGTGCTATGATACAAAATTGTTCACATTAGTAGCACGGTTAATAGCGCTTTTCAGCGCTAACAAAAACAAAAGAAAGTGCTATTAAATAACTTTTATGGCATATTTTATTTTGCTCTATTTTCACTTTCAAAGTTGGTTTACCCTTTTGGACAGAAGAGATCACTCTTCTTTGTCTTTATTAGAATCTTTATAAGAGGAGCATATGCCTAAGTAGTCATTTTCCTCCATTTCACTTCAAAAGTATATAGCACGAATAAAACTAAAGTTCATGAGTGAAGGTGAGCATTCGAGCGATAACCTATACAGCCAGCATCTTCGGACTAAAAACAAAGGGACATACATTTAATTATTCCTTCTTCACTACTTAATGCATGTGTCCTTCGAGTGCATTTGTTATGAAAATATTTTGAAAATGGTTTGATTTCGAGAAAAATACTTGGTGTTGACAAAATCTTTATTTGGACCTACGCAAATGTTTGTGCGAAAATTCTATTACACCCACCTATTTAGTTTGCCTCATTTTTAGTTATTATTTGTGATAATTTTTTTTTTAATTAGTGACGGTTCAGGCCGACGTTATTGTTTTTGAAAAAATATTCATTTCCCATAACAAATTTCGTTTGCCTCCTTACTAGTTATTGTCTTAATTAATTCTTATTTTCTTATATTAGCGACGGTTCAGGCCGACGCTACTGTTTGTGCTAAAATTTTCGTTTTCCCCTACGAATTTCGTTTGGCTCCTTTAAACTTATTGTTTTAATTAATTATTATTTTTATATTAAAAACTAGTAATTTAATAGCTCTTTTAAAGTGCTATTAAACAAAATCGTTCACATTAGTGGCACGGTTAATAGCGCTTTTTAGCGCTTTCAAAAACAAAAGAAAGTGCTATTAAATAACTTTTATGGCATATTGCCTGTTGCTCTATTTTCTCTTTCAAAGTTGGTTTACCCTTTTGGACAGAAGAGATCACTCTTCTTTGTCTTTATTAGAAACTTTACAAGAGGAGCATACGCCTAAGTAGTCGTTTTCCTCCATTTCACTTCAAAAGTATATAGCACGAATAAAACTAAAGTTCATGAGTGAAGGTGAGCATTCGAGCGATAACCTATACAGCCAGCGTCGTCGGACTAAGAACAAAGGGACATACATTTAATCATTCCTTCTTCACTACTTAATTCATGTGTCCTTTGAGTGCATTTTTTATGAAAATATTTTGAAAATGGTTTGATTTCGAGAAAAATACTTGGTGTAGACAAAACGTTTATTTTGACCTACGCTACTGTTTGTGCGAAAATTTCATTACACCCACCAATTTAGTTTGCCTCCTTTTTAGTTATTATTTTAAATAATTATTTATTTTTTTATATTAGCGACGGTTCAGGCCGACGCTATTGTTTTTGAAAAAATATTAATTTCCCATAACAAATTTCGTTTGCCTCCTTATTAGTTATTGTCTTAATTAATTCTTATTTTCTTATATTAGCGACGATTCAGGCCGACGCTACTGTTTCTGCTAAAATTTTCATTTTCCCCTACGAATTTCGTTTGGCTCCTTTAAACTTATTATTTTAATTAATGATTATTTTTATACTAAAAACTAGTACTTTAATAGCTCTTTTAAAGTGCTATGAAACAAAATTGTTCACATTAGTGGCACGGTTAATAGCGCTTTTCAGCGCTAACAAAAACAAAAGAAAGTGCTATTAAATAACTTTTATGGCATATTTTATGTTGCTCTATTTTCTCTTTCAAAGTTGGTTTACCCTTTTGGACAGAAGAGATCACTCTTCTTTGTCTTTATTAGAATCTTTATAAGAGGAGCATACGCCTAAGTAGTCATTTTCCTCCATTTCACTTCAAAAGTATATAGCACGAATAAAACTAAAGTTCATGGGTGAAGGTGAGCATTCGAGCGATAACCTATACAGCCAGCGTCTTCGGACTAAAAACAAAGGGACATACATTTAATTATTCCTTCTTCACTACTTAATGCATGTGTCCTTCGAGTGCATTTGTTGTGAAAATATTTTGAAAATGGTTTGATTTCGAGAAAAATATTTGGTGTTGACAAAATCTTTATTTGGACCTACGCAAATGTTTGTGCGAAAATTCCTTTACACCCACCTATTTAGTTTGCCTCATTTTTAGTTATTATTTGTAATAATTTTTTTTTAATTAGTGACGGTTCAGGCCGACGCTATTGTTTTTGAAAAAATATTCATTTCCCGTAACAAATTTCGTTTGCATCCTTACTAGTTATTGTCTTAATTAATTCTTATTTTCTTATATTAGCGACGGTTCAGGCCGACGCTACTGTTTGTGCTAAAATTTTCATTTTCCCCTACGAATTTCGTTTGGCTCCTTTAAACTTATTGTTTTAATTAATTATTATTTTTATATTAAAAACTAGTACTTTAATATCTCTTTTAAAGTGCTATTAAACAAAATTGTTCACATTAGTGGCACGGTTAATAGCGCTTTTCAGCGCTATCAAAAACAAAAGAAAGTGCTATTAAATAACTTTTATGGCATATTGCCTGTTGCTCTATTTTCTCTTTCAAAGTTGGTTTACCCTTTTGGACAGAAGAGATCACCCTTCTTTGTCTTTATTAGAATCTTTATAAGAGGAGCATATGCCTAAGTAGTCGTTTTCCTCCATTTCACTTCAAAAGTATATAGCACGAATAAAACTAAAGTTCATGAGTGAAGGTGAGCATTCGAGTGATAACCTATACAGCCAGCGTCGTCGGACTAAGAACAAAGGGACATACATTTAATCATTCCTTCTTCACTACTTAATGCATGTGTTTTTGAGTTCATTTGTTATGAAAATATTTAGAAAATGATATGATTTCGAGAAAAATACTTGGTGTAGACAAAACGTTTATTTAGACCTACGCTACTGTTTGTGCGAAAATTTCATTACACCCACCAATTTAGTTTGCCTCCTTTTTAGTTATTATTTTAAATAATTATTTATTTTTTTATATTAGCGACGGTTCAGGCCGACGCTATTGTTTTTGAAAAAATATTCATTTCCCATAACAAATTTCGTTTGCCTCCTTATTAGTTATTGTCTTAATTAATTCTTATTTTCTTATATTAGCGACGGTTCAGGCCGACGCTACTGTTTGTGCTAAAATTTTCATTTTCCCCTACGAATTTCGTTTGGCTCCTTTAAACTTATTGTTTTAATTAATGATTATTTTTATACTAAAAACTACTACTTTAATAGCTCTTTTAAAGTGCTATGAAACAAAATTGTTCAAATTAGTGGCACGGTTAATAGCGCTTTTCAGCGCTAACAAAAACAAAAGAAAGTGCTATTAAATAACTTTTATGGCATATTTTATGTTGCTCTATTTTCTCTTTCAAAGTTGGTTTACCCTTTTGGACCTAAGAGATCACTCTTCTTTGTCTTTATTAGAATCTTTATAAGAGGAGCATACGCCTAAGTAGTCGTTTTCCTCCATTTCACTTCAAAAGTATATAGCACGAATAAAACTAAAGTTCATGAGTGAAGGTGAGCATTCAAGTGATAACCTATACAGCCAGCGTCGTCCGACTAAGAACAAAGGGACATACATCCTTCTTCACTACTTAATTCATGTGTCCTTTGTGTGAATTTTTTATGAAAATATGTTGAAAATGGTTTGATTTCGAGAAAAATACTTGGTGTTGACAAAACGTTTATTTGGACCTACGCTACTGTTTGTGCGAAAATTTCATTAATCCCACCAATTTAGTTTGCCTCCTTTTTAGTTATTATTTTAAATAATTATTTATTTTTTTATATTAGCGACGGTTCAGGCCGGCGCTATTGTTTTTGAAAAAATATTCATTTCCCATAACAAATTTCGTTTGCCTCCTTATTAGTTATTGTCTTAATTAATTCTTATTTTCTTATATTAGCGACGGTTCAGGCCGACGCTACTGTTTGTGCTAAAATTTTCATTTTCCCCTAAGAATTTCGTTTGGCTCCTTTAAACTTATTGTTTTAATTAATGATTATTTTTATACTAAAAACTAGTACTTTAATAGCTCTTTTAAAGTGCTATGAAACAAAATTGTTCACATTAGTGGCACGGTTAATAGCTTTTTTCAGCGCTAACAAAAACAAAAGAAAGTGCTATTAAATAACTTTTATGGCATATTTTATGTTGCTCTATTTTCTCTTTCAAAGTTGGTTTACCCTTTTGGACAGAAGAGATCACTCTTCTTTGTCTTTATTAGAATCTTTATAAGAGGAGCATACGCCTAAGTAGTCATTTTCCTCCATTTCACTTCAAAAGTATATAGCACGAATAAAACTAAAGTTCCTGAGTGAAGGTGAGCATTCGAGCGATAACCTATACAGCCAGCGTCTTCGGACTAAAAACAAAGGGACATACGTTTAATTGTTCCTTCTTCACTAGTTAATGCATGTGTCCTTCGAGTGCATTTGTTATGAAAATATTTTGAAAATGGTTTGATTTCGAGAAAAATACTTGGTGTTGACAAAATCTTTATTTGGACCTACGCAAATGTTTGTGCGAAAATTCCATTACACCCACCTATTTAGTTTGCCTCATTTTTAGTTATTATTTGTAATAATTTTTTTTTTTAATTAGTGACGGTTCAGTCCGACACTATTGTTTTTGAAAAAATATTCATTTCCCATTACAAATTTCGTTTGCCTCCTTATTAGTTATTGTCTTAATTAATTCTTATTTTCTTATATTAGTGAAGGTTCAGGCCGACGCTACTGTTTGTGCTAAAATTTTCATTTTCCCCTACGAATTTCGTTTGGCTCCTTTAAACTTATTGTTTTAATTAATGATTATTTTTATACTAAAAACTACTACTTTAATAGCTCTTTTAAAGTGCTATGAAACAAAATTGTTCACATTAGTGGCACGGTTAATAGCGCTTTTCAGCGCTAACAAAAACAAAAGAAAGTGCTATTAAATAACTTTTATGGCATATTTTATGTTGCTCTATTTTCTCTTTCAAAGTTGGTTTACCCTTTTGGACAGAAGAGATCACTCTTCTCTGTCTTTATTAGAATCTTTATAAGAGGAGCATACGCCTAAGTAGTCGTTTTCCTCCATTTCACTTCAAAAGTATATAGCACGAATAAAACTAAAGTTCATGAGTGAAGGTGAGCATTCAAGTGATAACCTATACAGCCAGCGTCGTCCGACTAAGAACAAAGGGACATACATTTAATCGTTCCTTCTTCACTACTTAATTCATGTGTCCTTTGAGTGAATTTTTTATGAAAATATGTTGAAAATGGTTTGATTTCAAGAAAAATACTTGGTGTTGACAAAACGTTTATTTGGACCTACGCTACTGTTTGTGCGAAAATTTCATTAATCCCACCAATTTAGTTTGCCTCCTTTTTAGTTATTATTTTAAATAATTATTTATTTTTTTATATTAGCGACGGTTCAGGCCGGCGCTATTGTTTTTGAAAAAATATTCATTTCCCATAACAAATTTCGTTTGCCTCCTTATTAGTTATTGTCTTAATTAATTCTTATTTTCTTATATTAGCGACGGTTCAGGCCGACGCTACTGTTTGTGCTAAAATTTTCATTTTCCCCTAAGAATTTCGTTTGGCTCCTTTAAACTTATTGTTTTAATTATAGATTATTTTTATACTAAAAACTAGTACTTTAATAGCTCTTTTAAAGTGCTATGAAACAAAATTGTTCACATTAGTGGCACGGTTAATAGCGCTTTTCAGCGCTAACAAAAACAAAAGAAAGTGCTATTAAATAACTTTTATGGCATATTTTATGTTGCTCTATTTTCTCTTTCAAAGTTGGTTTACCCTTTTGGACAGAAGAGATCACTCTTCTTTGTCTTTATTAGAATCTTTATAAGAGGAGCATACGCCTAAGTAGTCATTTTCCTCCATTTCACTTCAAAAGTATATAGCACGAATAAAACTAAAGTTCCTGAGTGAAGGTGAGCATTCGAGCGATAACCTATACAGCCAGCGTCTTCGGACTAAAAACAAAGGGACATGCGTTTAATTGTTCCTTCTTCACTAGTTAATGCATGTGTCCTTCGAGTGCATTTGTTATGAAAATATTTTGAAAATGGTTTGATTTCGAGAAAAATACTTGGTGTTGACAAAATCTTTATTTGGACCTACGCAAATGTTTGTGCGAAAATTCCATTACACCCACCTATTTAGTTTGCCTCATTTTTAGTTATTATTTGTAATAATTTTTTTTTTAATTAGTGACGGTTCAGTCGGACACTATTGTTTTTGAAAAAATATTCATTTCCCATTACAAATTTCGTTTGCCTCCTTATTAGTTATTGTCTTAATTAATTCTTATTTTCTTATATTAGTGAAGGTTCAGGCCGACGCTACTGTTTGTGCTAAAATTTTCATTTCCCCCCACGAATTTCATTTGGCTCCTTTAAACTTATTGTTTTAATTAATTATTATTTTTATATTAAAAACTAGTACTTTAAAAGCTCTTTTAAAGTGCTATTAATCAAAATCGTTCACATTAGTGGCACGGTTAATAGCGCTTTTGAACGCTATCAAAAACAAAAGAAAGTGCTATTAAATAACTTTTATGGCATATTGTTTGTTGCTCTATTTTCTCTTTCAAAGTTGGTTTACCCTTTTGGACAGAAGAGATCACCCTTCTTTGTCTTTATTAGAATCTTTATAAGAGGAGCATACGCCAAAGTAGTCATTTTGCTCCATTTCACTTCAAAAGTATATAACACGAATAAAACTAAAGTTCATGAGTGAAGGTGAGAATTCGAGCGATAACCTATACAACCAGCATCGTCGGACTAAGAACAGAGGGACATACACTTAATCATTCCTTCTTTACTACTTAATGCATGTGTCCTTCGAGTTCATTTGTTATGAAAATATTTTGAAAATGGTATGATTTCGAGAAAAATACTTGGTGTTGCTAAAACGTTTTTTTGGACCTACGCTACTGTTTGTGCGAAAATTTCATTACACCCACCAATTTAGTTTGCCTCCTTTTTAGTTATTATTTTAAATAATTTTTTTTTATAATAGCGACGGTTCAGGCTGACGCTATTGTTTTTGAAAAACTATTCATTTCCCATAACAAATTTAGTTTGCCTCCTTATTAGTTATTGTCTTAATTAATTCTTATTTTCTTATATTAGCGACGGTTCATGCCGACGCTACTATTTGTGCTAAAATTTTCATTTGGCTCCTTTAAACTTATTGTATTAATTAATTATTATTTTTATATTAAAAACTAGTACTTTAATAGCTCTTTTAAAGTGTTATGAAACAAAATCGTTCACATTAGTGGTACGGTTAATAGCGCCATTCAGCGCTATCAAAAACAAAAGAAAGTGCTATTAAATAAATTTTATGGCATATTGTCTGTAGCTCTATTTTCTCTTTCAAAGTTGGTTTACCCTTTTGGACAGAACAAATCACTCTTCTTTGTCTTTATTAGAATCTTTATAAGAAGACCATACGCCTAAGTAGTCATTTTCCTCCATTTCACTTCAAAAGTATATAGCACGAATAAAACTAAAGTTCATGAGTGAAGGTGAGCATTCGAGCGATAACCTATACAGCCAGCATCGTCGACCTAAGAACAAAGGGACATACATTTAATTATTCTGTCTAAACTACTTAATGCACGTGACCTTCGAGTGCATTTGTTATGAAAATATTTTTAAATTGGTATGATTTCGAGAAAAATACTTGGTGTTGACAAAACGTTTATTTGGACTTAGGCTACTGTTTGTGCGAAAATTTCATTACACCTACCAATTTAGTTTGCCTACTTTTTAGTTATTATTTTAAATAATTATTTAATTTTTTTATGTTAGCGACGGTTCAGGCTGACGCTATTGTTTTTGAAAAAATATTCATTTCCCATAACAAATTTCGTTTGCCTCCTTATTAGTTATTGTCTTAACTAATTCATATTTTCTTATATTAGCGACGGTTCATGCCGACGCTACTGTTTGTGCTAAAATTTTCATTTTCCCCTACGAATATGGTTTGGCTCCTTTAAACTTATTTTTTAATTAATTATTATTTTTATATTAAAAACTAGTACTTTAATAGCTCTTTTAAAGTTCTATGAAACAAAATCGTTCACATTAGTGGCACGGTTAATAGCGCTTTTCAGCGCTATAAAAAACAAAGAAAAGTGCTATTAAGTAACTTTTATGGCATATTGTCTGTTGCTCTATTTTTACTTTCAAAGTTGGTTTACCGTTTTGGACAGAAGAGATCACTCTTCTTTGTCTTTATTAGAATCTTTATAAGAGGAGCATACGCCTAAGTAGTCATTTTCCTCCATTTCACTTCAAAAGTGTATAACACGAATAAAACTAAAGTTCATGAGTGAAGGTAAGCATTCGAGCAATAACCTATACAGCCAACGTCGTCGCACTAAGAACCAAGGGACATACATTTAATCATTCCTTCTTCACTACTTAATGCATGTGTCCTTCGAGTGCATTTGTTATGATAATATTTTGAAAATGGTTTGATTTCGAGAAAAATATTTGGTGATGACAAAACGTTTATTTGGACCTACGCTACTGTTTGTGCGAACATTTCATTACACCCACAAATTTAGTTTGCCTCCTTTTTAGTTATTATATTAAATAATTATTTATTTTTTTATATTAGCGACGGTTCAGGCCGACGCTATTGTTTTTGAAAAAATATTCATTTCCCATAACAAATTTCGTTTGCCTCCTTATTAGTTATTATCGTAATGAATTCTTATTTTCTTATATTAGCGACGGTTCAGGCCGACGCTACTGTTTGTGCTAAAATTTTCATTTTCCCCCACGAATTTCGTTTGGCTCCTTTAAACTTATTATTTTAATTAATTATTATTTTTATATTAAAAACTAGTACTTTAATAGCCCTTTTAAAGTGATATTAAACAAAATCGTTCACATTAGTGGCACGGTTAATAGCGCTTTTCAGAGCTATCAAAAATAAAAGAAAGTGCTATTAAATAACTTTTATGGCATATTGTCTGTAGCTCTATTTTCTCTTTCAAAGTTGGTTTACCCTTTTGGACAGAAGAGATCACTCTTCTTTGTCTTTATTAGAATCTTTATAAGAGGAGCGTACGCCTAACTAGTCATTTTCCTCCATTTCACTTCAAAAGTATATAGCACGAATAAAACTAAAGTTCATGAGTGAAGGTGAGCATTCGAGCGATAACCTATATAGCCAGTGTCGTCGGACTAAGAACAAAGTGACATACATTTAATTATTCCTTCTTCACTACTTAATGCATGTTTCCTTCGAGTGCATTTGTTATGAAAATATTTTGAAAATGGTTTGATTTCGAGAAAAATATTTAGTGTTGACAAAACGTTTATTTGGACCTACGCTACTGTTTGTGCGAAAATTTCATTACACCCACCAATTTAGTTTGCCTCCTTTTTAGTTATTATTTTAAATAATTAATTTTTTTTATATTAGCTACGGTTCAGGCCGACACTATTGTTTTTGAAAAAATATTCATTTCCCATAACAAATTTTGTTTGCCTCCTAATTAGTTATTGTCTTAATTAATTCTTATTTACTTATATTAGCGACGGTTCAGGCCGACGCTACTGTTTGGGCTAAAATTTTCAATTTCACCCACGAATTTCATTTGGATCCTTTAAGCTTATTGTTTTAATTAATTATTATTTTTATATTAAAAACTAGTACTTTAATAGCTCTTTTAAAGTGCTATTAAACAAAATCGTTCACATTAGTGGCACGGTTAATAGCGCTTTTCAGCACTATCAAAAACAAAGAGAAAGTTCTATTAAGTAACTTTTATGGCATATTGTATGTTACTCTATTTTCTCTTTCAAAGTTGGTTTACCCTTTTGGACAGAAGAGATCATTCTTCTTTGTCTTTATTAGAATCTTTATAAGAGGAGCATACGTCTAACTAGTCATTTTCCTCCATTTCACTTCAAAAGTATATAGCACGAATAAAACTAAAGTCCATGAGTGACGGTGAGTATTCGAGCGATAACCCATACAGTAAGTGTCGTCGGACTAAGAACAAAGGGACATACATTTAATCATTCCTTCTTCACTACTTAATGCATGTGTCCTTCAAGTTCATTTGTTATGAAAATATTTTGAAAATGGTTTGATTTCTAGAAAAATACTTGGCATTGACAAAATGTTTATTTGGACCTACGCTACTGTTTGTGTGATAATTTCATTACACCCACAAATTTAATTTGCCTCCTTTTTAGTTATTATTTTAAATAATAGTTTATTTTTTTATATTAAAGACGGTTCAGGCTGAAGCTATTGTTTTTAAAAAAATATTCATTTCCCATAACAAATTTCGTTTGCCTCTTTATTAGTTATTGTCTTAATTAATTCTTATTTTCTTATATTAGCGACGGTTCAGGTCGACGCTACTGTTTGTGCTAAAATTTTCATTTTCCCCTACGAATATGGTTTGGCTCCTTTAAACTTATTGTTTTAATTAATTATTATTTTTATATTAAAAACTAGTACTTTAATAGCTCTTTTAAAGTTCTATGAAACAAAATCGTTCACATTAGTGGCACGGTTAATAGCGCTTTTCAGCCCTATAAAAAACAGAGAAAAGTGTTATTAAGTAACTTTTATGGCATATTGTCTGTTGCTCTATTTTTACTTTCAAAGTTGGTTTACCGTTTTGGACAGAAGAGATCACTCTTCTTTGTCTTTATTAGAATCTTTATAAGAGGAGCATACGCCTAAGTAGTCATTTTCCTCCTTTTCACTTCAAAATTGTATAACACAAATAAAACTAAAGTTCATGAGTGAAGGTAAGCATTCGAGCGATAACCTATACAGCCAACGTCGTCGCACTAAGAACCAAGGGACATACATTTAATCATTCCTTCTTCACTACTTAATGCATGTGTCCTTCGAGTGCATTTGTTATGATAATATTTTGAAAATGGTTTGATTTCGAGAAAAATATTTGGTGATGACAAAACGTTTATTTGGACCTACGCTACTGTTTGTGCGAACATTTCATTACACCCACAAATTTAGTTTGCCTCCTTTTTAGTTATTATATTAAATAATTATTTATTTTTTTATATTAGCGACGGTTCAGGCCGACGCTATTGTTTTTGAAAAAATATTCATTTCCCATAACAAATTTCGTTTGCCTCCTTATTAGTTATTATCGTAATGAATTCTTATTTTCTTATATTAGCGACGGTTCAGGCCGACGCTACTGTTTGTGCTAAAATTTTCATTTTCCCCCACGAATTTCGTTTGGCTCCTTTAAACTTATTATTTTAATTAATTATTATTTTTATATTAAAAACTAGTACTTTAATAGCCCTTTTAAAGTGATATTAAACAAAATCGTTCACATTAGTGGCACGGTTAATAGCGCTTTTCAGAGCTATCAAAAATAAAAGAAAGTTCTATTAAATAACTTTTATGGCATATTGTCTGTAGCTCTATTTTCTCTTTCAAAGTTGGTTTACCCTTTTGGACAGAAGAGATCACTCTTCTTTGTCATTATTAGAATCTTTATAAGAGGAGCGTACGCCTAACTAGTCATTTTCCTCCATTTCACTTCAAAAGTATATAGCACGAATAAAACTAAAGTTCATGAGTGAAGGTGAGCATTCGAGCGATAACCTATACAGCCAGTGTCGTCGGACTAAGAACAAAGGGACATACATTTAATTATTCCTTCTTCACTACTTAATGCATGTTTCCTTCGAGTGCATTTGTTATGAAAATATTTTGAAAATGGTTTGATTTCGAGAAAAATATTTGGTGTTGACAAAACGTTTATTTGGACCTACGCTACTGTTTGTGCGAAAATTTCATTACACCCACCAATTTAGTTTGCCTCCTTTTTAGTTATTATTTTAAATAATTAATTTTTTTTATATTAGCTACGGTTCAGCCGACACTATTGTTTTTGAAAAAATATTCATTTCCCATAACAAATTTTGTTTGCCTCCTAATTAGTTATTGTCTTAATTAATTCTTATTTACTTATATTAGCGACGGTTCAGGCCGACGCTACTGTTTGGGCTAAAATTTTCAATTTCACCCACGAATTTCATTTGGATCCTTTAAGCTTATTGTTTTAATTAATTATTATTTTTATATTAAAAACTAGTACTTTAATAGCTCTTTTAAAGTGCTATTAAACAAAATCGTTCACATTAGTGGCACGGTTAATAGCGCTTTTCAGCACTATCAAAAACAAAGAGAAAGTTCTATTAAGTAACTTTTATGGCATATTGTATGTTGCTCTATTTTCTCTTTCAAAGTTGGTTTACCCTTTTGGACAGAAGAGATCATTCTTCTTTGTCTTTATTAGAATCTTTATAAGAGGAGCATACGTCTAACTAGTCATTTTCCTCCATTTCACTTCAAAAGTATATAGCACGAATAAAACTAAAGTCCATGAGTGACGGTGAGTATTCGAGCGATAACCCATACAGTAAGTGTCGTCGGACTAAGAACAAAGGGACATACATTTAATCATTCCTTCTTCACTACTTAATGCATGTGTCCTTCAAGTTCATTTGTTATGAAAATATTTTGAAAATGGTTTGATTTCTAGAAAAATACTTGGCGTTGACAAAATGTTTATTTGGACCTACGCTACTGTTTGTGTGATAATTTCATTACACCCACCAATTTAATTTGCCTCCTTTTTAGTTATTATTTTAAATAATAGTTTATTTTTTTATATTAGCGACGGTTCAGGCTGAAGCTATTGTTTTTAAAAAAATATTCATTTCCCATAAAAAATTTCGTTTGCCTCCTTATTAGTTATTGTCTTAATTAATTCTTATTTTCTTATATTAGCGACGGTTCAGGCCGACGCTACTGTTTGTGCTAAAATTTTCGTTTTCCCCTACGAATTTCGTTTGGCTCCTTTAAACTTATTGTTTTAATTAATGATTATTTTTATACTAAAAACTAGTACTTAATATCTCTTTTAAAATGCTATTAAACAAAATCGTTCACATTAGTGGCACGGTTAATAGCGCTTTTCAGCGCTATCAAAAACAAAAGAAAGTGCTATTAAATAACTTTTATGGCATATTGTTTGTTGCTCTATTTTCTCTTTCAAAGTTGGTATACCGTTTTGGACAGAAGAGATCACTCTTCTTTGTCTTTATTAGAATCTTTATAAGAGGAGCATACGCCTAAGTAGTCATTTTCCTCCTTTTCACTTCAAAATTGTATAACACGAATAAAACTAAAGTTCATGAGTGAAGGTAAGCATTCGAGCGATAACCTATACAGCCAACGTCGTCGCACTAAGAACCAAGGGACATACATTTAATCATTCCTTCTTCACTACTTAATGCATGTGTCCTTCGAGTGCATTTGTTATGATAATATTTTGAAAATGGTTTGATTTCGAGAAAAATATTTGGTGATGACAAAACGTTTATTTGGACCTACGCTACTGTTTGTGCGAACATTTCATTACACCCACAAATTTAGTTTGCCTCCTTTTTAGTTATTATATTAAATAATTATTTATTTTTTTATATTAGCGACGGTTCAGGCCGACGCTATTGTTTTTGAAAAAATATTCATTTCCCATAACAAATTTCGTTTGCCTCCTTATTAGTTATTATCGTAATGAATTATTATTTTCTTATATTAGCGACGGTTCAGGCCGACGCTACTGTTTGTGCTAAAATTTTCATTTTCCCCCACGAATTTCGTTTGGCTCCTTTAAACTTATTATTTTAATTAATTATTATTTTTATATTAAAAACTAGTACTTTAATAGCCCTTTTAAAGTGATATTAAACAAAATCGTTCACATTAGTGGCACGGTTAATAGCACTTTTCAGAGCTATCAAAAATAAAAGAAAGTGCTATTAAATAACTTTTATGGCATATTGTCTGTAGCTCTATTTTCTCTTTCAAAGTTGGTTTACCCTTTTGGACAGAAGAGATCACTCTTCTTTGTCTTTATTAGAATCTTTATAAGAGGAGCGTACGCCTAACTAGTCATTTTCCTCCATTTCACTTCAAAAGTATATAGCACGAATAAAACTAAAGTTCATGAGTGAAGGTGAGCATTCGAGCGATAACCTATACAGCCAGTGTCGTCGGACTAAGAACAAAGGGACATACATTTAATTATTCCTTCTTCACTACTTAATGCATGTTTCCTTCGAGTGCATTTGTTATGAAAATATTTTGAAAATGGTTTGATTTCGAGAAAAATATTTGGTGTTGACAAAACGTTTATTTGGACCTACGCTACTGTTTGTGCGAAAATTTCATTACACCCACCAATTTAGTTTGCCTCCTTTTTAGTTATTATTTTAAATAATTAATTTTTTTTATATTAGCTACGGTTCAGCCGACACTATTGTTTTTGAAAAAATATTCATTTCCCATAACAAATTTTGTTTGCCTCCTAATTAGTTATTGTCTTAATTAATTCTTATTTACTTATATTAGCGACGGTTCAGGCCGACGCTACTGTTTGGGCTAAAATTTTCAATTTCACCCACGAATTTCATTTGGATCCTTTAAGCTTATTGTTTTAATTAATTATTATTTTTATATTAAAAACTAGTACTTTAATAGCTCTTTTAAAGTGCTATTAAACAAAATCGTTCACATTAGTGGCACGGTTAATAGCGCTTTTCAGCACTATCAAAAACAAAGAGAAAGTTCTATTAAGTAACTTTTATGGCATATTGTATGTTGCTCTATTTTCTCTTTCAAAGTTGGTTTACCCTTTTGGACAGAAGAGATCATTCTTCTTTGTCTTTATTAGAATCTTTATAAGAGGAGCATACGTCTAACTAGTCATTTTCCTCCATTTCACTTCAAAAGTATATAGCACGAATAAAACTAAAGTCCATGAGTGACGGTGAGTATTCGAGCGATAACCCATACAGTAAGTGTCGTCGGACTAAGAACAAAGGGACATACATTTAATCATTCCTTCTTCACTACTTAATGCATGTGTCCTTCAAGTTCATTTGTTATGAAAATATTTTGAAAATGGTTTGATTTCTAGAAAAATACTTGGCGTTGACAAAATGTTTATTTGGACCTACGCTACTGTTTGTGTGATAATTTCATTACACCCACCAATTTAATTTGCCTCCTTTTTTATTATTATTTTAAATAATAGTTTATTTTTTTATATTAGCGACGGTTCAGGCTGAAGCTATTGTTTTTAAAAAAATATTCATTTCCCATAACAAATTTCGTTTGCCTCTTTATTAGTTATTGTCTTAATTAATTCTTATTTTCTTATATTAGCGACGGTTCAGGTCGACGCTACTGTTTGTGCTAAATTTTTCATTTTCCCCCACGAATTTCGTATGGCTCCTTTAAACTTATTGTTTTAATTAATTATTATTTTTATATTAAAAAATATTACTTTAATAGCTCTTTTAAAGTGCTATTAAATAAAATCGTTCACATTAGTGGCACGGTTAATAGCGCTTTTCAGCGCTATCAAAAACAAAAGAAAGTGCTTTTAAGTAACTTTTATGGCATATTGTCTGTAGCCCTATTTTCTCTTTCAAAGTTGGTTTACCCTTTTGGACAGAAGTGATCACTCTTCTTTGTCTTTATTAGAATATTTATAAGAGGAGCATACGCCTAAGTAGTCATTTTCCTCCATTTCACTTCAAAAGTATATAGCACGAATAAAACTAAAGTTCATGAGTGAAGGTGAGTATTCGAGCGATAACCTATACAGCCAGCGTCGTCGGAGTAAGAACAAAGGAACATACATTTAATTATTCCTTCTTCACTACTTAAAGCATGTGTCCGTCGAGTGCATTTGTTATGAAAATATTTTGAAAATGGTTTGATTTCGAGAAAAATACTTGGTGTTGACAAAACGTTTATTTGGACCTACGCTATTGTTTGTGCGAAAATTTCATTACACCCACCAATTTAGTTTGCCTCCTTTTTAGTTATTATTTTAAATAATTAATTTTTTTTTATATTAGCTACGGTTCAGGCCGACACTATTGTATTTAAAAAAATATTCATTTCCCATAAAAAATTTTGTTTGCCTCCTTATTAGTTATTGTCTTAATTAATTCTTATTTTCTTATATTAGCGACGGTTAAGGCCGACGCTACTGTTTGGGCTAAAATTTTCATTTTCCGCCACGAATTTCGTTTGGGTCCTTTAAGCTTATTGTTTGAATTAGTTATTATTTTTATATTAAAAACTATTACTTTAATAGCTCTTTTAAAGTGCTATTAAACAAAATCGTTCACATTAGTGGCACGGTTAATAGCGCTTTTAACCGCTATCAAAAACAAAGAGAAAGTGCTATTAAGTAACTTTTATGGCATATTGTATGTTGCTCTATTTTCTCTTTCAAAGTTGGTTTACCCTTTTGGACAGAAGAGATCACTCTTGTTTTTCTTTATTAGAATCTTTATAAGAGGAGCATACGCCTAACTAGTCCTTTTCCTCGATTTCACTTCAAAAGTATATAACACGAATAAAACTAAAGTTCATGAGTGAAGGTGAGTATTCGAGCGATAACCTATACAACCAGCGTCGTCGGACTAAGAACAAAGGGACATACATTTAATCATTATTTCTTCACTACCTAATGCATGTGTCCTTCGAGTGCATTTGTTAGGAAAATATTTTGAAAATGGTTTCATTTCGAGAAAAATACTTGGTGTTGACGAAACGTTTATTTGGACCTAGGCTACTGTTTGTGTGAAAATTTTATTACACCCACCAATTTATTTTTCCTCCTTTTTAGTTATTAATTTAAATAATTATTTTATTTTTTTATATTAGCCATGGTTCAGGCCGACCCTATTGTTTTTGAAAAAATATTCATTTCCCATAACAAATTTCGTTTGCCTCCTTATTAGTTATAGTCTTAATTAATTCTTATTTTCTTATATTAGCGACCGTTCAGGCCGACGCTACTGTTTGTGCTAAAATTTTCATTTTCCCCTACAAATTTCGTTTGGCTCCTTTAAACTTATTGTTTTAATTAATTATTATTTTTATATTAAAAACTAGTACTTTAATAGCTCTTTTAAAGTGCTATGAAACAAAATCGTTCACATTAGTGGCACGTTTCATAGCGCTTTTCAGCGCTATCAAAAACAAAAGAAAGTGCTATTAAGTAACTTTTATGGCATAATTTCTGTTGCTCTATTTTCTCTTTCAAAGTTGGTTTACCCTTTTGGACAGAAGAGATCATTCTTCTTTGTCTTTATTAGAATCTTTATAAGAGGAGCATACGCCCAACTAGTCATTTTCCTCCATTTCATTTCAAAAGTATATAGCATGAATAAAACTAAAGTTCATGAATGAAGGTGAGCATTTGAACAATAACTTATACAGTAAGCGTCGTCGAACTAAGAAAAAACAGACATACATTTAATCATTCCTTCTTCACTAATTAATGCATGTGTCCTTCAAGTACATTTGTTATGAAAATATTTAGAAAATGATTTGATTTCAAAAAAAATACTTGGTGTTGACAAAGCGTTTATTTGGACCTAGGCTACTGTTTGTGTGAAAATTTCATTATACCCACCCATTTAGTTTGCCTCCTTTTTAGTTATTATTTTAAATAAATTTTTTTTTTATATTAGCGATGGTTCAGGCCGACGCTATTGTTTTTGAAAAAATATTCATTTCCCATAACAAATTTCGTTGGCCTCCTTATTAGTTATAGTCTTAATTAATTCTTATTTTCTTATATTAGCGATCGTTCAGGCCGACGCTACTGTTTGTGCTAAAATTTTAATTTTCCGCTACGATTTTCGTTTGGCTCCTTTAAACTTATTGTTGTAATTAAGTATTTTTTTTATATTAAAAACTAGTACTTTAATAGCTCTTTTAAAGTGTTATGAAACAAAATCGTTCACATTAGTGGCACGTTTAATACCACTTTTCAGCGCTATCAAAAACAAAAAAAAGTGCTATTAAATAACTTTTATGGCATATTGTCTGTAGCTCTATTTTCTCTTTCAAAGTTGGTTTACCCTTTTGGACAGAAGAGATCACTCTTCTTTTTCTTTATTAGAATCTTTATAAGAGGAGCATACGCCTAAGTAGTCATTTTACTCCATTTCACTTCAAAAGTATATAGCACGAATAAAACTAAAGTTCATGAGTGAAGGTGAGCATTCGAGCGATAACCTATACAACCAGCGTCGTCAGACTAAGAACAAAGGAACATACATTTAATTATTCCTTCTTCACTACTTAATGCATGTGTCCATCGAGTGCATTTGTTATGAAAATATTTTGAAAATGGTTTGATTTCGAGAAAAATACTTGGTGTTGACAAAACGTTTATTTGGACCTACGCTACTGTTTGTTCAAAAATTTCATTACACCCACCAATTTAGTTTGCCTCCTTTTTATTTATTATTTTAAATAATTATTTTTTTTATATTAGCGACGGTTCAGGCCGACACTATTCTTTTTGAAAAAATATTCATTTCCCATAACAAATTTTGTTTGCCTCCTTATTAGTTATAGTCTTAATTAATTCTTATTTTCTTATATTAGTGACGGTTCAGGCCGACGCTACTGTTTGTGCTAAAATTTTTATTTTCCCCTACGATTTTCGTTTGGCTCCTTGAAACTTATTTTTTAATTAATTATTATTTTTATATTAAAAACTAGTACTTTAATAGCTCTTTTAAAGTGTTATGAAACAAAATCATTCACATTAGTGGCACCTTTAATAGCACTTTTACGCGCTATCAAAAACAAAGAGAAAGTGCTATTAAGTAACTTTTATGGCATATTGTTTGTAGCTCTATTTTCTCTTTCAAAGTTGGTTTACCCTTTTGGACAGAAGAGATCACTCTTCTTTGTCTTTATTAGAATCTTTATAAGAGGAGCATACGTCTAAGTAGTCATTTTCCTCCATTTCACTTCAAAAGAATATAGCACGAATAAAACTAAAGTTCATGAGTGAAGGTGAGTATTCGAGCGATAACCTATAAAGCCAGCGTAGTCGGACTAAGAACAAAGGGACGTACATTTAATTATTCCTTCTTCACTACTTAATTCATGTGTCCTTCGAGTACATTTGTTATGAAAATATTTAGAAAATGGTTTGATTTCAAAAAAAATACTTGGTGTTGACAAAGCGTTTATTTGGACCTAGGCTACTTTTTGTGTGAAAATTTCATTATACCCACCCATTTAGTTTGCCTCCTTTTTAGTTATTATTTTAAATAAATTTTTTTTTATAGTAGCGATGGTACAGGCCGACACTATTGTTTTTGAAAAAATATTCATTTCCCATAACAAATTTTGTTTGCCTCCTTATTAGTTATAGTCTTAATTAATTCTTATTTTCTTATATTAGCGATCGTTCAGGCCGACGCTACTATTTGTGCTAAAATTTTAATTTTCCGCTACGATTTTCGTTTGGCTCCTTTAAACTTATTGTTTTAATTAAGTATTTTTTTTTATATTAAAAACTAGAACTTTAATAGCTCTTTTAAAGTGTTATGAAACAAAATCGTTCACATTAGTGGCACGTTTAATAGCACTTTTCAACGCTATCAAAAACAAAAGAAAGTGCTATTAAATAACTTTTATGGCATATTGTCTGTAGCTCTATTTTCTCTTTCAAAGTTGGTTTACCCTTTTGGACAGAAGAGATCACTCTTCTTTTTCTTTATTAGAACCTTTATAAGAGGAGCATACGCCTAAGTAGTCATTTTACTCCATTTCACTTCAAAAGTATATAGCACGAATAAAACTAAAGTTCATGAGTGAAGGTGAGCATTCGAGCGATAACCTATACAACCAGCGTCGTCGGACTAAGAACAAAGGAACATACATTTAATTATTCCTTCTTCACTACTTAATGCATGTGTCCTTCGAGTGCATTTGTTATGAAAATATTTTGAAAATGGTTTGATTTCGAGAAAAATACTTGGTGTTGACAAAACGTTTATTTGGACCTACGCTACTGTTTGTTCAAAAATTTCATTACACCCACCAATTTAGTTTGCCTCCTTTTTATTTATTATTTTAAATAATTATTTTTTTTATATTAGCGATGGTTCAGGCCGTCACTAATCTCTTTGAAAAAATATTCATTTCCCATAACAAATTTCGTTTGCCTCCTTATTAGTTATAGTCTTAATTAATTCTTATTTTCTTATATTAGCGACGGTTCAGGCCGACGCTACTGTTTGTGCTAAAATTTTCATTTTCCCCTACGGTTTTCGTTTGGCTCCTTGAAACTTATTTTTTAATTAATTATTATTTTTATATTAAAAACTAGTACTTTAATAGCTCTTTTAAAGTGTTATGAAACAAAATCATTCACATTAGTTGCACCTTTAATAGAACTTTTCAGCGCTATCAAAAACAAAGAGAAAGTGCTATTAAGTAACTTTTATGGCATATTGTTTGTAGCTCTATTTTCTCTTTCAAAGTTGGTTTACCCTTTTGGACAGAAGAGATCACTCTTCTTTGTCTTTATTAGAATCTTTATAAGAGGAGCATACGTCTAAGTAGTCATTTTCCTCCATTTCACTTCAAAAGTATGAAGCACGAATAAAACTAAAGTTCATGAGTGAAGGTGAGTATTCGAGCGATAACCTATACAGCCAGCGTCGTCGGACTAAGAACAAAGGGACGTACATTTAATTATTCCTTTTTCACTACTTAATTCATGTGTCCTTCGAGTGCATTTGTTATGAAAATATTTTTAAAATGGTTTGATTTCGAGAAAAATACTTGGTGTATACAAAATGTTTATTTGGACCTACGCTACTGTTTGTGCAAAAATTTCATTACACCCACCAATTTAGTTTGCCTCCTTTTTATTTATTATTTTAAATAATTATTATTTATTATATTAGCGACGGTTCAGGCCGACGCTATTCTTTTTGAAAAAATATTCATTTCCCATAATAAATTTCGTTTGCCTCCTTATTAGTTATAGTCTTAATTAATTCTTATTTTCTTATATTAGCGACGGTTCAGGCCGACGCTACTGTTTGTGCTAAAAATTTTATTTTCCCCTACGATTTTCGTTTGGCTCCTTGAAACTTATTTTTTAATTAATTATTATTTTTATATTAAAAACTAGTACTTTAATAGCTCTTTTAAAGTGTTATGAAACAAAATCATTCACATTAGTGGCACCTTTAATAGCACTTTTCAGCGCTATCAAAAACAAAGAGAAAGTGCTATTAAGTAACTTTTATGGCATATTGTTTGTAGCTCTATTTTCTCTTCCAAAGTTGGTTTACCCTTTTGGACAGAAGAGATCAATCTTCTTTGTCTTTATTAGAATCTTTATAAGAGGAGCATACGTCTAAGTAGTCATTTTCCTCCATTTCACTTCAAAAGTATATAGCACGAATAAAACTAAAGTTCATGAGTGAAGGTGAGTATTCGAGCGATAACCTATACATCCAGCATCGTCGGACTAAGAACAAAGGGACGTACATTTAATTATTCCTTCTTCACTACTTAATTCATGTGTCCTTCGAGTGCATTTGGTATGAAAATATTTTTAAAATGGTTTGATTTCGAGAAAAATAATAGGTGTATACAAAACGTTTATTTGGACCTAGGCTACTGTTTGTCCAAAAAATTCATTACACCCACCAATTTAGTTTGCCTCCTTTTTATTTATTATTTTAAATAATTATTATTTTTTATATTAGCGACGGTTCAGGCCGACACTATTCTTTTTTAAAAAATATTCATTTCCCATAACAAATTTCGTTTGCCTCCTTATTAGTTATAGTCTTAATTAATTCTTATTTTCTTATATTAGCGACGGTTCAGGCCGACGCTACTGTTTGTGCTAAAATTTTCATTTTCCCCTACGATTTTCGTTTGGCTCCTTGAAACTTATTTTTTAATTAATTATTATTTTTATATTAAAAACTAGTACTTTAATAGCTCTTTTAAAGTGTTATGAAACAAAATCATTCACATTAGTGGCACCTTTAATAGCACTTTTCAGCGCTATCAAAAACAAAGAGAAAGTGCTATTAAGTAACTTTTATGGCATATTGTTTGTAGCTCTATTTTCTCTTTCAAAGTTGGTTTACCCTTTTGGACAGAAGAGATCACTTTTCTTTGTCTTTATTAGAATCTTTATAAGAGGAGCATACGTCTAAGTAGTAATTTTCCACCATTTCACTTCAAAAGTATATAGCACGAATAAAACTAAAGTTCATGAGTGAAGGTGAGTATTCGAGCGATAACCTATACAGCCAGCGCCGTCGGACTAAGAACAAAGGGACATACATTTAATTATTCCTTCTTCACTACTTAATTCATGTGTCCTTCGAGAGCATTTGTTATGAAAATATTTTTAAAATGGTTTGATTTCGAGAAAAATACTTGGTGTATACAAAACGTTTATTTGGACCTACGCTACTGTTTATGCAAAAATTTCATTACACCCACCAATTTAGTTTGCCTCCTTTTTATTTATTATTTTAAATAATTATTATTTTTTATATTAGCGACGGTTCTGGCCGACACTATTCTTTTTGAAAAAATATTCATTTCCCATAACAAATTTCGTTTGCCTCCTTATTAGTTATAGTCTTAATTAATTCTTATTTTCTTATATTAGCGACGGTTCAGGCCGACGTTACTGTTTGTGCTAAAATTTTCATTTTCCCCTACGATTTTCGTTTGGCTCCTTGAAACTTATTTTTTAATTAATTATTATTTTTATATTAAAAACTAGTACTTTAATAACTCTTTTAATGTGCTATGAAACAAAATCGTTCACATTAGTGGCACGGTTAATAGCACTTTTTAGTGCTATCAAAAACAAAAGAAAGTGCTATTAAATAACTTTTATGGCATATTGTCTGTAGCTCTATTTTCTCTTTCAAAGTTGGTTTACTCTTTTGGACAGAAGAGATCACTCTTCTTTGTCTTTATTAGAATCTTTATAAGAGGAGCATACGCCTAAGTAGTCATTTTACTCCATTTCACTTCAAAAGTATATAGCACGAATAAAACTAAAGTTCATGAGTGAAGGTGAGCATTCGAGCGATAACCTATACAACCATCGTCGTCGGACTAAGAACAAAGGGACATACATTTAATCATTCCTTCTTCACTACTTAATGCATGTGTCCTTCGAGTGCATTTGTTAGGAAAATATTTTGAAAATGGGTTGATTTCGAGAAAAATACTTGGTGTTGACAAAACGTTTATTTGGACCTAGGCTACTGTTTGTGTGAAAATTTTATTACACCCACCAATTTAGTTTGCCTCCTTTTTAGTTATTAATTTAAATAATTATTTTAATTTTTTATATTAGCGATGGTTCAGGCCGACTCTATTGTTTTTGAAAAAATATTCATTTCCCATAACAAATTTCGTTTGCCTCCTTATTAGTTATAGTCTTAATTAATTCTTATTTTCTTATATTAGCGACCGTTCAGGCCGACGCTACTGTTTGTGCTAAAATTTTCATTTTCCCCTACAAATTTCGTTTGGATCCTTTAAACTTATTGTTTTAATTAATTATTATTTTTATATTAAAAACTAGTACTTTAATAGCTCTTTTAAAGTTCTATGAAACAAAATCGTTCACATTAGTGGCACCTTTAACAGCACTTTTCAGCGCTATCAAAAACAAAGAGAAAGTGTTATTAAGTAACTATTATGGCATATTGTCTGTAGCTCTATTTTCTCTTTCAAAGTTGGTTTACTCTTTTGGACAGAAGAGATCACTCTTCTTTGTCTTTATTAGAATCTTTATAAGAGGAGCATACGTCTAAGTAGTCATTTTCCTCCATTTCACTTCAAAAGTATATAGCACGAATAAAACTAAAGTTCATGAGTGAAGGTGAGCATTCGAGCGATAACCTATACAACCAGCGTCGTCGGACTAAGAACAAAGGGACATACATTTAATCATTCCTTCTTCACTACTTAATGCATGTGTCCTACGAGTGCATTTGTTATGAAAATATTTTGAAAATGGTTTGATTTCGAGAAAAATACTTGCTGTTAACAAAACGTTTATTTGGACCTATGCTACTGTTTGTGCAAAAATTTCATTACACCCACCAATTTAGTTTTCCTCCTTTTTATTTATTATTTTAAATAATTATTATTTTTTATATTAGCGACGGTTCAGGCCGACACTACTCTTTTTGAAAAAATAATCATTTCCCATAACAAATTTCGTTTTCCTCCTTATTAGTTATAGTCTTAATTAATTCTTATTTTCTTATATTAGTGACCGTTCAGACCGACGCTACTGTTTGTGCTAAAATTTTCATTTTCCCCTACAAATTTCGTTTGGATCCTTTAAACTTATTATTTTAATTAATTATTATTTTTATATTAAAAACTAGTACTTTAATAGCTCTTTTAAAGTTCTGTGAAAGAAAATCATTCACATTAGTGGCACCTTTAATAGCACTTTTCAGCGCTATCAAAAACAAAGAGAAAGTGCTATTAAGTAACTTTTATGGCATATTGTTTGTAGCTCTATTTTCTCTTTCAAAGTTGGTTTACCCTTTTGGACAGAAGAGATCATTCTTCTTTGTCTTTATTAGAATCTTTATAAGAGGAGCATACGCCTAACTATTCATTTTCCTCCATTTCATTTGAAAAGTATATAGCACGAATAAAACTAAAGTTCATGAATGAAGGTGAGCATTTGAACAATAACGTATACAGTAAGCGTCGTCGAACTAAGAACAAACAGACATACATTTAATCATTCCTTCTTCACTACTTAATGCATGTGTCCTTCAAGTACATTTGTTATGAAAATATTTAGAAAATGGTTTGATTTCGAAAAAAATACTTGGTGTTGACAAAGCGTTTATTTGGACCTAGGCTACTGTTTATGTGAAAATTTCATTACACCCACCCATTTAGTTTGCCTCCTTTTTAGTTATTATTTTAAATAAATTTATTTTTTTATATTAGCGATGATTCAGGCCGACGCTATTGTTTTTGAAAAAATATTCATTTCCCATAACAAATTTCGTTTGCCTCCTTATTAGTTATAGTCTTAATTAATTCTTATTTTCTTATATTAGCGACCGTTCAGGCCGACGCTACTGTTTGTGCTAAAATTTTCATTTTCTGCTACGATTTTCGTTTGGCTCCTTTAAACTTATTATTTTAATTAATTATTATTTTTATATTAAAAACTAGTACTTTAATAGCTCTTTTAAAGTGTTATGAAACAAAATCGTTCACATTAGTGGCACGTTTAATAGCACTTTTTAGCGCTATCAAAAACAAAAGAAACTGCTATTAAATAACTTTTATGGCATATTGTCTGTAGCTCTATTTTCTCTTTCAAAGTTGGTTTACCCTTTTGGACAGAAGAGATCACTCTTCTTTGTCTTTATTAGAATCTTTATAAGAGGAGCATACGCCTAAGTAGTCATTTTACTCCATTTCACTTCAAAAGTATATAGCACGAATAAAACTAAAGTTCATGAGTGAAGGTGAGCATTCGAGTGATAACCTATACAGCCAGCGTCGTCGGACTAAGAGCAAAGGAACATACATTTAATTATTCCTTCTTCACTACTTAATGCATGTGTCCTTCGAGTGCATTAGTTATGAAAATATTTTTAAAATGGTTTGATTTCGAGAAAAATACTTGGTGTTGACAAAATGTTTATTTGGACCTACGCTACTGTTTGTGCAAAAATTTCATTACACCCACCAATTTAGTTTGCCTCCTTGTTATTTATTATTTTAAATAATTTTTTTTTATATTAGCGACGGTTCAGGCCGACACTATTCTTTTTGAAAAAATATTCATTTCCCATAACAAATTTAGTTTGCCTCCTTATTAGTTATAATCTTAATTAATTCTTATTTTCTTATATTAGCGACGGTTCGGGCCGACGCTACTGTTTGTGCTAAAATTTTCATTTTCCCCTACGATTTTCGTTTGGCTCCTTGAAACTTATTTTTTAATTAATTATTATTTTTATATTAAAAACTAGTACTTTAATAGCTCTTTTAAATTGTTATGAAACAAAATCGTTCACATTAATGGCACCTTTAATAGCACTTTTCAGCGCTATCAAAAACAAAGAGAAAGTGCTATTAAGTAACTTTTATGGCATATTGTCTGTAGCTCTATTTTCTCTTTCAAAGTTGGTTTACCCTTTTGGACAGAAGAGATCACTCTTCTTTGTCTTTATTAGAATCTTTATAAGAGGAGCATACGTCTAAGTAGTCATTTTCCTCAATTTCACTTCAAAAGTATATAGCACGAATAAAACAAAAGTTCATGAGTGAAGGTGAGTATTCGAGCGATAACCTATACAGCCAGCATCGTCCGACTAAGAACAAAGGGACATACATTTAATTATTCCTTCTTCACTACTTAATGCATGTGTCCTTCGAGTGCATTTGTTATGAAAATATTTTGAAAATGGTTTGATTTCGAGAAAAATACTTGGTGTTAACAAAACGTTTATTTGGACCTACGCTACTGTTTGTGCAAAAATTTCATTACACCCACCAATTTAGTTTGCCTCCTTTTTAATTATTATTTTAAATAATTTTTTTTTATATTAGCGACGGTTCAGGCTGACACTATTATTTTTGAAAAAATATTCATTTCCCATAACAAATTCTGTTTGCCTCCTTATTAATTATTGTCTTAATTAATTCTTATTTTCTTATATTAGCGACGGTTCAGGCCGACGATACTGTTTGGGCTAAAATTTTCATTTTCCCCCACGAATTTTGTTTGGCTCCTTTAAACTTATTCTTTTAAAGTGCTATTAAACAAAATCGTTCACATTAGTGGCACGGTTAATAGCTCTTTTCAGCGCTATCAAAAACAAAAGAAAGTGCTATTAAGTAACTTTTATGGCATATTGTCTGTTGCTCTATTTTCTCTTTCAAAGTTGGTTTACCCTTTTGGACAGAAGAGATCTTTCTTCTTTGTCTTTATTAGAATCTTTATAAGAGGAGCATACGCCTAACTAGTCATTTTCCTCCATTTCACTTCAAAAGTATATAGCACGAATAAAACTAAAGTTCATGAGTGAAGGTGAGCATTCGAGCGATAACCTATACAGCCAGCATCGTCGGAATAAGAACAAAGGGACATACATTTAATCATTCCTTCTTCACTACTTAATGCATGTGTCTTCCGAGTGCATTTGTTATGAAAATATTTTGAAAATGGTTTGATTTCGAGAAAAATTCTTGGTGTTAACAAAGCGTTTATTTGGACCCAGGCTACTGTTTGTGTGAAAATTTCATTACACCCACCAATTTAGTTTGCCTCCTTTTTAGTTATTATTTTAAATAATTATTTATTTTTTTATATTAGAGAAGGTTCCGGCCGACGCTATTGTTTTTGAAAAAATATTCATTACCCATAACAAATTTCGTTTGCCTACTTATTAGTTATTGTCTTAATTAATTCTTATTTTCTTATATTAGCGACGATTTAGGCCGACGCTACTGTTTGGGCTAAAATTTTCATTTTCCCCCACGAATTTCGTTTGGCTCCTTTAAACTTATTGTTTTAATTAATTATTATTTTTATATTAAAAACTAGTACTTTAATATCTCTTTGAAAGTGCTATTAAACAAAATCGTTCACATTAGTGGCACGGTTAATAGCGCTTTTCAGCGCTATCAAAAACAAAAGAAAATGCTATTAAGTAACTTTTATGGCATATTGTCTGTTGCTCTATTTTCTCTTTCAAAGTTTGTTTACCCTTTTGGACAGAAGAGATCATTCTTCTTTGTCTTTATTAGAATCTTTATAAGAGGAGCATACGCCTAACTAGTCATTTTCCTCAATTTCACTTCAAATATATATAGCACGAATAAAACTAAAGTTCATGAATGAAGGTGAGCATTTGAACGATAACCTATACAATAAGCGTCGTCGGACTAAGAACAAACGGACATACATTTAATCATTCCTTCATCACTACTTAATGCATGTGTCCTTCAAGTACATTTGTTATGAAAATATTGAGAAAATGGTTTGATTTCGAGAAAAATACTTGGTGTTGACAAAACGTTTATTTGGACCCAGGCTACTGTTTGTGTGAAAATTTCATTACACCCACCAATTTAGTTTGCCTCCTTTTTAGTTATTATTTTAAATAATTATTTATTTTTTTTATATTAGAGAAGGTTCAGGCCGACGCTATTGTTTTTGAAAAAATATTCATTTCCCATAACAAATTTCGTTTGCCTCCTTATTAGTTATTGTCTTTATTTTCTTATATTAGCGACGATTTAGGCCGACGTTACTGTTTTTGCTAAAAATTTCATTTTCCCCTACGAATTTTATTTGGCTCCTTTAAACTTATTATTTAAATTAATTATTATTTTTATATTAAAAACTAGTACTTTAATAGCTCTTTTAAAGTGCTATGAAACAAAATCGTTCACATTAGTGGCACGGTTAATAGCGCTTTTTAGTGCTATCAAAAACAAAAGAAAGTGCTATTAAATAACTTTTATGGCATATTGTTGGTAGCTCTATTTTCTCTTTCAAAGTTTGTTTACCCTTTTGGACAAAAGAGATCACTCTTCTTTGTCTTTATTAGAATCTTTATAAGAGGAGCATACGCATAACTAGTCATTTTCCTCCATTTCACTTCAAAAGTATATAGCACGAATAAAACTAAAGTTCATGAGTGAAGGTGAGCATTCGAGCGATAACCTATACAGCCAGCATCGTCGGAATAAGAACAAAGGGACATACATTTAATCCTTCCTTCTTCACTACTTAGTGCATGTGTCTTTCGAGTGCATTTGTTATGAAAATATTTTGAAAATGGTTTGACTTCAAGAAAAATACTTTGTTTTGACAAAACGTTTATTTGGACCGACACTACTGTTTGTGCGAAAATTGCATTTCCTCCCACCAATTTTGTTTGCCTCCTTTTATTTTTTGTCTTAAATAATTATTTATTTTTCATATTAAAGACGGCTCAGGCCGACGCTTTTGTTTATGAAAAAATATACATTTCCCATAACAAATTTCATTTGCCTCCTTATTAGTTATTATCTTAATTAATTCTTATTTTCTTATATTAGCGACGGTTCAGGCCGACGATACTGTTTGTACTAAAATTTTCATTTTCCCCCAAGAATTTTGCTTGGCTCCTTTAAACTTATTGTTTTAATTAATTATTATTTTTATATTAAAAACTAGTACTTTAATAGCTCTTTTAAATTGCTATTAAAAAAATCGTTGACATTAGCGGAACGGTTAATAGCGCTTTTAAGCGCTATCAAAAACAAAAGAAAGTGCTATTAAATAACTTTTATGGCATATTGTCTGTTGCTCTATTTTCTCTTTCAAAGTTCGTTTACCCTTTTGGACAAAAGAGATCACTCTTCTTTGTCTTTATTAGAATCTTTATAAGAGGAGCAGACGCCTAACTACTCCTTTTCCTCCATTTCACTTCAAAAGTGTATAGCACGAATAAAACTAAAGCTCATGAGTGAAGGTGAGCATTTGAATGATAACCTATACAGTAAGCGTTGTCGGACTAAGAACAAATTGACATACATTTAATCATTCCCTCTTCACTACATAATTCATGTGTCCTTCGAGTGCATTTGTTATGAAAATATTTTTAAAATGGTTTGATTTCGAGAGAAATAATTGGTGTTGACAAAGCGTTTATTTGGACCTACGCTATTGTTTGTGCGAAAATTTCATTGCCCCCACCAATTTAGTTTGCCTACATTTAAGTTATTATTTTAAATAATTAATTATTTTTGATATTAGCGACAGTTCAGGCCGACGCTATTGTTTATGAAAAAATATTCATTTCCCATAACAAATTTCATTTGCCTCCTTATTAGTTATTGTCTTAATTAAGTCTTATTTTCTTATATTAGCGACGGTTCAGGCCGTCACTTGTCTTTGTCCTTATATCAGAATCATCATAAGAGGAGCATACGCCAAATTAGTCATTTTCCTCCATTTTATTTAAAAAGTATTTAGCACGAATAAAACTAAAGTTCACGAGTGAGGGTGGGCATTTGAATGATAACCTATACAGCATGCGTCCTACGACTAAGAACAAAGGGACATACATTTAATCATTCCTTCTTCACTACTAAGTGCATGTGTCCTTCGATTGCATTTGTTATGAAAATATTTTGAAAATGGTTTGATTTCAAGAAAAATTCTTGGTGTTGACCAAGCGTTTATTTGGATCGACACTACTGTTTGGGCGAAAATTGCATTTCCTCCCACCAATTTTGTTTGCCTCCTTTTTATTTTTTGTCTTAAATAATTATTTATTTTTCATAATTGAGACGGCTCAGGCCGACGCATTTGTTTATGAAAAAATATTCATTTCCCATAACAAATTTCATTTGCCTCCTTATTAGTTATTGTCTTAATTAATTCTTATTTTCTTATATTAGCGACGGTTCAGGCCCGCGGTACTGTTTGTGCTAAAATTTTCATTTTCCCCCACAAATTTCGTTTGGCTCCTTTAAACATATTGTTTCAATTAATTATTATTTTTATATTAAAAATTAGTACTTTAATAGCTCTTTTAAAGTGCTATTAAAAAAACCATTTACATTAGCGGAAAGGTTAATAGCGCTTTTAAGTGCTATCAAAAACAAAAGAAAGTGCTATTAAATAACTTTTATGGCATATTGGCTTTTGCTCTATTTTCTCTTTCAAAGTTGGTTTACCCTTTTGGACAAAAGAGATCACTCTTATTTGTCTTTATTAGAATCTTTATAAGAGGAGCATACGCCTAATTAGTCATTTTCCTCCATTTCACTTCAAAAGTGTATAGCACGCATAAAACTTAAGTTCATGATTGAAGGTGAGCATTTGAACGATAACCTATACAATAAGCGTTGTTGGACTAAGAACAAAGGGACATACATTTAATCATTCCTTCTTCACTACTTAATTCATGTGTCCTTCGAGTGCATTTGTTATGAAAATATTTTGAAAATGGTTTGATTTCGAGAAAAATAATTGGTGTTGACCAAGCGTTTATTTGGACCGACACTACTGTTTATGCGGAAATTTGAATACCCCCACCAATTTAGTTTGCCTCCTTTTTATTTTATGTCTTAAATAATTATTTATTTTTCATATTAGTGACGGCTCAGGCCGACGCATTTGTTTATGAAAAAATATTCATTTCCCATAACAAATTTCATTTGCCTCCTTATTAGTTATTGTCTTAATTAATTCTTATTTTCGTATATTAGCGACGGTTCAGGCCCGCGCTACTGTTTGTGCTAAAATTTTCATTTTCCCCCACAAATTTCGTTTGGCTCCTTTAAATATATTGTTTCAATTAATTATTATTTTTATATTAAAAATTAGTACTTTAATAGATCTTTTGAAGTGTTATTAAACAAAATTTGAATATAATAGTGGCTCAGTTAATGGCGCTTCTAAGGGTTTCAAAAATAAAAGAAAGTGTTATTAAATAGCTTTTATTGTGTATTGTTTGTTGCCCTATATTCTCTTTCATGGTTGGCTTACCCTTTTAAAGAGTAGAGATCACTTGTCTTTGTACTTATATAAGAATCATCATAAGAGGAGCATACGCCAAATTAGTAATTTACCTCCATTTTAATTAAAAAGTATTTAGCACGAATAAAACTAAAGTTCACTAGTGAAGGTGGGCATTTGAATGATAACATATACAACATGTGTCCTAGGACTAAGAACAAAGGGACATACATTTAATCATTCCTTCTTCACTACTAAGTGCATGTGTCCTTCGATTGCATTTGTTATGAAAATATTTTGAAAATGGTTTGATTTCAAGAAAAATTCTTGGTGTTGACCAAGCGTTTATTTGGATCGACACTACTGTTTGGGCGAAAATTGCATTTCCTCCCACCAATTTTGTTTGCCTCCTTTTTATTTTTTGTCTTAAATAATTATTTATTTTTCATAATTGAGACGGCTCAGGCCGACGCATTTGTTTATGAAAAAATATTCATTTCCCATAACAAATTTCATTTGCCTCCTTATTAGTTATTGTCTTAATTAATTCTTATTTTCTTATATTAGCGACGGTTCAGGCTGACGCTACTGTTTGTGCTAAAATTTTCATTTTCCCCCACGAATTTTTTTTGGCTCCTTTAAACATATTGTTTTAATTAATTATTATTTTTATATTAAAATTAGTACTTTAATAGCTCTTTTGACGTGCTATGAAACAAAATTTGAATATAATAGTGGGTCAGTTAATGACGCTTCTAAGGGTTATCAAAAAAAAAAAAAGTGCTAATAAATAGCTTTTATTGTGTATTGTTTTTTGCCCTATATTCTCTTTCATAGTTGGCTTACCCTTTTAAAGAGTAGAGATCACTTGTCTTTGTCCTTATAGCAGAATCATCATAAGAGGAGCATACGCCTAATTAGTCATTTTCCTCCATTTTATTTAAAAAGTATTTAGCACAAATAAAACTAAAGTTCACGAGTGAAGGTGGGCATTTGAATGATAACCTATACAGCATGCGTCCTAGGACTAAGAACAAAGGGACATACATTTAATCCTTCCTTCTTCACTACTAAGTGCATGTGTCCTTGGAGTGCATTTGTTATGAAAATATTTTGAAAATGGTTTGATTTCAAGAAAAATAATTGGTGTTGACCAAGCGTTTATTTGGACCGACACTACTGTTTATGCGAAAATTGCATTTCCTCCCACCAATTTTGTTTGCCTCCTTTTTATTTTTTGTCTTAAATAATTATTTATTTTTCATATTAGAGACGGCTCAGGCCGACGCTTTTGTTTATGAAAAAATATTCATTTCCCATAAAAAATTTCATTTGCCTCCTTATTAGTTATTGTCTTAATTAATTCTTATTTTCTTATATTAGCGACGGTTCAGGCCGACGCTACTGTTTGTACTAAAATTTTCATTTCCCCCCAAGAATTTCGTTTGGCTCCTTTAAACTTATTGTTTTAATTAATTATTATTTTTATATAAAAAACTAGTACTTTAATAGCTCTTTTAAAGTGCTATTAAACAAAATCATTTACGTTAGCGGAACAGTTAATAGCGCTTTTCAGCGTTATCAAAAACAAATGAAAGTTCTATTAAATAAATTTTATGGCATATTGTCTGTTGCTCTATTTTCTCTTTCAAAGTTGGTTTACCCTTTTGGACAAAAGATATCACTCTTCTTTGTCTTTATTAGAATATATATAAGAGGAGCACACGCCTAACTAGTCCTTTTCCTCCATTTCACTTCAAAAGTATATAGCACGAAAAAAACTAAAGTTCATGAGTGAAGGTGAGCATTTGAACGATAACCTATACAATAAGCATCGTCGGACTAAGAACAAATTTACATACATTTAATCATTCCCTCTTCACTACTTAATTCATGTTTCCTTCGAGTGCATTTGTTATGAAAATATTTTGAAAATGGTTTGATTTCGAGAGAAATAATTGGTGTTGACAAAGCGTTTATTTGGACCTATGATACTGTTTGTGCGAAAATTTCATTACCCCCACCAATTTAGTTTGCCTCCATTTTAGTTATTATTTTAAATAATTATTTATATTTTTATATTAGCGACAGTTCAGGCCGACGCTATTGTTTATGAAAAAATATTCATTTCCCATAACAAATTTCGTTTGCCTCCTTATTAGTTATTGTCTTAATTAATTCTTATTTTCTTATATTAGTGACAGTTCAGGCCGACGCTACTGTTTGTCCTAAGATTTTCATTTTCCCCCACGAATTTCGTTTGGCTCCTTTAAACATATTGTTTCAATTAATTATTATTTTTATATTAAAAATTAGTACTTTAATAGATCTTTTGAAGTGTTATTAAACAAAATTTGAATATAATAGTGGCTCAGTTAATGGCACTTCTAAGGGTTATCAAAAACAAAAGAAAGTGTTATTAAATAGCTTTTATTGTGTATTGTTTGTTGCCCTATATTCTCTTTCATGGTTGGCTTACCCTTTTAAAGAGTAGAGATCACTTGTCTTTGTCCTTATATCAGAATCATCATAAGAGGAGCATACGCCAAATTAGTCATTTACCTCCATTTTATTTAAAAAGTATTTAGCACGAATAAAACTAAAGTTCACTAGTGAAGGTGGCATTTGAATGATAACCTATACATCATGCGTCCTAGGACTAAGAACAAAGGGACATACATTTAATCCTTCCTTCTTCACTACTTAGTGCATGTGTCCTTCAAGTGCATCTGTTATGAAAATATTTTGAAAATGGTTTGATTTCAAGAAAAATTCTTGGTGTTGACCAAGCGTTTATTTGGACTGACACTACTGTTTATGCGAAAATTGCATTTCCTCCCACCAATTTTGTTTGCCTCCTTTTTATTTTTTGTCTTAAATAATTATTTATTTTTCATATTAGAGACGGCTCCGGCCGACGCATTTGTTTATGAAAAAATATTCATTTCCCATAACAAATTTCATTTGCCTCCTTATTAGTTATTGTCTTAATTAATTCTTATTTTCTTATATTAGCGACGGTTCAGGCCGACGGTACTGTTTGTAAAATTTTCATTTTCCCCCAAGAATTTCGTTTGGCTCCTTTAAACTTATTGTTTTAATTAATTATTATTTTTATATTAAAAACTAGTACTTTAATAGCTCTTTTAAAGTGCTATTAAAAAAACCATTTACATTAGCGGAAAGGTTAATAGCGCTTTTAAGTGCTATCAAAAACAAAAGAAAGTGCTATTAAATAACTTTTATGGCATATTGGCTTTTGCTCTATTTTCTCTTTCAAAGTTGGTTTACCCTTTTGGACAAAAGAGATCACTCTTATTTGTCTTTATTAGAATCTTTATAAGAGGAGCATACGCCTAATTAGTCATTTTCCTCCATTTCACTTCAAAAGTGTATAGCACGCATAAAACTAAAGTTCATGATTGAAGGTGAGCATTTGAATGATAACCTATACAGTAAGCGTTGTTGGACTAAGAACAAAGGGACATACATTTAATCATTCCTTCTTCACTACTTAATTCATGTGTCCTTCGAGTGCATTTGTTATGAAAATATTTTGAAAATGGTTTGATTTCGAGAAAAATAATTGGTGTTGACCAAGCGTTTATTTGAACCGACACTACTGTTTATGCGGAAATTTGAATACCCCCACCAATTTAGTTTGCCTCCTTTTTATTTTATGTCTTAAATAATTATTTATTTTTCATATTAGTGACGGCTCAGGCCGACGCATTTGTTTATGAAAAAATATTCATTTCCCATAACAAATTTCATTTGCCTCCTTATTAGTTATTGTCTTAATTAATTCTTATTTTCTTATATTAGCGACGGTTCAGGCCCGCGCTACTGTTTGTGCTAAAATTTTCATTTTCCCCCACAAATTTCGTTTGGCTCCTTTAAACATATTGTTTCAATTAATTATTATTTTTATATTAAAAATTAGTACTTTAATAGATCTTTTGAAGTGTTATTAAACAAAATTTGAATATAATAGTGGCTCAGTTAATGGCGCTTCTAAGGGTTTCAAAAATAAAAGAAAGTGTTATTAAATAACTTTTATTGTGTATTGTTTGTTGCCCTATATTCTCTTTCATGGTTGGCTTACCCTTTTAAAGAGTAGAGATCACTTGTCTTTGTCCTTATATAAGAATCATCATAAGAGGAGCATACGCCAAATTAGTAATTTACCTCCATTTTAATTAAAAAGTATTTAGCACGAATAAAACTAAAGTTCACTAGTGAAGGTGGGCATTTGAATGATAACCTATACAGCATGTGTCCTAGGACTAAGAACAAAGGGACATACATTTAATCATTCCTTCTTCACTACTAAGTGCATGTGTCCTTCGATTGCATTTGTTATGAAAATATTTTGAAAATGGTTTGATTTCAAGAAAAATTCTTGGTGTTGACCAAGCGTTTATTTGGATCGACACTACTGTTTGGGCGAAAATTGCATTTCCTCCCACCAATTTTGTTTGCCTCCTTTTTATTTTTTGTCTTAAATAATTATTTATTTTTCATAATTGAGACGGCTCAGGCCGACGCATTTGTTTATGAAAAAATATTCATTTCCCATAACAAATTTCATTTGCCTCCTTATTAGTTATTGTCTTAATTAATTCTTATTTTCTTATATTAGCGACGGTTCAGGCTGACGCTACTGTTTGTGCTAAAATTTTCATTTTCCCCCACGAATTTTGTTTGGCTCCTTTAAACATATTGTTTTAATTAATTATTATTTTTATATTAAAATTAGTACTTTAATAGCTCTTTTGACGTGCTATGAAACAAAATTTGTATATAATAGTGGGTCAGTTAATGACGCTTCTAAGGGTTATCAAAAAAAAAAAAAGTGCTAATAAATAGCTTTTATTGTGTATTGTTTTTTGCCCTATATTCTCTTTCATAGTTGGCTTACCCTTTTAAAGAGTAGAGATCACTTGTCTTTGTCCTTATATCAGAATCATCATAATAGGAGCATACGCCTAATTAGTCATTTTCCTCCATTTTATTTAAAAAGTATTTAGCACAAATAAAACTAAAGTTCACGAGTGAAGGTGGGCATTTGAATGATAACCTATACAGCATGCGTCCTAGGACTAAGAACAAAGGGACATACATTTAATCCTTCCTTCTTCACTACTAAGTGCATGTGTCCTTGGAGTGCATTTGTTATGAAAATATTTTGAAAATGGTTTGATTTCAAGAAAAATAATTGGTGTTGACCAAGCGTTTATTTGGACCGACACTACTGTTTATGCGAAAATTGCATTTCCTCCCACCAATTTTGTTTGCCTCCTTTTTATTTTTTGTCTTAAATAATTATTTATTTTTCATATTAGAGACGGCTCAGGCCGACGCTTTTGTTTATGAAAAAATATTCATTTCCCATAAAAAATTTCATTTGCCTCCTTATTAGTTATTGTCTTAATTAATTCTTATTTTCTTATATTAGCGACGGTTCAGGCCGACGCTACTGTTTGTACTAAAATTTTCATTTCCCCCCAAGAATTTCGTTTGGCTCCTTTAAACTTATTGTTTCAATTAATTATTATTTTTATATAAAAAACTAGTACTTTAATAGCTCTTTTAAAGTGCTATTAAACAAAATCATTTACGTTAGCGGAACAGTTAATAGCGCTTTTCAGCGTTATCAAAAACAAATGAAAGTTCTATTAAATAAATTTTATGGCATATTGTCTGTTGCTCTATTTTCTCTTTCAAAGTTGGTTTACCCTTTTGGACAAAAGATATCACTCTTCTTTGTCTTTATTAGAATATTTATAAGAGGAGCACACGCCTAACTAGTCCTTTTCCTCCATTTCACTTCAAAAGTATATAGCACGAAAAAAACTAAAGTTCATGAGTGAAGGTGAGCATTTGAACGATAACCTATACAATAAGCATCGTCGGACTAAGAACAAATTTACATACATTTAATCATTCCCTCTTCACTACTTAATTCATGTTTCCTTCGAGTGCATTTGTTATGAAAATATTTTGAAAATGGTTTGATTTCGAGAGAAATAATTGGTGTTGACAAAGCGTTTATTTGGACCTATGATACTGTTTGTGCGAAAATTTCATTACCCCCACCAATTTAGTTTGCCTCCATTTTAGTTATTATTTTAAATAATTATTTATATTTTTATATTAGCGACAGTTCAGGCCGACGCTATTGTTTATGAAAAAATATTCATTTCCCATAACAAATTTCGTTTGCCTCCTTATTAGTTATTGTCTTAATTAATTCTTATTTTCTTATATTAGTGACAGTTCAGGCCGACGCTACTGTTTGTGCTAAGATTTTCATTTTCCCCCACGAATTTCGTTTGGCTCCTTTAAACATATTGTTTCAATTAATTATTATTTTTATATTAAAAATTATTACTTTAATAGATCTTTTTAAGTGTTATTAAACAAAATTTGAATATAATAGTGGCTCAGTTAATGGCACTTCTAAGGGTTATCAAAAACAAAAGAAAGTGTTATTAAATAGCTTTTATTGTGTATTATTTGTTGCCCTATATTCTCTTTCATGGTTGGCTTACCCTTTTAAAGAGTAGAGATCACTTGTCTTTGTCCTTATATCAGAATCATCATAAGAGGAGCATACGCCAAATTAGTCATTTACCTCCATTTTATTTAAAAAGTATTTAGCACGAATAAAACTAAAGTTCACTAGTGAAGGTGGCATTTGAATGATAACCTATACATCATGCGTCCTAGGACTAAGAACAAAGGGACATACATTTAATCCTTCCTTCTTCACTACTTAGTGCATGTGTCCTTCAAGTGCATCTGTTATGAAAATATTTTGAAAATGGTTTGATTTCAAGAAAAATTCTTGGTGTTGACCAAGCGTTTATTTGGACTGACACTACTGTTTATGCGAAAATTGCATTTCCTCCCACCAATTTTGTTTGCCTCCTTTTTATTTTTTGTCTTAAATAATTATTTATTTTTCATATTAGAGACGGCTCCGGCCGACGCATTTGTTTATGAAAAAATATTCATTTCCCATAACAAATTTCATTTGCCTCCTTATTAGTTATTGTCTTAATTAATTCTTATTTTCTTATATTAGCGACGGTTCAGGCCGACGGTACTGTTTGTAAAATTTTCATTTTCCCCCAAGAATTTCGTTTGGCTCCTTTAAACTTATTGTTTTAATTAATTATTATTTTTATATTAAAAACTAGTACTTTAATAGCTCTTTTAAAGTGCTATTAAAAAAACCGTTTACATTAGCGGAAAGGTTAATAGCGCTTTTAAGCGCTATCAAAAACAAAAGAAAGTGCTATTAAATAACTTTTATGGCATATTGGCTTTTGCTCTATTTTCTCTTTCAAAGTTGGTTTACCCTTTTGGACAAAAGAGATCACTCTTATTTGTCTTTATTAGAATCTTTATAAGAGGAGCATACGCCTAATTAGTCATTTTCCTCCATTTCACTTCAAAAGTGTATAGCACGAATAAAACTAAAGTTCATGATTGAAGGTGAGCATTTGAACGATAACCTATACAGTAAGCGTTGTTGGACTAAGAACAAAGGGACATACATTTAATCATTCCTTCTTCACTACTTAATTCATGTGTCCTTCGAGTGCATTTGTTATGAAAATATTTTGAAAATGGTTTGATTTCGAGAAAAATAATTGGTGTTGACCAAGCGTTTATTTGGACCGACACTACTGTTTATGCGGAAATTTGAATACCCCCACCAATTTAGTTTGCCTCCTTTTTATTTTTTGTCTTAAATAATTATTTATTTTTCATATTAGTGACGGCTCAGGCCGACGCATTTGTTTATGAAAAAATATTCATTTCCCATAACAAATTTCATTTGCCTCCTTATTAGTTATTGTCTTAATTAATTCTTATTTTCTTATATTAGCGACGGTTCAGGCCCGCGCTACTGTTTGTGCTAAAATTTTCATTTTCCCCCACAAATTTCGTTTGGCTCCTTTAAACATATTGTTTCAATTAATTATTATTTTTATATTAAAAATTAGTACTTTAATAGATCTTTTGAAGTGTTATTAAACAAAATTTGAATATAATAGTGGCTCAGTTAATGGCGCTTCTAAGGGTTTCAAAAATAAAAGAAAGTGTTATTAAATAACTTTTATTGTGTATTGTTTGTTGCCCTATATTCTCTTTCATGGTTGGCTTACCCTTTTAAAGAGTAGAGATCACTTGTCTTTGTCCTTATATAAGAATCATCATAAGAGGAGCATACGCCAAATTAGTAATTTACCTCCATTTTAATTAAAAAGTATTTAGCACGAATAAAACTAAAGTTCACTAGTGAAGGTGGGCATTTGAATGATAACCTATACAGCATGCGTCCTAGGACTAAGAACAAAGGGACATACATTTAATCATTCCTTCTTCACTACTAAGTGCATGTGTCCTTCGATTGCATTTGTTATGAAAATATTTTGAAAATGGTTTGATTTCAAGAAAAATTCTTGGTGTTGACCAAGCGTTTATTTGGATCGACACTACTGTTTGTGCGAAAATTGCATTTCCTCCCACCAATTTTGTTTGCCTCCTTTTTATTTTTTGTCTTAAATAATTATTTATTTTTCATAATTGAGACGGCTCAGGCCGACGCATTTTTTTATGAAAAAATATTCATTTCCCATAACAAATTTCATTTGCCTCCTTATTAGTTATTGTCTTAATTAATTATTATTTTCTTATATTAGCGACGGTTCAGGCTGACGCTACTGTTTGTGCTAAAATTTTCATTTTCCCCCACGAATTTCGCTTGGCTCCTTTAAACATATTGTTTTAATTAATTATTATTTTTATATTAAAATTAGTACTTTAATAGCGCTTTTGACGTGCTATGAAACAAAATTTGTATATAATAGTGGGTCAGTTAATGACGCTTCTAAGGGTTATCAAAAAAAAAATAAAGTGTTAATAAATAGCTTTTATTGTGTATTGTTTTTTGCCCTATATTCTCTTTCATAGTTGGCTTACCCTTTTAAAGAGTAGAGATCACTTGTCTTTGTCCTTATATCAGAATCATCATAAGAGGAGCATACGCCTAATTAGTCATTTTCCTCCATTTTATTTAAAAAGTATTTAGCACGAATAAAACTAAAGTTCACGAGTGAAGGTGGGCATTTGAATGATAACCTATACAGCATGCGTCCTAGGACTAAGAACAAAGGGACATACATTTAATCCTTCCTTCTTCACTACTAAGTGCATGTGTCCTTCGAGTGCATTTGTTATGAAAATATTTTGAAAATGGTTTGATTTCAAGAAAAATAATTGGTGTTGACCAAGCGTTTATTTGGACCGACACTACTGTTTATGCGAAAATTGCATTTCCTCCCACCAATTTTGTTTCCCTCCTTTTTATTTTTTGTCTTAAATAATTATTTATTTTTCATATTAGAGACGGCTCAGGCCGACGCTTTTGTTTATGAAAAAATATTCATTTCCCATAACAAATTTCATTTGCTTCCTTATTAGTTATTGTCTTAATTAATTCTTATTTTCTTATATTAGCGACGGTTCAGGCCGACGCTACTATTTGTGCTAAAATTTTCATTTTCCCCCACAAATTTCATTTGGCTCCTCTAAACTTAGTGTTTTAATTAATTATTATTTTTATATTAAAAACTAGTACTTTAATAGCTCTTTTAAAGTGCTATTAAACAAAATCATTTACGTTAGCAGAACAGTTAATAGCGCTTTTCAGCGCTATCAAAAACAAATGAAAGTTCTATTAAATAAATTTTATGGCATATTGTCTGTTGCTCTATTTTCTATTTCAAAGTTGGTTTACCCTTTTGGACAAAAGATATCACTCTTCTTTGTCTTTATTAGAATCTTTATAAGAGGAGCATACGCCTAATTAGTCATTTTCCTCCATTTCACTTCAAAAGTGTATAGCACGAATAAAACTAAAGTTCATGATTGAAGGTGAGCATTTAAACGATAACCTATACAGTAAGCGTTGTCGGACTAAGAACAAAGGGACATACATTTAATCATTCCTTCTTCACTACTTAATTCATGTGTCCTTCGAGTGCATTTGTTATGAAAATATTTTGAAAATGGTTTGATTTCGAGAAAAATAATTGGTGTTGACCAAGCGTTTATTTGGATCGACACTACTGTTTATGCGGAAATTTGAATACCCCCACCAATTTAGTTTGCCTCCTTTTTATTTTTTGTCTTAAATAATTATTTATTTTTCATATTAGAGACGGCTCAGGCCGACGCATTTGTTTATGAAAAAATATTCATTTCCCTTAACAAATTTCATTTTCCTCCTTATTAGTTATTGTCTTAATTAATTCTTATTTTCTTATATTAGCGACGGTTCAGGCCGGCGCTACTGTTTGTGCTAAAATTTTCATTTTCCCCCACGAATTTCGTTTGGCTCCTTTAAACATATTGTTTCAATTAATTATTATTTTTATATTAAAAATTAGTACTTTAATAGCTCTTTTGACGTGCTATGAAACAAAATTTGTATGTAATAGTGGCTCAGTTAATGCCGCTTCTAAGGGTTATAAAAAAAAAGTGTTATTAAATAGCTTTTATTGTGTATTGTTTGTTGCCCTATATTCTCTTTCATAGTTGGCTTACCCTTTTAAAGAGTAGAGATCACTTGTCTTTGTCCTTATATCAGAATCATCATAAGAGGAGCATACGCCTAATTAGTCATTTTCCTCCATTTTATTTAAAAAGTATTTAGCACGAATAAAACTAAAGTTCACGAGTGCAGGTGGGCATTTGAATGATAACCTATACAGCATGCGTCCTAGGACTAGGAACAAAGGGACATAAATTTAATACTTCCTTCTTCACTACTTAGTGCATGTGTCCTTCGAGTGCATTTGTTATGAAAATATTTTGAAAATGGTTTGATTTCAAGAAAAATAATTGGTGTTGACCAAGCGTTTATTTGGACCGACACTACTATTTATGCGAAAATTGCATTTCCTCCTTTTTATTTTTTGTCTTAAATAATTATTTATTTTTCATATTAGAGACGGATCAGGCCGACGCTTTTGTTTATGAAAAAATATTCATTTCCCATAACAAATTTCATTTGCCTCCTTATTAGTTATTGTCTTAATTAATTCTTATTTTCTTATATTAGCGACGGTTCAGGCCGACGCTACTGTTTGTACTAAAATATTCATTTTCCCTCAAGAATTTCGTTTGGCTCCTTTAAACTTATTGTTTTAATTAATTATTGTTTTTATATAAAAAACTAGTACTTTAATAGCTCTTTTAAAGTGCTATTAAACAAAATCATTTACGTTAGCAGAATAGTTAATAGCGCTTTTCAGCGCTATCAAAAACAAATGAAAGTTCTATTAGATAAATTTTATGGCATATTGTCTGTTGCTCTATTTTCTCTTTCAAAGTTGGTTTACCCTTTTGGACAAAAGAGATCACTCTTCTTTGTCTTTATTAGAATATTTATAAGAGTAGCATACGCCTAACTAGTCCTTTTCCTCCATTTCACTTCAAAAGTGTATAGAACGAATAAAACTAAAGTTCATGAGTGAAGGTGAGCATTTGAACGATAACCTATACTGTAATCGTCGTTGGACTAAGAACAAATTGACATACATTTAATCATTCCCTCTTCACTACTTAAGTGCATTTGTTATGAAAATGTTTTGAAAATGGATTGATTTCGAGAGAAATATTTGGTGTTGAAAAAGCGTTTATTTGGACCTACGCTACTGTTTGTGCGAAAATTTCATTACCCCCACCAATTTAGTTTGCCTCCATTTAAGTTATTATTTTAAATAATTATTTATTTTTTATATTAGCGACAGTTCAGGCCGACGCTATTGTTTATGAAAAAATATTCATTTCCCATAACAAATTTCATTTGCCTCCTTATTAGTTATTGTCTTAATTAAGTCTTATTTTCTTATATTAGCGACGGTTCAGGCCGACGCTACTGTTTGTGCTAAAATTTTCATTTTCCCCCACGAATTTCGTTTGGCTCCTTTAAAAATATTGTTTTAATTAATTATTATTTTTATATTAAGAATTAGTACTTTAATAGATCTTTTGAAGTGTTATTTAACAAAATTTGAATATAATAGTGGCTCAGTTAATGGCGCTTCTAAGGGTTATCAAAAACAAAAGAAAGTGTTATTAAATAGCTTTTATTGTGTATTGTTTGTTGCCCTATATTCTCTTTCATGGTTGGCTTTCCCTTTTAAAGAGTAGAGATCACTTGTCTTTGTTGTTATATCAGAATCATCATAAGAGGAGCATACGCCAAATTAGTCATTTACCTCCATTTTATTTAAAAAGTATTTAGCACGAATAAAACTAAAGTTCACTAGTGAAGGTGGGCATTTGAATGATAACCTATACAACATGCGTCCTAGGACTAAGAACAAAGGGACATGCATTTAATCCTTCCTTCTTCACTACTTAGTGCATGTGTCCTTCAAGTAAATTTGTTATGAAAATATTTTGAAAATGGTATGATTTCGAGAGAAATAATTGGTGTTGACAAAGCGTTTATTTGGACTGACACAACTGTTTGTGCGAAAATTGCATTTCCTCCCACGAATTTTGTTTGCCTCCTTTTTATTTTTTGTCTTAAATAATTACTTATTTTTCATATTAGAGACGGCTCAGGCCGACGCATTTGTTTATGAAAAAATATTCATTTCCCATAACAAATTTCATTTTCCTCCTTATTAGTTATTGTCTTAATTAATTCTTATTTTCTTATATTAGCGACGGTTCAGGCCGTCGCTACTGTTTGTGCTAAAATTTTCATTTTCCCCCACGCATTTCGTTTGGCTCCTTTAAACATATTGTTTTAATTAAATATAATTTTTATATTAAAAACTAGTACTTTAATAGCTCTTTTAAAGTGCTATTAAACAAAATCGTATATAATAGTGGCTCAGTTAATGGCGCTTTTAAGGGTTATCAAAAACAAAAGAAAGTGCTATTAAATAGCGTTTATTGTGTATTGTTTGTTGCCCTATATTCTCTTTCATAGTCGATTTACCCTTTTAAAGAGTAGAGATCACTTGTCTCTGTCCTTATATCAAAATCTTCATAAGAGGAGCATACGCCTAATTAGTCATTTTCCTCCATTTTATTGCAAAAGCATTTAGCACGAATAAAACTAAAGTTCATGAGTGAAGGTGAGCATTTGAATGATAACCTATACAACATGCGTCCTAGGACTAAGAACAAAGGGACATACATTTAATCATTCCTTCTTCACTACTAAGTGCATGTGTCCTTCGAGTGCATTTGTTATGAAAATATTTTAAAAATGGTTTGATTTCAAGAAAAATTCTTGGTGTTGACCAAGCGTTTATTTTGACCGACACTACTGTTTATGCGAAAATTGCATTTCCTCCCACCAATTTTGTTTGCCTCCTTTTTATTTTTTGTCTTAAATAATTATTTATTTTTCATATTAGAGACGGCTCAGGCCGACGCATTTGTTTATGAAAAAATATTCATTTCCCATAACAAATTTCATTTGCCTCCTTATTAGTTATTGTCTTAATTAATTCTTATTTTCTTATATTAGCGACGGTTCAAGCCGGCGCTACTGTTTGTGCTAAAATTTTCATTTTCCCCCACGAATTTCGTTTGGCTCCTTTAAACATATTGTTTTAATTAATTATTACTTTTATATTAAAAATTAGTACTTTAATAGCTATTTTGAAGTGCTATTAAACAAAATTTCTATATAATAGTGGCTCAGTTAATGGCGCTTCTAAGGGTTATCAAAAACAAAAGAAAGTGCTATTAAATAGCTTTTATTGTGTATTGTTTGTTGCCCTATATTCTCTTTCATAGTTGGTTTACCCTTTTAAAGAGTAGAGATCACTTGTCTTTGTCCTTATATCAGAATCTTCATAAGAGGAGCATACGCCTAATTAGTCATTTTCCTCCATTTTATTGCAAAAGTATTTAGCACGAATAAAACTAAAGTTCACGAGTGAAGGTGGGCATTTGAATGATAACCTATACAGCATGCGTCCTAGGACTAAGAACAAAGGGACATACATTTAATCCTTCCTTCTTCACTACTTTGTGCATGTATCCTTCGAGTGCATTTGATATGAAAATATTTTGAAAATGGTTTGTTTTCAAGAAAAATACTCGATGTTGACCAAGCGTTTATTTGGACAGACACTACTGTTTGTGCGAAAATTGCATTTCCTCCCACCAATTTTGTTTGCCTCCTTTTTATTTTTTGTCTTAAATAATTATTTATTTTTCACATTAGAGACGGCTAAGGCCGACGCTTTTGTTTATGAAAAATATTCATTTCCCATAACAAATTTAAATTGCCTCCATATTAGTTATTGTTTTAATTAATTCTTATTTTCTTATATTAGCGACGGTTCAGGCCGACGCTACTGTTTGTACTAAAATTTTCATTTTCCCCCAAGAATTTCGTTTGGCTCCTTTAAACATATTGTTTTAATTAATTATGATTTTTATATTAAAAATTAGTACTTTAATAGCTCTTTTGAAGTGTTATTAATCAAAATTTGTATATAATAGTGGCTCAGTTAATGGCGCTTCTAAGGGTTATCGAAAAACAAAAGAAAGTGCTATTAAATAGCTTTTATTGTGTATTGTTTGTTGCCCTATATTCTCTTTCATAGTTGGTTTACCTTTTTAAAGAGTAGAGATCACTTGTCTTTGTCCTTATATCAGAATCATCATAAGAGGAGCATACGCCTAATTAGTCATTTTCCTCCATTTTATTTAAAAAGTATTTAGCACGAATAAATCTAAAGTTCACGAGTGAAGGTGGGCATTTGAATGATAACCTATACAGCATGCGTCCTAGGACTTAGAACAAAGGGACATACATTTAATCATTCCTTCTTCACTACTTAGTGCATGTGTCCTTCGAGTGCATTTGTTATGAAAATATTTTGAAAATGGTTTGATTTCAAGAAAAATACTAGGTGTTGACCAAGCATTTATTTGGACGGACACTACTGTTTGTGCAAAAATTGCATTTCCTCCCACCAATTTTGTTTGCCTCCTTTTTATTTTTTGTCTTAAATAATTATTTATTTTTCATATTAGAGACGGCTCAGGCCGACGCTTTTGTTTATGAAAAAATATTCATTTCCCTTAACAAATTTCATTTGCCTCCTTATTAGTTATTGTCTTAATTAATTCTTATTTTCTTATATTAGCGACGGTTCAGGCCGACGCTACTGTTTGTACTAAAATTTTCATTTTCCCCCAAGAATTTCATTTGGCTCCTTTAAACTTATTGTTTTAATTAATTATTATTTTTATATTAAAAAATAGTACTTTAATAGCTCTTTTAAAGTACTATTTAAAAAAATTGTTTACATTAGCGAAATGCTTAATAGCGCTTTTCGGCGCTATCAAAAACAAAAGAAAGTTCTATTAAATTATTTTTAAGCATATTGTCTGTTGCTCTATTTTCTCTTTCAAAGTTTGTTTATTTTTCTGGACAGAAGAGATCACTATTGTTTTTCTTTATTAGAATATTTATAAGAGGAGCATACGCCTAACTGGTCCATTTCCTCCATTTCACTTCAAAAGTATATAGCGTGAATATAACTAAAGTTCATGAGTGAAGGTGAGCATTTGAACGATAACCTATACAGTAAGCGTCGTCGGACTAAGAACAAAGGGACATACGTTTAATCATTCCCTCTTCACTACTTAATGCATGTGTCCTTCGAGTGCATTTGTTATGAAAATATTTTGAAAATGGTTTGATTTCGAGAAAAATAATTGGTGTTGACAAAGAGTTTATTTGGACCTACACTACAATTTGTGTGAAAATTTCATTACCCTCACCAATTTAGTTTGCCTCCATTTTAGTTATTATTTTAAATAATTATTTATTTTTTTATATTAGCGACAGTTCAGGGCGACGCTATTGTTTATGAAAAAATATTCATTTCCCATACCAAACTTCGTTTGACTCCTTATTAGTTATTGTCTTTATTAATTCTTATTTTCTTATATTAGCGACGGTTAAGGCAAACGCTACTGTTTGTGCTAAAATTTTCATTTTTCCCCACGAATTTCGTTTGGCTCCTTTAAACATATTGATTTAATTAATTATTATTTTTATATTAAAAACTAGTACTTTAATAACTCTTTTAAAGTGCTATTAAAAAAAAAAGTTTACATTAGCAGAACGGTTAATAGCGCTTTTCAGCGTTATCAAAAACAAAAGAAAGTGCTATTAAATTATTTTTATGGCATATTGTCTGTTGCTCTATTTTCTCATTCAAAGTTGGTTTACCCTTTTGGACATAAGAGATCACTCTTCTTTGTCTGTATTAGAATATTTATAAGAGGAGGATACGCCTAACTAGTCATGTTCCTCCATTTAAGGTCAAAAGTGTATAGCATGAATAAAACTAAAGTTCTTGAGTGAAGGTGAGCATTTGAGCGATAACCTATACAGTAAGCATCGTGGGACAAAGAACAAATGGACATATATTTCATCATTCCCTCTTCACTAATTATGCATGTGTCCTTCGAGTGCATTTGCTATGAAAATATTTTTAAAATGGATTGATTTCGAGAAAAATAATTGGTGTTAACAAAGCGTTTATTTGGACCTACGCTACTGTTTGTGCAAAAATTTCATTACCCCCACCAATTTAGTTTGCCTCCATTTTAGTTATTATTTTAAATAAGTATTTATTTTTATATATTAGCGATAGTGCAGGCCGACGCTATTGTTTATGAAAAAATATTCAATTCCCATAACAAATTTCGTTTGCCTCCTTATTAGTTATTGTCGTAATTAATTCTTATTTTCTTATATTAGCGACGGTTCAGGCCGACGCTATTGTTTGTGATAAAATTAACATTTCCCCCCACGAATTTCGTTTGGCACCTTTAAACATATTGTTTTAATTAATTATTATTTTTATATTAAAAACTAGTACTTTAATAGCTCTTTTGAAGTGCTATTAAACAAAATCATTTACATTAGTGGAACGGTTAATAGCGCTTTTCGGCGCTATCAAAAACAAAAGAAAGTTCTATTAAATTATTTTTAACCATATTGTCTGTTGCTCTATTTTCTCTTTCAAAGTTGGTTTATTCTTTTGGACAGAAGAGATCACTATTGTTTTTCTTTATTAGAATATTTATAAGAGGAGCATACGCCTAACTGGTCCATTTCCTCCATTTCACTTCAAAAGTATATAGCGTGAATAAAACTAAAGTTCATGAGTGAAGGTGTGCATTTGAACGATAACCTATACAGTAAGCGTCGTCGGACTAAGAACAAAGGGACATACATTTAATCATTCCCTCTTCACTACTTAATGCATGTGTCCTTCGAGTTCATTTGTTATGAAAATATTTTGAAAATGGTTTGATTTCGAGAAAAATAATTGGTGTTGACAAAGAGTTTATTTGGACCTACCATACTATTTGTGTAAAAATTTTATTACCCCCACCAATTTAGTTTGCCTCCACTTTAGTTATTATTTTAAATAATTATTTATTTTTTTATATTAGTGACAGTTCAGGGCGACGCTATTGTTTATAAAAAAATATTCATTTCCCATACCAAATTTTGTTTGCCTCCTTATTAGTTATTGTCTTAATTAATTCTTATTTTCTTATATTAGCGACGATTCAGGCCGACGCTACTGTTTGTGCTAAAATTTTCAGTTTTTCCCAACGAATTTCGTTTGGCTCCTTTAAACATACTGTTTTAATGAATTATTATTTTTATATTAAAAACTAGTACTTTAATAACTCTTTTAAAGTGCTATTAAAAAAAAAGTTTACATTAGCGGAACGGTTAATAGCGCTTTTCAGCGTTATCAAAAACAAAAGAAAGTGCTATTAAATTATTTTTATGGCATATTGTCTGTTGCTCTATTTTCTCATTCAAAGTTGGTTTACCCTTTTGGACATAAGAGATCACTCTTCTTTGTCTTTATTAGAATATTTATAAGAGGAGCATACGCCTGACTAGTCTTGTTCCTCCATTTAAGTTCAAAAGTGTATAGCATGAATAAAACTAAAGTTCATGAGTGAAGGTGAGCATTTGAGCGATAACCTATACAGTAAGCATCGTCGAACAAAGAACAAATGGACATATATTTCATCAGTCCCTCTTCACTAATTAATGCATGTGTCCTTCGAGTGCATTTGTTATGAAAATATTTTGAAAATGGATTGATTTCGAGAAAAATAATTGGTGTTAACAAAGCGTTTATTTGGACCTACGCTACTGTTTGTGCAAAAATTTCATTACCCCCAACAATTTAGTTTGCCTCCATTTTAGTTATTGTTTTAAATAAGTATTTATTTTTATATATTAGCGACAGTTCAGGCCGACGCTATTGTTTATGAAAAAATATTCAATTCCCATAACAAATTTCGTTTTCCTCCTTATTAGTTATTGTCGTAATTAATTCTTATTTTCTTATATTAGCGACGGTTCAGGCCGACGCTATTGTTTGTGCTAAAATTATCATTTCCCCCCACGAATTTCATTTGGCCCCTTTAAACATATTGTTTTAATTAATTATTATTTTTATATTAAAAACTAGTACTTTAATAGCTCTTTTGAAGTGCTATTAAACAAAATTGTTTACATTAGTGGAACGGTTAATAGCTCTTTTCGGCGCTATCAAAAACAAAAGAAAGTTCTATTAAATTATTTTTAACCATATTGTCTGTTGCTCTATTTTCTCTTTCAAAGTTGGTTTATTCTTTTGGACAGAAGAGATCACTATTGTTTTTCTTTATTAGAATATTTATAAGAGGAGCATACACCTAACTTGTCCATTTCCTCCATTTCACTTCAAAAGTATATAGCGTGAATAAAACTAAAGTTCATGAGTGAAGGTGTGCATTTGAACGATAACCTATAAAGTAAGCGTCGTCGGACTAAGAACAAAGGGACATACATTTAATCATTCCCTCTTCACTACTTAATGCATGTGTCCTTCGAGTGCATTTGTTATGAAAATATTTTGAAAATGGTTTGATTTCGAGAAAAATAATTGGTGTTGACAAAGAGTTTATTTTGACCTACACTACTATTTGTGCGTAAATTTCATTACCCTCACCAATTTAGTTTGCCTCCATTTTAGTTATTATTTTCAATAATTATTTATTTTTTTATATTAGCGACAGTTCAGGGAGACGCTATTGTTTATGAAAAAATATTCATTTCCCATACCAAACTTCATTTGCCTCCTTATTAGTTATTGTCTTAATTAATTCTTATTTTCTTATATTAGCGACGGTTCAGGCCGACGCTACTGTTTGTGCTAAAATTTTCATTTTTCCCCACGAATTTCGTTTGGCTCCTATAAACATATTGTTTTAATTAATTATTATTTTTATATTAAAAAGTAGTACTTTAATAACTCTTTTAAAGTGCTATTAAAAAAAAAGTTTACATTAGCAGAACGGTTAATAGCGCTTTTCAGCGTTATAAAAAACAAAAGAAAGTGCTATTAAATTGTTTTTATGGCATATTGTCTGTTGCTCTATTTTCTCATTAAAAGTTGGTTTACCCTTTTGGACATAAGAGATCCCTCTTCTTTGTCTTTATTAGAATATTTATAAGAGGAGAATACGCCTAACTAGTCTTGTTCCTCCATTTAAGTTCAAAAGTGTATAGCACGAATAAAACTAAAGTTCATGAGTGAAGGTAAGCATTTGAGCGATAACCTATACAGTAAGCATCGTCGGACAAAGAACAAATGGACATATATTTCATCATTCCCTCTTCACTAATTATGCATGTGTCCTTCGAGTGCATTTGTTATGAAAATATTTTTAAAATGGATTGATTTCGAGAAAAATAATTGGTGTTGACAAAGCGTTTATTTGGACCTACACTACTGTTTGTGCAAAAATTTCATTACCCCCACCAATTTAGTTTGCCTCCATTTTAGTTATTATTTTAAATAAGTATTTATTTTTATATATTAGCGACAGTTCAGGCCGACGCTATTGTTTATGAAAAAATATTCAATTCCCATAACAAATTCCGTTTGCCTCCTTATTAGTTATTGTCGTAATTAATTCTTATTTTCTTATATTAGCGACGGTTCAGGCCAACGCTATTGTTTGTGCTAAAATTATCATTTCCCCCCACGAATTTCATTTGGCCCCTTTAAACATATTTTTTAATTAATTATTATTTTTATATTAAAAACTAGTACTTTAATAGCTCTTTTGAAGTGCTATTAAACAAAATCGTTTACATTAGTGGAACGGTTAATAGCGCTTTTCAGCGGTATCAAAAAAAAAAAGTGCTATTAAATTATTTTTAAGGCATATTGTCTGTTGCTCTATTTTCTCTTTCAAAGTTGGTTTATTCTTTTGGACAGAAGAGATCACAATTGTTTTTCTTTATTAGAATATTTATAAGAGGAGCATACGCCTAACTGGTCCATTTCCTCAATTTCACTTCAAAAGTATATAGCGTGAATAAAACTATAGTTCATGAGTGAAGGTGTGCATTTGAACGATAACCTATACAGTAAGCGTCGTTGGACTAAGAACAAAGGGACATACATTTAATCATTCCCTCTTCACTACTTAACGCATGTGTCCTTCGAGTGCATTTGTTATGAAAATATTTTGAAAATGGTTTGATTTCGAGAAAAATAATTGGTGTTGACAAAGAGTTTATTTGGACCTACCATACTATTTGTGCAAAAATTTCATTACCCCCACCAATTTAGTTTGCCTCCACTTTAGTTATTATTTTAAATAATTATTTATTTTTTTATATTAGTGACAGTTCAGGGTGACGCTATTGTTTATGAAAAAATATTCATTTCCCATACCAAACTTCATTTGCCTCCTTATTAGTTATTGTCTTAATTAATTCTTATTTTCTTATATTAGTGACGGTTCAGGCCGACGCTACTGTTTGTGCTAAATTTTTCATTTTTCCCCACGAATTTCGTTTGGCTCCTATAAACATATTGTTTTAATTAATTATTATTTTTATATTAAAAAGTAGTACTTTAATAACTCTTTTAAAGTGCTATTAAAAAAAAAGTTTACATTAGCAGAACGGTTAATAGCGCTTTTCAGCGTTATAAAAAACAAAAGAAAGTGCTATTAAATTATTTTTATGGCATATTGTTTGTTGCTCTATTTTCTAATTCAAAGTTGGTTTACCCTTTTGGACATAAGAGATCCCTCTTCTTTGTCTTTATTAGAATATTTATAAGAGGAGCATACGCCTAACTAGTCTTGTTCCTCCATTTAAGTTCAAAAGTGTATAGCACGAATAAAACTAAAGTTCATGAGTGAAGGTAAGCATTTGAGCGATAACCTATACAGTAAGCATCGTCGGATAAAGAACAAATGGACATATATTTCATCATTCCCTCTTCACTAATTATGCATGTGTCCTTCGAGTGCATTTGTTATGAAAATATTTTTAAAATGGATTGATTTCGAGAAAAATAATTGGTGTTGACAAAGCGTTTATTTGGACCTACACTACTGTTTGTGCAAAAATTTCATTACCCCCACCAATTTAGTTTGCCTCCATTTTAGTTATTATTTTAAATAAGTATTTATTTTTATATATTAGCGACAGTTCAGGCCGACGCTATTGTTTATGAAAAAATATTCAATTCCCATAACAAATTCCGTTTGCCTCCTTATTAGTTATTGTCGTAATTAATTCTTATTTTCTTATATTAGCGACGGTTCAGGCCAACACTATTGTTTGTGCTAAAATTATCATTTCCCCCCACGAATTTCATTTGGCCCCTTTAAACATATTTTTTAATTAATTATTATTTTTATATTAAAAACTAGAACTTTAATAGCACTTTTGAAGTGCTATTAAACAAAATCGTTTACATTAGTGGAACGGTTAATAGCGCTTTTCAGCGGTATCAAAAAAAAAAAGTGCTATTAAATTATTTTTAAGGCATATTGTTTGTTGCTCTATTTTCTCTTTCAAAGTTGGTTTATTCTTTTGGACAGAAGAGATCACAATTGTTTTTCTTTATTAGAATATTTATAAGAGGAGCATACGCCTAACTGGTCCATTTCCTCCATTTCACTTTAAAAGTATATAGCGTGAATAAAACTATAGTTCATGAGTGAAGGTGTGCATTTGAACGATAACCTATACAGTAAGCGTCGTTGGACTAAGAACAAAGGGACATACATTTAATCATTCCCTCTTCACTACTTAACGCATGTGTCCTTCGAGTGCATTTGTTATGAAAATATTTTGAAAATGGTTTGATTTCGAGAAAAATAATTGGTGTTGACAAAGAGTTTATTTGGACCTACCATACTATTTGTGCAAAAATTTCATTACCCCCACCAATTTAGTTTGCCTCCACTTTAGTTATTATTTTAAATAATTATTTATTTTTTTATATTAGTGACAGTTCAGGGCGACGCTATTGTTTATGAAAAAATATTCATTTCCCATACCAAATTTCGTTTGCCTCCTTATTAGTTATTGTCTTAATTAATTCTTATTTTCTTATATTAGCGACGGTTCAGGCCGACGCTACTGTTTGTGCTACAATTTTCATTTTTCCCAACGAATTTCGTTTGGCTCCTTTAAACATACTGTTTTAATGAATTATTATTTTTATATTAAAAACTAGTACTTTAATAACTCTTTTAAAGTGCTATTAAAAAAAAAGTTTACATTAGCGGAACGGTTAATAGCGCTTTTCAGCGTTATCAAAAACAAAAGAAAGTGCTATTAAATTATTTTTATGGCATATTGTCTGTTGCTCTATTTTCTCATTCAAAGTTGGTTTACCCTTTTGGACATAAGAGATCACTCTTCTTTGTCTTTATTAGAATATTTATAAGAGGAGCATACGCCTAACTAGTCTTGTTCCTCCATTTAAGTTCAAAAATGTATAGCATGAATAAAACTAAAGTTCATGAGTGAAGGTGAGCATTTGAGCGATAACCTATACAGTAAGCGTCGTCGGACAAAGGACAAATGGACATATATTTCATCATTCCCTCTTCACTAGTTAATGCATGTGTCCTTCGAGTGCATTTGTTATGAAAATATTTTGAAAATGGACTGATCTCGAGAAAAATAATTGGTGTTGACAAAGCGTTTATTTGGACCTACGCTACTGTTTGTTCAAAAATTTCATTACCCCCAACAATTTAGTTTGCTTCCATTTTAGTTATTATTTTAAATAAGTATTTATTTTTATATATTAGCGACAGTTCAGGCCGACGCTATTGTTTATGAAAAAATATTCAATTCCCATAACAAATTTCGTTTTCCTCCTTATTAGTTATTGTCGTAATTAATTCTTATTTTCTTATATTAGCGACGGTTCAGGCCGACGCTATTGTTTGTGCTAAAATTATCATTTCCCCCCACGAATTTCATTTGGCCCCTTTAAACATATTGTTTTAATTAATTATTATTTTTATATTAAAAACTAGTACTTTAATAGCTCTTTTGAAGTGCTATTAAACAAAATCGTTTACATTAGTGGAACGGTTAATAGCGCTTTTCAGCGGTATCAAAAAAAAAAGAAAGTGCTATTAAATTATTTTAAGGCATATTGTCTGTTGCTCTATTTTCTCTTTCAAAGTTGGTTTATTCTTTTGGACAGAAGAGATCACTATTGTTTTTCTTTATTAGAATATTTATAAGAGGAGCATACGCCTAACTGGTCCATTTCCTCCATTTCACTTCAAAAGTATATAGCGTGAATAAAACTAAAGTTCATGAGTGAAGGTGTGCATTTGAACGATAACCTATATAGTAAGCGTCGTCGGACTAAGAAGAAAGGGACATACATTTAATCATTCCCTCTTCACTACTTAATGCATGTGTCCTTCGAGTGCATTTATTATGAAAATATTTTGAAAATCGTTTGATTTCGAGAAAAATAATTGGTGTTGACAAAGAGTTTATTTGGACCTACCATACTATTTGTGCAAAAATTTCATTACCCCCACCAATTTAGTTTGCCTCCACTTTAGTTATTATTTTAAATAATTATTTATTTTTTTATATTAGCGACAATTCAGGGCGACGCTATTGTTTATGAAAAAATATTCATTTCCCATACCAAATTTCGTTTGCCTCCTTATTAGTTATTGTCTTAATTAATTCTTAATTTCTTATATTAGCGACGGTTCAGGCCGATGCTACTGTTTGTGCTAAAAAATTTATTTTTCCCCACGAATTTTGTTAGGCTCCTTTAAACATATTGTTTTAATGAATTATTATTTTTATATTAAAAACTAGTACTTTAATAACTCTTTTAAAGTGCTATTAAAAAAAAGTTTACATTAGCGGAACGGTTAATAGCGCTTTTCAGCGTTATCAAAAACAAAAGAAAGTGCTATTAAATTATTTTTATGGCATATTGTCTGTTGCTCTATTTTCTCATTCAAAGTTGGTTTACCCTTTTGGACATAAGAGATCCCTCTTCTTTGTCTTTATTAGAATATTTTTAAGAGGAGCATACGCCTAACTAGTCTTGTTCCTCCATTTAAGTTCAAAAGTGTATAGCATGAATAAAACTAAAGTTCATGAGTGAAGGTGAGCATTTGAGCGATAACCTATACAGTAAGCGTCGTCGGACAAAGAACAAATGGACATATATTTCATCATTCCCTCTTCACTAATTAATGCATGTGTCCTTCGAGTGCATTTTTTATGAAAATATTTTGAAAATGGATTGATTTCGAGAAAAATAATTGGTGTTGACAAAGCGTTTATTTGGACCTACGCTACTGTTTGTGCAAAAATTTCATTACCCCCACCAATTTAGTTTGCCTCCATTTTAGTTATTATTTTAAATAAGTATTTATTTTTATATATTAGCGACAATTCAGGCCGACGCTATTGTTTATGAAAAAATATTCATTTCCCATAACAAATTTCGTTTGCCTCCTTATTAGTTATTGTCTTAATTAATTCTTATTTTCTTATATTAGCAACGGTACAGGCCGACGCTACTGTTTGTGCTAAAATTTTCATTTTTCCCCACGAATTTCGTTTGGCTCCTTTAAACATATTGTTTTAATTAATTATTATTTTTATATTAAAAACTAGTACTTTAATAGCTCTTTTAAAGTGCTATTAGAAAAATCGTTTACATTAGCAGAATGGTTAATAGTGCTTTTTGGCGCTATTAAAAACAAAAGAAAGTGTTATTAAATTATTTTTATAGCATATTGTCTGTTGCTCTATTTTCTCTTTCAAAGTTGGTTTACCCTTTTGGACAGAAGAGATCACTCTTGATTTTCTTTATTAGAACCTTTATAAGAGGAGCATGCGCCTAACTAGTCCTTTTCCTCCATTTCACTTCAAAAGTATATAGCATGAATAAAAATAAAGTTCATGAGTGAAGGTGAGCATTTGAGCGATAACCGATACAGTAAGCGTCGTCGGACAAAGAACAAATGGACATATATTTCATCATTCCCTCTTCACTACTTAATGCATGTGTCCTTCGAGTGCATTTGTTATGAAAATATTTTTAAAATGGATTGATTTCAAGAAAAATAATTGGTGTTGACAAAGCGTTTATTTGGACCTACGCTACTGTTTGTGCAAAAATTTCATTACCCCCACCAATTTAGTTTGCCTCCATTTTAGTTATTATTTTAAATAAGTATTTATTTTTATATATTAGCGACAGTTCAGGCCGACGTTATTGTTTATGAAAAAATATTCAATTCCCATAACAGATTTCATTTGCCTCCTTATTAGTTATTGTCTTAATTAATTCTTATTTTCTTATATTAGCGACGGTTCAGGCCGACGCTACTGTTTGTGCTAAAATTTCCATTTTTCCCCACGAATTTCGTTTGTCTCCTTTAAACATATTGTTTTAATTAATTATTATTTTTATATTAAAAACTAGTACTTTAATAGGTCTTTTAAAGTGCTATTAAAAAAAATCGTTTACATTAGCGGAACGGTTAATAGCCCTTTTCAGCGTTATCAAAAACAAAAGAAAGTGTTATTAAATTATTTTTATGGCATATTGTCTATGCTCTATTTTCTCTTTCAAAGTTTGTTTACCCTTTTGGATAGAAGAGATCACACTTCTTTTTCTTTATTAGAATCTTTATAAGAGGAGCATACGCCTAACTAGTCCTTTTCCTCCATTTCACATCAAAAGTATATAGCACGAATAAAACTAAAGTTCATGAGTGAAGGTGAGAATTTGAACGATAACCTATACAGTAAGCATCGTCATACTAAGAACAGACAAACATACATTTAATCATTCCCTCTGCACTACTTAATGCATGTGTCCTTCGAGTGCATTTTTTATGAAAATATTTTGAAAATGGTTTGATTTCGATAAAAATAATTGGTGTTGACAAAGCGTTTATTTGGACCTACGCCACTATTTGTGCGGAAATTTCATTACCCCCAACAATTTAGTTTGCCTCCATTTTAGTTATTATTTTAAATAATTATTTATTTTTTTATATTAGCGACAGTTCAGGCCGACGCTATTGTTTATGAAAAATTATTCATTTCCCTTAAAAAATTTTGTTTGCCTCATTATTAGTTATTGTCTTAATTAATTCTTATTTTCTTATATTAGCAACGGTTCAGGCCGACGCTACTGTTTGTGCTAAAATTTTCATTTTTCACCATGAATTTCGTTTGGCTCCTTTAAACATATTGTTTTAATTAATTATTATTTTTATATTCAAAACTAGTCCTTTAATAGCTCTTTTATAGTGCTATTAAAAAAAATCGTTTACTTTAGCGGAATGGTTAATAGCGCTTTTCAGTGCTATCAAAAACAAAAGAAAGTGCTATTAAATTATTTTTATGGCATATTGTCTGTTGCTCTATTTTCCCTTTCAATGTTGTATTACCCTTTTGGACAGAAGAGATCACTATTGTTTTTCTTTATTAGAATCTTTATAAGAGGAGCATACGCCTAACTAGTCATTTTCCTCCATTTCACTTCAAAAGTATATAGCACGAATAAAACTAAAGTTCATGAGTGAAGGTGAGCATTTGAACGATAACCTATATAGTAAGCGTCGTCGGACTAAGAACAAACGGACATACATTTAATCATTCCCTCTTCACTAATTAATGCATGTGTCCTTCGAGTGCATTTGTTATGAATATATTTTGAAAATGGTTGGATTTCGAGAAAAATAATTGGTGTTGGAAAAGCGTTTATTTGGAACTACATTATTGTTTGTGCGAAAATTTCATTACCCCCACCAATTTAGGTTGCCTCCATTTTAGTTATTATTTTAAATAATTATTTATTTTTTTATATTAGCGACAGTTCAGGCCGACGCTATTGTTTATGAAAAAATATTCATTTCCCATAACAAATTTCGTTTGCCTCCTTATTAATTATTGTCTTAATTAATTCTTATTATTTTTATATTAAAAACTAGTACTTTAATAGCTCTTTTGAAGTGCTATTAAACAAAATCATTTACATTAGTGGAACGGTTAATAGCGCTTTTCGGCGCAATCAAAAACAAAAGAAAGTTCTATTAAATTATTTTTAACCATATTGTCTGTTGCTCTATTTTCTCTTTCAAAGTTGGTTTATTCTTTTGGACAGAAGAGATCACTATTGTTTTTCTTTATTAGAATATTTATAAGAGGAGCATACGCCTAACTGGTCCATTTCCTCCATTTCACTTCAAAAGTATATAGCGTGAATAAAACTAAAGTTCATGAGTGAAGGTGTGCATTTGAACGATAACCTATACAGTAAGCGTCGTCGGACTAAGAACAAAGGGACATACATTTAATCATTCCCTCTTCACTACTTAATGCATGTGTCCTTCGAGTTCATTTGTTATGAAAATATTTTGAAAATGGTTTGATTTCGAGAAAAATAATTGGTGTTGACAAAGAGTTTATTTGGACCTACCATACTATTTGTGTAAAAATTTTATTACCCCCACCAATTTAGTTTGCCTCCACTTTAGTTATTATTTTAAATAATTATTTATTTTTTTATATTAGTGACAGTTCAGGGCGACACTATTGTTTATGAAAAAATATTCATTTCCCATACCAAATTTTGTTTGCCTCCTTATTATTTATTGTCTTAATTAATTCTTATTTTCTTATATTAGCGACGATTTAGGCCGACGCTACTGTTTGTGCTAAAATTTTCATTTTTCCCAACGAATTTCGTTTGGCTCCTTTAAACATACTGTTTTAATGAATTATTATTTTTATATTAAAAACTAGTACTTTAATAACTCTTTTAAAGTGCTATTAAAAAAAAAGTTTACATTAGCAGAACGGTTAATAGCGCTTTTCAGCGTTAAGAAAAACAAAAGAAAGTGCTATTAAATTATTTTTATGGCATATTGTCTGTTGCTCTATTTTCTCATTCAAAGTTGGTTTACCCTTTTGGACATAAGAGATCACTCTTCTTTGTCTTTATTAGAATATTTATAAGAGGAGCATACGCCTAACTAGTCTTGTTCCTCCATTTAAGTTCAAAAGTGTATAGCATGAATAAAACTAAAGTTCATGAGTGAAGGTGAGCATTTGAGCGATAACCTATACAGTAAGCGTCGTCGAACAAAGGACAAATGGACATATATTTCATCATTCCCTCTTCACTAGTTAATGCATGTGTCCTTCGAGTGCATTTGTTATGAAAATATTTTGAAAATGGACTGATTTCGAGAAAAATAATTGGTGTTGACAAAGCGTTTATTTGGACCTACGCTACTGTTTGTTCAAAAATTTCATTACCCCCAACAATTTAGTTTGCCTCCATTTTAGTTATTATTTTAAATAAGTATTTATTTTTATATATTAGCGACAGTTCAGGCCGACGCTATTGTTTATGAAAAAATATTCAATTCCCATAACAAATTTCGTTTTCCTCCTTATTAGTTATTGTCGTAATTAATTCTTATTTTCTTATATTAGCGACGGTTCAGGCCGACGCTATTGTTTGTGCTAAATTTATCATTTCCCCCCACGAATTTCATTTGTCCCCTTTAAACATATTGTTTTAATTAATTATTATTTTTATATTAAAAACTAGTACTTTAATAGCTATTTTGAAGTGCTATTAAACAAAATCGTTTACATTAGTGGAGCGGTTAATAGCGCTTTTCGGCGCTATCAAAAACAAAAGAAAGTTCTATTAAATTATTTTTAACCATATTGTCTGTTGCTCTATTTTCTCTTTCAAAGTTGGTTTATTCTTTTGGACAGAAGAGATCACTATTGTTTTTCTTTATTAGAATATTTATAAGAGGAGCATACACCTAACTTGTCCATTTCCTCCATTTCACTTCAAAAGTATATAGCGTGAATAAAACTAAAGTTCATGAGTGAAGGTGTGCATTTGAACGATAACCTATACAGTAAGCGTCGTCGGACTAAGAACAAAGGGACATACATTTAATCATTCCCTCTTCACTACTTAATGCATGTGTCCTTCGAGTGCATTTGTTATGAAAATATTTTGAAAATGGTTTGATTTCGAGAAAAATAATTGGTGTTGACAAAGAGTTTATTTGGACCTACACTACTATTTGTGCGTAAATTTCATTACCCTCACCAATTTAGTTTGCCTCCATTTTAGTTATTATTTTAAATAATTATTTATTTTTTTATATTAGCGACAATTCAGGGCGACGCTATTGTTTATGAAAAAATATTCATTTCCCATACCAAACTTCATTTGCCTCCTTATTAGTTATTGTCTTAATTAATTCTTATTTTCTTATATTAGCGACGGTTCAGGCCGACGCTACTGTTTGTGCTAAAATTTTCATTTTTCCCCACGAATTTCGTTTGGCTCCTATAAACATATTGTTTTAATTAATTATTATTTTTATATTAAAAAGTAGTACTTTAATAACTCTTTTAAAGTGCTATTAAAAAAAAGTTTACATTAGCAGAACGGTTAATAGTGCTTTTCAGCGTTATAAAAAACAAAAGAAAGTGCTATTAAATTATTTTTATGGCATATTGTCTGTTGCTCTATTTTCTCATTCAAAGTTGGTTTACCCTTTTGGACATAAGAGATCCCTCTTCTTTGTCTTTATTAGAATATTTATAAGAGGAGTATACGCCTAACTAGTCTTGTTCCTCCATTTAAGTTCAAAAGTGTATAGCACGAATAAAACTAAAGTTCATGAGTGAAGGTAAGCATTTGAGCGATAACCTATACAGTAAGCATCGTCGGACAAAGAACAAATGGACATATATTTCATCATTCCCTCTTCACTAATTATGCATGTGTCCTTCGAGTGCATTTGTTATGAAAATATTTTTAAAATGGATTGATTTCGAGAAAAATAATTGGTGTTGACAAAGCGTTTATTTGGACCTACACTACTGTTTGTGCAAAAATTTCATTACCCCCACCAATTTAGTTTGCCTCCATTTAAGTTATTATTTTAAATAAGTATTTATTTTTATATATTAGCGACAGTTCAGGCCGACGCTATTGTTTATGAAAAAATATTCAATTCCCATAACAAATTTCGTTTGCCTCCTTATTAGTTATTGTCGTAATTAATTCTTATTTTCTTATATTAGCGACGGTTCAGGCCGACGCTATTGTTTGTGCTAAAATTATCATTTCCCCCCACGAATTTCGTTTGGCCCCTTTAAACATATTTTTTAATTAATTATTATTTTTATATTAAAAACTAGTACTTTAATAGCTCTTTTGAAGTGCTATTAAACAAAATCGTTTACATTAGTGGAACGGTTAATAGCGCTTTTCAGCGGTATCAAAAAAAAAAGTGCTATTAAATTATTTTTAAGGCATATTGTCTGTTGCTCTATTTTCTCTTTCAAAGTTGGTTTATTCTTTTGGACAGAAGAGATCACAATTGTTTTTCTTTATTAGAATATTTATAAGAGGAGCATACGCCTAACTGGTCCATTTCCTCCATTTCACTTCAAAAGTATATAGCGTGAATAAAACTATAGTTCATGAGTGAAGGTGTGCATTTGAACGATAACCTATACAGTAAGCGTCGTTGGACTAAGAACAAAGGGACATACATTTAATCATCCCCTCTTCACTACTTAACGCATGTGTCCTTCGAGTGCATTTGTTATGAAAATATTTTGAAAATGGTTTGATTTCGAGAAAAATAATTGGTGTTGACAAAGAGTTTATTTGGACCTACCATACTATTTGTGCAAAAATTTCATTACCCCCACCAATTTAGTTTGCCTCCACTTTAGTTATTATTTTAAATAATTATTTATTTTTTTATATTAGTGACAGTTCAGGGCGACGCTATTGTTTATGAAAAAATATTCATTTCCCATACCAAATTTCGTTTGCCTCCTTATTAGTTATTGTCTTAATTAATTCTTATTTTCTTATATTAGCGACGGTTCAGGCCGACGCTACTGTTTGTGCTACAATTTTCATTTTTCCCAACGAATTTCGTTTGGCTCCTTTAAACATACTGTTTTAATGAATTATTATTTTTATATTAAAAACTAGTACTTTAATAACTCTTTTAAAGTGCTATTAAAAAAAAAGTTTACATTAGCGGAACGGTTAATAGCGCTTTTCAGCGTTATCAAAAACTAAAGAAAGTGCTATTAAATTATTTTTATGGCATATTGTCTGTTGCTCTATTTTCTCATTCAAAGTTGGTTTACCCTTTTGGACATAAGAGATCACTCTTCTTTATCTTTATTAGAATATTTATAAGAGGAGCATACGCCTAACTAGTCTTGTTCCTCTATTTAAGTTCAAAAGTGTATAGCATGAATAAAACTAAAGTTCATGAGTGAAGGTGAGCATTTGAGCGATAACCTATACAGTAAGCGTCATCGACAAAGAACAAATGGACATATATTTCATCATTCCCTCTTCACTAGTTAATGCATGTGTCCTTCGAGTGCATTTGTTATGAAAATATTTTGAAAATGGATTGATTTCGAGAAAAATAATTGGTGTTGACAAAGCGTTTATTTGGACCTACGCTACTGTTTGTGCAAAAATTTCATTACCCCCAACAATTTAGTTTGCCTCCATTTTAGTTATTATTTTAAATAAGTATTTATTTTTATATATTAGCGACAGTTCATGCCGACGCTATTGTTTATGAAAAAATATTCAATTCCCATAACAAATTTCGTTTTCCTCCTTATTAGTTATTGTCGTAATTAATTCTTATTTTCTTATATTAGCGACGGTTCAGGCCGACGCTATTGTTTGTGCTAAAATTATCATTTCCCCCCACAAATTTCATTTGGCCCCTTTAAACATATTGTTTTAATTAATTATTATTTTTATATTAAAAACTAGTACTTTAATAGCTCTTTTGAAGTGCTATTAAACAAAATCGTTTACATTAGTGGAACGGTTAATAGCGCTTTTCAGCGGTATCAAAAAAAAAAGAAAGTGCTATTAAATTATTTTAAGGCATATTGTCTGTTGCTCTATTTTCTCTTTCAAAGTTGGTTTATTCTTTTGGACAGAAGAGATCACTATTGTTTTTCTTTATTAGAATATTTATAAGAGGAGCATACGCCTAACTGGTCCATTTCCTCCATTTCACTTCAAAAGTATATAGCATGAATAAAACTAAAGTTCATGAGTGAAGGTGTGCATTTGAACGATAACCTATACAGTAAGCGTCGTCGGACTAAGAATAAAGGGACATACATTTAATCATTCCCTCTTCACTACTTAATGCATGTGTCCTTCGAGTGCATTTGTTATGAAAATATTTTGAAAATCGTTTGATTTCGAGAAAAATAATTGGTGTTGACAAAGAGTTTATTTGGACCTACCATACTATTTGTGCAAAAATTTCATTACCCCCACCAATTTAGTTTGCTCTACTTTAGTTATTATTTTAAATAATTATTTATTTTTTTATATTAGCGACAGTTCAGGGCGACACTATTGTTTATGAAAAAATATTCATTTCCCATACCAAATTTAGTTTGCCTCCTTATTAGTTATTGTCTTAAAATATTCATTTCCCATACCAAATCTCGAACCATACAGATAATGTCTCCACAATTTCAAGACAAACACAACTGCTGCTAACTCTAAGTCATGAGTAGGATAGTTCCTTTCGTGAACCTTCAACTGTCTCGAAGCATACGCAACTACCTGTTGATTCTGCATTAGAACACCACCTAATCCCATCAGAGATGCGTCACAATAAACCACAAAAGATTCCACCGGATTCGGCAAAATCAGAATAGGAGCACTAGTCAATCTCCGCTTCAATTCTTGGAAACCTTTCTCACAATGAGAATCCCAAATAAACGCTTGTCCTTTACGAGTCAACTTCGTCAATGACAATGCTAACTTTGAGAATCCTTCGATAAATTTTCTGTAATAACCTGCAAGACCAAGAAAACTTATGATTTCAGAAACAGTCTTCGGCGCTTCCCACTGAGATACTGCTTCTACTTTTGTAGGATCCACTGCAATACCATTCTTAGAAATCACATGTCCAAGAAAACTAACTTCATTCAGCCAGAACTCACATTTGGAAAACTTTGCATACAACTTTTTATCTTTCAACAACTCTAACACAATTCTGAGATGTTCCGCATGCTCTTCGTCATTCTTGGAATAAATCAGAATGTCATCAATAAAAACCACAACAAACTTATACAGATACGGATGAAAAATCCTGTTCATATATTCCATGAAAACCCCAGGCGCATTAGTAACTCCAAACGGCATAACAGAATATTCATAATGCCCATACCTCGTTCGAAAAGCAGTCTTTTGAATATCTTCCGCTTTCACACGAATCTGATGATATCCAGACCTCAAGTCAATCTTACTGAATACACTGGCTCCAATTAGCTGATCCATTAAATCATCAATCCTCGGTAATGGATACCGATTCTTAATGGTTACCTTGTTCAATTGCCTGTAATCAACACACAGTCTCATAGAACCTTCTTTCTTCTTGACCAACAATACCGGAGCACCCCAAGGCGAAACACTTGGACGAATAAACTTCTTCTCCAGTAATTCTTCCAACTGACTCTTCAATTCTGCCAACTCAGATGCAGACATACGATATGGTGCCATCGACACCGGTCTCGTACCAGGAATCAAATCTATAGAAAATTCCACTTCTCTCTCAGGAGGTAACTCACCAACATCATCAGGAAAGACTTCTGGAAAATCACACACCACTGGCAATTCATCACTCCTGACCTTTCCTGTTGCATCTAACGAAGCAAGTAACATAAACACATTAGCACCTTCCTCATTTGCTTCTTGTACCTGCCTAGCAGTCATAGTCAAATTCTCGACACCAACTGCTTCTGGAAAAATCACCGTCTTAGCAAAACAGTTCAGATGAACCCGGTTGAATTCCAACCAGTTCATCCCAAGGATAATATCAATTTGTTCAAGCGGTAGGCACACTAAATCCATACCGAACCCTCTACCAAAAATCTCAATAGGACAATTCCTACATACTAGTGAAGTTGTCATTGAACCCGATGCAGGAGTATCAATAACCATGCTACCTCGCATATCAGATATGTCAAGCTTCAACCTCTCAGCACAATCCAAGGAAATTAAAGAATGAGTTGCACCAGTATCAATAATTGCAACTAAAGGTGTGCCATGAATAAAACACGTACCTTTAATCAATCGATCCTCTAGAGTAGTCTCAGATCCAGACAAAGCGAACACTTTTCCACCTGACTGATCCTTCTTAGGCTTAGGACACTGCGGACGAATGTGACCTTCTTCGCCACAATTGTAACAAGTAACAGACTTCCCTTTGCAATCAATAGAAAAATGACCAGTCTTTCCACATTTATAGCACTTCTTCTCATCACTCTTGCAATCTCGAATATGATGACCAAGCTCACCACACCTGTAGCATCTGATAGGAGCCTTAGAATCTCCCCCACTAGGCATTTTCCATCCACCTGCTTTCTGGTTACCTCTACCATATGGCTTGCCACGGTCCATATGTTGCTTTCCTCTTTTATCAACAGCCCCACGAGAGTGAGACGACCTAGTCTTGGTAATATCTTCTTCCAAGATCCTGCTACAATCCACCAGATCAGAAAATCTACGAATACGCTGGTACCTGATTCCCTGCTTAATCTCATCTCGGAGACCATTCTCAAATTTGATACATTTAGAGAATTCTCCAGCCTCATCATTGTTGTAGTGCGCATAATACTTTGCCAACTCCGTGAACTTAGTAGCATACTCACTAACAGTCAGATTGCCCTGCTTAAGCTCCAACAATTCAATTTCCTTTCTTCCCCGAACATCTTCAAGAAAGTACCTCCTCAGAAAAGCCCTTCTGAAGTTAGCCCAAGTCAGTGCCTCTCCATCCTGAACCATTTCAGTCCTTGTTGCAACCCACCAGTCGTCGGCCTCTTCTGCCAACATATGCGTACCATATCTGACTTTCAGATCTTCAGCACAATCAATCACACGGAAAATCCTTTCGATTTCCTTCAGCCACTTCTGAGCACCTTCAGGGTCATGTGTACCTTTGAACAACGGAGGATTGTTCCTTTGGATGTTCCCCAATTGCCTATCAGCACCAATCACGCCTCCATTTGGATTTCCAGCAAGTACACCAGCTAACATCCCCAAAGCCTCAGCGAGTGCAGCATCATTTCGTCCGTTACCTCTTCCAGCCATATTCCTGAGAATTAAAACATACTCCTCATCAGAATACAGTATCGACAATGTGGCCTTACACTAGTCGCATACAAAAGGAATGACTGACTCAAGACTCTGGTCGCAACGACCGACTATGCTCTGATACCACTATTGTAACACCCTCTAAAACCCCGCATAAAATTTCGCAAATAATTAAAATCATATTTTCAGAGTACATGTATTAACGAGGATGTCACAATTCTCTTTTCACAAAAACAAGTTCCTGTCATGCATAACATATAAGCAACTCATACATGTTTACACAGCGGAATAATTTAGTTAACAAAACCAATGTTATAATATTTTCAAAATCGTCAGGGATTAACACCTGGAATGTATCAGCATCATATTATAACAACATAAGGAATAAACGAGTCTAACTAAAGCAGCTCGACAAACAAACGTTCCCGGAGTTACAACTATCAGAGCATGACCCGGACAATACTTAAACGGAAATAAACTAGAAACAACAAGCCTTCGCCAAGCAGCTGAACGAAGCTCCTCAATCTGAAATATTCAACAGTAAGGGTGAGCATCTCAACTATACATTTGATTATGCGTTCATAACAATCAATTCAGAGAAACGATAAGCATCACCCAAACAGTTAGCATGTTTCATAGTTTACGAAAACCTTTACAATTCATATATTCATAATATCTTACTTTTCATACTTATAATTAACATCAAACCTCGTTAACAATTTAGCAACAATACATGCATACAATCAATTAAATACAACATTGGAAAATCATCCATTCATGTTATATTCAATGTAATGCAACACACCCAAGCATGTGGTACCATTCTACCGCCCCATTAAATCTCGGGTCACGAATAACTCACCGTTCCATTATATCGCGGACACGGCTACCACCTCAACGTTCCATTAAATCGCGGACACGTATATTGGCCACCATGTTAATTCCACACAATGGGAATTAACAAATGCAACATAATATGTAAAGTATGTAACACTCAGCATACTATTAACATCAATAAAACATATCATGCAACATCAACAACATCAATCATAACAGTATATGGATAGCATGTAATCACTCAGCATACTATTAAACATCAACCAATCATATCAAGTTATATCATAATTCATGCTTGATAACATCATCTCAAAGCATGACAATAAAATCTACGTAGTGTTGGCATCATAACATACAAACGTTATTCGATACAAGCCTCCACAATGCTATGCATATCATTAAGCAGCATGTTCAAAACTAACAAACACTGCACATTAAACAAAATCATTCCTGTACACCACAACAAAGCACAGAAAACAAAATTCAGAAGCCAACACAGGAGGTCAACACGGGTGCCCGTGTGAAGCAACACGGCCCGTGTTGTAATGTGTCCAGAAAACACATTACTTTCACCAACACAGAAGATCAACACGGGTGCCCGTGTTATGCAACACGGCCCGTGTTGATGAGCGCGTACAAATTTTTCCTGTACCTGCAGCAGCTCATATGCCAACATATTTGCACGAAAATACATTTCTACAGCAGTGCAATGCAGTACAAAAACATCCAAATACACATCAAGTTTCCAAAACATCAATTTCCTATGCCTCTGACTTATGTTCATCAATTTTCCACAAATTGAATAACTCAAAATCCTTCAAGGTTATAGTTTTCTAAAATCGTTGGAAAACAGAATTCCTTTTTCAAATCATTTAATCCAAAAACTAAATTTTATAATTACCAACAATTATCAAGGTAACCTTAAAAGTGATTATTCGTCCTTTTGGGGAAATCTGATAACATCAAGGTTATCCTTAGAACATCTAAGGGAAACCCCCGATCATACAATTTCGATCTAAATCAACAATAGGGATTAATTTCTTAATCGATTCACAACCTTTAGGGAACCTAATCTTTTCTAACGAATTTCGACCCTAAAGTTATCGATCACTGAGAACATCAGAGAAAATGGGATTATCCTACGATTACCCAACCAATCGCATCTAAACCCATAAGCAAATATAAATTGAGTAGTAGCCCCCCTTACCTTATCAAATTGCAGCTTGAGTTCTTTGAGCGATGTTCTTCGTTCTTCGCACCTTCAGAGCTCAACTTCCCAAATTTCCCAAATTCTATGTTATCGTGAAAAGTGAGAAAATAACTTGAGTTCCAAAATATATCCTTATTTCTTTTGCACCCCCACTCTTTACTAACGACATCAAAGCCCAATAACTTAAAAACCCAATATTTTCTTATTTCTTTTATTTTCTTCAAATATTCCAAAATAAATAATTCTTTTTATTTTATTAATTCTAATAAAATAAATTCCCAATTAAATAAATCAAATAATTAAAACTGGGGTGTTACATATTGTTTTAATGAATTATTATTTTTATATTAAAAACTAGTACTTTAATAACTCTTTTAAAGTGCTATTAAAAAAAAAGTTTACATTAGCGGAACGGTTAATAGCGCTTTTCAGCGTTATCAAAAACAAAAGAAAGTGCTATTAAATTATTTTTATGGCATATTGTCTGTTGCTCTATTTTCTCATTCAAAGTTGGTTTACCCTTTTGGACATAAGAGATCCCTCTTCTTTGTCTTTATTAGAATATTTTTAAGAGGAGCATACGCCTAACTAGTCTTGTTCCTCCATTTAAGTTCAAAAGTGTATAGCATGAATAAAACTAAAGTTCATGAGTGAAGGTGAGCATTTGAGCGATAACCTATACAGTAAGCGTCGTCGGACAAAGAACAAATGGACATATATTTCATCATTCCCTCTTCACTAATTAATGCATGTGTCCTTCGAGTGCATTTGTTATGAAAATATTTTGAAAATGGATTGATTTCGAGAAATATAATTGGTGTTGACAAAGCGTTTATTTGGACCTACGCTACTGTTTGTGCAAAAATTTCATTACCCCCACCAATTTAGTTTGCCTCCATTTTAGTTATTATTATAAATAAGTATTTATTTTTATATATTAGTGACAATTCAGGCCGACGATATTGTTTATGAAAAAATATTCATTTCCCATTACAAATTTCGTTTGCCTCCTTATTAGTTATTGTCTTAATTAATTCTTATTTTCTTATATTAGCAACGGTACAGGCCGACGCTACTGTTTGTGCTAAAATTTTCATTTTTCCCCACGAATTTCGTTTGGCTCCTTTAAACATATTGTTTTAATTAATTATTATTTTTATATTAAAAACTAGTACTTTAATAGCTCTTTTAAAGTGCTATTAGAAAAATCGTTTACATTAGCAGAACGGTTAATAGTGCTTTTTGGCGCTATTAAAAACAAAAGAAAGTGTTATTAAATTATTTTTATGGCATATTGTCTGTTGCTCTATTTTCTCTTTCAAAGTTGGTTTACCCTTTTGGATAGAAGAGATCACTCTTGTTTTTCTTTATTAGAACCTTTATAAGAGGAGCATGCGCCTAACTAGTCCTTTTCCTCCATTTCACTTCAAAAGTATATAGCATGAATAAAAATAAAGTTCATGAGTGAAGGTGAGCATTTGAGCGATAACCGATACAGTAAGCGTCGTCGGACAAAGAACAAATGGACATATATTTCATCATTCCCTCTTCACTACTTAATGCATGTGTCCTTCGAGTGCATTTGTTATGAAAATATTTTTAAAATGGATTGATTTCGAGAAAAATAATTGGTGTTGACAAAGCGTTTATTTGGACCTACGCTACTGTTTGTGCAAAAATTTCATTACCCCCACCAATTTAGTTTGCCTCCATTTTAGTTATTATTTTAAATAAGTATTTATTTTTATATATTAGCGACAGTTCAGGCCGACGTTATTGTTTATGAAAAAATATTCAATTCCCATAACAGATTTCGTTTGCCTCCTTATTAGTTATTGTCTTAATTAATTCTTATTTTCTTATATTAGCGACGGTTCAGGCCGACGCTAATGTTTGTGCTAAAATTTTCATTTTTCCCCACGAATTTCGTTTGGCTCCTTCAAACATATTGTTTTAATTAATTATTATTTTTATATTAAAAACTAGTACTTTAATAGGTCTTTTAAAGTGCTATTAAAAAAAATCGTTTACATTAGCGGAACGGTTAATATCCCTTTTCAGCGTTATCAAAAACAAAAGAAAGTGTTATTAAATTATTTTTATGGCATATTGTCTATGCTCTATTTTCTCTTTCAAAGTTTGTTTACCCTTTTGGATAGAAGAGATCACACTTCTTTGTCTTTATTAGAATCTTTATAAGAGGAGCATACGCCTAACTAGTCCTTTTCCTCCATTTCACTTCAAAAGTATATAGCACGAATAAAACTAAAGTTCATGAGTGAAGGTGAGAATTTGAACGATAACCTATACAGTAAGCGTCGTCATACTAAGAACAGACAAACATACATTTAATCATTCCCTCTGCACTACTTAATGCATGTGTCCTTCGAGTGCATTTGTTATGAAAATATTTTGAAAATGGTTTGATTTCGATAAAAATAATTGGTGTTGACAAAGCGTTTATTTGGACGTACGCCACTATTTGTGCGGAAATTTCATTACCCCCAACAATTTAGTTTGCCTCCATTTTAGTTATTATTTTAAATAATTATTTATTTTTTTATATTAGCGACAATTCAGGCCGACGCTATTGTTTATGAAAAATTATTCATTTCCCATAAAAAATTTTGTTTGCCTCATTATTAGTTATTGTCTTAATTAATTCTTATTTTCTTATATTAGCAACGGTTCAGGCCGACGCTACTGTTTGTGCTAAAATTTTCATTTTTCACCACGAATTTCGTTTGGCTCCTTTAAACATATTGTTTTAATTAATTATTATTTTTATATTCAAAACTAGTACTTTAATAGCTCTTTTATAGTGCTATTAAAAAAAATCGTTTACTTTAGCGGAATGGTTAATAGCGCCTTTCAGCGCTATCAAAAACAAAAGAAAGTGCTATTAAATTATTTTTATGGCATATTGTCTGTTGCTCTATTTTCTCTTTCAATGTTGTATTACCCTTTTGGACAGAAGAGATCACTATTGTTTTTCTTTATTAAAATCTTTATAAGAGGAGCATACGCCTAACTAGTCATTTTCCTCCATTTCACTTCAAAAGTATATAGCACGAATAAAACTAAAGTTCATGAGTGAAGGTGAGCATTTGAACGATAACCTATATAGTAAGCGTCGTCGGACTAAGAACAAACGGACATACATTTAATCATTCCCTCTTCACTAATTAATGCATGTGTCCTTCGAGTGCATTTGTTATGAATATATTTTGAAAATGGTTGGATTTCGAGAAAAATAATTGGTGTTGGAAAAGCGTTTATTTGGAACTACATTATTGTTTGTGCGAAAATTTCATTACCCCCACCAATTTAGTTTGCCTCCATTTTAGTTATTATTTTAAATAATTATTTATTTTTTATATTAGCGACAGTTCAGGCCGACGCTATTGTTTATGAAAAAATATTCATTTCCCATAACAAATTTCGTTTGCCTCCTTATTAATTATTGTCTTAATTAATTCTTATTTTCTTATATTAGCAACGGTTCAGGCCGACGCTACTGTTTGTGCTAAAATTTTCATTCTTCCCCACGAATTTCGTTTGGCTCCTTTAAACATATTGTTTTAATTAATTATTATTTTTATATTAAAAACTAGTACTTTAATAGCTCTTTTAAAGTGCTATTAGAAAAATCGTTTACATTAGAAGAACGGTTAATAGTGCTTTTTGGCGCTATTAAAAACAAAAGAAAGTGTTATTAAATTATTTTTATGGCATATTGTCTGTTGCTCTATTTTCTCTTTCAAAGTTGGTTTACCCTTTTGGACAGAAGAGATCACTCTTGTTTTTCTTTATTAGAACCTTTATAAGAGGAGCATGCGCCTAACTAGTCCTTTTCCTCCATTTCACTTCAAAAGTATATAGCATGAATAAAAATAAAGTTCATGAGTGAAGGTGAGCATTTGAGCGATAACCGATACAGTAAGCGTCGTCGGACAAAGAACAAATGGACATATATTTCATCATTCCCTCTTCACTACTTAATGCATGTGTCCTTCGAGTGCATTTGTTATGAAAATATTTTTAAAATGGATTGATTTCGAGAAAAATAATTGGTGTTGACAAAGCGTTTATTTGGACCTACGCTACTGTTTGTGCAAAAATTTCATTACCCCCACCAATTTAGTTTGCCTCCATTTTAGTTATTATTTTAAATAAGTATTTATTTTTATATATTAGCGACAGTTCAGGCCGACGTTATTGTTTATGAAAAAATATTCAATTCCCGTAACAGATTTCGTTTGCCTCCTTATTAGTTATTGTCTTAATTAATTCTTATTTTCTTATATTAGCGACGGTTCAAGCCGACGCTACTGTTTGTGCTAAAATTTTCATTTTTCCCCACGAATTTCGTTTGGCTCCTTTAAACATATTGTTTTAATTAATTATTATATTTATATTAAAAACTAGTACTTTAATAGGTCTTTTAAAGTGCTATTAAAAAAAATCATTTACATTAGCGGAACGGTTAATAGCCCTTTTCAGCTTTATCAAAAACAGAAGAAAGTGCTATTAAATTATTTTTATTGCATATTGTCTATGCTCTATTTTCTATTTCAAAGTTTGTTTACCCTTTTGGATAGAAGAGATCACACTTCTTTGTCTTTATTAGAATCTTTATAAGAGGAGCATACGCCTAACTAGTCCTTTTCCTCCATTTCACTTCAAAAGTATATAGCACGAATAAAACTAAAGTTCATGAGTGAAGGTGAGAATTTGAACGATAACCTATACAGTAAGCGTCGTCATACTAAGAACAGACAAACATACATTTAATCATTCCCTCTGCACTACTTAATGCATGTGTCCTTCGAGTGCATTTGTTATGAAAATATTTTGAAAATGGTTTGATTTCGATAAAAATAATTGGTGTTGACAAAGCGTTTATTTGGACCTACGCCACTATTTGTGCGGAAATTTCATTACCCCCAACAATTTAGTTTGCCTCCATTTTAGTTATTATTTTAAATAATTATTTATTTTTTTATATTAGCGACAATTCAGGCCGACGCTATTGTTTATGAAAAATTATTCATTTCCCATAAAAAATTTTGTTTGCCTCATTATTAGTTATTGTCTTAATTAATTCTTATTTTCTTATATTAGCAACGGTTCAGGCCGACGCTACTGTTTGTGCTAAAATTTTCATTTTTCACCACGAATTTCGTTTGGCTCCTTTAAACATATTGTTTTAATTAATTATTATTTTTATATTCAAAACTAGTACTTTAATAGCTCTTTTATAGTGCTATTAAAAAAAATCGTTTACTTTAGCGGAATGGTTAATAGCGCTTTTCAGCGCTATCAAAAACAAAAGAAAGTGCTATTAAATTATTTTTATGGCATATTGTCTGTTGCTCTATTTTCTCTTTCAATGTTGTATTACCCTTTTGGACAGAAGAGATCACTATTGTTTTTCTTTATTAAAATCTTTATAAGAGGAGCATACGCCTAACTAGTCATTTTCCTCCATTTCACTTCAAAAGTATATAGCACGAATAAAACTAAAGTTCATGAGTGAAGGTGAGCATTTGAACGATAACCTATATAGTAAGCGTCGTCGGACTAAGAACAAACGGACATACATTTAATCATTCCCTCTTCACTAATTAATGCATGTGTCCTTCGAGTGCATTTGTTATGAATATATTTTGAAAATGGTTGGATTTCGAGAAAAATAATTGGTGTTGGAAAAGCGTTTATTTGGAACTACATTATTGTTTGTGCGAAAATTTCATTACCCCCACCAATTTAGTTTGCCTCCATTTTAGTTATTATTTTAAATAATTATTTATTTTTTATATTAGCGACAGTTCAGGCCGACGCTATTGTTTATGAAAAAATATTCATTTCCCATAACAAATTTCGTTTGCCTCCTTATTAATTATTGTCTTAATTAATTCTTATTTTCTTATATTAGCAACGGTTCAGGCCGACGCTACTGTTTGTGCTAAAATTTTCATTCTTCCCCACGAATTTCGTTTGGCTCCTTTAAACATATTGTTTTAATTAATTATTATTTTTATATTAAAAACTAGTACTTTAATAGCTCTTTTAAAGTGCTATTAGAAAAATCGTTTACATTAGAAGAACGGTTAATAGTGCTTTTTGGCGCTATTAAAAACAAAAGAAAGTGTTATTAAATTATTTTTATGGCATATTGTCTGTTGCTCTATTTTCTCTTTCAAAGTTGGTTTACCCTTTTGGACAGAAGAGATCACTCTTGTTTTTCTTTATTAGAACCTTTATAAGAGGAGCATGCGCCTAACTAGTCCTTTTCCTCCATTTCACTTCAAAAGTATATAGCATGAATAAAAATAAAGTTCATGAGTGAAGGTGAGCATTTGAGCGATAACCGATACAGTAAGCGTCGTCGGACAAAGAACAAATGGACATATATTTCATCATTCCCTCTTCACTACTTAATGCATGTGTCCTTCGAGTGCATTTGTTATGAAAATATTTTTAAAATGGATTGATTTCGAGAAAAATAATTGGTGTTGACAAAGCGTTTATTTGGACCTACGCTACTGTTTGTGCAAAAATTTCATTACCCCCACCAATTTAGTTTGCCTCCATTTTAGTTATTATTTTAAATAAGTATTTATTTTTATATATTAGCGACAGTTCAGGCCGACGTTATTGTTTATGAAAAAATATTCAATTCCCGTAACAGATTTCGTTTGCCTCCTTATTAGTTATTGTCTTAATTAATTCTTATTTTCTTATATTAGCGACGGTTCAAGCCGACGCTACTGTTTGTGCTAAAATTTTCATTTTTCCCCACGAATTTCGTTTGGCTCCTTTAAACATATTGTTTTAATTAATTATTATATTTATATTAAAAACTAGTACTTTAATAGGTCTTTTAAAGTGCTATTAAAAAAAATCATTTACATTAGCGGAACGGTTAATAGCCCTTTTCAGCTTTATCAAAAACAGAAGAAAGTGCTATTAAATTATTTTTATTGCATATTGTCTATGCTCTATTTTCTATTTCAAAGTTTGTTTACCCTTTTGGATAGAAGAGATCACACTTCTTTGTCTTTATTAGAATCTTTATAAGAGGAGCATACGCCTAACTAGTCCTTTTCCTCCATTTCACTTCAAAAGTATATAGCACGAATAAAACTAAAGTTCATGAGTGAAGGTGAGAATTTGAACGATAACCTATACAGTAAGCGTCGTCATACTAAGAACAGACAAACATACATTTAATCATTCCCTCTGCACTACTTAATGCATGTGTCCTTCGAGTGCATTTGTTATGAAAATATTTTGAAAATGGTTTGATTTCGATAAAAATAATTGGTGTTGACAAAGCGTTTATTTGGACCTACGCCACTATTTGTGCGGAAATTTCATTACCCCCAACAATTTAGTTTGCCTCCATTTTAGTTATTATTTTAAATAATTATTTATTTTTTTATATTAGCGACAATTCAGGCCGACGCTATTGTTTATGAAAAATTATTCATTTCCCATAAAAAATTTTGTTTGCCTCATTATTAGTTATTGTCTTAATTAATTCTTATTTTCTTATATTAGCAACGGTTCAGGCCGACGCTACTGTTTGTGCTAAAATTTTCATTTTTCACCACGAATTTCGTTTGGCTCCTTTAAACATATTGTTTTAATTAATTATTATTTTTATATTCAAAACTAGTACTTTAATAGCTCTTTTATAGTGCTATTAAAAAAAATCGTTTACTTTAGCGGAATGGTTAATAGCGCTTTTCAGCGCTATCAAAAACAAAAGAAAGTGCTATTAAATTATTTTTATGGCATATTGTCTGTTGCTCTATTTTCTCTTTCAATGTTGTATTGCCCTTTTGGACAGAAGGGATCACTATTGTTTTTCTTTATTAAAATCTTTATAAGAGGAGCATACGCCTAACTAGTCATTTTCCTCCATTTCACTTCAAAAGTATATAGCACGAATAAAACTAAAGTTCATGAGTGAAGGTGAGCATTTGAACGATAACCTATATAGTAAGCGTCGTCGGACTAAGAACAAACGGACATACATTTAATCATTCCCTCTTCACTAATTAATGCATGTGTCCTTCGAGTGCATTTGTTATGAATATATTTTGAAAATGGTTGGATTTCGAGAAAAATAATTGGTGTTGGAAAAGCGTTTATTTGGAACTACATTATTGTTTGTGCGAAAATTTCATTACCCCCACCAATTTAGTTTGCCTCCATTTTAGTTATTATTTTAAATAATTATTTATTTTTTATATTAGCGACAGTTCAGGCCGACGCTATTGTTTATGAAAAAATATTCATTTCCCATAACAAATTTCGTTTGCCTCCTTATTAATTATTGTCTTAATTAATTCTTATTTTCTTATATTAGCAACGGTTCAGGCCGACGCTACTGTTTGTGCTAAAATTTTCATTCTTCCCCACGAATTTCGTTTGGCTCCTTTAAACATATTGTTTTAATTAATTATTATTTTTATATTAAAAACTAGTACTTTAATAGCTCTTTTAAAGTGCTATTAGAAAAATCGTTTACATTAGAAGAACGGTTAATAGTGCTTTTTGGCGCTATTAAAAACAAAAGAAAGTGTTATTAAATTATTTTTATGGCATATTGTCTGTTGCTCTATTTTCTCTTTCAAAGTTGGTTTACCCTTTTGGACAGAAGAGATCACTCTTGTTTTTCTTTATTAGAACCTTTATAAGAGGAGCATGCGCCTAACTAGTCCTTTTCCTCCATTTCACTTCAAAAGTATATAGCATGAATAAAAATAAAGTTCATGAGTGAAGGTGAGCATTTGAGCGATAACCGATACAGTAAGCGTCGTCGGACAAAGAACAAATGGACATATATTTCATCATTCCCTCTTCACTACTTAATGCATGTGTCCTTCGAGTGCATTTGTTATGAAAATATTTTTAAAATGGATTGATTTCGAGAAAAATAATTGGTGTTGACAAAGCGTTTATTTGGACCTACGCTACTGTTTGTGCAAAAATTTCATTACCCCCACCAATTTAGTTTGCCTCCATTTTAGTTATTATTTTAAATAAGTATTTATTTTTATATATTAGCGACAGTTCAGGCCGACGTTATTGTTTATGAAAAAATATTCAATTCCCATAACAGATTTCGTTTGCCTCCTTATTAGTTATTGTCTTAATTAATTCTTATTTTCTTATATTAGCGACGGTTCAAGCCGACGCTACTGTTTGTGCTAAAATTTTCATTTTTCCCCACGAATTTCGTTTGGCTCCTTTAAACATATTGTTTTAATTAATTATTATATTTATATTAAAAACTAGTACTTTAATAGGTCTTTTAAAGTGCTATTAAAAAAAATCATTTACATTAGCGGAACGGTTAATATCCCTTTTCAGCTTTATCAAAAACAGAAGAAAGTGCTATTAAATTATTTTTATTGCATATTGTCTATGCTCTATTTTCTCTTTCAAAGTTTGTTTACCCTTTTGGATAGAAGAGATCACTCTTCTTTGTCTTTATTAGAATCTTTATAAGAGGAGCATACGCCTAACTAGTCCTTTTCCTCCATTTCACTTCAAAAGTATATAGCACGAATAAAACTAAAGTTCATGAGTGAAGGTGAGAATTTGGGCGATAACCTATACAGTAAGCGTCGCCGGACAAAGAACAAATGGACATATATTTCATCATTCCCTCTTCACTACTTAATGCATGTGTCCTTCGAGTGCATTTGTTATGAAAATATTTTGAAAATGGAATGATTTCGAGAAAAATAATTGGTGTTGACAAAGCGTTTATTTGGACCTACGCTACTGTTTGTGCAAAAATTTCATCACCCCCGCCAATTTAGTTTGCCTCCGTTTTAGTTATTATTTTAAAGAAGTATTTATTTTTATATATTAGCGACAATTCAGGCCGATGCTATTGTTTATGAAAAAATATTCAATTCCCATAACAAATTTCGTTTGCCTCCTTATTAGTTATTGTCGTAATTAATTCTTATTTTCTTATATTAGCGACGGTTCAGGCCGACGCTACTGTTTGTGCTAAAATTTTCATTTTCCCCCACGAATTTCGTTTGGCCCCTTTAAACATATTGTTTTAATTAATTATTATTTTTATATTAGTGGAACGATTAATAGCGCTTTTCAGCGCTATCAAAAACAAAAGAAAGTCTTATTAAATAACTTTTATGGCATATTGTTTGTTGCTCTATTTTCTCTTTCAAAGTTGGTTTATCCTTTTGGACAAAAGAGATCACTGTTATTTTTCTTTATTAGAATCTTTATAAGAGGAGCATACGCCTAACTAGTCCTTTTCCTTCATTTCACTTCAAAAGTATATAGCACGAATAAAACTAAAGTTCATGAGTGAAGGTGAGCATTTGAACGATAACCTCTACAGTAAGCGTCGTCGGACTAAGAACAAACGGACATACATTTAATCATTCCCTCTTCACTACATAATGCATGTGTCCTTCAAGTGCATTTGTTATGAAAATATTTTGAAAATGGTTTGATTTTGATAAAAATAATTGTTGTTGACAAAGCGTTTATTTAGACCTACGCTATTGTTTGTGCGAAAATTTCATTACCCCCGCCAATTTAGTTTGCCTCCATTTTAGTTATTATTTTAAATAATTATTTATTTTTTTATATTAGCGACAGTTCAGGCCGACGCTATTGTTTATGAAAAAATATTCATTTCCCATAACAAATTTCGTTTGCCTCATTATTAGTTATTGTCTTAATTAATTCTTATTTTCTTATATTAGTGACGGTTCAGGCCGATGCTACTGTTTGTCCTAAAATTTTCATTTTTCCCCAGGAATTTCGTTTGGCTCCTTTAAACATATTATTTTAATTAATTATTATTTTTATATTAAAAACTAGTACTTTAATAGGTCTTTTAAAGTGCTATTAAAAAAAATCGTTTACTTCAGCGGAATGGTTAATAGCGCTTTTCGGCGCTATCAAAAACAAAATAAAGTGCTATTAAATTATTTTTATGGCATATTGTCTGTTGCTCTATTTTCTCTTTCAAAGTTGGTTTACCCTTTTGGACAGAAGAGATCACTATTGTTTTTCTTTATTAGAATCTTTATAAGAGGAGCATACGCCTAACTAGTCCTTTTCCTCCATTTCACTTCAAAAGTATATAGCATGAATAAAACTAAAGTTCATGAGTGAAGGTGAGCATTTGAACGATAACCTATACAGTAAGCATCGTCAGACTAAGAACAAAGGGACATACATTTAATCATTCCCTCTTCACTACTTAATGCATGTGTCCTTCGAGTGTATTTGTTATGAAAATATTTTGAAAATGGTTTGATTTCGAGAAAAATAATTGGTGTTGACAAAGAGTTTATTTTGACCTACACTACTATTTGTGCGAAAATTTCATTACCCCCACCAATTTAGTTTGCCTCCATTTTAGTTATTATTTTAAATAATTATTTATTTTTTTATATTAGCGACAGTTCAGGGTGACGCTATTGTTTATGAAAAAATATTCATTTCCCATAACAAATTTCGTTTGCCTCCTTATTAGTTATTGTCTTAATTAATTCTTATTTTCTTATATTAGCGACGGTTCAGGTCGACGCTACTGTTTGTGCTAAAATTTTCATTTTTCCCCACGAATTTCATTTGGATCCTTTAAACATATTGTTTTAATTAACTATTATTTTTATATTAAAAACTAGTACTTTAATAACTCTTTTAAAGTGCTATTAAAAAAAAGTTTACATTAGCGGAACCGTCAATAGCGCTTTTCAGTGTTATCAAAAAAAAAAGTGCTATTAAATTATTTTTATGGCATATTGTCTGTTGCTCTATTTTCTCTTTCAATGTTGGTTTACCCTTTTGGACATAAGAGATCACTCTTCTTTGTCTTTATTAGAATCTTTATAAGAGGAGCATACGCCTAACTAGTCCTTTTCCTCCATTTCACTTCAAAAGTATATAGCACGAATAAAACTAAAGTTCATGAGTGAAGGTGAGCATTTGAACGATAACCTATACAGTAAGCCTCGTCGGACAAAGAAAAAACGGACATATATTTCATCATTGCCTCTTCACTACTTAATGCATGTGTCCTTCGAGTGTATTTGTTATGAAAATATTTTGAAAATGGTTTGATTTCGAGAAAAATAATTGGAGTTGACAATGCGTTTATTTGGACCTACGCTACTGTTTGTGCAAAAATTTCATTACCCCCACCAATTTTTTTTCCCTCCATTTTAGTTATTATTTTAAAAAAGTATTTATTTTTATATATTAGCGACAACTCAAGCCGACGCTACTGTTTATGAAAAAATATTCAATTCCCATAACAAATTTCATTTGCCTCCTTATTAGTTATTGTCTTAATTAATTCTTATTTTCTTATATTAGCGACGGTTCAGGCCGACGCTACTGTTTGTGCTAAAATTTTCATTTTCCCCCACAAATTTCGTTTAGCCCCTTTAAACATATTGTTTTAATTAATTATTATTTTTATATTAAAAACTAGTACTTTAATAGCTCTTTTAAAGTTATATTAAACAAAATCGTTTACATTAGTTGAACGTTTAATAGCGCTTTTTAGCACTATCAAAAACAAAAGAAAGTGCTATTTAATAACTTTTATGGAATATTGTCTGTTGCTCTATTTTCTCTTTCAAAGTTGGTTTACCCTTTTGGACAGAAGAGATCACTCTTCTTTGTCTTTATTAGAATCTTTATAAGAGGAGCAAACGCCTAACTAGTCATTTTCCTCCATTTCACTTCAAAAGTATATTGCATGAATAAAACTAAAGTTCATAAGTGAAGGTGAGCATTCGAACGATAACCTATACAGCCAGCGTCGTCAGAATAAGAACAAAGGGACATACATTTAATCATTCCTTCTTCACTACTTATTGCATGTGTCCTTCAAGTGCATTTTTTTGAGAAAAATACTTGGTTTTGACCAAGCATTTTTTTGAACCTACGCTATTGTTTGTGCGAAAATTTCCTTACCCCCATCAATTTTGTTTTCCTCCTTTTTAGTTATTATTTTAAATAATTATTAATTTTTTATATTAGCGATGATTCAGGCCGACACTATTGTTTATGAAAAGTCTTTATTTCCAATAACAAATTTCATTTACCTACTTATTAGTTATTGTCTTATTAATTCTTATTTTCTTATTTTGGCGTGGGTTCAGGCCGACGCTACTGTTTGTGTTAAGATTTTCATTCACCCATACGAATTTCGTATGGCTCCTTTAAACTTTTTGATTTAATTCATTATTATTTTTATATTAAAAACTAGTACTTTAATAGCGCATTTTAAATTGCAATTAAACAAAATCATATACAATAGTAGTGCAGTTAATGGCGCTTTTAAGGGTTATCAAAAACAAAAGAAAGTTCAATTAAATAGCTTTTATTGTGTTTTGTTTGTTGCCCTATATTCTATTTAAGAGTTGGTTTACCGTTTTAAAGAGTAGAGATCATTTGTCTTTGTCCTTATCAGAATATTTATAAGAGGAGCATACGCCTAATTAGTCATTTTTCTCCATTTTATCGCAAAAGTATTTAGCACGAATAAAACTAAAGTTCACAAGTGAATCTGAGCATATGAACAATAACCTATACAACATGCGTCCTAGAAATAAGAACAAAGGGACATACATTTAATCATTCCTTCTTCACTACTTAATGCATATGTCCTTCGAGTGCATCTGTTATGAAAATATTTTGAAAATGGTTTGATTTTGAGAAAAATACATGGTGTTGACCAAGCGTTTATTTGGACCGACGCTACTGTTTGTGCGAAAATTTCATTACCCCAACCAATTTAGTTAGCCTCCTTTTAAGTTATTATTTTAAATAATTATTTATTTTTTTATGTTAGCGACGGTTCAAGCCGGCACTATTGTTTATGAAAAAATATTCATTTCCCATAACAAATTTCGTTTGCCTCCTTGTTAGTTATTGTCTTAATTAATTCTTATTTTCTTATATTAGCGACGGTTCAGGCCGACGCTACTGTTTGTTCTAAAATTTTCATTTTCACCCACGAATTTCGTTTGCCTCCTTTAAACTTATTGTTTTAATTAATTATAATTTTTATGTTAAAAACTAGTACTTTAATAACGCTTTTAAATAGCTTTTATTGTGTATTTTTGTTGCCCAATATTCTCTTTCATAGTTGGTTTACCCTTTTAAAGAGTAGAGATCACTTGTCTTTGTCCTTATCAGAATCTTCCTAAAAAGAGCATACATCTAAGTAGTAATTTTCCTCCATTTTATTGCAAAAGTATTTAGCACGAATAAAACTAAAGTTCACGACTGAAGTTGAGCATTTGAATGATAACCTTTATAGCACACGTTCTAGGACTAAAAACAAAGAGACATACATTTAATCATTCCTTCTTCACTACTTAGTGCTTGTGTCCTACGAGAGCATTTGTTATGAAAATATTTTGAAAATGGTTTGATTTCGAGAAAAATACATGGTGTTGAGCAAGCGTTTATTTGGACCGACGCTACTGTTTGTGCGAAAATTTGAATACCCCCACCAATTTAGTTTTCCTCCTTTTTAGTTATTATTTTAAATAATTATTAATTTTTTATATTAGCGACGATTCAGGCCGACACTATTATTTATGAAAAAATATTCGTTTGCCATAACAAATTTCATTTGCCTCCTTATTAGTTATTGTCTTAATTAATTCTTATTCTCTTATATTAGCGACGGTTCAGGCCGACGCTACTGTTGGTACTAAAATTTTTATTTTCCCCCACGAATTTTGGTTTGTCTCCTTTAAATTTATTGTTTTAATTAATTATTATTTTTATATTAAAAACTAGTACTTTAATAGCTCTTTTAAAGTGCTATTAAACAAAATCGTTTACATTAGCGGAATGATTAATAGCGTTTTTCAGCGCTATAAAAAACAAAAGAAAGTGCTATTAAATAACTTTAATGGCATATTGTCTGTTGCTCTATTTTCTCTATCAAAGTTGGTTTACCCTTTTGTACAGAAGAGATCACTTTTCTTTGTCTTTATTAGAATCTTTATAAGATGAGCATACGCCTAACTAGTCGTTTTCCTCCACTTCACTTCAAAAGTATATAGCACGAATAAAACTAAAGTTCATGAGTGAAGGTGAGCATTTGAACGGTAACCTATACAGCAAGTGTCGTCGGACTAAGAACAAAGGGACATACATTTAATCATTACTTCTTCACTACTTAATGCATGTGTCCTTCGAGTGCATTTGTTATGAAAATATTTTGAAAATGGGTTAATTTTGAGAAAAATACATGGTGTTAACCAAGCGTTTATTTGGACCGACGCTACTGTTTGTTCGAAAATTTCATTACCCCAACCAATTTAGTTAACCTCCTTTTAAGTTATTATTTTAAATAATTATATATTTTTTTATGTTAGCGACGTTTCAAGCCGACACTATTGTTTATGAAAAACTATTCATTTCCCATAACAAATTTCGTTTGCCTCCTTATTAGTTATTGTCTTACTTAATTCTTATTTTCTTATATTAGCGACGGTTCAGGCCGACGCTACTGTTTGTGCAAAAATTTTCATTTTCACGCACGAATTTCGTTTGCCTCCTTTAAACTTATTGTTTTAATTAATTGTTATTTTTATGTTAAAAACTAGTACTTTAATAGCACTTTTAAATAGATTTTATTGTGTATTTTTGTTGCCCTATATTCTCTTTCATAGTTGGTTTACCCTTTTAAAGAGTAGAGATCACTTGTCTTTGTCCTTATCAAAATCTTCATAAAAAGAACATACATCTAATTAGTAATTTTCCTCCATTTTATTGCAAAAGTATTTAGCACGAATAAAACTAAAGTTCACGAGTGAAGTTGAGCATTTGAATGATAACCTTTATAGCACACGTTCTAGGACTAAGAACAAAGAGACATACATTTAATCATTCCTTCTTAACTACTTAGTGCTTGTGTCCTACGAGTGCATTTGTTATGAAAATATTTTGAAAATGGTTTGATTTCAAGAAAAATACATGGTGTTGACGAAGCGTTTATTTGGACCGACGCTACTGTTTGTCCGAAAATTTCATTACCCCAACCAATTTAATTTTCCTCCTTTTATGTTATTATTTTAAATAATTATTTATTTTTTTATATTAGCAACTGTTCAGGCCGACGCTATTATTTATGAAAAAATATTCATTTCCCATAAAAAATTTAGTTTTCCTCCTTATTAGTTATTGTCTTAATTAATTCTTATTTTCTTATATTAGCGACAGTTCAGGCCGACGCTAATGTTTGTACTTAAATTTTCATTTTTCCCCCACGAATTTTGTTTGGCTCCTTTAAACTTATTGTTTTAATTAATTATTATTTTTGTATTAAAACCTAGTACTTTAATAGCTCTTTTAAATTGATATTAAACAAAATCGTTTACATTAGAGGAACGGTTAATAGCATTTTTCCGCGATATCAAAAACAAAAGAAAGTGCTATTAAATAACTTTAATGGCATATTGTCTGTTGCTCTATTTTCTCTATCAAAGTTGGTTTACCCTTTTGGACAGAAGAGATCACTCTTCTTTTTCTTTATTAGAATCATTATAAGATGAGCATACGCCTAACTAGTCGTTTTCCTCAACTTCACTTCAAAAGTATATAGCACGAATAAAACTAAAGTTCATGAGTGAAGGTGAGCATTTGAACGATAACCTATACAGTAAGCGCCGTCGGACTAAGAAAAAACGGACATACGTTTAATCATTCCCTCTTCACTACTTAATGCATGTGTCCTTCAAGTGCATTTGTTATGAAAATATTTTGAAAATGGTTTGATTTCGAGAAAAATAATTGGAGTTGACAATGCGTTTATTTGGACCTACGCTATTGTTTGTGCGAAAATTTCATTACGTCCACCAATTTAGTTTGCCTCCATTTTAGTTATTATTTTAAATAATTATTTATTTTTTTATATTAGCGACAGTTCAGGCCGACGCTGTTGTTTTAAAAAAAATATTCATTTCCCATAACAAATTTCGTTTGCCTCCTTATTAGTTATTGTCTTAATTAATTCTTATTTTCTTATATTAGCGACGGTTCAGGCCGACGCTACTGTTTTTTCTAAAATTTTCATTTTTTCCCATGAATTTTGTTTGGCTCCTTTAAACATATTGTTTTAATTAATTATTATTTTTATATTAAAAACTAGTACTTTAATAGCTCTTTGAAAGTGCTATTAAACAAAATCGTTTACATTATTGGCACGGTTAAGAGCGCTTTTTAGCACTATCAAAAACAAAAGAAAGTGCTATTTAATAACTTTTATGGAATATTGTCTGTTGCTCTATTTTCTCTTTCAAAGTTGGTTTACCCTTTTGGACAGAAGAGATCACTCTTCTTTGTCTTTATTAGAATCTTTATAAGAGGAGCAAACGCCTAACTAGTCATTTTCCTCCATTTCACTTCAAAAGTATATTGCATGAATAAAACTAAAGTTCATAAGTGAAGGTGAGCATTCGAACGATAACCTATACAGCCAGCGTCGTCAGAATAAGAACAAAGGGACATACATTTAATCATTCCTTCTTCACTACTTATTGCATGTGTCCTTCAAGTGCATTTTTTTGAGAAAAATACTTGGTTTTGACCAAGCATTTTTTTGAACCTACGCTATTGTTTGTGCGAAAATTTCCTTACCCCCATCAATTTTGTTTTCCTCCTTTTTAGTTATTATTTTAAATAATTATTAATTTTTTATATTAGCGATGATTCAGGCCGACACTATTGTTTATGAAAAGTCTTTATTTCCAATAACAAATTTCATTTACCTACTTATTAGTTATTGTCTTATTAATTCTTATTTTCTTATTTTGGCGTGGGTTCAGGCCGACGCTACTGTTTGTGTTAAGATTTTCATTCACCCATACGAATTTCGTATGGCTCCTTTAAACTTTTTGATTTAATTCATTATTATTTTTATATTAAAAACTAGTACTTTAATAGCGCATTTTAAATTGCAATTAAACAAAATCATATACAATAGTAGTGCAGTTAATGGCGCTTTTAAGGGTTATCAAAAACAAAAGAAAGTTCAATTAAATAGCTTTTATTGTGTTTTGTTTGTTGCCCTATATTCTATTTAAGAGTTGGTTTACCGTTTTAAAGAGTAGAGATCATTTGTCTTTGTCCTTATCAGAATATTTATAAGAGGAGCATACGCCTAATTAGTCATTTTTCTCCATTTTATCGCAAAAGTATTTAGCACGAATAAAACTAAAGTTCACAAGTGAATCTGAGCATATGAACAATAACCTATACAACATGCGTCCTAGAAATAAGAACAAAGGGACATACATTTAATCATTCCTTCTTCACTACTTAATGCATATGTCCTTCGAGTGCATTTGTTATGAAAATATTTTGAAAATGGTTTGATTTTGAGAAAAATACATGGTGTTGACCAAGCGTTTATTTGGACCGACGCTACTGTTTGTGCGAAAATTTCATTACCCCAACCAATTTAGTTAGCCTCCTTTTAAGTTATTATTTTAAATAATTATTTATTTTTTTATGTTAGCGACGGTTCAAGCCGACACTATTGTTTATGAAAAAATATTCATTTCCCATAACAAATTTCGTTTGCCTCCTTGTTAGTTATTGTCTTAATTAATTCTTATTTTCTTATATTAGCGACGGTTCAGGCCGACGCTACTGTTTGTTCTAAAATTTTCATTTTCACCCACGAATTTCGTTTGCCTCCTTTAAACTTATTGTTTTAATTAATTATAATTTTTATGTTAAAAACTAGTACTTTAATAACGCTTTTAAATAGCTTTTATTGTGTATTTTTGTTGCCCAATATTCTCTTTCATAGTTGGTTTACCCTTTTAAAGAGTAGAGATCACTTGTCTTTGTCCTTATCAGAATCTTCCTAAAAAGAGCATACATCTAAGTAGTAATTTTCCTCCATTTTATTGCAAAAGTATTTAGCACGAATAAAACTAAAGTTCACGACTGAAGTTGAGCATTTGAATGATAACCTTTATAGCACACGTTCTAGGACTAAAAACAAAGAGACATACATTTAATCATTCCTTCTTCACTACTTAGTGCTTGTGTCCTACGAGAGCATTTGTTATGAAAATATTTTGAAAATGGTTTGATTTCGAGAAAAATACATGGTGTTGAGCAAGCGTTTATTTGGACCGACGCTACTGTTTGTGCGAAAATTTGAATACCCCCACCAATTTAGTTTTCCTCCTTTTTAGTTATTATTTTAAATAATTATTAATTTTTTATATTAGCGACGATTCAGGCCGACACTATTATTTATGAAAAAATATTCGTTTGCCATAACAAATTTCATTTGCCTCCTTATTAGTTATTGTCTTAATTAATTCTTATTCTCTTATATTAGCGACGGTTCAGGCCGACGCTTCTGTTGGTACTAAAATTTTTATTTTCCCCCACGAATTTTGGTTTGTCTCCTTTAAATTTATTGTTTTAATTAATTATTATTTTTATATTAAAAACTAGTACTTTAATAGCTCTTTTAAAGTGCTATTAAACAAAATCGTTTACATTAGCGGAATGATTAATAGCGTTTTTCAGCGCTATAAAAAACAAAAGAAAGTGCTATTAAATAACTTTAATGGCATATTGTCTGTTGCTCTATTTTCTCTATCAAAGTTGGTTTACCCTTTTGTACAGAAGAGATCACTTTTCTTTGTCTTTATTAGAATCTTTATAAGATGAGCATACGCCTAACTAGTCGTTTTCCTCCACTTCACTTCAAAAGTATATAGCACGAATAAAACTAAAGTTCATGAGTGAAGGTGAGCATTTGAACGGTAACCTATACAGCAAGTGTCGTCGGACTAAGAACAAAGGGACATACATTTAATCATTACTTCTTCACTACTTAATGCATGTGTCCTTCGAGTGCATTTGTTATGAAAATATTTTGAAAATGGTTTGATTTTGAGAAAAATACATGGTGTTGACCAAGCGTTTATTTGGACCGACGCTACTGTTTGTGCGAAAATTTCATTACCCCAACCAATTTAGTTAGCCTCCTTTTAAGTTATTATTTTAAATAATTATTTATTTTTTTATGTTAGCGACGGTTCAAGCCGACACTATTGTTTATGAAAAAATATTCATTTCCCATAACAAATTTCGTTTGCCTCCTTGTTAGTTATTGTCTTAATTAATTCTTATTTTCTTATATTAGCGACGGTTCAGGCCGACGCTACTGTTTGTTCTAAAATTTTCATTTTCACCCACGAATTTCGTTTGCCTCCTTTAAACTTATTGTTTTAATTAATTATAATTTTTATGTTAAAAACTAGTACTTTAATAACGCTTTTAAATAGCTTTTATTGTGTATTTTTGTTGCCCAATATTCTCTTTCATAGTTGGTTTACCCTTTTAAAGAGTAGAGATCACTTGTCTTTGTCCTTATCAGAATCTTCCTAAAAAGAGCATACATCTAAGTAGTAATTTTCCTCCATTTTATTGCAAAAGTATTTAGCACGAATAAAACTAAAGTTCACGACTGAAGTTGAGCATTTGAATGATAACCTTTATAGCACACGTTCTAGGACTAAAAACAAAGAGACATACATTTAATCATTCCTTCTTCACTACTTAGTGCTTGTGTCCTACGAGAGCATTTGTTATGAAAATATTTTGAAAATGGTTTGATTTCGAGAAAAATACATGGTGTTGAGCAAGCGTTTATTTGGACCGACGCTACTGTTTGTGCGAAAATTTGAATACCCCCACCAATTTAGTTTTCCTCCTTTTTAGTTATTATTTTAAATAATTATTAATTTTTTATATTAGCGACGATTCAGGCCGACACTATTATTTATGAAAAAATATTCGTTTGCCATAACAAATTTCATTTGCCTCCTTATTAGTTATTGTCTTAATTAATTCTTATTCTCTTATATTAGCGACGGTTCAGGCCGACGCTTCTGTTGGTACTAAAATTTTTATTTTCCCCCACGAATTTTGGTTTGTCTCCTTTAAATTTATTGTTTTAATTAATTATTATTTTTATATTAAAAACTAGTACTTTAATAGCTCTTTTAAAGTGCTATTAAACAAAATCGTTTACATTAGCGGAATGATTAATAGCGTTTTTCAGCGCTATAAAAAACAAAAGAAAGTGCTATTAAATAACTTTAATGGCATATTGTCTGTTGCTCTATTTTCTCTATCAAAGTTGGTTTACCCTTTTGTACAGAAGAGATCACTTTTCTTTGTCTTTATTAGAATCTTTATAAGATGAGCATACGCCTAACTAGTCGTTTTCCTCCACTTCACTTCAAAAGTATATAGCACGAATAAAACTAAAGTTCATGAGTGAAGGTGAGCATTTGAACGGTAACCTATACAGCAAGTGTCGTCGGACTAAGAACAAAGGGACATACATTTAATCATTACTTCTTCACTACTTAATGCATGTGTCCTTCGAGTGCATTTGTTATGAAAATATTTTGAAAATGGTTTAATTTTGAGAAAAATACATGGTGTTGACCAAGCGTTTATTTGGACCGACGCTACTGTTTGTTCGAAAATTTCATTACCCCAACCAATTTAGTTAACCTCCTTTTAAGTTATTATTTTAAATAATTATATATTTTTTTATATTAGCGACGTTTCAACCCGACACTATTGTTTATGAAAAACTATTCATTTCCCATAACAAATTTCGTTTGCCTCCTTATTAGTTATTGTCTTACTTAATTCTTATTTTCTTATATTAGCGACGGTTCAGGCCGACGCTACTGTTTGTGCAAAAATTTTCATTTTCACGCACGAATTCCGTTTGCCTCCTTTAAACTTATTGTTTTAATTAATTGTTATTTTTATGTTAAAAACTAGTACTTTAATAGCACTTTTAAATAGATTTTATTGTGTATTTTTGTTGCCCTATATTCTCTTTCATAGTTGGTTTACCCTTTTAAAGAGTAGAGATCACTTGTCTTTGTCCTTATCAAAATCTTCATAAAAAGAACATACATCTAATTAGTAATTTTCCTCCATTTTATTGCAAAAGTATTTAGCACGAATAAAACTAAAGTTCACGAGTGAAGTTGAGCATTTGAACGATAACCTTTATAGCACACGTTCTAGGACTAAGAACAAAGAGACATACATTTAATCAATCCTTCTTAACTACTTAGTGCTTGTGTCCTACGAGTGCATTTGTTATGAAAATATTTTGAAAATGGTTTGATTTCAAGAAAAATACATGGTGTTGACGAAGCGTTTATTTGGACCGACGCTACTGTTTGTGCGAAAATTTCATTACCCCAACCAATTTAATTTTCCTCCTTTTATGTTATTATTTTAAATAATTATTTATTTTTTTATATTAGCAACGGTTCAGGCCGACGCTATTATTTATGAAAAAATATTCATTTCCCATAAAAAATTTAGTTTTCCTCCTTATTAGTTATTGTCTTAATTAATTCTTATTTTCTTATATTAGCGACAGTTCAGGCCGACGCTACTGTTTGTACTTAAATTTTCATTTTTCCCCCACGAATTTTGTTTGGCTCCTTTAAACTTATTGTTTTAATTAATTATTATTTTTGTATTAAAACCTAGTACTTTAATAGCTCTTTTAAATTGATATTAAACAAAATCGTTTACATTAGAGGAACGGTTAATAGCATTTTTCCGCGATATCAAAAACAAAAGAAAGTGCTATTAAATAACTTTAATGGCATATTGTCTGTTGCTCTATTTTCTCTATCAAAGTTGGTTTACCCTTTTGGACAGAAGAGATCACTCTTCTTTGTCTTTATTAGAATCATTATAAGATGAGCATACGCCTAACTAGTCGTTTTCCTCAACTTCACTTCAAAAGTATATAGCACGAATAAAACTAAAGTTCATGAGTGAAGGTGAGAATTCGAACGATAACCTATACAGCAAGCTTCGTTGGACTAAGAACAAAGGGACATACATTTAATCATTACTTCTTCACGACTTAGTGCATGTGTCCTTCAAGTGCATTTGTAATGAAAATATTTTTAAAATGGTTTGATTTTGAGAAAAATACCAGGTGTTGACCAAGCGTTTATTTAGACCGACGGTACTGTTTGTGCGAAAATTTCATTACTCCCACCAATTTCGTTTGCCTCCTTTTTATTTATTTTCTTAAATAATTATTTATTTTTTATATTAGAGACGGTTCAGGCCGACGCTTTTGTTTATGAAAAACTATTCATTTCCCATAACAAATTTCGTTTGCCTCCTTATTTGTTATTGTCTTAATTAATTCTTATTATCTTATATTAGCGACGGTTCAGGCCGACGCTACTGTTTGTGCTAAAATTTTCATTTTCACCCACGAATTTCGTTTGCCTCCTTTAAACTTATTGTTTTAATTAATTATTGTTTTTATGTTAAAAACTATTACTTTAATAGTGCTTTTAAATAGCTTTTATGGCATATTATTTGTGGCTATATTTTCTCTTTCATAGTTGGTTTACCCTTTTGGACAGAAGAGATCACTCTCCTTTGTCTTTATTAGAATATTCATAAGAGGAGCATACGCCTAACTAGTAGTTTTCCTCCATTAAACTTCAAAAGGATATAGCACGAATAAAACTAAAGTTCATGAGTGAAGGTGAGAATTCGAATGATAACATATACAGCAAGCATCATCGTTCTAAGAACAAAGGACACACATTTAATCATTCCTTCTTCACTATTTAGTGCACGTATTCTTCGAGTGCATTTGTTATGAAAATATTTTGAAAATGTATTGATTTTGAGAAAAATACTTGGTGTTGACCAAGCGTTTATTTGGACCGACGCTACTGTTTGTGCGAAAATTTCAATACCCCCACCAATTTAGTTTGCCTCCTTTTTAGTTATTATTTTAAATAATTATTAATTTTTTTATATTAGCAACGATTCAGGCCGACGCTATTATTTATGAAAAAATATCCGTTTGCCATAAAAAATTTCGTTTTCCTCCTTATTAGTTATTGTCTTAATTAATTCTTATTTTCTTATATTAGCGATGGTTTAGGCCGACGCTACTGTTTGTACTAAAGTTTTCATTTTCCCCCCACGAATTTCGTTTGGCTCCTTGAAACTTATCGTTTTAATTAATTATTATTTTTATATTAAAACCTAGTACTTTAATACCTCTTTTAAAGTTCTATTAAATAACTTTTATGGCATATTGTCTGTTGTTCTATTTTCTCTTTCAAAGTTGGTTTACCCTTTCGGACAGAAGAGATCACTCTTATTTGTCTTTATTAGAATCTTCATAAGAGGAGCATACGCCTAACTAGTCATTTTCCTCCATTTCACTTCAAAAATATATAGCACGAATAAAACTAAAGTTCACGAGTGAAGGTGGGAATTCGAACGATAACCTATACAACAAGCATTGTCAGACTAAAAACAAAGGGACATACATTTAATCATTCTTTCTTCACTACTTAGTGCATGTGTCCTTCGAGTGTATTTGTTAAGAAAATAATTTGAAAAAGGTTTGATTTTGAGAAAATTACCTGGTGTTGACCAAGCGTTTATTTTGACCTACGCTAATGTTTGTGCGAAAATTTCATGACCCCCACCAATTTAGTTTTCCTCATTTTTAGTTATTATTTTAAATAATTATATTTTTTTATATTAGCGACGGTTCAGGCCGACGCTATTGTTTATGAAAAAATATTCATTTCCCATAACAAATTTTGTTTGCCTCCTTATTAGTTATCATCTTAATTAATTCTTATTTTCTTATATTAGCGACGGTTCAAGACGACGCTACTGTTTGTACTAAAATTTCCATTTTCCTCCACGAATTTCGTTTGGCTCCTTTAAACTTATTGTTTTAATTAATTATTATTTTTATATTAAAAACTAGTACTTTAATAGCTCTTTTAAATTGCTATTGAACAAAATCGTTCACATTAGGGGCACGTTTAATAGCGCTTTTCAACGCTATCAAAAACAAAAGAAAGTGCTATTAAATAACTTTTATGGCATATTGTCTATTGTTCTATTTTCTCTTTCAAAGTTATATTACCCTTTTGGACAGAAGAGATCACTCTTCTTTGTCTTTATTAAAAACTTCATAAGAGGAGCATACGCCTAACTAGCCATTTTCCTCCATTTCACTTCAAAAATATATAGCACGAATAAAACTAAAGTTCATGAGTGAAGGTGATAATTAGAACGATAACCTATACATCAAGCGTCGTCAGACTAAGAACAAAGGGACATACATTTAATCATTCTTTCTTCACTACTTAGTGCATGTGTCCTTCGAGTGTATTTGTTAAGAAAATAATTTGAAAAAGGTTTGATTTTGAGAAAATTACCTGGTGTTGACCAAGCGTTTATTTTGACCTACGCTAATGTTTGTGCGAAAATTTCATGACCCCCACCAATTTAGTTTTCCTCATTTTTAGTTATTATTTTAAATAATTATATTTTTTTATATTAGCGACGGTTCAGGCCGACGCAATTGTTTATGAAAAAATATTCATTTCCCATAACAAATTTTGTTTGCCTCCTTATTAGTTATCATCTTAATTAATTCTTATTTTCTTATATTAGCGACGGTTCAAGACGACACTACTGTTTGTACTAAAATTTCCATTTTCCTCCACGAATTTCGTTTGGCTCCTTTAAACTTATTGTTTTAATTAATTATTATTTTTATATTAAAAACTAGTACTTTAATAGCTCTTTTAAATTGCTATTGAACAAAATCGTTCACATTAGGGGCACGTTTAATAGCGCTTTTCAACGCTATCAAAAACAAAAGAAAGTGCTATTAAATAACTTTTATGGCATATTGTCTATTGTTCTATTTTCTCTTTCAAAGTTGGTTTACCCTTTTGGACAGAAGAGATCACTCTTCTTTGTCTTTATTAAAAACTTCATAAGAGGAGCATACGCCTAACTAGTCATTTTCCTCCATTTCACTTCAAAAATATATAGCACGAATAAAACTAAAGTTCATGAGTGAAGGTGGTAATTAGAACGATAACCTATACATCAAGTGTCGTCAGACTAAGAACAAAGGGACATACATTTAATCATTCTTTCTTCACTACTTAGTGCATGTTTCCTTCGAGTGTATTTGTTAAGAAAATAATTTGAAAAAGGTTTGATTTTGAGAAAATTACCTGGTGTTGACCAAGCGTTTATTTCGACCTACGCTAATGTTTGTGCGAAAATTTCATGACCCCCACCAATTTAGTTTTCCTCATTTTTAGTTATTATTTTAAATAATTATATTTTTTTTATATTAGCGACGGTTCAGGCCGACGCTATTGTTTATGAAAAAATATTCATTTCCCATAACAAACTTTGTTTGCCTCCTTATTAGTTATCATCTTAATTAATTCTTATTTTCTTATATTAGCGACGGTTCAAGACGACGCTACTGTTTGTACTAAAATTTCCATTTTCCTCCACGAATTTCGTTTAGCTCCTTTAAACTTATTGTTTTAATTAATTATTATTTTTATATTAAAAACTACTACTTTAATAGCTCTTTTAAATTGCTATTGAACAAAATCGTTCACATTAGGGGCACGTTTAATAGCGCTTTTCAACGCTATCAAAAACAAAAGAAAGTGCTATTAAATAACTTTTATGGCATATTGTCTATTGTTCTATTTTCTCTTTCAAAGTTGGTTTACCCTTTTGGACAGAAGAGATCACTCTTCTTTGTCTTTATTAAAAACTTCATAAGAGGAGCATACGCCTAACTAGTCATTTTCCTCCATTTCACTTCAAAAATATATAGCACGAATAAAACTAAAGTTCATGAGTGAAGGTGATAATTAGAATGATAACCTATACATCAAGCGTCGTCAGACTAAGAACAAAGGGACATACATTTAATCATTCTTTCTTCACTACTTAGTGCATGTGTCCTTCGAGTGTATTTGTTAAGAAAATAATTTGAAAAAGGTTTGATTTTGAGAAAATTACCTGGTGTTGACCAAGCGTTTATTTTGACCTACGCTAATGTTTGTGCGAAAATTTCATGACCCCCACCAATTTAGTTTTCCTCATTTTTAGTTATTATTTTAAATAATTATATTTTTTTATATTAGCGACGGTTCAGGCCAACGCTATTGTTTATGAAAAAATATTCATTTCCCATAACAAATTTTGTTTGCCTCCTTATTAGTTATCATCTTAATTAATTCTTATTTTCTTATATTAGCGAAGGTTCAAGACGACGCTACTGTTTGTACTAAAATTTCCATTTTTCTCCATGAATTTCGTTTGGCTCCTTTAAACTTATTGTTTTAATTAATTATTATTTTTATATTAAAAACTAGTACTTTAATAGCTCTTTTAAATTGCTATTGAACAAAATCGTTCACATTAGGGGCACGTTTAATAGCGCTTTTCAACGCTATCAAAAACAAAAGAAAGTGCTATTAAATAACTTTTATGGCATATTGTCTATTGTTCTATTTTCTCTTTCAAAGTTGGTTTACCCTTTTGGACAGAAGAGATCACTCTTCTTTGTCTTTATTAAAAACTTCATAAGAGGAGCATACGCCTAACTTGTCATTTTCCTCCATTTCACTTCAAAAATATATAGCACGAATAAAACTAAAGTTCATGAGTGAAGGTGGTAATTAGAACGATAACCTATACATCAAGCGTCGTCAGACTAAGAACAAAGGGACATACATTTAATCATTCTTTCTTCACTACTTAGTGCATGTGTCCTTCGAGTGTATTTGTTAAGAAAATAATTTGAAAAAGGTTTGATTTTGAGAAAATTACCTGGTGTTGACCAAGCGTTTATTTTGACCTACGCTAATGTTTGTGCGATAATTTCATGACCCCCACCAATTTAGTTTTCCTCATTTTTAGTTATTATTTTAAATAATTATATTTTTTTATATTAGCGACGGTTCAGGCCGACGCTATTGTTTATGAAAAAATATTCATTTCCCATAACAAATTTTGTTTGCCTCCTTATTAGTTATCATCTTAATTAATTCTTATTTTCTTATATTAGCGACGGTTCAAGACGACGCTACTGTTTGTACTAAAATTTCCATTTTCCTCCACGAATTTCGTTTGGCTCCTTTAAACTTATTGTTTTAATTAATTATTATTTTTATATTAAAAACTAGTACTTTAATAGCTCTTTTAAATTGCTATTGAACAAAATCGTTCACATTAGGGGCACGTTTAATAGCGCTTTTCAACGCTATCAAAAACAAAAGAAAGTGCTATTAAATAACTTTTATGGCATATTGTCTATTGTTCTATTTTCTCTTTCAAAGTTGGTTTACCCTTTTGGACAGAAGAGATCACTCTTCTTTGTCTTTATTAAAAACTTCATAAGAGGAGCATACGCCTAACTAGTCATTTTCCTCCATTTCACTTCAAAAATATATAGCACAAATAAAACTAAAGTTCATGAGTGAAGGTGATAATTCGAACGATAACCTATACATCAAGCGTCGTCAGACTAAGAACAAAGGGACATACATTTAATCATTCTTTCTTCACTACTTAGTGCATGTGTCCTTCGAGTGTATTTGTTAAGAAAATAATTTGAAAACGGTTTGATTTTGAGAAAATTACCTGGTGTTGACCAAGCGTTTATTTTGACCTACGCTAATGTTTGTGCGAAAATTTCATTACCCCCACCAATTTAGTTTTCCTCATTTTTAGCTATTATTTTAAATAATTATATTTTTTTTATATTAGCGACGGTTCAGGCCGACGCTATTGTTTATGAAAAAATATTCATTTCCCATAACAAACTTTGTTTGCCTCCTTATTAGTTATCATCTTAATTAATTCTTATTTTCTTATATTAGCGACGGTTCAAGACGACGCTACTGTTTGTACTAAAATTTCCATTTTCCTCCACGAATTTCGTTTGGCTCCTTTAAACTTATTGTTTTAATTAATTATTATATTTATATTAAAAACTACTACTTTAATAGCTCTTTTAAATTGCTATTGAACAAAATCGTTCACATTAGGGGCACGTTTAATAGCGCTTTTCAACGCTATCAAAAACAAAAGAAAGTGCTATTAAATAACTTTTATGGCATATTGTCTATTGTTCTATTTTCTCTTTCAAAGTTGGTTTACCCTTTTGGACAGAAGAGATCACTCTTCTTTGTCTTTATTAAAAACTTCATAAGAGGAGCATACGCCTAACTAGTCATTTTCCTCCATTTCACTTCAAAAATATATAGCACGAATAAAACTAAAGTTCATGAGTGAAGGTGATAATTAGAATGATAACCTATACATCAAGCGTCGTCAGACTAAGAACAAAGGGACATACATTTAATCATTCTTTCTTCACTACTTAGTGCATGTGTCCTTCGAGTGTATTTGTTAAGAAAATAATTTGAAAAAGGTTTGATTTTGAGAAAATTACCTGGTGTTGACCAAGCGTTTATTTTGACCTACGCTAATGTTTGTGCGATAATTTCATGACCCCCACCAATTTAGTTTTCCTCATTTTTAGTTATTATTTTAAATAATTATATTTTTTTATATTAGCGACGGTTCAGGCCGACGCTATTGTTTATGAAAAAATATTCATTTCCCATAACAAATTTTGTTTGCCTCCTTATTAGTTATCATCTTAATTAATTCTTATTTTCTTATATTAGCGACGGTTCAAGACGACGCTACTGTTTGTACTAAAATTTCCATTTTCCTCCACGAATTTCGTTTGGCTCCTTTAAACTTATTGTTTTAATTAATTATTATTTTTATATTAAAAACTAGTACTTTAATAGCTCTTTTAAATTGCTATTGAACAAAATCGTTCACATTAGGGGCACGTTTAATAGCGCTTTTCAACGCTATCAAAAACAAAAGAAAGTGCTATTAAATAACTTTTATGGCATATTGTCTATTGTTCTATTTTCTCTTTCAAAGTTGGTTTACCCTTTTGGACAGAAGAGATCACTCTTCTTTGTCTTTATTAAAAACTTCATAAGAGGAGCATACGCCTAACTAGTCATTTTCCTCCATTTCACTTCAAAAATATATAGCACAAATAAAACTAAAGTTCATGAGTGAAGGTGATAATTCGAACGATAACCTATACATCAAGCGTCGTCAGACTAAGAACAAAGGGACATACATTTAATCATTCTTTCTTCACTACTTAGTGCATGTGTCCTTCGAGTGTATTTGTTAAGAAAATAATTTGAAAACGGTTTGATTTTGAGAAAATTACCTGGTGTTGACCAAGCGTTTATTTTGACCTACGCTAATGTTTGTGCGAAAATTTCATTACCCCCACCAATTTAGTTTTCCTTATTTTTAGTTATTATTTTAAATAATTTTTTTTATTTTTATATTAGCGACGGTTCAGGCGGACGCTATTGTTTATGAAAAAATATTCATTTCCCATAACAAATTTTGTTTGCCTCCTTATTAGTTATCATCTTAATTAATTCTTATTTTCTTATATTAGCGACGGTTCAAGACGACGCTACTGTTTGTACTAAAATTTCCATTTTCCTCCACGAATTTCATTTGGCTCCTTTAAACTTATTGTTTTAATTAATTATTATTTTTATATTAAAACTAGTACTTTAATAGGTCTTTTAAATTGCTATTGAACAAAATCGTTCACATTAGGGGCACGTTTAATAGCGCTTTTCAACGCTATCAAAAACAAAAGAAAGTGCTATTAAATAACTTTTATGGCATATTGTCTATTGTTCTATTTTCTCTTTCGAAGTTGGTTTACCCTTTTGGACAGAAGAGATCACTCTTCTTTGTCTTTATTAAAAACTTCATAAGAGGAGCATACGCCTAACTAGTCATTTTCCTCCATTTCACTTCAAAAATATATAGCACGAATAAAACTAAAGTTCATGAGTGAAGGTGATAATTCGAACGATAACCTATACATCAAGCGTCGTCAGACTAAGAACAAAGGGACATACATTTAATCATTCTTTCTTCACTACTTAGTGCATGTGTCCTTCGAGTGTATTTGTTAAGAAAATAATTTGAAAAAGGTTTGATTTTGAGAAAATTACCTGGTGTTGACCAAGCGTTTATTTTGACCTCCGCTAATGTTTGTGCCAAAATTTCATTACCCCCACCAATTTAGTTTTCCTCATTTTTAGTTATTATTTTAAATAATTATATTTTTTCATATTAGCGACGGTTCAGGCCGACGCTATTGTTTATGAAAAAAAATTCATTTCCCATAACAAATTTTGTTTGCCTCCTTATTAGTTATCATCTTAATTAATTCTTATTTTCTTATATTAGCGACGGTTCAAGACGACGCTACTGTTTGTACTAAAATTTCCATTTTCCTCCACGAATTTCGTTTGGCTCCTTTAAACTTATTGTTTTAATTAATTATTATTTTTATATTAAAAACTAGTACTTTAATAGCTCTTTTAAAGTGCTATTGAACAAAATCGTTCACATTAGGGGCACGTTTAATAGCGCTTTTCAACGCTATCAAAAAGAAAAGAAAGTGCTATTAAATAACTTTTATGGCATATTGTCTATTGTTCTATTTTCTCTTTCAAAGTTGGTTTACCCTTTTGGACAGAAGAGATCACTCTTCTTTGTCTTTATTAAAAACTTCATAAGAGGAGCATACGCCTAACTAGTCATTTTCCTCCATTTCACTTCAAAAATATATAGCACGAATAAAACTAAAGTTCATGAGTGAAGGTGATAATTAGAACGATAACCTATACATCAAGCGTCGTCAGACTAAGAACAAAGGGACATACATTTAATCATTCTTTCTTCACTACTTAGTGCATGTGTCCTTCAAGTGTATTTGTTAAGAAAATAATTTGAAAAAGGTTTGATTTTGAGAAAATTACCTGGTGTTGACCAAGCGTTTATTTTGACCTACGCTAATGTTTGTGCGAAAATTTCATTACCCCCACCAATTTAGTTTTCCTCATTTTTAGTTATTTTTTTAAATAATTATATTTTTTTCATATTAGCGACGGTTCATGCCGACGCTATTGTTTATGAAAAAATATTCATTTCCCATAACAAATTTTGTTTGCCTCCTTATTAGTTATCATCTTAATTAATTCTTATTTTCTTATATTAGCGACGGTTCAAGACGACGCTACTGTTTGTACTAAAATTTCCATTTTCCTCCACGAATTTCGTTTGGCTCCTTTAAACTTATTGTTTTAATTAATTATTATTTTTATATTAAAAACTAGTACTTTAATAGCTCTTTTAAAGTGCTATTGAACAAAATCGTTCACATTAGGGGCACGTTTAATAGCGCTTTTCAACGCTATCAAAAACAAAAGAAAGTGCTATTAAATAACTTTTATGGCATATTGTCTATTGTTTTATTTTCTCTTTCAAAGTTGGTTTACCCTTTTGGACAGAAGAGATCACTCTTCTTTGTCTTTATTAAAAACTTCATAAGAGGAGCATACGCCTAACTAGTCATTTTCCTCCATTTCACTTTAAAAATATATAGCACGAATAAAACTAAAGTTCATGAGTGAAGGTGATAATTCGAACGATAACCTATACATCAAGCGTCGTCAGACTAAGAACAAAGGGACATACATTTAATCATTCTTTCTTCACTACTTAGTGCATGTGTCCTTCAAGTGTATTTGTTAAGAAAATAATTTGAAAAAGGTTTGATTTTGAGAAAATTACCTGGTGTTGACCAAGCGTTTATTTTGACCTCCGCTAATGTTTGTGCCAAAATTTCATTACCCCCACCAATTTAGTTTTCCTCATTTTTAGTTATTATTTTAAATAATTATATTTTTTTCATATTAGCGACGGTTCAGGCCGACGCTATTGTTTATGAAAAAATATTCATTTCCCATAACAAATTTTGTTTGCCTCCTTATTAGTTATCATCTTAATTAATTCTTATTTTCTTATATTAGCGACGGTTCAAGACGACGCTACTGTTTGTACTAAAATTTCCATTTTCCTCCACGAATTTCGTTTGGCTCCTTTAAACTTATTGTTTTAATTAATTATTATTTTTATATTAAAAACTAGTACTTTAATAGCTCTTTTAAAGTGCTATTGAACAAAATCGTTCACATTAGGGGCACGTTTAATAGCGCTTTTCAACGCTATCAAAAACAAAAGAAAGTGCTATTAAATAACTTTTATGGCATATTGTCTATTGTTTTATTTTCTCTTTCAAAGTTGGTTTACCCTTTTGGACAGAAGAGATCACTCTTCTTTGTCTTTATTAAAAACTTCATAAGAGGAGCATACGCCTAACTAGTCATTTTCCTCCATTTCACTTAAAAAATATATAGCACGAATAAAACTAAAGTTCATGAGTGAAGGTGATAATTCGAACGATAACCTATACATCAAGCGTCGTCAGACTAAGAACAAAGGGACATACATTTAATCATTCTTTCTTCACTACTTAGTGCATGTGTCCTTCAAGTGTATTTGTTAAGAAAATAATTTGAAAAAGGTTTGATTTTGAGAAAATTACCTGGTGTTGACCAAGCGTTTATTTTGACCTCCGCTAATGTTTGTGCCAAAATTTCATTACCCCCACCAATTTAGTTTTCCTCATTTTTAGTTATTATTTTAAATAATTATATTTTTTTCATATTAGCGACGGTTCAGGCCGACGCTATTGTTTATGAAAAAATATTCATTTCCCATAACAAATTTTGTTTGCCTCCTTATTAGTTATCATCTTAAGTAATTCTTATTTTCTTATATTAGCGACGGTTCAAGACGACGCTACTGTTTGTACTAAAATTTCCATTTTCCTCCACGAATTTCGTTTGGCTCCTTTAAACTTATTGTTTTAATTAATTATTATTTTTATATTAAAAACTAGTACTTTAATAGCTCTTTTAAAGTGCTATTGAACAAAATCGTTCACATTAGGGGCACGTTTAATAGCGCTTTTCAACGCTATCAAAAAGAAAAGAAAGTGCTATTAAATAACTTTTATGGTATATTGTCTATTGTTCTATTTTCTCTTTCAAAGTTGGTTTACCCTTTTAGACAGAAGAGATCACTCTTCTTTGTCTTTATTAAAAACTTCATAAGAGGAGCATACGCCTAACTAGTCATTTTCCTCCATTTCACTTCAAAAATATATAGCACGAATAAAACTAAAGTTCATGAGTGAAGGTGATAATTAGAACGATAACCTATACATCAAGCGTCGTCAGACTAAGAACAAAGGGACATACATTTAATCATTCTTTCTTCACTACTTAGTGCATGTGTCCTTCGAGTGTATTTGTTAAGAAAATAATTTGAAAAAGGTTTGATTTTGAGAAAATTACCTGGTGTTGACCAAGCGTTTATTTTGACCTACGCTAATGTTTGTGCGAAAATTTCATTACCCCCACGAATTTAGTTTTTCTCATTTTTAGTTATTATTTTAAATAATTATATTTTTTTCATATTAGCGACGGTTCAGGCCGACGCTATTGTTTATGAAAAAATATTCATTTCCCATAAAAAATTTTGTTTGCCTCCTTATTAGTTATCATCTTAATTAATTCTTATTTTCTTATATTAGCGACGGTTCAAGACGACGCTACTGTTTGTACTAAAATTTCCATTTTCCTCCACGAATTTCGTTTGGCTCCTTTAAACTTATTGTTTTAGTTAATTATTATTTTTATATTAAAAACTAGTACTTTAATAGCTCTTTTAAAGTGCTATTGAACAAAATCGTTCACATTAGGGGCACGTTTAATAGCGCTTTTCAACGCTATCAAAAACAAAAGAAAGTGCTATTAGATAACTTTTATGGCATATTGTCTATTGTTTTATTTTCTCTTACAAAGTTGGTTTACCCTTTTGGACAGAAGAGATCACTCTTCTTTGTCTTTATTAAAAACTTCATAAGAGTAGCATACGCCTAACTAGTCATTTTCCTCCATTTCACTTCAAAAATATATAGCACGAATAAAACTAAAGTTCATGAGTGAAGGTGATAATTCGAACGATAACCTATACATCAAGCGTCGTCAGACTAAGAACAAAGGGACATACATTTAATCATTCTTTCTTCACTACTTAGTGCATGTGTCCTTCGAGTGTATTTGTTAAGAAAATAATTTGAAAAAGGTTTGATTTTGAGAAAATTACCTGGTGTTGACCAAGCGTTTATTTTGACCTCCGCTAATGTTTGTGCCAAAATTTCATTACCCCCACCAATTTAGTTTTCCTCATTTTTAGTTATTATTTTAAATAATTATATTTTTTTCATATTAGCGACAGTTCAGGCCGACGCTATTGTTTATGAAAAAAAATTCATTTCCCATAACAAATTTTGTTTGCATCCTTATTAGTTATCATCTTAATTAATTCTTATTTTCTTATATTAGCGACGGTTCAAGACGACGCTACTGTTTGTACTAAAATTTCCATTTTCCTCCACGAATTTCGTTTGGCTCCTTTAAACTTATTGTTTTAATTAATTATTATTTTTATATTAAAAACTAGTACTTTAATAGCTCTTTTAAAGTGCTATTGAACAAAATCGTTCACATTAGGGGCACGTTTAATAGCGCTTTTCAACGCTATCAAAAAGAAAAGAAAGTGATATTAAATAACTTTTATGGCATATTGTTTATTGTTCTATTTTCTCTTTCAAAGTTGGTTTACCCTTTTGGACAGAAGAGATCACTCTTCTTTGTCTTTATTAAAAACTTCATAAGAGGAGCATACGCCTAACTAGTCATTTTCCTCCATTTCACTTCAAAAATATATAGCACGAATAAAACTAAAGTTCATGAGTGAAGGTGATAATTAGAACGATAACCTATACATCAAGCGTCGTCAGACTAAGAACAAAGGGACATACATTTAATCATTCTTTCTTCACTACTTAGTGCATGTGTCCTTCAAGTGTATTTGTTAAGAAAATAATTTGAAAAAGGTTTGATTTTGAGAAAATTACCTGGTGTTGACCAAGCGTTTATTTTGACCTACGCTAATGTTTGTGCGAAAATTTCATTACCCCCACCAATTTAGTTTTCCTCATTTTTAGTTATTATTTTAAATAATTATATTTTTTTCATATTAGCGACGGTTCAGGCCGACGCTATTGTTTATGAAAAAATATTCATTTCCCATAACAAATTTTGTTTGCCTCCTTATTAGTTATCATCTTTATTAATTCTTATTTTCTTATATTAGCGACGGTTCAAGACGACGCTACTGTTTGTACTAAAATTTCCATTTTCCTCCACGAATTTCGTTTGGCTCCTTTAAACTTATTGTTTTAATTAATTATTATTTTATATTAAAAACTAGTACTTTAATAGCTCTTTTAAAGTGCTATTGAACAAAATCGTTCACATTAGGGGCACGTTTAATAGCGCTTTTCAACGCTATCAAAAACAAAAGAAAGTGCTATTAAATAACTTTTATGGCATATTGTCTATTGTTCTATTTTCTCTTTCAAAGTTGGTTTACCCTTTTGGACAGAAGAGATCACTCTTCTTTGTCTTTATTAAAAACTTCATAAGAGGAGCATACGCCTAACTAGTCATTTTCCTCCATTTCACTTCAAAAATATATAGCACGAATAAAACTAAAGTTCATGAGTGAAGGTGATAATTCGAACGATAACCTATACATCAAGCGTCGTCAGACTAAGAACAAAGGGACATAAATTTAATCATTCTTTCTTCACTACTTAGTGCATGTGTCCTTCGAGTGTATTTGTTAAGAAAATAATTTGAAAAATGTTTGATTTTGAGAAAATTACCTGGTGTTGACCAAGCGTTTATTTTGACCTACGCTAATGTTTGTGCGAAAATTTCATTACCCCCACCAATTTAGTTTTCCTCATTTTTAGTTATTAATTTAAATAATTATATTTTTTTCATATTAGCGACGGTTCAGGCCGACGCTATTGTTTATGAAAAAATATTCATTTCCCATAACAAATTTTGTTTGCCTCCTTATTAGTTATCATCTTAATTAATTCTTATTTTCTTATATTAGCGACGGTTCAAGACGACGCTACTGTTTGTACTAAAATTTCCATTTTCCTCCTTGAATTTCGTTTGGCTCCTTTAAACTTATTGTTTTAATTAATTATTATTTTTATATTAAAAACTAGTACTTTAATAGCTCTTTTAAAGTGCTATTGAACAAAATCGTTCACATTAGGGGCACGTTTAATAGCGTTTTTCAACGCTATCAAAAACAAAAGAAAGTGCTATTAAATAACTTTTATGGCATTTTGTCTATTGTTCTATTTTCTCTTTCAAAGTTGGTTTACCCTTTTGGACAGAAGAGATCACTCTTCTTTGTCTTTATTAAAAACTTCATAAGAGGAGCATACGCCTAACTAGTCATTTTCCTCCATTTCACTTCAAAAATGTATAGCACGAATAAAACTAAAGTTCATGAGTGAAGGTTATAATTAGAACGATAACCTATACATCAAGCGTCGTCAGACTAAGAACAAAGGGACATACATTTAATCATTCTTTCTTCACTACTTAGTGCATGTGTCCTTCAAGTGTATTTGTTAAGAAAATAATTTGAAAAAGGTTTGATTTTGAGAAAATTACCTGGTGTTGACCAAGCGTTTATTTTGACCTCCGCTAATGTTTGTGCCAAAATTTCATTACCCCCACCAATTTAGTTTTCCTCATTTTTAGTTATTATTTTAAATAATTATATTTTTTTCATATTAGCGACGGTTCAGGCCGACGCTATTGTTTCTGAAAAAATATTCATTTCCCATAACAAATTTTGTTTGCCTCCTTATTAGTTATCATCTTAATTAATTCTTATTTTCTTATATTAGCGACGGTTCAAGACGACGCTACTGTTTGTGCTAAAATTTCCATTTTCCTCCACGAATTTCGTTTGGCTCCTTTAAACTTATTGTTTTAATTAATTATTATTTTTATATTAAAAACTAGTACTTTAATAGCTCTTTTAAAGTGCTATTGAACAAAATCGTTCACATTAGGGGCACGTTTAATAGCGTTTTTCAACGCTATCAAAAACAAAAGAAAGTGCTATTAAATAACTTTTATGGCATATTGTCTATTGTTCTATTTTCTCTTTCAAAGATGGTTTACCCTTTTGGACAGAAGAGATCACTCTTCTTTGTCTTTATTAAAAACTCATAAGAGGAGCATACGCCTAACTAGTCATTTTCCTCCATTTCACTTCAAAAATATATAGCACGAATAAAACTAAAGTTCATGAGTGAAGGTGATAATTCGAACGATAACCTATACATCAAGCGTCGTCAGACTAAGAACAAAGGGACATACATTTAATCATTCTTTCTTCACTACTTAGTGCATGTGTCCTTCGAGTGTATTTGTTAAGAAAATAATTTGAAAAAGGTTTGATTTTGAGAAAATTACCTGGTGTTGACCAAGCGTTTATTTTGACCTACGCTAATGTTTGTGCGAAAATTTCATTACCCCCACCAATTTAGTTTTCCTCATTTTTAGTTATTATTTTAAATAATTGTATTTTTTTCATATTAGCGACGGTTCAGGCCGACGCTATTGTTTATGAAAAAATATTCATTTCCCATAACAAATTTTGTTTGCCTCCTTATTAGTTATCATCTTAATTAATTCTTATTTTCTTATATTAGCGACGGTTCAAGACGACGCTACTGTTTGTACTAAAATTTCCATTTTCCTCCACGAATTTCGTTTGGCTCCTTTAAACTTATTGTTTTAATTAATTATTATTTTTATATTAAAAACTCTTACTTTAATAGCTCTTTTAAAGTGCTATTGAACAAAATCGTTCACATTAGGGGCACGTTTAATAGCACTTTTCAACGCTATCAAAAACAAAAGAAAGTGCTATTAAATAACTTTTATGGCATATTGTCTATTGTTCGATTTTCTCTTTCAAAGTTGGTTTACCCTTTTGGACAGAAGAGATCACTCTTCTTTGTCTTTATTAAAAACTTCATAAGAGGAGCATACGCCTAACTAGTCATTTTCCTCCATTTCACTTCAAAAATATATAGCACGAATAAAACTAAAGTTCATGAGTGAAGGTGATAATTCGAACGATAACCTATACATCAAGCGTCGTCAGACTAAGAACAAAGGGACATACATTTAATCATTCTTTCTTCACTACTTAGTGCATGTGTCCTTCGAGTGTATTTGTTAAGAAAATAATTTGAAAAAGGTTTGATTTTGAGAAAATTACCTGGTGTTGACCAAGCGTTTATTTTGACCTCCGCTAATGTTTGTGCCAAAATTTCATTACCCCCACCAATTTAGTTTTCCTCATTTTTAGTTATTATTTTAAATAATTATATTTTTTTCATATTAGCGACGGTTCAGGCCGACGCTATTGTTTCTGAAAAAATATTCATTTCCCATAACAAATTTTGTTTGCCTCCTTATTAGTTATCATCTTAATTAATTCTTATTTTCTTATATTAGCGACGGTTCAAGACGACGCTACTGTTTGTGCTAAAATTTCCATTTTCCTCCACGAATTTCGTTTGGCTCCTTTAAACTTATTGTTTTAATTAATTATTATTTTTATATTAAAAACTAGTACTTTAATAGCTCTTTTAAAGTGCTATTGAACAAAATCGTTCACATTAGGGGCACGTTTAATAGCGTTTTTCAACGCTATCAAAAACAAAAGAAAGTGCTATTAAATAACTTTTATGGCATATTGTCTATTGTTCTATTTTCTCTTTCAAAGTTGGTTTACCCTTTTGGACAGAAGAGATCACTCTTCTTTGTCTTTATTAAAAACTTCATAAGAGGAGCATACGCCTAACTAGTCATTTTCCTCCATTTCACTTCAAAAATGTATAGCACGAATAAAACTAAAGTTCATGAGTGAAGGTTTTAATTAGAACGATAACCTATACATCAAGCGTCGTCAGACTAAGAACAAAGGGACATACATTTAATCATTCTTTCTTCACTACTTAGTGCATGTGTCCTTCGAGTGTATTTGTTAAGAAAATAATTTGAAAAATGTTTGATTTTAGGAAAATTACCTGGTGTTGACCAAGCGTTTATTTTGACCTACGCTAATGTTTGTGCGAAAATTTCATTACCCCCACCAATTTAGTTTTCCTCATTTTTAGTTATTATTTTAAATAATTGTATTTTTTTCATATTAGCGACGGTTCAGGCCGACGCTATTGTTTATGAAAAAATATTCATTTCCCATAACAAATTTTGTTTGCCTCCTTATTAGTTATCATCTTAATTAATTCTTATTTTCTTATATTAGCGACGGTTCAAGACGACGCTACTGTTTGTACTAAAATTTCCATTTTCCTCCACGAATTTCGTTTGGCTCCTTTAAACTTATTGTTTTAATTAATTATTATTTTTATATTAAAAACTCTTACTTTAATAGCTCTTTTAAAGTGCTATTGAACAAAATCGTTCACATTAGGGGCACGTTTAATAGCACTTTTCAACGCTATCAAAAACAAAAGAAAGTGCTATTAAATAACTTTTATGGCATATTGTCTATTGTTCGATTTTCTCTTTCAAAGTTGGTTTACCCTTTTGGACAGAAGAGATCACTCTTCTTTGTCTTTATTAAAAACTTCATAAGAGGAGCATACGCCTAACTAGTCATTTTCCTCCATTTCACTTCAAAAATATATAGCACGAATAAAACTAAAGTTCATGAGTGAAGGTGATAATTCGAACGATAACCTATACATCAAGCGTCGTCAGACTAAGAACAAAGGGACATACATTTAATCATTCTTTCTTCACTACTTAGTGCATGTGTCCTTCGAGTGTATTTGTTAAGAAAATAATTTGAAAAAGGTTTGATTTTGAGAAAATTACCTGGTGTTGACCAAGCGTTTATTTTGACCTCCGCTAATGTTTGTGCCAAAATTTCATTACCCCCACCAATTTAGTTTTCCTCATTTTTAGTTATTATTTTAAATAATTATATTTTTTTCATATTAGCGACGGTTCAGGCCGACGCTATTGTTTATGAAAAAATATTCATTTCCCATAACAAATTTTGTTTGCCTCCTTATTAGTTATCATCTTAATTAATTCTTATTTTCTTATATTAGCGACGGTTCAAGACGACGCTACTGTTTGTACTAAAATTTCCATTTTCCTCCACGAATTTCGTTTGGCTCCTTTAAACTTATTGTTTTAATTAATTATTATTTTTATATTAAAAACTAGTACTTTAATAGCTCTTTTAAAGTGCTATTGAACAAAATCGTTCACATTAGGGGCACGTTTAATAGCGCTTTTCAACGCTATCAAAAAGAAAAGAAAGTGCTATTAAATAACTTTTATGGCATATTGTCTATTGTTCTATTTTCTCTTTCAAAGTTGGTTTACCCTTTTGGACAGAAGAGATCACTCTTCTTTGTCTTTATTAAAAACTTCATAAGAGGAGCATACGCCTAACTAGTCATTTTCCTCCATTTCACTTCAAAAATATATAGCACGAATAAAACTAAAGTTCATGAGTGAAGGTGATAATTCGAACGATAACCTATACATCAAGCGTCGTCAGACTAAGAACAAAGGGACATACATTTAATCATTCTTTCTTCACTACTTAGTGCATGTGTCCTTCGAGTGTATTTGTTAAGAAAATAATTTGAAAAAGGTTTGATTTTGAGAAAATTACCTGGTGTTGACCAAGCGTTTATTTTGACCTCCGCTAATGTTTGTGCCAAAATTTCATTACCCCCACCAATTTAGTTTTCCTCATTTTTAGTTATTATTTTAAATAATTATATTTTTTTCATATTAGCGACGGTTCAGGCCGACGCTATTGTTTATGAAAAAATATTCATTTCCCGTAACAAATTTTGTTTGCCTCCTTATTAGTTATCATCTTAATTAATTCTTATTTTCTTATATTAGCGACGGTTCAAGACGACGCTACTGTTTGTACTAAAATTTCCATTTTCCTCCACGAATTTCGTTTGGCTCCTTTATACTTATTGTTTTAATTAATTATTATTTTTATATTAAAAACTAGTACTTTAATAGCTCTTTTAAAGTGCTATTGAACAAAATCGTTCACATTAGGGGCACGTTTAATAGCGCTTTTCAACGCTATCAAAAACAAAAGAAAGTGCTATTAAATAACTTTTATGGCATATTGTCTATTGTTCTATTTTCTCTTTCAAAGTTGGTTTACCCTTTTGGACAGAAGAGATCACTCTTCTTTGTCTTTATTAAAAACTTCATAAGAGGAGTATACGCCTAACTAGTCATTTTCCTCCATTTCACTTCAAAAATATATAGCACGAATAAAACTAAAGTTCATGAGTGAAGGTGATAATTCGAACGATAACCTATACATCAAGCGTCGTCAGACTAAGAACAAAGGGACATACATTTAATCATTCTTTCTTCACTACTTAGTGCATGTGTCCTTCGAGTGTATTTGTTAAGAAAATAATTTGAAAAAGGTTTGATTTTGAGAAAATTACCTGGTGTTGACCAAGCGTTTATTTTTACCTACGCTAATGTTTGTGCGAAAATTTCATTACCCCCACCAATTTAGTTTTCCTCATTTTTAGTTATTATTTTAAATAATTATATTTTTTTCATATTAGCGACGGTTCAGGCCGACGCTATTGTTTATGAAAAAATATTCATTTCCCATAACAAATTTTGTTTGCCTCCTTATTAGTTATCATCTTAATTAATTCTTATTTTCTTATATAAGCGACGGTTCAAGACGACGCTACTGTTTGTACTAAAATTTCCATTTTCCTCCACGAATTTCGTTTGGCTCCTTTAAACTTATTGTTTTAATTAATTATTATTTTTATATTAAAAACTAGTACTTTAATAGATCTTTTAAAGTGCTATTGAACAAAATCGTTCACATTAGGGGCACGTTTAATAGCTCTTTTCAACGCTATCAAAAACAAAAGAAAGTGCTATTAAATAACTTTTATGGCATATTGTCTATTGTTCTATTTTCTCTTTCAAAGATGGTTTACCCTTTCTGACAGAAGAGATCACTCTTCTTTGTCTTTATTAAAAACTCATAAGAGGAGCATACGCCTAACTAGTCATTTTCCTCCATTTCACTTCAAAAATATATAGCACGAATAAAACTAAAGTTCATGAGTGAAGGTGATAATTCGAACGATAACCTATACATCAAGCGTCGTCAGACTAAGAACAAAGGGACATACATTTAATCATTCTTTCTTCACTACTTAGTGCATGTGTCCTTCGAGTGTATTTGTTAAGAAAATAATTTGAAAAAGGTTTGATTTTGAGAAAATTACCTGGTGTTGACCAAGCGTTCATTTTGACCTACGCTAATCTTTGTGCGAAAATTTCATTACCCCCACCAATTTAGTTTTCCTCATTTTTAGTTATTATTTTAAATAATTATATTTTTTTCATATTAGCGACGGTTCAGGCCGACGCTATTGTTTATGAAAAAATATTCATTTCCCATAACAAATTTTGTTTGCCTCCTTATTAGTTATCATCTTAATTAATTCTTATTTTCTTATATTAGCGACGGTTCAAGACGACGCTACTGTTTGTACTAAAATTTCCATTTTCCTCCACGAATTTCGTTTGGCTCCTTTATACTTATTGTTTAAATTAATTATTATTTTTATATTAAAAACTAGTACTTTAATAGCTCTTTTAAAGTGCTATTGAACAAAATCGTTCACATTAGGGGCACGTTTAATAGCGCTTTTCAACGCTATCAAAAACAAAAGAAAGTGCTATTAAATAACTTTTATGGCATATTGTCTATTGTTCTATTTTCTCTTTCAAAGATGGTTTACCCTTTTGGACAGAAGAGATCACTCTTCTTTGTCTTTATTAAAAACTCATAAGAGGAGCATACGCCTAACTAGTCATTTTCCTCCATTTCACTTCAAAAATATATAGCACGAATAAAACTAAAGTTCATGAGTGAAGGTGATAATTCGAACGATAACCTATACATCAAGCGTCGTCAGACTAAGAACAAAGGGACATACATTTAATCATTCTTTCTTCACTACTTAGTGCATGTGTCCTTCGAGTGTATTTGTTAAGAAAATAATTTGAAAAAGGTTTGATTTTGAGAAAATTACCTGGTGTTGACCAAGCGTTTATTTTGACCTACGCTAATGTTTGTGCGAAAATTTCATTACCCCCACCAATTTAGTTTTCCTCATTTTTAGTTATTATTTTAAATAATTATATTTTTTTCATATTAGCGACGGTTCAGGCCGACGCTATTGTTTATGAAAAAATATTCATTTCCCATAACAAATTTTGTTTGCCTCCTTATTAGTTATCATCTTAATTAATTCTTATTTTCTTATATTAGCGACGGTTCAAGACGACGCTACTGTTTGTACTAAAATTTCCATTTTCCTCCACGAATTTCGTTTGGCTCCTTTAAACTTATTGTTTTAATTAATTATTATTTTTATATTAAAAACTAGTACTTTAATAGCTCTTTTAAAGTGCTATTGAACAAAATCGTTCACATTAGGGGCACGTTTAATAGCGCTTTTCAACGCTATCAAAAACAAAAGAAAGTGCTATTAAATAACTTTTATGGCATATTGTCTATTGTTCTATTTTCTCTTTCAAAGTTGGTTTACCCTTTTGGACAGAAGAGATCACTCTTCTTTGTCTTTATTAAAAACTTCATAAGAGGAGCATACGCCTAACTAGTCATTTTCCTCCATTTCACTTCAAAAATATATAGCACGAATAAAACTAAAGTTCATGAGTGAAGGTGATAATTCGAACGATAACCTATACATCAAGCGTCGTCAGACTAAGAACAAAGGGACATACATTTAATCATTCTTTCTTCACTACTTAGTGCATGTGTCCTTCGAGTGTATTTGTTAAGAAAATAATTTGAAAAAGGTTTGATTTTGAGAAAATTACCTGGTGTTGACCAAGCGTTTATTTTGACCTCTGCTAATGTTTGTGCCAAAATTTCATTACCCCCACCAATTTAGTTTTCCTCATTTTTAGTTATTATTTTAAATAATTATATTTAATTCATATTAGCGACGGTTTAGGCCGACGCTATTGTTTATGAAAAAATATTCATTTTCCATAACAAATTTTGTTTGCCTCCTTATTAGTTATCATCTTAATTAATTCTTATTTTCTTATATTAGCGACGGTTCAAGACGACGCTACTGTTTGTACTAAAATTTCCATTTTCCTCCACGAATTTCGTTTGGCTCCTTTAAACTTATTGTTTTATTTAATTATTATTTTTATATTAAAAACTAGTACTTTAATAGTTCTTTTAAAGTGCTATTGAACAAAATCGTTCACATTAGGGGCACGTTTAATAGCTCTTTTCAACGCTATCAAAAACAAAAGAAAGTGCTATTAAATAACTTTTATGGCATATTGTCTATTGTTCTATTTTCTCTTTCAAAGATGGTTTACCCTTTCTGACAGAAGAGATCACTCTTCTTTGTCTTTATTAAAAACTCATAAGAGGAGCATACGCCTAACTAGTCATTTTCCTCCATTTCACTTCAAAAATATATAGCACGAATAAAACTAAAGTTCATGAGTGAAGGTGATAATTCGAACGATAACCTATACATCAAGCGTCGTCAGACTAAGAACAAAGGGACATACATTTAATCATTCTTTCTTCACTACTTAGTGCATGTGTCCTTCGAGTGTATTTGTTAAGAAAATAATTTGAAAAAGGTTTGATTTTGAGAAAATTACCTGGTGTTGACCAAGCGTTCATTTTGACCTACGCTAATGTTTGTGCGAAAATTTCATTACCCCCACCAATTTAGTTTTCCTCATTTTTAGTTATTATTTTAAATAATTATATTTTTTTCATATTAGCGACGGTTCAGGCCGACGCTATTGTTTATGAAAAAATATTCATTTCCCATAACAAATTTTGTTTGCCTCCTTATTAGTTATCATCTTAATTAATTCTTATTTTCTTATATTAGCGACGGTTCAAGACGACGCTACTGTTTGTACTAAAATTTCCATTTTCCTCCACGAATTTCGTTTGGCTCCTTTATACTTATTGTTTAAATTAATTATTACTTTTATATTAAAAACTAGTACTTTAATAGCTCTTTTAAAGTGCTATTGAACAAAATCGTTCACATTAGGGGCACGTTTAATAGCGCTTTTCAACGCTATCAAAAACAAAAGAAAGTGCTATTAAATAACTTTTATGGCATATTGTCTATTGTTCTATTTTCTCTTTCAAAGATGGTTTACCCTTTTGGACAGAAGAGATCACTCTTCTTTGTCTTTATTAAAAACTCATAAGAGGAGCATACGCCTAACTAGTCATTTTCCTCCATTTCACTTCAAAAATATATAGCACGAATAAAACTAAAGTTCATGAGTGAAGGTGATAATTCGAACGATAACCTATACATCAAGCGTCGTCAGACTAAGAACAAAGGGACATACATTTAATCATTCTTTCTTCACTACTTAGTGCATGTGTCCTTCGAGTGTATTTGTTAAGAAAATAATTTGAAAAAGGTTTGATTTTGAGAAAATTACCTGGTGTTGACCAAGCGTTTATTTTGACCTACGCTAATGTTTGTGCGAAAATTTCATTACCCCCACCAATTTAGTTTTCCTCATTTTTAGTTATTATTTTAAATAATTATATTTTTTTCATATTAGCGACGGTTCTGGCCGACGCTATTGTTTATGAAAAAATATTCATTTCCCATAACAAATTTTGTTTGCCTCCTTATTAGTTATCATCTTAATTAATTCTTATTTTCTTATATTAGCGACGGTTCAAGACGACGCTACTGTTTGTACTAAAATTTCCATTTTCCTCCACGAATTTCGTTTGGCTCCTTTAAACTTATTGTTTTAATTAATTATTATTTTTATATTAAAAACTAGTACTTTAATAGCTCTTTTAAAGTGCTATTGAACAAAATCGTTCACATTAGGGGCACGTTTAATAGCGCTTTTCAACGCTATCAAAAACAAAAGAAAGTGCTATTAAATAACTTTTATGGCATATTGTCTATTGTTCTATTTTCTCTTTCAAAGTTGGTTTACCCTTTTGGACAGAAGAGATCACTCTTCTTTGTCTTTATTAAAAACTTCATAAGAGGAGCATACGCCTAACTAGTCATTTTCCTCCATTTCACTTCAAAAATATATAGCACGAATAAAACTAAAGTTCATGAGTGAAGGTGATAATTCGAACGATAACCTATACATCAAGCGTCGTCAGACTAAGAACAAAGGGACATACATTTAATCATTCTTTCTTCACTACTTAGTGCATGTGTCCTTCGAGTGTATTTGTTAAGAAAATAATTTGAAAAAGGTTTGATTTTGAGAAAATTACCTGGTGTTGACCAAGCGTTTATTTTGACCTCTGCTAATGTTTGTGCCAAAATTTCATTACCCCCACCAATTTAGTTTTCCTCATTTTTAGTTATTATTTTAAATAATTATATTTAATTCATATTAGCGACGGTTCAGGCCGACGCTATTGTTTATGAAAAAATATTCATTTCCCATAACAAATTTTGTTTGCCTCCTTATTAGTTATCATCTTAATTAATTCTTATTTTCTTATATTAGCGACGGTTCAAGACGACGCTACTGTTTGTACTAAAATTTCCATTTTCCTCCACGAATTTCGTTTGGCTCCTTTAAACTTATTGTTTTATTTAATTATTATTTTTATATTAAAAACTAGTACTTTAATAGTTCTTTTAAAGTGCTATTGAACAAAATCGTTCACATTAGGGGCACGTTTAATAGCTCTTTTCAACGCTATCAAAAACAAAAGAAAGTGCTATTAAATAACTTTTATGGCATATTGTCTATTGTTCTATTTTCTCTTTCAAAGATGGTTTACCCTTTCTGACAGAAGAGATCACTCTTCTTTGTCTTTATTAAAAACTCATAAGAGGAGCATACGCCTAACTAGTCATTTTCCTCCATTTCACTTCAAAAATATATAGCACGAATAAAACTAAAGTTCATGAGTGAAGGTGATAATTCGAACGATAACCTATACATCAAGCGTCGTCAGACTAAGAACAAAGGGACATACATTTAATCATTCTTTCTTCACTACTTAGTGCATGTGTCCTTCGAGTGTATTTGTTAAGAAAATAATTTGAAAAAGGTTTGATTTTGAGAAAATTACCTGGTGTTGACCAAGCGTTCATTTTGACCTACGCTAATGTTTGTGCGAAAATTTCATTACCCCCACCAATTTAGTTTTCCTCATTTTTAGTTATTATTTTAAATAATTATATTTTTTTCATATTAGCGACGGTTCAGGCCGACGCTATTGTTTATGAAAAAATATTCATTTCCCATAACAAATTTTGTTTGCCTCCTTATTAGTTATCATCTTAATTAATTCTTATTTTCTTATATTAGCGACGGTTCAAGACGACGCTACTGTTTGTACTAAAATTTCCATTTTCCTCCACGAATTTCGTTTGGCTCCTTTATACTTATTGTTTAAATTAATTATTACTTTTATATTAAAAACTAGTACTTTAATAGCTCTTTTAAAGTGCTATTGAACAAAATCGTTCACATTAGGGGCACGTTTAATAGCGCTTTTCAACGCTATCAAAAACAAAAGAAAGTGCTATTAAATAACTTTTATGGCATATTGTCTATTGTTCTATTTTCTCTTTCAAAGATGGTTTACCCTTTTGGACAGAAGAGATCACTCTTCTTTGTCTTTATTAAAAACTCATAAGAGGAGCATACGCCTAACTAGTCATTTTCCTCCATTTCACTTCAAAAATATATAGCACGAATAAAACTAAAGTTCATGAGTGAAGGTGATAATTCGAACGATAACCTATACATCAAGCGTCGTCAGACTAAGAACAAAGGGACATACATTTAATCATTCTTTCTTCACTACTTAGTGCATGTGTCCTTCGAGTGTATTTGTTAAGAAAATAATTTGAAAAAGGTTTGATTTTGAGAAAATTACCTGGTGTTGACCAAGCGTTTATTTTGACCTACGCTAATGTTTGTGCGAAAATTTCATTACCCCCACCAATTTAGTTTTCCTCATTTTTAGTTATTATTTTAAATAATTATATTTTTTTCATATTAGCGACGGTTCTGGCCGACGCTATTGTTTATGAAAAAATATTCATTTCCCATAACAAATTTTGTTTGCCTCCTTATTAGTTATCATCTTAATTAATTCTTATTTTCTTATATTAGCGACGGTTCAAGACGACGCTACTGTTTGTACTAAAATTTCCATTTTCCTCCACGAATTTCGTTTGGCTCCTTTAAACTTATTGTTTTAATTAATTATTATTTTTATATTAAAAACTAGTACTTTAATAGCTCTTTTAAAGTGCTATTGAACAAAATCGTTCACATTAGGGGCACGTTTAATAGCGCTTTTCAACGCTATCAAAAACAAAAGAAAGTGCTATTAAATAACTTTTATGGAATATTGTCTATTGTTCTATTTTCTCTTTCAAAGTTGGTTTACCCTTTTGGACAGAAGAGATCACTCTTCTTTGTCTTTATTAAATACTTCATAAGAGGAGCATACGCCTAACTAGTCATTTTCCTCCATTTCACTTCAAAAATATATAGCACGAATAAAACTAAAGTTCATGAGTGAAGGTGATAATTCGAACGATAACCTATACATCAAGCGTCGTCAGACTAAGAACAAAGGGACATACATTTAATCATTCTTTCTTCACTACTTAGTGCATGTGTCCTTCGAGTGTATTTGTTAAGAAAATAATTTGAAAAAGGTTTGATTTTGAGAAAATTACCTGGTGTTGACCAAGCGTTTATTTTGACCTCTGCTAATGTTTGTGCCAAAATTTCATTACCCCCACCAATTTAGTTTTCCTCATTTTTAGTTATTATTTTAAATAATTATATTTAATTCATATTAGCGACGGTTCAGGCCGACGCTATTGTTTATGAAAAAATATTCATTTCCCATAACAAATTTTGTTTGCCTCCTTATTAGTTATCATCTTAATTAATTCTTATTTTCTTATATTAGCGACGGTTCAAGACGACGCTACTGTTTGTACTAAAATTTCCATTTTCCTCCACGAATTTCGTTTGGCTCCTTTAAACTTATTGTTTTATTTAATTATTATTTTTATATTAAAAACTAGTACTTTAATAGTTCTTTTAAAGTGCTATTGAACAAAATCGTTCAAATTAGGGGCACGTTTAATAGCGCTTTTCAACGCTATCAAAAACAAAAGAAAGTGCTATTAAATAACTTTTATGGCATATTGTCTATTGTTCTATTTTCTCTTTCAAAGTTGGTTTACCCTTTTGGACAGAAGAGATCACTCTTCTTTGTCTTTATTAAAAACTTCATAAGAGGAGCATACGCCTAACTAGTCATTTTCCTCCATTTCACTTCAAAAATATATAGCACGAATAAAACTAAAGTTCATGAGTGAAGGTGATAATTCGAACGATAACCTATACATCAAGCGTCGTCAGACTAAGAACAAAGGGACATAAATTTAATCATTCTTTCTTCACTACTTAGTGCATGTGTCCTTCGAGTGTATTTGTTAAGAAAATAATTTGAAAAAGGTTTGATTTTGAGAAAATTACCTGGTGTTGACCAAGCGTTTATTTTGACCTCCGCTAATGTTTGTGCCAAAATTTCATTACCCCCACCAATTTAGTTTTCCTCATTTTTAGTTATTATTTTAAATAATTAGATTTTTTTCATATTAGCGACGGTTCAGGCCGACGCTATTGTTTATGAAAAAATATTCATTTCCCATAACAAATTTTGTTTGCCTCCTTATTAGTTATCATCTTAATTAATTCTTATTTTCTTATATTAGCGACGGTTCAAGACGACGCTACTGTTTGTACTAAAATTTCCATTTTCCTCCACGAATTTCGTTTGGCTCCTTTATACTTATTGTTTTAATTAAATATTATTTTTATATTAAAAACTAGTACTTTAATAGCTCTTTTAAAGTGCTATTGAACAAAATCGTTCACATTAGGGGCACGTTTAATAGCGCTTTTCAACGCTATCAAAAACAAAAGAAAGTGCTATTAAATAACTTTTATGGCATATTGTCTATTGTTCTATTATCTCTTTCAAAGTTGGTTTACCCTTTTGGACAGAAGAGATCACTCTTCTTTGTCTTTATTAAAAACTTCATAAGAGGAGCATACGCCTAACTAGTCATTTTCCTCCATTTCACTTCAAAAATATATAGCACGAATAAAACTAAAGTTCATGAGTGAAGGTGATAATTCGAACGATAACCTATACATCAAGCGTCGTCAGACTAACAACAAAGGGACATACATTTAATCATTCTTTCTTCACTACTTAGTGCATGTGTCCTTTGAGTGTATTTGTTAAGAAAATAATTTGAAAAAGGTTTGATTTTGAGAAAATTACCTGGTGTTGACCAAGCGTTTATTTTGACCTACGCTAATGTTTGTGCGAAAATTTCATTACCCCCACCAATTTAGTTTTCCTCATTTTTAGTTATTATTTTAAATAATTATATTTTTTTTCATATTAGCGACGGTTCAAGCCGACGCTATTGTTTATGAAAAAATATTCATTTCCCATAACAAATTTTGTTTGCCTCCTTATTAGTTATCATCTTAATTAATTCTTATTTTCTTATATTAGCGAGGGTTCAAGACGACGCTACTGTTTGTACTAAAATTTCCATTTTCCTCCACGAATTTCGTTTGGCTCCTTTAAACTTATTGTTTTAATTAATTATTATTTTTATATTAAAAACTAGTACTTTAATAGATCTTTTAAAGTGCTATTGAACAAAATCGTTCACATTAGGGGCACGTTTAATAGCGCTTTTCAACGCTATCAAAAACAAAAGAAAGTGCTATTAAATAACTTTTATGGCATATTGTCTATTGTTCTATTTTCTCTTTCAAAGATGGTTTACCCTTTTGGACAGAAGAGATCACTCTTCTTTGTCTTTATTAAAAACTTCATAAGAGGAGCATACGCCTAACTAGTCATTTTCCTCCATTTCACTTCAAAAATATATAGCACGAATAAAACTAAAGTTCATGAGTGAAGGTGATAATTCGAACGATAACCTATACATCAAGCGTCGTCAGACTAAGAACAAAGGGACATACATTTAATCATTCTTTCTTCACTACTTAGTGCATGTGTCCTTTGAGTGTATTTGTTAAGAAAATAATTTGAAAAAGGTTTGATTTTGAGAAAATTACCTGGTGTTGACCAAGCGTTTATTTTGACCTACGCTAATGTTTGTGCGAAAATTTCATTACCCCCACCAATTTAGTTTTCCTCATTTTTAGTTATTATTTTAAATAATTATATTTTTTTTCATATTAGCGACGGTTCAAGCCGACGCTATTGTTTATGAAAAAATATTCATTTCCCATAACAAATTTTGTTTGCCTCCTTATTAGTTATCATCTTAATTAATTCTTATTTTCTTATATTAGCGACGGTTCAAGACGACGCTACTGTTTGTACTAAAATTTCCATTTTCCTCCACGAATTTCGTTTGGCTCCTTTAAACTTATTGTTTTAATTAATTATTATTTTTATATTAAAAACTAGTACTTTAATAGATCTTTTAAAGTGCTATTGAACAAAATCGTTCACATTAGGGGCACGTTTAATAGCGCTTTTCAACGCTATCAAAAACAAAAGAAAGTGCTATTAAATAACTTTTATGGCATATTGTCTATTGTTCTATTTTCTCTTTCAAAGATGGTTTACCCTTTTGGACAGAAGAGATCACTCTTCTTTGTCTTTATTAAAAACTCATAAGAGGAGCATACGCCTAACTAGTCATTTTCCTCCATTTCACTTCAAAAATATATAGCACGAATAAAACTAAAGTTCATGAGTGAAGGTGATAATTCGAACGATAACCTATACATCAAGCGTCGTCAGACTAAGAACAAAGGGACATACATTTAATCATTCTTTCTTCACTACTTAGTGCATGTGTCCTTCGAGTGTATTTGTTAAGAAAATAATTTGAAAAAGGTTTGATTTTGAGAAAATTACCTGGTGTTGACCAAGCGTTTATTTTGACCTACGCTAATGTTTGTGCGAAAATTTCATTACCCCCACCAATTTAGTTTTCCTCATTTTTAGTTATTATTTTAAATAATTATATTTTTTTCATATTAGCGACGGTTCAGGCCGACGCTATTGTTTATGAAAAAATATTCATTTCCCATAACAAATTTTGTTTGCCTCCTTATTAGTTATCATCTTAATTAATTCTTATTTTCTTATATTAGCGACGGTTCAAGACGACGCTACTGTTTGTACTAAAATTTCCATTTTCCTCCACGAATTTCGTTTGGCTCCTTTAAACTTATTGTTTTAATTAATTTTTATTTTTATATTAAAAACTAGTACTTTAATAGCTCTTTTAAAGTGCTATTGAACAAAATCGTTCACATTAGGGGCACGTTTAATAGCACTTTTCAACGCTATCAAAACCAAAAGAAAGTGGTATTAAATAACTTTTATGGCATATTGTCTATTGTTCTATTTTCTCTTTCAAAGTTGGTTTACCCTTTTGGACATAAGAGATCACTCTTCTTTGTCTTTATTAAAAACTTCATAAGAGGAGCATACGCCTAACTAGTCATTTTCCTCCATTTCACTTCAAAAATATATAGCACGAATAAAACTAAAGTTCATGAGTGAAGGTGATAATTCGAACGATAACCTATACATCAAGCGTCGTCAGACTAAGAACAAAGAGACATACATTTAATCATTCTTTCTTCACTACTTAGTGCATGTGTCCTTCGAGTGTATTTGTTAAGAAAATAATTTGAAAAAGGTTTGACTTTGAGAAAATTACCTGGTGTTGACAAAGCGTTTATTTTGACCTACGCTAATGTTTGTGCCAAAATTTCATTACCCCCACCAATTTAGTTTTCCTCATTTTTAGTTATTATTTTAAATAATTATATTTTTTTCATATTAGCGACGGTTCAGGCCGACGCTATTGTTTAAGAAAAAAAAATCATTTCCCATAACAAATTTTGTTTGGCTCCTTATTAGTTATCATCTTAATTAATTCTTATTTTCTTATATTAGCGACGGTTCAAGACGACGCTACTGTTTGTACTAAAATTTCCATTTTCCTCCACGAATTTCATTTGGCTCCTTTAAACTTATTGTTTTAATTAATTATTATTTTTATATTAAAAACTAGTACTTTAATAGCTCTTTTAAAGTGCTATTGAACAAAATCGTTCACATTAGAGGCACGTTTAATAGCGCTTTTCAATGCTATCAAAAACAAAAGAAAGTGCTATTAAATAACTTTTATGGCATATTGTCTATTGTTCTATTTTCTCTTTCAAAGTTGGTTTACCCTTTTGGACAGAAGAGATCACTCTTCTTTGTCTTTATTAAAAATTCATAAGAGGAGCATACGCCTAACTAGTCATTTTCCTCCATTTCACTTCAAAAATATATAGCACGAATAAAACTAAAGTTCATGAGTGAAGGTGATAATTCGAACGATAACCTATACATCATGCGTCGTCAGACTAAGAACAAAGAGACATACATTTAATCATTCTTTCTTCACTACTTAGTGCATGTGTCCTTCGAGTGTATTTGTTAAGAAAATAATTTGAAAAAGGTTTGACTTTGAGAAAATTACCTGGTGTTGACAAAGCGTTTATTTTGACCTACGCTAATGTTTGTGCCAAAATTTCATTACCCCCACCAATTTAGTTTTCCTCATTTTTAGTTATTATTTTAAATAATTATATTTTTTTCATATTAGCGACGGTTCAGGCCGACGCTATTGTTTAAGAAAAAAAATTCATTTGCCATAACAAATTTTGTTTGCCTCCTTATTAGTTATCATCTTAATTAATTCTTATTTTCTTATATTAGCGACGGTTCAAGACGACGCTACTGTTTGTACTAAAATTTCCATTTTCCTCCACGAATTTCATTTGGCTCCTTTAAACTTATTGTTTTAATAAATTATTATTTTTATATTAAAAACTAGTACTTTAATAGCTCTTTTAAAGTGCTATTGAACAAAATCGTTCACATTAGAGGCACGTTTAATAGCGCTTTTCAACGCTATCAAAAACAAAAGAAAGTGCTATTAAATAACTTTTATGGCATATTGTCTATTGTTCTATTTTCTCTTTCAAAGTTGGTTTACCCTTTTGGACAGAAGAGATCACTCTTATTTGTCTTTATTAAAAATTCATAAGAGGAGCATACGCCTAACTAGTCATTTTCCTCCATTTCACATCAAAAATATATAGCACGAATAAAACTAAAGTTCATGAGTGAAGGTGATAATTCGAACGATAACCTATACATCAAGCGTCGTCAGACTAAGAACAAAGGGACATACATTTAATCATTATTTCTTCACTACTTAGTGCATGTGTCCTTCGAGTGTATTTGTTAAGAAAATAATTTGAAAAAGGTTTGATTTTGAGAAAATTACCTGGTGTTGACCAAGCGTTTATTTTGACCTACGCTAATGTTTGTGCCAAAATTTCATTACCCCCACCAATTTAGTTTTCCTCATTTTTAGTTATTATTTTAAATAATTATATTTTTTTCATATTAGCGACGGTTCAGGCCGACGCTATTGTTTATGAAAAAATATTCATTTCCCATAACAAATTTTGTTTGCCTCCTTATTAGTTATCATCTTAATTAATTCTTATTTTCTTATATTAGCGACGGTTCAAGACGACGCTACTGTTTGTACTAAAATTTCCATTTTCCTCCACGAATTTCGTTTGGCTCCTTTAAACTTATTGTTTTAATTAATTATTATTTTTATATTAAAAACTAGTACTTTAATAGCTCTTTTAAAGTGCTATTGAACAAAATCGTTCACATTAGGGGCACGTTTAATAGCACTTTTCAACGCTATCAAAAACAAAAGAAAGTGCTATTAAATAACTTTTATGGCATATTGTCTATTGTTCTATTTTCTCTTTCAAAGTTGGTTTACCCTTTTGGACATAAGAGATCACTCTTCTTTGTCTTTATTAAAAACTTCATAAGAGGAGCATACGCCTAACTAGTCATTTTCCTCCATTTCACTTCAAAAATATATAGCACGAATAAAACTAAAGTTCATGAGTGAAGGTGATAATTCGAACGATAACCTATACATCAAGCGTCGTCAGACTAAGAACAAAGAGACATACATTTAATCATTCTTTCTTCACTACTTAGTGCATGTGTCCTTCGAGTGTATTTGTTAAGAAAATAATTTGAAAAAGGTTTGACTTTGAGAAAATTACCTGGTGTTGACAAAGCGTTTATTTTGACCTACGCTAATGTTTGTGCCAAAATTTCATTACCCCCACCAATTTAGTTTTCCTCATTTTTAGTTATTATTTTAAATAATTATATTTTTTTCATATTAGCGACGGTTCAGGCCGACGCTATTGTTTAAGAAAAAAAATTCATTTCCCATAACAAATTTTGTTTGCCTCCTTATTAGTTATCATCTTAATTAATTCTTATTTTCTTATATTAGCGACGGTTCAAGACGACGCTACTGTTTGTACTAAAATTTCCATTTTCCTCCACGAATTTCATTTGGCTTCTTTAAACTTATTGTTTTAATTAATTATTATTTTTATATTAAAAACTAGTACTTTAATAGCTCTTTTAAAGTGCTATTGAACAAAATCGTTCACATTAGAGGCACGTTTAATAGCGCTTTTCAATGCTATCAAAAACAAAAGAAAGTGCTATTAAATAACTTTTATGGCATATTGTCTATTGTTCTATTTTCTCTTTCAAAGTTGGTTTACCCTTTTGGACAGAAGAGATCACTCTTCTTTGTCTTTATTAAAAATTCATAAGAGGAGCATACGCCTAACTAGTCATTTTCCTCCATTTCACTTTAAAAATATATAGCACGAATAAAACTAAAGTTCATGAGTGAAGGTGATAATTCGAACGATAACCTATACATCAAGCGTCGTCAGACTAAGAACAAAGAGACATACATTTAATCATTCTTTCTTCACTACTTAGTGCATGTGTCCTTCGAGTGTATTTGTTAAGAAAATAATTTGAAAAAGGTTTGACTTTGAGAAAATTACCTGGTGTTGACAAAGCGTTTATTTTGACCTACGCTAATGTTTGTGCCAAAATTTCATTACCCCCACCAATTTAGTTTTCCTCATTTTTAGTTATTATTTTAAATAATTATATTTTTTTCATATTAGCGACGGTTCAGGCCGACTCTATTGTTTAAGAAAAAAAATTCATTTCCCATAACAAATTTTGTTTGCCTCCTTATTAGTTATCATCTTAATTAATTCTTATTTTCTTATATTAGCGACGGTTCAAGACGACGCTACTGTTTGTACTAAAATTTCCATTTTCCTCCACGAATTTCATTTGGCTCCTTTAAACTTATTGTTTTAATTAATTATTATTTTTATATTAAAAATGAGTACTTTAATAGCTCTTTTAAAGTGCTATTGAACAAAATCGTTCACATTAGAGGCACGTTTAATAGCGCTTTTCAACGCTATCAAAAACAAAAGAAAGTGCTATTAAATAACTTTTATGGCATATTGTCTATTGTTCTATTTTCTCTTTCAAAGTTGGTTTACCCTTTTGGACAGAAGAGATCACTCTTCTTTGTCTTTATTAAAAATTCATAAGAGGAGCATACGCCTAACTAGTCATTTTCCTCCATTTCACATCAAATATATATAGCACGAATAAAACTAAAGTTCATGAGTGAAGGTGATAATTCGAACGATAACCTATACATCAAGCGTCGTCAGACTAAGAACAAAGGGACATACATTTAATCATTATTTCTTCACTACTTAGTGCATGTGTCCTTCGAGTGTATTTGTTAAGAAAATAATTTGAAAAAGGTTTGATTTTGAGAAAATTACCTGGTGTTGACCAAGCGTTTATTTTGACCTACGCTAATGTTTGTGCCAAAATTTCATTACCCCCACCAATTTAGTTTTCCTCATTTTTAGTTATTATTTTAAATAATTATATTTTTTTCATATTAGCGACGGTTCAGGCCGACGCTATTGTTTATGAAAAAATATTCATTTCCCATAACAAATTTTGTTTGCCTCCTTATTAGTTATCATCTTAATTAATTCTTATTTTCTTATATTAGCGACGGTTCAAGACGACGCTACTGTTTGTACTAAAATTTCCATTTTCTTCCACGAATTTCGTTTGGCTCCTTTAAACTTATTGTTTTAATTAATTATTATTTTTATATTAAAAACTAGTACTTTAATAGCTTTTTTAAAGTGCTATTGAACAAAATCGTTCACATTAGGGGCATGTTTAATAGCGCTTTTCAACGCTATCAAAAACAAAAGAAAGTGCTATTAAATAACTTTTATGGCATATTGTCTATTGTTCTATTTTCTCTTTCAAAGTTGGTTTACCCTTTTGGACAGAAGAGATCACTCTTCTTTGTCTTTATTAAAAACTTCATAAGAGGAGCATACGCCTAACTAGTCATTTTCCTCCATTTCACTTCAAAAATATATAGCACGAATAAAACTAAAGTTCATGAGTGAAGGTTATAATTCGAACGATAACCTATACATCAGGCGTCGTTAGACTAAGAACAAAGGGACATACATTTAATCATTATTTCTTCACTACTTAGTGCATGTGTCCTTTGAGTGTATTTGTTAAGAAAATAATTTGAAAAAGGTTTGATTTTGAGAAAATTACCTGGTGTTGACCAAGCATTTATTTTGACCTACGCTAATGTTTGTGCCAAAATTTCATTACCCCCACCAATTTAGTTTTCCTCATTTTTAGTTATTATTTTAAATAATTATATTTTTTTCATATTAGCGACGGTTCAGGCCGACGCTATTGTTTATGAAAAAATATTCATTTCCCATAACAATTTTTTTTGCCTCCTTATTAGTTATCATCTTAATTAATTCTTATTTTCTTATATTAGCGACGGTTCAAGACGACGCTACTGTTTGTACTAAAATTTCCATTTTCCTCCACGAATTTCGTTTGGCTCCTTTATACTTATTGTTTTAATTAATTATTATTTTTATATTAAAAACTAGTACTTTAATAGCTCTTTTAAAGTGCTATTGAACAAAATCGTTCACATTAGGGGCACGTTTAATAGCGCTTTTCAACGCTATCAAAAACAAAAGAAAGTGCTATTAAATAACTTTTATGGCATATTGTCTATTGTTCTATTTTCTCTTTCAAAGTTGGTTTACCCTTTTGGACAGAAGAGATCACTCTTCTTTGTCTTTATTAAAAACTTCATAAGAGGAGCATACGCCTAACTAGTCATTTTCCTCCATTTCACTTCAAAAATATATAGCACGAATAAAACTAAAGTTCATGAGTGAAGGTGATAATTCGAACGATAACCTATACATAAAGCGTCGTCAGACTAAGAACAAAGGGACATAGATTTAATCATTCTTTCTTCACTACTTAGTGCATGTGTCCTTTGAGTGTATTTGTTAAGAAAATAATTTGAAAAAGGTTTGATTTTGAGAAAATTACCTGGTGTTGACCAAGCGTTTATTTTGACATACGCTAATGTTTGTGCGAAAATTTCATTACCCCCACCAATTTAGTTTTCCTCATTTTTAGTTATTATTTTAAATAATTATATTTTTTTTCATATTAGCGACGGTTCAGGCCGACGCTATTGTTTATGAAAAAATATTCATTTCCCATAACAAATTTTGTTTGCCTCCTTATTAGTTATCATCTTAATTAATTCTTATTTTCTTATATTAGCGACGGTTCAAGACGACGCTACTGTTTGTACTAAAATTTCCATTTTCCTCCACGAATTTCGTTTGGCTCCTTTAAACTTATTGTTTTAATTAATTATTATTTTTATATTAAAAACTAGTACTTTAATAGCTCTTTTAAAGTGCTATTGAACAAAATCGTTCACATTAGGGGCACGTTTAATAGCACTTTTCAACGCTATCAAAAACAAAAGAAAGTGCTATTAAATAACTTTTATGGCATATTGTCTATTGTTCTATTTTCTCTTTCAAAGTTGGTTTACCCTTTTGGACATAAGAGATCACTCTTCTTTGTCTTTATTAAAAACTTCATAAGAGGAGCATACGCCTAACTAGTCATTTTCCTCCATTTCACTTCAAAAATATATAGCACGAATAAAACTAAAGTTCATGAGTGAAGGTGATAATTCGAACGATAACCTATACATCAAGCGTCGTCAGACTAAGAACAAAGAGACATACATTTAATCATTCTTTCTTCACTACTTAGTGCATGTGTCCTTCGAGTGTATTTGTTAAGAAAATAATTTGAAAAAGGTTTGACTTTGAGAAAATTACCTGGTGTTGACAAAGCGTTTATTTTGACCTACGCTAATGTTTGTGCCAAAATTTCATTACCCCCACCAATTTAGTTTTCCTCATTTTTAGTTATTATTTTAAATAATTATATTTTTTTCATATTAGCGACGGTTCAGGCCGATGCTATTGTTTAAGAAAAAAAATTCATTTCCCATAACAAATTTTGTTTGCCTCCTTATTAGTTATCTTCTTAATTAATTCTTATTTTCTTATATTAGCGACGGTTCAAGACGACGATACTGTTTGTACTAAAATTTCCATTTTCCTCCACGAATTTCATTTGGCTCCTTTAAACTTATTGTTTTAATTAATTATTATTTTTATATTAAAAACTAGTACTTTAATAGCTCTTTTAAAGTGCTATTGAACAAAATCGTTCACATTAGAGGCACGTTTAATAGCGCTTCTCAATGCTATCAAAAACAAAAGAAAGTGCTATTAAATAACTTTTATGGCATATTGTCTATTGTTCTATTTTCTCTTTCAAAGTTGGTTTACCCTTTTGGACAGAAGAGATCACTCTTCTTTGTCTTTATTAAAAATTCATAAGAGGAGCATACGCCTAACTAGTCATTTTCCTCCATTTCACTTTAAAAATATATAGCACGAATAAAACTAAAGTTCATGAGTGAAGGTGATAATTCGAACGATAACCTATACATCAAGCGTCGTCAGACTAAGAACAAAGAGACATACATTTAATCATTCTTTCTTCACTACTTAGTGCATGTGTCCTTCGAGTGTATTTGTTAAGAAAATAATTTGAAAAAGGTTTGACTTTGAGAAAATTACCTGGTGTTGACAAAGCGTTTATTTTGACCTACGCTAATGTTTGTGCCAAAATTTCATTACCCCCACCAATTTAGTTTTCCTCATTTTTAGTTATTATTTTAAATAATTATATTTTTTTCATATTAGCGACGGTTCAGGCCGACGCTATTGTTTAAGAAAAAAAATTCATTTCCCATAACAAATTTTGTTTGCCTCCTTATTAGTTATCATCTTAATTAATTCTTATTTTCTTATATTAGCGACGGTTCAAGACGACGCTACTGTTTGTACTAAAATTTCCATTTTCCTCCACGAATTTCATTTGGCTCCTTTAAACTTATTGTTTTAATTAATTATTATTTTTATATTAAAAACTAGTACTTTAATAGCTCTTTTAAAGTGCTATTGAACAAAATCGTTCACATTAGAGGCACGTTTAATAGCGCTTTTCAACGCTATCAAAAACAAAAGAAAGTGCTATTAAATAACTTTTATGGCATATTGTCTATTGTTCTATTTTCTCTTTCAAAGTTGGTTTACCCTTTTGGACAGAAGAGATCACTCTTCTTTGTCTTTATTAAAAATTCATAAGAGGAGCATACGCCTAACTAGTCATTTTCCTCCATTTCACATCAAAAATATATAGCACGAATAAAACTAAAGTTCATGAGTGAAGGTGATAATTCGAACGATAACCTATACATCAAGCGTCGTCAGACTAAGAACAAAGGGACATACATTTAATCATTATTTCTTCACTACTTAGTGCATGTGTCCTTCGAGTGTATTTGTTAAGAAAATAATTTGAAAAAGGTTTGATTTTGAGAAAATTACCTGGTGTTGACCAAGCATTTATTTTGACCTACGCTAATGTTTGTGCCAAAATTTCATTACCCCCACCAATTTAGTTTTCCTCATTTTTAGTTATTATTTTAAATAATTATATTTTTTTTCATATTAGCGACGGTTCAGGCCGACGCTATTGTTTATGAAAAAATATTCATTTCCCATAACAAATTTTGTTTGCCTCCTTATTAGTTATCATCTTAATTAATTCTTATTTTCTTATATTAGCGACGGTTCAAGACGACGCTACTGTTTGTACTAAAATTTCCATTTTCCTCCACGAATTTCGTTTGGCTCCTTTAAACTTATTGTTTTAATTAGTTATTATTTTTATATTAAAAACTAGTACTTTAATAGATCTTTTAAAGTGCTATTGAACAAAATCGTTCACATTAGGGGCACGTTTAATAGCGCTTTTCAACGCTATCAAAAACAAAAGAAAGTGCTATTAAATAACTTTTATGGCATATTGTCTATTGTTCTATTTTCTCTTTCAAAGATGGTTTACCCTTTTGGACAGAAGAGATCACTCTTCTTTGTCTTTATTAAAAACTCATAAGAGGAGGATACGCCTAACTAGTCATTTTCCTCCATTTCACTTCAAAAATATATAGCACGAATAAAACTAAAGTTCATGAGTGAAGGTGATAATTCGAACGATAACCTATACATCAAGCATCGTCAGACTAAGAACAAAGGGACATACATTTAATCATTCTTTCTTCACTACTTAGTGCATGTGTCCTTCGAGTGTATTTGTTAAGAAAATAATTTGAAAAAGGTTTGATTTTGAGAAAATTACCTGGTGTTGACCAAGCGTTTATTTTGACCTACGCTAATGTTTGTGCGAAAATTTCATTACCCCCACCAATTTAGTTTTCCTCATTTTTAGTTATTATTTTAAATAATTATATTTTTTTCATATTAGCGACGGTTCAGGCCGACGCTATTGTTTATGAAAAAATATTCATTTCCCATAACAAATTTTGTTTGCCTCCTTATTAGTTATCATCTTAATTAATTCTTATTTTCTTATATTAGCGACGGTTCAAGACGACGCTACTGTTTGTACTAAAATTTCCATTTTCCTCCACGAATTTCGTTTGGCTCCTTTAAACTTATTGTTTTAATTAATTATTATTTTTATATTAAAAACTAGTACTTTAATAGCTCTTTTAAAGTGCTATTGAACAAAATCGTTCACATTAGGGGCACGTTTAATAGCACTTTTCAACGCTATCAAAAACAAAAGAAAGTGCTATTAAATAACTTTTATGGCATATTGTCTATTGTTCTATTTTCTCTTTCAAAGTTGGTTTACCCTTTTGGACATAAGAGATCACTCCTCTTTGTCTTTATTAAAAACTTCATAAGAGGAGCATACGCCTAACTAGTCATTTTCCTCCATTTCACTTCAAAAATATATAGCACGAATAAAACTAAAGTTCATGAGTGAAGGTGATAATTCGAACGATAACCTATACATCAAGCGTCGTCAGACTAAGAACAAAGAGACATACATTTAATCATTCTTTCTTCACTACTTAGTGCATGTGTCCTTCGAGTGTATTTGTTAAGAAAATAATTTGAAAAAGGTTTGACTTTGAGAAAATTACCTGGTGTTGACAAAGCGTTTATTTTGACCTACGCTAATGTTTGTGCCAAAATTTCATTACCCCCACCAATTTAGTTTTCCTCATTTTTAGTTATTATTTTAAATAATTATATTTTTTTCATATTAGCGACGGTTCAGGCCGATGCTATTGTTTAAGAAAAAAAATTCATTTCCCATAACAAATTTTGTTTGCCTCCTTATTAGTTATCTTCTTAATTAATTCTTATTTTCTTATATTAGCGACGGTTCAAGACGACGATACTGTTTGTACTAAAATTTCCATTTTCCTCCACGAATTTCATTTGGCTCCTTTAAACTTATTGTTTTAATTAATTATTATTTTTATATTAAAAACTAGTACTTTAATAGCTCTTTTAAAGTGCTATTGAACAAAATCGTTCACATTAGAGGCACGTTTAATAGCGCTTTTCAATGCTATCAAAAACAAAAGAAAGTGCTATTAAATAACTTTTATGGCATATTGTCTATTGTTCTATTTTCTCTTTCAAAGTTGGTTTACCCTTTTGGACAGAAGAGATCACTCTTCTTTGTCTTTATTAAAAATTCATAAGAGGAGCATACGCCTAACTAGTCATTTTCCTCCATTTCACTTTAAAAATATATAGCACGAATAAAACTAAAGTTCATGAGTGAAGGTGATAATTCGAACGATAACCTATACATCAAGCGTCGTCAGACTAAGAACAAAGAGACATACATTTAATCATTCTTTCTTCACTACTTAGTGCATGTGTCCTTCGAGTGTATTTGTTAAGAAAATAATTTGAAAAAGGTTTGACTTTGAGAAAATTACCTGGTGTTGACAAAGCGTTTATTTTGACCTACGCTAATGTTTGTGCCAAAATTTCATTACCCCCACCAATTTAGTTTTCCTCATTTTTAGTTATTATTTTAAATAATTATATTTTTTTCATATTAGCGACGGTTCAGGCCGACGCTATTGTTTAAGAAAAAAAATTCATTTCCCATAACAAATTTTGTTTGCCTCCTTATTAGTTATCATCTTAATTAATTCTTATTTTCTTATATTAGCGACGGTTCAAGACGACGCTACTGTTTGTACTAAAATTTCCATTTTCCTCCACGAATTTCATTTGGCTCCTTTAAACTTATTGTTTTAATTAATTATTATTTTTATATTAAAAACTAGTACTTTAATAGCTCTTTTAAAGTGCTATTGAACAAAATCGTTCACATTAGAGGCACGTTTAATAGCGCTTTTCAACGCTATCAAAAACAAAAGAAAGTGCTATTAAATAACTTTTATGGCATATTGTCTATTGTTCTATTTTCTCTTTCAAAGTTGGTTTACCCTTTTGGACAGAAGAGATCACTCTTCTTTGTCTTTATTAAAAATTCATAAGAGGAGCATACGCCTAACTAGTCATTTTCCTCCATTTCACATCAAAAATATATAGCACGAATAAAACTAAAGTTCATGAGTGAAGGTGATAATTCGAACGATAACCTATACATCAAGCATCGTCAGACTAAGAACAAAGGGACATACATTTAATCATTATTTCTTCACTACTTAGTGCATGTGTCCTTCGAGTGTATTTGTTAAGAAAATAATTTGAAAAAGGTTTGATTTTGAGAAAATTACCTGGTGTTGACCAAGCATTTATTTTGACCTACGCTAATGTTTGTGCCAAAATTTCATTACCCCCACCAATTTAGTTTTCCTCATTTTTAGTTATTATTTTAAATAATTATATTTTTTTTCATATTAGCGACGGTTCAGGCCGACGCTATTGTTTATGAAAAAATATTCATTTCCCATAACAAATTTTGTTTGCCTCCTTATTAGTTATCATCTTAATTAATTCTTATTTTCTTATATTAGCGACGGTTCAAGACGACGCTACTGTTTGTACTAAAATTTCCATTTTCCTCCACGAATTTCGTTTGGCTCCTTTAAACTTATTGTTTTAATTAGTTATTATTTTTATATTAAAAACTAGTACTTTAATAGATCTTTTAAAGTGCTATTGAACAAAATCGTTCACATTAGGGGCACGTTTAATAGCGCTTTTCAACGCTATCAAAAACAAAAGAAAGTGCTATTAAATAACTTTTATGGCATATTGTCTATTGTTCTATTTTCTCTTTCAAAGATGGTTTACCCTTTTGGACAGAAGAGATCACTCTTCTTTGTCTTTATTAAAAACTCATAAGAGGAGGATACGCCTAACTAGTCATTTTCCTCCATTTCACTTCAAAAATATATAGCACGAATAAAACTAAAGTTCATGAGTGAAGGTGATAATTCGAACGATAACCTATACATCAAGCATCGTCAGACTAAGAACAAAGGGACATACATTTAATCATTCTTTCTTCACTACTTAGTGCATGTGTCCTTCGAGTGTATTTGTTAAGAAAATAATTTGAAAAAGGTTTGATTTTGAGAAAATTACCTGGTGTTGACCAAGCGTTTATTTTGACCTACGCTAATGTTTGTGCGAAAATTTCATTACCCCCACCAATTTAGTTTTCCTCATTTTTAGTTATTATTTTAAATAATTATATTTTTTTCATATTAGCGACGGTTCAGGCCGACGCTATTGTTTATGAAAAAATATTCATTTCCCATAACAAATTTTGTTTGCCTCCTTATTAGTTATCATCTTAATTAATTCTTATTTTCTTATATTAGCGACGGTTCAAGACGACGCTACTGTTTGTACTAAAATTTCCATTTTCCTCCACGAATTTCGTTTGGCTCCTTTAAACTTATTGTTTTAATTAATTATTATTTTTATATTAAAAACTAGTACTTTAATAGCTCTTTTAAAGTGCTATTGAACAAAATCGTTCACATTAGGGGCACGTTTAATAGCACTTTTCAACGCTATCAAAAACAAAAGAAAGTGCTATTAAATAACTTTTATGGCATATTGTCTATTGTTCTATTTTCTCTTTCAAAGTTGGTTTACCCTTTTGGACATAAGAGATCACTCCTCTTTGTCTTTATTAAAAACTTCATAAGAGGAGCATACGCCTAACTAGTCATTTTCCTCCATTTCACTTCAAAAATATATAGCACGAATAAAACTAAAGTTCATGAGTGAAGGTGATAATTCGAACGATAACCTATACATCAAGCGTCGTCAGACTAAGAACAAAGAGACATACATTTAATCATTCTTTCTTCACTACTTAGTGCATGTGTCCTTCGAGTGTATTTGTTAAGAAAATAATTTGAAAAAGGTTTGACTTTGAGAAAATTACCTGGTGTTGACAAAGCGTTTATTTTGACCTACGCTAATGTTTGTGCCAAAATTTCATTACCCCCACCAATTTAGTTTTCCTCATTTTTAGTTATTATTTTAAATAATTATATTTTTTTCATATTAGCGACGGTTCAGGCCGACGCTATTGTTTAAGAAAAAAAATTCATTTCCCATAACAAATTTTGTTTGCCTCCTTATTAGTTATCATCTTAATTAATTCTTATTTTCTTATATTAGCGACGGTTCAAGACGACGCTACTGTTTGTACTAAAATTTCCATTTTCCTCCACGAATTTCATTTGGCTCCTTTAAACTTATTGTTTTAATTAATTATTATTTTTATATTAAAAACTAGTACTTTAATAGCTCTTTTAAAGTGCTATTGAACAAAATCGTTCACATTAGAGGCACGTTTAATAGCGTTTTTCAACGCTATCAAAAACAAAAGAAAGTGCTATTAAATAACTTTTATGGCATATTGTCTATTGTTCTATTTTCTCTTTCAAAGTTGGTTTACCCTTTTGGACAGAAGAGATCACTCTTCTTTGTCTTTATTAAAAATTCATAAGAGGAGCATACGCCTAACTAGTCATTTTCCTCCATTTCACATCAAAAATATATAGCACGAATAAAACTAAAGTTCATGAGTGAAGGTGATAATTCGAACGATAACCTATACATCAAGCGTCGTCAGACTAAGAACCAAGGGACATACATTTAATCATTATTTCTTCACTACTTAGTGCATGTGTCCTTCGAGTGTATTTGTTAAGAAAATAATTTGAAAAAGGTTTGATTTTGAGAAAATTACCTGGTGTTGACCAAGCGTTTATTTTGACCTACGCTAATGTTTGTGCCAAAATTTCATTACCCCCACCAATTTAGTTTTCCTCATTTTTAGTTATTATTTTAAATAATTATATTTTTTTCATATTAGCGACGGTTCAGGCCGACGCTATTGTTTATGAAAAAATATTCATTTCCCATAACAAATTTTGTTTGCCTCCTTATTAGTTATCATCTTAATTAATTCTTATTTTCTTATATTAGCGACGGTTCAAGACGACGCTACTGTTTGTACTAAAATTTCCATTTTCCTCCACGAATTTCGTTTGGCTCCTTTAAACTTATTGTTTTAATTAATTATTATTTTTATATTAAAAACTAGTACTTTAATAGCTTTTTTAAAGTGCTATTGAACAAAATCGTTCACATTAGGGGCACGTTTAATAGCGCTTTTCAACGCTATCAAAAACAAAAGAAAGTGCTATTAAATAACTTTTATGGCATATTGTCTATTGTTCTATTTTCTCTTTCAAAGTTGGTTTACCCTTTTGGACATAAGAGATCACTCCTCTTTGTCTTTATTAAAAACTTCATAAGAGGAGCATACGCCTAACTAGTCATTTTCCTCCATTTCACTTCAAAAATATATAGCACGAATAAAACTAAAGTTCATGAGTGAAGGTGATAATTCGAACGATAACCTATACATCAAGCGTCGTCAGACTAAGAACAAAGAGACATAAATTTAATCATTCTTTCTTCACTACTTAGTGCATGTGTCCTTCGAGTGTATTTGTTAAGAAAATAATTTGAAAAAGGTTTGACTTTGAGAAAATTACCTGGTGTTGACAAAGCGTTTATTTTGACCTACGCTAATGTTTGTGCCAAAATTTCATTACCCCCACCAATTTAGTTTTCCTCATTTTTAGTTATTATTTTAAATAATTATATTTTTTTCATATTAGCGACGGTTCAGGCCGACGCTATTGTTTAAGAAAAAAAATTCATTTCCCATAACAAATTTTGTTTGCCTCCTTATTAGTTATCATCTTAATTAATTCTTATTTTCTTATATTAGCGACGGTTCAAGTCGACGCTACTGTTTGTACTAAAATTTCCATTTTCCTCCACGAATTTCATTTGGCTCCTTTAAACTTATTGTTTTAATTAATTATTATTTTTATATTAAAAACTAGTACTTTAATAGCTCTTTTAAAGTGCTATTGAACAAAATCGTTCACATTAGAGGCACGTTTAATAGCGCTTTTCAACGCTATCAAAAACAAAAGAAAGTGCTATTAAATAACTTTTATGGCATATTGTCTATTGTTCTATTTTCTCTTTCAAAGTTGGTTTACCCTTTTGGACAGAAGAGATCACTCTTCTTTGTCTTTATTAAAAATTCATAAGAGGAGCATACGCCTAACTAGTCATTTTCCTCCATTTCACATCAAAAATATATAGCACGAATAAAACTAAAGTTCATGAGTGAAGGTGATAATTCGAACGATAATCTATACATCAAGCGTCGTCAGACTAAGAACAAAGGGACATACATTTAATCATTATTTCTTCACTACTTAGTGCATGTGTCCTTCGAGTGTATTTGTTAAGAAAATAATTTGAAAAAGGTTTGATTTTGAGAAAATTACCTGGTGTTGACCAAGCATTTATTTTGACCTACGCTAATGTTTGTGCCAAAATTTCATTACCCCCACCAATTTAGTTTTCCTCATTTTTAGTTATTATTTTAAATAATTATATTTTTTTCATATTAGCGACGGTTCAGGCCGACGCTATTGTTTATGAAAAAATATTCATTTCCCATAACAAATTTTGTTTGCCTCCTTATTAGTTACCATCTTAATTAATTCTTATTTTCTTATATTAGCGACGGTTCAAGACGACGCTACTGTTTGTACTAAAATTTCCATTTTCCTCCACGAATTTCGTTTGGCTCCTTTAAACTTATTGTTTTAATTAATTATTATTTTTATATTAAAAACTAGTACTTTAATAGCTCTTTTAAAGTGCTATTGAACAAAATCGTTCACATTAGGGGCACGTTTAATAGCACTTTTCAACGCTATCAAAAACAAAAGAAAGTGCTATTAAATAACTTTTATGGCATATTGTCTATTGTTCTATTTTCTCTTTCAAAGTTGGTTTACCCTTTTGGACATAAGAGATCACTCTTCTTTGTCTTTATTAAAAACTTCATAAGAGGAGCATACGCCTAACTAGTCATTTTCCTCCATTTCACTTCAAAAATATATAGCACGAATAAAACTAAAGTTCATGAGTGAAGGTGATAATTTGAACGATAACCTATACATCAAGCGTCGTCAGACTAAGAACAAAGAGACATACATTTAATCATTCTTTCTTCACTACTTAGTGCATGTGTCCTTCGAGTGTATTTGTTAAGAAAATAATTTGAAAAAGGTTTGACTTTGAGAAAATTACCTGGTGTTGACAAAGCGTTTATTTTGACCTACGCTAATGTTTGTGCCAAAATTTCATTACCGCCACCAATTTAGTTTTCCTCATTTTTAGTTATTATTTTAAATAATTATATTTTTTTCATATTAGCGACGGTTCAGGCCGACGCTATTGTTTAAGAAAAAAAATTCATTTCCCATAACAAATTTTGTTTGCCTCCTTATTAGTTATCATCTTAATTAATTCTTATTTTCTTATATTAGCGACGGTTCAAGACGACGCTACTGTTTGTACTAAAATTTCCATTTTCCTCCACAAATTTCGTTTGGCTCCTTTAAACTTATTGTTTTAATTAATTATTATTTTTATATTAAAAACTAGTACTTTAATAGCTCTTTTAAAGTGCTATTGAACAAAATCGTTCACATTAGAGGCACGTTTAATAGCGCTTTTCAACGCTATCAAAAACAAAAGAAAGTGCTATTAAATAACTTTTATGGCATATTGTCTATTGTTCTATTTTCTCTTTCAAAGTTGGTTTACCCTTTTGGACAGAAGAGATCACTCTTCTTTGTCTTTATTAAAAACTTCATAAGAGGAGCATACGCCTAACTAGTCATTTTCCTCCATTTCACTTCAAAAATATATAGCACGAATAAAACTAAAGTTCATGAGTGAAGGTGATAATTCGAACGATAACCTATACATCAAGCGTCGTCAGACTAAGAACAAAGGGACATACATTTAATCATTATTTCTTCACTACTTAGTGCATGTGTCCTTCGAGTGTATTTGTTAAGAAAATAATTTGAAAAAGGTTTGATTTTGAGAAAATTACCTGGTGTTGACCAAGCGTTTATTTTGACCTACGCTAGTGTTTGTGCCAAAATTTCATTACCCCCACCAATTTAGTTTTCCTCATTTTTAGTTATTATTTTAAATAATTATTTTTTTTTCATATTAGCGACGGTTCAGGCCGACGCTATTGTTTATGAAAAAATATTCATTTCCCATAACAAATTTTGTTTTCCTCCTTATTAGTTATCATCTTAATTAATTCTTATTTTCTTATATTAGCGACGGTTCAAGACGACGCTACTGTTTGTACTAAAATTTCCATTTTCCTCCACGAATTTCGTTTGGCTCCTTTAAACTTATTGTTTTAATTAATTATTATTTTTATATTAAAAACTAGTACTTTAATAGCTCTTTTAAAGTGCTATTGAACAAAATCGTTCACATTAGGGGCACGTTTAATAGCGCTTTTCAACGCTATCAAAAACAAAAGAAAGTGCTATTAAATAACTTTTATGGCATATTGTCTATTGTTCTATTTTCTCTTTCAAAGTTGGTTTACCCTTTTGGACAGAAGAGATCACTCTTCTTTGTCTTTATTAAAAACTTCATAAGAGGAGCATACGCCTAACTAGTCATTTTCCTCCATTTCACTTCAAAAATATATAGCACGAATAAAACTAAAGTTCATGAGTGACGGTGATAATTCGAACGATAACCTATACATCAAGCGTCGTCAGACTAAGAACAAAGGGACATACATTTAATCATTCTTTCTTCACTACTTAGTGCATGTGTCCTTCGAGTGTATTTGTTAAGAAAATAATTTGAAAAAGGTTTGATTTTGAGAAAATTACCTGGTGTTGACCAAGCGTTTATTTTGACCTACGCTAATGTTTGTGCCAAAATTTCATTACCCCCACCAATTTAGTTTTCCTCATTTTTAGTTATTATTTTAAATAATTATATTTTTTTTTCATATTAGCAACGGTTCAGGCCGACGCTATTGTTTATGAAAAAATATTCATTTCCCATAACAAATTTTGTTTGCCTCCTTATTAGTTATCATCTTAATTAATTCTTATTTTCTTATATTAGCGACGGTTCAAGACGACGCTACTGTTTGTACTAAAATTTCCATTTTCCTCCACGAATTTCGTTTGGCTCCTTTAAACTTATTGTTTTAATTAATTATTATTTTTATATTAAAAACTAGTACTTTAATAGCTCTTTTAAAGTGCTATTGAACAAAATCGTTCACATTAGGGGCACGTTTAATAGCGCTTTTCAACGCTATCAAAAACAAAAGAAAGTGCTATTAAATAACTTTTATGGCATATTGTCTATTGTTCTATTTTCTCTTTCAAAGTTGGTTTACCCTTTTGGACAGAAGAGATCACTCTTCTTTGTCTTTATTAAAAACTTCATAAGAGGAGCATACGCCTAACTAGTCATTTTCCTCCATTTCACTTCAAAAATATATAGCACGAATAAAACTAAAGTTCATGAGTGAAGGTTATAATTCGAACGATAACCTATACATCAAGCGTCGTCAGACTAAGAACAAAGGGACATACATTTAATCATTATTTCTTCACTACTTAGTGCATGTGTCCTTCGAGTGTATTTGTTAAGAAAATAATTTGAAAAAGGTTTGATTTTGAGAAAATTACCTGGTGTTGACCAAGCGTTTATTTTGACCTACGCTAATGTTTGTGCCATAATTTCATTACCCCCACCAATTTAGTTTTCCTCATTTTTAGTTATTATTTTAAATAATTATGTTTTTTTCATATTAGCGACGGTTCAGGCCGACGCTATTGTTTATGAAAAAATATTCATTTCCCATAACAAATTTTGTTTGCCTCCTTATTAGTTATCATCTTAATTAATTCTTATTTTCTTATATTAGCGACGGTTCAAGACGACGCTACTGTTTGTACTAAAATTTCCATTTTCCTCCACAAATTTCGTTTGGCTCCTTTAAACTTATTGTTTTAATTAATTATTATTTTTATATTAAAAACTAGTACTTTAATAGCTCTTTTAAAGTGCTATTGAACAAAATCGTTCACATTAGGGGCACGTTTAATAGCGCTTTTCAACGCTATCAAAAACAAAAGAAAGTGCTATTAAATAACTTTTATGGCATATTGTCTATTGTTCTATTTTCTCTTTCAAAGTTGGTTTACCCTTTTGGACAGAAGAGATCACTCTTCTTTGTCTTTATTAAAAACTTCATAAGAGGAGCATACGCCTAACTAGTCATTTTCCTCCATTTCACTTCAAAAATATATAGCACGAATAAAACTAAAGTTCATGAGTGAAGGTGATAATTCGAACGATAACCTATACATCAAGCGTCGTCAGACTAAGAACAAAGGGACATACATTTAATCATTATTTCTTCACTACTTAGTGCATGTGTCCTTCGAGTGTATTTGTTAAGAAAATAATTTGAAAAAGGTTTGATTTTGAGAAAATTACCTGGTGTTGACCAAGCGTTTATTTTGACCTACGCTAGTGTTTGTGCCAAAATTTCATTACCCCCACCAATTTAGTTTTCCTCATTTTTAGTTATTATTTTAAATAATTATATTTTTTTCATATTAGCGACGGTTCAGGCCGACGCTATTTTTTATTTAAAAATATTCATTTCCCATAACAAATTTTGTTTGCCTCCTTATTAGTTATCATCTTAATTAATTCTTATTTTCTTATATTAGCGGCGGTTGAAGACGACGCTACTGTTTGTACTAAAATTTCCATTTTCCTCCACGAATTTCGTTTGGCTCCTTTAAACTTATTGTTTTAATTAATTATTATTTTTATATTAAAAACTAGTACTTTAATAGCTCTTTTAAAGTGCTATTGAACAAAATCGTTCACATTAGGGGCACGTTTAATAGCGCTTTTCAACGCTATCAAAAACAAAAGAAAGTGCTATTAAATAACTTTTATGGCATATTGTCTATTGTTCTATTTTCTCTTTCAAAGTTGGTTTACCCTTTTGGACAGAAGAGATCACTCTTCTTTGTCTTTATTAAAAACTTCATAAGAGGAGCATACGCCTAACTAGTCATTTTCCTCCATTTCACTTCAAAAATATATAGCACGAATAAAACTAAAGTTCATGAGTGACGGTGATAATTCGAACGATAACCTATACATCAAGCGTCGTCAGACTAAGAACAAAGGGACATTCATTTAATCATTCTTTCTTCACTACTTAGTGCATGTGTCCTTCGAGTGTATTTGTTAAGAAAATAATTTGAAAAAGGTTTGATTTTGAGAAAATTACCTGGTGTTGACCAAGCGTTTATTTTGACCTACGCTAATGTTTGTGCCAAAATTTCATTACCCCCACCAATTTAGTTTTCCTCATTTTTAGTTATTATTTTAAATAATTATATTTTTTTTTCATATTAGCAACGGTTCAGGCCGACGCTATTGTTTATGAAAAAATATTCATTTCCCATAACAAATTTTGTTTGCCTCCTTATTAGTTATCATCTTAATTAATTCTTATTTTCTTATATTAGCGACGGTTCAAGACGACGCTACTGTTTGTACTAAAATTTCCATTTTCCTCCACGAATTTCGTTTGGCTCCTTTAAACTTATTGTTTTAATTAATTATTATTTTTATATTAAAAACTAGTACTTTAATAGCTCTTTTAAAGTGCTATTGAACAAAATCGTTCACATTAGGGGCACGTTTAATAGCGCTTTTCAACGCTATCAAAAACAAAAGAAAGTGCTATTAAATAACTTTTATGGCATATTGTCTATTGTTCTATTTTCTCTTTCAAAGTTGGTTTACCCTTTTGGACAGAAGAGATCACTCTTCTTTGTCTTTATTAAAAACTTCATAAGAGGAGCATACGCCTAACTAGTCATTTTCCTCCATTTCACTTCAAAAATATATAGCACGAATAAAACTAAAGTTCATGAGTGACGGTGATAATTCGAACGATAACCTATACATCAAGCGTCGTCAGACTAAGAACAAAGGGACATTCATTTAATCATTCTTTCTTCACTACTTAGTGCATGTGTCCTTCGAGTGTATTTGTTAAGAAAATAATTTGAAAAAGGTTTGATTTTGAGAAAATTACCTGGTGTTGACCAAGCGTTTATTTTGACCTACGCTAATGTTTGTGCCAAAATTTCATTACCCCCACCAATTTAGTTTTCCTCATTTTTAGTTATTATTTTAAATAATTATATTTTTTTTTTTCATATTAGCAACGGTTCAGGCCGACGCTATTGTTTATGAAAAAATATTCATTTCCCATAACAAATTTTGTTTGCCTCCTTATTAGTTATCATCTTAATTAATTCTTATTTTCTTATATTAGCGACGGTTCAAGACGACGCTACTGTTTGTACTAAAATTTCCATTTTCCTCCACGAATTTCGTTTGGCTCCTTTAAACTTATTGTTTTAATTAATTATTATTTTTATATTAAAAACTAGTACTTTAATAGCTCTTTTAAAGTGCTATTGAACAAAATCGTTCACATTAGGGGCACGTTTAATAGCGCTTTTCAACGCTATCAAAAACAAAAGAAAGTGCTATTAAATAACTTTTATGGCATATTGTCTATTGTTCTATTTTCTCTTTCAAAGTTGGTTTACCCTTTTGGACAGAAGAGATCACTCTTCTTTGTCTTTATTAAAAACTTCATAAGAGGAGCATACGCCTAACTAGTCATTTTCCTCCATTTCACTTCAAAAATATATAGCACGAATAAAACTAAAGTTCATGAGTGAAGGTTATAATTCGAACGATAACCTATACATCAAGCGTCGTCAGACTAAGAACAAAGGGACATACATTTAATCATTATTTCTTTACTACTTAGTGCATGAGTCCTTCGAGTGTATTTGTTAAGAAAATAATTTGAAAAAGGTTTGATTTTGAGAAAATTACCTGGTGTTGACCAAGCGTTTATTTTGACCTACGCTAATGTTTGTGCCAAAATTTCATTACCCCCACCAATTTAGTTTTCCTCATTTTTAGTTATTATTTTAAATAATTATGTTTTTTTCATATTAGCGACGGTTCAGGCCGACGCTATTGTTTATGAAAAAATATTCATTTCCCATAACAAATTTTGTTTGCCTCCTTATTAGTTATCATCTTAATTAATTCTTATTTTCTTATATTAGCGACGGTTCAAGACGACGCTACTGTTTGTACTAAAATTTCCATTTTTCTCCACAAATTTCGTTTGGCTTCTTTAAACTTATTGTTTTAATTAATTATTATTTTTATATTAAAAACTAGTACTTTAATAGCTCTTTTAAAGTGCTATTGAACAAAATCGTTCACATTAGGGGCACGTTTAATAGCGCTTTTCAACGCTATCAAAAACAAAAGAAAGTGCTATTAAATAACTTTTATGGCATATTGTCTATTGTTCTATTTTCTCTTTCAAAGTTGGTTTACCCTTTTGGACAGAAGAGATCACTCTTCTTTGTCTTTATTAAAAACTTCATAAGAGGAGCATACGCCTAACTAGTCATTTTCCTCCATTTCACTTCAAAAATATATAGCACGAATAAAACTAAAGTTCATGAGTGAAGGTGATAATTCGAACGATAACCTATACATCAAGCGTCGTCAGACTAAGAACAAAGGGACATACATTTAATCATTATTTCTTCACTACTTAGTGCATGTGTCCTTCGAGTGTATTTGTTAAGAAAATAATTTGAAAAAGGTTTGATTTTGAGAAAATTACCTGGTGTTGACCAAGCGTTTATTTTGACCTACGCTAGTGTTTGTGCCAAAATTTCATTACCCCCACCAATTTAGTTTTCCTCATTTTTAGTTATTATTTTAAATAATTATATTTTTTTCATATTAGCGACGGTTCAGGCCGACGCTATTGTTTATGAAAAAATATTCATTTCCCATAACAAATTTTGTTTGCCTCCTTATTAGTTATCATCTTAATTAATTCTTATTTTCTTATATTAGCGACGGTTCAAGACGACGCTACTGTTTGTACTAAAATTTCCATTTTCCTCCACGAATTTCGTTTGGCTCCTTTAAACTTATTGTTTTAATTAATTATTATTTTTATATTAAAAACTAGTACTTTAATAGCTCTTTTAAAGTGCTATTGAACAAAATCGTTCACATTAGGGGCACGTTTAATAGCGCTTTTCAACGCTATCAAAAACAAAAGAAAGTGCTATTAAATAACTTTTATGGCATATTGTCTATTGTTCTATTTTCTCTTTCAAAGTTGGTTTACCCTTTTGGACAGAAGAGATCACTCTTCTTTGTCTTTATTAAAAACTTCATAAGAGGAGCATACGCCTAACTAGTCATTTTCCTCCATTACACTTCAAAAATATATAGCACGAATAAAACTAAAGTTCATGAGTGAAGGTGATAATTAGAACGATAACCTATACATCAAGCGTCGTTAGACTAAGAACAAAGGGACATAAATTTAATCATTATTTCTTCACTACTTAGTGCATGTGTCCTTCGAGTGTATTTGTTAAGAAAATAATTTGAAAAAGGTTTGATTTTGAGAAAATTACCTGGTGTTGACCAAGCGTTTATTTTGACCTACGCTAATGTTTATGCCAAAATTTCATTACCCCCACCAATTTAGTTTTCCTCATTTTTAGTTATTATTTTAAATAATTATATATTTTTTTCATATTAGCGACCGTTCAGGCCGACGCTATTGTTTATGAAAAAATATTCATTTCCCATAACAAATTTTGTTTGCCTCCTTATTAGTTATCATCTTAATTAATTCTTATTTTCTTATATTAGCGACGGTTCAAGACGACGCTACTGTTTGTACTAAAATTTCCATTTTCCTCCACGAATTTCGTTTGGCTCCTTTAAACTTATTGTTTTAATTAATTATTATTTTTATATTAAAAACTAGTACTTTAATAGCTCTTTTAAAGTGCTATTGAACAAAATCGTTCACATTAGGGGCACGTTTAATAGCGCTTTTCAACGCTATCAAAAACAAAAGAAAGTGCTATTAAATAACTTTTATGGCATATTGTCTATTGTTCTATTTTCTCTTTCAAAGTTGGTTTACCCTTTTGGACAGAAGAGATCACTCTTCTTTGTCTTTATTAAAAACTTCATAAGAGGAGCATACGCCTAACTAGTCATTTTCCTCCATTTCACTTCAAAAATATATAGCACGAATAAAACTAAAGTTCATGAGTGAAGGTGATAATTCGAACGATAACCTATACATCAAGCGTCGTCAGACTAAGAACAAAGGGACATACATTTAATCATTCTTTCTTCACTACTTAGTGCATGTGTCCTTCGAGTGTATTTGTTAAGAAAATAATTTGAAAAAGGTTTGATTTTGAGAAAATTACCTGGTGTTGACCAAGCGTTTATTTTGACCTACGCTAATGTTTGTGCCAAAATTTCTTTACCCCCACCAATTTAGTTTTCCTCATTTTTAGTTATTATTTTAAATAATTATATTTTTTTCATATTAGCGACGGTTCAGGCCGACGCTATTGTTTATGAAAAAATATTCATTTCCCATAACAAATTTTGTTTGCCTCCTTCTTAGTTATCATCTTAATTAATTCTTATTTTCTTATATTAGCGACGGTTCAAGACGACGCTACTGTTTGTACTAAAATTTCCATTTTCCTCCACGAATTTCGTTTGGCTCCTTTAAACTTATTGTTTTAATTAATTATTATTTTTATATTAAAAACTAGTACTTTAATAGCTCTTTTAAAGTGCTATTGAACAAAATCGTTCACATTAGGGGCACGTTTAATAGCGCTTTTCAACGCTATCAAAAACAAAAGAAAGTGCTATTAAATAACTTTTATGGCATATTGTCTATTGTTCTATTTTCTCTTTCAAAGTTGGTTTACCCTTTTGGACAGAAGAGATCACTCTTCTTTGTCTTTATTAAAAACTTCATAAGAGGAGCATACGCCTAACTAGTCATTTTCCTCCATTACACTTCAAAAATATATAGCACGAATAAAACTAAAGTTCATGAGTGAAGGTGATAATTAGAACGATAACCTATACATCAAGCGTCGTTAGACTAAGAACAAAGGGACATAAATTTAATCATTATTTCTTCACTACTTAGTGCATGTGTCCTTCGAGTGTATTTGTTAAGAAAATAATTTGAAAAAGGTTTGATTTTGAGAAAATTACCTGGTGTTGACCAAGCGTTTATTTTGACCTACGCTAATGTTTGTGCCAAAATTTCATTACCCCCACCAATTTAGTTTTCCTCATTTTTAGTTATTATTTTAAATAATTATATTTTTTTTTCATATTAGCGACGGTTCAGGCCGACGCTATTGTTTATGAAAAAATATTCATTTCCCATAACAAATTTTGTTTGCCTCCTTATTAGTTATCATCTTAATTAATTCTTATTTTCTTATATTAGCGACGGTTCAAGACAACGCTACTGTTTGTACTAAAATTTCCATTTTCCTCCACGAATTTCGTTTGGCTCCTTTAAACTTATTGTTTTAATTAATTATTATTTTTATATTAAAAACTAGTACTTTAATAGCTCTTTTAAAGTGCTATTGAACAAAATCGTTCACATTAGGGGCACGTTTAATAGCGCTTTTCAACGCTATCAAAAACAAAAGAAAGTGCTATTAAATAACTTTTATGGCATATTGTCTATTGTTCTATTTTCTCTTTCAAAGTTGGTTTACCCTTTTGGACAGAAGAGATCACTCTTCTTTGTCTTTATTAAAAACTTCATAAGAGGAGCATACGCCTAACTAGTCATTTTCCTCCATTACACTTCAAAAATATATAGCACGAATAAAACTAAAGTTCATGAGTGAAGGTGATAATTAGAACGATAACCTATACATCAAGCGTCGTTAGACTAAGAACAAAGGGACATAAATTTAATCATTATTTCTTCACTACTTAGTGCATGTGTCCTTCGAGTGTATTTGTTAAGAAAATAATTTGAAAAAGGTTTGATTTTGAGAAAATTACCTGGTGTTGACCAAGCGTTTATTTTGACCTACGCTAATGTTTGTGCCAAAATTTCATTACCCCCACCAATTTAGTTTTCCTCATTTTTAGTTATTATTTTAAATAATTATATTTTTTTTTCATATTAGCGACGGTTCAGGCCGACGCTATTGTTTATGAAAAAATATTCATTTCCCATAACAAATTTTGTTTGCCTCCTTATTAGTTATCATCTTAATTAATTCTTATTTTCTTATATTAGCGACGGTTCATGACGACGCTACTGTTTGTACTAAAATTTCCATTTTCCTCCACGAATTTCGTTTGGCTCCTTTAAACTTATTGTTTTAATTAATTATTATTTTTATATTAAAAACTAGTACTTTAATAGCTCTTTTAAAGTGCTATTGAACAAAATCGTTCACATTAGGGGCACGTTTAATAGCGCTTTTCAACGCTATCAAAAACAAAAGAAAGTGCTATTAAATAACTTTTATGGCATATTGTCTATTGTTCTATTTTCTCTTTCAAAGTTGGTTTACCCTTTTGGACAGAAGAGATCACTCTTCTTTGTCTTTATTAAAAACTTCATAAGAGGAGCATACGCCTAACTAGTCATTTTCCTCCATTTCACTTCAAAAATATATAGCACGAATAAAACTAAAGTTCATGAGTGACGGTGATAATTCGAACGATAACCTATACATCAAGCGTCGTCAGACTAAGAACAAAGGGACATACATTTAATCATTCTTTCTTCACTACTTAGTGCATGTGTCCTTCGAGTGTATTTGTTAAGAAAATAATTTGAAAAAGGTTTGATTTTGAGAAAATTACCTGGTGTTGACCAAGCGTTTATTTTGACCTACGCTAATGTTTGTGCCAAAATTTCATTACCCCCACCAATTTAGTTTTCCTCATTTTTAGTTATTATTTTAAATAATTATATTTTTTTTTCATATTAGCAACGGTTCAGGCCGACGCTATTGTTTATGAAAAAATATTCATTTCCCATAACAAATTTTGTTTGCCTCCTTATTAGTTATCATCTTAATTAATTCTTATTTTCTTATATTAGCGACGGTTCAAGACGACGCTACTGTTTGTACTAAAATTTCCATTTTCCTCCACGAATTTCGTTTGGCTCCTTTAAACTTATTGTTTTAATTAATTATTATTTTTATATTAAAAACTAGTACTTTAATAGCTCTTTTAAAGTGCTATTGAACAAAATCGTTCACATTAGGGGCACGTTTAATAGCGCTTTTCAACGCTATCAAAAACAAAAGAAAGTGCTATTAAATAACTTTTATGGCATATTGTCTATTGTTCTATTTTCTCTTTCAAAGTTGGTTTACCCTTTTGGACAGAAGAGATCACTCTTCTTTGTCTTTATTAAAAACTTCATAAGAGGAGCATACGCCTAACTAGTCATTTTCCTCCATTTCACTTCAAAAATATATAGCACGAATAAAACTAAAGTTCATGAGTGAAGGTTATAATTCGAACGATAACCTATACATCAAGCGTCGTCAGACTAAGAACAAAGGGACATACATTTAATCATTATTTCTTCACTACTTAGTGCATGTGTCCTTCGAGTGTATTTGTTAAGAAAATAATTTGAAAAAGGTTTGATTTTGAGAAAATTACCTGGTGTTGACCAAGCGTTTATTTTGACCTACGCTAATGTTTGTGCCATAATTTCATTACCCCCACCAATTTAGTTTTCCTCATTTTTAGTTATTATTTTAAATAATTATGTTTTTTTCATATTAGCGACGGTTCAGGCCGACGCTATTGTTTATGAAAAAATATTCATTTCCCATAACAAATTTTGTTTGCCTCCTTATTAGTTATCATCTTAATTAATTCTTATTTTCTTATATTAGCGACGGTTCAAGACGACGCTACTGTTTGTACTAAAATTTCCATTTTCCTCCACAAATTTCGTTTGGCTCCTTTAAACTTATTGTTTTAATTAATTATTATTTTTATATTAAAAACTAGTACTTTAATAGCTCTTTTAAAGTGCTATTGAACAAAATCGTTCACATTAGGGGCACGTTTAATAGCGCTTTTCAACGCTATCAAAAACAAAAGAAAGTGCTATTAAATAACTTTTATGGCATATTGTCTATTGTTCTATTTTCTCTTTCAAAGTTGGTTTACCCTTTTGGACAGAAGAGATCACTCTTCTTTGTCTTTATTAAAAACTTCATAAGAGGAGCATACGCCTAACTAGTCATTTTCCTCCATTTCACTTCAAAAATATATAGCACGAATAAAACTAAAGTTCATGAGTGAAGGTGATAATTCGAACGATAACCTATACATCAAGCGTCGTCAGACTAAGAACAAAGGGACATACATTTAATCATTATTTCTTCACTACTTAGTGCATGTGTCCTTCGAGTGTATTTGTTAAGAAAATAATTTGAAAAAGGTTTGATTTTGAGAAAATTACCTGGTGTTGACCAAGCGTTTATTTTGACCTACGCTAGTGTTTGTGCCAAAATTTCATTACCCCCACCAATTTAGTTTTCCTCATTTTTAGTTATTATTTTAAATAATTATATTTTTTTCATATTAGCGACGGTTCAGGCCGACGCTATTTTTTATTTAAAAATATTCATTTCCCATAACAAATTTTGTTTGCCTCCTTATTAGTTATCATCTTAATTAATTCTTATTTTCTTATATTAGCGGCGGTTGAAGACGACGCTACTGTTTGTACTAAAATTTCCATTTTCCTCCACGAATTTCGTTTGGCTCCTTTAAACTTATTGTTTTAATTAATTATTATTTTTATATTAAAAACTAGTACTTTAATAGCTCTTTTAAAGTGCTATTGAACAAAATCGTTCACATTAGGGGCACGTTTAATAGCGCTTTTCAACGCTATCAAAAACAAAAGAAAGTGCTATTAAATAACTTTTATGGCATATTGTCTATTGTTCTATTTTCTCTTTCAAAGTTGGTTTACCCTTTTGGACAGAAGAGATCACTCTTCTTTGTCTTTATTAAAAACTTCATAAGAGGAGCATACGCCTAACTAGTCATTTTCCTCCATTTCACTTCAAAAATATATAGCACGAATAAAACTAAAGTTCATGAGTGACGGTGATAATTCGAACGATAACCTATACATCAAGCGTCGTCAGACTAAGAACAAAGGGACATTCATTTAATCATTCTTTCTTCACTACTTAGTGCATGTGTCCTTCGAGTGTATTTGTTAAGAAAATAATTTGAAAAAGGTTTGATTTTGAGAAAATTACCTGGTGTTGACCAAGCGTTTATTTTGACCTACGCTAATGTTTGTGCCAAAATTTCATTACCCCCACCAATTTAGTTTTCCTCATTTTTAGTTATTATTTTAAATAATTATATTTTTTTTTCATATTAGCAACGGTTCAGGCCGACGCTATTGTTTATGAAAAAATATTCATTTCCCATAACAAATTTTGTTTGCCTCCTTATTAGTTATCATCTTAATTAATTCTTATTTTCTTATATTAGCGACGGTTCAAGACGACGCTACTGTTTGTACTAAAATTTCCATTTTCCTCCACGAATTTCGTTTGGCTCCTTTAAACTTATTGTTTTAATTAATTATTATTTTTATATTAAAAACTAGTACTTTAATAGCTCTTTTAAAGTGCTATTGAACAAAATCGTTCACATTAGGGGCACGTTTAATAGCGCTTTTCAACGCTATCAAAAACAAAAGAAAGTGCTATTAAATAACTTTTATGGCATATTGTCTATTGTTCTATTTTCTCTTTCAAAGTTGGTTTACCCTTTTGGACAGAAGAGATCACTCTTCTTTGTCTTTATTAAAAACTTCATAAGAGGAGCATACGCCTAACTAGTCATTTTCCTCCATTTCACTTCAAAAATATATAGCACGAATAAAACTAAAGTTCATGAGTGACGGTGATAATTCGAACGATAACCTATACATCAAGCGTCGTCAGACTAAGAACAAAGGGACATTCATTTAATCATTCTTTCTTCACTACTTAGTGCATGTGTCCTTCGAGTGTATTTGTTAAGAAAATAATTTGAAAAAGGTTTGATTTTGAGAAAATTACCTGGTGTTGACCAAGCGTTTATTTTGACCTACGCTAATGTTTGTGCCAAAATTTCATTACCCCCACCAATTTAGTTTTCCTCATTTTTAGTTATTATTTTAAATAATTATATTTTTTTTTTTCATATTAGCAACGGTTCAGGCCGACGCTATTGTTTATGAAAAAATATTCATTTCCCATAACAAATTTTGTTTGCCTCCTTATTAGTTATCATCTTAATTAATTCTTATTTTCTTATATTAGCGACGGTTCAAGACGACGCTACTGTTTGTACTAAAATTTCCATTTTCCTCCACGAATTTCGTTTGGCTCCTTTAAACTTATTGTTTTAATTAATTATTATTTTTATATTAAAAACTAGTACTTTAATAGCTCTTTTAAAGTGCTATTGAACAAAATCGTTCACATTAGGGGCACGTTTAATAGCGCTTTTCAACGCTATCAAAAACAAAAGAAAGTGCTATTAAATAACTTTTATGGCATATTGTCTATTGTTCTATTTTCTCTTTCAAAGTTGGTTTACCCTTTTGGACAGAAGAGATCACTCTTCTTTGTCTTTATTAAAAACTTCATAAGAGGAGCATACGCCTAACTAGTCATTTTCCTCCATTTCACTTCAAAAATATATAGCACGAATAAAACTAAAGTTCATGAGTGAAGGTTATAATTCGAACGATAACCTATACATCAAGCGTCGTCAGACTAAGAACAAAGGGACATACATTTAATCATTATTTCTTTACTACTTAGTGCATGAGTCCTTCGAGTGTATTTGTTAAGAAAATAATTTGAAAAAGGTTTGATTTTGAGAAAATTACCTGGTGTTGACCAAGCGTTTATTTTGACCTACGCTAATGTTTGTGCCAAAATTTCATTACCCCCACCAATTTAGTTTTCCTCATTTTTAGTTATTATTTTAAATAATTATGTTTTTTTCATATTAGCGACGGTTCAGGCCGACGCTATTGTTTATGAAAAAATATTCATTTCCCATAACAAATTTTGTTTGCCTCCTTATTAGTTATCATCTTAATTAATTCTTATTTTCTTATATTAGCGACGGTTCAAGACGACGCTACTGTTTGTACTAAAATTTCCATTTTTCTCCACAAATTTCGTTTGGCTTCTTTAAACTTATTGTTTTAATTAATTATTATTTTTATATTAAAAACTAGTACTTTAATAGCTCTTTTAAAGTGCTATTGAACAAAATCGTTCACATTAGGGGCACGTTTAATAGCGCTTTTCAACGCTATCAAAAACAAAAGAAAGTGCTATTAAATAACTTTTATGGCATATTGTCTATTGTTCTATTTTCTCTTTCAAAGTTGGTTTACCCTTTTGGACAGAAGAGATCACTCTTCTTTGTCTTTATTAAAAACTTCATAAGAGGAGCATACGCCTAACTAGTCATTTTCCTCCATTTCACTTCAAAAATATATAGCACGAATAAAACTAAAGTTCATGAGTGAAGGTGATAATTCGAACGATAACCTATACATCAAGCGTCGTCAGACTAAGAACAAAGGGACATACATTTAATCATTATTTCTTCACTACTTAGTGCATGTGTCCTTCGAGTGTATTTGTTAAGAAAATAATTTGAAAAAGGTTTGATTTTGAGAAAATTACCTGGTGTTGACCAAGCGTTTATTTTGACCTACGCTAGTGTTTGTGCCAAAATTTCATTACCCCCACCAATTTAGTTTTCCTCATTTTTAGTTATTATTTTAAATAATTATATTTTTTTCATATTAGCGACGGTTCAGGCCGACGCTATTGTTTATGAAAAAATATTCATTTCCCATAACAAATTTTGTTTGCCTCCTTATTAGTTATCATCTTAATTAATTCTTATTTTCTTATATTAGCGACGGTTCAAGACGACGCTACTGTTTGTACTAAAATTTCCATTTTCCTCCACGAATTTCGTTTGGCTCCTTTAAACTTATTGTTTTAATTAATTATTATTTTTATATTAAAAACTAGTACTTTAATAGCTCTTTTAAAGTGCTATTGAACAAAATCGTTCACATTAGGGGCACGTTTAATAGCGCTTTTCAACGCTATCAAAAACAAAAGAAAGTGCTATTAAATAACTTTTATGGCATATTGTCTATTGTTCTATTTTCTCTTTCAAAGTTGGTTTACCCTTTTGGACAGAAGAGATCACTCTTCTTTGTCTTTATTAAAAACTTCATAAGAGGAGCATACGCCTAACTAGTCATTTTCCTCCATTACACTTCAAAAATATATAGCACGAATAAAACTAAAGTTCATGAGTGAAGGTGATAATTAGAACGATAACCTATACATCAAGCGTCGTTAGACTAAGAACAAAGGGACATAAATTTAATCATTATTTCTTCACTACTTAGTGCATGTGTCCTTCGAGTGTATTTGTTAAGAAAATAATTTGAAAAAGGTTTGATTTTGAGAAAATTACCTGGTGTTGACCAAGCGTTTATTTTGACCTACGCTAATGTTTATGCCAAAATTTCATTACCCCCACCAATTTAGTTTTCCTCATTTTTAGTTATTATTTTAAATAATTATATATTTTTTTCATATTAGCGACCGTTCAGGCCGACGCTATTGTTTATGAAAAAATATTCATTTCCCATAACAAATTTTGTTTGCCTCCTTATTAGTTATCATCTTAATTAATTCTTATTTTCTTATATTAGCGACGGTTCAAGACGACGCTACTGTTTGTACTAAAATTTCCATTTTCCTCCACGAATTTCGTTTGGCTCCTTTAAACTTATTGTTTTAATTAATTATTATTTTTATATTAAAAACTAGTACTTTAATAGCTCTTTTAAAGTGCTATTGAACAAAATCGTTCACATTAGGGGCACGTTTAATAGCGCTTTTCAACGCTATCAAAAACAAAAGAAAGTGCTATTAAATAACTTTTATGGCATATTGTCTATTGTTCTATTTTCTCTTTCAAAGTTGGTTTACCCTTTTGGACAGAAGAGATCACTCTTCTTTGTCTTTATTAAAAACTTCATAAGAGGAGCATACGCCTAACTAGTCATTTTCCTCCATTTCACTTCAAAAATATATAGCACGAATAAAACTAAAGTTCATGAGTGAAGGTGATAATTCGAACGATAACCTATACATCAAGCGTCGTCAGACTAAGAACAAAGGGACATACATTTAATCATTCTTTCTTCACTACTTAGTGCATGTGTCCTTCGAGTGTATTTGTTAAGAAAATAATTTGAAAAAGGTTTGATTTTGAGAAAATTACCTGGTGTTGACCAAGCGTTTATTTTGACCTACGCTAATGTTTGTGCCAAAATTTCTTTACCCCCACCAATTTAGTTTTCCTCATTTTTAGTTATTATTTTAAATAATTATATTTTTTTCATATTAGCGACGGTTCAGGCCGACGCTATTGTTTATGAAAAAATATTCATTTCCCATAACAAATTTTGTTTGCCTCCTTCTTAGTTATCATCTTAATTAATTCTTATTTTCTTATATTAGCGACGGTTCAAGACGACGCTACTGTTTGTACTAAAATTTCCATTTTCCTCCACGAATTTCGTTTGGCTCCTTTAAACTTATTGTTTTAATTAATTATTATTTTTATATTAAAAACTAGTACTTTAATAGCTCTTTTAAAGTGCTATTGAACAAAATCGTTCACATTAGGGGCACGTTTAATAGCGCTTTTCAACGCTATCAAAAACAAAAGAAAGTGCTATTAAATAACTTTTATGGCATATTGTCTATTGTTCTATTTTCTCTTTCAAAGTTGGTTTACCCTTTTGGACAGAAGAGATCACTCTTCTTTGTCTTTATTAAAAACTTCATAAGAGGAGCATACGCCTAACTAGTCATTTTCCTCCATTACACTTCAAAAATATATAGCACGAATAAAACTAAAGTTCATGAGTGAAGGTGATAATTAGAACGATAACCTATACATCAAGCGTCGTTAGACTAAGAACAAAGGGACATAAATTTAATCATTATTTCTTCACTACTTAGTGCATGTGTCCTTCGAGTGTATTTGTTAAGAAAATAATTTGAAAAAGGTTTGATTTTGAGAAAATTACCTGGTGTTGACCAAGCGTTTATTTTGACCTACGCTAATGTTTGTGCCAAAATTTCATTACCCCCACCAATTTAGTTTTCCTCATTTTTAGTTATTATTTTAAATAATTATATTTTTTTTTCATATTAGCGACGGTTCAGGCCGACGCTATTGTTTATGAAAAAATATTCATTTCCCATAACAAATTTTGTTTGCCTCCTTATTAGTTATCATCTTAATTAATTCTTATTTTCTTATATTAGCGACGGTTCAAGACAACGCTACTGTTTGTACTAAAATTTCCATTTTCCTCCACGAATTTCGTTTGGCTCCTTTAAACTTATTGTTTTAATTAATTATTATTTTTATATTAAAAACTAGTACTTTAATAGCTCTTTTAAAGTGCTATTGAACAAAATCGTTCACATTAGGGGCACGTTTAATAGCGCTTTTCAACGCTATCAAAAACAAAAGAAAGTGCTATTAAATAACTTTTATGGCATATTGTCTATTGTTCTATTTTCTCTTTCAAAGTTGGTTTACCCTTTTGGACAGAAGAGATCACTCTTCTTTGTCTTTATTAAAAACTTCATAAGAGGAGCATACGCCTAACTAGTCATTTTCCTCCATTACACTTCAAAAATATATAGCACGAATAAAACTAAAGTTCATGAGTGAAGGTGATAATTAGAACGATAACCTATACATCAAGCGTCGTTAGACTAAGAACAAAGGGACATAAATTTAATCATTATTTCTTCACTACTTAGTGCATGTGTCCTTCGAGTGTATTTGTTAAGAAAATAATTTGAAAAAGGTTTGATTTTGAGAAAATTACCTGGTGTTGACCAAGCGTTTATTTTGACCTACGCTAATGTTTGTGCCAAAATTTCATTACCCCCACCAATTTAGTTTTCCTCATTTTTAGTTATTATTTTAAATAATTATATTTTTTTTTCATATTAGCGACGGTTCAGGCCGACGCTATTGTTTATGAAAAAATATTCATTTCCCATAACAAATTTTGTTTGCCTCCTTATTAGTTATCATCTTAATTAATTCTTATTTTCTTATATTAGCGACGGTTCATGACGACGCTACTGTTTGTACTAAAATTTCCATTTTCCTCCACGAATTTCGTTTGGCTCCTTTAAACTTATTGTTTTAATTAATTATTATTTTTATATTAAAAACTAGTACTTTAATAGCTCTTTTAAAGTGCTATTGAACAAAATCGTTCACATTAGGGGCACGTTTAATAGCGCTTTTCAACGCTATCAAAAACAAAAGAAAGTGCTATTAAATAACTTTTATGGCATATTGTCTATTGTTCTATTTTCTCTTTCAAAGTTGGTTTACCCTTTTGGACAGAAGAGATCACTCTTCTTTGTCTTTATTAAAAACTTCATAAGAGGAGCATACGCCTAACTAGTCATTTTCCTCTATTTCACTTCAAAAATATATAGCACGAATAAAACTAAAGTTCATGAGTGAAGGTGATAATTCGAACGATAACCTATACATCAAGCGTCGTCAGACTAAGAACAAAGGGACATAAATTTAATCATTATTTCTTCACTACTTAGTGCATGTGTCCTTCGAGTGTATTTGTTAAGAAAATAATTTGAAAAAGGTTTGATTTTGAGAAAATTACCTGGTGTTGACCAAGCGTTTATTTTGACCTACGCTAATGTTTGTGCCAAAATTTCATTACCCCCGCCAATTTAGTTTTCCTCATTTTTAGTTATTATTTTAAATAATTATATTTTTTTTCATATTAGCGACGGTTCAGGCCGACGCTATTGTTTATGAAAAAATATTCATTTCCCATAACAAATTTTGTTTGCCTCCTTATTAGTTATCATCTTAATTAATTCTTATTTTCTTATATTAGCGACGGTTCAAGACGACGCTACTGTTTGTACTAAAATTTCCATTTTCCTCCACGAATTTCGTTTGGCTCCTTTAAACTTATTGTTTTAATTAATTATTATTTTTATATTAAAAACTAGTACTTTAATAGCTCTTTTAAAGTGCTATTGAACAAAATCGTTCACATTAGGGGCACGTTTAATAGCGCTTTTCAACGCTATCAAAAACAAAAGAAAGTGCTATTAAATAACTTTTATGGCATATTGTCTATTGTTCTATTTTCTCTTTCAAAGTTGGTTTACACTTTTGGACAGAAGAGATCACTCTTCTTTGTCTTTATTAAAAACTTCATAAGAGGAGCATACGCCTAACTAGTCATTTTCCTCCATTTCACTTCAAAAATATATAGCACGAATAAAACTAAAGTTCATGAGTGACGGTGATAATTCGAACGATAACCTATACATCAAGCGTCGTCAGACTAAGAACAAAGGGACATACATTTAATCATTCTTTCTTCACTACATAGTGCATGTGTCCTTCGAGTGTATTTGTTAAGAAAATAATTTGAAAAAGGTGTGATTTGGAGAAAATTACCTGGTGTTGACCAAGCGTTTATTTTGACCTACGCTAATGTTTGTGCCAAAATTTCATTACCCCCACCAATTTAGTTTTCCTCATTTTTAGTTATTATTTTAAATAATTATATTTTTTTTTCATATTAGCGACGGTTCAGGCCGACGCTATTGTTTATGAAAAAATATTCATTTCCCATAACAAATTTTGTTTGCCTCCTTATTAGTTATCATCTTAATTAATTCTTATTTTCTTATATTAGCGACGGTTCAAGACGACGCTACTGTTTGTACTAAAATTTCCATTTTCCTCCACGAATTTCGTTTGGCTCCTTTAAACTTATTGTTTTAATTAATTATTATTTTTATATTAAAAACTAGTACTTTAATAGCTCTTTTAAAGTGCTATTGAACAAAATCGTTCACATTAGGGGCACGTTTAATAGCGCTTTTCAACGCTATCAAAAACAAAAGAAAGTGCTATTAAATAACTTTTATGGCATATTGTCTATTGTTCTATTTTCTCTTTCAAAGTTGGTTTACCCTTTTGGACAGAAGAGATCACTCTTCTTTGTCTTTATTAAAAACTTCATAAGAGGAGCATACGCCTAACTAGTCATTTTCCTCCATTTCACTTCAAAAATATATAGCACGAATAAAACTAAAGTTCATGAGTGAAGGTGATAATTAGAACGATAACATATACATCAAGCGTCGTCAGACTAAGAATAAAGGGACATACATTTAATCATTCTTTCTTCACTACTTAGTGCATGTGTCCTTCGAGTGTATTTGTTAAGAAAATAATTTGAAAAAGGTTTGATTTTGAGAAAATTACCTGGTGTTGACCAAGCGTTTATTTTGACCTACGCTAATGTTTGTGCGAAAATTTCATTACCCCCACCAATTTAGTTTTCCTCATTTTTAGTTATTATTTTAAATAATTATATTTTTTTCATATTAGCGACGGTTCAGGCCGACGCTATTGTTTATGAAAAAATATTCATTTCCCATAACAAATTTTGTTTGCCTCCTTATTAGTTATCATCTTAATTAATTCTTATTTTCTTATATTAGCGACGGTTCAAGACGACGCTACTGTTTGTACTAAAATTTCCATTTTCCTCCACGAATTTCGTTTGGCTCCTTTAAACTTATTGTTTTAATTAATTATTATTTTTATATTAAAAACTAGTACTTTAATAGCTCTTTTAAAGTGCTATTGAACAAAATCATTCACATTAGGGGCACGTTTAATAGCGCTTTTCAACGCTATCAAAAACAAAAGAAAGTGCTATTAAATAACTTTTATGGCATATTGTCTATTGTTCTATTTTCTCTTTCAAAGTTGGTTTACCCTTTTGGACAGAAGAGATCACTCTTCTTTGTCTTTATTAAAAACTTCATAAGAGGAGCATACGCCTAACTAGTCATTTTCCTCCATTTCACTTCAAAAATATATAGCACGAATAAAACTAAAGTTCATGAGTGAAGGTGATAATTAGAACGATAACCTATACATCAAGCGTCGTCAGACTAAGAACAAAGGGACATACATTTAATCATTCTTTCTTCACTACTTAGTGCATGTGTCCTTCGAGTGTATTTGTTAAGAAAATAATTTGAAAAAGGTTTGATTTTGAGAAAATTACCTGGTGTTGACCAAGCGTTTATTTTGACCTACGCTAATGTTTGTGCGAAAATTTCATTACCCCCACCAATTTAGTTTTCCTCATTTTTAGTTATTATTTTAAATAATTATATTTTTTTCATATTAGCGACGGTTCAGGCCGACGCTATTGTTTATGAAAAAATATTCATTTCCCATAACAAATTCTGTTTGCCTCCTTATTAGTTATCATCTTAATTAATTCTTATTTTCTTATATTAGCGACGGTTCAAGACGACGCTACTGTTTGTACTAAAATTTCCATTTTCCTCCACGAATTTCGTTTGGCTCCTTTAAACTTATTGTTTTAATTAATTATTATTTTTATATTAAAAACTAGTACTTTAATAGCTCTTTTAAAGTGCTATTGAACAAAATCGTTCACATTAGGGGCACGTTTAATAGCGCTTTTCAACGCTATCAAAAACAAAAGAAAGTGCTATTAAATAACTTTTATGGCATATTGTCTATTGTTCTATTTTCTCTTTCAAAGTTGGTTTACCCTTTTGGACAGAAGAGATCACTCTTCTTTGTCTTTATTAAAAACTTCATAAGAGGAGCATACGCCTAACTAGTCATTTTCCTCCATTTTACTTCAAAAATATATAGCACGAATAAAACTAAAGTTCATGAGTGAAGGTGATAATTCGAACGATAACATATACATCAAGCGTCGTCAGACTAAGAATAAAGGGACATACATTTAATCATTCTTTCTTCACTACTTAGTGCATGTGTCCTTCGAGTGTATTTGTTAAGAAAATAATTTGAAAAAGGTTTGATTTTGAGAAAATTACCTGGTGTTGACCAAGCGTTTATTTTGACCTAAGCTAATGTTTGTGCCAAAATTTCATTACCCCCACCAATTTAGTTTTCCTCATTTTTTGTTATTATTTTAAATAATTATATTTTTTTCATATTAGCGACGGTTCAGGCCGACGCTATTGTTTATGAAAAAATATTCATTTCCCATAACAAATTTTGTTTGCCTCCTTATTAGTTATCATCTTAATTAATTCTTATTTTCTTATATTAGCGACGGTTCAAGACGACGCTACTGTTTGTACTAAAATTTCCATTTTCCTCCACGAATTTCGTTTGGCTCCTTTAAACTTATTGTTTTAATTAATTATTATTTTTATATTAAAAACTAGTACTTTAATAGCTCTTTTAAAGTTCTATTGAACAAAATCATTGACATTAGGGGCACGTTTAATAGCGCTTTTCAACGCTATCAAAAACAAAAGAAAGTGCTATTCAATAACTTTTATGGCATATTGTCTATTGTTCTATTTTCTTTTTCAAAGTTGGTTTACCCTTTTGGACAGAAGAGATCACTCTTCTTTGTCTTTATTAAAAACTTCATAAGAGGAGCATACGCCTAACTAGTCATTTTCCTCCATTTCACTTCAAAAATATATAGCACGAATAAAACTAAAGTTCATGAGTGACGGTGATAATTCGAACGATAACCTATACATCAAGCGTCGTCAGACTAAGAACAAAGGGACATACATTTAATCATTCTTTCTTCACTACTTAGTGCATGTGTCCTTCGAGTGTATTTGTTAAGAAAATAATTTGAAAAAGGTTTGATTTTGAGAAAATTACGTGGTGTTGACCAAGCGTTTATTTTGACCTACGCTAATGTTTGTGCCAAAATTTCATTACCCCCACCAATTTAGTTTTCCTCATTTTTAGTTATTATTTTAAATAATTATATTTTTTTTTTCATATTAGCGACGGTTCAGGCCGACGCTATTGTTTATGAAAAAATATTCATTTCCCATAACAAATTTTGTTTGCCTCCTTATTAGTTATCATCTTAATTAATTCTTATTTTCTTATATTAGCGACGGTTCAAGACGACGCTACTGTTTGTACTAAAATTTCCATTTTCCTCCACGAATTTCGTTTGGCTCCTTTAAACTTATTGTTTTAATTAATTATTATTTTTATATTAAAAACTAGTACTTTAATAGCTCTTTTAAAGTGCTATTGAACAAAATCGTTCACATTAGGGGCACGTTTAATAGCGCTTTTCAACGCTATCAAAAACAAAAGAAAGTGCTATTAAATAACTTTTATGGCATATTGTCTATTGTTCTATTTTCTCTTTCAAAGTTGGTTTACCCTTTTGGACAGAAGAGATCACTCTTCTTTGTCTTTATTAAAAACTTCATAAGAGGAGCATACGCCTAACTAGTCATTTTCCTCCATTTCACTTCAAAAATATATAGCAAGAATAAAACTAAAGTTCATGAGTGAAGGTGATAATTCGAACGATAACCTATACATCAAGCATCGTCAGACTAAGAACAAAGGGACATACATTTAATCATTCTTTCTTCACTACTTAGTGCATATGTCCTTCGAGTGTATTTGTTAAGAAAATAATTTGAAAAAGGTTTGATTTTGAGAAAATTACCTGGTGTTGACCAATCGTTTATTTTGACCTACGCTAATGTTTGTGCCAAAATTTCATTACCCCCACCAATTTAGTTTTCCTCATTTTTAGTTATTATTTTAAATAATTATATTTTTTTCATATTAGCGACGGTTCAGGCCGACGCTATTGTTTATGAAAAAATATTCATTTCCCATAACAAATTTTGTTTGCCTCCTTATTAATTATCATCTTAATTAATTCTTATTTTCTTATATTAGCGACGGTTCAAGACGACGCTACTGTTTGTACTAAAATTTCCATTTTCCTCCACGAATTTCGTTTGGCTCCTTTAAACTTATTGTTTTAATTAATTATTATTTTTATATTAAAAACTAGTACTTTAATAGCTCTTTTAAAGTGCTATTGAACAAAATCGTTCACATTAGGGGCACGTTTAATAGCGCTTTTCAACGCTATCAAAAACAAAAGAAAGTGCTATTAAATAACTTTTATGGCATATTGTCTATTGTTCTATTTTCTCTTTCAAAGTTGGTTTACCCTTTTGGACAGAAGAGATCACTCTTCTTTGTCTTTATTAAAAACTTCATAAGAGGAGCATACGCCTAACTAGTCATTTTCCTCCATTTCACTTCAAAAATATATAGCACGAATAAAACTAAAGTTCATGAGTGAAGGTGATAATTCGAACGATAACATATACATCAAGCGTCGTCAGACTAAGAACAAAGGGACATACATTTAATCATTCTTTCTTCACTACTTAGTGCATGTGTCCTTCGAGTGTATTTGTTAAGAAAATAATTTGAAAAAGGTTTGATTTTGAGAAAATTACCTGGTGTTGACCAAGCGTTTATTTTGACCTACGCTAATGTTTGTGCCAAAATTTCATTACCCCCACCAATTTAGTTTTCCTCATTTTTTGTTATTATTTTAAATAATTATATTTTTTTCATATTAGCGACGGTTCAGGCCGACGCTATTGTTTATGAAAAAATATTCATTTCCCATAACAAATTTTGTTTGCCTCCTTATTAGTTATCATCTTAATTAATTCTTATTTTCTTATATTAGCGACGGTTCAAGACGACGCTACTGTTTGTACTAAAATTTCCATTTTCCTCCATGAATTTCATTTGGCTCCTTTAAACTTATTGTTTTAATTAATTATTATTTTTATATTAAAAACTAGTACTTTAATAGCTCTTTTAAAGTTCTATTGAACAAAATCATTGACATTAGGGGCACGTTTAATAGCGCTTTTCAACGCTATCAAAAACAAAAGAAAGTGCTATTCAATAACTTTTATGGCATATTGTCTATTGTTCTATTTTCTTTTTCAAAGTTGGTTTACCCTTTTGGACAGAAGAGATCACTCTTCTTTGTCTTTATTAAAAACTTCATAAGAGGAGCATACGCCTAACTAGTCATTTTCCTCCATTTCACTTCAAAAATATATAGCACGAATAAAACTAAAGTTCATGAGTGACGGTGATAATACGAACGATAACCTATACATCAAGCGTCGTCAGACTAAGAACAAAGGGACATACATTTAATCATTCTTTCTTCACTACTTAGTGCATGTGTCCTTCGAGTGTATTTGTTAAGAAAATAATTTGAAAAAGGTTTGATTTTGAGAAAATTACGTGGTGTTGACCAAGCGTTTATTTTGACCTACGCTAATGTTTGTGCCAAAATTTCATTACCCCCACCAATTTAGTTTTCCTCATTTTTAGTTATTATTTTAAATAATTATATTTTTTTTTTCATATTAGCGACGGTTCAGGCCGACGCTATTGTTTATGAAAAAATATTCATTTCCCATAACAAATTTTGTTTGCCTCCTTATTAGTTATCATCTTAATTAATTCTTATTTTCTTATATTAGCGACGGTTCAAGACGACGCTACTGTTTGTAATAAAATTTCCATTTTCCTCCACGAATTTCGTTTGGCTCCTTTAAACTTATTGTTTTAATTAATTATTATTTTTATATTAAAAACTAGTACTTTAATAGCTCTTTTAAAGTGCTATTGAACAAAATCGTTCACATTAGGGGCACGTTTAATAGCGCTTTTCAACGCTATCAAAAACAAAAGAAAGTGCTATTAAATAACTTTTATGGCATATTGTCTATTGTTCTATTTTCTCTTTCAAAGTTGGTTTACCCTTTTGGACATAAGAGATCACTCTTCTTTGTCTTTATTAAAAACTTCATAAGAGGAGCATACGCCTAACTAGTCATTTTCCTCCATTTCACTTCAAAAATATATAGCACGAATAAAACTAAAGTTCATGAGTGAAGGTGATAATTCGAACGATAACCTATACATCAAGCATCGTCAGACTAAGAACAAAGGGACATACATTTAATCATTCTTTCTTCACTACTTAGTGCATATGTCCTTCGAGTGTATTTGTTAAGAAAATAATTTGAAAAAGGTTTGATTTTGAGAAAATTACCTGGTGTTGACCAATCGTTTATTTTGACCTACGCTAATGTTTGTGCCAAAATTTCATTACCCCCACCAATTTAGTTTTCCTCATTTTTAGTTATTATTTTAAATAATTATATTTTTTTCATATTAGCGACGGTTCAGGCCGACGCTATTGTTTATGAAAAAATATTCATTTCCCATAACAAATTTTGTTTGCCTCCTTATTAGTTATCATCTTAATTAATTCTTATTTTCTTATATTAGCGACGGTTCAAGAAGACGCTACTGTTTGTACTAAAATTTCCATTTTCCTCCACGAATTTCGTTTGGCTCCTTTAAACTTATTGTTTTAATTAATTATTATTTTTATATTAAAAACTAGTACTTTAATAGCTCTTTTAAAGTGCTATTGAACAAAATCGTTCACATTAGGGGCACGTTTAATAGCGCTTTTCAACGCTATCAAAAACAAAAGAAAGTGCTATTAAATAACTTTTATGGCATATTGTCTATTGTTCTATTTTCTCTTTCAAAGTTGGTTTACCCTTTTGGACAGAAGAGATCACTCTTCTTTGTCTTTATTAAAAACTTCATAAGAGGAGCATACGCCTAACTAGTCATTTTCCTCCATTTCACTTCAAAAATATATAGCACGAATAAAACTAAAGTTCATGAGTGAAGGTGATAATTCGAACGATAACATATACATCAAGCGTCGTCAGACTAAGAACAAAGGGACATACATTTAATCATTCTTTCTTCACTACTTAGTGCATGTGTCCTTCGAGTGTATTTGTTAAGAAAATAATTTGAAAAAGGTTTGATTTTGAGAAAATTACCTGGTGTTGACCAAGCGTTTATTTTGACCTACGCTAATGTTTGTGCCAAAATTTCATTACCCCCACCAATTTAGTTTTCCTCATTTTTTGTTATTATTTTAAATAATTATATTTTTTTCATATTAGCGACGGTTCAGGCCGACGCTATTGTTTATGAAAAAATATTCATTTCCCATAACAAATTTTGTTTGCCTCCTTATTAGTTATCATCTTAATTAATTCTTATTTTCTTATATTAGCGACGGTTCAAGACGACGCTACTGTTTGTACTAAAATTTCCATTTTCCTCCACGAATTTCGTTTGGCTCCTTTAAACTTATTGTTTTAATTAATTATTATTTTTATATTAAAAACTAGTACTTTAATAGCTCTTTTAAAGTTCTATTGAACAAAATCATTGACATTAGGGGCACGTTTAATAGCGCTTTTCAACGCTATCAAAAACAAAAGAAAGTGCTATTCAATAACTTTTATGGCATATTGTCTATTGTTCTATTTTCTTTTTCAAAGTTGGTTTACCCTTTTGGACAGAAGAGATCACTCTTCTTTGTCTTTATTAAAAACTTCATAAGAGGAGCATACGCCTAACTAGTCATTTTCCTCCATTTCACTTCAAAAATATATAGCACGAATAAAACTAAAGTTCATGAGTGACGGTGATAATTCGAACGATAACCTATACATCAAGCGTCGTCAGACTAAGAACAAAGGGACATACATTTAATCATTCTTTCTTCACTACTTAGTGCATGTGTCCTTCGAGTGTATTTGTTAAGAAAATAATTTGAAAAAGGTTTGATTTTGAGAAAATTACGTGGTGTTGACCAAGCGTTTATTTTGACCTACGCTAATGTTTGTGCCAAAATTTCATTACCCCCACCAATTTAGTTTTCCTCATTTTTAGTTATTATTTTAAATAATTATATTTTTTTTTTCATATTAGCGACGGTTCAGGCCGACGCTATTGTTTATGAAAAAATATTCATTTCCCATAACAAATTTTGTTTGCCTCCTTATTAGTTATCATCTTAATTAATTCTTATTTTCTTATATTAGCGACGGTTCAAGACGACGCTACTGTTTGTACTAAAATTTCCATTTTCCTCCACGAATTTCGTTTGGCTCCTTTAAACTTATTGTTTTAATTAATTATTATTTTTATATTAAAAACTAGTACTTTAATAGCTCTTTTAAAGTGCTATTGAACAAAATCGTTCACATTAGGGGCACGTTTAATAGCGCTTTTCAACGCTATCAAAAACAAAAGAAAGTGCTATTAAATAACTTTTATGGCATATTGTCTATTGTTCTATTTTCTCTTTCAAAGTTGGTTTACCCTTTTGGACAGAAGAGATCACTCTTCTTTGTCTTTATTAAAAACTTCATAAGAGGAGCATACGCCTAACTAGTCATTTTCCTCCATTTCACTTCAAAAATATATAGCACGAATAAAACTAAAGTTCATGAGTGAAGGTGATAATTCGAACGATAACCTATACATCAAGCATCGTCAGACTAAGAACAAAGGGACATACATTTAATCATTCTTTCTTCACTACTTAGTGCATATGTCCTTCGAGTGTATTTGTTAAGAAAATAATTTGAAAAAGGTTTGATTTTGAGAAAATTACCTGGTGTTGACCAATCGTTTATTTTGACCTACGCTAATGTTTGTGCCAAAATTTCATTACCCCCACCAATTTAGTTTTCCTCATTTTTAGTTATTATTTTAAATAATTATATTTTTTTCATATTAGCGACGGTTCAGGCCGACGCTATTGTTTATGAAAAAATATTCATTTCCCATAACAAATTTTGTTTGCCTCCTTATTAGTTATCATCTTAATTAATTCTTATTTTCTTATATTAGCGACGGTTCAAGACGACGCTACTGTTTGTACTAAAATTTCCATTTTCCTCCACGAATTTCGTTTGGCTCCTTTAAACTTATTGTTTTAATTAATTATTATTTTTATATTAAAAACTAGTACTTTAATAGCTCTTTTAAAGTGCTATTGAACAAAATCGTTCACATTAGGGGCACGTTTAATAACGCTTTTCAACGCTATCAAAAACAAAAGAAAGTGCTATTAAATAACTTTTATGGCATATTGTCTATTGTTCTATTTTCTCTTTCAAAGTTGGTTTACCCTTTTGGACAGAAGAGATCACTCTTCTTTGTCTTTATTAAAAACTTCATAAGAGGAGCATACGCCTAACTAGTCATTTTCCTCCATTTCACTTCAAAAATATATAGCACGAATAAAACTAAAGTTCATGAGTGACGGTGATAATTCGAACGATAACCTATACATCAAGCGTCGTCAGACTAAGAACAAAGGGACATACATTTAATCATTCTTTCTTCACTACTTAGTGCATGTGTCCTTCGAGTGTATTTGTTAAGAAAATAATTTGAAAAAGGTTTGATTTTGAGAAAATTACCTGGTGTTGACCAAGCGTTTATTTTGACCTACGCTAATGTTTGTGCCAAAATTTCATTACCCCCACCAATTTAGTTTTCCTCATTTTTAGTTATTATTTTAAATAATTATATTTTTTTTCATATTAGCGACGGTTCAGGCCGACGCTATTGTTTATGAAAAAATATTCATTTCCCATAACAAATTTTGTTTGCCTCCTTATTAGTTATCATCTTAATTAATTCTTATTTTCTTATATTAGCGACGGTTCAAGACGACGCTACTGTTTGTACTAAAATTTCCATTTTCCTCCACGAATTTCGTTTGGCTCCTTTAAACTTATTGTTTTAATTAATTATTATTTTTATATTAAAAACTAGTACTTTAATAGCTCTTTTAAAGTGCTATTGAACAAAATCGTTCACATTAGGGGCACGTTTAATAGCGCTTTTCAACGCTATCAAAAACAAAAGAAAGTGCTATTAAATAACTTTTATGGCATATTGTCTATTGTTCTATTTTCTCTTTCAAAGTTGGTTTACCCTTTTGGACAGAAGTGATCACTCTTCTTTGTCTTTATTAAAAACTTCATAAGAGGAGCATACGCCTAACTAGTCATTTTCCTCCATTTCACTTCAAAAATATATAGAACGAATAAAACTAAAGTTCATGAGTGAAGGTGATAATTAGAACGATAACCTATACATCAAGCGTCGTCAGACTAAGAACAAAGGGACATACATTTAATCATTCTTTCTTCACTACTTAGTGCATGTGTCCTTCGAGTGTATTTGTTAAGAAAATAATTTGAAAAAGGTTTGATTTTGAGAAAATTACCTGGTGTTGACCAAGCGTTTATTTTGACCTACGCTAATGTTTGTGCGAAAATTTCATTACCCCCACCAATTTAGTTTTCCTCATTTTTAGTTAATATTTTAAATAATTATATTTTTTTTCATATTAGCGACGGTTCAGGCCGACGCTATTGTTTATGAAAAAATATTCATTTCCCATAACAAATTTTGTTTGCCTCCTTATTAGTTATCATCTTAATTAATTCTTATTTTCTTATATTAGCGACGGTTCAAGACGACGCTACTGTTTGTACTAAAATTTCCATTTTCCTCCACGAATTTCGTTTGGCTCCTTTAAACTTATTGTTTTAATTAATTATTATTTTTATATTAAAAACTAGTACTTTAATAGCTCTTTTAAAGTGCTATTGAACAAAATCGTTCACATTAGGGGCACGTTTAATAGCGCTTTTCAACGCTATCAAAAACAAAAGAAAGTGCTATTAAATAACTTTTATGGCATATTGTCTATTGTTCTATTTTCTCTTTCAAAGTTGGTTTACCCTTTTGGACAGAAGTGATCACTCTTCTTTGTCTTTATTAAAAACTTCATAAGAGGAGCATACGCCTAACTAGTCATTTTCCTCCATTTCACTTCAAAAATATATAGCACGAATAAAACTAAAGTTCATGAGTGAAGGTGATAATTAGAACGATAACCTATACATCAAGCGTCGTCAGACTAAGAACAAAGGGACATACATTTAATCATTCTTTCTTCACTACTTAGTGCATGTGTCCTTCGAGTGTATTTGTTAAGAAAATAATTTGAAAAAGGTTTGATTTTGAGAAAATTACCTGGTGTTGACCAAGCGTTTATTTTGACCTACGCTAATGTTTGTGCGAAAATTTCATTACCCCCACCAATTTAGTTTTCCTCATTTTTAGTTATTATTTTAAATAATTATATTTTTTTCATATTAGCGACGGTTCAGGCCGACGCTATTGTTTATGAAAAAATATTCATTTCCCATAACAAATTTTGTTTGCCTCCTTATTAGTTATCATCTTAATTAATTCTTATTTTCTTATATTAGCGACGGTTCAAGACGACGCTACTGTTTGTACTAAAATTTCCATTTTCCTCCACGAATTTCGTTTGGCTCCTTTAAACTTATTGTTTTAATTAATTATTATTTTTATATTAAAAACTAGTACTTTAATAGCTCTTTTAAAGTGCTATTGAACAAAATCGTTCACATTAGGGGCACGTTTAATAGCGCTTTTCAACGCTATCAAAAACAAAAGAAAGTGCTATTAAATAACTTTTATGGCATATTGTCTATTGTTCTATTTTCTCTTTCAAAGTTGGTTTACCCTTTTGGACAGAAGTGATCACTCTTCTTTGTCTTTATTAAAAACTTCATAAGAGGAGCATACGCCTAACTAGTCATTTTCCTCCATTTCACTTCAAAAATATATAGCACGAATAAAACTAAAGTTCATGAGTGAAGGTGATAATTAGAACGATAACCTATACATCAAGCGTCGTCAGACTAAGAACAAAGGGACATACATTTAATCATTCTTTCTTCACTACTTAGTGCATGTGTCCTTCGAGTGTATTTGTTAAGAAAATAATTTGAAAAAGGTTTGATTTTGAGAAAATTACCTGGTGTTGACCAAGCGTTTATTTTGACCTACGCTAATGTTTGTGCGAAAATTTCATTACCCCCACCAATTTAGTTTTCCTCATTTTTAGTTATTATTTTAAATAATTATATTTTTTTCATATTAGCGACGGTTCAGGCCGACGCTATTGTTTATGAAAAAATATTCATTTCCCATAACAAATTTTGTTTGCCTCCTTATTAGTTATCATCTTAATTAATTCTTATTTTCTTATATTAGCGACGGTTCAAGACGACGCTACTGTTTGTACTAAAATTTCCATTTTCCTCCACGAATTTCGTTTGGCTCCTTTAAACTTATTGTTTTAATTAATTATTATTTTTATATTAAAAACTAGTACTTTAATAGCTCTTTTAAAGTGATATTGAACAAAATCGTTCACATTAGGGACACGTTTAATAGCGCTTTTCAACGCTATCAAAAACAAAAGAAAGTGCTATTAAATAACTTTTATGGCATATTGTCTATTGTTCTATTTTCTCTTTCAAAGTTGGTTTACCCTTTTGGACAGAAGAGATCACTCTTCTTTGTCTTTATTAAAAACTTCATAAGAGGAGCATACGCCTAACTAGTCATTTTCCTCCATTTCACTTCAAAAATATATAGCACGAATAAAACTAAAGTTCATGAGTGAAGGTGATAATTCGAACGATAACCTATACATCAAGCGTCGTCAGACTAAGAACAAAGGGACATACATTTAATCATTCTTTCTTCACTACTTAGTGCATGTGTCCTTCGAGTGTATTTGTTAAGAAAATAATTTGAAAAAGGTTTGATTTTGAGAAAATTACCTGGTGTTGACCAAGCGTTTATTTTGACCTACGCTAATGTTTGTGCCAAAATTTCATTACCCCCACCAATTTAGTTTTCCTCATTTTTAGTTATTATTTTAAATAATTATATTTTTTTCATATTAGGGACGGTTCAGGCCGGCGCTATTGTTTATGAAAAAAAATTCATTTCTCATAACAAATTTTGTTTGCCTCCTTATTAGTTATCATCTTAATTAATTCTTATTTTCTTATATTAGCGACGTTTCAAGACGACGCTACTGTTTGTACTAAAATTTCCATTTTCCTCCACGAATTTCGTTTGGCTCCTTTAAACTTATTGTTTTAATTAATTATTATTTTTATATTAAAAACTAGTACTTTAATAGCTCTTTTAAAGTGCTATTGAACAAAATCGTTCACATTAGGGGCACGTTTAATAGCGCTTTTCAACGCTATCAAAAACAAAAGAAAGTGCTATTAAATAACTTTTATGGCATATTGTCTATTGTTCTATTTTCTCTTTCAAAGTTGGTTTACCCTTTTGGACAGAAGAGATCACTCTTCTTTGTCTTTATTAAAAACTTCATAAGAGGAGCATACGCCTAACTAGTCATTTTCCTCCATTTCACTTCAAAAATATATAGCACGAATAAAACTAAAGTTCATGAGTGAAGGTGATAATTAGAACGATAACCTATACATCAAGCGTCGTCAGACTAAGAACAAAGGGACATACATTTAATCATTCTTTCTTCACTACTTAGTGCATGTGTCCTTCGAGTGTATTTGTTAAGAAAATAATTTGAAAAAGGTTTGATTTTGAGAAAATTACCTGGTGTTGACCAAGCGTTTATTTTGACCTACGCTAATGTTTGTGCGAAAATTTCATTACCCCCACCAATTTAGTTTTCCTCATTTTTAGTTATTATTTTAAATAATTATATTTTTTTCATATTAGCGACGGTTCAGGCCGACGCTATTGTTTATGAAAAAATATTCATTTCCCATAACAAATTTTGTTTGCCTCCTTATTAGTTATAATCTTAATTAATTCTTATTTTCTTATATTAGCGACGGTTCAAGACGACGCTACTGTTTGTACTAAAATTTCCATTTTCCTCCACGAATTTCGTTTGGCTCCTTTAAACTTATTGTTTTAATTAATTATTATTTTTATATTAAAAACTAGTACTTTAATAGCTCTTTTAAAGTGCTATTGAACAAAATCGTTCACATTAGGGGCACGTTTAATAGCGCTTTTCAACGCTATCAAAAACAAAAGAAAGTGCTATTAAATAACTTTTATGGCATATTGTCTATTGTTCTATTTTCTCTTTCAAAGTTGGTTTACCCTTTTGGACAGAAGAGATCACTCTTCTTTGTCTTTATTAAAAACTTCATAAGAGGAGCATACGCCTAACTAGTCATTTTCCTCCATTTCACTTCAAAAATATATAGCACGAATAAAACTAAAGTTCATGAGTGAAGGTGATAATTAGAACGATAACCTATACATCAAGCGTCGTCAGACTAAGAACAAAGGGAAATACATTTAATCATTCTTTCTTCACTACTTAGTGCATGTGTCCTTCGAGTGTATTTGTTAAGAAAATAATTTGAAAAAGGTTTGATTTTGAGAAAATTACCTGGTGTTGACCAAGCGTTTATTTTGACCTACGCTAATGTTTGTGCGAAAATTTCATTACCCCCACCAATTTAGTTTTCCTCATTTTTAGTTATTATTTTAAATAATTATATTTTTTTCATATTAGCGACGGTTCAGGCCGACGCTATTGTTTATGAAAAAATATTCATTTCCCATAACAAATTTTGTTTGCCTCCTTATTAGTTATCATCTTAATTAATTCTTATTTTCTTATATTAGCGACGGTTCAAGACGACGCTACTGTTTGTACTAAAATTTCCATTTTCCTCCACGAATTTCGTTTGGCTCCTTTAAACTTATTGTTTTAATTAATTATTATTTTTATATTAAAAACTAGTACTTTAATAGCTCTTTTAAAGTGCTATTGAACAAAATCGTTCACATTAGGGGCACGTTTAATAGCGCTTTTCAACGCTATCAAAAACAAAAGAAAGTGCTATTAAATAACTTTTATGGCATATTGTCTATTGTTCTATTTTGTCTTTCGAAGTTGGTTTACCCTTTTGGACAGAAGAGATCACTCTCCTTTGTCTTTATTAAAAACTTCATAAGAGGAGCATACGCCTAACTAGTCATTTTCCTCCATTTCACTTCAAAAATATATAGCACGAATAAAACTAAAGTTCATGAGTGAAGGTGATAATTAGAACGATAACCTATACATCAAGCGTCGTCAGACTAAGAACAAAGGGAAATACATTTAATCATTCTTTCTTCACTACTTAGTGCATGTGTCCTTCGAGTGTATTTGTTAAGAAAATAATTTGAAAAAGGTTTGATTTTGAGAAAATTACCTGGTGTTGACCAAGCGTTTATTTTGACCTACGCTAATGTTTGTGCGAAAATTTCATTACCCCCACCAATTTAGTTTTCCTCATTTTTAGTTATAATTTTAAATAATTATATTTTTTTCATATTAGCGACGGTTCAGGCCGACGCTATTGTTTATGAAAAAATATTCATTTCCCATAACAAATTTTGTTTGCCTCCTTATTAGTTATAATCTTAATTAATTCTTATTTTCTTATATTAGCGACGGTTCAAGACGACGCTACTGTTTGTACTAAAATTTCCATTTTCCTCCACGAATTTCGTTTGGCTCCTTTAAACTTATTGTTTTAATTAATTATTATTTTTATATTAAAAACTAGTACTTTAATAGCTCTTTTAAAGTGCTATTGAACAAAATCGTTCACATTAGGGGCACGTTTAATAGCGCTTTTCAACGCTATCAAAAACAAAAGAAAGTGCTATTAAATAACTTTTATGGCATATTGTCTATTGTTCTATTTTCTCTTTCAAAGTTGGTTTACCCTTTTGGACAGAAGAGATCACTCTTCTTTGTCTTTATTAAAAACTTCATAAGAGGAGCATACGCCTAACTAGTCATTTTCCTCCATTTCACTTCAAAAATATATAGCACGAATAAAACTAAAGTTCATGAGTGAAGGTGATAATTAGAACGATAACCTATACATCAAGCGTCGTCAGACTAAGAACAAAGGGAAATACATTTAATCATTCTTTCTTCACTACTTAGTGCATGTGTCCTTCGAGTGTATTTGTTAAGAAAATAATTTGAAAAAGGTTTGATTTTGAGAAAATTACCTGGTGTTGACCAAGCGTTTATTTTGACCTACGCTAATGTTTGTGCGAAAATTTCATTACCCCCACCAATTTAGTTTTCCTCATTTTTAGTTATTATTTTAAATAATTATATTTTTTTCATATTAGCGACGGTTCAGGCCGACGCTATTGTTTATGAAAAAATATTCATTTCCCATAACAAATTTTGTTTGCCTCCTTATTAGTTATCATCTTAATTAATTCTTATTTTCTTATATTAGCGACGGTTCAAGACGACGCTACTGTTTGTACTAAAATTTCCATTTTCCTCCACGAATTTCGTTTGGCTCCTTTAAACTTATTGTTTTAATTAATTATTATTTTTATATTAAAAACTAGTACTTTAATAGCTCTTTTAAAGTGCTATTGAACAAAATCGTTCACATTAGGGGCACGTTTAATAGCGCTTTTCAACGCTATCAAAAACAAAAGAAAGTGCTATTAAATAACTTTTATGGCATATTGTCTATTGTTCTATTTTGTCTTTCGAAGTTGGTTTACCCTTTTGGACAGAAGAGATCACTCTCCTTTGTCTTTATTAAAAACTTCATAAGAGGAGCATACGCCTAACTAGTCATTTTCCTCCATTTCACTTCAAAAATATATAGCACGAATAAAACTAAAGTTCATGAGTGAAGGTGATAATTAGAACGATAACCTATACATCAAGCGTCGTCAGACTAAGAACAAAGGGAAATACATTTAATCATTCTTTCTTCACTACTTAGTGCATGTGTCCTTCGAGTGTATTTGTTAAGAAAATAATTTGAAAAAGGTTTGATTTTGAGAAAATTACCTGGTGTTGACCAAGCGTTTATTTTGACCTACGCTAATGTTTGTGCGAAAATTTCATTACCCCCACCAATTTAGTTTTCCTCATTTTTAGTTATAATTTTAAATAATTATATTTTTTTCATATTAGCGACGGTTCAGGCCGACGCTATTGTTTATGAAAAAATATTCATTTCCCATAACAAATTTTGTTTGCCTCCTTATTAGTTATCATCTTAATTAATTCTTATTTTCTTATATTAGCGACGGTTCAAGACGACGCTACTGTTTGTACTAAAATTTCCATTTTCCTCCACGAATTTCGTTTGGCTCCTTTAAACTTATTGTTTTAATTAATTATTATTTTTATATTAAAAACTAGTACTTTAATAGCTCTTTTAAAGTGCTATTGAACAAAATCGTTCACATTAGGGGCACGTTTAATAGCGCTTTTCAACGCTATCAAAAACAAAAGAAAGTGCTATTAAATAACTTTTATGGCATATTGTCTATTGTTCTATTTTGTCTTTCGAAGTTGGTTTACCCTTTTGGACAGAAGAGATCACTCTCCTTTGTCTTTATTAAAAACTTCATAAGAGGAGCATACGCCTAACTAGTCATTTTCCTCCATTTCACTTCAAAAATATATAGCACGAATAAAACTAAAGTTCATGAGTGAAGGTGATAATTAGAACGATAACCTATACATCAAGCGTCGTCAGACTAAGAACAAAGGGAAATACATTTAATCATTCTTTCTTCACTACTTAGTGCATGTGTCCTTCGAGTGTATTTGTTAAGAAAATAATTTGAAAAAGGTTTGATTTTGAGAAAATTACCTGGTGTTGACCAAGCGTTTATTTTGACCTACGCTAATGTTTGTGCGAAAATTTCATTACCCCCACCAATTTAGTTTTCCTCATTTTTAGTTATAATTTTAAATAATTATATTTTTTTCATATTAGCGACGGTTCAGGCCGACGCTATTGTTTATGAAAAAATATTCATTTCCCATAACAAATTTTGTTTGCCTCCTTATTAGTTATCATCTTAATTAATTCTTATTTTCTTATATTAGCGACGGTTCAAGACGACGCTACTGTTTGTACTAAAATTTCCATTTTCCTCCACGAATTTCGTTTGGCTCCTTTAAACTTATTGTTTTAATTAATTATTATTTTTATATTAAAAACTAGTACTTTAATAGCTCTTTTAAAGTGTTATTGAACAAAATCGTTCACATTAGGGGCACGTTTAATAGCGCTTTTCAACGCTATCAAAAACAAAAGAAAGTGCTATTAAATAACTTTTATGGCATATTGTCTATTGTTCTATTTTCTCTTTCAAAGTTGGTTTACCCTTTTGGACAGAAGAGATCACTCTTCTTTGTCGTTATTAAAAACTTCATAAGAGGAGCATACGCCTAACTAGTCATTTTCCTCCATTTCACTTCAAAAATATATAGCACGAATAAAACTAAAGTTCATGAGTGAAGGTGATAATTCGAACGATAACCTATACATCAGGCGTCGTCAGACTAAGAACAAAGGGACATACATTTAATCATTCTTTCTTCACTACTTAGTGCATGTGTCCTTCGAGTGTATTTGTTAAGAAAATAATTTGAAAAAGGTTTGATTTTGAGAAAATTACCTGGTGTTGACCAAGCGTTTATTTTGACCTACGCTAATGTTTGTGCGAAAATTTCATTATCCCCACCAATTTAGTTTTCCTCATTTTTAGTTATTATTTTAAATAATTATATTTTTTTCATATTAGCGACGGTTCAGGCCGACGCTATTGTTTATGAAAAAATATTCATTTCCCATAACAAATTTTGTTTGCCTCCTTATTAGTTATCATCTTAATTAATTCTTATTTTCTTATATTAGCGACGGTTCAAGACGACGCTACTGTTTGTACTAAAATTTCCATTTTCCTCCACGAATTTCGTTTGGCTGCTTTAAACTTATTGTTTTAATTAATTTTTATTTTTATATTAAAAACTAGTACTTTAATAGCTCTTTTAAAGTGCTATTGAACAAAATCGTTCACATTAGGGGCACGTTTAATAGCGCTTTTCAACGCTATCAAAAACAAAAGAAAGTGCTATTAAATAACTTTTATGGCATATTGTCTATTGTTCTATTTTCTCTTTCAAATTTGGTTTACCCTTTTGGACAGAAGAGATCACTCTTCTTTGTCTTTATTAAAAACTTCATAAGAGGAGCATACGCCTAACTAGTCATTTTCCTCCGTTTCACTTCAAAAATATATAGCACGAATAAAACTAAAGTTCATGAGTGAAGGTGATAATTCGAACGATAACCTATACATCAAGCGTCGTCAGACTAAGAACAAAGGGACATACATTTAATCATTCTTTCTTTACTACTTAGTGCATGTGTCCTTCGAGTGTATTTGTTAAGAAAATAATTTGAAAAAGGTTTGATTTTGAGAAAATTACCTGGTGTTGACCAACCATTTATTTTGACCTACGCTAATGTTTGTGCGAAAATTTCATTACCCCCACCAATTTAGTTTTCCTCATTTTTAGTTATTATTTTAAATAATTATATTTTTTTTATATTAGCGACGGTTCAGGCCGACGCTATTGTTTATGAAAAAATATTCATTTCCCATAACAAATTTTGTTTACCTCCTTATTAGTTATCATCTTAATTAATTCTTATTTTCTTATATTAGCGACGGTTCAAGACGACGCTACTGTTTGTACAAAAATTTCCATTTTCCTCCACAAATTTCGTTTGGCTGCTGTAAACTTATTGTTTTAATTAATTTTTATTTTTATATTAAAAACTAGTACTTTAATAGCTCTTTTAAAGTGCTATTGAACAAAATCGTTCACATTAGGGGCACGTTTAATAGCGCTTTTCAGCACTATCAAAAACAAAAGAAAGTGCTATTAAATAACTTTTATGGCATATTGTATGTTGTTCTATTTTCTCTTTCGAAGTTGGTTTACCCTTTTGGACAGAAGAGATCACTCTCCTTTGTCTTTATTAAAAACTTCATAAGAGGAGCATACGCCTAACTAGTCATTTTCCTCCATTTCACTTCAAAAATATATAGCACGAATAAAACTAAAGTTCATGAGTGAAGGTGATAATTTGAACGATAACCTATACATCAAGCGTCGTCAGACTAAGAACAAAGGGACATATATTTAATCTTTCCTTATTCACTACTTAGTGCATGTCTCCTTCGAGTGTATTTGTTAAGAAAATAATTTGAAAAAGGTTTGATTTTGAGAAAATTACCTGGTGTTGACCAAGCGTTTATTTGGACCTAGGTTGCTGTTTATGAGAAAATATCATTACCCCCGCCAATTTAGTTTGCCTCCTTTTTAATTATTATTTTAAATAATTATTTATTTTTTATATTAGCGACGGTTCAGGCCGACGCTATTGTTTATGAAAAAATATTCAATTCCCATAACAAATTTCGTTTGCCTCCTTATTAGTTATCATCTTAATTAATTCTTATTTTCTTATATTAGTGACGGTTCAAGACGACGCTACTGTTTGTACTAAAATTTCCATTTTCCTCCACGAATTTCGTTTGGCTGCTTTAAACTTATTGTTTTAATTAATTTTTATTTTTATATTAAAAACTAGTACTTTAATAGCTCTTTTAAAGTGCTATTGAACAAAATCGTTCACATTAGGGGCACGTTTAATAGCGCTTTTCAGCACTATCAAAAACAAAAGAAAGTGCTATTAAATAACTTTTATGGCATATTGTATGTTGTTCTATTTTCTCTTTCGAAGTTGGTTTACCCTTTTGGACAGAAGAGATCACTCTCCTTTGTCTTTATTAAAAACTTCATAAGAGGAGCATACGCCTAACTAGTCATTTTCCTCCATTTCACTTCAAAAATATATAGCACGAATAAAACTAAAGTTCATGAGTGAAGGTGATAATTTGAATGATAACCTATACATCAAGCGTCGTCAGACTAAGAACAAAGGGACATATATTTAATCTTTCCTTATTCACTACTTAGTGCATGTCTCCTTCGAGTGTATTTGTTAAGAAAATAATTTGAAAAAGGTTTGATTTTGAGAAAATTACCTGGTGTTGACCAAGCGTTTATTTGGACCTAGGTTGCTGTTTATGAGAAAATATCATTACCCCCGCCAATTTAGTTTGCCTCCTTTTTAATTATTATTTTAAATAATTATTTATTTTTTATATTAGCGACGGTTCAGGCCGACGCTATTGTTTATGAAAAAATATTCAATTCCCATAACAAATTTCGTTTGCCTCCTTATTAGTTATCATCTTAATTAATTCTTATTTTCTTATATTAGCGACGGTTCAAGACGACGCTACTGTTTGTACTAAAATTTCCATTTTCCTCCACGAATTTTGTTTGGCTCCTTTAAACTTATTGTTTTAATTAATTTTTATTTTTATATTAAAAACTAGTACTTTAATAGCTCTTTTAAAGTGCTATTGAACAAAATCGTTTACATTAGCGGGATGGTTAATAGCGCTTTTCAGCACTATCAAAAACAAAAGAAAGTGCTATTAAATAACTTTTATGGCATATTGTCTGTTGTTCTATTTTCTCTTTCGAAGTTGGTTTACCCTTTTGGACAGAAGAGATCACTCTTCTTTGTCTTTATTAAAAACTTCATAAGAGGAGCATACGCCTAACTAGTCATTTTCCTCCATTTCACTTCAAAAATATATAGCACGAATAAAACTAAAGTTCATGAGTGAAGGTGATAATTTGAACAATAACCTATACATCAAGCGTCGTCAGACTAAGAACAAAGGGACATATATTTAATCTTTCCTTCTTCACTACTTAGTGCATGTCTCCTTCGAGTGTATTTGTTAAGAAAATAATTTGAAAAAGGTTTGATTTTGAGAAAATTACCTGGTGTTGACCAAGCGTTTATTTGGACCTACGTTGTTGTTTATGAGAAAATTTCATTACCCCCGCCAATTTAGTTTGCCTCCTTTTTAATTATTATTTTAAATAATTATTTATTTTTTATATTAGCGACGGTTCAGGCCGACGCTATTGTTTATGAAAAAATATTCATTTCCCATAACAAATTTCGTTTGCCTCCTTATTAGTTATCATCTTAATTAATTCTTATTTTCTTATATTAGCGACGGTTCAAGACGACGCTACTGTTTGTACTTAAATTTCCATTTTCCTCCACGAATTTTGTTTGGCTCCTTTAAACTTATTGTTTTAATTAATTTTTATTTTTATATTAAAAACTAGTACTTTAATAGCTCATTTAAAGTGCTATTGAACAAAATCGTTTACATTAGCGGGATGGTTAATAGCGCTTTTCAGCACTATCAAAAACAAAAGAAAGTGCTATTAAATAACTTTTATGGCATATTGTCTGTTGTTCTATTTTCTCTTTCGAAGTTGGTTTACCCTTTTGGACAGAAGAGATCACTCTTCTTTGTCTTTATTAAAAACTTCATAAGAGGAGCATACGCCTAACTAGTCATTTTCCTCCATTTCACTTCAAAAATATATAGCACGAATAAAACTAAAGTTCATGAGTGAAGGTGATAATTTGAACAATAACCTATACATCAAGCGTCGTCAGACTAAGAACAAAGGGACATACATTTAATCATTCTTTCTTTACTACTTAGTGCATGTGTCCTTCGAGTGTATTTGTTAAGAAAATAATTTGAAAAAGGTTTGATTTTGAGAAAATTACCTGGTGTTGACCAAGCATTTATTTTGACCTACGCTAATGTTTGTGCGAAAATTTCATTACCCCCACCAATTTAGTTTTCCTCATTTTTAGTTATTATTTTAAATAATTATATTTTTTTTATATTAGCGACGGTTCAGGCCGACGCTATTGTTTATGAAAAAATATTCATTTCCCATAACAAATTTTGTTTACCTCCTTATTAGTTATCATCTTAATTAATTCTTATTTTCTTATATTAGCGACGGTTCAAGACGACGCTACTGTTTGTACAAAAATTTCCATTTTCCTCCACAAATTTCGTTTGGCTGCTTTAAACTTATTGTTTTAATTAATTTTTATTTTTATATTAAAAACTAGTACTTTAATAGCTCTTTTAAAGTGCTATTGAACAAAATCGTTCACATTAGGGGCACGTTTAATAGCGCTTTTCAGCACTATCAAAAACAAAAGAAAGTGCTATTAAATAACTTTTATGGCATATTGTATGTTGTTCTATTTTCTCTTTCGAAGTTGGTTTACCCTTTTGGACAGAAGAGATCACTCTCCTTTGTCTTTATTAAAAACTTCATAAGAGGAGCATACGCCTAACTAGTCATTTTCCTCCATTTCACTTCAAAAATATATAGCACGAATAAAACTAAAGTTCATGAGTGAAGGTGATAATTTGAACGATAACCTATACATCAAGCGTCGTCAGACTAAGAACAAAGGGACATATATTTAATCTTTCCTTATTCACTACTTAGTGCATGTCTCCTTCGAGTGTATTTGTTAAGAAAATAATTTGAAAAAGGTTTGATTTTGAGAAAATTACCTGGTGTTGACCAAGCGTTTATTTGGACCTAGGTTGCTGTTTATGAGAAAATATCATTACCCCCGCCAATTTAGTTTGCCTCCTTTTTAATTATTATTTTAAATAATTATTTATTTTTTATATTAGCGACGGTTCAGGCCGACGCTATTGTTTATGAAAAAATATTCAATTCCCATAACAAATTTCGTTTGCCTCCTTATTAGTTATCATCTTAATTAATTCTTATTTTCTTATATTAGCGACGGTTCAAGACGACGCTACTGTTTGTACTAAAATTTCCATTTTCCTCCACGAATTTCGTTTGGCTGCTTTAAACTTATTGTTTTAATTAATTTTTATTTTTATATTAAAAACTAGTACTTTAATAGCTCTTTTAAAGTGCTATTGAACAAAATCGTTCACATTAGGGGCACGTTTAATAGCGCTTTTCAGCACTATCAAAAACAAAAGAAAGTGCTATTAAATAACTTTTATGGCATATTGTATGTTGTTCTATTTTCTCTTTCGAAGTTGGTTTACCCTTTTGGACAGAAGAGATCACTCTCCTTTGTCTTTATTAAAAACTTCATAAGAGGAGCATACGCCTAACTAGTCATTTTCCTCCATTTCACTTCAAAAATATATAGCACGAATAAAACTAAAGTTCATGAGTGAAGGTGATAATTTGAATGATAACCTATACATCAAGCGTCGTCAGACTAAGAACAAAGGGACATATATTTAATCTTTCCTTATTCACTACTTAGTGCATGTCTCCTTCGAGTGTATTTGTTAAGAAAATAATTTGAAAAAGGTTTGATTTTGAGAAAATTACCTGGTGTTGACCAAGCGTTTATTTGGACCTAGGTTGCTGTTTATGAGAAAATATCATTACCCCCGCCAATTTAGTTTGCCTCCTTTTTAATTATTATTTTAAATAATTATTTATTTTTTATATTAGCGACGGTTCAGGCCGACGCTATTGTTTATGAAAAAATATTCAATTCCCATAACAAATTTCGTTTGCCTCCTTATTAGTTATCATCTTAATTAATTCTTATTTTCTTATATTAGCGACGGTTCAAGACGACGCTACTGTTTGTACTAAAATTTCCATTTTCCTCCACGAATTTTGTTTGGCTCCTTTAAACTTATTGTTTTAATTAATTTTTATTTTTATATTAAAAACTAGTACTTTAATAGCTCTTTTAAAGTGCTATTGAACAAAATCGTTTACATTAGCGGGATGGTTAATAGCGCTTTTCAGCACTATCAAAAACAAAAGAAAGTGCTATTAAATAACTTTTATGGCATATTGTCTGTTGTTCTATTTTCTCTTTCGAAGTTGGTTTACCCTTTTGGACAGAAGAGATCACTCTTCTTTGTCTTTATTAAAAACTTCATAAGAGGAGCATACGCCTAACTAGTCATTTTCCTCCATTTCACTTCAAAAATATATAGCACGAATAAAACTAAAGTTCATGAGTGAAGGTGATAATTTGAACAATAACCTATACATCAAGCGTCGTCAGACTAAGAACAAAGGGACATATATTTAATCTTTCCTTCTTCACTACTTAGTGCATGTCTCCTTCGAGTGTATTTGTTAAGAAAATAATTTGAAAAAGGTTTGATTTTGAGAAAATTACCTGGTGTTGACCAAGCGTTTATTTGGACCTACGTTGTTGTTTATGAGAAAATTTCATTACCCCCGCCAATTTAGTTTGCCTCCTTTTTAATTATTATTTTAAATAATTATTTATTTTTTATATTAGCGACGGTTCAGGCCGACGCTATTGTTTATGAAAAAATATTCATTTCCCATAACAAATTTCGTTTGCCTCCTTATTAGTTATCATCTTAATTAATTCTTATTTTCTTATATTAGCGACGGTTCAAGACGACGCTACTGTTTGTACTTAAATTTCCATTTTCCTCCACGAATTTTGTTTGGCTCCTTTAAACTTATTGTTTTAATTCATTTTTATTTTTATATTAAAAACTAGTACTTTAATAGCTCATTTAAAGTGCTATTGAACAAAATCGTTTACATTAGCGGGATGGTTAATAGCGCTTTTCAGCACTATCAAAAACAAAAGAAAGTGCTATTAAATAAATTTTATGGCATATTGTCTGTTGTTCTATTTTCTATTTCGAAGTTGGTTTACCCTTTTGGACAGAAGAGATCACTCTTCTTTGTCTTTATTAAAAACTTCATAAGAGGAGCATACGCCTAATTAGTCATTTTCCTCCATTTCACTTCAAAAATATATAGCACGAATAAGACTAAAGTTCATGAGTGAAGGTGAGAATTCGAACGATAACCTATACAGCAAGCGTCGTCAGACTAAGAACAAAGGGACATACATTTAATCATTCCTTCTTCACTACTTAGTGCATGTGTCCTTCGAGTGTATTTGTTAAGAAAATAATTTGAAAAAGGTTTGATTTTGAGAAAATTACCAAGTATTGACCAAGCGTTTATTTTGACCTACGCTAATGTTTGTGCGAAAATTTCATTACCCCCACCAATTTAGTTTTCCTCATTTTAATTATTATTTTAAATAATTATATTTTTTTTATATTAGCGACAGTGCAGGCCGACGCTATTATTTATGAAAAAATATTCATTTCCCATAATAAATTTCGTTTTCCTCCTTATTAGTTATCATCTTAATTAATTCTTATTTTCTTATATTAGCGACAGTTAAGGCCTACACTACTGTTTTTACTAAAATTTTCATTTTCCCCCAAGGATTTCGCTTGTCTCCTTTAAACTTGTTGTTTTAATTAATTATTATTTTTATATTAAAAACTAGTACATTAATATCTCTTTTAATGTGCTATTAAAGAAAATTGTTTACATTAGCGGCACGGTTAATAGCGCTTTTCAGCGCTATCAAAAACAAAAGAAAGTGCTATTAAATAACTTTTATGGCATATTGTTTCTTGCTCTATTTTCTCTTTCAAAGTTGTTTTACCCTCTTGGACATAAGAGATCACTCTTATTTGTCTTTATTAGAATCTTCATAAGAGGAGCATACTCCTAACTAGTCGTTTTCCTCCATTTCACTTCAAAAATATATATCACGAATGAAACTAAATTTCATGAGTGAAGGTGAGAATTCGAACGATAACATATACAGCAAGCGTCGTCAGACTACGAACAAAGGGGCACACATTTAATCATTCCTTCTTCACTACTTAGTGCATGTGTCCTTCGAGTGCATTTGTTATGAAAATATTTTGAAAATGGTTTGATTTTGAGAAAAATACTTGGTGTTGACCAAGCGTTTATTTGGACCTACGCTACTGTTTGTGCGAAAATTTCATTACCCCCACCAATTTAGTTTGCCTCCTTTTTAGTTATTATTTTAAATAATTATTAATTTTTTATATTAGCGACGGTTCAGGCCGACGCTATTATTTATGAAAAAATATTCGTTTGCCATAACAAATTTCGTTTTCCTCCTTATTAGTTATTGTCTTAATTAATTCTTATTTTCTTATATTAACGACGATTCATGCCGACGCTACTGTTTGTACTAAAATTTTCATTTTTCCCCCACGAATTTCGTTTGGATCCTTGAAACTTATTGTTTTAATTAATTATTATTTTTATATTAAAACCTAGTACTTTAATAGCTCTTTTAAAGTGCTATTAAACAAAATCATTTACATTAGCGGAACGGTTAATAGCGCTTTTCAGCGCTATCAAAAACAAAAGAAAGTTCTATTAAATAACTTTTATGGCATGTTGTCTGTTGGTTTACCCTTTCAAAGTTGGTTTACCCTTTTGGACAGAAGAGATCACTCTTCTTTGTCTTTATTAGAATCTTCATAACAGGAGCATATGCCTAACTAGTCGTTTTCCTCCATTTCACTTCAAAAGTATATAGCACGAATAAAACTAAAGTTCATGAGTGAAGGTAAGAATACGAACGATAACCTATACAACAAGCTTCGTTGGACTAAGAACAAAGGGACATACATTTAATCATTACTTGTTCACTACTTAGTGCATGTGTCCTTCAAGTACATTTGTTATGAAAATATTTTGAAAATTGTTTGAATTCGAGAAAAATACCTGGTGTTAACCAAGCGTTTATTTTGACATACGCTACTGTTTGTGCGAAATATACATTATCTCCACCAATTTAGTTTTCCTACTTTTTAGTTATTATTTTAAATAATTATTTATTTTTTTATATTAGCGACAGTTCATGCCGACCCTATTGATTATGAAAAAATATTCATTTCCCATAACAAATTTTGTTTGCCTCCTTATTAATTATTATCTTAATTAATTCCTATTTTCTTATATTAGCGACGGTTCAGGCCGATGCTACTATTTGTACTAAAATTTTCATTTTCCTCCACGAATATCGTTTGGCTCTTTTAAAGTGATTTTAAACAAAATTGTTTATATTAGCAGCACGGTTAATAGCGCTTTTCAGCGCTATCAAAAACAAAAGAAAGTTCTATTAAATAACTTTTATGACATATTTTTAGTTGCTCTATATTCTCTTTCAAAGTTGGTTTACCCTTTTGGACAGAAGAGATCACTCTTCTTTGTCTTTATTAGAATATTCATAAGAGGAGCATACGCCTGACTATTCATTTTCCTCCATTTCACTTCAAAAATATATAGCACGAATAAGACTAAAGTTCATGAGTGAAGGTGAGAATTCGAACGATAAGCTATATAGCAAGCGTCGTCAGACTAAGAACAAAGGGACATGCATTTAATCATTCCTTCTTCACTACTTAGTGCATGTGTCATTCGAGTTTATTTGTTATGAAAATATTTTGAAAATTGTTTGATTTTGAGAAAAATACCTGGTGTTAACCAAGCGTTTGTTTCGACCTACCCTACTGTTTGTGCGTAATATTCATTACCTCCACCAATTTAGTTTTCCTCCTTTTTAGTTATTATTTTAAATAATTATTAATTTTTTATATTAGCGACGGTTCAAGCCGACGCTATTGATTATGAAAAAATATTCATTTCCCATAACAAATTTCGTTTGCCTCCTTATTAGTTATTGTCTTAATTAATTCTTATTTTATTATATTAGCGACGGTTAGGGCTGACGCTACTGTTTTTACTAAAATTTTTATTTTCACCCAAGAATTTTGTTTGGCTCCTTTAAACTTATTGTTTTAATTAATTATTATTTTTATATTAAAAATTAGTAATTTAATAGCTCTTTTAAAGTGCTTTTAAACAAAATCGTTTACATTAGCGGAACGGTTAATAGCGTTTTTCAGCGCTATCAAAAACAAAAGAAAGTGCTATTAAATAATTTCTATGGCATATTGTCTATTGCTCTATTTTCTCTTTCAAAGTTGGTTTACCCTCTTGGACATAAGAGATCAATCTTATTTGTCTTTATTAGAATCTTCATAAGAGGAGCATACGCCTAACTAGTCGTTTTTCTCCATTTCACTTCAAAAATATATAGCACGAATAAAACTAACGTTCATGGGTGAAGGTGGGAATTTGAACGATAACCTATACAGCAAGCATCGTCAGACTAAAAACAAAGGGACATACATTTAATCATTCCTTCTTCACTAGTTAATGCATGTGTCCTTCGAGTGCATTTATTATGAAAATATTTTTGAAATGGTTTAATTTCGAGAAAAATAATTGGTGTTGACCATGCATTTATTTAGACCTACGCTATTGTTTGTGTGAAAATTTCATTACCCCCACCAATTTAGTTTGCCTCCTTTTTAGTTATTATTTTAAATAATTATATTTTTTTTATATTAGCGACGGTTCAGGCCGACGCTATTATTTATGAAAAAATATTCATTTCCCATAATAAATTTCTTTTTCCTCCTTATTAGTTATCATCTTAATTAATTCTTATTTTCTTATATTAGCGACGGTTCAGGCCGACGCCACTGTTTGTACTAAAATTTTAATTTTCCCCCCACGAATTTCGTTTGGCTCCTTTAAACTTATTATTTTAATTAATTATTATTTTTATATTAAAAACTAGTACTTTAATAGCTCTTTTAAAGTGCTTTTAAACAAAATCGTTTACATTAGAGGAACGGTTAATAGCGCTTTTCAACGGTATCAAAAACAAAAGAAACTGCTATTAAATAATTTTTATGGCATATTTTCTATTGCTCTATTTTCTCTTTCAAAGTTGGTTTACCCTCTTGGACATAAGAGATCACTCTTAGTTGTCTTTATTAGAATCTTCATAAGAGGAGCATACGCCTAACTAGTCGTTTTCCTCCATTTCGCTTCAAAAATATATACCACGAATGAAACTAAATTTCATGAGTGAAGGTGAGAATTCGAACGATAACCTATACAGCAAGTGTCGTCAGACTACGAACAAAGGGACATACATTTAATCATTCCTTCTTCACTAGTTAATGCATGTGTCCTTCGAGTGTATTTGTTATGAAAATATTTTGAAAATAGTTTGATTTCGAGAAAAATACCTGGTGTTGACCAAGCGTTTATTGGACCTACGCTGATGTTTATGAGAAAATTTCATTACCCCCACCAATTTAGTTTGCCTCCTTTTTAGTTATTATTTTAAATAATTATTTATTTTTTATTTTAGCGACGGTTCAGGCCGACGCTATTGTTTATGAAAAAATATTCATTTCCCATAATAAATTTCGTTTTCCTCCTTATTAGTTATCATAATTAATTTTTATTTTCTTATATTAGAGACGGTTCAGGCCGACGCTTCGTTTGAACTAAAATTTTCATTTTCCCCCCACGAATTTCGTTTGGCTCCTTTAAACTTATTGTTTTAATTAATTGTTATTTTTATATTAAAAACTAGTACTTTAATAGCTCTTTTAAAGTGCTATTAAACAAAATCGTTTACATTTGCGGCACGGTTAATAGCGCTTTTCAGCGCTATCAAAAACAAAAGAAAGTGCTATTAAATAACTTTCATGGCATATTGTCTGTTTTTCTATTTTCTCTTTCAAAGTTGGTTTACCCTTTTTGACATAAGATACCACTCTTCTTTGTCTTTATTAGAATCTTCATAAGAGGAGCATACGCCTAACTAGTAGTTTTTCTCCATTTCACTTCAAAAATATATAGCACGAATAAAACTAAAGTTCATGAGTGAAGGTGGGAATTTGAACGATAACCTATACAGCAAGCATCGTCAGACTAAAAACAAAGGGACATATATTTAATCATACCTTCTTCACTAGTTAATGCATGTGTCCTTCGAGTGCATTTGTTATGAAAATATTTTCGAAATGGTTTAATTTCGAGAAAAATAATTGGTGTTGACCATGCGTTTATTTAGACCTACACTAGTGTTTGTGTGAAAATTTCATTACCCCCACCAATTTAGTTTGCCTCCTTTTTAGTTATTATTTTAAATAATTATATATTTTTTATATTAGCGACGGTTCAGGCCGACGCTATTATTTATGAAAAAATATTCATTTCCCATAATAAATTTATTTTTCCTCCTTATTAGTTATCATCTTAATTAATTCTTATTTTCTTATATTAGCGACGATTCAGGCCGACGCCACTGTTTGTACTAAAATTTTCATTTTCCCTCCACGAATTTCGTTTGGCTCCTTTAAACTTATTATTTTAATTAATTATTATTTTTATATTAAAAACTAGTACTTTAATAGCTCTTTTAAAGTGCTTTTAAACAAAATCGTTTACATTAGCGGAACGGTTAATAGCGCTTTTCAACGCTATCAAAAACAAAAGAAAGTGCTATTAAATAATTTTTTGGCATATTTTCTATTGCTCTATTTTCTCTTTCAAAGTTGGTTTACCCTCTTGGACATAAGAGATCACTCTTAGTTGTCTTTATTAGAATCTTCATAAGAGGAGCATACGCCTAACTAGTCGTTTTCCTCCATTTCACTTCAAAATATAAACCACAAATGAAACTAAATTTCATGAGTGAAGGTGAGAATTCGAACGATAACCTATACAACAAGTGTCGTCAGACTACGAACAAAGGGACATACATTTAATCATTCCTTCTTCACTAGTTAATGCATGTGTCCTTCGAGTGTATTTGTTATGAAAATATTTTGAAAATAGTTTGATTTCGAGAAAAATACTTGGTGTTGACCAAGCGTTTATTTTGACCTACGCTACTGTTTATGTGAAAATTTTATTACCCCAACCAATTTAGTTTGCCTCCTTTTTAGTTATTATTTTAAATATTTATTTATTTATTTATATTTGCAACGGTTCAAGCCAACGCTATTGTGTATGAAAAAATATTCATTTCCCATAAAAAATTTCGTTTTCCTCCTTATTAGTTATTGTCTTAACTAATTGTTATTTTCTTATATTAGTGACGGTTCAGGCCAACGCCACTGTTTGTACTAAAATTTTCATTTCCCACCACGAATTTCGTTTGGCTCCTTTAAAATTATTGTTTTAATTAATTATTATTTTTATATTAAAAACTAGTACTTTAATAGCTCTTTTAAAGTGCTTTTAAACAAAATCGTTTACATTAGCGACACGGTTAATAGCGCTTTTCAGCGCTATCAAAAAGAAAAGAAAGTGCTATTAAATAACTTTTATGGCATATTGTATGTTGCTCTATTTTCTCTTTCAAAGTTGGTTTACTCTTTTGGATAGAAGATATCACGCTTCTTTGTCTTTATTAGAATCTTCATAACAGGAGCATATGCATTGTAAGTTCAGATGCGCCTAAAAGGGGGGGGGGGGGGGGGGGGTGAATTAGGTTCTATAAAAAAATTTATGAATTGTATGAATATTTTTGCACGAGTTTCTTTTCTTTCTTTTTCTGATAAGTGATGAAAGTAGTAAATGTGGAAAGTAAAGAACATAGAGATGTATCCTGGTTCCCCTCATAGTCCGAGAGTACTCCAGTCCCCTTTCAACATGAAAGAGATTTCCTTATAGTTGGTAATTTGTACAAAGACTACCTAACAACCAAGAACAATCCTCTTGGACCAATAACAATCCTCTTGGATTTTCACTAAGACCACAAAGAGAACAATCCACCCTAAGTGTCTTTCTTGTTTCAAACAATCCTGAAAACAAGTATACAATAGTTTGTTTGATTTGTATAAGAGTTTGAAAAATGAAAGAGCAATATCAATCACTTGATTGATCTTTTCTATTCAATATGAAATTTAAGATGGAATACTCTTCTAAGTGCTCAAGAACAATTTTCAGTATGCATATGAAAATGATGAACAAAAATCTTGAGTAGAGAGTATGATCAAAAGAATAGAAAGTTGTTAGTGATTGTTGTTTTGATTTTTGTTTTTTCAAAATTCTAAATCGAAATAATTTATAGTGTAGTAATACCTCTTCAATTAATCATAGCAATGTTTAAACCATTTTTACTAAAACAATGTATTTGAAAAGATACAAAGATTGCCATGAAAAGGTGTTACAAAAAGTTGCTGGAAAAATAAATTTTTTCAAAAACTAAAGCACAACAATCGGTTGCACTAAAGCAACAACCAATTGCTGTAAAAGCAACGTTTAAAAAATTTGAAAAATATAACTATGACAATCGATTGTTTTCAAACAGAATCTTTTGTTTTTTGGATGCAACCGATTTTCCTAGCATGACAATCGATTGCTTGTGTACAAAAATTGAAAAATCATTATTTTCAAATATTTTAAGCAATTTAAAACATCCTTCTTCAATCATACATAGTATATACTTAAAATATTATTTTAATAAAGTAAATGCATGATTAAAAATACTTTTGAGCACTAAGAGCATAAGATCAAAACTTTCATATACCTTAAGCCATAAGTCTTGAAAAGTTTATCTTGATCAATGAATCTTTGCTTGAGATGAATCTTCTATCTTGATCCATTCATTTTTGCATGCTAGCTTGTCTTCATCAAAACACTTGTAAAGCTTGATTTCACAGTCTCCCCATTTTTGATGATGACAACCATTGCTTGAAGTTTTAAGTGCATCTTGGTTTTCTCTAATCAAGTTGTTTAAAAACTTCCCCTAAGTCAAAGACTCCCCCTTGATTTATTGCATGAGGGTTTTGAAGATTGCTCGCTTGCTGCAAATAGGGTTAGAGAAACACAAAAGAAACTACAAAGTCTTCTCCCCCTTTGTCATTAGCAAAAAGGAATGGGAAAGAAGATCATAAAAATTTTGCACATAGAAACAACATAGCATAAATAAAGTTTGCATACATAGATATAACAGAAACAAAGTGCACAAAACGAAAAGGATCACAATACATGAAGTGTCTTAAACGAAACTAGAAAAACGACATAAAACATAAGAACATAAAGTATCAAGAAATATAATAACTTAAAAACTAATTATCCATGCCTTCAACAAGGTCTTCATCATCTTGATCTTCACCATCATTTCCTTCATTGGTTTGATGTTGAATGAAAGGGTAATGATAGTGTTGAGCTTCATAAGGAGGGACATTGCTATGGGCATAGAGATAAGAAAATTGATTCTTCATGTTGTTGTTCATGTATTGAAGATAGTCAAAAACTTGATTGTAAGAGTTTTCCATTGGTTGTGGAGGTTGGTTTTGAAGTGGTTGTTCTTGTGGAGGTTGGTTTTGTGGAGGAGTATGAATGCATGTGATGGTCCTATTAATCGGATCAAATTTTACGCCGGTTTTGGTATTACATACTTTCTTCGGAGTGATTTCATGTTTGGGGTTAGTCATAGGCACCATGTGTTCACCAGACAACGGAAGATTGAACTTCTCAAAAACAAGGGTAAGCCAGGAGCCATAGGGAAAAGCAGAAGCATTTTCATTATACCAGTTTATTTGAATCCCATTCTCCATCGCATACAGAATTTGCATCTTACAATCATTAACATTGGAAATGTTTGAGAACTTTGGCATAACCACATACGCCAAAAAGTAGTGGATCAAACGATCATCAATAGTGAGAATTCCTGCAGACCAAGAGTTCCTCTCCGGAGTTCCACCAATAAGTCTTTGCCTTTTCTGAATAAAATCATGCTCGGGAATTCTTGCAATTACATAGTAGAAGTCTCTTTTGCTGTAGCCAGGCAGATTCGCATTTAAGAGAAGTTTAATGCAAGCACCATCATGTGGAATACCCAAAGCTTCACCAAAATTCTGCACTGTGAGTTCTATAGGAACCCCTTTGATATTTGAAATCATGCATCCTCTACTAATGGTTAGATTGCTGTAGAAAATCCTAACCAAAGTGGGGTAAATGGGTCCATTAACAACAATCAACTTGTATATCCCTTGAGATCTAAATAATGCTGGAAAATTGAAACATTCGGAATAGAAGTTGTCAAGATTACCGAACCTTGGTAGAAGAACTGTCATCTTCTGAAAGTGAGACACAAATCTTTCCCTTTGGCTTCTTGATGGAATGAGTTTTGAGATATCATCACCTTGAGATGAGGAAGAAGATTTTCCCTTGCCTTTCTTTGATGTTGACATGGTGAGGGATGAAAGAATTGGAAGGGGAAAATGATATTTGGTGTTTGTAGGGTTTCTTGAGACAAAAGAGGATATATGAAGTTTAGGTTTTGGTTGGGCTTTTATAGATAAATAGGAATTCAATGGTTAGGTAAGGCATTTAATGGTTTAGTAAAAAACAATAAATACTTGTAGCATAGAGATTCTTGAGTGTGTAAGTATCCAAAAAATTGTGTCATAGGAAAGGACTAAGCATTAAAAAGTTGTTGACCAAAACACTTAAATCATTCAAAAAGAGAATAAAAATCTTGTATAAAATAAATAATAGTAATGGCAATGGAAGAGAAAGAATAAAAGAGAGTGTAACTGGAAAAAAATTTAAAATTTTGAACTGTGCAGTCGATTGTTGTTTGATGACAACCGATTGCATCCTTTGAAAATTTAAACAGGGGAGAAAATAATTGAGAGAGCAACCGGTTGTCGTGGAGTGACAACCGATTATTGTGAAGACAGAATCTAAAAAAAAAATTAGATACAACCGATTGTCACTCTATCACAACCGATTGTCATTAGTGAAAAAATACTTAATTTTTGGGGATTTCATGGTCAAATATCAAAAATTTAGTAATAAAAACATGGATCATGATATATTACCATAAAGTTAAGATTAAGATCATAGCCATGTACCTTAATTAGATAATGTCATTTTCGTCCAAGATACCTAGCTCTCTTCGGATCTTGAAAAATGTTTCTCTTGCCAACGGTTTAGTGAAGATATCTTCTAGTTGATTATGCGTATCCACGAAGGTGACTTCGACATCTCCTTGAAGTACATGATCATGAAGAAAGTGATGTCGAATGTCGATATGCTTTGTTCTAGAATGCATCACAGGATTCTTTATAATGTTGATTGCACTTGTGTTGTCACATCGGAGTGGAATGCATCCAAGGTCGAGTCCGTAGTCACGAAGTTGTTTCTTGAGCCATAGAATTTGCGCACAACAACTACCCACTGCAACGTATTCCGTCTCGGCCGTACTAAGAGCCACACAAAATGTGACAAGTGCCACTTGTGATTTTTCTATCTGTTTTACATCCTGCATAATCAGCGTCAGAATAACCAATTAAATTGCATATATTACCTTTTGGGTACCATAGGCCGACATTGGTTGTTCCTTTGAGATATTTCATGATTCTTTTTACCGCCATAAGGTGAGATTCCTTTGGTTTTGCTTGAAATCGTGCACACAGACATACACTGAACATGATATCAGGACGACTTTCAGTCAAGTATAATAGTGAGCCAATCATGCCTCGATATTTTGTAATATCAATGGAAATACCGGATTCATCTTGATCAACATAAGTACCGGAGCCCATTGGCGTGTGCATTGATTTACAATTATCCATATCAAAAATTTTCAAAAGTTCATTGCAATATTTTGATTGATTGATGAAGATACCATCTTTCAGTTTCTTAATTTGCAATCCAAGGAAATAGTTCATCTTTCCCATCATAGACATCTCAAATTCTCCTTGCATCATCAACGAGAATTCTTCACACAAATCTTGGTTAGTTGAACCAAATATAATATCATCGACATAGACTTGTACTAATAAAGTGTTACCTTTAATCTTCTTTATGAACAAGGTCTTATCCACTTTACCATTCTCGAAACCTTTTTCGCATAAGAATGTACTAAGTCTATCATACCATGCTCTAGGTGCTTGTTTTAAGCCATAAAGAGCTTTTCTCAACTTAAAGACATGTGAAGGATTCTTGAAATCTTCAAAGCCCGAGGGTTATTTGACATAGACTTTTTCATTGATGTAGCCATTTAAGAATACACTTTTGACGTCCATTTGGTAAAGCTGAAAATTCAATGAACAAGCATAAGCAAGTAAAACACGGATAGCTTCTAACCTTGCAACCGGAGCAAAAGTTTCTTCAAAGTCAATTCCCTCTTCTTGGTTGTATCCTTGGGCTACCAATCTTGCTTTGTTTCGGACAATTATACCGTTCTCATCAAGTTTATTTTTGAACACCCATCTTATACCTATGATGCGTTTGTCACTTGGTCTAGGAACAAGTTCCCAAAATTGATTTCTCTCGAACTGATTTAATTCTTCTTGCATAGCAATCATCCATTGGTCGTCTCCTAATGCGTCATCTACTTTGGAAGGTTAGATTTGAGAAACGAACGCCATGTTCAAGCAAGCATCTTTGAGGTTCAATCTTGTTGAAATGTCTTGACTGATGTCACCGATGATTTTATCAATAGGGTGATCTCTATGGGTTCTCCATTCCTTAGGTAGATCATTGAAATTTGATTCTTCCGGAATTTGTTTTTCTTGTTGTTCCAATTGATTCTCATTGTTGGTCTTGGAGCCATCTTCTTGAGGAATATCTAAAATCTCATCATCATTATTTAAAACAATAGTATCCTCCTTGGAAGGGTTAGATTCATCAAATGGTATGTGCATAGATTCCTCAATAGTTAAAGTTCTTTTATTGTAAATATTATAAGCTTTACTAGATAAGGAGTGTCCAAGAAAAATACTTTTATCTGATTTTTCATCAAACTTACCATGGTTGTCTTTGTCGTTGTTAAGGACAAAACATTTGCAGCCAAAGACATGAAAGAATGAAATATTTGGTTTCCTTCCTCTAAAGAGTTCATACGGAGTATTCTTCAAGATAGGTCGGATATTAACTCTATTGCTTACAAAACATGCCGTGCTTACAGCATCTGCCCAAAAGTATTTTGGAAGGTTTGAATCACTAAGCATTGTCCTTGCAAGTTCAATAAGAGACCTATTCTTCCTTTCTACAACTCCATTCTGTTAAGGAGTCCTTGGTGCTGAGAAATTATGTAATATTCCATGTTCTTCACAGAAATATTCAAAGGAGGAATTCTGGAATTCTCCACCATGGTCGCTTCTTATGGAGGCAATAGATAGTGACTTTTCATTTCGAATTTTCTTTTCATATTTCTTGAACGCCTTGAATGCATAATTTTTCTGCACTAAAAAGAGTGTCCAAGTATATCTAGAAAAGTAATCAACAATAACTAGAGCGTATACATTACCTCCGAAGCTCCTCGTTCTAGAAGGGCCAAACAAGTCCATATGAAGCAATTGTAGTGGCCTAGTATTGGACACCACATTCTTGGATTTGAAAGTTGATTTTGTTTGCTTTCCCTTTTGACATGCATCACAAAGTCTATCTTTGATGAACTTTATCTTAGGCAGTCCAACAACAACGTCATGCTTAATCAATTTGTTTAAATGCTCCATATGAATATGAGCGATTCTTTTGTGCCATAGCCATGAGTCGTTGTTGTTTGCCATGAGACATTTAACCTTCAAAGACAAATCTTTAAGGGAAATCATAAAAATATTATTTACTCTTTTACCTTAAGTTTAGCCTCATGTGTGACTTCATCTTCTATCAAACATTCATCTTTAGTGAACTTGATCTTGAAACCTTTGTCACATAGTTGGCTAATAGTTAGAAAATTGTGCTTTAGTCCTTCGACATAAAGAACATCTTCAATTGATGTGAAAGGTGGACCACCAACTTTGCCTATGCCAAGAATCTTTCCTTTGTTGTTATCTCCATACGTCACATAACCCTTGGCCTTAAGCGTTAGATGTGAAAATTTGTCGATATCTCCCATCATATGCTTGGAGCAACCACTATCGAGATACCATAGATTTGAAGTGGTCGTCAAGCTTACCTACAAAACAAGATTAGGTTTTGTTAGGTACCCAAGTTTCTTTGGGTCCTTCATAATTAGTTCCTTTCTTAACCCACACATAATGCCCATTTGCTATGCCAAAGTTTCTAACATAACAAGCATTAGGTGTATGTCCTTGAATACCACAATAAAAACAAGTAGGTTTAAATTTACTTCTATATCTAGAAGGATAAGATTTCTTCTTAGAGGGTATTTTCTTTTTAGGATAGTGATGAACTATTTTGGGAGTGATTTCTTTCTCTTTGGTTGGTTGGTCGCTAGCCTTGACAAAGATGGTTTTGTTGGTACTTGGTTTTGAAAATTTTGAGTATCCAAGACCACTTTTGTCATTTGAGTATCTTTGTTGGCTAAGAACACCTTCCAATCCAATTTGTCATTTTTCATACCTTTAAATAACCCTTTTCAATTGGACAACTTGGAAAGAGAGAGATCCACACTTTGTGCATACAAAATTCTGTTTTTCATCACTAACTTTTTGCTTTTTATCTTTGAGATCTTTTTCAATAGATCCACATTTTTCTTCCAATGATGAAATTTGTTTCTTTTGTGATGAGATAATTTTGTACAGAATTTTGCATTCATTTAACAGTTCATTTATAGCACCCTGTGCATCACTATCAAAAAGAGAGAATATGTTACTAACCTCATCATCTTTGCTTTCGGAGTGGTGTGAGGCCATTAATGCAAGATTGGAACTTTCGTCGCTATTGGAGTCGGATGACGAACTCAGTTCAACATCTTCCCATGCAACATATTCTTTCTTATCTTTTGATTCCTTCTTGCCTTTGTAGCCACTTTTCTTTGAAAGTTTTGGACAGTCTGGTTTGATGTGACCTTGTTTACCACATTCATAGCTAGTAACTTCTTGTGTTGATGAGGATCCTTCCTTTTTCTTGAAGTGTTTCTTCTACTTTGAGTGCGAGAAGGCTTTGTCATTTTTACCAAAGAATTTTCCAAGTCTTCTAACGATAAGCATGAAGTTTTCATCTTCATCATGATTATCTTTCTTTTCGTCTTCCTTGGAGTCAATCTTCAAGGCAATGTTCTTAGACTTCTTTTCTTGATTTTCACGCTTTTCCAATCAACCAAGTTTTATCTCGTATTTTTGAAGTTTCCCGAACAAAGTTGCGGATGTCATAGTAGCGAGACTCTTTTTTTGAGATTACCATTACTTTTGGTTTCCATTCTCTAGTCAAGGATCTGAGCACTTTTAGGTTCAACTCATCATTGGTCAATGTTTTGCCAAGTGCCCTTAGATGATTTGTTAGATGCACAAATATCTTTTGTAAATCAATAATGGATTCTTCGGGTTGCATGCGGAATAATTCATATTCTTTACTTAACGTATTAAGTCTCGATCTCTTAACTTCAGTTGTTCCTTCATGTGTTTCAACCAAATTAAGTGCGCTTTGACACGGAAGAATTCATCCATACTAAGTGCGCTTTGAAGGAGGTTTAAAACTTTTTCTGAATTGTATGAATATTTTTGCACGAGTTTCTTTTCTTTCTTTTTCTGATAAGTGATGAAAGCAGTAAATGCGGAAAGTAAAGATCACAGAGATGTATCCTGGTTCCCCTTACAGTCCGAGAGTACTCTAGTCCCTTTAGTTTTGAAAATGGTTTCATTTTGAGAAAAATACTTGGTGTTGACCAAGCGTTTATTTGGACCTACGCTACTATTTGTGCGAAAATTTCATTACCCCCACCAATTTAGTTTGCCTCCTTTTTAGTTATTATTTTAAATAATTAATTATTTTTTTATATTAGCGACGGTTCAGGCCGACGCTATTATTTATGAAAAAATATTCGTTTCCCATAACAAATTTCGTTTACCTCCTTATTAGTTATTGTCTTAATTAATTCATATTTTCTTATATTAGCGACGGTTCAGGCCGACGCTACTATTTGTACTAAGATTTTCATTTTTCCCCCACAAATTTCGTTTGGCTCCTTTAAACTTATTTTTTTAATTAATTATTATTTTTATATTAAAACGTAGTACTTTAATAGCTCTTTTAAAGTGCTATTAAACAAAATCGTTTACATTAGCGGCACGGTTAATAGCGCTTTTCAGCACTATCAAAAACAAAAAAAAAGTGCTATTAAATAACTTTTATGCCATATTGTTTGTTGCTCTATTTTCTCTTCCAGAGATGGTTTACCCTTTTGGACAGAAGAGATCACTCTTCTCTGTCTTTATTAGAATCTTCATAAGAGGAGCATACGCCTAACTAGTCGTTTTCTTCCATTTCACTTCAAAAGTATATAGCACGAATAAAACTAAAGTTCATGGGCGAATGTGAGAATTCGAACGATAACCTATACAACAATCTTCGTTAGACTAAGAACAAAGGGGCATACATTTAATCATCCCTTCTTCACTACTTAGTGCATGTATCCTTCGAGTGCATTTGTTATGAAAATATTTTGAAAATGGTTTGATTTTGAGAAAAAAACTTGGTGTTGACCAAGCGTTTATTTGGACCTACGCTACTGTTTGTGCGAAAATTTCATTACCCCCACGAATTTAGTTTGCCTCCTTTTTAGTTATTATTTTAAATAATTATTTATTTTTTATATTAGCGACGGTTCAGGCCGACGCTATTATTTGTGAAAAAATATTCATTTCCCATAATAAATTTTGTTTTCCTCATTATTATTTATCATTTAATTAATTCATATTTACTTATATTAGTGACGGTTCAGGCCGACGCTACTGTTTGTACTAAAATTTTCATTTTCCCCCCACGAATTTTCTTTGGCTCCTTTAAACTCATTGTTTTAATTAATTATTATTTTTATATTAAAATCTAGTAATTTAATAGCTCTTTTAAAGTGCTAACAAAAACAAAAGAAATTGCTATGAAATTACTTTTATGGCATATTGTCTGTTGTTCTATTTTCTCTTTCAAAGTTCGTTTACCCTTTTGGACAGAAGAGATCACTCTTCTTTGTCTTTATTAGAATCTTCATAAGAGGAGCATACCCCTAACTAGTCGTTTTCCTCCATTTCACTTCAAAAGTACGTAGCACGAATAAAACTAAAGTTCATGAGTGAAGGTGAAAATTCGAACGATAACCTATACAGCAAGCGTCGTCGGACTAAGAACAAAGGGACATACATTTAATCATTCCTTCTTCACTACTTAGTGCATGTGTCGTTCGAGTGCAATTGTTATGAAAATATTTTGAAAATGGTTTGATTTTGAGAAAAATACCTGGTGTTGACCAAGCATTTATTTGGACCTACGCTACTATTTATATTAGCGACGGTTCATTTCCCATAACAAATTTCGTTTTCCTCCTTTTTAGTTATTGTCTTAACTAATTGTTATTATCTTATATTAATGATGGTTCAGGCCGACGCTACTGTTTGTACTAAAATTTTGATTTCCCCCCACGAATTTTGTTTGGCTCCTTTAAACTTATTGTTTTAATTAATTATTATTTTTATATTAAAAACTAGAACCTTAATAGCTCTTTTAAAGTTCTTTTAAACAAAATCGTTTACATTGGCAGCACGGTTAATAGAGCTTTTCAGCGCTATCAAAAACAAAAGAAAGTGTTATTAAATAACTTTTATGGAATATTGTCTGTTGCTCTAATTTCTCTTTCAAAGTTGGTATACCCTTTTGGACAGAAGAGATCACTCTTCTTTGTCTTTATTAGATTATTCATAAGAGGAGCATATGCCTAACTACTCGTTTTCTTCCATTTCACTTCAAAAATATATAGCACGAGTAAAACTAAAGTTCATGAGTGAAGGTGGGAATTCGAACAATAACCTATACAACAAGCGTCGTCAGACTAAGAACAAAGGGACATACATTTAATCTTTACTTCTTCACTACTTAGTGCATGTGTCCTTCGAGTGCATTTGTTATGAGAATATTTTGAAAATGGTTTAATTTCGAGAAAAATACTTGGTGTTGACCATGCGTTTATTTGGACCTACGCTACTATTTGTGCGAAAATTTCATTACCCCCACCAATTTAGTTTGCCTCCTTTTTATTTATTATTTTAAATAATTATATTTTTTTATATAAGCGACGATTCAGGCCAATGCTATTATTTATGAAAAAATATTCATTTCCCATAATAAATTTTGTTTTCCTCATTATCAGTTATCATCTTAATTAATTCATATTTTCTTATATTAGCTACGGTTTAGGCCGACGCTACTGTTTGTACTAAAATTTTCATTTTCCCCCCACGAATATCGTTTGGATCCTTGAAACTCATTGTTTTAATTAATAATTATTTTTATATTAAAAACTAGTACTTTAATAGCTCTTTTAAAGTTCTATTAAACAAAATCGTTTACATTAGCGACACGGTTAATATCGCATTTCAACGATATCAAAAATAAAAGAAAGTGCTATTAAATAACTTTTATGGCATATTGTCTGTTGTTCTATTTTCTCTTTCAAAGTTGGTTTAGCCTTTTGGGCATATTGTCAGACTACGAACAAAGGGACATACATTTAATCATTCCTTCTTCACTAGTTAATGCATGTGTCCTTCGAGTGTATTTGTTATGAAAATATTTTGAAAATAGTTTGATTTCGAGAAAAATACCTGGTGTTGACCAAGCGTTTATTTGGACCTACGCTGCTGTTTATGAGAAAATTTCATTACCCCCACCAATTTAGTTTGCCTCCTTTTTAGTTATCATTTTAAATAATTATTTATTTGTTATATTAGCGACGGTTCAGGCCGACGCTATTGTTTATGAAAAAATATTCATTTTGCATAATAAATTTCGTTTTCCTCCTTATTAGTTATCATAATTAATTTTTATTTTCTTATATTAGAGACGGTTCAGGCCGACGCTATTGTTTGAACTAAAATTTTCATTTTCCCCCCACGAATATCGTTTGGCTCCTTTAAACTTATTGTTTTAATTAATTATTATTTTTATATTAAAAACTAGTACTTTAATAGCTCTTTTAAAGTGCTATTAAACAAAACCGTTTACATTTGCAGCAAGGTTAATAGCGGTTTTCAGCGCTATCAAAAACAAAAGAAAGTGCTATTAAATAACTTTTATGGCATATTGTCTGTTTTTCTATTTTCTCTTTCAAAGTTGGTTTACCCTTTTTGACATAAGAGACCACTCTTCTTTGTCTTTATTAGAATCTACATAAGCGGAGAATACGCCTAACTAGTCGTTTTCCTCCATTTCACTTCAAAAATATATACCACGAATGGAACTAAATTTCATGAGTGAAGGTGAGAATTCGAACGATAACCTATACAGCAAGCATCGTCGGACTAAGAACAAAAGGACATACATTTAATCATTCATTCTATATTACTTAGTGCATGTGTCCTTCGAGTGCAATTGTTATGAAAATATTTTGAAAATGATTTGATTTCGAGAAAAATACCTGGTGTTGACCAAGCGTTTATTTGGACCTACGCTGCTGTTTGTGCGAAAATTTCATTACCCCCACCAATTTAGTTTGCCTCCTTTTTAGTTATTATTTTAAATAATTATTTACTTATTTATATTAGCGAAGGTTCATGCCGAAGCTATTGTTTATGAAAAAATATTCATTTCCCATAACAAATTTCGTTTGCCTCCTTATTAGTTATTGTCTTAATTAATTCTTATTTTCTTATATTAGTGACGGTTAAGGGCGACGCTACTGTTTGTACTAAAATTTTCATTTTCCACCACGAATTTCGTTTGGCTACTTTAAACTTATTGTTTTAATTAATTATTGTTTTTATATTAAAAACTAGTACTTTAATAGCTCTTTTAAAGTGATTTTAAACAAAATCGTTTACATTAGCAGCACGGTTAATAGCGCTTTTCAACACTATCAAAAACAAAAGAAAGTGCTATAAATAATTTTTGTGGCATATTGTCTGTTGCTCTATTTTCTCTTTCAAAGGTTGTTTACCCTTTTGGACATAAGAGATCACTCTTCTTTGCCTTTATTAGAATTTTCATAAAAGGAGCCTACGCCCAACTAGTCATTTTCCTCCATTTCACTTCAAAAATATATAGCACGAATAAAACTAAAGTTCATTAGTGAAGTTGGGAATTCGAATGATAATCTATACAGCAAGCGTCGTTAGACTAAAAACAAAGGGACATACATTTAATCATTCCTTCTTCACTACTTAGTGCATGTGTCCTTCGAGTGCATTTGTTATGAAAATATTTTGGAAATGGTTTAATTTCGAGAAAAATAATTGGTGTTGACCATGCGTTTATTTAGACCTACGCTAGTGTTTGTGTGAAAATTTCATTACCCCCACCAATTTAGTTTGCCTCCTTTTTAGTTATTATTTTAAATAATTATATTTTTTTTATATTAGCGACGGTTCAGGCCGACGCTATTATTTATGAAAAAATATTCATTTCCCATAATAAATTTCTTTTTCCTCCTCATTAGTTATCATCTTAATTAATTCTTATTTTCTTATATTAGCGACGGTTCAGGCCGACGCCACTGTTTGTACTAAAATTTTCATTTTCCCCCCACGAATTTCGTTTGGCTTCTTTAAACTTATTATTTTAATTAATTATTATTTTTATATTAAAAACTAGTACTTTAATTGCTCTTTTAAAGTGCTTTTAAACAAAATCGTTTACATTAGCGGAACGGTTAATAGCGCATTTCAACGCTATTAAAAACAAAAGAAAGTGCTATTAAATAATTTTTATGGCATATTTTCTATTGCTCTATTTTCTCTTTCAAAGTTGGTTTACCCTCTTGGACATAAGAGATCACTCTTAGTTGTCTTTATTAGAATCTTCATAAGAGGAGCATACGCCTAACTAGTCGTTTTCCTCCATTTCACTTCAAAAATATATACCACGAATGAAACTAAATTTCATGAGTGAAGGTGAGAATTCGAACGATAACCTATACAGCAAGGGTCGTCAGACTACTAACAAAGGGACATACATTTAATCATTCCTTCTTCACTACTTAGTGCATGTGTCCTTCGAGTGCAATTGTTATGAAAATATTTTGAAAATGGTTTGATTTCGCGAAAAATACTTGGTGTTGACCAAGCGTTTATTTGGACCTACGCTGTTGTTTATGAGAAAATTTCATTACCCCCACCAATTTAGTTTGCCTCCTTTTTAGTTATTATTTTAAATAATTATTTATTTATTTAGATTAGCGAGGGTTCAGGCCAACGCTATTGTTTATGAAAAAATATTCATTTCCCCTAAAAAAATTTGTTTGCCTCCTTATTTGTTATTGTCTTAATTAATTCTTATTTTCTTATATTAGCGACGGTTCAGGCCGACGCTACTGTTTGTACTAAAATTTTCATTTTCCCCCACGAATTTCATTTGGCTCCTTTATACTTATTGTTTTAATTAATTATTATTTTTATATTAGAAACTAGTACTTTAATAGCTCTTTTAAAGTGCTTTTAAACAAAATCGTTTACATTAGCGGCACGGTTAATTGCGCTTTTCAGCACTATCAAAAACATAAGAAAGTTCTATTAAATAACTTTTATGACATATTGTCTGTTGCTCTATTTTCTCTTTCAAAATTGGTTTACCCTTTCGCACAAAAGAAATTACTCTCCTTTATCTTTATTATAATCTTCATAAGAGGAGCATACACCTAACTAGTCATTTTCCTCCATTTCACTTCAAAAATATATACCACGAATAAAACTAAAGCTCATGAGTGAATGTAAGAATTCGAACGATAACCTATACAGCAAGCATCATCAGACTAAGAACAAAGGGACATACATTTAATCATTCCTTCTTCACTACTTAGTGCATGTGTCCTTCGAGTACATTTGTTATGAAAATATTTTGAAAATGATTTGATTTCGAGAAAAATACCTGGTTTTGACCAAGCGTTTATTTGGACCTACGCTACTGTTTGTGCAAAAATTTCATTACCCCCACCAATTTAGTTTGCCTCCTTTTTAGTTATTATTTTAAATAATTATTTATTTATTTATATTAGCGAAGGTTCATGCCGAAGCTATTGTTTATGAAAAAATCTTCATTTCCCATAACAAATTTCATTTTCCTCCTTATTAGTTATTGTCTTAATTAATTCTTATTTTCTTATATTAGTGACGGTTAAGGCCGACACTACTGTTTGTACTAAAATTTTCATTTTCCACCACGAATTTCGTTTGGCTACTTTAAACTTATTGTTTTAATTAATTATTGTTTTTATATTAAAAACTAGTACTTTAATAGCTCTTTTAAAGTGATTTTAAACAAAATCGTTTACATTAGCAGCACGGTTAATAGCGCTTTTCAACACTATCAAAAACAAAAGAAAGTGCTATAAATAATTTTTGTGGCATATTGTCTGTTGCTCTATTTTCTCTTTCAAAGGTTGTTTACCCTTTTGGACATAAGAGATCACTCTTCTTTGTCTTTATTAGAATTTTCATAAAAGGAGCCTACGCCCAACTAGTCGTTTTCCTCCATTTCACTTCAAAAATATATAGCACGAATAAAACTAAAGTTCATGAGTGAAGTTGGGAATTCGAATGATAACCTATACAGCAAGCGTCGTTAGACTAACAACAAAGGGACATACATTTAATCATTCCTTCTTCACTACTTAGTGCATGTGACCTTCGAGTGCATTTGTTATAAAAACATTTTAAAATGGTTTAATTTCGAGAAAAATACTTGGTGTTGACCAAGCGTTTATTTGGACCTACGCTACTGTTTTTATCGAAAATTTCATTACCCTCACCAATTTAGTTTTCCTCCTTTTTAGTTATTATTTTAAATAATTATATTTTTTTTATATTACCGACGGTTTAGGCCGACGCTATTATTTATGAAAAAATATTCATTTCCCATAACAAATTTCGTTTGCCTCCTTATTAGTTATTATCTTAATTAATTCTTATTTTCTTATATTAGCGACGGTTCAGGCCGACGCTACTGTTTGTACTAAAAATTTCATTTTCCCCCCACGAATTTCGTTTGGCTCCTTTAAAGTTATTGTTTTAATTAATTATTATTTTTATATTAAAAACTATTACATTAATAACTCTTTTAAAGTGTTATTAAACAAAATCATTTACATTAGTGGCACAGTTAATAGCGCTTTTCAGCGCTATCAAAAACAAAAGAAAGTGCTATTAAATAACTTTTATGGCATATTGTCTGTTGTTCTATTTTCCCTTTCAAAGTTGGTTTACCCTTTTGGACATAAGAGATCACTCTTCATTATCTTTATTATAATCTTCATAAGAGGAGCATACGCCTAACTAGTCGTTTTCCTCCATCTCACTTCAAAAGTATATAGCACGAATAAAACTAAAGTTCATGAGTGAAGGTGAGAATTCAAACGATAACCTATACAGCAAGCGTCGTCGAACTAAGAACAAATGGACATACATTTAATCATTCCTTCTTCACTACTTAGTGCATGTGTCCTTCGAGTGCAATTGTTATGAAAATATTTTGAAAATGGTTTGATTTCAAGAAAAATACTTGGTGTTAACCAAGCGTTTATTTGGACCTACGCTACTGTTTGTGCGAAAATTTCATTACCCCCACCAATTTAGTTTGCCTCCTTTTTAGTTATTATTTTAAATAATTATTTATTTATTTAGATTAGCGAGGGTTCAGGCCGACGCTATTGTTTATGAAAAAATATTCATTTCCCCTAAAAAAATTTGTTTGCCTCCTTATTAGTTATTGTCTTAATTAATTCTTATTTTCTTATATTAGCGACGGTTCAGGCCGACGCTACTGTTTGTACTAAAAATTTCATTTTCCCCCACGAATTTCGTTTGGCTCCTTTATACTTATTGTTTTAATTAATTATTATTTTTATATTAGAAACTAGTACTTTAATAGCTCTTTTAAAGTGCTTTTAAACAAAATCGTTTACATTAGCGGCACGGTTAATTGCGCTTTTCAGCACTATCAAAAACATAAGAAAGTTCTATTAAATAACTTGTATGAAATATTGTCTGTTGCTCTATTTTCTATTTCAAAATTGGTTTACCCTTTCGCACAAAAGAAATTACTCTCCTTTATCTTTATTATAATCTTCATGAGAGGAGCATACGCCTAACTAGTCATTTTCCTCCATTTCACTTCAAAAATATATAGCACGAATAAAACTAAAGTTCATGAGTGAATGTAAGAATTCGAATGATAACCTATACAACAAGCATCATCGGACTAAGAACAAAGGGACATGCATTTAATCATTCCTTCTTCACTACTTAGTGCATGTGTCCTTCGAGTGCATTTGTTATGAAAATATTTTGAAAATGATTTGATTTCGAGAAAAATTCCTGGTGTTGACCAAGCGTTTATTTGGACCTACACTACTGTTTGTGCGAAAATTTCATTACCCCCACCAATTTAGTTTGCCTCCTTTCTAGTTATTATTTTAAATAATTATTTATTTATTTATATTAGCGAAGGTTCCAGCTGACGCTATTGTTTATGAAAAAATATTCATTTCCCCTAAAAAAGTTTGTTTGCCTCCTTATTAGTTATTGTCTTAATTAATTCTTATTTTCTTATATTAGCGACGGTTCAGGCCGACGCTACTGTTTGTACTAAAATTTTCATTTTCCCCCACGAATTTCGTTTGGCTCCTTTAAACTTATTGTTTTAATTAATTATTGCTTTTATATTATAAACTAGTACTTTAATAGCTCCTTTAAAGTGCTTTTAAACAAAATTGTTTACATTAGCAGCACGGTTAATAGCGCTTTTCAACACTATAAAAAACAAAAGAAAGAGCTATAAATAATTTTTGTGGCATATTGTCTGTTGCTCTATTTTCTCTTTCAAAGGTTGTTTACCCTTTTGGACAAAAGAGATCACTCTTATTTGTCTTTATTAGAATTTTCATAAAAGGAGCCTACGCCCAACTAGTCGTTTTCCTCCATTTCACTTCAAAAATATATAGCACGAATAAAACTAAAGTTCATGAGTGAAGTTGAGAATTCGAATGTTAACCTATACATCAAACATCGTCGGACTAAGAACAAAGGGACATACATTTAATCATTCCTTCTTCACTACTTAGTACATGTGTCCTTCGAGTGCAATTGTTATGAAAATATTTTGAAAATGGTTTGATTTCGAGAAAAATACTTGGTGTTGACCAAGCGTTTATTTGGACCTACGCTACTGTTTGTGCGAAAATTTCATTACCCCCACCAATTTAGTTTTCCTCCTTTTTAGTTATTATTTTAAATAATTATATTTTTTTTATATTACCGACGGTTCAGGCCGACACTGTTATTTATGAAAAAATATTCATTTACCATAACAAATTCCGTTGGCCTCCTTATTAGTTATTATCTTAATTAATTCTTATTTTCTTATATTAGCGACGGTTCAGGCCGACGCTACTGTTTGTACTAAAATTTTCATGTTCCCCCCACGGATTTTGTTTGGCTCCTTTAAAGTTATTGTTTTAATTAATTATTATTTTTATATTAAAAACTAGTACTTTAATAGCTCTTTTAAAGTGTTATTAAACAAAATCGTTTACATTAGTGGCACGGTTAATAGCGAATTTCAGCGCTATCAAAAACAAAAGAAAGTGCTATTAAATAACTTTTATGGCATATTGTCTGTTGTTCTATTTTCCCTTTCAAAGTTGGTTTACCCTTTTGGACATAAGAGATCACTATTATTTATCTTTATCATAATCTTCATAAGAGGAGCATACGCCTAACTAGTCGTTTTCCTCCATCTCACTTCAAAAGTATATAGCACGAATAAAACTAAAGTTCATGAGTGAAGGTGAGAATTCGAACGATAACCTATACAGCAAACATCGTCGGACTAAGAACAAAGGGACATACATTTAATCATTCCTTCTTCACTACTTAGTACATGTAACACCCCAGTTTTAATTATTTGATTTATTTTAATGGGAAAATTATTTTATTTGAGTTAATAAAATAAAAGGATTATTTATTTTTGAATATTTGAAGAGAATAAAAGAAATAAGAAAATATTGGGTTTTTAAGTTATTGGGCTTGGATGTCGTTAGTAAAGAGTGGGGGTGCAAAAGAAATAAGGATATATATTTTGGAACTTAAGTTATTTCTCACTTTTTCACGATAAAACAGAATTTGGAGATATTTGGGATTGGAGCTCTGAAGAACGAAGAACAATCGCTCAAGAGTTCAAAGCTGTAATTTGATAAGGTAAGGGGGGCTACTACTCGATTTACTTTTGCTTATGGGTTTAGGTACGATTGATTTTGGATGATCGTAGGGAGAAACCCCAATTTTTAGATGTTCTTAGGGATCAATAACCTTAGGGTTGAACCTTGTTAGAAAAGGTTTAGGTTCCCAAATTTTATGAATCAAATTAAGGATTTTAGGTTTCTATGGTGGATTTGGAGTATATTTGTATGAACGAGAGTTTCCCTTAGGTAATTCTCGGGATAACCTCAATGTTGTTAGAATTTCCCTAAAGGACGGGTAATATGTAACTTAAGGTCAATTTTATAAAACTTGTTGTTGATGAAAGAATTGTTGATAAAATAGGATGTTTTAAAAATGAAAATTCTGAGTTTTGATTGATTTTGGAAAATGAGACCTTAAGTGAATTGATGTTGTTCTTAAGATTGGAAATTGACTAACTTAGAAGGGAATTATGTTCCCAATTGATGTGTTGCCTTGAGTTATGCAAAATTGATGTTGTTATGTACCGAAATGCACGTTTTGGCGGGTATTTTTCGTGTTTGGCTGCTGTTCTGAGCATGCTGCAGGTACAGGAAATTTTGTACGCGCTCATCAACACGGGCCGTGTTGCACAACACGGGCACCCGTGTTGATCTTCTGTATGGGCAACACGGGCCGTGTTGCAAAACACGGGCACCCGTGTTGATCCCCTGTATTGATAAAGACAATGTGTTTCTGGAAACATTTCCACACGGGCCGTGTTGCACAACACGGGCACCCGTGTTGAACCCCTGTGTTGGCTTCTGAATTTTGTTTTCTGTGCTTTGTTGTGATGTACAGGAATGATTTTGTTTAATGCGCAGTGTTTGTTAGTTTTGAACATGCTGCTTAATGATATGCATAGTGTTGTGGAGGCTTGTATCGAATAATGTTTGTATGTTATGATACCAACACTATGTGGATTTTATTGTCATGCTTTTAGATAATGTTATCAAGCATGAATTATGATATAACTTGATATGATTGGTTGATGTTTAATAGTATGCTGAGTGATTACATGCTATTCATATCATGTTGTATTTGATATTATTGATGTTACATGATATGGTTTATTGATGTTAATAGTATGCTGAGTGTTACATACTGTACATATCATGTTGCATTTGTTAATTCCCATTGTGTGGAATTAACATGGTGGCCAATATACGTGTCCGCGATTTAATGGAACGTTGAGGTGGTAGCCGTGTCCGCGATATAATGGAACAGTGAGTTATCTGTGACTCGATATTTAATGGGGCGGTAGAATGGCACCACATGCATGGGTGTGTTGCACTACATTGAATATAACATGAATGGATGATTTTCCAATGTTGTATTTAATTGATTGTATGCATGTATTGTTGCTAAATTGTTAACGATGTTTGATGTTAATTATAAGTATGAAAAGTAATACATTATGAATATATGAATTGTAAAGGTTTTCGTAAACTATGAAACATGCTAACTGTTTGGGTGATGCTTATGGCTTTCTGAATTGATTGTTATGAACGTATAATCAAATGTATAATTGAGATGCTCACCCTTACTGTTGAATATTTCAGATTGAGGAGCTTCGTTCAGGTGCTTGGCGAAGGCTTGTTGTTTCTAGTTTATTTCCGTTTAAGTATTGTCCGGGTCATGCTCTGATAGTTGTAACTCCGGGAACGTTTGTTTGTCGAGCTGCTTTAGTCAGACTCGTTTATTCCTTATGTTTGTTATAATATGATGTTGATATATTCCAGGTGTTAATCCCTGATGATTTGAAAATATTATAACATTGGTTTTGTTAATTAAATTATTCCGCTGTGTAAACATGTATGAGTTGCTTCTATGTTATGCATGACAGGAACTTGTTTTTGTAAAAAGAGAATTGAGACATCCTCATTAATACATGTACTCTGAAAGTATGGTTTTATTTATTTGCGAAATTTTATGCGGGGTTTTAGAGGGTGTTACAGTACATGTGTCCTTCGAGTGCAATTGTTATGAAAATATTTTGAAAATGGTTTGATTTCGAGAAAAATACTTGGTGTTGACCAAGCGTTTATTTGGACCTACGCTACTGTTTGTGCGAAAATTTCATTACCCCCACCAATTTAGTTTTCCTCTTTTTTAGTTATTATTTTACATAATTATTTATTTATTTATATTAGCGACGGTTCAGGCCGACGCTATTGTTTATGAAAAAATATTCATTTCCCCTAAAAAATTTTGTTTGCCTCCTTATTAGTTATTATCTTAATTAATTCTTATTTTCTTATATTAGCGACGGTTCAGTCCGACGCTACTGTTTGTACTAAAATTTTCATTTTCCCCGACGAATTTCGTTTGGCTCCTTTATACTTATTGTTTTAATTAATTATTATTTTTATATTTGAAACTGTACTTTAATAGCTCTTTTAAAGTGCTTTTAAACAAAATCGTTTACATTAGAGGCACGGTTAATTGCGCTTTTCAGCGCTATCAAAAACATAAGAAAGTTCTATTAAATAACTTTTATGACATATTGTCTGTTGCTCTATTTTCTCTTTCAAAATTGGTTTACCCTTTCGCACAAAAGAAATCACTCTCCTTTATCTTTATTATAATCTTCATAAGAGGAGCATACGCCTAACTAGTAATTTTCCTCCATTTCACTTCAAAAATATATAGAACGAATAAAACTAAAGTTCATGAGTGAATGTAAGAATTCGAATGATAACCTATACAGCAAGCATCATCGGACTAAGAACAAAGGGACATGCATTTAATCATTCCTTCTTCACTACTTAGTGCATGTGTCCTTCGAGTGCATTTGTTATGAAAACATTTTGAAAATGATTTGATTTCGAGAAAAATTCCTGGTGTTGACCAAGCGTTTATTTGGACCTACACTACTGTTTGTGCGAAAATTTCATTACCCCCACCAATTTAGTTTGCCTCCTTTCTAGTTATTATTTTAAATAATTATTTATTTATTTATATTAGCGAAGCTTCCGGCTGACGCTATTGTTTATGAAAAAATATTCATTTCCCATGACAAAGTTTGTTTGCCTCCTTATTAGTTATTGTCTTAATTAATTCTTATTTTCTTATATTAGCGACGGTTCAGGCCGACGCTATTGTTTGTACTAAAAAATTTTCATTTTCCCCCACGAATTTTGTTTGGCTCCTTTAAACTTATTGTTTTAATTAATTATTGTTTTTATATTAAAAACTAGTACTTTAATAGCTCCTTTAAAGTGCTTTTAAACAAAATCGTTTACATTAGCAGCACGGTTAATAGCGCTTTTCAACACTATAAAAAACAAAAGAAAGAGCTATAAATAATTTTTGTGGCATATTGTCTGTTGCTCTATTTTCTCTTTCAAAGGTTGTTTACCCTTTTGGACAAAAGAGATCACTCTTATTTGTCTTTATTAGAATTTTCATAAAAGGAGCCTACGCCCAACTAGTCGTTTTCCTCCATTTCACTTCAAAAATATATAGCACGAATAAAACTAAAGTTCATGAGTGAAGTTGAGAATTCGAATGATAACCTATACAGCAAGCGTCGTTAGACTAACAACAAAGGGACATACATTTAATCATTCCTTCTTCACTACTTATTGCATGTGTTGTTCGAGTTCATTTGTTATAAAAACATTTTAAAATGGTTTAATTTCGAGAAAAATACTTGGTGTTGACCAAGCGTTTATTTGGACCTACGCTACTGTTTGTGCGAAAATTTCATTACCCCCACCAATTTAGTTTTCCTCCTTTTTAGTTATTATTTTAAATAATTATATTTTTTTTATATTACCGACGGTTCAGGCCGACACTGTTATTTATTAAAAAATATTCATTTACCATAACAAATTCCGTTTGCCTCCTTATTAGTTATTATCTTAATTAATTCTTATTTTCTTATATTAGCGACGGTTCGATCCGACGCTACTGTTTGTACTAAAATTTTCATTTTCCCCCCACGGATTTTGTTTGGCTCCTTTAAAGTTATTGTTTTAATTAGTTATTATTTTTATATTAAAAACTAGTACTTTAATAGCTCTTTTAAAGTGTTATTAAACAAAATCGTTTACATTAGTGGCACGGGTAATAGCGATTTTCAGCGGTATCAAAAACAAAAGAAAGTGCTATTAAATAACTTTTATGGCATATTGTCTGTTGTTCTATTTTCACTTTCAAAGTTGGTTTACCCTTTTGGACATAACAGATCACTATTATTTATCTTTATTATAATCTTCATAAGAGGAGCATACGCCTAACTAGTCGTTTTCCTCCATCTCACTTCAAAAGTATATAGCACGAATAAAACTAAAGTTCATGAGTGAAGGTGAGAATTCGAACGATAACCTATACATCAAACATCGTCGGACTAAGAACAAAGGGACATACATTTAATCATTCCTTCTTCACTACTTAGTACATTTGTCCTTCGAGTGCAATTGTTATGAAAATATTTTTAAAATGGTTTGATTTCGAGAAAAATACTAGGTGTTGACCAAGCGTTTATTTGGACCTACGCTACTGTTTGTGCGAAAATTTCATTACCCCCACCAATTTAGTTTGCCTCCTTTTTAGTTATTATTTTAAATAATTATTTATTTATTTATATTAGCGACGGTTCAGGCCGACGCTATTGTTTATGAAAAAATATTCATTTCCCCTAAAAAATATTGTTTGCCTCCTTATTAGTTATTATCTTAATTAATTCTTATTTTCTTATATTAGCGACGGTTCAGTCCGACGCTACTGTTTGTACTAAAATTTTCATTTTCCCCCACGAATTTCGTTTGGCTCCTTTATACTTATTGTTTTAATTAATTATTATTTTTATATTTGAAACTATACTTTAATAGCTCTTTTAAAGTGCTTTTAAACAAAATCGTTTACATTAGAGGCACGGTTAATTGCGCTTTTCAGCGCTATCAAAAACATAAGAAAGTTCTATTAAATAACTTTTATGACATATTGTCTGTTGCTCTATTTTCTCTTTCAAAATTGGTTTACCCTTTCGCACAAAAGAAATCACTCTCCTTTATCTTTATTATAATCTTCATAAGAGGAGCATACGCCTAACTAGTAATTTTCCTCCATTTCACTTCAAAAATATATAGAACGAATAAAACTAAAGTTCATGAGTGAATGTAAGAATTCGAATGATAACCTATACAGCAAGCATTATCGGACTAAGAACAAAGGGACATACATTTAATCATTCCTTCTTCACTACTTAGTGCATGTGTCCTTCGAGTGCATTTGTTATGAAAACATTTTGAAAATGATTTGATTTCGAGAAAAATTCCTGGTGTTAACCAAGCGTTTATTTGGACCTACACTATTGTTTGAGCGAAAATTTCATTACCCCCACCAATTTAGTTTGCCTCCTTTTTAGTTATTATTTTAAATAATTATTTATTTATTTATATTAGCGAAGCTTCCGGCTGACGCTATTGTTTATGAAAAAATATTCATTTTCCATGACAAATTTAGTTTGCCTCCTTATTAGTTATTGTCTTAATTAATTCTTATTTTCTTATATTAGCGACGGTTAAGGCCGATGCTACTGTTTGTACTAAAATTTTCATTTTCCCCCACGAATTTCGTTTGGCTCCTTTAAACTTATTGTTTTAATTAATTATTGTTTTTATATTAAAAACTAGTACTTTAATAGATCTTTTAAAGTGCTTTTAAACAAAATCGTTTACATTAGCAACACGGTTAATAGCGCTTTTCAACACTATCAAAAACAAAAGAAAGCGCTATAAATAATTTTTGTGGCATATTGTCTGTTGCTCTATTTTCTCTTTCAAAGGTTGTTTACCCTTTTGGACATAAGAGATCACTCTTCTTTGTCTTTATTTGAATTTTCATAAAAGGAGCCTACGCCCAACTAGTCGTTTTCCTCCATTTCACTTCAAAAATATATAGCACGAATAAAACTAATGTTCATGAGTGAAGTTGAGAATTCGAATGATAACCTATACAGCAAGCGTCGTTAGACTAACAACAAAGGGACATACATTTAATCATTCCTTCTTCACTACTTAGTGCATGTGTCCTTCGAGTGCATTTGTTATAAAAACATTTTAAAATGGTTTAATTTCGAGAAAAATACTTGGTGTTGACCAAGCGTTTATTTGGACCTACGCTACTGTTTTTGTCAAAAAATTCATTACCCCCACCAATTTAGTTTTCCTCCTTTTTAGTTATTATTTTAAATAATTATATTTTTTTTATATTACCGACGGTTTAGGCCGACGCTATTATTTATGAAAAAATATTCATTTCCCATAACAAATTTCGTTTGCCTCCTTATTAGTTATTATCTTAATTAATTCTTATTTTCTTATATTAGCGATGGTTCAGGCCGACGCTACTGTTTGTACTAAAAGTTTCATTTTCCCCCCAAGAATTTCGTTTGGCTCCTTTAAAGTTATTGTTTTAATTAATTATTATTTTTATATTAAAAACTATTACTTTAATATCTCTTTTAAAGTGTTATTAAACAAAATCGTTTACATTATTGGCACGGTTAATAGCGCTTTTCAGCGCTATCAAAAACAAAAGAAAGTGCTATTAAATAACTTTTATGGCATATTGTCTGTTGTTTTATTTTCCCTTTCAAAGTTGGTTTACCCTTTTGGACATAAGAGATCACTCTTCATTATCTTTATTATAATCTTCATAAGAGGAGCATACGCCTAACTAGTCGTTTTCCTCCATCTCACTTCAAAAGTATATAGCACGAATAAAACTAAAGTTCATGAGTGAAGGTGAGAATTCAAACGATAACCTATACAGCAAGCGTCGTCGGACTAAGAACAAATGGACATACATTTAATCATTCCTTATTCACTACTTAGTGCATGTGTCCTTCGAGTGCAATTGTTTTGAAAATATTTTGAAAATGGTTTGATTTTGAGAAAAATACTTGGTGTTGACCAAGCGTTTATTTGGACCTACGCTACTGTTTGTGCGAAAATTTCATTACCCCCACCAATTTAGTTTGCCTCCTTTTTAGTTATTATTTTAAATAATTATTTATTTATTTAGATTAGCGAGGGTTCAGGCCGACGCTATTGTTTATGAAAAAATATTCATTTCCCCTAAAAAAATTTGTTTGCGTCCTTATTAGTTATTGTCTTAATTAATTCTTATTTTCTTATATTAGCGACGGTTCAGGCCAACGCTACTGTTTGTACTAAAATTTTCATTTTCCCCCACGAATTTCGTTTGGCTCCTTTATACTTATTGTTTTAATTAATTATTATTTTTATATTAGAAACTAGTACTTTAATAGATCTTTTAAAGTTCTTTTAAACAAAATCGTTTACATTAGCGGCACGGTTAATTGCGCTTTTCAGCACTATCAAAAACATAAGAAAGTTCTATTAAATAACTTTTATGACATATTGTCTGTTGCTCTATTTTCTCTTTCAAAATTGGTTTACCCTTTCGCATAAAAGAAATTACTCTCCTTTATCTTTATTATAATCTTCATAAGAGGAGCATACGCCTAACTAGTCATTTTCCTCCATTTCACTTCAAAAATATAAAGCACGAATAAAACTAAAGTTCATGAGTGAATGTAAGAATTCGAACGATAACCTATACAACAAGCATCGTCAGACTAAGGACAAAGGGAAATACATTTCATCATTCCTTCTTCACTACTTAGTGCATGTGTCCTTCGAGTGCATATGTTATGAAAATATTTTGAAAATGATTTGATTTTGAGAAAAATACCTGGTGTTGACCAAGCGTTTATTTGGACCTACGCTACTGTTTGTGCGAAAATTTCATTACCCCCACCAATTTAGTTTGCCTCCTTTTTAGTTATTATTTTAAATAATTATTTATTTATTTATATTAGTGAAGGTTCATGCCGAAGCTATTGTTTATGAAAATATATTAATTTCCCATAACAAATTTCATTTGCCTCCTTATTAGATATTGTCTTAATTAATTCTTATTTTCTTATATTAGCGACGGTTAAGGCCGACACTACTGTTTGTACTAAAATTTTCATTTTCCACTACGAATTTCGTTTGGCTACTTTAAACTTATTGTTTTAACTAATTATTGTTTTTATATTAAAAACTAGTACTATAATAGCTCTTTTAAAGTGATTTTAAACAAAATCGTTTACATTAGCAGCACGGTTAATAGCGCTTTTCAACACTATCAAAAACAAAAGAAAGTGCTATAAATAATTTTTGTGGCATATTGTCTGTTGCTCTATTTTCTCTTTCAAAGGTTGTTTACCCTTTTGGACATAAGAGATCACTCTTCTTTGTCTTTATTAGAATTTTCATAAAAGGAGCCTACGCCCAACTAGTCGTTTTCCTCCATTTCACTTCAAAAATATATAGCACGAATAAAACTAAAGTTCATGAGTGAAGTTGGGAATTCGAATGATAACCTATACAACAAGCGTCGTTAGACTAACAACAAAGGGACATACATTTAATCATTCCTTCTTCACTACTTAGTGCATGTGACCTTCGAGTGCATTTGTTATAAAAACATTTTAAAATGGTTTAATTTCGAGAAAAATACTTGGTGCTGACCAAGCGTTTATTTGGACCTACGCTACTGTTTTTATCGAAAATTTCATTACCGCCCCAATTTAGTTTTCCTCCTTTTTAGTTATTATTTTAAATAATTATATTTTTTTTATATTACCGACGGTTTAGGCCGACGCTATTATTTATGAAAAAATAATCATTTCCCATAACAAATTTCGTTTGCCTCCTTATTAGTTATTATCTTAATTAATTCTTATTTTCTTATATTAGCGACGGTTCAGGCCGACGCTACTGTTTGTACTAAAATTTTCTTTTTCCCCCACGAATTTCGTTTGGCTCCTTTATACTTATTGTTTTAATAAATTATTATTTTTATATTAGAAACTAGTACTTTAATAGCTCTTTTAAAGTGCTTTTAAACAAAATCATTTACATTAGCGGCACGGTTAATTGCGCTTTTCAGCACTATCAAAAACATAGGAAAGTTCTATTAAATAACTTTTATGACATATTGTCTGTTGCTCTATTTTCTCTTTCAAAATTGGTTTACCCTTTCGCACAAAAGAAATTACTCTCCTTTATCTTTATTATAATCTTCATAAGAGGAGCATACGCCTAACTAGTCATTTTCCTCCATTTCACTTCAAAAATATATAGCACGAATAAAACTAAAGTTCATGAGTGAATGTCAGAATTCGAATGATAACCTATACATCAAGCATCGTCGGACTAAGAACAAAGGGACATACATTTAATCATTCCTTCTTCACTACTTAGTGCATGTGTCCTTCGAGTGCATATGTTATGAAAATATTTTGAAAATGATTTGATTTCGAGAAAAGTTCCTGGTGTTGACCAAGCATTTATTTGGACCTGCACTACTGTTTGTGCGAAAATTTCATTACCCCCACCAATTTAGTTTGCCTCCTTTCTAGTTATTATTTTAAATAATTATTTATTTATTTATATTAGGGAAGGTTCCGGCTGACGCTATTGTTTATGAAAAAATATTCATTTCCCCTAAAAAAATTTGTTTGCCTCCTTATTAGTTATTGTCTTAATTAATTCTTATTTTGTTATATTAGCGATGGTTCAGGCCGACGCTACTGTTTGTACTAAAATTTTCATTTTCCCCCACGAATTTCGTTTGGCTCCTTTAAACTTATTGTTTTAATTAATTATTGTTTTTATATTAAAAACTAGTACTTTAATAGCTCTTTTAAAGTGCTTTTAAACAAAATCGTTTACATTAGCAGCACGGTTAATAGCGCTTTTCAACACTATCAAAAACAAAAGAAAGAGCTATAAATAATTTTTGTGGCATATTGTCTGTTGCTCTATTTTCTCTTTCAAAGGTTGTTTACCCTTTTGGACATAAGAGATCACTCTTATTTGTCTTTATTAGAATTTTCTTGAAAGGAGCCTACGCCCAACTAGTCGTTTTCCTCCATTTCACTTCAAAAATATATAGCACGAATAAAACTAAAGTTCATGAGTGAAGTTGAGAATTCGAATGATAACCTATACAGCAAGCGTCGTTAGACTAACAACAAAGGCACATACATTTAATCATTCCTTCTTCACTACTTATTGCATGTGTTGTTCGAGTTCATTTGTTATAAAAACATTTTAAAATGGTTTAATTTCGAGAAAAATACTTGGTGTTGACCAAGCGTTTATTTGGACCTACGCTACTGTTTGTGCGAAAATTTCATTACCCCCACCAATTTAGTTTTCCTCCTTTTTAGTTATTATTTTAAATAATTATATTTTTTTTATATTACCGACGGTTCAGGCCGACACTATTATTTATGAAAAAATATTAATTTACAATAACAAATTTTGTTTGACTCCTTATTAGTTATTAATTAATTCTTATTTTCTTATATTAGCGACGGTTCAGGCCGACGCTACTGTTTGTACTAAAATTTTCATTTTCCCCCCACGAATTTTGTTTGGCTCCTTTAAAGTTATTGTTTTAATTAATTATTATTTTTATATTAAAAACTAGTACTTTAATAGCTCTTTTAAAGTGTTATTAAACAAAATCGTTTACATTAGTGGCACGGTTAATAGCGATTTTCAGCGCTATAAAAAACAAAAGAAAGTGCTATTAAGTAACTTTTATGGCATATTGTCTGTTGTTCTATTTTCCCTTTAAAAGTTGGTTTACCCTTTTGGACATAAGAGATCACTCTTCTTTATCTTTATTATAATCTTCATAAGAGGAGCATACGCCTAACTAGTCGTTTTCCTCCATCTCACTTCAAAAGTATATAGCACGAATAAAACTAAAGTTCATGAGTGAAGGTGAGAATTCGAACGATAACCTATACAGCAAACGTCGTCGGACTAAGAATAAAGGGACATACATTTAATCATTCCTTCTTCACTACTTAGTACATGTGTCCTTCGGGTGCAATTGTTATGAAAATATTTTGAAAATGGTTTGATTTCGAGAAAAATACTTGGTGTTGACCAAGCATTTATTTGGACCTACGCTACTGTTTGTGCGAAAATTTCATTACCCCCACCAATTTAGTTTCCCTCCTTTTTAGTTATTATTTTAAATAATTATTTATTTATATTAGCGACGGTTCAGGCCGACGCTATTGTTTATGAAAAAATATTCATTTCCCCTAAAAAATTTTGTTTGCCTCCTTATTAGATATTATCTTAATTAATTCTTATTTTCTTATATTAGCGACGGTTCAGTCCGACGCTACTGTTTGTACTAAAATTTTCATTTTCCCCCACGAATTTCGTTTGGCTCCTTTATACTTATTGTTTTAATTAATTATTATTTTTATATTTGAAACTGTACTTTAATAGCTCTTTTAAAGTGCTTTTAAACAAAATCGTTTACATTAGCGGCACGGTTAATTGCGCTTTTCAGCGCTATCAAAAACATAAGAAAGTGCTATGAAATAACTTTTATGACATATTGTTTGTTGCTCTATTTTCTCTTTCAAAATTGGTTTACCCTTTTGGATAGAAGAAATCACTCTCCTTTATCTTTATTATAATCTTCATAAGAGGAGCATACGCCTAACTAGTCATTTTCCTCCATTTCACTTCAAAAATATATAGCACGAATAAAACTAAAGTTCATGAGTGAATGTAAGAATTCGAATGATTACCTATACAGCAAGCATCGTCGGACTAAGAACAAAGGGACATACATTTAATCATTCCTTCTTCACTACTTAGTGCATGTGTCCTTCGAGTGCATTTGTTATGAAAATATTTTGAAAATGATTTGATTTCGAGAAAAATTCCTGGTGTTAACCAAGCGTTTATTTGGACCTACACTACTGTTTGTGCGAAAATTTCATTACCCCCACCAATTTAGTTTGCCTCCTTTTTAGTTATTATTTTAAATAATTATTTATTTATTTATAATAGCGAAGCTTCCGGCTGACGCTATTGTTTATGAAAAAATATTCATTTCCCATGAAAAATTTAGTTTGCCTCCTTATTAGTTATTGTCTTAATTAATTCTTATTTTCTTATATTAGCGACGGTTAAGGCCGACGCTACTGTTTCTACAAAAATTTTCATTTTCCCCCACGAATTTCGTTTGGCTCCTTTAAACTTATTGTTTTAATTAATTATTGTTTTTATATTAAAAACTAGTACTTTAATAGCTCTTTTAAAGTGCTTTTAAACAAAATCGTTTACATTAGCAGCACGGTTAATAGCGCTTTTCAACACTATCAAAAACAAAAGAAAGAGCTATAAATAATTTTTGTGGCATATTGTCTGTTGCTCTATTTTCTCTTTCAAAGGTTGTTTACCCTTTTGGACATAAGAGATCACTCTTATTTGTCTTTATTAGAATTTTCATAAAAGGAGCCTACGCCCAACTAGTCGTTTTCCTCCATTTCACTTCAAAAATATATAGCACGAATAAAACTAAAGTTCATCAGTGAAGTTGAGAATTCGAATGATAACCTATACAGCAAGCGTCGTTAGACTAACAACAAAGGGACATACATTTAATCATGCCTTCTTCACTACTTATTGCATGTGTCCTTCGAGTGCATTTGTTATGAAAATATTTTGAAAATGATTTGATTTCGAGAAAAATTCCTGGTGTTGACCAAGCATTTATTTGGACATGCACTACTGTTTGTGCGAAAATTTCATTACCCCCACCAATTTAGTTTGCCTCCTTTCTAGTTATTATTTTAAATAATTATTTATTTATTTATATTAGTGAAGGTTCCGGCTGGCGCTATTATTTATGAAAAAATATTCATTTCCCCTAAAAAAATTTGTTTGCCTCCTTATTAGTTATTGTCTTAATTAATTCTTATTTTCTTATATTAGCGATGGTTCAGGCCGACGCTACTGTTTGTACTAAAATTTTCATTTTCCTCCACGAATTTCGTTTGGCTCCTTTAAACTTATTGTTTTAATTAATTATTGTTTTTATATTAAAAACTAGTACTTTAATAGCTCTTTTAAAGTGCTTTTAAACAAAATCGTTTACATTAGCAGCACGGTTAATAATGCTTTTCAACAATATCAAAAACAAAAGAAAGAGCTATAAAATTTTTTTGTGGCATATTGTCTGTTGCTCTATTTTCTCTTTCAAAGGTTGTTTACCCTTTTGGACATAAGAGATCACTCTTATTTGTCTTTATTAGAATTTTCATGAAAGGAGCCTACGCCCAACTAGTCGTTTTCCTCCATTTCACTTCAAAAATATATAGCACGAATAAAACTAAAGTTGATGAGTGAAGTTGAGAATTCGAATGATAACCTATACAACAAGCGTCGTTAGACTAACAACAAAGGCACATACATTTAATCATTCCTTCTTCACTACTTATTGCATGTGTTGTTCGAGTTCATTTGTTATAAAAACATTTTAAAATGGTTTAATTTTGAGAAAAATACTTGGTGTTGACCAAGCGTTTATTTGGACCTACGCTACTGTTTGTGCGAAAATTTCATTACCCCCACCAATTTAGTTTTCCTCCTTTTTAGTTATTATTTTAAATAATTATATTTTTTTTATATTACCGACGGTTCAGGCCGACACTATTATTTATGAAAAAATATTCATTTACCATAACAAATTCCATTTGCCTCCTTATTAGTTATTATCTTAATTAATTCTTATTTTCTTATATTAGCGACGGTTCAGGCCGACGCTACTGTTTGTACTAAAATTTTCATTTTCCTCCCACGAATTTTGTTTGGCTCCTTTAAAGTTATTGTTTTAATTAATTATTATTTTTATATTAAAAACTAGTACTTTAATAGCTCTTTTAAAGTGTTATTAAACAAAATCGTTTACATTAGTGGCACGGTTAATAGCGATTTTCAGCGCTATAAAAAATAAAAGAAAGTGCTATTAAATAACTTTTATGGCATATTGTCTGTTGTTCTATTTTCCCTTTAAAAGTTGGTTTACCCTTTTGGACATAAGAGATCACTCTTCTTTATCTTTATTATAATCTTCATAAGAGGAGCATACGCCTAACTAGTCGTTTTCCTCCATCTCACTTCAAAAGTATATAGCACGAATAAAACTAAAGATCATGAGTGAAGGTGAGAATTCGAACGATAACCTATACAGCAAACGTCGTCGGACTAAGAACAAAGGGACATACATTTAATCATTCCTTCTTCACTACTTAGTACATGTGTCCTTCGAGTGCAATTGTTATGAAAATATTTTGAAAATGGTTTGATTTCGAGAAAAATACTTGGTGTTGACCAAGCGTTTATTTGGACCTACGCTACTGTTTGTGCGAAAATTTCATTACCCCCATAAATTTTGTTTGCCTCCTTTTTAGTTATTATTTTAAATAATTATTTATTTATATTAGCGACGGTTTAGGCCGACGCTATTGTTTATGAAAAAATATTCATTTCCCCTAAAAAATTTTGTTTGCCTCCTTATTAGTTATTATCTTAATTAATTCTTATTTTCTTATATTAGCGACGGTTCATTCCGACGCTAATGTTTGTACTAAAATTTTCATTTTCCCCCACGAATTTAGTTTGGCTCCTTTATACTTATTGTTTTAATTAATTATTATTTTTATATTTGAAACTGTACTTTAATAGCTCTTTTAAAGTGCTTTTAAACAAAATCGTTTACATTAGCGGCACGGTTAATTGCGCTTTTCAGCGCTATCAAAAACATAAGAAAGTGCTATTAAATAACTTTTATGACATATTGTCTGTTGCTCTATTTTCTCTTTCAAAATTGGTTTACCCTTTTGGATAGAAGAAATCACTCTCCTTTATCTTTATTATAATCTTTATAAGAGGAGCATACGCCTAACTAGTCATTTTCCTCCATTTCACTTCAAAAATATATAGCACGAATAAAACTAAAGTTCATGAGTGAATGTAAGAATTCGAATGATAACCTATACAGCAAGCATCGTCGGACTAAAAACAAAGGGACATACATTTAATCATTCTTTCTTCACTACTTAGTGCATGTGTCCTTCGAGTGCATTTGTTATGAAAATATTTTGAAAATGATTTGATTTCGAGAAAAATTCCTGGTGTTGACCAAGCATTTATTTGGACCTACACTACTGTTTGTGCGAAAATTTCATTACCCCCACCAATTTTGTTTGCCTCCTTTTTAGTTATTATTTTAAATAATTATTTATTTATTTATATTAGCGAGGCTTCCGGCTGACGCTATTGTTTATGAAAAAATATTCATTTCCCATGACAAATTTAGTTTGCCTCCTTATTAGTTATTGTCTTAATTAATTCTTATTTTCTTATATTAGTGACGGTTAAGGCCGACGCTACTGTTTGTACTAAAATTTTCATTTTCCCCCACGAATTTCGTTTGGCTCCTTTAAACTTATTGTTTTAATTAATTATTGTTTTTATATTAAAAACTAGTACTTTAATAGCTCTTTTAAAGTGCTTTTAAACAAAATCGTTTACATTAGCAGCACGGTTAATAGCGCTTTTCAACACTATCAAAAACAAAAGAAAGAGCTATAAATAATTTTTGTGGCATATTGTCTGTTGCTCTATTTTCTCTTTCAAAGGTTGTTTACCCTTTTGGACATAAGAGATCACTCTTATTTGTCTTTATTAGAATTTTCATAAAAGGAGCCTACGTCCAACTAGTCGTTTTCCTCCATTTCACTTCAAAAATATATAGCACAAATAAAACTAAAGTTCATGAGTGAAGTTGAGAATTCGAATGATAACCTATACAGCAAGCGTCGTTAGACTAACAACAAAGGGACATACATTTAATCATTCCTTCTTCACTACTTATTGCATGTGTTGTTCGAGTTCATTTGTTATAAAAACATTTTAAAATGGTTTAATTTCGAGAAAAATACTTGGTGTTGACCAAGCGTTGGTTTGGACCTACGCTACTGTTTGTGCAAAAATTTCATTACCCCCACCAATTTAGTTTTCCTCCTTTTTAGTTATTATTTTAAATAATTATATTTTTTTTATATTACCGACGGTTCAGGCCGACACTATTATTTATGAAAAAATATTCATTTACCATAACAAATTTTGTTTGCCTCCTTATTAGTTATTATCTTAATTAATTCTGATTTTCTTATATTAGCGACGGTTCAGGCCGACGCTACTGTTTGTACTAAAATTTTCATTTTCCCCCCACGAATTTCGTTTGGCTCCTTTAAAGTTATTTTTTTAATTAATTATTATTTTTATATTAAAAACTAGTACTTTAATAGCTCTTTTAAAGTGTTATTAAACAAAATCGTTTACATTAGTGGCACGGTTAATAGCGATTTTTAGCGCTGTCAAAAACAAAAGAAAAAGCTATTAAATAACTTTTATGGCATATTGTCTGTTGTTCTATTTTACCTTTAAAAGTTGGTTTACCCTTTTGGACATAAGAGATCACTCTTCTTTATCTTTATTATAATCTTCATAAGAGGAGCATACGCCTAACTAGTCGTTTTCCTCCATCTCACTTCAAAAGTATATATCACGAATAAAACTAGAGGTCACGAGTGAAGGTGGGAATTCGAATGATAACCTATACAGCAAACGTCGTCGGACTAAGAACAAAGGGACATACATTTAATCATTCCTTCTTCACTACTTAGTGCATGTGTCCTTCGAGTGCATTTGTTTAAAAATATTTTGAAAATGGTTTGATTTCGAGAAAAATACTTGGTGTTGACCAAGCGTTTATTTGGACCTACGCTACTATTTGTGCGAAAATTTCATTACCCCCACCAATTTAGTTTGCCTCCTTTTTAGTTATTATTTTAAATAATTATTTATTTATTTAGATTGGCGACGGTTCAGGCCGATGCTATTGTTTATGAAAAAATATTCATTTCCCATAAAAAATTTCGTTTGCCTCCTTATTAGTTATTGTCTGAATTAATTCTTATTTTCTTATATTAGCGACGGTTCAGGCCGACGCTACTGTTTGTACTAAAATTTTCATTTTCCCCCACGAATGTCGTTTGGCTCGTTTATACTTATTGTTTTAATTAATTATTATTTTTATATTAGAAACTAGTACTTTAGTAGCTCTTTTAAAGTGCTTTTAAACAAAATTGTTTACATTAGTGACACGGTTAATTGCGCTTTTCAGCGCTATCAAAAACAAAAGAAAGTGCTATTAAATAACTTTTTTGACATATTGTCTATTGCTCTATTTTCTCTTTCAAAATTGGTTTACCCTTTTGGACATAAGAGATCACTCTCCTTTATCTTTATTATAATCTTCATAAGAGGAGCATATGCCTAAATAGTCGTTTTCCTCCAATTCACTTCAAAAATATATAGCACGAATAAAACTAAAGTTCATGAGTGAAGGTGAGAATTCGAATGATAAGCTATACATCAAGCATCGTCAGACTAACACCAAAGGGACATACATTTAATCATTCCTTCTTCACTACTTAGTTCATGTGTCCTTCGAGTGCATTTGTTATAAAAATATTTTTAAAATGATTTAATTTCGAGAAAAATACTTGGTGTTGACCAAGGATTTATTTGGACCTACGCTACTGTTTGTGCAAAAATTTAATTACCCCCACCAATTTTGTTTGTCTCCTTTTTAGTTATTATTTTAAATAATTATATTTTTTTTATATTACCGACGGTTCAGGCCGACGCTATTATTTATGAAAAAATATTCATTTCCCATAACAAATTTTGTTTGCCTCCTTATTAGTTATTATCTTAATTAATTCTTATTTTCTTATATTAGCGACGGTTCAGGCCGACGCTACTGTTTGTACTAAAATTTTCATTTTCCCCCCACGTATTTCGTTTGGCTCCTTTAAAGTTATTGTTTTAATTAATTATTATTTTTATATTAAAAACTAGTACTTTAATAGCTCTTTTAAATTGTTATTAAAAAAAATCGTTTACATTAGTGGCACGGTTAATAGCGTTTTTCAACGCTAACAAAAATAAAAGAAAGTGCTATTCAATAACTTTTATGGCATGTTGTTTGTTTTCTATTTTCTCATTCAAAGTTGGTTTTCCCTTTTGGACATAAGAGATCACTCTTCTTTGTCTTTATTATAATCTTCATAAGAGGAGCATACGCATAACTAGTTGTTTTCCTCTATCTCACTTCAAAAGTATATAGCACGAATAAAACTAAAGTTCATGAGTGAAGGTGAGAATTCGAACGATAACCTATACAACAAGCGTCGTCGGACTAAGAACAAAGGGACATACATTTAATCATTCCATCTTCACTACTTAGTGCATGTGTCCTTCGAGTGCAATTGTTATGTAAATATTTTGAAAATGGTTTGATTTCGAGAAAAATACTTGGTGTTGACCAAGCGTTTATTTGGACCTACGTTACTATTTGTGCAAAAATTTCATTACCCACACCAATTTAGTTTGCCTCCTTTTTAGTTATTATTTTAAATAATTTTTTTTTTATATTAGCGACGGTTCAGGCCGACGCTATTGTTTATGAAAAAATATTCATTTCCCATAACAAATTTCGTTTTCCTCCTTATTAGTTATTGTCTTAATTAATTCCTATTTTCTTATATTAGTGACGGTTCAGGGCGACGCTACTGTTTGTACTAAAATTTTGATTTCGCCCCACGAATTTCGTTTGGCTCCTTTAAACTTATTGTTTTAATTAATTTTTTTTTTATATTAAAAACTAGTACTTTAATAGCTCTTTTAAAGTGCTTTTAAAATAAATCGTTTACATTAGCGACACGATTAATAGCGCTTTTCAGCGCTATCAAAAACAAAATAAAGTGATATTAAATAACTTTTATGGCATATTGTATGTTGCTCTATTTTCTCTTTCAAAGGTTGTTTACCCTTTTGGACATAAGAGATCACTCTTCTTTGTCTTTATTAGAATTTTCATAAAAGGAGCGTACACCCAACTAGTCGTTTTCCTCCATTTCACTTCAAAAATATATAGCACGAATTAAACTAAAGGTCATGAGTGAAGGTGGGAATTTGAATCATAACCTATACAGCAAGCGTCGTTAGACTAACAACAAAGGGACATACATTTAATCATTCCTTCTTCACTACTTAGTGCATGTGTCCTTCGAGTGCATTTGTTTAAAAATATTTTTAAAATGGTTTAATTTCGAGAAACATACTTGGTGTTGACCAAGCGTTTATTTGGACCTATGCTACTATTTGTGCGAAAATTTCATTACCCCCACTAATTTAGTTTGCCTCCTTTTTAGTTATTATTTTAAATAATTATATTTTTTTTATATTACCGACGGTTCAGGCCGACGCTATTATTTGTGAAAAAATATTCATTTCCCATAACAAATTTTGTTTGCCTCCTTATTAGTATTATCTTAATTAATTCTTATTTTCTTATATTAGTGACGGTTCAGGCCGACGCTACTGTTTGTACTAAAATTTTCATTTTCCCCCCACGTATTTCGTTTGGCTCCTTTAAAGTTATTGTTTTAATTAATTATTATTTTTATATTAAAAACTAGTACTTTAATAGCTCTTTTAAAGTGTTATTAAAAAAAATCGTTTACATTAGTGGCACGGTTAATAGCGTTTTTCAGCGCTATCAAAAACAAAAGAAAGTGCTATTAAATAACTTTTATGGCATATTGTTTGTTTTCTATTTTCTCATTCAAAGTTAGTTTTCCCTTTTGGACATAAGAGATCACTCTTCTTTGTCTTTATTATAATCTTCATAAGAGGAGCATACGCATAACTAGTCGTTTTCCTCCCCTCTCTCTTCAAAAGTATATAGCACGAATAAAACTAAAGTTCATGAGTGAAGGTGATCAGTAGAGCGATAACCTATACAGCAAGCGTCGTCGGACTAAGAACAAAGGGACATACATTTAATCATTCCATCTTCACTACTTAGTGCATGTGTCCTTCGAGTGCAATTGTTATGTAAATATTTTGAAAATGGTTTGATTTCGAGAAAAATACTTGGTGTTGACCAAGCGTTTATTTGGACCTACGCTACTATTTGTGCAAAAATTTCATTACCCCCACCAATTTAATTTGCCTCCTTTTTAGTTATTATTTTAAATATTTTTTTTTATATTAGCGACGGTTCAGGCCGACGCTATTGTTTATTAAAAAATATTCATTTCCCATAAAAAATTTCGTTTTCCTCCTTATTAGTGATTGTCTTAATTAATTCCTATTTTCTTATATTAGTGACGGTTCAGGCCGACGCTACTGTTTGTACTAAAATTTTGATTTCTCCCCACGAATTTCGTTTGGCTCCTTTAAACTTATTGTTTTAATTAATTTTTGTTTTTATATTAAAAACTAGTACTTTAATAGCTCTTTTAAAGTGCTTTTAAAAAAAAATCGTTTACTTTAGCGACACGATTAATAGCGCTTTTCAGCGCTATCAAAAACAAAATAAAGTGATATTAAATAACTTTTATGGCATATTGTCTGTTGCTCTATTTTCTCTTTCAAAGGTTGTTTACCCTTTTGGACATAAGAGATCACTCTTCTTTGTCTTTATTAGAATTTTCATAAAAGGAGCGTACACCCAACTAGTCGTTTTCCTTCATTTCACTTCAAAAATATATAGCACGAATTAAACTAAAGGTCATAAGTGAAGGTGGGAATTCGAATCATAACCTATACAGCAAGCGTCGTTAAACTAACAACAAAGGGACATACATTTAATCATTCCTTCTTGACTACTTGGTGCATGTGTCCTTCGAGTGCATTTGTTTAAAAATATTTTTAAAATGGTTTAATTTCGAGAAACATACTTGGTGTTGACCAAGCGTTTATTTGGACCTACGCTACTATTTGTGCGAAAATTTCATTACCCCCACCAATTTAGTTTGACTCCTTTTTAATTATTATTTTAAATAATTATATTTTTTTTATATTACCGATGGTTCAGGCCGACGCTATTATTTGTGAAAAAATATTCATTTCCCATAACAAATTTTGTTTGCCTCCTTATTAGTATTATCTTAATTAATTCTTATTTTCTTATATTAGCGACGGTTCAGGCCGACGCTACTGTTTGTACTAAAATTTTCATTTTCCCCCCACGTATTTCGTTTGGCTCCTTTAAAGTTATTGTTTTCATTAATTATTATTTTTATATTAAAAACTAGTACTTTAATAGCTCTTTTAAAGTGTTATTAAAAAAAATCGTTTACATTAGTGGCACGGTTAATAGCGTTTTTCAGCGCTATCAAAAACAAAAGAAAGTGCTATTAAATAACTTTTATGGCATATTGTTTGTTTTCTATTTTCTCATTCAAAGTTAGTTTTCCCTTTTGGACATAAGAGATCACTCTTGTTTGTCTTTATTATAATCTTCATAAGAGGAGCATACGCATAACTAGTCGTTTTCCTCCCCTCTCTCTTCAAAAGTATATAGCACGAATAAAACTAAAGTTCATGAGTGAAGGTGATCAGTAGAGCGATAACCTATACAGCAAGCGTCGTCGGACTAAGAACAAAGGGACATACATTTAATCATTCCATCTTCACTACTTAGTGCATGTGTCCTTCGAGTGCAATTGTTATGTAAATATTTTGAAAATGGTTTGATTTCGAGAAAAATACTTGGTGTTGACCAAGCGTTTATTTGGACCTACGCTACTATTTGTGCAAAAATTTCATTACCCCCACCAATTTAGTTTGCCTCCTTTTTAGTTATTATTTTAAATAATTATTTTTTTTTTTATATTAGCGACGGTTCAGGCCGACGCTATTGTTTATTAAAAAATATTCATTTCCCATAACAAATTTCGTTTTCCTCCTTATTAGTGATTGTCTTAATTAATTCCTATTTTCTTATATTAGTGACGGTTCAGGCCGACGCTACTGTTTGTACTAAAATTTTGATTTCGCCCCACGAATTTCGTTTGGCTCCTTTAAACTTATTGTTTTAATTAATTTTTGTTTTTATGTTAAAAACTAGTACTTTAATAGCTCTTTTAAAGTGCTTTTAAGAAAAATCGTTTACATTAGCGGCACAGTTAATAGCGCTTTTCAGCGCTATCAAAAACAAAATAAAGTGCTATTAAATAACTTTTATGGCATATTGTCTGTTGCTCTATTTTCTATTTCAAAGGTTGTTTACCCTTTTGGACATAAGAGATCACTCTTCTTTGTCTTTATTAGAATTTTCATAAAAGGAGCGTACACCCAACTAGTCGTTTTCCTCCATTTCACTTCAAAAATATATAGCACGAATTAAACTAAAGGTCACGAGTGAAGGTGGGAATTCGAATGATAACCTATACAGCAAGCGTCGTTAGCCTAACAACAAAGGGACATACATTTAATCATTCCTTCTTCACTACTTAGTGCATGTGTCCTTCGAGTGCATTTGTTTAAAAATATTTTTAAAATGGTTTAATTTCGAGAAAAATACTTGGTGTTGACCAAGCGTTTATTTGCACCTACGCTACTATTTGTGCGAAAATTTCATTACCCCCACCAATTTAGTTTGCCTCCTTTTTAGTTATTATTTTAAATAATTATTTATTTATTTAGATTAGCGACGGTTCAGGCCGACGCTATTGTTTATGAAAAAATATTCATTTCCCATAAAAAATTTCGTTTGCCTCCTTATTAGTTATTGTCTTAATTAATTCTTATTTTCTTATATTAGCGACGGTTCAGGCCGATGCTACTGTTTGTACTAAAATTTTCATTTTCCCCCACGAATTTCGTTTGGCTCGTTTATACTTATTGTTTTAATTAATTATTATTTTTATATTAGAAACTAGTACTTTAATAGCTCTTTTAAAGTGCTTTTAAACAAAATTGTTTACATTAGTGACACGGTTAATTGCGCTTTTCAGCGCTATCAAAAATAAAAGAAAGTGCTATTAAATAACTTTTATGACATATTGTCTATTGCTCTATTTTCTCTTTCAAAATTGGTTTACCCTTTTGGACATAAGAGATCACTCTCCTTTATCTTTATTATAATCTTCATAAGAGGAGCATATGCCTAAATAGTCGTTTTCCTCCATTTCACTTCAAAAATATATAGCACGAATAAAACTAAAGTTCATGAGTGAACGTGAGAATTCGAAAGATAACCTATACATCAAGCATCGTCAGACTAACAACAAAGGGACATATATTTAATCATTCCTTCTTCACTACTTAGTTCATGTGTCCTTCGAGTGCATTTGTTATAAAATTTTTTTTAAAATGGTTTAATTTCGAGAAAAATACTTGGTGTTGACCAAGCATTTATTTGGACCTACGCTACTGTTTGTGCAAAAATTTAATTACCCCCACCAATTTTGTTTGACTCCTTTTTAGTTATTATTTTAAATAATTATATTTTTTTTATATTACCGACGGTTCAGGCCGACGCTATTATTTATGAAAAAATATTCATTTCCCATAACAGATTTTGTTTGCCTCCTTATTAGTTATTATCTTAATTAATTCTTATTTTCTTATATTAGCGACGGTTCAGGCCGACGCTACTGTTTGTATTAAAATTTTCATTTTCCCCCCACGTATTTCGTTTGGCTCCTTTAAAGTTATTGTTTTAATTAATTATTATTTTTATATTAAAAACTAGTACTTTAATAGCTCTTTTAAAGTGTTATTAAAAAAAATCGTTTACATTAGTGGCACGGTTAATAGCGTTTTTCAGCGCTATCAAAAACAAAAGAAAGTGCTATTAAATAACTTTTATGGCATATTGTTTGTTTTCTATTTTCTCTTTCAAAGTTGGGTTTCCCTTTTGGACATATGAGATCACTCCTCTTTGTCTTTATTATAATCTTCATAAGAGGAGCATACGCATAACTAGTCGTTTTCCTCCATCTCACTTCAAAAGTATATAGCACGAATAAAACTAAAGTTCATGAGTGAAGGTGATCAGTAGAGCAATAACCTATACAGCAAGCCTCGTCGGACTAAGAAAAAGGGACATACATTTAATCATTTCATCTTCACTACTTAGTACATGTGTCCTTCGAGTGCAATTGTTATGAAAATATTTTGAAAATGGTTTGATTTCGAGAAAAATACTTGGTGTTAACCAAGCGTTTATTTGGACCTACGCTACTATTTGTGCGAAAATTTCATTACCCCCACCAATTTAGTTTGCCTCCTTTTTAGTTATTATTTTAAATAATTATTTATTTTTTTATATTAGCGACGGTTCAGGCCGACGCTATTGTTTATGAAAAAATATTCATTTCCCATAACAAGTTTCGTTTTCCTCCTTATTAGTTATTGTCTTAATTAATTCTTATTTTCTTATATTAGTGACGGTTCAGGCCGATGCTACTGTTTGTACTAAAATTTTGATTTCGCCCCACGAATTTCGTTTGGCTCCTTTACACTTATTGTTTTAATTAATTATTGTTTTTATATTAAAAACTAGTACTTTAATAGCTCTTTTAAAGTGCTTTTAAACAAAATCGTTTACATTAGCAGCACAATTAATAGAGCTTTTCAGCACTATCAAAAACAAAAGAAAGTGCTATAAATAATTTTTATGGCATATTGTTTGTTGCTCTATTTTCTCTTTCAAAGGTTGTTTACCCTTTTGGACATAAGAGATCAGTCTTCTTTGTCTTTATTAGAATTTTCAAAAAAGGAGCGTAACTAGTCGTTTTCATACATTTCACTTCAAAAATATATAGCACGAATTAAACTAAAGGTCTTGAGTGAAGGTGGGAATTCGAATGATAACCTATACAGCAAGCGTCGTTAGACTAAAAACAAACGGACATACATTTAATCATTCCTTCTTCACTACTTAGTGCATGTGTCATTCGAGTGCATTTGTTTAAAAATATTTTTAAAATGGTTTAATTTCGAGAAAAATACTTGGTGTTGACCAAGCGTTTATTTGGACCTACGCTACTATTTGTGCAAAAATTTCATTACCCCCACCAATTTAGTTTGCCTCCTTTTTAGTTATTATTTTAAATAATTATTTATTTATTTAAATTAGCGACGGTTCAGACCGACGCTATTGTTTATGAAAAAATATTCATTTCCCATAAAAAAATTCGTTTGCCTCCTTATTAGTTATTGTCTTAATTAATTCTTATTTTCTTATATTAGCGACGGTTCAGGCCGACGCTACTGTTTGTACTAAAATTTTCATTTTCCCCCACGAATTTCGTTTGGCTCGTTTATACTTATTGTTTTAATTAATTATTATTTTTATATTAGAAACTAGTACTTTAATAGCTCTTTTAAAGTGCTTTTAAAATAAATTGTTTACATTAGCGGCACGGTTAATTGCGCTTTTCAGCGCTATCAAAAACAAAAGAAAGTGCTATTAAATAACTTTTATGAAACATTGTATGTTGCTCTATTTTCTCTTTCAAAATTGGTTTACCCTTTTGGACATAAGAGATCACTCTCCTTTATCTTTATTATAATCTTCATAAGAGGAGCATATGCCTAACTAGTCGTTTTCCTCCATTTCACATCAAAAATATATAGCACGAATAAAGTTAAAGTTCATGAGTGAAGGTGAGAATTCGAATGATAACCTATACATCAAGCATCGCCAGACTAACAACAAAGGGACATACATTTAATCATTCCTTCTTCACTACTTAGTGCATGTGTCCTTCGAGTGCATTTGTTATAAAAACATTTTTAAAATGGTTTAATTTCGAGAAAAATACTTGGTGTTGACCAAGCGTTTATTTGGACTTACGCTACTGTTTGTGCGAAAATTTCATTACCCCCACCAATTTAGTTTGCCTCCTTTTTAGTTATTATTTTAAATAATTATATTTTTTTTATATTACCGACGGTTCAGGCCGACGCTATTATTTATGAAAAAATATTCATTTCCCATAACAAATTTTGTTTGCCTCCTTATTAGTTATTATCTTAATTAATTCTTATTTTCTTATATTAGCGACGGTTCAGGCCGACGCTACTGTTTGTACTAAAATTTTCATTTTCCCCCCACGTATTTCGTTTGGCTCCTTTAAAGTTATTGTTTTAATTAATTATTTTTTTTATATTAAAAACTAGTACTTTAATAGCTCTTTTAAAGTGTTATTAAAAAAAATCGTTTACATTAGTGGCACGGTAAATAGCGTTTTTCAGCACTATCAAAAACAAAAGTAAGTGCTATTATATAACTTTTATGGCATATTGTCTATTTTCTATTTTCTATTTCAAAGTTGGTTTTCCATTTTGGACATAAGAGATCACTCTTCTTTCTCTTTATTATAATCTTCATAAGAGGAGCATACGCATAACTAGTCGTTTTCCTCCATCTCACTTCAAAAGTATATAGCACGAATAAAACTAAAGTTCATGAGTGAAGGTGATCAGTAGAGCGCTAACCTATACAGCAAGCGTCGTCAGACTAAGAACAAAGGGACATACATTTAATCATTCCATCTTCACTACTTAGTGTATGTGTCCTTCGAGTGCAATTATTACGAAAATATTTTGAAAATGGTTTGATTTCGAGAAAAATACTTGGTGTTGACCAAGCGTTTATTTGGACCTACGCTACTATTTGTGCGTAAATTTCATTACCCCCACCAATTTAGTTTGCCTCCTTTTTAGTTATTATTTTAAATAATTATATTTTTTTTATATTACCGATGGTTCAGGCCGACGCTATTATTTATGAAAAAATATTCATTTCCCATAACAAATTTTGTTTGCCTCCTTATTAGTTATTATCTTAATTAATTCTTATTTTCTTATATTAGCGACGGTTCAGGCCGACGCTACTGTTTGTACTAAAATTTTCATTTTCCCCCCACGTATTTCCTTTGGCTTCTTTAAAGTTATTGTTTTAATTAATTATTATTTTTATATTAAAAACAAGTACTTTAATAGCTCTTTTAAAGTGTTATTAAAAAAAATCGTTTACATTAGTGGCACGGTTAATAGCATTTTTCAGCGCTATCAAAAACAAAAGAAAGTGCTATTAAATAACTTTTATGGCATATTGTTTGTTTTCTATTTTCTCTTTCAAAGTTGGGTTTCCCTTTTGGACATATGAGATCACTCCTCTTTGTCTTTATTATAATCTTCATAAGAGGAGCATACGCATAACTAGTCGTTTTCTTCCATCTCACTTCAAAAGTATATAGCACGAATAAAACTAAAGTTCATGAGTGAAGGTGATCAGTAGAGCAATAACCTATACAGCAAGCCTCGTCGGACTAAGAAAAAGGGACATACATTTAATCATTTCATCTTCACTACTTAGTACATGTGTCCTTCGAGTGCAATTGTTATGAAAATATTTTGAAAATGGTTTGATTTCGAGAAAAATACTTGGTGTTAACGAAGCGTTTATTTGGACCTACGCTACTATTTGTGCGAAAATTTCATTACCCCCACCAATTTAGTTTGCCTCCTTTTTAGTTATTATTTTAAATAATTATTTATTTTTTTATATTAGCGACGGTTCAGGCCGACGCTATTGTTTATGAAAAAATATTCATTTCCCATGACAAATTTTGTTTGCCTCCTTATTAGTTATTGTCTTAATTAATTCTTATTTTCTTATATTTGCGACGGTTAAGGCCGACGCTACTGTTTGTACTAAAATTTTCATTTTCCCCCACGAATTTCGTTTGGCTCCTTTAAACTTATTGTTTTAATTAATTATTGTTTTTATCTTAAAAACTAGTACTTTAATAGCTCTTTTAAAGTGCTTTTAAACAAAATCGTTTACATTAGCAGCACGGTTAATAGAGCTTTTCAGCACTATCAAAAACAAATGAAAGTGCTATAAATAATTTTTATGGCATATTGTCTATTGCTCTATTTTCTCTTTCAAAGGTTGTTTACCCTTTTGGACATAAGAGATCACTCTTCTTTGTCTTTATTAGAATTTTCATAAAAGTAGCGTACGCCCAACTAGGCGTTATCCTCCATTTCACTTCAAAAATATATAGCACGAATAAAACTAAAGGTCATGAGTGAAGGTGGGAATTTGAATGATAACCTATACAGCAAGCGTCGTTAGACTAACAACAAAGGGACATACATTTAATCATTCCTTCTTCACTACTTAGTGCATGTGTCCTTCGAGTGCATTTGTTATGAAAATATTTTGAAAATGGTATAATTTCGAGAAAAATACTTGGTGTTAACCAAGCATTTATTTGGACATACGCTACTGTTTGTGCGAAAATTTCATTACCCCCACCAATTTGGTTTGCCTCCTTTTTAGTTATTATTTTACATAATTATATATTTTTTATATTAGCGACGGTTCAGGCCGAAGATATTATTTATGAAAAAATATTCATTTCCCATAACAAATTTCGTTTTCCTCCTTACTAGTTATTATCTTAATTAATTCTTATTTTCTTATATTAGCAACGGTTTAGGCCGACGCTACTGTTTGTACTAAAATTATCATTTTCCCCCCACGAATTTCGTTTGGCTCCTTTAAACTTATTGTTTTAATTAATTATTATTTTTATATTAAAAACTAGTACTTTAACAACTCTTTTAAAGTGCTATTAGACAAAATCGTTTATATTAGCGGCACGGTTAATAGCTCTTTTCAGCGCTATCAAAAACCAAAGAAAGTGCTATTAAATAACTTTTATGGCATATTGTATGTTGTTCTATTTTCTCTTTCAAAGTTGGTTTACCCTTTTGGACATAAGAGATCACTCTTCTTTGTCTTTATTAGAATCTTCATAAGAGGAGCATACGCCTAACTAGTCGTTTTCCTCCATTTCACTTCAAAAGTATATAGCACGAATAAAACTAAAGTTCATGAGTGAAGGTGAGAATTCAAATGATAACCTATGCAACAAGCGTCGTCAGACTAAGAACAAAGGGACATACATTTAATCATTCCATCTTCACTACTTAGTGAATGTGTCCTTCGAGTGAAATTGTTATGAAAATATTTTGAAAATGGTTTGATTTCGAGAAAAATACTTGGTGTTGACCAAGCGTTTATTTGGACTTACGCTACTGTTTGTGTGAAAATTTCATTACCCCCACCAATTTAGTTTGCCTCCTTTTTAGTTATTAATTGAAATAATTATTTATTTTTTTATATTAGCGACAGTTCTGGCCGACGCTATTATATATTAAAAAATATTCATTTCCCATAACAAATATCGTTTTCCTCCTTATTAGTTATTGTCTAAATTAATTCTTATTTTCTTATATTAGTGACGGTTCTGGCCGACACTACTGTTTGTACTAAAATTTTCATTTCCCCCCATGAATTTCGTTTGGATCCTTTAAACTTATTGTTTTAATTAATTATTATTTTTATATTAAAAACTAGTAGTTTAATAGCTCTTTTAAAGTGTTTTTTTACAAAATCGTTTACATTAGCGGCACGGTTAATAGCGCTTTTCAGCGCTATCAAAAACAAAAGAAAGTGCTTTTAAATAAATTTTTTGACATATTGTTTGTTGCGCTATTTTCTCTTTCAAAGTTGGTTTACCCTTTTGGACAGAAGAGATCACTCTTCTTTGTTTTTATTAGAATCTTCATAAGAAGAGCATACGCCTAACTAGTCGTTTTCCTCCATTTCACTTCAAAAATATATAGCACGAATAAAACTAAAGTTCATGAGTGAAGGTGAGACCTCGAACGATAATCTATACAGCAAGCATCGTCAGACTAAGAATAAAGGGAAATACATTTAATCATTCCTTCTTAACTACTTAGTGCATGTTTTTTCGAGTGCAATTGTTATGAAAATATTTTTAGAATGGTTTAATTTCGAGAAAAATACTTGGTGTTGACCAAGCTTTTATTTGGACCTTCGCTACTATTTGTCCGAAAATTTCATTACCCCCACCAATTTAGTTTGCCTCCTTTTTAGTTATTATTTTAAATAATTTTTTTATTTTATATTAGCGACGGTTCAGGCAGACGCTATTATTTATGAAAAACTATTCATTTCCCATAACAAACATCGCTTTCCTCCTTATTAGTTATTATCTTAATTAATTCTTATTTTCTTATATTAGTGACGGTTCAGGCCGACGCTTCTGTTTGTACTAAAATTTTCAATTTCCCCCCACGAATTTCGTTTGGGTCCTTTAAACTTGTTGTTTTAATTACTTAATTTTTATATATTTAAAACTAGTACATTAATAGCTCTTTTAAAGTGCTTTTAAACAAAAGCGTTTACATTAGCGGCACGGTTAAGAACGCTTTTCAGCGCTATCAAAAACAAAATAAAGTGTTATTAAATAAATTTTATGGCATATTGTCTGTTGCTCTATTTTCTCTTTCAAAGTTGGTTTACCCTTTTGGACAGAAGAGATCACTCTTCTTTGTCTTTATTAGAATCTTCATAAGAGGAGCATATGCCTAACTAGTCATTCTCCTCCATTTCACTTCAAAAATATATAGCATGAATAAAACTAAAGTTCACGAGTGAAGATGAGAATTCGAACGATAACCAATACAGCAAGCGTCGTCTTACTAAGAACAAAGGGACATACATTTAATCATTCTTTCTTCACTACTTAGTGCATGTGTCCTTCGAGTGCATTTTTATGAAAATATTTTGAAAATGGTTTAATTTCGAGAAAAATACTTGGTGTTGACCAAGTGTTTATTTGGACCTACGCTACTGTTTGTGCGAAAATTTCATTACCCCCACCAATTTAGTTTCCCTCCTTTTTAGTTATTATTTTACATAATTATATATTTTCTATATTAGCGACGGTTCAGACCGATGCTATTATTTATGAAAAAATATTCATTTCCCATAACAAATTTCGTTTGCCTCCTTACTAGTTATTATCATAATTAATTCTTATTTTCTTACAGTAGCGACGGTTCAGGCCGACGCTACTGTTTGTACTAAAATAATCATTTCCCCCCCACGAATTTCATTTGGCTCCTTTAAACTTATTGTTTTAATTAATTATTATTTTTATATTAAAAACTAGTACTTTAACAACTCTTTTAAAGTGCTATTAAACAAAATCGTTTACATTAGCGGCACGGTTAATATCGCTTTTCAGCGCTATCAAAAACCAAAGAAAGTGCTATTAAATAACTTTTATGGCATATTGTATGTTGTTCTATTTTCTCTTTCAAAGTTGGTTTACCCTTTTGGACATAAGAGATCACTCTTCTTTGTCTTTATTAGAATCTTCATAAGAGGAGCATACGCCTAACTAGTCGTTTTCCTTCATTTCACTTCAAAAGTATATAGAACGAATAAAACAAAAGTTCATGAGCGAAGGTGAGAATTCAAATGATAACCTATGCAACAAGCATCGTCGGACTAAGAACAAAGGGACATACATTTAATCATTCCATCTTCACTACTTAGTGAATGTGTCCTTCGACTGAAATTGTTATGAAAATATTTTGAAAATGGTTTGATTTCGAGAAAAATAATTGGTGTTGACCAAGCATTTATTTGGACTTACGCTACTGTTTGTGTGAAAACTTCATTACCCCCACCAATTTAGTTTTCCTCCTTTTTAGTTATTATTTTACATAATTATATATTTTTTATATTAGCGAGGGTTCAGGCCGACGCTATTATTTATGTAAAAATATTCATTTCCCATAACAAATTTCGTTTGCCACCTTACTAGTTATTATCTTAATTAATTCTTATTTTCTTACAGTAGCGACGGTTCAGGCCGACGCTACTGTTTGTACTAAAATTTTCATTTCCCCCCATGATTTTCGTTTGGCTCCTTTAAACTTATTTTTTTAATTAATTATTATTTTTATATTAAAAACTAGTATTTTAATAGTTCTTTTAAAGTGCTTTTAAACAAAATCGTTTACATTAGCGGCACGGTTAATAACGCTTTTCAGCGCTATCAAAAACAAAAGAAAGTGCTATTAAATAATTTTTTTGACATATTGTTTGTTGCTCTATTTTCTCTTTCAAAGTTGGTTTACCCTTTTGGACAGAAGAGATCACTCTTCTTTGTTTTTATTAGAATCTTCATAAGAGGAGCATACGCCTAACTAGTCGTTTTCCTCCATTTCACTTCAAAAATATATAGCACGAATAAAACTAAAGTTCATGAGTGAAGGTGAGAACTCGAACGATAACCTATACAACAAGCATCGTCAGACTAAGAATAAAGAGACATACATTTAATCATTCCTTCTTCACTACTTAGTGCATGTGTTTTCGAGTGCAATTGTTATGAAAATATTTTTAGAATGGTTTAATTTCGAGAAAAATACTTGGTGTTGACCAAGCTTTTATTTGGACCTTCGCTACTATTTGCCCGAAAATTTCATTACCCCCACCAATTTAGTTTGCCTCCTTTTTAGTTATTATTTTAAATAATTATTTTATTTTATATTAGAGACGGTTCAGGCCGACCCTATTATTTATGAAAAACTATTCATTTCCCATAACAAACTTCACTTTCCTCCTTATTAGTTATTATCTTAATTAATTCTTATTTTCTTATATTAGTGACGGTTCAGGCCTACGCTACTGTTTGTACAAAAAATTTCAATTTCCCCCCACGAATTTCGTTTGGCTCCTTTAAACTTGTTTTTTTAATTAATTAATTTTTTTATATTAAAAACTAGTACATTAATAGCTCTTTTAAAGTGCTTTTAAACAAAATCGTTTACATTAGCGGCACGGTTAATAGAGTTTTTCAGTGCTATCAAAAACAAAAGAAAGTGCTATTAAATAACTTTTATGGCATATTGCCTGTTGCTCTATTTTCCCTTTCAAAGTTGGTTTACCCTTTTGGACAGAAGAGATCACTATTCTTTTTATTCATTATAATCTTCATAAGAGGAGCATGTTCCTAACTAGTCATTCTCCTCCATTTCACTTCAAAAATATATAGCACGAATAAAACTAAAGTTCATAAGTGAAGGTGAGAATTCGAACGATAACCAATACAGCAAGCGTCGTCTGACTAAGAACAAAGGGACATACATTTAATCATTCCTTCTTCACTACTTAGTGCATGTGTCCTTCGAGTGCATTTGTTATGAAAATATTTTGAAAATGGTTAAATTTCGAGAAAAATACTTGGTGTTGACCAAGCGTTTATTTGGACCTACGCTATTGTTTGTGCGAAATTTTCATTACCCCCACCGATTTAGTTTTTCTCATTTTTATTTATTATTTTACATAATTATATATTTTTTTATATTAGCGACGGTTCAGACCGACGCTATTATTTATGAAAAAAAATTCATTTCCCATAACAAATTTCGTTTGCCTCCTTACTAGTTATTATCTTAATTAATTCTTATTTTCTTATATTAGCGACGGTTCAGGCCGACGCTACTGTTTGTACTAAAATTATCATTTTCCCCCCATAAATTTCGTTTGCCTTCTTTAAACTTATTGTTTTAATTAATTATTATTATTATATTAAAAACTAGTACTTTAACAACTCTTTTAAAGTGCTATTAAACAAAATCGTTTACATTAGCGGCACGGTTAATAGAGCTTTTCAGCGCTATCAAAAACCAAAGAAAGTGCTATTAAATAACTTTTATGGCATATTGTATGTTGTTCTATTTTCTCTTTCAAAGTTGGTTTGCCCTTTTGGACATAAAAGATCACTCTTCTTTGTCTTTATGAGAATCTTCATAAGAGGAGCATACGCCTAACTGGTCGATTTCCTCCATTTCACTTCAAAAATATATAGCACGAATAAAACTAAAGTTCATGAGTGAAGGTGAGAACTCGAACGATAACCTATACAGCAAGCATCGTCAGACTAAGAATAAAGGGACATACATTTAATCATCCCTTCTTCACTATTTAGTGCATGTGTTTTCGAGTGCATTTGTTATGAAAATATTTTTAGAATGGTTTAATTTTGATGAAAATACTTGGTGTTGACCAAGATTTTATTTGGACCTTCGCTACTGTTTGTCTGAAAATTTCTTTACCCCCACCAATTTAGTTTGCCTCCTTTTTAGTTATTATTTTAAATAATTATTTTATTTTATATTAGCGACGGTTCAGGCCGACGCTATTATTTATGAAAAACTATTCATTTCCCATAACAAACTTCACTTTCATCCTTATTAGTTATTAGCTTAACTAATTCTTATTTTCTCATATTAGTGACGGTTCAGGCTGACGCTACTGTTTGTACTAAAATTTTCAATTTCCCCCCACGAATTTCGTTTGGCTCCTTTAAACTTGTTATTTTAATTAATTAATATTTTTATATTAAAAACTAGTACATTAATAGCTCTTTTAATGTGCTTTTAAACAAATTCGTTTACATTAGCGGCACGGTTAATAGCGCTTTTCAGCGCTATCAAAAACAAAAGGAAGTGCTATTAAATAACTTTTATGGCATATTGTCTGTTGCTCTATTTTCTCTTTCAAAGTTGGTTTACCCTTTTGGACAGAAGAGATCACTCTTCTTTGTCTTTATTAGAATCTTCATAAGAGGAGCATATGCCTAACTAGTCATTCTCCTCCATTTCACTTCAAAAATATATAGCACGAATAAAACTAAAGTTCATGAGTGAAGGTGAGAATTCGAACGATAACCAATACAGTAAGCGTCGTCTGACTAAGAACAAAGGGACATACATTTAATCATTCCTTCTTCACTACTTAGTGCATGTGTCCTTCGAGTGCATTTGTTATGAAAATATTTTGAAAATGGTTAAATTTCGAGAAAAATAATTGGTGTTGACCAAGTGTTTATTTGGACCTACGCTATTGTTTGTGCGAAATTTTCATTACCCCCACCAATTTAGTTTGTCTCATTTTTAGTTATTATTTTACATAATTATATATTTTTTTATATTAACGACGTTTAATGCCGACGCTATTATTTATGAAAAAATATTCATTTCCCATAACAAATTTCGTTTGCCTCCTTACTAGTTATTATCTTAATTAATTCTTCTTTTCTTATATTAGCGACGGTTCAGGCCGACGCTACTGTTTGTACTAAAATTATCATTTTCCCCCCACGAATTTCGTTTGGCTTCTTTAAACTTATTGTTTTAATTAATTATTATTTTTATATTAAAAACTAGTACTTTAACAACTCTTTTAAAGTGCTATTAAACAAAATCGTTTACATTAGCGGCACGGTTAATAGAGCTTTTCAGCGCTATCAAAAACCAAAGAAAGTGCTATTAAATAACTTTTATGGCATACTGTATGTTGTTCTATTTTCTCTTTCAAAGTTGGTTTGCCCTTTTGGACATAAGAGATCACTCTTCTTTGTCTTTATGAGAATCTTCATAAGAGGAGCATACGCCTAACTGGTCGTTTTCCTCCATTTCACTTCAAAAATATATAGCACGAATAAAACTAAAGTTCATGAGTGAAGGTGAGAACTCGAACGATAACCTATACAGCAAGCGTCATCGGACTATGTACAAAGGGACATACATTTAATCATTTCTTTTCACTACTTAGTGCATGTGTCCTTTGAGTGCTTTTTTTATGAAAATATTTTGAAAATGGTTTGATTTCGAGAAAAATATTTGGTGTTAACCAAGCGTTTATTTGGACCAATGCCACTGTTTGTGCGAAAATTTCATTACCCCCACCAATTTAGTTTGCCTCCTTTTTAGTTATTATTTTAAAAAATTATTTATAATGACAAGGCTACCATCCATCGGAGTAACAAAATCCTAACAACGAACTACCTTCCATAATGACAAAGCTACAACCATTGGAGTAAAAAAATCTCAACAACGAACTACCTTATATAATTAGAAGGCTACCATCAATTAGAGTAACAAAATCTCAACAACAAACTACCTTCCGTAATGACAAGGATACCATCCATTGGAGTAACAAAATCTCAAAAAAGAACTACCTTTTATAATGACATGGCTACCTTACATTGGAGTAACAAAGTCCCAACAACGAACTACCTTCCATAATTGCAAGGCTACCATCCATTGGAGTAACAAAATCTCAACAATGAACTACCTTCCATAATGACAAGGCTACCATCCATTGGAGTAACAAAATCTCAACAACGAACTACCTTCAATAATGACAAGGCTACCATCCATAGGTTTAACAAAATTTCAACAGCGAACTACCTTACATAATGACAAGGCTACCGTTCATTGGAGTAATAAAATCTCAACAACAAACTACCATCCATAATAACAAGGCTACCATCCATTGGAGTAACAAAATCTCAACAATAAACTACCTTCCATAATGACAAGGCTACCATCCATTGGAGTAACAAAATCTCAACAACAAACTACCTTCAATAATGACAAGGCTACCATCCATTGGTTTAACAAAATTTCAACAGCGAACTACCTTACATAATGACAAGGCTACCGTCCATTGGAGTAATAAAATCTCAACAACAAACTACCATCCATAATAACAAGGCTACCATCCATTGGAGTAACAAAATCTCAACAATAAACTACCTTCCATAATGATAAGGCTACCATCCATTGGAGTAAGAAAATCTCAACAACGAACTACCTTCTATAATGAGAAGGCTACCATCCATTGGGGTATCAAAATCCCAACAACGAAATACCTTCCATAATGACAAGGCTACCATCCATTGGAATAATAAAATCTCAACAATGAACTACCTTCCATAATGACAAGGCTACCATCCATTGGAGTAACAAAATCTCAACAAAGAACTACCTTCCAGAATGACAAGGCTACCATCCATTGGAGTAACAAAATCTCAACAATGAACTACCTTCCATAATGACAAGGCTATCATCCATTCGAGTAACAAAATATTAACAACGAACTACCTTCCATAATGACAAGGCTACCATCCATTGGAGTAAAAAAATTTCAAAAACGAACTAACTGCCATAATGAGAAGGCTACCATCCATTGGAGTAACAAAATTTCAACAACGAACTACCTTCCATAATGAGAAGGCTACCATCCATTGGAGTAAAAAATTATCAACAAAAAACTACCTTCCATAATGACAAGGCTACAATCCATTAAAGTAAAAAAATATCAACAGAAAACTACCATCTATAATGACAAGGCTACCATCCATCGGAGTAACAAAATCCTAACAACGAACTACCTTCCATAATGACAAGGCTACCATCCATTGGAGCAAAAAAATCTCAACAACGAACTACCTTCTATAATTAGAAGGATACCATCCATTAGAGTAACAAAATCTCAACAACGAACTACCTTCCATAATGACAAGGATACCATCCATTGGAGTAACAAAATCTCAAAAAAGAACTACCTTCTATAATGACATGGCTACCATACATTGGAGTAACAAAGTCCCAACAACGAACTACCTTCCATAATTACAAGGCTACCATCCATTGGAGTAACAAAATCTCAACAATGAACTACCTTCCATAATGACAAGGCTAACATCCATTGGAGTAACAAAATGTCAACAACGAACTACCTTCAATAATGACAAGGCTACCATCCATTGGTTTAACAAAATTTCAACAGCGAACTACCTTACATAATGACAAGGCTACAGTCCATTGGAGTAATAAAATCTCAACAACAAACTACCATCGATAATGACAAGGCTACCATCCATTGGAGTAACAAAATCTCAACAATAAACTACCTTCCATAATGATAAGGCTACCATCCATTGGAGTAAGAAAATCTCAACAACGAACTAACTACTATAATGAGAAGGCTACCATCCATTGGGGTATCAAAATCCCAACAACGAAATACCTTCCATAATGACAAGGCTACCATCCATTGGAATAATAAAATCTCAACAATGAACTACCTTCCATAATGACAAGGCTACCATCCAATGGAGTAACAAAATCTCAACAAAGAACTACCTTCCAGAATGACAAGGCTACCATCCATTGGAGTAACAAAATCTCAACAATGAACTACCTTCCATAATGACAAGGCTATCATCCATTCGAGTAACAAAATCTTAACAACGAACTACCTTCCATAATGACAAGGCTACCATCCATTGGAGTAAAAAAATTTCAAAAACTAACTAACTGCCATAATGAGAAGGCTACCATACATTGGAGTAACAAAATTTCAACAACGAACTACCTTCCATAATGACAAGGCTACCATCCATTGGAGTAAAGGAATATCAACAACAAACTACCTACCATAATGACAAGGCTACAATCCATTAAAGTAAAAAAAATCAACAAAAAACTACCATCTATAATGACAAGGCTACCATCCATCGGAGTAACAAAATCCTAACAACGAACTACCTTCCATAATGACAAGGCTACAACCATTGGAGTAAAAAAATCTCAACAACAAACTACCTTATATAATTAGAAGGCTACCATCAATTAGAGTAACAAAATCTCAACAACAAACTACCTTCCGTAATGACAAGGATACCATCCATTGGAGTAACAAAATCTCAAAAAAGAACTACCTTTTATAATGACATGGCTACCATACATTGGAGTAACAAAGTCCCAACAACGAACTACCTTCCATAATTGCAAGGCTACCATCCATTGGAGTAACAAAATCTCAACAATGAACTACCTTCCATAATGACAAGGCTACCATCCATTGGAGTAACAAAATCTCAACAACAAACTACCCTCAATAATGACAAGGCTACCATCCATAGGTTTAACAAAATTTCAACAGTGAACTACCTTACATAATGACAAGGCTACCGTCCATTGGAGTAATAAAATCTCAACAACAAACTACCATCCATAATAACAAGGCTACCATCCATTGGAGTAACAAAATCTCAACAATAAACTACCTTCCATAATGACAAGGCTACCATCCATTGGAGTAACAAAATCTCAACAACGAACTACCTTCAATAATGACAAGGCTACCATCCATTGGTTTAACAAAATTTCAACAGCGAACTACCTTACATAATGACAAGGCTACCGTCCATTGGAGTAATAAAATCTCAACAACAAACTACCATCCATAATAACAAGGCTACCATCCATTGGAGTAACAAAATCTCAACAATAAACTACCTTCCATAATGATAAGGCTACCTTCCATTGGAGTAAGAAAATCTCAACAACGAACTACCTTCTATAATGAGAAGGCTACCATCCATTGGGGTATCAAAATCCCAACAACGAAATACCTTCCATAATGACAAGGCTACCATCCATTGGAATAATAAAATCTCAACAATGAACTACCTTCCATAATGACAAGGCTACCATCCATTGGAGTAACAAAATCTCAACAAAGAACTACCTTCCAGAATGACAACGCTACCATCCATTGGAGTAACAAAATCTCAACAATGAACTACCTTCCATAATGACAAGGCTATCATCCATTCGAGTAACAAAATATTAACAACGAACTACCTTCCATAATGACAAGGCTACCATCCATTGGAGTAACAAAATCTCAACAATAAACTACCTTCCATAATGACAAGGCTACCATCCATTGGAGTAAGAAAATCTCAAAAACGAACTACCTTCTATAATGACAAGGCTACAATACATTGGAGTAACAAAATCAAAACAACAAACTACCTTCCATAATTACAAGGCTACCATCCATTGGAGTAACAAAATCTCAACAATGAAATACCTTCCATAATGACAAGGCTACCATCCATTGGAGTAACAAAATCTCAACAATGAACTACCTTCCATAATGACAAGGCTACCATCCATTGGAGTAACCAAATTTAAACAACGAACTACCTTACATAATGACAAGGCTACCATCCATTGGAGTAACAAAATCTCAAAAACAAACTACCATCCATAATAACAAGGCTACCATCCATTGGAGTAACAAAATCTCAACAATAAACTACTTTCCATAATGACAAGGATACCATTCATTGGAGTAACAAAATCTCAAAAACGAACTTCCTTCTATAATGACAAGGCTACAATACATTGGAGTAACAAAATCCCAACAATGAACAACCTTCCATAATTACAAGGCTACAATCCATTGGAGTAACAAAATCATAACAATGAACTACCTTCCATAATGACAAGGCTACCAACCATTGGATTAACAAAATCTCAACAACGAACTACCTTCCATAATGACAAGGCTACCATCATTGGAGTAACCAAATTTCAACAACGAACTACCTTACATAATGACAAGGCTACGATCCATTGGAGTAACAAAATCTCAACAACAAACTAACATCCATAATAACAAGGCTACCATCCATTGGAGTAACAAAATCTCAACAATAAACTACCTTCCATAATAACAAGGCTACCATCCATTGGAGTTGGAAAATCTCAAAAACGAACTACTTTCTATAATGACAAGGCTATAATACATTGGAGTAACAAAATCCAAACAACAAACTACCTTCCATAATTACAAGGCTACCATCCATTGGAGTAACAAAATCTCGACAATGAACTACCTTCCAAAATGACAAGGCTACCATCCATTGGAGTAACAAAATCTCAACAACGAACTACCTTCCATAATGACAAGGCTACCATCCATTGTAGTAACCAAATTTCAACAACGAACTACCTTACATAATGACAAGGCTACCATCCATTGGAGTAACAAAATCTCAACAGCAAACTACCATCCATAATAACAAGGCTACCATCCATTGGAGTAACAAAATCTCAACAATAAGCTACCTTCCATAATGACAAGGATACCATTCATTGGAGTAACAAAATCTCAAAAACGAACTACCTTCTATAATGACAAGGCTACAATACATTAGAGTAACAAAATCCCAACAATGAACTACCTTCCATAATTACAAGGCTACCATCCACTGGAGTAACAAAATCTCAACAATGAACTACCTTCCATAATGACAAGGCTACCATCCATTGGAGTAACAAAATCTCAACAACAAACTACCTTCCATAATGACAAGGCTACCATCCATTGGAGTAACCAAATTTCAACAACGAACTACCTTACATAATGAGAAGGCTACCATCCGTTGGAGTAACAAAATCTCAACAACAAACTACCATCCATTATAACAAGGCTACCATCCATTGAAGTAACAAAATCTCAACAATAAACTACCTTCCATAATGACAAGGCTACCATCCGTTGGAGTAACAAAATCTCAACAATCAACTACCTTCCATAATGACAAGGCTACCATCCATTGGAGTAAAAAAATTTCAACAACCAACTACCTTCCATAATGACAAGGCTACCATCCATTGGAGTATTAAAATCTCAACAACAAACTACCATCCATAATAAAAAGGCTACCATACATTGGAGTAACAAAATATGAACAACAAACTACCTTGCGTAATGATAAGGCTACCATCCATTGGAGTAACAAAACTCAACAAAGAACTACCTTCTATAATGAGAAGGCTACCATCCATTGGAGTAACAAAATCTCAACAACGAACTACCTTCCTTAATGACAAGGCTGCCATCCATTGGAGTAGTAAAATCTCAACAACGCACTACCTTCTATAATGACAAGGCTACAATACATTGGAGTAACAAAATCCCAACAACAAACTACCTTCCATAATTACAAGGCTACCATCCATTGGAGTAACAAAATCTCAACAATGAACTACCTTCCATAATGACAAGGCTACCATCCATTGAAGTAACAAAATCTCAACAACGAACTACCTTCCATAATGACAAGGCTACCATCCATTGGAGTAACCAAATTTCAACAACGAACTACCTTACATAATGACAAGGCTACCATCCATTGGAGTAACAAAATCTCAACAACAAACTACCATCCATAATAACAAGGCTACCATCCATTGGAGTAACAAAATCTCAACAACAAACTACCTTGCGTAATGATAAGGCTACCATCCATTGGAGTAACAAAACTCAACAACGAACTACCTTCTATAATGAGAAGGCTACCATCCATTGGATTAACAAAATCTCAACAACGAACTACCTTCCATAATGACAAGGCTACCATCATTGGAGTAACCAAATTTCAACATCGAACTACCTTACATAATGACAAGGCTACCATCCATTGGAGTAACAAAATCTCAACAACAAACTAACATCCATAATAACAAGGCTACCATCCATTGGAGTAACAAAATCTCAACAATAAGCTACCTTCCATAATGACAAGGATACCATTCATTGGAGTAACAAAATCTGAAAAACGAACTGCCTTCTATAATGACAAGGCTGCAATACATTGGAGTAACAAAATCCCAATAATGAACTACCTTCCATAATGACAAGGCTACCATCCATTGGAGTAACAAAATCTCAACAACAAACTACCTTCCATAATGACAAGGCTACCATCCATTGGAGTAACCAAATTTCAACAACGAACTACCTTACATAATGACAAGGCTACCATCCATTGGAGTAACAAAATCTCAACAACAAACTACCATCCATAATAACAAGGCTACCATCCATTGGAGTAACAAAATCTCAACAATAAACTACCTTCCATAATGATAAGGCTACCATCCGTTGGAGTAAGAAAATCTCAACAATGAACTACCTTCTATAATGATAAGGCTACCATCCATTTGAGTAACAAAATCCCAACAATGAACTACCTTCCATAATAACAAGGCTACCATCAATTGGAGTAACAAAATCTCAACAACAAACTATCTTCCATAATGACAAGGCTACCATCCATTGGAGTAACAAAATCTCAACAATGAACTACCTTCCATAATGACAAGGCTACCATCCATTGGAGTAAAAAAATTTCAACAACGAACTACCTTCCATAATGACAAGGCTACCATCCATTGGAGTATTAAAATCTCAACAACAAACTACTTTCTATAATGACAAGGCTATAATACATTGGAGTAACAAAATCCCAACAACAAAGTACCTTCCATAATTACAAGGCTACCATCCATTGGAGTAACAAAATCTCGACAATGAACTACCTTCCATAATGACAAGGATACCATCCATTGGAGTAACAAAATCTCAACAACGAACTACCTTCCATAATGACAAGGCTGCCATCCATTGGAGTAGTAAAATCTCAACAACGCACTACCTTCTATAATGACAAGGCTAACATCCATTGGAGTAACAAAATGTCAACAACGAACTACCTTCAATAATGACAAGGCTACCATCCATTGGTTTAACAAAATTTCAACAGCGAACTACCTTACATAATGACAAGGCTACAGTCCATTGGAGTAATAAAATCTCAACAACAAACTACCATCCATAATAACAAGGCTACCATCCATTGGAGTAACAAAATCTCAACAATAAACTACCTTCCATAATGATAAGGCTACCATCCATTGGAGTAAGAAAATCTCAACAACGAACTAACTACTATAATGAGAAGGCTACCATCCATTGGGGTATCAAAATCCCAACAACGAAATACCTTCCATAATGACAAGGCTACCATCCATTGGAATAACAAAATCTCAACAATGAACTACCTTCCATAATGACAAGGCTACCATCCAATGGAGTAACAAAATCTCAACAAAGAACTACCTTCCAGAATGACAAGGCTACCATCCATTGGAGTAACAAAATCTCAACAATGAACTACCTTCCATAATGACAAGGCTATCATCCATTCGAGTAACAAAATCTTAACAACGAACTACCTTCCATAATGACAAGGCTACCATCCATTGGAGTAAAAAAATTTCAAAAACGAACTAACTGCCATAATGAGAAGGCTACCATACATTGGAGTAACAAAATTTCAACAACGAACTACCTTCCATAATGACAAGGCTACCATCCATTGGAGTAAAGGAATATCAACAACAAACTACCTACCATAATGACAAGGCTACAATCCATTAAAGTAAAAAAAATCAACAAAAAACTACCATCTATAATGACAAGGCTACCATCCATCGGAGTAACAAAATCCTAACAATGAACTACCTTCCATAATGACAAGGCTACAACCATTGGAGTAAAAAAATCTCAACAACAAACTACCTTATATAATTAGAAGGCTACCATCAATTAGAGTAACAAAATCTCAACAACAAACTACCTTCCGTAATGACAAGGATACCATCCATTGGAGTAACAAAATCTCAAAAAAGAACTACCTTTTATAATGACATGGCTACCATACATTGGAGTAACAAAGTCCCAACAACGAACTACCTTCCATAATTGCAAGGCTACCATCCATTGGAGTAACAAAATCTCAACAATGAACTACCTTCCATAATGACAAGGCTACCATCCATTGGAGTAACAAAATCTCAACAACGAACTACCCTCAATAATGACAAGGCTACCATCCATAGGTTTAACAAAATTTCAACAGCGAACTACCTTACATAATGACAAGGCTACCGTCCATTGGAGTAATAAAATCTCAACAACAAACTACCATCCATAATAACAAGGCTACCATCCATTGGAGTAACAAAATCTCAACAATAAACTACCTTCCATAATGACAAGGCTACCATCCATTGGAGTAACAAAATCTCAACAACGAACTACCTTCAATAATGACAAGGCTACCATCCATTGGTTTAACAAAATTTCAACAGCGAACTACCTTACATAATGACAAGGCTACCGTCCATTGGAGTAATAAAATCTCAACAACAAACTACCATCCATAATAACAAGGCTACCATCCATTGGAGTAACAAAATCTCAACAATAAACTACCTTCCATAATGATAAGGCTACCATCCATTGGAGTAAGAAAATCTCAACAACGAACTACCTTCTATAATGAGAAGGCTACCATCCATTGGGGTATCAAAATCCCAACAACGAAATACCTTCCATAATGACAAGGCTACCATCCATTGGAATAATAAAATCTCAACAATGAACTACCTTCCATAATGACAAGGCTACCATCCATTGGAGTAACAAAATCTCAACAAAGAACTACCTTCCAGAATGACAACGCTACCATCCATTGGAGTAACAAAATCTCAACAATGAACTACCTTCCATAATGACAAGGCTATCATCCATTCGAGTAACAAAATCTTAACAACGAACTACCTTCCATAATGACAAGGCTACCATCCATTGGAGTAAAAAAATTTCAAAAACGAACTAACTGCCATAATGAGAAGGCTACCATACATTGGAGTAACAAAATTTCAACAACGAACTACCTTCCATAATGACAAGGCTACCATCCATTGGAGTAAAGGAATATCAACAACAAACTACCTACCATAATGACAAGGCTACAATCCATTAAAGTAAAAAAAATCAACAAAAAACTACCATCTATAATGACAAGGCTACCATCCATCGGAGTAACAAAATCCTAACAATGAACTACCTTCCATAATGACAAGGCTACAACCATTGGAGTAAAAAAATCTCAACAACAAACTACCTTATATAATTAGAAGGCTACCATCAATTAGAGTAACAAAATCTCAACAACAAACTACCTTCCGTAATGACAAGGATACCATCCATTGGAGTAACAAAATCTCAAAAAAGAACTACCTTTTATAATGACATGGCTACCATACATTGGAGTAACAAAGTCCCAACAACGAACTACCTTCCATAATTGCAAGGCTACCATCCATTGGAGTAACAAAATCTCAACAATGAACTACCTTCCATAATGACAAGGCTACCATCCATTGGAGTAACAAAATCTCAACAACGAACTACCCTCAATAATGACAAGGCTACCATCCATAGGTTTAACAAAATTTCAACAGCGAACTACCTTACATAATGACAAGGCTACCGTCCATTGGAGTAATAAAATCTCAACAACAAACTACCATCCATAATAACAAGGCTACCATCCATTGGAGTAACAAAATCTCAACAATAAACTACCTTCCATAATGACAAGGCTACCATCCATTGGAGTAACAAAATCTCAACAACGAACTACCTTCAATAATGACAAGGCTACCATCCATTGGTTTAACAAAATTTCAACAGCGAACTACCTTACATAATGACAAGGCTACCGTCCATTGGAGTAATAAAATCTCAACAACAAACTACCATCCATAATAACAAGGCTACCATCCATTGGAGTAACAAAATCTCAACAATAAACTACCTTCCATAATGATAAGGCTACCATCCATTGGAGTAAGAAAATCTCAACAACGAACTACCTTCTATAATGAGAAGGCTACCATCCATTGGGGTATCAAAATCCCAACAACGAAATACCTTCCATAATGACAAGGCTACCATCCATTGGAATAATAAAATCTCAACAATGAACTACCTTCCATAATGACAAGGCTACCATCCATTGGAGTAACAAAATCTCAACAAAGAACTACCTTCCAGAATGACAACGCTACCATCCATTGGAGTAACAAAATCTCAACAATGAACTACCTTCCATAATGACAAGGCTATCATCCATTCGAGTAACAAAATATTAACAACGAACTACCTTCCATAATGACAAGGCTACCATCCATTGGAGTAAAAAAATTTCAAAAACGAACTAACTGCCATAATGAGAAGGCTACCATCCATTGGAGTAACCAAATTTCAAAACCGAACTACCTTCCATAATGACAAGGCTACCATCCATTGGAGTAAAAAATTATCAACAACAAACTACCTTCCATAATGACAAGGCTACAATCCATTAAAGTAAAAAAATATCAACAGAAAACTACCATCTATAATGACAAGGCTACCATCCATCGGAGTAACAACATCCTAACAATGAACTACCTTCCATAATGACAAGGCTACCATCCATTGGAGTAAAAAAATCTCAACAAAGAACTAACTTATATAATTAGAAGGCTACCATCCATTAGAGTAACAAAATCTCAACAACAAACTACCTTCCGTAATGACAAGGATACCATCCATTGGAGTAACAAAATATCAAAATTGAACTACCTTCTATAATGACATGGCTACCATACATTGGAGTAACAAATTCCCAACAACGAACTACCTTCCATAATTACAAGGCTACCATCCATTGGAGTAACAAAATCTCAACAATGAACTACCTTCCATAATGACAAGGCCACCATCCATTGGAGTAACAAAATCTCAACAACGAACTACCTTCAATAATGACAAGGCTACCCTCCATTGGTTTAACAAAATTTCAACAGCGAACTACCTTACATAATGACAAGGCTACCGTCCATTGGAGTAATAAAATCTCAACAACAAACTACCATCCATAATAACAAGGCTACCATCCATTGGAGTAACAAAATCTCAACAATAAACTACCTTCCATAATGATAAGGCTACCATCCATTGGAGTAAGAAAATCTCAACAACAAACTACCTTCTATAATGAGAAGGCTACCATCCATTGGGGTATCAAAATCCCAACAATGAAATACCTTCCATAATGACAAGGCTACCATCCATTGGGATAATAAAATCTCAACAATGAACTACCTTCCATAATGACAAGGCTACCATCTATTAGAGTAACAAAATCTCAACAAAGAACTACCTTCCAGAATGACAATGCTACCATCCATTGGAATAACAAAATCTCAACAATGAACTACCTTCCATAATGACAAGGCTATCATCCATTCAAGTAACAAAATCTCAACAACGAACTACCTTCCATAATGACAAGGCTACCATCCATTGGAGTAAAAAATTTAAAAAACGAACTAACTGCCATAATGAGAAGGCTACCATCCATTGGAGTAACAAAATCTCAACAACGAACTACCATCCATAATGACAAGGATACCATTCATTGGAGTAACAAAATCTCAAAAACGAACTACCTTCTATAATGACAAGGCTACAATACATTGGAGTAAAAAAATCCAAACAACGAACTACCTTCCATAATTACAAGGCTACAATCCATTGGAGTAACAAAATCTCAACAATGAACTACCTTCCATAATGACAAGGCTACCATCCATTGGATTAACCAAATCTCAACAACGTACTACCTTCCTTAATGACAAGGCTACCATCCATTGGAGTAACCAAATTTCAACAACGGACTACCTTACATAATGACAAGGCTACCATCCATTGGAGTAACAAAATCTCAACAGCAAACTACCATCCATAATAACAAGGCTACCATCCATTGGAGTAACAAAATCTCAACAATAAACTACCTTCCATAATGACAAGGCTACCATCCATTGGAGTAAGAAAATCTCAAAAACGAACTACCTTCTATAATGACAATGCTACAATACATTGGAGTAACAAAATCCAAACAACAAACTACCTTCCATAATTACAAGGCTACCATCCATTGGAGTAACAAAATCTCAACAATGAACTACCTTCCATAATGACAAGGCTACCATCCATTGGAGTAACAAAATCTCAACAATGAACTACCTTCCATAATGAAAAGGCTACCATCCATTGGAGTAACCAAATTTAAACAACGAACTACCTTACATAATGACAAGGCTACCATCCATTGGAGTAACAAAATCTCAAAAACAAACTACCATCCATAATAACAAGGCTACCATCCATTGGAGTAACAAAATCTCAACAATAAACTACTTTCCATAATGACAAGGATACCATTCATTGGAGTAACAAAATCTCAAAAACGAACTTCCTTCTATAATGACAAGGCTACAATACATTGGAGTAACAAAATCCCAACAATGTACAACCTTCCATAATTACAAGGCTACAATCCATTGGAGTAACAAAATCTTAACAATGAACTACCTTCCATAATGACAAGGCTACCAACCATTGGATTAACAAAATCTCAACAACGAACTACCTTCCATAATGACAAGGCTACCATCATTGGAGTAACCAAATTTCAACAACGAACTACCTTACATAATGACAAGGCTACGATCCATTGGAGTAACAAAATCTCAACAACAAACTAACATCCATAATAACAAGGCTACCATCCATTGGAGTAACAAAATCTCAACAATAAACTACCTTCCATAATAACAAGGCTACCATCCATTGGAGTTGGAAAATCTCAAAAACAAACTACTTTCTATAATGACAAGGCTATAATACATTGGAGTAACAAAATCCAAACAACAAACTACCTTCCATAATTACAAGGCTACCATCCATTGGAGTAACAAAATCTCGACAATGAACTACCTTCCAAAATGACAAGGCTACCATCCATTGGAGTAACAAAATCTCAACAACGAACTACCTTCCATAATGACAAGGCTACCATCCATTGTAGTAACCAAATTTCAACAACGAACTACCTTACATAATGACAAGGCTACCATCCATTGGAGTAACAAAATCTCAACAGCAAACTACCATCCATAATAAAAAGGCTACCATCCATTGGAGTAAAAAAATCTCAACAATAAGCTACCTTCCATAATGACAAGGATACCATTCATTGGAGTAACAAAATCTCAAAAACGAACTACCTTCTATAATGACAAGGCTACAATACATTAGAGTAACAAAATCCCAACAATGAACTACCTTCCATAATTACAAGGCTACCATCCACTGGAGTAACAAAATCTCAACAATGAACTACCTTCCATAATGACAAGGCTACCATCCATTGGAGTAACAAAATCTCAACAACAAACTACCTTCCATAATGACAAGGCTACCATCCATTGGAGTAACCAAATTTCAACAACGAACTACCTTACATAATGAGAAGGCTACCATCCGTTGGAGTAACAAAATCTCAACAACAAACTACCATCCATTATAACAAGGCTACCATCCATTGGAGTAACAAAATCTCAACAATAAACTACCTTCCATAATGACAAGGCTACCATCCGTTGGAGTAACAAAATCTCAACAATCAACTACCTTCCATAATGACAAGGCTACCATCCATTGGAGTAAAAAAATTTCAACAACCAACTATCTTCCATAATGACAAGGCTACCATCCATTGGAGTATTAAAATCTCAACAACAAACTACCATCCATAATAAAAAGGCTACCATACATTGGAGTAACAAAATATGAACAACAAACAACCTTGCGTAATGATAAGGCTACCATCCATTGGAGTAACAAAACTCAACAAAGAACTACCTTCTATAATGAGAAGGCTACCATCCATTGGAGTAACAAAATCTCAACAACGAACTACCTTCCTTAATGACAAGGCTGCCATCCATTGGAGTAGTAAAATCTCAACAACGCACTACCTTCTATAATGACAAGGCTACAATACATTGGAGTAACAAAATCCCAACAACAAACTACCTTCCATAATTACAAGGCTACAATCCATTGGAGTAACAAAATCTCAACAATGAACTACCTTCCATAATGACAAGGCTACCATCCATTGAAGTAACAAAATCTCAACAACGAACTACCTTCCATAATGACAAGGCTACCATCCATTGGAGTAACCAAATTTCAACAACGAACTACCTTACATAATGACAAGGCTACCATCCATTGGAGTAACAAAATCTCAACAACAAACTACCATCCATAATAACAAGGCTACCATCCATTGGAGTAACAAAATCTCAACAACAAACTACCTTGCGTAATGATAAGGCTACCATCCATGGGAGTAACAAAACTCAACAACGAACTACCTTCTATAATGAGAAGGCTACCATCCATTGGATTAACAAAATCTCAACAACGAACTACCTTCCATAATGACAAGGCTACCATCATTGGAGTAACCAAATTTCAACATCGAACTACCTTACATAATGACAAGGCTACCATCCATTGGAGTAACAAAATCTCAACAACAAACTAACATCCATAATAACAAGGCTACCATCCATTGGAGTAACAAAATCTCAACAATAAGCTACCTTCCATAATGACAAGGATACCATTCATTGGAGTAACAAAATCTGAAAAACGAACTGTCTTCTATAATGACAAGGCTACAATACATTGGAGTAACAAAATCCCAATAATGAACTACCTTCCATAATGACAAGGCTACCATCCATTGGAGTAACAAAATCTCAACAACAAACTACCTTCCATAATGACAAGGCTACCATCCATTGGAGTAACCAAATTTCGACAACGAACTACCTTACATAATGACAAGGCTACCATCCATTGGAGTAACAAAATCTCAACAACAAACTACCATCCATAATAACAAGGCTACCATCCATTGGAGTAACAAAATCTCAACAATAAACTACCTTCCATAATGATAAGGCTACCATCCGTTGGAGTAAGAAAATCTCAACAATGAACTACCTTCTATAATGAGAAGGCTACCATCCATTTGAGTAACAAAATCCCAACAATGAACTACCTTCCATAATAACAAGGCTACCATCAATTGGAGTAACAAAATCTCAACAACAAACTATCTTCCATAATGACAAGGCTACCATCCATTGGAGTAACAAAATCTCAACAATGAACTACCTTCCATAATGACAAGGCTACCATCCATTGGAGTAAAAAAATTTCAACAACGAACTACCTTCCATAATGACAAGGCTACCATCCATTGGAGTAATAAAATCTCAACAACAAACTACTTTCTATAATGACAAGGCTATAATACATTGGAGTAACAAAATCGCAACAACAAACTACCTTCCATAATTACAAGGCTACCATCCATTGGAGTAACAAAATCTCGACAATGAACTACCTTCCATAATGACAAGGATACCATCCATTGGAGTAACAAAATCTCAACAACGAACTACCTTCCATAATGACAAGGCTGCCATCCATTGGAGTAGTAAAATCTCAACAACGCACTATCTTCTATAATGACAAGGCTACAATACATTGGAGTAACAAAATCCCAACAACTAACTACCTTCCATAATTACAAGGCTACCATCCATTGGAGTAACAAAATCTCAACAACAAACTACCTTCCATAATGACAAGGCTACCATCCATTGGAGTAAAAAAATTTCAAAAACGAACTAACTGCCATAATGAGAAGGCTACCATCCATTGGAGTCACAAAATTTCAACAACGAACTACCTTCCATAATGACAAGGCTACCATCCATTAGAGTAAAAAAATATAAACAACAAACTACCTTCCATAATGACAAGGCTACAATCCATTAAAGTAAAAAAATATCAACAAAAAACTACCATCTATAATGACAAGGCTACCATCCATCGGAGTAACAAAATCCTAACAACGAACTACCTTCCATAATGACAAGGCTACCATCCATTGGAGTAAAAAAATCTCAACAACGAACTACCTTTTATAATTAGAAGGCTACCATCCATTAGATTAACAAAATCTCAACAACGAACTACCTTCCGTAATGACAAGGATACTATCCATTGGAGTAACAAAATCTCAAAAAAGAACTACCTTCTATAATGACATGGCTACCATACATTGGAGTAACAAAGTCCCAACAACGAACTACCTTCCATAATTACAAGGCTACCATCAATTGGAGTAACAAAATCTCAACAATGAACTACCTTCCATAATGACAAGGCTACCATCCATTGGAGTAACAAAATCTCAACAACGAACTACCTTCCATAATGACAAAGCTACCATCCATTGTAGTAACCAAATTTCAACAACGAACTACCTTACATAATGACAAGGCTACCATCCATTGGAGTAACAAAATCTCAACAGCAAACTACCATCCATAATAACAAGGCTACCATCCATTGGAGTAACAAAATCTCAACAATAAGCTACCTTCCATAATGACAAGGATACCATTCATTGGAGTAACAAAATCTCAAAAACGAACTACCTTCTATAATGACAAGGCTACAATACATTTGAGTAACAAAATCCCAACAATGAACTACCTTCCATAATTACAAGGCTACCATCCACTGGAGTAACAAAATCTCAACAATGAACTACCTTCCATAATGACAAGGCTACCATCCATTGGAGTAACAAAATCTCAACAACAAACTACCTTCCATAATGACAAGGCTACCATCCATTGGAGTAACCAAATTTCAACAACGAACTACCTTACATAATGACAAGGCTACCATCCATTGGAGTAACAAAATCTCAACAAGAAACTACCATCCATAAGAACAAGGCTACCATCCATAGGAGTAACAAAATCTCAACAATAAACTACCTTCCATAATGATAAGGCTACCATCCGTTGGAGTAAGAAAATCTCAACAATGAACTACCTTCTATAATGAGAAGGCTACCATCCATTTGAGTAACAAAATCCAAACAATGAACTACCTTCCATAATAACAAGGCTACCATCCATTGGAGTAACAAAATCTCAATAACAAACTATCTTCCATAATGACAAGGCTACCATCCATTGGAGTAACAAAATCTCAACAATGAACTACCTTCCATAATGACAAGGCTACCAACCATTGGAGTAAAAAAATTTCAACAACGAACTACCTTCCATAATGACAAGGCTACCATCCATTGGAGTATTAAAATCTCAACAACAAACTACCATCCATAATAAAAAGGCTACCATACATTGGAGTAACAAAATCTGAAAACTAAACTACCTTGCGTAATGATAAGGCTACCATCCATTGGAGTAACAAAACTCAACAAATAACTACCTTCTATAATGAGAAGGCTACCATCCATTGGAGTAACAAAATCTCAACAACGAACTACCTTCCATAATGACGAGGCTGCCATCCATTGGAGTAGTAAAATCTTAACAACGCACTACCTTCTATAATGACAAGGCTACAATACATTGGAGTAACAAAATCCCAACAACAAACTACCTTCCATAATTACAAGGCTACCATCCATTGGAGTAACAAAATCTCAATAACAAACTACCTTCCATAATGACAAGGCTACCATCCATTGGAGTAAAAAAAATTCAAAAACAAACTAACTGCCATAATGAGAAGGATACCATCCATTGGAGTGACAAAATTTCAACAACGAACTACCTACCATAATGACAAGGCTACCATCCATTAGAGTAAAAAAATATCAACAACAAACTACCTTCCATAATGACAAGGCTACAATCCATTAAAGTAAAAAAATATCAACAAAAAACTACCATCTATAATGACAAGGCTACCATCCATCGGAGTAACAAAATCCTAACAACGAACTACCTTCCATAATGACAAGGCTACCATCCATTGGAGTAAAAAAATCTCAACAACGAACTACCTTCTATAATTAGAAGGCTACCATCCATTAGAGTAACAAAATCTCAACAACGAACTACCTTCCGTAATGACAAGGATACCATCCATTGGAGTAACAAAATCTCAAAAAAGAACTACCTTCTATAATGACATGGCTACCATACATTGGAGTAACAAAGTCCCAACAACGAACTACCTTCCATAATTACAAGGCTACCATCCATTGGAGTAACAAAATCTCAACAATGAACTACCTTCCGTAATGACAAGGCTACCATCCATTGGAGTAACAAAATCTCAACAACGAACTACCTTCAATAATGACAATGCTACCATCCATTGGTTTAACAAAATTTCAACAGCGAACTACCTTACATAATGACAAGGCTACCGTCCATTGGAGTAATAAAATCTCAACAACAAACTACCATCCATAATAACAAGGCTACCATCCATTGGAGTAACAAAATCTCAACAATAAACTACCTTCCATAATGATAAGGCTACCATCCATTGGAGTAAGAAAATCTCAACAACGAACTACCTTCTATAATGAGAAGGCTACCATCCATTTGGGTATCAAAATCCCAACAACGAAATACCTTCCATAATGACAAGGCTACCATCCATTGGAATAATAAAATATCAACAATGAACTACCTTCCATAATGACAAGGCTACCATCCATTGGAGTAACAAAATCTCAACAAAGAACTACCTTCCAGAATGACAAGGCTACCATCCATTGGAGTAACAAAATCTCAACAATGAACTACCTTCCATAATGACAAGGCTATCATCCATTAGAGTAACAAAATCTTAACAACGAATTACCTTCCATAATGACAAGGCTACCATCCATTGGAGTAAAAAAATTTCAAAAACGAACTAACTGCCATAATGAGAAGGCTACCATCCATTGGAGTAAAAAAATTTCAACAACGAACTACCTTCCATAATGACAAGGCTACCATCCATTGGAGTAAAAAAATATCAACAACAAACTACCTTCCATAATGACAAGGCTACAATCCATTAAAGTAAAAAAATATCAACAAAAAACGACCATCTATAATGACAAGGCTACCATCCATCGGAGTAACAAAATCCTAACAACGAACTACCTTCCATAATGATAAGGCTACCATCCATTGGAGTAAAAAAATCTCAACAACGAACTACCTTATATAATTAGAAGGCTACCATCCCTCAGAGTAACAAAATCTCAACAACAAACTACCTTCCGTAATTACAAGGATACCATCCATTGGAGTAACAAAATCTCAAAAAAGAACTACCTTCTATAATGACATGGCTACCATACATTGGAGTAACAAAGTCCCAACAACGAACTACCATCCATAGTAACAAGGCTACCATCCATTGGAGTAACAAAATCTCAACAACAAACTACCTTGCATAATGATAAGGCTACCATCCATTGGAGTAACAAAACTCAACAACAAACTACCTTCTATAATGAGAAGGCTACCATCCATTGGATTAACAAAATCTCAACAACGAACTACCTTCCATAATGACAAGGCTACCATCATTGGAGTAACCAAATTTCAACAACGAACTACCTTACATAATGACAATGCTACCATCCATTGGAGTAACAAAATCTCAACAACAAACTAACATCCATAATAACAAGGCTACCATCCATTGGAGTAACAAAATCTCAACAATAAACTACCTTCCATAATGACAAGGCTACCATCCATTGGAGTAAGAAAATCTCAAAAACGAACTACTTTCTATAATGACAAGGCTATAATACATTGGAGTAACAAAATCCCAACAACAAACTACCTTCCATAATTACAAGGCTACCATCCATTGGAGTAACAAAATCTCGACAATGAACTACCTTCCATAATGACAAGGATACCATCCATTGGAGTAACAAAATCTCAACAACGAACTACCTTCCATAATGACTAGGCTACCATCCATTGTAGTAACCAGATTTCAACAACGAACTACGTTACATAATGACAAGGCTACCATCCATTGGAGTAACAAAATCTCAACAACAAACTACCATCCATAATAACAAGGCTACCATCTATTGGAGTAACAAAATCTCAACAATAAGCTACCTTCCATAATGACAAGGATACCATTCATTGGAGTAACAAAACCTGAAAAACGAACTACCTTATATAATGACAAGGCTACAATACATTGGAGTAACAAAATCCCAACAATGAACTACCTTCCATAATGACAAGGCTACCATCCATTGGAGTAACAAAATCTCAACAACAAACTACCCTCCATAATGACAAGGCTACCATCCATTGGAGTAACCAAATTTCAACAACGAACTACCTTACATAATGACAAGGCTACCATCCATTGGAGTAACAAAATCTCAACAACAAACTACCATCCATAATAACAAGGCTACCATCCATTGGAGTAACAAAATCTCAACAACGAACTATCTTCCATAATGACAAGGCTACCATCCATTGGAGTAACAAAATCTCAACAATGAACTACCTTCCATAATGACAAGGCTACCATCCATTGGAGTAAAAAAATTTCAACAACGAACTACCTTCCATAATGACAAGGCTACCATCCATTGGAGTATTAAAATCTCAACAACAAACTACCATCCATAATAAAAAGGCTACCATACATTGGAGTAACAAAATCTGAAAAACAAACTACCTTGCGTAATGATAAGGCTACCATCCATTGGAGTAACAAAACTCAACAAATAACTACCTTCTATAATGAGAAGGCTACCATCCATTGGAGTAACAAAATCTCAACAACGAACTACCTTCCATAATGACGAGGCTGCCATCCATTGGAGTAGTAAAATCTCAACAACGCACTACCTTCTATAATGACAAGGCTACAATACATTGGAGTAACAAAATCCCAACAACAAACTACCTTCCATAATTACAAGGCTACCATCCATTGGAGTAAAAAAATCTCAACAACAAACTACCTTCCATTGGAGTAAAAAAATTTCAAAAATGAACTAACTGCCATAATGAGAAGGCTACCATCCATTGGAGTGACAAAATTTCAACAACGAACTACCTTCCATAATGAAAAGGCTAGCATCCATTAGAGTAAAAAAATATCAACAACAAACTACCTTCCATAATGACAAGGCTACAATCCATTAAAGTAAAAAAATATCAACAAAAAACTACCATCTATAATGACAAGGCTACCATCCATCGGAGTAACAATATCCTAACAACGAACTACCTTCCATAATGACAAGGCTACCATCCATTGGAGTAACAAAATCTCAACAACGAACTACCTTCTATAATTAGAAGGCTACCATCCATTCGAGTAACAAAATCTCAACAACGAACTACCTTCCGTAATGACAAGGATACCATCCATTGGAGTAACAAAATCTCAAAAAAGAACTACCTTCTATAATGACATGGCTACCATACATTGGAGTAACAAAGTCCCAACAACGAACTACCTTCCATAATTACAAGGCTACCATCCATTGGAGTAACAAAATCTCAACAATGAACTACCTTCCATAATGACAAGGCTACCATCCATTGGAGTAACAAAATCTCAACAACGAACTACCATCCATAATAACAAGGCTACCATCCATTGGAGTAATAAAATCTCAACAACAAACTACCATCCATAATAACAAGGCTACCATCCATTGGAGTAACAAAATCTCAACAATAAACTACCTTCCATAATGAGAAGGCTACCATCCATTGGAGTAAGAAAATCTCAACAACGAACTACCTTCTATAATGAGAAGGCTACCATCCAATGGGGTATCAAAATCCCAACAACGAAATACCTTCCATAATGACAAGGCTACCATCCATTGGAATAATAAAATCTCAACAATGAACTACCTTCCATAATGACAAGGCTACCATCCATTGGAGTAACAAAATCTCAACAAAGAACTACCTTCCAGAATGACAAGGCTACCATCCATTGGAGTAACAAAATCTCAACAATGAACTACCTTCCATAATGACAAGGCTATCATCCATTCGAGTAACAAAATCTTAACAACGAACTACATTCCATAATGAGAAGGCTACCATCCATTGGAGTAAAAAAATTTCAAAAACGAACTAACTGCCATAATGAGAAGGCTACCATCCATTGGAGTAACAAAATTTCAACAACGAACTACCTTCCATAATGACAAGGCTACCATCCATTGGAGTGAAAAAATATCAACAACAAACTACCTTCCATAATGACAAGGCTACAATCCATTAAAGTAAAAAAATATCAACAAAAAACTACCATCTATAATGACAAGGCTACCATCCATCGGAGTAACAAAATCCTAACAACGAACTACCTTCCATAATGACTAGGCTAACATCCATTGGAGTAAAAAAATCTCAACAACGAACTACCTTATATAATTAGAAGGCTACCATCCATTAGATTAAACAAAATCTCAACAACAAACTACCTTCCGTAATGACAAGGATACCATCCATTGGAGTAACAAAATCTCAAAAAAGAACTACCTTCTATAATGACATGGCTACCATACATTGGAGTAACAAAGTCCCAACAACGAACTACCTTCCATAATTACAAAGCTACCATCTATTGGAGTAACAAAATCTCAACAATGAACTACCTTCCATAATGACAAGGATACCATCCATTGGAGTCACAAAATCTCAACAACGAACTACCTTCAATAATGACAAGGCTACCATCCATTGGTTTAACAAAATTTCAACAGCGAACTACCTTACCTAATGACAAGGCTACCGTCCATTGGAGTAATAAAATCTCAACAACAAACTACCATCCATAATAACAAGGCTACCATCCATTGGAGTAACAAAATCTCAAACAATAAACTACCTTCCGTAATGATAAGGCTACCATCCATTGGAGTAAGAAAATCTCAACAACGAACTACCTTCTACAATGAGAAGGCTACCATCCATTGGGGTATCAAAATCCCAACAACGAAATACCTTCCATAATGACAAGGCTACCATCCATTGGGATAATAAAATCTCAATAATGAACTACCTTCCATAATGACAAGGCTACCATCTATTAGAGTAAAAAAATCTCAACAAAGAACTACCTTCCAGAATGACAAGGCTACCATCCATTGGAGTAACAAAATCTCAACAATGAACTACCTTCCATAATGACAAGGCTATCATCCATTCAAGTAACAAAATCTCAACAACGAACTACCTTCCATAATGACAAGGCTACCATCCATTGGAGTAAAAAAATTTCAAAAACGAACTAACTGCCATAATGAGAAGGCTACCATCCATTGGAGTAACAAAATCTCAACAACGAACTACCTTCCATAATGACAAGGATACCATTCATTGGAGTAACAAAATCTCAAAAACGAACTACCTTCTATAATGACAAGGCTACAATACATTGGAGTAAAAAAATCCAAACAACGAACTACCTTCCATAATTACAAGGCTACAATCCATTGGAGTAACAAAATCTCAACAATGAACTACCTTCCATAATGACAAGGCTACCATCCATTGGATTAACAAAATCTCAACAACGAACTACCTTCCTTAATGACAAGGCTACCATCCATTGGAGTAACCAAATTTCAACAACGAACTACCTTGCATAATGACAAGGCTACCATCCATTGGAGTAACAAAATGTCAACAACAAACTACCATCCATAATAACAAGGCTACCATCCATTGGAGTAACAAAATCTCAACAATAAACTACCTTCCATAATGACAAGGATACCATTCATTGGAGTAACAAAATCTCAGAAACGAACTTCCTTCTATAATGACAAGGCTACAATACATTGGAGTAACAAAATCCCATCAATGAACAACCTTCCATAATTACAAAGCTACAATCCATTGGAGTAACAAAATCTTAACAACGAACTACCTTCCATAATGACAAGGCTACCATCATTGGAGTAACCAAATTTCAACAACGAACTACCTTACATAATGACAAGGCTACCATCCATTGGAGTAACAAAATCTCAACAACAAACTAACATCCATAATAACAAGGCTACCATCCATTGGAGTAACAAAATCTCAACAATAAACTACCTTCCATAATGACAAGGCTACCATCCATTGGAGTAAGAAAATCTCAAAAACGAACTACTTTCTATAATGACAAGGCTATAATACATTGGAGTAACAAAATCCCAACAACAAACTACCTTCCATAATTACAAGGCTACCATCCATTGGAGTAACAAAATCATGACAATGAACTACCTTCCATAATGACAAGGCTACCATCCATTGGAGTAACAAAATCTCAACAACGAACTACCTTCCATAATTACAAGGCTACCATCCATTTGAGTAACAAAATCCCAACAATGAACTACCTTCCATAATAACAAGGCTACCATCCATTGGAGTAACAAAATCTCAACAACGAACTATCTTCCATAATGACAAGGCTACCATCCATTGGAGTAACAAAATCTCAACAATGAACTACCTTCCATAATGACAAGGCTACTATCCATTGGAGTAAAAAAATTTCAACAACGAACTACCTTCCATAATGACAAGGCTACCATCCATTGGAGTATTAAAATCTCAACAACAAACTACCATCCATAATAAAAAGGCTACCATACATTGGAGTAACAAAATCTGAACAACAAACTACCTTGCGTAATGATAAGGCTACCATCCATTGGAGTAACAAAACTCAACAAATAACTACCTTCTATAATGAGAAGGCTACCATCCATTGGAGTAACAAAATCTCAACAACGAACTACCTTCCATAATGACAAGGCTGCCATCCATTGGAGTAGTAAAATCTCAACAACGCACTACCTTCTATAATGACAAGGCTACAATACATTGGAGTAACAAAATCCCAACAACAAACTACCTTCCATAATTACAAGGTTACCATCCATTGGAGTAACAAAATCTCAACAACAAACTACCTTCCATAATGACAAGGCTACCATCCATTGGAGTAAAAAAAATTCAAAAACGAACTAACTGCCATAATGAGAAGGCTACCATCCATTGGAGTGACAAAATTTCAACAACGAACTACCTTCCATAATGACAAGGCTAGCATCCATTAGAGTAAAAAAATATCAACAACAAACTACCTTCCATAATGACAAGGCTACAATCCATTAAAGTAAAAAAATATCAACAAAAAACTACCATCTATAATGACAAGGCTACCATCCATCGGAGTAACAATATCCTAACAACGAACTACCTTCCATAATGACAAGGCTACCATCCATTGGAGTAACAAAATCTCAACAACGAACTACCTTCTATAATTAGAAGGCTACCATCCATTCGAGTAACAAAATCTCAACAACGAACTACCTTCCGTAATGACAAGGATACCATCCATTGGAGTAACAAAATCTCAAAAAAGAACTACCTTCTATAATGACATGGCTACCATACATTGGAGTAACAAAGTCCCAACAACGAACTACCTTCCATAATTACAAGGCTACCATCCATTGGAGTAACAAAATCTCAACAATGAACTACCTTCCATAATGACAAGGCTACCATCCATTGGAGTAACAAAATCTCAACAACGAACTACCATCCATAATAACAAGGCTACCATCCATTGGAGTAATAAAATCTCAACAACAAACTACCATCCATAATAACAAGGCTACCATCCATTGGAGTAACAAAATCTCAACAATAAACTACCTTCCATAATGATAAGGCTACCATCCATTGGAGTAAGAAAATCTCAACAACGAACTACCTTCTATAATGAGAAGGCTACCATCCATTGGGGTATCAAAATCCCAACAACGAAATACCTTCCATAATGACAAGGCTACCATCCATTGGAATAATAAAATCTCAACAATGAACTACCTTCCATAATGACAAGGCTACCATCCATTGGAGTAACAAAATCTCAACAAAGAACTACCTTCCAGAATGACAAGGCTACCATCCATTGGAGTAACAAAATCTCAACAATGAACTACCTTCCATAATGACAAGGCTATCATCCATTCGAGTAACAAAATCTTAACAACGAACTACCTTCCATAATGACAAGGCTACCATCCATTGGAGTAAAAAAATTTCAAAAACGAACTAACTGCCATAATGAGAAGGCTACCATCCATTGGAGTAACAAAATTTCAACAACGAACTACCTTCCATAATGACAAGGCTACCATCCATTGGAGTGAAAAAATATCAACAACAAACTACTTTCCATAATGACAAGGCTACAATCCATTAAAGTAAAAAAATATCAACAAAAAACTACCATCTATAATGACAAGGCTACCATCCATCGGAGTAACAAAATCCTAACAACGAACTACCTTCCATAATGACTAGGCTACCATCCATTGGAGTAAAAAAATCTCAACAACGAACTACCTTATATAATTAGAAGGCTACCATCCATTAGATTAAACAAAATCTCAACAACAAACTACCTTCCGTAATGACAAGGATACCATCCATTGGAGTAACAAAATCTCAAAAAAGAACTACCTTCTATAATGACATGGCTACCATACATTGGAGTAACAAAGTCCCAACAACGAACTACCTTCCATAATTACAAAGCTACCATCTATTGGAGTAACAAAATCTCAACAATGAACTACCTTCCATAATGACAAGGATACCATCCATTGGAGTAACAAAATCTCAACAATGAACTACCTTCAATAATGACAAGGCTACCATCCATTGGTTTAACAAAATTTCAACAGCGAACTACCTTACCTAATGACAAGGCTACCGTCCATTGGAGTAATAAAATCTCAACAACAAACTACCATCCATAATAACAAGGCTACCATCCATTGGAGTAACAAAATCTCAAACAATAAACTACCTTCCGTAATGATAAGGCTACCATCCATTGGAGTAAGAAAATCTCAACAACGAACTACCTTCTATAATGAGAAGGCTACCATCCATTGGGGTATCAAAATCCCAACAACGAAATACCTTCCATAATGACAAGGCTACCATCCATTGGGATAATAAAATCTCAATAATGAACTACCTTCCATAATGACAAGGCTACCATCTATTAGAGTAACAAAATCTCAACAAAGAACTACCTTCCAGAATGACAAGGCTACCATCCATTGGAGTAACAAAATCTCAACAATGAACTACCTTCCATAATGACAAGGCTATCATCCATTCAAGTAACAAAATCTCAACAACGAACTACCTTCCATAATGACAAGGCTACCATCCATTGGAGTAAAAAAATTTCAAAAACGAACTAACTGCCATAATGAGAAGGCTACCATCCATTGGAGTAACAAAATCTCAACAACGAACTACCTTCCATAATGACAAGGATACCATTCATTGGAGTAACAAAATCTCAAAAACGAACTACCTTCTATAATGACAAGGCTACAATACATTGGAGTAAAAAAATCCAAACAACGAACTACCTTCCATAATTACAAGGCTACAATCCATTGGAGTAACAAAATCTCAACAATGAACTACCTTCCATAATGACAAGGCTACCATCCATTGGATTAACAAAATCTCAACAACGAACTACCTTCCTTAATGACAAGGCTACCATCCATTGGAGTAACCAAATTTCAACAACGAACTACCTTACATAATGACAAGGCTACCATCCATTGGAGTAACAAAATGTCAACAACAAACTACCATCCATAATAACAAGGCTACCATCCATTGGAGTAACAAAATCTCAACAATAAACTACCTTCCATAATGACAAGGATACCATTCATTGGAGTAACAAAATCTCAGAAACGAACTTCCTTCTATAATGACAAGGCTACAATACATTGGAGTAACAAAATCCCATCAATGAACAACCTTCCATAATTACAAAGCTACAATCCATTGGAGTAACAAAATCTTGACAATGAACTACCTTCCATAATGACAAGGCTACCATCCATTGGAGTATTAAAATCTCAACAACAAACTACCATCCATAATAAAAAGGCTACCATACATTGGAGTAACAAAATCTGAACAACAAACTACCTTGCGTAATGATAAGGCTACCATCCATTGGAGTAACAAAACTCAACAAAGAACTACCTTTTATAATGAGAAGGCTACCATCCATTGGAGTAACAAAATCTCAACAACGAACTACCTTCCATAATGACAAGGTTGCCATCCATTGGAGTAGTAAAATCTCAACAACGCACTACCTTCTATAATGACAAGGCTACAATACATTGGAGTAACAAAATCCCAACAACAAACTACCTTCCATAATTACAAGGCTACCATCCATTGGAGTAACAAAATCTCAACAATGAACTACCTTCCATAATGACAAGGCTACAATCCATTGGAGTAACAAAATCTCAACAACGAACTACCTTCCATAATGACAAGGCTACCATCCATTGGAGTAACCAAATTTCAACAACGAACTACCTTACATAATGACAAGGCTACCATCCATTGGAGTAACAAAATCTCAACAACAAACTACCATCCATAATAACAAGGCTACCATCCATTGGAGTAACAAAATCTCAACAACAAACTACCTTGCGTAATGATAAGGCTACCATCCATTGGAGTAACAAAACTCAACAACGAACTACCTTCTATAATGAGAAGGCTACCATCCATTGGATTAACAAAATCTCAACAACGAACTACCTTCCATAATGACAAGGCTACCATCATTGGAGTAACCAAATTTCAACAACGAACTACCTTACATAATGACAAGGCTACCATCCATTGGAGTAACAAAATCTCAACAACAAACTAACATCCATAATAACAAGGCTACCATCCATTGGAGTAACAAAATCTCAACAATAAACTACCTTCCATAATGACAAGGCTACCATCCATTGGAGTAAGAAAATCTCAAAAACGAACTACTTTCTATAATGACAAGGCTATAATACATTGGAGTAACAAAATCCCAACAACAAACTACCTTCCATAATTACAAGGCTACCATCCATTGGAGTAACAAAATCTCGACAATGAACTACCTTCCATAATGACAAGGCTACCATCCATTGGAGTAACAAAATCTCAACAACGAACTACCTTCCATAATGACAAGGCTACCATCCATTGTAGTAACCAGATTTCAACAACGAACTACCTTACATAATGACAAGGCTACCATCCATTGGAGTAACAAAATCTCAACAACAAACTACCATCCATAATAACAAGGCTACCATCCATTGGAGTAACAATATCTCAACAATAAGCTACTTTCTATAATGACAAGGATACCATTCATTGGAGTAACAAAATCTGAAAAACAAACTACCTTCTATAATGACAAGGCTACAATACATTGGAGTAACAAAATACCAACAATGAACTACCTTCCATAATTACAAGGCTACCATCCACTGGAGTAACAAAATCTCAACAATAAACTACCTTCCATAATGACAAGGCTACCATCCATTGGAGTAACAAAATCTCAACAACAAACTACCTTCCATAATGACAAGGCTACCATCCATTGGAGTAACCAAATTTCAACAACGAACTACCTTACATAATGACAAGGCTACCATCCATTGGAGTAACAAAATCTCAACAACGAACTATCTTCCATAATGACAAGGCTACCATCCATTGAAGTAACAAAATCTCAACAATGAACTACCTTCCATAATGACAATGCTACCATCCATTGGAGTAAAAAAATTTCAACAACGAATTACCTTCCATAATGACAAGGCTACCGTCCATTGGAGTATTAAAATCTCAACAACAAACTACCATCCATAATAAAAAGGCTACCATACATTGGAGTAACAAAACTCAACAAATAACTACCTTCTATAATGAGAAGGCTACCATCCATTGGAGTAACAAAATCTCAACAACGAACTACCTTTCATAATTACAAGGCTGCCATCCATTGGAGTAGTAAAATCTCAACAACGCACCACCTTCTATAATGACAAGGCTACAATACATTGGAGTAACAAAATCCCAACAACAAACTACCTTCCATAATTACAAGGCTACCATCCATTGGAGTAACAAAATCTCAACAACAAAGTACCATCCATAATAACAAGGCTACCATCCATTGGAGTAACAAAATCTCAACAATAAGCTACCTTCCATAATGACAAGGATACCATTCATTGGAGTAACAAAATCTGAAAAACAAACTACCTTCTATAATGACAAGGCTACAATACATTGGAGTAACAAAATCCCAACAATGAACTACCTTCCATAATTACAAGGCTACCATCCACTGGAGTAACAAAATCTCAACAATGAACTACCTTCCATAATGACAAGGCTACCATCCATTGGAGTAACAAAATCTCAACAACAAACTACCTTCCATAATGACAAGGCTACCATCCATTGGAGTAACCAAATTTCAACAACGAACTACCTTACATAATGACAAGGCTACCATCCATTGGAGTAACAAAATCTCAACAACAAACTACCATCCATAATAACAAGGCTACCATCCATTGGAGTAACAAAATCTCAACAATAAACTACCTTCCATAATGACAAGGTTACCATCCGTTCGAGTAAGAAAATCTCAACAATGAACTACCTTCTATAATGAGAAGGCTACCATCCATTTGAGTAACAAAATCCCAACAATGAACTACCTTCCATAATAACAAGGCTACCATCCATTGGAGTAACAAAATCTCAACAACGAACTATCTTCCATAATGACAAGGCTGCCATCCATTGAAGTAACAAAGTCTCAACAATGAACTACCTTCCATAATGACAATGCTACCATCCATTGGAGTAACAAAATCTGAACAACAAACTACCTTCCATAATGACAAGGCTACCATCCATTGGAGTATTAAAATCTCAACAACAAACTACCATCCATAATAAAAAGGCTACCATACATTGGAGTAACAAAATCTGAACAACAAACTACCTTGCGTAATGATAAGGCTACCATCCATCGGAGTAACAAAACTCAACAAATAACTACCTTCTATAATGAGAAGGCTACCATCCATTGGAGTAACAAAATCTCAACAACGAACTACCTTTCATAATGACAAGGTTGCCATCCATTGGAGTAGTAAAATCTCAACAACGCACCACCTTCTATAATGACAAGGCTACAATACATTGGAGTAACAAAATCCCAACAACAAACTACCTTCCATAATTACAAGGCTACCATCCATTGGAGTAACAAAATCTCAACAACAAAGTACCATCCATAATAACAAGGCTACCATCCATTGGAGTAACAAAATCTCAACAATAAGCTACCTTCCATAATGACAAGGATACCATTCATTGGAGTAACAAAATCTGAAAAACAAACTACCTTCTATAATGACAAGGCTACAATACATTGGAGTAACAAAATCCCAACAATGAACTACCTTCCATAATTACAAGGCTACCATCCACTGGAGTAACAAAATCTCAACAATGAACTACCTTCCATAATGACAAGGCTACCATCCATTGGAGTAACAAAATCTCAACAACAAACTACCTTCCATAATGACAAGGCTACCATCCATTGGAGTAACCAAATTTCAACAACGAACTACCTTACATAATGACAAGGCTACCATCCATTGGAGTAACAAAATCTCAACAACAAACTACCATCCATAATAACAAGGCTACCATCCATTGGAGTAACAAAATCTCAACAATAAACTACCTTCCATAATGACAAGGTTACCATCCGTTGGAGTAAGAAAATCTCAACAATGAACTACCTTCTATAATGAGAAGGCTACCATCCATTTGAGTAACAAAATCCCAACAATGAACTACCTTCCATAATAACAAGGCTACCATCCATTGGAGTAACAAAATCTCAACAACGAACTATCTTCCATAATGACAAGGCTGCCATCCATTGAAGTAACAAAATCTCAACAATGAACTACCTTCCATAATGACAATGCTACCATCCATTGGAGTAACAAAATCTGAACAACAAACTACCTTCCATAATGACAAGGCTACCATCCATTGGAGTATTAAAATCTCAACAACAAACTACCATCCATAATAAAAAGGCTACCATACATTGGAGTAACAAAATCTGAACAACAAACTACCTTGCGTAATGATAAGGCTACCATCCATTGGAGTAACAAAACTCAACAAATAACTACCTTCTATAATGAGAAGGCTACCATCCATTGGAGTAACAAAATCTCAACAACGAACTACCTTTCATAATGACAAGGCTGCCATCCATTGGAGTAGTAAAATCTCAACAACGCACCACCTTCTATAATGACAAGGCTACAATACATTGGAGTAACAAAATCCCAACAACAAACTACCTTCCGTAATTTCAAGGCTACCATCCATTGGAGTAACAAAATCTCAACAATGAATTACCTTCCATAATAACAAGGCTACCATCCATTGGAGTAACAAAATCTCAACAACGAACTACCTTCCATAATGACAAGGCTACCATCCATTGGAGTAACCAAATTTCAACAACGAACTACCTTACATAATGACAAGGCTACCATCAATTGGAGTAACAAAATCTCAACAACAAACTACCATTCATAATAACAAGGCTACCATCCATTGGAGTAACAAAATCTCAACAACAAACTACCTTGCATAATGATAAGACTACCATCCATTGGAGTAACAAAACTTAACAACGAACTACCTTCTATAATGAAAAGGCTACCATCCATTGGAGTAACAAAATCTCAACAATGAACTACCTTCCATAATGACAAGGTTGCTATCCATTGGAGTAGTAAAATCTCAACAACGCACTACCTTCCATAATGACAAGGCTACCATCCATTAGAGTAAAAAAATCTAAACAACGAACTACCTTCCATAACGTCAAGTCTACCATCCACTGTAGTAACAAAATCTCAACAACAAACTACCTTCCATAATGACAAGGCTACCATCCATTCGAGTAACAAAATCTCAACAATGAACTACTTTACATAATAAAAAGGCTACCATACACTGGAGTAACAAAATCTCAACAACGAACTGCCTTACGTAATGTCAAGGCTACCATCCATTCTTGTAACAAAATCTCAAAAACGAAATACCTTCCATAATGACAAGGCTACCATTCAATGGAGTAACAAATTCTCAACAATGAACTACCTTCCATAATGACAAGCCTACCATCCGTTGGAGTAACAATATCTCAACAACGAACTACCTTCCATAATGACAAGGTTACCATCCATTGGAGTAACAAAATTTCAACAATGAACTACCTTCAATAATGACAAGGCTACCATCCATTGGAGTAAAAAAATATCAACAACAAACTACCTTCCATAATGACAAGGCTACCATCCATCGGAGTAACAAAATCCTAACAATGAACTACCTTCCATAATTACAAGGTTACCATCCATTGGAGTAAAAAAATCTCAACAACGAACTACCTTCTATAATTAGAAGGCTACCATCCATTAGAGTTACAAAATTTCAACAGCGAACTACCTTCCGTAATGACAAGGCTAGCATCTATTGGAGTAACAAAATCTCAACAACAAACTACCATCTATAATAACAAGGCTACCATCCATTGGAGTAACAAAATCTCAACAATAAACTACCTTCCATAATGACAAGGCCACCATCCATTAGAGTAAGAAAATCTCAACAACGAACTACCTTTTATAATGAGAAGGCTACCATCCATTGGGGTAACAAAATCCCAACAACGAAATACCTTCCATAATGACAAGGCTACCATCCATTGGAGTAATAAAATCTCAACAATGAACTACCTTCCATAATGACAAGGCTACCATCCATTGGAGTAACCAAATTTCAACAACGAACTACCTTACATAATGACAAGGCTACCATCCATTGGAGTAACAAAATCTCAACAACAAACTACCATCCATAATAACAAGGCTACCATCCATTGGAGTAACAAAATCTCAACAACAAACTACCTTGCGTAATGATAAGGCTACCATCCATTGGAGTAACAAAACTCAACAATGAACTACCTTCTATAATGAGAAGGCTACCATCCATTGGAGTACCAAAATCTCAACAACGAACTAGCTTTCATAATGACAAGGCTGCCATCCATTGGAGTAGTAAAATCTCAACAACGCACCACCTTCTATAATGACAAGGCTACAATACATTGGAGTAACAAAATCCCAACAACAAACTACCTTCCATAATTACAAGGCTACCATCCATTGGAGTAACAAAATCTCAACAATGAACTACCATCCATAATGACAAGGCTACCATCCATTGGAGTAACAAAATCTCAACAACGAACTACCTTCCATAATGACAAGGCTACCATCCATTGGAGTAACCAAATTTCAACAACGAACTACCTTACATAATGACAAGGCTACCATCCATTGGAGTAACAAAATCTCAACAACAAACTACCATCCATAATAACAAGGCTACCATCCATTGGAGTAACAAAATCTCAACAACAAACTACCTTGCGTAATGATAAGGCTACCATCCATTGGAGTAACAAAACTCAACAATGAACTACCTTCTATAATGAGAAGGCTACCATCCATTGGAGTACCAAAATCTCAACAACGAACTAGCTTTCATAATGACAAGGCTGTCATCCATTGGAGTAGTAAAATCTCAACAACGCACCACCTTCTATAATGACAAGGCTACAATACATTGGAGTAACAAAATCCCAACAACAAACTACCTTCCATAATTACAAGGCTACCATCCATTGGAGTAACAAAATCTCAACAATGAACTACCTTCCATAATGACAAGGCTACCATCCATTGGAGTAACAAAATCTCAACAACGAACTACCTTCCATAATGACAAGGCTACCATCCATTGGAGTAACCAAATTTAAACAACGAACTACCTTACATAATGACAAGGCTACCATCCATTGGAGTAACAAAATCTCAACAACAAACTACCATTCATAATAACAAGGCTACCATCCATTGGAGTAACAAAATCTCAACAACAAACTACCTTGCGTAATGATAAGACTACCATCCATTGGAGTAACAAAACTCAACAATGAACTACCTTCTATAATGAAAAGGCTACCATCCATTGGAGTAACAAAATCTCAACAATGAACTACCTTCCATAATGACAAGGTTGCTATCCATTGGAGTATTAAAATCTCAACAATGCACTACCTTCCATAATGACAAGGCTACCATCCATTAGAGTAAAAAAATCTAAACAACGAACTACCTTTCATAATGTCAAGTCTACCATCCATTGTAGTAACAAAATCTAAACAACAAACTACCTTCCATTATGACAAGGCAACCATCCATTCGAGTAACAAAATCTCAATAATGAACTACTTTACATAATAACAAGGCTACCAACCATTGGAGTAACAAAATCTCAACAACGAACTGCCTTCCGTAATGTCAAGGCTACCATCCATTATTGTAAAAAAATCTCAAAAACGAACTACCTTCCATAATGACAAGGCTACCATTCAATGGAGTAACAAATTCTCAACAATGAACTACCTTCCATAATGACAAGGCTACCATCCGTTGGAGTAACAATATCTCAACAACGAACTACCTTCCATAATGACAAGGCTACCATCCATTGGAGTAACAAAATTTCAACAACGAACTACCTTCAATAATGACAAGGCTACCATCCATTGGAGTAAAAAAATATCAACAACAAACTACCTTCCATAATGACAAGGCTACCATCCATCGGAGTAACAAAATCCTATCAATGAACTACCTTCCATAATTACAAGGTTACCATCCATTGGAGTAAAAAAATCTCAACAACGAACTACCTTCTATAATTAGAAGGCTACAATCCATTAGAGTTACAAAATATCAACAACGAACTACCTTCCGTAATGACAAGGATACCATCCATTGGAGTAACAAAATCTGAAAAAAAAGCAACCTTCTATAATGACAAGGCTACCATACATTAGAGTAACATAGTCCCAACAACGAAATACCTTCCATAATTACAAGGCTACCATCCATTGGAGTAACAAAATCTCAACAATGAACTGCCTTCCATAATGACAAGGCTACCATCCATTGGAGTAACAAAATCTCAACAATGAACTACCTTCCATAATGACAAGTCTACCATCCATTGTAGTAACAAAATCTCAACAACAAACTACCTTCCATAATGACAAGGCTACCATCCATTCGAGTAACAAAATCTCAACAATTAACTACTTTACATAATAACAAGGCTACCATCCATTGGAGTAACAAAATCTCAACAACGAACTGCCTTCCGTAATGTCAAGGCTACCATCCATTCTTGTAACAAAATCTCAACAACGAACTACCATTCATAATGACCAGGCTACCATCCATTGGAATAACCAAATTTCAACAATGAACTACCTTACATAATGACAAGGCTACCATCCATTGGAGTAACAAAATCTCAACAACAAACTACCATCCATAATAACAAGGCTACCATCCATTGGAGTAACAAAATCTCAACAATAAACTACCTTCCATAATGACAAGGCTACCATCCATTGGAGTAAGAAAATCTCAACAATGAACTACCATCAATAATAACAAGGCTACCATCCATTGGAGTAACAAAATCTCAACAATAAACTACCTTCCATAATGACAAGGCTACCATCCATTGGAATAAGAAAATCTCAACAACGAACTACCTTTTATAATGAGAAGGCTACCATCCATTGGGGTAACAAAATCCCAACAATGAAATACCTTCCATAATGACAAGGCTACCATCCATTGGAGTAATAAAATCTCAACAATGAACTACCTTCCATAATGATAAGGCTACCATCCATTGGAGTAACAAAATCTCAACAACGAACTACCTTCCAGAATGACAAGGCTATCATCCATTCGAGTAACAAAATCTCAACAACGAACTACCTTTTATAATGAGAAGTCTACCATCCATTGGGGTAACAAAATCCCAACAACGAAATACCTTCCATAATGACAAGGCTACCATCCATTGGAGTAATAAAATCTCAACAATAAACTACCTTCCATAATGATAAGGGTACCATCCATTGGAGTAACAAAATCTCAACAATGAACTACCTTCCATAATGACAAGGCTATCATCCATTCGAGTAACAAAATCTCAACAACGAACTACCTTCTATAATGACAAGGCTACCATCCATTGGAGTAAAAAAATTTCTAAAACGAACTACCTGCCATAATGAGAAGGCTACCATCCATTGGAGTAACAAAATCTCAACAACGAACTACCTTCCATAATGACAAGGATACCATTCATTGGAGTAACAAAATCTCAAAAATGAACTACTTTTTATAATGACAAGGCTACAATATATTGGAGTAACAAAATCCCAAAAACGAACTACCTTTCATAATGACAGGGCTACCATCCATTGGAGTATCCAAATTTCAACAACGAACTACCTTACATAATGACAAGGCTACCATCAATTGGAGTAACAAAATCTCAACAACAAACTACCATTCATAATAACAAGGCTACCATCCATTGGAGTAACAAAATCTCAACAACAAACTACCTTGCATAATGATAAGACTACCATCCATTGGAGTAACAAAACTTAACAACGAACTACCTTCTATAATGAAAAGGCTACCATCCATTGGAGTAACAAAATCTCAACAACGAACTACCTTCCATAATGACAAGGTTGCTATCCATTGGAGTAGTAAAATCTCAACAACGCACTACCTTCCATAATGACAAGGCTACCATCCATTAGAGTAAAAAAATCTAAACAACGAACTACCTTCCATAACGTCAAGTCTACCATCCACTGTAGTAACAAAATCTCAACAACAAACTACCTTCCATAATGACAAGGCTACCATCCATTCGAGTAACAAAATCTCAACAATGAACTACTTTACATAATAACAAGGCTACCATACACTGGAGTAACAAAATCTCAACAACGAACTGCCTTACGTAATGTCAAGGCTACCATCCATTCTTGTAACAAAATCTCAAAAACGAAATACCTTCCATAATGACAAGGCTACCATTCAATGGAGTAACAAATTCTCAACAATGAACTACCTTCCATAATGACAAGCCTACCATCCGTTGGAGTAACAATATCTCAACAACGAACTACCTTTCATAATGACAAGGCTACCATCCATTGGAGTATCCAAATTTCAACAACGAACTACCTTACATAATGACAAGGCTACCATCCATTGGAGTAACAAAATCTCAACAACAAACTACCATTCATAATAACAAGGCTACCATCCATTGGAGTAACAAAATCTCAACAACAAACTACCTTGCGTAATGATAAGACTACCATACATTGGAGTAACAAAACTCAACAATGAACTACCTTCTATAATGACAAGGCTACCATCCATTGGAGTAACAAAATCTCAACAATGAACTACCTTCCATAATGACAAGGTTGCTATCCATTGGAGTAGTAAAATCTCAACAATGCACTACCTTCCATAATGACAAGGCTACCATCCATTAGAGTAAAAAAATCTAAACAATGAACTACCTTTCATAATGTCAAGTCTAACATCCATTGTAGTAACAAAATCTAAACAACAAACTACCTTCCATAATGACAAGGCAACCATCCATTCGAGTAACAAAATCTCAACAATGAACTACTTTACATAATAACAAGGCTACCATCCATTGGAGTAACAAAATCTCAACAACGAACTGCCTTCCGTAATGTCAAGGCTACCATCCATTATTGTAAAAAAATCTCAAAAACGAACTACCTTCCATAATGACAAGGCTACCATTCAATGGAGTAACAAATTCTCAACAATGAACTACCTTCCATAATGACAAGGCTACCATCCGTTGGAGTAACAATATCTCAACAACGAACTACCTTCCATAATGACAAGGCTACCATCCATTGGAGTAACAAAATTTCAACAATGAACTACCTTCCATAATTACAAGGTTACCATCCATTGGAGTAAAAAAATCTCAACAACGAACTACCTTCTATAATTAGAAGGCTACCATCCATTAGAGTTACAAAATATCAACAACGAACTACCTTCCGTAATGACAAGGATACCATCCATTGGAGTAACAAAATCTGAAAAAAGAGCAACCTTCTATAATGACCAGGCTACCATACATTAGAGTAACAAAGTCCCAACAACGAAATACCTTCCATAATTACAAGGCTACCATCCATTGGAGTAACAAAATCTCAACAATGAACTGCCTTCCATAATGACAAGGCTACCATCCATTGGAGTAACAAAATCTCAACAATGAACTACCTTCCATAATGACAAGTCTACCATCCATTGCAGTAACAAAATCTCAACAACAAACTACCTTCCATAATGACAAGGATACCATCCATTCGAGTAACAAAATCTCAACAATTAACTACTTTACATAATAACAAGGCTACCATCCATTGGAGTAACAAAATCTCAACAACGAACTGCCTTCCGTAATGTCAAGGCTACCATCAATTCTTGTAACAAAATCTCAACAACGAACTACCTTTCATAATGACAAGGCTACCATCCATTGGAATAACCAAATTTCAACAACGAACTACCTTACATAATGACAAGGCTACCATCCATTGGAGTAACAAAATCTCAACAACAAAATACCATCCATAATAACAAGGCTACCATCCATTGGAGTAACAAAATCTCAACAATAAACTACCTTCCATTATGACAAGGCTACCATCCATTGGAGTAAGAAAATCTCAACAATGAACTACCATCCATAATAACAAGGCTACCATCCATTGGAGTAACAAAATCTCAACAATAAACTACCTTCCATAATGACAAGGCTACCATCCATTGGAATAAGAAAATCTCAACAACGAACTACCTTTTATAATGAGAAGGCTACCATCCATTGGGGTAACAAAATCCCAACAACGAAATACCTTCCATAATGACAAGGCTACCATCCATTGGAGTAATAAAATCTCAACAATGAACTACCTTCCCTAATGATAAGGCTACCATCCATTGGAGTAACAAAATCTCAACAATGAACTACCTTCCATAATGACAAGGCTATCATCCATTCGAGTAACAAAATCTCATCAACGAACTACCTTCCATAATGACAAGGCTACCATCCATTGGAGTAAAAAAATTTCAAAAACGAACTACCTGCCATAATGAGAAGGCTACCATCCATTGGAGTAACAAAATCTCAACAACGAACTACCTTCTATAATGACAAGGATACCATTCATTGGAGTAACAAAATCTCAAAAATGAACTACTTTCTATAATGACAAGGCTACAATACATTGGAGTAACAAAATCCCAACAATGAACTACCTTCCATAATGACAGGGCTACCATCCATTGGAGTAACATAATCTCAACAAAGAACTACCTATTATAATTACAAGGCTACCATCCATTGGAGTATCCAAATTTCAACAACGAACTACCTTACATAATGACAAGGCTACCATCCATTGGAGTAACAAAATCCCAACAACAAACTACCATCCATAATAACAAGGCTACCATCCATTGGAGTAACAAAATCTCAACAATAAACTACTTTCCATAATGACAAGGCTACCATACATTGGAGTAAGAAAATCTCAACAATGAACTACCATCCATAATAACAAGGCTACCATCCATTGGAGTAACAAAATCTCAACAACAAACTACCTTGCGTAATGATAAGGCTACCATCCATTGGAGTAACAAAACTCAACAATGAACTACCTTCTATAATGAGAAGGCTACCATCCATTGGAGTACCAAAATCTCAACAACGAACTACCTTTCATAATGACAAGGCTGCCATCCATTGGAGTAGTAAAATCTCAACAACGCACCACCTTCTATAATGACAAGCTTACAATACATTGGAGTAACAAAATCCCAACAACAAACTACCTTCCATAATTACAAGGCTACCATCCATTGGAGTAACAAAATCTCAATAATGAGCTACCTTCCATAATGACAAGGCTACCATCCATTGGAGTAACAAAATCTTAACAACGAACTACCTTCCATAATGACAAGGCTACCATCCATTGGAGTAACCAAATTTCAACAATGAACTACCTTACATAATGACAAGGCTACCATCCATTGGAGTAACAAAATCTCAACAACAAACTACCATTCATAATAACAAGGCTACCATCCATTGGAGTAACAAAATCTCAACAACAAACTACCTTGCATAATGATAAGACTACCATCCATTGGAGTAACAAAACTCAACAATGAACTACCTTCTATAATGACAAGGCTACCATCCATTGGAGTAACAAAATCTCAACAATGAACTACCTTCCATAATGACAAGGTTGCTATCCATTGGAGTAGTAAAATCTCAACAATGCACTACCTTCCATAATGACAAGGCTACCATCCATTAGAGTAAAAAAATCTAAACAACGAACTACCTTTCATAATGTCAAGTCTACCATCCATTGTAGTAACAAAATCTAAACAACAAACTACCTTCCATAATGACAAGGCAACCATCCATTCGAGTAACAAAATCTCAACAATGAACTACTTTACATAATAACAAGGCTACCATCCATTGGAGTAACAAAATCTCAACAACGAACTGCCTTCCGTAATGTCAAGGCTACCATCCATTATTGTAAAAAAATCTCAAAAACGAACTACCTTCCATAATGACAAGGCTACCATTCAATGGAGTAACAAATTCTCAACAATGAACTACCTTCCATAATGACAAGGCTACCATCCGTTGGAGTAACAATATCTCAACAACGAACTACCTTCCATAATGACAAGGCTACCATCCATTGGAGTAACAAAATTTCAACAATGAACTACCTTCCATAATTACAAGGTTACCATCCATTGGAGTAAAAAAATCTCAACAACGAACTACCTTCTATAATTAGAAGGCTACCATCCATTAGAGTTACAAAATATCAACAACGAACTACCTTCCGTAATGACAAGGATACCATCCATTGGAGTAACAAAATCTGAAAAAAGAGCAACCTTCTATAATGACCAGGCTACCATACGTTAGAGTAACAAAGTCCCAACAACGAAATACCTTCCATAATTACAAGGCTACCATCCATTGGAGTAACAAAATCTCAACAATGAACTGCCTTCCATAATGACAAGGCTACCATCCATTGGAGTAACAAAATCTCAACAATGAACTACCTTCCATAATGACAAGTCTACCATCCATTGCAGTAACAAAATCTCAACAACAAACTACCTTCCATAATGACAAGGCTACCATCCATTCGAGTAACAAAATCTCAACAATTAACTACTTTACATAATAACAAGGCTACCATCCATTGGAGTAACAAAATCTCAACAACGAACTGCCTTCCGTAATGTCAAGGCTACCATCCATTCTTGTAACAAAATCTCAACAACGAACTACCTTTCTTAATGACAAGGCTACCATCCATTGGAATAACCAAATTTCAACAACGAACTACCTTACATAATGACAAGGCTACCATCCATTGGAGTAACAAAATCTCAACAACAAACTACCATCCATAATAACAAGGCTACCATCCATTGGAGTAACAAAATCTCAACAATAAACTACCTTCCATAATGACAAGGCTACCATCCATTGGAGTAAGAAAATCTCAACAATGAACTACCATCCATAATAACAAGGCTACCATCCATTGGAGTAACAAAATCTCAACAATAAACTACCTTCCATAATGACAAGGCTACCATCCATTGGAATAAGAAAATCTCAACAACGAACTACATTTTATAATGAGAAGGCTACCATCCATTGGGGTAACAAAATCCCAACAACGAAATACCTTCCATAATGACAAGGCTACCATCCATTGGAGTAATAAAATCTCAACAATGAACTACCTTCCCTAATGATAAGGCTACCATCCATTGGAGTAACAAAATCTCAACAATGAACTACCTTCCATAATGACAAGGCTATCATCCATTCGAGTAACAAAATCTCATCAACAAACTACCTTCCATAATGATAAGGCTACCATCCATTGGAGTAAAAAAATTTCAAAAACGAACTACCTGCCATAATGAGAAGGCTACCATCCATTGGAGTAACAAAATCTCAACAACGAACTACCTTCCATAATGACAAGGATACCATTCATTGGAGTAACAAAATCTCAAAAATGAACTACTTTCTATAATGACAAGGCTACAATACATTGGAGTAACAAAATCCCAACAATGAACTACCTTCCATAATGACAGGGCTACCATCCATTGGAGTAACATAATCTCAACAAAGAACTACCTATTATAATTACAAGGCTACCATCCATTGGAGTATCCAAATTTCAACAACGAACTACCTTACCTAATGACAAGGCTACCATCCATTGGAGTAACAAAATCCCAACAACAAACTACCATCCATAATAACAAGGCTACCATCCATTGGAGTAACAAAATCTCAACAATAAACTACTTTCCATAATGACAAGGCTACCATCCATTGGAGTAAGAAAATCTCAACAATGAACTACCATCCATAATAACAAGGCTACCATCCATTGGAGTAACAAAATCTCAACAATAATCTACCTTCTATAATGAGAAGGCTACCATCCATTGGGGTAACAAAATCCCAACAACGAAATACCTTCCATAATGACAAGGCTACCATCGATTGGAGTAATAATATCTCAATAATGAACTACCTTCCATAATGACAAGGCTACCATCCATTGGAGTAACAAAATCTCAACAACGAACTACCTTCCAGAATGACAAGGATACCATGTATTGGAGAAACAAAATCTAAACAATCAACTACCTTCCATAATGACAAGGCTATCATCCATTCGAGTAACAAAATCTCAACAACGAACTACCTTGCGTAATGATAAGGCTACCATCCATTGGAGTAACAAAACTCAACAATGAAGTACCTTCTATAATGAGAAGGCTACCATCCATTGGAGTACCAAAATCTCAACAACGAACTACCTTTCATAATGACAAGGCTGCCATCCATTGGAGTAGTAAAATCTCAACAACGCACCACCTTCTATAATGACAAGGCTACAATACATTGGAGTAACAAAATCCCAACAACAAACTACCTTCCATAATTACAAGGCTACCATCCATTGGAGTAACAAAATCTCAACAATGAACTACCTTCCATAATGACAAGGCTACCATCCATTGGAGTAACAAAATCTCAACAACGAACTACCTTCCATAATGACAAGGCTACCATCCATTGGAGTAACCAAATTTCAACAACGAACTACCTTACATAATGACAAGGCTACCATCCATTGGAGTAACAAAATCTCAACAACAAACTACCATTCATAATAACAAGGCTACCATCCATTGGAGTAACAAAATCTCAACAACAAACTACCTTGCGTAATGATAAGACTACCATCCATTGGAGTAACAAAACTCAACAATGAACTACCTTCTATAATGAAAAGGCTACCATCCATTGGAGTAACAAAATCTCAACAATGAACTACCTTCCATAATGACAAGGTTGCTATCCATTGGAGTAGTAAAATCTCAACAATGCACTACCTTCCATAATGACAAGGCTACCATCCATTAGAGTAAAAAAATCTAAACAACGAACTACCTTTCATAATGTCAAGTCTACCATCCATTGTAGTAACAAAATCTAAACAACAAACTACCTTCCATAATGACAAGGCAACCATCCATTCGAGTAACAAAATCTCAACAATGAACTACTTTACATAATAACAAGGCTACCATCCATTGGAGTAACAAAATCTCAACAACGAACTGCCTTCCGTAATGTCAAGGCTACCATCCATTATTGTAAAAAAACCTCAAAAACGAACTACCTTCCATAATGGCAAGGCTACCATTCAATGGAGTAACAAATTCTCAACAATGAACTACCTTCCATAATGACAAGGCTACCATCCGTTGGAGTAACAATATCTCAACAACGAACTACCTTCCATAATGACAAGGCTACCATCCATTGGAGTAACAAAATTTCAACAACGAACTACCTTCAATAATGACAAGGCTACCATCCATTGGAGTAAAAAAATATCAACAACAAACTACCTTCCATAATGACAAGGCTACCATCCATCGGAGTAACAAAATCCTATCAATGAACTACCTTCCATAATTACAAGGTTACCATCCATTGGAATAAAAAAATCTCAACAACGAACTACCTTCTATAATTAGAAGGCTACCATCCATTAGAGTTACAAAATATCAACAACGAACTACCTTCCGTAATGACAAGGATACCATCCATTGGAGTAACAAAATCTGAAAAAAAAGCAACCTTCTATAATGACCAGGCTACCATACATTAGAGTAACAAAGTCCCAACAACGAAATACCTTCCATAATTACAAGGCTACCATCCATTGGAGTAATAAAATCTCAACAATGAACTGCCTTCCATAATGACAAGGCTACCATCCATTGGAGTAACAAAATCTCAACAGTGAACTACCTTCCATAATGACAAGTCTACCATCCATTGTAGTAACAAAATCTCAACAACAAACTACCTTCCATAATGACAAGGCTACCATCCATTCGAGTAACAAAATCTCAACAATTAACTACTTTACATAATAACAAGGCTACCATCCATTCGAGTAACAAAATCTCAACAACGAACTGCCTTCCGTAATGTCAAGGCTACCATCCATTCTTGTAACAAAATCTCAACAACGAACTACCTTTCATAATGACAAGGCTACCATCCATTGGAATAACCAAATTTCAACAATGAACTACCTTACATAATGACAAGGCTACCATCCATTGGAGTATCAAAATCTCAACAACAAACTACCATCCATAATAACAAGGCTACCATCCATTGGAGTAACAAAATCTCAACAATAAACTACCTTCCATAATGACAAGGCTACCATCCATTGGAGTAAGAAAATCTCAACAATGAACTACCATCCATAATAACAAGGCTACCATCCATTGGAGTAACAAAATCTCAACAATAAACTACCTTCCATAATTACAAGGCTACCATCCATTGGAATAAGAAAATCTCAACAACGAACTACCTTTTATAATGAGAAGGCTACCATCCATTGGGGTAACAAAATCCCAACAATGAAATACCTTCCATAATGACAAGGCTACCATCCATTGGAGTAATAAAATCTCAACAATGAACTACCTTCCATAATGATAAGGCTACCATCCATTGGAGTAACAAAATCTCAACAACGAACTACCTTCCAGAATGCAAAGGCTATCATCCATTCGAGTAACAAAATCTCAACAACGAACTACCTTTTATAATGAGAAGGCTACCATCCATTGGGGTAACAAAATCCCAACATCGAAATACCTTCCATAATGACAAGGCTACCATCCATTGGAGTAATAAAATCTCAACAATAAACTACCTTCCATAATGATAAGGCTACCATCCATTGGAGTAACAAAATCTCAACAATGAACTACCTTCCATAATGACAAGGCTATCATCCATTCGAGTAACAAAATCTCAACAACGAACTACCTTCCATAATGACAAGGCTACCATCCATTGGAGTAAAAAAATTTCAAAAACGAACTACCTGCCATAATGAGAAGGCTACCATCCATTGGAGTAACAAAATCTCAACAACGAACTACCTTCCATAATGACAAGGATACCATTCATTGGAGTAACAAAATCTCAAAAATGAACTACTTTCCATAATGACAAGGCTACCATCCATTGGAGTAAGAAAATCTCAACAATGAACTACCATCCATAATAACAAGGCTACCATCCATTGGAGTAACAAAATCTCAACAATAATCTACCTTCTATAATGAGAAGGCTACCATCCATTGGGGTAACAAAATCCCAACAACGAAATACCTTCCATAATGACAAGGCTACCATCGATTGGAGTAATAATATCTCAATAATGAACTACCTTCCATAATGACAAGGCTACCATCCATTGGAGTAACAAAATCTCAACAACGAACTACCTTCCAGAATGACAAGGATACCATCCATTGGAGAAACAAAATCTAAACAATCAACTACCTTCCATAATGACAAGGCTATCATCCATTCGAGTAACAAAATCTCAACAACGAACTACCTTGCGTAATGATAAGGCTACCATCCATTGGAGTAACAAAACTCAACAATGAAGTACCTTCTATAATGAGAAGGCTACCATCCATTGGAGTACCAAAATCTCAACAACGAACTACCTTTCATAATGACAAGGCTGCCATCCATTGGAGTAGTAAAATCTCAACAACGCACCACCTTCTATAATGACAAGGCTACAATACATTGGAGTAACAAAATCCCAACAACAAACTACCTTCCATAATTACAAGGCTACCATCCATTGGAGTAACAAAATCTCAACAATGAACTACCTTCCATAATGACAAGGCTACCATCCATTGGAGTAACAAAATCTCAACAACGAACTACCTTCCATAATGACAAGGCTACCATCCATTGGAGTAACCAAATTTCAACAACGAACTACCTTACATAATGACAAGGCTACCATCCATTGGAGTAACAAAATCTCAACAACAAACTACCATTCATAATAACAAGGCTACCATCCATTGGAGTAACAAAATCTCAACAACAAACTACCTTGCGTAATGATAAGACTACCATCCATTGGAGTAACAAAACTCAACAATGAACTACCTTCTATAATGAAAAGGCTACCATCCATTGGAGTAACAAAATCTCAACAATGAACTACCTTCCATAATGACAAGGTTGCTATCCATTGGAGTAGTAAAATCTCAACAATGCACTACCTTCCATAATGACAAGGCTACCATCCATTAGAGTAAAAAAATCTAAACAACGAACTACCTTTCATAATGTCAAGTCTACCATCCATTGTAGTAACAAAATCTAAACAACAAACTACCTTCCATAATGACAAGGCAACCATCCATTCGAGTAACAAAATCTCAACAATGAACTACTTTACATAATAACAAGGCTACCATCCATTGGAGTAACAAAATCTCAACAACGAACTGCCTTCCGTAATGTCAAGGCTACCATCCATTATTGTAAAAAAACCTCAAAAACAAACTACCTTCCATAATGACAAGGCTACCATTCAATGGAGTAACAAATTCTCAACAATGAACTACCTTCCATAATGACAAGGCTACCATCCGTTGGAGTAACAATATCTCAACAACAAACTACCTTCCATAATGACAAGGCTACCATCCATTGGAGTAACAAAATTTCAACAACGAACTACCTTCAATAATGACAAGGCTACCATCCATTGGAGTAAAAAAATATCAACAACAAACTACCTTCCATAATGACAAGGCTACCATCCATCGGAGTAACAAAATCCTATCAATGAACTACCTTCCATAATTACAAGGTTACCATCCATTGGAATAAAAAAATCTCAACAACGAACTACCTTCTATAATTAGAAGGCTACCATCCATTAGAGTTACAAAATATCAACAACGAACTACCTTCCGTAATGACAAGGATACCATCCATTGGAGTAACAAAATCTGAAAAAAAAGCAACCTTCTATAATGACCAGGCTACCATACATTAGAGTAACAAAGTCCCAACAACGAAATACCTTCCATAATTACAAGGCTACCATCCATTGGAGTAATAAAATCTCAACAATGAACTGCCTTCCATAATGACAAGGCTACCATCCATTGGAGTAACAAAATCTCAACAATGAACTACCTTCCATAATGACAAGTCTACCATCCATTGTAGTAACAAAATCTCAACAACAAACTACCTTCCATAATGACAAGGCTACCATCCATTCGAATAACAAAATCTCAACAATTAACTACTTTACATAATAACAAGGCTACGATCCATTCGAGTAACAAAATCTCAACAACGAACTGCCTTCCGTAATGTCAAGGCTACCATCCATTCTTGTAACAAAATCTCAACAACGAACTACCTTTCATAATGACAAGGCTACCATCCATTGGAATAACCAAATTTCAACAATGAACTACCTTACATAATGACAAGGCTACCATCCATTGGAGTATCAAAATCTCAACAACAAACTACCATCCATAATAACAAGGCTACCATCCATTGGAGTAACAAAATCTCAACAATAAACTACCTTCCATAATGACAAGGCTACCATCCATTGGAGTAAGAAAATCTCAACAATGAACTACCATCCATAATAACAAGGCTACCATCCATTGGAGTAACAAAATCTCAACAATAAACTACCTTCCATAATTACAAGGCTACCATCCATTGGAATAAGAAAATCTCAACAACGAACTACCTTTTATAATGAGAAGGCTACCATCCATTGGGGTAACAAAATCCCAACAATGAAATACCTTCCATAATGACAAGGCTACCATCCATTGGAGTAATAAAATCTCAACAATGAACTACCTTCCATAATGATAAGGCTACCATCCATTGGAGTAACAAAATCTCAACAACGAACTACCTTCCAGAATGCAAAGGCTATCATCCATTCGAGTAACAAAATCTCAACAACGAACTACCTTTTATAATGAGAAGGCTACCATCCATTGGGGTAACAAAATCCCAACATCGAAATACCTTCCATAATGACAAGGCTACCATCCATTGGAGTAATAAAATCTCAACAATAAACTACCTTCCATAATGATAAGGCTACCATCCATTGGAGTAACAAAATCTCAACAATGAACTACCTTCCATAATGACAAGGCTATCATCCATTCGAGTAACAAAATCTCAACAACGAACTACCTTCCATAATGGCAAGGCTACCATCCATTGGAGTAAAAAAATTTCAAAAACGAACTACCTGCCATAATGAGAAGGCTACCATCCATTGGAGTAACAAAATCTCAACAACGAACTACCTTCCATAATGACAAGGATACCATTCATTGGAGTAACAAAATCTCAAAAATGAACTACTTTCTATAATGACAAGGCTACAATACATTGGAGTAACAAAATCCCAACAATGAACTACCTTCCATAATGACAGGGCTACCATCCATTGGAGTAACATAATCTCAACAAAGAACTACCTATTATAATTACAAGGCTACCATCCATTGGAGTATCCAAATTTCAACAACGAACTACCTTACCTAATGACAAGGCTACCATCCATTGGAGTAACAAAATCCCAACAACAAACTACCATCCATAATAACAAGGCTACCATCCATTGGAGTAACAAAATCTCAATAATAAACTACTTTCCATAATGACAAGGCTACCATCCATTGGAGTAAGAAAATCTCAACAATGAACTACCATCCATAATAACAAGGCTACCATCCATTGGAGTAACAAAATCTCAACAATAATCTACCTTCTATAATGAGAAGGCTACCATCCATTGGGGTAACAAAATCCCAACAACGAAATACCTTCCATAATGACAAGGCTACCATCGATTGGAGTAATAATATCTCAATAATGAACTACCTTCCATAATGACAAGGCTACCATCCATTGGAGTAACAAAATCTCAACAACGAACTACCTTCCAGAATGACAAGGATACCATCCATTGGAGAAACAAAATCTAAACAATCAACTACCTTCCATAATGACAAGGCTATCATCCATTCGAGTAACAAAATCTCAACAACGAACTACCTTGCGTAATGATAAGGCTACCATCCATTGGAGTAACAAAACTCAACAATGAAGTACCTTCTATAATGAGAAGGCTACCATCCATTGGAGTACCAAAATCTCAACAACGAACTACCTTTCATAATGACAAGGCTGCCATCCATTGGAGTAGTAAAATCTCAACAACGCACCACCTTCTATAATGACAAGGCTACAATACATTGGAGTAACAAAATCCCAACAACAAACTACCTTCCATAATTACAAGGCTACCATCCATTGGAGTAACAAAATCTCAACAATGAACTACCTTCCATAATGACAAGGCTACCATCCATTGGAGTAACAAAATCTCAACAACGAACTACCTTCCATAATGACAAGGCTACCATCCATTGGAGTAACCAAATTTCAACAACGAACTACCTTACATAATGACAAGGCTACCATCCATTGGAGTAACAAAATCTCAACAACAAACTACCATTCATAATAACAAGGCTACCATCCATTGGAGTAACAAAATCTCAACAACAAACTACCTTGCGTAATGATAAGACTACCATCCATTGGAGTAACAAAACTCAACAATGAACTACCTTCTATAATGAAAAGGCTACCATCCATTGGAGTAACAAAATCTCAACAATGAACTACCTTCCATAATGACAAGGTTGCTATCCATTGGAGTAGTAAAATCTCAACAATGCACTACCTTCCATAATGACAAGGCTACCATCCATTAGAGTAAAAAAATCTAAACAACGAACTACCTTTCATAATGTCAAGTCTATCATCCATTGTAGTAACAAAATCTAAACAACAAACTACCTTCCATAATGACAAGGCAACCATCCATTCGAGTAACAAAATCTCAACAATGAACTACTTTACATAATAACAAGGCTACCATCCATTGGAGTAACAAAATCTCAACAACGAACTGCCTTCCGTAATGTCAAGGCTACCATCCATTATTGTAAAAAAACCTCAAAAACGAACTACCTTCCATAATGACAAGGCTACCATTCAATGGAGTAACAAATTCTCAACAATGAACTACCTTCCATAATGACAAGGCTACCATCCGTTGGAGTAACAATATCTCAACAACGAACTACCTTCCATAATGACAAGGCTACCATCCATTGGAGTAACAAAATTTCAACAACGAACTACCTTCAATAATGACAAGGCTACCATCCATTGGAGTAAAAAAATATCAACAACAAACTACCTTCAAATAATGACAAGGCTACCATCCATCGGAGTAACAAAATCCTATCAATGAACTACCTTCCATAATTACAAGGTTACCATCCATTGGAATAAAAAAATCTCAACAACGAACTACCTTCTATAATTAGAAGGCTACCATCCATTAGAGTTACAAAATATCAACAACGAACTACCTTCCGTAATGACAAGGATACCATCCATTGGAGTAACAAAATCTGAAAAAAAAGCAACCTTCTATAATGACCAGGCTACCATACATTAGAGTAACAAAGTCCCAACAACGAAATACCTTCCATAATTACAAGGCTACCATCCATTGGAGTAACAAAATCTCAACAATGAACTGCCTTCCATAATGACAAGGCTACCATCCATTGGAGTAACAAAATCTCAACAATAAACTACCTTCCATAATGACAAGTCTACCATCCATTGTAGTAACAAAATCTCAACAACAAACTACCTTCCATAATGACAAGGCTACCATCCATTCGAGTAACAAAATCTCAACAATTAACTACTTTACATAATAACAAGGCTACCATCCATTGGAGTAACAAAATCTCAACAACGAGCTGCCTTCCGTAATGTCAAGGCTACCATCCATTCTTGTAACAAAATCTCAACAACGAACTACCTTTCATAATGACAAGGCTACCATCCATTGGAATAACCAAATTTCAACAATGAACTACCTTACATAATGACAAGGCTACCATCCATTGGAGTAACAAAATCTCAACAACAAACTACCATCCATAATAACAAGGCTACCATCCATTGGAGTAACAAAATCTCAACAATAAACTACCTTCCATAATGACAAGGCTACCATCCATTGGAGTAAGAAAATCTCAACAATGAACTACCATCCATAATAACAAGGCTACCATCCATTGGAGTAACAAAATCTCAACAATAAACTACCTTCCATAATTACAAGGCTACCATCCATTGGAATAAGAAAATCTCAACAACGAACTACCTTTTATAATGAGAAGGCTACCATCCATTGGGGTAACAAAATCCCAACAATGAAATACCTTCCATAATGACAAGGCTACCATCCATTGGAGTAATAAAATCTCAACAATGAACTACCTTCCATAATGATAAGGCTACCATCCATTGGAGTAACAAAATCTCAACAACGAACTACCTTCCAGAATGCAAAGGCTATCATCCATTCGAGTAACAAAATCTCAACAACGAACTACCTTTTATAATGAGAAGGCTACCATCCATTGGGGTAACAAAATCCCAACAACGAAATACCTTCCATAATGACAAGGCTACCATCCATTGGAGTAATAAAATCTCAACAATAAACTACCTTCCATAATGATAAGGCTACCATCCATTAGAGTAACAAAATCTCAACAATGAACTACCTTCCATAATGACAAGGCTATCATCCATTTGAGTAACAAAATCTCAACAACGAACTACCTTCCATAATGACAAGGCTACCATCCATTGGAGTAAAAAAAATTCAAAAACGAACTACCTGCCATAATGAGAAGGCTACCATCCATGGGAGTAACAAAATCTCAACAACGAACTACCTTCCATAATGACAAGGATACCATTCATTGGAGTAACAAAATCTCAAAAATGAACTACTTTCTATAATGACAAGGCTACAATACATTGGAGTAACAAAATCCCAACAATGAACTACCTTCCATAATGACAGGGCTACCATCCATTGGAGTAACATAATCTCAACAACAAACTACCTATTATAATTACAAGGCTACCATCCATTGGAGTATCCAAATTTCAACAACAAACTACCTTACATAATGACAAGGCTACCATCCATTGGAGTAACAAAATCCCAACAACAAACTACCATCCATAATAACAAGGCTACCATCCATTGGAGTAACAAAATCTCAACAATAAACTACTTTCCATAATGACAAGGCTACCATCCATTGGAGTAAGAAAATCTCAACAATGAACTACCATCCATAATAACAAGGCTACCATCCATTGGAGTAACAAAATCTCAACAACAAACTACCTTGCGTAATGATAAGGCTACCATCCATTCGAGTAACAAAATCTCAACAATTAACTACTTTACATAATAACAAGGCTACCATCCATTGGAGTAACAAAATCTCAACAACGAGCTGCCTTCCGTAATGTCAAGGCTACCATCCATTCTTGTAACAAAATCTCAACAACGAACTACCTTTCATAATGACAAGGCTACCATCCATTGGAATAACCAAATTTCAACAATGAACTACCTTACATAATGACAAGGCTACCATCCATTGGAGTAACAAAATCTCAACAACAAACTACCATCCATAATAACAAGGCTACCATCCATTGGAGTAACAAAATCTCAACAATAAACTACCTTCCATAATGACAAGGCTACCATCCATTGGAGTAAGAAAATCTCAACAATGAACTACCATCCATAATAACAAGGCTACCATCCATTGGAGTAACAAAATCTCAACAATAAACTACCTTCCATAATTACAAGGCTACCATCCATTGGAATAAGAAAATCTCAACAACGAACTACCTTTTATAATGAGAAGGCTACCATCCATTGGGGTAACAAAATCCCAACAATGAAATACCTTCCATAATGACAAGGCTACCATCCATTGGAGTAATAAAATCTCAACAATGAACTACCTTCCATAATGATAAGGCTACCATCCATTGGAGTAACAAAATCTCAACAACGAACTACCTTCCAGAATGCAAAGGCTATCATCCATTCGAGTAACAAAATCTCAACAACGAACTACCTTTTATAATGAGAAGGCTACCATCCATTGGGGTAACAAAATCCCAACAACGAAATACCTTCCATAATGACAAGGCTACCATCCATTGGAGTAATAAAATCTCAACAATAAACTACCTTCCATAATGATAAGGCTACCATCCATTAGAGTAACAAAATCTCAACAATGAACTACCTTCCATAATGACAAGGCTATCATCCATTCGAGTAACAAAATCTCAACAACGAACTACCTTCCATAATGACAAGGCTACCATCCATTGGAGTAAAAAAAATTCAAAAACGAACTACCTGCCATAATGAGAAGGCTACCATCCATGGGAGTAACAAAATCTCAACAACGAACTACCTTCCATAATGACAAGGATACCATTCATTGGAGTAACAAAATCTCAAAAATGAACTACTTTCTATAATGACAAGGCTACAATACATTGGAGTAACAAAATCCCAACAATGAACTACCTTCCATAATGACAGGGCTACCATCCATTGGAGTAACATAATCTCAACAACAAACTACCTATTATAATTACAAGGCTACCATCCATTGGAGTATCCAAATTTCAACAACAAACTACCTTACATAATGACAAGGCTACCATCCATTGGAGTAACAAAATCCCAACAACAAACTACCATCCATAATAACAAGGCTACCATCCATTGGAGTAACAAAATCTCAACAATAAACTACTTTCCATAATGACAAGGCTACCATCCATTGGAGTAAGAAAATCTCAACAATGAACTACCATCCATAATAACAAGGCTACCATCCATTGGAGTAACAAAATCTCAACAACAAACTACCTTGCGTAATGATAAGGCTACCATCCATTGGAGTAACAAAACTCAACAATGAACTACCTTCTATAATGAGAAGGCTACCATCCATTGGAGTACCAAAATCTTAACAACGAACTACCTTTCATAATGACAAGGCTGCCATCCATTGGAGTAGTAAAATCTCAACAACACACCACCTTCTATAATGACAAGGCTACAATACATTGGAGTAACAAAATCCCAACAACAAACTACCTTCCATAATTACAAGGCTACCATCCATTGGAGTAACAAAATCTCAACAATGAACTACCTTCCATAATGACAAGGCTACCATCCATTGGAGTAACAAAATCTTAACAACGAACTACCTTCCATAATGACAAGGCTACCATCCATTGGAGTAACCAAATTTCAACAACGAACTACCTTACATAATGACAAGGCTACCATCCATTGGAGTAACAAAATCTCAACAACAAACTACCATTCATAATAACAAGGCTACCATCCATTGGAGTAACAAAATCTCAACAACAAACTACCTTGCGTAATGATAAGACTACCATCCATTGGAGTAACAAAACTCAACAATGAACTACCTTCTATAATGAAAAGGCTACCATCCATTGGAGTTACAAAATCTCAATAATGAACTACCTTCCATAATGACAAGGTTGCTATCCATTGGAGTAGTAAAATCTCAACAATGCACTACCTTCCATAATGACAAGGCTACCATCCATTAGAGTAAAAAAATCTAAACAACGAACTACCTTTCATAATGTCAAGTCTACCATCCATTGTAGTAACAAAATCTAAACAACAAACTACCTTCCATAATGACAAGGCAACCATCCATTCGAGTAACAAAATCTCAACAATGAACTACTTTACATAATAACAAGGCTACCATCCATTGGAGTAACAAAATCTCAACAACGAACTATCTTCCGTAATGTCAAGGCTACCATCCATTATTGTAAAAAAATCTCAACAATGAACTACCTTCCATAATGACAAGGCTACCATCCATTGGAGTAACAAAATCTTAACAACGAACTACCTTCCATAATGACAAGGCTACCATCCGTTGGAGTAACAATATCTCAACAACGAACTACCTTCCATAATGACAAGGCTACCATCCATTGGAGTAACAAAATTTCAACAACGAACTACCTTCAATAATGACAAGGCTACCATCCATCGGAGTAATAAAATCCTAACAATGAACTACCTTCCATAATTACAAGGTTACCATCCATTGGAGTAAAAAAATCTCAACAACGAACTACCTTCTATAATTAGAAGGCTACCATCCATTAGAGTTACAAAATATCAACAACGAACTACCTTCCGTAATGACAAGGATACCATCCATTGGAGTAACAAAATCTGAAAAAAGAGCAACCTTCTATAATGACCAGGCTACCATACATTAGAGTAACAAAGTCCCAACAACGAAATACCTTCCATAATTACAAGGCTACCATCCATTGGAGTAACAAAATCTCAACAATGAACTGCCTTCCATAATGACAAGGCTACCATCCATTGGAGTAACAAAATTTCAACAACGAACTACCTTCAATAATGACAAGGCTACCATCCATTGGAGTAAAAAAATATCAACAACAAACTACCTTCCATAATGACAAGGCTACCATCCATCGGAGTAACAAAATCCTAACAATGAACTACCTTCCATAATTACAAGGTTACCATTCATTGGAGTAAAAAAATCTCAACAACGAACTACCTTCTATAATTAGAAGGCTACCATCCATTAGAGTTACAAAATATCAACAACGAACTACCTTCCGTAATGACAAGGATACCATCCATTGGAGTAACAAAATCTGAAAAAAGAGCAACCTTCTATAATGACCAGGCTACCATCCATTGGAGTAAAAAAATTTCAACAACAAACTACCTTCCATAATGATAAGACTACCATCCATTGGAGTAACAAAATCTCAACAATGAACTGCCTTCCATAATGACAAGGCTACCATCCATTGTAGTAACAAAATCTCAACAACAAACTACCTTCCATAATGACAAGGCTACCATCCATTCGAGTAACAAAATCTCAACAATTAACTACTTTACATAATAACAAGGCTACCATCCATTGGAGTAACAAAATCTCAACAACGAACTGCCTTCCGTAATGTCAAGGCTACCATCCATTCTTGTAACAAAATCTTAACAACGAACTACCTTTCATAATGACAAGGCTACCATCCATTGGAATAACCAAATTTCAACAACGAACTACCTTACATAATGACAAGGCTACCATCCATTGGAGTAACAAAATATCAACAACAAACTACCATCCATAATAACAAGGCTACCATCCATTGGAGTAACAAAATCTCAACAATAAACTACCTTCCATAATGACAAGGCTACCATCCATTGGAGTAAGAAAATCTCAACAATGAACTACTATCCATAATAACAAGGCTACCATCCATTGGAGTAACAAAATCTCAACAATAAACTACCTTCCATAATGACAAGGCTACCATTCATTGGAATAAGAAAATCTCAACAACGAACTACCTTTTATAATGAGAAGGCTACCATCCATTGGGGTAACAAAATCCCAACAACGAAATACCTTCCATAATGACAAGGCTACCATCCATTGGAGTAATAAAATCTCAACAATGAACTACCTTCCCTAATGATAAGGCTACCATCCATTGGAGTAACAAAATCTCAACAACGAACTACCTTCCAGAATGACAAGGCTATCATCCATTCGAGTAACAAAATCTCAACAACGAACTACCTTTTATAATGAGAAGGCTACCATCCATTGGGGTAACAAAATCCCAACAACGAAATACCTTCCATAATGACAAGGCTACCAATCAATGGAGTAACAAATTCTCAACAATGAACTACCTTCCATAATGACAAGGCTACCATCCGTTGGAGTAACAATATCTCAACAACGAACTACCTTCCATAATGACAAGGCTACCATCCATTGGAGTAACAAAATTTCAACAACGAACTACCTTCAATAATGACAAGGGTACCATCCATTGGAGTAAAAAAATATCAACAACAAACTACCTTCCATAATGACAAGGCTACCATCCATCGGAGTAACAAAATCCTAACAATGAACTACCTTCCATAATTACAAGGTTACCATCCATTGGAGTAAAAAAATCTCAACAACGAACTACCTTCTATAATTAGAAGGTTACCATCCATTAGAGTTACAAAATATCAACAACGAACTACCTTCCGTAATGACAAGGATACCATCCATTGGAGTAACAAAATCTGAAAAAAGAGCAACCTTCTATAATGACCAGGCTACCATACATTAGAGTAACAAAGTCCCAACAACGAAATACCTTCCATAATTACAAGGCTACCATCCATTGGAGTAACAAAATCTAAACAATGAACTGCCTTCCATAATGACAAGGCTACCATCCATTGCAGTAACAAAATCTCAACAATGAACTACCTTCCATAATGACAAGTCTACCATCCATTGTAGTAACACAATCTCAACAACAAACTACCTTCCATAATGACAAGGCTACCATCCATTCGAGTAACAAAATCTCAACAATTAACTACTTTACATAATAACAAGGCTACCATCCATTGGAGTAAAAAAATCTCAACAACGAACTGCCTTCCGTAATGTCAAGGCTACCATCCATTCTTGTAACAAAATCTCAACAACGAACTACCTTTCATAATGACAAGGCTACCATCCATTGGAATAACCAAATTTCAACAACGAACTACCTTACATAATGACAAGGCTACCATCCATTGGAGTAACAAAATCTCAACAACAAACTACCATCCATAATAACAAGGCTACCATCCATTGGAGTAACAAAATCTCAACAATAAACTACCTTCCATAATGACAAGGCTACCATCCATTGGAGTAAGAAAATCTCAACAATGAACTACCATCCATAATAACAAGGCTACCATCCATTGGAGTAACAAAATCTCAACAGTAAACTACCTTCCATAATGACAAGGCTACCATCCATTGGAATAAGAAAATCTCAATAACGAACTACCTTTTATAATGAGAAGGCTACCATCCATTGGGGTAACAAAATCCCAACAACGAAATACCTTCCATAATGACAAGGCTACCATCCATTGGTGTAATAAAATCTCAACAATGAACTACCTTCCATAATGATAAGGCTACCATCCATTGGAGTAACAAAATCTCAACAATGAACTACCTTCCATAATGACAAGGCTATCATCCATTCGAGTAACAAAATCTCAACAACGAACTACCTTCCATAATGACAAGGCTACCATCCATTGGAGTAAAAAAATTTCAAAAACGAACTACCTGCCATAATGAGAAGGCTACCATCCATTGGAGTAACAAAATCTCAACAACGAACTACCTTCCATAATGACAAGGATACCATTCATTGGAGTAACAAAATCTCAAAAATGAACTACTTTCTATAATGACAAGGCTACAATACATTGGAGTAACAAAATCCCAACAATGAACTACCTTCCATAATGACAGGGCTACCATCCATTGGAGTAACATAATCTCAACAACGAACTACCTATTATAATTACAAGGCTACCATCCATTGGAGTATCCAAATTTCAACAACGAACTACCTTACATAATGACAAGGCTACCATCCATTGGAGTAACAAAATCCCAACAACAAACTACCATCCATAATAACAAGGCTACCATCCATTGGAGTAACAAAATCTCAACAATAAACTACTTTCCATAATGACAAGGCTACCATCCATTGGAGTAAGAAAATCTCAACAATGAACTACCATCCATAATAACAAGGCTAACATCCATTGGAGTAACAAAATCTCAACAATAATCTACCTTCTATAATGAGAAGGCTACCATCCATTGGAGTAACAAAATCCCAACAACGAAATACCTTCCATAATGACAAGGCTACCATCGATTGGAGTAATAATATCTCAATAATGAACTACCTTCCATAATGACAAGGCTACCATCAATTGGAGTAACAAAATCTCAACAACGAACTACCTTCCAGAATGACAAGGATACCATCCATTGGAGAAACAAAATCTAAACAATCAACTACCTTCCATAATGACAAGGCTATCATCCATTCGAGTAACAAAATCTCAACAACGAACTACCTTCCATAATGACAAGGCTTCCATCCATTGGAGTAAAAAAATTTCAAAAACGAGCTACCTGCCATAATGAGAAGGCTACCATCCATTGGAGTAACAAAATCTCAACAACGAACTACCTTCCATAATGACAAGGATAACATTCATTGGAGTAACAAAATCTCAAAAACGAACTACTTTCTATAATGACAAGGCTACAATACATTGGATTAACAAAATCCCAACAACGAACTACCTTCCATAATTACAAGGCTACCATCCATTGGAGTAACAAAATCTCAACAATGAACTACCTACCATAATGACAGGGCTACCATCCATTGGAGTAACAAAATCTCAACAACGAACTACCTTTCATAATGACAAGGCTACCATCCATTGGAGTAACCAAATTTCAACAACGAACTACCTTACATAATGACAAGGCTACCATCCATTGGAGTAACAAAATATCAACAACAAACTACCATCCATAATAACAAGGCTACCATCCATTGGAGTAACAAAATCTCAACAATAAACTACCTTCCATAATGACAAGGCTACCATCCATTGGAGTAAGAAAATCTCAACAATGAACTACCATCCATAATAACAAGGCTACCATGCATTGGAGTAACAAAATCTCAACAATAAACTACCTTCCATAATGACAAGGCTACCATCCATTGGAGTAAGAAAATCTCAAAAACGAACTACCTTCCATAATGACAAGGCTACCATCCATTGGAGTAACAAAATCCCAACAACAAACTACCTTCCATAATTACAAGGCTACCATCCATTGGAGTAACAAAATCTCAACAATGAACTACCTTCCATAATTACAAGGCTACCATCCATTGGAGTAAAAAAATCTCAACAACGAACTACCTTCCATAATGACAAGGCTAACATCCATTGGGTTAACCAAATTTCAACAACGAACTACCTTACATAATGACAAGGCTACCATCCATTGGAGTAACAAAATCTCAACAACAAACTACCATCCATAATAACAAGGCTACCATCCATTGGAGTAACAAAATCTCAACAATAAACTACCTTCCATAATGACAAGGCTACCATCCATTGGAGTAAGAAAATATCAACAATGAACTACCATCCATAATAACAAGGCTACCATCCATTGGAGTAACAAAATCTCAACAATAAACTACCTTCCATAATGACAAGGCTACCATCCATTGGAGTAAGAAAATCTCAAAAACGAACTACCTTCCATAATGACAAGGCTACCATCCATTGGAGTAACAAAATCCCAACAACGAACTACCTTCCATAATTACAAGGCTACCATCCATTGGAGTAACAAAATCTCAACAATGAACTACCTTCCATAATTACAAGGCTACCATCCATTGGAGTAAAAAAATCTCAACAACGAACTACCTTCCATAATGACAAGGCTAACATCCATTGGATTAACCAAATTTCAACAACGAACTACCTTACATAATGACAAGGCTACCATCCATTGGAGTAACAAAATCTCAACAACAAACTACCATCCATAATAACAAGGCTACCATCCATTGGAGTAACAAAATCTCAACAATAAACTACCTTCCATAATGACAAGGCTACCATCCATTGGAGTAAGAAAATATCAACAATGAACTACCATCCATAATAACAAGGCTACCATCCATTGGAGTAACAAAATCCCAACAACAAACTACCTTCCATAATGACAAGGCTACCATCCATTGGAGTAACAAAATCTCAAAAACGAACTACCTTCCATAATGACAAGGCTACCATCCATTGGAGTAACAAAATCCAAACAACGAACTACCTTCCATAATGACAAGGCTACCATCCATTGGATTAACCAAATTTCAACAACGAACTACCTTACATAATGACAAGGCTACCATCCATTGGAGTAACAAAATCTCAACAACAAACTACCATCCATAATAACAAGGCTACCATCCATTGGAGTAACAAAATCTCAACAATAAACTACCTTCCATAATGACAAGGCTACCATCCATTGGAGTAAGAAAATATCAACAATGAACTACCATCCATAATAACAAGGCTACCATCCATTGGAGTAACAAAATCTCAACAATAAACTACCTTCCATAATGACAAGGCTACCATCCATTGGAGTAAGAAAATCTCAAAAACGAACTACCTTCCATAATGACAAGGCTACCATCCATTGGAGTAACAAAATCCCAACAACGAACTACCTTCCATAATTACAAGGCTACCATCCATTGGAGTAACAAAATCTCAACAATGAACTACCTTCCATAATTATAAGGCTACCATCCATTGGAGTAAAAAAATCTCAACAACGAACTACCTTCCATAATGACAAGGCTAACATCCATTGGATTAACCAAATTTCAACAACGAACTACCTTACATAATGACAAGGCTACCATCCATTGGAGTAACAAAATCTCAACAACAAACTACCATCCATAATAACAAGGCTACCATCCATTGGAGTAACAAAATCTCAACAATAAACTACCTTCCATAATGACAAGGCTACCATCCATTGGAGTAAGAAAATATCAACAATGAACTACCATCCATAATAACAAGGCTACCATCCATTGGAGTAACAAAATCTCAACAATAAACTACCTTCCATAATGACAAGGCTACCATCCATTGGAGTAAGAAAATCTCAAAAACGAACTACCTTCCATAATGACAAGGCTACCATCCATTGGAGTAACAAAATCCCAACAACAAACTTCCTTCCATAATTACAAGGCTACCATCCATTGGAGAAACAAAATCTCAACAATGAACTACCTTCCATAATTACAAGGCTACCATCCATTGGAGTAAAGAAATCTCAACAACGAACTACCTTCCATAATGACAAGGCTACCATCATTGGAGTAACCAAATTTCAACAACGAACTACCTTACATAATGACATGGCTACCATCCATTGGAGTAACAAAATCTCAACAACAAACTAACATCCATAATAACAAGGCTACCATCCATTGGAGTAACAAAATCTCAACAATAAACTACCTTCCATAATGACAAGGCTACCATCCATTGGAGTAAGAAAATCTCAAAAACGAACTACTTTCTATAATGACAAGGCTATAATACATTGGAGTAACAAAATCCCAACAACAAACTACCTTCCATAATTACAAGGCTACCATCCATTGGAGTAACAAAATCTCGACAATGAACTACCTTCCATAATGACAAGGCTACCATCCATTGGAGTAATAAAATATCAACAACGAACTACCTTCCATAATGACAAGGCTACCATCCATTGTAGTAACCAAATTTCAACAACGAACTACCTTACATAATGACAAGGCTACCATCCATTGGAGTAACAAAATCTCAACAACAAACTACCATCCATAATAACAAGGCTACCATCCATTGGAGTAACAAAATCTCAACAATAAACTACCTTCCATAATGACAAGGCTACCATCCATTGGAGTAAGAAAATATCAACAATGAACTACCATCCATAATAACAAGGCTACCATCCATTGGAGTAACAAAATCTCAACAATAAACTACCTTCCATAATGACAAGGCTACCATCCATTGGAGTAAGAAAATCTCAAAAACGAACTACCTTCCATAATGACAAGGCTACCATCCATTGGAGTAACAAAATCCCAACAACAAACTTCCTTCCATAATTACAAGGCTACCATCCATTGGAGTAACAAAATCTCAACAATGAACTACCTTCCATAATTACAAGGCTACCATCCATTGGAGTAAAGAAATCTCAACAACGAACTACCTTCCATAATGACAAGGCTACCATCCATTGGAGTAACCAAATTTCAATAACGAACTACCTTACATAATGACATGGCTACCATCCATTGGAGTAACAAAATCTCAACAACAAACTAACATCCATAATAACAAGGCTACCATCCATTGGAGTAACAAAATCTCAACAATAAACTACCTTCCATAATGACAAGGCTACCATCCATTGGAGTAAGAAAATCTCAAAAACGAACTACTTTCTATAATGACAAGGCTATAACACATTGGAGTAACAAAATCCCAACAACAAACTACCTTCCATAATTACAAGGCTACCATCCATTGGAGTAACAAAATCTCGACAATGAACTACCTTCCATAATGACAAGGCTACCATCCATTGGAGTAAGAAAATATCAACAATGAACTACCATCCATAATAACAAGGCTACCATCCATTGGAGTAACAAAATCTCAACAATAAACTACCTTCCATAATGACAAGGCTACCATCCATTGGAGTAAGAAAATCTCAAAAACGAACTACCTTCCATAATGACAAGGCTACCATCCATTGGAGTAACAAAATCCCAACAACGAACTACCTTCCATAATTACAAGGCTAACATCCATTGGAGTAAAAAAATCTCAACAACGAACTACCTTCCATAATGACAAGGCTAACATCCATTGGATTAACCAAATTACAACAACGAACTACCTTACATAATGACAAGGCTACCATCCATTGGAGTAACAAAATCTCAACAACAAACTACCATCCATAATAACAAGGCTACCATCCATTGGAGTAACAAAATCTCAACAATAAACTACCTTCCATAATGACAAGGCTACCATCCATTGGAGTAAGAAAATATCAACAATGAACTACCATCCATAATAACAAGGCTACCATCCATTGGAGTAACAAAATCTCAACAATAAACTACCTTCCATAATGACAAGGCTACCATCCATTGGAGTAACAAAATCTCAAAAACGAACTACCTTCCATAATGACAAGGCTACCATCCATTGGAGTAACAAAATCCCAACAACAAACTTCCTTCCATAATTACAAGGCTACCATCCATTGGAGTAACAAAATCTCAACAATGAACTACCTTCCATAATTACAAGGCTACCATCCATTGGAGTAAAGAAATCTCAACAACGAACTACCTTCCATAATGACAAGGCTACCATCATTGGAGTAACCAAATTTCAACAACGAACTACCTTACATAATGACATGGCTACCATCCATTGGAGTAACAAAATCTCAACAACAAACTAACATCCATAATAACAAGGCTACCATCCATTGGAGTAACAAAATCTCAACAATAAACTACCTTCCATAATGACAAGGCTACCATCCATTGGAGTAAGAAAATCTCAAAAACGAACTACTTTCTATAATGACAAGGCTATAATACATTGGAGTAACAAAATCCCAACAACAAACTACCTTCCATAATTACAAGGCTACCATCCATTGGAGTAAAAAAATCTTGACAATGAACTACCTTCCATAATGACAAGGCTACCGTCCATTGGAGTAACAAAATATCAACAACGAACTACCTTCCATAATGACAAGGCTACCATCCATTGTAGTAACCAAATTTCAACAACGAACTACCTCACATAATGACAAGGCTACCATCCATTGGAGTCACAAAATCTCAATAGCGAACTACCATCCATAATAACAAGGCTACCATCCATTGGAGTAAAAAAATCTCAACAATAAGCTACCTTCCATAATGACAAGGATACCATTCATTGGAGTAACAAAATCTCAAAAACGAACTACCTTCTATAATGACAAGGCTACAATACATTGGAGTAACAAAATCCCAACAATGAACTACCTTCCATAATTACAAGGCTACCATCTACTGGAGTAAAAAAATCTCAACAATGAACTACCTTCCATGATGACAAGGCTACCATCCATTGGATTAACAAAATCTCAACAACAAACTACCGTCCATAATGACAAGGCTACCATCCATTGGAGTAACCAAATTTCAACAAAGAACTACCTTACATAATGACAAGACTACCATCCATTGGAGTAACAAAATCTCAACAACAAACTACCATCCATAATAACAAGGCTACCATCCATTAGAGTAACAAAATCTCAACAATAAACTACCTTCCATAATGACAAGGCTACCATCTGTTGGAGTAAGAAAATCTCAACAATGAACTACCTTCTATAATGAGAAGGCTACAATCCATTTGAGTAACAAAATCCCAATAATGAACTACCTTCCATAATAACAAGGCTACCATCCATTCGAGTAACAAAATCTCAACAACGAACTATCTTCCATAATGACAAGGCTACCATCCATTGGAGTAACAAAATCTCAACAATGAACTACCTTCCATAATGACAAGGCTACCATCCATTGGAGTAAAAAAATTTCAACAACGAACTACCTTCCATAATGACAAGGCTACCATCCATTGGAGTATTAAAATCTCAACAACAAACTACCATCCATAATAAAAAGGCTACCATACATTGGAGTAAGAAAATCTGAACAACAAACTACCTTGCGTAATGCTAAGGCTACCATCCATTGGAGTAACAAAACTTAACAACGAACTACCTTTTATAATGAGAAGGCTACCATCCATTGGGGTAACAAAATCCCAACAACGAAATACCTTCCATAATGACAAGGCTACCATCCATTGGAGTAATAAAATCTCAACAATGAACTACCTTCCATAATGATAAGGCTACCATGCATTGGAGTAACAAAATCTCAACAACGAACTACCTTCCAGAATGACAAGGATACCATCCATTGGAGTAACAAAATCTCAACAATGAACTACCTTCCATAATGACAAGGCTATCATCCATTCGAGTAACAAAATCTCAACAACGAACTACCTTCCATAATGACAAGGCTACCATCCATTGGAGTAAAAAAATTTCAAAAACGAACTACCTGCCATAATGAGAAGGCTACCATCCATTGGAGTAACAAAATGTCAACAACGAACTACCTTCCATAATGACAAGGATACCATTCATTGGAGTAACAAAATCTCAAAAATGAACTACTTTCTATAATGACAAGGCTACAATACATTGGAGTAACAAAATCCCAATAATGAACTACCTTCCATAATGACAGGGCTACCATCCATTGGAGTAACATAATCTCAACAACGAACTACCTTTCATAATTACAAGGCTACCATCCATTGGAGTATCCAAATTTCAACAACGAACTACCTTACATAATGACAAGGCTACCATCCATTGGAGTAACAAAATCCCAACAACAAACTACCATCCATAATAACAAGGCTACCATCCATTGGAGTAACAAAATCTCAACAATAAACTACCTTCCATAATGACAAGGCTACCATCCATTGGAGTAAGAAAATCTCAACAATGAACTACCATCCATAATAACAAGGCTACCATCCATTGGAGTAACAAAATCTCAACAATAATCTACCTTCTATAATGAGAAGGATACCATCCATTGGGGTAACAAAATCCCAACAATGAAATACCTTCCGTAATGACAAGGCTACCATCGATTGGAGTAATAATATCTCAATAATGAACTACCTTCCATAATGACAAGACTACCATCCATTGGAGTAACAAAATCTCAACAACGAACTACCTTCCAAAATGACCAGGATACCATCCATTGCAGAAACAAAATCTAAACAATCAACTGCCTTCCATAATGACAAGGCTATCATCCATTCGACTAACAAAATCTCAACAACGAACTACCTTCCATAATGACAAGGCTACCATCCATTGGAGTAAAAAAATTTCAAAAACGAACTACCTGCCATAAAGAGAAGGCTACCATCCATTGGAGTAACAAAATCTCAACAACGAACTACCTTCCATAATGACAAGGATAACATTCATTGGAGTAACAAAATCTGAAAAACGAACTACTTTCTATAATGACAAGGCTACAATACATTGGAGTAACAAAATCCCAACAACGAACTACCTTCCATAATTACAAGGCTACCATCCATTGGAGTAACAAAATCTCAACAATGAACTACCTTCCATAATGATAGGGCTACCATCCATTGGAGTAACAAAATCTCAACAACGAACTACCTTTCATAATGACAAGGCTACCATCCATTGGAGTAACCAAATTTCAACAACGAACTACCTTACATAATGACAAGGCTACCATCCATTGGAGTAACAAAATCTCAACAACAAACTATCATCCATAATAACAAGGCTACCATCCATTGGAGTAACAAAATCTCAACAATAAACTACCTTCCATAATGACAAGGCTACCATCCATTGGAGTAAGAAAATCTCAACAATGAACTACCATCCATAATAACAAGGCTACCATGCATTGGAGTAACAAAATCTCAACAATAAACTACCTTCCATAATGACAAGGCTACCATCCATTGGAGTAAGAAAATCTCAAAAACGAACTACCTTCCATAATGACAAGGCTACCATCCATTGGAGTAACAAAATTTCAACAACAAACTACCTTCCATAATTACAAGGCTACCATCCATTGGAGTAACAAAATCTCAACAATGAACTACCTTCCATAATTACAAGGCTACCATCCATTGGAGTAAAAAAATCTCAACAACGAACTACCTTCCATAATGACAAGGCTACCATCCATTGGATTAACCAAATTTCAACAACGAACTACCTTACATAATGACAAGGCTACCATAGATTGGAGTAACAAAATCTCAACAACAAACTAATATCCATAATAACAAGGCTACCATCCATTGGAGTAAAAAAAACTCAACAATAAACTACCTTCCATAATGACAAGGCTACCATCCATTGGAGTAAGAAAATTTCAAAAACGAACTACTTTCTATAATGACAAGGCTATAATACATTGGAGTAACAAAATCCCAACAACAAACTACCTTCCATAATTACAAGGCTACCATCCATTGGAGTAACAAAATCTCGACAATGAACTACCTTCCATAATGACAAGGCTACCATCCATTGGAGTAAAAAAATTTCAACAACGAACTACCTTCCATAATGACAAGGCTAACATCCATTGGAGTATTAAAATCTCAACAACAAATTACCATCCATAATAAAAAGGCTACCATACATTGGAGTAAGAAAATCTGAACAACAAACTACCTTGCGTAATGCTAAGGCTACCATCCATTGGAGTAACAAAACTCAACAACGAACTACCTTTTATAATGAGAAGGCTACCATCCATTGGGGTAACAAAATCCCAACAACGAAATACCTTCCATAATGACAAGGCTACCATCCATTGGAGTAATAAAATCTCAACAATGAACTACCTTCCATAATGATAAGGCTACCATGCATTGGAGTAACAAAATCTCAACAACGAACTACCTTCCAGAATGACAAGGATACCATCCATTGGAGTAACAAAATCTCAACAATGAACTACCTTCCATAATGACAAGGCTATCATCCATTCGAGTAACAAAATCTCAACAACGAACTACCTTCCATAATGACAAGGCTACCATCCATTGGAGTAAAAAAATTTCAAAAACGAACTACCTGCCATAATGAGAAGGCTACCATCCATTGGAGTAACAAAATGTCAACAACGAACTACCTTCCATAATGACAAGGATACCATTCATTGGAGTAACAAAATCTCAAAAATGAACTACTTTCTATAATGACAAGGCTACAATACATTGGAGTAACAAAATCCCAATAATGAACTACCTTCCATAATGACAGGGCTACCATCCATTGGAGTAACATAATCTCAACAACGAACTACCTTTCATAATTACAAGGCTACCATCCATTGGAGTATCCAAATTTCAACAACGAACTACCTTACATAATGACAAGGCTACCATCCATTGGAGTAACAAAATCCCAACAACAAACTACCATCCATAATAACAAGGCTACCATCCATTGGAATAACAAAATCTCAACAATAAACTACCTTCCATAATGACAAGGCTACCATCCATTGGAGTAAGAAAATCTCAACAATGAACTACCATCCATAATAACAAGGCTACCATCCATTGGAGTAACAAAATCTCAACAAAAATCTACCTTCTATAATGAGAAGGATACCATCCATTGGGGTAACAAAATCCCAACAATGAAATACCTTCCGTAATGACAAGGCTACCATCGATTGGAGTAATAATATCTCAATAATGAACTACCTTCCATAATGACAAGACTACCATCCATTGGAGTAACAAAATCTCAACAACGAACTACCTTCCAAAATGACCAGGATACCATCCATTGGAGAAACAAAATCTAAACAATCAACTGCCTTCCATAATGACAAGGCTATCATCCATTCGACTAACAAAATCTCAACAACGAACTACCTTCCATAATGACAAGGCTACGATCCATTGGAGTAAAAAAATTTCAAAAACGAACTACCTGCCATAAAGAGAAGGCTACCATCCATTGGAGTAACAAAATCTCAACAACGAACTACCTTCCATAATGACAAGGATAACATTCATTGGAGTAACAAAATCTGAAAAACGAACTACTTTCTATAATGACAAGGCTACAATACATTGGAGTAACAAAATCCCAACAATGAACTACCTTCCATAATTACAAGGCTACCATCCATTGGAGTAACAAAATCTCAACAATGAACTACCTTCCATAATGATAGGGCTACCATCCATTGGAGTAACAAAATCTCAACAACGAACTACCTTTCATAATGACAAGGCTACCATCCATTGGAGTAACCAAATTTCAACAACGAACTACCTTACATAATGACAAGGCTACCATCCATTGGAGTAACAAAATCTCAACAACAAACTATCATCCATAATAACAAGGCTACCATCCATTGGAGTAACAAAATCTCAACAATAAACTACCTTCCATAATGACAAGGCTACCATCCATTGGAGTAAGAAAATCTCAACAATGAACTACCATCCATAATAACAAGGCCACCATGCATTGGAGTAACAAAATCTCAACAATAAACTACCTTCCATAATGACAAGCCTACCATCCATTGGAGTAAGAAAATCTCAAAAACGAACTACCTTCCATAATGACAAGGCTACCATCCATTGGAGTAACAAAATTTCAACAACAAACTACCTTCCATAATTACAAGGCTACCATCCATTGGAGTAACAAAATCTCAACAATGAACTACCTTCCATAATTACAAGGCTACCATCCATTGGAGTAAAAAAATCTCAACAACGAACTACCTTCCATAATGACAAGGCTACCATCCATTGGATTAACCAAATTTCAACAACGAACTACCTTACATAATGACAAGGCTACCATAGATTGGAGTAACAAAATCTCAACAACAAACTAATATCCATAATAACAAGGCTACCATCCATTGGAGTAACAAAATCTCAACAATAAACTACCTTCCATAATGACAAGGCTACCATCCATTGGAGTAAGAAAATTTCAAAAACGAACTACTTTCTATAATGACAAGGCTATAATACATTGGAGTAACAAAATCCCAACAACAAACTACCTTCCATAATTACAAGGCTACCATCCATTGGAGTAACAAAATCTCGACAATGAACTACCTTCCATAATGAGAAGGCTACCATCCATTGGAGTAACAAAATCTCAACAACGAACTACCTTCCATAATGACAAGGCTACCATCCATTGTAGTAACCAAATTTCAACAACGAACTACCTTACATAATGACAAGGCTACCATCCATTGGAGTCACAAAATCTCAACAGCAAACTACCATCCATAATAACAAGGCTACCATCCATTGGAGTAACAAAATCTCAACAATAAGCTACCTTCCATAATGACAAGGATACCATTCATTGGAGTAACAAAATCTCAAAAACGAACTACCTTCTATAATGACAAGGCTACAATACATTGGAGTAACAAAATCCCAACATTGAACTACCTTCCATAATTACATGGCTACCAACCACTGGAGTAACAAAATCTCAACAATGAACTACCTTCCATAATGACAAGGCTACCATCCATTGGAGTATTAAAATCTCAACAACAAACTACCATCCATAATAAAAAGGCTACCATACATTGGAGTAACAAAATCTGCACAACAAACTACCTTGCGTAAAGATAAGGCTACCATCCATTAGAGTAACAAAACTCAACAACGAACTACCTTTTATAATGAGAAGGATACCATCCGTTGGGGTAACAAAATCCCAACAACGAAATACCTTCCATAATGACAAGGCTACCATCCATTGGAGTAATAAAATCTCAACAATGAACTACCTTCCATAATGATAAAGGCTACCATCCATTGGAGTAACAAAATCTCAACAACGAACTACCTTCTAGAATGACAAGGATACCATCCATTGGAGTAACAAAATCTCAACAATGAACTACCTTCCATAATGACAAGGCTATCATCCATTCGAGTAACAAGATCTCAACAACGAACTACCTTCCATAATGACAAGGCTACCATCCATTGGAGTAAAAAAATTTCAAAAACGAACTACCTGCCATAATGAGAAGGCTACCATCCATTGGAGTAACAAAATCTCAACAACGAACTACCTTCCATAATGACAAGGATACCATTCATTGGAGTAACAAAATCTCAAAAATGAACTACTTTTTATAATGACAAGGCTACAATACATTGGAGTAAAAAAATCCCAACAATGAACTACCTTCCATAATGACAGGGCTACCATCCATTGGAGTAACATAATCTCAACAACGAACTACCTTTCATAATTACAAGGCTACCATCCATTGGAGTATCCAAATTTGAACAACGAAGTACCTTACATAATGACAAGGCTACCATCCATTGGAGTAACAAAATCCCAACAACAAACTACCATCCATAATAACAAGGCTACCATCCATTGGAGTAACAAAATCTCAACAATAAACTACCTTCCATAATGACAAGGCTACCATCCATTGGAGTAAGAAAATCTCAACAATGAACTACCATCCATAATAACAAGTCTACCATCCATTGGAGTAACAAAATCTCAACAATAATCTACCTTCTATAATGAGAAGGCTACCATCCATTGGGGTTACAAAATCCCAACAACGAAATACCTTCCATAATGACAAGGCTACCATCGATTGGAGTAATAATATCTCAATAATGATCTACCTTCCATAATGACAAGGCTACCATCCATTGGAGTAACAAAATCTCAACAACGAACTACCTTCCAGAATGACAAGGATACCATCCATTGGAGAAACAAAATCTAAACAATAAACTACCTTCCATAATGTCAAGGCTATCATCCATTCGAGTAACAAAATCTCAACAACGAACTACCTTCCATAATGACAAGGCTACCATCTATTGGAGTAAAAAAATTTCAAAAACAAACTACCTGCCATATTGAGAAGGCTACCATCCATTGGAGTAACAAAATCTCAACAACGAACTACCTTCCATAATGACAAGGATAACATTCATTGGAGTAACAAAATCTCAAAAACGAACTACTTTCTATAATGACAAGGCTACAATACATTGGAGTATCAAAATCCCAACAATGAACTACCTTCCATAATTACAAGGCTACCATCCATTGGAGTAACAAAATCTCAACAATGAACTACCTTCCATAATGACAGGGCTACCATCCATTGGAGTAACAAAATCTCAACAACAAACTACCGTCCATAATGACAAGGCTACCATCCATTGGAGTAACCAAATTTCAACAACGAACTACCTTACATAATGACAAGGCTACCATCCATTGGAGTAACAAAATCTCAACAACAAACTACCATCCATAATAACAAGGCTACCATCCATTAGAGTAACAAAATCTCAACAATAAACTACCTTCCATAATGACAAGGCTACAATCTGTTGGAGTAAGAAAATCTCAACAATGAACTACCTTCTATAATGAGAAGGCTACAATCCATTTGAGTAACAAAATCCCAATAATGAACTACCTTCCATAATAACAAGGCTACCATCCATTCGAGTAACAAAATCTCAACAACGAACTATCTTCCATAATGACAAGGCTACCATCCATTGGAGTAACAAAATCTCAACAATGAACTACCTTCCATAATGACAAGGCTACCATCCATTGGAGTAAAAAAATTTCAACAACGAACTACCTTCCATAATGACAAGGCTACCATCCATTGGAGTATTAAAATCTCAACAACAAACTACCATCCATAATAAAAAGGCTACCATACATTGGAGTAACAAAATCTGAACAACAAACTACCTTGCGTAAAGATAAGTCTACCATCCATTAGAGTAACAAAACTCAACAACGAACTACCTTTTATAATGAGAAGGATACCATCCGTTGGGGTAACAAAATCCCAACAACGAAATACCTTCCATAATGACAAGGCTACCATCCATTGGAGTAATAAAATCTCAACAATGAACTACCTTCCATAATGATAAGGCTACCATCCATTGGAGTAACAAAATCTCAACAACGAACTACCTTCCAGAATGACAAGGATACCATCCATTGGAGTAACAAAATCTCAACAATGAACTACCTTCCATAATGACAAGGCTATCATCCATTCGAGTAACAAAATCTCAACGACGAACTACCTTCCATAATGACAAGGCTACCATCCATTGGAGTAAAAAAATTTCAAAAACGAACTACCTGCCATAATGAGAAGGCTACCATCCATTGGAGTAACAAAATCTCAACAACGAACTACCTTCCATAATGACAAGGATACCATTCATTGGAGTAACAAAATCTCAAAAATGAACTACTTTCTATAATGACAAGGCTACAATACATTGGAGTAAAAAACTCCCAACAATGAACTACCTTCCATAATGATAGGGCTACCATCCATTGGAGTAACATAATCACAACAACGAACTACCTTTCATAATAACAAGGCTACCATCCATTGGAGTATCCAAATTTCAACAACGAAGGACCTTACATAATGACAAGGCTACCATCCATTGGAGTAACAAAATCCCAACAACAAACTACCATCCATAATAACAAGGCTACCATCCATTGGAGTAACAAAATCTCAACAATAAACTACCTTCCATAATGACAAGGCTACCATCCATTGGAGTAAGAAAATCTCAACAATGAACTACCATCCATAATAACAAGTCTACCATCCATTGGAGTAACAAAATCTCAACAATAATCTACCTTCTATAATGAGAAGGCTACCTTCCATTGGGGTAACAAAATCCCAACAACGAAATACCTTCCATAATGACAAGGCTACCATCGATTGGAGTAATAATATCTAAATAATGAACTACCTTCCATAATGACAAGGCTACCATCCATTGGAGTAACAAAATCTCAACAACGAACTACCTTCCAGAATGACAAGGATACCATCCATTGGAGAAAAAAAATCTAAACAATCAACTACCTTCCATAATGACAAGGCTATCATCCATTCGAGTAACAAAATCTCAACAACGAACTACCTTCCATAATGACAAGGCTACCATCCATTGGAGTAAAAAAATTTCAAAAACGAACTACCTGCCATAATGAGAAGGCTACCATCCATTGGAGTAACAAAATCTCAAAAACGAACTACTTTCTATAATGACAAGGCTACAATACATTGGAGTCAAAAAATCCCAACAATGAACTACCTTCCATAATTACAAGGCTACCATCCATTGGAGTAACAAAATTTCAACAATGAACTACCTTCCATAATGACAGGGCTACCATCCAAAGGAGTAACAAAATCTCAACAACGAACTACCTTTCATAATGACAAGGCTACCATCCATTAGAGTAACAAAATCTCAACAACAAACTACCATCCATAATAACAAGGCTACCATCCATTGGAGTAACAAAATCTCAACAATAAACTACCTTCCATAATGACAAGGCTACCATCCATTGGAGTAAGAAAATCTCAATAATGAACTACCATCAATAATAACAAGGCTACCATGCATTGGAGTAACAAAATCTCAACAATAAACTACCTTCCATAATGACAAGGCTACCATCCATTGGAGTAAGAAAATCTCAAAAACGAACTACCTTCCATAATGACAAGGCTACCATCCATTGGAGTAACAAAATCCCAACAACAAACTACCTTCCATAATTACAAGGCTACCATCCATTGGAGTAACAAAATCTCAACAATGAACTACCTTCCATAATTACAAGGCTACCATCCATTGGAGTAAAAAAATCTCAACAACGAACTACCTTCCATAATGACAAGGCTACCATCCATTGGATTAACCAAATTTCAACAACGAACTACCTTTCATAATGACAAGGCTACCATCCATTGGAGTAACAAAATCTCAACAACAAACTACCATCCATAATAACAAGGCTACCATCCATTGGAGTAACAAAATCTCAACAATAAACTACCTTCCATAATGACAAGGCTACCATCCACTGGAGTAAGAAAATTTCAAAAACGAACTACTTTCTATAATGACAAGGCTATAATACATTGGAGTAACAAAATCCCAACAACAAACTACCTTCCATAATTACAAGGCTACCATCCATTGGAGTAACAAAATCTCAACAATGAACTACCTTCCATAATTACAAGGCTACCATCCATTGGAGTAAAAAAATCTCAAGAACCAACTACCTTTCATAATGACAAGGCTACCATCCATTGGAGTAACCAAATTTCAACAACGAACTACCTTACATAATGACAAGGCTACCATCCATTGGAGTAACAAAATCTCAACAATAAACTACCATCCATAATAACAAGGCTACCATCCATTGGAGTAACAAAATCTCAACAATAAACTACCTTCCATAATGACAAGGCTACCATCCATTGGAGTAAGAAAATCTCAACAATGAACTACCATCCATAATAACAAGGCTACCATCCATTGGAGTAACAAAATCTCAACAATAAACTTCCTTCCATAATGACAAGACTACCATCCATTGGAGTAAGAAAATCTCAAAAACGAACTACCTTCCATAATGACAAGGCTACCATCCATTGGAGTAACAAAATCTCAACAATGAACTACATTCCATAATTACAAGGCTACCATCCATTGGAGTAAAAAAATCTCAACAACGAACTACATTCCATAATGACAAGGCTACGATCATTGGAGTAACCAAATTTCAACAACGAACTACCTTACATAATGACAAGGCTACCATCCATTGGAGTAACAAAATCTCAACAACAAACTAACATCCATAATAACAAGGCTACCATCCATTGGAGTAACAAAATCTAAACAATAAACTACCTTCCATAATGACAAGGCTACCATCTAATGGAGTAAGAAAATCTCAAAAACGAACTACTTTCTATAATGACAAGGCTATAATACATTGGAGTATCAAAATCCCAACAACAAACTACCTTCCATAATTACAAGGCTACCATCCATTGGAGTAACAAAATCTCGACAATGAACTACCTTCCATAATGACAAGGCTACCATCCATTGGAGTAACAAAATCTCAACAACAAACTACCTTCCATAATGACAAGGCTACCATCCATTGTAGTAACCAAATTTCAACAACGAACTACCTTACATAATGACAAGGCTACCATCCATTGGAGTAACAAAATCTCAACAGCAAACTACCATCCATAATAACAAGGCTACCATCCATTGGAGTAACAAAATCTCAACAATAAGATACCTTCCATAATGACAAGGATACAATTCATTGGAGTAACAAAATCTCAAAAACGAACTACCTTCTATAATGACAAGGCTACAATACATTGGAGTAACAAAATCCCAACAATGAACTACCTTCCATAATTACAAGGCTACCATCCACTGGAGTAACAAAATCTCAACAATGAACTACCTTCCATAATGACAAGGCTACCATCCATTGGAGTAACAAAATCTCAACAACAAACTACCTTCCATAATGACAAGGCTACCATCCATTGGAGTAACCAAATTTCAACAACGAACTACCTTACATAATGACAAGGCTACCATCCATTGGAGTAACAAAATCTCAACAACAAACTACCATCCATAATAACAAGGCTACCATCCATTGGAGTAACAAAATCTCAACAATAAACTACCTTCCATAATGACAAGGCTACCATCTGTTGGAGTAAGAAAATCTCAACAATGAACTACCTTCTATAATGAGAAGGCTACCATCCATTAGAGTAACGAAATCCAAACAATGAATTACCTTCCATAATAACAAGGCTACCATCCATTGGAGTAACAAAATCTCAACAACGAGCTATCTTCCATAATGACAAGGCTACCATCCAATGGAGTAACAAAATCTCAACAATGAACTAACTTTCATAATGACAAGGCTACCATCCATTGGAGTAAAAAAATTTCAACAACGAGCTACCTTCCATAATGACAAGGCTACCATCCATTGAAGTATTAAAATCTCAACAACAAACTACCATCCATAATAAAAAGGCTACCATACATTGGAGTAACAAAATCTGAACAACAAACTACCTTGCGTAATGATAAGGCTACCATCCATTGGAGTAACAAAACTCAACAAAGAACTACCTTCTATAATGAGAAGGCTACCATCCATTGGAGTAACAAAATCTCAACAACGAACTACCTTCCATAATGACAAGGCTGCCATCCATTGGAGTAGTAAAATCTCAACAACGCACTACCTTCTATAATGACAAGGCTACAATACATTGGAGTAACAAAATCCCAACAACAAACTACCTTCCATAATTACAAGGCTACCATCCATTGGAGTAACAAAATCACAACAATGAACTACCTTCCATAATGACAAGGCTACCATCCATTGGAGTAACAAAATCTCAACAACGAACTACCTTCCATAATGACAAGGCTACCATCCATTGGATTAACCAAATTTCAACAACGAACTACCTTACATAATGACAAGGCTACAATCCATTGGAGTAACAAAATCTCAACAACAAACTACCATCCATAAAAACAAGGCTACCATCCATTGGAGTAACAAAATCTCAACAACAAACTACCATGCGTAATGATAAGGCTACCATCCATTGGAGTAACAAAACTCAACAACGAACTACCTTCTATAATGAGAAGGCTACCATCCATTGGAGTAACAAAATCTCAACAACGAACTACCTTCTATAATGACAAGGCTACCATCATTGGAGTAACCAAATTTCAACAACGAACTACCTTACATAATGACAAGGCTACCATCCATTGGAGTAACAAAATCTCAACAACAAACTAACAACCATAATAACAAGGCTACCATCCATTGGAGTAACAAAATCTCAACAATAAACTACCTTCCATAATGACAAGGCTGCCATCCATTGGAGTAGTAAAATCTCAACAACGCACTACCTTCTATAGTGACAAGGCTACAATACATTGGAGTAACAAAATCCCAACAACAAACTACCTTCCATAATTACAAGGCTACCATCCATTGGAGTAACAAAATCACAACAATGAACTACCTTCCATAATGACAAGGCTACCATCCATTGGAGTAACAAAATCTCAACAACGAACTACCTTCCATAATGACAAGGCTACCATCCATTGGATTAACCAAATTTCAACAACGAACTACCTTACATAATGACAAGGCTACCATCCATTGGAGTAACAAAATCTCAACAACAAACTACCATCCATAAAAACAAGGCTACCATCCATTGGAGTAACAAAATCTCAACAACAAACTACCTTGCGTAATGATAAGGCTACCATCCATTGGAGTAACAAAACTCAACAACGAACTACCTTCTATAATGAGAAGGCTACCATCCATTGGAGTAACAAAATCTCAACAACGAACTACCTTCTATAATGACAAGGCTACCATCATTGGAGTAACCAAATTTCAACAACGAACTACCTTACATAATGACAAGGCTACCATCCATTGGAGTAACAAAATCTCAACAACAAACTAACAACCATAATAACAAGGCTACCATCCATTGGAGTAACAAAATCTCAACAATAAACTACCTTCCATAATGACAAGGATACCATCCATTGGAGTAAGAAAATCTCAAAAACGAACTACTTTCTATAATGACAAGGCTATAATACATTGGAGTAACAAAATCCCAACAACAAACTACCTTCCATAATTACAAGGCTACCATCCATTGGAGTAACAAAATCTCGACAATGAACTACCTTCCATAATGACAAGGCTACCATCCATTGGAGTAACAAAATCTCAACAACGAACTACCTTACATAATGACAAGGCTACCATCCATTGGAGTAACAAAATCTCAACAACAAACTACCATCCATAATAACAAGGCTACCATCCATTGGAGTAACAAAATCTCAACAATAAGCTACCTTCCATAATGACAAGGATACCATTCATTGGAGTAACAAAATCTGAAAAACGAACTACCTTCTATAATGACAAGGCTACAATACATTGGAGTAACAAAATCCCAAAAATGAACTACCTTCCATAATTACAAGGCTACCATCCACTGGAGTAACAAAATCTCAACAAAGAACTACCTTCTATAATGAGAAGGCTACCATCCATTGGAGTAACAAAATCTCAACAACGAACTACCTTCCATAATGACAAGGCTGCCATCCATTGGAGTAGTAAAATCTCAACAACGCACTACCTTCTATAATGACAAGGCTACAATACATTGGAGTAACAAAATCCCAACAACAAACTACCTTCCATAATTACAAGGCTACCATCCATTGGAGTAACTAAATCACAACAATGAACTACCTTCCATAATGACAAGGCTACCATCCATTGGAGTAACAAAATCTCAACAACGAACTACCTTCCATAATGACAAGGCTACCATCCATTGGATTAACCAAATTTCAACAACGAACTACCTTACATAATGACAAGTCTACCATCCATTGGAGTAACAAAATCTCAACAACAAACTACCATCCATAAAAACAAGGCTACCATCCATTGGAGTAACAAAATCTCAACAACAAACTACCTTGCGTAATGATAAGGCTACCATCCATTGGAGTAACAAAACTCAACAACGAACTACCTTCTATAATGAGAAGGCTACCATCCATTGGAGTAACAAAATCTCAACAACGAACTACCTTCTATAATGACAAGGCTACCATCATTGGAGTAACCAAATTTCAACAACGAACTACCTTACATAATGACAAGGCTACCATCCATTGGAGTAACAAAATCTCAACAACAAACTAACAACCATAATAACAAGGCTACCATCCATTGGAGTAAAAAAATTTCAAAAACGAACTACCTGCCATAATGAGAAGGCTACCATCCATTGGAGTAACAAAATCTCAAAAACGAACTACTTTCTATAATGACAAGGCTACAATACATTGGAGTCAAAAAATCCCAACAATGAACTACCTTCCATAATTACAAGGCTACCATCCATTGGAGTAACAAAATTTCAACAATGAACTACCTTCCATAATGACAGGGCTACCATCCAAAGGAGTAACAAAATCTCAACAACGAACTACCTTTCATAATGACAAGGCTACCATCCATTAGAGTAACAAAATCTCAACAACAAACTACCATCCATAATAACAAGGCTACCATCCATTGGAGTAACAAAATCTCAACAATAAACTACCTTCCATAATGACAAGGCTACCATCCATTGGAGTAAGAAAATCTCAATAATGAACTACCATCAATAATAACAAGGCTACCATGCATTGGAGTAACAAAATCTCAACAATAAACTACCTTCCATAATGACAAGGCTACCATCCATTGGAGTAAGAAAATCTCAAAAACGAACTACCTTCCATAATGACAAGGCTACCATCCATTGGAGTAACAAAATCCCAACAACAAACTACCTTCCATAATTACAAGGCTACCATCCATTGGAGTAACAAAATCTCAACAATGAACTACCTTCCATAATTACAAGGCTACCATCCATTGGAGTAAAAAAATCTCAACAACGAACTACCTTCCATAATGACAAGGCTACCATCCATTGGATTAACCAAATTTCAACAACGAACTACCTTTCATAATGACAAGGCTACCATCCATTGGAGTAACAAAATCTCAACAACAAACTACCATCCATAATAACAAGGCTACCATCCATTGGAGTAACAAAATCTCAACAATAAACTACCTTCCATAATGACAAGGCTACCATCCACTGGAGTAAGAAAATTTCAAAAACGAACTACTTTCTATAATGACAAGGCTATAATACATTGGAGTAACAAAATCCCAACAACAAACTACCTTCCATAATTACAAGGCTACCATCCATTGGAGTAACAAAATCTCAACAATGAACTACCTTCCATAATTACAAGGCTACCATCCATTGGAGTAAAAAAATCTCAAGAACCAACTACCTTTCATAATGACAAGGCTACCATCCATTGGAGTAACCAAATTTCAACAACGAACTACCTTACATAATGACAAGGCTACCATCCATTGGAGTAACAAAATCTCAACAATAAACTACCATCCATAATAACAAGGCTACCATCCATTGGAGTAACAAAATCTCAACAATAAACTACCTTCCATAATGACAAGGCTACCATCCATTGGAGTAAGAAAATCTCAACAATGAACTACCATCCATAATAACAAGGCTACCATCCATTGGAGTAACAAAATCTCAACAATAAACTTCCTTCCATAATGACAAGACTACCATCCATTGGAGTAAGAAAATCTCAAAAACGAACTACCTTCCATAATGACAAGGCTACCATCCATTGGAGTAACAAAATCTCAACAATGAACTACATTCCATAATTACAAGGCTACCATCCATTGGAGTAAAAAAATCTCAACAACGAACTACATTCCATAATGACAAGGCTACGATCATTGGAGTAACCAAATTTCAACAACGAACTACCTTACATAATGACAAGGCTACCATCCATTGGAGTAACAAAATCTCAACAACAAACTAACATCCATAATAACAAGGCTACCATCCATTGGAGTAACAAAATCTAAACAATAAACTACCTTCCATAATGACAAGGCTACCATCTAATGGAGTAAGAAAATCTCAAAAACGAACTACTTTCTATAATGACAAGGCTATAATACATTGGAGTATCAAAATCCCAACAACAAACTACCTTCCATAATTACAAGGCTACCATCCATTGGAGTAACAAAATCTCGACAATGAACTACCTTCCATAATGACAAGGCTACCATCCATTGGAGTAACAAAATCTCAACAACGAACTACCTTCCATAATGACAAGGCTACCATCCATTGTAGTAACCAAATTTCAACAACGAACTACCTTACATAATGACAAGGCTACCATCCATTGGAGTAACAAAATCTCAACAGCAAACTACCATCCATAATAACAAGGCTACCATCCATTGGAGTAACAAAATCTCAACAATAAGATACCTTCCATAATGACAAGGATACAATTCATTGGAGTAACAAAATCTCAAAAACGAACTACCTTCTATAATGACAAGGCTACAATACATTGGAGTAACAAAATCCCAACAATGAACTACCTTCCATAATTACAAGGCTACCATCCACTGGAGTAACAAAATCTCAACAATGAACTACCTTCCATAATGACAAGGCTACCATCCATTGGAGTAACAAAATCTCAACAACAAACTACCTTCCATAATGACAAGGCTACCATCCATTGGAGTAACCAAATTTCAACAACGAACTACCTTACATAATGACAAGGCTACCATCCATTGGAGTAACAAAATCTCAACAACAAACTACCATCCATAATAACAAGGCTACCATCCATTGGAGTAACAAAATCTCAACAATAAACTACCTTCCATAATGACAAGGCTACCATCTGTTGGAGTAAGAAAATCTCAACAATGAACTACCTTCTATAATGAGAAGGCTACCATCCATTAGAGTAACGAAATCCAAACAATGAATTACCTTCCATAATAACAAGGCTACCATCCATTGGAGTAACAAAATCTCAACAACGAGCTATCTTCCATAATGACAAGGCTACCATCCAATGGAGTAACAAAATCTCAACAATGAACTAACTTTCATAATGACAAGGCTACCATCCATTGGAGTAAAAAAATTTCAACAACGAGCTACCTTCCATAATGACAAGGCTACCATCCATTGAAGTATTAAAATCTCAACAACAAACTACCATCCATAATAAAAAGGCTACCATACATTGGAGTAACAAAATCTGAACAACAAACTACCTTGCGTAATGATAAGGCTACCATCCATTGGAGTAACAAAACTCAACAAAGAACTACCTTCTATAATGAGAAGGCTACCATCCATTGGAGTAACAAAATCTCAACAACGAACTACCTTCCATAATGACAAGGCTGCCATCCATTGGAGTAGTAAAATCTCAACAACGCACTACCTTCTATAATGACAAGGCTACAATACATTGGAGTAACAAAATCCCAACAACAAACTACCTTCCATAATTACAAGGCTACCATCCATTGGAGTAACAAAATCACAACAATGAACTACCTTCCATAATGACAAGGCTACCATCCATTGGAGTAACAAAATCTCAACAACGAACTACCTTCCATAATGACAAGGCTACCATCCATTGGATTAACCAAATTTCAACAACGAACTACCTTACATAATGACAAGGCTACCATCCATTGGAGTAACAAAATCTCAACAACAAACTACCATCCATAAAAACAAGGCTACCATCCATTGGAGTAACAAAATCTCAACAACAAACTACCATGCGTAATGATAAGGCTACCATCCATTGGAGTAACAAAACTCAACAACGAACTACCTTCTATAATGAGAAGGCTACCATCCATTGGAGTAACAAAATCTCAACAACGAACTACCTTCTATAATGACAAGGCTACCATCATTGGAGTAACCAAATTTCAACAACGAACTACCTTACATAATGACAAGGCTACCATCCATTGGAGTAACAAAATCTCAACAACAAACTAACAACCATAATAACAAGGCTACCATCCATTGGAGTAACAAAATCTCAACAATAAACTACCTTCCATAATGACAAGGCTGCCATCCATTGGAGTAGTAAAATCTCAACAACGCACTACCTTCTATAGTGACAAGGCTACAATACATTGGAGTAACAAAATCCCAACAACAAACTACCTTCCATAATTACAAGGCTACCATCCATTGGAGTAACAAAATCACAACAATGAACTACCTTCCATAATGACAAGGCTACCATCCATTGGAGTAACAAAATCTCAACAACGAACTACCTTCCATAATGACAAGGCTACCATCCATTGGATTAACCAAATTTCAACAACGAACTACCTTACATAATGACAAGGCTACCATCCATTGGAGTAACAAAATCTCAACAACAAACTACCATCCATAAAAACAAGGCTACCATCCATTGGAGTAACAAAATCTCAACAACAAACTACCTTGCGTAATGATAAGGCTACCATCCATTGGAGTAACAAAACTCAACAACGAACTACCTTCTATAATGAGAAGGCTACCATCCATTGGAGTAACAAAATCTCAACAACGAACTACCTTCTATAATGACAAGGCTACCATCATTGGAGTAACCAAATTTCAACAACGAACTACCTTACATAATGACAAGGCTACCATCCATTGGAGTAACAAAATCTCAACAACAAACTAACAACCATAATAACAAGGCTACCATCCATTGGAGTAACAAAATCTCAACAATAAACTACCTTCCATAATGACAAGGATACCATCCATTGGAGTAAGAAAATCTCAAAAACGAACTACTTTCTATAATGACAAGGCTATAATACATTGGAGTAACAAAATCCCAACAACAAACTACCTTCCATAATTACAAGGCTACCATCCATTGGAGTAACAAAATCTCGACAATGAACTACCTTCCATAATGACAAGGCTACCATCCATTGGAGTAACAAAATCTCAACAACGAACTACCTTACATAATGACAAGGCTACCATCCATTGGAGTAACAAAATCTCAACAACAAACTACCATCCATAATAACAAGGCTACCATCCATTGGAGTAACAAAATCTCAACAATAAGCTACCTTCCATAATGACAAGGATACCATTCATTGGAGTAACAAAATCTGAAAAACGAACTACCTTCTATAATGACAAGGCTACAATACATTGGAGTAACAAAATCCCAAAAATGAACTACCTTCCATAATTACAAGGCTACCATCCACTGGAGTAACAAAATCTCAACAAAGAACTACCTTCTATAATGAGAAGGCTACCATCCATTGGAGTAACAAAATCTCAACAACGAACTACCTTCCATAATGACAAGGCTGCCATCCATTGGAGTAGTAAAATCTCAACAACGCACTACCTTCTATAATGACAAGGCTACAATACATTGGAGTAACAAAATCCCAACAACAAACTACCTTCCATAATTACAAGGCTACCATCCATTGGAGTAACTAAATCACAACAATGAACTACCTTCCATAATGACAAGGCTACCATCCATTGGAGTAACAAAATCTCAACAACGAACTACCTTCCATAATGACAAGGCTACCATCCATTGGATTAACCAAATTTCAACAACGAACTACCTTACATAATGACAAGTCTACCATCCATTGGAGTAACAAAATCTCAACAACAAACTACCATCCATAAAAACAAGGCTACCATCCATTGGAGTAACAAAATCTCAACAACAAACTACCTTGCGTAATGATAAGGCTACCATCCATTGGAGTAACAAAACTCAACAACGAACTACCTTCTATAATGAGAAGGCTACCATCCATTGGAGTAACAAAATCTCAACAACGAACTACCTTCTATAATGACAAGGCTACCATCATTGGAGTAACCAAATTTCAACAACGAACTACCTTACATAATGACAAGGCTACCATCCATTGGAGTAACAAAATCTCAACAACAAACTAACAACCATAATAACAAGGCTACCATCCATTGGAGTAACAAAATCTCAACAATAAACTACCTTCCATAATGACAAGGATACCATCCATTGGAGTAAGAAAATCTCAAAAACGAACTACTTTCTATAATGACAAGGCTATAATACATTGGAGTAACAAAATCCCAACAACAAACTACCTTCCATAATGACAAGGCTACCATCCATTGGAGTAACAAAATCTCAACAACGAACTACCTTACATAATGACAAGGCTACCATCCATTGGAGTAACAAAATCTCAACAACAAACTACCATCCATAATAACAAGGCTACCATCCATTGGAGTAACAAAATCTCAACAATAAGCTACCTTCCATAATGACAAGGATACCATTCATTGGAGTAACAAAATCTGAAAAACGAACTACCTTCTATAATGACAAGGCTACAATACATTGGAGTAACAAAATCCCAAAAATGAACTACCTTCCATAATTACAAGGCTACCATCCACTGGAGTAACAAAATCTCAACAATGAACTACCTTCGATAATGACAAGGCTACCATCCATTGGAGTAACAAAATCTCAACAACGAACTACCATCCATAATGACAAGGCTGCCATCCATTGGAGTAGTAAAATCTCAACAACGCACTACCTTCTATAATGACAAGGCTACAATACATTGGAGTAACAAAATCCCAACAACAAACTACCTTCCATAATTACAAGGCTACCATCCATTGGAGTAACAAAATCACAACAATGAACTACCTTCCATAATGACAAGGCTACCATCCATTGGAGTAACAAAATCTCAACAACGAACTACCTTCCATAATGACAAGGCTACCATCCATTGGATTAACCAAATTTCAACAACGAACTACCTTACATAATGACAAGGCTACCATCCATTGGAGTAACAAAATCTCAACAACAAACTACCATCCATAAAAACAAGGCTACCATCCATTGGAGTAACAAAATCTCAACAACAAACTACCTTGCGTAATGATAAGGCTACCATCCATTGGAGTAACAAAACTCAACAACGAACTACCTTCTATAATGAGAAGGCTACCATCCATTGGAGTAACAAAATCTCAACAACGAACTACCTTCTATAATGACAAGGCTACCATCATTGGAGTAACCAAATTTCAACAACGAACTACCTTACATAATGACAAGGCTACCATCCATTGGAGTAACAAAATCTCAACAACAAACTAACAACCATAATAACAAGGCTACCATCCATTGGAGTAACAAAATCTCAACAATAAACTACCTTCCATAATGACAAGGATACCATCCATTGGAGTAAGAAAATCTCAAAAACGAACTACTTTCTATAATGACAAGGCTATAATACATTGGAGTAACAAAATCCCAACAACAAACTACCTTCCATAATTACAAGGCTACCATCCATTGGAGTAACAAAATCTCGACAATGAACTACCTTCCATAATGACAAGGCTACCATCCATTGGAGTAACAAAATCTCAACAACGAACTACCTTACATAATGACAAGGCTACCATCCATTGGAGTAACAAAATCTCAACAACAAACTACCATCCATAATAACAAGGCTACCATCCATTGGAGTAACAAAATCTCAACAATAAGCTACCTTCCATAATGACAAGGATACCATTCATTGGAGTAACAAAATCTGAAAAACGAACTACCTTCTATAATGACAAGGCTACAATACATTGGAGTAACAAAATCCCAAAAATGAACTACCTTCCATAATTACAAGGCTACCATCCACTGGAGTAACAAAATCTCAACAATGAACTACCTTCGATAATGACAAGGCTACCATCCATTGGAGTAACAAAATCTCAACAACAAACTACCATCCATAATGACAAGGCTACCATCCATTGGAGTAACCAAATTTCAACAACGAACTACCTTACATAATGACAAGGCTACCATCCATTGGAGTAACAAAATCTCAACAACAAACTACCATCTATAATAACAAGGCTACCATCCATTGGAGTAACAAAATCTCAACAATAAACTACCTTCCATAATGGCAAGGCTACCATCCGTTGGAGTAAGAAAATCACAACAATGAACTACCTTCTATAACGACAAGGCTACCATCCATTTGAGTAACAAAATCCCAACAATGAACTACCTTCCATAATAACAAGGCTACCGTCCATTGGAGTAACAAAATCTCAACAACGAACTATCTTCCATAATGACAAGGCTACCATCCATTGGAGTAACAAAATCTCAACAATGAACTACCTTCCATAATGACAAGGCTACCATCCATTTGAGTATTAAAATCTCAACAACAAACTACCATCCATAATAAAAAGGCTACCATACATTGGAGTAACAAAATCTGAACAACAAACTACCTTGCGTAATGATAAGGCTACCATCCATTGGAGTAACAAAACTCAACAAATAACTACCTTCTATAATGAGAAGGCTACCATCCATTGGAGTAACAAAATCTCAACAACGAACTACCTTCCATAATGACAAGGCTACCATCCATTGGAGTAACAAAATCTCAACAACAAACTAACAACCATAATAACAAGGCTACCATCCATTGGAGTAACAAAATCTCAACAATAAACTACCTTCCATAATGACAAGGCTGCCATCCATTGGAGTAGTAAAATCTCAACAACGCACTACCTTCTATAGTGACAAGGCTACAATACATTGGAGTAACAAAATCCCAACAACAAACTACCTTCCATAATTACAAGGCTACCATCCATTGGAGTAACAAAATCACAACAATGAACTACCTTCCATAATGACAAGGCTACCATCCATTGGAGTAACAAAATCTCAACAACGAACTACCTTCCATAATGACAAGGCTACCATCCATTGGATTAACCAAATTTCAACAACGAACTACCTTACATAATGACAAGGCTACCATCCATTGGAGTAACAAAATCTCAACAACAAACTACCATCCATAAAAACAAGGCTACCATCCATTGGAGTAACAAAATCTCAACAACAAACTACCTTGCGTAATGATAAGGCTACCATCCATTGGAGTAACAAAACTCAACAACGAACTACCTTCTATAATGAGAAGGCTACCATCCATTGGAGTAACAAAATCTCAACAATGAACTACCTTCTATAATGACAAGGCTACCATCATTGGAGTAACCAAATTTCAACAACGAACTACCTTACATAATGACAAGGCTACCATCCATTGGAGTAACAAAATCTCAACAACAAACTAACAACCATAATAACAAGGCTACCATCAATTGGAGTAACAAAATCTCAACAATAAACTACCTTCCATAATGACAAGGATACCATCCATTGGAGTAAGAAAATCTCAAAAACGAACTACTTTCTATAATGACAAGGCTATAATACATTGGAGTAACAAAATCCCAACAACAAACTACCTTCCATAATTACAAGGCTACCATCCATTGGAGTAACAAAATCTCGACAATGAACTACCTTCCATAATGACAAGGCTACCATCCATTGGAGTAACAAAATCTCAACAACGAACTACCTTACATAATGACAAGGCTACCATCCATTGGAGTAACAAAATCTCAACAACAAACTACCATCCATAATAACAAGGCTACCATCCATTGGAGTAACAAAATCTCAACAATAAGCTACCTTCCATAATGACAAGGATACCATTCATTGGAGTAACAAAATCTGAAAAACGAACTACCTTCTATAATGACAAGGCTACAATACATTGGAGTAACAAAATCCCAAAAATGAACTACCTTCCATAATTACAAGGCTACCATCCACTGGAGTAACAAAATCTCAACAAAGAACTACCTTCTATAATGAGAAGGCTACCATCCATTGGAGTAACAAAATCTCAACAACGAACTACCTTCCATAATGACAAGGCTGCCATCCATTGGAGTAGTAAAATCTCAACAACGCACTACCTTCTATAATGACAAGGCTACAATACATTGGAGTAACAAAATCCCAACAACAAACTACCTTCCATAATTACAAGGCTACCATCCATTGGAGTAACAAAATCACAACAATGAACTACCTTCCATAATGACAAGGCTACCATCCATTGGAGTAACAAAATCTCAACAACGAACTACCTTCCATAATGACAAGGCTACCATCCATTGGATTAACCAAATTTCAACAACGAACTACCTTACATAATGACAAGGCTACCATCCATTGGAGTAACAAAATCTCAACAACAAACTACCATCCATAAAAACAAGGCTACCATCCATTGGAGTAACAAAATCTCAACAACAAACTACCTTGCGTAATGATAAGGCTACCATCCATTGGAGTAACAAAACTCAACAACGAACTACCTTCTATAATGAGAAGGCTACCATCCATTGGAGTAACAAAATCTCAACAACGAACTACCTTCTATAATGACAAGGCTACCATCATTGGAGTAACCAAATTTCAACAACGAACTACCTTACATAATGACAAGGCTACCATCCATTGGAGTAACAAAATCTCAACAACAAACTAACAACCATAATAACAAGGCTACCATCCATTGGAGTAACAAAATCTCAACAATAAACTACCTTCCATAATGACAAGGATACCATCCATTGGAGTAAGAAAATCTCAAAAACGAACTACTTTCTATAATGACAAGGCTATAATACATTGGAGTAACAAAATCCCAACAACAAACTACCTTCCATAATTACAAGGCTACCATCCATTGGAGTAACAAAATCTCGACAATGAACTACCTTCCATAATGACAAGGCTACCATCCATTGGAGTAACAAAATCTCAACAACGAACTACCTTACATAATGACAAGGCTACCATCCATTGGAGTAACAAAATCTCAACAACAAACTACCATCCATAATAACAAGGCTACCATCCATTGGAGTAACAAAATCTCAACAATAAGCTACCTTCCATAATGACAAGGATACCATTCATTGGAGTAACAAAATCTGAAAAACGAACTACCTTCTATAATGACAAGGCTACAATACATTGGAGTAACAAAATCCCAAAAATGAACTACCTTCCATAATTACAAGGCTACCATCCACTGGAGTAACAAAATCTCAACAATGAACTACCTTCGATAATGACAAGGCTACCATCCATTGGAGTAACAAAATCTCAACAACAAACTACCATCCATAATGACAAGGCTACCATCCATTGGAGTAACCAAATTTCAACAACGAACTACCTTACATAATGACAAGGCTACCATCCATTGGAGTAACAAAATCTCAACAACAAACTACCATCTATAATAACAAGGCTACCATCCATTGGAGTAACAAAATCTCAACAATAAACTACCTTCCATAATGACAAGGCTACCATCCGTTGGAGTAAGAAAATCACAACAATGAACTACCTTCTATAATGACAAGGCTACCATCCATTTGAGTAACAAAATCCCAACAATGAACTACCTTCCATAATAACAAGGCTACCGTCCATTGGAGTAACAAAATCTCAACAACGAACTATCTTCCATAATGACAAGGCTACCATCCATTGGAGTAACAAAATCTCAACAATGAACTACCTTCCATAATGACAAGGCTACCATCCATTTGAGTATTAAAATCTCAACAACAAACTACCATCCATAATAAAAAGGCTACCATACATTGGAGTAACAAAATCTGAACAACAAACTACCTTGCGTAATGATAAGGCTACCATCCATTGGAGTAACAAAACTCAACAAATAACTACCTTCTATAATGAGAAGGCTACCATCCATTGGAGTAACAAAATCTCAACAACGAACTACCTTCCATAATGACAAGGCTGCCATCCATTGGAGTAGTAAAATCTCAACAACGCACTACCTTCTATAGTGACAAGGCTACAATACATTGGAGTAACAAAATCCCAACAACAAACTACCTTCCATAATTACAAGGCTACCATCCATTGGAGTAACAAAATCACAACAATGAACTACCTTCCATAATGACAAGGCTACCATCCATTGGAGTAACAAAATCTCAACAACGAACTACCTTCCATAATGACAAGGCTACCATCCATTGGATTAACCAAATTTCAACAACGAACTACCTTACATAATGACAAGGCTACCATCCATTGGAGTAACAAAATCTCAACAACAAACTACCATCCATAAAAACAAGGCTACCATCCATTGGAGTAACAAAATCTCAACAAAAAACTACCTTGCGTAATGATAAGGCTACCATCCATTGGAGTAACAAAACTCAACAACGAACTACCTTCTATAATGAGAAGGCTACCATCCATTGGAGTAACAAAATCTCAACAATGAACTACCTTCTATAATGACAAGGCTACCATCATTGGAGTAACCAAATTTCAACAACGAACTACCTTACATAATGACAAGGCTACCATCCATTGGAGTAACAAAATCTCAACAACAAACTAACAACCATAATAACAAGGCTACCATCAATTGGAGTAACAAAATCTCAACAATAAACTACCTTCCATAATGACAAGGATACCATCCATTGGAGTAAGAAAATCTCAAAAACGAACTACTTTCTATAATGACAAGGCTATAATACATTGGAGTAACAAAATCCCAACAACAAACTACCTTCCATAATTACAAGGCTACCATCCATTGGAGTAACAAAATCTCGACAATGAACTACCTTCCATAATGACAAGGCTACCATCCATTGGAGTAACAAAATCTCAACAACGAACTACCTTACATAATGACAAGGCTACCATCCATTGGAGTAACAAAATCTCAACAACAAACTACCATCCATAATAACAAGGCTACCATCCATTGGAGTAACAAAATCTCAACAATAAGCTACCTTCCATAATGACAAGGATACCATTCATTGGAGTAACAAAATCTGAAAAACGAACTACCTTCTATAATGACAAGGCTACAATACATTGGAGTAACAAAATCCCAAAAATGAACTACCTTCCATAATTACAAGGCTACCATCCACTGGAGTAACAAAATCTCAACAAAGAACTACCTTCTATAATGAGAAGGCTACCATCCATTGGAGTAACAAAATCTCAACAACGAACTACCTTCCATAATGACAAGGCTGCCATCCATTGGAGTAGTAAAATCTCAACAACGCACTACCTTCTATAATGACAAGGCTACAATACATTGGAGTAACAAAATCCCAACAACAAACTACCTTCCATAATTACAAGGCTACCATCCATTGGAGTAACAAAATCACAACAATGAACTACCTTCCATAATGACAAGGCTACCATCCATTGGAGTAACAAAATCTCAACAACGAACTACCTTCCATAATGACAAGGCTACCATCCATTGGATTAACCAAATTTCAACAACGAACTACCTTACATAATGACAAGGCTACCATCCATTGGAGTAACAAAATCTCAACAACAAACTACCATCCATAAAAACAAGGCTACCATCCATTGGAGTAACAAAATCTCAACAACAAACTACCTTGCGTAATGATAAGGCTACCATCCATTGGAGTAACAAAACTCAACAACGAACTACCTTCTATAATGAGAAGGCTACCATCCATTGGAGTAACAAAATCTCAACAACGAACTACCTTCTATAATGACAAGGCTACCATCATTGGAGTAACCAAATTTCAACAACGAACTACCTTACATAATGACAAGGCTACCATCCATTGGAGTAACAAAATCTCAACAACAAACTAACAACCATAATAACAAGGCTACCATCCATTGGAGTAACAAAATCTCAACAATAAACTACCTTCCATAATGACAAGGATACCATCCATTGGAGTAAGAAAATCTCAAAAACGAACTACTTTCTATAATGACAAGGCTATAATACATTGGAGTAACAAAATCCCAACAACAAACTACCTTCCATAATTACAAGGCTACCATCCATTGGAGTAACAAAATCTCGACAATGAACTACCTTCCATAATGACAAGGCTACCATCCATTGGAGTAACAAAATCTCAACAACGAACTACCTTACATAATGACAAGGCTACCATCCATTGGAGTAACAAAATCTCAACAACAAACTACCATCCATAATAACAAGGCTACCATCCATTGGAGTAACAAAATCTCAACAATAAGCTACCTTCCATAATGACAAGGATACCATTCATTGGAGTAACAAAATCTGAAAAACGAACTACCTTCTATAATGACAAGGCTACAATACATTGGAGTAACAAAATCCCAAAAATGAACTACCTTCCATAATTACAAGGCTACCATCCACTGGAGTAACAAAATCTCAACAATGAACTACCTTCGATAATGACAAGGCTACCATCCATTGGAGTAACAAAATCTCAACAACAAACTACCATCCATAATGACAAGGCTACCATCCATTGGAGTAACCAAATTTCAACAACGAACTACCTTACATAATGACAAGGCTACCATCCATTGGAGTAACAAAATCTCAACAACAAACTACCATCTATAATAACAAGGCTACCATCCATTGGAGTAACAAAATCTCAACAATAAACTACCTTCCATAATGACAAGGCTACCATCCGTTGGAGTAAGAAAATCACAACAATGAACTACCTTCTATAATGACAAGGCTACCATCCATTTGAGTAACAAAATCCCAACAATGAACTACCTTCCATAATAACAAGGCTACCGTCCATTGGAGTAACAAAATCTCAACAACGAACTATCTTCCATAATGACAAGGCTACCATCCATTGGAGTAACAAAATCTCAACAATGAACTACCTTCCATAATGACAAGGCTACCATCCATTTGAGTATTAAAATCTCAACAACAAACTACCATCCATAATAAAAAGGCTACCATACATTGGAGTAACAAAATCTGAACAACAAACTACCTTGCGTAATGATAAGGCTACCATCCATTGGAGTAACAAAACTCAACAGATAACTACCTTCTATAATGAGAAGGCTACCATCCATTGGAGTAACAAAATCTCAACAACGAACTACCTTCCATAATGACAAGGCTGCCATCCATTGGAGTAGTAAAATCTCAACAACGCACTACCTTCTAATAATGACAAGGCTACAATACATTGGAGTAACAAAATCCCAACAACAAACTACCTTCCATAATTACAAGGCTACCATCCATTGGAGTAACAAAATCTCAACAATGAACTACCTTCCATAATGACAAGGATACCATCCATTGGAGTAACAAAATCTTAACAACGAACTACCTTCCATAATGACAAGGCTACCATCCATTGGAGTAACCAAATTTCAACAACGAACTACCTTACATAATGACAAGGCTACCATCCATTGGAGTAACAAAATCTCAACAACAATCTACCATCCATAATAACAAGGCTACCATCCATTGGAGTAACAAAATCTCAACAACAAACTACCTTGTGTAATGATAAGGCTACCATCCATTGTAGTAACAAAACTCAACAACGAACTACCTTCTATAATGAGAAGGCTACCATCCATTGGAGTAACAAAATCTCAACAACGAACTACCTTCCATAATGACAAGGCTGCCATCCATTAGAGTAAAAAAATCTAAACAACGAACTACCTTCCATAATGTCAAGTCTACCATCCATTGTAGTAACAAAATCTCAACAACAAACTATATTCCATAAGGACAAGGCTACCATCCATTCGAGTAACAAAATCTCAACAATGAACTACTTTACATAATAATAAGGCTACCATCCATTGGAGTAAGAAAATCTCAACAACGAACTGCCTTCCGTAATGTCAAGGCTACCATCCATTCTTGTAACAAAATCTCAAAAACGAACTACCTTCCATAATGACAAGGCTACCATTCAATGGAGTAACAAATTCTCAACAATGAACTACCTTCCATAATGACAAGGCTACCATCCGTTGGAGTAACAATATCTCAACAACGAACTACCTTCCATAATGACAAGGCTACCATCCATTGGAGTAACAAAATTTCAACAACGAACTACCTTCAATAATGACAAGGCTACCATCCAATGGAATAAAAAAATATCAACAACAAACTACCTTCCATAATGACAAGGCTACCATCCATCGGAGTAACAAAATCCTAACAATGAACTACCTTCCATAATTACAAGGTTACCATCCATTGGAGTAAAAAAATCTCAACAACGAACTACCTTCTATAATTAGAAGGCTACCATCCATTAGAGTTGCAAAACATCAACAACAAACTACCTTCCGTAATGACAAAGATACCATCCATTGGAGTAACAAAATCTGAAAAAAGAACTACCTTCTATAATAACAAGGCTACCATACATTGGAGTAACAAAGTCCCAACAACGAAATACCTTCCAAAATTACAAGGCTACAATACATTGGAGTAACAAAATCCCAACAACAAACTACCTTCCATAATTACAAGGCTACCATCCATTGGAGTAACAAAATCTCAACAATGAACTACCTTCCATAATGACAAGGCTACCATCCATTGGAGTAACAAAATCTCAACAACAAACTACCTTCCATAATGACAAGGCTACCATCCATTGGAGTAACCAAATTTCAACAACGAACTACCTTACATAATGACAAGGCTACCATCCATTGGAGTAACAAAATCTCAACAACAATCTACCATCCATAATAACAAGGCTACCATCCATTGGAGTAACAAAATCTCAACAACAAACTACCTTGTGTAATGATAAGGCTACCATCCATTGGAGTAACAAAACTCAACAACGAACTACCTTCTATAATGACAAGGCTACCATCCATTGGAGTAACAAAATCTCAACAACGAACTACCATCCATAAAAACAAGGCTACCATCCATTGGAGTAACAAAATCTCAACAACAAACTACCTTGCATAATGATAAGGCTACCATCCATTGGAGTAACAAAACTCAACAACGAACTACCTTCTATAATGAGAAGGCTACCATCCATTGGAGTAACAAAATCTCAACAACGAACTACCTTCTATAATGACAAGGCTACCATCATTGGAGTAACCAAATTTCAACAACGAACTACCTTACATAATGACAAGGCTACCATCCATTGGAGTAACAAAATCTCAACAACAAACTAACAACCATAATAACAAGGCTACCATCCATTGGAGTAACAAAATCTCAACAATAAACTACCTTCCATAATGACAAGGATACCATCCATTGGAGTAAGAAAATCTCAAAAACGAACTACTTTCTATAATGACAAGGCTATAATACATTGGAGTAACAAAATCCCAACAACAAACTACCTTCCATAATTACAAGGCTACCATCCATTGGAGTAACAAAATCTCGACAATGAACTACCTTCCATAATGACAAGGCTACCATCCATTGGAGTAACAAAATCTCAACAACGAACTACCTTACATAATGACAAGGCTACCATCCATTGGAGTAACAAAATCTCAACAACAAACTACCATCCATAATAACAAGACTACCATCCATTGGAGTAAAAAAATCTCAACAATAAGCTACCTTCCATAATGACAAGGATACCATTCATTGGAGTAACAAAATCTGAAAAACGAACTACCTTCTATAATGACAAGGCTACAATACATTGGAGTAACAAAATCCCAACAATGAACTACCTTCCATAATTACAAGGCTACCATCCACTGGAGTAACAAAATCTCAACAATGAACTACCTTCGATAATGACAAGGCTACCATCCATTGGAGTAACAAAATCTCAACAACAAACTACCATCCATAATGACAAGGCTACCATCCATTGGAGTAACCAAATTTCAACAACGAACTACCTTACATAATGACAAGGCTACCATCCATTGGAGTAACAAAATCTCAACAATAAACTACCTTCCATAATGACAAGGCTACCATCCGTTGGAGTAAGAAAATCTCAACAATGAACTACCTTCTATAATGAGAAGGCTACCATCCATTTGAGTAAAAAAATCCCAACAATGAACTACCTTCCATAATAACAAGGCTACCATCCATTGGAGTAACAAAATCTCAACAACGAACTATCTTCCATAATGACAAGGCTACCATCCATTGGAGTAACAAAATCTCAACAACGAACTACCTTCCATAATGACAAGGCTACCATCCATTTGAGTATTAAAATCTCAACAACAAACTACCATCCATAATAAAAAGGCTACCATACATTGGAGTAACAAAATCTGAACAACAAACTACCTTGCGTAATGATAAGGCTACCATCCATTGGAGTAACAAAACTCAACAAATAACTACCTTCTATAATGAGAAGGCTACCATCCATTGGAGTAACAAAATCTCAACAACAAACTACCTTCCATAATGACAAGGCTGCCATCCATTGGAGTAGTAAAATCTCAACAACGCACTACCTTCTAATAATGACAAGGCTACAATACATTGGAGTAACAAAATCCAAACAACAAACTATCTTCCATAATTACAAGGCTACCATCCATTGGAGTAACAAAATCTCAACAATGAACTACCTTCCATAATGACAAGGCTACCATCCATTGGAGTAACAAAATCTCAACAACGAACTACCTTCCATAATGACAAGGCTACCATCCATTGGAGTAACCAAATTTCAACAACGAACTACCTTACATAATGATAAGGCTACCATCCATTGGAGTAACAAAATCTCAACAACAATCTACCATCCATAATAACAAGGCTACCATCCATTGGAGTAATAAAATCTCAACAACAAACTACCTTGTGTAATGATAAGGCTACCATCCATTGGAGTAACAAAACTCAACAACGAACTACCTTCTATAATGAGAAGGCTACCATCCATTGGAGTAACAAAATCTCAACAACGAACTACCTTCCATAATGACAAGGCTACCATCCATTAGAGTAAAAAAATCTAAACAACGAACTACCTTCCATAATGTCAAGTCTACCATCCATTGTAGTAACAAAATCTCAACAACAAACTACCTTCCATAATGACAAGGCTACCATCCATTGGAGTAACCAAATTTCAACAACGAACTACCTTACATAATGACAAGGCTACCATCCATTGGAGTAACAAAATCTCAACAACAATCTACCATCCATAATAACAAGGCTACCATCCATTGGAGTAACAAAATCTCAACAACAAACTACCTTGTGTAATGATAAGGCTACCATCCATTGGAGTAACAAAACTCAACAACGAACTACCTTCTATAATGACAAGGCTACCATCCATTGGAGTAACAAAATCTCAACAACGAACTACCATCCATAAAAACAAGGCTACCATCCATTGGAGTAACAAAATCTCAACAACAAACTACCTTGCGTAATGATAAGGCTACCATCCATTGGAGTAACAAAACTCAACAACGAACTACCTTCTATAATGAGAAGGCTACCATCCATTGGAGTAACAAAATCTCAACAACGAACTACCTTCTATAATGACAAGGCTACCATCATTGGAGTAACCAAATTTCAACAACGAACTACCTTACATAATGACAAGGCTACCATCCATTGGAGTAACAAAATCTCAACAACAAACTAACAACCATAATAACAAGGCTACCATCCATTGGAGTAACAAAATCTCAACAATAAACTACCTTCCATAATGACAAGGATACCATCCATTGGAGTAAGAAAATCTCAAAAGTAAACTACTTTCTATAATGACAAGGCTATAATACATTGGAGTAACAAAATCCCAACAACAAACTACCTTCCATAATTACAAGGCTACCATCCATTGGAGTAACAAAATCTCGACAATGAACTACCTTCCATAATGACAAGGCTACCATCCATTGGAGTAACAAAATCTTCACAACGAACTACCTTACATAATGACAAGGCTACCATCCATTGGAGTAACAAAATCTCAACAACAAACTACCATCCATAATAACAAGACTACCATCCATTGGAGTAACAAAATCTCAACAATAAGCTACCTTCCATAATGACAAGGATACCATTCATTGGAGTAACAAAATCTGAAAAACGAACTACCTTCTATAATGACAAGGCTACAATACATTGGAGTAACAAAATCCCAACAATGAACTACCTTCCATAATTACAAGGCTACCATCCACTGGAGTAACAAAATCTCAACAATGAACTACCTTCGATAATGACAAGGCTACCATCCATTGGAGTAACAAAATCTCAACAACAAACTACCATCCATAATGACAAGGCTACCATCCATTGGAGTAACCAAATTTCAACAACGAACTACCTTACATAATGACAAGGCTACCATCCATTGGAGTAACAAAATCTCAACAACAAACTACCATCTATAATAACAAGGCTACCATCCATTGGAGTAACAAAATCTCAACAATAAACTACCTTCCATAATGACATAGCTACCATCCGTTGGAGTAAGAAAATCTCAACAATGAACTACCTTCTATAATGAGAAGGCTACCATCCATTTGAGTAACAAAATCCCAACAATGAACTACCTTCCATAATAACAAGGCTACCATCCATTGGAGTAACAAAATCTCAACAACGAACTATCTTCCATAATGACAAGGCTACCATCCATTGGAGTAACAAAATCTCAACAATGAACTACCTTCCATAATGACAAGGCTACCATCCATTTGAGTATTAAAATCTCAACAACAAACTACCATCCATAATAAAAAGGCTACCATACATTGGAGTAACAAAATCTGAACAACAAACTACCTTGCGTAATGATAAGGCTACCATCCATTGGAGTAACAAAACTCAACAAATAACTACCTTCTATAATGAGAAGGCTACCATCCATTGGAGTAACAAAATCTCAACAACAAACTACCTTCCATAATGACAAGGCTGCCATCCATTGGAGTAGTAAAATCTCAACAACGCACTACCTTCTAATAATGACAAGGCTACAATACATTGGAGTAACAAAATCCCAACAACAAACTACCTTCCATAATTACAAGGCTACCATCCATTGGAGTAACAAAATCTCAACAATGAACTACCTTCCATAATGACAAGGCTACCATCCATTGGAGTAACAAAATCTCAACAACGAACTACCTTCCATAATGACAAGGCTACCATCCATTGGAGTAACCAAATTTCAACAACGAACTACCTTACATAATGATAAGGCTACCATCCATTGGAGTAACAAAATCTCAACAACAATCTACCATCCATAATAACAAGGCTACCATCCATTGGAGTAACAAAATCTCAACAACAAACTACCTTGTGTAATGATAAGGCTACCATCCATTGGAGTAACAAAACTCAATAACGAACTACCTTCTATAATGAGAAGGCTACCATCCATTGGAGTAACAAAATCTCAACAACGAACTACCTTCCATAATGACAAGGCTACCATCCATTAGAGTAAAAAAATCTAAACAACGAACTACCTTCCATAATGTCAAGTCTACCATCCATTGTAGTAACAAAATCTCAACAACAAACTACCTTCCATAATGACAAGGCTACCATCCATTGGAGTAACCAAATTTCAACAACGAACTACCTTACATAATGACAAGGCTACCATCCATTGGAGTAACAAAATCTCAACAACAATCTACCATCCATAATAACAAGGCTACCATCCATTGGAGTAACAAAATCTCAACAACAAACTACCTTGTGTAATGATAAGGCTACCATCCATTGGAGTAACAAAACTCAACAACGAACTACCTTCTATAATGACAAGGCTACCATCCATTGGAGTAACAAAATCTCAACAACGAACTACCATCCATAAAAACAAGGCTACCATCCATTGGAGTAACAAAATCTCAACAACAAACTACCTTGCGTAATGATAAGGCTACCATCCATTGGAGTAACAAAACTCAACAACGAACTACCTTCTATAATGAGAAGGCTACCATCCATTGGAGTAACAAAATCTCAACAACGAACTACCTTCTATAATGACAAGGCTACCATCATTGGAGTAACCAAATTTCAACAACGAACTACCTTACATAATGACAAGGCTACCATCCATTGGAGTAACAAAATCTCAACAACAAACTAACAACCATAATAACAAGGCTACCATCCATTGGAGTAACAAAATCTCAACAATAAACTACCTTCCATAATGACAAGGATACCATCCATTGGAGTAAGAAAATCTCAAAAACGAACTACTTTCTATAATGACAAGGCTATAATACATTGGAGTAACAAAATCCCAACAACAAACTACCTTCCATAATTACAAGGCTACCATCCATTGGAGTAACAAAATCTCGACAATGAACTACCTTCCATAATGACAAGGCTACCATCCATTGGAGTAACAAAATCTCAACAACGAACTACCTTACATAATGACAAGGCTACCATCCATTGGAGTAACAAAATCTCAACAACAAACTACCATCCATAATAACAAGACTACCATCCATTGGAGTAACAAAATCTCAACAATAAGCTACCTTCCATAATGACAAGGATACCATTCATTGGAGTAACAAAATCTGAAAAACGAACTACCTTCTATAATGACAAGGCTACAATACATTGGAGTAACAAAATCCCAACAATGAACTACCTTCCATAATTACAAGGCTACCATCCACTGGAGTAACAAAATCTCAACAATGAACTACCTTCGATAATGACAAGGCTACCATCCATTGGAGTAACAAAATCTCAACAACAAACTACCATCCATAATGACAAGGCTACCATCCATTGGAGTAACCAAATTTCAACAACGAACTACCTTACATAATGACAAGGCTACCATCCATTGGAGTAACAAAATCTCAACAACAAACTACCATCTATAATAACAAGGCTACCATCCATTGGAGTAACAAAATCTCAACAATAAACTACCTTCCATAATGACAAGGCTACCATCCGTTGGAGTAAGAAAATCTCAACAATGAACTACCTTCTATAATGAGAAGGCTACCATCCATTTGAGTAACAAAATCCCAACAATGAACTACCTTCCATAATAACAAGGCTACCATCCATTGGAGTAACAAAATCTCAACAACGAACTATCTTCCATAATGACAAGGCTACCATCCATTGGAGTAACAAAATCTCAACAATGAACTACCTTCCATAATGACAAGGCTACCATCCATTTGAGTATTAAAATCTCAACAACAAACTACCATCCATAATAAAAAGGCTACCATACATTGGAGTAACAAAATCTGAACAACAAACTACCTTGCGTAATGATAAGGCTACCATCCATTGGAGTAACAAAACTCAACAAATAACTACCTTCTATAATGAGAAGGCTACCATCCATTGGAGTAACAAAATCTCAACAACAAACTACCTTCCATAATGACAAGGCTGCCATCCATTGGAGTAGTAAAATCTCAACAATGCACTACCTTCTAATAATGACAAGGCTACAATACATTGGAGTAACAAAATCCCAACAACAAACTACCTTCCATAATTACAAGGCTACCATCCATTGGAGTAACAAAATCTCAACAATGAACTACCTTCCATAATGACAAGGCTACCATCCATTGGAGTAACAAAATCTCAACAACGAACTACCTTCCATAATGACAAGGCTACCATCCATTGGAGTAACCAAATTTCAACAACGAACTACCTTACATAATGATAAGGCTACCATCCATTGGAGTAACAAAATCTCAACAACAATCTACCATCCATAATAACAAGGCTACCATCCATTGGAGTAACAAAATCTCAACAACAAACTACCTTGTGTAATGATAAGGCTACCATCCATTGGAGTAACAAAACTCAACAACGAACTACCTTCTATAATGAGAAGGCTACCATCCATTGGAGTAACAAAATCTCAACAACGAACTACCTTCCATAATGACAAGGCTACCATCCATTAGAGTAAAAAAATCTAAACAACGAACTACCTTCCATAATGTCAAGTCTACCATCCATTGTAGTAACAAAATCTCAACAACAAACTACCTTCCATAATGACAAGGCTACCATCCATTCGAGTAACAAAATCTCAACAATGAACTACTTTACATAATAACAAGGCTACCATCCATTGGAGTAAGAAAATCTCAACAACGAACTGCCTTCCGTAATGTCAAGGCTACCATCCATTCTTGTAACAAAATCTCAAAAACAAACTACCTTCCATAATGACAAGGCTACCATCCGTTGGAGTAACAATATCTCAACAACGAACTACCTTCCATAATGACAAGGCTACCATCCATTGGAGTAACAAAATTTCAACAACGAACTACCTTCACTATGACAAGGCTACCATCCAATGGAATAAAAAAATATCAACAACAAACTACCTTCAATAATGACAAGGCTACCATCCATCGGAGTAACAAAATCCTAACAATGAACTACCTTCCATAATTACAAGGTTACCATCCATTGGAGTAAAAAAATCTCAACAACGAACTACCTTCTATAATTAGAAGGCTACCATCCATTAGAGTTACAAAACATCAACAACGAACTACCTTCCGTAATGACAAGGATACCATCCATTGGAGTAACAAAATCTGAAAAAAGAACTACCTTCTATAATGACAAGGCTACCATACATTGGAGTAACAAAGTCCCAACAACGAAATACCTTCCATAATTACAAGGCTACCATCCATTAGAGTAACAAAATCTCAACAATGAACTACCTTCCATAATGACACGGCTACCATCCATTGGAGTAAGAAAATCTCAACAACGAACTACCTTCAATAATGGCAAGGCTACCATCCATTGGAGTAACAAAATTTCAACAGCGAACTACGTTACATAATGACAAGGCTAGCATCTATTGGAGTAACAAAATATCAACAACAAACTACCATCCCTAATAACAAGGCTACCATCCATTGGAGTATCAAAATCTCAACAATAAACTACCTTCCATAATGACAAGGCCACCATCCATTGGAGTAAGAAAATCTCAACAACGAACTACCTTTTATATTGAGAAGGCTACCATCCATTGGGGTAACAAAATACCAACAACGAAATACCTTCCATAATGACAAGGCTACCATACATTGGAGTAATAAAATCTCAACAATGAACTACCTTCCATAATGATAAGGCTTCCATCCATTGGAGTAACAAAATCTCAACAACGAACTACCTTCCAGAATGACAAGGATACCATCCATTGGAGTAACAAAATCTCAACAATGAACTACCTTCCATAATGACAAGGCTATCATCCATTCTAGTAACAAAATCTCAACAACGAACTACCTTCCATAATGACAAGGCTACCATCCATTGGAGTAAAAAAATTCAAAAACGAACTACCTGCCATAATGAGAAGGCTACCATCCATTGGAGTAAAAAAATCTCAACAACGAACTACCTTCCATAATGACAAGGATACCATTCATTGGAGTAACAAAATCCCAACAATGAACTACCTTCCATAATGACAGGGCTACCATCCATTGGAGTAACATAATCTCAACAACGAACTACCTATTATAATTACAAGGCTACCATCCATTGGAGTATCCAAATTTCAACAACGAACTACCTTACATAATGACAAGGCTACCATCCATTGGAGTAACAAAATCCCAACAACAAACTACCATCCATAATAACAAGGCTACCATCCATTGGAGTAACAAAATCTCAACAATGAACTACCATCCATAATAACAAGGCTACCATCCATTGGAGTAACAAAATCTCAACAATAATCTACCTTCTATAATGAGAAGGCTACCATCCATTGGGGTAACAAAATCCCAACAACGAAATACCTTCCATAATGACAAGGCTACCATCGATTGGAGTAATAATATCTCAATAATGAAATACCTTCCATAATGACAAGGCTACCATCCATTGGAGTAACCAAATCTCAACAACGAACTACCTTTCATAATAACAAGGCTACCATCCATTGGAGTAACCAAATTTCAACAACGTACTACCTTACATAATGACAAGGCTACCATCCATTGGAGTAACAAAATCTCAACAACAAACTACCATTCATAATAACAAGGCTACCATCCATTGGAGTAACAAAATCTCAACAATAAACTACCTTCCATAATGACAAGGCTACCATCCATTGGAGTAAGAAAATCTCAACAATGAACTACCATCCATAATAACAAGGCTACCATGCATTGGAGTAACAAAATCTCAACAATAAACTACCTTCCATAAGGACAAGGCTACCATCCATTGGAGTAAGAAAATCTCAAAAACAAACTGCCTTCCATAATGACAAGGCTACCATCCATTGGAGTAACAAAATCCCAACAACAAACTACCTTCCATAATTACAAGGCTACCATCCATTGGAGTAAGAAAATCTCAACAACGAACTACCTTCCATAATGACAAGGCTACCATCCATTGGATTAACCAAATTTCAACAACGAACTACCTTACATAATGACAAGGCTACCATCCATTGGAGTAACAAAATCTCAACAACAAACTACCATCCATAATAACAAGGCTACCATCCATTGGAGTAAGAAAATCTCAACAATAAACTACTTTCCATAATGACAAGGCTACCATCCATTGGAGTAACACAATTTCAACAACGAACTACCTTACATAATGACAAGGCTACCATCCATTGGGGTAACAAAATCTCAACAACAAACTACCATCCATAATAACAAGGCTACCATCCATTGGATTAACAAAATCTCAACAATAAACTACCTTCCATAATGACAAGGCTACCATCCATTGGAGTAAGAAAATCTCAACAATGAACTACCATCCATAATAACAAGGCTACCATCCATTGGAGTAACAAAATGTCAATAATAAACTACCTTCCATAATGACAAGGCTACCATCCATTGGAGTAAGAAAATCTCAAAAACGAACTACCTTCCATAATGACAAGGCTACCATCCATTGGAGTAACAAAATCCCAACAACAAACTACCTACAATAATTACAAGGCTACCATCCATTGGAGTAACAAAATCTCAACAATGAACTACCTTCCATAATTACAAGGCTACCATCCATTGGAGTAAAAAAATCTCAACAACGAACTACCTTCCATAATGACAAGGCTACCATCATTGGAGTAACCAAATTCCAACAACGAACTACCTTACATAATGACAAGGCTACCATCCATTGGAGTAACAAAATCTCAACAACAAACTAACATCCATAATAACAAGGCTACCATTTATTGGAGTAACAAAATCTCAACAATAAACTACCTTCCATAATGACAAGGCTACCATCCATTGGAGTAAGAAAATCTCAAAAACGAACTACTTTCTATAATGACAAGGCTATAATACATTGGAGTAACAAAATCCCAACAACAAACTACCTTCCATAATTACAAGGCTACCATCCATTGGAGTAACAAAATCTCAACAATGAACTACCTTCCATAATTACAAGGCTACCATCCATTGGAGTAAAAAAATCTCAATAACGAACTACCTTTCATAATGACAAGGCTACCATCCATTGGAGTAACCAAATTTCAACAACGAACTACCTTACATAATGACAAGGCTACCATCCATTAGAGTAACAAAATCTCAACAACAAACTACCATCCATTGGAGTAACAAAATCTCAACAATAAACTACCTTCCATAATGATAAGGCTACCATCCATTGGAGTAATAAAATCTCAACAATGAACTACCTTCCATAATAACAAGGCTACCATCCATTGGAGTAACAAAATCTAAACAATAAACTACCTTCCATAATGACAAGGCTACCATCCATTGGAGTAAGAAAATCTCAAAAACGAACTACCTTCCATAATGACAAGGCTACCATCCATTGGAGTAACAAAATCCCAACAACAAACTACCTTCCATAATTACAAGGCTACCATCCATTGGAGTAACAAAATCTCAACAATGAACTACCTTCCATAATTACAAGGCTACCATCCATTGGAGTAAAAAAATCTCAACAACGAACTACCTTCCATAATGACAAGGCTACCATCATTGGAGTAACCAAATTTCAACAACGAACTACCTTACATAATGACAATGCTACCATCCATTGGAGTAACAAAATCTCAATAACAAACTAACATCCATAATAACAAGGCTACCATCCATTGGAGTAACAAAATCTCAACCATAAACAACCTTCCATAATGACAAGGCTACCATCCATTGGAGTAAGAAAATCTCAAAAATGAACTACTTTCTATAATGACAAGGCTATAATACATTGGAGTAACAAAATCCCAACAACAAACTACCTTCCATAATTACAAGGCTACCATCCATTGGAGTAACAAAATCTCGACAATGAACTACCTTCCATAATGACAAGGCTACCATCCATTGGAGTAACAAAATCTCAACAACGAACTACCTTCCATAATGACAAGGCTACCATCATTGTAGTAACCAAATTTCAACAACAAACTACCTTACATAATGACAAGGCTACCATCCATTGGAGTCACAAAATCTCAACAGCAAACTACCACCCATAATAACAAGGCTACCATCCATTGGAGTAACAAAATCTCAACAATAAGCTACCTTCCATAATGACAAGGCTACCATCCATTGGAGTAAGAAAATATCAAAAACGAACTACCTTCCATAATGACAAGGCTACCATCCATTGGAGTAACAAAATCCCAACAACAAACTACCTTCCATAATTAAAAGGCTACCATCCATTGGAGTAACAAAATCTCAACAATGAACTACCTTCCATAATTACAAGGCTACCATCCATTGGAGTAAAAAAATCTCAACAACGAACTACCTTCAATAATGACAAGGCTGCCATCCATTGGATTAACCAAATTTCAACAACGAACTACCTTACATAATGACAAGGCTACCATCCATTGGAGTAACAAAATCTCAACAACAAACTACCATCCATAATAACAAGGCTACCATCCATTAGAGTAACAAAATCTCAATAATAAACTACCTTCCATAATGACAAGGCTACCATCTGTTGGAGTAAGAAAATCTCAACAATGAACTACCTTCTATAATGAGAAGGCTACCATCCATTTGAGTAACAAAATCCCAATAATGAACTTCCGTCCATAATAACAAGGCTACCATCCATTCGAGTAACAAAATCTCAACAACGAACTATCTTCCATAATGACAAGGCTACCATCCATTGGAGTAACAAAATCTCAATAATGAACTACCTTCCATAATGACAAGGCTACCATCCATTGGAGTAAAAAAATTTCAACAACGAACTACCTTCCATAATGACAAGGCTACCATCCATTGGAGTATTAAAATCTCAACAACAAACTACCATCCATAATAAAAAGGCTACCATACATTGGAGTAACAAAATCTGAACAACAAACTACCTTGCGTAATGATAAGGCTACCATCCATTGGAGTAACAAAACTCAACAACGAACTACCTTTTATAATGATAAGGCTACCATCCATTGGGGTAACAAAATCCCAACAACGAAATACCTTTCATAATGACAAGGCTACCATCCATTGGAGTAATAAAATCTCAACAATGACCTACTTTCCATAATGATAAGGCTACCATCCATTGGAGTAACAAAATCTCAACAACGAACTACCTTCCAGAATGACAAGGATACCATCCATTGGAGTAACAAAATCTCAACAATGAACTACCTTCCATAATGACAAGGCTATCATCCATTCGAGTAACAAAATCTCAACAACAAACTACCTTCCATAATGACAAGGCTACCATCCATTGGAGTAAAAAAAATTCAAAAATGAACTACCTGCCATAATGAGAAGGCTACCATCCATTGGAGTAACAAAATCTCAACAACGAACTACCTTCCATAATGACAAGGAATCCATTCATTGGAGTAACAGAATCTCAAAAATGAACTACTTTCTATAATGTCAAGGCTACAATACATTGGAGTAACAAAATTCCAACAATGAACTACCTTCCATAATGAGAGGGCTACCATCCATTGGAGTAACATAATCTCAACAACGAACTACCTTTCATAATTACAAGGATACCATCCATTGGAGTATCCAAATTTCAACAACGAACTACCTTACATAATGACAAGGCTACCATCCATTGGAGTAACAAAATCCCAACAACAAACTACCATCCATAACAACAAGGCTACCATCCATTGGAGTAACAAAATCTCAACAATAAACTACCTTCCATAATGACAAGGCTACCATCCATTGGAGTAAGAAAATCTCAACAATGAACTACCATCCATAATAACAAGGCTACCATCCATTGGAGTAACAAAATCTCAACAATAATCTACCTTCTATAATGAGAAGGCTACCATCCATTGGGGTAACAAAATCCCAACAACGAAATACCTTCCATAATTACAAGGCTACCATCGATTGGAGTAATAATATCTCAATAATGAACTACCTTCCATAGTGACAAGGCTACCATCCATTGGAGTAACAAAATCTCAACAACGAACTACCTTCCAGAATGACAAGGATACCATCCATTGGAGAAACAAAATCTAAACAATCAACTACCTTCCATAATGACAAGGCTATCATCCATTCGAGTAACTAAATCTCAACATCAAACTACCTTCCATAATGACAAGGCTACCATCCATTAGAGTAAAAAAATTTCAAAAACGAACTACCTGCCATAATGAGAAGACTACCATCCATTGGAGTAACAAAATCTCAACAACGAACTACCTTCCATAATGACAAGGATAACATTCATTGGAGTAACAAAATCTCAAAAACGAACAACTTTCTATAATGACAAGGCTACAATACATTGGAGTAACAAAATCCCAACAACGAACTACCTTCCATAATTACAAGGCTACCATCCATTGGAGTAACAAAATCGCAACAATGAACTACCTTCCATAATGACAGGGCTACAATCCATTGGAGTAACAATATCTCAACAACGAACTACCTTTCATAATGACAAGGCTACCATCCATTGGAGTAACCAAATTTCAACAACGAACTACATTACATAATGACAAGGCTACCATCCATTGGAGTAACAAAATCTCAACAACAAACTACCATCCATAATAACAAGGCTACCATCCATTGGAGTAACAAAATCTCAACAATAAACTACCTTCCATAATGACAAGGCTACCATCCATTGGAGTAAGAAAATCTCAACAATGAACTACCATCCATAATAACAAGGCTACCATGCATAGGAGTAACAAAAACTCAACAATAAACTACCTTCCATAATGACAAGGCTACCATCCATTGGAGTAAGAAAATATCAAAAACGAACTACCTTCCATAATGACAAGGCTACCATCCATTGGAGTAACAAAATCCCAACAACAAACTACCTTCCATAATTACAAGGCTACCATCCATTGGAGTAACAAAATCTCAACAATGAACTACCTTCCATAATTACAAGGCTACCATCCATTGGAGTAAAAAAATCTCAACAACGAACTACCTTCCATAATGACAGGGCTGCCATCCATTGGATTAACCAAATTTCAACAACGAACTACCTTACATAATGACAAGGCTACCATCCATTGGAGTAACAAAATCTCAACAACAAACTACCATCCATAATAACAAGGCTACCATCCATTTGAGTAACAAAATCTCAACAATAAACTACCTTTCATAATGACAAGGCTACCATCCATTGGAGTAAGAAAATCTCAAAAACGATCTACTTTCTATAATGACAAGGCTATAATACATTGGAGTAAAAAAATCCCAACAACAAACTACCTTCCATAATTACAAGGCTACCATCCATTGGAGTAACAAAATCTCAACAATGATCTACCTTCCATAATTACAAGGCTACCATCCATTGGAGTAAAAAAATCTCAACAACGAACTACCTTTCATAATGACAAGGCTACCATCCATTGGAGTAACCAAATTTCAACAACGAACTACCTTACATAATGACAAGGCTACCATCCATTGAAGTAACAAAATCTCAACAACAAACTACCATCCATAATAACAAGGCTACCATCCATTGGAGTAACAAAATCTCAACAATAAACTACCTTCCATAATGACAAGGCTACCATCCACTGGAGTAAGAAAATCTCAACAATGAACTACCATCCATAATAACAAGGCTACCATCCATTGGAGTAACAAAATCTCAACAATAAACTACCTTCCATAATGACAAGGCTACCATCCATTGGAGTAAGAAAATCTCAACAATGAACTACCATCCATAATAACAAGGCTACCATCCATTGGAGTAACAAAATCTCAACAATAAACTACCTTCCATAATGACAAGGCTACCATCCATTGGAGTAAGAAAATCTCAAAAACGAACTACCTTCCATAATGACAAGGCTACCATCCATTGGAGTAACAAAATCCCAACAACAAACTACCATCCATAACTACAAGGCTACCATCCAATGGAGTAACAAAATCTCAACAATGAACTACCTTCCATAATTACAAGGCTACCATCCATTGGAGTAAAAAAATCTCAACAACGAACTACCTTCCAAAATGACAAGGCTACCATCATTGGAGTAACCAAATTTCAACAACGAACTACCTTACATAATGACAAGGCTACCATCCATTGGAGTAACAAAATCTCAACAACAAACTAACATCCATAATAACAAGGCTACCATCCATTGGAGTAACAAAATCTCAACAATAAACTACCTTCCATAATGACAAGGCTACCATCCAATGGAGTAAGAAAATCTAAAAAACGAACTACTTTCTATAATGACAAGGCTATAATACATTAGAGTAACAAAATCCCAACAACAAACTACCTTCCATAATTACAAGGCTACCATCCATTGGAGTAACAAAATCTCGACAACGAACTACCTTCCATAATGACAAGGCTACCATCCATTGTAGTAACCAAATTTCAACAACGAACTACCTTACAAAATGACAAGGCTACCATCCATTGGAATAACAAAATCTCAACAGCAAACTACCATCCATAATAATAAGGCTACCATCCATTGGAGTAACAAAATCTCAACAATAAGCTACCTTCCATAATGACAAGGATACCATTCATTGGAGTAACAAAATCTCAAAAACGAACTACCTTCTATAATGACAAGGCTACAATACATTGGAGTAACAAAATCCCAACAATGAACTACCTTCCATAATTACAAGGCTACCATCCACTGGAGTAACAAAATCTCAACAATGAACTACCTTCCATAATGACAAGGCTACCATCCATTGGAGGAACCAAATTTCAACAATGAACTACCTTCCATAATGACAAGGCTACCATCCATTGGAGTAAAAAAAATTCAACAACGAACTACCTTCCATAATGACAAGGCTACCATCCATTGGAGTATTAAAATCTCAACAACAAACTACCATCCATAATAAAAAGGCTACCATACATTGGAGTAACAAAATCTGAACAACAAACTACCTTGCATAATGAAAAGGCTACCATCCATTGGAGTAACAAAACTCAACAAAGAACTACCTTCTATAATGAGAAGGCTACCATCCATTGGAGTAACAAAATCTCAACAACGAACTACCTTCCATAATGACAAGGCTACCATCCATTGGAGTAGTAAAATCTCAACAACGCACTACCTTCTATAATGACAAGGCTACAATACATTGGAGTAACAAAATCCCAACAACAAACTACCTTCCATAATTACAAGGCTACCATCCATTGGAGTAACAAAATCTCAACAATGAACTACCTTCCATAATGACAAGGCTACCATCCATTGGAGTAACAAAATCTCAACAACGAACTACCTTCCATAATGACAAGGCTACCATCCATTGTAGTAACCAAATTTCAACAACGAACTACCTTACAAAATGACAAGGCTACCATCCATTGGAATAACAAAATCTCAACAGCAAACTACCATCCATAATAATAAGGCTACCATCCATTGGAGTAACAAAATCTCAACAATAAGCTACCTTCCATAATGACAAGGATACCATTCATTGGAGTAACAAAATCTCAAAAACGAACTACCTTCTATAATGACAAGGCTACAATACATTGGAGTAACAAAATCCCAACAATGAACTACCTTCCATAATTACAAGGCTACCATCCACTGGAGTAACAAAATCTCAACAATGAACTACCTTCCATAATGACAAGGCTACCATCCATTAGAGTAACAAAATCTCAACAACAAACTACCTTCCATAATGACAAGGCTACCATCCATTGGAGGAACCAAATTTCAACAATGAACTACCTTCCATAATGACAAGGCTACCATCCATTGGAGTAAAAAAAATTCAACAACGAACTACCTTCCATAATGACAAGGCTACCATCCATTGGAGTATTAAAATCTCAACAACAAACTACCATCCATAATAAAAAGGCTACCATACATTGGAGTAACAAAATCTGAACAACAAACTACCTTGCATAATGAAAAGGCTACCATCCATTGGAGTAACAAAACTCAACAAAGAACTACCTTCTATAATGAGAAGGCTACCATCCATTGGAGTAACAAAATCTCAACAACGAACTACCTTCCATAATGACAAGGCTGCCATCCATTGGAGTAGTAAAATCTCAACAACGCACTACCTTCTATAATGACAAGGCTACAATACATTGGAGTAAAAAAATCCCAACAACAAACTACCTTCCATAATTACAAGGCTACCATCCATTGGAGTAACAAAATCTCAACAATGAACTACCTTCCATAATGACAAGGCTACCATCCATTGGAGTAACAAAATCTCAACAACGAACTACCTTCCATAATGACAAGGCTACCATCCATTGGAGTAACCAAATTTCAACAACGAACTACCTTACATAATGACAAGGCTACCATCCATCGGAGTAACAAAATCTCAACAACAAACTACCTTGCGTAATGATAAGGCTACCATCCATTGAAGTAACAAAACTCAACAACGAACTACCTCCTATAATGAGAAGGCTACCATCCATTGGATTAACAAAATCTCAACAACGAACTACCTTCCATAATGACAAGGCTACCATCATTGGAGTAACCAAATTTCATCAACGAACTACCTTACATAATGACAAGGCTACCATCCATTGGAGTAACAAAATCTCAACAACAAACTAACATCCATAATAACAAGGCTACCATCCATTGGAGTAACAAAATCTCAACAATAAACTACCTTCCATAATGACAAGGCTACCATCCATTGGAGTAAGAAAATCTCAAAAACGAACTACTTTCTATAATGACAAGGCTATAATACATTGGAGTAACAAAATCCCAACAACAAACTACCTTCCATAATTACAAGGCTACCATCCATTGGAGTAACAAAATATCGACAATGAACTACCTTCCATAATGACAAGGCTACCATCCATTGGAGTAACAAAATCTCAACAACGAACTACCTTCCATAATGACAAGGCTACCATCCATTGTAGTAACCAGATTTCAACAATGAACTACCTTACATAATGACAAGGCTACCATCCATTGGAGTAACAAAATCTCAACAACAAACTACCATCCATAATAACAAGGCTACCATCCATTGGAGTAACACAATCTCAACAATAAGCTACCTTCCATAATGACAAGGATACCATTCATTGGAGTAACAAAATCTGAAAAATGAACTACCTTCTATAATGACAAGGCTACCATCCACTGGAGTAACAAAATCTCAACAATGAACTACCTTCCATAATGACAAGGCTACCATCCATTGGAGTAACAAAATCTCAACAACAAACTACCTTCCATAATGACAAGGCTACCATCCATTGGAGGAACCAAATTTCAACAATGAACTACCTTCCATTATGACAAGGCTACCATCCATTGGAGTAAAAAAAATTCAAAAACAAACTACCTTCCATAATGACAAGGCTACCATCCATTGGAGTATTAAAATCTCAACAACAAACTACCATCCATAATAAAAAGGCTACCATACATTGGAGTAACAAAATCTGAACAACAAACTACCTTGCGTAATGAAAAGGCTACCATCCACTGGAGTAACAAAACTCAACAAAGAACTACCTTCTATAATGAGAAGGCTACCATCCATTGGAGTAACAAAATCTCAACAACGAACTACCTTCCATAATGACAAGGCTGCCATCCATTGGAGTAGTAAAATCTCAACAACGCACTACCTTTTATAATGACAAGGCTACAATACATTGAGTAACAAAATCCCAACAACAAACTACCTTCCATAATTACAAGGCTACCATACATTGGAGTAACAAAATCTCAACAATGAACTACCTTCCATAATGACAAGGCTACCATCCATTGGAGTAACAAAATCTCAACAACGAACTACCTTCCATAATGACAAGGCTACCATCCATTGGACTAACCAAATTTCAACAACGAACTACCTTACATAATGACAAGGCTACCATCCATTGGAGTAACAAAATCTCAACAACAAACTAACATCCATAATAACAAGGCTACCATCCACTGGAGTAACAAAATCTCAACAATAAACTACCTTCCATAATGACAAGGCTACCATCCAATGGAGCAAGAAAATCTCAAAAACGAACTACTTTCTATAATGACAAGGCTATAATACATTAGAGTAACAAAATCCCAACAACAAACTACCTTCCATAATTACAAGGCTACCATCCATTGGAGTAACAAAATCTCGACAATGAACTACCTTCCATAATGACAAGGCTACCATCCATTGGAGTAACAAAATCTCAACAACGAACTACCTTCCATAATGACAAGGCTACCATCCATTGTAGTAACCAGATTTCAACAATGAACTACCTTACATAATGACAAGGCTACCATCCATTGGAGTAACAAAATCTCAACAGCAAACTACCATCCATAATAACAAGGCTACCATCCATTGGAGTAACAAAATCTCAACAATAAGCTACCTTCCATAATGACAAGGATACCATTCATTGGAGTAACAAAATCTCAAAAACGAACTACCTTCTATAATGACAAGGCTACAATACATTGGAGTAACAAAATCCCAACAATGAACTACCTTCCATAATTACAAGGCTACCATCCACTAGAGTAACAAAATCTCAACAATGAACTACCTTCCATAATGACAAGGCTACCATCCATTGGAGTAACAAAATCTCAACAACAAACTACCTTCCATAATGACAAGGCTACAATCCATTGGAGTAACCAAATTTCAACAACGAACTACCTTACATAATGACAAGGCTACCATCCATTGGAGTAACAAAATCTCAACAACAAACTACCATCCATAATAACAAGGCTACCATCCATTGGAGTAACAAAATCTCAACAATAAACTACCTTCCATAATGACAAGGCTACCATCTGTTGAAGTAAGAAAATCTCAACAATGAACTACCTTCTATAATGAGAAGGCTACCATCCATTTGAGTAACAAAATCCCAACAATGAACTACCTTCCATAATAACAAGGCTACCATCCATTGGAGTAACAAAATCTCAACAACGAACTATCTTCCATAATGACAAGGCTACCATCCATTGGAGTACCAAAATCTCAACAATGAACTACCTTCCATAATGACAAGGCTACCATCCAATGGAGTATTAAAATCTCAACAGCAAACTACCATCCATAATAAAAAGGCTACCATACATTGGAGTAACAAAATCTGAACAATAAACTACCTTGCGTAATGATAAGGCTACCATCCATTGGAGTAACAAAACTCAACAAATAACTACCTTCTATAATGAGAAGGCTACCATCCATTGGAGTAACAAAATCTCAACAACGAACTACCTTCCATAATGACAAGCCTGCCATCAATTGGAGTAGTAAAATCTCAACAACGCACTACCTTCTATAATGACAAGGCTACAATACATTGGAGTAACAAAATCCCAACAACAAACTACCTTCCATAATTACAAGGCTACCATCCATTGGAGTAACAAAATCTCAACAATGAACTACCTTCCATAATGACAAGGCTACCATCCATTGGAGTAACAAAATCTCCACAACGAACTACCTTCCATAATGACAAGGCTACCATCCATTGGAGTAACCAAATTTCAAAAACGAACTACCTTACATAATGACAAGGCTACCATCCATTGGAGTAACAAAATCTCAACAACAAACTACCATCCATAATAACAAGGCTACCATCCATTGGAGTAATAAAATCTCAACAACAAACTACCTTGCGTAATGATAAGGCTACCATCCATTGGAGTAACAAAACTCAACAACGAACTACCTTCTATAATGAGAAGGCTACCATCCATTAGAGTAACAAAATCTCAACAACGAACTACCTTCCATAATGACAAGGCTACCATCCATTAGAGTAAAAAAATCTAAACAACGAACTACCTTCCATAATGTCAAGTCTACCATCCATTGTAGTAACAAAATCTAAACAACAAACTACCTTCCATAATGACAAGCCTACCATCCATTCGAGTAACAAAATCTCAACAATGAACTACTTTACATAATAACAAGGCTACCATCCATTGGAGTAACAAAATCTCAACAACGAACTTCCTTCCATAATGTCAAGGCTACCATCCATTCTTGTAACAAAATCTCAAAAACAAACTACCTTCCATAATGACAAGGCTACCATTCAATGGAGTAACAAATTCTCAACAATGAACTACCTTCCATAATGACAAGGCTACCATCCGTTGGAGTAACAATATCTCAACAACGAACTACCTTCCATAATGACAAGGATACCATCCATTGGAGTAACAAAATTTCAACAACGAACTACTTTCCATAATGACAAGGCTACCATCCATCGGAGTAACAAAATCCTAACAATGAACTACCTTCCATAATTACAAGGTTACCATCCATTGGAGTAAAAAAATCTCAGCAACGAACTACCTTCTATAATTAGAAGGCTACCATCCATTAGAGTTACAAAATATCAACAACGAACTACCTTCCGTAATGACAAGGATACCATCCATTGGAGTAACAAAATCTCAACAATAAACTACCTTCCATAATGACAAGGCTACCATCCATTGGAGTAAGAAAATCTCAAAAACGAACTACCTTCCGTAATGACAAGGCTACCATCCATTGGAGTAACAAAATCCCAACAACAAACTACCTTCCATAACTACAAGGCTACCATCCATTGGAGTAACAAAATCTCAACAACAAACTACCTTCCATAATTACAAGGCTACCATCCATTGGAGTAAAAAAATCTCAACAACGAACTACCTTCCATAATGGCAAGGCTACCATCATTGGAGTAACCAAATTTCAACAACGAACTACCTTACATAATGACAAGGCTACCATCCATTGGAGTAACAAAATCTCAACAACAAACTAACATCCATAATAACAAGGCTACCATCCACTGGAGTAACAAAATCTCAACAATAAACTACCTTCCATAATGACAAGGCTACCATCCAATGGAGTAAGAAAATCTCAAAAACGAACTACTTTCTATAATGACAAGGCTATAATACATTAGAGTAACAAAATCCCAACAACAAACTACCTTCCATAATTACAAGGCTACCATCCATTGGAGTAACAAAATCTCGACAATGAACTACCTTCCATAATGACAAGGCTACCATCCATTGGAGTAACAAAATCTCAACAATAAGCTACCTTCCATAATGACAAGGATACCATTCATTAGAGTAACAAAATCTCAAAAACGAACTACCTTCTATAATGACAAGGCTACAATACAGTGGAGTAACAAAATCCCAACAATGAACTACCTTTCATAATTACAAGGCTACCATCCACTGGAGTAACAAAATCTCAACAATGAACTACCTTCCATAATGACAAGGCTACCATCCATTGGAGTAACAAAATCTCAACAACAAACTACCTTCCATAATGACAAGGCTACCATCCATTGGAGTAACCAAATTTCAACAACGAACTACCTTACATAATGACAAGGCTACCATCCATTGGAGTAACAAAATCTCAACAATAAACTACGATCCATAATAACAAGGCTACCATCCATTGGAGTAACAAAATCTCAACAATAAACTACCTTCCATAATGACAAGGCTACCATCTGTTGAAGTAAGAAAATCTCAACAATGAACTACCTTCTATGATGAGAAGGCTACCATCCATTTGAGTAACAAAATCCCAACAATGAACTACCTTCCATAATAACAAGGCTACCATCCATTGGAGTAACAAAATCTCAACAACGAACTATCTTCCATAATGACAAGGCTACCATCCATTGGAGTACCAAAATCTCAACAATGAACTACCTTCCATAATGACAAGGCTGCCATCCAATTGAGTATTAAAATCTCAACAGCAAACTACCATCCATAATAAAAAGGCTACCATACATTGGAGTAACAAAATCTGAATAATAAACTACCTTGCGTAATGATAAGGCTACCATCCATTGGAGTAACAAAACTCAACAAATAACTACCTTCTATAATGAGAAGGCTACCATCCATTGGAGTAACAAAATCTCAACAACGAACTACCTTCCATAATGACAAGCCTGCCATCAATTGGAGTAGTAAAATCTCAACAACGCACTACCTTCTATAATGACAAGGCTACAATACATTGGAGTAACAAAATCCAAACAACAAACTACCTTCCATAATTACAAGGCTACCATCCATTGGAGTAACAAAATCTCAACAATGAACTACCTTCCATAATGACAAGGCTACCATCCATTGGAGTAACAAAATCTCCACAACGAACTACCTTCCATAATGACAAGGCTACCATCCATTGGAGTAACCAAATTTCAACAACGAACTACCTTACATAATGACAAGGCTACCATCCATTGGAGTAACAAAATCTCAACAACAAACTACCATCCATAATAACAAGGCTACCATCCATTGGAGTAACAAAATCTCAACAACAAACTACCTTCCATAATGATAAGGCTACCATCATTGGAGTAACCAAATTTCAACAACGAACTACCTTACATAATGACAAGGCTACCATCCATTGGAGTAACAAAATCTCAACAACAAACTAACATCCATAATAACAAGGCTACCATCCACTGGAGTAACAAAATCTCAACAATAAACTACCTTCCATAATGACAAGGCTACCATCCAATGGAGTAAGAAAATCTCAAAAACGAACTACTTTCTATAATGACAAGGCTATAATACATTAGAGTAACAAAATCCAAACAACAAACTACCTTCCATAATTACAAGGCTACCATCCATTGGAGTAACAAAATCTCGACAATGAACTACCTTCCATAATGACAAGGCTACCATCCATTGGAGTAACAAAATCTCAACAATAAGCTACCTTCCATAATGACAAGGATACCATTCATTGGAGTAACAAAATCTCAAAAACGAACTACCTTCTATAATGACAAGGCTACAATACAGTGGAGTAACAAAATCCCAACAATGAACTACCTTTCATAATTACAAGGCTACCATCCACTGGAGTAACAAAATCTCAACAATGAACTACCTTCCATAATGACAAGGCTACCATCCATTGGAGTAACAAAATCTCAACAACAAACTACCTTCCATAATGACAAGGCTACCATCCATTGGAGTAACCAAATTTCAACAACGAACTACCTTACATAATGACAAGGCTACCATCCATTGGAGTAACAAAATCTCAACAATAAACTACGATCCATAATAACAAGGCTACCATCCATTGGAGTAACAAAATCTCAACAATAAACTACCTTCCATAATGACAAGGCTACCATCTGTTGAAGTAAGAAAATCTCAACAATGAACTACCTTCTATGATGAGAAGGCTACCATCCATTTGAGTAACAAAATCCCAACAATGAACTACCTTCCATAATAACAAGGCTACCATCCATTGGAGTAACAAAATCTCAACAACGAACTATCTTCCATAATGACAAGGCTACCATCCATTGGAGTACCAAAATCTCAACAATGAACTACCTTCCATAATGACAAGGCTGCCATCCAATTGAGTATTAAAATCTCAACAGCAAACTACCATCCATAATAAAAAGGCTACCATACATTGGAGTAACAAAATCTGAATAATAAACTACCTTGCGTAATGATAAGGCTACCATCCATTGGAGTAACAAAACTCAACAAATAACTACCTTCTATAATGAGAAGGCTACCATCCATTGGAGTAACAAAATCTCAACAACGAACTACCTTCCATAATGACAAGCCTGCCATCAATTGGAGTAGTAAAATCTCAACAACGCACTACCTTCTATAATGACAAGGCTACAATACATTGGAGTAACAAAATCCAAACAACAAACTACCTTCCATAATTACAAGGCTACCATCCATTGGAGTAACAAAATCTCAACAATGAACTACCTTCCATAATGACAAGGCTACCATCCATTGGAGTAACAAAATCTCCACAACGAACTACCTTCCATAATGACAAGGCTACCATCCATTGGAGTAACCAAATTTCAACAACGAACTACCTTACATAATGACAAGGCTACCATCCATTGGAGTAACAAAATCTCAACAACAAACTACCATCCATAATAACAAGGCTACCATCCATTGGAGTAACAAAATCTCAACAACAAACTACCTTCCATAATGATAAGGCTACCATCATTGGAGTAACCAAATTTCAACAACGAACTACCTTACATAATGACAAGGCTACCATCCATTGGAGTAACAAAATCTCAACAACAAACTAACATCCATAATAACAAGGCTACCATCCACTGGAGTAACAAAATCTCAACAATAAACTACCTTCCATAATGACAAGGCTACCATCCAATGGAGTAAGAAAATCTCAAAAACGAACTACTTTCTATAATGACAAGGCTATAATACATTAGAGTAACAAAATCCAAACAACAAACTACCTTCCATAATTACAAGGCTACCATCCATTGGAGTAACAAAATCTCGACAATGAACTACCTTCCATAATGACAAGGCTACCATCCATTGGAGTAACAAAATCTCAACAATAAGCTACCTTCCATAATGACAAGGATACCATTCATTGGAGTAACAAAATCTCAAAAACGAACTACCTTCTATAATGACAAGGCTACAATACAGTGGAGTAACAAAATCCCAACAATGAACTACCTTTCATAATTACAAGGCTACCATCCACTGGAGTAACAAAATCTCAACAATGAACTACCTTCCATAATGACAAGGCTACCATCCATTGGAGTAACAAAATCTCAACAACAAACTACCTTCCATAATGACAAGGCTACCATCCATTGGAGTAACCAAATTTCAACAACGAACTACCTTACATAATGACAAGGCTACCATCCATTGGAGTAACAAAATCTCAACAACAAACTACCATCCATAATAACAAGGCTACCATCCATTGGAGTAACAAAATCTCAACAATAAACTACCTTCCATAATGACAAGGCTACCATCTGTTGAAGTAAGAAAATCTCAACAATGAACTACCTTCTATGATGAGAAGGCTACCATCCATTTGAGTAACAAAATCCCAACAATGAACTACCTTCCATAATAACAAGGCTACCATCCATTGGAGTAACAAAATCTCAACAACGAACTATCTTCCATAATGACAAGGCTACCATCCATTGGAGTACCAAAATCTCAACAATGAACTACCTTCCATAATGACAAGGCTACCATCCAATTGAGTATTAAAATCTCAACAGCAAACTACCATCCATAATAAAAAGGCTACCATACATTGGAGTAACAAAATCTGAATAATAAACTACCTTGCGTAATGATAAGGCTACCATCCATTGGAGTAACAAAACTCAACAAATAACTACCTTCTATAATGAGAAGGCTACCATCCGTTGGAGTAACAAAATCTCAACAACGAACTACCTTCCATAATGACAAGCCTGCCATCAATTGGAGTAGTAAAATCTCAACAACGCACTACCTTCTATAATGACAAGGCTACAATACATTGGAGTAACAAAATCCAAACAACAAACTACCTTCCATAATTACAAAGCTACCATCCATTGGAGTAACAAAATCTCAACAATGAACTACCTTCCATAATGACAAGGCTACCATCCATTGGAGTAACAAAATCTCCACAACGAACTACCTTCCATAATGACAAGGCTACCATCCATTGTAGTAACCAAATTTCAACAACGAACTACCTTACATAATGACAAGGCTACCATCCATTGGAGTAACAAAATCTCAACAACAAACTACCATCCATAATAACAAGGCTACCATCCATTGGAGTAACAAAATCTCAACAACAAACTACCTTGCGTAATGATAAGGCTACCATCCATTGGAGTAACAAAACTCAACAACGAACTACCTTCTATAATGAGAAGGCTACCATCCATTGGAGTAACAAAATCTCAACAACGAACTACCTTCCATAATGACAAGGCTACCATCCATTAGAGTAAAAAAATCTAAACAACGAACTACCTTCCATAATGTCAAGTCTACCATCCATTGTAGTAACAAAATCTCAACAACAAACTACCTTCCATAATGACAAGGCTACCATCCATTCGAGTAACAAAATCTCAACAATTAACTACTTTACATAATAACAAGGCTACCATCCATTGGAGTAACAAAATCTCAACAACGAACTGCCTTCCGTAATGTCAAGGCTACCATCCATTCTTGTAACAAAATCTCAAAAACGAACTACCTTCCATAATGACAAGGCTACCATTCAATGGAGTAACAAATTCTCACCAATGAACTACCTTCCATAATGACAAGGCTAACATCCGTTGGAGTAACAATATCTCAACAACGAACTACCTTCCATAATGACAAGGCTACCATCCATTGGAGTAACAAAATTTCAACAACGAACTACTTTCAATAATGACAAGGCTACCATCCATTGGAGTAAAAAAATATCAACAACAAACTACCTTCCATAATGACAAGGCTACCATCCATCGGAGTAACAAAATCCTAACAATGAACTACCTTCCATAATTACAAGGTTACCATCCATTGGAGTAAAAAAATCTCAGCAACGAACTACCTTCTATAATTAGAAGGCTACCATCCATTAGAGTTACAAAATATCAACAACGAACTACCTTCCGTAATGACAAGGATACCATCCATTGGAGTAACAAAATCTCAACAATAAACTACCTTCCATAATGACAAGGCTACCATCCATTGGAGTAAGAAAATCTCAAAAACGAACTACCTTCCGTAATGACAAGGCTACCATCCATTGGAGTAACAAAATCCCAACAACAAACTACCTTCCATAACTACAAGGCTACCATCCATTGGAGTAACAAAATCTCAACAATGAACTACCTTCCATAATTACAAGGCTACCATCCATTGGAGTAAAAAAATCTCAACAACGAACTACCTTCCATAATGGCAAGGCTACCATCATTGGAGTAACCAAATTTCAACAACGAACTACCTTACATAATGACAAGGCTACCGTCCATTGGAGTAACAAAATCTCAACAACAAACTAACATCCATAATAACAAGGCTACCATCCACTGGAGTAACAAAATCTCAACAATAAACTACCTTCCATAATGACAAGGCTACCATCCAATGGAGTAAGAAAATCTCAAAAACGAACTACTTTCTATAATGACAAGGCTATAATACATTAGAGTAACAAAATCCCAACAACAAACTACCTTCCATAATTACAAGGCTACCATCCATTGGAGTAACAAAATCTCGACAATGAACTACCTTCCATAATGACAAGGCTACCATCCATTGGAGTAACAAAATCTCAACAACGAACTACCTTCCATAATGATAAGGCTACCATCCATTGTAGTAACCAAATTTCAACAACGAACTACCTTACATAATGACAAGGCTACCATCCATTGGAGTAACAAAATCTCAACAGCAAACTACCATCCATAATAACAAGGCTACCATCCATTGGAGTAACAAAATCTCAACAATAAGCTACCTTCCATAATGACAAGGATACCATTCATTGGAGTAACAAAATCTAATGACAAGGCTACAATACATTGGAGTAACAAAATCCCAACAATGAACTACCTTCCATAATTACAAGGCTACCATCCACTGGAGTAACAAAATCTCAACAATGAACTACCTTCCATAATAACAAGGCTACCATCCATTGGAGTAACAAAATCTCAACAACAAACTACCTTCCATAATGACAAGGCTACCATCCATTGGAGTAACCAAATTTCAACAACGAACTACCTTACATAATGACAAGGCTACCATCCATTGGAGTAACAAAATCTCAACAACAAACTACCATCCATAATAACAAGGCTACCATACATTGGAGTAACAAAATCTCAACAATAAACTACCTTCCATAATGACAAGGCTACCATTTGTTGGGCTAAGAAAATCTCAACAATGAACTACCTTCTATAATGAGAAGGCTACCATCCATTTGAGTAACAAAATCCCAACGATGAACTACCTTCCATAATAACAAGGCTACCATCCATTGGAGTAACAAAATCTCAACAACGAACTATCTTCCATAATGACAAGGCTACCATCCATTGGAGTACCAAAATCTCAACAATGAACTACCTTCCATAATGACAAGGCTACCATCCAATGGAGTATTAAAAATCTCAACAGCAAACTACCATCCATAATAAAAAGGCTACCATACATTGGAGTAACAAAACTTAACAAATAACTACCTTCTATAATGAGAAGGCTACCATCCATTGGAGTAACAAAATCTCAACAACGAACTACCTTCCATAATGACAAGCCTGCCATCAATTGGAGTAGTAAAATTTCAACAACGCACTACCTTCTATAATGACAAGGCTACAATACATTGGAGTAACAAAATCCCAACAACAAACTACCTTCCATAATGACAAGGCTACCATCCATTGTAGTAACCAAATTTCAACAACGAACTACCTTACATAATGACAAGGCTACCATCCATTGGAGTAACAAAATCTCAACAACAAACTACCATCCATAATAACAAGGCTACCATCCATTGGAGTAACAAAATCTCAACAACAAACTACCTTGCGTAATGATAAGGCTACCATCCATTGGAGTAACAAAACTCAACAACGAACTACCTTCTATAATGAGAAGGCTACCATCCATTGGAGTAACAAAATCTCAACAACAAACTACCTTCCATAATGACAAGGCTACCATCCATTAGAGTAAAAAAATCTAAACAACGAACTACCTTCCATAATGTCAAGTCTACCATCCATTGTAGTAACAAAATCTCAACAACAAACTACCTTCCATAATGACAAGGCTACCATCCATTCGAGTAACAAAATCTCAACAATTAACTACTTTACATAATAACAAGGCTACCATCCATTGGAGTAACAAAATCTCAACAACGAACTGCCTTCCGTAATGTCAAGGCTACCATCCATTCTTGTAACAAAATCTCAAAAACGAACTACCTTCCATAATGACAAGGCTACCATTCAATGGAGTAACAAATTCTCACCAATGAACTACCTTCCATAATGACAAGGCTAACATCCGTTGGAGTAACAATATCTCAACAACGAACTACCTTCCATAATGACAAGGCTACCATCCATTGGAGTAACAAAATTTCAACAACGAACTACTTTCAATAATGACAAGGCTACCATCCATTGGAGTAAAAAAATATCAACAACAAACTACCTTCCATAATGACAAGGCTACCATCCATCGGAGTAACAAAATCCTAACAATGAACTACCTTCCATAATTACAAGGTTACCATCCATTGGAGTAAAAAAATCTCAGCAACGAACTACCTTCTATAATTAGAAGGCTACCATCCATTAGAGTTACAAAATATCAACAACGAACTACCTTCCGTAATGACAAGGATACCATCCATTGGAGTAACAAAATCTCAACAATAAACTACCTTCCATAATGACAAGGCTACCATCCATTGGAGTAAGAAAATCTCAAAAACGAACTACCTTCCGTAATGACAAGGCTACCATCCATTGGAGTAACAAAATCCCAACAACAAACTACCTTCCATAACTACAAGGCTACCATCCATTGGAGTAACAAAATCTCAACAATGAACTACCTTCCATAATTACAAGGCTACCATCCATTGGAGTAAAAAAATCTCAACAACGAACTACCTTCCATAATGGCAAGGCTACCATCATTGGAGTAACCAAATTTCAACAACGAACTACCTTACATAATGACAAGGCTACCATCCATTGGAGTAACAAAATCTCAACAACAAACTAACATCCATAATAACAAGGCTACCATCCACTGGAGTAACAAAATCTCAACAATAAACTACCTTCCATAATGACAAGGCTACCATCCAATGGAGTAAGAAAATCTCAAAAACGAACTACTTTCTATAATGACAAGGCTATAATACATTAGAGTAACAAAATCCCAACAACAAACTACCTTCCATAATTACAAGGCTACCATCCATTGGAGTAACAAAATCTCGACAATGAACTACCTTCCATAATGACAAGGCTACCATCCATTGGAGTAACAAAATCTCAACAACGAACTACCTTCCATAATGATAAGGCTACCATCCATTGTAGTAACCAAATTTCAACAACGAACTACCTTACATAATGACAAGGCTACCATCCATTGGAGTAACAAAATCTCAACAGCAAACTACCATCCATAATAACAAGGCTACCATCCATTGGAGTAACAAAATCTCAACAATAAGCTACCTTCCATAATGACAAGGATACCATTCATTGGAGTAACAAAATCTAATGACAAGGCTACAATACATTGGAGTAACAAAATCCCAACAATGAACTACCTTCCATAATTACAAGGCTACCATCCACTGGAGTAACAAAATCTCAACAATGAACTACCTTCCATAATAACAAGGCTACCATCCATTGGAGTAACAAAATCTCAACAACAAACTACCTTCCATAATGACAAGGCTACCATCCATTGGAGTAACCAAATTTCAACAACGAACTACCTTACATAATGACAAGGCTACCATCCATTGGAGTAACAAAATCTCAACAACAAACTACCATCCATAATAACAAGGCTACCATCCATTGGAGTAACAAAATCTCAACAATAAACTACCTTCCATAATGACAAGGCTACCATTTGTTGGACTAAGAAAATCTCAACAATGAACTACCTTCTATAATGAGAAGGCTACCATCCATTTGAGTAACAAAATCCCAACGATGAACTACCTTCCATAATAACAAGGCTACCATCCATTGGAGTAACAAAATCTCAACAACGAACTATCTTCCATAATGACAAGGCTACCATCCATTGGAGTACCAAAATCTCAACAATGAACTACCTTCCATAATGACAAGGCTACCATCCAATGGAGTATTAAAAATCTCAACAGCAAACTACCATCCATAATAAAAAGGCTACCATACATTGGAGTAACAAAACTTAACAAATAACTACCTTCTATAATGAGAAGGCTACCATCCATTGGAGTAACAAAATCTCAACAACGAACTACCTTCCATAATGACAAGCCTGCCATCAATTGGAGTAGTAAAATTTCAACAACGCACTACCTTCTATAATGACAAGGCTACAATACATTGGAGTAACAAAATCCCAACAACAAACTACCTTCCATAATTACAAGGCTACCATCCATTGGAGTAACAAAATCTCAACAATGAACTACCTTCCATAATGACAAGGCTACCATCCATTGGAGTAAGAAAATCTCAAAAACAAACTACCTTCCATAATGACAAGGCTACCATCCATTGGAGTAACAAAATCCGAACAACAAACTACCTTCCATAACTACAAGGCTACCATCCATTGGAGTAACAAAATCTCAACAATGAACTACCTTCCATAATTACAAGGCTACCATCCATTGGAGTAAAAAAATCTCAACAACGAACTACCTTCCATAATGGCAAGGCTACCATCATTGGAGTAACCAAATTTCAACAACGAACTACCTTACATAATGACAAGGCTACCATTCATTGAAGTAACAAAATCTCAACAACAAACTAACATCCATAATAACAAGGCTACCACCCACTGGAGTAACAAAATCTCAACAATGAACTACCTTCCATAATGACAAGGCTACCATCCATTGGAGTAAGAAAATCTCAAAAACGAACTACCTTCCATAATGACAAGGCTACCATCCATTTGAGTAACAAAATACCAACAACAAACTACTTTCCATAACTACAAGGCAACCATCCATTGGAGTAACAAAATCTCAACAATGAACTACCTTCCATAATTACAAGGCTACCATCCATTGGAGTAAAAAAATCTCAACAACGAACTACCTTCCATAATGGCAAGGCTACCATCATTGGAGTAACCAAATTTCAACAACGAACTACCTTACATAATGACAAGGCTACCATCCATTGGAGTAACAAAATCTCAACAACAAACTAACATCCATAATAACAAGGCTACCATCCACTGGAGTAACAAAATCTCAACAATAAACTACCTTCCATAATGACAAGGCTACCATCCAATGGAGTAAGAAAATCTCAAAAACGAACTACTTTCTATAATGACAAGGCTATAATACATTAGAGTAACAAAATCCCAACAACAAACTACCTTCCATAATTACAAGGCTACCATCCATTGGAGTAACAAAATCTCGACAATGAACTACCTTCCATAATGACAAGGCTACCATCCATTGGAGTAACAAAATCTCAACAACGAACTACCTTCCATAATGATAAGGCTACCATCCATTGTAGTAACCAAATTTCAACAACGAACTACCTTACATAATGACAAGGCTACCATCCATTGGAGTAACAAAATCTCAACAGCAAACTACCATCCATAATAACAAGGCTACCATCCATTGGAGTAACAAAATCTCAACAATAAGCTACCTTCCATAATGACAAGGATACCATTCATTGGAGTAACAAAATCTAATGACAAGGCTACAATACATTGGAGTAACAAAATCCCAACAATGAACTACCTTCCATAATTACAAGGCTACCATCCACTGGAGTAACAAAATCTCAACAATGAACTACCTTCCATAATAACAAGGCTACCATCCATTGGAGTAACAAAATCTCAACAACAAACTACCTTCCATAATGACAAGGCTACCATCCATTGGAGTAACCAAATTTCAACAACGAACTACCTTACATAATGACAAGGCTACCATCCATTGGAGTAACAAAATCTCAACAACAAACTACCATCCATAATAACAAGGCTACCATCCATTGGAGTAACAAAATCTCAACAATAAACTACCTTCCATAATGACAAGGCTACCATTTGTTGGACTAAGAAAATCTCAACAATGAACTACCTTCTATAATGAGAAGGCTACCATCCATTTGAGTAACAAAATCCCAACGATGAACTACCTTCCATAATAACAAGGCTACCATCCATTGGAGTAACAAAATCTCAACAACGAACTATCTTCCATAATGACAAGGCTACCATCCATTGGAGTACCAAAATCTCAACAATGAACTACCTTCCATAATGACAAGGCTACCATCCAATGGAGTATTAAAAATCTCAACAGCAAACTACCATCCATAATAAAAAGGCTACCATACATTGGAGTAACAAAACTTAACAAATAACTACCTTCTATAATGAGAAGGCTACCATCCATTGGAGTAACAAAATCTCAACAACGAAATACCTTCCATAATGACAAGCCTGCCATCAATTGGAGTAGTAAAATTTCAACAACGCACTACCTTCTATAATGACAAGGCTACAATACATTGGAGTAACAAAATCCCAACAACAAACTACCTTCCATAATTACAAGGCTACCATCCATTGGAGTAACAAAATCTCAACAATGAACTACCTTCCATAATGACAAGGCTACCATCCATTGGAGTAAGAAAATCTCAAAAACAAACTACCTTCCATAATGACAAGGCTACCATCCATTGGAGTAACAAAATCCGAACAACAAACTACCTTCCATAACTACAAGGCTACCATCCATTGGAGTAACAAAATCTCAACAATGAACTACCTTCCATAATTACAAGGCTACCATCCATTGGAGTAAAAAAATCTCAACAACGAACTACCTTCCATAATGGCAAGGCTACCATCATTGGAGTAACCAAATTTCAACAACGAACTACCTTACATAATGACAAGGCTACCATTCATTGGAGTAACAAAATCTCAACAACAAACTAACATCCATAATAACAAGGCTACCACCCACTGGAGTAACAAAATCTCAACAATGAACTACCTTCCATAATGACAAGGCTACCATCCATTGGAGTAAGAAAATCTCAAAAACGAACTACCTTCCATAATGACAAGGCTACCATCCATTTGAGTAACAAAATACCAACAACAAACTACTTTCCATAACTACAAGGCAACCATCCATTGGAGTAACAAAATCTCAACAATGAACTACCTTCCATAATTACAAGGCTACCATCCATTGGAGTAAAAAAATCTCAACAACGAACTACCTTCCATAATGGCAAGGCTACCATCATTCGAGTAACCAAAATTCAACAACGAACTACCTTACATAATGACAAGGCTACCATCCATTGGAGTAACAAAATCTCAACAACAAACTAACATCCATAATAACAAGGCTACCATCCACTGTAGTAACAAAATCTCAACAATAAACTACCTTCCATAATGACAAGGCTACCATCCAATGGAGTAAGAAAATCTCAAAAACGAACTACTTTCTATAATGACAAGGCTATAATACATTAGAGTAACAAAATCCCAACAACAAACTACCTTCCATAATTACAAGGCTACCATCCATTGGAGTAACAAAATCTCGACAATGAACTACCTTCCATAATGACAAGGCTACCATCCATTGGAGTAACAAAATCTCAACAACGAACTACCTTCCATAATGATAAGGCTACCATCCATTGTAGTAACCAAATTTCAACAACGAACTACCTTACATAATGACAAGGCTACCATCCATTGGAGTAACAAAATCTCAACAGCAAACTACCATCCATAATAACAAGGCTACCATCCATTGGAGTAACAAAATCTCAACAATAAGCTACCTTCCATAATGACAAGGATACCATTCATTGGAGTAACAAAATCTCAAAAACGAACTACCTTCTATAATGACAAGGCTACAATACATTGGAGTAACAAAATCCCAACAATGAACTACCTTCCATAATTACAAGGCTACCATCCACTGGAGTAACAAAATCTCAACAATGAACTACCTTCCATAATAACAAGGCTACCATCCATTGGAGTAACAAAATCTCAACAACAAACTACCTTCCATAATGACAAGGCTACCATCCATTGGAGTAACCAAATTTCAACAACGAACTACCTTACATAATGACAAGGCTACCATCCATTGGAGTAACAAAATCTCAACAACAAACTACCATCCATAATAACAAGGCTACCATCCATTGGAGTAACAAAATCTCAACAATAAACTACCTTCCATAATGACAAGGCTACCATTTGTTGGACTAAGAAAATCTCAACAATGAACTACCTTCTATAATGAGAAGGCTACCATCCATTTGAGTAACAAAATCCCAACGATGAACTACCTTCCATAATAACAAGGCTACCATCCATTGGAGTAACAAAATCTCAACAACGAACTATCTTCCATAATGACAAGGCTACCATCCATTGGAGTACCAAAATCTCAACAATGAACTACCTTCCATAATGACAAGGCTACCATCCAATGGAGTATTAAAAATCTCAACAGCAATCTACCATCCATAATAAAAAGGCTACCATACATTGGAGTAACAAAACTTAACAAATAACTACCTTCTATAATGAGAAGGCTACCATCCATTGGAGTAACAAAATCTCAACAACGAACTACCTTCCATAATGACAAGCCTGCCATCAATTGGAGTAGTAAAATTTCAACAACGCACTACCTTCTATAATGACAAGGCTACAATACATTGGAGTAACAAAATCCCAACAACAAACTACCTTCCATAATTACAAGGCTACCATCCATTGGAGTAACAAAATCTCAACAATGAACTACCTTCCATAATGACAAGGCTACCATCCATTGGAGTAAGAAAATCTCAAAAACAAACTACCTTCCATAATGACAAGGCTACCATCCATTGGAGTAACAAAATCCGAACAACAAACTACCTTCCATAACTACAAGGCTACCATCCATTGGAGTAACAAAATCTCAACAATGAACTACCTTCCATAATTACAAGGCTACCATCCATTGGAGTAAAAAAATCTCAACAACGAACTACCTTCCATAATGGCAAGGCTACCATCATTGGAGTAACCAAATTTCAACAACGAACTACCTTACATAATGACAAGGCTACCATCCATTGGAGTAACAAAATCTCAACAACAAACTAACATCCATAATAACAAGGCTACCATCCACTAGAGTAACAAAATCTCAACAATGAACTACCTTCCATAATGACAAGGCTACCATCCATTGGAGTAAGAAAATCTCAAAAACGAACTACCTTCCATAATGACAAGGCTACCATCCATTTGAGTAACAAAATACCAACAACAAACTACTTTCCATAACTACAAGGCAACCATCCATTGGAGTAACAAAATCTCAACAATGAACTACCTTCCATAATTACAAGGCTACCATCCATTGGAGTAAAAAAATCTCAACAACGAACTACCTTCCATAATGGCAAGGCTACCATCATTCGAGTAACCAAAATTCAACAACGAACTACCTTACATAATGACAAGGCTACCATCCATTGGAGTAACAAAATCTCAACAACAAACTAACATCCATAATAACAAGGCTACCATCCACTGGAGTAACAAAATCTCAACAATAAACTACCTTCCATAATGACAAGGCTACCATCCAATGGAGTAAGAAAATCTCAAAAACGAACTACTTTCTATAATGACAAGGCTATAATACATTAGAGTAACAAAATCCCAACAACAAACTACCTTCCATAATTACAAGGCTACCATCCATTGGAGTAACAAAATCTCGACAATGAACTACCTTCCATAATGACAAGGCTACCATCCATTGGAGTAACAAAATCTCAACAACGAACTACCTTCCATAATGATAAGGCTACCATCCATTGTAGTAACCAAATTTCAACAACGAACTACCTTACATAATGACAAGGCTACCATCCATTGGAGTAACAAAATCTCAACAGTAAACTACCATCCATAATAACAAGGCTACCATCCATTGGAGTAACAAAATCTCAACAATAAGCAACCTTCCATAATGACAAGGATACCATTCATTGGAGTAACTAAATCTCAAAAACGAACTACCTTCTATAATGACAAGGCTACAATACATTGGAGTAACAAAATCCCAACAATGAACTACCTTCCATAATTACAAGGCTACCATCCACTGGAGTAACAAAATCTCAACAATGAACTACCTTCCATAATGACAAGGCTACCATCCATTGGAGTAACAAAATCTCAACAACAAACTACCTTCCATAATGACAAGGCTACCATCCATTGGAGTAACCAAATTTCAACAACGAACTACCTTACATAATGACAAGGCTACCATCCATTGGAGTAACAAAATCTCAACAACAAACTACCATCCATAATAACAAGGCTACCATCCATTGGAGTAACAAAATCTCAACAATAAACTACCTTCCATAATGACAAGGCTACCATCTGTTGGAGTAAGAAAATCTCAACAATGAACTACCTTCTATAATGAGAAGGCTACCATCCATTTGAGTAACAAAATCCCAACAATGAACTACCTTCCATAATAACAAGGCTACCATCCATTGGAGTAACAAAATCTCAACAACGAACTATCTTCCATAATGACAAGGCTACCATCCATTGGAGTAACAAATCTCAACAAATAACTACCTTCTATAATGAGAAGGCTACCAACCATTGGAGTAACAAAATCTCAACAACGAACTACCTTCCATAATGACAAGCCTGCCATCAATTGGAGTAGTAAAATCTCAACAACGCACTACCTTCTATAATGACAAGGCTACAATACATTGGAGTAACAAAATCCCAACAACAAACTACCTTCCATAATTACAAGGCTACCATCCATTGGAGTAACAAAATCTCAACAATGAACTACCTTCCATAATGACAAGGCTACCATCCATTGGAGTAACAAAATCTCCACAACGAACTACCTTCCATAATGACAAGGCTACCATCCATTGGAGTAACCAAATTTCAACAACGAACTACCTTACATAATGACAAGGCTACCATCCATTGGAGTAACAAAATCTCAACAACAAACTACCATCCATAATAACAAGGCTACCATCCATTGGAGTAACAAAATCTCAACAACAAACTACCTTGCGTAATGATAAGGCTACCATCCATTGGAGTAACAAAACTCAACAATGAACTACCTTCTATAATGAGAAGGCTACCATCCATTGGAGTAACAAAATCTAAACAACGAACTACCTTCCATAATGACAAGGCTACCATCCATTGGAGTAACAAAATCTCAACAACAAACTACCTTGCGTAATGATAAGGCTACCATCCATTGGAGTAACAAAACTCAACAACGAACTACCTTCTATAATGAGAAGGCTACCATCCATTGGAGTAACAAAATCTCAACAACAAACTACCTTCCATAATGACAAGCCTGCCATCAATTGGAGTAGTAAAATCTCAACAACGCACTACCTTCTATAATGACAAGGCTACAATACATTGGAGTAACAAAATCCCAACAACAAACTACCTTCCATAATTACAAGGCTACCATCCATTGGAGTAACAAAATCTCAACAATGAACTACCTTCCATAATGACAAGGCTACCATCCATTGGAGTAACAAAATCTCCACAACGAACTACCTTCCATAATGACAAGGCTACCATCCATTGGAGTAACCAAATTTCAACAACGAACTACCTTACATAATGACAAGGCTACCATCCATTGGAGTAACAAAATCTCAACAACAAACTACCATCCATAATAACAAGGCTACCATCCATTGGAGTAACAAAATCTCAACAACAAACTACCTTGCGTAATGATAAGGCTACCATCCATTGGAGTAACAAAACTCAACAACGAACTACCTTCTATAATGAGAAGGCTACCATCCATTGGAGTAACAAAATCTAAACAACGAACTACCTTCCATAATGACAAGGCTACCATCCATTGGAGTAACAAAATCTCAACAACAAACTACCTTGCGTAATGATAAGGCTACCATCCATTGGAGTAACAAAACTCAACAACGAACTACCTTCTATAATGAGAAGGCTACCATCCATTGTAGTAACAAAATCTCAACAACAAACTACCTTCCATAATGACAAGGCTACCATCCATTCGAGTAACAAAATCTCAACAATGAACTACTTTACATAATAACAAGGCTACCATCCATTGGAGTAACAAAATCTCAACAACAAACTGCCTTCCGTAATGTCAAGGCTACCATCCATTCTTGTAACAAAATCTCAAAATCGAACTACCTTCCATAATGACAAGGCTACCATTCAATGGAGTAACAAATTCTCAACAATGAACTACCTTCCATAATGACAAGGCTACCATCCGTTGGAGTAACAATATCTCAACAACGAACTACCTTCCATAATGACAAGGCTACCATCCATTGGAGTAACAAAATTTCAACAACGAACTACTTTCAATAATGACAAGGCTACCATCCATTGGAGTAAAAAAATGTCAACAACAAACTACCTTCCATAATGAAAAGGCTACCATCCATCGGAGTAACAAAATCCTAACAATGAACTACCTTCCATAATTACAAGGTTACCATCCATTGGAGTAAAAAAATCTAAGCAACGAACTACCTTCTATAATTAGAAGGCTACCATCCATTAGAGTTACAAAATATCAACAACGAACTACCTTCCGTAATGACAAGGATACCATCCATTGGAGTAACAAAATCTCAACAATAAACTACCTTCCATAATGACAAGGCTACCATCCATTGGAGTAAGAAAATCTCAAAAACGAACTACCTTCCATAATGACAAGGCTATAATACATTGGAGTAACAAAATCCCAACAACAAACTACCTTCCATAACTACAAGGCTACCATCCATTGGAGTAACAAAATCTCAACAATGAACTACCTTCCATAATTACAAGGCTACCATCCATTGGAGTAAAAAAATCTCAACAACGAACTACCTTCCATAATGACAAGGCTACCATCATTGGAGTAACCAAATTTCAACAACGAACTACCTTACATAATGACAAGGCTACCATCCATTGGAGTAACAAAATCTCAACAACAAACTAACATCCATAATAAGAAGGCTACCATCCACTGGAGTAACAAAATCTCAACAATAAACTACCTTCTATAATGACAAGGCTACCATCCAATGGAGTAAGAAAATCTCAAAAATGAACTACTTTCTATAATGACAAGGCTATAATACATTAGAGTAACAAAATCCCAACAACAAACTACCTTCCATAATTACAAGGCTACCATCCATTGGAGTAACAAAATCTCGACAATGAACTACCTTCCATAATGACAAGGCTACCATCCATTGGAGTAACAAAATCTCAACAACGAACTACCTTCCATAATGATAAGGCTACCATCCATTGTAGTAACCAAATTTCAACAACGAACTACCTTACATAATGACAAGGCTACCATCCATTGGAGTAACAAAATCTCAACAGCAAACTACCATCCATAATAACAAGGCTACCATCCATTGGAGTAACAAAATCTCAACAATAAGCTACCTTCCATATTGACAAGGATACCATTCATTGGAGTAACAAAATCTCAAAAACGAACTACCTACTATAATGACAAGGCTACAATACATTGGAGTAACAAAATCTCAACAATGAACTACCTTCCATAATGACAAGGCTACCATCCATTGGAGTAACAAAATCTCAACAACAAACTACCTTCCATAATGACAAGGCTACCATCCATTGGAGTAACCAAATTTCAACAACGAACTACCTTACATAATGACAAGGCTACCATCCATTGGAGTAACAAAATCTCAACAACAAACTACCATCCATAATAACAAGGCTACCATCCATTGGAGTAACAAAATCTCAACAACGAACTATCTTCCATAATGACAAGGCTACCATCCATTGGAGTAAAAAAATCTCAACAATGAACTACCTTCCATAATGACAAGGCTACCATCCGTTGGAGTAAAAAAATTTCAACAACGAACTACCTTCCATAATGACAAGGCTACCATCCATTGGAGTATTAAAATCCCAACAACAAACTACCATCCATAATAAAAAGGCTACCATACATTGGAGTAACAAAATCTGAACAACAAACTACTTTGCGTAATGAAAAGGCTACCATCCATTGGAGTAACAAAACTCAACAAAGAACTACCTTCTATAATGAGAAGGCTACCATCCATCGGATTAACAAAATCTCAACAACGAACTACCTTCCATAATGACAAGGCTACCATCCATTGGAGTAACAAAATCTCAACAATGAACTACCTTCCATAATGACAAGGCTACCATCCATTGGAGTAACAAAATCTCAACAACGAACTACCTTCCATAATGACAAGGCTACCATCCATTGGAGTAACCAAATTTCAACAACGAACTACCTTACATAATTACAAGGCTACCATCCATTGGAGTAACAAAATCTCGACAATGAACTACCTTCCATAATGACAAGGCTACCATCCATTGGAGTAACAAAATCTCAACAACGAACTACCTTCCATAATGACAAGGCTACCATCCATTGTAGTAACCAGATTTCAACAATGAACTACCTTACATAATGACAAGGCTACCATCCATTGGAGTAACAAAATCTCAACAACAAACTACCATCCATAATAACAAGGCTACCATCCATTGGAGTAACAAAATCTCAACAATAAGCTACCTTCCATAATGACAAGGATACCATTCATTGGAGTAACAAAATCTGAAAAACGAACTACCTTCTATAATGACAAGGCTATAATACATTGGAGTAATAAAATCCCAACAATGAACTACCTTCCATAATTATAAGGCTACCATCCACTGGAGTAACAAAATCTCAACAATGAACTACCTTCCATAATGACAAGGCTACCATCCATTGGAGTAACAAAATCTCAACAACAAACTACCTTCCATAATGACAAGGTTACCATCCATTGGAGTAACCAAATTTCAACAACGAACTACCTTACATAATGACAAGGCTACCATCCACTGGAGTAACAAAATCACAACAACAAACTACCATCCATAATAACAAGGCTACCATCCATTGGAGTAACAAAATCTCAACAATAAACTACCTTCCATAATGACAAGGCTACCATCCGTTGGAGTAAGAAAATCTCAACAATGAACTACCTTCTATAATGAGAAGGCTACCATCCATTTGAGTAACAAAATCTCAACAACGAACTATCTTCCATAATGACAAGGCTACCATCCACTGGAGTAACAAAATCTCAACAATGAACTACCTTCCATAATGACAAGGCTACCATCCAATGGAGTATTAAAATCTCAACAGCAAACTACCAAGCATAATAAAAAGGCTACCATACATTGGAGTAACAAAATCTGAACAACAAACTACCTTGCGTAATGATAAGGCTACCATCCATTGGAGTAACAAAACTCAACAAATAACTACCTTCTATAATGAGAAGGCTACCATCCATTGGAGTAACAAAATCTCAACAACGAACTACCTTCCATAATGACAAGGCTGCCATCAATTGGAGTAGTAAAATCTCAACAACGCACTACCTTCTATAATGACAAGGCTACAATACATTGGAGTAACAAAATCCAAACAACAAACTACCTTCCATAATTACAAGGCTACCATCCATTGGAGTAACAAAATCTCAACAATGACTACCTTCCATAATGACAAGGCTACCATCCATTGGAGTAACAAAATCTCCACAACGAACTACCTTCCATAATGACAAGGCTACCATCCATTGGAGTAACCAAATTTCAACAACGAACTACCTTACATAATGACAAGGCTACCATCCATTGGAGTAACAAAATCTCAACAACAAACTACCATCCATTATAACAAGGCTACCATCCATTGGAGTAACAAAATCTCAACAACAAACTACCTTGCGTAATGATAAGGCTACCATCCATTGGAGTAACAAATTTTAACAACGAACTACCTTCCATAATGACAAGGCTACCATCCATTAGAGTAAAAAAATCTAAACAACGAACTACCTTCCATAATGTCAAGTCTACCATCCATTGTAGTAACAAAATCTCAACAACAAACTACCTTCCATAATGACATGGCTACCATCCATTCGAGTAACAAAATCTCAACAATGAACTACTTTACATAATAACAAGGCTACCATCCATTGGAGTAACAAAATCTCAACAACGAACTGCCTTCCGTAATGTCAAGGCTACCATCCATTCTTGTAACAAAATCTCAAAAACGAACTACCTTCCATGATGACAAGGCTACCACTCAATGGAGTAACAAATTCTCAACAATGAACTACCTTCCATAATGACAAGGCTACCATCCGTTGGAGTAACAATATCTCAACAACGAACTACATTCCATAATGACAAGGCTACCATCCATTGGAGTAACAAAATTTCAACAACGAACTACTTTCAATAATGACAAGGCTACCATCCATTGGAGTAAAAAAATATCAACAACAAACTACCTTCCATAATGACAAGGCTACCATCCATCGGAGTAACAAAATCCTAACAATGAACTACCTTCCATAATTCAAAGGTTACCATCCATTGGAGTAAAAAAATCTCAGCAACCAACTACCTTCTATAATTAGAAGGCTACCATCCATTAGAGTTACAAAATATCAACAACGAACTACCTTCCGTAATGACAAGGATACCATCCATTGGAGTAACAAAATCTGAAAAAAGAACTACCTTCTATAATGACAAGGCTACCATACATTGGAGAAACAAAGTCCCAACAACGAAATACCTTCCATAATTACAAGGCTACCATCCATTGGAGTAACAAAATCTCAACAATGAACTACCTTCCATAATGACAAGGCTACCATCCATTGGAGTAAGAAAATCTCAACAACGAACTACCTTCAATAATGGCAAGGCTACCATCCATTGGAGTAACAAAATTTCAACAGCGAACTACCATACATAATGACAAGGCTAGCATCTATTGGAGTAACAAAATCTCAACAACAAACTACCACCCACAATAACAAGGCTACCATCCATTGGAGTAACAAAATCTCAACAATAAACTACCTTCCATAATGACTAGGCCACCATCCATTGGAGTAAGAAAATCTTAACAACGAACTACCTTCCATAATGACAAGGCTACCATCCATAGGAGTAATAAAATCTCAACAATGAACTACCTTCCATAATGATAAGGCTTCCATCCATTGGAGTAACAAAATCTCAACAACGAACTACCCTCCAGAATGACAAGGATACCATCCATTGGAGTAACAAAATCTCAACAATGAACTACCTTCCATAATGACAAGGCTATCATCCATTCGAGTAACAAAATCTCAACAACGAACTACCTTCCATAATGACAAGGCTACCATCCATTGGAGTAAAAAAATTTCAAAAACGAACTACTTGCCATAATGAGAAGGCTACCATCCATTGGAGTAACAAAATCTCAACAACGAACTACCTTCCATAATGACAAGGATACCATTCATTGGAGTAACAAAATCTCAAAAATGAACTACTTTCTATAATGACAAGGCTACAATACATTGGAGTAACAAAATCCCAACAATGAACTACCTTCCATAATGACAGGGCTACCATCCATTGGAGTAACATAATCTCAACAACAAACTACCTTTCATAATTACAAGACTACCATCGATTGGAGTATCCAAATTTCAACAACGAACTACCTTACATAATGACAAGGCTACCATCCATTGGAGTAACAAAATCCCAACAACAAACTACCATCCATAATATCAAGGCTACTATCCATTGGAGTAACACAATCTCAACAATAAACTACCTTCCATAATGACAAGGCTACCATCCATTGGAGTAAGAAAATCTCAACAATGAACTACGATCCATAATAACAAGGCTACCATCCATTGGAGTAACAAAATCTCAACAATAATCTACTTTCTATAATGAGAAGGCTACCATCCATGGGGGTAACAAAATCCCAACAACGAAATACCTTCCATAATGACAAGGCTACCATCGATTGGAGTAATAATATCTCAATAATGAACTACCTTCCATAATGACAAGGCTACCATCCATTGGAGTAACAAAATCTCAACAACGAACTACCTTCCATAATGACAAGGATACCATTCATTGGAGTAATAAAATCTCAAAAACGAACTACTTTCTATAATGAGAAAGCTACAATACATTGGAGTAACAAAATCCCAAAAACGAACTACCTTCCATAATTACAAGGCTACCATCCATTGGAGTAAATAAAATCTCAACAATGAACTACCTTCCATAATGACAGGGCTACCATCCATTTGAGTAACAAAATCTCAACAACGAACTACCTTTCATAATGACAAGGCTACCATCCATTGGAGTAACCAAATTTCAACAACGAACTACCTTACATAATGACAAGGCTACCATCCATTCGAGTAACAAAATCTCAACAACAAACTACCATCCATAATAACAAGGCTACCATCCATTCGAGTATCAAAATCTCAACAATAAACTACCTTCCATAATGGCAAGGCTACCATCCATTGGAGTAAGAAAATCTCAACAATGAACTACCATCCATAATAACAAGGCTACCATCCATTGGAGTAACAAAATCTCAACAATAAACTACCTTCCATAATGACAAGGCTACCATCCATTGGAGTAAGAAAATCTCAAAAACGAACTACCTTGCATAATGACAAGGCTACCATCCATTGGAGTAACAAAATCCCAACAACAAACTACCTTCCATAATTACAAGGCTACCATCCATTGGAGTAACAAAATCTCAACAATGAACTACCTTCCATAATTACAAGGCTACCATCCATTGGAGTAAAAAAATCTCAACAACGAACTACCTTCCATAATGACAAGGCTACCATCCATTGGATTAACCAAATTTCAACAACGAACTACCTTACATAATGACAAGGCTACCATCCATTGGAGTAACAAAATCTCAACAACAAACTACCATCCATATTAACAAGGCTACCATCCATTGGAGTAACAAAATCTCAACAATAAACTACATTCCATAATGACAAGGATACCATTCATTGGAGTAACAAAATCTCAAAATCAAACTACCTTCTATAATGACAAGGCTGCAATACATTGGAGTAACAAAATCCCAACAACGAACTACCTTCCATAATTACAAGGCTACCATCCATTGTAGTATAAAAAACCTCAACAATGAACTACCTTCCATAATGACGAGGCTACCATCCATTGGAGTAACAAAATCTCAACATTGAACTACCTTCCATAATGACAAGGATACCATCCATTGGAGTAACAAAATCTCAACAACGAACTACCTTCCATAATGACAAGGCTACCATCCATTGGAGTAACAAAATCTCAACAATGAACTACCTTCCATAATGACAGGGCTACCATCCATTGGAGTAACAAAATCTCAACAACGAACTACCTTACATAATGACAAGGATACCATCCCTTGGAGTAACAAAAGTTCAACAACAAACTACCATCCATAATAACAAGGCTACCATCCATTGGAGTAACAAAATCTCAACAATGAACTACCTTCCATAATGACATGGCTACCATCCATTGTAGTAACATAATCTCAACAACGAACTACCTTTCATAATTACAAGGCTACCATCCATTGGAGTATCCAAATTTCAACAACGAACTACCTTACATTATGACAAGGCTACCATCCACTGGAGTAACAAAATCTCAACAACAAACTACCATCCATAATAACAAGGCTACCATCCATTGGAGTAACAAAATCTCAACAATAAACTACCTTCTATAATGAGAAGGCTACCATCCATTGGGGTAACAAAATCCCAACAACGAAATACCTTCCATAATGACAAGGCTACCATCAATTGGAGTAAAAATATCTCAATAATGAACTACCTTCCATAATGACAAGGATACCATCCATTGGAGAAACAAAATCTAAACAATGAACTACCTTCCATAATGACAAGGCTATCATCCATTCGAGTAACAAAATCTCAACAACGAACTACCTTCCATAATGACAAGGCTACCATCCATTGGAGTAAAAAAATTTCAAAAACGAACTACCTGCCATATTGAGAAGGCTACCATCCATTGGAGTAACAAAATCTCAACAACGAAATACCTTCCATAATGACAAGGATACCATTCATTGGAGCAACAAAATCTCAAAAACGAACTACTTTCTATAATGACAAGGCTACAATACATTGGAGTAACAAAATCCCAACAACGAACTACCTTCCATAATTACAAGGCTACCATCCATTGGAGTAACAAAATCTCAACAATGAACTACCTTCCATAATGACAGGGCTACCATCCATTGGAGTAACAAAATCTAAACAATAAACTACCTTCCATAATGACAAGGCTACCATCCATTGTAGTAACAAAATCTCAACAATGAACTACCTTCCATAATGACAAGGCTACCATCCATTGGAGTAACCAAATTTCAACAACGAACTACCTTACATAATGACAAGGATACCATCCCTTGGAGTAACAAAATCTCAACAACAAACTACCATCCATAATAAGAAGGCTACCATCCATTGGAGTAACAAAATCTCAACAATAAACTACCCTCCATAATGACAAGGCTACCATCCAATGGAGTAAGAAAATGTCAACAATGAACTCCTTCTATAATGAGAAGGCTACCATCCATTGGATTAACAAAATCCCAACAATGAACTACCTTCCATAATGAAAAGGCTACCAACCATTGGAGTAACAAAATCTCAACAACGAACTACCCTCCAGAATGACAAGGATACCATCCATTGGAGTAACAAAATCTCAATAATAATCTACCTTCTATAATGAGAAGGCTACCATCCATTGGGGTAACAAAATCCCAACAACGAAATACCTTCCATAATGACAAGGCTACCATCAATTGGAGTAATAATATCTCAATAATGAACTACCTTCCATAATGACAAGGATACCATCCATTGGAGAAACAAAATCTAAACAATGAACTACCTTCCATAATGACAAGGCTATCATCCATTTGAGTAACAAAATCTCAACAACGAACTACCTTCCATAATGACAAGGCTACCATCCATTGGAGTAAAAAAATTTCAAAAACGAACTACCTGCCATAATGAGAAGGCTACCATCCATTGGAGTAACAAAATCTCAACAACGAACAACATTCAATAATGACAAGGATACCATTCATTGGAGTAACAAAATCTCAAAAACGAACTACTTTCTATAATGACAAGGCTACAATACATTGGAGTAACAAAATCCCAACAACGAACTACCTTCCATAATTACAAGGCTACCATCCATTGGAGTAACAAAATCTCAACAATGAACTACCTTCCATAATGACAGGGCTACCATCCATTGGAGTAAGAAAATCTCAACAACGAACTACCTTTCATAATGGCAAGGCTACCATCCATTGGAGTAACCAAATCTCAACAACGAACTACCTTACATAATGACAAGGCTACGATCCATTGGAGTAACAAAATCTCAACAATAAACTACCATACATAATAACAAGGCTACCATCCATTTGAGTAACAAAATCTCAACAATAAACTACCTTCCATAATGACAAGGCTACCATCCATTGGAGTAAGAAAATCTAAACAATGAACTTCCTTCTACAATGACAAGGCTACAATACATTGAAGTAACAAAATTCCAACAACGAACTACCTTCCATAATTACAAGGCTACCATCCATTGGAGTAACAAAATCTCAACAATGAACTACCTTCCATAATGACAGGGCTACCATCCATTGGAGTAACAAAATCTCAACAACGAACTACCTTTCATAATGACAAGGCTACCATCCATTGGAGTAACAAAATCTCAACAATGATCTCCTTCCATAATGACAAGGCTACCATCCATTGGAGTAACAAAATCTCAACAACAAACTACCTTTCATAATAAAAAGGCTACCATCCATTGGATTAACCAAATTTCAACAACGAACAACCTTACATAATGACAAGGCTACGATCCATTGGAGTAACAAAATCTCAACAATAAACTTCCATCCATAATAACAAGGCTACCATCCATTGGAGTAACAAAATATCAACAATAAACTACCTTCCATAATGACAAGGCTACCATCCATTGGAGTAAGAAAATCTCAACATTGAACTACCATCCATCATAACAAGGTTACCATCCATTGGAGTAACAAAATTTCAACAATAAACTACCTTCCATAATGATAAGGCTACCATCCATTGGAGTAAGAAAATCTCAAAAACGAACTACCTACCATAATGACAAGGCTACAACACATTGGAGTAACAAAATCACAACAACGAACTACCTTCCATAATTACAAGGCTACCACCCATTGGAGTAACAAAATCTCAACAATAAACTACCTTCCATAATGACAAGGATACCATTCATTGGAGTAACAAAATCTCAAAAACAAACTACCTTCTATAATGACAAGGCTACAATACATTGGAGTAACAAAATCTCAACAACGAACTACCTTCCATAATTACAAGGCTACCATCCATTGGAGTAACAAAATCTAAACAATGAACTACCTTCCATAATGACAAGGCTACCATCCATTGTAGTAACAAAATCTCAACAATGAACTACCTTCCATAATGACAAGGCTACCATCCATTGGAGTAACCAAATTTCAACAACGAACTACCTTACATAATGACAAGGATACCATCCCTTGGAGTAACAAAATCTCAACAACAAACTACCATCCATAATAAGAAGGCTACCATCCATTGGAGTAACAAAATCTCAACAATAAACTACCTTCCATAATGACAAGGCTACCATCCAATGGAGTAAGAAAATGTCAACAATGAACTCCTTCTATAATGAGAAGGCTACCATCCATTGGATTAACAAAATCCCAACAATGAAGTACCTTCCATAATGAAAAGGCTACCAACCATTGGAGTAACAAAATCTCAACAACGAACTACCCTCCAGAATGACAAGGATACCATCCATTGGAGTAACAAAATCTCAATAATAATCTACCTTCTATAATGAGAAGGCTACCATCCATTGGGGTAACAAAATCCCAACAACGAAATACCTTCCATAATGACAAGGCTACCATCAATTGGAGTAATAACATCTCAATAATGAACTACCTTCCATAATGACAAGGATACCATCCATTGGAGAAACAAAATCTAAACAATGAACTACCTTCCACAATGACAAGGCTATCATCCATTCGAGTAACAAAATCTCAACAACGAACTACCTTCCATAATGACAAGGCTACCATCCATTGGAGTAAAAAAATTTCAAAAACGAACTACCTGCCATATTGAGAAGGCTACCATCCATTGGAGTAACAAAATCTCAACAACGAACTACCTTCCATAATGACAAGGATACCATTCATTGGAGTAACAAAATCTCAAAAACGAAATACTTTCTATAATGACAAGGCTACAATACATTGGAGTAACAAAATCCCAACAACGAACTACCTTCCATAATTACAAGGCTACCATCCATTGGAGTAACAAAATCTCAACAATGAACTACCTTCCATAATGACAGGGCTACCATCCATTGGAGTAACAAAATCTCAACAACGAACTACCTTTCATAATGGCAAGGCTACCATCCATTGGAGTAACCAAATCTCAACAACGAACTACCTTACATAATGACAAGGCTACGATCCATTGGAGTAACAAAATCTCAACAATAAACTACCATACATAATAACAAGGATACCATCCATTTGAGTAACAAAATCTCAACAATAAACTACCTTCCATAATGACAAGGCTACCATCCATTGGAGTAAGAAAATCTAAACAATGAACTTCCTTCTATAATGACAAGGCTACAATACATTGGAGTAACAAAATCCCAACAACGAACTACCTTCCATAATTACAAGGCTACCATCCATTGGAGTAACAAAATCTCAACAATGAACTACCTTCCATAATGACAGGGCTACCATCCATTGGAGTAACAAAATCTCAACAACGAACTACCTTTCATAATGACAAGGCTACCATCCATTAGAGTAACAAAATCTCAACAATGATCTCCTTCCATAATGACAAGGCTACCATCCATTGGGGTAACAAAATCTCAACAACAAACTACCTTTCATAATAAAAAGGCTACCATCCATTGGATTAACCAAATTTCAACAACGAACTACCTTACATAATGACAAGGCTACGATCCATTGGAGTAACAAAATCTCAACAATAAACTTCCATCCATAATAACAAGGCTACCATCCATTGGAGTAACAAAATATCAACAATAAACTACCTTCCATAATGACAAGGCTACCATCCATTGGAGTAAGAAAATCTCAACAATGAACTACCATCCATCATAACAAGGTTACCATCCATTGGAGTAACAAAATTTCAACAATAAACTACCTTCCATAATGATAAGGCTACCATCCATTGGAGTAAGAAAATCTCAAAAACGAACTACCTACCATAATGACAAGGCTACAACACATTGGAGTAACAAAATCCCAACAACGAACTACCTTCCATAATTACAAGGCTACCACCCATTGGAGTAACAAAATCACAACAATGAACTACCTTCCATAATCACAAGGCTACCATCCATTGGAGTAACAAAATCTCAACAACAAACTACTTTTTATAATGACAAGGCTACCATCCATTGGAGTAACAAAATTTCAACAACGAACTACCTTACATAATGACAAGGCTACCATCCATTGGACTAAAAAAATTTCAAAAACGAACTACCTGCCTTAATGAGAAGGCTACCATCCATTGGAGTAACAAAATCTCAACAACGAACTATCTTCCATAATGACAAGGATACCATTCATTAGAGTAATAAAATCTCAAAAATGAACTACCTTCTATAATGACAAGGCTACAATACATTGGAGTAACAAAATCTAAACAACAAACTAACATCCATAATAACAAGGCTACAATCCATTGGAGTAACAAAATCTCAACAATAAACTACCTTCCATAATTACAAGGCTACCATCCATTGGAGTAAGAAAATCTCAACAATGAACTACCATCCATAATTACAAGGCTACCATCCATTGGGGTAACAAAATCTCAACAATAAACTACCTTCCATAATGACAAGGCTACCATCCATTAGAGTAAGAAAATCTCAAAAACGAACTACCTTCTATAATGACAAGGCTACAATACATTGGAGTAACAAAATCCCAGCAACGAACTACCTTCCATAATTACAAGCCTACAATCCATTGGAGTAACAATATCTCAACAATGAACTACCTTCCGTAATGACAAGGCTACCATCCATTGGAGTAACAAAATCTCAACAACGAACTACCTTCCATAATGACAAGGCTACCATCCATTAGAGTAACCAAATTTCAACTACGAACTACCTTACATAATGACAAGGCTACCATCCATTGGAGTAACAAAATCTCTACAACAAACTACCATTCATAATAACAAGGCTACCATTCATTGGATTAACAAAATCTCAACAATAAACTACGTTCCATAATGACAAGGATACCATTCATTGGAGTAACAAAATCTCAAAAACAAACTACCTTCTATAATGACAAGGCTACAATACATTGGACTAACAAAATCCCAACAACGAACTACCTTCCATAATTGCAAGGCTACCATCCATTGGAATAACAAAAATCTCGACAACAGACTCCCTTCCATAATGACAAGGCTACCATCCATTGCAGTAACAAAAATCTCGACCATAGACTACCTTCCATAATGACAAGGCTACCATCCATTGTAGTAACAAAATCTCAACAATGAACTACCTTCCATAATGACAAGGCTACCATCCATTGGAGTAACCAAATTTCAACAACGAACTACCTTACATAATGACAAGGATACCAGCCCTTGGAGTAACAAAATCTCAACAACAAACTACCATCCATAATAACAAGGCTACCATCCATTGGAGTAACAAAATCTCAATAATAAACTACATTCCATAATGACAAGGATACCATTCATTGGAGTAAGAAAATCTCAAAAACAAACTACCTTCTATAATGACAAGGCTACAATACATTGGAGTAACAAAATCTCAACAACGAACTACCTTCCATAATTACAAGGCTACCATCCATTGGAGTAACAAAATCTCAACAATGAACTACCTTCCATAATGACAAGGCTACCATCCATTGTAGTAACAAAATCTCAACAATGAACTACCTTCCATAATGACAAGGCTACCATCCATTGGAGTAAGAAAATCTCAAAAACGAACTACCTTCCATAATGACAAGGCTACCATCCATTGGAGTAACAAAATCCCAACAACAAACTACCTTCCATAATTACAAGGCTACCATCCATTGGAGTAACCAAATCTCAACAACGAACTACCTTACATAATGACAAGGCTACGATCCATTGGAGTAACAAAATCTCAACAATAAACTACCATACATAATAACAAGGCTACCATCCATTTGAGTAACAAAATCTCAACAATAAACTACCTTCCATAATGACAAGGCTACCATCCATTGGAGTAAGAAAATCTAAACAATGAACTTCCTTCTACAATGACAAGGCTACAATACATTGAAGTAACAAAATTCCAACAACGAACTACCTTCCATAATTAAAAGGCTACCATCCATTGGAGTAACAAAATCTCAACAATGAACTACCTTCCATAATGACAGGGCTACCATCCATTGGAGTAACAAAATCTCAACAACGAACTACCTTTCATAATGACAAGGCTACCATCCATTGGAGTAACAAAATCTCAACAATGATCTCCTTCCATAATGACAAGGCTACCATCCATTGGAGTAACAAAATCTCAACAACAAACTACCTTTCATAATAAAAAGGCTACCATCCATTGGATTAACCAAATTTCAACAACGAACAACCTTACATAATGACAAGGCTACGATCCATTGGAGTAACAAAATCTCAACAATAAACTTCCATCCATAATAACAAGGCTACCATCCATTGGAGTAACAAAATATCAACAATAAACTACCTTCCATAATGACAAGGCTACCATCCATTGGAGTAAGAAAATCTCAACATTGAACTACCATCCATCATAACAAGGTTACCATCCATTGGAGTAACAAAATTTCAACAATAAACTACCTTCCATAATGATAAGGCTACCATCCATTGGAGTAAGAAAATCTCAAAAACGAACTACCTACCATAATGACAAGGCTACAACACATTGGAGTAACAAAATCACAACAACGAACTACCTTCCATAATTACAAGGCTACCACCCATTGGAGTAACAAAATCTCAACAATAAACTACCTTCCATAATGACAAGGATACCATTCATTGGAGTAACAAAATCTCAAAAACAAACTACCTTCTATAATGACAAGGCTACAATACATTGGAGTAACAAAATCTCAACAACGAACTACCTTCCATAATTACAAGGCTACCATCCATTGGAGTAACAAAATCTAAACAATGAACTACCTTCCATAATGACAAGGCTACCATCCATTGTAGTAACAAAATCTCAACAATGAACTACTTTCCATAATGACAAGGCTACCATCCATTGGAGTAACCAAATTTCAACAACGAACTACCTTACATAATGACAAGGATACCATCCCTTGGAGTAACAAAATCTCAACAACAAACTACCATCCATAATAAGAAGGCTACCATCCATTGGAGTAACAAAATCTCAACAATAAACTACCTTCCATAATGACAAGGCTACCATCCAATGGAGTAAGAAAATGTCAACAATGAACTCCTTCTATAATGAGAAGGCTACCATCCATTGGATTAACAAAATCCCAACAATGAACTACCTTCCATAATGAAAAGGCTACCAACCATTGGAGTAACAAAATCTCAACAACGAACTACCCTCCAGAATGACAAGGATACCATCCATTGGAGTAACAAAATCTCAATAATAATCTACCTTCTATAATGAGAAGGCTACCATCCATTGGGGTAACAAAATCCCAACAACGAAATACCTTCCATAATGACAAGGCTACCATCAATTGGAGTAATAATATCTCAATAATGAACTACCTTCCATAATGACAAGGATACCATCCATTGGAGAAACAAAATCTAAACAATGAACTACCTTCCACAATGACAAGGCTATCATCCATTCGAGTAACAAAATCTCAACAACGAACTACCTTCCATAATGACAAGGCTACCATCCATTGGAGTAAAAAAATTTCAAAAACGAACTACCTGCCATAATGAGAAGGCTACCATCCATTGGAGTAACAAAATCTCAACAACGAACTACCTTCCATAATGACAAGGATACCATTCATTGGAGTAACAAAATCTCAAAAACGAACTACTTTCTATAATGACAAGGCTACAATACATTGGAGTAACAAAATCCCAACAACGAACTACCTTCCATAATTACAAGGCTACCATCCATTGGAGTAACAAAATCTCAACAATGAACTACCTTCCATAATGATAGGGCTACCATCCATTGGAGTAACAAAATCTCAACAACGAACTACCTTTCATAATGGCAAGGCTACCATCCATTGGAGTAAACAAATCTCAACAACGAACTACCTTACATAATGACAAGGCTACGATCCATTGGAGTAACAAAATCTCAACAATAAACTACCATACATAATAACAAGGCTACCATCCATTTGAGTAACAAAATCTCAACAATAAACTACCTTCCATAATGACAAGGCTACCATCCATTGGAGTAAGAAAATCTAAACAATGAACTTCCTTCTATAATGACAAGGCTACAATACATTGGAGTAACAAAATCCCAACAACGAACTACCTTCCATAATTACAAGGCTACCATCCATTGGAGTAACAAAATCTCAACAATGAACTACCTTCCATAATGACAGGGCTACCATCCATTGGAGTAACAAAATCTCAACAAGGAACTACCTTTCATAATGACAAGGCTACCATCCATTAGAGTAACAAAATCTCAACAATGATCTCCTTCCATAATGACAAGGCTACCATCCATTGGAGTAACAAAATCTCAACAACAAACTACCTTTCATAATAAAAAGGCTACCATCCATTGGATTAACCAAATTTCAACAACGAACTACCTTACATAATTACAAGGCTACGATCCATTGGAGTAACAAAATCTCAACAATAAACTTCCATCCATAATAACAAGGCTACCATCCATTGGAGTAACAAAATATCAACAATAAACTACCTTCCATAATGACAAGGCTACCATCCATTGGAGTAAGAAAATCTCAACAATGAACTACCATCCATCATAACAAGGTTACCATCCATTGGAGTAACAAAATTTCAACAATAAACTACCTTCCATAATGATAAGGCTACCATCCATTGGAGTAAGAAAATCTCAAAAACGAACTACCTACCATAATGACAAGGCTACAACACATTGGAGTAACAAAATCCCAACAACGAACTACCTTCCATAATTACAAGGCTACCACCCATTGGAGTAACAAAATCTCAACAATGAACTACCTTCCATAATCACAAGGCTACCATCCATTGGAGTAACAAAATCTCAACAACGAACTACTTTTCATAATGACAAGGCTACCATCCATTGGAGTAACCAAATTTCAACAACGAACTACCTTACATAATGACAAGGCTACCATCCATTGGACTAAAAAAATTTCAAAAACGAACTACCTGCCTTAATGAGAAGGCTACCATCCATTGGAGTAACAAAATCTCAACAACGAACTATCTTCCATAATGACAAGGATACCATTCATTAGAGTAATAAAATCTCAAAAACGAACTACCTTCTATAATGACAAGGCTACAATACATTGGAGTAACAAAATCTAAACAACAAACTACCATCCATAATAACAAGGCTACAATCCATTAGAGTAACAAAATCTCAACAATAAACTACCTTCCATAATTACAAGGCTACCATCCATTGGAGTAAGAAAATCTCAACAATGAACTACCATCCATAATTACAAGGCTACCATCCATTGGGGTAACAAAATCTCAACAATAAACTACCTTCCATAATGACAAGGCTACCATCCATTGGAGTAAGAAAATCTCAAAAACGAACTACCTTCTATAATGACAAGGCTACAATACATTGGAGTAACAAAATCCCAGCAACGAACTACCTTCCATAATTACAAGCCTACCATCCATTGGAGTAACAATATCTCAACAATGAACTACCTTCCGTAATGACAAGGCTACCATCCATTGGAGTAACAAAATCTCAACAACGAACTACCTTCCATAATGACAAGGCTACCATCCATTAGAGTAACCAAATTTCAACTACGAACTACCTTACATAATGACAAGGCTACCATCCATTGGAGTAACAAAATCTCTACAACAAACTACCATTCATAATAACAAGGCTACCATTCATTGGATTAACAAAATCTCAACAATAAACTACATTCCATAATGACAAGGATACCATTCATTGGAGTAACAAAATCTCAAAAACAAACTACCTTCTATAATGACAAGGCTACAATACATTGGACTAACAAAATCCCAACAACGAACTACCTTCCATAATTACAAGGCTACCATCCATTGGAGTAACAAAATCTCAACAATGAACTACCTTCCATAATGACAGGGCTACCATCCATTGGAGTAACAAAATCTCAACAACGAACTACCTTTCATAATGACAAGGCTACCATCCATTAGAGTAACAAAATCTCAACAATGATCTCCTTCCATAATGACAAGGCTACCATCCATTGGAGTAACAAAATCTCAACAACAAACTACCATCCATAATAACAAGGCTACAATCCATTAGAGTAACAAAATCTCAACAATAAACTACCTTCCATAATTACAAGGCTACCATCCATTGGAGTAAGAAAATCTCAACAATGAACTACCATCCATCATAACAAGGTTACCATCCATTGGAGTAACAAAATTTCAACAATAAACTACCTTCCATAATGATAAGGCTACCATCCATTGGAGTAAGAAAATCTCAAAAACGAACTACCTACCATAATGACAAGGCTACAACACATTGGAGTAACAAAATCCCAACAACGAACTACCTTCCATAATTACAAGGCTACCACCCATTGGAGTAACAAAATCTGAACAATGAACTACCTTCCATAATCACAAGGCTACCATCCATTGGAGTAACAAAATCTCAACAACGAACTACTTTTCATAATGACAAGGCTACCATCCATTGGAGTAACCAAATTTCAACAACGAACTACCTTACATAATGACAAGGCTACCATCCATTGGACTAAAAAAATTTCAAAAACGAACTACCTGCCTTAGTGAGAAGGCTACCATCCATTGGAGTAACAAAATCTCAACAACGAACTATCTTCCATAATGACAAGGATACCATTCATTAGAGTAATAAAATCTCAAAAACGAACTACCTTCTATAATGACAAGGCTACAATACATTGGAGTAACAAAATCTAAACAACAAACTACCATCCATAATAACAAGGCTACAATCCATTAGAGTAACAAAATCTCAACAATAAACTACCTTCCATAATTACAAGGCTACCATCCATTGGAGTAAGAAAATCTCAACAATGAACTACCATCCATAATTACAAGGCTACCATCCATTGGGGTAACAAAATCTCAACAATAAACTACCTTCCATAATGACAAGGCTACCATCCATTGGAGTAAGAAAATCTCAAAAACGAACTACCTTCTATAATGACAAGGCTACAATACATTGGAGTAACAAAATCCCAGCAACGAACTACCTTCCATAATTACAAGCCTACCATCCATTGGAGTAACAATATCTCAACAATGAACTACCTTCCGTAATGACAAGGCTACCATCCATTGGAGTAACAAAATCTCAACAACGAACTACCTTCCATAATGACAAGGCTACCATCCATTAGAGTAATCAAATTTCAACTACGAACTACCTTACATAATGACAAGGCTACCATCCATTGGAGTAACAAAATCTCTACAACAAACTACCATTCATAATAACAAGGCTACCATTCATTGGATTAACAAAATCTCAACAATAAACTACATTCCATAATGACAAGGATACCATTCATTGGAGTAACAAAATCTCAAAAACAAACTACCTTCTATAATGACAAGGCTACAATACATTGGACTAACAAAATCCCAACAACGAACTACCTTCCATAATTACAAGGCTACCATCCATTGGAGTAACAAAATCTCAACAATGAACTACCTTCCATAATGACAGGGCTACCATCCATTGGATTAACAAAATCTCAACAACGAACTACCTTTCATAATGACAAGGCTACCATCCATTAGAGTAACAAAATCTCAACAATGATCTCCTTCCATAATGACAAGGCTACCATCCATTGGAGTAACAAAATCTCAACAACAAACTACCTTTCATAATAAAAAGGCTACCATCCATTGGATTAACCAAATTTCAACAACGAACTACCTTACATAATGACAAGGCTACGATCCATTGGAGTAACAAAATCTCAACAATAAACTTCCATCCATAATAACAAGGCTACCATCCATTGGAGTAACAAAATATCAACAATAAACTACCTTCCATAATGACAAGGCTACCATCCATTGGAGTAAGAAAATCTCAACAATGAACTACCATCCATCATAACAAGGTTACCATCCATTGGAGTAACAAAATTTCAACAATAAACTACCTTCCATAATGATAAGGCTACCATCCATTGGAGTAAGAAAATCTCAAAAACGAACTACCTACCATAATGACAAGGCTACAACACATTGGAGTAACAAAATCCCAACAACGAACTACCTTCCATAATTACAAGGCTACCATCCATTGGAGTAACCAAATTTCAACAACGAACTACCTTACATAATGACAAGGCTACCATCCATTGGACTAAAAAAATTTCAAAAACGAACTACCTGCCTTAATGAGAAGGCTACCATCCATTGGAGTAACAAAATCTCAACAACGAACTATCTTCCATAATGACAAGGATACCATTCATTAGAGTAATAAAATCTCAAAAACGAACTACCTTCTATAATGACAAGGCTACAATACATTGGAGTAACAAAATCTAAACAACAAACTACCATCCATAATAACAAGGCTACAATCCATTGGAGTAACAAAATCTCAACAATAAACTACCTTCCATAATGACAAGGCTACCATCCATTGGAGTAAGAAAATCTCAACAATGAACTACCATCCATAATTACAAGGCTACCATCCATTGGGGTAACAAAATCTCAACAATAAACTACCTTCCATAATGACAAGGCTACCATCCATTGGAGTAAGAAAATCTCAAAAACGAACTACCTTCTATAATGACAAGGCTACAATACATTGGAGTAACAAAATCCCAGCAACGAACTACCTTCCATAATTACAAGCCTACCATCCATTGGAGTAACAATATCTCAACAATGAACTACCTTCCGTAATGACAAGGCTACCATCCATTGGAGTAACAAAATCTCAACAACGAACTACCTTCCATAATGACAAGGCTACCATCCATTAGAGTAACCAAATTTCAACTACGAACTACCTTACATAATGACAAGGCTACCATCCATTGGAGTAACAAAATATCTACAACAAACTACCATTCATAATAACAAGGCTACCATTCATTGGATTAACAAAATCACAACAATAAACTACATTCCATAATGACAAGGATACCATTCATTGGAGTAACAAAATCTCAAAAACAAACTACCTTCTATAATGACAAGGCTACAATACATTGGACTAACAAAATCCCAACAACGAACTACCTTCCATAATTGCAAGGCTACCATCCATTGGAATAACAAAAATCTCGACAACAGACTCCCTTCCATAATGACAAGGCTACCATCCATTGCAGTAACAAAAATCTCGACCATAGACTACCTTCCATAATGACAAGGCTACCATCCATTGTAGTAACAAAATCTCAACAATGAACTACCTTCCATAATGACAAGGCTACCATCCATTGGAGTAACCAAATTTCAACAACGAACTACCTTACATAATGACAAGGATACCATCCCTTGGAGTAACAAAATCTCAACAACAAACTACCATCCATAATAACAAGGCTACCATCCATTGGAGTAACAAAATCTCAACAACGAACTACCTTCCATAATGACAAGGATACCATTCATTGGAGTAAGAAAATCTCAAAAACAAACTACCTTCTATAATGACAAGGCTACAATACATTGGAGTAACAAAATCTCAACAACGAACTACCTTCCATAATTACAAGGCTACCATCCATTGGAGTAACAAAATCTCAACAATGAACTACCTTCCATAATGACAAGGCTACCATCCATTGTAGTAACAAAATCTCAACAATGAACTACCTTCCATAATGACAAGGCTACCATCCATTGGAGTAAGAAAATCTCAAAAACGAACTACCTTCCATAATGACAAGGCTACCATCCATTGGAGTAACAAAATCCCAACAACAAACTACCTTCCATAATTACAAGGCTACCATCCATTGGAGTAACAAAATCTCAATAATGAACTACCTTCCATAATTACAAGGCTACCATCCATTGGAGTAAAAAAATCTCAACAACGAACTACCTTCCATAATGACAAGGCTACCATCCATTGGAGTAAAAAAATCTCAACAACGAACTACCTTCTATAATTAGAAGGCTACCATCCATTAGATTAACAAAATCTCAACAACGAACTACCTTCCGTAATGACAAGGATACCATCCATTGGAGTAACAAAATCTCAACAACGAACTACCTTCCATAATGACAAGCATACCATTCATTGAAGTAACAAAATCTCAAAAACGAACTACCTTCTATAATGACAAGGCTACCATACATTGGAGTAACAAACTCCCAACAATGAACTACCTTTTATAATTACAAGGCTACCATCCATTGGATTAACAAAATCTCAACAACGAACTACCTTCCATAACGACAAGGCTACCATCCATTGGAGTAACAAAATTTCAACAACGAATTGCCTTACATAATGACAAGGCTACCATCCATTGGAGTTACAAAATCTCAACAACAAACATCCATCCATAATAACAAGGCTACCATCCATTGGAGTAACAAAATCTCAACAATAAACTACCTTCCATAATGACAAGGATACCATTCATTGGAGTAACAAAATCTCAAAAACAAACTACCTTCTATAATGACAAGGCTACAATACATTGGATTAACAAAATCTCAACAACGAACTACCTTCCATAATTACAAGGCTACCATCCATTGGAGTAACAAAATCTAAACAATGAACTACCTTCCATAATGACAAGGCTACCATCCATTGTAGTAACAAAATCTCAACAATGAACTACCTTCCATAATGACAAGGCTACCATCCATTGGAGTAACCAAATTTCAACAACGAACTACCTTACATAATGACAAGGATACCATCCCTTGGAGTAACAAAATCTCAACAACAAACTACCATCCATAATAAGAAGGCTACCATCCATTGGAGTAACAAAATCTCAACAATAAACTACCTTCCATAATGACAAGGCTACCATCCAATGGAGTAAGAAAATGTCAACAATGAACTCCTTCTATAATGAGAAGGCTACCATCCATTGGATTAACAAAATCCCAACAATGAACTACCTTCCATAATGAAAAGGCTACCAACCATTGGAGTAACAAAATCTCAACAACGAACTACCCTCCAGAATGACAAGGATACCATCCATTGGAGTAACAAAATCTCAACAATGAACTACCTTCCATAATGACAAGGCTATCATCCATTCGAGTAACAAAATCTCAACAACGAACTACCTTCCATAATGACAAGGCTACCATCCATTGGAGTAAAAAAATTTCAAAAACGAACTACTTGCCATAATGAGAAGGCTACCATCCATTGGAGTAACAAAATCTCAACAACGAACTACCTTCCATAATGACAAGGATACCATTCATTGGAGTAACAAAATCTCAAAAATGAACTACTTTCTATAATGACAAGGCTACAATACATTGGAGTAACAAAATCCCAACAATGAACTACCTTCCATAATGACAGGGCTACCATCCATTGGAGTAACATAATCTCAACAACGAACTACCTTTCATAATTACAAGGCTACCATCCATTGGAGTATCCAAATTTCAACAACGAACTACCTTACATAATGACAAGGCTACCATCCATTGAAGTAACAAAATCCCAACAACAAACTACCATCCATAATAACAAGGCTACCATCCATTGGAGTAACACAATCTCAACAATAAACTACCTTCCATAATGACAAGGCTACCATCCATTGGAGTAAGAAAATCTCAACAATGAACTACCATCCATAATTACAAGGCTACCATCCATTGGGGTAACAAAATCTCAACAATAAACTACCTTCCATAATGACAAGGCTACCATCCATTGGAGTAAGAAAATCTCAAAAACGAACTACCTTCTATAATGACAAGGCTACAATACATTGGAGTAACAAAATCCCAGCAACGAACTACCTTCCATAATTACAAGCCTACCATCCATTGGAGTAACAATATCTCAACAATGAACTACCTTCCGTAATGACAAGGCTACCATCCATTGGAGTAACAAAATCTCAACAACGAACTACCTTCCATAATGACAAGGCTACCATCCATTAGAGTAACCAAATTTCAACTACGAACTACCTTACATAATGACAAGGCTACCATCCATTGGAGTAACAAAATATCTACAACAAACTACCATTCATAATAACAAGGCTACCATTCATTGGATTAACAAAATCACAACAATAAACTACATTCCATAATGACAAGGATACCATTCATTGGAGTAACAAAATCTCAAAAACAAACTACCTTCTATAATGACAAGGCTACAATACATTGGACTAACAAAATCCCAACAACGAACTACCTTCCATAATTGCAAGGCTACCATCCATTGGAATAACAAAAATCTCGACAACAGACTCCCTTCCATAATGACAAGGCTACCATCCATTGCAGTAACAAAAATCTCGACCATAGACTACCTTCCATAATGACAAGGCTACCATCCATTGTAGTAACAAAATCTCAACAATGAACTACCTTCCATAATGACAAGGCTACCATCCATTGGAGTAACCAAATTTCAACAACGAACTACCTTACATAATGACAAGGATACCATCCCTTGGAGTAACAAAATCTCAACAACAAACTACCATCCATAATAACAAGGCTACCATCCATTGGAGTAACAAAATCTCAACAACGAACTACCTTCCATAATGACAAGGATACCATTCATTGGAGTAAGAAAATCTCAAAAACAAACTACCTTCTATAATGACAAGGCTACAATACATTGGAGTAACAAAATCTCAACAACGAACTACCTTCCATAATTACAAGGCTACCATCCATTGGAGTAACAAAATCTCAACAATGAACTACCTTCCATAATGACAAGGCTACCATCCATTGTAGTAACAAAATCTCAACAATGAACTACCTTCCATAATGACAAGGCTACCATCCATTGGAGTAAGAAAATCTCAAAAACGAACTACCTTCCATAATGACAAGGCTACCATCCATTGGAGTAACAAAATCCCAACAACAAACTACCTTCCATAATTACAAGGCTACCATCCATTGGAGTAACAAAATCTCAATAATGAACTACCTTCCATAATTACAAGGCTACCATCCATTGGAGTAAAAAAATCTCAACAACGAACTACCTTCCATAATGACAAGGCTACCATCCATTGGAGTAAAAAAATCTCAACAACGAACTACCTTCTATAATTAGAAGGCTACCATCCATTAGATTAACAAAATCTCAACAACGAACTACCTTCCGTAATGACAAGGATACCATCCATTGGAGTAACAAAATCTCAACAACGAACTACCTTCCATAATGACAAGCATACCATTCATTGAAGTAACAAAATCTCAAAAACGAACTACCTTCTATAATGACAAGGCTACCATACATTGGAGTAACAAACTCCCAACAATGAACTACCTTTTATAATTACAAGGCTACCATCCATTGGATTAACAAAATCTCAACAACGAACTACCTTCCATAACGACAAGGCTACCATCCATTGGAGTAACAAAATTTCAACAACGAATTGCCTTACATAATGACAAGGCTACCATCCATTGGAGTTACAAAATCTCAACAACAAACAACCATCCATAATAACAAGGCTACCATCCATTGGAGTAACAAAATCTCAACAATAAACTACCTTCCATAATGACAAGGATACCATTCATTGGAGTAACAAAATCTCAAAAACAAACTACCTTCTATAATGACAAGGCTACAATACATTGGATTAACAAAATCTCAACAACGAACTACCTTCCATAATTACAAGGCTACCATCCATTGGAGTAACAAAATCTAAACAATGAACTACCTTCCATAATGACAAGGCTACCATCCATTGTAGTAACAAAATCTCAACAATGAACTACCTTCCATAATGACAAGGCTACCATCCATTGGAGTAACCAAATTTCAACAACGAACTACCTTACATAATGACAAGGATACCATCCCTTGGAGTAACAAAATCTCAACAACAAACTACCATCCATAATAAGAAGGCTACCATCCATTGGAGTAACAAAATCTCAACAATAAACTACCTTCCATAATGACAAGGCTACCATCCAATGGAGTAAGAAAATGTCAACAATGAACTCCTTCTATAATGAGAAGGCTACCATCCATTGGATTAACAAAATCCCAACAATGAACTACCTTCCATAATGAAAAGGCTACCAACCATTGGAGTAACAAAATCTCAACAACGAACTACCCTCCAGAATGACAAGGATACCATCCATTGGAGTAACAAAATCTCAACAATGAACTACCTTCCATAATGACAAGGCTATCATCCATTCGAGTAACAAAATCTCAACAACGAACTACCTTCCATAATGACAAGGCTACCATCCATTGGAGTAAAAAAATTTCAAAAACGAACTACTTGCCATAATGAGAAGGCTACCATCCATTGGAGTAACAAAATCTCAACAACGAACTACCTTCCATAATGACAAGGATACCATTCATTGGAGTAACAAAATCTCAAAAATGAACTACTTTCTATAATGACAAGGCTACAATACATTGGAGTAACAAAATCCCAACAATGAACTACCTTCCATAATGACAGGGCTACCATCCATTGGAGTAACATAATCTCAACAACGAACTACCTTTCATAATTACAAGGCTACCATCCATTGGAGTATCCAAATTTCAACAACGAACTACCTTACATAATGACAAGGCTACCATCCATTGAAGTAACAAAATCCCAACAACAAACTACCATCCATAATAACAAGGCTACCATCCATTGGAGTAACACAATCTCAACAATAATCTACCTTCTATAATGAGAAGGCTACCATCCATGGGGGTAACAAAATCCCAACAACGAAATACCTTCCATAATGACAAGGCTACCATCGATTGGAGTAATAATATCTCAATAATGAACTACCTTCCATAATGACAAGGCTACCATCCATTGGAGTAACAAAATCTCAACAACGAACTACCTTCCATAATGACAAGGATACCATTCATTGGAGTAACAAAATCTCAAAAACGAACTACTTTCTATAATGAGAAGGCTACAATACATTGGAGTAACAAAATCCCAAAAATGAACTACCTTCCATAATTACAAGGCTACCATCCATTGGAGTAACAAAATCTCAACAATGAACTACCTTCCATAATGACAGGGCTACCATCCATTGGAGTAACAAAATCTCAACAACGAACTACCTTTCATAATGACAAGGCTACCATCCATTGGAGTAACCAAATTTCAACAACGAAGTACCTTACACAATGACAAGGCTACCATCCATTGGAGTAACAAAATCTCAACAACAAACTACCATCCATAATAACAAGGCTACCATCCATTGTAGTAACAAAATGTCAATAATAAACTACATTCCATAATGACAAGGATACCATTCATTGGAGTAAGAAAATCTCAAAAACAAACTACCTTCTATAATGACAAGGCTACAATACATTGGAGTAACAAAATCTCAACAACGAACTACCTTCCATAATTACAAGGCTACCATCCATTGAAGTAACAAAATCTCAACAATGAACTACCTTCCATAATGACAAGGCTACCATCCATTGTAGTAACAAAATCTCAACAATGAACTACCTTCCATAATGACAAGGCTACCATCCATTGGAGTAAGAAAATCTCAAAAACGAACTACCTTCCATAATGACAAGGCTACCATCCATTGGAGTAACAAAATCCCAACAACAAACTACCTTCCATAATTACAAGGCTACCATCCATTGGAGTAACAAAATCTCAATAATGAACTACCTTCCATAATTACAAGGCTACCATCCATTGGAGTAAAAAAATCTCAACAACGAACTACCTTCCATAATGACAAGGCTACCATCCATTGGAGTAAAAAAATCTCAACAACGAACTACCTTCTATAATTAGAAGGCTACCATCCATTAGATTAACAAAATCTCAACAACGAACTACCTTCCGTAATGACAAGGATACCATCCATTGGAGTAACAAAATCTCAACAACGAACTACCTTCCATAATGACAAGGATACCATTCATTGAAGTAACAAAATCTCAAAAACGAACTACCTTCTATAATGACAAGGCTACCATACATTGGAGTAACAAACTCCCAACAATGAACTACCTTTTATAATTACAAGGCTACCATCCATTGGATTATCAAAATCTCAACAACGAACTACCTTCCATAACGACAAGGCTACCATCCATTGGAGTAACAAAATTTCAACAATGAATTACCTTACATAATGACAAGGCTACCATCCATTGGAGTTACAAAATCTCAACAACAAACTACCATCCATAATAACAAGGCTACCATCCATTGGAGTAACAAAATCTCAACAATAAACTACCTTCCATAATGACAAGGATACCATTCATTGGAGTAACAAAATCTCAAAAACAAACTACCTTCTATAATGACAAGGCTACAATACATTGGAGTAACAAAATCTCAACAACGAACTACCTTCCATAATTACAAGGCTACCATCCATTGGAGTAACAAAATCTAAACAATGAACTACCTTCCATAATGACAAGGCTACCATCCATTGTAGTAACAAAATCTCAACAATGAACTACCTTCCATAATGACAAGGCTACCATCCATTGGAGTAACCAAATTTCAACAACGAACTACCTTACATAATGACAAGGATACCATCCCTTGGAGTAACAAAATCTCAACAACAAACTACCATCCATAATAAGAAGGCTACCATCCATTGGAGTAACAAAATCTCAACAATAAACTACCTTCCATAATGATAAGGCTACCATCCAATGGACTAAGAAAATGTCAACAATGAACTCCTTCTATAATGAGAAGGCTACCATCCATTGGATTAACAAAATCCCAACAATGAACTACCTTCCATAATGAAAAGGCTACCAACCATTGGAGTAACAAAATCTCAACAACGAACTACCCTCCAGAATGACAAGGATACCATCCATTGGAGTAACAAAATCTCAACAATGAACTACCTTCCATAATGACAAGGCTATCATCCATTCGAGTAACAAAATCTCAACAACGAACTACCTTCCATAATGACAAGGCTACCATCCATTGGAGTAAAAAAATTTCAAAAACGAACTACTTGCCATAATGAGAAGGCTACCATCCATTGGAGTAACAAAATCTCAACAACGAACTACCTTCCATAATGACAAGGATACCATTCATTGGAGTAACAAAATCTCAAAAATGAACTACTTTCTATAATGACAAGGCTACAATACATTGGAGTAACAAAATCCCAACAATGAACTACCTTCCATAATGACAGGGCTACCATCCATTGGAGTAACATAATCTCAACAACGAACTACCTTTCATAATTACAAGGCTACCATCCATTGGAGTATCCAAATTTCAACAACGAACTACCTTACATAATGACAAGGCTACCATCCATTGGAGTAACAAAATCCCAACAACAAAGTACCATCCATAATAACAAGGCTACCATCCATTGGAGTAACACAATCTCAACAATAAACTACCTTCCATAATGACAAGGCTACCATCCATTGGAGTAAGAAAATCTCAACAATGAACTACGATCCATAATAACAAGGCTACCATCCATTGGAGTAACAAAATCTCAACAATAATCTACCTTCTATAATGAGAAGGCTACCATCCATGGGGGTAACAAAATCCCAACAACGAAATACCTTCCTTAATGACAAGGCTACCATCGATTGGAGTAATAATATCTCAATAATGAACTATCTTCCATAATGACAAGGCTACCATCCATTGGAGTAACAAAATCTCAACAACGAACTACCTTCCATAATGACAAGGATACCATTCATTGGAGTAACAAAATCTCAAAAACGAACTACTTTCTATAATGAGAAGGCTACAATACATTGGAGTAACAAAATCCCAAAAACGAACTACCTTCCATAATTACAAGGCTACCATCCATTGGAGTAACAAAATCTGAACAATGAACTACCTTCCATAATGACAGGGCTACCATCCATTGGAGTAACAAAATCTCAACAACGAACTACCTTTCATAATGACAAGGCTACCATCCATTGGAGTAACCAAATTTCAACAACGAAGTACCTTACATAATGACAAGGCTACCATCCATTGGAGTAACAAAATCTCAACAACAAACTACCATCCATAATAACAAGGCTACCATCCATTCGAGTAACAAAATCTCAACAATAAACTACCTTCCATAATGACAAGGCTACCATCCATTGGAGTAAGAAAATCTCAACAATGAACTACCATCCGTAATAACAAGGCTACCATCCATTGGAGTAACAAAATCTCAACAATAAACTACCTTCCATAATGACAAGGCTACCATCCATTGGAGTAAGAAAATCTCAAAAACGAACTACCTTGCATAATGACAAGGCTACCATCCATTGGATTAACCAAATTTCAACAACGAACTACCTTACATAATGACAAGGCTACCATCCATTGGAGTAACAAAATCTCAACAACAAACTACCATCCATAATAACAAGGCTACCATCCATTGGAGTAACAAAATCTCAACAATAAACTACATTCCATAATGACAAGGATACCATTCATTGGAGTAACAAAATCTCAAAATCAAACTACCTTCTATAATGACAAGGCTGCAATACATTGGAGTAACAAAATCCCAACAACGAACTACCTTCCATAATTACAAGGCTACCATCCATTGGAGTATAAAAAACCTCAACAATGTACTACCTTCCATAATGACGAGGCTACCATCCATTGGAGTAACAAAATCTCAACATTGAACTACCTTCCATAATGACAAGAATACCATCCATTGGAGTAATAAAATCTCAACAACGAACTACCTTCCATAATGACAAGGCTACCATCCATTGGAGTAACAAAATCTCAACAATGAACTACCTTCCATAATGACAGGGCTACCATCCATTGGAGTAACAAAATCTCAACAACGAACTACCTTACATAATGACAAGGATACCATCCCTTGGAGTAACAAAAGTTCAACAACAAACTACCATCCATAATAACAAGGCTACCATCAATTGGAGTAACAAAATCTCAACAATGAACTACCTTCCATAATGACAGGGCTACCATCCATTTGAGTAACATAATCTCAACAACGAACTACCTTTCATAATTACAAGGCTACCATCCATTGGAGTATCCAAATTTCAACAACGAGTTACCTTACATAATGACAAGGCTACCATCCACTGGAGTAACAAAATCTCAACAACAAACTACCATCCATAATAACAAGGCTACCATCCATTGGAGTAACAAAATCTCAACAATAAACTACCTTCCATAATGACAAGGCTACCATCCATTGGAGTAAGAAAATCTCAACAATGAACTACCATCCATATTAACAAGGCTACAATCCATTGGAGTAACAAAATCTCAATAATAATCTACCTTCTATAATGAGAAGTCTACCATCCATTGGGGTAACAAAATCCCAACAACGAAATACCTTCCATAATGACAAGGCTACCATCGATTGGAGTAATAATATCTCAATAATGAACTACCTTCCATAATGACAAGGATACCATCTATTGGAGAAACAAAATCTAAACAATGAACTACCTTCCATAATGACAAGGCTATCATCCATTCGAGTAACAAAATCTCAACAACGAACTACCTTCCATAATGACAAGGCTACCATCCATTGGAGTAAAAAAATTTCAAAAACGAACTACCTGCCATAATGAGAAGGCTACCATCCATTGGAGTAACAAAATCTCAACAACGAACTACCTTCCATAATGACAAGGATACCATTCATTGGAGTAACAAAATCTCAAAAACGAACTACTTTCTATAATGACAAGGCTACAATACATTAGAGTAACAAAATCCCAACAACGAACTACCTTCCATAATTACAAGGCTACCATCCATTGGAGTAACAAAATCTCAACAATGAACTACCTTCCATAATGACAGGGCTACCATCCATTGGAGTAACAAAATCTCAACAACGAACTTCCTTTCATAATGGCAAGGCTACCATCCATTGGAGTAACCAAATCTCAACAACGAACTACCTTACATAATGACAAGGCTACGATCCATTGGAGTAACAAAATCTCAACAATAAACTACCATACATAATAACAAGGCTACCATCCATTTGAGTAACAAAATCTCAACAATAAACTACCTTCCATAATGACAAGGCTACCATCCATTGGAGTAAGAAAATCTCAACAATGAACTACCTTCTATAATGACAAGGCTACAATACATTGGAGTAACAAAATCCCAACAACGAACTACCTTCCATAATTACAAGGTTACCATCCATTGGAGTAACAAAATCTCAACAATGAACTACCTTCCATAATGACAGGGCTACCATCCATTGGAGTAACAAAATCTCAACAACGAACTACCTTTCATAATGACAAGGCTACCATCCAATGGAGTAACAAAATCTCAACAATGAACTACCTTCCATAATGACAAGGCTACCATCCAATGGAGTAAGAAAATCTCAACAATGAACTAGCATCCATCATAACAAGGCTACCATCCATTGGAGTAACAAAATTTCAACAATAAACTACCTTCCATAATGATAAGGCTACCATCCATTGGAGTAAGAAAATCTCAAAAACGAACTACCTGCTATAATGACAAGGCTACAACACATTGGAGTAACAAAATCGCAACAACGAACTACCTTCCATAATTACAAGGCTACCATCCATTGGAGTAACAAAATCTCAACAATGAACTACCTTCCATAATCACAAGGCTACCATCCATTGGAGTAACAAAATCTCAACAACGAACTACTTTTCATAATGACAAGGCTACCATCCATTGGAGTAACCAAATTTCAACAACGAACTACCTTACATAATGACAAGGCTACCATCCATTGGACTAAAAAAATTTCAAAAACGAACTACCTGTCATAATGAGAAGGCTACCATCCATTGGAGTAACAAAATCTCAACAATGAACTACCTTCCATAATGACAAGGATACCATTCATTAGAGTAATAAAATCTCAAAAACGAACTACCTTCTATAATGACAAGGCTACAATACATTGGAGTAACAAAATCTAAACAGCAAACTACCATCCATAATAACAAGGCTACAATCCATTGGAGTAACAAAATCTCAACAATAAACTACCTTCCATAATTACAAGGCTACCGTCCATTGGAGTAACAAAATCTCAACAATGAACTACCTTCCGTAATGACAAGGCTACCATCCATTAGAGTAACAAAATCTCAACAATAAACTACCTTCCATAATGACAAGGCTACCATCCATTGGAGTAAGAAAATCTCAAAAATGAACTACCTTCTATAATGACAAGGCTACAATACATTGGAGAAACAAAATCCCAGCAACAAACTACCTTCCATAATTACAAGCCTACCATCCATAGGAGTAACAAAATCTCAACAATGAACTACCTTCCGTAATGACAAGGCTACCATCCATTGGAGTAACAAAATCTAAACAACGAACTACCTTCCATAATGACAAGGCTACCATCCATTGGAGTAACCAAATTTCAACTACGAACTACCTTACATAATGACAAGGCTACCATCCATTGGAGTAACAAAATCTCAACAACAAACTACCATTCATAATAACAAGGCTACCATCCATTGGATTAACAAAATCTCAACAATAAACTACATTCCATAATGACAAGGATACCATTCATTGGAGTAACAAAATCTCAAAAACAAACTACCTTCTATAATGACAAGGCTACAATACATTGGACTAACAAAATCCCAACAACGAACTACCTTCCATAATTGCAAGGCTATCATCCATTAGAATAACAAAAATCTCGACAACAGACTCCCTTCCATAATGACAAGGCTACCATCCATTGCAGTAACAAAAATCTCGACAACAGACTACCTTCCATAATGACAAGGCTACCATCCATTGTAGTAACAAAATCTCAACAATGAACTACCTTTCATAATGACAAGGCTACCATCCATTGGAGTAACCAAATTTCAACAACGAACTACCTTACATAATGACAAGGATACCATCCCTTGGAGTAACAAAATTTCAACAACAAACTACCATCCATAATAACAAGGCTACCATCCATTGGAGTAACAAAATCTCAATAATAAACTACATTCCATAATGACAAGGATACCATTCATTGGAGTAACAAAATCTCAAAAACAAACTACCTTCTATAATGACAAGGCTACAATACATTGGACTAACAAAATCCCAACAACGAACTACCTTCCATAATTACAAGGCTACCATCCATTGGAGTAACAAAATCTCAACAATGAACTACCTTCCATAATGACAAGGCTACCATCCATTGGAGTAACAAAATCTAAACAAGAACTACCTTCCATAATGAAAAGGCTACCATCCATTGGAGTAACCAAATTTCAAAAACGAACTACCTTACATAATAACAAAATCTCAACAACGAACTTCCTTCCATATGACAGGGCTACCATCCATTGGTGTAAAAAAATATAAACAATGAACTACCTTCCATAATGACAAGGCTACCATCCATTGGAGTATTAAAATCTCAACAACAAACTACCATCCATAATAACAAGGCTACCATCCATTGTAGTAAAAAAATCTCAACAATGAACTACCTTCCATAATGACAAGGCTACCATCCATTGGAGTAAGAAAATCTCAAAAACGAACTACCTTCCATAATGACAAGGCTACCATCCATTGGAGTAACAAAATCCCAACAACAAACTACCTTCCATAATTACAAGGCTACCATCCATTGGAGTAACAAAATCTCAATAATGAACTACCTTCCATAATTACAAGGCTACCATCCATTGGAGTAAAAAAATCTCAACAACAAACTACCTTCCATAATGACAAGGCTACCATCCATTGGAGTAAAAAAATCTCAACAACGAACTACCTTCTATAATTAGAAGGCTACCATCCATTAGATTAACAAAATCTAAACAACGAACTACTTTCCGTAATGACAAGGATACCATCCATTGGAGTAACAAAATCTCAACAACGAACTACCTTCCATAATGACAAGGATACCATTCATTGGAGTAACAAAATCTCAAAAACGAACTACCTTCTATAATGACAAGGCTACCATACATTGGAGTAACAAAATCCCAACAATGAACTACCTTTTAAAATTACAAGGCTACCATCCATTGGATTAACAAAATCTCAACAATGAACTACCTTCCATAACGACAAGGCTACCATCCATTGGAGTAACAAAATTTCAACAGCGAACTACCTTACATAATGACAATGCTACCATCCATTGGAGTTACAAAATCTCAACAACAAACTACCATCCATAATAACAAGGCTACCATCCATTGGAGTAACAAAATATCAACAATAAACTACCTTCCATAATGACAAGGATACCATTCATTGGAGTAACAAAATCTCAAAAACAAACTACCTTCTATAATGACAAGGCTACAATACATTGGAGTAACAAAATCCCAACAACGAACTACCTTCCATAATTACAAGGCTACCATCCATTGGAGTAACAAAATCTCAACAATGAACTACCTTCCATAATGACAAGGCTACCATCCATTGGAGTAACAAAATCTCAACAAGGAACTACCTTCCATAATGACAAGGCTACCATCCATTGGAGTAACCAAATTTCAACAACGAACTACCTTACATAATGACAAGGCTACCATCCATTGGAGTAACAAAATCTCAACAACAAACTCCCATCCATAATAACAAGGCTACCATCCATTGGAGTAACAAAATCTCAACAATAAACTACAATCCATAATGACAAGGATACCATTCATTGGAGTAACAAAATCTCAAAAACAAATTACCTTCTATAATGACAAGGCTACAATACATTGGAGTAACAAAATCTCAACAACGAACTACCTTCCATAATTACAAGGCTACCATCCATTGGAGTAACAAAATCTCAACAATGAACTACCTTCCATAATGACAAGGCTACCATCCATTGTAGTAACAAAATCTCAACAATGAACTACCTTCCATAATGACAAGGCTACCATCCATTGGAGTAACCAAATTTCAACAACGAACTACCTTACATAATGACAAGGATACCATCCCTTGGAGTAAACAAATCTCAACAACAAACTACCATCCATAATAAGAAGGCTACCATCCATTGGAGTAACAAAATCTCAACAATAAACTACCTTCCATAATGACAAGGCTACCATCCAATGGAGTAAGAAAATGTCAACAATGAACTCTTTCTATAATGAGAAGGCTACCATCCATTGGATTAACAAAATCCCAACAATTAACTACCTTCCATAATGAAAAGGCTACCAACCATTGGAGTAACAAAATCTCAACAATGAACTACCTTCCATAATGACAAGGCTACCATCCATTGGAGTAACAACATCTCAACAATGAACTACCTTCCATAATGACAAGGCTACCATCCATTGGAGAAAAAAAATTTCAACAACGAACTACCTTCCATAATGACAAGGCTACCATCCATTGGAGTATTAAAATCTCAACAACAAACTACCATCCATAATAAAAAGGCTACCATACATTGGAGTAACAAAATCTGAACAACAAACTACCTTGCGTAATGACAAGGCTACCATCCATTGGAGTAACAAAATTCAACAACGAACTACCTTCTATAATGAGAAGGCTACCATCCATTGGAGTAACAAAATCTCAACAAAGAACTACCTTCCATAATGACAAGGCTACCATCCATTAGAGTAACAAAATCTCAAAAACGAACTACCTTCCATAATGTCAAGGCTACCATCCATTGTAGTAACAAAATCTCAACAACAAACTACCTTCCAAAATAACAAGGCTACCATCCATTCGAGTAACAAAATCTCAAAAATGAACTACTTTACATAATGACAAGGCTACCATACATTGGAGTAACAAAATCTCAACAACGAACTGCCTTTCGTAATGTCAAGGCTACCTTTCATTCTTGTAACAAAATCTCAAAAACAAACTACCTTCCATAATGACAAGGCTACCATTCAATGGAGTAACAAATTCTCACTAATGAACTACCTTCCATAATGACAAGGCTACCATCCATTGGAGTAACCAAATTTCAACAACGAACTACCTTACATAATGACAAGGATACCATCCCTTGGAGTAACAAAATCTCAACAACAAACTACCATCCATAATAAGAAGGCTACCATCCATTGGAGTAACAAAATATCAACAATAAACTACCTTCCATAATGTCAAGGCTACCATCCAATGGAGTAAGAAAATGTCAACAATGAACTCCTTCTATAATGAGAAGGCTACCATCCATTGGATTAACAAAATCCCAACAATGAACTACCTTCCATAATGAAAAGGCTACCAACCATTGGAGTAACAAAATCTCAACAATGAACTACCTTCCATAATGACAAGGCTACCATCCATTGGAGTAACAAAATCTAAACAACGAACTACCTTCCATAATGACAAGGCTACCATCCATTGGAGTAACCAAATTTCAACTACGAACTACCTTACATAATGACAAGGCTACCATCCATTGGAGTAACAAAATCTCAACAACAAACTACCATTCATAATAACAAGGCTACCATCCATTGGATTAACAAAATCTCAACAATAAACTACATTCCATAATGACAAGGATACCATTCATTGGAGTAACAAAATCTCAAAAACAAACTACCTTCTATAATGACAAGGCTACAATACATTGGACTAACAAAATCCCAACAACGAACTACCTTCCATAATTGCAAGGCTATCATCCATTAGAATAACAAAAATCTCGACAACAGACTCCCTTCCATAATGACAAGGCTACCATCCATTGCAGTAACAAAAATCTCGACAACAGACTACCTTCCATAATGACAAGGCTACCATCCATTGTAGTAACAAAATCTCAACAATGAACTACCTTTCATAATGACAAGGCTACCATCCATTGGAGTAACCAAATTTCAACAACGAACTACCTTACATAATGACAAGGATACCATCCCTTGGAGTAACAAAATTTCAACAACAAACTACCATCCATAATAACAAGGCTACCATCCATTGGAGTAACAAAATCTCAATAATAAACTACATTCCATAATGACAAGGATACCATTCATTGGAGTAACAAAATCTCAAAAACAAAGTACCTTCTATAATGACAAGGCTACAATACATTGGACTAACAAAATCCCAACAACGAACTACCTTCCATAATTACAAGGCTACCATCCATTGGAGTAACAAAATCTCAACAATGAACTACCTTCCATAATGACAAGGCTACCATCCATTGGAGTAACAAAATCTAAACAAGAACTACCTTCCATAATGAAAAGGCTACCATCCATTGGAGTAACCAAATTTCAAAAACGAACTACCTTACATAATAACAAAATCTCAACAACGAACTTCCTTCCATATGACAGGGCTACCATCCATTGGTGTAAAAAAATATAAACAATGAACTACCTTCCATAATGACAAGGCTACCATCCATTGGAGTATTAAAATCTCAACAAAAAACTACCATCCATAATAACAAGGCTACCATCCATTGTAGTAAAAAAATCTCAACAATGAACTACCTTCCATAATGACAAGGCTACCATCCATTGGAGTAAGAAAATCTCAAAAACGAACTACCTTCCATAATGACAAGGCTACCATCCATTGGAGTAACAAAATCCCAACAACAAACTACCTTCCATAATTACAAGGCTACCATCCATTGGAGTAACAAAATCTCAATAATGAACTACCTTCCATAATTACAAGGCTACCATCCATTGGAGTAAAAAAATCTCAACAACAAACTACCTTCCATAATGACAAGGCTACCATCCATTGGAGTAAAAAAATCTCAACAACGAACTACCTTCTATAATTAGAAGGCTACCATCCATTAGATTAACAAAATCTCAACAACGAACTACTTTCCGTAATGACAAGGATACCATCCATTGGAGTAACAAAATCTCAACAACGAACTACCTTCCATAATGACAAGGATACCATTCATTGGAGTAACAAAATCTCAAAAACGAACTACCTTCTATAATGACAAGGCTACCATACATTGGAGTAACAAAATCCCAACAATGAACTACCTTTTAAAATTACAAGGCTACCATCCATTGGATTAACAAAATCTCAACAACGAACTACCTTCCATAACGACAAGGCTACCATCCATTGGAGTAACAAAATTTCAACAGCGAACTACCTTACATAATGACAATGCTACCATCCATTGGAGTTACAAAATCTCAACAACAAACTACCATCCATAATAACAAGGCTACCATCCATTGGAGTAACAAAATATCAACAATAAACTACCTTCCATAATGACAAGGATACCATTCATTGGAGTAACAAAATCTCAAAAACAAACTACCTTCTATAATGACAAGGCTACAATACATTGGAGTAACAAAATCCCAACAACGAACTACCTTCCATAATTACAAGGCTACCATCCATTGGAGAAACAAAATCTCAACAATGAACTACCTTCCATAATGACAAGGCTACCATCCATTGGAGTAACAAAATCTCAACAAGGAACTACCTTCCATAATGACAAGGCTACCATCCATTGGAGTAACCAAATTTCAACAACGAACTACCTTACATAATGACAAGGCTACCATCCATTGGAGTAACAAAATCTCAACAACAAACTCCCATCCATAATAACAAGGCTACCATCCATTGGAGTAACAAAATCTCAACAATAAACTACAATCCATAATGACAAGGATACCATTCATTGGAGTAACAAAATCTCAAAAACAAATTACCTTCTATAATGACAAGGCTACAATACATTGGAGTAACAAAATCTCAACAACGAACTACCTTCCATAATTACAAGGCTACCATCCATTGGAGTAACAAAATCTCAACAATGAACTACCTTCCATAATGACAAGGCTACCATCCATTGTAGTAACAAAATCTCAACAATGAACTACCTTCCATAATGACAAGGCTACCATCCATTGGAGTAACCAAATTTCAACAACGAACTACCTTACATAATGACAAGGATACCATCCCTTGGAGTAACAAAATCTCAACAACAAACTACCATCCATAATAAGAAGGCTACCATCCATTGGAGTAACAAAATATCAACAATAAACTACCTTCCATAATGTCAAGGCTACCATCCAATGGAGTAAGAAAATGTCAACAATGAACTCCTTCTATAATGAGAAGGCTACCATCCATTGGATTAACAAAATCCCAACAATGAACTACCTTCCATAATGAAAAGGCTACCAACCATTGGAGTAACAAAATCTCAACAATGAACTACCTTCCATAATGACAAGGCTACCATCCATTGGAGTAACAACATCTCAACAATAAACTACCTTCCATAACGACAAGGCTACCATCCATTGGAGTAAAAAAATTTCAACAACGAACTACCTTCCATAATGACAAGGCTACCATCCATTGGAGTATTAAAATCTCAACAACAAACTACCATCCATAATAAAAAGGCTACCATACATTGGAGTAACAAAATCTGAACAACAAACTACCTTGCGTAATGACAAGGCTACCATCCATTGGAGTAACAAAATTCAACAACGAACTACCTTATATAATGAGAAGGTTACCATCCATTGGAGTAACAAAATCTCAACAATGAACTACCTTCCATAATGACAAGGCTGCCATCCATTAGAGTAACAAAATCTCAACAACGAACTGCCTTCCGTAATGTCAAGGCTACCTTTCATTCTTGTAACAAAATCTCAAAAACAAACTACCTTCCATAATGACAAGGCTACCATTCAATGGAGTAACAAATTCTCACTAATGAACTACCTTCCATAATGACAAGGCTACCATCCATTGGAGTAACCAAATTTCAACAACGAACTACCTTACATAATGACAAGGATACCATCCCTTGGAGTAACAAAATCTCAACAACAAACTACCATCCATAATAAGAAGGCTACCATCCATTGGAGTAACAAAATCTCAACAATAAACTACCTTCCATAATGACAAGGCTACCATCCAATGGAGTAAGAAAATGTCAACAATGAACTCCTTCTATAATGAGAAGGCTACCATCCATTGGATTAACAAAATCCCAACAATGAACTACCTTCCATAATGAAAAGGCTACCAACCATTGGAGTAACAAAATCTCAACAAAGAACTACCTTCCATAATGACAAGGCTACCATCCATTGGAGTAACAACATCTCAACAATGAACTACCTTCCATAATGACAAGGCTACCATCCATTGGAGTAAAAAAATTTCAACAACGAACTACCTTCCATAATGACAAGGCTACCATCCATTGGAGTATTAAAATCTCAACAACAAACTACCATCCATAATAAAAAGGCTACCATACATTGGAGTAACAAAATCTGAACAACAAACTACCTTGCGTAATGACAAGGCTACCATCCATTGGAGTAACAAAATTCAACAACGAACTACCTTCTATAATGAGAAGGCTACCATCCATTGGAGTAACAAAATCTCAACAACGAACTACCTTCCATAATGACAAGGCTACCATCCATTAGAGTAACAAAATCTCAACAACGAACTACCTTCCATAATGTCAAGGCTACTATCCATTGTAGTAACAAAATCTCAAAAACAAACTACCTTCCATAATGACAAGGCTACCATTCAATGGAGTAACAAAATCTCACTAATGAACTACCTTCCATAATGACAAGGCTACCATCCGTTGGAGTAACAATATCTCAACAACGAACTACCTTCCATAATGACAAGGCTACCATCCATTGGAGTAACAAAATTTCAAGAATGAACTAGATTCCATTATGACAAGGCTAACATCCATTGGAATAAAAAAATATCAACAACAAACTACCTTCCATAATGACAAGGCTACAATCCATTAAAGTAAAAAAATATCAACAAAAAACAACCATCCATAATGACAAGGCTACCATCCATCGGAGTAACAAAATCCTAACAAAGAACTACCTTCCATAATGACAAGGCTACCATCCATTGGAGTAACAAAATCTCAACAATGAACTACCTTCCATAATGATAAGGCTATCATCCATTGGAGTAACAAAATCTCAACAACGAACTACCTTCCATAATGACAAGGCAACCATCCATTGGAGTAAAAAAATTTAAAAAACGAACTACCTTCCATAATGACAAGGCTACCATCCATTGGAGTATTAAAATCTCAACAACAAACTACCATCCATAATAACAAGGCTACCATCCATTGTAGTAAAAAAATATCAACAACAAACTACCTTCCATAATCAAAAGCCTACCATCCATTGGATTAATAAAATATCAATAATGAACTAATTTACATAATGACAAGGCTACCATCCATTGGAGTCAAAAAACCACAACAACGAACTATCTTCTGTAATGTCAAGGCTACCATCCATTCGAGAAACAAAATATCAACAATGAACTACCTTCCATAATGACAAGGCTACCATCCAATGGAGTAACAAATTCTCAACAATGAACTACCTTCCATAATGACAAGGCTGCCATCCATTGGAGTAACAAAATCTCAACAACGAACTACCTTCCATAATGACATGGCTACCATCCATTGGAGTAACAAAATTTCAAGAATGAACTAGATTCCATTATGACAAGGCTAACATCCATTGGAATAAAAAAATATCAACAACAAACTACCTTCCACAATGACAAGGCTACAATCCATTAAAGTAAAAAAATATCAACAAAAAACAACCATCCATAATGACAAGGCTACCATCCATCGGAGTAACAAAATCCTAACAAAGAACTACCTTTCATAATGACAAGGCTACCATCCATTGGAGTAACAAAATCTCAACAATGAACTACCTTCCATAATGATAAGGCTATCATCCATTGGAGTAACAAAATCTCAACAACGAACTACCTTCCATAATGACAAGGCAACCATCCATTGGAGTAAAAAAATTTAAAAAACAAACTACCTTCCATAATGACAAGGCTACCATCCATTGGAGTATTAAAATCTCAACAACAAACTACCATCCATAATAACAAGGCTACCATACATTGTAGTAAAAAAATATCAACAACAAACTACCTTCCATAATCAAAAGGCTACCATCCATTGGATTAACAAAATATCAATAATGAACTAATTTACATAATGACAAGGCTACCATCCATTGGAGTCAAAAAACCACAACAACGAACTATCTTCTGTAATGTCAAGGCTACCATCCATTCGAGAAACAAAATATCAACAATGAACTACCTTCCATAATGACAAGGCTACCATCCAATGGAGTAACAAATTCTCAACAATGAACTACCTTCCATAATGACAAGGCTGCCATCCATTGGAGTAACAAAATCTCAACAACAAATTACCTTCCATATTGACATGGCTACCATTCATTTGAGTAACAAAATTTCAAGAATGAACTAGATTCCATTATGACAAGGCTAACATCCATTGGAATAAAAAAATATCAACAACAAACTACCTTCCATAATGACAAGGATACAATCCATTAAAGTAAAAAAATATCAACAAAAAACAACCATCCATAATGACAAGGCTACCATCCATCGGAGTAATAAAATCCTAACAAAGAACTACCTTCCATAATGACAAGGCTACCATCAATTGGAGTAACAAAATCTCAACAATGAACTACCTTCCATAATGATAAGGCTATCATCCATTGGAGTAACAAACTCTCAACAACGAACTACCTTCCATAATGACAAGGCAACCATCCATTGGAGTAAAAAAATTTAAAAAACGAACTACCTTCCATAATGACAAGGCTACCATCCATTGGAGTATTAAAATCTCAACAACAAACTACCATCCATAATAACAAGGCTACCATCCATTGTAGTAAAAAAATATCAACAACAAACTACCTTCCATAATCAAAAGGCTACCATCCATTGGATTAACAAAATATCAATAATGAACTAATTTACATAATGACAAGGCTCCCATCCATTGGAGTCAAAAAACCACAACAATGAACTATCTTCTGTAATGTCAAGGCTACCATCCATTTGAGAAACAAAATATCAACAATGAACTACCTTCCATAATGACAAGGCTAACATCCAATGGAGTAACAAATTCTCAACAATGAACTACCTTCCATAATGACAAGGCTGCCATCCATTGGAGTAACAAAATCTCAACAACGAACTACCTTCCATAATGACATGGCTACCATCCATTGGAGTAACAAAATTTCAAGAATGAACTAGATTCCATTATGACAAGGCTAACATCCATTGGAATACAAAAATATCAACAACAAACTACCTTCCACAATGACAAGGCTACAATCCATTAAAGTAAAAAAATATCAACAAAAAACAACCATCCATAATGACAAGGCTACCATCCATCGGAGTAACAAAATCCTAACAAAGAACTACCTTCCATAATGACAAGGCTACCATCCATTGGAGTAACAAAATCTCAACAATGAACTACCTTCCATAATGATAAGGCTATCATCCATTGGAGTAACAAAATCTCAACAACGAACTACCTTCCATAATGACAAGACAACCATCCATTGGAGTTAAAAAATTTAAAAAACGAACTACCTTCCATAATGACAAGGCTACCATCCATTGGAGTATTAAAATCTCAACAACAAACTACCATCCATAATAACAAGGCTACCATCCATTGTAGTAAAAAAATATCAACAACAAACTACCTTCCATAATCAAAAGGCTACCATCCATTGGATTAACAAAATATCAATAATGAATTAATTTACATAATGACAAGGCTACCATCCATTGGAGTCAAAAAACCACAACAACGAACTATCTTCTGTAATGTCAAGGCTACCATCCATTCGAGAAACAAAATATCAACAATGAACTACCTTCCATAATGACAAGGCTACCATCCATCGGAGTAACAAAATCCTAACAAAGAACTACCTTCCATAATGACAAGGCTACCATCCATTGGAGTAACAAAATCTCAACAATGAACTACCTTCCATAATGATAAGGCTATCATCCATTGGAGTAACAAAATCTCAACAACGAACTACCTTCCATAATGACAAGGCAACCATCCATTGGAGTAAAAAAAATTTAAAAACGAACTACCTTCCATAATGACAAGGCTACCATCCACTGGAGTATTAAAATCTCAACAACAAACTACCATCCATAATAACAAGGCTACCATCCATTGTAGTAAAAAAATATCAACAACAAAATACCTTCCATAATCAAAAGGCTACCATCCATTGGATTAACAAAATATCAATAATGAACTAATTTACATAATGACAAGGCTACCATCCATTGGAGTCAAAAAACCACAACAACGAACTATCTTCTGTAATGTCAAGGCTACCATCCATTCGAGAAACAAAATATCAACAATGAACTACCTTCCATAATGACAAGGCTAACATCCAATGGAGTAACAAATTCTCAACAATGAACTACCTTCCATAATGACAAGGCTGCCATCCATTGGAGTAACAAAATCTCAACAACGAACTACCTTCCATAATGACATGGCTACCATCCATTGGAGTAAAAAAATATCAACAATGAACTACCTTCCATAATGACAAGGCTAACATCCATTGGAGTAACAAAATTTCAACAACGAACTACCTTCCATAATGAATAGGCTACCATCCATCGGAGTAAAAAATGTCAACAACAAACTACCTTACATAAGAACGAGGCTTCCATCAATTGGAGTAATAAAATCTAAACAACAAACTACCATCCATAATGACAAGGCTACCATCCAGTGGAGTAACAAAATCTCAACAATAAATAACCTTCCATAATGACAAGGCTACCATCTATTGGAGTAAATAAATCTGAACAACGAACTACCTTCTATAATGAGAAGGCTACCATCCATTGGAGTAACAAAATCTCAACAACGAACTACCTTCCATAACGACAAGGCTACCATCCATTGGAGTAACAAAATCTCAACAACGAACTGCCTTCCGTAATGTCAAGGCTACCTTTCATTCTTGTAACAAAATCTCAAAAACAAACTACCTTCCATAATGACAAGGCTACCATTCAATGGAGTAACAAATTCTCACTAATGAACTACCTTCCATAATGACAAGGCTACCATCCATTGGAGTAACCAAATTTCAACAACGAACTACCTTACATAATGACAAGGATACCATCCCTTAGAGTAACAAAATCTCAACAACAAACTACCATCCATAATAAGAAGGCTACCATCCATTGGAGTAACAAAATCTCAACAATAAACTACCTTCCATAATGACAAGGCTACCATCCAATGGAGTAAGAAAATGTCAACAATGAACTCCTTCTATAATGAGAAGGCTACCATCCATTGGATTAACAAAATCCCAACAATGAACTACCTTCCATAATGAAAAGGCTACCAACCATTGGAGTAACAAAATCTCAACAAAGAACTACCTTCCATAATGACAAGGCTACCATCCATTGGAGTAACAACATCTCAACAACGAACTACCTTCCATAATGACAAGGCAACCATCCATTGGAGTAAAAAATTTTTAAAAACGAACTACCTTCCATAATGACAAGGCTACCATCCATTGGAGTATTAAAATCTCAACAACAAACTACCATCCATAATAAAAAGGCTACCATCCATTGTAGTAAAAAAATATCAACAACAAACTACCTTCCATAATCAAAAGGCTACCATCCATTGGATTAATAAAATATCAATAATGAACTAATTTACATAATGACAAGGCTACCATCCATTGGAGTCAAAAAACCACAACAACGAACTATCTTCTGTAATGTCAAGGCTACCATCCATTCGAGAAATAAAATATCAACAATGAACTACCTTCCATAATGACAAGGCTACCATCCAATGGAGTAACAAATTCTCAACAATGAACTACCTTCCATAATGACAAGGCTGCCATCCATTGGAGTAACAAAATCTCAACAACGAACTACCTTCCATAATGACATGGCTACCATCCATTGGAGTAACAAAATTTCAAGAATGAACTAGATTCCATTATGACAAGGCTAACATCCATTGGAATAAAAAAATATCAACAACAAACTACCTTCCATAATGACAAGGCTACAATCCATTAAAGTAAAAAAATATCAACAACAAAAACAACCATCCATAATGACAAGGCTACCATCCATCGGAGTAACAAAATCCTAACAAAGAACTACCTTCCATAATGACAACGCTACCATCCATTGGAGTAACAAAATCTCAACAATGAACTACCTTCCATAATGATAAGGCTATCATCCATTGGAGTAACAAAATCTCAACAACGAACTACCTTCCATAATGACAAGGCAACCATCCATTGGAGTAAAAAAAATTTAAAAACGAACTACCTTCCATAATGACAAGGCTACCATCCATTGGAGTATTAAAATCTCAACAACAAACTACCATCCATAATAACAAGGCTACCATCCATTGTAGTAAAAAAATATCAACAACAAACTACCTTCCATAATCAAAAGGCTACCATCCATTGGATTAACAAAATATCAATAATGAACTAATTTACATAATGACAAGGCTACCATCCATTGGAGTCAAAAAACCACAACAACGAACTATCTTCTGTAATGTCAAGGCTACCATCCATTCGAGAAACAAAATATCAACAATGAACTACCTTCCATAATGACAAGGCTACCATCCAATGGAGTAACAAATTCTCAACAATGAACTACCTTCCATAATGACAAGGCTGCCATCCATTGGAGTAACAAAATCTCAACAACGAACTACCTTCCATAATGACATGGCTACCATTCATTTGAGTAACAAAATTTCAAGAATGAACTAGATTCCATTATGACAAGGCTAACATCCATTGGAATAAAAAAATATCAACAACAAACTACCTTCCATAATGACAAGGCTACAATCCATTAAAGTAAAAAAATATCAACAACAAAAACAACCATCCATAATGACAAGGCTACCATCCATCGGAGTAACAAAATCCTAACAAAGAACTACCTTCCATAATGACAACGCTACCATCCATTGGAGTAACAAAATCTCAACAATGAACTACCTTCCATAATGATAAGGCTATCATCCATTGGAGTAACAAAATCTCAACAACGAACTACCTTCCATAATGACGAGGCAACCATCCATTGGAGTAAAAAAAATTTAAAAACGAACTACCTTCCATAATGACAAGGCTACCATCCATTGGAGTATTAAAATCTCAACAACAAACTACCATCCATAATAACAAGGCTACCATCCATTGTAGTAAAAAAATATCAACAACAAACTACCTTCCATAATCAAAAGGCTACCATCCATTGGATTAACAAAATATCAATAATGAACTAATTTACATAATGACAAGGCTACCATCCATTGGAGTCAAAAAACCACAACAACGAACTATCTTCTGTAATGTCAAGGCTACCATCCATTCGAGAAACAAAATATCAACAATGAACTACCTTCCATAATGACAAGGCTACCATCCAATGGAGTAACAAATTCTCAACAATGAACTACCTTCCATAATGACAAGGATGCCATCCATTGGAGTAACAAAATCTCAACAACAAACTACCTTCCATAATGACATGGCTACCATTCATTTGAGTAACAAAATTTCAAGAATGAACTAGATTCCATTATGACAAGGCTAACATCCATTGGAATAAAAAAATATCAACAACAAACTACCTTCCATAATGACAAGGCTACAATCCATTAAAGTAAAAAAATATCAACAAAAAACAACCATCCATAATGACAAGGCTACCATCCATCGGAGTAACAAAATCCTAACAAAGAACTACCTTCCATAATGACAACGCTACCATCCATTGGAGTAACAAAATCTCAACAATGAACTACCTTCCATAATGATAAGGCTATCATCCATTGGAGTAACAAAATCTCAACAACGAACTACCTTCCATAATGACAAGGCAACCATCCATTGGAGTAAAAAAAATTTAAAAACGAACTACCTTCCATAATGACAAGGCTACCATCCATTGGAGTATTAAAATCTCAACAACAAACTACCATCCATAATAACAAGGCTACCATCCATTGTAGTAAAAAAATATCAACAACAAACTACCTTCCATAATCAAAAGGCTACCATCCATTGGATTAACAAAATATCAATAATGAACTAATTTACATAATGACAAGGCTACCATCCATTGGAGTCAAAAAACCACAACAAAGAACTATCTTCTGTAATGTCAAGGCTACCATCCATTCGAGAAACAAAATATCAACAATGAACTACCTTCCATAATGACAAGGCTACCATCCAATGGAGTAACAAATTCTCAACAATGAACTACCTTCCATAATGACAAGGATGCCATCCATTGGAGTAACAAAATCTCAACAACAAACTACCTTCCATAATGACATGGCTACCATTCATTTGAGTAACAAAATTTCAAGAATGAACTAGATTCCATTATGACAAGGCTAACATCCATTGGAATAAAAAAATATCAACAACAAACTACCTTCCATAATGACAAGGCTACAATCCATTAAAGTAAAAAAATATCAACAAAAAACAACCATCCATAATGACAAGGCTACCATCCATCGGAGTAACAAAATCCTAACAAAGAACTACCTTCCATAATGACAAGGCTACCATCCATTGGAGTAACAAAATCTCAACAATGAACTACCTTCCATAATGATAAGGCTATCATCCATTGGAGTAACAAAATCTCAACAACGAACTACCTTCCATAATGACAAGGCAACCATCCATTGGAGTAAAAAAATTTAAAAAACTAACTACCTTCCATAATGACAAGGTTACCATCCAATGGAGTATTAAAATCTAAACAACAAACTACCATCCATAATAACAAGGCTACCATCCATTGTAGTAAAAAAATATCAACAACAAACTACCTTCCATAATCAAAAGGCTACCATCCATTGGATTAACAAAATATCAATAATGAACTAATTTACATAATGACAAGGCTACCATCCGTTGGAGTCAAAAAACCACAACAACGAACTATCTTCTGTAATGTCAAGGCTACCATCCATTCGAGAAACAAAATATCAACAATGAACTACCTTCCATAATGACAAGGCTAACATCCAATGGAGTAACAAATTCTCAACAATGAAATACCTTCCATAATGACAAGGCTGCCATCCATTGGAGTAACAAAATCTCAACAACGAACTACCTTCCATAATGACATGGCTACCATCCATTGGAGTAACAAAATTTCAAGAATGAACTAGATTCCATTATGACAAGGCTAACATCCATTGGAATACAAAAATATCAACAACAAACTACCTTCCATAATGACAAGGCTACAATCCATTAAAGTAAAAAAATATCAACAAAAAACAACCATCCATAATGACAAGGCTACCATCCATCGGAGTAACAAAATCCTAACAAAGAACTACCTTCCATAATGACAAGGCTACCATCCATTGGAGTAACAAAATCTCAACAATGAACTACCTTCCATAATGATAAGGCTATCATCCATTGGAGTAACAAAATCTCAACAACGAACTACCTTCCATAATGACAAGACAACCATCCATTGGAGTTAAAAAATTTAAAAAACGAACTACCTTCCATAATGACAAGGCTACCATCCATTGGAGTATTAAAATCTCAACAACAAACTACCATCCATAATAACAAGGCTACCATCCATTGTAGTAAAAAAATATCAACAACAAACTACCTTCCATAATCAAAAGGCTACCATCCATTGGATTAACAAAATATCAATAATGAATTAATTTACATAATGACAAGGCTACCATCCGTTGGAGTCAAAAAACCACAACAACGAACTATCTTCTGTAATGTCAAGGCTACCATCCATTCGAGAAACAAAATATCAACAATGAACTACCTTCCATAATGACAAGGCTACCATCCATCGGAGTAACAAAATCCTAACAAAGAACTACCTTCCATAATGACAACGCTACCATCCATTGGAGTAACAAAATCTCAACAATGAACTACCTTCCATAATGATAAGGCTATCATCCATTGGAGTAACAAAATCTCAACAACGAACTACCTTCCATAATGACAAGGCAACCATCCATTGGAGTAAAAAAAATTTAAAAACGAACTACCTTCCATAATGACAAGGCTACCATCCATTGGAGTATTAAAATCTCAACAACAAACTACCATCCATAATAACAAGGCTACCATCCATTGTAGTAAAAAAATATCAACAACAAACTACCTTCCATAATCAAAAGGCTACCATCCATTGGATTAACAAAATATCAATAATGAACTAATTAACATAATGACAAGGCTACCATCCATTGGAGTCAAAAAACCACAACAACGAACTATCTTCTGTAATGTCAAGGCTACCATCCATTCGAGAAACAAAATATCAACAATGAACTACCTTCCATAATGACAAGGCTAACATCCAATGGAGTAACAAATTCTCAACAATGAACTACCTTCCATAATGACAAGGCTGCCATCCATTGGAGTAACAAAATCTCAACAACGAACTACCTTCCATAATGACATGGCTACCATCCATTGGAGTAACAAAATTTACAGAATGAACTAGATTCCATTATGACAAGGCTAACATCCATTGGAATAAAAAAATATCAACAACAAACTACCTTCCATAATGACAAGGCTACAATCCATTAAAGTAAAAAAATATCAACAAAAAACAACCATCCATAATGACAAGGCTACCATCCATCGGAGTAACAAAATCCTAACAAAGAACTACCTTCCATAATGACAAGGCTACCATCCATTGGAGTATTAAAATCTCAACAACAAACTACCATCCATAATAACAAGGCTACCATCCATTGTAGTAAAAAAATATCAACAACAAACTACCTTCCATAATCAAAAGGCTACCATCCATTGGATTAACAAAATATCAATAATGAATTAATTTACATAATGACAAGGCTACCATCCATTGGAGTCAAAAAACCACAACAACGAACTATCTTCTGTAATGTCAAGGCTACCATCCATTCGAGAAACAAAATATCAACAATGAACTACCTTCCATAATGACAAGGCTAACATCCAATGGAGTAACAAATTCTCAACAATGAACTACCTTCCATAATGACAAGGCTGCCATCCATTGGAGTAACAAAATCTCAACAACGAACTACCTTCCATAATGACATGGCTACCATCCATTGGAGTAACAAAATTTCAAGAATGAACTAGATTCCATTATGACAAGGCTAACATCCATTGGAATAAAAAAATATCAACAACAAACTACCTTCCATAATGACAAGGCTACAATCCATTAAAGTAAAAAAATATCAACAAAAAACAACCATCCATAATGACAAGGCTACCATCCATCGGAGTAACAAAATCCTAACAAAGAACTACCTTCCATAATGACAAGGCTACCATCCATTGGAGTAACAAAATCTCAACAATGAACTACCTTCCATAATGAAAAGGCTATCATCCATTGGAGTAACAAAATCTCAACAACGAACTACCTTCCATAATGACAAGACAACCATCCATTGGAGTAAAAAAATTTAAAAAATGAACTACCTTCCATAATGACAAGGCTACCATCCATTGGAGTATTAAAATCTCAACAACAAACTACCATCCATAATAACAAGGCTACCATCCATTGTAGTAAAAAAATATCAACAACAAACTACCTTCCATAATCAAAAGGCTACCATCCATTGGATTAACAAAATATCAATAATGAATTAATTTACATAATGACAAGGCTACCATCCATTGGAGTCAAAAAACCACAACAACGAACTATCTTCTGTAATGTCAAGGCTACCATCCATTCGAGAAACAAAATATCAACAATGAACTACCTTCCATAATGACAAGGCTACCATCCAATGGAGTAACAAATTCTCAACAATGAACTACCTTCCATAATGACAAGGCTGCCATCCATTGGAGTAATAAAATCTCAACAACGAACTACCTTCCATAATGACATGGCTACCATCCATTGGAGTAACAAAATTTCAAGAATGAACTAGATTCCATTATGACAAGGCTAACATCCATTGGAATAAAAAAATATCAACAACAAACTACCTTCCATAATGACAAGGCTACAATCCATTAAAGTAAAAAAATATCAACAAAAAACAACCATCCATAATGACAAGGCTACCATCCATCGGAGTAACAAAATCCTAACAAAGAACTACCTTCCATAATGACAAGGCTACCATCCATTGGAGTAACAAAATCTCAACAATGAACTACCTTCCATAATGAAAAGGCTATCATCCATTGGAGTAACAAAATCTCAACAACGAACTACCTTCCATAATGACAAGACAACCATCCATTGGAGTAAAAAAATTTAAAAAATGAACTACCTTCCATAATGACAAGGCTACCATCCATTGGAGTATTAAAATCTCAACAACAAACTACCATCCATAATAACAAGGCTACCATCCATTGTAGTAAAAAAATATCAACAACAAACTACCTTCCATAATCAAAAGGCTACCATCCATTGGATTAACAAAATATCAATAATGAATTAATTTACATAATGACAAGGCTACCATCCATTGGAGTCAAAAAACCACAACAACGAACTATCTTCTGTAATGTCAAGGCTACCATCCATTCGAGAAACAAAATATCAACAATGAACTACCTTCCATAATGACAAGGCTACCATCCAATGGAGTAACAAATTCTCAACAATGAACTACCTTCCATAATGACAAGGCTGCCATCCATTGGAGTAATAAAATCTCAACAACGAACTACCTTCCATAATGACATGGCTACCATCCATTGGAGTAAAAAAATATCAACAATGAACTACCTTCCATAATGACAAGGCTAACATCCATTGGAGTAACAAAATTTCAACAACGAACTACCTTCCATAATGAATAGGCTACCATCCATCAGAGTAAAAAATGTCAACAACAAACTACCTTACATAAGGACAAGGCTTCCATCAATTGGAGTAATAAAATCTAAACAACAAACTACCATCCATAATGACAAGGCTACCATCCAGTGGAGTAACAAAATCTCAACAATAAATAACCTTCCATAATGACAAGGCTACCAGCTATTGGAGTAAATAAATCTGAACAACGAACTACCTTCTATAATGAGAAGGCTACCATCCATTGGAGTAACAAAATCTCAACAACGAACTACCTTCCATAATGACAAGGATACCATTCATTGGAGTAACAAAATCTCAAAAACGAACTACCTTCTATAATGACAAGGCTACCAATACATTGGAGTAACAAAATCCCAACAATAAACTACCTTTTATAATTACAAGGCTACCATCCATTGGAGTAACAAAATCTCAACAACGAACTACCTTCCATAACGACAAGGCTACCATCCATTGGAGTAACCAAATTTCAAAAACGAACTACCTTACATAATGACAAGGCTACCATCCATTGGAGTAACAAAATCTCAACAACGAACTACCTTCCATATGACAGGGCTACCATCCATTGGAGTAAAAAAATCTCAACAATGAACTACCTTCCATAATGACAAGGCTACCATCCGTTGGAGTAACAATATCTCAACAACGAACTACCTTCCATAATGACAAGGCTACCATCCATTGGAGTAACAAAATTTCAACAACAAACTAGATTCCATTATGATAAGGCTAACATCCATTGGAGTAAAAAAATATCAACAACAAACTACCTTCCAAAATGACAAGGCTACCATCCATCAGAGTAACAAAATCCTAACAAAGAACTACCTTCCATAATGACAAGGCTACCATCCATTGGAGTAACAAAATCTCAACAACGAACTACCTTCCATAATGACATGGCTACCATCCATTGGAGTAACAAAATATCAACAATGAACTACCTTCCATAATGACAAGGCTAGCATACATTGGAGTAACAAAATTTCAACAACGAACTACCTTCCATAAAGAATAGGCTACCATCCATCGGAGTAAAAAATGTCAACAACAAACTACCTTCCATAAGGACAAGGCTACCATCAATTGGAGTAATAAAATCTAAACAATAAACTACCATCCATAATGACAAGGCTACCATCCAGTGGAGTAACAAAATCTCAACAATAAATAACCTTCCATAATGACAAGGCTACCATACATTGGAGTAACAAAATCTGAACAACAAACTACCTTGTGTAATGACAAGGCTACCATCCATTGGAGTAACAAAATCTCAACAACGAACTACCTTCCATATGACAGGGCTACCATCCATTGGAGTAAAAAAATCTCAACAATGAACTACCTTCCATAATGACAAGGCTACCATCCGTTGGAGTAACAATATCTCAACAACGAACTACCTTCCATAATGACAAGGCTACCATCCATTGGAGTAACAAAATTTCAACAACGAACTAGATTCCATTATGATAAGGCTAACATCCATTGGAGTAAAAAAATATCAACAACAAACTACCTTCCAAAATGACAAGGCTACCATCCATCAGAGTAACAAAATCCTAACAACGAACTACCTTCCATAATGACAAGGCTACCATCCATTGGAGTAACAAAATCTCAACAACGAACTACCTTCCATAATGACATGGCTACCATCCATTGGAGTAACAAAATATCAACAATGAACTACCTTCCATAATGACAAGGCTAGCATACATTGGAGTAACAAAATTTCAACAACGAACTACCTTTCATAAAGAATAGGATACCATCCATCGGAGTAAAAAATGTCAACAACAAACTACCTTCCATAAGGACAAGGCTACCATCAATTGGAGTAATAAAATCTAAACAATAAACTACCATCCATAATGACAAGGCTACCATCCAGTGGAGTAACAAAATCTCAACAATAAATAACCTTCCATAATGACAAGGCTACCATCTATTAGAGTAAATAAATCTGAACAACGAACTACCTTCTATAATGACAAGGCTACCATCCAATGGAGTAACAAATTCTCAACAATGAACTACCTTCCATAATGAAAAGGCTACCATCCATTGGAGTAACAAAATCTCAACAACGAACTACCTTCCATAATGACATGGCTACCATCCATTGGAGTAACAAAATATAAACAATGAACTACCTTCCATAATGACAAGGCTAACATACATTGGAGTAACAAAATTTCAACAACGAACTACCTTCCATAAAGAATAGGCTACCATCCATCGGAGTAAAAAATGTCAACAACAAACTACCTTCCATAAGGACAAGGCTACCATCAATTGGAGTAATAAAATCTAAACAACAAACTACCATCCATAATGACAAGGCTACCATCCAGTGGAGTAACAAAATCTCAACAATAAATAACCTTTCATAATGACAAGGCTACCATCCATTGGATTAAATAAATCTCAACAACAAACTACCTTCTATAATGAGAAGGCTACCATCCATTGGAGTAACAAATTCTCAACAACGAACTACCTTCCATAATTACAAGGCTGCCATCCATTGGAATAAAAAAATATCAACAATGAACTACCTTCCATAACGACAAGGCTACCATCCATTGGAGTAACCAAATTTCAAAAACGAACTACCTTACATAATGACAAGGCTACCATCCATTGGAGTAACAAAATCTCAACAACGAACTACCTTCCATATGACAGGGCTACCATCCATTGGAGTAAAAAAATCTCAACAATGAACTACCTTCCATAATGACAAGGCTACCATCCGTTGGAGTAACAATATCTCAACAACGAACTACCTTCCATAATGACAAGGCTACCATCCATTGGAGTAACAAAATTTCAACAACAAACTAGATTCCATTATGATAAGGCTAACATCCATTGGAGTAAAAAAATATCAACAACAAACTACCTTCCAAAATGACAAGGCTACCATCCATCAGAGTAACAAAATCCTAACAAAGAACTACCTTCCATAATGACAAGGCTACCATCCATTGGAGTAACAAAATCTCAACAACGAACTACCTTCCATAATGACATGGCTACCATCCATTGGAGTAACAAAATATCAACAATGAACTACCTTCCATAATGACAAGGCTAGCATACATTGGAGTAACAAAATTTCAACAACGAACTACCTTCCATAAAGAATAGGCTACCATCCATCGGAGTAAAAAATGTCAACAACAAACTACCTTCCATAAGGACAAGGCTACCATCAATTGGAGTAATAAAATCTAAACAATAAACTACCATCCATAATGACAAGGCTACCATCCAGTGGAGTAACAAAATCTCAACAATAAATAACCTTCCATAATGACAAGGCTACCATACATTGGAGTAACAAAATCTGAACAACAAACTACCTTGTGTAATGACAAGGCTACCATCCATTGGAGTAACAAAATCTCAACAACGAACTACCTTCCATATGACAGGGCTACCATCCATTGGAGTAAAAAAATCTCAACAATGAACTACCTTCCATAATGACAAGGCTACCATCCGTTGGAGTAACAATATCTCAACAACGAACTACCTTCCATAATGATAAGGCTACCATCCATTGGAGTAACAAAATTTCAACAACGAACTAGATTCCATTATGATAAGGCTAACATCCATTGGAGTAAAAAAATATCAACAACAAACTACCTTCCAAAATGACAAGGCTACCATCCATCAGAGTAACAAAATCCTAACAACGAACTACCTTCCATAATGACAAGGCTACCATCCATTGGAGTAACAAAATCTCAACAACGAACTACCTTCCATAATGACATGGCTACCATCCATTGGAGTAACAAAATATCAACAATGAACTACCTTCCATAATGACAAGGCTAGCATACATTGGAGTAACAAAATTTCAACAACGAACTACCTTTCATAAAGAATAGGATACCATCCATCGGAGTAAAAAATGTCAACAACAAACTACCTTCCATAAGGACAAGGCTACCATCAATTGGAGTAATAAAATCTAAACAATAAACTACCATCCATAATGACAAGGCTACCATCCAGTGGAGTAACAAAATCTCAACAATAAATAACCTTCCATAATGACAAGGCTACCATCTATTAGAGTAAATAAATCTGAACAACGAACTACCTTCTATAATGACAAGGCTACCATCCAATGGAGTAACAAATTCTCAACAATGAACTACCTTCCATAATGAAAAGGCTACCATCCATTGGAGTAACAAAATCTCAACAACGAACTACCTTCCATAATGACATGGCTACCATCCATTGGAGTAACAAAATATAAACAATGAACTACCTTCCATAATGACAAGGCTAACATACATTGGAGTAACAAAATTTCAACAACGAACTACCTTCCATAAAGAATAGGCTACCATCCATCGGAGTAAAAAATGTCAACAACAAACTACCTTCCATAAGGACAAGGCTACCATCAATTGGAGTAATAAAATCTAAACAACAAACTACCATCCATAATGACAAGGCTACCATCCAGTGGAGTAACAAAATCTCAACAATAAATAAGCTTTCATAATGACAAGGCTACCATCCATTGGATTAAATAAATCTCAACAACAAACTACCTTCTATAATGAGAAGGCTACCATCCATTGGAGTAACAAATTCTCAACAACGAACTACCTTCCATAATTACAAGGCTGCCATCCATTGGAATAAAAAAATATCAACAATGAACTACCTTCCATAACGACAAGGCTACCATCCATTGGAGTAACCAAATTTCAAAAACGAACTACCTTACATAATGACAAGGCTACCATCCATTGGAGTAACGAAATCTCAACAATGAACTACCTTCCATATGACAGGGCTACCATTAATTGGAGTAAAAAAATCTCAACAATGAACTACCTTCCATAATGACAAGGTTACCATCCTTTGGAGTATTAAAATCTCAACAACAAACTACCATCCATGATAAGAAGGCTACAATCCATTGGAGTAACAAAATCTCAACAATAAACTACCTTCCATAATGACAAGGCTACCATCCATTGGAGTAAGAAAATCTCAACAACGAACTACCTTCTATAATGAGAAGGCTTCCTTCCATTGGAGTAACCAAATATCAACAATGAACTACCTTCCATAATGACAAGGCTATCATCCATTGGAGTAACAAAATCTCAACAATGAACTACCTTCCATAATGACAAGGCTACCATCCATTGGAGTAAAAAAATTTCAACAATGAACTACCTTTCATAATGACAAGGCTACCATCCATTGGAGTATTAAAATCTCAACAACAAACTACCATCCATAATAACAAGGCTACCATCCATTCGAGTAAAAAAATCTCAACAATGAACTCCTTTACATAATGACAAGGCTACCATCCATTGGAGTAAAAAAATCTCAACAATAAACTACCTTCTGTAATGTCAAGGCTACCATCCATTCGAGTAACAAAATCTTAATAACAAACTACCTTCCATAATGACAATTCTACCATCCAATGGAGTAATAAATTCTCAAAAATGAACTACCTTTCATAATGAAAAGGCTACCATCCGTTGGAGTAACAATATCTCAACAACGAACTACCTTCCATAATGACAAGGCACCATCAATGGAGTAAAAAAATATCAACAGCAAACTACCATCCATAATGACAAGGCTACCATCCATTGGAGCATTAAAATCTCAACAACAAACTACCATCCATAATAACAAGGCTACCATACATTGGAGTAACAAAATCTGAACAACAAACTACCTTGTGTAATGACAAGGCTACCATCCATTGGAGTAACAAAATCTCAACAACAAACTACCTTCCATAATGACAAGGCTACCATCCATTGGAGTAACAAAATCTCAACGATGAACTACCTTCCATAATGTCAAGGCTACCATCCATTGTAGTAACAAAATCTCAACAATGAACTACCTTACATAATGACAAGGCTACCATCCATTGGAGTAACAATATCTCAACAATGAACTACCTTCCATAACGACAAGGCTACCGTCCATTGGAGTAACAAAATTTCAACAACGAACTACCTTCCATAATGACAAGGCTACCATCCATTGGAGTAACAAAATATCAACAACAAACTAGCTTCCATAATGGCAAGGCTACAATCCATTAAAGTAAAAAAATCTCAACAACAAAGTACCTTCCATAATGACAAGGCTACCATCCATCGGAGTAACAAAATCTCAACAACGAACTACCTTCCATAATGACATGGCTACCATCCATTGGAGTAACAAAATCTCAACAATGAACTACCGTCCATAATGACAAGGCTAACATCCATTGGAGTAACAAAATTTCAACAACGAACTGCCTTCCATAATGAATAGGCTACCATCCATCGGAGTAAAAAACTCAACAACAAACTACCTTCCATAAGTACAAGGCTACCATCAATTGGAGTAATAAAATCTAAACAACAAACTACCATCCATAATGACAAGGCTACCATCCAGTGGAGTAACAAAATCTCAAAAATAAATGACCTTCCATAATGACAAGGCTACCATCCATTGGAGTAAATAAATCTCAAAAACGAACTACCTTCTATAATGAGAAGGCTACCATCCATTGGAGTAACAAAATCTCAACAACGAACTACCTTCCATAATGACAAGGATACCATTAATTGGAGTAACAAAATCTCAAAAACGAACTACCTTCTATAATGACAAGGCTACCATACATTGGAGTAACAAAATCCCAACAACAAACTACCTTCCATAATTACGAGGCAACCATCCATTGGAGTAACAAAATCTCAATAACAAACTACCTTCCATAATGACAAGGCTACCATCCATTGAAGTAACCAAATTTCAAAAACGAACTACCTTACATAATGACAAGGCTACCATCCATTGGAGTAACAAAATCTAAAAAACGAACTACCTTCCATATGACAGGGCTACCATCCAATGGAGTAAAAAAATCTCAACAATGAACTACCTTCCATAATGACAAGGCTACCGTCCATTGGAGTATTAAAATCTCAACAACAAACTACCATCCATAATAAGAAGGCTACCATCCATTGGAGTAACAAAATCTCAACAATAAACTACCTTCCATAATGACAAGGCTACCATCCATTGGAGTAAGAAAATCTCAACAACGAACTACCTTCTATAATGAGAAGACTACCATCCATTGGAGTAACCAAATCTCAACAATGAACTACCTTCCATAATGACAAGGCTATCCTCCATTGGAGTAACAAAATCTCAACAACAAACTACCTTCCATAATGACAAGGCTACCATCCATTGGAGTAAAAAAATTTCAACAACGAACTACCTTTCATAATGACAAGGCTAGCATCCATTGGAGTATTAAAATCTCAACAACAAACTACCATCCATAATAACAAGGCTACCATCCATTCGAGTAACAAAATCTCAACAATGAACTACTTTACATAATGACAAGGCTACCATCCATTGGAGTAAAAAAATCTCAACAATAAACTACCTTCTGTAATGTCAAGGCTACCATCCATTCGAGTAACAAAATCTCAACAACAAACTACCTTCCATAATGACAAGGCTACCATCCAATGGAGTAATAAATTCTCAACAATGAACTACCTTCCATAATTACAAGGCTACCATCCGTTGGAGTAAAAATATCTCAACAACAAACTACCTTCCATAATGATAAGGCTACCATCCATTGGAGTAACAAAATATCAACAACAAACTACCTTCCATAATGACAAGGCTACAATCCATTAAAGTAACAAAATCTCAACAACAAACTACCTTCCATAATGACAAGGCTACCATCCATCGGAGTAACAAAATCCCAACAACGAACTACCTTCCATAATGACAAGGCTACCATCCATTGGAGTAACCAAATCTCAACAATGAACTACCTTCCATAATGATAAGGCTTCCATCCATTGGAGTTAGAAAATCTCAACAATGAACTACCTTTTATAATGAGAAGGCTACCATCCATTGGAGTAACAAAATCCCAACAACAAACTACCTTCCATAATGACAAGGCTACCATCCATTGGAGTATTAAAATCTCAATAACAAACTACCATCCATAATAACAAGGCTACCATACATTGGAGTAACAAAATCTGAACAACAAACTACCTTGCGTAATGACAAGGCTACCATCCATTGAAGTAACAAAACTCAACAACGAACTACCTTCTATAATGAGAAGGCTACCATCCATTGGAGTAACAATTGAAGTGGTGAAAAACACAAGAAGGGGGGGTTGAATTGTAAAACTGAAATCTAAATCAATTGACAAGATATTTTTATCCTGGTTCGTTTGATCTCAAACTACTCCAGTCCACCCGTCAAGGTGATTTCGCCTCTCTCCAACGAGGTCTTAATCCACTATATTCAACTGAATATTACAGACTGATTTAACAACTGCTAAAGCCTTCTTGATTCAAACCACAACCCGGTTTGTCAAGGCAACACTTTCTTACAAAGAGATAAAACTATGTGTGTGGATGTTTTCTACAAAACTGTATCACAACTGTGATGTATACACAAAATGAAGCTTAGAAACTAGATTGCTAAACAGTAATGGAATATCAGAGTATGTGGTTTAGCAAAACTGGTAGAACGAAGATTATGGTTCAGCATTTGTGCGTGTAGAGATTTGGAGAGCATTAACCATTTCAATCTTCAAAGCCTTGTTTATATAGCACTTGAGATGATGAACGTTGGATGCAATATTCTTGATTCAATGCTAATAACAAGCTTTCCTTTTTGAGCAGATCTTGTCTGGAATGAGGCCGTTGGAATTAATTAGCTTTCAATGCACAGTACCATTGCTTACTTAACGCAAGTTCTGGCTTGGCTCATTCTGATTCTGCTTCGATGCTGATGAACTATTGTGTTTCTGTATCAGAGTGTTTGAGCGCAGTCTTGTTCATCAGGCTTCAGCATGTACGTGAGTTGATCATCTGATCTTGACGTTCTGATGTAGCAACTTCTGATGCTGGTGTCTGAAATCAAGTTCTGATGCTGAATAGATGTGATCTTGCTTATTTCAATCAGCGTATCTGCAAGTCAGAACATAATAATTTTAGGCAGCAGATAGTTCATTCATGAAACTTGTAAATACTATATCTTTTCACTTTGTTATCATCAAAACTTAAATATAGGGTAGTAGATTCAAACATTGTTCTAACAATCTCCCCCTTTTTGATGATGACAAATACTAGATATTTTAAATGAGAATAACGTGAAAAGGTATTTGGAAAATATATCAGAATAAGAAGAAAAAGAATAAGGAGTAAGGAAATACTCCCCCTGAGTTTATTACTTCCCTTTGATTATACGTGTTCTTCAGGATCAGATCTTTTTCTTTCTTTGAACATCAGATTATCAGAGTCTTTGACTTATCAGAGAGCAGAGCTTCAGAGCTTTTCTTGTCAGAGCTTTGCTTTGGATCAGAGTATTAGGACGATCAGAACTTCATATTGATCAGAGCAACATTGATCAGAGCTTCTAGTCTTTAGAGTGTCCAGGAGCTTCCTTGTGCCTGTAGACTTCAAACAAAACAGAAAAAACATTTCAAGTAATAGAGTTAGAATGTTTGAGAATTTCTGTCTAGTTAGCCGTTATTGATTTAAATATCATTCTTGTTCTCCCCCTTTTTGTCAGCAATCAAAAAGTGTTGGTGATGTGCTAAAACAATTAAGATCAGAAAAACTAATCATATTAATATAGTTCAGAATCAGAGCAAGAAAATATTACAAAACATAGTCAAAACAGTACATCAGAAAATCAAGAAAACATGAAAAAGGTCATGCATGAAAAAAGATTTAAGGTTGAGGAGGCAGGCGTGTGAACAGGCTCTCCAGCATCGCTTGAATCTTTTCAGAAGTCTCATTTTGCTTATGAACCATGCTGACAACAGTGTCAATCTTGCTGTCCTGCACATCCATTCTCTCTTTCATCTTCTGATCGTTTTCATCCATCCGCTGCTGCAGACGCATGTTATTCAGCCTTAGTTCTTCCAGAGACTGCCTGTCCAAGGCAGCTTGAGAAGCATCAGAAGGAGGAGGCTTCTCAGAACTTTCAGCGACATCCTATGCTTGATTTTCTTCAGCCCGAATGGTCTTGTCTTCTTCTGATGGTTGCACCTTTGCAGCTTGCTGTTTCTCAGACCAAGGTTCACTGTCCAGAGGAAGCACAACTTCCTGAGGCAGCTGACTTTCAACTTCCTTCAGCAGCTTGCTGAAGTTCTGTTGTGCCTGCTCATAGTTGATATCCTGCAACTTGAGGGCTTCAGCACGTACCCAACGTCTGAACTGTGACCAGAGCTGATTAGAAGCAGCTGGGTCAAACATCCCAGGATAGACTTGCTTCAAAGAAGCAATCCATTGCAGCACACCTGTTTCAAAATTCAAAATACCAGAGCCAACATCTGGTTGCTTTGGTTTTGGGATGGCAATTTTGTGTTTTAGATCAGCAAGACGGTCAAGACTGGTTAGGTCAATGAAAGTCCTACTGGGGTTTTCAGAGGTTTTCTGAGAGGCTGTTTGTTTTGGAGGAGGGGTATCAGAGTCAGATATTTCGATTGGAGTGGGTGGTGTTTTGGGAGTTTTTGGTGGTGTCGATTCTGATGAAGATGGTAATTGGGGCATGAAAACAGTGGTTCCACATGGCAACTGGATTGCCAGCGGTGATGGTTGAGGTGAGTGAGGGTCAGAATGATGAGGAGAAGGGGTTTCAGAGTGGTGAAACTCTGTTTGTGGTGAAGGTGGATTAATTTCTGGTTGGGGAGAGGGAGGTGGAATCTCTGATTGCTCAGGGATCAGAGGTTCTTCTCTGGAGTGAGGAGAGTTCTGAGCGGCACTTGATATTGCTCAGAAGTTGCTTTCTTCTGATTACCTGCAGAAACGTTGCTGGAGGATGCCATTGTTCACACTAAAAAGGGTTTTGAGAATGAATTGAAGAAAAAGGTTTGCAAGAGATGAACTCAGAAATATGCAGAAAAAGCTTGAGTGATAGTGAGAAAGCGTAAAGACTAAGAATGAGAGATTAATGTGCTTAAATAGAGTTTTCAAAATTATTTTGAAAAGATAAACGTTTTTAAGAGAGAGAAAAATCATGATTGCTATTTAAAAGCATGATTACTTTTCATTAAATGCTTGCTGATTTTGGGGGATTTGAGAAAGATACTTAAAAACGGTTACCAGACATGTGTCTCAATGCACCCAATCAGCGCTTTGCCTTCTCAGAAGCGTGCACGCGTTCTGCTTCAGAGATATGCTGATGATTGGATGACACTTGTTTGATGTAGTGATCAGCACGTCTGTCTTTGAGATTAGACTCTCAGATCTTTAGACTTGCATCTGATACAATCTGCATGTTCTATCTTTCTGAAAGGAGATTGATCAGAAGTTCACAGTAAAATAATTACATTCTGAAAGTAAATATATGGAATTAAAACATTTTCACTCTGGGCACACTTTCATGCTGAGATGTTTCAGAATGAAATTAAACCTATCTTCTGAAAGGGGTTTGGTAAAGATATCAGCCCATTGATGGTCTGTATCTATAAATTTTAAGTTCAAAATACCTTTCTGAATATAGTCCCTAATGAAGTGATGTTTTATTTCTATATGCTTAGCTCTAGAATGTAAAATAGGATTCTTACTTAAGCAAATAGCAGAAGTATTATCACAAAGTATAGGAATGCTACTCTCAAAAATGTGGAAGTCTTCAAGCTGACTTTTCATCCAGAGCATTTGTGTGCTACATCCTGCTGCTGCTATGTACTCAGCTTCTGCTGTTGACAGAGCAATTGTTGATTGCCTTTTGCTGGACCAAGAGATCAGATTTTCTCCCAGAAACTGGCAGCTTCCAGAAGTACTTTTGCGTTCCACTCTGTCTCCAGCAAAATCAGCATCACAGTAGCCTACTAAGCTGTAATCACTAGATTTTCTATAAAACAAACCCAGATTAGTAGTACCTTTCAGATACTTGAAAATTCGCTTAACAGCTGTTAAGTGAGATTCTCTAGGATCTGATTGGAATCTAGCATAGATACAAACACTGAATAGTATGTCAGGTCTTGAAGCAGTCAGATAGAGGAGAGAACCAATCATACCTCTGTAGACTTTCTGTTCTACACTTTTGCTTACCTCTTCTCTTTCCAGAATGCACGTGGGATGCATTGGAATCTTTGATGGCTTACATTCTGAGAGGTCAAATTTCTTCAGAAGATCTCTGATGTATTTTCTCTGATGAATGTAAGTTCCTTCTGGAGTTTGATTGATCTGAATTCCTAGAAAGAATTTCAGTTCCCCCATGAGGCTCATCTCAAATTCTGCCTGCATACACTTAGCAAATTTTCTTCCAAGAGAAGGATTAGTAGAACCAAAAATAATATCATCAACATAAATTTGGCAGACTAAGATGTCACTCTTAACTGATTTACATAATAGAGTAGTGTCCACTTTCCCTCAGGTGAATTCATTTTCAAGCAGAAAGTTACTTAGCCTTTCATACCAAGCTCTGGGAGCTTGTTTCAGACCATACAGTGACTTCTTTAGTTTGAAAACATGTTCTGGATGTTTTGTATTTTCAAAACCTGGGGGTTGGTGAACATAAACTTCTTCTTCTATATAACCATTTAAGAATGCACTTTTGACATCCATCTGATACAGAGTGATGCCTCTATTAACAGCAAATGAAATTAAAAGTCTGATAGATTCTAACATGGCGACTGGGGCAAAGGTTTCTGTATAGTCTATCCCCTCTTGCTGACTATAACCTTGTGCAACCAGTCGTGCCTTGTTTCTAATGACTTCACCTTATTCATTTAGCTTGTTTCTGAACACCCATCTTGTTCCAATGACGTTGAATCCTTTTGGTCTGGGAACGAGATCCCATACATCGTTTCTGGTGAATTGATTCAGCTCTTCTTGCATTGCCAGAATCCAGTCATTATCCAGAAGTGCTTCATCAATAGAAGAAGGTTCAATCAGAGACACTAGTCCCATAAGAGTTTCTTCAGAGTTTCTGAAGCTTGCTCTTGTTCTGATTGGATCTTCCTTTCTTCCTAGGATAGTCTCTTCTGGGTGATCCAAGCTGCTTCTGGGTAATCTCTTCTGAGGTTGATCAGCAGTTGTTGAAAGATTTCTAGCAGTGCTCCTTTCAGACGTTGAAGGAATGTCTGTGTTGAGAGCTTCTGATGACTTGTCTTCAGAACCTGCAAATTCAATTTCTATACCTGCAAAAGTTTCATTCTGCTTTGACTTTTCAGAGTCAAGCTTGTCATCAAAACGAACACTGATTGATTCTTCCACAATCTGTGTTTCTGTATTGTATACTCTGTACCCTCTTGAGCGTTCAGAGTATCCTAACATAATACACTTCTGTGCCTTAGAGTCAAACTTGTTCAAATAATTCTTTGTATTTAATATAAAGCAAGTACATCCAAATGGATGAAAATATGAAATGTTGGGCTTTCTGTTCTTCCACAATTCATATGGAGTCTTTTCCAGAATAGGTCTTATTGAGATTCTATTCTGAATGTAGCACGCTGTGTTTATTGCCTCTGCCCAGAAAGTCTTAGCAACATTTGTCTCATTGATCATGGTTCTGGCCATTTCTTGCAATGTTCTATTCTTTCGTTCTACAACTCCATTTTGTTGGGGAGTTCTAGGACAAGAGAAATCATGCAGAATGCCTCTGTCATTAAAGAATGACTCAAAATCTTTATTTTCAAATTCTCCACCATGATCACTTCTGACTTTAACGATTCTAAGATCTTTTTCATTCTGAACTTGGTTACAGAAGGTAACAAACACAGAGTGTGACTCGTCCTTGTGTCTTAAGAACTTTACCCATGTCCATCTGCTATAGTCATCTACGATTACTAACCCATACTTCTTACCACTGACTGAAGCAGTTTTAACTGGTCCAAATAAGTCAATGTGCAGAAGCTCTAATGGCTTAGAGGTAGAAACAACATTTTTGGATTTAAAATAAGGTTTTGCAAATTTTCCTTTCTGACATGCTTCACACAGAGCATCTAAATTGAACTTCAAATTAGGAAGTCCTCTGACCAGATTGAGTTTGTTAATCTGAGATATTCTTCTCATACTAACATGCCCCAATCTTCTGTGCCAGATCCACTGCTCGTTGTTAACAGACAGAAGACATTTTACATTCTGACTCTTTAGTTCAGAAAGTTTGATTTTGTAAATGTTGTTTTTCCTCTTTCCATTAAACAGGATAGTCCCATCTTTCTGACTAACAGCTTTACATGATTTTTGATTAAAGATTATATCATAACCGTTATCACTTAATTGACTTATGGATAACAGATTATGCATCAATCCATCTACTAGCAGAACATTATTAATAGAGGGAAGATTTCCATTACCTACAGTTCCAGAGCCAATTATCTTTCCCCTCTGATTGCCTCCAAAGCCAACGTGGCCTCCAGGCTTAAGTTCCAGGCTTTGGAACATATGCCTTCTTCCCGTCATGTGTCGTGAGCAGCCAGAGTCCAGGTACCATGACTGGTGTTTCTGACTTGCTGCTAAAGATATCTGCAACATGTATTATTTTATCCTTAGGTACCCAGATTTTCTTGGGTCCTGATTTGTTAGTTTTACCAAAACTCTGGTTGAATTTTGGTTTCACAGAGTGCTTACTGCTAGTATATTTGATATCATGTGTGTGACCATACACAAAGTGTGAATTTAAAGGAGTGTGTTTAATGGTTAAGTCCATGACATTCTTTGGTGTAGGAACCTTACCTTGGTATCCTATTCCTTTCCTGCCGTTTCTGCTAACTCCATAGATCATTGAAGCCATTCTGCTTCTATCTATGCTTTTAGCTAGGAACTTCTGGAAACTGTGATCATACTCCTTGATGATCTCATCAGCGTTGCTGGGAGTTTCAGAAATTGGTTCCTTCTGAGAGTTTTGTAAAGTGTTTTCTAATTTTGAAATCTTATCTCTCAGCTTAGAATTTTCCAATTTGAGACTCTCAGACTTATTAGAGTCAGATTCAAGATTCCTTTTCAGGTCTCTGAATTTAGCTCTAATCTGCTGATAACGTTCCAGAATCTCATTAAGGCTTTCAGCAAGTTCAGCCTTTGTAAAGTTAACAGCGAAGTTAGGAAATACCTCTTTTGTGTCTGATTCTGAGTCTGATTCAGAAGCTTCACTATCTTCTGAAATGTTTGCCATGAGAGCTATGTTTGCCCTTTCATCATCTGATTCTGAGTCAGCTTCAGACGAGTCAGAGTCATCCCATGTAGCCATGAGACTTTTCTTCTTCTCTCTTCCAAACTTCTTTTTGGGCTTTTCCCTCTGAAGCTTTGGGCAGTCACTCTTGTAGTGTCCTTGCTCATTACACTCGTAGCAGATGATGTCTTTGGTGTTTGGCTTCTTGCTACTGGAGGAGCCTTCAGATCTTCTGTATCCAGAGGAAGAATCTGTCCTTCTGTATCTGGAAAAAGACTCCTTCTGATCAGATCTTCTGGGATTCCTGAACTTCCTTTGTCTTTGCTTCCACAGTTGATTCACTCTTCTGGAGAGAAGGGAAAGTTCGTCTTCTTCTGATGAGGATCCATCAGATGTTTCTTCAACTGCCTGCAAAACTTTAGACTCAGATTTTCTGTTAGATTTTAATGTTAAAGGCTTACCTTGCTTCTGAGGCTCATCAGCTTCTAGCTCTATCTCATGACTTCTGAGGGAGCTTATAAGTTCCTCCAGAGTGATTTTGTTGAGATCTTTAGCTAGCTTCAGAGCAGTAACCATAGGCCTCCACTGCTTGGGTAAACTTCTGATTATTTTCTTGACATGGTCAGCAGTAGAGTACCCTTTGTCCAGAACTTTGAGACCAGCTACCAGAATCTGGAATCTAGAGAACATAGTTTCAATGGATTCAGATTCTTCCATTTTGAACGCCTCATACTTCTGAATGAGCGCCGGAGCTTTTGTTTCTTTGACCTGAACGTTGCCCTCATGCGTCATTCTGAGAGAATCAAAGATGTTCTTTGCTGTGTCTCTGTTGGAGATCTTTTCATACTCAGTATAGGAAATGTCACTGAGGAGGATGGTTCTGGCCTTGTGGTGATTCTTGAAGTCACGCTTTTGTTGATCAGACATTGATTTTCTATCAATCTTCTGACCACTTGCATTCACAGGGTGCGTGTATCCATCTGTCACCATATCCCACAGATCAGCATCATGTGCCAGAAAGAAGCTTTCAATTCTGTCTTTCCAGTAATCAAAGTTTTCTCCATCAAAGACTGGAGGTTTGCCACTGAATCTGTCTCTGTCCTCATTGTTGTCATTGCTGATGTGAGAATTGTTTCCTGCCATTGTGTTTTTCTGACGCTGGATCTTGTACTGACACAGTTAAGTGTTTTAGCTCAGAACCAGGCGCTCTGATTCCAATTGAAGTGGTGAAAAACACAAGAAGGGGGGGTTGAATTGTAAAACTGAAATCTAAAGCAATTGACAAGATATTTTTATCCTGGTTCGTTTGATCTCAAACTACTCCAGTCCACCCGTCAAGGTGATTTCGCCTCTCTCCAACGAGGTCTTAATCCACTATATTCAACTGAATATTACAGACTGCTTTAACAACTGCTAAAGCCTTCTTGATTCAAACCACAACCCGGTTTGTCAAGGCAACACTTTCTTACAAAGAGATAAAACTATGTGTGTGGATGTTTTCTACAAAACTGTATCACAACTGTGATGTATACACAAAATGAAGCTTAGAAACTAGATTGCTAAACAGTAATGGAATATCAGAGTATGTGGTTTAGCAAAACTGGTAGAACGAAGATTATGGTTCAGCTTTTGTGCGTGTAGAGATTTGGAGAGCATTAACCATTTCAATCTTCAAAGCCTTGTTTATATAGCACTTGAGATGATGAACGTTGGATGCAATATTCTTGATTCAATGCTAATAACAAGCTTTCCTTTTTGAGCAGATCTTGTCTGGAATGAGGCCGTTGGAATTAATTAGCTTTCAATGCACAGTACCGTTGCTTACTTAACGCAAGTTCTGGCTTGGCTCATTCTGATTCTGCTTCGCTGCTGATGAACTATTGTGTTTCTGTATCAGAGTGTTTGAGCGCAGTCTTGTTCATCAGGCTTCAGCATGTACGTGAGTTGATCATCTGATCTTGACGTTCTGATGTAGCAACTTCTGATGCTGGTGTCTGAAATCAAGTTCTGATGCTGAATAGATGTGGTCTTGCTTATTTCAATCAGCGTATCTGCAAGTCAGAACATAATAATTTTAGGCAGCAGATAGTTCATTCATGAAACTTATAAATACTATATCTTTTCACTTTGTTATCATCAAAACTTAAATATAGGGTAGTAGATTCAAACATTGTTCTAACAACAATATCTCAACAACGAACTACCTTCCATAATGTTAAGGCTGCCATCCATTGGAGTAGTAAAATCTCAACAACAAACTACCTTCCATAATGACAAGGCTACCATCCATTGGAGTAAAAAAATCTCAACGACGAACTACCTTCCATAATGTCAAGGCTACCATCCATTGTAGTAACAAAATCTCAACAACAAACTACCTTCCATAATGACAAGGCAACCATCCATTCGAGTAACAAAATCTCAACAATGAACTACTTTACATAATGACAAGGATACCATCCATTGGAGTAACAAAATCTCAACAACGAACTGCTTTCCGTAATGTCAAGGCTACCATCCATTCTTGTAACAAAATCTCAACAACGAACTACCTTCCATAATGACAAGGCTACCATCCAATGGAGTAACAAATTCTACCCAATGAACTACCTTCCATAATGACAAGGCTACTATCCGTTGGAGTAACAATATCTCAACAACGAACTACCTTCCATAACGACAAGGCTACCATCCATTGGAGTAACAAAATTTCAACAATGAACTTACTTCCATAATGACAAGGCTACCATCCATTGGAGTAACAAAATATCAACAACAAACTAGCTTCCGTAATGGCAAGGATACAATACATTAAAGTAAAAAAATCTAAACAACAAACTACCTTCCATAATGACAAGGCTACCATCCATCGGAGTAACAAAATCTCAACAACGAACTACCTTCATTAATGACATGGCTACCGTCCGTTGGAGTAACAAAATCTCAACAATGAACTACCTTCCATAATGACAAGGCTAACATCCATTGGAGTAACAAAATTTCAACAAGGAACTACCTTCCATAATGAATAGGCTTCCATCCATCGGAGTAAAAAATGTCAACAACAAACTACCTTCCATAAGTACAAGGCTACCATCAATTGGAGTAATAAAATCTAAACAACATACTACCATCCATAATGACAAGGCTACCATCCAGTGGAGTAACAAAATCTCAACAATAAATAACCTTCTATAATGAAAAAGATACCATTAATTGGAGTAACAAAATCTCAAAAACGAACTACCTTCTATAATGACAAAGCTACCATACATTGGAGTAACAAAATCCCAACAACGAACTACCTTTCATAATTACAAGGCTACCATCCATTGGAGTAACAAAATCTCAACAATGAACTACCTTCCATAATGACAAGGCTACCATCCATTGGAGTAACAAAATCTCAACAACGAACTTCCTTCCATAATGAGAAGGCTACCATCCATTGGAGTAACCAAATTTCAAAAATGAACTACCTTACATAATGACAAGGCTACCATCCATTGGAGTAACAAAATCTAAAAAACGAACTACCTTCCATATGACAGGGCTACCATCCATTGGAGTAAAAAAATCTCAACAATGAACTAACTTCCATAATGACAAGGCTACCATCCATTGGAGTATTCAAATCTCAACACCAAACTACCATCCATAATAAGAAGGCTACCATCCATTGGAGTAACAAAATCTCAACAATAAACTACCTTCCATAATGACAAGGCTACCATCCATTGGAGTAAGAAAATCTCAACAACGAACTACCTTCTATACTGAGAAGGCTACCATCCATTGTAGTAACCAAATCTCAACAATGAACTACCTACCATAATGACAAGGCTACCATCCATTGGAGTAAAAAAATTTCAACAACGAACTACCTTTCATAATGACAAGGCTACCATCCATTGGAGTAACAAAATATCAACAACAAACTACCTTCTATAATGACAAGGCTACAATCCATTAAAGTAAAAAAATCTCAACAACAAACTACGTTCCATAATGACAAGGCTACCATCCATCAGAGTAACAAAATCCCAACAACAAACTACCTTCCATAATGACAAAGCTACCATCCATTGGAGTAACCAAATCTCAACAATGAACTACCTTCCATAATGATAAGGCTACCATCCATTGGAGTAAGAAAATCTCAACAATGAACTACCTTATATAATGAGAAGGCTACCATCCATTGGAGTAACAAAATCCCAACAATGAACTACCTTCCATAATGACAAGGCTACCATCCATTGGAGTAACAAAATCTCAACAATGAACTACCTTTCATAATGACAAGGCTACCATCCATTGGAGTAACAAAATCTCAACAACGAACTACCTTCCATAATGAAACGGCTTCCATCCATTGGAGTAAAAAAATTTCAATAATGAACTACCTTCCATAATGACAAGGCTACCATCCATTGGAGTATTAAAATCTCAATAACGAACTACCATCCATAATAACAAGGCTACCATACATTGGAGTAACAAAATCTGAACAACAAACTACCTTGCGTAATGACAAGGCTACCATCCATTGGAGTAACAAAACTCAACATCGAACTACCTTCTATAATGAGAAGGCTACCATCCATTGGAGTAACAAAATCTCAACAACGAACTACCTTCTATAATGACAAGGCTGCCATCCATTGGAGTAGTAAAATCTCAACAACGAACTACCTTCCATAATGACAAGGCTACCATCCATTGGAGTAACAAAATATCAACGAGGAACTACCTTCCATAATGTCAAGGCTACCATCCATTGTAGTAACAAAATATCAACAACAAACTACCTTCCATAATGACAAGGCAACCATCCATTCGAGTAACAAAATCTCAACAATGAACTACTTTACATAATGACAAGGAAACCATCCATTGGAGTAACAAAATTTTAACAACGAACTGCTTTCCGTAATGTCAAGGCTACCATCCATTCTTGTAACAAAATCTCAACAACGAACTACCTTTCATAATGACAACGCTACCATCCAATGGAGTAACAAATTCTCAACAATGAACTACCTTCCATAATGACAAGGCTACCATCCGTTGTAGTAACAATATCTTAACAACGAACTACCTTCCATAACGACAAGGCTCCCATCCATTGGAGTAACAAAATTTCAACATCAAACTACCTTCCATAAGGACAAGGCTACCATCCATTGTAGTAACAAAATATCAACAACAAACTAGCTTCCATAATGGCAAGGCTACAATCCATTAAAGTAAAAAAATCTAAACAACAAACTACCTTCCATAATAACAAGGCTACCATCCATCGGAGTAACAAAATCTCAACAACGAACTACCTTCCAAAATGACATGGCTACCATCAATTGGAGTAACAAAATCTCAACAATGAACTACCTTCCCTAATGACAAGGCTAACATCCATTGGAGTAACAAAATTTCAACAACGAACTACCTTCCATAATGAATAGGCTACCATCCATCGGAGTAAAAAATCTCAACAACAAACTACCTTCCATAAGTACAAGGCTACCATCAATTGGAGTAATAAAATCTAAACAACAAACTACCATCCATAATGACAAGGCTACCATCTAGTGGAGTAACAAAATCTCAACAATAAATAGCCTTCCATAATGACAAGGCTACCATCCATTGGAGTAAATAAATCTCAATAACAAACTACCTTCTATAATTAGAAGGCTACCATCCATTGGAGTAACAAAATCTCAACAACGATCTACCTTCCATAATGACAAGGATACCATTAATTGGAGTAACAAAATCTCAAAAACGAACTACCTTCTATAATGACAAGGCTACCATACATTGGAGTAACAAAATCCCAACAACGAACTACCTTCCATAATGACAAGGCTACCATCCATTGGAGTAACAAAATCTAAACAATGAACTACCTTCCATAATGACAAGGCTACCATCCATTGGAGTAACAAAATCTCAACAACATACTACCTTCCATAATGACAAGGCTACCATCCATTGTAGTAACCAAATTTCAAAAACGAACTACCTTACATAATGCCAAGGGTACCATCCATTTGAGTAACAAAATCTCAACAATGAACTACTTTACATAATGACAAGGCTACGATCCATTGGAGTAACAAAATCTCAACAACGAACTGCCTTCCGTAATGTCAAGGCTACCATCCAATGGAGTAAAAAATTCTCAACAATGAACTACCTTCCATAAAGTCAAGGCTACCATCCGTTGGAGTAACAATATCTCAACAACGAACTACCTTCCATAATGACAAGGCTACCATCCATTGGAGTAAAGTAATTTCAACGACAAACTACCTTCCATAATGACAAGGCTACCATCCATTGGAGTAAAAAAATATCAACAACAAACTACCTTCCATAATGACAAGGCTACCATCCATCGGAGTAACAAAATCCCAACAACGAACTACCTTCCATAATGACAAGGCTACCATCCATTGGAGTAACCAAATCCCAACAATGCACTACCTTCCATAATGACAAGGCTACCATCCATTGGAGTAAGAAAATCTCAACAATGAACTACCTTCTATAATGATAAGGTTACCATCCATTGGAGTAACAAAATCCCAACAACGAACTACCTTCCATAATGACAAGGCTACCATCCTTTGGAGTAACAAAATCTCAACAATTAACTACCTTCCATAATGACAAGGCTACCATCCATTGGAGTAACAAAATCTCAACAACGAACTACCTTCCATAATGAAAAGGCTTCCATCCATTGGAGTAAAAAAATTTCAACAACGAACGACCTTCCATAATGACAAGGCTACCATCCATTGGAGTATTAAAATCTCAACAATAAACTACCATCCATAATAACAAGGCTACCATACATTGGAGTAACAAAATTTGAACAACAAACTACCTTGTGTAATGACAAGGCTACCATCCATTGGAGTAACAAAACTCAACAACGAACTACCTTCTATAATGAGAAGGCTACCATCCATTGGAGTAACAAAATCTCAACAACGAACTACCTTCCATAATGACAAGGCTGCCATCCATTGGAGTAGTAAAATCTATACAACGAACTACCTTCCATAATGACAAGGATACCATTCATTGGAGTAACAAAATCTCAACGACTAATTACCTTCGATAATGTCAATGCTACCATCCATTGTAGTAACAAAATCTCAATAACAAACAACCTTCCATAATGACTAGGCTACCATCCATTCGAGTAACAAAATCTCAACAATGAACTACTTTACATATTGACAAGGCTACCATTCATTGGAGTAACAAAATCTCAACAATGAACTGCCTTCCGTAATGTCAAGGCTACCATCCATTCTTGTAACAAAATATCAACAATGAGCTACCTTCCATAATGACAAGGCTACCATCCAATGGAGTACCAAATTCTCAACAATGAACTACCTTCCATAATAACAAGGCTACCATCCGTTGGAGTAACAATATCTCAACAACGTACTACCTTCCTTAATGACAAGGCTACCATCCATTGGAGTAAAAAAATTTCAACAACGAACTACCTTCCATAATGACAAGGCTACCATCCATTGGAGTAAAAAAATATCAACAACAAACTACCTTCCATAATGACAAGGCACCAATCCATTGGAGTAAAAAAATTTAAAAAACGAACTACCTTCCATAATGACAAGGCTACCATACATAGGAGCATTAAAATTTCAACAACAAACTACCATCCATAATAACAAGGCTACCAATCATTGTAGTAACAAAATCTCAACAACAAACTACCTTCCATAATCACAAGGCTAGCATCCATTGGAGTAACAAAATCTCAATAATGAACTACTTTACATAATGACAAGGCTACCATCCATTGGAGTAAAAAAACCTCAACAATGAACTACCTTCCGTAATGTCAACGCTACCATCCATTCGAGTAACAAAAATCTCAACAACAAACTACCTTCCATAATGACAAGGATACCATCCAATGGAGTAACAAATTCTCAACAATGAACTACCTTCCATAATGACAAGGCTACCATCCATTGGAGTAACAATATCTTAATAACGAACTACCTTCCATAATGACAAGGCTACCATCCATTGGAGTAACAAAATTTCAACAACGAACTACCTTCCATAATGACAAGGCTACCATCCATTGGAGTAACAAAATATCAACAAAAAACTAGCTTTTATAATGGCAAGGCTACAATCCATTAATGTAAAAAAATCTCAACAACAAACTACCTTCCATAATGACAAGGCTTCCATAAATTGAGTAACAAAATCCCAACAACGAACTACCTTCCACAATTACAAGGCTACCATCCATTGGAGTAACAAAATCTCAACAATGAACTACCTTCCATAATGACAAGGCTACCATCCATTGGAGTAACAAAATCTTAACAAGAACTACCTTCCATAATGAAAAGGCTACCATCCATTGGAGTAACCAAATTTCAAAAACGAACTACCTTACATAATAACAAAATCTCAACAACGAACTTCCTTCCATATGACAGGGCTACCATCCATTGGTGTAAAAAAATATAAACAATGAACTACCTTCCATAATGACAAGGCTACCATCCATTGGAGTATTAAAATCTCAACAACAAACTACCATCCATAATAAGAAGGGTATCATCCATTGGAGTAACAAAATCTCAATAATAAACTACCTTCCTTAATGACAAAGCTACCATCCATTGGAGTAAGAAAATCTCAACAACGAACTACCTTCTATAATGAGAAGGCTACCATCCATTGGAGTAACCAAATCTCAACAATGAACTACCTTCCATAATGACAAGGCTATCATCCATTGGAGTAACAAAATCTCAACAATGAACTACCTTCCATAATGACAAGGCTACCATCCATTGGAGTACAAAAATTTCAACAACGAACTACCTTCCATAATGACAAGGCTACCACCCATTGGAGAATTTAAATCTCAACAATGAACTACTTCACATAATGACAAGGCTACCATCCATTGGAGTAAAAAAATCTCAACACTAAACTACCTTCCATAATGTCAAGGCTACCATCCATTCGAGTAACAAAATCTCAACAACGAACTACATTCCATAATGACAAGGCTACCATCCAATGGAGTAATAAATTCTCAACAATTAATTACCTTCCATAATGACAAGGCTACCATCCGTTGGAGTAACAATATCTCAACAATGAACTACCTTCCATAATGACAAGGCTACCATCCATTGGAGTAACAAAATATCAAAAACAAACTACCTTCCATAATGACAAGGCTACAATACATTAAAGTAAAAAAATATTAACAACAAACTACCTTCCATAATGACCAGGGTACCATCCATTGGAGTAACAAAATTTCAACAACGAACTACCTTCCATAATGACAAGGCTACCATCCATTGGAGTAACCAAATCTCAACAATGAACTACCTTCCATAATGACAAGGCTATCATCCATTAGAGTAACAAAATCGCAACAACAAACTACCTTCCATAATGACAAGGCACCAATCCATTGGAGTAAAAAAATTTAAAAAACGAACTACCTTCTATAATGACAAGGCTACCATACATTGGAGCATTAAAATTTCAACAACAAACTACCATCCTTAATAACAAGGCTACCAATCATTGTAGTAACAAAATCTCAATAACAAACTACCTTCCATAATAACAAGTCTACCATCCATTGGAGTAACAAAATCTCAATAATGAACTACTTTACATAATGACAAGGCTACCATCCATTGGAGTAAAAAAACCTCAACAATTAACTACCTTCCGTAATGTCAAGGCTACCATCCATTCGAGTAACAAAAATCTCAACAACAAACTACCTTCCATAATGACAAGGATACCATCCAATGGAGTAACAAATTCTCAACAATGAACTACCTTCCATAATGACAAGGCTACCATCCATTGGAGTAACAATATCTCAATAACGAACTACCTTCCATAATTACAAGGCTACCATCCATTGGAGTAACAAATTTCAACAACGAACTACCTTCCATAATGACAAGGCTACCATCAATTGGAGTAACCAAATCTCAACAATGAACTACCTTCCATAATGACAAGGCTATCATCCATTAGAGTAACAAAATCGCAACAACAAACTACCTTCCATAATGACAAGGCACCAATCCATTAGAGTAAAAAAATTTAAAAAACGAACTACCTTCCATAATGACAAGGCTACCATACATTGGAGCATTAAAATTTCAACAACAAACTACCATCCTTAATAACAAGGCTACCAATCATTGTAGTAACAAAATCTCAATAACAAACTACCTTCCATAATAACAAGTCTACCATCCATTGGAGTAACAAAATCTCAATAATGAACTACTTTACATAATGACAAGGCTACCATCCATTGGAGTAAAAAAACCTCAACAATGAACTACCTTGTGTAATGTCAAGGCTACCATCCATTCGAGTAACAAAAATATCAACAACAAACTACCTTCCATAATGACAAGGATACCATCCAATGGAGTAACAAATTCTCAACAATGAACTACCTTCCATAATGACAAGGTTACCATCCATTGGAGTAACAATATCTCAATAACGAACTACCTTCCATAATGACAAGGCTACCATCCATTGGAGTAACAAAATTTCAACAACGAACTACCTTCCATAATGACAAGGCTACCATCCATTGGAGTAACAAAATATCAACAACAAACTAGCTTTTATAATGGCAAGGCTACAATCCATTAATGTAAAAAAATCTCCACAACAAACTACCTTCCATAATGACAAGGCTACCATCCATCGGAGTAACAAAATCTCAACAACAAACTACCTTCCATAATGACATGGCTACCATCCATTGGAGTAACAAAATCTCAACAATGAACTACCTTCCATAATGACAAGGCTAACATCTATTGGAGTAACAAAATATCAACAACAAACTACCTTCCATAATAAATAGGTTACCATCCATCGGAGTAAAAAATCTCAACAACAAACTACCTTCCATAAGGACGAGGCTACCATCAATTGGAGTAATAAAATCTAGACAACAAACTACCATCCACAATGACAAGGATACCATCCAGTGGAGTAACAAAATCTCAACAATAAATAACCTTCCATAATAACAAGGCTACAATCCATTGGAGTAAATAAATCTCAACAACGAACTGCCTTCTATAATGAGAAGGCTACCATCCATTGGAGTAACAAAATCTCAACAACAAACTACCTTCCATAATGACAAGGATACCATTCATTGGAGTAACAAAATCTCAAAAACGAACTACCTTCTATAATGACAAGGCTACCATAAATTGAGTAACAAAATCCCAACAACGAACTACCTTCCACAATTACAAGGCTACCATCCATTGGAGTAAAAAAATCTCAACAATGAACTAACTTCCATAATAACAAGGCTACCATCCATTGGAGTAACAAAATCAAAACAATAAACTACCTTCCATAATGACAAGGCTACCATCCATTGGAGTAACAAAATCCCAACAACGAACTACCTTCCATAATGACAAGGCTACCATCCATTGGAGTAACAAAATCTCAACAACGAACTACCTTCCATAATGACAAGGCTATCATCCATTGGATTAACAAAATCTCAACAATAAACTACCTTCCATAATGACAAGGCTACCATACATTGGAGTAAAAAAATTTTAACAACGAACTACCTTCCATAATGACAAGGCTACAATCCATTGGAGTATTAAAATCTCAACAACTAACTACCATCCATTATAACAAGGCTACCATCCATTGGAGTAACAAAATCTCAACAACAAACTACCTTGTGTAATGACAAGGCTACCATCCATTGGAGTAACAAAACTCAACAACGAACTACCTTCTATAATGAGAAGGCTACCACTCATTGGAGTAACAAAATCTCGACAACAAACTACCTTCCATAATGACAAGGATGCCATCGATTGGAGTAATAAAATCTCAACAACGAACTACCTTCAATAATGACAAGGCTACCATCCATTGGAGTATTAAAATCTCAACAACAAACTACCATCCATAATAACAAGGCTACCATCCATTCGAGTAACAAAATCTCAATAATGAACTACTTCACATAATGATAAGGCTACCATCCATTGGAGTAAAAAAATCCCAACACTAAACTACCTTCCATAATGTCAAGGCTACCATCCATTCGAGTAACAAAATCTCAACAACGAACTACATTCCATAATGACAAGGCTACCATCCAATGGAGTAATAAATTCTCAACAATGAACTACCTTCCATAATGACAAGGCTACCATCCGTTGGAGTAACAATATCTCAACAATGAACTACCTTCCATAATGACAAGGCTACCATCCATTGGAGTAACAAAATATCAAAAACAAACTACCTTCCATAATGACAAGGCTACCATCCATTGGAGTAAAAAAATCTTAACACTAAACTACCTTCCATAATGACAAGGCTACCATCCATCGGAGTAACAAAATTTCAACAAAGAACTACCTTCCATAATGGCAAGGCTACCATCCATTGGAGTAACCAAATCTCAACAATGAACTACCTTCCATAATGACAAGGCTACCATCCATTGGAGTATTAAAATCTCAACAACAAACTACGATCCATAATAACAAGGCTACCATCCATTTTAGTAACAAAATCTCAACAATAAACTACCTTTCATAATGACAAGGCTACCGTCCATTCTAGTAACAAAATCTCAACAATGAACTACTTTACATAATGACAAGGCTACCATCCATTGGATTAACAAAATCTCAACAACGAACTACCTTCCTTATTGTAAAGGATACCATCTATTTGAGTAACAAAATCTCAACAAGGAACTACCTTCCATAATGACAAGGCTACCATCCAATGGAGTAACAAATTCTCAACAATGAACTACCTTCCATAATGACAAGGCTACCATCCGTTGGAGTAACAATATCTCAACAACGAACTACCTTCCATAATGACAAGGCTATCATCCATTGGAGTAACAAAATTTCAACCACGAACTACCTTCCATAATGGCAAGGCTACCATCCATCGGAGTAACAAAATCCCAACAACGAACTACCTTCCATAATGACAAGGCTACCATCCATTGGAGTAACCAAATCTCAACAATGAACTAACTTCCATAATAACAAGGCTACCATCCATTGGAGTAACAAAATCAAAACAAAAAACTACCTTCCATAATGACAAGGCTACCATCCATTGGAGTAAGAAAATCTCAACAACGCACTACCTTCTATAATGAGAAGGCTACCAGCCATTGGAGTAACAAAATCTCAACAACGAACTACCTTCCATAATGACAACGCTATCATCCATTCGATTAACAAAATCTCAACAATAAACTACCTTCCATAATGACAAAGCTACCATACATTGGAGTAAAAAAATTTCAACAACGAACTACCTTCCATAATGACAAGGCTACCATCCATTGGAGTATTAAAATCTCAACAACAAACTACCATCCATAATAACAAGGCTATCATACATTGGAGTAACAAAACTAAACAACGAACTACCTTCTATAATGAGAAGGCTACCATCCATTGGAGTAGTAAAATCTCAACAATGAACTACCTCCATAATGACAAGGCTACCATCCATTCAAGTAACAAAATATCATAAACGAACTACCTTCCATAATGTCAAGGCTACCATCAATTGTAGTAAAAAAATCTCAACAACATACTACCTTCCATAATGACAAGGCTACCATCCATTCGAGTAACAAAATCTCAACAATGAACTACTTTACATAATGACAAGGCTACCATCCATTGGAGTAACAAAATCTCAACAACAAACTGCCTTCTGTAATGTCAAGGCTACCATCAATTCTTGTAACAAAATCTCAACAACAAACGTCCTTCCATAATGACAAGGCTACCATCCAATGGAGTAACAAATTCTCAACAATGAACTACCTTCCATAATGACAAGGCTCCCATCTATTCGAGTAACAAAATCTCAACAACGAACTACATTCCATAATGACAAGGCTACCATCCAATGGAGTAATAAATTCTCAACAATGAACTACCTTCCATAATGACAAGGCTACCATCTGTTGGAGTAATAATATCTCAACAACAAACTACCTTCCATAATGACAAGGCTACCATCCAATGGAGTAATAAATTCTCAACAATGAACTACCTTCCATAATGACAAGGCTACCATCCATTGGAGTAAAAATATCTCAACAACGAACTACCTTCCATAATGACAAGGCTACCATCCATTGGAGTAACAAAATCTCAACAACAAACTACCTTCCATAATGACAAGGCTACAATCCAGTAAAGAAAAAAAATCTCAACAACAAACTACCTTCCATAACGACAAGGCTACCATCCATCAGAGTAACAAAATCCCAACAACGAACTAGCTTCCATAATGACAATGCTACCATCTATTGGAGTAACCAAATCTCAACAATGAACTACCTTCCATAATGATAAGGCTACCATCCATTCGAGTAAGAAAATCTCAACAATGAACTACCTTCTATAATGAGAAGGCTACAATCCATTGGAGTTACAAAATCCCAATGAACTACTTTACATAATGACAAGGCTACCATCCATTGGAGTAACAAAATCTCAACAACAAACTTCCTTCCGTAATGTCAAGGGTACCATCCATTGGAGTAACAAAATCTCAATAACGAACTACCTTCCATAATGACAAGGCTACCATCCAATGGAGTAACAAATTCTCAACAACGAACTACCTTTCATAATGACAAGGCTACCATCCATTGGAGTATTAAAATCTCAACAACAAACTACCATCCATAATAACAAGGCTACCATCCATTCGAGTAACAAAATCTCAACAATGAACTACTTTACATAATGAAAAGGCTACCATCCATTGGAGTAAAAAAATCTCAACAGTCAACTACCTTCCATAATGTCAAGGCTACCATCCATTCGAGTAACAAAATCTTAGCAACGAGCTACCTTCCATAATGACAAGGCTACCATCCAATGGAGTAATAAATTCTTAACAATGAACTACCTTCCATAATGACAAGCCTACCATCCGTTGGAGTAACAAAATCTCAACAACAAACTACCTTCCATAATAACAAGGCTACCATCCATTGGAGTAACCAAATATCAACAACAAACTACCTTCCATAATGACAAGGCTACAATCAATTGGAGTAAAAAAATCTCAACAACAAACTACCTTCCATAATGACAAAGCTACCATCCATCGGAGTAACAAAATCCCAACAACGAACTACCTTCCATAATGACAAGGCTACCATCTATTGGAGTAACCAAATCTGAACAATGAACTACCTTCCATAATGATAAGGCTACCATCCATTGGAGTAAGAAAATCTCAACAATGAACTACCTTCTATAATGAGAAGGCTACCATCCATTGGAGTAACAAAATCCTAACAACGAACTACCTTCCATAATGACAAGGCTACCATCCATTGGAGTAACAAAATCTCAACAACAAACTGCCTTCTGTAATGTCAAGGCTACCATCCATTGGAGTAACAAAAACTCACCAATAAACTACCTTCCATAATGTCAAGGCTACCATCCATTGAGTAACAAAATCTCAACAACATACCACCTTCCATAATGACAAGGCTACCATCCATTGGAGTAACAAAATCTCAACAATGAACTACCTTCCATAATGACAAGGCTACCATCCATTGGAGTATTAAAATCTCAACAACAAACTACCATCCATAATAACAAGGCTATCATAGATTGGAGTAACAAAATCAGAACAACAAACTACCTTGCGAAATGACAGGGCTACCATCCATTGGAGTAACAAAATCTCAACAATGAACTACCTTCCATAATGACAAGGCTACCATCCATTGGAATAACAAAATCTCAACAACGAACTACCTTCCATAATGAAAAGGCTTCCATCCAATGGAGTAATAAATTCTCAACAATGAACTACCTTCCATAATGACAAGGCTACCATCCGTTGGAGTAACAATATCTCAACAACAAACTACCTTCCATAATGACAAGGCTACCATCCAATGGAGTAATAAATTCTCAACAATGAACTACCTTCCATAATGACAAGGCTACCATCCGTTGGAGTAAAAATATCTCAACAACGAACTACCTTCCATAATGACAAGGCTACCATCCATTGGAGTAACAAAATATCAACAACAAACTACCTTCCATAATGACAAGGCTACAATCCGTTGGAGTAAAAATATCTCAAAAACGAACTACCTTCCATAATGACAAGGCTATAATCCATTGGAGTAACAAAATATCAACAACAAACTACCTTCCATAATGACAAGGCTACAATCCATTGGAGTAAAAAAATCTCAACAACAAACTACCTTCCATAATGACAAGGCTACCATCCATCGGAGTAACAAAAACCCAACAACGAACTACCTTCCATAATGACAAGGCTACTATCTATTGGAGTAACCAAATCTGAACAATGAACTACCTTCCATAATGATAAGGCTACCATCCATTGGAGTAAGAAAATCTCAACAATGAACTACCTTCTATAATGAGAAGGCTACCATCCATTGGAGTAACAAAATCCCAACAACGAACTACCTTCCATAATGACAAGGCTACCATCCATTGGAGTAACAAAATCTCAACAACAAACTGCCTTCTGTAATTTCAAGGCTACCATCCATTCTTGTAACAAAATCTCAACAACAAACGTCCTTCCATCATGACAAGGCTACCATCCAATGGAGTAACAAATTCTCAACAATGAACTACCTTCCATAATGACAAGGCTACCATCCATTCGAGTAACAAAATCTCAACAACGAACTACATTCCATAATGACAAGGCTACCATCCAATGGAGTAATAAATTCTCAACAATGAACTACCTTCCATAATGACAAGGCTACCATCCGTTGGAGTAACAATATCTCAACAACAAACTACCTTCCATAATGACAAGGCTACCATCCAATGGAGTAATAAATTCTCAACAATGAACTACCTTCCATAATGACAAGGCTACCATCCGTTGGAGTAAAAATATCTCAACAACGAACTACCTTCCATAATGACAAGGCTGTTAGAACAATGTTTGAATCTAGTACCCTATATTTAAGTTTTGATGATAACAAAGTGAAAAGATATAGTAGTTAAATATTTTATGATTGAATTATATGCTGCCTAAAATTACTATGCTCTGACTTGCAGATATGCTGATTAAAATAAGCAAGATCACGTTTTCAGCATCAGAATATGAGTTTGCACACCAGCATCAGAAGTTGCTGAATCAGAACGTCAAGATCAGATGATCAACGCTTGCACATGCTGAAGCTTGATGAACAGAACTGCGCGTAAAACACTCTGATACAGAAACAAATTAGTTCATCAGCAGCGAAGCAGAATCAGAATGAGCCAAGCCAGATCGTGCATTGAAGAAGCAACGGTACTGTGCATTAAAAGCTAATCAATACCAACGGCATCATTCTAGACAAGATCTGCTCAAAAAGGAAAGCTTGTTAATAGCATTGAATCAAGAATATTTGCTTCAACGTTCATCTTCTCAAAGTGCTATATAAACCAAGCTTTGAAGATTATCACGGCTAATGCTTCCAAACTCTCTACACGCACAAAGCTGAACAATAATCTTCACTCTACAAGTTTTGCTAAACCAACAAACTCTGATACTTTATTAGCGTTTAGCATCCTAGTATTCTAAGCTTCATTTGTGTAAACATCACAGTTGTGATATAGTTTTGTAGAAACATTCATACACATTTGCTTATACCTTTGTAAGAAAGTGTTGCCTTGACAAACCGGATTGTGGTTTGAATCAAGAAGGTTTTAGCAGTTGCTAAAGCAGATTTGTATTCAGTTGAATATAGTGAATTAAGACCTCGTTGGAGAGAGGCGAAATCACCTTGAACGGGTGGACTGGAGTAGTTTGAGATCAAACGAACCAGGATAAAAATACCTTGTCATTTGCTTTAAGATTCCAGTTTTACAATTCAACCCCCCCTTCTTGTGTTTTTCACCCCTTCAATTGGCATCAGAGCGCCTGGTTCTGAGCTAAAACACTTAACCGTGTCAGTACAAGATCCAGCGTCAGAAAAACACAATGGCAGGAAACAACTCTCATTTCAGCAATGACACCAATGAGGACAGAGACAGATTCAGCGGCAAACCTCCAGTCTTTGATGGAGAAAACTTTGACTACTGGAAAGACAGAATTGAAAGCTTCTTTCTAGCACATGATGCTGATCTGTGGGATATGGTGACAGATGGATACACGCACTCTGTTAATGCAACTGGTCAGAAGATTGATAGAAAATCAATGACTGATCAACAAAAGCGTGATTTCAAGAATCACCATAAGGCCAGAACCATCCTCCTCAGTGCTATCTCCTATACTGAGTATGAGAAGATCTCCAACAGAGACACAGCTAAGAACATCTTTGATTCTCTCAGAATGACGCATGAGGGCAACGTTCAAGTCAAAGAAACAAAAGCTCTGGCACTCATTCAGAAGTATGAGGCGTTTAAAATGGAAGAATCTGAATCCATTGAAACTATGTTCTCCAGATTCCAGATTCTGGTAGCTGGTCTCAAAGTTCTGGACAAGGGATACTCTACTGCTGACCATGTCAAGAAGATAATCAGAAGTTTACCCAAGCAGTGGAGGCCTATGGTTACTGCTCTGAAGCTGGCGAAAGATCTCAACAAAATCACTCTGGAGGAACTTATAAGCTCCTTCAGAAGTCATGAGATAGAGCTGGAAGCTGACGAGCCTCAGAAGCAAGGTAAGCCTATAGCTTTAAAATCTAACAGAAAATCTGAATCTAAAGTTTTGTAGGCAGTTGAAGAAACATCTGATGGATCCTCATCAGAAGAAGACGAGCTTTCTCTTCTCTCCAGAAGAGTAAATCAACTGTGGAAGCAAAGACAAAGGAAGTTCAGGAATCCCAGAAGATCTGATCAGAACGAGTCTTCTTCCAGACACAGAAGGACAGATTCTTCCTCTGGATACAGAAGATCTGAAGGCTCCTCAGGTAGCAAGAAGCCAAATACAAAAGACATCATCTGCTACGAGTGCAATGAGCAAGGACACTACAAGAGTGATTGTCCAAAGCTTCAGAGGGAAAAGCCCAAAAAGAGGTTTGGAAGAGAGAAGAAGAAAAGTCTCATGGCCACATGGGATGACTCTGACTCGTCTGAAGCTGACTCAGAATCAGATGATGAAAGGGCGAACATAGCGCTTATGGCTAACATTCCAGATGACAGTGAAGCTTCTGACTCAGACTCAGAATCAGACACAGAAGAGGTATTCCCTAACTTCGCTGTTAATTTTACAAAGGCTGAACTTGCTGAAAGCCTAAATGAAATTCTGGAACGTTATCAGCAGATTAGAGCTAAATTCAGAGACCTGAAAAGGACTCTTGAATCTGACTCTAATAAGTCTGAGAGTCTCAAATTGGAAAACTCTGAGCTGAGAGATAAAATTTTAAAATTAGAAAACTCTTTACAAAACTCTCAGAAGGAACCAATTGTTGAAACTCCCAGCAACGCTGATGAGATCATTAAGGAGTATGATCATAGTTTCCAGAAGTTCCTTGCTAAAAGCATAGATAGAAGCAGAATGGCTTCAATGATCTATTGAGTTAGCAGAAACGGCAGGAAAGGAATAGGATACCTAGGTAAGGTTCCTACACCTAAAAATGTCATGGATTTAGTTATTAAACACACTCCTCTAAATTCACACTTTGTGTATGGTCACACACATGACATCAAATATACTAGTAGTAATCACTTTGTGAAACCAAAATTCAACCAAAGTTTTGGTAAAACTAACAAATCAGGACCCAAGAAGATCTGGGTACCTAAGGATAAAATAATACATGTTGCAGATATCTTTAGCAGCAAGTCAGAAACACCAGTCATGGTACCTGGACTCTGGCTGCTCACGTCACATGACGGGAAGAAGGCATATGTTCCAAAGCCTGGAACTTAAGCCTGGAGGCCACGTTGGCTTTGGAGGCAATCAGAGGGGAAAGATAATTGGCTCTGGAACTGTAGGTAACGAAAATCTTCCCTCTATTAATAATGTTCTGCTTGTAGATGGATTGATGCATAACCTGTTATCCATAAGTCAATTAAGTGATAACGGTTATGATATAATCTTTAATCAAAAATCATGTAAAGCTGTTAGTCAGAAAGATGGGACTATCCTATTTAATGGTAAGAGGAAAAACAACATTTACAAAATCAAACTTTCTGAACTTAAGAGTCAGAACGTAAAATGTCTTCTGTCTGTTAACAACGAGCAATGGATCTGGCACAGAAGATTGGGACATGTTAGTATGAGAAGAATATCTCAGATTAACAAACTCAATCTGGTCAGAGGACTTCCAAATTTGAAGTTCAATTCAGATGCTCTGTGTGAAGCATGTCAGAAAGGCTAATTTGCAAAACCCTCTTTTAAATCCAAAAATGTTGTTTCTACCTCTAAGCCATTAGAACTTCTGCACATTGACTTATTTGGACCAGTTAAAACTGCTTCTGTCAGTGGCAAGAAGTATGGGTTAGTAATCGTAGATGACTATAGCAGATGGACATGGGTAAAGTTCTTAAGACACAAGGACGAGTCACACTCTGTGTTTGTTACCTTCTGTAACCAAGTTCTGAATGAAAAAGATCTTAGAATCGTTAAAGTCAGAAGTGATCATGGTGGAGAATTTGAAAATAAAGATTTTGAGTCATTCTTTAATGACAAAGGCATTCTGCATGATTTCTCTTGTCCTAGAACTCCCCAACAAAATGGAGTTGTAGAACGAAAGAACAGAACATTGCAAGAAATGGCCAGAACCATGATCAACGAGACAAATGTTGCTAAGACTTTCTGGGCAGAGGCAATAAACACAGCGTGCTACATTCAGAATAGAATCTCAATAAGACCTATTCTGGAAAAGACTCCATATGAATTGTGGAAGAACAGAAAGCCCAACATTTCGTATTTTCATCCATTTGGATGTACTTGCTATATGTTAAACACTAAGAATTATTTGAACAAGTTTGATTCTAAGGCACAGAAGTGTATTATGTTAGGATACTCTGAACGCTCAAGAGGGTACAGAGTATACAATACAGAAACACAGATTGTGGAAGAATCAATCAGTGTTCGTTTTGATGACAAGCTTGACTCTGAAAAGTCAAAGCAGAATGAAAATCTTGCAGGTATAGAAATTGAATTTGCAGGTTCTGAAGACAGGTCATCAGAAGCTCTCAACACAGACACTCCTTCAACGTCTGAAAGAAGCAATGCTAGAAATCCTACAACTGCTGCTGAACAACCTCAGAAGAGATTACCCAGAAGCAGTTTGGATCACCCAGAAGAGACTATCCTAGGAAGAAAGGAAGATCCAATCAGAACAAGAGCAAGCTTCAGAAACTCTGAAGAAACTCTGATGGGACTTGTGTCTCTGATTGAACCTTCTTCTATTGATGAAGCACTTCTGGACAATGACTGGATTCTGGCAATGCAAGAAGAGCTGAATCAATTCACCAGAAACGACGTATGGGATCTCGTTCCAAGACCAAAAGGATTCAATGTCATTGGAACAAGATGGGTGTTCAGAAACAAGTTTATGAACAAGGTGAAGTCGTCAGAAACAAGGCACGACTGGTTGCACAAGGTTATAGTCAGCAAGAGGGGATAGACTATACAGAAACCTTTGCCCCAGTCGCCAGGTTAGAATCTATCAGACTTTTAATCTCATTTGTTGTTAATAGAGGCATCACTCTGTATCAGATGGATGTCAAAAGTGCATTCTTAAATGGTTATATAGAAGAAGAAGTGTATGTTCACCAACCCCCAGGTTTTGAAAATACAAAACATCCAGAACATGTTTTCAAACTGAAAAAGTCACTGTATGGTCTGAAACAAGCTCCCAGAGCTTGGTATGAAAGGCTAAGTAACTTTCTGCTTGAAAACGAGTTCACCAGAGGGAAAGTGGACACCACTCTATTCTGTAAAACAGTTAAGAGTGACATTTTAGTCTGTCAAATTTATGTTGATGATATAATCTTTGGATCTACTAATCCTTCTCTTGGAAGAAAATTTGCTAAGTGTATGCAGGCAGAATTTGAGATGAGCCTCATGGGGGAACTGAAGTTCTTTCTAGGAATTCAGATCAATCAAACTCCAGAGGGAACTTACATTCATCAGAGCAAATACATCAGAGATCTTCTGAAGAAATTTGACCTCTCAGAATGTAAGCCATCAAAGATTCCAATGCATCCCACGTGCATTCTGGAAAGAGAAGAGGTAAGCAAAAGCGTAGAACAGAAAGTCTACAGAGGTATGATTGGTTCTCTCCTTTATCTGACTGCTTCAAGACCTGATATTTTATTCAGCGTATGTATTTGTGCTAGATTCCAATCAGATCCTAGAGAATCTCACTTAACAGCTGTTAAGCGAATTTTCAAGTATCTGAAAGGTACTACTAATCTGGGTTTGTTTTATAGAAAATCTAGTGATTACAGTTTAGTAGGCTACTGCGACGCTGATTTTGCTGGAGACAGAGTGGAACGAAAAAGTACTTCTGGAAGCTGCCAGTTTCTGGGAGAAAATCTGATCTCGTGGTCCAGCAAAAGGCAATCAACTATTGCTCTGTCAACAGCAGAAGCTGAGTACATAGCAGCAGCTGGATGTAGCACACAGATGCTTTGGATGAAAAGTCAGCTTGAAGACTTCCAGATTTTTGAGAGTAACATTCCTATTCTTTGTGATAATACTTCTGCTATTTGCTTAAGTAAGAATCCTATTTTACATTCTAGAGCTAAGCATATAGAAATAAAACATCATTTCATTAGGGACTATATTCAGAAAGGTATTTTAAACTTGAAATTTATAGATACAGACCATCAATGGGCTGATATCTTTACAAAACCCCTTTCAGAAGATAGGTTTAATTTCATTCTGAAACATCTCAGCATGAAAGTATGCCCAGAATGAAAATGCTTTAATTCCATATTCTTATCTTTCAGAATGTATTTATATTACTGTGAACTTCTGATCAATCTTCTTTCAGAAAGTTAGGACATGCAGATTGTATCAGAGGCAAGTCTAAAGATCTGAGAGTCTAATCTCAAATACAGACGTGCTGATCACTACATCAAACAAGTGTCATCCAATCATCAGCAAATCCCTGAAGCAGAACGCGTGCACGTTTCTGAGAAGGCAAAGCGCTGATTGGGTGCATTGAGACACATGTCTGGTAACCGTTTTTAAGTATCTTTCTCAAATCCCCCAAAATCAGCAAGATTGATACTGTTGTCACCATGGTTCAGAAGCAGAATGCAACTTCTGAAAAGATTCAGGCAATGCTGGAAAGCCTGTTCTCACGCATGCCCCCACAACCTTGAAATTTTTTTTCATGCATGACATTCTCTATATTTTCTTCATTTTCTGATGTACTTTTGACTATGTTTTGACCGTGCTTGTGTAATGTTCTTTGCTATGAACTATTTTTAATATAATTTGTTTTTCTGATCTAAATTGTTTTAGCACATCACAAACACTTTTTGATTGCTGACAAAAAGGGGGAGAACAAGAATGATATTTAAAATCAATAACGGCTAACTAGACAGAAATTCTCAAACATTCTAACTCTATTACTTGAAATGTTTTTCTGTTTTGTTGTTAAGTCTACAGGCACAAGGAAGCTCTGAACACTATGAAGACTAAGAACTAGAAGCTCTGATCAAAATATAAAAGCTCATGTTGCTCTGATCAAATATGAAGTTCTGATATATGAAGATCTGATCGACCTAACACTCTGATCCGAAGCAAAGCTCTGACAGGAAAAGCTCTGAAGCTCTGCTTTCTGATAAGTCAAAGACTTATAAGCTGATGCTCAAAGATATAAAAAGATCTGACTCTGAAGAACACACATATCAAAGGGAAGTAACAAACTCAGGGGGAGTATCTCTTAACTCTGACTTCTCCGTACTTCTTATTCTGATACATAGATCTGATAACTTTTCACGTTATTTTTCATTTAAAATATCTAGTTTTTGTCATCATCAAAAAGGGGGAGATTGTTAGAACAATGTTTGAATCTAGTACCCTATATTTAAGTTTTGATGATAACAAAGTGAAAAGATATAGTAGTTAAATATTTTATGATTGAATTATATGCTGCCTAAAATTACTATGCTCTGACTTGCAGATATGCTGATTAAAATAAGCAAGATCAGGTTTTCAGCATCAGAATATGAGTTTGCACACCAGCATCAGAAGTTGCTGAATCAGAACGTCAAGATCAGATGATCAACGCTTGCACATGCTGAAGCTTGATGAACAGAACTGCGCGTAAAACACTCTGATACAGAAACAAATTAGTTCATCAGCAGCGAAGCAGAATCAGAATGAGCCAAGCCAGATCGTGCATTGAAGAAGCAACGGTACTGTGCATTAAAAGCTAATCAATACCAACGGCATCATTCTAGACAAGATCTGCTCAAAAAGGAAAGCTTGTTAATAGCATTGAATCAAGAATATTTTCTTCAACGTTCATCTTCTCAAAGTGCTATATAAACCAAGCTTTGAAGATTATCACGGCTAATGCTTCCAAACTCTCTACACGCACAAAGCTGAACAATAATCTTCACTCTACAAGTTTTGCTAAACCAACAAACTCTGATACTTTATTAGCGTTTAGCATCCTAGTATTCTAAGCTTCATTTGTGTAAACATCACAGTTGTGATATAGTTTTGTAGAAACATTCATACACATTTGCTTATACCTTTGTAAGAAAGTGTTGCCTTGACAAACCGGATTGTGGTTTGAATCAAGAAGGTTTTAGCAGTTGCTAAAGCAGATTTGTATTCAGTTGAATATAGTGAATTAAGACCTCGTTGGAGAGAGGCGAAATCACCTTGAACGGGTGGACTGGAGTAGTTTGAGATCAAACGAACCAGGATAAAAATACCTTGTCATTTGCTTTAAGATTCCAGTTTTACAATTCAACCCCCCCTTCTTGTGTTTTTCACCCCTTCAAAGGCTACCATCCATTGGAGTAACAAAATATCAACAACAAACTACCTTCCATAATGACAAGGCTACAATCCATTAAAGAAAAAAAATCTCAACAACAAACTACCTTCCATAATGACAAGGCTACCATCCATCAGAGTAACAAAATCCCAACAACGAACTACCTTCCGTAATGATAAGGCTACCATCCATTCGAGTAAGAAAATCTCAACAATGAACTACCTTCTATAATGAGAAGGCTACAATCCATTGGAGTTACAAAATCCCAATGAACTACTTTACATAATGACAAGGCTACCATCCATTGGAGTAACAAAATCTCAACAACAAACTGCCTTCCGTAATGTCAAGGCTACCATCCATTGGAGTAACAAAATCTCAACAACGAACTACCTTCCATAATGACAAGGCTACCATCCAATGGAGTAACAAATTCTCAACAATGAACTACCTTCCATAATGACAAGGCTACCATCCGTTGGAGTAACAAAATCTCAACAATGAAATACCTTCCATAATGACAAGGCTATCATCCATTGGAGTAACAAAATCTCAACAACGAACTACCTTCCATAATGACAAGGTTACCATCCATTGGAGTAAAAAAATTTCCACAACGAACTACCTTTCATAATGACAAGGCTACCATCCATTGGAGTATTAAAATCTCAACAACAAACTACCATCCATAATAACAAGGCTACCATCCATTCGAGTAACAAAATCTCAACAATGAACTACTTTACATAATGACAAGGCTACCATCCATTGGAGTAACAAAATCCCAACAACGAACTACCTTCCATAATGACAAGGCTACCATCCATTGGAGATTTAAAATCTCAAGAACAAACTACCATCCATAATAACAAGGCTACCATCCATTTGAGTAACAAAATCTCAACAATGAACTACTTTACATAATGACAAGGCTACCATCCATTGGAGTGAAAAAATCTCAACAGTAAACTACCTTCCGTAATGTCAAGGCTACCATCCATTCGAGTAACAAAAATCTCGACAACAAACTACCTTCCATAATGACAAGGCTACCATCCAATGGAGTAATAAATTCTTAAAAATGAACTACCTTCTATAATGACAAGCCTACCATCCGTTGGATTAAAAATATCTCAACAACGAACTACCTTCCATAATGGAAAGGCTACCATCCATTGGAGTAACAAAATATCAACAACAAACTACCTTCCATAATGACAAGGCTACAATCCATTAAAGTAAAAAAATCTCAACAACAAACTACCTTCCATAATGACAAGGCTACCATCCATCGGAGTAACAAAATCACATCAACGAACTACCTTCCATAATGACAACGCTACCATCTATTGGAGTAACCAAATCTCAACAATGAACTACCTTCCATAATGATAAGGCTACCATCCATTCGAGTAAGAAAATCTCAACAATGAACTACCTTCTATAATGAGAAGGCTACCATCCATTGGAGTAACAAAATCCCAACAACGAACTACCTTCCAAAATGACAAGGCTACCATCCATTGGAGTAACAAAATCTCAACAATGAAGTACCTTCCATAATGACAAGGCTACCATCCATTGGAGTAACAAAATCTCAACAACAAACTACCTTCCATAATGACAAGGCTTCCATCCATTGGAGTAAAAAAATTTCAACAACAAATTACCTTCCATAATGACAAGGCTACCATCCATTGGAGTATTAAAATCTCAACAATAAACTACCTTCCGTAATGTCAAGGCTACCATCCATTCGAGTAACAAAACCTCAACAACAAACTACATTCCATAATGACAAGGGTACCATCCAATGGAGAATTAAATTCTCAACAATGAACTACCTTCCATAATGACAAGGCTACCATCCGTTGGAGTAACAATATCTCAACAACAAACTACCTTCCATAATGACAAGGCTACCATCCAATGGAGTAAAAATATCTCAACAACGAACTACCTTCCATAATGACAAGGCTACCATCCATTGCAGTAACAAAATATCAACAACAAACTACCTTCCATAATGACAAGGCTATAATCCATTAAAGTAAAAAAATCTCAACACCAAACTACCTTCCATAGTGACAAGGCTACCATCCATCGGAGTAACAAAATCCCAACAACGAACTACCTTCCATAATGACAAGGCTACCATCTATTGGAGTAACCAAATCTCAACAATGAACTACCTTCAATAATGATAAGGCTACCATCCATTCGAGTAAGAAAATCTCAACAATGAACTACCTTCTATAATGAGAAGGCTACCATCCATTGGAGTAACAAAATCTCAACAATGAACTACGTTCCATAATGACAAGGCTTCCATCCATTGGAGTAAAAAAATTTCAACAACGAACTACCTTCCATAATGACAAGGCTACCATCCCTTGGAGTATTAAAATCTCAACAATAAACTACCTTCCGTAATGTCAAGGCTACCATCCATTCGAGTAACAAAATCTCAACAACGAACTACATTCCATAATGACAAGGCTACCATCCAATGGAGTATTAAATTCTCAACAATGAACTACCTTCCATAATGACAAGGCTACCATCCGTTGGAGTAACAATATCTCAACAACAAACTACCTTCCATAATGACAAGGCTACCATCCATAGGAGTAATAAATTCTCAATAATGAACTACCTTCCATAATGACAAGGCTACCATCCGTTGGAGTAAAAATATCTCAACAACGAACTACCTTCCATAATGACAAGGCTACCATCCATTGGAGTAACAAAATATCAACAACAAAGTACCTTCCATAATGACAAGGCTACAATCCATTAAAGTAAAAAAATCTCAACAACAAACTACCTTCCATAATGACAAGGCTACCATCCATCGGAGTAACAAAATCCCAACAACGAACTACCTTCCATAATGACAAGGCTACCATCTATTGGAGTAACCAAATCTCAATAATGAACTACCTTCCATACAGATAAGGCTACCATCCATTCGAGTAAGAAAATCTCAACAATGCACTACCTTCTATAATGAGAAGGCTACCATCCATTGGAGTAACAAAATCCCAACAACGAACTACCTTCCATAATGACAAGGCTACCATCCATTGGAGTAACAAAATCTCAACAATGAACTACCTTCCATAATGACAAGGCTACCATCCATTGGAGTAACAAAATCTCAACAACGAACTACCTTCCATAATGACAAGGCTTCCATCCATTGGAGTAAAGAAATTTCAACAACGAAATACCTTCCATAATGACAAGGCTACCATCCATTGGAGTATTAAAATCTCAACAATAAACTACCTTCTGTAATGTAAAGGCTACCATCCATTCGAGTAACAAAATCTCAACAACGAACTACATTCCATAATGACAAGGCTACCATCCAATGGAGTAATAAATTCTCAACAATGAACTACCTTCCATAATGACAAGGCTACCATCCGTTGGAGTAACAATATCTCAACAACAAACTACCTTCCATAATGACAAGGCTACCATCCAATGGAGTAATAAATTCTCAATAATGAACTACCTTCCATAATGACAAGGCTACCATCCGTTGGAGTAAAAATATCTCAACAACGAACTACCTTCCATAATGACAAGGCTACCATCCATTGGAGTAACAAAATATCAACAACAAACTACCTTCCATAATGACAAGGCTACAATCCATTAAAGAAAAAAAATCTCAACAACAAACTACCTTCCATAATGACAAGGCTACCATCCATCAGAGTAACAAAATCCCAACAACGAACTAGCTTCCATAATGACAATGCTACCACCTATTGGAGTAACCAAATCTCAACAATGAACTACCTTCCATAATGATAAGGCTACCATCCATTCGAGTAAGAAAATCTCAACAATTAACTACCTTCTATAATGAGAAGGCTACAACCCATTGGAGTTACAAAATCCCAACAACGAACTACCTTCCATAATGACAAGGCTACCATCCATTGGAGTAACAAAATCTCAACAATGAACTACCTTCCATAATGACAAGGCTACCATCCATTGGAGTAAGAAAATCTCAACAACGAACTACCTTCCATAATGAAAAGGCTTCCATCCATTGGAGTAAAAAAATTTCAACAACGAACTACCTTCCATAATGAATAGGCTACCATCCATTGGAGTATTAAAATCTCAACAATAAACTACCTTCCGTAATGTCAAGGCTACCATCCATTCGAGTAACAATATCTCAACAACGAACTACATTCCATAATGACAATGCTACCATCCAATGGAGTAATAAATTCTCAACAATGAACTACCTTCCATAATGACAAGGCTACCATCCGTTGGAGTAACAATATCTCAACAACAAACTACCTTCCATCATGACAAGGCTACCATCCAATGGAGTAATAAATTCTCAACAATGAACTACCTTCCATAATGACAAGGCTACCATCCGTTGAAGTAAAAATATCTCAACAACGAACTACCTTCCATAATGACAAGGCTACCATCCATTGGAGTAACAAAATATCAACAACAAACTACCTTCCATAATGACAAGGATACAATTTATTAAAGTAAAAAAATCTCAACAACAAACTACCTTCCATAATGACAAGGCTACCATCCATCGGAGTAACAAAATCCCAACAACAAACTACCTTCCATAATGACAAGGCTACCATACAATGGAGTAATAAATTCTCAACAATGAACTACCTTCCATAATGACAAGGCTACCATCCGTTGAAGTAAAAATATCTCAACAATGAACTACCTTCCATAATGACAAGGCTACCATCCATTGGAGTAACAAAATATCAACAACAAACTACCTTCCATAATGACAAGGCTACCATCCAATGGAGTAACAAATTCTCAACAATGAACTACCTTCCATAATGACAAGGCTACCATCCATCGGAGTAACAAAATCCCAACAACAAACTACCTTCCATAATGACAAGGCTACCATCCATTTGAGTAACCAAATCTCAACAATGAACTACCTTCCATAATGATAAGGCTACCATCCATTGGAGTAAGAAAATCTCAACAATGAACTACCTTCTATAATGAGAAGGCTACCATCCATTAGAGTAACAAAATCCCAACAACAAACTACCTTCCATAATGACAAGGCTACCATCCATTGGAGTAACAAAATCTCAACAATGAACTACCTTCCATAATGATAAGGCTACCATCCATTGGAGTAACAAAATCTCAACAACGAACTACCTTCCATAATGACAAGGCTTCCATCCATTGGAGTATTAAAATCTCAACAACAAACTACCATCCATAATAACAAGGCTATAAAACATTGGAGTAACAAAATCTGAACAACAAACTACCTTGCGTAATGACAAGGCTACCATCCATTGGAGTAACAAAACTCAACAACGAACTACCTTCTATAATGAGAAGTCTACCATCCATTGGAGTAACAAAATCTCAACAACAAACTACCTTCCATAATGACAAGGCTTCCATCCATTGGAGTAGTAAAATTTCAACAACGAACTACCTTCCATAATGACAAGGTTACCATCCATTGGAGTAACAAAATCTCAACAACAAACTACCTTCCATAATGTCAAGGCTACCATCCATTGAGTAACAAAATCTCAACAACATACCACCTTCCATAATGACAAGGCTACCATCCATTCAAGTAACAAAATCTCAACAATGAACTACTTTACATAATAACAAGGCTACCATCCATTGGAGTAACAAAATCTCAACAATGAACCGCCTTCCGTAATGTCAAGGCTACCATCTATTCTTGTAACAAAATCTCAACAACGAACTACCTTCCATAATGAAAAGGCCACCATTTAATGGAGTAACAAATTCTCAACAATGAACGACCTTCCATAATGAAAAGGCTACCATCCGTTGGAGTAACAAAATCTCAACAATGAAATACCTTCCATAATGACAAGGTTATCATCCATTGGAGTAACAAAATCTCAACAACGAACTACCTTCCATAATGAAAAGGCTACCATCCATTGCAGTAAAAAAATTTCAACAACGAACTACCTTTCTTAATGACAAGGCTACCATCCATTGGAGTATTAAAATCTCAACAACAAACTACCATCCATAATAACAATGCTACCATCCATTCGAGTAACTAAACTCAACAATGAACTACTTTCCGTAATGTCAAGCCTACCATCCATTCGAGTAACAAAATCTCAACAACGAACTACCTTCCATAATGACAAGGCTACCATCCAATGGAGTAATAAATTTTCAACAATGAACAACCTTCCCTAATGACAAGGCTACCATCCGTTGGAGTAAAAATATCTCAACAACGAACTACCTTCCATAATGACAAGGCTACCATCCATTGGAGTAACAAAATATCAACAACAGACTATCTTCCATAATGACAAGGCTACAATCCATTAAACTAAAAAAATCTCAACAACAAACTACCTTCCATAATGACAAGGCTACCATCCATCGAAGTAACAAAATCCCAACAATGAACTACCTTCCATAATGACAAGGCTACCATCTATTGGAGTAACCAAATCTCAACAATGGACTACCTTCCATAATGATAAGGCTACCATCCATTGGAGTAAGAAAATCTCAAGAATGAACTACCTTCTATAATGAGAAGGCTACCATCCATTGGAGTAACAAAATCCCAACAATGAACTACCTTCCATAATGACAAGGCTACCATCCATTGGAGTAACAAAATCTCAACAATGAACTACCTTCCATAATGGCAAGGCTACCATCCATTGGAGTTACAAAATCTCAACAACGAACTAACTTCCATAATGACAAGGCTTCCATCCATTGGATTAAAAATATTTCAACAACGAACTACCTTCCATAATGACAAGGCTACCATCCATTGGAGTATTAAAATCTCAACAATAAACTACCTTCCGTAATGTCAAGGCTACCATCCATTCGAGTAACAAAATCTCAACAACGAACTACATTCCATAATGACAAGGCTACCATCCAATGGAGTAATAAATTTTCAACAATGAACTACCTTCCATAATGACAAGGCTTCCATCCGTTGGAGTAACAATATCTCAACAATGAACTACCTTCCATAATGACAAGGCTACCATCCATCGGAGTAACAAAATTTCAACAACGAACTACCTTTCATAATGACAAGGCTACCATCCATTGGAGTAACCAAATCTCAACAATGAACTACCTTCCATAATGACCAGGCTATCATCCATTGGAATAACAAAATCACAACAACGAACTACTTTCCATAATGACAAGGCTACCATCCATTGGAGTAAAAAAATTTCAACAACGAACTACCTTCCATAATGACAAGGCTACCATCCATTGGAGTATTAAAATCTCAACAACAAACTACGATCCATAATAACAAGGCTACCATCCATTCTAGTAACAAAATCTCAACAACAAACAAGATTCCATAATGACAAGGCTACTGTCCATTCGAGTTACAAAATCTCACCAATGCACTACTTTACATAATGACAAGGCTACCATCTATTGGAGTAACAAAATCTCAAAAACGAACTACCTTCCTTAATGTAAAGGCTACCATTTATTCGAGTAACAAAATCATAACAACGAACTACCTTCCATAATGACAAGGCTACCATCCAATGGAGTAACAAATTCTCAACAATGAACTACCTTCCATAATGACAAGGCTACCATCCGTTGGAGTAACAATATCTCAACAACGAACTACCTTCCATAATGACAAGGCTACCATCCATTTGAGTAACAAAATTTCAACAACGAACTACCTTCCTTAATGGCAAGGCTACCATCCATTGGGGTAACAAAATATCAACAATAATCTACCTTCCATAATGACAAGGTTACAATCCATTAAAGTAAAAAAATGTCAACAAAAAACTACCATCCATAATGACAAGGCTACCATCCATCGGAGTAACAAAATCCTAACAACAAACTACCTTCCATAATGACAAGGCTACCATACATTGGAGTAAGCAAATTTAAAAAACGAACTACGTTACATAATAACAAGGCTACCATCCATTGGAGTAACAAAATCTCAGCAACGAACTACCTTCCATATGACAGGGCTACCATCCATTGGAGTAAAAAAATATCAACAATGAACTAACTTCCATAATAACAAGGCTACCATCCATTGGAGTAACAAAATCAAAAACAATAAACTACCTTCCATAATGACAAGGGTATCATCCATTGGAGTAAGAAAATCTCAACAACGAACTACCTTCCATAATGACAAGGCTACCATCCATTGGAGTAAAACAATTTCAACAACGAACTACCTACCATAATGACAAGGCTACCATCCATTGGAGTATTAAAATCTCAACAACAAACTACCATCCATAATAACAAGGCTACCATCCATTCGGGTAACAAAGTTTCAACAATGAACTACTTCACATAATGAAAAGGCTACCATCCATTGGAGTAAAAAAATCTCAACAATAAACTACCTTCCGTAATTTCAAGGCTACCATCCATTCGAGTTACAAAATCTAAACAACAAACTACATTCCATAATGACAAGGCTACCATCCAATGGAGTAATAATTTCTCAACAATGAACTACCTTCCATAATGACAAGGCTACCATCCGTTGGAGTAACAATATCTCAACAACAAACTACCTTCCATAATGACAAGGCTACCATCCATTGGAGTAACAAAATATCAAAAACAAACTACCTTCCATAATGACAAGGCTACAATCCATTAAAGTAAAAAAATCTCAACAACAAACTACTTTCCATAATGACAAGGCTACCATCCATCGGAGTAACATAATTTCAACAACCAACTACCTTCCATAATGACAAGACTACCATCCTTTGGAGTAACCAAATCTCACCAACGAACTACCTTCCATAATGACCAGGCTATCATCCATTGGAGTAAAAAAATCACACCAACGAACTACCTTCCATAATGACAAGGCTACCATCCATTGGAGTAACAAAATTTCAACAACGAACTACCTTCCATAATGGAAAGGCTACCATCCATAATGGAAAGGCTACCATCCATTGGAGTAACAAAATATCAACAACAATCTACCTTCCATAATGACAAGGCTACAATCCATTAAAGTAAAAAAATCTCAACAAAAAACTACCATCCATAATGACAAGGCTACCATCCATCGGAGTAACAAAATCCTAACAACAAACTACCTTTCATAATGATAAGGCTACCATACATTGGAGTAACCAAATTTCAAAAACAAACTACCTTACATAATGACAAGGCTACCATCCATTGGAGTAACAAAATCTCAACAACAAACTACCTGCCATATGACAGGGTTACCATCCATTGATGTAAAAAAATCTCAACAATGAACTAACTTCAATAATAACAAGGCTACCATCCATTGGAGTAACAAAATCAAGACAATAATCTACCTTCCATAATGACAAGGCTACCATCCATTAGAGTAAGAAAATCTCAACAACGAACTACCTTATATATTGAAAAGGCTACCAGCCATTGGATTAACAAAATCTCAACAATAAACTACCTTCCATAATGACAAGTCTATAATCTATTGGAGTAAAAAAAATTTAACAACGAATTAACTTCCATAATGACAAGGCTACAATCCATTGGAGTATTAAAATATCAACAACAAACTACCATCCATTATAACAAGGCTACCATCCATTGGAGTAACAAAATCTCAACAACAAACTACCTTGTGTAATGACAAGGCTACCATCCAATGGAGTAACAAAACTCAACAACGAACTACCTTCTATAATAAGAAGGCTACCATCCATTGGAGTAACAAAATCTCGACAACAAACTACCTTCCATAATGAAAAGGCTTCCATTTATTGGAGTAATAAAATCTCAACAACGAACTACCTTCCATAATGAAAAGGCTACCATCCATTCGAGTAAACAAATCTCAACAACGAACTACCTTCCATAATGTCAAAGCTACCATCCATTGCAGTAACAATATCTCAACAACAAACTACCTTCCATAATGACAAGGCTACCATCCATTCGAGTAACAAAATCTCAACAATGAACTACTTTACATAATGACAAGGATACCATCTATTGGAGTAACTAAAATCTCGACAACAGACTACCTTCCATAATGACTAGGCTACTATCCATTGGAGTAACAAAGATATCGACAACGGACTATCTTTCATAATTACAAGGATACCAGCCATTGGAATAACAAAAATCTCGACAAGAGACTACCTTTCATAATGACAAGGATACCATCCATTGGAATAACAAAAATCTCGATAAGAGTATACCTTCCATAATGACAAGGATACCATCCATTGGAGTAACAAAAATCTCGACAACAGACTACCTTCCTTAACGACAAGGCTACCATCATTGGAGTAACAAAAATATCCACAAGAAACTACCTTTCCTAATGACAAGGCTACCATCCATTGGAGTATAAAAATTCTCAACAACAGACTACCTTCCATAATGACAAGGCTACCATCCATTGGAATATCAAAAATATCGACAACACACGACCTTCCATAATGATAAGGCTACCATCCCTTAGAGTAACAAAAATCTCGACAACAAACTACCTTCCATAATGACAAGGCTACCATCCATTGGAGTAATAAAGATATCGACAACAGACTACCTTCCATAACGACAAGGCTATAATCCATTATAGTAACAAAAATCTCGGCAATAGAATACCTACCATATGGATAAGGCTACCATCCATTGTAGTAACCAAAATCTTGACAATAGACTACCTTCCATAATCACAAGGCTACCATCCATTTGTGTAACAAAAATATGGACAACACACTACCTTCCATAATGACAAGGCTACCATCCATTGGAGTAACAAAAATCTCGACAACAGACTACCTTCCATAATGACAAGGGTACCATCCATTGGAGTAACAAAGATATCGACAACATACTACCTTCTATAATGACAAGGCTACCATCCATTGGAGTAACAAAAATTTCGACAAACAGACTACCTTCCATAATGACAAGGCTATCATCCATTGAAGTAACAAAAATCTCGACAATAGACTACCTTCCATATTGACAAGGCCACCATCCATTGTAGTAACAAAAATCTCGACAATAGACTACCTTCCATAATGACTAGGCTACCATCCATAGGAGTAACAAAGATATCGACAACGGACTATCTTTCATAATGACAAGGATACCATCCATTGGAACAACAAAAATCTCGACAAGAGACTACCTTCCATAATGACAAGGATATCATCCATCTGAGTAACATAATTTCAACAACGAACTACCTTCCATAATGACAAGGCTACCATCCTTTGGAGAAACCAAATCTCACCAATGAACTACCTTCCATAATGACCAGGCTATCATCCATTGGAGTAAAAAAATCACAACAACGAACTACCTTCCATAATGACAAGGCTACCATCCATTGGAGTAAAAAAATTTCAACAACGAACTACCTTCCATAATGACAAGGCTACCATCCATTGGAGTATTAAAATCTCAACAACAAACTACAATCCATAATAACAAGGTTACCATCGATTGTAGTTACAAAATCTCAACAACAAACTACCTTCCATAATGACAAGGCTACCGTCCATTCGAGTAACAAAATCTCAACAATGCACTACTTTACATAATGACAAGGCTACCATCCATTGGAGTAACAAAATCTCAACAATGAACTACCTTCCTTAATGTAAAGGCTACCATCTATTCGAGTAACAAAATCACAACAACGCACTACCTTCCATAATGACAAGGCTACCATCCAATGGAGTAACAAATTCTCAACAATGAACTACCTTCCATAATGACAAGGCTACCATCCGTTGGAGTAACAATATCTCAACAAAGAACTACCTTCCATAATGATAAGGCTACCATCCATTGGAGTAACAAAATTTCAACAACGAACTACCTTCCATAATGGCAAGGCTACCATCCATTGGAGTAACAAAATATCACCAACAATCTACCTTCCATAATGACAAGGCTACAATCCATTAAAGTAAAAAAATCTCAACAAAAAACTACCATCCATAATGACAAGGCTACCATCCATCGGAGTAATAAAATGCTAAAAACAAACTACCTTTCATAATGACAAGGCTACCATACATTGGAGTAACCAAATTTCAAAAACGAACTACCTTAAATAATGACAAGGCTACCATCCATTGGAGTAACAAAATCTCAACAACAAACTACCTTCCATATGACAGGGCTACCATCCATTGAAGTAAAAATATCTCTACAATGAACTAACTTCCATAATAACAAGGCTACCATCCATTGGAGTAACAAAATCAAAACAATAAACTACCTTCCATAATGACAAGGCTACCATCCATTGGAGTAAGAAAATCTCAACAACGAACTACCTTATATATTGAAAAGGCTACCAGCCATTGGATTAACAAAATCTCAACAATAAACTACCTTCCATAATGACAAGTCTACAATCCATTGGAGTAAAAAAATTTTAACAACGAATTAACTTCCATAATGACAAGGCTACAATCCATTGGAGTATTAAAATATCAACATCAAACTACCATCCATTATAACAAGGCTACCATCCATTGGAGTAACAAAATATCAACAACAAACTACCTTGTGTAATGACAAGGCTACCATCCATTGGAGTAACAAAACTCAACAACGAACTACCTTCTATAATGAGAAGGCTACCATCCATGGGGTAACAAAATCTCGACAACAAACTACCTTCCATAATGAAAAGGTTGCCATCGATTGGAGTAATAAAATCTCAACAACGAACTACCTTCCATAATGAAAAGGCTACCATCCATTCGAGTAAAAAAATATCAACAACGAACTACCTTCCATAATGTCAAAGCTACCATCCATTGCAGTAATAATATCTCAACAACAAACTACCTTCCATAATGACAAGGCTACCATCCATTCGAGTAAAAAAATCTCAATAATGAACTACTTTACATAATGACAAGGATACCATCTATTGGAGTAACTAAAATCCTGACAACAGACTACCTTCCATAATGACTAGGCTACTATCCATTGGAGTAACAAAGATATCGACAACGGACTATCTTTCATAATGACAAGGATACCATCCATTGGAATAACAAAAATGTCGACAAGAGACTACCTTTCATAATGACAAGGATACCATCCATTGGAATAACAAAAATCTCGACAAGAGAATACCTTCCATAATGACAAGGATACCATCCATTGGAGTAACAAAAATCTCGACAACAGACTACCTTCCTTAATGACAAGGCTACCATCATTGGAGTAACAAAAATATCCACAAGAAACTACCTTTCCTAATGACAAGGCTACCATCCATTGGAGTATAAAAATTCTCAACAACAGACTACCTTCCATAATGACAAGGCTACCATCCATTGGAATATCAAAAATATCGACAACACACGACCTTCCATAATGATAAGGCTACCATCCCTTAGAGTAACAAAAATCTCGACAACAAACTACCTTCCATAATGACAAGGCTACCATCCATTGGAGTAACAAAGATATCGACAACAGACTACCTTCCATAACGACAAGGCTATAATCCATTATAGTAACAAAAATCTCGGCAATAGAATACCTACCATATGGATAAGGCTACCATCCATTGTAGTAACCAAAATCTTGACAATAGACTACCTTCCATAATCACAAGGCTACCATCCATTTGTGTAACAAAAATATGGACAACACACTACCTTCCATAATGACAAGGCTACCATCCATTGGAGTAACAAAAATCTCGACAACAGACTACCTTCCATAATGACAAGGGTACCATCCATTGGAGTAACAAAGATATCGACAACATACTACCTTCTATAATGACAAGGCTACCATCCATTGGAGTAACAAAAATTTCGACAAACAGACTACCTTCCATAATGACAAGGCTATCATCCATTGAAGTAACAAAAATCTCGACAATAGACTACCTTCCATATTGACAAGGCCACCATCCATTGTAGTAACAAAAATCTCGACAATAGACTACCTTCCATAATGACTAGGCTACCATCCATAGGAGTAACAAAGATATCGACAACGGACTATCTTTCATAATGACAAGGATACCATCCATTGGAACAACAAAAATCTCGACAAGAGACTACCTTCCATAATGACAAGGATATCATCCATCTGAGTAACATAATTTCAACAACGAACTACCTTCCATAATGACAAGGCTACCATCCTTTGGAGTAACCAAATCTCACCAATGAACTACCTTCCATAATGACCAGGCTATCATCCATTGGAGTAAAAAAATCACAACAACGAACTACCTTCCATAATGACAAGGCTACCATCCATTGGAGTAAAAAAATTTCAACAACGAACTACCTTCCATAATGACAAGGCTACCATCCATTGGAGTATTAAAATCTCAACAACAAACTACAATCCATAATAACAAGGTTACCATCGATTGTAGTTACAAAATCTCAACAACAAACTACCTTCCATAATGACAAGGCTACCGTCCATTCGAGTAACAAAATCTCAACAATGCACTACTTTACATAATGACAAGGCTACCATCCATTGGAGTAACAAAATCTCAACAATGAACTACCTTCCTTAATGTAAAGGCTACCATCTATTCGAGTAACAAAATCACAACAACGCACTACCTTCCATAATGACAAGGCTACCATCCAATGGAGTAACAAATTCTCAACAATGAACTACCTTCCATAATGACAAGGCTACCATCCGTTGGAGTAACAATATCTCAACAAAGAACTACCTTCCATAATGATAAGGCTACCATCCATTGGAGTAACAAAATTTCAACAACGAACTACCTTCCATAATGGCAAGGCTACCATCCATTGGAGTAACAAAATATCACCAACAATCTACCTTCCATAATGACAAGGCTACAATCCATTAAAGTAAAAAAATCTCAACAAAAAACTACCATCCATAATGACAAGGCTACCATCCATCGGAGTAATAAAATCCTAAAAACAAACTACCTTTCATAATGACAAGGCTACCATACATTGGAGTAACCAAATTTCAAAAACGAACTACCTTAAATAATGACAAGGCTACCATCCATTGGAGTAACAAAATCTCAACAACAAACTACCTTCCATATGACAGGGCTACCATCCATTGAAGTAAAAATATCTCTACAATGAACTAACTTCCATAATAACAAGGCTACCATCCATTGGAGTAACAAAATCAAAACAATAAACTACCTTCCATAATGACAAGGCTACCATCCATTGGAGTAAGAAAATCTCAACAACGAACTACCTTATATATTGAAAAGGCTACCAGCCATTGGATTAACAAAATCTCAACAATAAACTACCTTCCATAATGACAAGTCTACAATCCATTGGAGTAAAAAAATTTTAACAATGAATTAACTTCCATAATGACAAGGCTACAATCCATTGGAGTATTAAAATATCAACATCAAACTACCATCCATTATAACAAGGCTACCATCCATTGGAGTAACAAAATATCAACAACAAACTACCTTGTGTAATGACAAGGCTACCATCCATTGGAGTAACAAAACTCAACAACGAACTACCTTCTATAATGAGAAGGCTACCATCCATGGGGTAACAAAATCTCGACAACAAACTACCTTCCATAATGAAAAGGTTGCCATCGATTGGAGTAATAAAATCTCAACAACGAACTACCTTCCATAATGAAAAGGCTACCATCCATTCGAGTAAAAAAATATCAACAACGAACTACCTTCCATAATGTCAAAGCTACCATCCATTGCAGTAATAATATCTCAACAACAAACTACCTTCCATAATGACAAGGCTACCATCCATTCGAGTAAAAAAATCTCAATAATGAACTACTTTACATAATGACAAGGATACCATCTATTGGAGTAACTAAAATCCTGACAACAGACTACCTTCCATAATGACTAGGCTACTATCCATTGGAGTAACAAAGATATCGACAACGGACTATCTTTCATAATGACAAGGATACCATCCATTGGATTAACAAAAATGTCGACAAGAGACTACCTTTCATAATGACAAGGATACCATCCATTGGAATAACAAAAATCTCGACAAGAGAATACCTTCCATAATGACAAGGATACCATCCATTGGAGTAACAAAAATCTCGACAACAGACTACCTTCCTTAATGACAAGGCTACCATCATTGGAGTAACAAAAATATCCAAAAGAAACTACCTTTCCTAATGACAAGGCTACCATTCATTGGAGTATAAAAATTCTCAACAACAGACTACCTTCCATAATGACAAGGCTACCATCCATTGGAGTAACAAAGATATCGACAACAGACTACCTTCCATAACGACAAGGCTACAATCCATTATAGTAACAAAAATCTCGGCAACAGAATACCTTCCATATGGATAAGGCTACCATACATTGTAGTAACCAAAATCTTGACAATAGACTACCTTCCATAATCACAAGGCTACCATCCATTTGTGTAACAAAAATATGGATAACAGACTACCTTCCATAATGACAAGGCTACCATCCATTGGAGTAACAAAAATCTCGACAACAAACTACCTTCCATAATGACAAGGGTACCATCCATTGGAGTAACAAAGATATCGACAACATACTACCTTCCATAATGACAAGGCTACCATCCATTAGAGTAACAAAAATCTCGACAAACAAACTACCTTCCATAATGACAAGGCTATCATCCATTGAAGTAACAAAAATCTCGACAATAGACTACCTTCCATATTGACAAGGCTACCATGCATTGTAGTAACAAAAATCTCGACAATAGACTACCTTCTATAATGGCAAGGCTACCATTTATTAGACTAACAAAAATCTCGACAACAAACTACCTTCCATAATGTCTAGGCTACCATCCATTAGAGTAACAAAGATATTGACAACAGACTACCTTTCATAATGAGAAGGCTACCATTCATTGGAATAACAAAAATCTCGACAACAGACTACCTTCCATAATGACAAGGCTACCATCCATTGCAGTAACAAAAATCTCGACAATAGACTACCTTCCATAATGAGAAGGCTACCATCCATTCGAGTAACAAAATCTAAACAATGAACTACTTTACATAATGACAAGGCTACCATCTATTGGATTAACAAAAATCTCGACAACAGACTACCTTTCATAATGACTAGGCTACCATCCATAGGAGTAACAAAGATATCGACAACGTACTATCTTTCATAATGACAAGGATACCATCCATTGGAATAACAAAAATCTCGACAAGAGACTACCTTCCATAATGACAAGGATACCATCCATTGGAGTAACAAAAATCTCGACAACAGACTACCTTCCTTAATGACAAGGCTACCATCATTGGAGTAACAAAAACATCCACAAGAAAGTACCTTCCATAATGACAAGGCTACCATCCATTGGAGTATAAAAATTCTCGACAACAGAATACCTTCCATAATCACAAGTCTACCATCCATTGGAATAAAAAAAATATAGACAACACACTACCTTCCATAATGACAAGGCTACCATCCCTTAGAGTAACAAAAATCTCGACAACAGACTGCCTTCCATAATGACAAGGCTACCATCCATTGGAGTAACAAAGATATTGACAACAGACTACCTTCCATAACGACAAGGCTACAATCCATTATAGTAACAAAAATCTCGACAAAAGAATACCTTCCATACTGACAAGGCTACCATCCATTGTAGTAACAAAAATCTTGACAATAGACTACCTTCCCTAATCACAAGGCTACCATCCATTGGTGTAACAAAACTATTGACAACAGACTACCTACCATAATGACAAGGCTACCATCCATTGGAGTAACAAAAATCTCGACAAACAGACTACCTTCCATAATGACAAGGCTACCATCCATTGTAGTAACAAAGATATTGACAACGGACTACCTTTCATAATGACAAGGCTATCATCCATTGGAATAACAAAAATCTCGACAACAAACTACCTTCCATAATGACAAGGCTACCATCCATTGCAATAACAAAAATCTCGACAACAGACTACCTTCCATAATGACAAGGCTACCATTCATTGTAGTAACAAAGATATTGACAACATACTACCTTCCATAATGACAAGGCTACCATCCATTGGAGTAACTAAAATCACGACAACAGACTACCTTCCATAATGACAATGCTACCATCCATTGGAATAACAAAAATATCCACAAGAGGCAACCTTCCATAATGACAAGGCTAACATCCATTGGAGTAACAAAAATCTCGACAATAGACTACCTTCCATAATGAAAAGGCTACCATCCATTGGAATAGCAAAAATATCGACAACACACTACCTTCCATAATGACAAGGCTACCATCCATTGGAATAGCAAAAATATCGACAACACACTACCTTCCATAATGACAAGGCTACAATCCCTTAGAGTAACAAAAATCCCGACAATAGACTAACTTCCATAATGACAAGGCTACCATCCATTGGAGTAACAAAGATCTCGACAACAGACTACCTTCCATCATGACAAGTCTTTCATTCAATGGAGTAATAAAAATCTCGACAATAGACTACCTTCCATAATGACAAGGCTTTCATCCAATGGAGTAATAAAAATATCGACAATAGACTATCTTCCATAATGACAAGGCTACAATCCATTGGAGTAACAAAAATATCCACAAGAGACAACCTTCCATAATGACAAGGCTACCATCCATTGGAGTATGAAAATTATCGACAACAGACTACCTTCCATAATGACAAGGTTACCATCCATTGGAATAACAAAAATATCGATAACACACTACCTTCCATAATGACAAGGCTACCATCCCTTAGAGTAACAAAAATCTTGATAACATACTACCTTCCATAATGACAAGGCTACCATCCATTGGAGTAACAAAGATATCGACAACAGACTACCTTCCATAATGTCTAGGCTACCATCCATTGGAGTAACAAAGATATTGAAAACGGACTACCTTTCATAATGACAAGGATACCATCCATTGGAATAACAAAAATCTCGACAACAGACAACCTTCCATAATGACAAGGCTACCATTCATTGCAGTAACAAAAATCTCGACAACAAACTACCTTCCTTAATGACAAGGCTACCTTTCATTGTAGTAACAAAGATATCGACAACATACTACCTTCCATAATGACAAGGCTACCATCCATTGGAGTAACTAAAATCATGAAAACGGACTACCTTCCATAATGATAATGCTACCATCCATTGGAATAACAAAAATATCCACGAGAGGCAACCTTCCATAAAGACAAGGCTAACATCCATTGGAGTAACAAAAATCTCGACAACAGACTACCTTACATAATGAAAATGCTACCATCCATTGGAATAACAAAAATATCAACAACACACTACCTTCCATAATGAAAAGGCTACCATCCATTGTAATAACAATAATATCGACAACACACTACCTTCCATAATGACAAGGCTACAATCCCTTAGATTAACAAAAATCTCGACAACAGACTACCTTCCATAATGACAAGGATACCATCCATTGGAGTAACAAACATCTCGACAACAGACTACCTTCCATAATGACAAGGCTTTCATTCAATGGAGTAATAAAAATCTCGGCAACATACTACCTTCCATAATAACAAGGCTTTCATCCAATGGAGTAATAAAAATATCGACAATAGACTAACTTCCATAATGACAAGGCTACAATCCATTGGAGTAACAAAAATATCCACAAGAGACAACCTTCCATAATGACAAGGCTACCATCATTGGAGTAACAAAAATCTCGACAAACATACTACCTTGCGTAATGACAAGGCTACCATCATTGGAGTAACAAAAATATCCACAAGAAACTACCTTCCATAATGACAAGGCTACCATCCATTGGAGTATAAAAATTATCGACAACAGACTACCTTCCATAATGACAAGGTTACCATCCATTGGAATAACAAAAATATCGACAACACACTACCTTCCATAATGACAAGGCTACCATCCCTTAGAGTAACAAAAATCTCGGTAACAGACTACCTTCCATAATGACAAGGCTACCATCCATTGGAGTAACAAAGATATCGACAAGAGACTACCTTCCATAATGTCTAGGCTACTATCCATTGGAGTAACAAAGATATTGAAAACGGACTACCTTTCATAATGACAAGGCTACAATCCCTTAGATTAACAAAAATCTCGACAACAGACTACCTTCCATACTGACAAGGCTACCATCCATTGCAGTAACAAAAATCTCGACAACAGACTACCTTCCTTAATGACAAGGCTTTCATTCAATGGAGTAATAAAAATCTCGGCAACATACTACCTTCCATAATGACAAGGCTTTCATCCAATGGAGTAATAAAAATATCGACAATAGACTATCTTCCATAATGACAAGGCTACAATCCATTGGAGTAACAAAAATATCCACAAGAGACAACCTTCCATAATGACAAGGCTACCATCATTGGAGTAACAAAAATCTCGACAAACATACTACCTTGCGTAATGACAAGGCTACCATCATTGGAGTAACAAAAATATCCAGAGGAAACTACCTTCCATAATGACAAGGCTACCTTCCATTGGAGTATAAAAATTATCGATAACAAACTACCTTCCATAATGACAAGGTTACCATCCATTGGAATAACAAAAATATCGACAACAGACTACCTTCCATAATGACAAGGCTACCATTCATTGTAGTAACAAAGATATTGACAACATACTACCTTCCATAATGACAAGGCTACCATCCATTGGAGTAACTAAAATCACGACAATAGACTACCTTCCATAATGACAATGCTACCATCCATTGGAATAACAAAAATATCCACAAGAGGCAACCTTCCATAATGACAAGGCTAACATCCATTGGAGTAACAAAAATCTCGACAATAGACTACCTTCCATAATGAAAAGGCTACCATCCATTGGAATAGAAAAAATATCGACAACACACTACCTTCCATAATGACAAGTCTACCATCCATTGGAATAACAAAAATATCGATAACACACTACCTTCCATAATGACAAGGCTACAATCCCTTAGAGTAACAAAAATCCCGACAACAGACTAACTTCCATAATGACAAGGCTACCATCCATTGGAGTAACAAAGATCTCGACAACAGACTACCTTCCATCATGACAAGTCTTTCATTCAATGGAGTAATAAAAATGTCGACAATAGACTACCTTCCATAATGACAAGGCTTTCATCCAATGGAGTAATAAAAATATCGACAATAGACTATCTTCCATAATGACAAGGCTACAATCCATTGGAGTAACAAAAATATCCACAAGAGACAACCTTCCATAATGACAAGGCTACTATCATTGGAGTAACAAAAATCTCGACAAACATACTACCTTGCATAATGACAAGGCTACCATCATTGGAGTAACAAAAATATCCACAAGAAACTACCTTCCATAATGACAAGGCTACCATCCATTGGAGTATAAAAATTATCGATAACAGACTACCTTCCATAATGACAAGGCTACCATCCATTGGAGTAACAAAAATATCGACAACACACTACCTTCCATAATGTCTAGGCTACCATCCATTGGAGTAACAAAGATATTGAAAACGGACTACCTTTCATAATGACAAGGATACCATCCATTGGAATAACAAAAATCTCGACAACAGACTACCTTCCATAATGACAAGGCTACCATCCATTGCAGTAACAAAAATCTCGACAACAGACTACCTTCCTTAATGACAAGGCTACCTTTCATTGTAGTAACAAAGATATCGACAACATACTACCTTCCATAATGACAAGGCTACCATCCATTGGAGTAACTAAAATCACGAAAACGGACTACCTTCCATAATGATAATGCTACCATCCATTGGAATAACAAAAATATCCACAAGAGGCAACCTTCCATAATGACAAGGCTAACATCCATTGGAGTAACAAAAATCTCGACAACAGACTACCTTACATAATGACAATGCTACCATCCATTGGAATAACAAAAATATCAACAACACACTACCTTCCATAATCAAAAAGGCTACCATCCATTGTAATAACAATAATATCGATAACACACTACCTTCCATAATGACAAGGCTACAATCCCTTAGATTAACAAAAATCTCGACAACAGACTACCTTCCATAATGACAAGGATACCATCCATTGGAGTAACAAAGATCTCGACAACAGACTACCTTCCATAATGACAAGGCTTTCATTCAATGGAGTAATAAAAATCTCGGCAACATACTACCTTCCATAATGACAAGGCTTTCATCCAATGGAGTAATAAAAATATCGACAATAGACTATCTTCCATAATGACAAGGCTACAATCCATTGGAGTAACAAAAATATCCACAAGAGACAACCTTCCATAATGACAAGGCTACCATCATTGGAGTAACAAAAATCTCGACAAACATACTACCTTGCGTAATGACAAGGCTACCATCATTGGAGTAACAAAAATATCCATAAGAAACTACCTTCCATAATGACAAGGCTACCATCCATTGGAGTATAAAAATTATCGACAACAGACTACCTTCCATAATGACAAGGTTACCATCCATTGGAATAACAAAAATATCGACAACACACTACCTTCCATAATGACTAGGCTACCATCCCTTAGAGTAACAAAAATCTCGATAACAGACTACCTTCCATAATGACAAGGCTACCATCCATTGGAGTAACAAAGATATCGACAACAGACTACCTTCCATAATGTCTAGGCTACCATCCATTGGAGTAACAAAGATATTGAAAACGGACTACCTTTCATAATTACAAGGATACCATCCATTGGAATAACAAAAATCTCGACAACAGACTACCTTCCATAATGACAAGGCTACCATCCATTGCAGTAACAAAAATCTCGACAACAGACTACCTTCCTTAATGACAAGGCTACCTTTCATTGTAGTAACAAAGATATCGACAACATACTACCTTACATAATGACAAGGCTACCATCCATTGGAGTAACTAAAATCACGAAAATGGACTACCTTCCATAATGATAATGCTACCATCCATTGGAATAACAAAAATATCCACAAGAGGCAACCTTCCATAATGACAAGGCTAACATCCATTGGAGTAACAAAAATCTCGACAACAGACTACCTTACATAATGACAACGCTACCATCCATTGGAATAACAAAAATATCAACAACACACTACCTTCCATAATGAAAAGGCTACCATCCATTGTAATAACAATAATATCGACAACACACTACCTTCCATAATGACAAGGCTACAATCCCTTAGATTAACAAAAATCTCGACAACAGACTACCTTCCATAATGACAAGGATATCATCCATTGGAGTAACAAAGATCTCGACAACAGACTACCTTCCATAATGACAAGGCTTTCATTCAATGGAGTAATAAAAATCTCGGCAACATACTACCTTCCATAATGACAAGGCTTTCATCCAATGGAGTAATAAAAATATCGACAATAGACTATCTTCCATAATGACAAGGCTACAATCCATTGGAGTAACAAAAATATCCACAAGAGACAACCTTCCATAATGACAAGGCTACCATCATTGGAGTAACAAAAATCTCGACAAACATACTACCTTGTGTAATGACAAGGCTACCATCATTGGAGTAACAAAAATATCCACAAGAAACTACCTTCCATAATGACAAGGCTACCATCCATTGGAGTATAAAAATTATCGACAACAGACTACCTTCCATAATGACAAGGTTACAATCCATTGGAATAAAAAAAATATCGATAACACACTACCTTCCATAATGACAAGGCTACCATCCCTTAGAGTAACAAAAATCTGGATAACAGACTACCTTCCATAATGACAAAGCTACCATCCATTGGAGTAACAAAGATATCGACAACAGACTACCTTCCATAATGTATAGGCTACTATCCATTGGAGTAACAAAGATATTGAAAACGGACTACCTTTCATAATGACAAGGCTATAATCCCTTAGATTAACAAAAATCTCGACAACAGACTACCTTCCATAATGACAAGGCTACCATCCATTGCAGTAACAAAAATCTCGACAACAGACTACCTTCCTTAATGACAAGGCTTTCATTCAATGGAGTAATAAAAATCTCGGCAACATACTACCTTCCATAATGACAAGGCTTTCATCCAATGGAGTAATAAAAATATCGACAATAGACTATCTTCCATAATGACAAGGCTACAATCCATTGGAGTAACAAAAATATCCACAAGAGACAACCTTCCATAATGACAAGGCTACCATCATTGGAGTAACAAAAATCTCGACAAACATACTACCTTGCGTAATGACAAGGCTACCATCATTGGAGTAACAAAAATATCCAGAGGAAACTACCTTCCATAATGACAAGGCTACCATCCATTGGAGTATAAAAATTATCTACAACAGACTACCTTCCATAATGACAAGGTTACCATCAATTGGAATAACAAAAATATCGACAACACACTACCTTCCATAATGACAAGGCTACCATCCCTTAGAGTAACAAAAATCACGATAATAGACTACCTTCCATAATGACAAGGCTACCATCCATTGGAGTAACAAAGATATCGAAAACAGACTACCTTCCATAATGTCTAGGCTACCATCCATTGGAGTAACAAAGATATTGAAAACGGACTACCTTTCATAATGACAAGGATACCATCCATTGGAATAACAAAAATCTCGACAACAGACTACCTTCCATAATGACAAGGCTACCATCCATTGCAATAAAAAAAATATCGACAACAAACTACCTTCCTTAATGACAAGGCTATCTTTCATTGTAGTAACAAAGATATCGACAACATACTACCTTCCATAATGACAAGGCTACCATCCATTGGAGTAACTAAAATCACGAAAACGGACTACCTTCCATAATGATGATGCTACCATCCATTGGAATAACAAAAATATCCACAAGAGGCATCCTTCCATAATGACAAGGCTAACATCCATTGGAGTAACAAAAATCTCGACAACAGACTACCTTACATAATGACAACGCTACCATCCATTGGAATAACAAAAATATCAACAACACACTACCTTCCATAATGAAAAGGCTACCATCCATTGTAATAACAATAATATCGACAACACACTACCTTCCATAATGACAAGGCTACAATCCCTTAGATTAATAAAAATCTCGACAACAGACTACCTTCCATAATGACAAGGATACCATCCATTGGAGTAACAAAGATCTCGACAACAGACTACCTTCCATAATGACAAGGCTTTCATTCAATGGAGTAATAAAAATCTCGGCAACATACTACCTTCCATAATGACAAGGCTTTCATCCAATGGAGTAATAAAAATATCGACAATAGACTATCTTCCATAATGACAAGGCTACAATCCATTGGAGTAACAAAAATATCCACAAGAGACAACCTTCCATAATGACAAGGCTACCATCATTGGAGTAACAAAAATCTCGACAAACATACTACCTTGCGTAATGACAAGGCTACCATCATTGGAGTAACAAAAATATCCACAAGAAACTACCTTCCATAATGACAAGGCTACCATCCATTGGACTATAAAAATTATCGACAACAGACTACCTTCCATAATGACAAGGTTACCATCCATTGGAATAACAAAAATATCGATAACACACTACCTTCCATAATGACAAGGCTACCATCCCTTAGAGTAACAAAAATCTCGATAACAGACTACCTTCCATAATGACAAGGCTACCATCCATTGGAGTAACAAAGATATCGACAACAGACTACCTTCCATAATGTCTAGGCTACTATCCATTGGAGTAACAAAGATATTGAAAACGGACTACCTTTCATAATGACAAGGCTATAATCCCTTAGATTAACAAAAATCTCGACAACAGACTACCTTCCATAATGACAAGGCTACCATCCATTGCAGTAACAAAAATCTCGACAACAGACTACCTTCCTTAATGACAAGGCTTTCATTCAATGGAGTAATAAAAATCTCGGCAACATACTACCTTCCATAATGACAAGGCTTTCATCCAATGGAGTAATAAAAATATCGACAATAGACTATCTTCCATAATGACAAGGCTACAATCCATTGGAGTAACAAAAATATCCACAAGAGACAACCTTCCATAATGACAAGGCTACCATCATTGGAGTAACAAAAATCTCGACAAACATACTACCTTGCGTAATGACAAGGCTACCATCATCGGAGTAACAAAAATATCCAGAGGAAACTACCTTCCATAATGACAAGGCTACCATCCATTGGAGTATAAAAATTATCTACAACAGACTACCTTCCATAATGACAAGGTTACCATCAATTGGAATAACAAAAATATCGACAACACACTACCTTCCATAATGACAAGGCTACCATCCCTTAGAGTAACAAAAATCTCGATAACAGACTACCTTCCATAATGACAAGGCTACCATCCATTGGAGTAACAAAGATATCGAAAACAGACTACCTTCCATAATGTCTAGGCTACCATCCATTGGAGTAACAAAGATATTGAAAACGGACTACCTTTCATAATGACAAGGATACCATCCATTGGAATAACAAAAATCTCGACAACAGACTACCTTCCATAATGACAAGGCTACCATCCATTGCAGTAACAAAAATATCGACAACAAACTACCTTTCTTAATGACAAGGCTATCTTTCATTGTAGTAACAAAGATATCGACAACATACTACCTTCCATAATGACAAGGCTACCATCCATTGGAGTAACTAAAATCACGAAAACAGACTACCTTCCATTATGATGATGCTACCATCCATTGGAATAATAAAAATATCCACAAGAGGCAACCTTCCATAATGACAAGGCTAACATCCATTGGAGTAACAAAAATCTCGACAACAGACTACCTTACATAATGACAACGCTACCATCCATTGGAATAACAAAAATATCAACAACACACTACCTTCCATAATGGAAAGGCTACCATCCATTGTAATAACAATAATATCGACAACACACTACCTTCCATAATGACAAGGCTACAATCCCTTAGATTAACAAAAATCTCGACAACAGACTACCTTCCATAAAGACAAGGATATCATCCGTTGGAGTAACAAAGATCTCGACAACAGACTACCTTCCATAATGAAAAGGCTTTCATTCAATGGAGTAATAAAAATCTCGGCAACATACTACATTCCATAATGACAAGGCTTTCATCCAATGGAGTAATAAAAATATCGACAATAGACTATCTTCCATAATGACAAGGCTACAATCCATTGGAGTATCAAAAATATCCACAAGAGACAACCTTCCATAATGACAAGGCTACCATCATTGGAGTAACAAAAATCTCGACAAACAGACTACCTTGCATAATGACAAGGCTACCATCATTGGAGTAACAAAAATATCCACAAGAAACTACCTTCCATAATGACAAGGCTACCATCCATTGGAGTATAAAAATTATCGACAACCGACTACCTTCTATAATGACAAGGCTACCATCCATTGGAATAACAAAAATATCAACAACACACTACCTTCCATAATGACAAGGCTACCATCCATTGGAGTAACAAAGATATCGACAACAGACTACTTTCCATAACGACAAGGCTACAATCCATTATAGTAACAAAAATCTCGACAATAGAATACCTTCCATACTGACAAGGCTACCATCCATTGTAGTAACAAAAATCTTGACAATAGACTACCTTCCATAATCACAAGGCTACCATCCATTTGTGTAACAAAAATATGGACAATAGACTACCTTCCATAATGACAAGGCTACCATCCATTGGAGTAACAAAAATCTAGACAACAGACTACCTTCCTTAATGACAAAGGTACCATCCATTGGAGTAACAAAAAATATCCACAAGAGACAACCTTCCATAATGACAAGGCTATCATCCATTGGAGTAACAAAAATCTCGACAAACAAACTACCTTCCATAATGACAAGGCTACCATCCATTGTAGTAACAAAAATCTCGACAATAGACTACCTTCCATATTGACAAGGCTACCATCCATTGTAGTAACAAAAATCTTGACAACAGACTACCTTCTATAATGGCAAGGTTACCATCTATTAGACTAACAAAAATCTCGACAACAGACTACCTTCCATAATGTCTAGGCTACCATCCATTGGAGTGACAAAGATATTGACAACGGACTACCTTTCATAATGACAAGGCTACCATCCATTGGAATAACAAAAATCTCGACAACAGACTACCTTACATAATCACAATGCTACCATCCATTGCAGTAACAAAAATCTCGACAACAGACTACCTTCCATAATGACAAGGCTACCATTCATTGTAGTAACAAAGATATTGACAACATACTACCTTTCATAATGACAAGGCTACCATCCATTGGAGTAACAAAAATTACGACAACAGACTACCTTCCATAATGACAATGCTACCATCCATTGGAATAACAAAAATATCAACAATAGACACCCTTACATAACGACAAGGCTTCCATCCAATGGGGTAATAAAAATATCGACAATAAACTATCTTCCATAATGACAAGGCTACCATCCATTGGAGTAACAAAAATCTCGACAACAGACTACCTTCCATAATGACAAGGGCACCATCCATTGGAGTAACAAAAATCTCGACAAACAGACTACCTTCCATAATGACAAGGCTACCATCCATTGTAGTAACAAAGATATTGACAACGGACTACCTTTCATAATGACAAGGCTACCATCCATTGGAATAACAAAAATCTCGATAACGTACTACCTTCCATAATGACAAGGCTACCATCCATTGGAGTAACTAAAATTACGACAACAGACTACCTTCCATAATGACTAGGCTACTATCCATTGGAGTAACAAAGGTATCGACAACGAACTACCTTTCATAAGGACAAGGATACCATCCATTGGAATAAAAAAAATCTCTACATCAGACTAACGTCCATAATGACAAGGGTACCATCCATTGAAGTAACAAAAATATCCACAAGAGGCAACTTTCTATAATGACAAGGCTACCATTCATTGGAGTAACAAAGATATCGACAACAAACTACCTTCCATAACGACAAGGCTACAATCCATTGTAGTAACCAAAATATCGACAACAGAATACCTTCCATAATGACAAGGCTACCATCCATTGTAGTAACAAAAATCTCGACAATAGACTACCTTCCATAATCAAAGACTTACATCCATTGGAGTAACAAAAATATTGACAACAAACTACCTTCCATAATGACAACGCTACCATCCGTTGGAATAACAAAAATATCGACAACACACTACCTTCCATAATGACAAGGCAAACATCCATTGGAATAACAAAAATATCGACAACACACTACCTTCCATAATGACAAGACTACAATCCCTTAGAGTAACAAAAATCTGGACAACAGACTACCTTCCATAATGACAAGGCTACCATCCATTGGAGTAACAAAGATCTCGATAACAGACTACCTTCCGTAATGAGAAGGCTTTCATCCAATGGAGTAATAAAAATCTCGACAACAGACTACCTTCCATAATGACAAGGCTTTCATCCAATGGAGTAATAAGAATATCGACAATAGACTATCTTCCATTATGACAAGGCTACCATCCATTGGAGTAACAAAAATATCCACAAGAGACAACCTTCCATAATGAGACGGCTACCATCCATTGGAGTAACAAAAATCTCGACAAACAGACTACCTTGTGTAATGACAAGGCTACCATCCATTGGAGTAACAAAACTCAACAACGAACTACCTTCTATAATGAGAAGGCTACCATCCATTGGAGTAACAAAATCTCGACAACAAAATACCTTCCATAATGACAAGGCTGCCATCGATTGGAGTAATAAAATCTCAACAACGAACTACCTTCCATAATGACAAGGCTACCATCCATTCGAGTAATAAAATCTCAACAACGAACTACCTTCCATAATGTCAAGGCTACCATCCATTGCAGTAACAATATCTCAACAACAAAATGCCTTCCATAATGACAAGGCTACCATCCATTCGAGTAACAAAGTCTCAACAATGAACTACTTTACAAAATGACAAGGCTACCATCTATTGGAGTAACAAAAATCTCGAAAACAGACTACCTTCCATAATGACAAGGCTACCATTCATTGTAGTAACAAAGATATCGACAACATACTACCTTCCATAATGACAAGGCTACCATTCATTGTAGTAACAATGATATCGACAACATACTACCTTTCATAATGACAAGGCTACCATCCATTGGAGTAACAAAAATCACGACAACAGACTACCTTCCATAATGACAATGCTACCATCCATTGGAATAAGAAAAATATCAACAATAGACACCCTTACATAACGACAAGGCTTCCATCCAATGGGGTAATAAAAATATCGACAATAGACTATCTTCCATAATAACAAGGCTAACATCCATTGGAGTAACAAAAATCTCGACAACAGACTACCTTTCATAATGACAAGGGCACCATCTATTGGAGTAACAAAAATATCCACAAGAGGCAACCTTCCATAATGACAAGGCTAACATCCATTGGAGTAACAAAAATCTCGACAACAGACTACCTTCCATAATGAAAAGGCTACCATCCATTGTAGTAACAAAAATCTCGACAACATACTTACTTCCATAATGACAAGGGTACCATCATTGGAGTAACAAAAATATCCACAAGAGACTACCTTCCATAATGACAAGGCTACAATCCATTGGAGTAACAAAAATCACGACAATAGACTACCTTCCATAATGACAAGGCTACAATCTATTGGAGTAACAAAAATCTCGTCAACAGACTACCTTCCATAATGACTAGGCTACTATCCATTGGAGTAACAAAGGTATCGACAACACACTACCATCCATAATGACAAGGCTGCCATCCATTGGAATAACAAAAATATCGACAACACACAACCTTCCATAATGACAAGGCTACAATCCCTTAGAGTAACAAAAATATCGACAAGAGACTACCTTCCATAATGAAAAGGCTACCATCCATTGGAGTAACAAAGATCTCGACAACAGACTACCTTCCATTATGACAAGGCTTTCATCCAATGGAGTAATAAAAATCTCGACAATAGACTACCTTCCATAATGACAAGGCTTTCATCCAGTGTAATAAAAATATCGACAATAGAATATCTTCCATTATGACAAGGCTACCATCCATTGGAGTAACAAAAATATCCACAAGAGACAACCTTCCATAATGAGAAGGCTACCATCCATTGGAGTAACAAAAATCTCGACAACAGACTACCTTCCATAACGACAAGGCTACAATCCATTGTAGTAACCAAAATATCGACAACAGAATACCTTCCATAATGACAAGGCTACCATCCATTGTAATAACAAAAATCTCGACAATAGACTACCTTCCATAATCAAAGGCTTACATCCATTGGAGTAACAAAAATATTGACAACAAACTACCTTCCATAATGACAACACTGCCATCCATTGGAATAACAAAAATATCGACAACACACTACCTTCCATAATGACAAGGCTACCATCCATTGGAATAACAAAAATATCGACAACACACTACCTTCCATAATGACAAGGCTACAATCCCTTAGAGTAACAAAAATCTCGACAACAGACTACCTTCCATAATGACAAGGCTACCATCCATTGGAGTAACAAAGATCTCGACAACAGACTACCTTCCATAATGACAAGGCTTTCATCCAATGGAGTAATAAAAATCTCGACAACAGACTACCTTCCATAATGACAAGGCTTTCATCCAATGGAGTAATAAAAATATCGACAATAGACTATCTTCCATTATGACAAGGCTACCATCCATTGGAGTAACAAAAATATCCACAAGAGACAACCTTCCATAATGAGAAGGCTACCATCCATTGGAGTAACAAAAATCTCGACAAACTGACTACCTTGTGTAATGACAAGGCTACCATCCATTGGAGTAACAAAACTCAACAACAAACTACCTTCTATAATGAGAAGGCTACCATCCATTGGAGTAACAAAATCTCGACAACAAAATACCTTCCATAATGACAAGGCTGCCATCAATTGGAGTAATAAAATCTCAACAACGAACTACCTTCCATAATGACAAGGCTACCATCCATTCGAGTAATAAAATCTCAACAACGAACTACCTTCCATAATGTCAAGGCTACCATCCATTGCAGTAACAATATCTCAATAACAAACTACCTTCCATAATGACAAGGCTACCATCCATTCGAGTAACAAAGTCTCAACAATGAACTACTTTACAAAATGACAAGGCTACCATCTATTGGAGTAACAAAAATCTCGAAAACAGACTACCTTCCATAATGACAAGGCTACCATTCATTGTAGTAACAAAGATATCGACAACATACTACCTTCCATAATGACAAGGCTACCATTCATTGTAGTAACAATGATATCGACAACATACTACCTTTCATAATGACAAGGCTACCATCCATTGGAGTAACAAAAATCACGACAACAGACTACCTTCCATAATGACAATGCTACCATCCATTGGAATAACAAAAATATCAACAATATACACCCTTACATAACGACAAGGCTTCCATCCAATGGGGTAATAAAAATATCGACAATAGACTATCTTCCATAATAACAAGGCTAACTTCCATTGGAGTAACAAAAATCTCGACAACAGACTACCTTTCATAATGACAAGGGCACCATCTATTGGAGTAAAAAAAATATCCACAAGAGGCAACCTTCCATAATGACAAGGCTAACATCCATTGGAGTAACAAAAATCTCGACAATAGACTACCTTCCATAATGAAAAGGCTACCATCCATTGTAGTAACAAAAATCTCGATAACATACTAACTTCCATAATGACAAGGGTACCATCATTGGAGTAACAAAAATATCCACAAGAGACTACCTTCCATAATGACAAGGCTACAATCCATTGGAGTAACAAAAATCACGACAATAGACTACCTTCCATAATGACAAGGCTACAATCTATTGGAGTAACAAAAATCTCGTCAACAGACTACCTTCCATAATGACTAGGCTACTATCCATTGGAGTAACAAAGGTATCGACAACACACTACCATCCATAATGACAAGGCTACCATCCATTGGAATAACAAAAATATCGACAACACACAACCTTCCATAATGACAAGGCTACAATCCCTTAGAGTAACAAAAATCTCGACAGGAGACTACCTTCCATAATGAAAAGGCTACCATCCATTGGAGTAACAAAGATCTCGACAACAGACTACCTTCCATTATGACAAGGCTTTCATCCAATGGAGTAATAAAAATCTCGACAACAGACTACCTTCCATAATGACAAGGCTTTCATCCAATGTAATAAAAATATCGACAATAGAGTATCTTCCATTATGACAAGGCTACCATCCATTGGAGTAACAAAAATATCCACAAGAGACAACCTTCCATAATGAGAAGGCTACCATCCATTGGAGTAACAAAAATCTCGACAAACAGAATACCTTGTGTAATGACAAGGCTATCATCCATTGGAGTAACAAAACTCAACAACGAACTACCTTCTATAATGAGAAGGCTACCATCCATTGGAGTAACAAAATCTCGACAACAAAATACCTTCCATAATGACAAGGTTGCCATCGATTGGAGTAATAAAATCTCAACAACGAACTACCTTCCATAATGTCAAGGCTACCATCCATTGCAGTAACAATATCTCAACAACAAACTACCATCCATAATTACAAGGCTACCATCCATTCGAGTAACAAAGTCTCAACAATGAACTACTTTACAAAATGACAAGGCTACCATCTATTGGAGTAACAAAAATCTCGACAACAGACTACCTTCCATAATGACAAGGCTACAATTCATTGTAGTAACAAAGATATCGACAACATACTACCTTCCATAATGACAAGGCTACCATTCATTGTAGTAACAAAGATATCGACAACATACTACCTTTCATAATGACAAGGCTACCATCTATTGGAGTAACAAAAACCACGACAACAGACTACCTTCCATAATGACAATGCTACCATCCATTGGAATAACAAAAATATCAACAATAGACACCCTTACATAACGACAAGGCTTTCATCCAATGGGGTAATAAAAATATCGACAATAGACTATCTTCCATAATGACAAGGCTACCATCCATTGGAGTAACAAAAATCTCGACAATAGACTACCTTCCATAATGACAAGGGCACCATCCATTGGAGTAACAAAAATATCCACAAGAGGAAACCTTCCATAATGACAAGGCTAACATCCATTGGAGTAACAAAAATCTCGACAACAGACTAACTTCCATAATGAAAAGGCTACCATCCATTGTAGTAACAAAAATCTCGACAACATACTACCTTCCATAATGACAATGGTACCATCATTGGAGTAACAAAAATATCCAAAAGAGACTACCTTCCATAATGACAAGGCTATAATCCATTGGAGTAACAAAAATCTCTACAATAGACTACCTTCCATAATGACAAGGCTACCATCTATTGGAGTAACAAAAATCTTGAAAACAGACTACCTTCCATAATGACTAGGCTACCATCCATTGGAGTAACAAAGGTATCGACAACGAACTACCTTTCATAAGGACAAGGATACCATCAATTGGAATAAAAAAAATCTCTACAACAGACTAACGTCCATAATGACAAGGGTACCATCCATTGGAGTCACAAAAATATCCACAAGAGGCAACCTTCTATAATGACAAGGCTACCATCCATTGGAGTAACAAAGATATCGACAACAAAACTACCTTCCATAACGACAAGGCTACAAACCATTGTAGTAATAAAAATATCGACAACAGAATACCTTCCATAATGATAAGGCTACCATCCATTGTAGTAACAAAAATCTCGACAATAGACTACCTTCCATAATCACAAGGCTTACATCCATTGGAGTAACAAAAATATTGACAACAGACTACCTTCCATAATGACAACGCTACCATCCATTGGAATAACAAAAATATCGACAACACACTACCTTCCATAATGACAAGGCTACCATCCATTGGAATAACAAAAATATCGACAACACACTACCTTCCATAATGACAAGGCTACAATCCCTTAAAGTAACAAAAATCTCGACAACATACTACCTTCCATAATGACAAGGCTACCATCCATTGGAGTAACAAAGATCTCGACAACAGACTACCTTCCATAATGACAAGGCTTTCATCCAATGGAGTAATAAAAATCTCGACAACAGACTACCTTTCATAATGACAAAGCTTTCATCCAATGGAGTAATAATATCGACAATAGACTATCTTCCATTATGACAAGGCTACCATCCATTGGAGTAACAAAACTCAACAACGAACTACCTTCTATAATGAGAAGGCTACCATCCATTGGAGTAACAAAATCTCGACAACAAAATACCTTCCATAATGACAAGGCTGCCATCGATTGGAGTAATAAAATCTCAACAACGAACTACCTTCCATAATGTCAAGGCTACCATCCATTGCAGTAACAATATCTCAACAACAAACTACCTTCCATAATTACAAGGCTACCATCCATTCGAGTAACAAAGTCTCAACAATGAACTAGTTTACAAAATGACAAGGCTACCATCTATTGGAGAAACAAAAATCTCGACAACAGACTACGTTCCATAATGACAAGGGCACCATCTATTGGAGTAACAAAAATATCCACAAGAGGCAACCTTCCATAATGACAAGGCTAACATCCATTGGAATAACAAAAATCTCGACAACAGACCACCTTCCATAATGAAAAGGCTACCATCCATTGTAGTAACAAAAATCTCGACAACATACTACCTTCCATAATGACAATGGTACCATCATTGGAGTAACAAAAATATCAACAAGAGACTACCTTCCATAATGACAAGGCTACAATCTATTGGAGTAACAAAAATCTCGTCAACAGACTACCTTCCATAATGACTAGGCTACTATCCATTGGAATAAAAAAAATCTCTACAACAGACTAACGTCCATAATGACAAGGGTACCATCCATTGGAGTAACAAAAATATCCACAAGAGGCATCCTTCTATAATGACAAAGCTACCATTTATTGGAGTAACAAAGATATCGACAACAAAACTACCTTCCATAACGACAAGGCTACAAACCATTGTAGTAACAAAAATATCGACAATAGAATACCTTCCATAATGACAAGGCTACCATCCATTGTAGTAACAAAAATCTCGACAATAGACTACCTTCCATAATCACAAGGCTTACATCCATTGGAGTAACAAAAATCTTGACAACAGACTACCTTCCATAATGACAACGCTACCATCCATTGGAATAACAAAAATATCGACAACACACTACCTTCCATAATGACAAGGCAACCATCCATTGGAATAACAAAAATATCGACAACACACTACCTTCCATAATGACAAGGCTACAATCCCTTAGAGTAACAAAAATCTCGACAACAGACTACCTTCCATAATGAAAAGGCTACCATCCATTGGAGTAACAAAGATCTCGACAACAGACTACCTTCCATAATGACAAGGCTTTCATCCAATGGAGTAATAAAAATCTCGACAACAGACTAACTTCCATAATGACAAGGCTACAATCCCTTAGAGTAACAAAAATCTCGACAAATAGACTACCTTCCATAATGACAAGGCTACCATCCATTGGAATAACAAAAATCTCGACAACAGACTACCTTCCATAATGACTAGGCTACCATCCATTGTAGTAACAAAAATCTCGACAACAGACTACCTTCCATAATGACAACGCTACCATCCATTGGAATAACAAAAATCTCGACAATAGACCACCTTCCATAATGACTAGGTTACAATCCATTGGAGTAACAAAGATATTGACAACGGACTACCTTTCATAATGACAAGGATACCATCCATTGGAATAACAAAAATCTCGACAACAGACTACCTTCCATAATGACAAGGATACCATCCATTGCAATAACAAAAATCTCGACAACATACTACCTTCCATAATGACAAGTCTACCATCCATTGTAGTATCAAAGATATCGACAACATAATACCTTCCATAATGACAAGGCTACCATCCATTGGAGTAACAAAAATCACGACAACAAACTACCTTCCATAATGACAAGGCTACCATCCATTGGAATAACAAAAATCTCGACAACAGACTACCTTCCATAACGACAAGGCTTCCATCCAATGGGGTAATAAAAATATCGACAATAGACTATCTTTCATAATGACAAGGCTACCATCCATTGGAGTAAAAAAAATCTCGACAACAGACTACCTTCCATAATGACAAGGGTACCATCCGTTGGGGTAACAAAAATATCCACAAGAGACAACCTTCCATAATGACAAGGCTACCATCCATTGGAGTAACAAAAATCTCGACAACAGACTACCTTCCATAATGAAAAGGCTACCATCCATTGTAGTAACAAAAATCTCGTCAACATACTACCTTCCATAATGACAATGCTACCATCCATTGGAGTAACAAAGATATCGACAATAGACTACCTTCCATAACGACAAGGCTATAATCCATTGTAGTAACAAAAATCACGACAACAAAATACCTTCCATAATGACAGGGCTACCATCCATTGTAGTAACAAAAATCTCGGCAATAGACTACCTTCCATAATCACAAGGCTTACATCCATTGGAGTAACAAAAATCTTGACAACAGACTACCTTCCATAATGACAAGGCTATCATCCATTGGAATAACAAAAATATCGACAACACACTACCTTCCATAATGACAAGGCTACCATCCTTAGAGTATCAAAAATCTCGTCAACAGACTACCTTCCATAATGACTAGGCTACCATCCATTGGAGTAACAAAGATATCGACAACAGACTACCTTCCATAAAGACAAGGCTACAATCCATTGTAGTAACAAAAATCTCGACAACAGAATACCTTCCATAATGACAAGGCTACCATCCATTGTAGGAACAAAAATATTGAAAATAGACTACCTTCCATAATCACAAGGCTTACATCCATTGGAGTAACAAAAATCTTGACAACAGGCTACCTTCCATAAAGACAAGGCTATCATCCATTGGAATAACAAAAATATCGACAACACAATACCTTCCATAATGACAAGGCTACAATCCCTTAGAGTAACAAAAATATAGACAACAAACTACCTTCCATAATGACAATGCTACCATCCATTGGAGTAACAAAGATATCAACAACATACTACCTTCCATAATGACAAGGCTACCATCCATTGGAGTAACAAAAATATCGACAACAGACTACCTTCCATAAAGACAAGGGTTTCATCCAATGGATTAATAAAAATATCGACAATAGACTATCTTCCATAATGACAAGGCTACCATCAATTGGAGTAACAAAAATCTCGATAAATAGACTACTTTCCATAATGACAAGGCTACCATCCATTGAAATAACAAAAATCTCGACAACAGACTACCTTTCATAATGACAAGGATACCATCCATTGGACAAACAAAAATCTCGACAACATACTACCTTCCATAATGACAAGGATACCATCCATTGGAATAACAAAAATCTCGACAACATACCACCTTCCATAATGACTAGGTTACCATCCATTGGAGTAACAAAGATATTGACAACGGACTACCTTTCATAATGACAAGGATACCATCCATTGGAATAACAAAAATCTCGACAACATACTACCTTCCATAATGACAAGGATACCATCCATTGCAGTAACAAAAATCTCGACAACAGACTACCTTCCATAATGACAAGGCTACCATCCATTGTAGTAACAAAGATATCGACAACATACTACCTTCCATAATGACAAGTCTACCATCCATTGGAGTAACAAAAATCACGACAACAAACTACCTTCCATAATGACAAGGCTACCATCCATTGGAATAACAAAAATCTTGACAACAGACTACCTTCCATAACGACAAGGCTTCCATCCAATGGGGTAATAAAAATATCGACAATAGACTATCTTCCATAATGACAAGGCTACCATCCATTGGAGTAAAAAAAATCTCGACAACAGACTACCTTCCATAATGACAAGGGTACCATCCGTTGGAGTAACAAAAATATCCACAAGAGACAACCTTCCATAATGACAAGGCTACCATCCATTGGAGTAACAAAAATCTCGACAACAGACTACCTTCCATAATGAAAAGGCTACCATCCATTGGAGTAACAAAAATATCGACAACAGACTACCTTCCATAATGACAAGGCTTTCATCCAATGGATTAATAAAAATATCGACAATAGACTATCTTCCATAATGACAAGGCTACCATCCATTAAAGTAAAAAAAATCTCGACAACAGACTACCTTCCATAATGACAAGGGTACCATCCGTTGGAGTAACAAAAATATCCACAAGAGACAACCTTCCATAATGACAAGGCTACCATCCATTGGAGTAACAAAAATCTCGACAACAGACTACCTTCCATAATGAAAAGGCTACCATCCATTGTAGTAACAAAAATCTCGTCAACATACTACCTTCCATAATGACAATGATACCATCCATTGGAGTAACAAAGATATCGACAATAGACAACCTTCCATAACGACAAGGCTACAATCCATTGTGGTAACAAAAATCACGACAATAAAATACCTTCCATAATGACAAGGCTACCATCCTTTGTAGTAACAAAAATCTCGGCAATAGACTACCTTCCATAATCACAAGGCTTACATCCATTGGAGTAACAAAAATCTTGACAACAGACTACCTTCCATAATGACAAGGCTATCATCCATTGGAATAACAAAAATATCGACAACACACTACCTTCCATAATGACAAGGCTACCATCCTTAGAGTATCAAAAATCTCGTCAACAGACTACCTTCCATAATGACTAGGCTACCATCCATTGGAGTAACAAAGATATCGACAACAGACTACCTTCCATAACGACAAGGCTACAATCCAATGTAGTAACAAAAATCTCGACAACAGAATACCTTCCATAATGAAAAGGCTACCATCCATTGTAGGAACAAAAATATCGAAAATAGACTACCTTCCATAATCACAAGGCTTACATCCATTGGAGTAACAAAAATCTTGACAACAGACTACCTTCCATAAAGACAAGGCTATCATTCATTGGAATAACAAAAATATCGACAACACACTACCTTCCATAATGACAAGGCTACAATCCCGTAGAGTAACAAAAATATAGACAACAAACTACCTTCCATAATGACAATGCTACCATCCATTGGAGTAACAAAGATATCAACAAAATACTACCTTCAATAATGACAAGGCTACCATCCAATGGAATAACAAAAATCTAGACAACAGACTACCTTCCATAATGACTAGGCTACCATCCATTGGAGTAACAAAGATATCGATAATAGACTACCTTCTATAACGACAAGGCTACAATCCATTGTAGTAACAAAAATCTCGACAAATAGACTACCTTCCATAATGACAAGGCTACCATCCATTGGAATAACAAAAATCTCGACAACAGACAACCTTCCATAATGGCTTTGGCTACCATCCATTGTAGTAACAAAAATCTCGACAACAGACTACCTTCCATAATGACAACGCTACCATCCATTGGAATAACAAAAATCTCGACAACAGACTACCTTCCATAATGACTAGGTTACCATCCATTGGAGTAACAAAGATATTGACAACGGACTACCTTTCATAATGACAAGGATACCATCCATTGGAATAACAAAAATCTCGACAACAGACTACCTTCCATGATGACAAGGATACCATCCATTGCAATAACAAAAATCTCGACAACAGACTACCTTCCATAATGACAAGGCTACCATCCATTGTAGTAACAAAGATATCGACAACATACTACCTTCCTGAATGACAAGGCTACCATCCATTGGAGTAACAAAAATCACGACAACAGACTACCTTCCATAATGACAAGGCTACCATCCATTGGAATAACAAAAATCTCGACAACAGACTACCTTCCATAAAGACAAGGCTTCCATCCAATGGGGTAATAAAAATATCGACAATAGACTATCTTCCATAATGACAAGGCTACCCTCCATTGGAGTAAAAAAAATCTCGACAACAGACTACCTTCCATAATGACAAGGGTACCATCCGTTGGAGTAACAAAAATATCCACTAGAGACAACCTTCCATAATGACAAGGCTACCATCCATTGGAGTAACAAAAATCTCGACAACAGACTACCTTCCATAATGAAAAGGCTACAATCCATTGTAGTAACAAAAATCTTTCAACATACTACCTTCCATAATGACAATGCTACCATCCATTGGAGTAACAAAGATATCGATAATAGACTACCTTCCATAACGACAAGGCTACAATCCATTGTAGTAACAAAAATTACGACAACAAAATACCTTCCATAATGACAAGGCTACCATCCATTGTAGTAACAAAAATCTCGGCAATAGACTACCTTCCATAATCACAAGGCTTACATCCATTGGAGTAACAAAAATCTTGACAACAGACTACCTTCCATAATGACAAGGCTATCATCCATTGGAATAACAAAAATATCGACAACACACTACCTTCCATAATGACAAGGCTACCATCCTTAGAGTATCAAAAATCTCGTCAACAGACTACCTTCCATAATGACTAGGCTACCATCCATTGGAGTAACAAAGATATCGACAACAGACTACCTTCCATAACGACAAGGCTACAATCCAATGTAGTAACAAAAATCTCGACAACAGAATACCTTCCATAATGACAAGGCTACCATCCATTGTAGGAACAAAAATATCGAAAATAGACTACCTTCCATAATCACAAGGCTTACATCCATTGGAGTAACAAAAATCTTGACAACAGACTACCTTCCATAAAGACAAGGCTATCATTCATTGGAATAACAAAAATATCGACAACACACTACCTTCCATAATGACAAGGCTACAATCCCGTAGAGTAACAAAAATATAGACAACAAACTACCTTCCATAATGACAATGCTACCATCCATTGGAGTAACAAAGATATCAACAAAATACTACCTTCAATAATGACAAGGCTACCATCCAATGGAATAACAAAAATCTAGACAACAGACTACCTTCCATAATGACTAGGCTACCATCCATTGGAGTAACAAAGATATCGATAATAGACTACCTTCCATAACGACAAGGCTACAATCCATTGTAGTAACAAAAATCTCGACAAATAGACTACCTTCCATAATGACAAGGCTACCATCCATTGGAATAACAAAAATCTCGACAACAGACAACCTTCTATAATGGCTTTGGCTACCATCCATTGTAGTAACAAAAATCTCGACAACAGACTACCTTCCATAATGACAACGCTACCATCCATTGGAATAACAAAATTCTCGACAACAGACTACCTTCCATAATGACTAGGTTACCATCCATTGGAGTAACAAAGATATTGACAACGAACTACCTTTCATAATGACAAGGATACCATCCATTGGAATAACAAAAATCTCGACAACAGACTACCTTCCATGATGACAAGGATACCATCCATTGCAATAACAAAAATCTCGACAACAGACTACCTTCCATAATGACAAGGCTACCATCCATTGTAGTAACAAAGATATCGACAACATACTACCTTCCTGAATGACAAGGCTACCATCCATTGGAGTAACAAAAATCACGACAACAGACTACCTTCCATAATGACAAGGCTACCATCCATTGGAATAACAAAAATCTCGACAACAGACTACCTTCCATAAAGACAAGGCTTCCATCCAATGGGGTAATAAAAATATCGACAATAGACTATCTTCCATAATGACAAGGCTACCCTCCATTGGAGTAAAAAAAATCTCGACAACAGACTACCTTCCATAATGACAAGGGTACCATCCGTTGGAGTAACAAAAATATCCACTAGAGACAACCTTCCATAATGACAAGGCTACCATCCATTGGAGTAACAAAAATCTCGACAACAGACTACCTTCCATAATGAAAAGGCTACAATCCATTGTAGTAACAAAAATCTTTCAACATACTACCTTCCATAATGACAATGCTACCATCCATTGGAGTAACAAAGATATCGATAATAGACTACCTTCCATAACGACAAGGCTACAATCCATTGTAGTAACAAAAATTACGACAACAAAATACCTTCCATAATGACAAGGCTACCATCCATTGTAGTAACAAAAATCTCGGCAATAGACTACCTTCCATAATCACAAGGCTTACATCCATTGGAGTAATAAAAATCTTGACAACAGACTACCTTCAATAATGACAAGGCTATCATCCATTGGAATAACAAAAATATCGACAACACACTACCTTCCATAATGACAAGGCTACCATCCTTAGAGTATCAAAAATCTCGTCAACAGACTACCTTCCATAATGACTAGGCTACCATCCATTGGAGTAACAAAGATATCGACAACAGACTACCTTCCATAATGACAAGGCTACAATCCATTGTAGTAACAAAAATCTCGACAACAGAATAACTTCCATAATGACAAGGCTACCATCCATTGTAGGAACAAAAATATCGAAAATAGACTACCTTCCATAATCACAAGGCTTACATCCATTGGAGTAACAAAAATCTTGACAACAGACTACCTTCCATAAAGACAAGGCTATCATCCATTGCAATAACAAAAAAATCAACAACACACTACCTTCCATAATGACAAGGCTACAATCCCTTAGAGTAACAAAAATATAGACAACAAACTACCTTCCATAATGATAATGCTACCATCCATTGGAGTAACAAAGATATCAACAACATACTACTTTCAATAATGACAAGGCTACCATCCAATGGAATAACAAAAATCTCGACAACAGACTACCTTCCATAATGACTAGGCTACCATCCATTGGAGTAACAAAGATATCGACAATAGACTACCTTCCATAATGACAAGGCTACAATCCATTGTAGTAACAAAAATCTCGACAAATAGACTACCTTCCATAATGACAAGGCTACCATCCATTGAAATAAAAAAAATCTCGACAACAGACTACCTTCCTTAATGGCTTTGGCTACCATCCATTGTAGTAACAAAAATCTCGACAACAGACTACCTTCCATAATGACAATGCTACCATCCATTGGAATAACAAAAATCTCGACAACAGACTACCTTCCAAAATGACTAGGTTACCATCCATTGGAGTAACAAAGATATTGACAACAGACTACCTTTCATAATGACAAGGATACCATCCATTGGAATAACAAAAATCTCGACAACAGACTACCTTCCATAATGACAAGGATACCATCCATTGCAGTAACAAAAATCTCGACAACAGACTACCTTCCATAATGATAAGGCTACCATCCATTGTAGTAACAAACATATCGACAACATACTACCTTCCATAATGACAAGGCTACCATCCATTGGAGTAACAAAAATCACGACAACAGACTACCTTCCATAATGACAAGGCTACCTTCCATTGGAATAACAAAAATCTCGACAACAGACTACCTTCCATAACGACAAGGCTTCCATCCAATGGGGTAATAAAAATATCGACAATAGACTATCTTCCATAATGACAAGGCTACCATCCATTGGAGTAAAAAAAATCTCGACAACAGACTACCTTCCATAATGACAAGGGTACCATCCGTTGGAGTAACAAAAATATCCACAAGAGACAACCTTCCATAATGACAATGTTACAATCCATTGGAGTAACAAAAATCTCGACAACAAAATACCTTCCATAATGACAAGGCTACCATCCATTGTAGTCACAAAAATCTCGACAATAGACTACCTTCCATAATCACAAGGCTACCATCCATTGGAGTAACAAAAATCTCGTCAATAGACTACCTTCCATAATGACTAGGCTACCATCCTTTGGAGTAACAAAGATATCGATAATAGACTACCTTCCATAACGACAAGGCTACAATCCATTGTAGTAACAAAAATCTCGACAAAAATAATACCTTCCATAATGACAAGGCTACCATCCATTGTAGTAAAAAAAATCTTGACAACAGACTACCTTCCATAATGACAAGGCTATCATCCATTGGAATAACAAAAATATCAACAACACACTACCTTCCATAATGACAAGGCTACCATCCCTTAGAGTAACAAAATTATCGTCAACAGACTATCTTCCATAATGACGAGGCTACCATCCATTGGAGTAACAAAGATATCGATAATAGACTACCTTCCATAACGACAAGGCTACAATCCATTGTAGTAACAAAAATCTCGATAAAAAAACACCTTCCATAATGACAAGGCTACCATCCATTATAGTAACAAAAATCTCGACAATAGACGACCTTCTATAATCACTTGGCTTACATCTATGGGAGTAACAAAAATCTTGACAATAGACTACCTTCCATAATGACAAGGCTATCATCCATTGGAATAACAAAAATATCGACAACACACTACCTTCCATAATGACAAGGCTACAATCCCTTAGAGTAACAAAAATCTAGACAACAAACTACCTTCCATAATGACAAGGCTACCATCCATTGGAATAACAAAGATATCGACAACATACTACCTTCCATAATGACAAGGCTACCATCCATTGGAGTAACAAAAATATCGACAACAGACTACCTTCCATAATGATAAGGCTTTCATCCAATGGATCAATAAAAATATCGACAATAGACTATCTTCCATAATGATAAGGCTACCATCCATTGGAGTTAGAAAAATCTCGACAACAGACTATCTTCCAAAATGACAAGGGTACAATCCATTGGAGTAACAAAAATATCCACAAGAGACAACCTTCCATAATGACAAGGCTACCATCCATTGGAGTAACAAAAATATCGACAAACAGACTACCTTCAATAATGACAAGGCTACTATCCAATGGAATAACAAAAATCTCGACAACAGACTACCTTCCATAATGAAAAGGCTACCATCCATTCTAGTAACAAAAATCTAGACAACAGACTACCTTCCATAATGACAAAGCTACCATCCATTGGAGTAAAAAAAATCTCGACAACAGACTACCTTCCATAATGACTAGGCTACCATCCATTGGAGTAACAAAGATATTGGCAACTAACTACCTTTCATAATGACAAGGATACCATCCATTGGAATAACAAAAATCTCGACAAAAGACTACCTTCCATAATGACAAGGCTCCCATCCATTGTAGTAACAAAAATCTCGACAACAAACTACCTTCCATAATGACAAGGCTACCATCCATTGTCGTAACAAAGATATCGGCAACATACTACCGTCCAAAATGACAAGGCTACCATCCATTGGAGTAACAAAAATCACGACAACAGACTACCTTCCATAATGACAAGGCTACCATCCATTCGAATAACAAAAATCTCGACAACAGACTACCTTCCATAACGACAAGGCTTCCATCCAATGGGGTAATAAAAATATCGACAATAGACTATCTTCCATAATGAGAAGGCTACCTTCCATAATGACAAGGGTACCATCCGTTGGAGTAACAAAAATATCCACAAGAGACAACCTTCCATAATGAGAAGGCTACCATCCATTGGAGTAACAAAAATCACGACAACAGACTACCTTCCATAATGAAAAGGCTACCATCCATTATAGTAACAAAAATCTCGACAACATACTACCTTCCATAATGACAAGGGTACCATCATTGGAATAACAAAAATATCCACAAGAGGCTAACTTCCATAATGACAAGGCTACAATCCATTGGAGTAACAAAAATCTCGACAACAAAATACCTTCCATAATGACAAGGCTACCATCCATTGTAGTAACAAAAATCTCGACAATAGACTACCTTCCATAATCACAAGGCTACCATCCATTAGAGTAACAAAAATCTCGTCAACAAACTACCTTCCATAATGACTAGGCTACCATCCTTTGGAGTAACAAAGATATCGATAATAGACTACCTTCCATAACGACAAGGCTACAATCCATTGTAGTAACTAAAATCTTGACAAAAAAAATACCTTCCATAATGACAAGGCTACCATCCATTGTAGTAAAAAAAATCTCGACAATAGACTACCTTCCATAATCACAAGGCTTACATCCATTGGAGTAACAAAAATCTTGACAACAGACTACCTTCCATAATGACAAGGATATCATCCATTGGAATAACAAAAATATCAACAACACACTACCTTCCATAATGACAAGGCTACCATCCCTAAGAGTAACAAAAATCTCGTCAACAGACTACCATTGGAGTAACAAAAATCTCGACAACAGACTACCTTCCATAATGACAAGGCTACCATCCATTGTAGTAACAAAGATATCGACAACTTACTACCTTCCATAATGACAAGGCTACCATCCATTGGAGTAACAAAAATCACGACAACAGACTACCTTCCATAATGACAAGGCTACCATCCATTGGAATAACAAAAATATCGACAACAGACTACCTTCCATAATGACAAGGCTTCCATCCAATGGGGTAATAAAAATTTCGACAATAGACTATCTTCCATAATGACAAGGCTACCATCCATTGGAGTAACAAAAATCTCGACAACAGACTACCTTCCATAATGACAAGGGTACCATCCATTGGAGTAACAAAAATATCCACAAGAGACAACTTTCCATAATGACAAGGCTACAATCCATTGGAGTAACAAAAATCTCGACAACAGACTACCTTCCATAATGAAAAGGCTACCATCCATTGTACTAACAAAAATCTCGACAACATACTACCTTCCATAATGACAAGGGTACCATCATTGGAGTAACAAAAATATCCACAAGAGGCTACCTTCCATAATGACAAGGCTACAATCCATTGGAGTAACAAAAATCTCGAGAACAAAATACCTTCCATAATGACAAGGCTACAATCCATTGGAGTAACAAAAATCTCGACAACAGACTACCTTCCATAATGACAAGGCTACCATCCATTGTAGTAACAAAGATATCGATAACATACTACCTTCCATAATGACAAGGCTACCATCCATTGGAGTAACAAAAATCACGACAACAGACTACCTTCCATAATGACAATGCTACCATCCATTGGAATAACAAAAATCTCGACAACAGACTACCTTCCATAACGACAAGGCTTCCATCCAATGGGGTAATAAAAATATCGACAATAGACTATCTTCCATAATGACAAGGCTACCATCCATTGGAGTAAAAAAAATCTCGACAACAGACTACCTTCCATAATGACAAGGGTACCATCCGTTGGAGTAACAAAAATATCCACAAGAGACAACCTTCCATAATGACAAGGCTACCATCCATTGGAGTAACAAAAATCTCGACAACAGACTACCTTCCATAATGAAAAGGCTACCATCCATTGTAGTAACAAAAATCTCGTCAACATACTACCTTCCATAATGACAATGCTACCATCCATTGGAGTAACAAAGATATCGATAATAGATTACCTTCCATAACGACAAGGCTACAATCCATTGTAGTAACAAAAATCACGACAACAAAATTCCTTCCATAATGACAAGGCTACCATCCATTGTAGTAACAAAAATCTCGGCAATAGACTACCTTCCATAATCACAAGGCTTACATCCATTGGAGTAACAAAAATCTTGACAACAGATTACCTTCCATAATGACAAAGCTATCATCCATTGGAATAACAAAAATATCGACAACACACTACCTTCCATAATGACAAGGCTACCATCCTTAGAGTAACAAAAATCTCGTCAACAGACTACCTTCCATAATCACTAGGCTACCATCCATTGGAGTAACAAAGATATTGACAACTGACTACCTTTCATAATGACAAGGATACCATCCATTGGAATAACAAAAATCTCGACAACAGACTACCTTCCATAATGACAAGGCTACCATCCATTGCCGTAACAAAAATCTCGACACTAGACTACCTTCCATAATGACAAGGCTACCATCCATTGTAGTAACAAAGATATCGACAACATACTACCTTCCATAATGAGATGGCTACCATCCAATGGAATAACAAAAATCTCGACAACAAACTACCTTCCATTATGACAAGGCTACCATCCATTGTAGTAACAAAAATCTAGACAACAGACTACCTTCCATAATGACAACGCTACCATCCATTGGAGTAACAAAAATCTCGACAACAGACTACCTTCCATAATGACTAGGCTACCATCCATTGGAGTAACAAAGATATTGAAAACTGCCTACCTTTCATAATGACAAGGATACCATCCATTGGAATAACAAAAATCTCGACAACAGACTACCTTCCATAATGACAAGGCTACCATCCATTACAGTAACAAAAATCTCGACAACAAACTACCTTCCATAATGACAAGGCTACCATCCATTGTAGTAACAAAGATATCGACAACATACTACCTTCCACAATGAGAAGGCTACCATCCATTGGAGTAACAAAAATCACGACAATAGACTACCTTCCATAATGACAAGGCTACCATCCATTGGAGTAACAAAAATCTCGACAACAGACTACCTTCCATAATGAAAAGGCTACCATCCATTGTACTAACAAAAATCTCAACAACATACTACCTTCCATAATGACAAGGGTACCATCATTGGAGTAACAAAAATATCCACAAGAGGCTACCTTCCATAATGACAAGGCTACAATCCATTGGAGTAACAAAAATCTCGAGAACAAAATACCTTCCATAATGACAAGGCTATAATCCATTGGAGTAATAAAAATCTCGACAACAGACTACTTTCCATAATGACAAGGCTACCATCCATTGTAGTAACAAAGATATCGACAACTTACTACCTTCCATAATGACAAGGCTACCATCCATTGGAGTAACAAAAATCACGACAACAGACTACCTTCCATAATGACAAGGCTACCATCCATTGGAATAACAAAAATATCGACAACAGACTACCTTCCATAATGACAAGGCTTCCATCCAATGGGGTAATAAAAATTTCGACAATAGACTATCTTCCATAATGACAAGGCTACCATCCATTGGAGTAACAAAAATCTCGACAACAGACTACCTTCCATAATGACAAGGGTACCATCCATTGGAGTAACAAAAATATCCACAAGAGACAACTTTCCATAATGACAAGGCTACAATCCATTGGAGTAACAAAAATCTCGACAACAGACTACCTTCCATAATGAAAAGGCTACCATCCATTGTACTAACAAAAATCTCGACAACATACTACCTTCCATAATGACAAGGGTACCATCATTGGAGTAACAAAAATATCCACAAGAGGCTACCTTCCATAATGACAAGGCTACAATCCATTGGAGTAACAAAAATCTCGAGAACAAAATACCTTCCATAATGACAAGGCTACAATCCATTGGAGTAACAAAAATCTCGACAACAGACTACCTTCCATAATGACAAGGCTACCATCCATTGTAGTAACAAAGATATCGATAACATACTACCTTCCATAATGACAAGGCTACCATCCATTGGAGTAACAAAAATCACGACAACAGACTACCTTCCATAATGACAATGCTACCATCCATTGGAATAACAAAAATCTCGACAACAGACTACCTTCCATAACGACAAGGCTTCCATCCAATGGGGTAATAAAAATATCGACAATAGACTATCTTCCATAATGAAAAGGCTACCATCCATTGGAGTAAAAAAAATCTCGACAACAGACTACCTTCCATAATGACAAGGGTACCATCCGTTGGAGTAACAAAAATATCCACAAGAGACAACCTTCCATAATGACAAGGCTACCATCCATTGGAGTAACAAAAATCTCGACAACAAACTACCTTCCATAATGAAAAGGCTACCATCCATTGTAGTAACAAAAATCTCGTCAACATACTACCTTCCATAATGACAATGCTACCATCCATTGGAGTAACAAAGATATCGATAATAGATTACCTTCCATAACGACAAGGCTACAATCCATTTTAGTAACAAAAATCACGACAACAAAATTCCTTCCATAATGACAAGGCTACCATCCATTGTAGTAACAAAAATCTCGGCAATAGACTACCTTCCATAATCACAAGGCTTACATCCATTGGAGTAACAAAAATCTTGACAACAGACTACCTTCCATAATGACAAAGCTATCATCCATTGGAATAACAAAAATATCGACAACACACTACCTTCCATAATGACAAGGCTACCATCCTTAGAGTAACAAAAATCTCGTCAACAGACTACCTTCCATAATCACTAGGCTACCATCCATTGGAGTAACAAAGATATTGACAACTGACTACCTTTCATAATGACAAGGATACCATCCATTGGAATAACAAAAATCTCGACAACAGACTACCTTCCATAATGACAAGGCTACCATCCATTGCCGTAACAAAAATCTCGACACTAGACTACCTTCCATAATGACAAGGCTACCATCCATTGTAGTAACAAAGATATCGACAACATACTACCTTCCATAATGAGATGGCTACCATCCAATGGAATAACAAAAATCTCGACAACAAACTACCTTCCATTATGACAAGGCTACCATCCATTGTAGTAACAAAAATCTAGACAACAGACTACCTTCCATAATGACAACGCTACCATCCATTGGAGTAACAAAAATCTCGACAACAGACTACCTTCCATAATGACTAGGCTACCATCCATTGGAGTAACAAAGATATTGACAACTGCCTACCTTTCATAATGACAAGGATACCATCCATTGGAATAACAAAAATCTCGACAACAGACTACCTTCCATAATGACAAGGCTACCATCCATTACAGTAACAAAAATCTCGACAACAAACTACCTTCCATAATGACAAGGCTACCATCCATTGTAGTAACAAAGATATCGACACCATACTACCTTCCACAATGAGAAGGCTACCATCCATTGGAGTAACAAAAATCACGACAACAGACTACCTTCCATAATGACAAGGCTACCATCCATTGGAGTAACAAAAATCTCGACAACAGACTACCTTCCATAATGAAAAGGCTACCATCCATTGTACTAACAAAAATCTCAACAACATACTACCTTCCATAATGACAAGGGTACCATCATTGGAGTAACAAAAATATCCACAAGAGGCTACCTTCCATAATGACAAGGCTACAATCCATTGGAGTAACAAAAATCTCGAGAACAAAATACCTTCCATAATGACAAGGCTACAATCCATTGGAGTAACAAAAATCTCGACAACAGACTACCTTCCATAATGACAAGGCTACCATCCATTGTAGTAACAAAGATATCGACAACTTACTACCTTCCATAATGACAAGGCTACCATCCATTGGAGTAACAAAAATCACGACAACAGACTACCTTCCATAATGACAAGGCTACCATCCATTGGAATAACAAAAATATCGACAACAGACTACCTTCCATAATGACAAGGCTTCCATCCAATGGGGTAATAAAAATTTCGACAATAGACTATCTTCCATAATGACAAGGCTACCATCCATTGGAGTAACAAAAATCTCGACAACAGACTACCTTCCATAATGACAAGGGTACCATCCATTGGAGTAACAAAAATATCCACAAGAGACAACTTTCCATAATGACAAGGCTACAATCCATTGGAGTAACAAAAATCTCGACAACAGACTACCTTCCATAATGAAAAGGCTACCATCCATTGTACTAACAAAAATCTCGACAACATACTACCTTCCATAATGACAAGGGTACCATCATTGGAGTAACAAAAATATCCACAAGAGGCTACCTTCCATAATGACAAGGCTACAATCCATTGGAGTAACAAAAATCTCGAGAACAAAATACCTTCCATAATGACAAGGCTACAATCCATTGGAGTAACAAAAATCTCGACAACAGACTACCTTCCATAATGACAAGGCTACCATCCATTGTAGTAACAAAGATATCGATAACATACTACCTTCCATAATGACAAGGCTACCATCCATTGGAGTAACAAAAATCACGACAACAGACTACCTTCCATAATGACAATGCTACCATCCATTGGAATAACAAAAATCTCGACAACAGACTACCTTCCATAACGACAAGGCTTCCATCCAATGGGGTAATAAAAATATCGACAATAGACTATCTTCCATAATGACAAGGCTACCATCCATTGGAGTAAAAAAAATCTCGACAACAGACTACCTTCCATAATGACAAGGGTACCATCCGTTGGAGTAACAAAAATATCCACAAGAGACAACCTTCCATAATGAAAAGGCTACCATCCATTGGAGTAAAAAAAATCTCGACAACAGACTACCTTCCATAATGAAAAGGCTACCATCCATTGTAGTAACAAAAATCTCGTCAACATACTACCTTCCATAATGACAATGCTACCATCCATTGGAGTAACAAAGATATCGATAATAGATTACCTTCCATAACGACAAGGCTACAATCCATTGTAGTAACAAAAATCACGACAACAAAATTCCTTCCATAATAACAAGGCTACCATCCATTGTAGTAACAAAAATCTCGGCAATAGACTACCTTCCATAATCACAAGGCTTACATCCATTGGAGTAACAAAAATCTTGACAACAGACTACCTTCCATAATGACAAAGCTATCATCCATTGGAATAACAAAAATATCGACAACACACTACCTTCCATAATGACAAGGCTACCATCCTTAGAGTAACAAAAATCTCGTCAACAGACTACCTTCCATAATCACTAGGCTACCATTCATTGGAGTAACAAAGATATCGACAACAGACTACCTTCCATAACGACAAGGCTACAATCCATTGTAGTAACAAAAATATCGACAACAGAATACCTTCCATAATGACAAGGCTACCATCCATTGTAGGAACAAAAATATCGAAAATAGACTACCTTCCATAATCACAAGGCTTACATCCATTGGGGTAACAAAAATCTTGACAACAGACTACCTTCCATAATGACAAGGCTATCATCCATTGGAATAACAAAAATCTCGATAACAGACTACCTTCCATAATGACTAGGCTACCATCCATTGGAGTAACAAAGATATTGACAACTGACTACCTTTCATAATGACAAGGATACCATCCATTGGAATAACAAAAATCTCGACAACAGACTACCTTCCATAATGACAAGGCTACCATCCATTGCCGTAACAAAAATCTCGACACTAGACTACCTTCCATAATGACAAGGCTACCATCCATTGTAGTAACAAAGATATCGACAACATACTACCTTCCATAATGAGATGGCTACCATCCAATGGAATAACAAAAATCTCGACAACAAACTACCTTCCATTATGACAAGGCTACCATCAATTGTAGTAACAAAAATCTAGACAACAGACTACCTTCCATAATGACAACGCTACCATCCATTGGAGTAACAAAAATCTCGACAACAGACTACCTTCCATAATGACTAGGCTACCATCCATTGGAGTAACAAAGATATTGACAACTGCCTACCTTTCATAATGACAAGGATACCATCCATTGGAATAACAAAAATCTCGACAACAGACTACCTTCCATAATGACAAGGCTACCATCCATTACAGTAACAAAAATCTCGACAACAAACTACCTTCCATAATGACAAGGATACCATCCATTGTAGTAACAAAGATATCGACAACATACTACCTTCCACAATGAGAAGGCTACCATCCATTGGAGTAACAAAAATCACGACAACAGACTACCTTCCATAATGACAAGGCTACCATCCATTGGAGTAACAAAAATCTCGACAACAGACTACCTTCCATAATGAAAAGGCTACCATCCATTGTACTAACAAAAATCTCAACAACATACTACCTTCCATAATGACAAGGGTACCATCATTGGAGTAACAAAAATATCCACAAGAGGCTACCTTCCATAATGACAAGGCTACAATCCATTGGAGTAACAAAAATCTCGAGAACAAAATACCTTCCATAATGACAAGGCTACAATCCATTGGAGTAACAAAAATCTCGACAACAGACTACCTTCCATAATGACAAGGCTACCATCCATTGTAGTAACAAAGATATCGACAACTTACTACCTTCAATAATGACAAGGCTACCATCCATTAGAGTAACAAAAATCACGACAACAGACTACCTTCCATAATGACAAGGCTACCATCCATTGGAATAACAAAAATATCGACAACAGACTACCTTCCATAATGACAAGGCTTCCATCCAATGGGGTAATAAAAATTTCGACAATAGACTATCTTCCATAATGACAAGGCTACCATCCATTGGAGTAACAAAAATCTCGACAACAGACTACCTTCCATAATGACAAGGGTACCATCCATTGGAGTAACAAAAATATCCACAAGAGACAACTTTCCATAATGACAAGGCTACAATCCATTGGAGTAACAAAAATCTCGACAACAGACTACCTTCCATAATGAAAAGGCTACCATCCATTGTACTAACAAAAATCTCGACAACATACTACCTTCCATAATGACAAGGGTACCATCATTGGAGTAACAAAAATATCCACAAGAGGCTACCTTCCATAATGACAAGGCTACAATCCATTGGAGTAACAAAAATCACGAGAACAAAATACCTTCCATAATGACAAGGCTACAATCCATTGGAGTAACAAAAATCTCGACAACAGACTACCTTCCATAATGACAAGGCTACCATCCATTGTAGTAACAAAGATATCGATAACATACTACCTTCCATAATGACAAGGCTACCATCCATTGGAGTAACAAAAATCACGACAACAGACTACATTCCATAATGACAATGCTACCATCCATTGGAATAACAAAAATCTCGACAACAGACTACCTTCCATAACGACCAGGCTTCCATCCAATGGGGTAATAAAAATATCGACAATAGACTATCTTCCATAATGACAAGGCTACCATCCATTGGAGTAAAAAAAATCTCGACAACATACTACCTTCCATAATGACAAGGGTACCATCCGTTGGAGTAACAAAAATATCCACAAGAGACAACCTTCCATAATGACAAGGCTACCATCCATTGGAGTAACAAAAATCTCGACAAAAGACTACCTTCCATAATAAAAAGCCTACCATCCATTGTACTAACAAAAATCTCGACAACATACTACCTTCCATAATGACAAGGGTACCATCATTGGAGTGACAAAAATATCCACAAGAGGCTACCTTCCATAATGACAAGGCTACAATTCATTGGAGTAACAAAAATCTCGAGAACAAAATACCTTCCATAATGACAAGGCTACAATCCATTGGAGTAACAAAAATCTCGACAACAGACTACCTTACATAATGACAAGGCTACCATCCATTGTAGTAACAAAGATATCGATAACATACTACCTTCCATAATGACAAGGCTACCATCCATTGGAGTAACAAAAATCACGACAACAGACTACCTTCCATAATGACAATGCTACCATCCATTGGAATAACAAAAATCTCGACAACAGACTACCTTCCATAACGACAAGGCTTCCATCCAATGGGGTAATAAAAATATCGACAATAGACTATCTTCCATAATGACAAGGCTACCATCCATTGGAGTAAAAAAAATCTCGACAACAAAATACCTTCCATAATGACAAGGGTACCATCCGTTGGAGTAACAAAAATATCCACAAGAGACAACCTTCTATAATGACAAGGCTACCATCCATTGGAGTAACAAAAATCTCGACAACAGACTACCTTCCATAATGAAAAGGCTACCATCCATTGTTGTAACAAAAATCTCGTCAACATACTACCTTCCATAATGACAATGCTACCATCCATTGGAGTAACAAAGATATCGATAATAGATTACCTTCCATAACGACAAGGCTACAATCCATTGTAGTAACAAAAATCACGACAACAAAATACCTTCCATAATGACAAGGCTACCATCCATTGTAGTAACAAAAATCTCGGCAATAGACTACCTTCCATAATCATAAGGCTTACATCCATTGGAGTAACAAAAATCTTGACAACAGACTACCTTCCATAATGACAAAGCTATCATCCATTGGAATAACAAAAATATCGACAACACACTACCTTCCATAATGACAAGGCTACCATCCTTAGAGTAACAAAAATCTCGTCAACAGACTACCTTCCATAATCACTAGGCTACCATCCATTGGAGTAACAAAGATATCGACAACAGACTACCTTCCATAACGACAAGGCTACAATCCATTGTAGTAACAAAAATATCGACAACAGAATACCTTCCATAATGACAAAGCTACCATCCTTTGTAGGAACAAAAATATCGAAAATAGACTACCTTCCATAATCACAAGGCTTACATCCATTGGGGTAACAAAAATCTTGACAACAGACTACCTTCCATAATGACAAGGCTATCATCCATTGGAATAACAAAAATCTCGACAACAGACTACCTTCCATAATGACTAGGCTACCATCCATTGGAGTAACAAAGATATTGACAACTGACTACCTTTCATAATGACAAGGATACCATCCATTGGAATAACAAAAATCTCGACAACTGACTACCTTCCATAATGACAAGGCTACCATCCATTGCCGTAACAAATATCTCGACAATAGACTACCTTCCATAATGACAAGGCTACCATCCATTGTAGTAACAAAGATATCGACAACATACTACCTTCCATAATGAGATGGCTACCATCCAATGGAATAACAAAAATCTCGACAACAAACTACATTCCATAATGACAACGCTACCATCCATTGTAGTATCAAAAATCTAGACAACAGACTACCTTCCATAATGACAACGCTACCATCCATTGGAGTAACAAAAATCTCGACAACAGACTACCTTCCATAATGACTAGGCTACCATCCATTGGAGTAACAAAGATATTGACAACTGACTACCTTTCATAATGACAATGATACCATCCATTGGAATAACAAAAATCTCGACAACAGACTACCTTCCATAATGACAAGGCTACCATCCATTACAATAACAAAAATCTCGACAACAGACTACCTTCCATAATGACAAGGCTACCATCCATTGTAGTAACAAAGATATCGACAACTTACTACCTTCCATAATGACAACGCTACCATGCATTGGAGTAACAAAAATCACGACAACAGACTACCTTCCATAATGACAAGGCTACCATCCATTGGAATAACAAAAATATCGACAACAGACTACCTTCCATAATGACAAGGCTTCCATCCAATGGGGTAATAAAAATATCGACAATAGACTATCTTCCGTAATGACAAGGCTACCATCCATTGGAGTAACAAAAATCTCGACAACATACTACCTTCTATAATGACAAGGGTACCATCCATTGGAGTAACAAAAATATCCACAAGAGACAACCTTCCATAATGACAAGGCTACCATCCATTGGAGTAACAAAAATCTCGACAACAGACTACCTTCCGTAATGAAAAGGCTACCATTCATTGTACTAACAAAAATCTCGACAACATACTACCTTCCATAATGACAAGGGTACCATCATTGGAGTAACAAAAATATCCACAAGAGGCTACCTTCCATAATGACAAGGCTACAATCCATTGGAGTAACAAAAATCTCTAGAACAAAATACCTTCCATAATGACAAGGCTACAATCCATTGGAGTAACAAAATTCTCGACAACAGACTACCTTCCATAATGACAAGGCTACCATCCATTGTAGCAACAAAGATATCGATAACATACTACCTTCCATAATGACAAGGCTACCATCCATTGGAGTAACAAAAATCACGACAACAGACTACCTTCCATAATGACAATGCTACCATCCATTGGAATAACAAAAATCTCGACAACAGACTACCTTCCATAACGACAAGGCTTCCATCCAATGGGGTAATAAAAATATCGACAATAGACTATCTTCCATAATGACAAGGCTACCTTCCATTGGAGTAAAAAAAATCTCGACAACAGACTACCTTCCATAATGACAAGGGTACCATCCGTTGGAGTAACAAAAATATCCACAAGAGACAACCTTCCATAATGACAAGGCTACCATCCATTGGAGTAACAAAAATCTCGACAACAAACTACCTTCCATAATGAAAAGGCTACCATCCATTGTAGTAACAAAAATCTCGTCAACATACTACCTTCCATAATGACAAGGCTACCATCCATTGTAGTAACAAAAATCTCGGCAATAGACTACCTTCCATAATCACAAGGCTTACATCCATTGGAGTAACAAAAATCTTGACAACAGACTACCTTCCATAATGACAAAGCTATCATCCATTGGAATAACAAAAATATCGACAACACACTACCTTCCATAATGACAAGGCTACCATCCTTAGAGTAACAAAAATCTCGTCAACAGACTACCTTCTATAATGACTAGGCTACCATCCATTGGAGTAACAAAGATATCGACAACAGACTACCTTCCATAACGACAAGGCTACAATCCATTGTAGTAACAAAAATCTCGACAACAGAATACCTTCCATAATGACAAGGCTACCAGCCATTGTAGGAACAAAAATATCGAAAATAGACTACCTTCCATAATCACTAGGCTTACATCCATTGGAGTAACAAAAATCTTGACAACAGACTACCTTCCATAAAGACAAGGCTATCATCCATTGGAATAACAAAAATATCGACAACACACTACCTTCCATAATGACAAGGCTACAATCCCTTAGAGTAACAAAAATATAGACAACAAACTACCTTCCATAATGACAATGCTACCATCCATTGGAGTAACAAAGATATCAACAACATACTACCTTCAATAATGACAAGGCTACCATCCAATGGAATAACAAAAATCTCGACAACAGACTACCTTCCATAATGACTAGGCTACCATCCATTGGAGTAACAAAGATATCGACAACAAACTACCTTCCATAACGACAAGGCTACAATCTATTGTAGTAACAAAAATCTCGACAAATAGACTACCTTCCATAATGACAAGGCTACCATCCATTGGAATAACAAAAATCTCGACAACAGACTACCTTCCATAATGACTAGGCTACCATCCATTGTAGTAACAAAAATCTCGACAACAAACTACCTTCCATAATAACAACGCTACCATCCATTGGAATAACAAAAATCTCGACAACAGACTACCTTCCATAATGACTAGGTTACCATCCATTGGAGTAACAAAGATATTGACAACGGACTACCTTTCATAATGACAAGGATACCATCCATTGGAATAACAAAAATCTCGACAACAGACTACCTTCCATAATGACAAGGATACCATCCATTATAGTAACAAAAATCTCGACAACAGACTACCTTCCATAATGACAAGGCTACCATCCATTGTAGTAACAAAGATATCGACAACATGCTACCTTCCATAATGACAAGGCTACCATCCATTGGAGTAACAAAAATCACGACAGTAGACTACCTTCCATAATGACAAGGCTACCATCCATTGGAATAACAAAAATCTCGACAACAGACTACCTTCCATAAAGACAAGGCTTCCATCCAATGGGGTAATAAAAATATCGACAATAGACTATCTTCCATAATGACAAGGCTACCATCCATTGGAGTGTAAAAAATCTCGACAACAGACTACCTTCCATAATGACAAGGGTACCATCCGTTGGAGTAACAAAAATATCCACAAGAGACAACCTTCCATAATGACAAGGCTACCATTCATTGGAGTAACAAAAATCTCGACAACAGACTACCTTCCATAATGAAAAGGCTACCATCCATTGTAGTAACAAAAATCTCGTCAACATACTACCTTCCGTAATGACAATGCTACCATCCATTGGAGTAACAAAGATATCGACAATAGACTACCTTCCATAACGACAAGGCTACAATCCATTGTAGTAACAAAAATAACAACAACAAAATACCTTCCATAATGACAAGGCTACCATCCATTGTAGTAACAAAAATCTCGGCAATAGACTACCTTCCATAATCACAAGGCATACATCCATTGGAGTAACAAAAATCTTGACAACAGACTACCTTCCATAATGACAAAGCTATCATCCATTGGAATAACAAAAATATCGACAACACACTACCTTCCATAATGACAAGGCTACCATCCTTAGAGTAACAAAAATCTCGTCAACAAACTACCTTCCATAATGACTAGGCTACCATCCATTGGAGTAACAAAGATATCGACAACAGACTACCTTCCATAACGACAAGGCTACAATCCATTGTAGTAAAAAAAATCTCGACAACAGAATACCTTCCATAATGACAAGGCTACCATCCATTGTAGTAACAAAAATCTCGACAACAGACTACCTTCCATAATGACAAGGCTACCATCCATTGTAGTAACAAAGATATCGACAACTTACTACCTTCCATAATGACAAGGCTACCATCCATTGGAGTAACAAAGATATCAACAACATACTACCTTCAATAATGACAAAGCTACCATCCAATGGAATAACAAAAATCTCGACAACAGACTACCTTCCATAATGACTAGGCTACCATCCATTAGAGTAACAAAGATATCGACAACAGACTACCTTCCATAACGACAAGGCTACAATCCATTGTAGTAACAAAAATCTCGACAATAGACTACCTTCCATAATGACTAGGCTACCATCCATTGTAGTAACAAAAATCTCAACAACAAACTACTTTCCATAATGACAATGCTACCATCCATTGGAATAACAAAAATCTCGACAATAGACTACCTTCCATAATGACTAGGTTACCATCCATTGGAGTAACAAAGATATTGACAACGTACTACCTTTCATAATGACAAGGATACCATCCATTGGAATAACAAAAATCTCGACAACATACTACCTTCCATAATGACAAGGATACCATCCATTACAGTAACAAAAATCTCGACAACAGACTACCTTCCATAATGACAAGGCTACCATCCATTGTAGTAACAAAGATATCGACAACATACTACCTTCCATAATGACAAGGCTACCATCCATTGGAGTAACAAAAATCACGACAACAGACTACCTTCCATAATCACAAGGCTACCATACATTGTAGTAACAAAAATCTCGACAATAGACTACCTTCTATAATGACAACGCTACCATCCATTGGAGTAACAAAAATCTCGACAACAGACTACCTTCCATAATGACTAGGCTACCATCCATTGGAGTAAAAAAGATATTGAAAACAGACTACCTTTCATAATGACAAGGATACCATCCATTGGAATAACAAAAATCTCGACAACAGACTACCTTCCCTAATGACAAGGCTACCATCCATTGCAGTAACAAAAATCTCGAGAACAGACTACCTTCCATAATGACAAGGCTACCATCCATTGTAGTAACAAAGATATCGACAACTTACTACCTTCCATAATGACAAGGCTACCATCCATTGGAGTAACAAAAAACACGACAACAAACTACCTTCCATAATGACAAGGCTACCATCCATTGGAATAACAAAAATATCAATAACAAACTACCTTCCATAATGACAAGGCTTCCATCCAATGGGGTAATAAAAATAACGACAATATACTATCTTCCATAATGACAAGGCTACCATCCATTGGAGTAACAAAAATCTCGACAACAAACTACCTTCCATAATGACAAGGGTACCATCCGTTGGAGTAACAAAAATATCCACAAGAGACAACCTTCCATAATGACAAGGCTACCATTCATTGGAGTAACAAAAATCTCGACAACAGACTACCTTCCATAATGAAAAGGCTACCATCCATTGTAGTAACAAAAATCTCGTCAACATACTACCTTCCGTAATGACAATGCTACCATCCATTGGAGTAACAAAGATATCGACAATAGACTACCTTCCATAACGACAAGGCTACAATCCATTGTAGTAACAAAAATAACAACAACAAAATACCTTCCATAATGACAAGGCTACCATCCATTGTAGTAACAAAAATCTCGGCAATAGACTACCTTCCATAATCACAAGGCATACATCCATTGGAGTAACAAAAATCTTGACAACAAACTACCTTCCATAATGACAAAGCTATCATCCATTGGAATAACAAAAATATCGACAACACACTACCTTCCATAATGACAAGGCTACCATCCTTAGAGTAACAAAAATCTCGTCAACAAACTACCTTCCATAATGACTAGGCTACCATCCATTGGAGTAACAAAGATATCGACAACAGACTACCTTCCATAACGACAAGGCTACAATCCATTGTAGTAACAAAAATCTCGACAACAGAATACCTTCCATAATGACAAGGCTACCATCCATTGTAGTAACAAAAATCTCGACAACAGACTACCTTCCATAATGACAAGGCTACCATCCATTGTAGTAACAAAGATATCGACAACTTACTACCTTCCATAATGACAAGGCTACCATCCATTGGAGTAACAAAGATATCAACAACATACTACCTTCAATAATGACAAAGCTACCATCCAATGGAATAACAAAAATCTCGACAACAGACTACCTTCCATAATGACTAGGCTACCATCCATTAGAGTAACAAAGATATCGACAACAGACTACCTTCCATAACGACAAGGCTACAATCCATTGTAGTAACAAAAATCTCGACAACAGACTACCTTCCATAATGACTAGGCTACCATCCATTGTAGTAACAAAAATCTCGACAACAAACTACTTTCCATAATGACAACGCTACCATCCATTAATATAACAAAAATCTCGACAATAGACTACCTTCCATAATGACTAGGTTACCATCCATTGGAGTAACAAAGATATTGACAACGGACTACCTTTCATAATGACAAGGATACCATCCATTGGAATAACAAAAATCTCGACAACAGACTACCTTCCATAATGACAAGGATACCATCCATTACAGTAACAAAAATCTCGACAACAGACTACCTTCCATAATGACAAGGCTACCATCCATTGTAGTAACAAAGATATCGACAACATACTACCTTCCATAATGACAAGGCTACCATCCATTGGAGTAACAAAAATCACGACAACAGACTACCTTCCATAATCACAAGGCTACCATACATTGTAGTAACAAAAATCTCGACAATAGACTACCTTCTATAATGACAACGCTACCATCCATTGGAGTAACAAAAATCTCGACAACAGACTACCTTCCATAATGACTAGGCTACCATCCATTGGAGTAAAAAAGATATTGAAAACAGACTACCTTTCATAATGACAAGGATACCATCCATTGGAATAACAAAAATCTCGACAACAGACTACCTTCCCTAATGACAATGCTACCATCCATTGTAGTAACAAAAATCTCGAGAACAGACTACCTTCCATAATGACAAGGCTACCATCCATTGTAGTAACAAAGATATCGACCACTTACTACCTTCCATAATGACAAGGCTACCATCCATTGGAGTAACAAAAAACACGACAACAAACTACCTTCCATAATGAGAAGGCTACCATCCATTGGAATAACAAAAATATCGATAACAAACTACCTTCCATAATGACAAGGCTTCCATCCAATGGGGTAATAAAAATAACGACAATATACTATCTTCCATAATGACAAGGCTACCATCTATTGGAGTAACAAAAATCTCGACAACAAACTACCTTCCATAATGACAAGGGTACCATCCATTGGAGTAACAAAAATATCCACAAGAGACAACCTTCCATAATGACAAGGCTACCATCCATTGGAGTAACAAAAATCTCGACAACAGACTACCTTCCATAATGAAAAGGCTACCATCTATTGTAGTAACAAAAATCTCGACAACATACTACCTTCCATAATGACAAGGGTACCATCATTGGAGTAACAAAAATATCCACAAGAGGCTACCTTCCATAATGACAAGGCTACAATCCATTGGAGTAACAAAAATCTCGACAACAGAATACCTTCCATAATGACAAGGCTACAATCCATTGGAGTAACAAAAATCTCGACAACAGACTACCTTACATAATGACAAGGCTACCATCCATTGTAGTAACAAAGATATCGATAACATACTACCTTCCATAATGACAAGGCTACCATCCATTGGAGTAACAAAAATCACGACAACAGACTACCTTCCATAATGACAATGCTACCATCCATTGGAATAACAAAAATCTCGACAACAGACTACCTTCCATAACGACAAGGCTTCCATCCAATGGGGTAATAAAAATATCGACAATAGACTATCTTCCATAATGACAAGGCTACCATCCATTGGAGTAAAAAAAATCTCGACAACAAAATACCTTCCATAATGACAAGGGTACCATCCGTTGGAGTAACAAAAATATCCACAAGAGACAACCTTCTATAATGACAAGGCTACCATCCATTGGAGTAACAAAAATCTCGACTACAGACTACCTTCCATAATGAAAAGGCTACCATCCATTGTTGTAACAAAAATCTCGTCAACATACTACCTTCCATAATGACAATGCTACCATCCATTGGAGTAACAAAGATATCGATAATAGATTACCTTCCATAACGACAAGGCTACAATCCATTGTAGTAACAAAAATCACGACAACAAAATACCTTCCATAATGACAAGGCTACCATCCATTGTAGTAACAAAAATCTCGGCAATAGACTACCTTCCATAATCATAAGGCTTACATCCATTGGAGTAACAAAAATCTTGACAACAGACTACCTTCCATAATGACAAAGCTATCATCCATTGGAATAACAAAAATATCGACAACACACTACCTTCCATAATGACAAGGCTACCATCCTTAGAGTAACAAAAATCTCGTCAACAGACTACCTTCCATAATCACTAGGCTACCATCCATTGGAGTAACAAAGATATCGACAACAGACTACCTTCCATAACGACAAGGCTACAATCCATTGTAGTAACAAAAATATCGACAACAAAATACCTTCAATAATGACAAAGCTACCATCCTTTGTAGGAACAAAAATATCGAAAATAGACTACCTTCCATAATCACAAGGCTTACATCCATTGGAATAACAAAAATCTCGACAACAGACTACCTTCCATAATGACTAGGCTACCATCCATTGGAGTAACAAAGATATTGACAACTGACTACCTTTCATAATGACAAGGATACCATACATTGGAATAACAAAAATCTCGACAACTGACTACCTTCCATAATGACAAGGCTACCATCCATTGCCGTAACAAATATCTCGACAACAGACTACCTTCCATAATGACAAGGCTACCATCCATTGTAGTAACAAAGATATCGACAACATACTACCTTCCATAATGAGATGGCTACCATCCAATGGAATAACAAAAATCTCGACAACAAACTACCTTCCATAATGACAAGGCTACCATCCATTGTAGTATCAAAAATCTAGACAACAGACTACCTTCCATAATGACAACGCTACCATCCATTGGAGTAACAAAAATCTCGACAACAGACTACCTTCCATAATGACTTGGCTACCATCCATTGGAGTAACAAAGATATTGACAACTGACTACCTTTCATAATGACAATGATACCATCCATTGGAATAACAAAAATCTCGACAACAGACTACCTTCCATAATGACAAGGCTACCATCCATTACAATAACAAAAATCTCGACAACAGACTACCTTCCATAATGACAAGGCTACCATCCATTGTAGTAACAAAGATATCGACAACTTACTACCTTCCATAATGACAACGCTACCATCCATTGGAGTAACAAAAATCACGACAACAGACTACCTTCCATAATGACAAGGCTACCATCCATTGGAATAACAAAAATATCGACAACAAACTACCTTCCATAATGACAAGGCTTCCATCAAATGGGGTAATAAAAATATCGACAATAGACTATCTTCCGTAATGACAAGGCTACCATCCATTGGAGTAACAAAAATCTCGACAACAGACTACCTTCTATAATGACAAGGGTACCATCCATTGGAGTAACAAAAATATCCACAAGAGACAACCTTCCATAATGACAAGGCTACCATCCATTGGAGTAACAAAAATCTCGACAACAGACTACCTTCCGTAATGAAAAGGCTACCATCCATTGTACTAACAAAAATCTCGACAACATACTACCTTCCATAATGACAAGGCTACCATCCATTGTAGTAACAAAGATATCGACAACTTACTACCTTCCATAATGACAACGCTACCATCCATTGGAGTAACAAAAATCACGACAACAGACTACCTTCCATAATGACAAGGCTACCATCCATTGGAATAACAAAAATATCGACAACAAACTACCTTCCATAATGACAAGGCTTCCATCAAATGGGGTAATAAAAATATCGACAATAGACTATCTTCCGTAATGACAAGGCTACCATCCATTGGAGTAACAAAAATCTCGACAACAGACTACCTTCTATAATGACAAGGGTACCATCCATTGGAGTAACAAAAATATCCACAAGAGACAACCTTCCATAATGACAAGGCTACCATCCATTGGAGTAACAAAAATCTCGACAACAGACTACCTTCCGTAATGAAAAGGCTACCATCCATTGTACTAACAAAAATCTCGACAACATACTACCTTCCATAATGACAAGGGTACCATAATTGGAGTAACAAAAATATCCACAAGAGGCTACCTTCCATAATGACAAGGCTACAATCCATTGGAGTAACAAAACTCTCGACAACAGACTACCTTCCATAATGACTAGGTTACCATCCATTGGAGTAACAAAGATATTGACAACGGACTACCTTTCATAATGACAAGGATACCATCCATTGGAATAACAAAAATCTCGACAATAGACTACCTTCCATAATGACAAGGATACCATCCATTGCAGTAACAAATTTCTCGACAACAGACTACCTTCCATAATGACAAGGCTACCATCCATTGTAGTAACAAAGATATCGACAACATACTACCTTCCATAATGACAAGGCTACCATCCATTGGAGTAACAAAAATCACGACAACAGACTACCTTCCATAATCACAAGGCTACCATACATTGTAGTAACAAAAATCTCGACAATAGACTACCTTCTATAATGACAACGCTACCATCCATTGGAGTAACAAAAATCTCGACAACAGACTACCTTCCATAATGACTAGGCTACCATCCATTGGAGTAACAAAGATATTGACAACAGACTACCTTTCATAATGACAAGGATACCATCCATTGGAATAACAAAAATCTCGACAACAGACTACCTTCCATAATGACAAGGCTACCATCCATTGCAGTAACAAAAATATCGACAACAGACTACCTTCCATAATGACAAGGCTACCATCCATTATAGTAACAAAGATATCGACAACTTACTACCTTCCATAATGACAAGGCTACCATCCATTGGAGTAACAAAAATCACGACAACAAACTACCTTCCATAATGACAAGGCTACCATCCATTGGAATAACAAAAATATCAACAACAGACTACCTTCCATAATGATAAGGCTTCCATCCAATGGGGTAATAAAAATAACGACAATAGACTATCTTCCATAATGACAAGGCTACCATACATTGGAGTAACAAAAATCTCGACAACAGACTACCTTCCATAAAGACAAGGGTACCATCCATTGGAGTAACAAAAATATCCACAAGAGACAACCTTCCATAATGACAAGGCTATCATCCATTGGAGTATCAAAAATCTCGACAACAGACTACCTTCCATAATGAAAAGGCTACCATCCATTGTGGTAACAAAAATCTCGACAACATACTACCTTCCATAATGACAAGGGTACCATCATTGAAGTAACAAAAATATCCACAAGAGGCTACCTTCCATAATGACAAGGCTACAATCCATTGGAATAACAAAAATCTCGACAACAGAATACCTTCCATAATGACAAGGCTACAATCCATTTGAATAACAAAAATCTCGACAACAGACTACCTTCCATAATGACAAGGCTACCATCCATTGTAGTAACAAAGATATCGACAACATACTACCTTCCATAATTACAAGGCTACCATCCATTGGAGTAATAAAAATCACGACAATAGACTACCTTCCATAATGACAAGGCTACCATCCATTGGAATAACAAAAATCTCGACAACACACTACCTTCCATAACGATAAGGCTTCCATCCGATGGGGTAATAAAAATATTGACAATAGACTATCTTCCATAATGACAAGGCTACCATCCATTGGAGTAAAAAAAATCTCGACAACAGACTACCTTCCATAATGACAAGGGTACCATCCGTTGGAGTAACAAAAATATCTACAAGAGACAACCTTCCATAATGAAAAGGCTACCATCCATTATCGTAACAAAAATCTCGTCAACATACTACCTTCCATAATGACAATGCTACCATCCATTGGAGTAACAAAGATATCGACAATAGACTACCTTCCATAACGACAAGGCTACAATCCATTGTAGTAACAAAAATCACGACAACAAAATACCTTCCATAATGACAAGGCTACCATCCATTGTAGTAACAAAAATCTCGGCAATAGACTACCTTCCATAATCACAAGGCTTACATCCATTGGAGTAACAAAAATCTTGACAACAGACTACCTTCTATAATGACAAAGCTATCATCCATTGGAATAACAAAAATATCAACAACACACTACCTTCCATAATGACAAGGCTACCATCCTTAGAGTAACAAAAATCTCGTTAACAGACTACCTTCCATAATGACTAGGCTACCATCCATTGGAGTAACAAAGATATCGACAACAGACTACCTTCCATAACGACAAGGCTACAATCCATTGTAGTAACAAAAATCTCGACAACAGAATACCTTCCATAATGACAAGGCTACCAGCCATTGTAGGAACAAAAATATCGAAAATAGACTACCTTCCATAATCACTAGGCTTACATCCATTGGAGTAACAAAAATCTTGACAACAGACTACCTTCCATAAAGACAAGGCTATCATCCATTGGAATAACAAAAATATCGACAACACACTACCTTCCATAATGACAAGGCTACAATCCCTTAGAGTAACAAAAATATAGACAACAAACTACCTTCCATAATGACAATGCTACCATCCATTGGAGTAACAAAGATATGAACAACATACTACCTTCAATAATGACAAGGCTACCATCCAATGGAATAACAAAAATCTCGACAACAGACTACCTTCCATAATGACTAGGCTACCATCCATTGGAGTAACAAAGATATCGACAATAGACTACCTTCCATAACGACAAGGCTACAATCTATTGTAGTAACAAAAATCTCGACAAATAGACTACCTTCCATAATGACAAGGCTACCATCCATTGGAATAACAAAAATCTCGACAACAGACTACCTTCCATAATGACTAGGCTACCATCCATTGTAGTAACAAAAATCTCGACAACAAACTACCTTCCATAATAACAACGCTACCATCCATTGGAATAACAAAAATCTCGACAACAGACTACCTTCCATAATGACTAGGTTACCATCCATTGGAGTAACAAAGATATTGACAACGGACTACCTTTCATAATGACAAGGATACCATCCATTGGAATAACAAAAATCTCGACAACAGACTACCTTCCATAATGACAAGGATACCATCCATTACAGTAACAAAAATCTCGACAACAGACTACCTTCCATAATGACAAGGCTACCATCCATTGTAGTAACAAAGATATCGACAACATGCTACCTTCCATAATGACAAGGCTACCATCCATTGGAGTAACAAAAATCACGACAATAGACTACCTTCCATAATGACAAGGCTACCATCCATTGGAATAACAAAAATCTCGACAACAGACTACCTTCCATAAAGACAAGGCTTCCATCCAATGGGGTAATAAAAATATCGACAATAGACTATCTTCCATAATGACAAGGCTCCCATCCATTGGAGTATAAAAAATCTCGACAACAGACTACCTTCCATAATGACAAGGGTACCATCCGTTGGAGTAACAAAAATATCCACAAGAGACAACCTTCCATAATGACAAGGCTACCATTCATTGGAGTAACAAAAATCTCGACAACAGACTACCTTCCATAATGAAAAGGCTACCATCCATTGTAGTAACAAAAATCTCGTCAACATACTACCTTCCGTAATGACAATGCTACCATCCATTGGAGTAACAAAGATATCGACAATAGACTACCTTCCATAACGACAAGGCTACAATCCATTGTAGTAACAAAAATAACAACAACAAAATACCTTCCATAATGACAAGGCTACCATCCATTGTAGTAACAAAAATCTCGGCAATAGACTACCTTCCATAATCACAAGGCATACATCCATTGGAGTAACAAAAATCTTGACAACAGACTACCTTCCATAATGACAAAGCTATCATCCATTGGAATAACAAAAATATCGACAACACACTACCTTCCATAATGACAAGGCTACCATCCTTAGAGTAACAAAAATCTCGTCAACAAACTACCTTCCATAATGACTAGGCTACCATCCATTGGAGTAACAAAGATATCGACAACAGACTACCTTCCATAACGACAAGGCTACAATCCATTGTAGTAACAAAAATCTCGACAACAGAATACCTTCCATAATGACAAGGCTACCATCCATTGTAGTAACAAAAATCTCGACAACAGACTACCTTCCATAATGACAAGGCTACCATCCATTGTAGTAACAAAGATATCGACAACTTACTACCTTCCATAATGACAAGGCTACCATCCATTGGAGTAACAAAGATATCAACAACATACTACCTTCAATAATGACAAAGCTACCATCCAATGGAATAACAAAAATCTCGACAACAGACTACCTTCCATAATGACTAGGCTACCATCCATTAGAGTAACAAAGATATCGACAACAGACTACCTTCCATAACGACAAGGCTACAATCCATTGTAGTAACAAAAATCTCGACAACAGACTACCTTCCATAATGACTAGGCTACCATCCATTGTAGTAACAAAAATCTCGACAACAAACTACTTTCCATAATGACAACGCTACCATCCATTGGAATAACAAAAATCTCGACAATAGACTACCTTCCATAATGACTAGGTTACCATCCATTGGAGTAACAAAGATATTGACAACGGACTACCTTTCATAATGACAAGGATACCATCCATTGGAATAACAAAAATCTCGACAACAGACTACCTTCCATAATGACAAGGATACCATCCATTACAGTAACAAAAATCTCGACAACAGACTACCTTCCATAATGACAAGGCTACCATCCATTGTAGTAACAAAGATATCGACAACATACTACCTTCCATAATGACAAGGCTACCATCCATTGGAGTAACAAAAATCACGACAACAGACTACCTTCCATAATCACAAGGCTACCATACATTGTAGTAACAAAAATCTCGACAATAGACTACCTTCTATAATGACAACGCTACCATCCATTGGAGTAACAAAAATCTCGACAACAGACTACCTTCCATAATGACTAGGCTACCATCCATTGGAGTAAAAAAGATATTGAAAACAGACTACCTTTCATAATGACAAGGATACCATCCATTGGAATAACAAAAATCTCGACAACAGACTACCTTCCCTATAGACAAGGCTACCATCCATTGCAGTAACAAAAATCTCGAGAACAGACTACCTTCCATAATGACAAGGCTACCATCCATTGTAGTAACAAGGATATCGACAACTTACTACCTTCCATAATGACAAGGCTACCATCCATTGGAGTAACAAAAAACACGACAACAAACTACCTTCCATAATGACAAGGCTACCATCCATTGGAATAACAAAAATATCGATAACAAACTACCTTCCATAATGACAAGGCTTCCATCCAATGGGGTAATAAAAATAACGACAATATACTATCTTCCATAATGACAAGGCTACCATCCATTGGAGTAACAAAAATCTCGACAACAAACTACCTTCCATAATGACAAGGGTACCATCCGTTGGAGTAACAAAAATATCCACAAGAGACAACCTTCCATAATGACAAGGCTACCATTCATTGGAGTAACAAAAATCTCGACAACAGACTACCTTCCATAATGAAAAGGCTACCATCCATTATCGTAACAAAAATCTCGTCAACATACTACCTTCCATAATGACAATGCTACCATCCATTGGAGTAACAAAGATATCGACAATAGACTACCTTCCATAACGACAAGGCTACAATCCATTGTAGTAACAAAAATCACGACAACAAAATACCTTCCATAATGACAAGGCTACCATCCATTGTAGTAACAAAAATCTCGGCAATAGACTACCTTCCATAATCACAAGGCTTACATCCATTGGAGTAACAAAAATCTTGACAACAGACTACCTTCTATAATGACAAAGCTATCATCCATTGGAATAACAAAAATATCAACAACACACTACCTTCCATAATGACAAGGCTACCATCCTTAGAGTAACAAAAATCTCGTTAACAGACTACCTTCCATAATGACTAGGCTACCATCCATTGGAGTAACAAAGATATCGACAACAGACTACCTTCCATAACGACAAGGCTACAATCCATTGTAGTAACAAAAATCTCGACAACAGAATACCTTCCATAATGACAAGGCTACCAGCCATTGTAGGAACAAAAATATCGAAAATAGACTACCTTCCATAATCACTAGGCTTACATCCATTGGAGTAACAAAAATCTTGACAACAGACTACCTTCCATAAAGACAAGGCTATCATCCATTGGAATAACAAAAATATCGACAACACACTACCTTCCATAATGACAAGGCTACAATCCCTTAGAGTAACAAAAATATAGACAACAAACTACCTTCCATAATGACAATGCTACCATCCATTGGAGTAACAAAGATATGAACAACATACTACCTTCAATAATGACAAGGCTACCATCCAATGGAATAACAAAAATCTCGACAACAGACTACCTTCCATAATGACTAGGCTACCATCCATTGGAGTAACAAAGATATCGACAATAGACTACCTTCCCTAACGACAAGGCTACAATCTATTGTAGTAACAAAAATCTCGACAAATAGACTACCTTCCATAATGACAAGGCTACCATCCATTGGAATAACAAAAATCTCGACAACAGACTACCTTCCATAATGACTAGGCTACCATCCATTGTAGTAACAAAAATCTCGACAACAAACTACCTTCCATAATAACAACGCTACCATCCATTGGAATAACAAAAATCTCGACAACAGACTACCTTCCATAATGACTAGGTTACCATCCATTGGAGTAACAAAGATATTGACAACGGACTACCTTTCATAATGACAAGGATACCATCCATTGGAATAACAAAAATCTCGACAACAGACTACCTTCCATAATGACAAGGATACCATCCATTACAGTAACAAAAATCTCGACAACAGACTACCTTCCATAATGACAAGGCTACCATCCATTGTAGTAACAAAGATATCGACAACATGCTACCTTCCATAATGACAAGGCTACCATCCATTGGAGTAACAAAAATCACGACAATAGACTACCTTCCATAATGACAAGGCTACCATCCATTGGAATAACAAAAATCTCGACAACAGACTACCTTCCATAAAGACAAGGCTTCCATCCAATGGGGTAATAAAAATATCGACAATAGACTATCTTCCATAATGACAAGGCTCCCATCCATTGGAGTATAAAAAATCTCGACAACAGACTACCTTCCATAATGACAAGGGTACCATCCGTTGGAGTAACAAAAATATCCACAAGAGACAACCTTCCATAATGACAAGGCTACCATTCATTGGAGTAACAAAAATCTCGACAACAGACTACCTTCCATAATGAAAAGGCTACCATCCATTGTAGTAACAAAAATCTCGTCAACATACTACCTTCCGTAATGACAATGCTACCATCCATTGGAGTAACAAAGATATCGACAATAGACTACCTTCCATAACGACAAGGCTACAATCCATTGTAGTAACAAAAATAACAACAACAAAATACCTTCCATAATGACAAGGCTACCATCCATTGTAGTAACAAAAATCTCGGCAATAGACTACCTTCCATAATCACAAGGCATACATCCATTGGAGTAACAAAAATCTTGACAACAGACTACCTTCCATAATGACAAAGCTATCATCCATTGGAATAACAAAAATATCGACAACACACTACCTTCCATAATGACAAGGCTACCATCCTTAGAGTAACAAAAATCTCGTCAACAAACTACCTTCCATAATGACTAGGCTACAATCCATTGGAGTAACAAAGATATCGACAACAGACTACCTTCCATAACGACAAGGCTACAATCCATTGTAGTAACAAAAATCTCGACAACAGAATACCTTCCATAATGACAAGGCTACCATCCATTGTAGTAACAAAAATCTCGACAACAGACTACCTTCCATAATGACAAGGCTACCATCCATTGTAGTAACAAAGATATCGACAACTTACTACCTTCCATAATGACAAGGCTACCATCCATTGGAGTAACAAAGATATCAACAACATACTACCTTCAATAATGACAAAGCTACCATCCAATGGAATAACAAAAATCTCGACAACAGACTACCTTCCATAATGACTAGGCTACCATCCATTAGAGTAACAAAGATATCGACAACAGACTACCTTCCATAACGACAAGGCTACAATCCATTGTAGTAACAAAAATCTCGACAACAGACTACCTTCCATAATGACTAGGCTACCATCCATTGTAGTAACAAAAATCTCGACAACAAACTACTTTCCATAATGACAACGCTACCATCCATTGGAATAACAAAAATCTCGACAATAGACTACCTTCCATAATGACTAGGTTACCATCCATTGGAGTAACAAAGATATTGACAACGGACTACCTTTCATAATGACAAGGATACCATCCATTGGAATAACAAAAATCTCGACAACAGACTACCTTCCATAATGACAAGGATACCATCCATTACAGTAACAAAAATCTCGACAACAGACTACCTTCCATAATGACAAGGCTACCATCCATTGTAGTAACAAAGATATCGACAACATACTACCTTCCATAATGACAAGGCTACCATCCATTGGAGTAACAAAAATCACGACAACAGACTACCTTCCATAATCACAAGGCTACCATACATTGTAGTAACAAAAATCTCGACAATAGACTACCTTCTATAATGACAACGCTACCATCCATTGGAGTAACAAAAATCTCGACAACAGACTACCTTCCATAATGACTAGGCTACCATCCATTGGAGTAAAAAAGATATTGAAAACAGACTACCTTTCATAATGACAAGGATACCATCCATTGGAATAACAAAAATCTCGACAACAGACTACCTTCCCTATAGACAAGGCTACCATCCATTGCAGTAACAAAAATCTCGAGAACAGACTACCTTCCATAATGACAAGGCTACCATCCATTGTAGTAACAAAGATATCGACAACTTACTACCTTCCATAATGACAAGGCTACCATCCATTGGAGTAACAAAAAACACGACAACAAACTACCTTCCATAATGACAAGGCTACCATCCATTGGAATAACAAAAATATCGATAACAAACTACCTTCCATAATGACAAGGCTTCCATCCAATGGGGTAATAAAAATAACGACAATATACTATCTTCCATAATGACAAGGCTACCATCCATTGGAGTAACAAAAATCTCGACAACAAACTACCTTCCATAATGACAAGGGTACCATCCGTTGGAGTAACAAAAATATCCACAAGAGACAACCTTCCATAATGACAAGGCTACCATTCATTGGAGTAACAAAAATCTCGACAACAGACTACCTTCCATAATGAAAAGGCTACCATCCATTATAGTAACAAAAATCTCGTCAACATACTACCTTCCGTAATGACAATGCTACCATCCATTGGAGTAACAAAGATATCGACAATAGACTACCTTCCATAACGACAAGGCTACAATCCATTGTAGTAACAAAAATAACAACAACAAAATACCTTCCATAATGACAAGGCTACCATCCATTGTAGTAACAAAAATCTCGGCAATAGACTACCTTCCATAATCACAAGGCATACATCCATTGGAGTAACAAAAATCTTGACAACAGACTACCTTCCATAATGACAAAGCTATCATCCATTGGAATAACAAAAATATCGACAACACACTACCTTCCATAATGACAAGGCTACCATCCTTAGAGTAACAAAAATCTCGTCAACAATCTACCTTCCATAATGACTAGGCTACCATCCATTGGAGTAACAAAGATATCGACAACAGACTACCTTCCATAACGACAAGGCTACAATCCATTGTAGTAACAAAAATCTCGACAACAGAATACCTTCCATAATGACAAGGCTACCATCCATTGTAGTAACAAAAATCTTGACAACAGACTACCTTCCATAATGACAAAGCTATCATCCATTGGAATAACAAAAATATCGACAACACACTACCTTCCATAATGACAAGGCTACCATCCTTAGATGAACAAAAATCTCGTCAACAAACTACCTTCCATAATGTCTAGGCTACCATCCATTGGAGTAACAAAGATATCGACAACAGACTACCTTCCATAACGACAAGGCTACAATCCATTGTAGTAACAAAAATCTCGACAACAGAATACCTTCCATAATGACAAGGCTACCATCCATTGTAGTAACAAAAATCTCGACAACAGACTACCTTCCATAATGACAAGGCTACCATCCATTGTAGTAACAAAGATATCGACAACTTACTACCTTCCATAATGACAAGGCTACCATCCATTGGAGTAACAAAGATATCAACAACATACTACCTTCAATAATGACAAAGCTACCATCCAATGGAATAACAAAAATCTCGACAACAGACTACCTTCCATAATGACTAGGCTACCATCCATTAGAGTAACAAAGATATCGACAACAGACTACCTTCCATAACGACAAGGCTACAATCCATTGTAGTAACAAAAATCTCGACAACAGACTACCTTCCATAATGACTAGGCTACCATCCATTGTAGTAACAAAAATCTCGACAACAAACTACTTTCCATAATGACAACGCTACCATCCATTGGAATAACAAAAATCTCGACAATAGACTACCTTCCATAATGACTAGGTTACCATCCATTGGAGTAACAAAGATATTGACAACGGACTACCTTTCATAATGACAAGGATACCATCCATTGGAATAACAAAAATCTCGACAACAGACTACCTTCCATAATGACAAGGATACCATCCATTACAGTAACAAAAATCTCGACAACAGACTACCTTCCATAATGACAAGGCTACCATCCATTGTAGTAACAAAGATATCGACAACATACTACCTTCCATAATGACAAGGCTACCATCCATTGGAGTAACAAAAATCACGACAACAGACTACCTTCCATAATCACAAGGCTACCATACATTGTAGTAACAAAAATCTCGACAATAGACTACCTTCTATAATGACAACGCTACCATCCATTGGAGTAACAAAAATCTCGACAACAGACTACCTTCCATAATGACTAGGCTACCATCCATTGGAGTAAAAAAGATATTGAAAACAGACTACCTTTCATAATGACAAGGATACCATCCATTGGAATAACAAAAATCTCGACAACAGACTACCTTCCCTATAGACAAGGCTACCATCCATTGCAGTAACAAAAATCTCGAGAACAGACTACCTTCCATAATGACAAGGCTACCATCCATTGTAGTAACAAAGATATCGACAACTTACTACCTTCCATAATGACAAGGCTACCATCCATTGGAGTAACAAAAAACACGACAACAAACTACCTTCCATAATGACAAGGCTACCATCCATTGGAATAACAAAAATATCGATAACAAACTACCTTCCATAATGACAAGGCTTCCATCCAATGGGGTAATAAAAATAACGACAATATACTATCTTCCATAATGACAAGGCTACCATCCATTGGAGTAACAAAAATCTCGACAACAAACTACCTTCCATAATGACAAGGGTACCATCCGTTGGAGTAACAAAAATATCCACAAGAGACAACCTTCCATAATGACAAGGCTACCATTCATTGGAGTAACAAAAATCTCGACAACAGACTACCTTCCATAATGAAAAGGCTACCATCCATTATAGTAACAAAAATCTCGTCAACATACTACCTTCCGTAATGACAATGCTACCATCCATTGGAGTAACAAAGATATCGACAATAGACTACCTTCCATAACGACAAGGCTACAATCCATTGTAGTAACAAAAATAACAACAACAAAATACCTTCCATAATGACAAGGCTACCATCCATTGTAGTAACAAAAATCTCGGCAATAGACTACCTTCCATAATCACAAGGCATACATCCATTGGAGTAACAAAAATCTTGACAACAGACTACCTTCCATAATGACAAAGCTATCATCCATTGGAATAACAAAAATATCGACAACACACTACCTTCCATAATGACAAGGCTACCATCCTTAGAGTAACAAAAATCTCGTCAACAAACTACCTTCCATAATGACTAGGCTACCATCCATTGGAGTAACAAAGATATCGACAACAGACTACCTTCCATAACGACAAGGCTACAATCCATTGTAGTAACAAAAATCTCGACAACAGAATACCTTCCATAATGACAAGGCTACCATCCATTGTAGTAACAAAAATCTCGACAACAGACTACCTTCCATAATGACAAGGCTACCATCCATTGTAGTAACAAAGATATCGACAACTTACTACCTTCCATAATGACAAGGCTACCATCCATTGGAGTAACAAAGATATCAACAACATACTACCTTCAATAATGACAAAGCTACCATCCAATGGAATAACAAAAATCTCGACAACAGACTACCTTCCATAATGACTAGGCTACCATCCATTAGAGTAACAAAGATATCGACAACAGACTACCTTCCATAACGACAAGGCTACAATCCATTGTAGTAACAAAAATCTCGACAACAGACTACCTTCCATAATGACTAGGCTACCATCCATTGTAGTAACAAAAATCTCGACAACAAACTACTTTCCATAATGACAACGCTACCATCCATTAATATAACAAAAATCTCGACAATAGACTACCTTCCATAATGACTAGGTTACCATCCATTGGAGTAACAAAATATTGACAACGGACTACCTTTCATAATGACAAGGATACCATCCATTGGAATAACAAAAATCTCGACAACATACTACCTTCCATAATGACAAGGATACCATCCATTACAGTAACAAAAATCTCGACAACAGACTACCTTCCATAATGACAAGGCTACCATCCATTGTAGTAACAAAGATATCGACAACATACTACCTTCCATAATGACAAGGCTACCATCCATTGGAGTAACAAAAATCACGACAACAGACTACCTTCCATAATCACAAGGCTACCATACATTGTAGTAACAAAAATCTCGACAATAGACTACCTTCTATAATGACAACGCTACCATCCATTGGAGTAACAAAAATCTCGACAACAGACTACCTTCCATAATGACTAGGCTACCATCCATTGGAGTAAAAAAGATATTGAAAACAGACTACCTTTCATAATGACAAGGATACCATCCATTGGAATAACAAAAATCTCGACAACAGACTACCTTCCCTAATGACAATGCTACCATCCATTGCAGTAACAAAAATCTCGAGAACAGACTACCTTCCATAATGACAAGGCTACCATCCATTATATTAACAAAGATATCGACAACTTACTACCTTCCATAATGACAAGGCTACCATCCATTGGAGTAACAAAAAACACGACAACAAACTACCTTCCATAATGAGAAGGCTACCATCCATTGGAATAACAAAAATATCGATAACAAACTACCTTCCATAATGACAAGGCTTCCATCCAATGGGGTAATAAAAATAACGACAATATACTATCTTCCATAATGACAAGGCTACCATCCATTGGAGTAACAAAAATCTCGATAACCAACTACCTTCCATAATGACAAGGGTACCATCCATTGGAGTAACAAAAATATCCACAAGAGACAACCTTCCATAATGACAAGGCTACCATCCATTGGAGTAACAAAAATCTCGACAACAGACTACCTTCCATAATGAAAAGGCTACCATCTATTGTAGTAACAAAAATCTCGACAACATACTACCTTCCATAATGACAAGGGTACCATCATTGGAGTAACAAAAATATCCACAAGAGGCTACCTTCCATAATGACAAGGCTACAATCCATTGGAGTAACAAAAATCTCGACAACAGAATACCTTCCATAATGACAAGGCTACAATCCATTGGAGTAACAAAAATCTCGACAACAGACTACCTTCCATAATGACAAGGCTACCATCCATTGTAGTAACAAAGATATCGACAACATACTACCTTCCATAGTTACAAGGCTACCATCCAGTGGAGTAACAAAAATCACGACAACAAACTACCTTCCATAATGACAAGGCTAGCATCCATTGGAATAACAAAAATCTCGACAACAGACTACCTTCCATAACGACAAGGCTTCCATCTGATGGGGTAATAAAAATATTGACAATAGACTATCTTCCATAATGACAAGGCTACCATCCATTGGAGTAAAAAAAATCTCGACAACAGACTACCTTCCATAATGACAAGGGTACCATCCGTTGGAGTAACAAAAATATCCACAAGAGACAACCTTCCATAATGACAAGGCTACCATCCATTGGAGTAACAAAAATCTCGACAACAGACTACCTTCCATAATGAAAAGGCTACCATCCATTGTCGTAACAAAAATATCGTCAACGTACTACCTTCCATAATGACAATGCTACCATCCATTGGAGTAACAAAGATATCGACAATTGACTACCTTCCATAACCACAAGGCTACAATCCATTGTAGTAACAAAAATCACGAAAACAAAATACCTTCCATAATGACAAGGCTACCATCCATTGTAGTAACAAAAATCTCGGCAATAGACTACCTTCCATAATCACAAGGCTTACATCCATTGGAGTAACAAAAATCTTGACAACAGACTACCTTCCATAAAGACAAGGCTATCATCCATTGGAATAACAAAAATATCGACAACACACTACCTTCCATAATGACAAGGCTACAATCCCTTAGAGTAACAAAAATATAGACAACAAACTACCTTCCATAATGACAATGCTACCATCCATTGGAGTAACAAAGATATGAACAACATACTGCCTTCAATAATGACAAGGCTACCATCCAATGGAATAACAAAAATCTCGACAATAGACTACCTTCCATAATGACTAGGCTACCATCCATTGTAGTAACAAAGATATCGACAATAGACTACCTTCCATAACGACAAGGCTACAATCTATTGTAGTAACAAAAATCTCGACAAATAGACTACCTTCCATAATGACAAGGCTACCATCCATTAGAATAACAAAAATCTCGACAACAGACTACTTTCCATAATGACTAGGCTACCATCCATTGTAGTAACAAAAATCTAGACAACAGACTACCTTCCATAATGACAACGCTACCATCCATTGGAATAACAAAAATCTCGAAAACAGACTACCTTCCATAATGACTAGGTTACCATCCATTGGAGTAACAAAGATATTGACAACGGACTACCTTTCATAATGACAAGCATACCATCCATTGGAATAATAAAAATCTCGACAACAGACTACCTTCCATAATGACAAGGATACCATCCATTGCAGTAAAAAAAATATCGACAACAGACTACCATCCATAATGACAAGGCTACCATCCATTGTAGTAACAAAGATATCGATAACATGCTACCTTCCATAATGACAAGGCTACCATCCATTGGAGTAACAAAAATCTCGGCAATAGACTACCTTCCATAATCACAAGGCTTACATCCATTGGAGTAACAAAAATCTTGACAACAGACTACCTTCTATAATGACAAAGCTATCATCCATTGGAATAACAAAAATATCAACAACACACTACCTTCCATAATGACAAGGCTACCATCCTTAGAGTAACAAAAATCTCGTTAACAGACTACCTTCCATAATGACTAGGCTACCATCCATTGGAGTAACAAAGATATCGACAAGAGACTACCTTCCATAACGACAAGGCTACAATCCATTGTAGTAACAAAAATCTCGACAACAGAATACCTTCCATAATGACAAGGCTACCAGCCATTGTAGGAACAAAAATATCGAAAATAGACTACCTTCCATAATCACTAGGCTTACATCCATTGGAGTAACAAAAATCTTGACAACAGACTACCTTCCATAAAGACAAGGCTATCATCCATTGGAATAACAAAAATATCGACAACACACTACCTTCCATAATGACAATGCAACCATCCATTGGAGTAACAATGATATAAAAAACATACTACCTTCAATAATGACAAGGATACCATCCAATGGAATAACAAAAATCTCGACAACAGACTACCTTCCATAATGACTAGGCTACCATCCATTGGAGTAACAAAGATATCGACAACAGACTACCTTCCATAACGACAAGGCTACAATCTATTGTAGTAACAAAAATCTCGACAAATAGACTACCTTCCATAATGACAAGGCTACCATCCATTGGAATAACAAAAATCTCGACAACAGACTACCTTCCATAATGACTAGGCTACCATCCATTGTAGTAACAAAAATCTCGACAACAAACTACCTTCCATAATAACAACGCTACCATCCATTGGAATAACAAAAATCTCGACAACAGACTACCTTCCATAATGACTAGGTTACCATCCATTGGAGTAACAAAGATATTGACAACAGACTACCTTTCATAATGACAAGGATACCATCCATTGGAATAACAAAAATCTCGACAACAGACTACCTTCCATAATGACAAGGATACCATCCATTACAGTAACAAAAATCTCGACAACAGACTACCTTCCATAATGACAAGGCTACCATCCATTGTAGTAACAAAGATATCGACAACATGATACCTTCCATAATGACAAGGCTACCATCCATTGGAGTGACAAAAATCACGACAACAGACTACCTTCCATAATGACAAGGCTACCATCCATTGGAATAACAAAAATCTCGACAACAGACTACCTTCCATAAAGACAAGGCTTCCATCCAATGGGGTAATAAAAATATCGACAATAGACTATCTTCCATAATGACAAGGCTACCATCCATTGGAGTATAAAAAATCTCGACAATAGACTACCTTCCATAATGACAAGGGTACCATCCGTTGGAGTAACAAAAATATCCACAAGAGACAACCTTCCATAATGACAAGGCTACCATTCATTGGAGTAACAAAAATCTCGACAACAGACTACCTTCCATAATGAAAAGGCTACCATCCATTGTAGTAACAAAAATCTCGTCAACATACTACCTTCCGTAATGACAATGCTACCATCCATTGGAGTAACAAAGATATCGACAATAGACTACCTTCCATAACGACAAGGCTACAATACATTGTAGTAACAAAAATAACAACAACAAAATACCTTCCATAATGACAAGGCTACCATCCATTGTAGTAACAAAAATCTCGGCAATAGACTACCTTCCATAATCACAAGGCATACATCCATTGGAGTAACAAAACTCTTGACAACAGACTACCTTCCATAATGACAAAGCTATCATCCATTGGAATAACAAAAATATCGACAACACACTACCTTCCATAATGACAAGGCTACCATCCTTAGAGTAACAAAAATCTCGTCAACAAACTACCTTCCATAATGACTAGGCTACCATCCATTGGAGTAACAAAGATATCGACAACAGACTACCTTCCATAACGACAAGGCTACAATCCATTGTAGTAACAAAAATCTCGACAACAAAATACCTTCCATAATGACAAGGCTACCATCCATTGTAGTAACAAAAATCTCGACAACAGACTACCTTCCATAATGACAAGGCTACCATCCATTGTAGTAACAAAGATATCGACAACTTACTACCTTCCATAATGACAAGGCTACCATCCATTGGAGTAACAAAGATATCAACAACATACTACCTTCAATAATGACAAAGCTACCATCCAATGGAATAACAAAAATCTCGACAACAGACTACCTTCCATAATGACTAGGCTACCATCCATTAGAGTAACAAAGATATCGACAACAGACTACCTTCCATATCGACAAGGCTACAATCCATTGTAGTAACAAAAATCTCGACAACAGACTACCTTCAATAATGACTAGGCTACCATCCATTGTAGTAACAAAAATCTCGACAACAAACTACTTTCCATAATGACAACGCTACCATCCATTGGAATAACAAAAATCTCGACAATAGACTACCTTCCATAATGACTAGGTTACCATCCATTGGAGTAACAAAGATATTGACAACGGACTACCTTTCATAATGACAAGGATACCATCCATTGGAATAACAAAAATCTCGACAACAGACTACCTTCCATAATGACAAGGATACCATCCATTACAGTAACAAAAATCTCGACAACAGACTACCTTCCATAATGACAAGGCTACCATCCATTGTAGTAACAAAGATATCGACAACATACTACCTTCCATAATGACAAGGCTACCATCCATTGGAGTAACAAAAATCACGACAATAGACTACCTTCCATAATCACAAGGCTACCATACATTGTAGTAACAAAAATCTCGACAATAGACTACCTTCTATAATGACAACGCTACCATCCATTGGAGTAACAAAAATCTCGACAACAGACTACCTTCCATAATGACTAGGCTACCATCCATTGGAGTAAAAAAGATATTGAAAACAGACTACCTTTCATAATGACAAGGATACCATCCATTGGAATAACAAAAATCTCGACAACAGACTACCTTCCCTAATGACAAGGCTACCATCCATTGCAGTAACAAAAATCTCGAGAACAGACTACCTTCCATAATGACAAGGCTACCATCCATTGTAGTAACAAAGATATCGACAACTTACTACCTTTCATAATGACAAGGCTACCATCCATTGGAGTAACAAAAAACACGACAATAAACTACCTTCCATAATGAGAAGGCTACCATCCTTTGGAATAAAAAAAATATCGATAACAAACTACCTTCCATAATGACAAGGCTTCCATCCAATGGGGTAATAAAAATAACGACAATATACTATCTTCCATAATGACAAGGCTACCATCCATTGGAGTAACAAAAATCTCGACAACAAACTACCTTCCATAATGACAAGGGTACCATCCATTGGAGTAACAAAAATATCCACAAGAGACAACCTTCCATAATGACAAGGCTACCATCCATTGGAGTAACAAAAATCTCGACAACAGACTACCTTCCATAATGAAAAGGCTACCATCTATTGTAGTAACAAAAATCTCGACAACATACTACCTTCCATAATGACAAGGGTACCATCATTGGAGTAACAAAAATATCCACAAGAGGCTACCTTCCATAATGACAAGGCTACAATCCATTGGAGTAACAAAAATCTCGACAACAGAATACCTTCCATAATGACAAGGCTACAATCCATTGGAGTAACAAAAATCTCGACAACAGACTACCTTCCATAATGACAAGGCTACCATCCATTGTAGTAACAAAGATATCGACAACATACTAACTTCCATAGTTACAAGGCTACCATCCAGTGGAGTAACAAAAATCACGACAACAGACTACCTTCCATAATGACAAGGCTACCATCCATTGGAATAACAAAAATCTCGACAACAGACTACCTTCCATAACGACAAGGCTTCCATCTGATGGGGTAATAAAAATATTGACAATAGACTATCTTCCATAATGACAAGGCTACCATCCATTGGAGTAAAAAAAATCTCGACAACAGACTACCTTCCATAATGACAAGGGTACCATCCGTTGGAGTAACAAAAATATCCACAAGAGACAACCTTCCATAATGACAAGGCTACCATGCATTGGAGTAACAAAAATCTCGACAACAGACTACCTTCCATAATGAAAAGGCTACCATCCATTGTCGTAACAAAAATCTCGTCAACGTACTACCTTCCATAATGACAATGCTACCATCCATTGGAGTAACAAAGATATCGACAATTGACTACCTTCCATAACCACAAGGCTACAATCCATTGTAGTAACAAAAATCACGAAAACAAAAACCTTCCATAATGACAAGGCTACCATCCATTGTAGTAACAAAAATCTCGGCAATAGACTACCTTCCATAATCACAAGGCTTACATCCATTGGAGTAACAAAAATCTTGACAACAGACTACCTTCCATAAAGACAAGGCTATCATCCATTGGAATAACAAAAATATCGACAACACACTACCTTCCATAATGACAAGGCTACAATCCCTTAGAGTAACAAAAATATATACAACAAACTACCTTCCATAATGACAATGCTACCATCCATTGGAGTAACAAAGATATCAACAACATACTGCCTTCAATAATGACAAGGCTACCATCCAATGGAATAACAAAAATCTCGACAATAGACTACCTTCCATAATGACTAGGCTACCATCCATTGTAGTAACAAAGATATCGACAATAGACTACCTTCCATAACGACAAGGCTACAATCTATTGTAGTAACAAAAATCTCGACAAATAGACTACCTTCCATAATGACAAGGCTACCATCCATTGGAATAACAAAAATCTCGACAACAGACTACCTTCCATAATGACTAGGCTACCATCCATTGTAGTAACAAAAATCTAGACAACAGACTACCTTCCATAATGACAATGCTACCATCCATTGGAATAACAAAAATCTCGAAAACATACTACCTTCCATAATGACTAGGTTACCATCCATTGGAGTAACAAAGATATTGACAACGGACTACCTTTCATAATGACAAGGATACCATCCATTGGAATAACAAAAATCTCGACAACAGACTACCTTCCATAATGACAAGGATACCATCCATTGCAGTAAAAAAAATCTCGACAACAGACTACCTTCCATAATGACAAGGCTACCAGCCATTGTAGTAACAAAGATATCGACAACATGCTACCTTCCATAATGACAAGGCTACCATCCATTGGAGTAACAAAAATCACGACAACAGACTACCTTCCATAATGACAAGGCTACCATCCATTGGAATAACAAAAATCTCGACAATAGACTACCTTCCATAACGACAAGGCTTCCATTCAATGGGGTAATAAAAATATCGACAATAGACTATCTTCCATAATGACAAGGCTACCATCCCTTGGAGTAAAAAAAATCTCGACAACAGACTACCTTCCATAATGACAAGGGTACCATCCGTTGGAGTAACAAAAATATCCACAAGAGACAACCTTCCATAATGACAAGGCTACCATTCATTGGAGTAACAAAAATCTCGACAACAGACTACCTTCCATAATGAAAAGGCTACCATCCATTGTAGTAACAAAAATCTCGTCAACATACTACCTTCCATAATGACAATGCTACCATCCATTGGAGTAACAAAGATATCGACAATAGACTACCTTCCATAACGACAAGGCTACAATCCATTGTGTAGTTTTTTAGGTATTGGCATGCATTTTTGGTAAAACCAGGTGTATGAATGTCATGACTGATGTCATAACATTCTAGTTTATTAGGTACAAATTTATTAGGTACCTTTGCAGAAAAATATTGTCTTACAGGTGTTGCTGTTTATAAGTGTGTATCTGAGCATTTTGCAAAAAGATCACATTTTCCTAAATCAGTTGACAGGTTCTCAGATGTCATAACAAATGTTAAGACATCCTGTTCTGAACTAACAGTTTTGCAGTTTGGTTAATTCTGAGTTTTTTCAAGAAAATGACTCAGTCTTTCCAGAACAGAATCCTGCGTTTTCTTTGGGTTAACCTAGCTCAACCTCATCCTGATTGATCTAGTCCTGTGACCTAGTCTTAAGGTCAAACGGAATTAACCCTAGCTTTTTGTGGAAACCCTAACTGAAGATGCAGCTGCTATATATTCAACAGGGCTGCTGTTTTGAATGTAATCCCTTGTTGACAGAAGATCATTTATAAACTGTATAGTTTTAACTATTGTAATCCAAGCAATTATCATTGTGATAAGTGACTTGGAATAGTTTTTAATTGTAAGGGTTGTGTAACACACAAAGCTTTGAAGCAAGAGTGTTTGTATGTCTCTTGACTAAAGCTGTGAAGCAAAGTCAAGTCAGGTTTGTGTATCACTCAAAGCTGTGAAGCAAGAGTGTTTGTGTTGCTTGATTAAAAAGCTGTGAAGCATAATCAAGTGTATATTTTGAATAGTGTCTTCAACAATTCATTAGTCAAATTGTTTTATGTATCACTGCTGTGATTGAGGGGGAGTGAGTAGGAACTCAGGTTTAAGTTGTACTTAGATTGAAGTTGCATTGGGTAGGTCTTAAGTGAAGGAGATAAACTGGTTGGTTTATTCCTGAATTAATATCTCTTATAGTGGATTTCCTCCCTGGCTTGGTAGCCCCCAGAGTAGGTGTTATTGCACACTGAACTGGGTAAACAATTGACTGTGTTCTTTACTGTTTTTGTATTTACTGTCTTATAGAAAGTCAGATACGGTGTCATAACATTGAACATGACATTGAGTATCTGCAGCCAGAATTTCAATTGGCATCAGAGCAGGCACCTTGCCTGTATTACTGGGTGAGATCTAGGGATATCACTTTCTGGCACAATGGACAAAGAAGGAGTTTTTGGAAATAGACCACCCATTCTGGATGGAACAAATTATGACTACTGGAAACCTCGTATGATTGCCTTCTTAAAATCTCTGGACAAAAAGGCTTGGAGAGCTGCTGACAAAGGATGGATCCATCCCACCATAACTGAGAAAGATGGGACAATCAGTTTGAAGCCTGAGGAAAATTGGAGTAAAGAAGAAGATGAGTTAGCCCTGGGAAATTCCAAAGCTTTAAATGCCTTGTTCAATGGAATTGATAGAAACATTTTCAGACTAGTACTTCAATATGAACTGGCCAAGGAAGTTTGGGACACTCTCAAAACTACCCATGAGGGCACTTCCAAAGTAAAAATGTCAAGGCTTCAGATGTTGACTACCAAGTTTGAGAATCTAAAAATGATGGAAGATGAAACCATTCATGAGTTTCACATGAACATCTTGGAGATTTCCAACACCTCAGGAGCACTGGGAGATGTCAGAAGAAAAATTGGTGAGAAAGATTCTCAGATCCTTGCTTAAAAGATTTGCAATGAAGGTAACTGCCATAGAGGAAGCCCAGGACATCAGCAAGTTGAAAGTGGATGAACTTATTGGGTCTCTTCAGACTTTTGAGACGGGGATCACTGAAAATGGTGACAAGAAGAACAAGAGCATAGCACTTGTTTCTAACACTGATGTTGAAGAAAATATTTCAGAAGCTATAGCCATGCTTGGAAGACAGTTCAACAAACTCATCAAAAGAATAGATCCAAAGTCAAGGTCTAATGTTCATAACATTCCCTCTGACATTGACAGTTCCAGCAGAAGACCAAGGTCAGAAGAGAAGGGAAATCAAGGCAGAGGAATTCAATGCCATGGATGTGAAGGATATGGGCATATTCGAGCTGAATGTCCTACCTTTCTTAAGAAACAAAAGAAAGGAATGATTGTTACTTGGTCTGACTGTGATTCAGAAAGTAATTCTGAAGAAGAATCTGCCAAACTAGTTACTGCTCTAACTGGTGTTTGTACCTCTGAAAGTGACATTAGTGATGAAGAGGTGACTTTTGAAGAACTGGCTGATACTTACAAGAAATTGTGTATCAGAAGTATTGAAGTCTGTGTGCAGAATGAGAAACAATCAAAACTTATCATAAAGCTGGAGGCTGAAAAAAGGGCAAACGTTGAAACTATAAGTCATCTAGAAGGGGAAGTTCAATTGCTAAACTCACAACTGAATCAAATGACCAAATCTGTCAAGATGCTGACTAATGGAACAGACAAATTGGAAGAGATCTTTCAGGTTGGACAAAATGTGGGAAATAAATCTGGACTAGGATTTATGGAAGCAAAGAAATCTGGTACAGATAAGAAGATCAGGCCTGATAAGCAAATGTCAAAACATATGTCTCAACGCAACTCTCAACATCAGGAACAGAGACATATGAAGAAAAGGTACCAAAGATAGAGATGTCATCATTGTGGGAGATATGGCCACATAAAGCCCTTCTGCTTCAGATTGCATGGATACCCTAATCAGAACTCAGGTGTCAAACCTAAGTCTAAAAAGGTACCACATGCTCCTAAATGGAAGAAAAAGGCTACTGCCCTGATAGCCCACACTTCCCTGAGGGTCTCTGCAAAGGAAGACTGGTACTTTGACAGTGGATGTTCCAGACATATGACTGGAATCAAGAACCTCCTCAATAATGTTAAACCTCACACCACCAGTTTTGTGACCTTTGGAGATGGTGCTAAAGGTGAAATCAAAGGAGTTGGTGATTTGGACTGCCCTGGAGTTCCAAGTATGAATGAAGTACTGCTGGTAAAAGGGCTGACTGCTAATCTCATTAGTATCAGTCAATTGTGTGATCTAGGATTCAAGGTCAATTTCTCAAAATCTGAATGTCTTGTAATTAATGAAAAGCAAGAAACTGTAATGAAAGGAGTCTGATCTAAAGACAACTGTTACTTGTGGGAGCCTGAGAACACTAATTTCTCCTCTGTGTGTTCCACTGCAAAAGAAGAAATAGAGGTGAAACTGTGGCACCAAAAACTTGGTCATCTTCATCTAAGAGTTATGAAAAGGATTATCTCCATGGAGGCAGTCAGAGGGATTCCAAGACTGCAAATTGATGAAGGAAGAGTTTGTGGTGAATGTCAGGTTGGTAAGCAGACTAGAATGTCACATCCAAAGTCAAGACATCTGACCACCTCTAAGGTTCTAGAACTTCTTCATATGGATCTGATGGGACCAATGCAAGTGGAGAGTCTTGGTGGAAAAAGATATGCCTATGTGGTTGTGGATGATTTTTCCAGATTCACCTGGATTAACTTCATTAGGGAAAAATCTGATGTATTTGAAGTTTTTAAAGAATTGTGCAAAAAAATTCAAATAGAAAAGGAAGGGTGTATTGTCAGAATCAGAAGTGATCATGGCAAGGAATTTGAAAACAGCAAGTTTGATGATTTATGTTCCTCAGAAGGAATTAGTCATGAATTTTCTTCTCCTATAACTCCTCAGCAAAATGGAGTTGTGGAAAGAAAAAACAGGACCATACAGGAATCTTCCAGAGCAATGATACATGCCAAAAGACTTCCTATGTATTTTTGGGCTGAAGCTATGAATACAGCCTGCTATGTCCATAACAGGGTCACCTTGAGAAAGGGAACCTCATCCACCATATATGAACTCTGGAAAGGAAGAAAACCAACTGTGAAGTACTTCCATGTGTTTGGCAGAAAATGCTATATTCTGGTAGATCGTGAACAAAGAAGAAAACTGGACCCTAAAAGTGATGAAGGCATATTTCTAGGATACTCCTCAAACAGCAGAGCTTATAGAGTATTCAATTCCAGGACCAAAGCCATGATGGAATCAATAAATGTTATAATTGATGATTATCATGAAGAAATATATGTCCCTTGTAATGTTGAGACATTCTTTGAGACTCCAACCCAACAGAATGATCTACCCAACACCACCACAACAGAATCTGAATCAAAGGAAGCTAGCAAGATCCCTTCCATCAGAATTCAGAAGGATCATCCAAAAGAACTCATCATAGGAGATCCCAATAGTGGAGTCATTACAAGATCTAGAGAAATCATCTCAAACTCTTGTTTTGTGTCCAAAATGGAACCAAGAAATGTCAAGGAAGCTTTAACTGATGAATACTGGATTGGTGCAATGCAAGATGAACTGAACCAATTCAAGCAACATGAATTTTGGGAACTGGTTCCTAGACCTGAAGGAACTAACATCATTGGCACAAAATGGATTTTCAAGAACAAATCAGATGCTGAAGGAGTTGTCACCAGGAATAAGGCAAGACTTGTTGCTCAAGGATACACTCAGGTTGAAGGGGTTGATTTTGATGAAACCTTTGCACCTGTAGCCAGGCTGGAATCAATCAGACTCCTATTGTCAATTGCTTGTCCTCTGAAGTTCAAGTTATTTCAGATGGATGTGAAAAGTGCCTTTCTAAATGGGTACTTGAATGAGGAAGCTTATGTGGAACAGCCTAAAGGCTTTGTGGATCCAAACCACCCTGATCATGTCTACAAATTGAGAAAAGCTCTATATGGCCTGAAACAAGCTCCTAGAGCATGGTATGAAAGGTTAACAAAGTTTCTCTCAGACAAAGGATACAGAAAAGGAGGCTTGGACAAAACACTCTTTGTCAAAACTGAAGGAGGGAAGTTGATGGTTGCCCAAATATATGTTGATGACATAGTCTTTGGAGGAATGTCAGAACCTATGGTTAAACATTTTGCTGAACAGATGCAGGCTGAATTCGAAATGAGTCTCATGGGAGAACTAACTTATTTTCTTGGACTGCAAGTCTCACAGAATGAGGACTAAATCTTCTTATCTCAAAGCAAGTATGCTAAGAACATTGTAAATAAGTTTGGTATGGAGAATGCCAGTCACAAAAGGACTCCTGCTCCTACTCATTTAAAGCCTTCCAAAGATTCAAGTGGGGTTAAGGTGGATCAAAGTCTGTACAGAAGCATGATAGGAAGCTTGTTGTACTTAACTGCCAGCAGACTTGATATTGCCTTTGCAGTTGGAGTTTGTGCAAGATACCAAGCTGATCCCAAAGTCAGTCATATCAATCAAGTGAAGAGAATTTTGAAGTATGTGAGTGGAACTTACAACTATGGGTTGCTATATTCTCATGGCTGTGAACCAAATATGACTGGTTACTGTGATGCTGATTGGGCTGGTAGTGCTGATGATAGAAAAAGCACCTCTGGAGGATGTTTCTTCTTGGGAAATAATCTGGTTTCCTGGTTCAGCAAGAAACATAATTGTGTGTCTCTCTCTACTGCTAAAGCTGAATACATTGCAGCTGGTAGTAGCTGTTCTCAAATGATCTGGATGAAACAGATGCTTACTGAGTATAATGTCACTCAAGATGTTATGACATTGTACTGTGACAATCTGAGTACAATCACCATTTCCAAGAATCCCATTCAGCATAGTAGGACTAAACATATTGACATAAGACATCACTTTATCAGAGACCTTGTAGAAGTGAAGACAATCAAATTGGAACATGTTGCCACTGAGCTACAGCTGGCTGACATTTTTACCAAGGCTCTTGATGCAAATCAATTTGAAAACTTGAGGGGTAAGTTGGGTATTTGCCAACATGAGGAATTGTAGCAATTAATTTTGCTTAAAACAAGGGTTAAAGGAGTTATGTTTGTTCTGATTAGGTTAAAATTATATTTTCCCATTTCCTTCAATTCTTTTAAGAAGTTGAATAGACACTCCTTTTCTTCCTTCCCCTCTCGTCTCCTCATCAAAACCCAGTCTCTCAATCAGAATTTTCTCTTCAGTTGCTGTTGGTCCTCTAAGACTATCAAAATGTCTCAAACACCATCATCATCCAATACGACGATTTTAACCTCTTCCTTTGATCAAGATTCTAGGACAATCTCTTCTTGTCAGGACTCTGAAGTCTTGGAGATCTCTTCTCTTAGAAAAGTGGAAACTAACCCCACCAAGGTCAAAGAGCTGAGAACAAGACATGCAGGAAGGTCCCAAGCTTCTGCCTCTGGTAATTCATCTCATTCTTCTTCTTCAGTTCCCCCTGAAATTGCAAATAGGGAAGGGTCAGCCTATGTTCGTCAAGCAATAGCTAAAATTGTTTCAAGAATTCTGAATGAGAACCACTTAGTTCCTGGCATTTCTGTTCCTTTAAATCAAGAATGTTCAAATGCTGAAACAAATCCAGATGTCTCTAAGGATGTTGAGACATCAGACAAAGAGAAGAATGCTGACATTGCTCACAAGAAAAGGAAGAAGCTCGAATCCTCTGAGTCTGATGACAGTGCTTAAAGGTTGGTGGAGTTGCTGTTTGGTGGAGTTGATGCTGGTCCCTGGTAGAGTTTGGAAGTGTGTTCAGTTTTTAGTTGCTGCTCTTATTACTGTTTCTGGATGACTGTATAAATTTTAAGAACATGTATCTTTGGCCCATTTGTGGCTAAAGAGGGGGAGATATATTTTGGTAGACTTTATTAGACATTCTATTTTTCTGCAGTCATATTTATTCTGCTGCTATCTATCTCTGATTGCTTAGGGGCTTTAGCCAAAAATCTGCCAAAGGGGGAGTTTGTAGTTGTTTAGGTATTGGCATGCATTTTTGGTAAAACCAGGTGTATGAATGTCATGACTGATGTCATAACATTCTAGTTTATTAGGTACATATTTATTAGGTACCTTTGCAGAAATGTATTGTCTTACAGGTGCTGCTGTTTATAAGTGTGTATCTGAGCATTTTGCAAAAAGATCACATTTTCCTAAATCAGTAGACAGGTTCTCAGATGTCATAACAAATGTTAAGACATCCTGTTCTGAACTAACAGTTTTGCAGTTTGGTTAATTCTGAGTTTTTTCAGGAAAATGACTCAGTCTTTCCAGAACAGAATCCTGCGTTTTCTTTGGGTTAACCTAGCTCAACCCCATCCTAATTGATCTAGTCCTGTGACCTAGTCTTAAGGTCAAACGGAATTAACCCTAGCTTTTTGTGGAAACCCTAACTGAAGATGCAGCTGATATATATTCAACAGGGCTGCTGTTTTGAATGTAATCCCTTGTTGACAGAAGATCATTTATAAACTGTAGAGTTTTAACTATTGTAATCCAAGCAATTATCATTGTGATAAGTGACTTGGAATAGGTTTTAATTGTAAGGGTTGTGTAACACTCAAAGCTTTGAAGCAAGAGTGTTTGTATGTCTCTTGACTAAAGCTTTGAAGAAAAGTTAAGTCAGGTTTGTGTATCACTCAAAGCTGAGAAGCAAGAGTGTTTGTGTTGCTTGATTAAAAAGCTGTGAAGCATAATCAAGTGTATGTTTTGAAGAGTGTCTTCAACAATTCATTAGTCAAATTTTTTTATGTATCACTGCTGTGATTGAGGGGGAGTGAGTAGGAACTCAGGTTTAAGTTGTACTTAGATTGAAGTTGCATTGGGTAGGTCTTAAGTGAAGGAGATAAACTGGTTGGTTTATTCCTGAATTAATATCTCTTATAGTGGATTTCCTCCCTGGCTTGGTAGCCCCCAGAGTAGGTGTTGTTGCACACTGAACTGGGTAAACAATTGACTGTGTTCTTTACTGTTTTTTGTATTTACTGTCTTATAGAAAGTCAGATATGGTGTCATAACATTGAACGTGACATTGAGTATCTGCAGCCAGAATTTCACATTGTAGTAACAAAAATCACGACAACAAAATACCTTCCATAATGACAAGGCTACCATCCATTGTAGTAACAAAAATCTCGGCAATAGACTACCTTCCATATTCACAAGGCTTACATCCATTGGAGTAACAAAAATCTTGACAACAGACTACCTTCCATAATGACAAAGCTATCATCCATTGGAATAACAAAAATATCAACAACACACTACCTTCCATAATGACAAGGCTACCATCCTTAGAGTAACAAAAATCTCGTCAACAGACTACCTTCCATAATGACTAGGCTACCATCCATAGGAGTAACAAAGATATCGACAATAGACTACCTTCCATAACGACAAGGCTACAATCCATTGTAGTAACAAAAATCTCGACAACAGAATACCTTCCATAATGACAAGGCTACCATCCATTGTAGGAACAAAAATATCGAAATTAGACTACCTTCCATAATCACAAGGCTTACATCCATTGGAGTAACAAAAATCACGACAACAAAATACCTTCCATAATGACAAGGCTACCATCCATTGCAGTAAAAAAAATCTCGACAACAGACTACCTTCCATAATGACAAGGCTACCATCCATTGTAGTAACAAAGATATCGACAACTTACTACCTTCCATAATGACAAGTCTACCATCCATTGGAGTAACAAAAATCACGACAACAAACTAACTTCCATAATGACAAGGCTACCATCCATTGGAATAACAAAAATATCGACAACAGACTACCTTCCATAATGACAAGGCTTCCATCCAATGGGGTAATAAAAATAACGACAATAGACTATCTTCCATAATGACAAGGCTACCATCCATTGGAGTAACAAAATTCTCGACAACAGACTACCTTCCATAATGACAAGGGTACCATCCAATGGAGTAACAAAAATATCCACAAGAGACAACCTTCCATAATGACAAGGCTACCATCCATTGGAGTAACAAAAATCTTGACAACAGACTACCTTCCATAACGAAACGACTACCATCCATTGTAGTAACAAAAATCTCGACAACATACTACCTTCCATAATGACAAGGGTACCATCATTGGAGTAACAAAAATATCCACAAGAGGCTACCTTCCATAATGACAAGGCTACAATCCATTGGAGTAACAAAAATCTCGACAACAGAATACCTTCCATAATGACAAGGCTACAATCCATTGGAGTAACAAAAATCTCGACAACAGACTACCTTCCATAATGACAAGGCTACAATCCATTGTAGTAACAAAGATATCGACAACATACTACCTTCCATAATTACAAGGATACCATCCATTGGAGTAACAAAAATCACGACAACAGACTACCTTCCATAATGACAAGGCTACCATCCATTAGAATAACAAAAATCTCGACAACAGACTACCTTCCATAACGACAAGGCTTCCATCCAATGGGGTAATAAAAATATCGACAATAGACTATCTTCCATAATGACAAGGCTACCATCCATTGGAGTAAAAAAAATCTCGACAACAGACTACCTTCCATAATGACAAGGGTACCATCCGTTGGAGTAACAAAAATATCCACAAGAGACAACCTTCCATAAAGACAAGGCTACCATCTATTGGAGTAACAAAAATCTCGACAACAGACTACCTTCCATAATGAAAAGGCTACCACCCATTGTCGTAACAAAAATCTCGTCAACATACTACCTTCCATAATGACAATGCTACCATCCATTGGAGTAACAAAGATATCGATAATAGACTACCTTCCATAACGACAAGGCTACAATCCATTGTAGTAACAAAAATCACGACAACAAAATACCTTCCATAATGACAAGGCTACCATCCATTGTAGTAACAAAAATCTCGGCAATAGACTACCTTCCATAATCACAAGGCTTACATCCATTGGAGTAACAAAAATCTTGACAACAGACTACCTTCTATAATGACAAAGCTATCATCTATTGGAATAACAAAAATATCGACAACACACTACCTTCCATAATGACAAGGCTACCATCCTTAGAGTAACAAAAATCTCGTCAACAGACTACCTTCCATAATGACTAGGCTACCATCCATTAGAGTAACAAAGATATCGACAACAGACTACCTTCCATAACGACAAGGCTACAATCCACTGTAGTAACAAAAATCTCGACAACAGAATACTTTCCATAATGACAAGGCTTCCATCCATTGTAGGAACAAAAATATCGAAAATAGACTACCTTCCATAATCACAAGGCTTACATCCATTGGAGTAACAAAAATCTTGACAACAGACTACCTTCCATAAAGACAAGGCTATCATCCATTGGAATAACAAAAATATCGACAACACACTACCTTCCATAATGACAAGGCTACAATCCCTCAGAGTAACAAAAATATAGACAATAAACTACCTTCCATAATGACAATGCTACCATCCATTGGAGTAACAAAGATATCAACAACATACTACCTTGAATAATGACAAGGCTACCATCCAATGGAATAACAAAAATCTCGACAACAGACTACCTTCCATAATGACTAGGCTACCATCCATTGGAGTAACAAAGATATCGACAACAGACTACCTTCCATAACGACAAGGCTACAATCTTTTGTAGTAACAAAAATCTCGACAACTAGACTACCTTCCATAATGACAAGGCTACCATCCATTGGAATAACAAAAATCTCGACAACATACTACCTTCCATAATGACTAGGCTACCATCCATTGTAGGAACAAAAATCTCGACAACAGACTACCTTCCATAATGACAACGCTACCATCCATTGGAATAACAAAAATCTCGACAACAAACTACCTTCCATAATTACTAGGTTACCATCCATTAGAGTAACAAAGATATTGACAACTGACTACCTTTCATAATGACAAGGATACCATCCATTGGAATAACAAAAATCTCGACAACAGACTACCTTCCATAATGACAAGGATACCATCCATTGTAGTAACAAAAATCTCGACAACAGACAACCTTCCGTAATGACAAGGCTACCATCCATTGTAGTAACAAAGATATCGACAACATGCTACCTTCCATAATGACAAGGCTACCATCCATTGGAGTAACAAAAATCACGACAACAGACTACCTTCGATAATGACAAGGCTACCATCCATTGGAATAACAAAATTCTCGACAACAGACTACCTTCGATAACGACAAGGCTTTCATTCAATGGGGTAATAAAAATATCGACAATAAACTATCTTCCATAATGACAAGGCTACCATCCATTGGAGTAAAAGAAATCTCGACAACAGACTACCTTCCATAATGACAAGGGTACCATCCGTTGGAGTAACAAAAATATCCACAAGAGACAACCTTCCATAATGACAAGGCTACCATCCATTGGAGTAACAAAAATCTCGACAACAGACTACCTTCCATAATGAAAAGGCTACCATCCATTGTAGTAACAAAAATCTCGTCAACATACTACCTTCCATAATGACAATGCTACCATCCATTGGAGTAACAAAGATATCGACAATAAACTACCTTCCATAACGACAAGGCTACAATCCATTGTAGTAACAAAAATCACGACAACAAAATACCTTCCATAATGACAAGGCTACCATCCATTGTAGTAACAAAAATCTCGGCAATAGACTACCTTCCTTAATCACAAGGCTTACATCCATTGGAGTAACAAAAATCTTGACAACAGACTACCTTCCATAATGACAAAGCTATCATCCATTGGAATAACAAAAATATCGACAACACACTACCTTCCATAATGACAAGGCTACCATCCTTAGAGTAACAAAAATCTCGTCAACAGACTACCTTCCATAATGACTACGCTACCATCCATTGGAGTAACAAAGATATCGAAAACAGACTACCTTCCATAACGACAAGGCTACAATCCATTGTAGTAACAAAAATCTCGACAACAGAATACCTTCCATAATGACAAGGCTACCATCCATTGTAGGAATAAAAAATATTGAAAATAGACTACCTTCCATAATCACAAGGCTTACATCCATTGGAGTAACAAAAATCACGACAACAAAATACCTTCCATAATGACAAGGCTACCATCCATTGTAGTAACAAAAATCTCGGCAATAGACTACCTTCCATAATCACAAGGCTTACATCCTTTGGAGTAACAAAAATCTTGACAACAGACTACCTTCCATAATGACAAAGCTATCATCCATTGGAATAACAAAAATATCGACAACACACTACCTTCCATAATGACAAGGCTACCATCCTTAGAGTAACAAAAATCTCGTCAACAGACTACCTTCCATAATGACTACGCTACCATCCATTGGAGTAACAAAGATATCGACAACAGACTACCTTCCATAACGACAAGGCTACAATCCATTGTAGTAACAAAAATCTCGACAACAGAATACCTTCCATAATGACAAGGCTACCATCCATTGTAGGAATAAAAAATATCGAAAATAGACTACCTTCCATAATCACAAGGCTTACATCCATTGGAGTAACAAAAATCACGACAACAAAATACCTTCCATAATGACAAGGCTACCATCCATTGTAGTAACAAAAATCTCGGCAATAGACTACCTTCCATAATCACAAGGCTTACATCCATTGGAGTAACAAAATCTTGACAACAGACTACCTTCCATAATGACAAAGCTATCATCCTTTGGAATAACAAAAATATCGACAACACACTACCTTCCATAATGACAAGGCTACCATCCTTAGAGTAACAAAAATCTCGTCAACAGACTACCTTCCATAATGACTAGGCTACCATCCATTGGAGTAACAAAGATATCGACAACAGACTACCTTCCATAACGACAAGGCTACAATCCATTGTAGTAACAAAAATCTTGATAACAGACTACCTTCCATAAAGACAAGGCTATCATCCATTGGAATAACAAAAATATCGACAACACACTACCTTCCATAATGACAAGGCTACAATCCCTTAGAGTAACAAAAATATAGACAACAAACTACCTTCCATAATGAAAATTCTACCATCCATTGGAGTAACAAAGATATCAACAACATACTACCTTCAATAATGACAAGGCTACCATCCAATGGAATAACAAAAATCTCGACAACAAATTACCTTCCATAATGACTAGGCTACCATCCATTGGAGTAACAAAGATATCGACAACAAACTACCTTCCATAACGACAAGTCTATAATCTATTGTAGTAACAAAAATCTCGACAAATAGACTACCTTCAATAATGACAAGGCTACCATCCATTGGAATAACAAAAATCTCGACAACAGACTACCTTCCATAATGACTAGGCTACCATCCATTATAGTAACAAAAATCTCGACAACAGACTACCTTCCATAATGACAACGCTTCCATCCAAAGGGGTAATAAAAATATCGACAATAGACTATCTTCCATAATGACAAGGCTACCATCCATTGGTGTAAAAGAAATCTCGACAACAGACTACCTTCCATAATGACAAGGGTATCATCCGTTGGAGTAACAAAAATATCCACAAGAGACAACCTTCCATAATGAAAAGGCTACCATCCATTGGAGGAACAAAAATCTCGACAACAGACTACCTTCCATAATGAAAAGGCTACCATCCATTGTAGTAACAAAAATCTCGTCAACATACTACCTTCCATAATGAGAATGCTACCATCCATTAGAGTAACAAAGATATCGACAATAGACTACCTTCCATAACGACAAGGCTACAATCCATTGTAGTAACAAAAATCACGACAACAAAATACCTTCCATAATGACAAGGCTACCATCCATTGTAGTAACCAAAATCTCGGCAATAGACTACCTTCCATAATCACAAGGCTTACATCCATTGGAGTAACAAAAATCTTGACAACAGACTACCTTCCATAATGACAAAGCTATCATCCATTGGAATAACAAAAATATCGACAACACACTACCTTCCATAATAACAAGGCTACCATCCTTAGAGTAACAAAAATCTCGTCAACAGACTACCTTCCATAATGACTAGGCTACCATCCATTGGAGTAACAAAGATATCGACAACAAACTACCTTCCATAACGACAAGGCTACAATCCATTGTAGTAACAAAAATCTCGACAACAGAATACCTTCCATAATGACAAGTCTACCATCCATTGTAGGAACAAAAATATCGAAAATAGACTACCTTCCATAATCACAAGGCTTACATCCATTGGAGTAACAAAAATCTTGACAACAGACTACCTTCCATAAAGACAAGGCTATCATCCATTGGAATAACAAAAATATCGACAACACACTACCTTCCATAATGACAAGGCTACAATCCCTTAGAGTAACAAAAATATAGACCACAAACTACCTTCCATAATGACAATGCTACCATCCATTGGAGTAACAAAGATATCAACAACATACTACCTTCAATAATGACAAGGCTACCATCCAATGGAATAACAAAAATCTCGACAACAGACTACCTTCCATAATGACTAGGCTACCATCCATTGGAGTAACAAAGATATCAACAACAGACTACCTTCCATAACTACAAGGCTACAATCTATTGTAGTAACAAAAATCTCGACAAATAGACTACCTTCCATAATGGCAAGGCTACCATCCATTGGAATAACAAAAATCTCGACAACAGACTACCTTCCATAATGACTAGGCTACCATCCATTGTAGTAACAAAAATCTCGACAACAGACTACCTTCCATAATGACTAGGTTACCATCCATTGGAGTAACAAAGATATTGACAACGGACTACCTTTCATAATGACAAGGATACCATCCATTGGAATAAAAAAAATCTCGACAATACACTACCTTCCATAATGACAAGGATACCATCCATTGCAGTAACAAAAATCTCGACAACAAACTACCTTCCATAATGACACGGCTACCATCCATTGTAGTAACAAAGATATCGACAACATACTACCTTCCATAATGACAAGGTTACCATCCATTGGAGTAACAAAAATGACGACAACAGACTACCTTCCATAATGACAAGGCTACCATCCATTGGAATAACAAAAATCTCGACAACAGACTACCTTCCATAACGACAAGGCATGCATCCAATGGGGTAAAAAAAATATCGACAATAGACTATCTTCCATAATGACAAGGCTACCATCCATTGGAGTAAAAAAAATCTCGACAACAGACTAACTTCCATAATGACAAGGGTACCATCCGTTGGAGTAACAAAAATATCCACAAGAGACAACCTTCCATAATGACAAGGATACCATCCATTGGAGGAACAAAAATCTCGACAACAGACTACCTTCCATAATGAAAAGGCTACCATCCATTGTAGTAACAAAAATCTCGTCAACATACTAACTTCCATAATGACAATGCTACCATCCATTGGAGTAACAAAGATATCGACAATAGACTACCTTCCATAACGACAAGGCTACAATCCATTGTAGTAACAAAAATCACGAAAACAAAATACCTTCCATAATGACAAGGCTACCATCCATTGTAGTAACAAAAATCTCGGCAATAGACTACCTTCCATAATCACAAGGCTTACATCCATTGGAGTAAAAAAAATCTTGACAACAGACTACCTTCCATAATGACAAAGCTATCATCCATTAGAATAACAAAAATATCGACAACACACTACCTTCCATAATGACAAGGCTACCATCCTTAGAGTAACAAAAATCTCGTCAACAGACTACCTTCCATAATGACTAGGCTACCATCCATTGGAGTAACAAAGATATCGACAACAGAATACCTTCCATAATGACATGGCTACCATTCATTGTAGGAACAAAAATATCGAAAATAGACTACCTTCCATAATCACAAGGCTTACATCCATTGGAGTAACAAAAATCTTGACAACAGACTACCTTCCATAAAGACAAGGCTATCATCCATTGGAATAACAAAAATATCGACAACACACTAACTTCCATAATGACAAGGATACAATCCCTTAGAGTAACAAAAATATAGACCATAAACTACCTTCCATAATGACAATGCTACCATCCATTGGAGTAACAAAGATATCAACAACATACTACCTTCAATAATGACAAGGCTACCATCCAATGGAATAACAAAAATATCGACAACAGACTACCTTCCATAATGACTAGGCTACCATCCATTGGAGTAACAAAGATATCAACAACAGACTACCTTCCATAACTACAAGGCTACAATCTATTGTAGTAACAAAAATCTCGACAAATAGACTACCTTCCATAATGGCAAGGCTACCATCCATTGGAATAACAAAAATCTCGACAACAAACTACCTTCCATAATGACTAGGCTACCATCCATTGTAGTAACAAAAATCTCGACAACAGACTACCTTCCATAATGACTAGGTTACCATCCATTGGAGTAACAAAGATATTGACAACGGACTACCTTTCATAATGACAAGGATACCATCCATTGGAATAACAAAAATCTCGACAATAGACTACCTTCCATAATGAAAAGGATACCATCCATTGCAGTAACAAAAATCTCGACAACAGACTACCTTCCATAATGACACGGCTACCATCCATTGTAGTAACAAAGATATCGACAACATACTACCTTCCATAATGACAAGGCTACCATCCATTGGAGTAACAAAAATGACGACAACAGACTACCTTCCATAATGACAAGGCTACCATCCATTGGAATAACAAAAATCTCGACAACAGACTACCTTCCATAACGACAAGGCATGCATCCAATGGGGTAATAAAAATATCGACAATAGACTATCTTCCATAATGACAAGGCTACCATCCATTGGAGTAAAAAAAATCTCGACAACAAACTACCTTCCATAATGACAAGGGTACCATCCGTTGGAGTAACAAAAATATCCACAAGAGACAACCTTCCATAATGACAAGGCTACCATCCATTGTAGTAACAAAAATCTCGACAACATACTACCTTCCATAATGACAAGGGTACCATCATTGGAATAACAAAAATATCCACAACAGGCTACCTTCCATAATGACAAGGCTACAATCCATTGGAGTAACAAAAATCTCGACAACAAAATACCTTCCATAATGACAAGGCTACCATCCATTGTAGTAACAAAAATCTCGACAATAGACTACCTTCCATAATCAGAAGGCTACCATCCATTGGAGTAACAAAAATCTCGTCAACAGACTACCTTCCATAATGACTAGGCTACCATCCTTTGGAGTAACAAAGATATCGATAATAGACTACCTTCCATAACGACAAGGCTACAATCCATTGTAGTAACAAAAATCTCAACAAAAAAAATACCTTTTATAATGACAAGGCTACCATCCATTGTAGTAAAAAAAATCTCGACAATAGACGAACTTCCATAATCACAAGGCTTACATCCATTGGAGTTACAAAAATATTGACAACAAACTACCTTCCATAACGACAAGGCTATCATCCATTGGAATAACAAAAATATCAACAACACACTACCTTCCATAATGACAAGGCTACCATCCCTTAGAGTAACAAAAATATCGTCAACAGACTATCTTCCATAATGACGAGGCTACCATCCATTGGAGTAACAGAGATATCGATAATAGACTACCTTCCATAACGACAAGGCTACAATCCATTGTAGTAACAAAAATCTCGATAAAAAAACACCTTCCACAATGACAAGGCTACCATCCATTGTAGTAACAAAAATCTCGACAATAGACGACCTTCCATAATCACTTGGCTTACATCTATTGGAGTAACAAAAATCTTGACAATAGACTACCTTCCATAATGACAAGGCTATCATCCATTGGAATAACAAAAATATCGACAACACACTACCTTCCATAATGACAAACCTACAATCCCTTCGAGTAACAAAAATCTAGACAACAAACTACCTTCCATAATGACAAGGCTACCATCCATTGGAATAACAAAGATATCGACAACATACTACCTTCCATAATGACAAGGCTACCATCCATTGGAGTAACAAAAATATCGACAACAGACTACCTTCCATAATGACTAGGCTACCATCCATTGGAGTAACAAAGATATAAACAACAGACTACCTTCCATAACTACAAGGCTACAATCTATTGTAGTAACAAAAATCTCGCCAAATAGACTACCTTCCATAATGGCAAGGCTACCATCCATTGGAATAACAAAAATCTCGACAACAGACTACCTTCCATAATGACTAGGCTACCATCCATTGTAGTAACAAAAATCTCGACAACAGACTACCTTCCATAATGACTAGGTTACCATCCATTGGAGTAACAAAGATATTGACAACGGACTACCTTTCATAATGACAAGGATACCATCCATTGGAATAAAAAAAATCTCGACAATACACTACCTTCCATAATGACAAGGATACCATCCATTGCAGTAACAAAAATCTCGACAACAAACTACCTTCCATAATGACACGGCTACCATCCATTGTAGTAACAAAGATATCGACAACATACTACCTTCCATAATGACAAGGTTACCATCCATTGGAGTAACAAAAATGACGACAACAGACTACCTTCCATAATGACAAGGCTACCATCCATTGGAATAACAAAAATCTCGACAACAGACTACCTTCCATAACGACAAGGCATGCATCCAATGGGGTAAAAAAAATATCGACAATAGACTATCTTCCATAATGACAAGGCTACCATCCATTGGAGTAAAAAAAATCTCGACAACAGACTAACTTCCATAATGACAAGGGTACCATCCGTTGGAGTAACAAAAATATCCACAAGAGACAACCTTCCATAATGACAAGGATACCATCCATTGGAGGAACAAAAATCTCGACAACAGACTACCTTCCATAATGAAAAGGCTACCATCCATTGTAGTAACAAAAATCTCGTCAACATACTACCTTCCATAATGACAATGCTACCATCCATTGGAGTAACAAAGATATCGACAATAGACTACCTTCCATAACGACAAGGCTACAATCCATTGTAGTAACAAAAATCACGAAAACAAAATACCTTCCATAATGACAAGGCTACCATCCATTGTAGTAACAAAAATCTCGGCAATAGACTACCTTCCATAATCACAAGGCTTACATCCATTGGAGTAAAAAAAATCTTGACAACAGACTACCTTCCATAATGACAAAGCTATCATCCATTAGAATAACAAAAATATCGACAACACACTACCTTCCATAATGACAAGGCTACCATCCTTAGAGTAACAAAAATCTCGTCAACAGACTACCTTCCATAATGACTAGGCTACCATCCATTGGAGTAACAAAGATATCGACAACAGAATACCTTCCATAATGACATGGCTACCATTCATTGTAGGAACAAAAATATCGAAAATAGACTACCTTCCATAATCACAAGGCTTACATCCATTGGAGTAACAAAAATCTTGACAACAGACTACCTTCCATAAAGACAAGGCTATCATCCATTGGAATAACAAAAATATCGACAACACACTAACTTCCATAATGACAAGGATACAATCCCTTAGAGTAACAAAAATATAGACCATAAACTACCTTCCATAATGACAATGCTACCATCCATTGGAGTAACAAAGATATCAACAACATACTACCTTCAATAATGACAAGGCTACCATCCAATGGAATAACAAAAATATCGACAACAGACTACCTTCCATAATGACTAGGCTACCATCCATTGGAGTAACAAAGATATCAACAACAGACTACCTTCCATAACTACAAGGCTACAATCTATTGTAGTAACAAAAATCTCGACAAATAGACTACCTTCCATAATGGCAAGGCTACCATCCATTGGAATAACAAAAATCTCGACAACAAACTACCTTCCATAATGACTAGGCTACCATCCATTGTAGTAACAAAAATCTCGACAACAGACTACCTTCCATAATGACTAGGTTACCATCCATTGGAGTAACAAAGATATTGACAACGGACTACCTTTCATAATGACAAGGATACCATCCATTGGAATAACAAAAATCTCGACAATAGACTACCTTCCATAATGAAAAGGATACCATCCATTGCAGTAACAAAAATCTCGACAACAGACTACCTTCCATAATGACACGGCTACCATCCATTGTAGTAACAAAGATATCGACAACATACTACCTTCCATAATGACAAGGCTACCATCCATTGGAGTAACAAAAATGACGACAACAGACTACCTTCCATAATGACAAGGCTACCATCCATTGGAATAACAAAAATCTCGACAACAGACTACCTTCCATAACGACAAGGCATGCATCCAATGGGGTAATAAAAATATCGACAATAGACTATCTTCCATAATGACAAGGCTACCATCCATTGGAGTAAAAAAAATCTCGACAACAAACTACCTTCCATAATGACAAGGGTACCATCCGTTGGAGTAACAAAAATATCCACAAGAGACAACCTTCCATAATGACAAGGCTACCATCCATTGTAGTAACAAAAATCTCGACAACATACTACCTTCCATAATGACAAGGGTACCATCATTGGAATAACAAAAATATCCACAACAGGCTACCTTCCATAATGACAAGGCTACAATCCATTGGAGTAACAAAAATCTCGACAACAAAATACCTTCCATAATGACAAGGCTACCATCCATTGTAGTAACAAAAATCTCGACAATAGACTACCTTCCATAATCAGAAGGCTACCATCCATTGGAGTAACAAAAATCTCGTCAACAGACTACCTTCCATAATGACTAGGCTACCATCCTTTGGAGTAACAAAGATATCGATAATAGACTACCTTCCATAACGACAAGGCTACAATCCATTGTAGTAACAAAAATCTCAACAAAAAAAATACCTTTTATAATGACAAGGCTACCATCCATTGTAGTAAAAAAAATCTCGACAATAGACGAACTTCCATAATCACAAGGCTTATATCCATTGGAGTTACAAAAATATTGACAACAAACTACCTTCCATAACGACAAGGCTATCATCCATTGGAATAACAAAAATATCAACAACACACTACCTTCCATAATGACAAGGCTACCATCCCTTAGAGTAACAAAAATATCGTCAACAGACTATCTTCCATAATGACGAGGCTACCATCCATTGGAGTAACAGAGATATCGATAATAGACTACCTTCCATAACGACAAGGCTACAATCCATTGTAGTAACAAAAATCTCGATAAAAAAACACCTTCCACAATGACAAGGCTACCATCCATTGTAGTAACAAAAATCTCGACAATAGACGACCTTCCATAATCACTTGGCTTACATCTATTGGAGTAACAAAAATCTTGACAATAGACTACCTTCCATAATGACAAGGCTATCATCCATTGGAATAACAAAAATATCGACAACACACTACCTTCCATAATGACAAACCTACAATCCCTTCGAGTAACAAAAATCTAGACAACAAACTACCTTCCATAATGACAAGGCTACCATCCATTGGAATAACAAAGATATCGACAACATACTACCTTCCATAATGACAAGGCTACCATCCATTGGAGTAACAAAAATATCGACAACAGACTACCTTCCATAATGACTAGGCTACCATCCATTGGAGTAACAAAGATATAAACAACAGACTACCTTCCATAACTACAAGGCTACAATCTATTGTAGTAACAAAAATCTCGCCAAATAGACTACCTTCCATAATGGCAAGGCTACCATCCATTGGAATAACAAAAATCTCGACAACAGACTACCTTCCATAATGACTAGGCTACCATCCATTGTAGTAACAAAAATCTCGACAACAGACTACCTTCCATAATGACTAGGTTACCATCCATTGGAGTAACAAAGATATTGACAACGGACTACCTTTCATAATGACAAGGATACCATCCATTGGAATAAAAAAAATCTCGACAATACACTACCTTCCATAATGACAAGGATACCATCCATTGCAGTAACAAAAATCTCGACAACAAACTACCTTCCATAATGACACGGCTACCATCCATTGTAGTAACAAAGATATCGACAACATACTACCTTCCATAATGACAAGGTTACCATCCATTGGAGTAACAAAAATGACGACAACAGACTACCTTCCATAATGACAAGGCTACCATCCATTGGAATAACAAAAATCTCGACAACAGACTACCTTCCATAACGACAAGGCATGCATCCAATGGGGTAAAAAAAATATCGACAATAGACTATCTTCCATAATGACAAGGCTACCATCCATTGGAGTAAAAAAAATCTCGACAACAGACTAACTTCCATAATGACAAGGGTACCATCCGTTGGAGTAACAAAAATATCCACAAGAGACAACCTTCCATAATGACAAGGATACCATCCATTGGAGGAACAAAAATCTCGACAACAGACTACCTTCCATAATGAAAAGGCTACCATCCATTGTAGTAACAAAAATCTCGTCAACATACTACCTTCCATAATGACAATGCTACCATCCATTGGAGTAACAAAGATATCGACAATAGACTACCTTCCATAACGACAAGGCTACAATCCATTGTAGTAACAAAAATCACGAAAACAAAATACCTTCCATAATGACAAGGCTACCATCCATTGTAGTAACAAAAATCTCGGCAATAGACTACCTTCCATAATCACAAGGCTTACATCCATTGGAGTAAAAAAAATCTTGACAACAGACTACCTTCCATAATGACAAAGCTATCATCCATTAGAATAACAAAAATATCGACAACACACTACCTTCCATAATGACAAGGCTACCATCCTTAGAGTAACAAAAATCTCGTCAACAGACTACCTTCCATAATGACTAGGCTACCATCCATTGGAGTAACAAAGATATCGACAACAGAATACCTTCCATAATGACATGGCTACCATTCATTGTAGGAACAAAAATATCGAAAATAGACTACCTTCCATAATCACAAGGCTTACATCCATTGGAGTAACAAAAATCTTGACAACAGACTACCTTCCATAAAGACAAGGCTATCATCCATTGGAATAACAAAAATATCGACAACACACTAACTTCCATAATGACAAGGCTACAATCCCTTAGAGTAACAAAAATATAGACCATAAACTACCTTCCATAATGACAATGCTACCATCCATTGGAGTAACAAAGATATCAACAACATACTACCTTCAATAATGACAAGGCTACCATCCAATGGAATAACAAAAATATCGACAACAGACTACCTTCCATAATGACTAGGCTACCATCCATTGGAGTAACAAAGATATCAACAACAGACTACCTTCCATAACTACAAGGCTACAATCTATTGTAGTAACAAAAATCTCGACAAATAGACTACCTTCCATAATGGCAAGGCTACCATCCATTGGAATAACAAAAATCTCGACAACAAACTACCTTCCATAATGACTAGGCTACCATCCATTGTAGTAACAAAAATCTCGACAACAGACTACCTTCCATAATGACTAGGTTACCATCCATTGGAGTAACAAAGATATTGACAACGGACTACCTTTCATAATGACAAGGATTCCATCCATTGGAATAACAAAAATCTCGACAATAGACTACCTTCCATAATGAAAAGGATACCATCCATTGCAGTAACAAAAATCTCGACAACAGACTACCTTCCATAATGACACGGCTACCATCCATTGTAGTAACAAAGATATCGACAACATACTACCTTCCATAATGACAAGGCTACCATCCATTGGAGTAACAAAAATGACGACAACAGACTACCTTCCATAATGACAAGGCTACCATCCATTGGAATAACAAAAATCTCGACAACAGACTACCTTCCATAACGACAAGGCATGCATCCAATGGGGTAATAAAAATATCGACAATAGACTATCTTCCATAATGACAAGGCTACCATCCATTGGAGTAAAAAAAATCTCGACAACAAACTACCTTCCATAATGACAAGGGTACCATCCGTTGGAGTAACAAAAATATCCACAAGAGACAACCTTCCATAATGACAAGGCTACCATCCATTGTAGTAACAAAAATCTCGACAACATACTACCTTCCATAATGACAAGGGTACCATCATTGGAATAACAAAAATATCCACAACAGGCTACCTTCCATAATGACAAGGCTACAATCCATTGGAGTAACAAAAATCTCGACAACAAAATACCTTCCATAATGACAAGGCTACCATCCATTGTAGTAACAAAAATCTCGACAATAGACTACCTTCCATAATCAGAAGGCTACCATCCATTGGAGTAACAAAAATCTCGTCAACAGACTACCTTCCATAATGACTAGGCTACCATCCTTTGGAGTAACAAAGATATCGATAATAGACTACCTTCCATAACGACAAGGCTACAATCCATTGTAGTAACAAAAATCTCAACAAAAAAATACCTTTTATAATGACAAGGCTACCATCCATTGTAGTAAAAAAAATCTCGACAATAGACGAACTTCCATAATCACAAGGCTTACATCCATTGGAGTTACAAAAATATTGACAACAGACTACCTTCCATAACGACAAGGCTATCATCCATTGGAATAACAAAAATATCAACAACACACTACCTTCCATAATGACAAGGCTACCATCCCTTAGAGTAACAAAAATATCGTCAACAGACTATCTTCCATAATGACGAGGCTACCATCCATTGGAGTAACAGAGATATCGATAATAGACTACCTTCCATAACGACAAGGCTACAATCCATTGTAGTAACAAAAATCTCGATAAAAAAACACCTTCCACAATGACAAGGCTACCATCCATTGTAGTAACAAAAATCTCGACAATAGACGACCTTCCATAATCACTTGGCTTACATCTATTGGAGTAACAAAAATCTTGACAATAGACTACCTTCCATAATGACAAGGCTATCATCCATTGGAATAACAAAAATATCGACAACACACTACCTTCCATAATGACAAACCTACAATCCCTTCGAGTAACAAAAATCTAGACAACAAACTACCTTCCATAATGACAAGGCTACCATCCATTGGAATAACAAAGATATCGACAACAGACTACCTTCCATAATGACAAGGCTTTCATCCAATGGATTAATAAAAATATCGACAATAGACTTTCTTCCATAATGACAAGGCTACCATCCATTGGAGTTAGAAAAATCTCGACAACATACTATCTTCCATAATGACAAGGGTACAATCCATTGGAGTAACAAAAATATCCACAAGTGACAACCTTTAATAATGACAAGGCTACCATCCATTGGAGTAACAAAAATCTCGACAAACAGACTACCTTCAATAATGACAAGGCTACCATCCAATGGAATAAGAAAAATCTCGACATCAGACTACCTTCCATAATGACAACGCTACCATCCATTCTAGTAATAAAAATCTAAACAACAGACTACCTTCCATAATGACAACGCTACCATCCATTGGAGTAACAAAAATCTCGACAACAGACTACCTTCCATAATGTCTAGGCTACCATCCATTAGAGTAACAAAGATATTGACAACTGACTACCTTTCATAAGGACAAGGATACCATCCATTGTAATAATAAAAATCTCGACATTAGACTACCTTCCATAATGACATGGCTTCCATCCATTGCAGTAGCAAAAATCTCGACAACAAACTACCTTCCATAATGACAAGGCTACCATCCATTGTAGTAACAAAGATATCGACAACATACTACCTTCCATAATGACAAGGCTACCATACATTGGAGTAACAAAAATCACGACAACAGACTACCTTCCATAATCACAAGGCTACCATACATTGTAGTAACAAAAATCTCGACAATAGACTACCTTCTATAATGACAACGCTACCATCCATTGGAGTAACAAAAATATCGACAACAGACTACCTTCCATAATGACTAGGCTACCATCTATTGGAGTAACAAAGATATTGAGAACTGACTACCTTTCATAATGACAAGGATACCATCCATTGGAATAACAAAAATCTCGACAACAGACTACCTTCCATAATGACAAGGCTACCATCCATTGCAGTAACAAAAATCTCGACAACAGACTACCTTCCATAATGACAGGGCTAGCATCCATTATAGTAACAAAGATATTGACAACATACTACCTTCCATAATGACAAGGCTACCATCCATTGGAGTAACAAAAATCACGACAACAGACTACCTTCCATAATCAGAAGGCTACCATACATTGTAGTAACAAAAATCTCGACAATAGACTACCTTCTATAATGACAACGCTACCATCCATTGGAGTAACAAAATATCGACAACAGACTACCTTCCATAATGACTAGGCTACCATCCATTGGAGTAACAAAGATATTGACAACAAACCACCTTTCATAATGACAAGGATACCATCCATTGGAATAAAAAAAACCTCGACAACAGACTACCTTCCATAATGACAAGGCTACCATCCATTGCAGTAACAAAAATCTCGACAATAAACTACCTTCCATAATGACAAGGCTACCATCCATTGTAGTAACAAAAATATCGAAAATAGACTACCTTCCATAATCACAAGGCTTACATCCATTGGAGTAACAAAAATCACGACAACAGACTACCTTCCATAAAGACAAGGCTATCATCCATTGGAATAACAAAAATATCGACAACACACTAACTTCCATAATGACAAGGCTACAATCCCTTAGAGTAACAAAAATATAGACCATAAACTACCTTCCATAATGACAATGCTACCATCCATTGGAGTAACAAAGATATCAACAACATACTACCTTCAATAATGACAAGGCTACAATCCATTGGAGTAACAAAAATCTCGACAACAGAATACCTTCCATAAGGACAAGGCTACCATCCATTGTAGTAACAAAAATCTCGATAATAGACTACCTTCCATAATCAGAAGGCTACCATCCATTGGAGTAACAAAAATATCGTCAACAGACTACCTTCCATAATGACTAGGCTACCATCCTTTGGAGTAACAAAGATATCGACAATAGACTACCTTCCATAACGACAAGGCTACAATCCATTGTAGTAACGAAAATCTCGACAAAAAAATACCTTCCATAATGACAAGGCTACCATCCATTGTAGTAAAAAAAATCTCGACAATTGACTACCTTCCATAATCACAAGGCTTACATCCATTGGAGTAACAAAAATCTTGACAATAGACTACCTTCAATATTGACAAGGCTATCATCCATTGGAATAACAAAAATATCAACAACACACTACCTTCCATAATGAAAAGGACACCATCCCTTAGAGTAACAAAAATCTCGTCAACATACTTACTTCCATAATGACGAGGCTACCATCCATTGGAGTAACAAAGATATCGACAATAGACTACCTTCCATAACGACAAGGCTACAATCCATTGTAGTAACAAAAATCTCGATAAAAAAATACCTTCCATAATGACAAGGCTACCATCCATTGTAGTAACAAAAATCTCGACAATAGACTACCTTCCATAATCACAAGGCTACCATCCATTGGAGTAACAAAAATCTTGTCAACAGACTACCTTCCATAATGACTAGGCTACCATCCTTTGGAGTAACAAAGATATCGATAATAGACTACCTTCCATAACGACAAGGCTCCAATCCATTGTAGTAACAAAAATCTCGACAAAGAAAATACGTTCCATAATGACAAGGCTACCATCCATTGTAGTAAAAAAAATCTCGACAATAGACGAACTTCCATAATCACAAGGCTTACATCCATTGGAGTAACAAAAATCTTGACAACAGACTACCTTCCATTATGAAAAGGCTATCATCCATTGGAATAACAAAAATATCAACAACACACTATCTTCCATAATGACAAGGCTACCATCCCTTAGAGTAACAAAAATATCGTCAACAAACTATCTTCCTTAATGACGAGGCTACCATCCATTGGAGTAACAAAGATATCGATAACAGACTACCTTCCATAACGACAAGGCTACAATCCATTGTAGTAACAAAAATCTCGATAAAAAAACACCTTCCATAATGACAAGGCTACCATCCATTGTAGTAACAAAAATCTCGACAATAGACGACCTTCCATAATCACTTGGCTTACATCTATTGGAGTAACAAAAATCTTGACAATAGACTACCTTCCATAATGACAAGGCTATCATCCATTGGAATAACAAAAATATCGACAACACACTACCTTCCATAATGACAAGGCTACAATCCCTTCGAGTAACAAAAATCTAGACAACAAACTACCTTCCATAATGACAAGGCTACCATCCATTGGAATAACAAAGATAACGACAACATACTACCTTCCATAATGACAAGGCTACCATCCATTGGAGTAACAAAAATATCAACAACAGACTACCTTCCATAATGACAAGGCTTTCATCCAATGGATTAATAAAAATATCGACAATAGACTATCTTCCATAATGACAAGGCTACCATCCATTGGAGTTAGAAAAATCTCGGCAACAGACTATCTTCCATAATGACAAGGGTACAATCCATTGGAGTAACAAAAATATCCACAAGAGACAACCTTCCATTATGACAAGGCTACCATCCATTGGAGTAACAAAAATCTCGACAAACAGACTACCTTCAATAATGACAAGGCTACCATCCAATGCAATAACAAAAATCTCGACAACAGACTACCTTCCATAATGACAAGGCTACCATCCATTCTAGTAACAAAAATCTAGACAACAGACTACCTTCCATAATGACAACGCTACCATACATTGGAGTAATAAAAATCTCGACAACAGACTACCTTCCATAATGACTAGGCTACCATCCATTGGAGTAACAAAGATATTGACAACTGACTACCTTTCATAATGACAAGGATACCATCCATTGGAATAACAAAAATCTCGACAACAGACTACCTTCCATAATGACAAGGCTACCATCCATTGCAGTAACAAAAATCTCGACAACAGACTACCTTCCATAATGACAAGGCTACCATCCATTGTAGTAACAAAGATATCGATAACATACTACCTTCCATAATGACAAGGCTACCATCCATTGTAGTAACAAAAATCACGATAACAGACTACCTTCCATAATCACAAGGCGTACATCCATTGGAGTAACAAAAATCTTGACAACAGACTACCTTCCATAATGACGAGGCTACCATCCATTGGAGTAACAAAGATATCGACAATAGACTACCTTCCATAACGACAAGGCTACAATCCATTGTAGTAACAAAAATCTCGATAAAAAAATACCTTCCATAATGACAAGGCTACCATCCATTGTAGTAACAAAAATCTCGACAATAGACTACCTTCTATAATCACAAGGCTACCATCCATTGGAGTAACAAAAATCTCGTCAACAAACTACCTTCTATAATGACTAGGCTACCATCCTTTGGAGTAACAAAGATATCGATAATAGACTACCTTCCATAACGACAAGGCTACAATCCATTGTAGTAACAAAAATCTCGACAAAGAAAATACGTTCCATAATGACAAGGCTACCATCCATTGTAGTAAAAAAAATCTCGTCAATAGACGAACTTCCATAATCACAAGGCTTACATCCATTGGAGTAACAAAAATCTTGACAACAGACTACCTTCCATTATGACAAGGCTATCATCCATTGGAATAACAAAAATATCAACAACACACTACCTTCCATAATGACAAGGCTACCATCCCTTAGAGTAACAAAAATATCGTCAACAGACTATCTTCCATAATGTCGAGGCTACCATCCATTGGAGTAACAAAGATATCGATAATAGACTACCATCCATAACGACAAGGCTACAATCCATTGTAGTAACAAAAATCTCGATAAAAAAACACCTTCCATAATGACAAGGCTACCATCCATTGTAGTAACAAAAATCTCGACAATAGACGACCTTCCATAATCACTTGGCTTACATCTATTGGAGTAACAAAAATCTTGACAATAGACTACCTTCCATAATGACAAGGCTATCATCCATTGGAATAACAAAAATATCGACAACACACTACCTTCCATAATGACAAGGCTACAATCCCTTCGAGTAACAAAAATCTAGACAACAAACTACCTTCCATAATGACAAGGCTACCATCCATTGGAATAACAAAGATATCGACAACATACTACCTTCCATAATGACAAGGCTACCATCCATTGGAGTAACAAAAATATCGACAACAGACTACCTTCCATAATGACAAGGATTTCATCCAATGGATTAATAAAAATATCGACAATAGACTATCTTCCATAATGACAAGGCTACCATCCATTGGAGTTAGAAAAATCTCGACAACAGACTATCTTCCATAATGACAAGGGTACAATCCATTGGAGTAACAAAAATATCCACAAGAGACAACCTTCCATAATGACAAGGCTACCATCCATTGGAGTAACAAAAATCTCGACAAACAGACTACCTTCAATAATGACAAGGCTACCATCCAATGGAATAACAAAAATCTCGACAACAGACTACCTTCCATAATGACAAGGCTACCATCCATTCTAGTAACAAAAATCTAGACAACAGACTACCTTCCATAATGACAACGCTACCATCCATTGGAGTAATAAAAATCTCGACAACAGACTACCTTCCATAATGACTAGGCTACCATCCATTGGAGTAACAAAGATATTGACAACTGACTACCTTTCATAATGACAAGGATACCATCCATTGGAATAACAAAAATCTCGACAACAGACTACCTTCCATAATGACAAGGCTACCATCCATTGCAGTAACAAAAATCTCTACAACAGACTACCTTCCATAATTACAAGGCTACCATCCATTGTAGTAACAAAGATATCGACAACATACTACCTTCCATAATGACAAGGCTACCATCCATTGGAGTAACAAAAATCACGATAACAGACTACCTTCCATAATCACAAGGCTACCATACATTGTAGTAACAAAAATCTCGACAATAGACTACCTTCTATAATGACAACGCTACCATCCATTGGAGTAACAAAAATATCGACAACAGACTACCTTCCATAATGTCTAGGCTACCATCCATTGGAGTAACAAAGATATTGACAACTGACTACCTTTCATAATGACAAGGATACCATCCATTGGAATAACAAAAATCTCGACAACAGACTACCTTCCATAATGACAAGGCTACCATCCATTGCAGTAACAAAAATCTCGACAACAGACTACCTTCCATAATGACGAGGCTAGCATCCATTATAGTAACAAAGATATCGACAGCATACTACCTTCCATAATGACAAGGCTACCATCCATTGGTGTAACAAAAATCACGACAACAGACTACCTTCCATAATCACAAGGCTACCATACATTGTAGTAACAAAAATCTCGACAATAGACTACCTTCTATAATGACAACGCTACCATCCATTAGAGTAACAAATAATACGACAACAGACTACCTTCCATAATGACTAGGCTGCCATCCATTGGAGTAACAAAGATATTGACAACAGACTACCTTTCATAATGACAAGGATACCATCCATTGGAATAACAAAAATCTCGACAACAGACTACCTTCCATAATGACAAGGCTACCATCCATTGCAGTAATAAAAATCTCGACAACAGACTATCTTCCATAATGACAAGGATACCATCAATTATAGTAACAAAGATATTGAAAACTTACTACCTTCCATAATGACAAGGCTACCATCCATTGGAGTAACAAAAATCATGACAACAGGCTACCTTCCATAATGACAAGGCTACCATCCATTGGAATAACAAAAATATCGACAACAGACTACCTTCCATAATGACAAGGCTATCAACCAATAGGGTAATAAAAATATCGACAATAGACTATCTTCCATAATGACAAGGCTACCATCCATTGAAGTAACAAAAATATCGACAACAGACTACCTTCTATAATGACAAGGGTACCATCCATTGGAGTAACAAAAATATCCACAAGAGACAACCTTCCATAATGACAAGGCTACCATCCATTGGAGTAACAAAAATCTCGACAACAGACTACCTTCCATAATGAAAAGGTTACCATCCATTGTAGTAACAAAAATCTCGACAACATACTACCTTCCATAATGACAAGGGTACCATCATTGGAGTAACAAAAATTTCCACAAGAGGCTACCTTCCATAATGACAAGGCTACAATCTATCGGAGTAACAAAAATCTCGACAACAGAATACCTTCCATAATGACAAGGCTACCATCCATTGTAGTAACAAAAATCTCGATAATAGACTACCTTCCATAATCACAAGGCTACCATCCATTGGAGTAACAAAAATCTCATCAACAGACTACCTTCCATAATGACTAGGCTACCATCCATTGGAGTAACGAAGATATCGACAATAGACTACCTTCCATAACGACAAGGCTACAATCCATTGTAGTAACGAAAATCTCGACAAAAAAATACCTTCCATAATGACAAGGCTACCATCCATTGTAGTAAAAAAATTCTCGACAATAGACTACCTTCCATAATCACAAGGCTTACCTCCATTGGAGTAACAAAAATATTGACAACAGACTACCTTCCATAACGACAAGGCTATCATCCATTGGATTAACAAAAATATCAACAACACACTACCTTCCATAATGAGAAGGCTACCATCCCTTAGAGTAACAAAAATATCGTCAACATACTACCTTCCATAATGACGAGGCTACCATCCATTGGAGTAACAAAGATATCGACAATAGACTACCTTCCATAACGACAAGGCTACAATCCATTGTAGTAACAAAAATATCGATAAAAAAATACCTTCCATAATGACAAGGCTACCATCCATTGTAGTAACAAAAATCTCGACAATAGACTACCTTCCATAATCACAAGGCTACCATCCATTGGAGTAACAAAAATATCGTCAACAGACTACCTTCCATAATGACTGGGCTACCATCCTTTGGAGTAACAAAGATATCGATAATAGACTACCTTCCATAACGACAAGGCTACAATCCATTGTAGTAACAAAAATCTCGACAAAGAAAATACGTTCCATAATGACAAGGCTACCATCCATTGTAGTAACAAAAATCTCGACAAAGAAAATACGTTCCATAATGACAAGGCTACCATCCATTGTAGTAAAAAAAATCTCGACAATAGACGAAATTCCATAATCACAAGGCTTACATCCATTGGAGTAACAAAAATCATGACAATAGACTACCTTCCATTATGACAAGGCTATCATCCATTGGAATAACAAAAATATCAACAACACACTACCTTCCATAATGACAAGGCTACCATCCCTTAGAGTAACAAAAATATCGTCAACAGACTATCTTCCATAATGACGAGGCTACCATCCATTGGAGTAAACAAAGATATCGATAATAAACTACCTTCCATAACGACAAGGCTACAATCCATTGTAGTAACAAAAATCTCGATAAAAAAACACCTTCCATAATGACAAGGCTACCATCCATTGTAGTAACAAAAATCTCGACAATAGACGACCTTCCATAATCACTTGGCTTACATCTATTGGAGTAACAAAAATCTTGACAATAGACTACCTTCCATAATGACAAGGCTATCATCCATTGGAATAACAAAAATATCGACAACACACTACCTTCCATAATGACAAGGCTACAATCCCTTCGAGTAACAAAAATCTAGACAACAAACTACCTTCCATAATGACAAGGCTACCATCCATTGGAATGACAAAGATATCGACAACATACTACCTTCCATAATGACAAGGCTACCATCCATTGGAGTAACAAAAATATCGACAACAGACTACCTTCCATAATGACAAGGCTTTCATCCAATGGATTAATAAAAATATCGACAATAGACTATCTTCCATAATGACAAGGCTACCATACATTGGAGTTAGAAAAATCTCGACAACAGACTATCTTCCATTATGACAAGGGTACAATGCATTGGAGTAACAAAAATATCCACAAGAGACAACCTTCCATAATGACAAGGCTACCATCCATTGGAGTAACAAAAATCTCGACAAACAGACTACCTTCAATAATGACAAGGCTACCATCCAATGGAATAACAAAAATCTCGACAACAGACTACCTTCCATAATGACAAGGCTACCATCCATTCTAGTAACAAAAATCTAGACAACAGAATACCTTCCATAATGACAACGCTACCATCCATTGGAGTAATAAAAATCTCGACAACAGACTACCTTCCATAATGACTAGGCTACCATCCATTGGAGTAACAAAGATATTGACAACTGACTACCTTTCATAATGACAAGGATACCATCCATTGGAATAACAAAAATCTCGACAACAGACTACCTTCCATAATGACAAGGCTACCATCCATTGCAGTAACAAAAATCTCGACAACAGACTACCTTCCATAATGACAAGGCTACCATCCATTGTAGTAACAAAGATATCGACAACATACTACCTTCCATAATGACAAGGCTACCATCCATTGGAGTAACAAAAATCACGACAATAGACTACCTTCCATAATCACAAGGCTACCATACATTGTAGTAACAAAAATCTCGACAATAGACTACCTTCTATAATGACAACGCTACCATGCATTGGAGTAACAAAAATATCGACAACAGACTACCTTCCATAATGTCTAGGCTACCATCCATTGGAGTAACAAAGATATTGACAACTGACTACCTTTCATAATGACAAGGATACCATCCATTGGAATAACAAAAATCTCGACAACAGACTACCTTCCATAATGACAAGGCTACCATCCATTGCAGTAACAAAAATCTCGACAACAGACTACCTTCCATAATGACAAGGCTAGCATCCATTATAGTAACAAAGATATCGACAACATACTACCTTCCATAATGACAAGGCTACCATCCATTGGACTAACAAAAATCACGACAACAGACTACCTTCCATAATCACAAGGCTACCATACATTGTAGTAACAAAAATCTCGACAATAGACTACCTTCTATAATGACAACGCTACCATCCATTGGAGTAACAAATATATCGACAACAGACTACCTTCCATAATGACTAGGCTACCATCCATTGGAGTAACAAAGATATTGACAACAGACTACCATTCATAATGACAAGGATACCATCCATTGGAATAACAAAAATCTCGACAACAGACTACCTTCCATAATGACAAGGCTACCATCCATTGCAGTAACAAAAATCTTGACAACAGACTACCTTCCATAATGACAAGGCTACCATCCATTGGAGTAACAAAAATCATGACAACAGGCTACCTTCCATAATGACAAGGCTACCATCCATTGGAATAACAAAAATATCGACAACATACTACCTTCCATAATGACAAGGCTATCAACCAATGGGGTAATAAAAATATCGACAATAGACTATCTTCCATAATGACAAGGCTACCATCCATTGGAGTAACAAAAATCTCGACAACAGACTACCTTCCATAATGACAAGGGTACCATCCATTGGAGTAACAAAAATATCCACAAGAGACAACCTTCCATAATGACAAGGCTACCATCCATTGGAATAACAAAAATCTCGACAACAGACTACCTTCCATAATGAAAAGGTTACCATCCATTGTAGTAACAAAAATCTCGACAACATACTACCTTCCATAATGACAAGGGTACCATCATTGGAGTAACAAAAATTTCCACAAGAGGCTACCTTCCATAATGACAAGGCTACAACCTATCGGAGTAACAAAAATCTCGACAACAGAATACCTTCCATAATGACAAGGCTACCTACCATCCATTGTAATAACAAAAATCTCGTTAATAGACTACCTTCCATAATCACAAGGCTACCATCCATTGGAGTAAAAAAAATCTCGTCAACAGACTACCTTCCATAATGACTAGGCTACCATCCTTTGGAGTAACGAAGATATCGACAATAGACTACCTTCCATAACGACAAGGCTACAATCCATTGTAGTAACGAAAATCTCGACAAAAAAATACCTTCCATAATGAACAGGCTACCATCCATTGTAGTAAAAAAATTCTCGACAATAGACTACCTTCCATAATCACAAGGCTTAACTCCATTGGAGTAACAAAAATCTTGACAACAAACTACCTTCCATAATGACAAGGCTATCATCCATTGGAATAACAAAAACATCAACAACACACTACCTTCCATAATGACAAGGCTACCATACCTTAGAGTAACAAAAATCTCGTCAACAGACTACCTTCCATTATGACGAGGCTACCATCCATTGGAGTTACAAAGATATCGACAATAGACTACCTTCCATAACGACAAGGCTACAATCCATTGTAGTAACAAAAATCTCGATAAAAAAATAACTTCCATAATGACAAGGCTACCATCCATTGTAGTAACAAAAATCTCGACAATAGACGACCTTCCATAATCACTTGGCTTACATCCATTAGAGTAACAAAAATCTTGACAACAGACTACCTTCCATAATGACAAGGCTATCATCCATTGGAATAACAAAAATATCGACAACACACTACCTTCCATAATGACAAGGCTACAATCCCTTAGAATAACAAAAATCTAGACAACAAACTACCTTCCATAATGACAAGGCTACCATCCATTGGAATAACAAAGATATCGACAACATACTACCTTCTATAATGACAAGGCTACCATCCATTGGAGTAACAGAAAATTCGACAACAGACTACCTTCCATAATGACAAGGCTTTCATCCAATGGATTAATAAAAATATCGACAATAGACTATCTTCCATAATGACAAGGCTACCATCCATTGGAGTTAGAAAAATCTTGACAATAGACTATCTTCCATAATGACAAGGGTACAATCCATTGGAGCAACCAAAATATCCACAAGAGACAACCTTCCATAATGACAAGGCTACCATCCATTGGAGTAACAAAGATATCGACAACATACTACCTTCCATAATGACAAGGCTACCATCCATTGGAGTAACAAAGATATTGACAACTGACTACCTTTCATAATGACAATGATACCATCCATTGGAATAACAAAAATCTCGACAACAGACTACCTTCCATAATGACAAGGCTACCATCCATTGTAGTAACAAAGATATCGACAACATACTACCTTCCATAATCACAAGGCTACCATACATTGTAGTAACAATAATCTCGACAATAGACTACCTTCTATAATGACAACGCTACCATCCATTGGAGTAACAAAAATTTCGACAACAGACTACCTTCCATAAGGACTAGACTAACATCCATTGTAGTAACGAAAATCTCGACAAAAAAATACCTTCCATAATGACAAGGCTACCATCCATTGTAGTAAAAAAAATCTCAACAATAGACTACCTTCCATAATCACAAGGCTTACATCCATTGGAGTAACAAAAATCTTTACAACAGACTACCTTCCATAATGACAAGGGTACCATCCATTGGAATAACAAAAATATCAACAACACACAACCTTCCATAATTACAAGGCTACCATCCCTTAGAGTAACAAAAATCTTGTCAACCGACTACCTTCCATAATGACGAGGGTACCATCCATTGGAGTAACAAAGATATCGACAATAGACTACCTTCCATAACGACAAGGCTACAATCCATTGTAGTTACAAAAATCTCGATAAAAAAATACCTTCCATAATTACAAGGCTACCATCCATTGTAGTAACAAAAATCTCGAAAATAGACGACCTTCCATAATCACTTGGCTTACATCCATTGGAGTAACAAAAATCTCGACAACAGACTACCTTCCATAATGACAAGGCTATCATCCATTGGAATAACAAAAATATCGACAACACACTACCTTCCATAATGACAAGGCTACAATCCCTTAGAGTAACAAAAATCTCGACACCAAACTACCTTCCATAATGACAAGGCTACCATCCATTGGAATAACAAAGATATCGACAACATACTACCTTCCATAATGACAAGGCTACCATCCATTGGAGTAACAAAAATATCGACAACAGACTACCCTCCATAATGACAAGGCTTTCATCCAATGGATTAAAAAAAAATAGAGAATAGACTATCTTCCATAATGACAAGGCTACCATCCATTGGAGTTAGAAAAATCTCGACAGCAGACTATCTTCCATAATGACAAGGGTACAATCCATTGGAGTAACAAAAATATCCACAAGAGACAACCTTCCATAATGACAAGGCTACCATCCATTGGAGTAACAAAAATCTCGACAAACAAACTACCTTAAATAATGACAAGGATACCATCCATTGGAATAACAAAAATCTCGACAACAGACTACCTTCCATAATGACAAGGCTACCATCCATTGCAGTAACAAAAATCTCGACAACAGACTACCTTCCATAATGACAAGGCTACCATCCATTGTAGTAACAAAGATATCGACAACATACTACCTTCCATAATGACAAGGCTTCCATCCATCGGAGTAACAAAAATCACGACAACAGACTACCTTCCATAATCACAAGGCTACCATACATTGTAGTAACAAAAATCTCGACAATAGACTACCTTCCATAATGACAATGCTACCATCCATTGGAGTAACAAAAATCTCGAAAACAGACTACCTTCCATAATGACTAGGCTACCATCCATTGGAGTAACAAAGATATTGACAACAGACTACCTTTCATAATGACAAGGATACCATCCATTGGAATAACAAAAATCTCGACAACAGGCTACCTTCCATAATGACAAGGCTACCATCCATTGCAGTAACAAAAATCTCGACAACAGACTACCTTCCATAATGACAAGGATACCATCAATTATAGTAACAAAGATATCGAAAACTTACTACCTTCCATAATGACAAGGCTACCATCCATTGGAGTAACAAAAATCACGACAACAGGCTACCTTCCATAATGACAAGGCTACCATCCATTGGAATAACAAAAATATCGACGACAAACTACCTTCCATAATGACAAGGCTATCAACCATTGGGGTAATAAAAATATCGACAATAGACTATCTTCCATAATGACAAGGCTACCATCCATTGGAGTAACAAAAATCTCGACAACAGACTACCTTCCATAATGACAAGGGTACCATCCATTGGAGTAACAAAATATCCACAAGAGACAACCTTCCATAATGACAAGGCTACCATCCATTGGAGTAACAAAAATCTCGACAACAAACTACCTTCCATAATGAAAAGGTTACCATCCATTGTAGTAACAAAAATCTCGACAACATACTACCTTCCATAATGACAAGGGTACCATCATTGGAGTAACAAAAATTTCCACAAGAGGCTACCTTCCATAATGACAAGGCTACAATCTATCGGAGTAACAAAAATCTCGACAACAGAATACCTTCCATAATGACAAGGCTACCATCCATTGTAGTAACAAAAATCTCGATAATAGACTACCTTCCATAATCACAAGGCTACCATCCATTGGAGTAACAAAAATCTCGTCAACAGACTACCTTCCATAATGACTAGGCTACCATCCTTTGGAGTAACAAAGATATCGACAATAGACTACCTTCCATAACGACAAGGCTACAATCCATTGTAGTAACAAAAATCTCGACAAAAAAATACCTTCCATAATGACAAGGCTACCATCCATTGTAGTAAAAAAATTCTCGACAATAGACTACCTTCCATAATCACAAGGCTTACCTCCATTGGAGTAACAAAAATCTTGACAACAGACTACCTTCCATAATGACAAGGCTATCATCCATTGGAATAACAAAAACATCAACAACACACTACCTTCCATAATGACAAGGCTACCATACCTTAGAGTAACAAAAATCTCGTCAACAGACTACCTTCCATAATGACGAGGCTACCATCCATTGGAGTAACAAAGATATCGACAATAGACTACCTTCCATAACGACAAGGCTACAATCCATTGTAGTAACAAAAATCTCGATAAAAAAATAACTTCCATAATGACAAGGCTACCATCCATTGTAGTAACAAAAATCTCGACAATAGACGACCTTCCATAATCACTTGGCTTACATCCATTGGAGTAACAAAAATCTTGACAATAGACTACCTTCCATAATGACAAGGCTATCATCCATTGGAATAACAAAAATATCGACAACACACTACCTTCCATAATGAAAAGGCTACAATCCCTTAGAATAACAAAAATCTAGACAACAAACTACCTTCCATAATGACAAGGCTACCATCCATTGGAATAACAAAGATATCGACAACATACTACCTTCTATAATGACAAGGCTACCATCCATCGGAGTAACAGAAAAATCGACAACAGACTACCTTCCATAATGACAAGGCTTTCATCCAATGGATTAATAAAAATATCGACAATAGACTATCTTCCATAATGACAAGGCTACCATCCATTGGAGTTAGAAAAATCTTGACAATAGACTATCTTCCATAATGACAAGGGTACAATCCATTGGAGTAACCAAAATATCCACAAGAGATAACCTTCCATAATGACAAGGCTACCATCCATTGGAGTAACAAAAATCTCGACAAACAAACTACCTTCAACAATGACAAGGCTACCATCCAATGGAATAACAAAAATCTCGAAAACAGACTACCTTCCATAATGACAAGGCTACCATCCATTGTAGTAACAAAAATCTAGACAATTGACTACCTTCCATAATGACAACGCTACCATCCATTGGAGTAACAAAAATCTCGACAACAAACTACCTTCCATAATGACTAGGCTACCATCCATTGGAGTAACAAAGATATTAACAACTGACTACCTTTCATAATGACAAGGATACCATCCATTGGAATAACAAAAATCTCCACAACAGACTACCTTCCATAATGACAAGGCTACCATCCATTGCAGTAACAAAAATCTCGACAACAGACTACCTTCTATAATGACAAGGCTACCATCCATTGTAGTAACAAAAATCTCGACAACAGACTACCTTCCATAATGACACGGATACCATCAATTATAGTAACAAAGATATCGAAAACTTACTACCTTCCATAATGACAAGGCTACCATCCATTGGAGTAACAAAAATCACGACAACATGCTACCTTCCATAATGACAAGGCTACCATCCATTGGAATAACAAAAATATCGACAACAAACTACCTTCCATAATGACAAGGCTATCAACCAATGGGGTAATAAAAATATCGACAATAGACTATCTTCCATAATGACAAGGCTACCATCCATTGGAGTAACAAAAATCTCGACAACAAACTACCTTCCATAATGACAAGGGTACCATCCATTGGAGTAACAAAATATCCACAAGAGACAACCTTCCATAATGACAAGGCTACCATCCATTGGAGTAACAAAAATCTCGACAACAAACTACCTTCCATAATGGAAAGGTTTCCATCCATTGTAGTAACAAAAATCTCGACAACATACTACCTTCCATAATGACAAGGGTACCATCATTGGAGTAACAAAAATTTCCACAAGAGGCTACCTTCCATTATGACAAGGCTACAATCTATCGGAGTAATAAAAATCTCGACAACAGAATACCTTCCATAATGACAAGGCTACCATCCATTGTAGTAACAAAAATCTCGATAATAGACTACCTTCCATAATCACAAGGCTACCATCCATTGGAGTAACAAAAATCTCGTCAACAGACTACCTTCCATAATGACTAGGCTACCATCCTTTGGAGTAACAAAGATATCGACAATAGACTACCTTCCATAACGACAAGGCTACAATCCATTGTAGTAACGAAAATCTCGACAAAAAAATACCTTCCATAATGACAAGGCTACCATCCATTGTAGTAAAAAAATTCTGGACAATAGACTACCTTCCATAATCACAAGGCTTACCTCCATTGGAGTAACAAAAATCTTGACAACAAACTATCTTCCATAATGACAAGGCTATCATCCATTGGAATAACAAAAACATCAACAACACACTACCTTCCATAATGACAAGGCTACCATACCTTAGAGTAACAAAAATCTCGTCAACAGACTACCTTCCATAATGACGAGGCTACCATCCATTGGAGTAACAAAGATATCGACAATAGACTACCTTCCATAACGACAAGGCTACAATCCATTGTAGTAACAAAAATCTCGATAAAAAAATAACTTCCATAATGACAAGGCTACCATCCATTGTAGTAACAAAAATCTCGACAATAGACGACCTTCCATAATCACTTGGCTTACATCCATTGGAGTAACAAAAATCATGACAATAGACTACCTTCCATAATGACAAGGCTATCATCCATTGGAATAACAAAAATATCGACAACACACTACCTTCCATAATGAAAAGGCTACAATCCCTTAGAATAACAAAAATCTAGACAACAAACTACCTTCCATAATGACAAGGCTACCATCCATTGGAATAACAAAGATATCGACAACATACTACCTTCTATAATGACAAGGCTACCATCCATTGGAGTAACAGAAAAATCGACAACAGACTACCTTCCATAATGACAAGGCTTTCATCCAATGGATTAATAAAAATATCGACAATAGACTATCTTCCATAATGACAAGGCTACCATCCATTGGAGTTGGAAAAATCTTGACAATAGACTATCTTCCATAATGACAATGGTACAATCCATTGGAGTAACCAAAATATCCACAAGAGATAACCTTCCATAATGATAAGGCTACCATCCATTGGAGTAACAAAAATCTCGACAAACAAACTACCTTCAACAATGACAAGGCTACCATCCAATGGAATAACAAAAATCTCGACAACAGACTACCTTCCATAATGACAAGGCTACCATCCATTGTAGTAACAAAAATCTAGACAATAGACTACCTTCCATAATGACAACGCTACCATCCATTGGAGTAACAAAAATCTCGACAACAAACTACCTTCCATAATGACTAGGCTACCATCCATTGGAGTAACAAAGATATTAACAACTGACTACCTTTCATAATGACAAGGATACCATCCATTGGAATAACAAAAATCTCGACAACAGACTACCTTCCATAATGACAAGGCTACCATCCATTGCAGTAACAAAAATCTCGACAACAGACTACCTTCCATAATGACAAGGCTACCATCCATTGTAGTAACAAAGATATCGACAACATACTACCTTCCATAATGACAAGGCTACCATCCATTGGAGTAACAAAAATCACGACAACAGACTACCTTCCATAATCACAAGGCTACCATACATTGTAGTAACAATAATCTCGACAATAGACTACCTTCTATAATGACAACGCTACCATCCATTGGAGTAACAAAAATCTCGACAACAGACTACCTTCCATAAGGACTAGGCTAACATCCATTGTAGTAACGAAAATCTCGACAAAAAAATACCTTCCATAATGACAAGGCTACCATCCATTGTAGTAAAAAAAATCTCAACAATAGACTACCTTCCATAATCATAAGGCTTACATCCATTGGAGTAACAAAAATCTTTACAACAGACTACCTTCCATAATGACAAGGGTATCATCCATTAGAATAACAAAAATATCAACAACACACAACCTTCCATAATGACAAGGCTACCATCCCTTAGAGTAACAAAAATATCGTCAACCGACTACCTTCCATAATGACGAGGGTACCATCCATTGGAGTAACAAAGATATCGACAATAGACTACCTTCCATAACGACAAGGCTACAATCCATTGTAGTTACAAAAATCTCGATAAAAAAATACCTTCCATAATGACAAGGCTACCATCCATTGTAGTAACAAAAATCTCGACAATAGACGACCTTCCATAATCACTTGGCTTACATCCATTGGGGTAACAAAAGTCTTGACAATAGACTACCTTCCATAATGACAAGGCTATCATCTATTGGAATAACAAAAATATCGACAACACACTACCTTCCATAATGACAAGGCTACAATCCCTTAGAGTAACAAAAATCTTGACACCAAACTACCTTCCATAATGACAAGGCTACCATCCATTGGAATAACAAAGATATCGACAACATACTACCTTCCATAATGACAAGGCTACCATCCATTGGAGTAACAAAAATATCGACAACAGACTACCTTCCATAATGACAAGGCTTTCATCCAATGGATTAATAAAAATATCGACAATAGACTATCTTCCATAATGACAAGGCTACCATCCATTGGAGTTAGAAAAATCTCGACAGCAGACTATCTTCCATAATGACAAGGGTACAATCCATTGGAGTAACAAAAATATCCACAAGAGACAACCTTCCATAATGACAAGGCTACCATCCATTGGAGTAACAAAAATCTCGACAAACAAACTACCTTCAATAATGACAAGGATACCATCCATTGGAATAACAAAAATCTCGACAACAAACTACCTTCCATAATGACAAGGCTACCATCCATTGCAGTAACAAAAATCTCGACAACAGACTACCTTCCATAATGACAAGGCTACCATCCAATGTAGTAACAAAGATATCGACAACATACTACCTTCCATAATGACAAGGCTTCCATCCATTGGAGTAACAAAAATCACGACAACAGACTACCTTCCATAATCACAAGGCTACCATACATTGTAGTAACAAAAATCTCGACAATAGACTACCTTCCATAATGACAATGCTACCATCCATTGGAGTAACAAAAATCTCGAAAACAGACTACCTTCCATAATGACTAGGCTACCATCCATTGGAGTAACAAAGATATTGACAACAGACTACCTTTCATAATGACAAGGATACCATCCATTGAAATAACAAAAATCTCGACAACAGACTAACTTCCATAATGACAAGGCTACCATCCATTGCAGTAATAAAAATCTCGACAACAGACTACCTTCCATAATGACAAGGCTACCATCCATTGTAGTAAAAAAGATATCGACAACCTACTACCTTCCATAATGACAAGGCTACCATCCATTGGAGTAACAAAAATCACGACAACAGACTACCTTCCATAATGACAAGGCTACCATCCATTGGAATAACAAAAATCTCGACAATAGACTACCTTCCATAAAGACATGGCTTTTATCCAATGGGGTAATAAAAATATCGACAATAGACTATCTTCCATAATGACAAGGCTACCATCCATTGGAGTAACAAAAATCTCGACAACAAACTACCTTCCATAATGACAAGGGTACCATCCATTGGAGTATCAAAAATATCCACAAGAGACAACCTTCCATAATGACAAGGCTATCATCCATTGGAGTAACAAAAATCTCGACAATAGACTACCTTCCATAATGAAAAGGCTACCATCCATTTTAGTAACAAAAATATTGATAATAGACTACCTTCCATAATCACAAGGCTTACATCCATTGGAGTAACAAAAATGTTGACAACAGACTACCTTCCATAATGATAAGGCTATCATCCATTGGAATAACAAAAATATCGACAACACACTACCTTCCATAATGACAAGGCTACCATCCCTTAGAGTAACAAAAATCCCGTCAACAGACTATCTTCCATAATGACTAGGCTACCATCCATTGGAGTAACAAAGATATTGACAATAGACTACCTTCTATAACGACAAGGCTACAATCCATTGTAGTAACAAAAATCTCGACAACAGAATACCTTCCATAATGACAAGGCTACCATCCATTGTAGTAACAAAAATATCGAAAATAGACTACCTTCCATAATCACAAGGCTTACATCCATTGGAGTAACAAAAATTTTAACAACAGACTACCTTCCATAAAGACAAGGCTATCATCCATTGGAATAACAAAAATATCGATAACACACTACCTTCCATAATGACAAGGCTACCATCCATTGGAGTAACAAAAATATCGACAACAGACTACCTTCCATAATGACAAGGCTTTCATCCAATGGATTAATAAAAATATCGACAATAGACTTTCTTCCATAATGACAAGGCTACCATCCATTGGAGTAAGAAAAATCTCGACAACAGACTATCTTCCATAATGACAAGAGTACAATCCATTGGAGTAACAAAAATATCCACAAGAGACAACCTTCCATAATGACAAGGCTACCATCCATTAGGGTAACAAAAATCTCGACAAACATACTACCTTCCATAATGACAAGGCTACACTCCATTGGAATAACAAAAATCTAGACAACAGACTACCTTCCATAATGACAAGGCTACCATCCATTGTAGTAACAAAAATCTCGACAACAGACTACCTTCCATAATGACTAGGCAACCCTCCATTGGAGTAACAAAGATATTGACAACGGACTACCTTCCATAATGACAAGGCTACCATCCATTGGAGTAACTAAAATCACGACAACAGACTACCTTCCATAATGACTAGGATACCCTCCATTGGAGTAACAAAGATATTGACAACGGACTACCTTCCATAATGACAAGGCTACACTCCATTGGAATAACAAAAATCTTGACAACAGACTACCTTCCATAATGACAAGGCTCCCATCCATTGCAGTAACAAAAATCTCGACAACAGACTACCTTCCATAACGACAAGGCTACCATCCATTATAGTAACAAAGATATCGACAACATACTACCTTCCATAATGACAAGGCTACCATCCATTGGAGTAACTAAAATCACGACAACAGACTACCTTCCATAATGACAAGGCTACCATCCATTGGAATAACAAAAATCTCGACAACAGACTACCTTCCATAACGACAACGCTTCCATCCAATGGGGTAATAAAAATATCGACAATAGACTATCTTCCATAATGACAAGGCTACCATCCATTGGAGTAACAAAAATCTCGACAACAGCCTACCTTCCATAATGACAAGGGTACCATCCATTGGAGTAACAAAAATATCCACAAGAGACAACCTTCCATAATGACAAGGCTACCATCCATTGGAGTAACAAAAATATCGACAACAGACTACCTTCCATAATGAAAAGGCTACCATCCATTGTAGTAAAAAAAATCTCGACAATAGACTACCTTCCATAATCACAAGGCTTACATCCATTGGAGTAACAAAAATCTTGACAACAGACTACCTTCCATAATGACAAGGCTATCATCCATTGGAATAACAAACATATCGACAACACACTACCTTCCATAATGACAAGGCTACCATACCTTAGAGTAACAAAAATCTCGTCAACAGACTACCTTCCATAATGACGAGGCTACCATCCATTGGAGTAACAAAGATATCGACAATAGACTACCTTCCATAACGACAAGGCTACAATCCATTGTAGTAACAAAAATCTCGATAAAAAAATAACTTCCATAATGACAAGGCTACCATCCATTGTAGTAACAAAAATCTCGACAATAGACGACCTTCCATAATCACTTGGCTTACATCCATTGGAGTAACAAAAATCTTGACAATAGACTACCTTCCATAATGACAAGGCTATCATCCATTGGAATAACAAAAATATCGACAACACACTACCTTCCATAATGAAAAGGCTACAATCCCTTAGAATAACAAAAATCTAGACAACAAACTACCTTCCATAATGACAAGGCTACCATCCATTGGAATAACAAAGATATCGACAACATACTACCTTCTATAATGACAAGGCTACCATCCATTGGAGTAACAGAAAAATCGACAACAGACTACCTTCCATAATGACAAGGCTTTCATCCAATGGATTAATAAAAATATCGACAATAGACTATCTTCCATAATGACAAGGCTACCATCCATTGGAGTAAGAAAAATCTCGACAACAGACTATCTTCCATAATGACAAGGGTACAATCCATTGGAGTAAAAAAAATATCCACAAGAGACAACCTTCCATAATGACAAGGCTAGCATCCATTGGAGTCACAAAAATCTCGACAAACAAATTACTTTCCATAATGACAAAGCTACCAGCCAATGGAATAACAAAAATCTCGACAATAGATTACCTTCAATAATGACAAGGCTAAAATCCATTGTAGTAACAAAAATCTCGACAACAAGCTACCTTCCATAATGACAATGCTACCATCCATTGGAGTAACAAAAATCTCGACAACAGACTACCTTCCATAATGACAAGGCTACCATCCATTGTAGTAACAAAGATATCAACAACATACTACCTTCCATAATGACAAGGCTACCATCCATTGGAGTAACAAAAATCACAACAACAGAATATATTCCTTAATGACAAGTCTACCATCCATTGGAATAACAAAAATCTCGACAACAGACTACCTTCCATAACAACAAGGCTTCCATCCAATGGGGTAATAAAAATATCGACAATAGACTATCTTCCATAATGAAAAAGCTACCATCCATTGGAGTAAAAAAAATCTCGACAACAGACTATCTTCCATAATGACAAGGGTACAATCCATTGGAGTAAAAAAAATATCCACAAGAGACAACCTTCCATAATGACAAGGCTACCATCCATTGGAGTCACAAAAATCTCGACAAACAAATTACTTTCCATAATGACAAAGCTACCAGCCAATGGAATAACAAAAATCTCGACAATAGATTACCTTCAATAATGACAAGGCTAAAATCCATTGTAGTAACAAAAATCTCGACAACAAGCTACCTTCCATAATGACAATGCTACCATCCACTGGAGTAACAAAAATCTCGACAACAGACTACCTTCCATAATGACAAGGCTACCATCCATTGTAGTAACAAAGATATCGACAACATACTACCTTCCATAATGACAAGGCTACCATCCATTGGAGTAACAAAAATCACAACAACAAAATATATTCCTTAATGACAAGGCTACCATCCATTGGAATAACAAAAATCTCGACAACAGAGTACCTTCCATAATGACAAGGGTACCATCCATTGGAGTAACAAAAATATCCACAAGAGACAACCTTCCATAATGACAACGCTACCATCCATTGGAGTAACAAAAATATCCACAAGAGGCTACCTTCCATAATGATAAGGCTACAATTCATTGTAGTGACAAAAATCTTGACAACACACTACCTTCCATAATGACAAGGCTATCATCCATTGGAATAACAAAAATATCAACAACACACTACCTTCCATAATGACAAGGCTACCATCCCTTAGAGTAACAAAAATCTCGTCAACAGACTACCTTCCATAATGACTAGGATACCATCCATTGGAGTAACAAAGATATCGACAACAGACTACCTTCCATAACGACAAGGCTAAAATCCATTGTAGTAACAAAAATCTCGACAACAGAATACCTTCCATAATGACAAGGCTACCATCCATTGTAGGAACAAAAATCTCGAAAATAGACTACCTTCCATAATCACAAGGCTTACATCCATTGGAGTAACAAAAATCTTGACAACAGACTACCTTCCATAAAGACAAGGCTATCATCCATTGGAATAACAAAAATATCGACAACACACTACCTTCCATAATGACAAGGCTACAATCCCTTAGAGTACCAAATATCTAGACAACAAACTACCTTCCATAATGACAAGGCTACCATCCATTGGAGTAACAAAGATATCGATAACATACTACCTTCCATAATGACAAGGCTACCATCCATTGGAGTTACAAAAATATCGACAACAGACTACATTCCATAATGACAAGGCTTTCATCCAATGGATTAATAAAAATATCGACAATAGACTATCTTCCATAATGACAAGGCTACCATCCATTGGAGTTAGAAAAATCTCGACAACAGACTATCTTCCATAATGACAAGGGTACAATCCATTGGAGTAACAAAAATATCCACAAGAGACAACCTTCCATAATAACAAGTCTACCATCCATTGGAGTAACAAAAATCTCGACAAACAGACTACCTTCAATAATGACAAAGCTACCATCCATTGGAATAACAAAAATCTCGACAATAGACTACCTTCCATAATGACAAGGCTACCATCCATTGGAATAACAAAAATCTAGACAAAAGACTACCTTCCATAAAGATAACTCTACCATCCATTGGAGTAACAAAAATCTCGACAACAGACTACCTTCCATAATCACTAGGCTACCATCCATTGTAGTAACAAAGATATCGACAACAGACTACCTTCCATAATGACAAGCCTACCATCCATTGGAGTAACAAAAATCACGACAACAGACTACCTTCCATAATGACAAGGCTACCATCCATTGCATTAACAAAAATCTCGATAACAGACTACCTTCCATAATGACAAGGCTACCAACCATTGTAGTAACAAAGATATCGACAACATACTACCTTCTATAATGACAAGGCTACCATCCATTGGAGTAACAAAAATCACGACAACAGACTACCTTCCATAATCACAAGGCTACCATACATTGTAGTAACAAAAATCTCGACAATAGACTACCTTCCATAATGACAATGCTACCATCCATTGGAGTAACAAAAATCTCGACAACAGACTACCTTCCACAATGACTAGGCTACAATCCATTGGAGTAACAAAGATATTGACAACAGACTACCTTTCATGATGACAAGGATACCATCCATTGGAATAACAAAAATCTCGACAACAGACTACCTTCCATAATGAAAAGGCTACCATGCATTGCAGTAACAAAAATCTCGACAACAAACTACCTTCCATAATGACAAGGCTACCATCCATTGTAGTAACAAAGATATCGACAACCTACTACCTTCCATAATGACAAGGCTACCATCCATTGGAGTAACAAAAATCATGACAACAGACTACCTTCCATAATGACAAGGCTACCATCCATTGGAATAACAAAAATCTCGACAACAGACTACCTTCCATAACAACAAGGGTACCATCCATTGGAATAACAAAAATATCCACAAGAGATAACCTTCCATAATGACAAGGATACCATCCAGTGGAGTAAAAAAAATCTCGATAACAGACTACCTTCCATAATGAAAAGGCTACCATCCATTGTAGTAACAAAAATATCGACAAAAAATACCTTCCATAATGACAAGGCTACCATCCATTGTAGTAAAAAAAATCTCGACAATAGACTACCGTCCATAATTACAAGGCTTACATCCATTGGAGTAACAAAAATCTTGACAACAAACTACCTTCCATAATGTCAAGGCTATCATCCATTGGAATAACAAAAATATCAACAACACACAACCTTCCATAATGACTAGGCTAGCATCCCTTAGAGTAACAAAAATCTCGTCAACAGACTACCTTCCATAATAAAAAGGCTACCATCCATTGTAGTAACAAAGATATCGACAACATACTACCTTCCATAATGACAAGGCTACCATCCATTGGAGTAACAAAAATATCGACAACAGACTACCTTCCATAATGACAAGGATTTCATCCAATGGATTAATAAAAATAACGATAATAGACTATCTTCCATAATGACGAGGCTACCATCCATTGGAGTTAGAAAAATCTCGACAACAAACTATCTTCCATAATGACAAGGGTACAATCCATTGGAGTAACAAAAATATCCACAAGAGACAACCTTCCATAATAACAAGGCTACCATCCATTGGAGTAACAAAAATCTCGACAAACAGACTACCTTCAATAATGACAAGGCTACCATCCATTGGAATAACAAAAATCTCGACAACATACTACCTTCCATAATGACAAGCCTACCATCCATTGTAGAAACAAAAATCACGACAACAGACTACCTTCCATAATGACAACGCTACCATCCATTGGAGTAACAAAAATCTCGACAACAGACTACCTTCCATATTCACTAGGCTACCATCCATTGTAGTAACAAAGATATCGACAACATACTACCTTCCATAATGACAAGGCTACCATCCATTGGAGTAACAAAAATCACGACAACAGACTACCTTCCATAATGACAACGCTACCATCCATTGGAGTAACAAAAATCTCGACAACAGACTACCTTCCATAATCACTAGGCTACCATCCATTGTAGTAACAAAGATATCGACAACATACTACCTTCTATAATGACAAGGCTACCATCCATTGGAGTAACAAAGATATTGACAACAGACTACCTTTCATAATGACAAGAATACCATCCATTCGAATAACAAAAATCTCGACAACAGACTACCTTCTATAATGAAAGGCTACCATCCATTGCAGTAACAAAAATCTCGACAACAGACTACCTTCCTTAATGACAAGGCTACCATCCATTGTAGTAACAAAGATATCGACAACAGACTACCATCCATAATGACAGGGCTACGATCCATTGGAGTAATAAAGAAATCGACAACAGACTACCTTCCATAATGACTAGGCTACCATCCATTGGAGTAACAAAGATATAGAAAACAGACTACCTTCCATAATGACTAGGCTACCATCCATTGGAGTAACAAAGATATCGACAACATACTACCTTCCATAATTACAAGGCTACAATCCATTGTAGTAATAAACATCTCGGCAACAAACTACCTTCCATAATGGCAAGGTTACCATCCATTGTAGTAACAAAAATCTCGTCAACAGACTACCTTCCATAATCACAAGGCTACCATCCATTGGAGTAACAAACATCTTAAAAACAGACTACCTTTCATAATGACAAGGCTAGCATCCATTGGAGTAACAAAGATATCGACAACATACTACCTTCCCTGATGACTAGGCTACCATCCATTGGAGTAACAAAGATATCGATAACATACTACCTTCCATAATGACAAGGTTACCATCCATTGGAGTAACAAAAATCTCGACAACAGACTACCGTCCATAATGACTATGCTTCCATCCATTGGATTAACAAAGATATCGATAAGAGACTACCTTCCATAATGACTAGTCTACCATCCATTGGAGTAACAAAGATATCGACAACATACTACCTTCCATAATGACAAGGTTACCATACATTGAAGTAATAAAAATCTCGACAACAGACTACCTTCCATAATGACAAGGCTACCATCCATTCTAGTAACAAAAATCTCCATAAAAGACTACCCTCAATAATGACAAGGCAACCATCCATTGGAGTATCAAAAACCACGAAAACAGACTACCTTTCATAATGACAAGGTTACCATCCATTGGAGTAACAAAAATCCTAAAAACAGACTACCTTCCATAAAGACAAGACTACCATCCATTGAAGTAACAAAAGTCTCGACAACAGACTACCTTACATAATGACAAGGCTACCATCAATTGAAGTAACATAAATATCGACGACATACTACCTTTCATAATGACAAGGCTACCATCCATTAGAGTAATAAAAATCTCGACAACAGACTACCTTCCATAATGCAAGGCCACCATCCATTAGAGTAACAAAAATATCGACAACAGACTACCTTCCATAATGACAAGGCTACCATCCATTAGAGTAACAAAAATCTCGAAAACAGACTAAATTCCATAATGACAAGGCTACCATCCATTAGAGTAACAAAAATCTCGACAACAAAATACCTTCCATAATGACAAGGCTACCACCCATTGGAGTAACAAAAATATCGACAACAGATTGCCTTCCATAATGACAAGGTTACCATCCATTAGAGTAACAAATATCTCGAAAGCAGACTACCTTCCATAATGACAAGGCTACCATCCGTTGGAGTAACAAAAATATCGACAATAGACTACTTTCAATAATGACAAGTCTACCATTCATTGGAGTAACAAAAATATCAGCAACAGACTACCTTCCAGAAAGACAAGGCTACCATCCATTGGAGTAAGAAAAATATCGACAAAAGACTACCTACCATAATCACAAGGCTACCATCCATTGGAGTAACAAAAATCTCGACAACAAACTACGTTCCATAATGACAAGGCTACCATCCATTAGAGTAACAAAAATCTTGACAACAGACTACCTTTCATAATGACAAGGTTACCATCCAATGGAATAACAAAAACCTCGAAAATAGACCATGTGTCATAAAGACAAGACTACCTTCCATAATGACTAGGCTACCATCCATTCTAGTAACAAACATCTCCACAAAAGACTACCTTAAATAATGACAAGGCAACCATCCATTGGAGTAACAAAAACCTCGAAAACAGACTACCTTTCATAATGACAAGGCTAGCATCCATTGGAATAACAAAAATCTCGACAACAGACTACCTTCCATAATGACAAGGTTACCATCCATTGGAGTAACAAAAATCTCAAAAATAGACTACCTTTCATAAAGACAAGGCTACCATCCATTGTAGTAATAAACATCTCGACAATAGACTACCTTCCATAATGGCAAGGCTACCACCCATTCTAGTAACAAAAATCTCCACAAAAGACTACCTTCCATAATGACAAGGCTACCATCCATTGGAATAACAAAAATCTCGAAAACAGACTACCTTTCATAATGACACGGCTAGCATCCATTGGAGTAACAAAGATATCGACAATATACTACCTTCCATAATGACTAGGCTACCATCCATTGGAGTAACAAAGATATCGATAACATACTACCTTCCATAATGACAAGGTTACCATCCATTGGAGTAACAAAAATCTCGACAACAGACTACCGTCCATAATGACTATGCTACCACCCATTGGATTAACAAAGATATCGATAAGAGACTACCTTCCATAATGACTATGCTACCATCCATTGGAGAAACAAAGATATCGACAATAGACTATCTTCCATAATGACATGGCTACCATCCATTGGAGTTAGAAAAATCTCGACAACAGACTATCTTCCATAATGACAAGGGTACAATCCATTGGAGTAACAAAAATATCGACAAGAGACAACCTTCCATAATAACAAGGCTACCATCCATTGGAGTAACAAAAATCTCGACAAACAGACTACCTTCAATAATGACAAGGCTACCATCCATTGGAATAACAAAAATCTCGACAACAGACTACCTTCCATAATGACAAGGCTACCATCCATTGTAGAAACAAAAATCCAGACAACAGACTACCTTCAATAATGACAAGGCTACTATCCATTGGAGTAACAAAAATCTCAACAACAGACTACCTTCCATAATGACCAGGCTACCATCCATTGGAGTAACAAAGATATTGACAACAGTCTACCTTTCATAATGACAAGGATACCATCCATTGGAATAACAAAAATCTCGACAACAGACTACCTTCCATAATTACAGGCTACCATGCATTGCAGTAACAAAAATCTTGACAACAGACTACCTTCCATAATGACAAGGCTACCATCCATTGTAGTAACAAAGATATCGACAACCTACTACCTTCCATAATGACAAGGCTACCATCCATTGGAGTAACAAAAATCACAACAACAGACTACCTTCCATAATGACAAGGCTACAATCCATTGGAATAACAAAAATCTCGACAACAGACTACCTTCCATAACGACAAGGGTACCATCCATTGGAGTAACAAAAATATCCACCAGAGACAACCTTCCATAATGACAAGGCTACCATCCATTGGAGTAACAAAAATCTCGACAACAGACTACCTTCCATAATGAAAAGGCTACCATCCATTGTAGTAACAAAAATCTCGATACCATACTACCTTCCATAATTACAAGGGTACCATCATTGGAGTAACAAAAATATCCACAAGAAGCTACCTTCCATAATGACAAGGCTACAATCCATTGGAGTAACAAAAATCTCGACAACAGAATACCTTCCATAATGACAAGGCAACCATCCATTGTAGTAACAAAAATCTCGACAATAGACTACCTTCCATAATCATAAGGCTACCATCCATTGGAGTTACAGAAATCTCGTCAACAAACTACCTTCCATAATGACTAGGCTACCATCCTTTGGAGTAACAAAGATATCGAAAATAGACTACCTTCCATAACGACAAGGCTACAATCCATTGTAGTAACAAAAATCTCGACAAAAAAATACCTTCCATAATGACAAGGCTAACATCCATTGTAGTAAAAAAAATCTCGACAATAGACTACCTTCCATAATTACAAGGCTTACATCCATTGGAGTAACAAAAATCTTGACAACAGAGTACCTTCCATAATGACAAGGCTATCATCCATTGGAATAACAAAAATATAAACAACACACTACCTTCCATAATGACTAGGCTACCATCCCTTAGAGTAACAAAAATATCGTCAACAAACTACCTTCCATAATGACGAGGCTACCATCCATTGGAGTAACAAAGATATCGACAATAGACTACCTTCCATAACGACAAGGCTACAATACATTGTAGTAACAAAAATCTCGATAAAAAAATACCTTCCATAATGACAAGGCTACCATCCATTGTAGTAACAAAAATCTCGACAATAGACAACCTTCCATAATCACTTGGCTTACATCAATTGGAGTAACAAAAATCTTGACAACAGACTACCTTCCATAATGACAAGGATATCATCCATTGGAGTAACAAAGATATTGACAACAGACTACCTTTCATAATGACAAGGATACCATCCATTGGAATAACAAAAATCTCGACAACAGACTACCTTCCATAATGAAAAGGCTACCATGCATTGCAGTAACAGAAATCTCGACAACAGACTACCTTCCATAATGACAAGGCTACCATCCATTGTAGTAACAAAGATATCGACAACCTACTACCTTCCATAATGACAAGGCTACCATCCATTGGAGTAACAAAAATCACGACAACAGACTACCTTCCATAATGACAAGGCTACCATCCATTGGAATAACAAAAATCTCGACAACAGACTACCTTCCATAACAACAAGGGTACCATCCATTGGAGTAACAAAAAAATCGACAACAGACTACCTTCCATAATGATAAGGCTTTCATCCAATGGATTAATAAAAATATCCACAATAGACTATCTTCCATAATGACAAGGCTACCATGCATTGGAGTTAGAAAAATCTCGACAACAGACTATCTTCCATAATGACAAGGGTATAATCCATTGGAGTAACAAAAATATCCACAAGAGACAATCTTCCATAATAACAAGGCTACCATCCATTGAAGTAACAAAAATCTCGACAAACAGACTACCTTCAATAATGACAAGGCTACCATCCATTGGAATAACAAAAATCTCGACAACAGACTACCTTCCATAATGACAAGTCTACCATCCATTGTAGAAACAAAAATCTAGACAACAGACTAACTTCCATAATGACAACGCTACCATCCATTGGAGTAACAAAAATATCGACAACAGACTACCTTCCATAATCACTAGGCTACCATCCAATGTAGTAACAAAGATATCGACAACATACTACCTTCCATAATGACAAAGCTACCATCCATTGTAGTAACAAAAATCACGACAACAGACTACGTTCCATAATCACAAGGCTACCATACATTATGGTAACAAAAATCTCGACAACAGACTACCTTCCATAATGACTAGGCTACCATCCATTGGTGTAACAAAGATATTGACAACAGACTACCTTTCATAATGACAAGGATACCATCCATTGGAATAACAAAAATCTCGACAACAGACTACCTTCCATAATGACAAGGCTACCATCCATTGCAGTAATAAAAATCTCGACAACAGACTACCTTCCATAATGACAAGGCTACCATCCATTGGAATAACAAAAATCTCGACAACAGACTACCTTCCATAACGACAAGGCTTCCATCCAATGGGGTAATAAAAATATCGACAATAGACTATCTTGCATAATGACAAGGCTACCATCCATTGGAGTAACAAAATTCTCGACAACAGACTACCTTCCATAATGACAAGGGTACCATCCATTAGAGTAACAAAAATATCCACAAGAGACAACCTTCCATAATGACAAGGCTACGATCCATTGGAGTAACAAAAATCTCGACAACAGACTACCTTCCAAAATGAAAAGGCTACCATCCATTGTAGTAACAAAAATCTCGACAATAGACTACCTTCCATAATCACAAGGCTTACATCCATTGGAGTAACAAAAATCTCGACAACAGACTACCTTCCATAATGACAAGGCTACCATCCATTGTAGTAACAAAGATATCAACAACATACTACCTTCCATAATGACAAGGCTACCATCCATTGGAGTAACAAAAATCACGACAACAGACTACCTTCCATAATGACAAGGCTACCATCCATTGGAATAACAAAAATCTCAACAACAGAATACCTTCCATAACGACAAGGCTTCCATCCAATGGGGTAATAAAAATATCGACAATAGACAATCTTCCATAATGACAAGGCTACCATCCATTGGAGTAACAAAAATCTCGACAACAGACTACCTTCCATAATGGCAAGGGTACCATCCATTGGAGTAACAAAAATATCCACAAGAGACAACCTTCCATAATGACAAGGCTACCATCCATTGGAGTAACAAAAATCTCGACAACAAATTACCTTCCTTAATGAAAAGGCTACCATCCATTGTAGTAACAAAAATTTTGACAACATACTACCTTTCATAATGACAAGGGTACCATCATTGGAGTAACAAAAATATCCACAAGAGGATACCTTCCATAATGATAAGGCTACAATCCATTGGAGTAACAAAAATCTCGACAACAGAATACCTTCCATAATGACAAGGCTACCATCCATTGTCGTAACAAAAATCTCGACAATAGACTGCCTTCCATAATCACAAGGCTACCATCCATTGGAGTTACAAAAATCTCGTCAACAGACTACCTTCCATAATGACTAGGCTACCATCCTTTGGAGTAACAAAGATATCGACAATAGACTACCTTCCATAACGATAAGGCTACAATCCATTGTAGTAACAAAAATCTCGACAAAAAAATACCTTCCATAATGACGAGGCAACCATCCATTGTAGTGAAAAAAAACTCGACAATAGACTACCTTCCATAATTACAAGGGTTACATCCATTGGAGTAAAAAAAATCTAGACAACAGACTACCTTCCATAATGTCAAGGCTATCATCCATTGGAATAACAAAAATATCAAAAACACACTAACTTCCATAATGACAAGGCTACCATCCCTTAGAGTAACAAAAATCTCGTCAACAGACTACCTTCCATAATGACGAGGCTACCATCCATTGGAGTAACAAAGATATCGACAATAGACTACCTTCCATAATGATAGGGCTACAATCCATTGTAGTAACAAAAATCTCAATAAAAAAATACCTTCCATAATGACAAGGCTACCATCCATTGTAGTAACAAAAATCTCGACATTAGACGACCTTCCATAATCACTTGGCTTACATCCATTGGAGTAACAAAAATCTTGACAACAGACTACCTTCCATAATGACAAGGCTATCATCCATTGGAATAACAAAAATATCGACAACACACTACCTTCCATAATGACTAGGCTACCATCCCTTAGAGTAACAAAAATATCGACAACAGACTACCTTCCATAATGACTAGGCTACCATCCTTTGGTGTAACAAAGATATCGACAACAGACTACCTTCCAAAATGAAAAGGCTACCATCCATTGTAGTAACAAAAATCTCGACAATAGACTACCTTCCATAATCACAAGGCTTACATCCATTGGAGTAACAAAAATCTCGACAACAAACTACCTTCCATAATGACAAGGCTACCATCCATTGTAGTAACAAAGATATCGACAACAGACTACCTTTCATAATGACAAGGATACCATCCATTGGAATAACAAAAATCTCGACAACAGACTACCTTCCATAATGACAAGGCTACCATCCATTGCAGTAATAAAAATCTCGACAACAGACTACCTTCCATAATGACAAGGCTACCATCCATTGGAATAACAAAAATCTCGACAACAGACTACCTTCCATAACGACAAGGCTTCCATCCAATGGGGTAATAAAAATATCGACAATAGACTATCTTGCATAATGACAAGGCTACCATCCATTGGAGTAACAAAATTCTCGACAACAGACTACCTTCCATAATGACAAGGGTACCATCCATTAGAGTAACAAAAATATCCACAAGAGACAACCTTCCATAATGACAAGGCTACGATCCATTGGAGTAACAAAAATCTCGACAACAGACTACCTTCCAAAATGAAAAGGCTACCATCCATTGTAGTAACAAAAATCTCGACAATAGACTACCTTCCATAATCACAAGGCTTACATCCATTGGAGTAACAAAAATCTCGACAACAGACTACCTTCCATAATGACAAGGCTACCATCCATTGTAGTAACAAAGATATCAACAACATACTACCTTCCATAATGACAAGGCTACCATCCATTGGAGTAACAAAAATCACGACAACAGACTACCTTCCATAATGACAAGGCTACCATCCATTGGAATAACAAAAATCTCAACAACAGAATACCTTCCATAACGACAAGGCTTCCATCCAATGGGGTAATAAAAATATCGACAATAGACAATCTTCCATAATGACAAGGCTACCATCCATTGGAGTAACAAAAATCTCGACAACAGACTACCTTCCATAATGGCAAGGGTACCATCCATTGGAGTAACAAAAATATCCACAAGAGACAACCTTCCATAATGACAAGGCTACCATCCATTGGAGTAACAAAAATCTCGACAACAAATTACCTTCCTTAATGAAAAGGCTACCATCCATTGTAGTAACAAAAATTTTGACAACATACTACCTTTCATAATGACAAGGGTACCATCATTGGAGTAACAAAAATATCCACAAGAGGATACCTTCCATAATGATAAGGCTACAATCCATTGGAGTAACAAAAATCTCGACAACAGAATACCTTCCATAATGACAAGGCTACCATCCATTGTCGTAACAAAAATCTCGACAATAGACTGCCTTCCATAATCACAAGGCTACCATCCATTGGAGTTACAAAAATCTCGTCAACAGACTACCTTCCATAATGACTAGGCTACCATCCTTTGGAGTAACAAAGATATCGACAATAGACTACCTTCCATAACGATAAGGCTACAATCCATTGTAGTAACAAAAATCTCGACAAAAAAATACCTTCCATAATGACGAGGCAACCATCCATTGTAGTGAAAAAAAACTCGACAATAGACTACCTTCCATAATTACAAGGGTTACATCCATTGGAGTAAAAAAAATCTTGACAACAGACTACCTTCCATAATGTCAAGGCTATCATCCATTGGAATAACAAAAATATCAAAAACACACTAACTTCCATAATGACAAGGCTACCATCCCTTAGAGTAACAAAAATCTCGTCAACAGACTACCTTCCATAATGACGAGGCTACCATCCATTGGAGTAACAAAGATATCGACAATAGACTACCTTCCATAATGATAGGGCTACAATCCATTGTAGTAACAAAAATCTCAATAAAAAAATACCTTCCATAATGACAAGGCTACCATCCATTGTAGTAACAAAAATCTCGACATTAGACGACCTTCCATAATCACTTGGCTTACATCCATTGGAGTAACAAAAATCTTGACAACAGACTACCTTCCATAATGACAAGGCTATCATCCATTGGAATAACAAAAATATCGACAACACACTACCTTCCATAATGACTAGGCTACCATCCCTTAGAGTAACAAAAATATCGACAACAGACTACCTTCCATAATGACTAGGCTACCATCCTTTGGTGTAACAAAGATATCGACAACAGACTACCTTCCAAAATGAAAAGGCTACCATCCATTGTAGTAACAAAAATCTCGACAATAGACTACCTTCCATAATCACAAGGCTTACATCCATTGGAGTAACAAAAATCTCGACAACAAACTACCTTCCATAATGACAAGGCTACCATCCATTGTAGTAACAAAGATATCGACAACAGACTACCTTCCATAATGACAAGGCTACCATCCATTGGAATAACAAAAATCTCGACAACAGACTACCTTCCATAACGACAAGGCTTCCATCCAATGGGGTAATAAAAATATCGACAATAGACAATCTTCCATAATGACAAGGCTACCATCCATTGGAGTAACAAAAATCTCGACAACAGACTACCTTCCATAATGACAAGGGTACCATCCATTGGAGTAACAAAAATATCCACAAGAGACAACCTTCCATAATGACAAGGCTACTATCCATTGGAGTAACAAAAATCTCGACAAAAGACTACCTTTCATAATGAAAAGGCTACCATCTATTGTATTAACAAAAATCTCGACAACTTACTACCTTTCATAATGACAAGGGTACCATCATTGGAGTAACAAAAATATCCACAAGAGGCTACCTTCCATAATGACAAGGCTACAATCCATTGGAGTAACAAAAATATCGACAGCAGAATACCTTCCATAATAACAAGGCTACCATCCATTGTCGTAAGAAAAATATCAACAATAGACTACCTTCCATAATCACAAGGCTACCATCCATTGGAGTTACAAAAATCTCGTCAACAGACTACCTTCCATAATGACTAGGCTATCATCCTTTGGAGTAACAAAGATATCGACAATAGACTACCTTCAATAACGACAAGGCTACAATCCATTGTAGTAACAAAAATCTCGACAAAAAAATACCTTCCATAATGACGAGGCTACCATCCATTGTAGTGAAAAAAAACTCGACAATAGACTACCTTCCATAATTACAAGGCTTACATCCATTGGAGTAAAAAAAATCTTGACAACAGACTACCTTCCATAATGTCAAGGCTATCATCCATTGGAATAACAAAAATATCAACAACACACTACCTTCCATAATGACAAGGCTACCATCCCTTAGAGTAACAAAAATCTCGTCAACAGACTACCTTCCATAATGACGAGGCTACCGTCCATTGGAGTAACAAAGATATCGACAATAGACTACCTTCCATAATGATAAGGCTACAATCCATTGTAGTAACAAAAATCTCGATAAAAAAATACCTTCCATAATGACAAGGCTACCATCCATTGTAGTAACAAAAATCTCGACAATAGACGACCTTCCATAATCACTTGGCTTACATCCATTGGAGTAACAAAAATCTTGACAACAGACTACCTTCCATAATGACAAGGCTGTCATCCATTGGAATAACAAAAATATCGACAACACACTACCTTTCATAATGATAAGGCTACAATCCCTTAGAGTAACAAAAATCTAGACAACAAACTACCTTCCATAATGACAAGGCTACCATCCATTGGAATAACAAAGACATCGACAACATACTACCTTCCATAATGACAAGGCTACCATCCATTGGATTAATAAAAATATCGACAATAAACTATCTTCCATAATGACAAGGCTACCATCCATTGGAGTTAGAAAAATATCGACAACAGACTATCTTCCATAATGACAAGGGTACAATCCATTGGAGTAACAAATATATCCACAAGAAACAACCTTCCATAATGACAAGGCTACCATCCATTGGAGTAACAAAAATCTTGACAAACAGACTACCTTCAATAATGACAAGGCTACCATCCATTGGAATAACAAAAATCTCGACAATAGACTACCTTCCATAATGACAAGGCTACCATCCATTGTAGTAACAAAAATCTAGACAATAGACTACCTTCCATAATGACAACGCTACCATCCATTGGAGTAACAAAAATCTCGACAACAGACTACCTTCCATAATGGTTAGGCTACCATCCATTGGAGTAACAAAGATATTTACAACTGACTACCTTTCATAATCACAAGGATACCATCCATTGGAATAACAAAAATCTCGACAACAGACTACCTTCCATAATGACAAGGCTACCATCCATTGCAGTAACAAAAATCTCGACAACAGACTACCTTCCATAATGACAAGGCTACCATCCATTGTAGTAACAAAGATATCGACAACATACTACCTTCCATAATGACAAGGCTACCATCCATTGTAGTAACAAAAATCACGACAACAGACTACCTTCCATAATCACAAGGCTACCATACATTATAGTAACAAAAATCTCGACAATAGACTACCTTCCATAATGACAACGCTACCATCCATTGGAGTAACAAAAATCTCGACAACAGACTACCTTCCATAATGACTAGGCTACCATCCATTGGAGTAACAAAGATATTGACAACAGACTACCTTTCATAATGACAAGGATACCATCCATTGGAATAATAAAAATCTCGACAACAGACTACCTTATATAATGACAAGGCTACCATCCATTGCAGTAACAAAAATCTCGACAACAGACTACCTTCCATAATGACAAGGCTACCATCCATTGTAGTAACAAAGATATCGACAACCTACTACCTTCCATAATGATAAGGCTACCATCCATTGGAGTAACAAAAATCACGACAACAGACTACCTTCCATAATGACAAGGCTATCATCCATTGGAATAACAAAAATATCGACAACACACTACCTTCCATAATGATAAGGCTACAATCCCTTAGAGTAACAAAAATCTAGACAACAAACTACCTTCCATAATTACAAGGCTACCATCCATTGGAATAACAAAGACATCGACAACATACTACCTTCCATAATGACAAGGCTACCATCCATTGGATTAATAAAAATATCGACAATAAACTATCTTCCATAATGACAAGGCTACCATCCATTGGAGTTAGAAAAATATCGACAACAGACTATCTTCCATAATGACAAGGGTACAATCCATTGGAGTAACAAAAATATCCACAAGAGACAACCTTCCATAATGACAAGGCTACCATCCATTGGAGTAATAAAAATCTTGACAAACAGACTACCTTCAATAATGAAAAGGCTAGCATCCATTGGAATAACAAAAATCTCGACAATAGACTACCTTCCATAATGACAAGGCTACCATCCATTGTAGTAACAAAAATCTAGACAATAGACTACCTTCCATAATGACAACGCTACCATCCATTGGAGTAACAAAAATCTCGACAACAGACTACCTTCCATAATGGTTAGGCTACCATCCATTGGAGTAACAAAGATATTTACAACTGACTACCTTTCATAATCACAAGGATACCATCCATTGGAATAACAAAAATCTCGACAACAGACTACCTTCCATAATGACAAGGCTACCATCCATTGCAGTAACAAAAATCTCGACAACAGACTACCTTCAATAATGACAAGGCTACCATCCATTGTAGTAACAAAGATATCGACAACATACTACCTTCCATAATGACAAGGCTACCATCCATTGTAGTAACAAAAATCACGACAACAGACTACCTTCCATAATCACAAGGCTACCATACATTATAGTAACAAAAATCTCGACAATAGACTACCTTCCATAATGACAACGCTACCATCCATTGGAGTAACAAAAATCTCGACAACAGACTACCTTCCATAATGACTAGGCTACCATCCATTGGAGTAACAAAGATATTGACACCAGACTACCTTTCATAATAACAAGGATACCATCCATTGGAATAATAAAAATCTCGACAACAGACTACCTTATATAATGACAAGGCTACCATCCATTGCAGTAACAAAAATCTCGACAACAGACTACCTTCCATAATGACAAGGCTACCATCCATTGTAGTAACAAAGATATCGACAACCTACTACCTTCCATAATGATAAGGCTACCATCCATTGGAGTAACAAAAATCACGACAACAGACTACCTTCCATAATGACAAGGCTATCATCCATTGGAATAACAAAAATATCGACAACACACTAGCTTCCATAATGACAAGGCTACCATCCCTTAGAGTAACAAAAATCTCGTCAACAGACTACCTTCTATAATGACTAGGGTACCTTCCATTGGAGTAACAAAGATATCGACAACAAACTACCTTCTATAACGACAAGGCTACAATCCATTGTAGTATCAAAAATCTCGACAACATACCTTCCATAATGACAAGGCTACCATCCATTGTAGGAACAAAAATCTCGAAAATAGACTACCTTCCATAATCACAAGGCTTACATCCATTGGAGTAACAAAAATATTGACAACAGACTACCTTCCATAAAGATAAGGCTATCATCCATTGGAATAACAAAAATATCGACAACACACTACCTTCCATAATGACAAGGCTATAATCCCTTAGAGTAACAAAAATCTAGACAACAAACTACCTTCCATAATGACAATGCTACCATCCATTGGAGTAAAAAATATATCGACAACATACTACCTTCCATAATGACAAGGCTACCTTCCCTTAGAGTAAAAAAAATCTCGTCAACAGACTACCTTCTATAATGACTAGGGTACCATCCATTGGAGTAATAAAGATATCGACAACAAACTACCTTCTATAACGACAAGGCTACAATCCATTGTAGTAACAAAAATATCGAAAACAGACTACCTTCCATAATGACAAGGCTTTCATCCAATGGATTAATAAAAATATCAACAATAGACTATCTTCCATAATGACAAGGCTACCATCCATTGGAGTAAGAAAAATCTCGACAACAGACTATCTTCCATAATGACAAGGGTATAATCCATTGGAGTAACAAAAATATCAACAAGAGACAACCTTCCATAATGACAAGGCTACCATCCATTGGAGTAACAAAAATCTCGACAAATAGACTACCTTCCATAATGACAAGGCTACCAGCCATTGGAATAACAAAAATCTCGACAATAGATTACCTTCCATAATGACAAGGCTACCATCCATTGTAGTAACAAAAATCTCGACAACAAACTACCTTCCATAATGACAACGCTACCATCCATTGGAATAACAAAAATCTCGACAACAGACTACCTTCCATAATAACTAGGCTACCATCCATTGGAGTAACAAAGATATTGACAACGGACTACCTTTCATAATGACAAGGATACCATCCATTGGAATGACAAAAATCTCGACAACAGACTACCTTCCATAATGACAAGGCTACCATCCATTGCAGTAACAAAAATCTCAACAACAGACTACCCTCCATAATGACAAACCTACCATCCATTGTAGTAACATAGATATCGACAACATACTTCCTTCCATAATGAAAAGGCTACCATCCGTTGGAGTAACAAAAATCACGACAACAGACTACATTCCATAATGATAAGGCTACCATCCATTGGAATAACAAAAATCTCGACAATAGACTACCTTCCATAACGACAAGGCTTCCATCCAATGGGGTAATAAAAATATCGACAATAGACTATCTTCCATAATGACAAGGCTACCATCCATTGGAGTAACAAAAATATCGACAACAGACTACCTTCCATAACTACAAGGGTACCATCCATTGGAGTAACAAAAATATCAACAAGAGACAACCTTCCATAATGACAAGGCTACCATCCATTGGAGTAACAAAAATCTCGACAACAGACTACCTTCCATAATGAAAAGGCTACCATTCATTGTAGTAACAAAAATCTCGACAACATACTACCTTCCATAATCACAAGGGTACCATCATTGGAGTAACAAAAATATCCACAAGAGGCTACCTTCCATAATGACAAGGCTACAATCCATTGGAGTAACAAAAATCTCGACAACAGACTACCTTCCATAATGACAAGGCTACCATCCATTGGAATAAAAAAAATCTCGACAACAGACTACCTTCCATAACGACAAGGCTTCCATCCAATGGGGTAATAAAAATATCGACAATAGACTATCTTCCATAATGACAAGGCTACCATCCATTGGAGTAACAAAATTCTCGACAACAGACTACCTTCCATAATGACAAGGGTACCATCCATTAGAGTAACAAAAATATCCACAAGAGACAACCTTCCATAATGACAAGGATACCATCCATTGGAGTAACAAAAATCTCGACAACAGACTACCTTCCAAAATGAAAAGGCTACCATCCATTGTAGTAACAAAAATCTCGACAATAGACTACCTTCCATAATCACAAGGCTTACATCCATTGGAGTAACAAAAATCTCGACAACAGACTACTTTCCATAATGACAAGGCTACCATCCATTGTAGTAACAAAGATATCAACAACATACTACCTTCCATAATGACAAGGCTACCATCCATTGGAGTAACAAAAATCACGACAACAGACTACCTTCCATAATGACAAGGCTACCATCCATTGGAATAACAAAAATCTCAACAACAAAATACCTTCCATAACGACAAGGCTTCCATCCAATGGGGTAATAAAAATATCGACAATAGACAATCTTCCATAATGACAAGGCTACCATCCATTGGAGTAACAAAAATCTCGACAACAGACTACCTTCCATAATGGCAAGGGTACCATCCATTGGAGTAACAAAAATATCCACAAGAGACAACCTTCCATAATGACAAGGCTACCATCCATTGGAGTAACAAAAATCTCGACAACAGATTACCTTCCTTAATTAAAATGCTACCATCCATTGTAGTAACAAAAATTTTGACAACATACTACCTTTCATAATGACAAGGGTACCATCATTGGAGTAACAAAAATATCCACAAGAGGCTACCTTCCATAATGATAAGGCTACAATCCATTGGAGTAACAAAAATCTCGACAACAGAATACCTTCCATAATGACAAGGCTACCATCCATTGTCGTAACAAAAATCTTGACAATAGACTGCCTTCCATAATCACAAGGCTACCATCCATTGGAGTTACAAAAATCTCGTCAACAGACTACCTTCCATAATGACTAGGCTACCATCCTTTGGAGTAACAAAGATATCGACAATAGACTACCTTCCATAACAATAAGGCTACAATCCATTGTAGTAACAAAAATCTCGACAAAAAAATACCTTCCATAATGACGAGGCAACCATCCATTGTAGTGAAAAAAAAACTCGACAATAGACTACCTTCTATAATTACAAGGGTTACATCCATTGGAGTAAAAAAAATCTTGACAACAGACTACCTTCCATAATGTCAAGGCTATCATCCATTGGAATAACAAAAATATCAAAAACACACTAACTTCCATAATGACAAGGCTACCATCCCTTAGAGTAACAAAAATCTCGTCAACAGACTACCTTCCATAATGACGAGGCTACCATCCATTGGAGTAACAAAGATATCGACAATAGACTACCTTCCATAATGATAGGGCTACAATCCATTGTAGTAACAAAAATCTCAATAAAAAAATATCTTCCATAATGACAAGGCTACCATCCATTGTAGTAACAAAAATCTCGACATTAGACGACCTTCCATAATCACTTGGCTTTCATCCATTGGAGTAACAAAAATCTTGACAACAGACTACCTTCCATAATGACAAGGCTATCATCCATTGGAATAACAAAAATATCGACAACACACTACCTTCCATAATGACTAGGCTACCATCCCTTAGAGTAACAAAAATATCGACAACAGACTACCTTCCATAATGACTAGGCTATCATCCATTGGTGTAACAAAGATATCGACAACAGACTACCTTCCAAAATGAAAAGGCTACCATCCATTGTAGTAACAAAAATCTCGACAATAGACTACCTTCCATAATCACAAGGCTTACATCCATTGGAGTAACAAAAATCTCGACAACAAACTACCTTCCATAATGACAAGGCTACCATCCATTGTAGTAACAAAGATATCGACAACAGACTACCTTCCATAATGACAAGGCTACCATCCATTGGAATAACAAAAATCTCGACAACAGACTACCTTCCATAACGACAAGGCTTCCATCCAATGGGGTAATAAAAATATCGACAATAGACAATCTTCCATAATGACAAGGCTACCATCCATTGGAGTAACAAAAATCCCGACAACAGACTACCTTCCATAATGACAAGGGTACCATCCATTGGAGTAACAAAAATATCCACAAGGGACAACCTTCCATAATGACAAGGCTACTATCCATTGGAGTAACAAAAATCTCGACAAAAGACTACCTTTCATAATGAAAAGGCTACCATCTATTGTATTAACAAAAATCTCGACAACTTACTACCTTTCATAATGACAAGGGTACCATCATTGGAGTAACAAAAATATCCACAAGAGGCTACCTTCCATAATGACAAGGCTACAATCCATTGGAGTAACAAAAATATCGACAGCAGAATACCTTCTATAATAACAAGGCTACCATCCATTGTCGTAAGAAAAATATCGACAATAGACTACCTTCCATAATCACAAGGCTACCATCCATTGGAGTTACAAAAATCTCGTCAACAGACTACCTTCCATAATGACTAGGCTATCATCCTTTGGAGTAACAAAGATATCGACAATAGACTACCTTCAATAACGACAAGGCTACAATCCATTGTAGTAACAAAAATCTCGACAAAAAAATACCTTTCATAATGACGAGGCTACCATCCATTGTAGTGAAAAAAAACTCGACAATAGACTACCTTCCATAATTACAAGGCTTATATCCATTGGAGTAAAAAAAATCTTGACAACAAACTACCTTCCATAATGTCAAGGCTATCATCCATTGGAATAACAAAAATATCAACAACACACTACCTTCCATAATGACAAGGCTACCATCCCTTAGAGTAACAAAAATCTCGTCAACAGACTACCTTCCATAATGACGAGGCTACCGTCCATTGGAGTAACAAAGATATCGACAATAGACTACCTTCCATAATGATAAGGCTACAATCCATTGTAGTAACAAAAATCTCGATAAAAAAATACCTTCCATAATGACAAGGCTACCATCCATTGTAGTAACAAAAATCTCGACAATAGACGACCTTCCATAATCACTTGGCTTACATCCATTGGAGTAACAAAAATCTTGACAACAGACTACCTTCCATAATGACAAGGCTATCATCCATTGGAATAACAAAAATATCGACAACACACTACCTTCCATAATGATAAGGCTACAATCCCTTAGAGTAACAAAAATCTAGACAACAAACTACCTTCCATAATGACAAGGCTACCATCCATTGGAATAACAAAGACATCGACAACATACTACCTTCCATAATGACAAGGCTACCATCCATTGGATTAATAAAAATATCGACAATAAACTATCTTCCATAATGACAAGGCTACCATCCATTGGAGTTAGAAAAATATCGACAACAGACTATCTTCCATAATGACAAGGGTACAATCCATTGGAGTAACAAAAATATCCACAAGAGACAACCTTCCATAATGACAAGGCTACCATCCATTGGAGTAACAAAATTTTGACAAACAGACTACCTTCAATAATGACAAGGCTACCATCCATTGGAATAACAAAAATCTCGACAATAGACTACCTTCCATAATGACAATGCTACCATCCATTGTAGTAACAAAAATCTAGACAATAGACTACCTTCCATAATGACAACGCTACCATCCATTGGAGTAACAAAAATCTCGACAACAGACTACCTTCCATAATGGTTAGGCTACCATCCATTGGAGTAACAAAGATATTTACAACTGACTACCTTTCATAATCACAAGGATACCATCCATTGGAATAACAAAAATCTCGACAACAGACTACCTTCCATAATGACAAGGATACCATCCATTGCAGTAACAAAAATCTCGACAACAGACTACCTTCCATAATGACAAGGCTACCATCCATTGTAGTAACAAAGATATCGACAACATACTACCTTCCATAATGACAAGGCTACCATCCATTGTAGTAACAAAAATCACGACAACAGACTACCTTCAATAATCACAAGGCTACCATACATTATAGTAACAAAAATCTCGACAATAGACTACCTTCCATAATGACAACGCTACCATCCATTGGAGTAACAAAAATCTCGACAACAGACTACCTTCCATAATGACTAGGCTACCATCCATTGGAGTAACAAAGATATTGACAACAGACTACCTTTCATAATGACAAGGATACCATCCATTGGAATAATAAAAATCTCGACAACAGACTACCTTATATAATGACAAGGCTACCATCCTATGCAGTAACAAAAATCTCGACAACAGACTACCTTCCATAATGACAAGGCTACCATCCATTGTAGTAACAAAGATATCGACAACCTACTACCTTCCATAATGATAAGGCTACCATCCATTGGAGTAACAAAAATCACGACAACAGACTACCTTCCATAATGACGAGGCTATCATCCATTGGAATAACAAAAATATCGACAACACACTAGCTTCCATAATGACAAGGCTACCATCCCTTAGAGTAACAAAAATCTCGACAACACACTACCTTCCATAATGACAAGGCTATAATCCCTTAGAGTAACAAAAATCTAGACAACAAACTACCTTCCATAATGACAATGCTACCATCCATTGGAGTAAAAAATATATCGACAACATACTACCTTCCATAATGACAAGGCTACCTTCCCTTAGAGTAAAAAAAATCTCGTCAACAGACTACCTTCTATAATGACTAGGGTACCATCCATTGGAGTAATAAAGATATCGACAACAAACTACCTTCTATAACGACAAGGCTACAATCCATTGTAGTAACAAAAATATCGAAAACAAACTACCTTCCATAATGACAAGGCTTTCATCCAATGGATTAATAAAAATATCAACAATAGACTATCTTCCATAATGACAAGGCTACCATCCATTGGAGTAAGAAAAATCTCGACAACAGACTATCTTCCATAATGACAAGGGTATAATCCATTGGAGTAACAAAAATATCAACAAGAGACAACCTTCCATAATGACAAGGCTACCATCCATTGGAGTAACAAAAATCTCGACAAACAGACTACCTTCCATAATAACTAGGCTACCATCCATTGGAGTAACAAAGATATTGACAACGGACTACCTTTCATAATGACAAGGATACCATCCATTGGAATGACAAAAATCTCGACAACAGACTACCTTCCATAGTGACAAGGCTACCATCCAATGCAGTAACAAAAATCTCAACAACAGACTACCCTCCATAATGACAAACCTACCATCCATTGTAGTAACAAAGATATCGACAACATACTTCCTTCCATAATGAAAAGGCTACCATCCATTGGAGTAACAAAAATCACGACAACAGACTACATTCCATAATGATAAGGCTACCATCCATTGGAATAACAAAAATCTCGACAATAGACTACCTTCCATAACGACAAGGCTTCCATCCAATGGGGTAATAAAAATATCGACAATAGACTATCTTCCATAATGACAAGGCTACCATCCATTGGAGTAACAAAAATATCGACAACAGACTACCTTCCATAACTACAAGGGTACCATCCATTGGAGTAACAAAAATATCAACAAGAGACAACCTTCCATAATGACAAGGCTACCATCCATTGGAGTAACAAAAATCTCGACAACAGACTACCTTCCATAATGAAAAGGCTACCATTCATTGTAGTAACAAAAATCTCGACAACATACTACCTTCCATAATGACAAGGGTACCATCATTGGAGTAACAAAAATATCCACAAGAGGCTACCTTCCATAATGACAAGGCTACAATCCATTGGAGTTAGAAAAATCTCGACAACAGAATACCTTCCATAATGACAAGGCTACCATCCATTGTAGTAACAAAAATTTCGACAATAGACGACCTTCCATAATCACAAGGCTACCATCCATTGGAGTAACAAAAATCTCGTCAACAAACTACCTTCTATAATGACTAGGCTACCATCCTTTGGAGTAACAAAGATATCGACAATAGACTACCTTCCATAACGACAAGGCTACAATCCATTGTAGTAACAAAAATCTCTACAAAACAATACCTTCAATAATGACAAGGCTACCATCCATTGTAGGAACAAAAATCTCGAAAATAGACTACCTTCCATAATCACAAGGCTTACATCCATTGGAGTAACAGAAATATTGACAACAGACTACCTTCCATAAAGACAACGCTATCATCCATTGGAATAACAAAAATATCGACAACACACTACCTTCCATAATGACAAGGCTATAATCCCTTAGAGTAACAAAAATCTAGACAACACACTACCTTCCATAATGACAATGCTACCATCCATTGGAGTAACAAATATATCGACAACATACTACCTTCCATAATTACAAGGCTACCATCCCTTAGAGTAAAAAAATCTCCTCAACAGACTACCTTCTATAATGACTAGGGTACCATCCATTGGAGTAACAAAGATATCGACAACAAACTACCTTCTATAACGACAAGGCTACAATCCATTGTAGTGACAAAAATATCGAAAACAGACTACCTTCCATAATGACATGGCTTTCATCCAATGGATTAATAAAAATATCAACAATAGACTATCTTCCATAAGGACAAGGCTACCATCCATTGGAGTAAGAAAAATCTCGACAACAGACTATCTTCCATAATGACAAGGGTATAATCCATTGGAGTAACAAAAATATCAACAAGAGACAACCTTCCATAATGACAAGGCTACCATCCATTGGAGTAACAAAAATATCGACAAACAGACTACCTTCCATAATGACAAGGCTACCAGCCATTGGAATAACAAAAATCTCGACAATAGATTACCTTCCATAATGACAAGGCTACCATCCATTGTAGTAACAAAAATCTCGACAACAAACTACCTTCCATAATGACAACGCTACCATCCATTGGAATAACAAAAGTCTCGACAACAGACTACCTTCCATAATAACTAGGCTACCATCCATTGGAGTAACAAAGATATTGACAACGGACTACCTTTCATAATGACAAGGATACCAACCATTGGAATGACAAAAATCTCGACAACAGACTACCTTCCATAATGACAAGGCTACCATCCATTGCAGTAACAAAAATCTCAACAACAGACTACCCTCCATAATAACAAGCCTACCATCCATTGTAGTAACAAAGATATCGACAACATACTACCTTCCATAATGAAAAGGCTACCATCCATTGGAGTAACAAAAATCACGACAACAGACTACATTCCATAATGATAAGGCTACCATCCATTGGAATAACAAAAATCTCGACAATAGACTACCTTCCATAAAGACAAGGCTTCCATCCAATGGGGTAATAAAAATATCGACAATAGACTATCTTCCATAATGACAAAGCTACCATCCATTGGAGTAACAAAAATATCGACAACAGACTACCTTCCATAACTACAAGGGTACCATCCATTGGAGTAACAAAAATATCTACAAGAGATAACCTTCCATAATGACAAGGCTACCATCAATTGGAGTAACAAAAATCTCGACAACAGACTACCTTCCATAATGACAAGGGTACCATCTTTGGAGTAACAAAAATATCCACAAGAGGCTACCTTCCATAATGACAAGGCTACAATCCATTGGAGTAACAAAAATCTCGACAACAGAATACCTTCCATAATGACAAGGCTACCATCCATTGTAGTAACAAAAATTTCAACAATAGACGACCTTCCATAATCACAAGGCTACCATCCATTGGAGTAACAAAAATCTCGTCAACAAACTACCTTCTATAATGACTAGGCTACCATCCATTGGAGTAACAAAGATATCGACAATAGACTACCTTCCATAACGACAAGGCTACAATCCATTGTAGTAACAAAATTCTCGACAAAACAATACCTTCCATAATGACAAGGCTACCATCCATTGTAGGAACAAAAATCTCGAAAATAGACTACCTTCCATAATCACAAGGCATACATCCATTGGAGTAACAGAAATATTGACAACAGACTACCTTCCATAAAGACAAGGCTATCATCCATTGGAATAACAAAAATATCGACAACACACTACCTTCCATAATGACAAGGCTATAATCCCTTAGAGTAACAAAAATCTAGACAACACACTACCTTCCATAATGACAATGCTACCATCCATTGGAGTAACAAATATATCGACAACATACTACCTTCCATAATGACAAGGCTACCATCCCTTAGAGTTAAAAAAATCTCGTCAACAGACTACCTTCTATAATGACTAGGGTACCATCCATTGGAGTAACAAAGATATTGACAACGGACTACCTTTCATAATGACAAGGATACCATCCATTGGAATGACAAAAATCTCGACAACAGACTACCTTCCATAGTGACAAGGCTACCATCCAATGCAGTAACAAAAATCTCAACAACAGACTACCCTCCATAATGACAAACCTACCATCCATTGTAGTAACAAAGATATCGACAACATACTTCCTTCCATAATGAAAAGGCTACCATCCATTGGAGTAACAAAAATCACGACAACAGACTACATTCCATAATGATAAGGCTACCATCCATTGGAATAACAAAAATCTCGAAAATAGACTACCTTCCATAACGACAAGGCTTCCATCCAATGGGGTAATAAAAATATCGACAATAGACTATCTTCCATAATGACAAGGCTACCATCCATTGGAGTAACAAAAATATCGACAATAGACTACCTTCCATAACTACAAGGGTACCATCCATTGGAGTAACAAAAATATCAACAAGAGACAACCTTCCATAATGACAAGGCTACCATCCATTGGAGTAACAAAAATCTCGACAACAGACTACCTTCCATAATGAAAAGGCTACCATTCATTGTAGTAACAAAAATCTCGACAACATACTACCTTCCATAATGACAAGGGTACCATCATTGGAGTAACAAAAATATCCACAAGAGGCTACCTTCCATAATGACAAGGCTACAATCCATTGGAGTTAGAAAAATCTCGACAACAGAATACCTTCCATAATGACAAGGCTACCATCCATTGTAGTAACAAAAATTTCGACAATAGACGACCTTCCATAATCACAAGGCTACCATCCATTGGAGTAACAAAAATCTCGTCAACAAACTACCTTCTATAATGACTAGGCTACCATCCTTTGGAGTAACAAAGATATCGACAATAGACTACCTTCCATAACGACAAGGCTACAATCCATTGTAGTAACAAAAATCTCTACAAAACAATACCTTCAATAATGACAAGGCTACCATCCATTGTAGGAACAAAAATCTCGAAAATAGACTACCTTCCATAATCACAAGGCTTACATCCATTGGAGTAACAGAAATATTGACAACAGACTACCTTCCATAAAGACAACGCTATCATCCATTGGAATAACAAAAATATCGACAACACACTACCTTCCATAATGACAAGGCTATAATCCCTTAGAGTAACAAAAATCTAGACAACACACTACCTTCCATAATGACAATGCTACCATCCATTGGAGTAACAAATATATCGACAACATACTACCTTCCATAATTACAAGGCTACCATCCCTTAGAGTAAAAAAATCTCCTCAACAGACTACCTTCTATAATGACTAGGGTACCATCCATTGGAGTAACAAAGATATCGACAACAAACTACCTTCTATAACGACAAGGCTACAATCCATTGTAGTGACAAAAATATCGAAAACAGACTACCTTCCATAATGACATGGCTTTCATCCAATGGATTAATAAAAATATCAACAATAGACTATCTTCCATAAGGACAAGGCTACCATCCATTGGAGTAAGAAAAATCTCGACAACAGACTATCTTCCATAATGACAAGGGTATAATCCATTGGAGTAACAAAAATATCAACAAGAGACAACCTTCCATAATGACAAGGCTACCATCCATTGGAGTAACAAAAATATCGACAAACAGACTACCTTCCATAATGACAAGGCTACCAGCCATTGGAATAACAAAAATCTCGACAATAGATTACCTTCCATAATGACAAGGCTACCATCCATTGTAGTAACAAAAATCTCGACAACAAACTACCTTCCATAATGACAACGCTACCATCCATTGGAATAACAAAAGTCTCGACAACAGACTACCTTCCATAATAACTAGGCTACCATCCATTGGAGTAACAAAGATATTGACAACGGACTACCTTTCATAATGACAAGGATACCAACCATTGGAATGACAAAAATCTCGACAACAGACTACCTTCCATAATGACAAGGCTACCATCCATTGCAGTAACAAAAATCTCAACAACAGACTACCCTCCATAATAACAAGCCTACCATCCATTGTAGTAACAAAGATATCGACAACATACTACCTTCCATAATGAAAAGGCTACCATCCATTGGAGTAACAAAAATCACGACAACAGACTACATTCCATAATGATAAGGCTACCATCCATTGGAATAACAAAAATCTCGACAATAGACTACCTTCCATAAAGACAAGGCTTCCATCCAATGGGGTAATAAAAATATCGACAATAGACTATCTTCCATAATGACAAAGCTACCATCCATTGGAGTAACAAAAATATCGACAACAGACTACCTTCCATAACTACAAGGGTACCATCCATTGGAGTAACAAAAATATCTACAAGAGATAACCTTCCATAATGACAAGGCTACCATCAATTGGAGTAACAAAAATCTCGACAACAGACTACCTTCCATAATGACAAGGGTACCATCTTTGGAGTAACAAAAATATCCACAAGAGGCTACCTTCCATAATGACAAGGCTACAATCCATTGGAGTAACAAAAATCTCGACAACATAATACCTTCCATAATGACAAGGCTACCATCCATTGTAGTAACAAAAATTTCAACAATAGACGACCTTCCATAATCACAAGGCTACCATCCATTGGAGTAACAAAAATCTCGTCAACAAACTACCTTCTATAATGACTAGGCTACCATCCATTGGAGTAACAAAGATATCGACAATAGACTACCTTCCATAACGACAAGGCTACAATCCATTGTAGTAACAAAATTCTCGACAAAACAATACCTTCCATAATGACAAGGCTACCATCCATTGTAGGAACAAAAATCTCGAAAATAGACTACCTTCCATAATCACAAGGCATACATCCATTGGAGTAACAGAAATATTGACAACAGACTACCTTCCATAAAGACAAGGCTATCATCCATTGGAATAACAAAAATATCGACAACACACTACCTTCCATAATGACAAGGCTATAATCCCTTAGAGTAACAAAAATCTAGACAACACACTACCTTCCATAATGACAATGCTACCATCCATTGGAGTAACAAATATATCGACAACATACTACCTTCCATAATGACAAGGCTACCATCCCTTAGAGTTAAAAAAATCTCGTCAACAGACTACCTTCTATAATGACTAGGGTACCATCCATTGGAGTAACAAAGATATAGACAACAAACTACCTTCTATAACGACAAGGCTACAATCCATTGTAGTGACAAAAATATCGAAAACAGACTACCTTTCATAATGACAAGGCTTTCATCCAATGGAGTATTAAAAATATCAACAATAGACTATCTTCCATAATGACAACGCTACCATCCATTGGAGTAATTAAAATCTCGACAACATACTATCTTCCATAATGACAAGGGCACAATCCATTGGAGTAACAAAAATATCCACAAGAGAAAACCTTCCATAATGACAAGGCTACCATCCATTGGAGTAACAAAAATCTCGACAAACAGACTACCTTTCATAATGACAAGGCTACCAGCCATTGGAATAACAAAAATCTCGACAATAGATTACCTTCCATAATGACAAGGCTACCATCCATTGTAGTAACAAAAATCTCGACAACAAACTACCTTCCATAATGACAACGCTACCATCCATTGGAGTAACAAAAATCTCGACAACAGACTACCTTCCATAATGACAAGGCTACCATCCATTGGAGTAACAAAGATATTGACAGCGGACTACCTTTCATAATGACAAGGATACCATCCATTGGAATGACAAAAATCTCGACAACAGACTACCTTCCATAATGACAAGGCTACCATCCATTGCAGTAACAAAAATCTTAACAACAGACTACCTTCCATAATGACAAGCCTACCATCCATTGTAGTAACAAAGATATCGACAACATACTACCTTCCATAATGAAAAGGCTACCATCCATTGGAGTAACAAAAATCACGACAAAAAACTACATTCCATAATGACAAGGCTACCATCCATTGGAATAAAAAAAATCTCGACAACAGACTACCTTCCATAACGACAAGGCTTCCATCTAATGGGGTAATAAAAATATCGACAATAGACTATCTTCCATAATGACAAGGCTACCATCCATTGGAGTAACAAAAATCTCGACAACAGACTACCTTCCATAACTACAAGGGTACCATCCATTGGAGTAACAAAAATATCAACAAGAGGCAACCTTCCATAATGACAAGGATACCATCCATTGGAGTAACAAAAATCTCGACAACAGACTACCTTCCATAATGAAAAGGCTACCATTCATTGTAGTAACAAAAATCTCGACAACATACTACCTTCCATAATGACAAGGGTACCATCATTGGAGTAACAAAATTATCCACAAGAGGCTACCTTCCATAATGACAAGGCTACAATCCATTGGAGTAAGAAAAATCTCGACAACAGAATACCTTCCATAATGACAAGGCTACCAACCATTGTAGTAACAAAAATTTCGACAATAGACTACCTTTCATAATCACAAGGCTACCATCCATTGGAGTAACAAAAATCTCGTCAACAAACTACCTTCCAAAATGACTAGGCTACTATCCATTGTAGTGAAAAAAAACTCGACAATAGACTACCTTTCATAATGACGAGGCTACCGTCCATTGGAATAATAAAAATCTCGACAATAGACTACCTTATATAATGACAAGGCTACCATCCATTGCAGTAACAAAAATCTCGACAACAGACTACCTTCCATAATGACAAGGCTACCAACCATTGTAGTAACAAAGATATCGACAACCTACTACCTTCCATAATGACAAGGCTACCATCCATTGGAGTAACAAAAATCACGACAACAGACTACCTTCCATAATGACAAGGCTACCATCCATTGGAATAACAAAAATCTCGATAACAGACTACCTTCAATAACGATAAGGCTTTCATCCAATGGGGTAGTAAAAATATCGACAATAGACTATCTTCCATAATGACAACGCTACCATCCATTGAAGTAACAAAAATCTCGACAACAGACTACCTTCCATAATGAAAAGGGTACCATCCATTAGAGTAACAAAAATATCCATAAGAGACAACCTTCCATAATGACAAGGCTACCGTCCATTGGAGTAACAAAAATCTCGACAATAGACTACCTTCCATAATGACAAGGCTATCATCCATTGGAATAACAAAAATATCGACAACACACTAGCTTCCATAATGACAAGGCTACCATCCCTTAGAGTAACAAAAATCTCTTCAACAGACTACCTTCTATAATGACTAGGGTACCTTCCATTGGAGTAACAAAGATATCGACAACAAACTACCTTCTATAACGACAAGGCTACAATCCATTGTAGTATCAAAAATCTCGACAACATAATACCTTCCATAATGACAAGGCTACCATCCATTGTAGGAACAAAAATCTCGAAAATAGACTACCTTCCGTAATCACAAGGTTTACATCCATTGGAGTAACAAAAATATTGACAACAGACTACCTTCCATAAAGACAAGGCTATCATCCATTGGAATAACAAAAATATCGACAACACACTACCTTCCATAATGACAAGGCTATAATCCCTTAGAGTAACAAAAATCTAGACAACAAACTACCTTCCATAATGACATTGCTACCATCCATTGGAGTAAAAAATATATCAACAACATACTACCTTCCATAATGACAAGGCTACCTTCGCTTAGAGTAAAAAAAATCTCGTCAACAGACTACCTTCTATAATGACTAGGGTACCATCCATTGGAGTAACAAAGATATCGACAACAAACTACCTTCTATAACGACATGGCACAAATCCATTGTAGTAACAAAAATATCGAAAACAGACTACCTTCCATAATGACAAGGCTTTCATCCAATGGATTAATAAAAATATCAACAATAGACTATCTTCCATAATGACAAGGCTACCATCCATTGGAGTAAGAAAAATCTCGACAACAGACTATCTTCCATAATGACAAGGGTATAATCCATTGGAGTAACAAAAATATCCACAAGAGACAACCTTCCATAATGACAAGGCTACCATCCATTGGAGTAACAAAAATCTTGACAAACAGACTACCTTCCATAATGACAAGGCTACCAGCCATTGGAATAACAAAAATCTCGACAATAGATTACCTTCCATAATGACAAGGCTACCATCCATTGTAGTAACTAAAATCTCGACAACAAACTACCTTCCATAATGACAACGCTACCATCCATTGGAATAACAAAAATCTCGACAACAGACTACCTTCCATAATGACTAGGCTACCATCCATTGGAGTAACAAAGATATTGACAACGGACTACCTTTCATAATGACAAGGATACCATCCATTGGAATGACAAAAATCTCGACAACAGACTACCTTCCATAATGACAAGGCTACCATCCATTGCAGTAACAAAAATCTGAACAACAGACTACCCTCCATAATGACAAGCCTACCATCCATTGTAGTAACAAAGATATCGACAACATACTACCTTCCATAATGAAAAGGCTACCATCCATTGGAGTAACAAAAATCACGACAACATACTACATTCCATAATGATAAGGCTACCATCCATTGGAATAACAAAAATCACGACAACAGACTACCTTCCATAACGACAAGGCTTCCATCCAGTGGGGTAATAAAAATATCGACAATAGACTATCTTCCATAATGACAAGGCTACCATCCATTGGAGTAACAAAAATCTCGACAACAGACTACCTTCCATAACTACAAGGGTACCATCCATTGGAGTAACAAAAATATCAACAAGAGACAACCTTCCATAATGACAAGGCTACCATCCATTGGAGTCACAAAAATCTCGACAACAGACTACCTTCCATAATGAAAAGGCTACCATTCATTGTAGTAACAAAAATCTCGACAACATACTACCTTCCATAATGACAAGGGTACCATCATTGGAGTAACAAAAATATCCACAAGAGGCTACCTTCCATAATGACAAGGCTACAATCCATTGGAGTAACAAAAATTTCGACAATAGACGACCTTCCATAATCACAAGGCTACCATCCATTGAAGTAACAAAAATCTCGTCAACAAACTACCTTTTATAATGACTAGGCTACCATCCTTTGGAGTAACAAAGATATCGACAATAGACTACCTTCCATAACGACAAGGCTACAATCCATTGTAGTAACAAAAATCTCGACAAAACAATACCTTCCATAATGACAAGGCTACCATCCATTGTAGGAACAAAAATCTCGACAATAGACTACCTTCCATAATCACAAAGCTTACATCCATTGGAGTAACAAAAATCTTGACAACAGACTACCTTCCATAATGACAAGGCTATCATCCATTGGAATAACGAAAAAAATCAACAACACACTACCTTCCATAATGACAAGGCTACCATCCCTTAGAGTTACAAAAATCTCGTCAACAGACTACCTTCCATAATGACTAGGCTACCTTCCATTGGAGTAACAAAGATATCGACAATAGACTACCTTACATAATGACAAGGCTACAATTCATTGTAGTAACAAAAATCTGGACAAAAAACTACCTTCCATAATGACTAGGCTACCATCCATTGTAGTAACAAAAATCTCGACAATAGACGACCTTCCATAATCACATGGCTTACATCCATTGGAGTAACAAAAATCTTGACAATAGACTACCTTCCATAATGACAAGGCTATCATCCATTGGAATAACAAAAATATCGACAACACACTACCTTCCATAATGACAAGGCTACAATCTCTTAGAGTAACAAAAATCTAGACAACAAACTACCTTCCATAATGACAAGGCTACCATCCATTGGAGTAACAAAGATATCGACAACATACAACCTTCCATAATGACAAGGCTACCATCCATTGGAGTAACAAAAATAAGGACAACAAACTACCTTCCATAATGAAAAGGCTTTCATCCAATGGATTAATAAATATATCGACAATAGACTATCTTCCATAATGACAAGGCTATCATCCATTGGAATAACAAAAATATCGACAACACACTACCTTTCATAATGACAAGGCTACCATCCCTTAGAGTAACAAAAATCTAGACGACAAACTACCTTCCATAATGACAAGGCTACCATCCATTGGAGTAACAAAGATATCGACAACATACTACCTTCCATAATGACAAGGCTACCATCCATTGGAGTAACAAAAATCTCGACAACAGACTACCTTCCATAACTACAAGGGTACCATCCATTGGAGTAACAAAAATATCAATAAGAGACAACCTTCCATAATGACAAGGATACGATCCATTGGAGTAACAAAAATCTCGACAACAGACTACCTTCCTTAATGAAAAGGCTACCATTCATTGTTGTTACAAAAATCTCGACAACATACTACCTTCCATAATGACAAGGGTACCATCATTGGAGTAACAAAATTATCCACAAGAGGCTACCTTCCATAATGACAAGGCTACAATCCATTGGAGTAAGAAAAATCTCGACAACAGAATACCTTCCATAATGACAAGTCTACCAACCATTGTAGTAACAAAAATTTCGACAATAGACTACCTTCCATAATCACAAGGCTACCATCCATTGGAGTAACAAAAATCTCGTCAACAAACTACCTTCCATAATGACTAGGCTACCATCCTTTGGAGTAACAAAGATATCGACAATAGACTACCTTCCATAACGACAAGGCTACAATCCATTATATTAACAAAAATCTCGACAAAAAAATACCTTCCATAATGACAAGGCTACCATCCATTGTAGTAACAAAAATGTCGACAATAGACTACCTTCCAAAATCACAAGGCTTACATCCATTGGAGTAACAAAAATCTTGACAACAGACTACCTTCCATAATGACAAGGTTATCATCCATTGGAATAACAAAAATATCAACAACACACTACCTTCCATAATGACAAGGCTACCATTCCTTAGAGTTACAAAAATCTCGTCAACAGACTACCTTCCATAATGACTAGGCTACCATCCATTGGAGTAACAAAGATATCGACAATAGACTACCTTCCATAATGACAAGGCTACAATTCATTGTAGTAACAAAAATCTGGACAAAAAACTACCTTCCATAATGACTAGGCTACCATCCGTTGTAGTAACAAAAATCTCGACAATAGACGACCTTCCATAATCACATGGCTTACATCCATTGGAGTAACAAAAATCTTGACAATAGACTACCTTCCATAATGACAAGGCTATCATCCATTGGAATAACAAAAATATCGACAACACACTACCTTCCATAATGACAAGGCTACAATCCCTTAGAGTAACAAAAATCTAGACAACAAACTACCTTCCATAATGACAAGGCTACCATCCATTGGAGTAACAAAGATATCGACAACATACAACCTTCCATAATGACAAGGCTACCATCCATTGGAGTAACAAAAATATGGACAACAGACTACCTTCCATAATGACAAGGCTTTCATCCAATGGAATAATAAAAATATCGACAATAGACTATCTTCCATAATGACAAGGCTATCATCCATTGGAATAACAAAAATATCGACAACACACTACCTTCCATAATGACAAGGCTACAATCCCTTAGAGTAACAAAAATCTAGACAACAAACTACCTTCCATAATGACAAGGCTACCATCCATTGGAGTAACAAAGATATCGACAACATACTACCTTCCATAATGACAAGGCTACCATCCATTGGAGTAACAAAAATATGGACAACAGACTACCTTCCATAATGACAAGGCTTTCATCCAATGGATTAATAAAAATATCGACAATAGACTATCTTCCATAATGACAAGGCTACCATCCATTGGAGTAAGAAAAATCTCGACAACAGACTATCTTCCATAATGACAAGGGTATAATCCATATGAGTAACAAAAATATCCACAAGAGACAACCTTCCATAATTACAAGGCTACAATCCCTTAGATTAACAAAAATCTAGACAACAAACTACCTTCCATAATGACAATGCTACCATCCATTCGAGTAACAAATATATCGACAACATTCTACCTTTCATAATGACAAGGACTCCATCCATTGGAATAACAAAAATCTCGACAACAGACTACCTTCCAAAACGACAAGGCTTCCATCCAATGGGATAATAAAAATATTGACAATAGACTATCTTCCATATTGACAAGGCTACCATCCATTGGAGTAACAAAAGTCTCGACAACAGACTACCTTCCATAATGACTAGGCTACCATCCATTGGAGTAACAAAAATATCCACAAGAGACAACCTTCCATAACGACAAGGCTACAATCCATTGTAGTAACAAAAATATCGACAACAGAATACCTTCCATAATGACAAGGCTACCATCCATTGTAGTAACAAAAATCTCAAAAATAGACTACCTTCCATAATCACAAGGCTTACATCCATTGGAGTAACACAAATCTTGACAACAGACTACCTTCCTTAAAGACAAGGCTATCATCCATTCGAATAACAAAAATATCGACAACACACTACCTTCCATAATGACAAGGCTACAATCCCTTAAAGTAACAAAAATTTAGACAACAAACTACCTTCCATAATGGCAAGGCTACCATCCATTGGAGTAACAAATATATTGACAACATACTACCTTCCATAATGACAAGGCTACCATCCATTGGAGTAACAAAAATATAGAAAATAGACTACCTTCCATAATGACAAGGCTTTCATCCAATGGATTAATAAAAATATCGACAATAGACTATCTTCCATAATGACAAGGCTAACATCCATTGGAGTAAGAAAAATCTCGACAACAGACTATCTTCCATAATGACAAGGGTACAATCCATTGGAGTAACAAAAATATCCACAAGAGACAACCTTCCATAATGACAAGGCTACCATCCATTGGAGTACCAAAAATCTCGACAAACAAACTACCTTCCATAATGACAAGGCTACCAGCCATTGGAATAACAAAAATCTCAACAATAGATTACCTTCCATAATGACAAGGCTACCATCCATTGTAGTAACAAAAATCTCGACAACAAACTACCTTCCATAATGACAACGCTACCATCCATTGGAGTAACAAATATCTCGACAACAGACTACCTTCCATAATGACTAGACTACCATCCATTGGAGTAACAAAGATATTGACAACGGACTACCTTTCATAATGACAAGGATACCATCCATTGGAATAACAAAAATTTCGACAACAGACTACCTTCCATAATGACAAGGCTACCGTCCATTGAAGTAATAAAAATCTCGACAATAGACTACCTTCCATAATTACAAGGCTACCATCCATTGTAGTAACAAAGATATCGACAACATACTACCTTCCATAATGACAAGGCTACCATCCATTAGAGTAACAAAAATCACGACAACAGACTACATTCCATAATGACAAGGCTACCATCCATTGGAATAACAAAAATCTCGACAACAGACTACCTTCCATAACGACAAGGCTTCCATCCAATGGGTTAATAAAAATATCGACAATAAACTATCTTCCATAATGACAAGGCTACCATCCATTGGAGTAAATAAAAACTCGACAACAGACAACCTTCCATAATGACAAGGGTACCATCCATTGGAGTAACAAAAATATCCACAAGAGACAACCTTCCATAATGACAAGGCTACCATCCATTGGAGTAACAAAAATCTCGACAACAGACTACCTTCCATAATGAAAAGGCTACCATCCATTATAGTAACAAAAATCTCGACAACATACTACCTTCCATAATGACAAGGGTACCATCATTGTAGTAACAAAAATATCGAAAACAGACCACCTTCCATAATGACAAGGCTTTCATCCAATGGATTAATAAAAATATCGACAATAGACTATCTTCCATAATGACAAGGGTACCATCAATTGGAGTTAGAAAAATCTCGACAACAGAATATCTTCCATAATGACAAGGGTACAATCCATTGGAGTAACAAAAATATCGACAAGAAAAAACCTTCCATAATTACAAGGCTACCATCCATTGGAGTACCAAAAATCTCGACAAATAGACTACCTTCCATAATGACAAGGCTACCAGCCATTGGAATAACAAAAATCTCGACAATAGATTACCTTCCATAATGACAAGGCTACCATCCATTGTAGTAACAAAAATCTCGACAACAAACTACCTTCCATAATGACAACGCTACCATCCATTGGAGTAACAAAAATCTCGACAACAGACTACCTTCCATAATGACTAGGCTACCATCCATTGGAGTAACAAAGATATTGACAACGGACTACCTTTCATAATGACAAGGATACCATCCATTGGAATAACAAAAATCTAGACAACAGACTACCTTCCATAATGACAAGGCTACCATCCATTGCAGTAACAAAAATCTCGACAACAGACTACCTTCCATAATGACAAGGCTACCATCCATTGTAGTAACAAAGATATCGACAACATACTACCTTCCATAATGACAAGGCTACCATCCATTAAAGTAACAAAAATCACGACAACAGACTACATTCCATAATGACAAGGCTACCATCCATTGGAATAACAAAAATCTCGACAACAGACTACCTTCCATAACAAAAAGGCTTCCATCCAATGGGGTAATAAAAATATCGAGAATAGACTATATTCCATAATGATAAGGCTACCATCCATTTGAGTAACAAAAATCTCGACAACAGACTACCTTCCATAATGACTAGGCTACCATCCATTGGAGTAACAAAGATATTGACAACGGACTAGCTTTCATAATGACAAGGATACCATCCATTGGAATAACAAAAATCTCGACAACAGACTACCTTCCATAATGACAAGGCTACCATCCATTGCAGTAACAAAAATCTCGACAACAGACTACCTTCCATAATGACAAGGCTACCATCCATTGTAGTAACAAAGATATCGACAACATACTACCTTCCATAATGACAAGGCTACCATCCATTAGAGTAACAAAAATCACGACAACAGACTACATTCCATAATGACAAGGCTACCATCCATTGGAATAACAAAAATCTCGACAACAGACTACCTTCCATAACGACAAGACTTCCATCCAATGGGGTAATAAAAATATCGATAATAGACTATCTTCCATAATGATAAGGCTACCATCCATTGGAGTAACAAAAATCTCGACAAAAGACTACCTTCCATAATGACAAGGGTACCATCCATTGGAGTACCAAAAATATCCACAAGAGACAACCTTCCATAATGACAAGGCTACCATCCATTGGAGTAACAAAAATCTCGACAACAAACTACCTTCCATAATGAAAAGGCTACCATCCATTATAGTAACAAAAATCTCGACAACATACTACCTTCCATAATGACAAGGGTACCATTATTGTAGTAACAAAAATATCGAAAACAGACTACCTTCCATAATGACAAGGCTTTCATCCAATGGATTAATAAAAATATCGACAATAGATTATATTCCATAATGACAAGGGTACCATCCATTGGAGTTAGAAAAATCTCGACAACAGAATATCTTCCATAATGACAAGGGTACAATCCATTGGAGTAACAAAAATATCGACAAGAAAAAACCTTCCATAATTACAAGGCTACCATCCATTGGAGTACCAAAAATCTCGACAAATAGACTACCTTCCATAATGACAAGGCTACCAGCCATTGGAATAACAAAAATCTCGACAATAGATTACCTTCCATAATGACAAGGCTACCATCCATTGTAGTAACAAAAATCTCGACAACAAACTACCTTCCATAATGACAACGCTACCATCCATTGGAGTAACAAAAATCTCGACAACAGACTACCTTCCATAATGACTAGGCTACCATCCATTGGAGTAACAAAGATATTGACAACGGACTACCTTTCATAATGACAAGGATACCATCCATTGGAATAACAAAAATCTCGACAAAAGACTACCTTCCATAATGACAAGGGTACCATCCATTGGAGTAACAAAAATATCCACAAGAGACAACCTTCCATAATGACAAGGCTACCATCCATTGGAGTAACAAAAATCTCGACAACAAACTACCTTCCATAATGAAAAGGCTACCATCCATTATAGTAACAAAAATCTCGACAACATACTACCTTCCATAATGACAAGGGTACCATCATTGTAGTAACAAAAATATCGAAAACAAACTACCTTCCATAATGACAAGGCTTTCATCCAATGGATTAATAAAAATATCGACAATAGACTATCTTCCATAATGACAAGGGTACCATCCATTGGAGTTAGAAAAATCTCGACAACAGAATATCTTCCATAATGACAAGGGTACAATCCATTGGAGTAACAAAAATATCGACAAGAAAAAACCTTCCATAATTACAAGGCTACCATCCATTGGAGTACCAAAAATCTCGACAAATAGACTACCTTCCATAATGACAAGGCTACCAGCCATTGGAATAACAAAAATATCGACAACACACTACCTTCCATAATGACAAGGCTACAATCCCTTAGAGTAACAAAAATCTAGACAACAAACTACCTTCCATAATGACAAGGCTACCATCCATTGGAGTAACAAAGATATCGACAACATACTACCTTCCATAATGACAAGGCTACCATCCATTGGAGTAACAAAAATATGGACAACAGACTACCTTCCATAATGACAAGGCTTTCATCCAATGGATTAATAAAAATATCGACAATAGACTATCTTCCATAATGACAAGGCTACCATCCATTGGAGTAAGAAAAATCTCGACAACAGACTATCTTCCATAATGACAAGGGTATAATCCATATGAGTAACAAAAATATCCACAAGAGACAACCTTCCATAATTACAAGGCTACAATCCCTTAGATTAACAAAAATCTAGACAACAAACTACCTTCCATAATGACAATGCTACCATCCATTCGAGTAACAAATATATCGACAACATTCTACCTTTCATAATGACAAGGACTCCATCCATTGGAATAACAAAAATCTCGACAACAGACTACCTTCCAAAACGACAAGGCTTCCATCCAATGGGATAATAAAAATATTGACAATAGACTATCTTCCATATTGACAAGGCTACCATCCATTGGAGTAACAAAAGTCTCGACAACAGACTACCTTCCATAATGACTAGGCTACCATCCATTGGAGTAACAAAAATATCCACAAGAGACAACCTTCCATAACGACAAGGCTACAATCCATTGTAGTAACAAAAATATCGACAACAGAATACCTTCCATAATGACAAGGCTACCATCCATTGTAGGAACAAAAATCTCAAAAATAGACTACCTTCCATAATCACAAGGCTTACATCCATTGGAGTAACACAAATCTTGACAACAGACTACCTTCCTTAAAGACAAGGCTATCATCCATTCGAATAACAAAAATATTGACAACACACTACCTTCCATAATGACAAGGCTACAATCCCTTAAAGTAACAAAAATTTAGACAACAAACTACCTTCCATAATGGCAAGGCTACCATCCATTGGAGTAACAAATATATTGACAACATACTACCTTCCATAATGACAAGGCTACCATCCATTGGAGTAACAAAAATATAGAAAATAGACTACCTTCCATAATGACAAGGCTTTCATCCAATGGATTAATAAAAATATCGACAATAGACTATCTTCCATAATGACAAGGCTAACATCCATTGGAGTAAGAAAAATCTCGACAACAGACTATCTTCCATAATGACAAGGGTATAATCCATTGGAGTAACAAAAATATCCACAAGAGACAACCTTCCATAATGACAAGGCTACCATCCATTGGAGTACCAAAAATCTCGACAAACAGACTACCTTCCATAATGACAAGGCTACCAGCCATTGGAATAACAAAAATCTCGACAATAGATTACCTTCCATAATGACAAGGCTACCATCCACTGTAGTAACAAAAATCTCGACAACAAACTACCTTCCATAATGACAACGCTACCATCCATTGGAGTAACAAATATCTCGACAACAGACTACCTTCCATAATGACTAGGCTACCATCCATTGGAGTAACAAAGATATTGACAACGGACTACCTTTCATAATGACAAGGATACCATCCATTGGAATAACAAAAATTTCGACAACAGACTACCTTCCATAATGACAAGGCTACCGTCCATTGAAGTAATAAAAATCTCGACAATAGACTACCTTCCATAATGACAAGGCTACCATCCATTGTAGTAACAAAGATATCGACAACATACTACCTTCCATAATGATAAGGCTACCATGCATTGGAGTAACAAAAATCACGACAACAGACTACATTCCATAATGACAAGGCTACCATCCATTGGAATAACAAAAATCTCGACAACAGACTACCTTCCATAACGACAAGGCTTCCATCCAATGGGGTAATAAAAATATCGACAATAAACTATCTTCCATAATGACAAGGCTACCATCCATTGGAGTAAATAAAAACTCGACAATAGACTACCTTCCATAATGACAAGGGTACCATCCATTGGAGTAACAAAAATATCCACAAGAGACAACCTTCCATAATGACAAGGCTACCATCCATTGGAGTAACAAAAATCTCGACAACAGACTACCTTCCATAATGAAAAGGCTACCATCCATTGTAGTAACAAAAATCTCGACAACATACTACCTTCCATAATGACAAGGGTACCATCATTGTAGTAACAAAAATATCGAAAAAAGACTACCTTCCATAATGACAAGGCTTTCATCCAATGGGTTAATAAAAATATCGACAATAGACTATCTTTCATAATGACAAGGGTACCATCCATTGGAGTTAGAAAAATCTCGACAACAGAATATCTTCCATAATGACAAGGGTACAATCCATTGGAGTAACAAAAATATCGACAAGAAAAAACCTTCCATAATGACAAGGCTACCATCCATTGGAGTACCAAAAATCTCGACAAATAGACTACCTTCCATAATGACAAGGCTACCAGCCATTGGAATAACAAAAATCTCGACAATAGATTACCTTCCATAATGACAAGGCTACCATCCATTTTAGTAACAAAAATCTCGACAACAAACTACCTTCCATAATGACAACGCTACCATCCATTGGAGTAACAAAAATCTCGACAACAAACTACCTTCCATAATGACTAGGCTACCATCCATTGGAGTAACAAAGATATTGACAACGGACTACCTTTCATAATGACAAGGATACCATCCATTGGAATAACAAAAATCTCGACAACAGACTACCTTCCATAATGACAAGGCTACCATCCATTGCAGTAACAAAAATCTCGACAACAGACTACCTTCCATAATGACAAGGCTACCATCCATTGTAGTAACAAAGATATCGACAACGTACTACCTTCCATAATGACAAGGCTACCATCCATTAGAGTAACAAAAATCACGACAACAGACTACATTCCATAATGACAAGGCTACCATCCATTGGAATAACAAAAATCTCGACAACAGACTACCTTCCATAACGACAAGACTTCCATCCAATGGGGTAATAAAAATATCGACAATAGACTATCTTCCATAATGATAAGGCTACCATCCATTGGAGTAACAAAAATCTCGACAAAAGACTACCTTCCATAATGACAAGGGTACCATCCATTGGAGTAACAAAAATATCCACAAGAGACAACCTTCCATAATGACAAGGCTACCATCCATTGGAGTAACAAAAATCTCGACAACAAACTACCTTCCATAATGAAAAGGCTACCATCCATTATAGTAACAAAAATCTCGACAACATACTACCTTCCATAATGACAAGGGTACCATCATTGTAGTAACAAAAATATCGAAAACAGACTACCTTCCATAATGACAAGGCTTTCATCTAATGGATTAATAAAAATATCGACAATAGACTATCTTCCATAATGACAAGGGTACCATCAATTGGAGTTAGAAAAATCTCGACAACAGAATATCTTCCATAATGACAAGGGTACAATCCATTGGAGTAACAAAAATATCGACAAGAAAAAACCTTCCATAATTACAAGGCTACCATCCATTGGAGTACCAAAAATCTCGACAAATAGACTACCTTCCATAATGACAAGGCTACCAGCCATTGGAATAACAAAAATATCGACAACACACTACCTTCCATAATGACAAGGCTACAATCCCTTAGAGTAACAAAAATCTAGACAACAAACTACCTTCCATAATGACAAGGCTACCATCCATTGGAGTAACAAAGATATCGACAACATACTACCTTCCATAATGACAAGGCTACCATCCATTGGAGTAACAAAAATATGGACAACAGACTACCTTCCATAATGACAAGGCTTTCATCCAATGGATTAATAAAAATATCGACAATAGACTATCTTCCATAATGACAAGGCTACCATCCATTGGAGTAAGAAAAATCTCGACAACAGACTATCTTCCATAATGACAAGGGTATAATCCATATGAGTAACAAAAATATCCACAAGAGACAACCTTCCATAATTACAAGGCTACAATCCCTTAGATTAACAAAAATCTAGACAACAAACTACCTTCCATAATGACAATGCTACCATCCATTCGAGTAACAAATATATCGACAACATTCTACCTTTCATAATGACAAGGACTCCATCCATTGGAATAACAAAAATCTCGACAACAGACTACCTTCCAAAACGACAAGGCTTCCATCCAATGGGATAATAAAAATATTGACAATAGACTATCTTCCATATTGACAAGGCTACCATCCATTGGAGTAACAAAAGTCTCGACAACAGACTACCTTCCATAATGACTAGGCTACCATCCATTGGAGTAACAAAAATATCCACAAGAGACAACCTTCCATAACGACAAGGCTACAATCCATTGTAGTAACAAAAATATCGACAACAGAATACCTTCCATAATGACAAGGCTACCATCCATTGTAGGAACAAAAATCTCAAAAATAGACTACCTTCCATAATCACAAGGCTTACATCCATTGGAGTAACACAAATCTTGACAACAGACTACCTTCCTTAAAGACAAGGCTATCATCCATTCGAATAACAAAAATATTGACAACACACTACCTTCCATAATGACAAGGCTACAATCCCTTAAAGTAACAAAAATTTAGACAACAAACTACCTTCCATAATGGCAAGGCTACCATCCATTGGAGTAACAAATATATTGACAACATACTACCTTCCATAATGACAAGGCTACCATCCATTGGAGTAACAAAAATATAGAAAATAGACTACCTTCCATAATGACAAGGCTTTCATCCAATGGATTAATAAAAATATCGACAATAGACTATCTTCCATAATGACAAGGCTAACATCCATTGGAGTAAGAAAAATCTCGACAACAGACTATCTTCCATAATGACAAGGGTATAATCCATTGGAGTAACAAAAATATCCACAAGAGACAACCTTCCATAATGACAAGGCTACCATCCATTGGAGTACCAAAAATCTCGACAAACAGACTACCTTCCATAATGACAAGGCTACCAGCCATTGGAATAACAAAAATCTCGACAATAGATTACCTTCCATAATGACAAGGCTACCATCCACTGTAGTAACAAAAATCTCGACAACAAACTACCTTCCATAATGACAACGCTACCATCCATTGGAGTAACAAATATCTCGACAACAGACTACCTTCCATAATGACTAGGCTACCATCCATTGGAGTAACAAAGATATTGACAACGGACTACCTTTCATAATGACAAGGATACCATCCATTGGAATAACAAAAATTTCGACAACAGACTACCTTCCATAATGACAAGGCTACCGTCCATTGAAGTAATAAAAATCTCGACAATAGACTACCTTCCATAATGACAAGGCTACCATCCATTGTAGTAACAAAGATATCGACAACATACTACCTTCCATAATGATAAGGCTACCATGCATTGGAGTAACAAAAATCACGACAACAGACTACATTCCATAAAGACAAGGCTACCATCCATTGGAATAACAAAAATCTCGACAACAGACTACCTTCCATAACGACAAGGCTTCCATCCAATGGGGTAATAAAAATATCGACAATAAACTATCTTCCATAATGACAAGGCTACCATCCATTGGAGTAAATAAAAACTCGACAACAGACTACCTTCCATAATGACAAGGGTACCATCCATTGGAGTAACAAAAATATCCACAAGAGACAACCTTCCATAATGACAAGGCTACCATCCATTGGAGTAACAAAAATCTCGACAACAGACTACCTTCCATAATGAAAAGGCTACCATCCATTGTAGTAACAAAAATCTCGACAACATACTACCTTCCATAATGACAAGGGTACCATCATTGTAGTAACAAAAATATCGAAAAAAGACTACCTTCCATAATGACAAGGCTTTCATCCAATGGGTTAATAAAAATATCGACAATAAACTATCTTTCATAATGACAAGGGTACCATCCATTGGAGTTAGAAAAATCTCGACAACAGAATATCTTCCATAATGACAAGGGTACAATCCATTGGAGTAACAAAAATATCGACAAGAAAAAACCTTCCATAATGACAAGGCTACCATCCATTGGAGTACCAAAAATCTCGACAAATAGACTACCTTCCATAATGACAAGGCTACCAGCCATTGGAATAACAAAAATCTCGACAATAGATTACCTTCCATAATGACAAGGCTACCATCCATTTTAGTAACAAAAATCTCGACAACAAACTACCTTCCATAATGCAACGCTACCATCCATTGGAGTAACAAAAATCTCGACAACAAACTACCTTCCATAATGACTAGGCTACCATCCATTGGAGTAACAAAGATATTGACAACGGACTACCTTTCATAATGACAAGGATACCATCCATTGGAATAACAAAAATCTCGACAACAGACTACCTTCCATAATGACAAGGCTACCATCCATTGCAGTAACAAAAATCTCGACAACAGACTACCTTCCATAATGACAAGGCTACCATCCATTGTAGTAACAAAGATATCGACAACGTACTACCTTCCATAATGACAAGGCTACCATCCATTAGAGTAACAAAAATCACGACAACAGACTACATTCCATAATGACAAGGCTACCATCCATTGGAATAACAAAAATCTCGACAACAGACTACCTTCCATAACGACAAGACTTCCATCCAATGGGGTAATAAAAATATCGACAATAGACTATCTTCCATAATGATAAGGCTACCATCCATTGGAGTAACAAAAATCTCGACAAAAGACTACCTTCCATAATGACAAGGGTACCATCCATTGGAGTAACAAAAATATCCACAAGAGACAACCTTCCATAATGACAAGGCTACCATCCATTGGAGTAACAAAAATCTCGACAACAAACTACCTTCCATAATGAAAAGGCTACCATCCATTATAGTAACAAAAATCTCGACAACATACTACCTTCCATAATGACAAGGGTACCATCATTGTAGTAACAAAAATATCGAAAACAGACTACCTTCCATAATGACAAGGCTTTCATCTAATGGATTAATAAAAATATCGACAATAGACTATCTTCCATAATGACAAGGGTACCATCAATTGGAGTTAGAAAAATCTCGACAACAGAATATCTTCCATAATGACAAGGGTACAATCCATTGGAGTAACAAAAATATCGACAAGAAAAAACCTTCCATAATTACAAGGCTACCATCCATTGGAGTACCAAAAATCTCGACAAATAGACTACCTTCCATAATGACAAGGCTACCAGCCATTGGAATAACAAAAATCTCGACAATAGATTACCTTCCATAATGACAAGGCTACCATCCATTGTAGTAACAAAAATCTCGACAACAAACTACCTTCCATAATGACAACGCTACCATCCATTGGAGTAACAAAAATCTCAACAATAGACTACCTTCCATAATGACTAGGCTACCATCCATTGGAGTAACAAAGATATTGACTACAGACTACCTTTCATAATGACAAGGATACCATCCATTGGAATAACAAAAATCTAGACAACAGACTACCTTCCATAATGACAAGGCTACCATCCATTGCAGTAACAAAAATCTCGACAACAGACTACCTTCCATAATGACAAGGCTACCATCCATTGTAGTAACAAAGATATCGACAACATACTACCTTCCATAATGACAAGGCTACCATCCATTAGAGTAACAAAAATCACGACAACAGACTACATTCCATAATGACAAGGCTACCATCCATTGGAATAACAAAAATCTCGACAACAGACTACCTTCCATAACGAAAAGGCTTCCATCCAATGGGGTAATAAAAATATCGAGAATAGACTATATTCCATAATGATAAGGCTACCATCCATTTGAGTAACAAAAATCTCGACAACAGACTACCTTCCATAATGACTAGGCTACCATCCATTGGAGTAACAAAGATATTGACAACGGACTACCTTTCATAATGACAAGGATACCATCCATTGGAATAACAAAAATCTCCACAACAGACTACCTTCCATAATGACAAGGCTACCATCCATTGCAGTAACAAAAATCTCGACAACAGACTACCTTCCATAATGACAAGGCTACCATCCATTGTAGTAACAAAGATATCGACAACATACTACCTTCCATAATGACAAGGCTACCATCCATTAGAGTAACAAAAATCACGACAACAGACTACATTCCATAATGACAAGGCTACCATCCATTGGAATAACAAAAATCTCGACAACAGACTACCTTCCATAACGACAAGACTTCCATCCAATGGGGTAATAAAAATATCGACAATAGACTATCTTCCATAATGATAAGGCTACAATCCATTGGAGTAACAAAAATCTCGACAAAAGACTACCTTCCATAATGACAAGGGTACCATCCATTGGAGTAACAAAAATATCCACAAGAGACAACCTTCCATAATGACAAGGCTACCATCCATTGGAGTAACAAAAATCTCGACAACAAACTACCTTCCATAATGAAAAGGCTACCATCCATTATAGTAACAAAAATCTCGACAACATACTACCTTCCATAATGACAAGGGTACCATCATTGTAGTAACAAAAATATCGAAAACAGACTACCTTCCATAATGACAAGGCTTTCATCCAATGGATTAATAAAAATATCGACAATAGACTATCTTCCATAATGACAAGGGTACCATCCATTGGAGTTAGAAAAATCTCGACAACAGAATATCTTCCATAATGACAAGGGTACAATCCATTGGAGTAACAAAAATATCGACAAGAAAAAACCTTCCATAATTACAAGGCTACCATCCATTGGAGTACCAAAAATCTCGACAAATAGACTACCTTCCATAATGACAAGGCTACCAGCCATTGGAATAACAAAAATCTCGACAATAGATTACCTTCCATAATGACAAGGCTACCATCCATTGTATTAACAAAAATCTCGACAACAAACTACCTTCCATAATGACAACGCTACCATCCATTGGAGTAACAAAAATCTCGACAACAGACTACCTTCCATAATGACTAGGCTACCATCCATTGGAGTAACAAAGATATTGACAACGGACTACCTTTCATAATGACAAGGATACCATCCATTGGAATAACAAAAATCTCGACAAAAGACTACCTTCCATAATGAAAAGGGTACCATCCATTGGAGTAACAAAAATATCCACAAGAGACAACCTTCCATAATGACAAGGCTACCATCCATTGGAGTAACAAAAATCTCGACAACAAACTACCTTCCATAATGAAAAGGCTACCATCCATTAGAGTAACAAAAATCACGACAACAGACTACATTCCATAATGACAAGGCTACCATCCATTGGAATAACAAAAATCTCGACAACAGACTACCTTCCATAACGAAAAGGCTTCCATCCAATGGGGTAATAAAAATATCGAGAATAGACTATATTCCATAATGATAAGGCTACCATCCATTTGAGTAACAAAAATCTCGACAACAGACTACCTTCCATAATGACTAGGCTACCATCCATTGGAGTAACAAAGATATTGACAACGGACTACCTTTCATAATGACAAGGATACCATCCATTGGAATAACAAAAATCTCCACAACAGACTACCTTCCATAATGACAAGGCTACCATCCATTGCAGTAACAAAAATCTCGACAACAGACTACATTCCATAATGACAAGGCTACCATCCATTGTAGTAACAAAGATATCGACAACATACTACCTTCCATAATGACAAGGCTACCATCCATTAGAGTAACAAAAATCACGACAACAGACTACATTCCATAATGACAAGGCTACCATCCATTGGAATAACAAAAATCTCGACAACAGACTACCTTCCATAACGACAAGACTTCCATCCAATGGGGTAATAAAAATATCGACAATAGACTATCTTCCATAATGATAAGGCTACCATCCATTGGAGTAACAAAAATCTCGACAAAAGACTACCTTCCATAATGACAAGGGTACCATCCATTGGAGTAACAAAAATATCCACAAGAGACAACCTTCCATAATGACAAGGCTACCATCCATTGGAGTAACAAAAATCTCGACAACAAACTACCTTCCATAATGAAAAGGCTACCATCCATTATAGTAACAAAAATCTCGATAACATACTACCTTCCATAATGACAAGGGTACCATCATTGTAGTAACAAAAATATCGAAAACAGACTACCTTCCATAATGACAAGGCTTTCATCCAATGGATTAATAAAAATATCGACAATAGACTATCTTCCATAATGACAAGGGTACCATCCATTGGAGTTAGAAAAATCTCGACAACAGAATATCTTCCATAATGACAAGGGTACAATCCATTGGAGTAACAAAAATATCGACAAGAAAAAACCTTCCATAATTACAAGGCTACCATCCATTGGAGTACCAAAAATCTCGACAAATAGACTACCTTCCATAATGACAAGGCTACCAGCCATTGGAATAACAAAAATCTCGACAATAGATTACCTTCCATAATGACAAGGCTACCATCCATTGTAGTAACAAAAATCTCGACAACAAACTACCTTCCATAATGACAACGCTACCATCCATTGGAGTAACAAAAATCTCGACAACAGACTACCTTCCATAATGACTAGGCTACCATCCATTGGAGTAACAAAGATATTGACAACGGACTACCTTTCATAATGACAAGGATACCATCCATTGGAATAACAAAAATCTCGACAAAAGACTACCTTCCATAATGAAAAGGGTACCATCCATTGGAGTAACAAAAATATCCACAAGAGACAACCTTCCATAATGACAAGGCTACCATCCATTGGAGTAACAAAAATCTCGACAACAAACTACCTTCCATAATGAAAAGGCTACCATCCATTATAGTAACAAAAATCTCGACAACATACTACCTTCCATAATGACAAGGGTACCATCATTGTAGTAACAAAAATATCGAAAACAAACTACCTTCCATAATGACAAGGCTTTCATCCAATGGATTAATAAAAATATCGACAATAGACTATCTTCCATAATGACAAGGGTACCATCCATTGGAGTTAGAAAAATCTCGACAACAGAATATCTTCCATAATGACAAGGGTACAATCCATTGGAGTAACAAAAATATCGACAAGAAAAAACCTTCCATAATTACAAGGCTACCATCCATTGGAGTACCAAAAATCTCGACAAATAGACTACCTTCCATAATGACAAGGCTACCAGCCATTGGAATAACAAAAATCTCGACAATAGATTACCTTCCATAATGACAAGGCTACCATCCATTGTAGTAACAAAAATCTCGACAACAAACTACCTTCCATAATGACAACGCTACCATCCATTGGAGTAACAAAAATCTCGACAACAGACTACCTTCCATAATGACTAGGCTACCATCCATTGGAGTAACAAAGATATTGACAACGGACTACCTTTCATAATGACAAGGATACCATCCATTGGAATAACAAAAATCTAGACAACAGACTACCTTCCATAATGACAAGGCTACCATCCATTGCAGTAACAAAAATCTCGACAACAGACTACCTTCCATAATGACAAGGCTACCATCCATTGTAGTAACAAAGATATCGACAACATACTACCTTCCATAATGACAAGGCTACCATCCATTAGAGTAACAAAAATCATGACAACAGACTACATTCCATAATGACAAGGCTACCATCCATTGGAATAACAAAAATCTCGACAACAGACTACCTTCCAAAACAAAAAGGCTTCCATCCAATGGGGTAATAAAAATATCGACAATAGACTATATTCCATAATGATAAGGCTACCATCCATTTGAGTAACAAAAATATCGACAACAGACTACCTTCCATAATGACAAGGGTACCATCCATTGGAGTAACAAAAATATCCACAAGAGACAACCTTCCATAATGACAAGGCTACCATCCATTGGAGTAACAAAAATCTCGACAACAGACTACCTTCCATAATGAAAAGGCTACCATCCATTGTAGTAACAAAAATCTCGACAACATACTACCTTCCATAATGACAAGGGTACCATCATTGGTGAAATTCTGGCAGCAGATACTCAATATCACAGTGAATGTTATGACACCGTATCTGACTTTCTATAAGACAGTAAATCAAAAAGCAGTAAAGAACATAGTCAATTGTTTACCCAGTTCAGTGTGAAACAACACCTACTCTGGGGCCTACCGAGCCAGGGAGGAAATTCACTATAATAGATATTAATTCAGGAATAATCCAACCAGTTTATCTCCTTCACTTAAGACCTACCCAATGCAACTTCAATCTAAGTTCAACTTAAACCTGAGTTCCTACTCACTCCCCCTCAATTACAGCAATGATACTAAACAATTGACTAATGGAATTATGAAGGAACTCTTCAGAACATACACTTGATTATGCTTCACAGCTTTTAATCAAGTAACACAAACACTCGTGCTTCAAAGCTTTGAGTGATACTTAAACCTAACTTGACCTTGCTTCAAAGCTTTAATCAAGTGACACAAACACTCGTGCTTCAAAGCTTTGAGTGATACACAACCCTTACAATCAAAACCTACTCCAAGTCACTTATCACAATGATACTTGCTTGGATTACAGTAGTTAAAACTATACAGCCCCTTGTTGATCTTCTGTCAAAAAGTTATTTTCACCAACAGCCTTCCTGTTGAATATATAGGCAGCTGTTCTTCAGTTAGGGCTTCCACGAAAATAGCTAGGGTTAATTAGGGTTAACCTCAAGACTTGGTCACAAGACTTTATCAACCAGATTAGGGTTAAGCCAAGTTAACCTAAAGTCCACGTGAGATTCTGTTCTGGAATGTATGAACCATATTCCTGAAAAATCTCAGAATTAACAAAACTGCATAACTGTTAGATCAGTACAGGATGTCTTAACATTGGTTATGACAACAGGAATCCTGTTTACTGATTTTGGTAGAATGTAATAAATGTGATCATTGCATAATGATCAGCTACACACTCATAATGAGCAGCTATTGTATGCCATTCTTTTTCTGCAGAAAGTACCTAGTAACCCAGAATGTTATGACATCAGTCATGACATTCACACACTTGGTTTTACCAAAAATACATGCCAATAACCAAACACTTACAAACTCCCCCTTTGGCATATTTTTGGCTAAAACACCTAAACTATCAGAGATTAGAGAGCAGCAGAAATAATATGTCTGTAGAAAAAAAGAATGTCTACCAAGTATAATTAACACAAAATCTTCTCCCCCTCTTTAGCCATAAATAGGCCAAAGATACATATACTTTTAGGTTATACAGTCATCCAAAATGAATAATAAAAACAAAAAGTATGAAATCACTTGCAGCAACAGGTACCAGCAGCAAGCTTGACAACCCCACTGATCTTGAAGCACAGTCATCTTCAGAGGAGGCACTATCTTCAGCATTAAGTTGATCTTCAGCAGCATCCTATTCCCTTCTTTGTCCTTCAGTCTCCTCCTGTTCTAGTCTAGCAATTAGGTTCTCAAGAGTCCTTTTCCTTGTCTCCAGCTCTTTGCAGGTTTCCTTCAGCACAGCTATAACATCAGATTTATTGGACTGAGTTTTGACAGTTGATGTCTCAGCTGATGTCATGACAATGTCAGGCACATGAGTTCCCTGAAATAGCTTATAGTGCAACCCAAGAGCAGGGGCTCTTTTGCATACAGTATCTCTTTCGACTAGAATGTCAGAATACTGAGCAAGGACAATACCACATAGGAGGGAGGGAAAGGCAATAGGGCCTTTAACAACATAGCTTCCAGCATGTTTTAAAGTTTGATCAAAGATATACCTGCCATAGTCAAATTTTGTCCTGGTTCCAACAGCATAAATGAATCTTCCCAATCCTGTGGAGATGGTTGATTTATGGTTGGTGGGAACCCAGTTGGCTGCACCAATCTTGTGCAGGATGGCAAATTTCATGCTTAGCTTGCTTGCATTCAACTTGCCTTTTAAGGGCCAGCTCTTGACTTGTTTTGCAGTGATGGTTTGGCATACTTGGTTGTCAGTAACCTCTTGTTCAAGGCAAGCCTCATATGGTCTTCCTAGGAATTTGTTTATTTCAGAGGGAGAGAAATTAACCTTTCTTCCTCTCACATAGACACATTTAAAGTCAGCTGACCTTCCATCAGCACATCCATCAGATAAATTCACTATGAATTCTTTGACAAGATTTTCATAGCAGTTGGTAAACTTTACCACAGTATTTATTAGACCAACAGTTTTGATTAGGTCCATGATCTCCTTACATTCCATGGCACCATTGTTCAGTTCTCTTTCCAAGGCTATTCTTTTCAAACAAACATACTTTCATCTTTTGTCATTTTTCAGGGTGGTGAAAAGAAATGTTGTCAGTGGGGACTTCAGGAACTTTAGACATTTTGCTTGATGGGAGTTTCCTTCTGAGAGGAATGTCTTCAGCATCAACTTCAAATTCTGATTCCTCATCAGAATCAGAAGGTTCAGGCTCTTTCCTTTTCTTTGCTATTGGTTGTCTCACAGGCTTTGAGAGACTACCAGCAGGAACTTGAGTTTTCACCTTCGCTTTGGACAATCCAGTCTTCACAGTTTCTACACCAGTCTTGTCTTCAGTCCTGGTTTTCTTATGAACTACATCAGCAGTCTTCTCTTTGGTCATACATTTTGCAGCATCCTGCTTTCCTTTTCTGTTCATCATCCTCCTAGCTATGCTAGGGTTGATGTTTGCAATTAGGTCATTATCAGAGTATTCTTCATCCACATCAATAATCGGGGGTTCAACATCCTTCTCTGAAGGGTTCTGGAGATCATCAAGATTTTTAGATGATTTCTGAATGTTGTCATCCGATGTCTCAACATTCTTAGTGACATCTGGATTCATTTCAACATTTGGACTAGCAGATTCTTGATTTAAAGGAACAGAAATGCCAGGTACAGAGTGGTTCTCATTCATAATTCTTGTAATAAGTCTAGCTATTTCTTGATGAACATAAGCTGAGCCTTCCCTATTTGCTATTTCTGAGGGAACAGAAGATGATGGTTGAGAGGGATTACCGGATGAAGTAGCTTGAGACCTTCCTGCATGCCTTGTTCTCAGATTTGTAACCTTAGAGGGGTTAGCTGCCAGTTCTCTAAGAGGAGTAATCTCCAGAACATCAGAATCCATGCAGGTTGTGATTGCCCTAGGATCTCGATCAGAGGATGCGGAAGAAACAGACGTCTTTGAAGAGGATGATGTCATGGATAGTTGAGACATTTTGAGAGTCTTAGAAAACCAGTAACAACGAGAGTGAAATCATTGATTGAGAGAATGAAGATTGTTGCAGAGTCGAGAGAGGAAGGAGGTAAATGAGTGTCTATTCAACTTCTTAATAATTTTGAAAAGGAATAGGGAAACATATGATTAACCCACTCAAAATAGACTTAACACAAAAATCTCCTTCATCCCTTGTTTTAAGAAAAATTAATTGCTACATTTCCTCATGTTGGCAAATACCCAACTTGCCCCTCAAATTTTCAAATTGATTTGCATCAAGTGCCTTGGTAAAAATGTCAGCCAACTGTAGTTCAGTGGCAACATGTTCCAGTTTAATCGTCTTCTCCTCTACAAGATCTCTGATAAAGTGATGTCTAATGTCAATATGCTTGGTCCTGCTATGCTGAATAGGATTCTTGGAAATGTTGATGGTACTCAGATTGTCACAGTACAATGTCATAACATCTTATGTGACATTATACTCAGTAAGCATCTGTTTCATCCAAATCATTTGAGAACAGCTACTACCAGCTGCTATGTATTCAGCTTCAGCAGTAGAGAGAGACACACAGTTCTGTTTCTTGCTGAACCAGGAGACTAGATTATTTCCTAAGAAGAAACATCCTCCAGAGGTGCTCTTTCTATCATCAGCACTTCCAGCCCAATCAGCATCACAGTAACCAGTCAGAGTTGGTTCACAACCATGAGAGTACAGCAAGCCATAGTTGTAAGTTCCACTTACATACTTCAAAATTCTCTTCACTTGATTGATATGACTGACTTTGGGATCAGCTTGGTATCTTGCACAAACTCCAACAGCAAAAGCAATGTCAGGTCTGTTGGCTGTTAAGTATAGCAGACTTCCTATCATCCTTCTGTACAGGCTTTGGTCCACCTTAACCCCACTTGAATCATTGGATAGCTTTAAATGAGTAGGTGCAGGAGTCATTTTGTGAATGGCATTCTCCATTTCAAACTTCTTGACAATGTTCTTTGCATACTTGCTTTGAGACAGAAAGATTGAGTCTTCCATCTGTGTGACTTGCAGTCCAAGAAAGTAGGTCAATTCTCCCATGAGGCTCATTTCGAATTCAGCCTGCATCTGGTCAGCAAAATGTTTAACCATTTTATCTGACATTCACCTAAACACTATGTCATCAACATAGATTTGAGCTACCATTATCTTTCCTCCTTCATTTTTGACAAAAAAGGGTTTTATCCAAGCCTCCTTTTCTGTATCCTTTGTCAGAGAGAAATTTTGTCAACCTGTCATACCATGCTCTAGGAGCTTGTTTCAGGCCATATAAAGCTTTCCTCAATTTGTAGACATGATCAGGGTAGTTTGGATCCACAAATCCTTTAGGCTGTTCCACATAAACTTCCTCATTTAAGTACCCATTTAGGAAGGCCCTTTTTACATCCATCTGAAATAACTTGAACTTCAGGAGACAAGCAATTCCCAATAGGAGTCTGATTGATTCCAGTCTGGCAACAGGGGCAAAGGTCTCATCAAAATCAACCCCTTCAACTTGAGTGTATCCTTGAGCAACAAGTCTTGCCTTATTCCTGGTGACAACTCCTTCAACATCTTATTTGTTCTTGTAGATCCATTTTGTGCCAATGATGTTTGTTCCTTCTTGTCTAGGAACTAACTCCCATACTTCATGTTGCTTGAATTGGTTCAATTCATCTTGCATTGCTCCAATCCAGTATTCATCAGTTAAAGCCTCCTTAACATTTCTTGGTTCAATTTTAGACACAAAGCAAGAGTTTGAGATGATTTCTCTAGATCTTGTAAATACTCCACTGTTAGGATCTCCTATGATGAGTTCTTTAGGATGATCTTTCTGAATTCTGATGGAAGGGTTTTTGTTAGCTTCCTTTCATTCAGAGTCTGAAGCAGTGGTGTTAGGTAGATCATTCTGTTGAGTTGAAGTCTCAAAGAATGTCTCAACATTACAAGGGACATCTGTTTCCTCATGATAATCATCAACTATGACATTTATGGATTCCATCATGACTTTGGTCCTGGAATTGAATACCCTATAAGCTCTGCTGTTGGTGGAGTATCCTAGAAATATTCCTTCATCACTTTTAGGGTCCAGCTTTCTCCTTTGTTCACGATGTGCCAGAATATAGCATTTGCTACCAAATACATGGAAGTACTTCACTGTTGGCTTTCTTCCTTTCCAGAGTTCATAAATGGTGGATGAGGTTCCCTTTCTCAAGGTGACCCTATTATGGACATAACATGCTGTATTCATAGCTTCAGCCCAAAAATGAATAGGAAGTCTTTTGGCATGTATCATTACTCTGGCAGATTCCTGTATGGTCCTGTTTTTCCTTTCTACAACTCCATTTTGTTGAGGAGTTATAGGTGAAGAGAATTCATGATTAATTCCTTCTGAGGAACATAACTCATTAAACTTACTGTTTTCAAATTCCTTGCCATGATCACTTTTGATTCTGACAATGCACCCTTCTTTTTCTCTTTGAATTCTTTTGCACAGTTCTTTAAAAACTTCAAATACATCAGATTTTTCCCTAATGAAGTTAATCCAGGTGAATCTGGAAAAATCATCCACAACAACATAGGCATATCTTTTTCCACCAAGACTTTCCACCTGCATTGGTCCCATCAGATCCATATGTAGAAGTTCTAGAACCTTAGAGGTGGTCAGATGTTTTGACTTTGGATTTGACATCCTAGTCTGCTTACCAACCTGACATTCACCACAGACTCTCCCTTCATCAATTTGCAGTCTTGGGATCCCTCTGACTGCCTCCATGGATATATTCCTTTTCATTCCTCTTTGATGTAGATGACCAAGTTTTTGGTGCCACAGTTTCACTTATTTTTCTTCTTTGGCAATAGAACACACAATAGAGTAATTAGTGTTCTCAGGCTCCCACAAGTAGCAGTTGTCTTTAGATCTGACTCCTTTCATTACAACTTCTTGTTTCTCATTAGTTACAAGACATTCAGATTTGGAGAAGTTGACCTTGAATCCTAGGTCGCATAATTGGCTGATACTTATGAGATTAGCAGTCAAGCATTTTACAAGCAGTACTTCATTTAGATTTGGAACTCCAGGGCAGTCCAAGTTTCCAACTCCTTTGATTTCTCCTCTAGCACCATCTCCAAAGGTCACATAACTAGTGGTGTGAGGTTTAACATTATTGAGAAGATTCTTGATCCCAGTCATGTGCTTAGAACATCCACTGTCAAAGTACCAGTCTTCCTTTGCAGAGACTCTAAAGGAAGTGTGAGCTATCAGGGCAGTAGCCTTTTTCTTCCACTGTGGAGTATATGGTACCTTGTTAGACTTAGGTTTGACACTTGGGTTCTGATTAGGATATCCATATAATCTGAAGCATAATGGATTTATGTGACCAAACCTCCCACAATGATGACATCTCCATCTTTGATACTTTTTCTTCATATTTCTCTATTCTCGATGTTGAGTGCTATGTTGTGACATCTGCTTTGACATTTGTTTATCAGGCCTGATCTTCTTGTCTATACCCGATTTCTTTGCTGCCATAAATCCTAGACCAGACTTGTTTCCCACATTTTGTCCAACCTGAAGGATTTCTTCCAATTTGTCAGTTCCCTTTGTCAGCTTCTTGACAGATTTGGTCATCTGGTCCAGTTTTGAGTTTAGCATTTGAACTTCCCCTTCTAGATGACTTATAGTATCATTGTCTGCCTTTTTCTCAGCCTCCAACTTTATTATGAGTTTTGTTTGTCTCTCATTTTGCTGACAGACTTCAGCACTTCTGATACATAATTTCTTGTAGGAATCAGCCAGTTCTTCAAATGTCACTTCCTCATCCCTAGAGTCAGTATCAGAGTTACAAATACCAGTTAGTGCAGTAACTAGTTTGGCAGATTCTTCTTTAGAATTACTTTCTGAATCACAGTCAGACCAAGTAACAAACATTCCTTTCTTTTGTTTCTTAAGAAAGGTAGGACATTCAGCTCGAATGTGCCCATATCCTTCACATCCATGGCATTGAATTCCTCTGCTTTGATTTCCCTTTTCTTCAGACTTTGATCTTCTGCTGGAGTCATAAGATCTTTTAATGTCAGAAGGAATGTTCTTAACATTTGACCTTGACTTTAGATTCATTCTCTTGATGAGTTTGTTGAATTGTCTTCCAAGCATGGCTATAGCTTCTGAAATATTTTCTTCTTCATCCTCCTTGTTTTCATCTTCAGTGTTAGATACAAGTGATATGCTCTTGTTTTTCTTGTCAACATTGTCACTGATCCCCATCTCAAAGGTCTGAAGAGACCCAATGAGTTCATCCACATTCAATTTGCTGATATCCTGGGCTTCCTCTATAGAAGTTATCTTCATTGCAAATATTTTAGGCAAGGATCTGAGAATCTTTCTCACCAGTTTTTCTTCTGACATCTTTTCTCCCAATGCTCCTGAGGTGTTGGCAATCTCCAAGATGTTCATGTGAAACTCATGAATGGTTTCATCTTCCATCATCCTTAGGTTCTTAAATTTGGTAGTCAGCATCTGAAGCCTTGACATTTTTACTTTGGATGTGCCCTCATGGGTAGTTTTGAGTGTGTCCCAAACTTCCTTGGCCAGTTCACATTGATGTACTAGTCTGAATATGTTTCTATCAATTCCATTGAACAAGGCATTTAATGCTTTGGAATTTCCCAGGGATAACTCATCTTCTTCTTTGCTCCATTCTTCCTCAGGTTTCATACTTATTGTCCCATCTTTCTCAGTTATGGTGGGATGGTTCCATCTTTTGTCAGCAACTCTCCAAGCCTTTTTGTCCATAGATTTTAAGAACGCAATCATACGAGGATTCCAGTAGTTATAATTTGATCCATCCCAAATGGGTGGTCTGTTTCCAAAAATTCCTTCTTTGTCCATAGCGCCAGAAAGTGATATCCCTAGATCTCACCCAGTAAGACAGGTAGGGTGCATGCTCTGATGCCAATTGAAATTCTGGCACCAGAAACTCAATGTCACAGTGAATGTTATGACACCGTATCTGACTTTCTATAAGACAGTAAATCAAAAAGCAGAAAAGAACACAGCCAATTGTTTACCCAATTCAGTGTGAAACAACACCTACTCTGAGGGCTACCAAGCCAGGGAGGAAATTCACTATAAGAGATATTAATTCAGGAATAAACCAACCAGTTTATCTCCTTCACTTAAGACCTACCCAATGCAACTTCAATCTAAGTTTAACTTAAACCTTAGTTCCTACTCACTCCTCCTCAATCACAGCAGTGATACTAAACAATTGACTAATGAAATTATGAAGGCACTCTTCAAAACATACACTTGATTATGCTTCACAGCTTTTAATCAAGTAACACAAACACTCGTGAGATTCTGTTCTGGAATGTATGAACCATATTCCTGAAAAATCTCAGAATTAACAAAACTACATATCTGTTAGATCAGTACAGGATATCTTAACATTGGTTATGACAACCAGAATCCTTTTTACTGATTTTGGTAGAATGTAATAAATGTGATCATTGCATAATGATCAGCTACACACTCATAATGAGCAGCTACTGTATGCCATTCTTTTTCTGCAAAACGTACCTAGTAACCCAGAATATTATAACATCAGTCATGTCATTCACACACTTGGTTTTACCAAAAGTACATGCCAATAACCAAACACTTACAATTGGAGTAACAAAAAAATATCCACAAGAGGCTACCTTCCATAATGACAAGGCTACAATCCATGGGAGTAACAAAAATCTCAACAACAAAATACCTCCCATAATGACAAGTCTACCATCCATTGGAGTAACAAAAATCTCGTCAACAGACTACCTTCCATAATGACTAGGCTACCATCCCTTCGAGTAACAAAGATATCGACAATAGACTACCTTCCATAATGACAAGGCTACAATGCATTGTAGTAACAAAAATCTCGACAATAAAATACCTTCCATAATAACAAGGCTACCATCCATTGTAGTAACAAAAATATCGACAATAGACTACCTTCCATAATCACAAGGCTTACATCCATTGGAGTAACAAAAATCTTGACAACAGACTACCTTCCATAATGACAAGGCTATCATCCATTGGAATAACAAAAATATCAACAACACACTACCATCCATAATGACAAGGCTACCATCCCTTAGAGTTACAAAAATCTCGTCAACAGACTACCTTCCATAATGACTAGGCTACCATCCATTGGAGTAACAAAGATATCGACAATAGATTACCTTCCATAACGACAAGGCTACAATTCATTGTAGTAACAAAAATCGCGACAAAAAATACCTTCCATAATGACAAGGCTACCATCCATTGTAGTAACAAAAATCTCGACAATAGACGACCTTCCATAATCACATGGCTTACATCCATTGGAGTAACAAAAATCTTGATATTAGACTACCTTCCATAATGACAAGGCTATCATCCATTGGAATAACAAAAATATCGACAACACACTACCTTCCATAATGACAAGGCTACAATCCCTAAGAGTAATAAAAATCTAGACAACAAACTACCTTCCATAATGACAAGGCTACCATCCATTGGAGTATCAATGATATCGACAACATACTACCTTGCATAATGAAAAGTCCACCATCCATTGGAGTAACAAAAATATCGACAACAGACTACCTTCCATAATGACAAGGCTTTCATCCAATGGATTAATAAAAATATCGACAATAGACTATCTTCCATAATGACAAGGGTACAATCCATTGGAGTAACAAAAATATCCACAAGAGACAACCTTCCATAATGACAAGGCTACCATCCATTGGAGTAACAAAAATCTCGACAAACAGACTACCTTCCATAATAACAAGGCTACCATCCATTGGAATAACAAAAATCTCGACAACAGACTACCTTCCATAATGACAAGGCTACCATCCATTGTAGTAATAAAAATCGCGACGACAGACTACCTTTAATTTTGACAATGCTACCATCCATTGGAGTAACAAAAATATCGACAATAGACTACCTTCCATAACGAATAGGCTACCATCCATTGGAGTAACAAAGATATTGAACACGAACTACCTTTCATAATGACAAGGATTCCATCCATTAGAATAACAAAAATCTCGACAACAGACTACCTTCCATAATGACAAGGCTACCATCCATTGCAGTAACAAAAATCTCGACAACAGACTACCTTCCATAATGACAAGGCTACCATCCATTATAGTAACAAAGATATTGACAACATACTACCTTCCATAATGACAAGGCTACCATCCATTGGAGTATCAAAAATCACGACAACAAACTACCTTTCATAATGACAAGGCTATCATCCATTGGAATAACAAATATATTGACAACAAATTACCTTCCATAACGACAAGGCTTCCATCCAATGGGATAATAAAAATATCGACAATAGACTATCTTCCATAATTACAAGGCTACCATCCATCGGAGTAACAAAAATCTCGACAACAGACTACCTTCCATAATGACAAGGGTACCATCCATTGGAGTAACAAAAATATCCACAAGAGACAACCTTCCATAATGACAAGGCTACCATCCATTGGAGTAACAAAAATCTCGACAACAGACTACCTTCCATAATGAAAAGGCTACCATCCATTGTAGTAACAAAAATCTCGACAACATACTACCCTCCATAATGACAAGGGTACCATCACTAGAGTAACAAAAACATCCACAAGAGGCTACCTTCCATAATGACAAGGCTACAATCCATTGGAGTAACAAAAATCTCGACAACAAAATACCTTCCATAATGACACGGCTACCATCCATTGTAGTAAGAAAAATCTAGACAATAGACTACCTTCCATAATCACAAGTCTACCATCCATTGTAGTAACAAAAATATCGTCAACAGACTAACTTCCATAATGACAAGGGTACCATCATTGGAGTAATAAAAACATCTACAAGAGGCTACCTTCCATAATGACAAGGCTACAATCCATTGGAGTAACAAAAATCTCGACAACAGAATACCTTCCATAATGACACAGCTAGCATCCATTGTAGTAAACAAATCTAGACAATAGACTACCTTCCATAATCACAAGGCTACCATCCATTGGAGTAACAAAAATATCGTCAACAGACTACCTTCCATAATGACTAGGCTACCATCCTTTGGAGTAACAAAGATATCAACAATAGACTACCTTCCATAACGATAAGACTACAATACTTTGTAGTAAACAAAATCTCTACTAAAAAATACCTTCCATAATGACAAGGCTACCATCCATTGTAGTAATAAAAATATCGACAATAGACTACCTTCCATAATCACAACAAGGCTTACATCCATTGGAGTTACAAAAATCTTGACAACAGACTACCTTCCATAATGACAAGGCTATCATCCATTGGAATAAAAAAAATATCAACAACACACTACTTTCCATAATGACAAGGCTACCATCCCTTAGAGTAACAAAAATCTCGTCAACAGACTACCTTCCATGACGACTAGGCTACCATCCATTGGAGTAACAAAGATATCGATAACAGACTACCTTCCATAAAGACAAGGCTACAATCCATTATAGTAACAACAATCTCGGCAAAAAAAATACCTTCCATAATGACAACGCTACCATCCATTTTAGTAACAAAAATCTGGACAATAGACGACCTTCCATAATCACATGGCTTACATCCATTGGAGTAACAAAAATCTCGACAACAGACTACCTTCCATAATGAAAAGGCTACCATCCATTGTAGTAACAAAAATCTCGACAACATACTACCTTCCATAATGACAAGGGTACCATCATTGGAGTAATAAAAACATCTACAAGAGGCTACCTTCCATAATGACAAGGCTACAATCCATTGGAGTAACAAAAATCTCGACAACAGAATACCTTCGATAATGACACGGCTACCATCCATTGTAGTAACAAAAATCTAGACAATAGACTACCTTCCATAATCAAAAGGCTACCATCCATTGGAGTAATAAAAATATCGTCAACAGACTACCTTCCATAATGACTGGGCTATCATCCTTTGGAGTAACAAAGATATCGACAATAGACTACCTTCCATAACGACAAGGCTACAATCCATTGTAGTAAACAAAATCTCGACTAAAAAATACCTTCCATAATGACAAGGCTACCATCCATTGTAGTAATAAAAATCTCGACAATAGAATACCTTCCATAATCACAACAAGGCTTACATCCATTGGAGTAACAAAAATCTTGACAACAGACTACCTTCCATAATGACAAGGCTATCATCCATTGAAATAACAAAAACATCGACAATACCTTACATAATGACAATGCTACCATCCCTTAGAGTAACAAAAATCTCGTCAACAGACTACCTTCCATAATTACTAGGCTACCATCCATTGGAGTAACAAAGATATCGATAACAGACTACCTTCCATAACGACAAGGATACAATCAATTGTAGTAACAAAAATCTCGACAATAAAATACCTTCCATAATTACAAGGCTACCATCCATTGTAGTAACAAAAATCTCGACAATAGAATACCTTCCATAATCACAAGGCTTACATCCATTGGAGTAACAAAAATATCGACAACAGAATACCTTCCATGATGACAAGGCTACCATCCCTTAGAGTAACAAAAATCTCGACAATAGACTACCTTCCATAAAGACAAGGCTACAATCCATTGGAGTAACAAAAATATCGACAACAGAATACCTTCCATGATGACAAGGCTACCATCCCTTAGAGTAACAAAAATCTCGACAATAGACTACCTTCCATAATGACAAGGCTACCATCCATTGGAGTAACAAATATATCGACAACATACTGCCTTCCATAATGACTAGGATACCATCCTTTGGAGTAACAAAGATATCGACAATAGACTGCCTTCCATAACGACAAGGCTACAATCCATTGTAGTAATAAAAATCTTGACAAAAAAATACCTTCCATAATGACAAGGCTACCATCCATTGTAGTAACAAAAATCTCGACAAAAAAATACCTTCCATAATCACAAGGCTTACATCCATTGGAGTAAGAAAAATCATGACAACAAACTACCTTCCATAATGACAAGGCTATCATCCATTGGAATAACAAAAATATCGACAACACACTACCTTCCATGATGACAAGGCTACCATCCCTTAGAGTAACAAAAATCCCGTCAATAGACTACCTTCCATAATGACTAGGCTACCATCCATTAGAGTAACAAAGATATCGACAACAGACTACCTTCCATAATGACAAGGCTACCATCCATTGGAGTAACAAAAATATCGACAACAGACTACCTTCCATAATGACAAGGCTTTTATCCAATGGAGTAATAAAAATATCGAAAATAGACTATCTTCCATAATTACAAGGGTACCAACCATTGGAGTGACAAAAATATCCACAAGAGACAACCTTCCATAATGACAAGGCTACCTTCCATTGGAGTTACAAAAATCTCGACAAACAGACTACCTTCCATAATGATAAGGCTACCATCCATTGGAATAACAAAATTCTCGACAACAAACTACCTTCCATAATGACAAGGCTACCATCCATTGTAGTAACAAAAATCTTGACAACAGACTACCTTCCATAATGACAACGCTACCATCCATTGGAGTCACAAAAATCTCGACAATAGACTACCTTCCATAACAACAAGTCTTCCATCCAATGGGGTAATAAAAATATCGACAAAAGACTATCTTCAATAATGACAAGGCTACCATCCATTGGAGTAACAAAAATCTCGACAACAGACTACCTTCCATAATGACAAGGCTACCATCCATTGGAATAAAAAAATCTCGACAACAAACTACCTTCCATAATGACAAGGCTACCATCCATTATAGTAACAAAAATCTCAACAACAGACTACCTTCCATAACAACAAGTCTTCCATCCAATGGAGTAACAAAGATATTGACAATGGACTACCTTTCATAATGACAAGGATACCATCCATTGGAATAACATAAATCTCTACAACAGACTACCTTCCATAATGACAAGGCTACCATCCATTGGAGTAACAAAAATCATGACAACATACTACCTTCTATAATGACAAGGTTACCATCCATTGGAATAACAAAAATCTCGACAACAGACTACCTTCCATAACAACAAGTCTTCTATCCAATGGGGTAATAAAAATATCGACAAAAGACTATCTTCAATAATGACAAGGCTACCATCCATTGGAGTAACAAAAATCTCGACAACAGACTACCTTCCATAATGACAAGGCTACCATCCATTGGAATAAAAAAAATCTCGACAACAAACTACCTTCCATAATGACAAGGCTACCATCCATTATAGTAACAAAAATCTCAACAACAGACTACCTTCCATAACAACAAGTCTTCCATCCAATGGGGTAATAAAAATATCGACAAAAGACTATCTTCAATAATGACAAGGCTACCATCCATTGGAGTAACAAAAATCTCGACAACAGACTAACTTCCATAATGACAAGGCTACCATCCATTGGAATAAAAAAAATCTCGACAACAAACTACCTTCCATAATGACAAGGCTACGATCCATTATAGTAACAAAAATCTCAACAACAGACTACCTTCCATAATGACAACGCTACCATCCATTGGAGTCACAGAAATTTCGACAACATACTACCTTCCATAATGACTAGGCTACCATCCATTTGAGTAACAAAGATATTGACAACGGACTACCTTTCATAATGACAAGGATACCATCCATTGGAATAACATAAATCTCTACAACAGACTACCTTCCATAATGACAAGGCTACCATCCATTAGAGTAACAAAAATCATGACAACATACTACCTTCTATAATGACAAGGCTACCATCCATTGGAATAACAAAAATATTGACAACAGACTACCTTCGATAATGACAAGGGTACCATCCATAGGAGTAACAAAAATATCCACAAGAAACAACCTTCCATAATGACAAGGCTACCATCCATTGGAGTAACAAAAATCTCGACAACAGACTACCTTCCATAATGAAAAGGCTACCATCCGTTGTAGTAAAAAAAATCTCGACAACATACTACCTTCCATAATGACAAGGGTACCATCATTGGAGTAACAAAAATATCCACAAGAGGCTACCTTCCATAATGACAAGGCTACAATCCATTGGAGTAACAAAAATATCGACAATTGAATACCTTCCATAATGACAAGGCTACCATCCATTGAAGTAACAAAAATCTCGACAATAGACTACTTTCCATAATCACAAGGCTTACATCCATTGGAGTAACAAAAATCTTGACAACAGACTACCTTCCATAATGACAAGGCTATCATCCATTGGAATAACAAAAATATCAACAACACACTACCTTCCATAATGACAAGGCTACCATCCCTTAGAGTTACAAAAATCTCGTCAACAGACTACCTTCCATAATGACTAGACTACCATCCATTGGAGTAACAAAGATATCGACAATAGACTACCTTCCATAACGACAAGGATACAATTCATTGTAGTAACAAAAATCTCGATAAAAAAATACCTTCCATAATGACAAGGCTACCATCCATTGTAGTAACAAAAATCTCGACAATAGACGACCTTCCATAATCACATGGCTTACATCCATTGGAGTAACAAAAATCTTGACAATAGACTACCTTCCATAATGACAAGGCTATCATCCATTGGAATAACAAAAATATCGACAACACACTACTTTCCATAATGATAAGGTTACAATCCCTAAGAGTAACAAAAATCTAGACAACAAACTACCTTCCATAATGACAAGGCTACCATCCATTGGAGTATCAAAGATATCGACAACAGACTACCTTCCATAATGACTAGGCTACCATCCATTGGAGTAACAAAGATATCGATAATAGACTACCTTCCATAACAACAAGGCTACAATTCATTGTAGTAACAAAAATCTCGGCATAAAAAATACCTTCCATAATGACAAGGCTACCATCCATTGTAGTAACAAAAATCTCGACAATAGACGACCTTCCATAATCACATGGCTTACATCCATTGGAGTAACAAAAATCTTGACAATAGACTACCTTCTATAATGACAAGGCTATCATCCGTTGGAATAACAAAAATATCGACAACACACTACCTTCCATAATGACAAGGCTACAATCCCTAAGAGTAACAAAAATCTAGACAACAAACAACCTTCCATAATGACAAGGCTACCATCCATTGGAGTATTAAAGATATCGACAACATACTACCTTGAATAATGAAAAGGCTACCATCCATTGGAGTAACAAAAATATCGACAACAAACTACCATCCATAATGACAAGGCTTTCATCCAATGGATTAATAAAAATATCGACCATAGACTATCTTCCATAATTACAAGGCTATCATCCATTGGAGTAAGAAAAATCTCGACAACAGACTATCTTCCATAATGCCAAGGGTACAATCCATTGAAGTAACAAAAATATCCACAAGAAACAACCTTCCATAATGACAAGGCTACCATCCATTGGAGTAACAAAAATCTCGTCAACAGACTACCTTTCATAATGATAAGGCTACCATCCTTTGGAGTAACAAAGATATCGATAATAGACTACCTTCCATATCGACAAGGCTACAATCCATTGTAGTAACAAAAATCTCGACAAAAAAATACCTTCCATAATGACAAGGCTACCATCCATTGTAGTAACAAAAATCTCGACAATAGACTACCTTCCATAATCACAAGGCTTACATCCATTGGAGTAACAAAAATCTTGACAACAGACTACCTTTCATAATGACAAGGCTATCATCCATTAGAATAACAAAAATATCGACAACACACTACCTTCCATAATGACAAGGCTACCATCCCTTAGAGTAACAAAAATCTCGTCAAGAGACGAACTTCTATAATGACTAGGCTACCATCCATTAGAGTAACAAATATATCGACAATAGACTATCTTCCATAATGACAAGGCTACCATCCATTATAGTAACAAAAATATCGACAATAGAATACCTTCCAAAATCACATGGCTTACATCCATTGGAGTAACAAAAATCTTGAAAATAGATTACTTTACATAAAGAGAAGGCTATCATCCATTGGAATATCAAAAATATCGACAACACACTACCTTCCATAATGACAAGGCTACAATCCCTTAGAGTAACAAAAATCTCGATAACAGACTACATTCCATAATGACAAGGCTACCATCCATTGAAGGAACAAAGATATCGACAACATACTACCTTCCATAATGACAAGGCTACCATCCATTGGAGTAACAAATGTATCGATAACAGACTACCTTCCATAACGACAAGACTACAATCCATTGTAGTAACTAAAATCTTGACAACAAAATACCTTCCATAATGACAAGGCTACCATCCATTATAGTAACAAAAATCTAGACATGTGACAACCTTCCATAATCACAAGGCTTACATCCATTGGAGTAACAAAAATCTTGATAACAGACTACTTTCCATAATTACAAGGCTATCATCCATTGGAATTACAAAAATATCGACAACACACTACCTTCCATAATGACAAGGCTACCATCCCTTAGAGTAACAAAAATCTCGTCAACAAACTACCTTCCATAATGACTAGGCTACCATCCTTTGGAGTAACAAATATATCGACAACATACTGCCTTCCATAATGACATGGCTACCATCCATTGGAGTAACAAAAATATCGACAACAAACTACCTTCCATAATGACAAGGGTTTCAACCAATGGAGTAATAAAAATATCGAAAATAGACTATCTTCTATAATGACATGGGTACCATCCATTGGAGTAACAAAAATATCCACAAGAGACAACCTTCCATAATGACAAGGCTACCATCCATTGGAGTAACAAAAATCTCGACAAATAGACTACCTTCCATAATGACAAGGCTACCATCCATTAGAGTCACAAAAATCTCGACAACAAACTACCTTCCATAATGACTAGGCTACCATCCATTGGAGTAAAAAAGATATTGACAACGGACTACCTTTCATAATGACAAGGATACCATCCATTGGAATAACAAAAATTTCTACAACAGACTACCTTCCATAATGACAAGGCTATTATCCATTGCAGTAACAAAAATCTCGACAACAGACTACCTTCCATAATGACAAGGCTACCATCCATTGGAGTAACAAAAATCATGACAACAGACTACCGTCCATAATGACAAGTCTACCATCCATTGGAATAACAAAAATCTCGACAACAGACTACCTTCCATAATGACAAGGCTTCCATCCAATGGGGTAATAAAAATATCGACAACATACTATCTTCCATAATGACAAGCCTACCATCCATTGGAGTAACAAAAATATCAACAACAGACTACCTTCCATAATGACAAGGATTTCATCCAATGGAGTAATAAAGATATCGAAAATAGACTATCTTCCATAATGACAAGGGTACAAACCGATGGAGTGACAAAAATATCCACAAGAGACAACCTTCCATAATGACAAGGCTACCATCCATTGGAGTTACAAAAATCTCGACAAACAGACTACCTTCCATAATGATAAGGCTACCATCCATTGGAATAACAAAAATCTCGACAACAAACTACCTTCCATAATGACAAGGCTACCATCCATTGTAGTAACAAAAATCTTGACAACAGACTACCTTCCATAATGACAACGCTACCATCCATTGGAGTAACAAAACTCACGACAACAGACTACCGTCCATAATGACAAGTCTACCATCCATTGGAATAACAAAAATCTCGACAACAGACTACCTTCCATAACGACAAGGCTACCATCCATTGGAGTAACAAAAATATCGACAACAGAATACCTTCCATAATGACAAGGCTTTCATCCAATGGAGTAATAAAAATATCGAAAATAGACTTTCTTCCATAATGACAAGGCTACCATCCATTGAAGTAACAAAAATCTCGACAATAGACTACCTTCCATAATCACAAGGCTTACATCCATTGGAGTAACAAAAATCATGACAATAGACTACCTTCCATAATGACAAGGCTATCATCCATTGGAATAACAAAAATATCGACAACACACTACTTTCCATAATGACAAGGCTACAATCCCTAAGAGTAACAAAAATCTAGACAACAAACTACCTTCCATAATGAAAAGGCTACCATCCATTGGAGTATCAAAGATATCGACAACAGACTACCTTCCATAATGACTAGGCTACCATCCATTGGAGTAACAAAGATATCGACAATAGACTACCTTCCATAACGACAAGGCTACAATTCATTGTAGTAACAAAAATCTCGGCATAAAAAATACCTTCCATAATGACAAGGCTACCATCCATTGTAGTAACAAAAATCTCGACAATAGACGACCTTCCATAATCACATGGCTTACATCCATTGGAGTAACAAAAAGCTTGACAATAGACTACCTTCCATAATGACAAGGCTATCATCCATTGGAATAACAAAAATATCGACAACACACTACCTTCCATAATGACAAGGCTACAATCCCTAAGAGTAACAAAAATCTAGACAACAAACTACCTTCCATAATGACAAGGCTACCATCCATTGGAGTATTAAAGATATCGACAACATACTACCATGCATAATGAAAAGGCTATCATCCATTGGAGTAACAAAAATATCGACAACAAACTACCATCCATAATGACAAGGCTATCATCCATTGGAGTAAGAAAAATCTCGACAACAGACTATCTTCCATAATGCCAAGGGTACAATCCATTGAAGTAACAAAAATATCCACAAGAGACAACCTTCCATAATGACAAGGCTACCATCCATTGGAGTAACAAAAATCTCGTCAATAGACTACCTTCCATAATGACAAGGCTACCATCCTTTGGAGTAACAAAGATATCGATAATAGACTACCTTCCATATCGACAAGGCTACAATCCATTGTAGTAAAAAAAATCTCGACAAAAAAATACCTTCCATAATGACAAGGCTACCATCCATTGTAGTAACAAAAATCTCGACAATAGACTACCTTCCATAATCACAAGGCTTACATCCATTGGAGTAACAAAAATCTTGACAACAGACTACCTTCCATAATGACAAGGCTATCATCCATTGGAATAACAAAAATATCGACAACACACTACCTTCCATAATGACAAGGCTACCATCCCTTAGAGTAACAAAAATCTCGTCAAGAGACGAACTTCCATAATGATTAGGCTACCATCCATTAGAGTAACAAAGATATCGACAATAGACTACCTTCCATAACGACAAGGCTACAATCCATTGTAGTAACAAAAATCTCGACTTAAAAATACCTTCCATAATGACAAGGCTACCATCCATTGTAGTAACAAAAATCTCGACAATAGAATACCTTCCAAAATCACATGGCTTACATCCATTGGAGTAACAAAAATCTTGAAAATAGACTACTTTACATAAAGACAAGGCTATCATCCATTGGAATAACAAAAATATCGACAACACACTACCTTCCATAATGACAAGGCTACAATCCCTTAGAGTAACAAAAATCTCGATAACAGACTACCTTCCATAATGACAATGCTACCATCCATTGGAGTAACAAAGATATCGACAACATACTACCTTCCATAATGACAAGGCTACCATCCATTGGAGTAACAAATGTATCGACAACAGACTACCTTCCATAACGACAAGGCTACAATCCATTGTAGTAACTAAAATCTTGACAACAAAATACCTTCCATAATGACAAGGCTACCATCCATTATAGTAACAAAAATCTCGACAAGTGACAACCTTCCATAATCACAAGGCTTACATCCATTGGAGTAACAAAAATCTTGATAACAGACTACTTTCCATAATTACAAGGCTATCATCCATTGGAATTACAAAAATATCGATGACACACTACCTTCCATAATGACAAGGCTACCATCCCTTAGAGTAACAAAAATCTCGTCAACAGACTACCTTCCATAATGACTAGGCTACCATCCATTGTAGTAACAAAAATCTTGACAACATACTGCCTTCCATAATGACAAGGCTACCATCCATTGGAGTAACAAAAATATCGACAACAAACTACCTTCCATAATGACAAGGCTACCATCCCTTAGAGTAACAAAAATCTCGTCAAGAGACGAACTTCCATAATGATTAGGCTACCATCCATTAGAGTAACAAAGATATCGACAATAGACTACCTTCCATAACGACAAGGCTACAATCCATTGTAGTAACAAAAATCTCGACTTAAAAATACCTTCCATAATGACAAGGCTACCATCCATTGTAGTAACAAAAATCTCGACAATAGAATACCTTCCAAAATCACATGGCTTACATCCATTGGAGTAACAAAAATCTTGAAAATAGACTACTTTACATAAAGACAAGGCTATCATCCATTGGAATAACAAAAATATCGACAACACACTACCTTCCATAATGACAAGGCTACAATCCCTTAGAGTAACAAAAATCTCGATAACAGACTACCTTCCATAATGACAATGCTACCATCCATTGGAGTAACAAAGATATCGACAACATACTACCTTCCATAATGACAAGGCTACCATCCATTGGAGTAACAAATGTATCGACAACAGACTACCTTCCATAACGACAAGGCTATAATCCATTGTAGTAACTAAAATCTTGACAACAAAATACCTTCCATAATGACAAGGCTACCATCCATTATAGTAACAAAAATCTCGACAAGTGACAACCTTCCATAATCACAAGGCTTACATCCATTGGAGTAACAAAAATCTTGATAACAGACTACTTTCCATAATTACAAGGCTATCATCCATTGGAATTACAAAAATATCGATGACACACTACCTTCCATAATGACAAGGCTACCATCCCTTAGAGTAACAAAAATCTCGTCAACAGACTACCTTCCATAATGACTAGGCTACCATCCTTTGGAGTAACAAATATATCGACAACATACTGCCTTCCATGATGACAAGGCTACCATCCATTGGAGTAACAAAAATATCGACAACAAACTACCTTCCATAATGACAAGGCTACCATCCCTTAGAGTAACAAAAATCTCGTCAAGAGACGAACTTCCATAATGATTAGGCTACCATCCATTAGAGTAACAAAGATATCGACAATAGACTACCTTCCATAACGACAAGGCTACAATCCATTGTAGTAACAAAAATCTCGACTTAAAAATACCTTCCATAATGACAAGGCTACCATCCATTGTAGTAACAAAAATCTCGACAATAGAATACCTTCCAAAATCACATGGCTTACATCCATTGGAGTAACAAAAATCTTGAAAATAGACTACTTTACATAAAGACAAGGCTATCATCCATTGGAATAACAAAAATATCGACAACACACTACCTTCCATAATGACAAGGCTACAATCCCTTAGAGTAACAAAAATCTCGATAACAGACTACCTTCCATAATGACAATGCTACCATCCATTGGAGTAACAAAGATATCGACAACATACTACCTTCCATAATGACAAGGCTACCATCCATTGGAGTAACAAATGTATCGACAACAGACTACCTTCCATAACGACAAGGCTACAATCCATTGTAGTAACTAAAATCTTGACAACAAAATACCTTCCATAATGACAAGGCTACCATCCATTATAGTAACAAAAATCTCGACAAGTGACAACCTTCCATAATCACAAGGCTTACATCCATTGGAGTAACAAAAATCTTGATAACAGACTACTTTCCATAATTACAAGGCTATCATCCATTGGAATTACAAAAATATCGACGACACACTACCTTCCATAATGACAAGGCTACCATCCCTTAGAGTAACAAAAATCTCGTCAACAGACTACCTTCCATAATGACTAGGCTACCATCCTTTGGAGTAACAAATATATCGACAACATACTGCCTTCCATAATGACAAGGCTACCATCCATTGGAGTAACAAAAATATCGACAACAAACTACCTTCCATAATGACAAGGCTACCATCCCTTAGAGTAACAAAAATCTCGTCAAGAGACGAACTTCCATAATGATTAGGCTACCATCCATTAGAGTAACAAAGATATCGACAATAGACTACCTTCCATAACGACAAGGCTACAATCCATTGTAGTAACAAAAATCTCGACTTAAAAATACCTTCCATAATGACAAGGCTACCATCCATTGTAGTAACAAAAATCTCGACAATAGAATACCTTCCAAAATCACATGGCTTACATCCATTGGAGTAACAAAAATCTTGAAAATAGACTACTTTACATAAAGACAAGGCTATCATCCATTGGAATAACAAAAATATCGACAACACACTACCTTCCATAATGACAAGGCTACAATCCCTTAGAGTAACAAAAATCTCGATAACAGACTACCTTCCATAATGACAATGCTACCATCCATTGGAGTAACAAAGATATCGACAACATACTACCTTCCATAATGACAAGGCTACCATCCATTGGAGTAACAAATGTATCGACAACAGACTACCTTCCATAACGACAAGGCTACAATCCATTGTAGTAACTAAAATCTTGACAACAAAATACCTTCCATAATGACAAGGCTACCATCCATTATAGTAACAAAAATCTCGACAAGTGACAACCTTCCATAATCACAAGGCTTACATCCATTGGAGTAACAAAAATCTTGATAACAGACTACTTTCCATAATTACAAGGCTATCATCCATTGGAATTACAAAAATATCGATGACACACTACCTTCCATAATGACAAGGCTACCATCCCTTAGAGTAACAAAAATCTCGTCAACAGACTACCTTCCATAATGACTAGGCTACCATCCTTTGGAGTAACAAATATATCGACAACATACTGCCTTCCATAATGACAAGGCTACCATCCATTGGAGTAACAAAAATATCGACAACAAACTACCTTCCATAATGACAAGGCTACCATCCCTTAGAGTAACAAAAATCTCGTCAAGAGACGAACTTCCATAATGATTAGGCTACCATCCATTAGAGTAACAAAGATATCGACAATAGACTACCTTCCATAACGACAAGGCTACAATCCATTGTAGTAACAAAAATCTCGACTTAAAAATACCTTCCATAATGACAAGGCTACCATCCATTGTAGTAACAAAAATCTCGACAATAGAATACCTTCCAAAATCACATGGCTTACATCCATTGGAGTAACAAAAATCTTGAAAATAGACTACTTTACATAAAGACAAGGCTATCATCCATTGGAATAACAAAAATATCGACAACACACTACCTTCCATAATGGCAAGGCTACAATCCCTTAGAGTAACAAAAATCTCGATAACAGACTACCTTCCATAATGACAATGCTACCATCCATTGGAGTAACAAAGATATCGACAACATACTACCTTCCATAATGACAAGGCTACCATCCATTGGAGTAACAAATGTATCGACAACAGACTACCTTCCATAACGACAAGGCTACAATCCATTGTAGTAACTAAAATCTTGACAACAAAATACCTTCCATAATGACAAGGCTACCATCCATTATAGTAACAAAAATCTCGACAAGTGACAACCTTCCATAATCACAAGGCTTACATCCATTGGAGTAACAAAAATCTTGATAACAGACTACTTTCCATAATTACAAGGCTATCATCCATTGGAATTACAAAAATATCGATGACACACTACCTTCCATAATGACAAGGCTACCATCCCTTAGAGTAACAAAAATCTCGTCAACAGACTACCTTCCATAATGACTAGGCTACCATCCTTTGGAGTAACAAATATATCGACAACATACTGCCTTCCATAATGACAAGGCTACCATCCATTGGAGTAACAAAAATATCGACAACAAACTACCTTCCATAATGACAAGGCTACCATCCCTTAGAGTAACAAAAATCTCGTCAAGAGACGAACTTCCATAATGATTAGGCTACCATCCATTAGAGTAACAAAGATATCGACAATAGACTACCTTCCATAACGACAAGGCTACAATCCATTGTAGTAACAAAAATCTCGACTTAAAAATACCTTCCATAATGACAAGGCTACCATCCATTGTAGTAACAAAAATCTCGACAATAGAATACCTTCCAAAATCACATGGCTTACATCCATTGGAGTAACAAAAATCTTGAAAATAGACTACTTTACATAAAGACAAGGCTATCATCCATTGGAATAACAAAAATATCGACAACACACTACCTTCCATAATGACAAGGCTACAATCCCTTAGAGTAACAAAAATCTCGATAACAGACTACCTTCCATAATGACAATGCTACCATCCATTGGAGTAACAAAGATATCGACAACATACTACCTTCCATAATGACTAGGCTACCATCCTTTGGAGTAACAAATATATCGACAACATACCATTGTAGTAACTAAAATCTTGACAACAAAATACCTTCCATAATGACAAGGCTACCATCCATTATAGTAACAAAAATCTCGACAAGTGACAACCTTCCATAATCACAAGGCTTACATCCATTGGAGTAACAAAAATCTTGATAACAGACTACTTTCCATAATTACAAGGCTATCATCCATTGGAATTACAAAAATATCGACGACACACTACCTTCCATAATGACAAGGCTACCATCCCTTAGAGTAACAAAAATCTCGTCAACAGACTACCTTCCATAATGACTAGGCTACCATCCTTTGGAGTAACAAATATATCGACAACATACTGCCTTCCATAATGACAAGGCTACCATCCATTGGAGTAACAAAAATATCGACAACAAACTACCTTCCATAATGACAAGGCTACCATCCCTTAGAGTAACAAAAATCTCGTCAAGAGACGAACTTCCATAATGATTAGGCTACCATCCATTAGAGTAACAAAGATATCGACAATAGACTACCTTCCATAACGACAAGGCTACAATCCATTGTAGTAACAAAAATCTCGACTTAAAAATACCTTCCATAATGACAAGGCTACCATCCATTGTAGTAACAAAAATCTCGACAATAGAATACCTTCCAAAATCACATGGCTTACATCCATTGGAGTAACAAAAATCTTGAAAATAGACTACTTTACATAAAGACAAAGCTATCATCCATTGGAATAACAAAAATATCGACAACACACTACCTTCCATAATGACAAGGCTACAATCCCTTAGAGTAACAAAAATCTCGATAACAGACTACCTTCCATAATGACAATGCTACCATCCATTGGAGTAACAAAGATATCGACAACATACTACCTTCCATAATGACTAGGCTACCATCCTTTGGAGTAACAAATATATCGACAACATACTGCCTTCCATAATGACAAGGCTACCATCCATTGGAGTAACAAAAATATCGACAACAAACTACCTTCCATAATGACAAGGCTTTCAACCAATGGAGTAATAAAAATATCGAAAATAGACTATCTTCCATAATGACATGGGTACCATCCATTGGAGTAACAAAAATATCCACAAGAGACAACCTTCCATAATGACAAGGCTACCATCCATTGGAGTAACAAAAATCTCGACAAATAGACTACCTTCCATAATGACAAGGCTACCATCCATTAGAGTCACAAAAATCTCGACAACAAACTACCTTCCATAATGACTAGGCTACCATCCATTGGAGTAAAAAAGATATTGACAACGGACTACCTTTCATAATGACAAGGATACCATCCATTGGAATAACAAAAATCTCTACAACAGACTACCTTCCATAATGACAAGGCTATCAATCATTGCAGTAACAAAAATCTCGACAACAGACTACCTTCCATAATGTTAAGGCTACCATCCATTGGAGTAACAAAAATCACGACAACAGACTACCGTCCATAATGAAAAGTCTACCATCCATTAGAATAACAAAAATCTCGACAATAGACTACCTTCCATAACGACAAGGCTTCCATCCAATGGGGTAATAAAAATATCGACAATAGACTATCTTCCATAATGACAAGCCTACCATCCATTGGAGTAACAAAAATCTCGACAACAGACTACCTTCCATAATGACAAGGCTACCATCCATTGTAGGAACAAAAATCTCGACAACAGACTACCTTCCATAATGACAATGCTACCATCCATTGGAGTAACAAAAATCTCAACAACAGAATACCTTCCAAAATGACTAGGTACCATCCGTTTTAGTAACAAAGATATTGATAACGGACTACCTTTCATAATGACAAGGATACCATCTATTGAAATAACAAAAAAATTGACAACATACTACCTTCCATAATGACAAGGCTACCATCCATTGTAGTAAGAAAGATATCGACAACATACTACCTTCTATAATGACAGGGCAACCATCCATTGGAGTAACAAAAATCACGACAACAGACTACCTTCCATAATGACAAGGCTACCATCCATTGGAATAACAAAAATCTCGACAAAAGACTACCTTCCATAACGACAAGGCTTCCATCCAATGGGGTAATAAAAATATCAATAATAGACTATCTTCCATAATGACAAGTCTACCATCCATTGGAGTAACAAAAATATCGACAACAGACTACCTTCTATAATGACAAGGCTACCATCCATTATAGTAACAAAAATCTCGTAAACATACTACCTTCCATAATGAAAACGATACCATCCATTGGAGTAAGAAAAATCTCGACAACAAACTATCTTCCATAATGACTAGGCTACCATCCATTGGAGTAACAAAGATATTGATAACAGACTACCTTTCATAATGACAAAGATACCATCCATTGGAATAACAAAAATCTCAACAACAGACTACCTTCCATAATGATAAGGCTACCATCCATTGCAGTAACAAAAATCTCGACAACAGACTAGCTTCCATAATGACAAGGCTACCATCCATTGTAGTAACAAAGATATCGATAACATACTACCTTTTATAATGACAACGCTACCATCCATTGCAGTAACAAAAATCACGACAACAGACTACCTTCCATAATAAGAAGGCTACCATCCATTGGAATAACAAAAATCTCGACAACAGACTACCTTCCATAATGACAAGGCTTCCATCCAACGGGGTAATAAAAATCTCAACAACAAACTACCTTCCATAATGACAAGGCTACCATCCATTGCAGTAACAAAAATCTCGACAACAGACTACGATCCATAATGATAAGGCTACCATCCATTGTAGTAACAAAGATATCGACAACATACTAACTTTCATAATGACAACGCTACCATCCATTGGAGTAACAAAAATCACGACAATAGACTACCTTCCATAATGACAAGGCTACCATCCATTGGAATAACAAAAATCTCGACAACAGACTACCTTCCATAATGACAAGGCTACCATCCATTGTAGTAACAAAAATCTCGACAACAGACTACCTTCCATAATCACAATGCTACCATCCATTAGAATAACAAAAATCTCGACAATAGACTACCTTCCATGATGACTAGGCTACCATCCATTGGAGTAACAAAGATATTGACAACGGACTACCTTTCATAATGACAAGGATACCATCCATTAGAATAACAAAAATCTCGACAACATACTACCTTCCATAATGACAAGGCTACCATTCATTTGCCGTAACAAAAATTTCGACAATAGACTACCTTCCATAATGACAAGGCTACCATCCATTGTAGTAACAAAGATATCGACAACATACTACCTTCCATAATGACAAGGCTACCACCCATTGGAGTAACAAAAATCACGACAACAGACTACCTTGCATAATGACAAGGCTACCATCCATGGAATAACAAAAATCTCGACAACAGACTACCTTCCATAACGAAAAGGCTTCCATCCAATGGGGTAATAAAAATATCGACAATAAACTATCTTCCATAATGACAAGGCTACCATCCATTGGAGTAACAAAAATCTCGACAACTTACTACCTTCCATAATGACAAGGCTACCATCCATTGTAGTAACAAAAATCTCGACAACAGACTACCTTCCATAATCACAACGCTACCATCCATTGGAATAAAAAAAATCTCGACAACAGACTACCTTCCATAATGACTAGGCTACCATCCATTGGAGTAACAAAGATATTGACAATGGACTACCTTTCATAATGACAAGGATACCATCCATTGGAATAAAAAAAATCTCGACAACAGACTACCTTCCATAATGACAAGGCTACCAACCATTGCAGTAACAAAAATCTCGACAATAGACTACCTTCCATAATGACAACGCTACCATCCATTGTAGTAACAAATATATCGACAACATACTACCTTCCATAATTACAAGGCTACCATCCATTGGAGTAACAAAAATCACGACAACAGACTACCTTCCATAACAACAATGCTATCATCCATTGGAATAACAAAAATCTCGACAACAGACTACCTTCCATAACGACAAGGCTTCCATCCAATGGGGTAATAAAAACATCGACAATAGACTATCTTCCATAACGACAAGGCTTCCATCCAACGGGGTAATAAAAATCTCAACAACAGACTACCTTCCATAATGACAAGGCTACCATCCATTGCAGTAACAAAAATCTCGACAATAGACTACCTTCCATAATGACAAGGCTATCATCCATTGTAGTAACAAAGATATCGACAACATACTACCTTTCATAATGACAACGCTACCATCCATTGGAGTAACAAAAATCACGACAACAGACTACCTTCCATAATGACAAGGCTACCATCCATTGGAATTAACAAAAATATCGACAACAGACTACCTTCCATAATGACAAGGCTACCATCCATTGTAGTAACAAAAATCTCGACAATAGACTACCATCCATAATTACAATGCTACCATCCATTGGAGTAACAAAAATCTCAACAACAGAATACCTTCCAAAATGACTAGGTACCATCCGTTGGAGTAACAAAGATATCGATAACGGACTACCTTTCATAATGAAAAGGATACCATCTATTGAAATAACAAAAATATTGACAACATACTACCTTCCATAATGACAAGGCTACCATCCATTGTAGTAAGAAAGATATCGACAACATACTACCTTCTATAACGACAGGGCTACCATCCATTGGAGTAACAAAAATCACGACAACAGACTACCTTCCATAATGACAAGGCTACCATCCATTGGAATAACAAAAATCTCGACAACAGACCACCTTCCATACCGACAAGGCTTCCATCCAATGGGGTAATAAAAATATCGACAATAGACTATCTTCCATAATGACAAGTCTACCATCCATTGGACTAACAAAAATCTCGACAACAGACTACCTTCCATAATGACAAGGCTACCATCCATTATAGTAACAAAAATCTCGTAAGCAGACTACCTTCCATAATGACAACGCTACCATCCATTGGAGTAAGAAAAATCTCGACAACAGACTACCTTTCATAATGACAATGCTACCATCCATTACAGTAACAAAAATCACGACAACAGACTACCTTCTATAATAAGAAGGCTACCATCCATTAGAATAACAAAAATCTCGACAACAGACTACCTTCCATAATGACAAGGCTTCCATCCAACGGGGTAATAAAAATCTCAACAACAGACTACCTTCCATAATGACAAGGCTACCATCCATTGCAGTAACAAAAATCTCGACAACAGACTACCTTCCATAATGACAAGGCTACCATCCATTGTAGTAACAAAGATATCGACAACATACTAACTTTCATAATGACAACGCTACCATCCATTGGAGTAACAAAAATCACGACAACAGACTACCTTCCATAATGACAAGGCTACCATCCATTGGAATAACAAAAATCTCGACAACAGACTACCTTTCATAATGACAAGGCTACCATCCATTGTAGTAACCAAAATCTCGACAACAGACTACCTTCCATAATCACAACGCTACCATCCATTGGAATAACAAAAATCTCAACAACAGACTACCTTCCATAATGATAAGGCTACCATCCATTGCAGTAACAAAAATCTCGACAACAGACTACCTTCCATAATGACAAGGCTACCATCCATTGTAGTAACAAAGATATCGACAACATACTACCTTTTATAATGACAACGCTACCATCCATTACAGTAACAAAAATCACGACAATAGACTACCTTCCATAATGACAAGGCTACCATCTATTGTAGTAACAAAGATATCGACAACATACTACCTTCCATAATGACAAGGCTACCACCCATTGGAGTAACAAAAATCACGACAACAGACTACCTTGCATAATGACAAGGCTACCATCCATTGGAATAACAAAAATCTCGACAACAGACTACCTTCCATAACGAAAAGGCTTCCATCCAATGGGGTAATAAAAATATCGACAATAAACTATCTTCCATAATGACAAGGCTACCATCCATTGGAGTAACAAAAATCTCGACAACTTACTACCTTCCATAATGACAAGGCTACCATCCATTGTAGTAACAAAAATCTCGACAACAGACTACCTTCCATAATGACAACGCTACCATCCATTGGAGTTACAAAAATCTCGACAACAGACTACCTTCCATAATGACTAGGCTACCATCCATTGGAGTAACAAAGATATTGACAATGGACTACCTTTCATAATGACAAGGATACCATCCATTGGAATAAAAAAAATCTCGACAACAGACTACCTTCCATAATGACAAGGCTACCATCCATTGTAGTAACAAAGATATCGACAACATACTACCTTCCATAATTACAAGGCTACCATCCATTGGAGTAACAAAAATCACGACAACAGACTACCTTCCATAACAACAAGGCTACCATCCATTGGAATAACAAAAATCTCGACAACAAACTACCTTCCATAACGACAAGGCTTCCATCCAATGGGGTAATAAAAATATCGACAATAGATTATCTTCCATAACGACAAGGCTTCCATCCAACGGGGTAATAAAAATCTCTACAACAGACTACCTTCCATAATGACAAGCCAACCATCCATTGGAATAACAAAACTCTCGACAACAGACTACCTTCCATAATGATAAGGCTATCATCCATTGTAGGAACAAAAATCTCGACAACAGACTACCTTCCATAATGACAATGCTACCATCCATTGGAGTAACAAAAATCTCAACAACAGAATACCTTCCAAAATGACTAGGTACCATCCGTTTTAGTAACAAAGATATTGATAACGGACTACCTTTCATAATGACAAGGATACCATCTATTGAAATAACAAAAAAATTGACAACATACTACCTTCCATAATGACAAGGCTACCATCCATTGTAGTAAGAAAGATATCGACAACATACTACCTTCTATAATGACAGGGCAACCATCCATTGGAGTAACAAAAATCACGACAACAGACTACCTTCCATAATGACAAGGCTACCATCCATTGGAATAACAAAAATCTCGACAAAAGACTACCTTCCATAACGACAAGGCTTCCATCCAATGGGGTAATAAAAATATCAATAATAGACTATCTTCCATAATGACAAGTCTACCATCCATTGGAGTAACAAAAATATCGACAACAGACTACCTTCTATAATGACAAGGCTACCATCCATTATAGTAACAAAAATCTCGTAAACAGACTACCTTCCATAATGAAAACGATACCATCCATTGGAGTAAGAAAAATCTCGACAACAAACTATCTTCCATAATGACTAGGCTACCATCCATTGGAGTAACAAAGATATTGATAACAGACTACCTTTCATAATGACAAAGATACCATCCATTGGAATAACAAAAATCTCAACAACAGACTACCTTCCATAATGATAAGGCTACCATCCATTGCAGTAACAAAAATCTCGACAACAGACTAGCTTCCATAATGACAAGGCTACCATCCATTGTAGTAACAAAGATATCGATAACATACTACCTTTTATAATGACAACGCTACCATCCATTGCAGTAACAAAAATCACGACAACAGACTACCTTCCATAATAAGAAGGCTACCATCCATTGGAATAACAAAAATCTCGACAACAGACTACCTTCCATAATGACAAGGCTTCCATCCAACGGGGTAATAAAAATCTCAACAACAAACTACCTTCCATAATGACAAGGCTACCATCCATTGCAGTAACAAAAATCTCGACAACAGACTACGATCCATAATGACAAGGCTACCATCCATTGTAGTAACAAAGATATCGACAACATACTAACTTTCATAATGACAACGCTACCATCCATTGGAGTAACAAAAATCACGACAATAGACTACCTTCCATAATGACAAGGCTACCATCCATTGGAATAACAAAAATCTCGACAACAGACTACCTTCCATAATGACAAGGCTACCATCCATTGTAGTAACAAAAATCTCGACAACAGACTACCTTCCATAATCACAATGCTACCATCCATTGGAATAACAAAAATCTCGACAATAGACTACCTTCCATGATGACTAGGCTACCATCCATTGGAGTAACAAAGATATTGACAACGGACTACCTTTCATAATGACAAGGATACCATCCATTAGAATAACAAAAATCTCGACAACATACTACCTTCCATAATGACAAGGCTACCATTCATTTGCCGTAACAAAAATTTCGACAATAGACTACCTTCCATAATGACAAGGCTACCATCCATTGTAGTAACAAAGATATCGACAACATACTACCTTCCATAATGACAAGGCTACCACCCATTAGAGTAACAAAAATCACGACAACAGACTACCTTGCATAATGACAAGGCTACCATCCATGGAATAACAAAAATCTCGACAACAGACTACCTTCCATAACGAAAAGGCTTCCATCCAATGGGGTAATAAAAATATCGACAATAAACTATCTTCCATAATGACAAGGCTACCATCCATTGGAGTAACAAAAATCTCGACAACTTACTACCTTCCATAATGACAAGGCTACCATCCATTGTAGTAACAAAAATCTCGACAACAGACTACCTTCCATAATCACAACGCTACCATCCATTGGAATAAAAAAAATCTCGACAACAGACTACCTTCCATAATGACTAGGCTACCATCCATTGGAGTAACAAAGATATTGACAATGGACTACCTTTCATAATGACAAGGATACCATCCATTGGAATAAAAAAAATCTCGACAACAGACTACCTTCCATAATGACAAGGCTACCAACCATTGCAGTAACAAAAATCTCGACAATAGACTACCTTCCATAATGACAACGCTACCATCCATTGTAGTAACAAATATATCGACAACATACTACCTTCCATAATTACAAGGCTACCATCCATTGGAGTAACAAAAATCACGACAACAGACTACCTTCCATAACAACAATGCTATCATCCATTGGAATAACAAAAATCTCGACAACAGACTACCTTCCATAACGACAAGGCTTCCATCCAATGGGGTAATAAAAACATCGACAATAGACTATCTTCCATAACGACAAGGCTTCCATCCAACAGGGTAATAAAAATCTCAACAACAGACTACCTTCCATAATGACAAGGCTACCATCCATTGCAGTAACAAAAATCTCGACAATAGACTACCTTCCATAATGACAAGGCTATCATCCATTGTAGTAACAAAGATATCGACAACATACTACCTTTCATAATGACAATGCTACCATCCATTGGAGTAACAAAAATCACGACAACAGACTACCTTCCATAATGACAAGGCTACCATCCATTGGAATAACAAAAATCTCGACAACAGACTACCTTCCATAATGACAAGGCTACCATCCGTTGTAGTAACAAAAATCTTGTCAACAGACTACCTTCCATAATGACAATGCTACCATTCATTGGAGTAACAAAAATCTCAACAACAGAATACCTTCCAAAATGACTAGGTACCATCCGTTGGAGTAACAAAGATATCGATAACGGACTACCTTTCATAATGAAAAGGATACCATCTATTGAAATAACATAAATATTGACAACATACTACCTTCCATAATGACAAGGCTACCATCCATTGTAGTAAGAAAGATATCGACAACATACTACCTTCTATAATGACAGGGCTACCATCCATTGGAGTAACAAAAATCACGACAACAGACTACCTTCCATAACAACAAGGCTACCATCCATTGGAATAACAAAAATCTCGACAACAGACTACCTTCCAAAACGACAAGGCTTCCATCCAATGGGGTAATAAAAATATCGACAATAGACTATCTTCCATAACGTCAAGGCTTCCATCCAACGGGGTAATAAAAATCTCAACAACAGACTACCTTCCATAATGACAAGGCTACCATCCATTGCAGTAACAAAAATCTCGACAACAGACTACCTTCCATAATGACAAGGCTATCATCCATTGTAGTAACAAAGATATCGACAACATACTACCTTTCATAATGACAACGCTACCATCCATTGGAGTAACAAAAATCACGACAACAGACTACCTTCCATAATGACAAGGCTACCATCCATTGGAATTAACAAAAATATCGACAACAGACTACCTTCCATAATGACAAGGCTACCATCCATTGTAGTAACAAAAATCTAGACAATAGACTACCATCCATAATTACAATGCTACCATCCATTGGAGTAACAAAAATCTCAACAACAGAATACCTTCCAAAATGACTAGGTACCATCCGTTGGAGTAACAAAGATATCAATAACGGACTACCTTTCATAATGAAAATGATACCATCTATTGAAATAACAAAAATATTGACAACATACTACCTTCCATAATGACAAGGCTACCATCCATTGTAGTAAGAAAGATATCGACAACATACTACCTTCTATAACGACAGGGCTACCATCCATTGGAGTAACAAAAATCACGACAACAGACTACCTTCCATAATGACAAGGCTACCATCCATTGGAATAACAAAAATCTCGACAACAGACCACCTTCCATAACGACAAGGCTTCCATCCAATGGGGTAATAAAAATATCGACAATAGACTATCTTCCATAATGACAAGTCTACCATCCATTGGACTAACAAAAATCTCGACAACAGACTACCTTCCATAATGACAAGGCTACCATCCATTATAGTAACAAAAATCTCGTAAGCAGACTACCTTCCATAATGACAACGCTACCATCCATTGGAGTAAGAAAAATATCGACAACAGACTACCTTTCATAATGACAATGCTACCATCCATTACAGTAACAAAAATCACGACAACAGACTACCTTCTATAATAAGAAGGCTACCATCCATTAGAATAACAAAAATCTCGACAACAGACTACCTTCCATAATGACAAGGCTTCCATCCAACGGGGTAATAAAAATCTCAACAACAGACTACCTTCCATAATGACAAGGCTACCATCCATTGCAGTAACAAAAATCTCGACAACAGACTACCTTCCATAATGACAAGGCTACCATCCATTGTAGTAACAAAGATATCGACAACATACTAACTTTCATAATGACAACGCTACCATCCATTGGAGTAACAAAAATCACGACAACAGACTACCTTCCATAATGACAAGGCTACCATCCATTGGAATAACAAAAATCTCGACAACAGACTACCTTTCATAATGACAAGGCTACCATCCATTGTAGTAACCAAAATCTCGACAACAGACTACCTTCCATAATCACAACGCTACCATCCATTGGAATAACAAAAATCTCAACAACAGACTACCTTCCATAATGATAAGGCTACCATCCATTGCAGTAACAAAAATCTCGACAACAGACTACCTTCCATAATGACAAGGCTACCATCCATTGTAGTAACAAAGATATCGACAACATACTACCTTTTATAATGACAACGCTACCATCCATTACAGTAACAAAAATCACGACAATAGACTACCTTCCATAATGACAAGGCTACCATCTATTGTAGTAACAAAGATATCGACAACATACTACCTTCCATAATGACAAGGCTACCACCCATTGGAGTAACAAAAATCACGACAACAGACTACCTTGCATAATGACAAGGCTACCATCCATTGGAATAACAAAAATCTCGACAACAGACTACCTTCCATAACGAAAAGGCTTCCATCCAATGGGGTAATAAAAATATCGACAATAAACTATCTTCCATAATGACAAGGCTACCATCCATTGGAGTAACAAAAATCTCGACAACTTACTACCTTCCATAATGACAAGGCTACCATCCATTGTAGTAACAAAAATCTCGACAACAGACTACCTTCCATAATGACAACGCTACCATCCATTGGAGTTACAAAAATCTCGACAACAGACTACCTTCCATAATGACTAGGCTACCATCCATTGGAGTAACAAAGATATTGACAATGGACTACCTTTCATAATGACAAGGATACCATCCATTGGAATAAAAAAAATCTCGACAACAGACTACCTTCCATAATGACAAGGCTACCATCCATTGTAGTAACAAAGATATCGACAACATACTACCTTCCATAATTACAAGGCTACCATCCATTGGAGTAACAAAAATCACGACAACAGACTACCTTCCATAACAACAAGGCTACCATCCATTGGAATAACAAAAATCTCGACAACAAACTACCTTCCATAACGACAAGGCTTCCATCCAATGGGGTAATAAAAATATCGACAATAGATTATCTTCCATAACGACAAGGCTTCCATCCAACGGGGTAATAAAAATCTCTACAACAGACTACCTTCCATAATGACAAGCCAACCATCCATTGGAATAACAAAACTCTCGACAACAGACTACCTTCCATAATGATAAGGCTACCATCCATTGTAGTAACAAAAATCTCGACAACAGACTACCTTCCATAATGACAATGCTACCATCCATTGGAGTAACAAAAATCTCAACAACAGAATACCTTCCAAAATGACTAGGTACCATCCGTTGGAGTAACAAAGATATTGATAACGGACCACCTTTCATAATGACAAGGATACCATCTATTGAAATAACAAAAATATTGACAACCTACTACCTTCCATAATGACAAGTCTACCATCCATTGTAGTAAGAAATATATCGACAACATACTACCTTCTATAATAACAGGGCTACCATCCATTGGAGTAACAAAAATCACGACAACAGACTACCTTCCATAATGACAAGGCTACCATCCATTGGAATAACAAAAATCTCGACAACAGACTACGTTCCATAACGACAAGGCTTCCATCCAATGGGGTAATAAAAATATCGATAATAGACTATCTTCCATAATGACAAGTCTACCATCCATTGGAGTAACAAATATCTCGACAACAGACTACCTTCCATAATGACAAGGCTACCATCCATTATAGTAACAAAAATCTCGTAAACAGACTACCTTCCATAATGACAACGCTACCATCCATTGGAGTAAGAAAAATATCAACAACAGACTACCTTCCATAATGACTAGGCTACCATCCATTGGAGTAACAAAGATATTGACAACAGACTACCTTTCATAATGACAAGGATACCATCCATTGGAATAACAAAAATCTCATCAACAGACTACCTTCCATAATGATAAGGCTACCGTCCATTGCAGTAACAAAAATCTCGACAACAGACTACCTTCCATAATGACAAGGCTACCATCCATTGTAGTAACAAAGATATCGACAACATACTACCTTTCATAATGACAACGCTACCATCCATTGCAAAAATCACGACAACAGACTACCTTCCATAATAAGAAGGCTACCATCCATTGGAATAACTAAAATCTCGACAACAGACTACCTTCCATAATGACAAGGCTTCCATCCAACGGGGTAATAAAAATCTCAACAACAGACTATCTTCCATAATGACAAGGCTACCATCCATTGCAGTAACAAAAATCTCGACAACAGACTAACTTCCATAATGACAAGGCTACCATCCATTGTAGTAACAAAGATATCGACAACATACTAACTTTCATAATGACAATGCTACCATCCATTGGAGTAACAAAAATCACGACAACAGACTACCTTCCATAATGACAAGGCTACCATCCATTGGAATAACAAAAATCTCGACAATAGACTACCTTCCATAATGACAAGGCTACCATCCATTGTAGTAACAAAAATCTCGACAACAGACTACCTTCCATAATCACAACGCTACCATCCATTGGAGTAACAAAAATCTCGACAATAGACTACCTTCCATGATGACTAGGCTACCATCCATTGGAGTAACAAAGATATTGACAATGGACTACCTTTCATAATGACAAGGATACCATCCATTAGAATAACAAAAATCTCGACAACATACTACCTTCCATAATGACAAGGCTACCATTCATTTGCCGTAACAAAAATTTCGACAATAGACTACCTTCCATAATGACAAGGCTACCATCCATTGTAGTAACAAAGATATCGACAACATACTACCTTCCATAATGACAAGGCTACCACCCATTGGAGTAACAAAAATCACGACAACAGACTACCTTGCATAATGACAAGGCTACCATCCATTGGAATAACAAAACTCTTGACAACAGACTACCTTCCATAACGAAAAGGCTTCCATCCAATGGGGTAATAAAAATATCGACAATAAACTATCTTCCATAATGACAAGGCTACCATCCATTGGAGTAACAAAAATCTCGACAACATACTACCTTCCATAATGACAAGGCTACCATCCATTGTAGTAACAAAAATCTTGACAACAAACTACCTTCCATAATAACAATGCTACCATCCATTGGAGTTACAAAAATCTCGACAACAGACTACCTTCCATAATGACTAGGCTACCATCCATTGGAGTAACAAAGATATTGACAATGGACTACCTTTCATAATGACAAGGATACCATCCATTGGAATAAAAAAAATCTCGACAACAGACTACCTTCCTTAATGACAAGGCTACCAACCATTGTAGTAACAAAAATCTCGACAACAGACTACCTTCCATAATGACAAGGCTACCATCCATTGTAGTAACAAAGATATCGACAACATACTACCTTCCATAATTACAAGGCTACCATCCTTTGGAGTAACAAAAATCACGACAACAGACTACCTTCCATAACAACAAGGCTACCATCCATTGGAATAACAAAAATCTCGACAACAGACTACCTTCCATAACGACAAGGCTTCCATCCAATGGGGTAATAAAAATATCGATAATATACTATCTTCCATAATGACAAGGCTACCATCCATTGGAGTAACAAAAATCTCGACAACAGACTACCTTCAATAATGACAAGGGTACCATCCATTGGAGTAACAAAAATATCCACAAGAGACAACCTTCCATAATGACAAGGCTACCATCCATTGGAGTAACAAAAATCTCGACAACAGACTACCTTCCATAATGAAAAGGCTACCATCCATTATAGTAACAAAAATATCGACAACATACTACCTTCCATAAAGACAAGGGTAGCATCATTGGAGTAATAAAAATATACACAAGAGACTACCTTCCTTAATGACAAGGCTACAATCCAATGGAGTAACAAAAATCTCAACAATAGACTACCTTCCATAATCACAAGGCTACCATCCATTGGAGTAACAAAAATCTCGTCAACAGACTACCTTCCATAATGACTTGGATACCATCCATTGGAGTAACAAAGATATCGACAACAAACTACCTTCCATAACGACAAGGCTACAATCAATTCTAGTAACAAAAATCTCTACAATAGAATACCTTCCATAATGACAAGGCTACCATCCATTGGAGTAACAAAAATCTCGACAACAGACTACCTTCCATAATGACAAGGCTACCATCCATTGCAGTAACAAAAATATCGACAACAGACTACCTTCAATAATGACAAGGCTACCATCCATTGTAGTAACAAAGATATCGACAACATACTACCTTCCATAATGACAAGGCTACCATCCATTGCAGTAACAAAAATCTCGACAATAGACTACCTTCCATAATCACAAGGCTACCATTAAACGGAGTAACAAAGATATCGACAACATACTACCTTCCATAATGACAAGGCTACCATCCATTGGAGTAACAAAGATATCGACAACAGACTACCTTCCATAACGACAAGGCTACAATCAATTGTAGTAACAAAAATATCGACAACAAAATACCTTCCATAATGACAAGGCTACCATCCATTGTAGTAAGAAAATCTCGACAATAGACTACCTTCCATAATGACAAGGATACAATCCCTTAGAGTAACAAAAATCTCGACAACAGACTACCATCCATAATGACAAAGCTACCATCCATTGGAGTAACAAAGATATGAACAACATACTACGTTCCATAATGACAAGGCTACCATCCCTTAGAGTAACAAAAATCTCGTCAACTGACTACCTTCCATAATGACTAGGCTACCATCCATTGGAATAACAGAGATATCGATAACAGACTACCTTCCATAATGACAAGGGTACCATCCGTTGCAAGAACAAAAATCTCGACAACAGACTACCTTCCATAATGACAAGGCTACCATCCATTGGAGTAACAAAAATCTCGACAACAGACTACCTTCCATAATGACAAGGGTACCTTCCATTAGAATAACAAAAATATCCATAAGAGACAACCTTCCATAATGACAAGGCTGCCATCCATTGGAGTAACAAAAATCTCGACAACAGACTACCTTGCAAAATGAAAAGGCTACCATCCATTGTAGTAACAAAAATCTCGAAAACATACTACCTTCCATAATGACAAGGGTACCATCATTGGAGTAACAAAAATATCCACAAGAGACTACCTTCCATAATGACAAGGCTACAATCCATTAGAGTAACAAAAATCTCAACAACACAATACCTTCCATAATGACAAGGCTACCATCAATTGTAGTAACAAAAATCTCGACAATAGACTACCTCCCATAATCACAAGGCTACCATCCATTGGAGTAACAAAAATCTCGTCAACAGACTACCTTCCATAATAACTAGGCTACCATCCTTTGGAGTAACAAAGATATCGACAACAGACTACCTTCCATAACGACAAGACTACAATCAATTGTAGTAACAAAAATCTCGACAATATAATACCTTCCATAATGACAAGGCTACCATCCATTGTAGTAACAAAAATATCGACAATAGAATACCTTCCATAATGACAAGGCTACAATCCCTTAGAGTAACAAAAATCTCATCAACGGACTACCTTCCATAATGACTAGGCTACCATCCATTGGAGTAACAAAGATATCGACAACATACTACCTTCCATAACGACAAGGCTACCATCCTTTGGAGTAACACAGATATCAACAACAGACTACCTTCCATAACGACAAGGCTACAATCAATTGTAGTAACAAAAATTTTGACAACAAAATACCTTCCATAATGACAAGGCTACCATCCATTGTAGTAACAAAAATCTCGACAATAGACTACCTTCCATAATCATAAGGCTTACATCGATTGGAGTAACAAAAATCTTGACAACATACTACCTTCCATAATTACAAGGCTATCATCCATTGGAGTAACAAAAATCTCGTCAACAAACTACATTCCATAATGAGTAGGCTACCATCCATTGGAGTAACAAAGATATCGACAACAGATTACCTTCCATAATGCCAACGCTACCATCCATTGGAGTAACAAAAATCTTGACAACAGACTACCTTCCATAATGACAAGGCTACCATCCATTGCAGTAACAAAAATATCGACAACAGACTACCTTCAATAATGACAAGGCTACCATCCATTGTAGTAACAAAGATATCGACAACATACTACCTTCCATAATGACAAGGCTACCATCCATTGGAGTAACAAAAACCATGACAACAAACTACCTTCCATAATGACAAGGCTACCATCCAATGGAATAACAAAAATATCGAAAAAAGACTACCTTCCATAACGACAAGGCTTCCATCCAATGGGGTAATAAAAATATTGATAATAGACTATCTTCCGTAATGACAAGGATACCATCCATTGGAGTAACAAAAATCTCGACAACAGACTACCTTCCATAATGACAAGGGTACCATCCATTGGAGTAACAAAAATATCCACAAGAGACAACCTTCCATAATGACAAGGCTACCATTCATTGGAGTAACAAAAATCTCGACAACAGACTACCTTGCATAATGAAAAGGCTACCATCCATTGTAGTAACAAAAATCTCGAAAACATACTACCTTCCATAATGACAAGGGTACCATCATTGGAGTAACAAAAATATCCACAAGAGACTACCTTCCATAATGACAAGGCTACCATCCATTGGAGTAACAAAAATCTCGACAAGAGACTACCTTCCATAATGACAAGGCTGCCATCCATTGCAGTAACAAAAATCTCGACAACAGACTACCTTCCATAATGACAAGGCTACCATCCATTAGAGTAACAAAAATCTCGACAACAGACTACCTTCCATAATGATAAGGCTACCATCCATTGCAGTAACAAAAATCTCGACAACAGACTACCTTCCATAATGACAAGCCTACCATCCATTGTAGTAACAAAGATATCGACAACATACTACCTTCCATAATGACAAGGCTACCATCCATTGGAGTAACAAAAATCACGACAACAGACTACCTTCCATAATAACAAGGCTACCATCCATTGGAGTAACAAAAATCTCGACAACAGACTACCTTCCATAATGACAAGGTTACCATCCATTGGAATAACAAAAATATCCACAAGAGACAACATTCCATAATGACAAGGCTGCCATCCATTGGAGTAACAAAAATCTCGACAAAAGACTACCTTGCATAATGAAAAGGCTACCATCCATTGTAGTAACAAAAATCTCGAAAACATACTACCTTCCATAATGACAAGGGTACCATCATTGGAGTAATCAAAATATCCACAAGAGACTACCTTCCATAATGACAAGGCTACAATCCATTGGAGTAACAAAGATCTTGACAGCAGACTACCTTCCATAAAGACAAGGCTATCATCCATTGGAATAACAAAAATATCGACAACACACTACCTTCCATAATGACAAGGCTATAATCCCTTAGAGTAACAAAAATCTCGACAATAGACTACCTTCCATAATTACAAAGCTACCATCCATTGGAGTAACAAAGATATCGACAACATACTACCTTCCATAATGACAAGGCTAAAATCCATTGGAGTAACACAGATATCGACAACAGACTACCTTCCATAACAACAAGGCTACAATCCGTTGTAGTAACAAAAATTTTGACAACAAAATACCTTCCATAATGACAAGGCTACCATCCATTGTAGTAACAAAAATCTCGACAATAGACTACCTTCCATAATCATAAGGCTTACATCCATTGGAGTAACAAAAATCTTTACAACATACTACCTTCCATAATTACAAGGCTATCATCCATTGGAGTAACAAAAATCTCGTCAACAAACTACCTTCCATAACGACAAGGCTAAAATCAATTGTAGTAACAAAAATCTCTACAATAGAATACCATCCATAATGACAAGGCTACCATCCATTGCAGTAACAAAAATATCCACAAGAGACAACATTCCATAATGACAAGGCTGCCATCCATTGGAGTAACAAAAATCTCGACAAAAGACTACCTTGCATAATGAAAAGGCTACCATCCATTGTAGTAACAAAAATCTCGAAAACATACTACCTTCCATAATGACAAGGGTACCATCATTGGAGTAATCAAAATATCCACAAGAGACTACCTTCCATAATGACAAGGCTACAATCCATTGGAGTAACAAAAATCTTGACAGCAGACTACCTTCCATAAAGACAAGGCTATCATCCATTGGAATAACAAAAATATCGACAACACACTACCTTCCATAATGACAAGGCTATAATCCCTTAGAGTAACAAAAATCTCGACAATAGACTACCTTCCATAATTACAAACCTACCATCCATTGGAGTAACAAAGATATCGACAACATACTACCTTCCATAATGACAAGGCTAAAATCCATTGGAGTAACACAGATATCGACAACAGACTACCTTCCATAACAACAAGGCTACAATCCGTTGTAGTAACAAAAATTTTGACAACAAAATACCTTCCATAATGACAAGGCTACCATCCATTGTAGTAACAAAAATCTCGACAATAGACTACCTTCCATAATCATAAGGCTTACATCCATTGGAGTAACAAAAATCTTTACAACATACTACCTTCCATAATTACAAGGCTATCATCCATTGGAGTAACAAAAATCTCGTCAACAAACTACCTTCCATTATGACTAGGCTACCATCCATTGGAGTAACAAAGATATCGACAACAGATTACCTTCCATAATGATAATGCTACCATCCATTGGAGTAACAAAAATCTCGACAACAGACTACCTTCCATAATGACAAGGCTACCATCCATTGCAGTAACAAAAATATCGACAACAGACTACCTTCATTAATGACAAGGCTACCATCCATTGTAGTAACAAAGATATCGACAACATACTACCTTCCATAATGACAAGGCTACCATCCATTGGAGTAACAAAAATCACGACAACAGACTACCTTCGATAATGACAAGGCTACCATCCATTGGAATAACAAAAATATCGACAACAGACTACCTTCGATAACGACAAGGCTTCCATCCAATGGGGTAAAAAAAATATCGATAATAGACTATCTTCCATAATGACAAGGATACCATCCATTGGAGTAACAAAAATCTCGACAACAGACTACCTTCCATAATGACAAGGGTACCATCCATTGGAGTAACAAAAATATCCACAAGAGACAACCTTCCATAATGACAAGGCTACCATCCATTGGAGTAACAAAAATCTCGAAAACAGACTACCTTGCATAATGAAAAGACTACCATCCATTGTAGTAACAAAAATCTCGAAAACATACTACCTTCCATAATGACAACGGTACCATCATTGGAGTAACAAAAATATCCACAAGAGACTACCTTCCATAATGACAAGACTACCATCCATTGGAGTAACAAAAATCTCGACAAGAGACTATCTTCCATAATGACAAGGCTGCCATCCATTGTAGTAACAAAAATCTCGACAACAGACTACCTTCTATAATGACAAGGCTACCATCCATTAGAGTAAAAAAAATCTCGATAACAGACTACCTTCCATAATGATAAGGCTACCATCCATTGCAGTAACAAAAATCTCAACAACAGACTACCTTCCATAATGACAAGCATACCATTCATTATAGTAACAAAGATATCGACAACATACTACCTTCCATAATGACAAGGCTACCATCCATTGGAGTAACAAAAATCACGACAACTGACTACCTTCCATAATGATAAGGCTACCATCCATTGGAGTAACAAAAATCTCGACAACAGACTACCTTCCATAATGACAAGGCTACCATCCATTGGAGTAACAAAAATCTCGTCAATAGACTACCTTCCATAATGACTAGGCTACCATCCTTTGGAGTAACAAAGATATCGACAACAGACTACCTTCCATAACGACAAGGCTATAATCAATTGTAGTAACAAAAATCTCTACAATAGAATACCATCCATAATGACAAGGCTACCATCCATTGCAGTAACAAAAATATCCACAAGAGACAACATTCCATAATGACAAGGCTGCCATCCATTGGAGTAACAAAAATCTCGACAAAAGACTACCTTGCATAATGAAAAGGCTACCATCCATTGTAGTAACAAAAATCTCGAAAACATACTACCTTCCATAATGACAAGGGTACCATCATTGGAGTAATCAAAATATCCACAAGAGACTACCTTCCATAATGACAAGGCTACAATCCATTGGAGTAACAAAAATCTCGTCAACAGACTACCTTCCATAATGACTTGGCTACCATCCATTGGAGTAACAAAGATATCGACAACAAACTACCTTCCATAACGACAAGGCTAAAATCAATTGTAGTAACCAAAATCTTTACAATAGAATACCATCCATAATGACAAGGCTACCATCCATTGCAGAAACAAAAATATCCACAAGAGACAACATTCCATAATGACAAGGCTGCCATCCATTGGAGTAACAAAAATCTCGACAAAAGACTACCTTGCATAATGAAAAGGCCACCATCCATTGTAGTAACAAAAATCTCGAAAACATACTACCTTCCATAATGACAAGGGTACCATCATTGGAGTAATCAAAATATCCACAAGAGACTACCTTCCATAATGACAAGGCTACAATCCATTGGAGTAACAAAAATCTTGACAGCAGACTACCTTCCATAAAGACAAGGCTATCATCCATTGGAATAACAAAAATATCGACAACACACTACCTTCCATAATGACAAGGCTATAATCCCTTAGAGTAACAAAAATCTCGACAATAGACTACCTTCCATAATTACAAACCTACCATCCATTGGAGTAACAAAGATATCGACAACATACTACCTTCCATAATGACAAGGCTAAAATCCATTGGAGTAACACAGATATCGACAACAGACTACCTTCCATAACAACAAGGCTACAATCCGTTGTAGTAACAAAAATTTTGACAACAAAATACCTTCCATAATGACAAGGCTACCATCCATTGTAGTAACAAAAATCTCGACAATAGACTACCTTCCATAATCATAAGGCTTACATCCATTGGAGTAACAAAAATCTTTACAACATACTACCTTCCATAATTACAAGGCTATCATCCATTGGAGTAACAAAAATCTCGTCAACAAACTACCTTCCATTATGACTAGGCTACCATCCATTGGAGTAACAAAGATATCGACAACAGATTACCTTCCATAATGATAATGCTACCATCCATTGGAGTAACAAAAATCTCGACAACAGACTACCTTCCATAATGACAAGGCTACCATCCATTGCAGTAACAAAAATATCGACAACAGACTACCTTCATTAATGACAAGGCTACCATCCATTGTAGTAACAAAGATATCGACAACATACTACCTTCCATAATGACAAGGCTACCATCCATTGGAGTAACAAAAATCACGACAACAGACTACCTTCGATAATGACAAGGCTACCATCCATTGGAATAACAAAAATATCGACAACAGACTACCTTCCATAACGACAAGGCTTCCATCCAATGGGGTAAAAAAAATATCGATAATAGACTATCTTCCATAATGACAAGGATACCATCCATTGGAGTAACAAAAATCTCGACAACAGACTACCTTCCATAATGACAAGGGTACCATCCATTGGAGTAACAAAAATATCCACAAGAGACAACCTTCCATAATGACAAGGCTACCATCCATTGGAGTAACAAAAATCTCGAAAACAGACTACCTTGCATAATGAAAAGACTACCATCCATTGTAGTAACAAAAATCTCGAAAACATACTACCTTCCATAATGACAACGGTACCATCATTGGAGTAACAAAAATATCCACAAGAGACTACCTTCCATAATGACAAGACTACCATCCATTGGAGTAACAAAAATCTCGACAAGAGACTATCTTCCATAATGACAAGGCTGCCATCCATTGTAGTAACAAAAATCTCGACAACAGACTACCTTCTATAATGACAAGGCTACCATCCATTAGAGTAAAAAAAATCTCGATAACAGACTACCTTCCATAATGATAAGGCTACCATCCATTGCAGTAACAAAAATCTCAACAACAGACTACCTTCCATAATGACAAGCATACCATTCATTGTAGTAACAAAGATATCGACAACATACTACCTTCCATAATGACAAGGCTACCATCCATTGGAGTAACAAAAATCACGACAACTGACTACCTTCCATAATGATAAGGCTACCATCCATTGGAGTAACAAAAATCTCGACAACAGACTACCTTCCATAATTACAAGGCTACCATCCATTGGAGTAACAAAAATCTCGTCAATAGACTACCTTCCATAATGACTAGGCTACCATCCTTTGGAGTAACAAAGATATCGACAACAGACTACCTTCCATAACGACAAGGCTATAATCAATTGTAGTAACAAAAATCTCTACAATAGAATACCATCCATAATGACAAGGCTACCATCCATTGCAGTAACAAAAATATCCACAAGAGACAACATTCCATAATGACAAGGCTGCCATCCATTGGAGTAACAAAAATCTCGACAAAAGACTACCTTGCATAATGAAAAGGCTACCATCCATTGTAGTAACAAAAATCTCGAAAACATACTACCTTCCATAATGACAAGGGTACCATCATTGGAGTAATCAAAATATCCACAAGAGACTACCTTCCATAATGACAAGGCTACAATCCATTGGAGTAACAAAAATCTCGTCAACAGACTACCTTCCATAATGACTTGGCTACCATCCATTGGAGTAACAAAGATATCGACAACAAACTACCTTCCATAACGACAAGGCTAAAATCAATTGTAGTAACCAAAATCTCTACAATAGAATACCATCCATAATGACAAGGCTACCATCCATTGCAGTAACAAAAATATCCACAAGAGACAACATTCCATAATGACAAGGCTGCCATCCATTGGAGTAACAAAAATCTCGACAAAAGACTACCTTGCATAATGAAAAGGCCACCATCCATTGTAGTAACAAAAATCTCGAAAACATACTACCTTCCATAATGACAAGGGTACCATCATTGGAGTAATCAAAATATCCACAAGAGACTACCTTCCATAATGACAAGGCTACAATCCATTGGAGTAACAAAAATCTTGACAGCAGACTACCTTCCATAAAGACAAGGCTATCATCGATTGGAATAACAAAAATATCGACAACACACTACCTTCCATAATGACAAGGCTATAATACCTTAGAGTAACAAAAATCTCGAGAATAGACTACCTTCCATAATTACAAAGCTACCATCCATTGGAGTAACAAAGATATCGACAACATACTACCTTCCATAATGACAAGGCTACCATCCATTGGAGTAACACAGATATCGACAACAGACTACCTTCCATAACAACAAGGCTACAATCCGTTGTAGTAACAAAAATTTAAACAACAAAATACCTTCCATAATGACAAGGCTACCATCCATTGTAGTAACAAAAATCTCGACAATAGACTACCTTCCATAATCATAAGGCTTACATCCATTGGAGTAACAAAAATCTTTACAACATACTACCTTCCATAATTACAAGGCTATCATCCATTGGAGTAACAAAAATCTCGTCAACAAACTACCTTCCATTATGACTAGGCTACCATCCATTGGAGTAACAAAGATATCGACAACAGATTACCTTCCATAATGATAATGCACTAATGCAGAAATGACTTTTTACATCGGGTAAAATTGACTTTTTACATCGGTTTTGGGTCCGATGTAAAGTCAGGTGATATAGTAAATCAGGGACTTTTTACATCGGTTCTGGAACCGATGTAAAAAGTCCCTTTTTTACATCGGTTATAATATCAGAACCGATGTAATAACCTGTTATTATGCACAGTTTTTAAAAAATTGATCTAGTTTTTTACATCGGTTGGAAGTAATACCCGATGTAAAAAGTACCTTTTTTACATCGGTTATAATATATGAACCGATGTAAAAAACAATTATTATGCACATTTTTTTAAAAAATTGATCCAGTTTTTTACATCGGTTGGAAGTAATACCCGATGTAAAAAGTCCCCAGTGACGCGACTTTTTACATCGGGTATTACTTCCAACCGATGTAAAAAGTCCCTTTTTGAAAGTTTTTACATCAGTTTTACTAATAACCGATGTAAAATGTATGAAATTTTTTTGGAATAGATTATTTATTTTCTGGGTTTCCCTATACAAATATAATTTGTACCCATTTTTTCATATTTTTCCAATATCAAACAGACTATATTTATGTCGCTATATAGATTTCATAGCTTTCCAACATCACATATATCACATTTAGGACGATGTTTTCATATTTTTCACAACAAACTTACAAATTGAACAATTGTATTGCAAACTTGTATTGTATTACAACATACAAACTTACAATTACAAATTCTTCACAAAATATAAAACAATATTCAACTATTTATAAGTCTTTTTCAAAACTTACAATTACATAATATTCACAAAATATACATATACTAAAATATTCAACTATTTCTAAGTTTCCAAACTTGAATTACCAATATAAAATCTTCGGTAGACAACACCAAAATCATATTGCCTGACAATAAATAATAACAATTAACATCAGCAAAAAAATCAAGAAACTCAACACATGAGCAAAAACCACATGTATTGTGCAAAAACCACAACTTATACAATTCTATAAAACTCACCAAGCTAAACTTAAGTTCCATGTAAGTCAAAGAAACATTTTGCCCAACGAAGTCGCAAATCATACAAATCATCTGGTGTTAATTCTGTTGGGTCATCAAATACCTATAATACATAAATATAACAATATAGAGTTATTTTTTAAAAATTCATATTAAGTCGAAAAACAAAAAGTAAAGAACAAAGTAAAGTTATTTTTAGTACCTGCATCCAATTCTCGGTTATATTAGCAGAGACAATATCCAACATATTTTTCATCATATAGTATCCACAATCATTAGAGTTATGTTGTTGCCTTGTCTACAATTGAATGACATAATTAGTGAATATTTATCGTATATATTTAACTATAGAATTACAATTTACATCACACTTACATTGGGATGAAGCCATGTAGCCTTTTTTCTATTTCCATTTGCCATTTGATGAATCCCAAAAGAACTAATACAGAAAGATATCAACATCACATAACTAAATATACTCGCCAATGAAAAATCACTTTCCAAATGATAGGAAGCTGGAATTCATATAAGTAATTATTCTATGTTTTTCCAATAACACATTCGTTGTTATTTTAAAATACGGCGCAGATATGCAGAAACAGTATATACCTTGACAAGGCTTGCAACAAGATTAAGCATACTCATTTTGTTGTATTTCCAAATGATAGGAAGCTGCAATTCATATAAGTAAACACAAGTCAACACAATTCATTTTGTTGTATTTCCAAATAATAGGAAGCTGCAGTTCATTTTACTGCTCAGATTCATCAAAGGCCCCACAGACCTCTGCAGCAACAGGCCATTTATTGTCACTAATTTCCAACGTCAATTCGAAACAGCCAGCGTGTATATAGTTCCAATCTTGCATTCCTCCGTATAAAGGGTACCTGCGTTGATATCTTTAGTAATTATGAACATATTGAAAGAACATAGACTCCAGTGATGAACTTCTAATGCATTACTTTCAAATAATCATACCATGCTGCTCCATTTGTGATTCCATCTACAAATTCCTTGCTTGAAGACATGTTGTAGTGGGAGTGGCTATATATACTTGCCATGAATCGAAATGCTTCATCGTCGGGACATCCATAGTAGAACATCCTGTTATTTATTCATAACAATATAAACTAATTCAATACAAGAGCCCAGGTCTGGAGAGCAGGGCAGTGAACATCTTACACTAAAATAATTTACCACCTTTTATCATCGGTACCATCCCAAGGATAATTTGCAACAAGTGCACCCTGAAGTAGTAAAAGAAAAAGACACCATTAATGAACAAATTATGTATATGAATATGATAAGAAAAACTCTTCTATTAACATCAGCCCTTAGGACAAACGTTAAGAATACAAAAGTATAAAGCTTTATTTGAAATTAATACGTATTTATGGAACTTTACATCTCTGATGTAATAAATACTTTCTTTTTCAATAGAAACTTTTCACCTTTGTATTCTCTACGTTGGCCTTAAGGGATGGTGTATCTAGTAATAGAGAAAACAGAGATATTGTAGAATAAAACAAAGGATAGAACTCATTGATGTATAACATGACCACCATAAAGTACAAGAAAAAAAACTTGAAATAAACAGCTCAGCCAAGAGTAGAAATTATTATGAAAATTCCAAATAAGTACCCCGTGCAATGTTGCAGATGCTGTAAATCGTATATCTCTTGACCAATTCATTATTGCTTTTGTTTCTGGTTGCCGGGAATCCTCATCATTGTTTACAAATATGAACTGTTGGTTCATTTGAGACAGTCATAGCAGGTTAGTTCTCAGATGATCTCTAGCAAGAAAAAGCAGTATGTAGAACCATAACAACATGGTATGAAAAACCTAACATTAAAATTTATATTAAATGCAAAAGTTAAGCCAAGAATGTGAGTAAACATCGAGAAAGTAAAAGCTTGTTTTCCTAATATTAACAATATGAATAAACGGTGACACATATTTATACAAAGACATTAACAAATATATTCAAACAATATCATAATCTTCTTAGTTATGGCCATAATAGTAAAATCTCAGTAAAAAAAGTACAACAAATAAGAATGAATTTTCACGTTAAGAGTTTTATTTCATGGTAATAATGAGCTTCAAACTAAATTTTTAACATATTATAAACAGAACATTATTAAAAAAAAACCTGTTCAGGAAAATCCCGATTCAGATCAATATTATTTGTATTGCCACGCTTCCTTAAGGTGAAGCCATCAGGATTCATTGATGGAAGTAAATGAAGGTGAACATTCTCCACAATCAATGTGGCCTGAAACATTTTGCTAAACGTAAGACATTGTAAAAGTAAAAACTGGATCATAAAATAACAACAGTTTCCCTGAAAAATACAAAACTCAATGCTTAAACTGAATTCTGATATATTGGAGGCGTAGGTTATACACGTTTGTTAAATTAAATAAACTTGTAAAACAAATAGAGATTGTCATGTGACATTCAATCATCAGAAATTTCAGGGCTGCAGGATAATTTTCTTTTGGCCATCCGCTAAAACTTGTGTGATGGATAATAGATATTGCAACCATTTTTGTCACCACAACAAATGCGAAGAAAAGAAATTAGAATATACTTCTGCAAATAAAGAAAGGAAGTGAAACATACCAGAGGATCTTTTAAATGGTTATCGCATAACCAATTGGCCAAAAACATAATAAGCTCACGGCCCACGGGTTCGTCTCCATGCACATTTCCAATATACTGCATCAGTATTATACTGGTTACAAAACTGCTGATTTCAAAAGAACGGAGCGAATCGGGCGGCGACGGTGAGGAATGGAGCGGAATCGGCGGCGACGGTGAGGAACAAGCGGAATCGGGCGTCACGGAAGTGGTGTTGGCGGCGACGGTCGTGGAAAATGGGTCGATAATGGAAGCGGCGACGGTCGTGGAAAATGGGTCGAAAATGGGTCGAAATGGAAACTGTACAGTTTTCACGTATAAATGAAAATAGTGTTTACACTTTTTTACATCGGTGGAAACCCCCACCGATATAAGGGGTTGGGCTATTACATCGGTGGAAACTCCAACCGATGTAATAGGTTGCTTTTTTTTTTTAAATACGTGTCAGGCTATTACATCGGTGGAAACTTCCACCGATTTAATAGGTTGATTTTTTTTTTTAGATACTTGTTAGGCTATTACATCGGTGGAAACTCCAACCGATGTAATAGGTTGCTTTTTTTTTTTAAATACGTGTCAGGCTATTACATCGGTGGAGAGTCCGAACCGATGTAATAGCTTATCTTTTTTTTTTTTTTTTACCCACGTTTTTATGATTTATCAATATATTTTATATATTAATTCAATCACATTTTTTACATCGGTTTTTATTTAAACCGATGTAATATATTGCTTATATTTTTTTTAACTTTTTTGTCGCCTTGTTTCTTATTTACCAAAATGCCACCGTGTTTTTTTCTGGAAATCTTTTACATCGGTGGATCAGATTGCCCGATGTAATAGGTGACGAAAAAAAATTTTTCCCTTATTTTTTATATCATTGGAAATAAATACCTGATGTAAAAAGTTTGTTAACTGTATTTTTTACATCACCTATTTTGATACCCGATGTAAAAACCTTTTCTCAAATGTCTTTTTTTTAGTAGTGATGCTACCATCCATTGGAGTAACAAAAATCTCGACAACAGACTACCTTCCATAATGACAAGGCTACCATCCATTGCAGTAACAAAAATATCGAAAACAGACTACCTTCAATAATGACAAGGATACCATCCATTGTAGTAACAAAGATATCGACAACATACTACCTTCCATAATGACAAGGCTACCATCCATTGGAGTAACAAAAATCACGACAACAGACCACCTTCCATAATGACAAGGCTACCATCCATTGGAATAACAAAAATATCGACACCAGACTACCTTCCATAACGACAAGGCTTCCATCCAATGGGGTAAAAAAAATATCGATAATAGACTATCTTCCATAATGACAAGGATACCATCCATTGGAGTAACAAAAATCTCGACAACAGACTACCTTCCATAATGACAAGGGTACCATCCATTGGAGTAACAAAAATATCCACAAGAGACAACCTTCCATAATGACAAGGCTACCATCCATTGGAGTAACAAAAATCTCGACAACAGACTACCTTGCATAATGAAAAGACTACCATCCATTGTAGTAACAAAAATCTCGAAAACATACTACCTTCCATAATGACAACGGTACCATCATTGGAGTAACAAAAATATCCACAAGAGACAACCTTCCATAATGACAAGGCCACCATCCATTGGAGTAACAAAAATCTCGACAACAGACTACCTTGCATAATGAAAAGACTACCATCCATTGTAGTAACAAAAATCTCGAAAACATACTACCTTCCATAATGACAACGGTACCATCATTGGAGTAACAAAAATATCCACAAGAGACTACCTTCCATAATGACAAGGCTACCATCCATTGGAGTAACAAAAATCTCGACAAGAGACTACCTTCCATAATGACAAGGCTGCCATCCATTGTAGTAACAAAAATCTCGACAACAGACTACCTTCCATAATGACAAGGCTACCATCCATTAGAGTAAAAAAAATCTCGATAACAGACTACCTTCCATAATGATAAGGCTACCATCCATTGCAGTAACAAAAATCTCGACAACAGACTACCTTCCATAATGACAAGCATACCATTCATTGTAGTAACAAAGATATCGACAACATACTACCTTCCATAATGACAAGGCTACCATCCATTGGAGTAACAAAAATCACGACAACTGACTACCTTCCATAATGATAAGGCTACCATCCATTGGAGTAACAAAAATCTCGACAACAGACTACCTTCCATAATGACAAGGCTACCATCCATTGGAGTAACAAAAATCTCGTCAATAGACTACCTTCCATAATTACTAGGCTACCATCCTTTGGAGTAACAAACATATCGACAACAGACTACCTTCCATAACGACAAGGCTATAATCAATTGTAGTAACAAAAATCTCTACAATAGAATACCATCCATAATGACAAGGCTACCATCCATTGCAGTAACAAAAATATCCACAAGAGACAACATTCCATAATGACAAGGCTGCCATCCATTGGAGTAACAAAAATCTCGACAAAAGACTACCTTGCATAATGAAAAGGCTACCATCCATTGTAGTAACAAAAATCTCGAAAACATACTACCTTCCATAATGACAAGGGTACCATCATTGGAGTAATCAAAATATCCACAAGAGACTACCTTCCATAATGACAAGGCTACAATCCATTGGAGTAACAAAAATCTCAACAACAAAATACCTTCCATAATGATAAGGCTACCATCCATTGTAGTAACAAAAATCTCGACAATAGACTACCTCCCATAATCACAAGGCTACCATCCATTGGAGTAACAAAAATCTCGTTAGCAGACTACCTTTCATAATGACTAGGCTACCATCCTTTGGAGTAACAAAGATATCGACAACAGACTACCTTCCATAACGACAAGGCTACAATCAATTGTAGTAACAAAAATCTCGACAATAGATAACCTTCCATAATGAAAAGGCTACCATCCATTGTAGTAACAAAAATCTCGACAATAGAATACCTTCCATAATGACAAGGCTACAATCCCTTAGAGTAACAAAAATCTCGTCAACAGACTACCTTCCATAATGACTTGGCTACCATCCATTGGAGTAACAAAGATATCGACAACAAACTACCTTCCATAACGACAAGGCTAAAATCAATTGTAGTAACAAAAATCTCTACAATAGAATACCATCCATAATGACAAGGCTACCATCCATTGCAGTAACAAAAATATCCACAAGAGACAACATTCCATAATGACAAGGCTGCCATCCATTGGAGTAACAAAAATCTCGACAAAATACTACCTTGCATAATGAAAAGGCTACCATCCATTGTAGTAACAAAAATCTCGATAACATACTACCTTCCATAATGACAAGGGTACCATCATTGGAGTAATCAAAATATCCACAAGAGACTACCTTCCATAATGACAAGGCTACAATCCATTGGAGTAACAAAAATCTTGACAGCAGACTACCTTCCATAAAGACAAGGCTATCATCCATTGGAATAACAAAAATATCGACAACACACTACCTTCCATAATGACAAGGCTATAATCCCTTAGAGTAACAAAAATCTCGACAACAGACTACCTTCCATAATTACAAAGCTACCATCCATTGGAGTAAAAAAGATATCGACAACATACTACCTTCCATAATGACAAGGCTACCATCCATTGGAGTAACACAGATATCGACAACATGCTACCTTCCATAACAACAAGGCTACAATCCGTTGTAGTAACAAAAATTTTGACAAAAAAATACCTTCCATAATGACAAGGCTACCATCCATTGTAGTAACAAAAATCTCGACAATAGACTACCTTCCATAATCATAAGGCTTACATCCATTGGAGTAACAAAAATCTTTACAACATACTACCTTCCATAATTACAAGGCTATCATCCATTGGAGTAACAAAAATCTCGTCAACAAACTACCTTCCATTATGACAAGGCTACCATCCATTGGAGTAACAAAGATATCGACAACAGATTACCTTCCATAATGATAATGCTACCATCCATTGGAGTAATAAAAATATCGACAACAGACTACCTTCCATAATGACAAGGCTACCATCCATTGCAGTAACAAAAATATCGACAACAGACTACCTTGAATAATGACAAGGCTACCATCCATTGTAGTAACAAAGATATCGACAACATACTACCTTCCATAATGACAAGGCTACCATCCATTGGAGTAACAAAAATCACGACAACAGACTACCTTCCATAATGACAAGGCTACCATCCATTGGAATAACAAAAATATCGACAACAGAGTACCTTCCATAACGACAAGGCTTCCATCCAATGGGGTAATAAAAATATCGATAATAGACTATCTTCCATAATGACAAGGATACCATCCATTGGAGTAACAAAAATCTCGACAACAGACTACCTTCCATAATGACAAGGGTACCATCCATTGGAGTAACAAAAATATCCACAAGAGACAACCTTCCATAATGACAAGGCTACCATCCATTGGAGTAACAAAAATCTCGACAACAGACTACCTTGCATAATGAAAAGACTACCATCCATTGTAGTAACAAAAATCTCGAAAACATACTACCTTCCATAATGACAACGGTACCATCATTGGAGTAACAAAAATATCCACAAGAGACTACCTTACATAATGACAAGGCTACCATCCATTGGAGTAACAAAAATCTCGACAAGAGACTACCTTCCATAATGACAAGGCTTCCATCCATTGTAGTAACAAAAATATCGACAACAGACTACCTTCCATAATGACAAGGCTACCATCCATTAGAGTAAAAAAAATCTCGATAACAGACTACCTTCCATAATGATAAGGCTACCATCCATTGGAGTAACAAAAATCTCGACAAGAGACTACCTTCCATAATGACAAGGCTGCCATCCATTGTAGTAACAAAAATCTCGACAACAGACTACCTTCCATAATGACAAGGCTACCATCCATTAGAGTAAAAAAAATCTCGATAACAGACTACCTTCCATAATGATAAGGCTACCATCCATTGCAGTAACAAAAATCTCGACAACGGACTACCTTCCATAATGACAAGCATACCATTCATTGTAGTAACAAAGATATCGACAACATACTACCTTCCATAATGACAAGGCTACCATCCATTGGAGTAACAAAAATCACGACAACTGACTACCTTCCATAATGATAAGGCTACCATCCATTGGAGTAACAAAAATCTCGACAACAGACTACCTTCCATAATGACAAGGCTACCATCCATTGGAGTAACAAAAATCTCGTCAATAGACTACCTTCCATAATTACTAGGCTACCATCCTTTGGAGTAACAAACATATCGACAACAGACTACCTTCCATAACGACAAGGCTATAATCAATTGTAGTAACAAAAATCTCTACAATAGAATACCATCCATAATGACAAGGCTACCATCCATTGCAGTAACAAAAATATCCACAAGAGACAACATTCCATAATGACAAGGTTGCCATCCATTGGAGTAACAAAAATCTCGTCAAAAGACTACCTTGCATAATGAAAAGGCTACCATCCATTGTAGTAACAAAAATCTCGAAAACATACTACCTTCCATAATGACAAGGGTACCATCATTGGAGTAATCAAAACATCCACAAGAGACTACCTTCCATAATGACAAGGCTACAATCCATTGGAGTAACAAAAATCTCAACAACACAATACCTTCCATAATGATAAGGCTACCATCCATTGTAGTAACAAAAATCTCGACAATAGACTACCTTCCATAATTACAAAGCTACCATCCATTGGAGTAACAAAGATATCGACAACATACTACCTTCCATAATGACAAGGCTACCATCCATTGGAGTAACACAGATATCGACAACAGACTACCTTCCATAACAACAAGGCTACAATCCGTTGTAGTAACAAAAATTTTAACAACAAAAAACCTTCCATAATGACAAGGCTACCATCCATTATAGTAACAAAAATCTCGACAATAGACTACCTTCCATAATCATAAGGCTTACATCCATTGGAGTAACAAAAATCTTTACAACATACTACCTTCCATAATTACAAGGCTATCATCCATTGGAGTAACAAAAATCTCGTCAACAAACTACCTTCCATTATGACTAGGCTACCATCCATTGGAGTAACAAAGATATCGACAACAGATTACCTTCCATAATGATAATGCTACCATCCATTGGAGTAACAAAAATCTCGACAACAGACTACCTTCCATAATGACAAGGCTACCATCCATTGCAGTAACAAAAATATCGAAAACAGACTACCTTCAATAATGACAAGGCTACCATCCATTGTAGTAACAAAGATATCGACAACATACTACCTTCCATAATGACAAGGCTACCATCCATTGGAGTAACAAAAATCACGACAACAGACTACCTTCCATAATGACAAGGCTACCATCCATTGGAATAACAAAAATATCGACAACAGACTACCTTCCATAACGACAAGGCTTCCATCCAATGGGGTAAAAAAAATATCGATAATAGACTATCTTCCATAATGACAAGGATACCATCCATTGGAGTAACAAAAATCTCGACAACAGACTACCTTCCATAATGACAAGGGTACCATCCATTGGAGTAACAAAAATATCCACAAGAGACAACCTTCCATAATGACAATGCTACCATCCATTGGAGTAACAAAAATCTCGACAACAGACTACCTTGCATAATGAAAAGACTACCATCCATTGTAGTAACAAAAATCTCGAAAACATACTACCTTCCATAATGACAACGGTACCATCATTGGAGTAACAAAAATATCCACAAGAGACTACCTTCCATAATGACAAGGCTACCATCCATTGGAGTAACAAAAATCTCGACAAGAGACTACCTTCCATAATGACAAGGCTGCCATCCATTGTAGTAACAAAAATCTCGACAACAGACTACCTTCCATAATGACAAGGCTACCATCCATTAGAGTAAAAAAAATCTCGATAACAGACTACCTTCCATAATGATAAGGATATCATCCATTGCAGTAACAAAAATCTCGACAACAGACTACCTTCCATAATGACAAGCATACCATTCATTGTAGTAACAAAGATATCGACAACATACTACCTTCCATAATGACAAGGCTACCATCCATTGGAGTAACAAAAATCACGACAACTGACTACCTTCCATAATGATAAGGCTACCATCCATTGGAGTAACAAAAATCTCGACAACAGACTACCTTCCATAATGACAAGGCTACCATCCATTGGAGTAACAAAAATCTCGTCAATAGACTACCTTCCATAATTACTAGGCTACCATCCTTTGGAGTAACAAACATATCGACAACAGAATACCTTCCATAACGACAAGGCTATAATCAATTGTAGTAACAAAAATCTCTACAATAGAATACCATCCATAATGACAAGGCTACCATCCATTGCAGTAACAAAAATATCCACAAGAGACAACATTCCATAATGACAAGGCTGCCATCCATTGGAGTAACAAAAATCTCGTCAAAAGACTACCTTGCATAATGAAAAGGCTACCATCCATTGTAGTAACAAAAATCTCGAAAACATACTACCTTCCATAATGACAAGGGTACCATCATTGGAGTAATCAAAATATCCACAAGAGACTACCTTCCATAATGACAAGGCTACAATCCATTGGAGTAACAAAAATCTCAACAACACAATACCTTCCATAATGATAAGGCTACCATCCATTGTAGTAACAAAAATCTCGACAATAGACTACCTCCCATAATCACAAGGCTACCATCCATTGGAGTAACAAAAATCTCGTCAGCAGACTACCTTTCATAATGACTAGGCTACCATCCTTTGGAGTAACAAAGATATCGACAACAGACTACCTTCCATAACGACAAGGCTACAATCAATTGTAGTAACAAAAATCTCGACAATAGATCACCTTCCATAATGAAAAGGCTACCATCCATTGTAGTAACAAAAATCTCGACAATAGAATACCTTCCATAATGACAAGGCTACAATCCCTTAGAGTAACAAAAATCTAGTCAACAGACTACCTTCCATAATGACTTGGCTACCATCCATTGGAGTAACAAAGATATCGACAACAAACTACCTTCCATAACGACAAGGCTAAAATCAATTGTAGTAACAAAAATCTCTACAATAGAATACCATCAATAATGACAAGGCTACCATCCATTGCAGTAACAAAAATATCCACAAGAGACAACATTCCATAATGACAAGGCTGCCATCCATTGGAGTAACAAAAATCTCGACAAAATACTACCTTGCATAATGAAAAGGCTACCATCCATTGTAGTAACAAAAATCTCGAAAACATACTACCTTCCATAATGACAAGGGTACCATCATTGGAGTAATCAAAATATCCACAAGAGACTACCTTCCATAATGACAAGGCTACAATCCATTGGAGTAACAAAAATCTTGACAGCAGACTACCTTCCATAAAGACAAGGCTATCATCCATTGGAATAACAAAAATATCGACAACACACTACCTTCCATAATGACAAGGCTATAATCCCTTAGAGTAACAAAAATCTCGACAACAGACTACCTTCCATAATTACAAAGCTACCATCCATTAGAGTAACAAAGATATCGACAACATACTACCTTCCATAATGACAAGGCTACCATCCATTGGAGTAACACAGATATCGACAACAGACTACCTTCCATAACAACAAGGCTACAATCCGTTGTAGTAACAAAATTTTTGACAACAAAATACCTTCCATAATGACAAGGCTACCATCCATTGTAGTAACAAAAATCTCGACAATAGACTACCTTCCATAATCATAAGGCTTACATCCATTGGAGTAACAAAAATCTTTACAACATACTACCTTCCATAATTACAAGGCTATCATCCACTGGAGTAACAAAAATCTCGTCAACAAACTACCTTCCATTATGACAAGGCTACCATCCATTGGAGTAACAAAGATATCGACAACAGATTACCTTCCATAATGATAATGCTACCATCCATTGGAGTAACAAAAATCTCGACAACAGACTACCTTCCATAATGACAAGGCTACCATCCATTGCAGTAACAAAAATATCGACAACAGACTACCTTGAATAATGACAAGGCTACCATCCATTGTAGTAACAAAGATATCGACAACATACTCCCTTCCATAATGACAAGGCTACCATCCAATGGAGTAACAAAAATCACGACAACAGACTACCTTCCATAATGACAAGGCTACCATCCATTGGAATAACAAAAATATCGACAACAGAGTACCTTCCATAACGACAAGGCTTCCATCCAATGGGGTAATAAAAATATCGATAATAGACTATCTTCCATAATGACAAGGATACCATCCATTGGAGTAACAAAAATCTCGACAACAGACTACCTTCCATAATGACAAGGGTACCATCCATTGGAGTAACAAAAATATCCACAAGAGACAACCTTCCATAATGACAAGGCTACCATCCATTGGAGTAACAAAAATCTCGACAACAGACTACCTTGCATAATGAAAAGACTACCATCCATTGTAGTAACAAAAATCTCGAAAACATACTACCTTCCATAATGACAACGGTACCATCATTGGAGTAACAAAAATATCAACAAGAGACTACCTTACATAATGACAAGGCTACCATCCATTGGAGTAACAAAAATCTCGACAAGAGACTACCTTCCATAATGACAAGGCTGCCATCCATTGTAGTAACAAAAATCTCGACAACAGACTACCTTCCATAATGACAAGGCTACCATCCATTAGAGTAAAAAAAATCTCGATAACAGACTACCTTCCATAATGATAAGGCTACCATCCATTGCAGTAACAAAAATCTCGACAACAGACTACCTTCCATAATGACAAGCCTACCATTCATTGTAGTAACAAAGATATCGACAACATACTACCTTGCATAATGACAAGGCTACCATCCATTGGAGTAACAAAAATCACGACAACTGACTACCTTCCATAATGATAAGGCTACCATCCATTGGAGTAACAAAAATCTCGACAACAGACTACGTTCCATAATGACAAGGCTACCATCCATTGGAGTAACAAAAATCTCGTCAATAGACTACCTTCCATAATGACTAGGCTACCATCCTTTGGAGTAACAAAGATATCGACAACAGACTACCTTCCATAACGACAAGGCTATAATCAATTGTAGTAACAAAAATCTCTACAATAGAATACCATCCATAATGACAAGGCTACCATCCATTGCAGTAACAAAAATATCCACAAGAGACAACATTCCATAATGACAAGGCTGCCATCCATTGGAGTAACAAAAATCTCAACAAAAGACTACCTTGCATAATGAAAAGGCTACCATCCATTGTAGTAACAAAAATCTCGAAAACATACTACCTTCCATAATGACAAGGGTACCATCATTGGAGTAATCAAAATATCCACAAGAGACTACCTTCCATAATGACAAGGCTACAATCCATTGGAGTAACAAAAATCTTGACAGCAGACTACCTTCCATAAAGACAAGGCTATCATCCATTGGAATAACAAAAATATCGACAACACACTACCTTCCATAATGACAAGCCTATAATCCCTTAGAGTAACAAAAATCTCGACAACAGACTACCTTCCATAATTACAAAGCTACCATCAATTGGAGTAACAAAGATATCGACAACATAATACCTTCCATAATGACAAGGCTACCATCCATTGGAGTAACACGGATATCGACAACAGACTACCTTCCATAACAACAAGGCTACAATCCGTTGTAGTAACAAAAATTTTGACAACAAAATACCTTCCATAATGACAAGGCTACCATCCATTGTAGTAACAAAAATCTCGACAATAGACTACCTTCCATAATCATAAGGCTTACATCCATTGGAGTAACAAAAATCTTTACAACATACTACCTTCCATAATTACAAGGCTATCATCCATTGGAGTAACAAAAATCTCGTCAACAAACTACCTTCCGTTATGACTAGGCTACCATCCATTGGAGTAACAAAGATATCGACAACAAATTACCTTCCATAATGACAATGCTACCATCCATTGGAGTAACAAAAATCTCGACAACAGACTACCTTCCATAATGACAAGGCTACCATCCATTGCAGTAACAAAATTATCGACAACAGACTACCTTCAATAATGACAAGGCTACCATCCATTGTAGTAACAAAGATATCGACAACATACTACCTTCCATAATGATAAGGCTACCATCCATTGGAGTAACAATAATCACGACAACAGACTACCTTCCATAATGACAAGGCTACCATCCATTGGAATAACAAAAATATCGACAACAGACTACCTTCCATGACGACAAGGCTTCCATCCAATGGGGTAATAAAAATATCGATAATAGACTATCTTCCATAATGACAAGGATACCATCCATTGGAGTAACAAAAATCTCGACAACAGACTACCTTCCATAATGACAAGGGTACCATCCATTGGAGTAACAAAAATATCCACAAGAGACAACCTTCCATAATGACAAGGCTACCATCCATTGGAGTAACAAAAATCTCGACAACAGACTACCTTGCATAATGAAAAGACTACCATCCATTGTAGTAACAAAAATCTCGAAAACATACTACCTTCCATAATGACAATGGTACCATCATTGGAGTAACAAAAATATCCACAAGAGACTACCTTCCATAATGACAAGGCTACCATCCATTGGAGTAACAAAAATCTCGACAAGAGACTACCTTCCATAATGACAAGGCTGCCATCCATTAGAGTAACAAAAATCTCGATAACAGACAACCTTCCATAATGACAAGGCTACCATCCATTGGAGTAACAAAAATCTCGACAACAGACTACCTTGCATATTGAAAAGGCTACCATCCATTGTAGTAACAAAAATCTCGAAAACATACTACCTTCCATAATGAAAAGGGTACCATCATTGGAGTAACAAAAATATCCACAAGAGACTACCTTCCATAATGACATGGCTACAATCCATTGGAGTAACAAAAATCTCAACAACACAATACCTTCCATAATGACAAGGCTACCATCCATTGTGCTAACAAAAATCTCGACAATAAACTACCTCCCATAATCACAAGGCTACCATCCATTGGAGTAACAAAAATCTCGTCAACAGACTACCTTCCATAATGACTAGGCTACCATCCTTTGGAGTAACAAAGATATCGACAATAGACTACCTTCCATAACGACAAGGCTACAATCAATTGTAGTAACAAAAATCTAGACAATAGAATACCTTCCATAATGACAAGGCTACCATCCATTGAAGTAACAAAAATCTCGACAATAGAATACCTTCCATAATTACAAAGCTACAATCCCTTAGAGTAACAAAAATCTCGTCAACAGATTACCTTCCATAATGACTAGGCTACCATCCATTGGAGTAACAAAGATATCAACAACAAACTACCTTCCATAACGACAAGGCTAAAATCAATTGTAGTAACAAAAATCTGTATAATAGAATACCTTCCATAATGACAAGGCTACCATCCATTGTAGTAACAAAAATATCGATAATAGACTACCTTACATAATCACAAGGCTTACATCCATTGGAGTAACAAAAATATTGACAACAGACTACCTTCCATAAAGACAAGGCTATTATCCATTGGAATAACAAAAATATCGACAACACACTACCTTCCATAATGACAAGGCTACAATCCCTTAGAGTAACAAAAATCTCGACAACAGACTACCTTCCATAATGACAAAGATACCATCCATTGGAGTAACAAAGATATCGACAACATACTACCTTCCATAATGACAAGGCTTCCATCCATTGGAGTAACAAAGATATCGACAACAGACTACCTTCCATAACGACAAGGCTACAATCCATTGTAGTAACAAAAAGTTTGACAACAAAATACCTTCCATAATGACAAGGCTACCATCCATTGTAGTAACAAAAATTTCGACAATAGACTACCTTCCATAATCATAAGTCTTACATCCATTGTAGTAACAAAAATCTCGACAATAGACTACCTTCCATAATCATAAGGCTAGCATCCATTGGAGTAACAAAAATCTCGTCAACTGACTACCTTCCATAATGATAAGGCTACCAACCATTGCAGTAACAAAAATATCGACAACAGACTACCTTCCATAACGACAAGGCTACAATCAATTGTAGTAACAAAAATCTCTACAACAGAATACCTTCCATAATGACAAGGCTACCATCCATTGTAGTAACAAAAATATCGACAGTAGACTACCTTCCATAATGACAAGGCTACCATCCCTTAGAGTACCAAAAATCTCGTCAACTGACTACCTTCCATAATGACTAGGCTACCATCCATTGGAATAACAAAGATATCGACAACAGACTACCTTCCATAATGACAAGGCTACCATCCATTGGAGTAACAAAAATCTTGACAATAGACTATCTTCCATAATGACAAGGCTACCATCCATTGTAGTAACAAAAATCTCAACAACAGACTACCTTCCATAATGACAAGGCTACCATCCATTGGAGTAACAAAAATCTCGACAACAGACTACCTTCCATAATGATAAGGCTACCATCCATTGCAGTAACAAAAATCTCGACAACAGACTACCTTCCATAATGACAAGCCTACCATCCATTGTAGTAACAAAGATATCGACAACATACTACCTTCCATAATGACAAGGCTCCCATCCATTGGAGTAACAAAAATCACGACAACAGACTACCTTCCATAATGACAAGGCTACCATCCATTGGAGTAACAAAAATCTCGACAACATACTACCTTCCATAATGACAAGGGTACCATCCATTGGAATAACAAAAATATCCACAAGAGACAACCTTCCATAATGACAAGGCTACCATCCATTGGAGTAACAAAAATCTTAACAACACAATACCTTCCATAATGACAAGGCTACCATCCATTGTGCAAACAAAAATCTCGACAATAAACTACCTCCCATAATCACAAGGCTACCATCCATTGGAGTAACAAAAATCTCGTCAACAGACTACCTTCCATAATGACTAGGCTACCATCCTTTGGAGTAACAAAGATATCAACAATAGACTACCTTCCATAACGACAAGGCTACAATCCATTGTAGTAAAAAAAATCTAGACAATAGAATACCTTCCATAATGACAAGGCTACCATCCATTTAAAGTAACAAAAATCTCGACAACAAAATACCTTCCATAATGACAAGGGTACCATCATTTGGAGTAACAAAAATATCCACAACAGACAACCTTCCATAATGACCAGGCTACCATCCAATGGAGTAACAAAAATCTCGACAATAGACTACCTTCCATAATGAAAAGGCTACCATCCATTTAGTAACAAAAATCTCGACAACATACTACATTCCATAATGACAAGGCTACCATCCATTGTAGTAACAAAAATATCGATAATAGACTACCTTACATAATCACAAGGCTTACATCCATTGGAGTAACAAAAATATTGACAACAGACTACCTTCCATAAAGACAAGGCTACCATCAATTGTAGTAACAAAAATCTCGACAACATACTACTTTCCATAATGACAAGGGTACCATCATTGGAGTAAAAAAAATATCCACAAGAGACTACCTTCCATAATGACAAGGCTACAATCCATTGGAGTAACAAAAATCTCAACAACAGAATACCTTCCATAATGACAAGGCTACCATCCATTGTAGTAACAAAGATATCGACAAAATACTACCTTCCATAATGACAACGGTACCATCCATTGGAGTAACAAAAATATCCACAAGAGACAACCTTCCATAATGACAAGGCTACCATCCATTGGAGTAACAAAAATCTCGATACTAAACTACCTTCCATAATGACAAGGCTACCATCCATTGGAGTAACAAAGATATCGACAACAAACTACCTTCCATAACGACAATGCAACAATCATTTATAGTAACAAAAATCTCGACAACAAAATACCTTCCATAATGACAAGGGTACCATCATTTGGAGTAACAAAAATATCCACAAGAGACAACCTTCCATAATGAGCAGGCTACCATCCAATGGAGTAACAAAAATCTCGACAATAGACTACCTTCCATAATGAAAAGGCTACCATCCATTGTAGTAACAAAAATCTCGACAACATACTACATTCCATAATGAAAAGGCTACCATCCCTTAGAGTAACAAAAATATTCACAAGAGACTACCTTCCATAATGACAAGGCTACAATCCATTGTAGTAACCAAAATCTCGACAACATACCACCTTCCATAATGACAAGGGTACCATCATTGGAGTAACCAAAATATCGACAACACACTAACTTCCATAATGACAACGCTACCATCCATTGGAGTAACAAAAATCTCGACAACAGACTACCTTCCATAATGACAAGGCTACCATCCATTGTAGTAACAAAGATATCGACAACATACTACCTTCCATAATGACAAGGATACCATCCATTGGAGTAAAAAAAATCACGACAACAGACTACCTTCCATAATGACAAGTCTACCATCCATTGGAATAACAAAAATCTCGACAACAGACTACCTTCCATAACGACAAGGCTTCCATCCAATGGGGAATTAAAAATATCGACAATAAACTATCTTCCATAATGACAAGGCTACCATCCATTGGAGTAACAAAAATCTCGACAACAGACCTCCTTTCATAATGACAAGGGTACCATCCATTGGAGTAACAAAAATATCCACAAGAGACAACCTTCCATAATGACAAGGCTACCATCCATTGGAGTAACAAAAATCTCGACAATAGACTACCTTCCATAATGACAAGGCTACCATCCATTGGAGTAACAAAGATATCGACAACAGACTACCTTCCATAACGACAAGGCTACAATCCATTGTAGTAACAAAAATCTCGGCAACAAAATACCTTCCATAATGACAAGGGTACCATCCATTGGAGTAACAAAAATATCCACTAGAGACAACCTTCCATAATGACAAGGCTACAATCCATTGTAGTAACAAAAATATCGACAATAGACTACCTTCCATAATGACAAGGGTACCATCATTGGAGTAACAAAAATATCGACAACACACTACCTTCCATAACGACAAGGCTACAATCCATTGGAGTAACAAAAATCTCGACAATAGACTACCTTCCATAATGACAAGGGTACCATCCATTGGAGTAACAAAGATATCGACAACAGACTACCTTCCATAATGACAAGGCTACCATCCATTGGAGTAAAAAAAATCACGAAAACAGACTACCTTCTATAATGACAAGCCTACCATCCATTGGAATAACAAAAATCTCGACAACAGACTACCTTCCATAACGACAAGGCTTCCATCCAATGGGGAAATAAAAATATCGACAATAAACTATCTTCCATAATGACAAGGCTACCATCCATTGGAGTAACAAAAATCTCGACAACAGACCTCCTTTCATAATGACAAGGGTACCATCCATTGGAGTAACAAAAATATCCACAAGAGACAACCTTCCATAATGACAAGGCTACCATCCATTGGAGTAACAAAAATCTCGACAATAGACTACCTTCCATAATGACAAGGCTACCATCCATTGGAGTAACAAAGATATCGACAACAGACTACCTTCCATAACGACAAGGCTACAATCCATTGTAGTAACAAAAATCTCGGCAACAAAATACCTTCCATAATGACAAGGGTACCATCCATTGGAGTAACAAAAATATCCACTAGAGACAACCTTCCATAATGACAAGGCTACAATCCATTGTAGTAACAAAAATATCGACAATAGACTACCTTCCATAATGACAAGGGTACCATCATTGGAGTAACAAAAATATCGACAACACACTACCTTCCATAACGACAAGGCTACAATCCATTGGAGTAACAAAAATCTCGACAACAGACTACCTTCCATAATGACAAGGCTACCATCCATTGGAGTAACAAAAATCTCGACAACATACTACCTTCCATAATGACAAGGGTACCATCCATTGGAATAACAAAAATATCCACAAGAGACAACCTTCCATAATGACAAGGCTACCATCCATTGGAGTAACAAAAATCTTAACAACACAATACCTTCCATAATGACAAGGCTACCATCCATTGTGCAAACAAAAATCTCGACAATAAACTACCTCCCATAATCACAAGGCTACCATCCATTGGAGTAACAAAAATATCGTCAACAGACTACCTTCCATAATGACTAGGCTACCATCCTTTGGAGTAACAAAGATATCAACAATAGACTACCTTCCATAACGACAAGGCTACAATCCATTGTAGTAACAAAAATCTAGACAATAGAATACCTTCCATAATGACAAGGCTACCATCCATTTAAAGTAACAAAAATCTCGACAACAAAATACCTTCCATAATGACAAGGGTACCATCATTTGGAGTAACAAAAATATCCACAAGAGACAACCTTCCATAATGACCAGGCTACCATCCAATGGAGTAACAAAAATCTCGACAATAGACTACCTTCCATAATGAAAAGGCTACCATCCATTTAGTAACAAAAATCTCGACAACATACTACATTCCATAATGACAAGGCTACCATCCATTGTAGTAACAAAAATATCGATAATAGACTACCTTACATAATCACAAGGCTTACATCCATTGGAGTAACAAAAATATTGACAACAGACTACCTTCCATAAAGACAAGGCTACCATCAATTGTAGTAACAAAAATCTCGACAACATACTACTTTCCATAATGACAAGGGTACCATCATTGGAGTAAAAAAAATATCCACAAGAGACTACCTTCCATAATGACAAGGCTACAATCCATTGGAGTAACAAAAATCTCAACAACAGAATACCTTCCATAATGACAAGGCTACCATCCATTGTAGTAACAAAGATATCGACAAAATACTACCTTCCATAATGACAACGGCACCATCCATTGGAGTAACAAAAATATCCACAAGAGACAACCTTCCATAATGACAAGGCTACCATCCATTGGAGTAACAAAAATCTCGATACTAAACTACCTTCCATAATGACAAGGCTACCATCCATTGGAGTAACAAAGATATCGACAACAAACTACCTTCCATAACGACAAGGCAACAATCATTTATAGTAACAAAAATCTCGACAACAAAATACCTTCCATAATGACAAGGGTACCATCATTTGGAGTAACAAAAATATCCACAAGAGACAACCTTCCATAATGAGCAGGCTACCATCCAATGGAGTAACAAAAATCTCGACAATAGACTACCTTCCATAATGAAAAGGCTACCATCCATTGTAGTAACAAAAATCTCGACAACATACTACATTCCATAATGAAAAGGCTACCATCCCTTAGAGTAACAAAAATATTCACAAGAAACTACCTTCCATAATGACAAGGCTACAATCCATTGTAGTAACCAAAATCTCGACAACATACCACCTTCCATAATGACAAGGGTACCATCATTGGAGTAACCAAAATATCGACAACACACTAACTTCCATAATGACAACGCTACCATCCATTGGAGTAACAAAAATCTCGACAACAGACTACCTTCCATAATGACAAGGCTACCATCCATTGTAGTAACAAAGATATCGACAACATACTACCTTCCATAATGACAAGGATACCATCCATTGGAGTAAAAAAAATCACGACAACAGACTACCTTCCATAATGACAAGTCTACCATCCATTGGAATAACAAAAATCTCGACAACAGACTACCTTCCATAACGACAAGGCTTCCATCCAATGGGGAAATAAAAATATCGACAATAAACTATCTTCCATAATGACAAGGCTACCATCCATTGGAGTAACAAAAATCTCGACAACAGACCTCCTTTCATAATGACAAGGGTACCATCCATTGGAGTAACAAAAATATCCACAAGAGACAACCTTCCATAATGACAAGGCTACCATCCATTGGAGTAACAAAAATCTCGACAATAGACTACCTTCCATAATGACAAGGCTACCATCCATTGGAGTAACAAAGATATCGACAACAGACTACCTTCCATAACGACAAGGCTACAATCCATTGTAGTAACAAAAATCTCGGCAACAAAATACCTTCCATAATGACAAGGGTACCATCCATTGGAGTAACAAAAATATCCACTAGAGACAACCTTCCATAATGACAAGGCTACAATCCATTGTAGTAACAAAAATATCGACAATAGACTACCTTCCATAATGACAAGGGTACCATCATTGGAGTAACAAAAATATCGACAACACACTACCTTCCATAACGACAAGGCTACAATCCATTGGAGTAACAAAAATCTCGACAATAGACTACCTTCCATAATGACAAGGGTACCATCCATTGGAGTAACAAAGATATCGACAACAGACTACCTTCCATAATGACAAGGCTACCATCCATTGGAGTAAAAAAAATCACGAAAACAGACTACCTTCTATAATGACAAGCCTACCATCCATTGGAATAACAAAAATCTCGACAACAGACTACCTTCCATAACGACAAGGCTTCCATCCAATGGGGCAATACTAATATTGACAATAGACTATCTTCCATAATTACAAGGCTACCATCCATTGGAGTAACAAAAATCTCGACAATAGACTACCTTCCATAATGACAAGGGTACCATCCATTGGAGTAACAAAAATATCCACAAGAGACAACCTTCCATAATGACATGGCTACCATCCATTGGAGTAACAAAAATCTCGACAATAGACTACCTTCCATAATGAAAAGGATACCATCCATTGGAGTAACAAAGATATCGACAACAGACTACCTTCCATAACGACAAGGCTACAATCCATTGTAGTAATAAAAATCTCGACAACAAAATACCTTCCATAATGACAAGGGTACCATCCATTGGAGTAACAAAAATATCCACAAGAGACAACCTTCCATAATGACCAGGCTACCATCCAATGGAGTAACAAAAATCTCGACAATAGACTACCTTCCATAATGAAAAGGCTACCATCCATTGTAGTAACAAAAATCTCGACAACATACTACCTTCCATAATGACAAGGGTACCATCATTGGAGTAACAAAAATATCCATAATAGACTACCTTCCATAATGACAAGGCTACAATCCATTGTAGTAACAAAAATCTCGACAACATACTACCTTCCATAATGACAAGGGTACCATCATTGGAGTAACAAAAATATCGACAACACACTAACTTCCATAATGACAAGGCTACAATCCATTGGAGTAACAAAAATCTCGACAATAGACTACCTTCCATAATGACAAGGGTACCATCCATTGGAGTAACAAAGATATCGACAACAGACTACCTTCCATAACGATAAGGCTACAATCCATTGTAGTAACAAAAATCTCGGCAACAAAATACCTTCCATAATGACAAGGGTACCATCCATTGGAGTAACAAAAATATCCACTAGAGACAACCTTCCATAATGACAAGGCTACAATCCATTGTAGTAACAAAAATATCGACAATAGACTACCTTCCATGATGAAAAGGGTACCATCATTGGAGTAACAAAAATATCGACAACACACTACCTTCCATAACGACAAGGCTACAATCCATTGGAGTAACAAAAATCTCGACAATAGACTACCTTCCATAATGACAAGGGTACCATCCATTGGAGTAACAAAGATATCGACAACAGACTACCTTCCATAATGACAAGGCTACCATCCATTGGAGTAAAAAAAATCACGAAAACAGACTACCTTCTATAATGACAAGCCTACCATCCATTGGAATAACAAAAATCTCGACAACAGACTACCTTCCATAACGACAAGGCTTCCATCCAATGGGGCAATACAAATATTGACAATAGACTATCTTCCATAATGACAAGGCTACCATCCATTGGAGTAACAAAAATCTCGACAATAGACTACCTTCCATAATGACAAGGGTACCATCCATTGGAGTAACAAAAATATCCACAAGAGACAACCTTCCATAATGACCAGGCTACCATCCAATGGAGTAACAAAAATCTCGACAATAGACTACCTTCCATAATGAAAAGGCTACCATCCATTGTAGTAACAAAAATCTCGACAACATACTACCTTCCATAATGACAAGGGTACCATCATTGGAGTAACAAAAATATCCACAATAGACTACCTTCCATAATGACAAGGCTACAATCCATTGTAGTAACAAAAATCTCGACAACATACTACCTTCCATAATGACAAGGGTACCATCATTGGAGTAACAAAAATATCGACAACACACTAACTTCCATAATGACAAGGCTACAATCCATTGGAGTAACAAAAATCTCGACAATATACTACCTTCCATAATGACAAGGGTACCATCCATTGGAGTAACAAAGATATCGACAACAGACTACCTTCCATAACGACAAGGCTACAATCCATTGTAGTAACAAAAATCTCGACAACAAAATACCTTCCACAATGACAAGGCTACCATCCATTGGAGTAACAAAGATATCGACAATATACTACCTTCCATAATGACAAGGCTACCATCCATTGGAGTAAAAAAAATCACGACAACAGACTACCTTCCATAATGACAAGCCTACCATCCATTGGAATAACAAAAATCTCGACAACAGACTACCTTCCATAACGACAAGGCTTCCATCCAATGGGGCAATAAAAATATCGACAATAGACTATCTTCCATAATGACAAGGCTACCATCCATTGGAATAACAAAAATCTCGAGAACAGACTACCTTCCATAGTGACAAGGCTACCATCCATTGTAGTAAGAAAAATCTCGACAACATACTACCTTCCATAATGACAAGGGTACCATCATTGGAGTAACAAAAATATCCACAGGAGACTACCTTCCATAATGACAAGGCTACAATCCATTGTAGTAACAAAAATATCGACAACATACTATCTTCCATAATGACAAGGGTACCATCATTGGAGTAACAAAAATATCGACAACACACTACCTTCCATAATGACAAGGCTACAATCCATTGGAGTAACAAAAATCTCGACAATAGACTACCTTCCATAATGACAAGGGTACCATCCATTGGAGTAACAAAGATATCGACAACAGACTACCTTCCATAATGACAAGGCTACCATCCATTGGAGTAACAAAAATCACGACAACAGACTACCTTCTATAATGACAAGCCTACCATCCATTGGAATAAGAAAAATATCGACAACAGACTACCTTCCATAACGACAAGGCTTCCATCCAATGGGGCAATAAAAATATCGACAATAGACTATCTTCCATAATGACAAGGCTACCATCCATTGGAGTAACAAAAATCTCGACAATAGACTACCTTCCATAATGACAAGGGTACCATCCATTGGAGTAACAAAAATATCCACAAGAGACAACCTTCCATAATGGCATGGCTACCATCCATTGGAGTAACAAAAATCTCGACCATAGACTACCTTCCATAATGAAAAGGCTACCATCCATTGCAGTAACAAAGATATCGACAACAGACTACCTTCAATAACGACAAGCCTACCATTCATTGTAGTAATAAAAATCTCGACAACATACTACCTTCCATAATGACAAGGCTACCATCCATTGGAGTAACAAAAATCACGACAACTGACTACCTTCCATAATGACAAGGCTACCATCCATTGGAGTAACAAAAATCTCGACAACAGACTACCTTCCATAATGACAAGGATACCATCCATTGGAGTAACAAAAATCTCGTCAACAGACTACCTTCCATAATGACTAGGCTACCATCCTTTGGAGTAACAAAGATATCGACAACAGACTACCTTCCATAACGACAAGGCTACAATTAATTGTAGTAACAAAAATCTCGACAATAGAATACCTTCCATAATGAAAAGGCTACCATCCATTGTAGTAACAAAAATCTCGACAATAGAATACCTTCCATAATGACAAGGCTACAATCCCTTATAGTAACAAAAATCTCGTCAACAAACTACCTTCCATAATGACTAGGCTACCATCCATTGGAGTAACAAAGATATCGACAACAAACTACCTTCCATAACGACAAGGCTAAAATCAATTGTAGTAACAAAAATCTCTACAATAGAATACCTTCCGTAATGACAAGGCTACCATCCATTATAGTAACAAAAATATCGATAATAGACTACCTTACATAATCACAAGGCTTACATCCATTGGAGTAAAAAAAATCATGACAACAGACTACCTTCCATAATGACAAGCCTACCATCCATTGGAATAAGAAAAATCTCGACAACAGACTACCTTCCATAACGACAAGGCTTCCATCCAATGGGGCAATAAAAATATCGACAATAGACTATCTTCCATAATGACAAGGCTACCATCCATTGGAATAACAAAAATCTCGAGAACAGACTACCTTCCATAGTGACAAGGCTACCATCCATTGTAGTAAGAAAAATCTCGACAACATACTACCTTCCATAATGACAAGGGTACCATCATTGGAGTAACAAAAATATCCACAGGAGACTACCTTCCATAATGACAAGGCTACAATCCATTGTAGTAACAAAAATATCGACAACATACTATCTTCCATAATGACAAGGGTACCATCATTGGAGTAACAAAAATATCGACAACACACTACCTTCCATAATGACAAGGCTACAATCCATTGGAGTAACAAAAATCTCGACAATAGACTACCTTCCATAATGACAAGGGTACCATCCATTGGAGTAACAAAGATATCGACAACAGACTACCTTCCATAATGACAAGGCTACCATCCATTGGAGTAACAAAAATCACGACAACAGACTACCTTCTATAATGACAAGCCTACCATCCATTGGAATAAGAAAAATATCGACAACAGACTACCTTCCATAACGACAAGGCTTCCATCCAATGGGGCAATAAAAATATCGACAATAGACTATCTTCCATAATGACAAGGCTACCATCCATTGGAGTAACAAAAATCTCGACAACAGACTACCTTCCATAATGACAAGGGTACCATCCATTGGAGTAACAAATATATCCAGAAGAGACAACCTTCCATAATGGCATGGCTACCATCCATTGGAGTAACAAAAATCTCGACAATAGACTACCTTCCATAATGAAAAGGCTACCATCCATTGCAGTAACAAAGATATCGACAACAGACTACCTTCCATAACGACAAGGCTACAATCCATTGTAGTAACAAAAATCTCGACAATAAAATACCTTCCATAATGACAAGGCTACCATCCATTGGAGTAACAAAAATATCCACAAGAGACAACCTTCCATAATGACCAGGCTACCATCCAATGGAGTAACAAAAATCTCGACAATAGACTACCTTCCATAATGAAAAGGCTACCACCCATTGTAGTAACAAAAATCTCGACAATATACTACCTTCCATAATGACAAGGGTACCATCATTGGAGTAACAAAAATATCCACAAGAGACTACCTTCCATAATGACAAGGCTACAATCCATTGTAGTAACAAAAATCTCGACAGCATACTACCTTCCATAATGATAAGGGTAACATCATTGGAGTAACAAAGATATCGACAACACACTAACTTCCATAATGACAAGGCTACAATCCATTGGAGTAACAAAAATCTCGACAATAGACTACCTTCCATAATGATAAGGGTACCATCCATTGGAGTAAAAAAGATATCGACAACAGACTACCTTCCATAACGACAAGGCTACAATCCATTGTAGTAACAAAAATCTCGAAAACAAAATAGCTTCCACAATGACAAGGCTACCATCCATTGGAGTAACAAAGATATCGACAATATACTACCTTCCATAATGACAAGGCTACCATCCATTGGAGTAAAAAAAATCCCGACAACAGACTACCTTCCATAATGACAAACCTACCATCAATTGGAATAACAAAAATCTCGACAACAGACTACCTTCCATAACGACAAGGCTTCCATCCAATGGGGAAATAAAAATATCGACAATAGACAATCTTCCATAATGACAAGGCTACCATCCATTGGAATAACAAAAATCTCGAGAACATACTACCTTCCATAGTGAAAAGGCTACCATCCATTGTAGTAACAAAAATCTCGATAATAGACTACCTTCCATAATGAAAACGCTACCATCCATTGGAGTAACAAAAATCTCGACAACAGACTACCTTCCATAATGACTAGGCTACCATCCATTGGAGTAACAAAGATATCGACAACGGACTACCTTTCATAACGACAAGGATACCATCCATTGGAATAACAAATATCTCGACAACAGACTACCTTCCATAATGACAAGGCTACCATCCATTGTAGTAACAAAGATATCGACAACATACTACCTTCCATAATGACAAGGCTACCATCCATTGGAGTAACAAAAATATCCACAAGAGACAACCTTCCATAATGACAAGGCTACCATCCATTGGAGTAACAAAAATCTCGACAATGGACTACCTTCCATAATGATAAGGCTACCATCCATTGGAGTAACAAAGATATCGACAACAGACTACCTTCCATAACGACAAGGCTACAATCCATTGTAGTAACAAAAATCTCGACAACAAAATACCTTCCATAATGACAAGGGTACCATCCATTGGATTAATAAAAATATCCACAAGATTCAACCTTCCATAATGACCAGGCTACCATCCAATGGAGTAACAAAAATCTCGACAATAGACTACCTTCCATAATGAAAAGGCTACCATCCATTGTAGTAACCAAAATCTCGATAACATACTACCTTCCATAATGACAAGGGTACCATCATTGGAGTAACAAAAATATCCACAAGAGACTACCTTCCATAATGACAAGGCTACCATCCATTGGAATAACAAAAATCTCGACAACAGACTACCTTCCATAACGACAAGGCTTCCATCCAATGGGGCAATAAAAATATCGACAATAGACTATCTTCCATAATGACAAGGCTACCATCCATTGGAATAACAAAAATCTCGACAACAGACTACCTTCCATAGTGACAAGGCTACCATCCATTGTAGTAACAAAAATCTCGATAATAGACTACCTTCCATAATGACAACGCTACCATCCATTGGAGTAACAAAAATCTCGACAATAGACTACCTTCCATAATGACTAGGCTACCATCCATTGGAGTAACAAAGATATCGACAATGGACTACCTTTCATAACGACAAGGATACCATCCATTGGAATAACAAAAATCTCGACAACAGACTACCTTCCATAATGACAAGGCTACCATCCATTGTAGTAACAAAGATATCGACAACATACTACCTTCCATAATGACAAGTCTACCATCCATTGGAGTAACAAAATTCACGACAACAGACTACCTTCCATAATGACAAGCCTATCATCCATCGGAATAACAAAAATCTCGACAACAAACTACCTTCAATAACGACAAGGCTTCCATCCAATGGGGAAATAAAAATATCGACAATAGACTATCTTCCATAATGACAAGGCTACCATCCATGGGAGTAACAAAAATCTCGACAACAGACCTCATTCCATAATGACAAGGGTACCATCCATTGGAGTAACAAAAATATCCACAAGAGACAACCTTCCATAATGACAAGGCTACCATCCATTGGAGTAATAAAAATCTCGACAATAGACTACCTTCCATAATGACAAGGCTACCATCCATCGGAGTAACAAAGATATCGACAACAGACTACCTTCCATAACGAAAAGGCTACAATCCATTGTAGTAACAAAAATCTCGGCAACAAAATACCTTCCATAATGACAAGGGTACCATCCATTGGAGTAACAAAAATACCCACACGAGACATCCTTCCATAATGACAAGGCTACCATCCAATGGAGTCACCAAAATCTCGACAATAGACTACCTTCCATAATTAAAAGGCTACCATCCATTGTAGTAACAAAAATCTCGACAACATACTACCTTCCATAATAACAAGGGTACCATCATTGGAGTAACAAAAATATCCACAAGAGACTACCTTCCATGATGACAAGGCTACAATCCATTGTAGTAACAAAAATATCGACAACATACTATCTTCCATAATGACAAGGGTACCATCATTGGAGTAACAAAAATATCGACAACACACTACCTTCCATAATGACAAGGCTATAATCCATTGGAGTAACAAAAATCTCGACAATAGACTACCTTCCATAATGAAAAGGGTACCATCCATTGGAGTAACAAAGATATCGACAACAGACTACCTTCCATAATTACAAGGCTACCATCCATTGGAGTAACAAAAATCACGACAACAGACTACCTTCTATAATGACAAGCCTACCATCCATTGGAATAACAAATATCTCGACAACAGACTACCTTCCATAACGACAAGGCTTCCATCTAATGGGGCAATAAAAATATCGACAATAGACTATCTTCCATAATGACAAAGCTACCATCCATTGGAGTAACAAAAATCTCGACAACAGACTACCTTCCATAATGACAAGGGTACCATCCATTGGAGTAACAAAAATATCCACAAGAGACAACCTTCCATATTGACAAGGCTTCCATCCATTGGAGTAACAAAAATCTCGACAATAGACTACCTTCCATAATGAAAAGGCTACCATCCATTGGAGTAACAAAGATATCGACAACAGACTACCTTCCATAACGACAAGGCTACAATCCATTGTAGTAACAAAAATCTCGACAACAAAATACCTTCCATAATGACAAGGGTACCATTCATTGGAGTAACCAAAATATCCACAAGAGACAACCTTTCATAATGACAAGGCTACCATCCATTGGAGTAACAAAAATCTCGACAATAGACTACCTTCCATAATGAAAAGGCTACCATCCATTGTAGTAACAAAAATATCGACAACATACTACCTTCCATAATGACAAGGGTACCATCATTGGAGTAACAAAAATATCCACAAGAGACTACCTTCCATAATTACAAGGCTACAAGCCATTATAGTAAAAAAATCTCGACATAATACTACCTTCCATAATGACAAGGGTACCATCATTGGAGTAACAAAAATATCGACAACACACTACCTTCCATAATGACAAGGCTACAATCCATTAGAGTAATAAAAATCTAGACAACCGACTACGTTCCATAACGACAAGGCTACAATCCATTATAGTAACAAAAATCTCGACAAAAGAATACCAACCATAATGACAAGGCTACCATCCATTGATGTAAAAAAAATCTCTAAAATATACTACCTTCCATAATCATAAGGCTTACATCCATTGAAGTAACAATAATCTCGACAATAGACTACCTTCCATAATGACAAGCCTACCATCCATTGGAATAACAAAAATCTCGACAACAGACTACCTTCCATAACGACAAGGCTTCCATCCAATGGGGCAATAAAAATATCGATAATAGACTATCTTCCATAATGACAAGGCTACCATCCATTGGAGTTACAAAAATCTCGACAACAGACTACCTTCCATAATGACAAGGGTACCATCCATTGGAGTAACAAAAATATCCACAAGAGACAACCTTCCATAATGACAAGGCTACCATCCATTGGAGTAGCAAAATTCTCGACAATAGACTACCTTCCATAATAAAAAGACTACCATCCATTGTAGTAACAAAAATCTCGACAACATACTACCTTTCATAATGACAAGGGTACCATCATTGGAGTAACAAAAATATCCACAAGAGACTACCTTCCATAATGACAAGGCTACAATCCATTGTAGTAACAAAAATATCGACAACATACTACCTTCCATAATGACAAGGGTACCATCATTGGAGTAACAAAAATATCCACAAGAGACTAACTTCCATAATGACAAGGCTACAATCCATTGTAGTAACAAAAATCTCGACAACATACTACCTTCCATAATGACAAGGGTACCATCATTGGAGTAACAAAAATATCGACAACACACTACCTTCCATAATGACAAGGCTACAATCCATTGGAGTAACATAAATCTCGACAACAGACTACCTTACATAACGACAAGGCTACAATCCATTATAATAACAAAAATCTCGACAACAGAATACCATCCATAATGACAAGGCTACCATCCATTGAAGTAAAAAAAATCTCGAAAATATACTACCTTCCATAATCACAAGGCTTTCATCCATTGGAGTAACAAAAATCTCGATAATAAACTACCTTCCATAATGACAAGGGTACCATCCATTGGAGTAACAACGATATCGACAACAGACTACCTTCCATAACGACAAGGCTACAATCCATTGTAGTAACAAAAATCTCAACAACAAACGACCTTCCATAATGATAAGGGTACCATCCATTGTAGTAAAAAAGATATCGACAACATACTACCTTCCATAATTACTAGGCTACCATCCATTGGAGTAATAAAAATCACGACAATAGACTACCTTCCATAATGACAAGCCTACCATCCATTGGAATAACAAAAATCTCGACAACAGACTACCTTCCAAAACGACAAGGCTTCCATCCAATGGGGCAATAAAAATATCGACAATAGACTATCTTCCATAATGACAAGGCTACCATCCATTGGAGTAACAAAAATCTCGACAACAGACTACCTTCCATAATGACAAGGGTACCATCCATTGGAGTAACAAAAATATCCACAAGAGACAACCTTCCATAATGACAAGGCTACCATCCTTTGGAGTAACAAAAATCTCGACAATAGACTAACTTCCTTAATGAAAAGGCTACCATCCATTGTAGTAACAAAAATCATGACAATATACTACCTTCCATAATGACAAGGCTACCATCATTGGAGTAACAAAAATATCCACAAGAGACTACCTTCCATAATGACAAGGCTACCATCCTTTGGAGTAACAAAAATCTCGACAATAGACTAACTTCCTTAATGAAAAGGCTACCATCCATTGTAGTAACAAAAATCATGACAATATACTACCTTCCATAATGACAAGGCTACCATCATTGGAGTAACAAAAATATCCACAAGAGACTACCTTCCATAATGACAAGGCTACAATCCATTGGAGTAACAAAAATCTCGACAATAGACTACCTTCCATAATGACAAGGCTACCATCCATTGGAGTAACTAAAATCTAGACAACAAACTACCTTCCATAATGACTAGGCTACCTGAAGATGTGTAAAACACAAGAAGGGGGGTTGAATTGTAAAACTTAAAATCAAAAGCTTAAACAACACGGTATTTTTATCCTGGTTCATTTGATCTCAAACTACTCCAGTCCACCCGTCAAGGTGATTTCCCCTCTCTCCAACGAGGTCTTAATCCACTATATTCAACAGAATACAACAACTGCTTTAACAACTGTTAAAGCCTTCTTTAGTATAACCACAATCCGGTTTATCTCAAGGAATTCTCTTTACAAATAATTGAACGGTAATGTGTTTGATGTTTTCTAATAAAATAATATATCACAACTGTGATATTACACAAATGTAAGCTTAGAGAGAAACTAGATTGCTAATGCGTTTGAGTTGGAGTGATTTGAAAGCTTAATAATTTTGTATGAATGCGTGCGTGTAGAGTATTAGTCTGTAGATTATTAGCCTTTTCTTTTCTCACACATACTATTTATATAACCAAGGCAAAGAGACGTTGATGTCCATAACTCACTTTCAATGATAGTAACGTTCTTTCCTTTTTGAGAAGATCTTTTCTTTGAATAAAGTCGTTGGTAATAAATCTGTCTTGAATGCTTAGTAACGCTTCAGAGTATTCTCTACTTTAGCTGATGCTGATGCTTCTGAATGCTGTGGAGTTGGTAGAGATCTTGATCAGAGTCAGAGTGTTTTATGCGCAGATTTTGGTCATCAGGCTTCAGCGTATGTTCTGGTAGGTTCAACGTGTAGCATATATACTTGATCTTCTGATGTTGATATGTTACTGATCTTCTGATGCTGATTCCATCAGAACTTCTGTATACCTGTATACACAAAGCATAACTTTAAGCATCATATTTGTTCTATATAAATATATATTTATTATTTATTTTATTCTTTGTATTTTGTTATCATCAAAACTCTAATTAAGGGTTGTAGAATCAAACTATGTTGTAACAATGTCCCCCTTTTTGATGATGACAAAACCAGATTTTTTCAATTAAGGATAAATTATAAAAGGTATCAAAGATTACTAATAAAAGGTAAGAGAGATTAAAAGTAAAGAATAAAAGGTATCATAGTTAGGAAGAGAAAACTCCCCCTGAGTTGATTACTTCCCTTTAATTCCATGAGACCTTGAGCATCAGAACTTTACTGTATCAGAGAAGAACTTTATTGTATCAGAGTTCATCAGATTCTTCAGAGTTTTGTACCTGTAAGCTTTTCAGAAGATAAAATATTAAATGGATCAGAATGTTTGAGACTTATGTCTCAGTAATCCGTTATTGAAAAATATCATTCTTTCTCCCCCTTTTTGTCAGTTATCAAAAAGGACAAATAATCAGAGTTAAAATGATCAGAGTTAAAAAAACATTTATATTCAAAACAGAAGCAATGATAAAATTCAGAACACTGAGGAAAGAAAGAAAAAAAATTACATATAATCATGAGAAAATGAATGAGAAAAAAAAGTTCTAAGAAGGAGGAGGGAGACGTGTGAACAGAGCTTCCAACATGCCTTTGATCTGATCGTTGGTTTCCTTTTGCTGAGATACCATGCTGGCTATTGCATCAATTTTGCTGTCTTGTATGTCCATTCGTTCCTTCATCAGAAGATCATTTCTCTTCAGATCTTCTAGAGTCTGCCTATCCAAGGAATCTTGAGAATCTTCAGAAACAGGATGCTTCTCAGAGCTTTCTGCAGCATCTTCTTTCTGACCCATGTCTTCAACATGAATCATCTGTTCTTCAGTATCAAGTTGAACTTTGGAAGCTGGACGCTGTTCTGACCAGGGAGAAATGTCCAGATGGAGAACTTCTTCCTTAAGCAGCTTGCTCAGAACTGGACCTTCAATTTCCTTCAGTAGATTGTTGTAGTTCTGCTGAGCTTGTCCATAGCTCTATTCCCGCAACTTATGAGTTTTAGAGGATACCCATCTTATGAACCTTGTCCAGAGGAGGTCTAATATAGCAGGATCAACCTGTTCCAGACTTGCTTGGTTCAAAGAAGTGATCCACTTATGTAGTTCTGTTTCAAAGTTCAATATGTTGGAACCAACATCTGGTTGTTTTGGTTTAGGGATAGCAGTTTTGTGGTTGATTGCAGCAAGGCGTTCAAAGACTGTTAAATCAATGACAGTCTTGTTGTGGTCTTCTGAATTGGCTTTTGGTGAGGGAGTGGGAGAGTAAGGAATTATGATTGGACTTCATGGGGAATTTTGTGGAGTTAATTCTGGTGATGAGGGAAGTTGGGGAATATTCACAAGTGTACCAAAGGGCAAACGAATGGCCAAAGGTTGTGGTTCAGGGGATGCAGAGGGTTGAGCCTCAGAAGTTCAAACTTCTGGGTGAGGTGTTTGTTCAGGTTGTTGAGATGGTGGATTAATTTCTGGTTTAGAGTCAATATCTGAAAACATTGGAAAGTCATCCAGAGGAATTCTTCTGCTGGAGATTTCAGCAAATGAAGTAACGTTGGGTTCCTTCTTAATGTTCTCAATCAACTTCATTTTCTTCAAATTTTTGGCATTCAGCTGTTTGCCAACAGTAGCTTCCAGAGTGCTGATTTCTTGAGCCTCTGTCAGATGATCAATCAGCTTATTCTCCGTTAGAATATCTGATATCAGTCTTCCTAAGGGTATCCAATCCCTTTTTGTACGTTCCTCTTCTCTTGTTTCTTTAACACTTGTTCTGAGATGGTTGAACAGAAGGTGAGCCAGATTTATCTTGACCTTCTAAGAGATGAAATAGACCAGAAACTGCTGATTAATATTAATGTAATCAGTAGAGCTGGTAGGCTTCCTGTGGTTGAAACACCCGAGAATGATCTTGGCCCAAATTCTGTGTTTGTCCTTTAAATCCCTTATCTTACTGGAGGGAAGCCCCAGAGTGAATATTTCCCTTGCAATTAGGGCAACATCTGCGCACCTTTCTGCCATATCAATGCAACGAACACCACCACCAATGTACCCTATTAAACGTGCAATGAGGTCTTCAGTGATAACAATCTTCTTCCCCATGATATAAGATGTAACTTGATGGTTTGAAGAAGAAGCGTGAATCCAAAATTCCTTTACCAGAATAGGAAATGTTGGACCCACCAGTCTGTAAAAATACCTTTCCCATCCTTGAGCTTTAACCTGTTCAGATAAATCAAACCCATTCTCTTGGAGACTGTTGAAATCCACGATTAATTGTGACAGAACCTCTAGATTTTTGATTGGAGTGAAAAGCGTTTTGTATGGTTCTTCGTATTGTTTAGATGAAACAGTTTTCTGGGAACCTGAAGTAGGAATGCTGGAAGAAGCCATTGTTCACACGAAGGTTTTTGTGAAGAAAATTAAAGGTCTTTTGAGAAAATATGCAAATTGAAATCAGTAAGATTAAGAGAAATTGAAAGTGAAAGTAAAGAGTTTAAAAGGTGTGAAGTGTGTTTAAATAGATTTCTAAAAAGGTTTTTGAAAACATAAACGTAAAGATAGAGAAATTAATAATGATTATTAGCATTTAATGATAGATGACTTTAGGGGATTCAGAAAGATATTTGGAACGGTTACCCATGACATGTGTCTCAATGCATCCAATCAGCGCTTTTGCCTTTTCAGAAACGTGAACGCGTGTTCAGCCTCAGTAAACGACTGATGAATGGATGACACTTGTTTGCTTGAGTGAACAACACATTTCTATCCTTGAAATGAAGCGCTCAGATCTTCATGGATAGATTCTGATATAATTTGCACTTCTAAAGTTCTGAAAGAAGATTGATCAGAAGTTCACAGTAAAATAAACAAATTTCTGAAGGTTAAGATATGGAATCAAAACAATTTTATTCTGGGCAGAGCTTCATGCTGATATGTTTCAGAATGAAGTTGAACCTATCTTTAGAAAGGGGTTTTGTAAAAATATTAGCCCATTGATGGTCTGTGTTAATGAATGTTAAATTTAAAATCCCTTTCTTAATATAGTCCCTAATAAAATGATGTTTTATTTCTATATGCTTAGCCCTAGAATGCAGAATTGGATTTTGACTAAGACAAATAGCAGAAGTATTGTCACAGAGGATAGGAATGTTACTCTCAAATATCTGGTACTCCTCAAGTTGACTTTTCATCCAGAGCAATTGTGTGTTGCATCCAGCTGCTACTATGTATTCAGCTTCTGCTGTTGATAGAGCAATTGTGGATTGTCTTTTGCTGGACCATGAGATCAGATTTTCTCCCAGAAACTGGCAGCTTCCAGAAGTGCTTTTTCGTTCTACTATGTCTCCAGCAAAATCAGCATCACAGTATCCTACTAAGCTGTAATCACTTGATTTTCTATAAAACAAACCCAGATTAGTAGTACCTTTCAGATACTTGAAAATTCGCTTAACAACTCTTAAGTGAGATTCTCTAGGATCTGATTGGAATCTAGCACAAATGCAAACGCTGAATAAAATATCAGGCCTTGAAGTTGTCAAATATAGAAGAGAACCAATCATACCTCTGTAGACCTTCTGTTCTACCTTTTTACTTACCTCTTCTCTTTCTAGAATGCACGTGGGATGCATTGGAATCTTTGATGGCTTACATTCTGATAGATCAAATTTCTTCAGAAGTTCTCTGCTATATTTGCTCTGATGAATGTAAGTTCCTTATGGGGTCTGATTAATATGAATTCCCAGAAAGAATTTCAGTTCCCCCATTAGGCTCATCTCAAATTCTGCCTGCATACATTTAGAAAACTTTCTTCCTAGAGAAGGTTTAGTAGATCCAAATATGATGTCATCAACATAAATCTGACATACTAAAATGTCATTCTTAACTGTCTTACAAAATAAGGGTGTGTCCACTTTCCCTCTGGTGAATTCCTTTTCTAACAGGAAGTTACTTAGTCTTTCATACCAAGCTCTGGGAGCTTGTTTCAGACCATATAGTGACTTCTTTAGTTTGAAAACATATTCTTGATTTTTTGAACTTTCAAAACCAGGGGGTTGGTGCACATATACCTCTTCTTCTATATAGCCATTTAAGAATGCACTCTTAACATCCGTCTGATAGATTCTAACCTGGCAACTGGAGCAAAGTTTTTTGTATAGTCTATCCCCTCTTGCTGACTATAACCTTGTGCTACCAATCGTGCCTTGTTTCTGATGACTTCACCTTGTTCATTCAGTTTGTTTCTGAACACCCATTTTGTTCCAATGACGTTTAATCCTTTTGGTTTTGGAACTAGATCCCATACATCATTTCTTGTGAATTAATTTAGCTCCTCTTGCATTGCCAGAATCCAATCATTGTCCAGAAGTGCTTCATCAATTGATGTTGGTTCAATTAGAGAAACCAGTCCCATGAGGGATTCTTCAGAGTTTCTGAAGCTAGCTCTTGTTCTGATTGGATCTTCCTTTCTTCCTAAGACTGTTTCTTCTGGGTGATCCATGCTGCTTCTGGATTGTCTTTTCTGGAGTTGATCAACATAAGGTGTTGGATTTCTAGGAGTTACTCTTTCTGAAGTTGAGGGAGTGTCTCTGTTAAGAGCTTCTAATGACTTGTCTTCAGTACCTGTGAATTCAACTTCCATACCTACAAGGAATTCATTCTGCTTTAACTTTTGAGAGTCAAGCTTATCATCAAAACAAACACTGATTGATTCTTCCACAATCTGTGTTTCTGTATTGTATATTATGTACCCTCTTGAGCGTTCAGAGTATCCTAACATAATACACTTTTGTGCTTTAGAGTCAAAATTGTTCAAATAATTTTTTGTATTCAAAATAAAACAAATACATCCAAATGGGTGAAAATAGGAAATGTTGGGCTTTCTGTTCTTCCACATTTCATATGGAGTCTTTTCCAAAATAGGTCTTATGGAGATTCTATTCTGAATGTAACACGTTGTGTTTATTGCCTCTGCCCAGAAGATCTTAGCAACGTTAGTCTCGTTGATCATGGTTCTGGCCATTTCTTGCAATGTTCTGTTCTTTCGTTCTACAACTCCATTTTACTGGGGAATTCTAGGACTAGAGAAATCATGCAGAATGCCTTTGTCATTAAAGAATGACTCAAAATCTTTGTTTTCAAATTCTCCACCATGATCACTTCTGACTTTGACGATTCTAAGATCCTTTTCATTCTGAACTTGGTTGCAGAAGGTGACAAACACAGAGTGTGACTCGTCCTTGTGTCTTATGAACTTTACCCATGTCCATCTGCTATAGTCATCTACGATTACTAACCCATACTTCTTGCCACTGACTGAAGCAGTTTTAACTGGTCCAAATAAGTCAATGTGAAGAAGTTCTAATGGCTTAGAGGTGGAAACAACGTTTTTAGATTTGAAAGCTGGTTTTGCAAACTTTCCTTTTTAACATGCTTCACACAGAGCATCTAAATTGAACTTCAGGTTAGGAAGTCCTCTGGCCAGATTGAGTTTGTTAATCTGAGATATTCTTCTCATACTAACATGTCCCAATCTTCTGTGCCAGATCCATTGCTCGTTGTTAACAGACAGAAGACAATTTACATTCTGACTTTTCAGTTCATAAAGTTTTATTTTGTAAATGTTGTTTCTCCTCTTTCCATTAAATAGGATAGTCCCATCTTTCTGACTAACAGCTTTGCATGAATTTTGATTAAAGATTATATCATAACCGTTATCACTTAATTGACATATGGATAACAGATTATACATTAATCCATCAACTAATAAATCATTACTTATAGAGGGAAGATTTCCGTTACCTACTGTTCCACAGCCAATAATCTTTCCTCTTTGATTGCCTCCAAAGCCTATGTGGCCTCAAGGCTTTAGTTCCAGGCTTTGGAACATATTCCTTCTTCCCGTCATGTGTCGTGAGCAGCAAGAGTCCAGGTAACATGAATGGTGTTTTTGCTTTGCTGCTAAAGATATCTGCCACATGTATTATTTTATCCTTAGGTACCCATATTTTCTTGGGTCCTAATTTGTTAGTTTTACCAAAACTCTGGTTGAATTTTGGCTTGACAGAATAATCACTACTTGTGTATTTTATGTCATGTGTGTGCCCATATGTAAAGTGTGAATCAAGTGAAGTGCGTTTTATTACTAAATCCATGGCATTCTTTGGTGTAGGTACCTTACCTTGATATCCTATCCCTTTTCTGCCATTTTTGCTAACTCCATAGATCATTGAAGCCATTTCTGGGATTCCTGAACTTCCTTTTCCTCTTCTTCCATAGTTGGTTCACCCTTCTGGAGAGGAGAGATAGTTCATCTTCTTCTAATGAGGACCCATCCGAGGTTTCTTCCATAGCCTGCAAAACTTTGGAGTCAGATTTTCTGTTAGATTTTAAAGCTAATGGCTTACCTTGCTTTTGAGGTTCATCTGCTTCTAGCTCTATCTCGTGACTTCTAAGGGAGTTGACAAGTTCCTCCAGAGAGATTTTGTTGAGATCCTTGGCTAGCTTAAGTGTTGTGACCATTGGCCTCCATTTGTTTTGGAAAGCTTCTGATGATCTTCTTAACGTGATCAGTAGTGGAATACCCTTTGTCAAGGACTTTTAGACCAGCAACCAGAATTTGAAATCTTGAAAACATAGTCTATATTGATTCACTCTTTTCCATCTTGAATGCCTCATACTTCTGAATGAGTGCAAGGGCTTTGGTTTCTTTGACTTGAATGTTTCCTTCATGCGTCATTCTCAGAGAGTCAAACATATTCTTTGCAGTGTCTCTGTTTGATATCTTTTCATATTCTGAATAACAGATTGCACTGAGAAGAATTGTTCTGGCCTTGGGATGATTTCTGAACTCACGCTTTTGCTGATCCGACATTGCTTTCCTGTCAATCTTCTGACCACTTCCATTCACTCGGTGCGTGTATCCATCAGTCACCATGTCCCACAGATCAGCATCATGGGCCAGAAAGAAGCTTTCAATTCTGTCATTCCAGTAATCAAAGTTCTCTCCATCAAAGACTGGAGGTTTGCCGCTGAATCTGTCTCTTTCTTCATTGTTGTCATTGCTGATGTGTTGATTTGTTCCTGCCATTATGTTTTTCTGACGCTGGATCTTGTATTGACACGGTTAAGTGTTATAAGCTCAGAACCAGGCGCTCTGATGCCAATTGAAGATGTGAAAAACACAAGAAGGAGGGTTGAATAGTAAAACTTAAAATCAAAATCTTAAACAACACGGTATTTTTATCCTGGTTCGTTTGATCTCAAACTACTCCAGTCCACCCGTCAAGGTGATTTCGCCTCTCTCCAACGAGGTCTTAATCCACTATATTCAATAGAATACAACAACTGCTTTAACAACTGTTAAAGCCTTCTTGAGTATAACCATAATCCGGTTTATCTCAAGGAATTCTCTTTACAAATAATTGACCGGTAATGTGTTTAATGTTTTCTAATAAAACAATATATCACAACTGTGATAATACACAAATGTAAGCTTAGAGAGAAACTAGATTGCTAATGCGTTTGAGTAGGAGTGATTTGAAAGCTTAGCAATTTTGTATGAATGTGTGCATGTAGAGTATTAGTCTGTAGATTATTAGCCTTTTCTTTTCTCACACATACTGTTTATATAACCAAGGCAAAGAGACGTTGATGTTAATAAATCACTTTCAATGATAATAACGTTCTTTCCTTTTTGAGAAGATCTTGTCTTTGAATATAGCCATTGGTAATAAATCTGTCTTGAATGCTTAGTAACGCTTCAGAGTATTCTCTGCTTTAGCTGATGCTGATGCTTCTGAATGCTGATGACTTGGTAGAGATCTTGATCAGAGTCAGAGTGTTTTATATGCAGATTCTGGTCATCAGGCTTCAGCGTATGTTCTGGTAGGTTCAGCGTGAAGCATATATACTTGATCTTCTGATGATGATATGTTGTTAATTTTCTGATGCTGATTCCATCAGAACTTCTGTATACCTGTATACACAAAGCATAATTTTAAGCAGCATATTTGTTCTATATAAATATGTCTTTATTATTTATTTTATTCTTTGTATTTCGTTATCATCAAAACTCTAACTAAGGGTTGTAGAATCAAACTATGTTCAAACACTACCATCCATTGGAGTAACAAAGATATCGACAACAGACTACCTTCCATAACGACAAGGCTACAATCCATTATAGTAACAAAAATCTCGACAACAGAATACCATCCATAATGACATGGCTACCATCCATTGAAGTAAAAAAAATCTTGAAATTATACTACCTTCCATAATCACAAGTCTTACATCCATTGGAGTAACAAAAATCTTGACAATAGACTACCTTCCATAATTACAAGGCTATCACCCATTGGAATAACAAAAATATCGACAACACATTACCTTCCATAATGACAAGGCTACCATCCCTTAGAGTAACAAAAATCTCGTCAACAGACTACCTTCCATAATGACTAGGCTACCATCCATTGGAGTAACAAAGATATCGACAACATACTACCTTCCATAATCACAAGGCTACCATCCATTGGAGTAACAAAAATATCGACAACAGACTACCTTCCATAATGATAAGGCTTTCATCCAATGGAGTAATAAAAATATCGAAAATAGACTATCTTCCATAATCACAAGGCTACCATCCATTGGAGTAAGAAAAATCTCGACAACAAACTACCTTCCATAAAGACAAGGGTACCATCCATTGGAGTAACAAAAATATCCACAACAGACAACCTTTCATAATGACAAGGATACCATCCATTGGAGTAACAAAAATCTCGACAAACAGACTACCTTCCATAATGACAAGGCTACCATCCATTGGAATAACAAAAATCTCGGCAACCGCCTACCTTCCATAATGACAAGGCTACCATCCTTTGTAGTAACAAAAATCTCGACAACAGACTACCTTCCATAATGACAACGCTAACATCCATTGGAGTAACAAAAATCTCGACAACAGACTACCTTCGATAATGACTAGGCTATCATCCATTGGAGTAACAAAGATATTGACAACGGACTACCTTTCATAATGACAAGGATACCATCCATTGGAATAACAAAAATCTCAACAACAGACTACCTTCCATAATGACAAGGCTACCATCCATTGGAGTAACAAAAATCTCAACAACAGACTACCTTCCATAATGACAAAGCTACCATCCATTGTAGTAACAAAGATATCGACAACATACTACCTTCCTTAATGACAAGGCTACCATCCATTGGAGTAAAAAAAATCACGACAACATACTACCTTCCATAATGACAAGCCTACCATCCATTGGAATAACAAAAATCTCAACAACAGACTACCTTCCATAACGACAAGACTTCCATCCAATGGGGAAATAAAAATATTGACAATAGACTATCTTCCATAATGACAAGGCTACCATCCATTGGAGTAACAAAAATCTCGACAACAGACAACCTTCCATAATGACAAGGGTACCATCCATTGGAGTAACAAAAATATCCACAAGAGATAACCTTCCATAATGACAAGGCTATCATCGATTGGAGTAACAAAAATCTCAACAGTAGACTACCTTCCATAATGAAAAGGCTACCATCCATTGTAGTAACAAAAATCTCGACAACATACTACCTTCCATAATGACAAGGGTACCATTATTTGGAGTAACAAAAATATCCACAAGAGACTACCTTCCATAATGACAAGGCTACAATCCATTAGAGTAACAAAAATCTCGACAATAGACTACCTTCCATAATGACAAGGCTACCATCCATTGGAGTAACAAAAATCTAGACAACAGACTACCTACCATAATGACTAGGCTACCATCCATTTGAGTAACAAAGATATCGACAACAGACTACCTTCCATAACGACAAGTCTACAATCTATAGTAGTAACAAAAATCACAACAACAAAATACCTTCCATAATGACAAGGCTACAATCCATTGGAGTAACAAAAATCTTGACAATAGACAACCTTCCATAATCACAAGGCTTACATCCATTGGAGTAACAAAAATCTTGACAAATGACTACCTTCCATAATTACAAGGCTATCATCCATTGGAATAACAAAAATATCGACAACACACTACCTTCCATAATGACAAGGCTACCATCCCTTAGAGTAACAAAAATCTCATCAACAGACTACCTTCCATAATGACTAGGCTACGATCCATTGGAGTAACAAAGATATCCACAATAGACTATCTTCCATAATGACAAGGCTACCGTCCATTGGAGTACCAAAAATATCGACAACAAACTACCTTCCATAATGACAAGGCTACCATCCATTGGAGTAACAAAAATATCCACAAGAGACAACCTCCCATAATGACAAGGCTACCATCCATTGGAGTAACAAAAATCTCGACAATAGACTACCTTCCATAATGAAAAGGCTACCATCCATTGTAGGAACAAAAATCTCGACAACATACTACCTTCCATAATGACAAGGGTACCATCATTGGAGTAACAAAAATATCCACAATAAACTACCTTCCATAATGACAAGGCTACAATCCATTGTAGTAACAAAAATCTTGACAACATACTACCTTCCATAATGACAAGGGTACCATCATTGGAGTAACAAAAATATCGACAACACACTACCTTCCATAATGACAAGGCTACAATCCATTGGAGTAACAAAAATCTCGACAACAGACTACCTTCCATAACGACAAGGCTACAATCCATTATAATAACAAAAATCTCGACAACAGAATACCATCCATAATGACAAGGCTACCATCCATAGAAGTAAAAAAAATCTCGAAAATATACTACCTTCCATAATCACAAGGCTTACATCCATTGGAGTAACAAAAATCTTGACAACAGACTACCTTCCATAATGACAAGGGTACCATCCATTGGAGTAACAAAGATATCGACAACAGACTACCTTCCATAACGACAAGGCTACAATCTATAGTAGTAACAAAAATCACAACAACAAAATACCTTCCATAATGACAAGGCTACAATCCATTGGAGTAACAAAAATCTCGACAATAGACAACCTTCCATAATCACAAGGCTTACATCCATTGGAGTAACAAAAATCTTGACAAATGACTACCTTCCATAATTACAAGGATATCATACATTGGAATAACAAAAATATCGACAACACACTACCTTCCATAATGACAAGGCTACCATCCCTTAGAGTAACAAAAATCTCGTCAACAGACTACCTTCCATAATGACTAGGCTACCATCCATTGGAGTAACAAAGATATCGACAATAGACTATCTTCCATAATGAAAAGGCTACCGTCCATTGGAGTACCAAAAATATCGACAACAAACTACCTTCCATAATGACAAGGCTACCATCCATTGGAGTAACAAAAATATCCACAAGAGACAACCTCCCATAATGACAAGGCTACCATCCATTGGAGTAACAAAAATCTCGACAATAGACTACCTTCCATAATGAAAAGGCTACCATCCATTGTAGGAACAAAAATCTCGACAACATACTACCTTCCATAATGACAAGGGTACCATCATTGGAGTAACAAAAATATCCACAATAAACTACCTTCCATAATGACAAGGATACAATCTATTGTAGTAACAAAAATCTCGACAACATACTACCTTCCATAATGACAAGGGTACCATCATTGGAGTAACAAAAATATCAACAACACACTACCTTCCATAATGACAAGGCTACAATCCATTGGAGTAACAAAAATCTCGACAACAGACTACCTTCCATAACGACAAGGCTACAATCCATTATAATAACAAAAATCTCGACAACAGAATACCATCCATAATGACAAGGCTACCATCCATTGAAGTAAAAAAAATCTCGAAAATATACTACCTTCCATAATCACAAGGCTTACATCCATTGGAGTAACAAAAATCTTGACAACAGACTACCTTCCATAATGACAAGGGTACCATCCATTGGAGTAACAAAGATATCGACAATAGACTACCTTCCATAACGACAAGGCTACAATCTATAGTAGTAACAAAAATCACAACAACAAAATACCTTCCATAATGACAAGGCTACAATCCATTGGAGTAACAAAAATATCGACAATAGACAACCTTCCATAATCACAAGGCTTATATCCATTGGAGTAACAAAAATCTTGACAAATGACTACCTTCCATAATTACAAGGCTATCATACATTGGAATAACAAAAATATCGACAACACACTACCTTCCATAATGACAAGGCTACCATCCCTTAGAGTAACAAAAATCTCGTCAACAGACTACCTTCCATAATGACTAGCTACCATCCATTGGAGTAACAAAGATATCGACAATAGACTATCTTCCATAATGACAAGGCTACCGTCCATTGGAGTACCAAAAATATCGATAACAAACTACCTTCCATAATGACAAGGCTACCATCCATTGGAGTAACAAAAATATCCACAAGAGACAACCTCCCATAATGACAAGGCTACCATCCATTGGAGTAACAAAAATCTCGACAATAGACTACCTTCCATAATGAAAAGGCTACCATCCATTGTAGGAACAAAAATCTCGACAACATACTACCTTCCATAATGACAAGGGTACCATCATTGGAGTAACAAAAATATCGACAACACACTACCTTCCATAATGACAAGGCTACAATCCATTGGAGTAACAAAAATCTCGACAACAGACTTCCTTCCATAACGACAAGGCTACAATCCATTATAATAACAAAAATCTCGACAACAGAATACCATCCATAATGACAACGCTACCATCCATTGAAGTAAAAAAAATCTCGAAAATATACTACCTTCCATAATCACAAGGCTTCCATCCATTGGAGTAACAAAAATCTCAACAATAGACCACCTTCCATAATGACAAGGGTACCATCCATTGGAGTAACAAAGATATCGACAACAGACTACCTTCCATAACGACAAGGCTACAATCCATTGTAGTAAAAAAAATCTCAACAACAGACTACCTTCCATAATGATAAGGGTACCATCCATTGTAGTAACAAAGATATAGACAACATACTACCTTCCATAATGACAAGGCTACCATCCATTGGAGTAACAAAAATCAAGACAACAGACTACCTTCCATAATGACAAGCCTACCATCCATTGGAATAACAAAAATCTCGACAACAGACTACCTTCCATAACGACAAGGCGACCATCCAATGGGGCAATAAAAATATCGACAATAGACTATCTTCCATAATGACAAGGCTACCATCCATTGGAGTAACAAAAATCTCGACAACAGACTACCTTCCATAATGACAAGGGTACCATCCATTGGAGTAACAAAAATATCCACAAGAGACAACTTCCCATAATGACAAGGCTACCATCCAATGGAGTAACAAAAATCTCGACAATAGACTACCTTCCATAATGAAAAGGCTACCATCCATTGTAGTAACAAAAATCTCGACAACATACTACCTTCCATAATGACAAGGGTATCATCATTGGAGTAACAAAAATATCCACAAGAGACTACCTTCCATAATGACAAGGCTACAATCCATTGGAGTAACAAAAATCTCGACAATAGACTACCTTCCATAATGACAAGGCTACCATCCATTGGAGTAACAAAAATCTAGACAACAGACTACCTTCCATAATGACTAGGCTACCATCCATTGGAGTAACATAGATATCGAAAACAGACTACCTTCCCTAACGACAAGGCTACAATCCATTATAGTAACAAAAATCTCGACAATAGAATACCATCCATAATGACAAGGCTATCATCCATTGAAGTAAAAATAATCTCGTAAATATACTACCTTCCAAAATCACAAGGCTTACATCCATTGGAGTAACAAAAATCTTGACAACAGACTACCTTCCATAATTACAAGGCTATCATCCATTGGAATAACAATAATATCGACAACACACTAACTTCCATAATGAGAAGGCTACCCTCCCTTAGAGTAACAAAATCTCGTCAACAGACTACCTTCCATAATGACAAGGCTACCATCCATTGGAGTAACAAAGATATCGACAACAAACTGCCTTCCATAATGACAAGGCTACCATCCATTGGAATAACAAAAATATCGACAACAGACTACCTTCCATAATGACAAGGCTTTCATCCAATGGAGTAATAAAAATCTCGACAATAGGTTACCTTCCATAAAGACAAGGCTACCATCCATTGGAGTAACAAAAATCTCGACAAACAGACTACCTTCCATAATGACAAGGCTACCATCCATTGGAATAACAAAAATCTCAACAACCGACTACCTTCCATAATGACAAGGCTTCCATCCATTGTAGTATCAAAAATCTCGACAACAGACTACCTTCCATAATGACTAGGCTACCATCCATTGGAGTAACAAAGATATCGACAACATACTACCTTCCATAATCACAAGGCTACCATCCATTGGAGTAACAAAAATATCGACAACAGACTACCTTCCATAATGATAAGGCTTTCATCCAATGGAGTAATAAAAATATCGAAAATAGACTATCTTCCATAATGACAAGGCTACCATCCATTGGAGTAAGAAAAATCTCGACAACAAACTACCTTCCATAAAGACAAGGGTACCATCCATTGGAGTAACAAAAATATCCACAACAGACAACCTTCCATAATGACAAGGATACCATCCATTGGAGTAACAAAAATCTCGACAAACAGACTACCTTCCATAATGACAAGGCTACCATCCATTGGAATAACAAAAATCTCGGCAACCGCCTACCTTCCATAATGACAAGGCTACCATCCATTGTAGTAAAAAAAATCTCGACAACAGACTACCTTCCATAATGACAACGCTAACATCCATTGGAGTAACAAAAATCTCGACAACAGACTACCTTCGATAATGACTAGGCTATCATCCATTGGAGTAACAAAGATATTGACAATGGACTACCTTTCATAATGACAAGGATACAATCCATTGGAATAACAAAAATCTCAACAACAGACTACCTTCCATAATGACAAGGCTACCATCCATTGCAGTAAAAAAAATCTCAACAACAGACTACCTTCCAAAATGACAAAGCTACCATCCATTGTAGTAACAAAGATATCGAAAACATACTACCTAACTTAATGACAAGGCTACCATCCATTGGAGTAAAAAAAATCACGACAACATACTACCTTCTATAATGACAAGCCTACCATCCATTGGAATAACAAAAATCTCAACAACAGACTACCTTCCATAACGACAAGACTTCCATCCAATGGGGAAATAAAAATATTGACAATAGACTATCTTCCATAATGACAAGGTTACCATCCATCGGAGTAACAAAAATCTCGACAACAGACTACCTTCCATAATGACAAGGGTACCATCCATTGGAGTAACAAAAATATCCACAAGAGATAACCTTCCATAATGACAAGGCTACCATCGATTGGAGTAACAAAAATCTCAACAGTAGACTACCTTCCATAATGAAAAGGCTACCATCCATTGTAGTAACAAAAATCTCGACAACATACTACCTTCCATAATGACAAGGGTACCATTATTTGGAGTAACAAAAATATCCATAAGAGACTACCTTCCATAATGACAAGGCTACAATCCATTAGAGTAACAAAAATCTCGACAATAGACTACCTTCCATAATGACAAGGCTACCATCAATTGGAGTAACAAAAATCTCGACAATAGACTACCTTCCATAATGACAAGGCTGCCATCCATTGGAGTAACAAAAATCTAGACAACAGACTACCTTCCATAATGACTAGGCTACCATCCATTGGAGTAACAAAGATATCGAAAACAGACTACCTTCCATAACGACAAGGCTACAATCCATTATAGTAACAAAAATCTCGACAATAGAATACCATCCATAATGACAAGGCTATCATCCATTGAAGTAAAAAAAATCTCGTAAATATACTACCTTCCAAAATCACAAGGCTTACATCCATTGGAGTAACAAAAATCTTGACAACAGACTACCTTCCATAATTCCAAGGCTATCATCCATTGGAATAACAATAATATCGACAACACACTACCTTCCATAATGAGAAGGCTACCCTCCCTTAGAGTAACAAAATCTCGTCAACAGACTACCTTCCATAATGACAAGGCTACCATCCATTGGAGTAACAAAGATATCGACAACAAATTGCCTTCCATAATGACAAGGCTACCATCCATTGGAATAACAAAAATATCGACAACAGACTACCTTCCATAATGACAAGGCTTTCATCCAATGGAGTAAAAAAAATCTCGACAATAGACTACCTTCCATAAAGACAAGGCTACCATCCATTGGAGTAACAAAAATCTAGACAAACAGACTACCTTCCATAATGACAAGGCTACCATCCATTGGAATAACAAAAATCTCAACAACCGACTACCTTCCATAATGACAAGGCTTCCATCCATTGTAGTATCAAAAATCTCAACAACAGACTACCTTCCATAATGACTAGGCTACCATCCATTGGAGTAACAAAGATATCGACAACATACTACGTTCCATAATCACAAGGCTACCATCCATTGGAGTAACAAAAATATCGACAACAGACTACCTTCCATAATGATAAGGCTTTCATAAGTAATAAAAATATCGAAAATAGACTATCTTCCATAATGACAAGGCTACCATCCATTGGAGTAAGAAAAATCTCGACAACAAACTACCTTCCATAAAGACAAGGGTACCATCCATTGGAGTAACAAAAATATCCACAACAGACAACCTTCCATAATGACAAGGATACCATCCATTGGAGTAACAAAAATCTCGACAAACAGACTACCTTCCATAATGACAAGGCTACTATCCATTCGAATAACAAAAATCTCGGCAACCGCCTACCTTCCATAATGACAAGGCTACCATCCATTGTAGTAACAAAAATCTCGACAACAGACTACCTTCCATAATGACAACGCTAACATCCATTGGAGTAACAAAAATCTCGACAACAGACTACCTTCAATAATAACTAGGCTATCATCCATTGGAGTAACAAAGATATTGACAACGGACTACCTTTCATAATGACAAGGATACCATCCATTGGAATAACAAAAATCTCAACAACAGACTACCTTCCATAATGACAAGGCTACCATCCATTGCAGTAACAAAAATCTCAACAACAGACTACCTTCCATAATGACAAAGCTACCATCCATTGTAGTAACAAAGATATCGACAACATACTACCTTCCTTAATGACAAGGCTACAATCCATTGGAGTAAAAAAAATCACGACAACATACTACCTTCCATAATGATAAGCCTACCATCCATTGGAATAACAAAAATCTCAACAACAGACTACCTTCCATAACGACAAGACTTCCATCCAATGGGGAAATAAAAATATTGACAATAGACTATCTTCCATAATGACAAGGCTACCATCCATTGGAGTAACAAAAATCTCGACAACAGACTACCTTCCATAATGACAAGGGTACCATCCATTGGAGTAACAAAAATATCCACAGGAGATAACCTTCCATAATGAAAAGGCTACCATCGATTGGAGTAACAAAAATCTCAACAGTAGACTACCTTCCATAATGAAAAGGCTACCATCCATTGTAGTAACAAAAATCTCGACAACATACTACCTTCCATAATGACAAGGGTACCATTATTTGGAGTAACAAAAATATCCATAAGAGACTACCTTCCATAATGACAAGGCTACAATCCATTAGAGTAACAAAAATCTCGACAATAGACTACCTTCCATAATGACAAGGCTACCATCCATTGGAGTAACAAAAATCTAGACAACAGACTACCTACCATAATGACTAGGCTACCATCCATTAGAGTAACAAAGATATCGACAACATACTACCTTCCATAACGACAAGTCTACAATCTATAGTAGTAACAAAAATCACAACAACAAAATACCTTCCATAATGACAAGGCTACAATCCATTGAAATAACAAAAATCTCGACAATAGACAACCTTACATAATCGCAAGGCTTACATCCATTGGAGTAACAAAAATCTTGACAAATGACTACCTTCCATAATTACAAGGCTATCATCCATTGGAATAACAAAAATATCGACAACACACTACCTTCCATAATGACAAGGCTACCATCCCTTAGAGTAACAAAAATCTCGTCAACAGACTACCTTCCATAATGACTAGGCTACCATCAATTGGAGTAACAAAGATATCGACAATAGACTATCTTCCATAATGACAAGGCTACCGTCCATTGGAGTACCAAAAATATCGACAACAAACTACCTTCCATAATGACAAGGCTACCATCCATTCGAGTAACAAAAATATCCACAAGAGACAACCTCCCATAATGACAAGGCTACCATCCATTGGAGTAACAAAAATCTCGACAATAGACTACCTTCCATAATGAAAAGGCTACCATCCATTGTAGGAACAAAAATCTCGACAACATACTACCTTCCATAATGACAAGGGTACCATCATTGGAGTAACAAAAATATCGACAACACACTACCTTCCATAATGACAAGGCTACAATCCAATGGAGTAACAAAAATCTCGACAACAGACTACCTTCCATAACGACAAGGCTACAATCCATTATAATAACAAAAATCTCGACAACAGAATACCATCCATAATGACAAGGCTACCATCCATAGAAGTAAAAAAAATCTCGAAAATATACTACCTTCCATAATCACAAGGCTTATATCCATTGGAGTAACAAAAATCTTGACAACAGACTACCTTCCATAATGACAAGGGTACCATCCATTGGAGTAACAAAGATATCGACAATAGACTACCTTCCATAACGACAAGGCTACAATCTATAGTAGTAACAAAAATCACAACAACAAAATACCTTCCATAATGACAAGGCTACAATCCATTGGAGTAACAAAAATCTCGACAATAGACAACCTTCCATAATCACAAGGCTTACATCCATTGGAGTAAGAAAAATCTTGACAAATGACTACCTTCCATAATTACAAGGCTATCATACATTGGAATAACAAAAATATCGACAACACACTACCTTCCATAATGACAAGGCTACCATCCCTTAGAGTAACAAAAATCTCGTCAACAGACTACCTTCCATAATGACTAGGCTACCATCCATTGGAGTAACAAAGATATCGACAATAGATTATCTTCCATAATGACAAGGCTACCGTCCATTGGAGTACCAAAAATATCGACAACAAACTACCTTCCATAATGACAAGGCTACCATCCATTGGAGTAACAAAAATATCCATAAGAGACAACCTCCCATAATGACAAGGCTACCATCCATTGGAGTAACAAAAATCTCGACAATAGACTACCTTCCATAATGAAAAGGCTACCATCCATTGTAGGAACAAAAATCTCGACAACATACTACCTTCCATAATGACAAGGGTACCATCATTGGAGTAACAAAAATATCCACAATAAACTACCTTCCATAATGACAAGGATACAATCCATTGTAGTAACAAAAATCTCGACAACATACTACCTTCCATAATGACAAGGGTACCATCATTGGAGTAACAAAAATATCGACAACACACTACCTTCCATAATGACAAGGCTACAATCCATTGGAGTAACAAAAATCTCGACAACAGACTACCTTACATAACGACTAGGCTACAATCCATTATAATAACAAAAATCTCGACAACAGAATACCATCCATAATGACAAGGCTACCATCCATTGAAGTAAAAAAAATCTCGGAAATATACTACCTTCCATAATCACAAGGCTTCCATCCATTGGAGTAACAAAAATCTCAACAAAAGACCACCTTCCATAATGACAAGGGTACCATCCATTGGAGTAACAAAGATATCGACAACAGACTACCTTCCATAACGACAAGGCTATAATCCATTGTAGTAACAAAAATCTCAACAACAGACTACCTTCCATAATGATAAGGGTACCATCCATTGGAGTAACAAAAATCACGACAACATACTACCTTCCATAATGAAAAGGCTACCATCCATTGTAGTAACAAAAATCTCGACAACATACTACCTTCCATAATGACAAGGGTATCATCATTGGAGTAACAAAAATATTCACAAGAGACTACCTTCCATAATGACAAGGCTACAATCCATTGGAGTAACAAAAATCTTGACAATAGACTACCTTCCATAATGACAAGGCTACCATCCATTGGAGTAACAAAAATCTCGACAACAGAATACCATCCATAATGACAAGGCTACCATCCATAGAAGTTAAAAAAATCTCGAAAATATACTACCTTCCATAATCACAAGGCTTACATCCATTGGAGTAACAAAAATCTTGACAACAGACTACCTTCCATAATGACAAGGGTACCATCCATTGGAGTAACAAAGATATCGACAACAGACTACCTTCCATAACGACAAGGCTACAATCTATAGTAGTAACAAAAATCACAACAACAAAATACCTTCCATAATGACAAGGCTACAATCCATTGGAGTAACAAAAATCTCGACAATAGACAACCTTCCATAATCACAAGGCTTACATCCATTGGAGTAACAAAAATCTTGACAAATGACTACCTTCCATAATTACAAGGCTATCATACATTGGAATAACAAAAATATCGACAACACACTACCTTCCATAATGACAAGGCTACCATCCCTTAGAGTAACAAAAATCTCGTCAACAGACTACCTTCCATAATGACTAGGCTACCATCCATTGGAGTAACAATGAAGTCGACAATAGACTATCTTCCATAATGACAAGGCTACCGTCCATTGGAGTACCAAAAATATCGACAACAAACTACCTTCCATAATGACAAGGCTACCATCCATTGGAGTAACAAAAATATCCACAAGAGACAACCTCCCATAATGACAAGGCTACCATCCATTGGAGTAACAAAAATCTCGACAATAGACTACCTTCCATAATGAAAAGGCTACCATCCATTGTAGGAACAAAAATCTCGACAACATACTACCTTCCATAATGACAAGGGTACCATCATTGGAGTAACAAAAATATCGACAACACACTACCTTCCATAATGACAAGGCTACAATCCAATGGAGTAACAAAAATCTCGACAACAGACTACCTTCCATAACGACAAGGCTACAATCCATTATAATAACAAAAATCTCGACAACAGAATACCATCCATAATGACAAGGCTACCATCCATAGAAGTAAAAAAAATCTCGAAAATATACTACCTTCCATAATCACAAGGCTTATATCCATTGGAGTAACAAAAATCTTGACAACAGACTACCTTCCATAATGACAAGGGTACCATCCATTGGAGTAACAAAGATATCGACAATAAACTACCTTCCATAACGACAAGGCTACAATCTATAGTAGTAACAAAAATCACAACAACAAAATACCTTCCATAATGACAAGGCTACAATCCATTGGAGTAACAAAAATCTCGACAATAGACAACCTTCCATAATCACAAGGCTTACATCCATTGGAGTAACAAAAATCTTGACAAATGACTACCTTCCATAATTACAAGGCTATCATACATTGGAATAACAAAAATATCGACAACACACTACCTTCCATAATGACAAGGCTACCATCCCTTAGAGTAACAAAAATCTCGTCAACAGACTACCTTCCATAATGACTAGGCTACCATCCATTGGAGTAACAAAGATATCGACAATAGATTATCTTCCATAATGACAAGGCTACCGTCCATTGGAGTACCAAAAATATCGACAACAAACTACCTTCCATAATGACAAGGCTACCATCCATTGGAGTAACAAAAATATCCACAAGAGACAACCTCCCATAATGACAAGGCTACCATCCATTGGAGTAACAAAAATCTCGACAATAGACTACCTTCCATAATGAAAAGGCTACCATCCATTGTAGGAACAAAAATCTCGACAACATACTACCTTCCATAATGACAAGGGTACCATCATTGGAGTAACAAAAATATCCACAATAAACTACCTTCCATAATGACAAGGATACAATCCATTGTAGTAACAAAAATCTCGACAACATACTACCTTCCATAATGACAAGGGTACCATCATTGGAGTAACAAAAATATCGACAACACACTACCTTCCATAATGACAAGGCTACAATCCATTGGAGTAACAAAAATCTCGACAACAGACTACCTTACATAACGACTAGGCTACAATCCATTATAATAACAAAAATCTCGACAACAGAATACCATCCATAATGACAAGGCTACCATCCATTGAAGTAAAAAAAATCTCGGAAATATACTACCTTCCATAATCACAAGGCTTCCATCCATTGGAGTAACAAAAATCTCAACAAAAGACCACCTTCCATAATGACAAGGGTACCATCCATTGGAGTAACAAAGATATCGACAACAGACTACCTTCCATAACGACAAGGCTATAATCCATTGTAGTAACAAAAATCTCAACAACAGACTACCTTCCATAATGATAAGGGTACCATCCATTGGAGTAACAAAAATCACGACAACATACTACCTTCCATAATGAAAAGGCTACCATCCATTGTAGTAACAAAAATCTCGACAACATACTACCTTCCATAATGACAAGGGTATCATCATTGGAGTAACAAAAATATTCACAAGAGACTACCTTCTATAATGACAAGGCTACAATCCATTGGAGTAACAAAAGTCTTGACAATAGACTACCTTCCATAATGACAAGGCTACCATCCATTGGAGTAACAAAAATCTCGACAACAGAATACCATCCATAATGACAAGGCTACCATCCATAGAAGTAAAAAAAATCTCGAAAATATACTACCTTCCATAATCACAAGGCTTACATCCATTGGAGTAACAAAAATCTTGACAACAGACTACCTTCCATAATGACAAGGGTACCATCCATTGGAGTAACAAATATATCGACAACAGACTACCTTCCATAACGACAAGGCTACAATCTATAGTAGTAACAAAAATCACAACAACAAAATACCTTCCATAATGACAAGGCTACAATCCATTGGAGTAACAAAAATCTCGACAATAGACAACCTTCCATAATCACAAGGCTTACATCCATTGGAGTAACAAAAATCTTGACAAATGACTACCTTCCATAATTACAAGGCTATCATACATTGGAATAACAAAAATATCGACAACACACTACCTTCCATAATGACAAGGCTACCATCCCTTAGAGTAACAAAAATCTCGTCAACAGACTACCTTCCATAATGACTAGGCTACCATCCATTGGAGTAACAATGAAGTCGACAATAGACTATCTTCCATAATGACAAGGCTACCGTCCATTGGAGTACCAAAAATATCGATAACAAACTACCTTCCATAATGACAAGGCTACCATCCATTGGAGTAACAAAAATATCCACAAGAGACAACCTCCCATAATGACAAGGCTACCATCCATTGGAGTAACAAAAATCTCGACAATAGACTACCTTCCATAATGAAAAGGCTACCATCCATTGTAGGAACAAAAATCTCGACAACATACTACCTTCCATAATGACAAGGGTACCATCATTGGAGTAACAAAAATATCGACAACACACTACCTTCCATAATGACAAGGCTACAATCCATTGGAGTAACAAAAATCTCGACAACAGACTACCTTCCATAACGACAAGGTTACAATCCATTATAATAACAAAAATCTCGACAACAGAATACCATCCATAATGACAAGGCTACCATCCATTGAAGTAAAAAAAATCTCGAAAATATACTACCTTCCATAATCACAAGGCTTCCATCCATTGGAGTAACAAAAATCTCAACAATAGACCACCTTCCATAATGACAAGGGTACCATCCATTGGAGTAACAAAGATATCGACAACAGACTACCTTCCATAACGACAAGGCTACAATCCATTGTAGTAACAAAAATCTCAACAACAAACTACCTTCCATAATGATAAGGGTACCATCCATTGTAGTAACAAAGATATAGACAACATACTACCTTCCATAATGACAAGGCTACCATCCATTGGAGTAACAAAAATCACGACAACAGACTACCTTCCATAATGACAAGCCTACCATCCATTGGAATAACAAAAATCTCGACAAAAGACTACCTTCCATAACGACAAGGCTTCCATCCAATGGGGCAATAAAAATATCGACAATAGACTATCTTCCATAATGACAAGGCTACCATCCATTGGAGTAACAAAAATCTCGACAACAGACTACCTTCCATAATGACAAGGGTACCATCCATTGGAGTAACAAAAATATCCACAAGAGACAACCTCCCATAATGACAAGGCTACCATCCATTGGAGTAACAAAAATCTCGACAATAGACTACCTTCCATAATGAAAAGGCTACCATCCATTGTAGTAACAAAAATCTCAACAACATACTACCTTCCATAATGACAAGGGTATCATCATTGGAGTAACAAAAATATCCACAAGAGACTACCTTCCATAATGACAAGGCTACAATCCATTGGAGTAACAAAAATTTCGACAATAGACTACCTTCCATAATGACAAGGCTACCATCCATTGGAGTAACAAAAATCTAGACAACAGACTACCTTCCATAATGACTAGGCTACCATCCATTGGTGTAACAAAGATATCGAAATTAGACTACCTTCCATAACGACAAGGCTACAATCCATTATAGTAACAAAAATCTCGACAATAGAATACCATCCATAACGACAAGGCTATCATCCTTTGAAGTAAAAAAAATCTCGTAAATATACTACCTTCCAAAATCACAAGGCTTACATCCATTGGAGTAACAAAAATCTCGACAACATACTATCTTCCATAATTACAAGGCTATCATCCATTGGAATAACAATAATATCGACAACACACTACCTTCCATAATGAGAAGGCTACCCTCCCTTAGAGTAACAAAATCTCGTCAACAGACTACCTTCCATAATGACAAGGCTACCTTCCATTGGAGTAACAAAGATATCGACCACAAACTGCCTTCCATAATGACAAGGCTACCATCCACTGGAATAACAAAAATATCGACAATAGACTACCTTTCATAATGACAAGGCTTTCATCCAATGGAGTAATAAAAATCTCGACAATAGACTACCTTCCATAAAGACAAGGCTACCATCCATTGGAGTAACAAAAATCTCGACAAACAGACTACCTTCCATAATGACAAGGCTACCATCCATTGGAATAACAAAAATCTCAACAACCGACTACCTTCCATAATGACAAGGCTTCCATCCATTGTAGTATCAAAAATCTCGACAACAGACTACCTTCCATAATGACAATTCTAACATCCATTGGAGTAACAAAAATCTCGACAATAGACTACCTTCCATAATTACTAGGCTACCATCCATTGGAGTAACAAAGATATTAACAACGAACTACCTTTCATAATGACAAGGATACCATCCATTGGAATAAAAAAAATCTCGATAACAAACTTCCTTCCGTAATGACAAGGCTACCATCCATTGCAGTAACAAAAATCTCAACAACAGACTACCTTCCGTAATGACAAGGCTACCATCCATTGCAGTAACAAAAATCTCAACAACAGACTACCTTCCATAATGAGAAGGCTACCATCCATTGTAGTAACAAAGATATCGACAACATACTACCTTTCATAATGACAAGGCTACCATCCATTGGAGTTACAAAAATATCGACAACACACTACCTTCCATAATGACAAGGCTACAATCCATTGGAGTAACAAAAATCTCAACAACAGACTACCTTCCATAACGACAAGGCTACAATCCATTATAATAACAAAAATCTCGACAACAGAATACCATCCATAATGACAAGGCTACCATCCATTGAAGTAAAAAAAACCTCGAAAATATACTACCTTCCATAATCACAAGGCTTTCATCCATTGGAGTAACAAAAATATCGACAACAGACTACCTTCCATAATTACTAGGCTACCGTCCATTGGAGTAACAAAGATATTGACAACGGACTACCTTTCATAATGACAAGGATACCATCCATTGGAATAACAAAAATCTCGACAACTGACTACCTTCCGTAATGACAAGGCTACCATCCATTGCAGTAACAAAAATCTCAACAACAGACTACCTTCCATAATGACAAGGCTACAATCCATTGGAGTAACAAAAATCTCGACAACAGACTACCTTCCATAACAACAAGGCTACCATCCATTGGAATAACAAAAATCTCGACAACAGAATACCATCCATAATGACAAGGCTACAATCCATTCGAGTAACAAAAATCTCGACAACAGACTACCTTCCATAATCACAAGGCTTTCATCCATTGGAGTAACAAAAATCTCAACAATAGACTACCTTCCTTAATGACAAGGGTACCATCCATTGTAGTAACAAAAATATTAACAACAAACTACCTTCCATAATGACAACGCTAACATCCATTGGAGTAACAAAAATCTCGACAACAGACTACCTTCCATAATGACTAGGCTACCATCCATTGGAGTAACAAAGATATCCACAACAAACTACCTTCCATAATGACAAGGCTACCATCCATTGGAGTAACAAAAACATCGACAACAGACTACCTTCCATAAAGACAAGGCTACCATCCATTGGAGTAACAAAAATCTCGACAAACAGACTACCTTCCAAAATGACAAGGCTACCATCCATTGGAATAACAAAAATCTCGACAACCGACTACCTTCCATAATGACAAGGCTACCATCCATTGTAGTATCAAAAATCTCGACAACAGACTACCTTCCATAATGACAATGCTAACATCCATTGGAGTAACAAAAATCTCGACAACAGACTACCTTCCATAATTACTAGGCTACCATCCATTGGAGTAACATAGATATTAACAACGAACTACCTTTCATAATGACAAGGATACCATCCATTGGAATAACAAAAATCTCGATAACAAAGTTCCTTTCGTAATGACAAGGCTACCATCCATTGCAGTAACAAAAATCTCAACAACAGACTACCTTCCATAATGACAAGGCTACCATCCATTGTAGTAACAAAGATATCTACAACATACTACCTTTCATAATGACAAGGCTACCATCCATTGGAGTAACAAAAATATCGATAACACACTACCTTCCATAATGACAAGGCTACAATCCATTGAGGTAACAAAAATCTCGACAACAGACTACCTTCCATAGCGACAAGGCTACAATCCATTATAATAACAAAAATCTCGACAACAGAATACCATCCATAATGACAAGGCTACCATACATTGAAGTAAAAAAAATCTTGAAAATATACTACCTTCCATAATCACAAGGCTTTCATCCATTGGAGTAACAAAAATCTCAACAATAGACTACCTTCCATAATGACAAGGGTACCATCCATTGGAGTAACAAAGATATCGACAACAAACTACCTTCCATAACTACAAGGCTACAATCCATTGTAATAACAAAAATCTCAACAATAGACTACCTTCCATAATGATAAGGGTACCATCCATTGTAGTAACAAAGATATCGACAACATACTACCTTCCATAATGACAAGGGTACCATCCATTGGAGTAACAAAAATCTCGACAAACAGACTACCTTCCATAATGACAAGGCTACCATCCATTGGAATAACAAAAATCTCGAAAACCGACTACCTTCCATAATGACAAGGCTACCATCCATTGTAGTAATAAAAATCTCGACAACAGACTACCTTTCAATAATGACAACGCTAACATCCATTGCAGTAACAAAAATCTCGACAACAGACTACCTTCCATAATTACTAGGCTACCATCCATTGGAGTAACAAAGATATTGACAACGGACTACCTTTCATTATGACAAGGAAACCATCCATTGGAATAACAAAAATCTCGACAACAGACTTCCTTCCGTAATGACAAGGCTACCATCCATTGCAGTAACAAAAATCTCAACAATAGACTACCTTCCATAATGACAAGGCTACCATCCAATGTAGTAACAAAGATATCGACAACATACTACTTTTCATAATGACAAGGCTACCATCCATTGGAGTAACAAAAATATCGACAACACACTACCTTCCATAATGACAAGGCGACAGTCCATTGAAGTAAAAAAAATCTCGAAAATATACTACCTTCCATAATCACAAGGCTTTCATCCATTCGAGTAACAAAAATCTCAACAATAGACTACCTTCCATAATGGCAAGGGTACCATCCATTGTAGTAACAAAAATATTGACAACAAACTACCTTCCATAATGACAACGCTAACATCCATTGGAGTAACAAAAATCTCGACAACAGACTACCTTCCATAATGACTAGGCTACCATCCATTGGAGTAACAAAGATATCCACAACAAACTACCTTCCATAATGACAAGGCTACCATCCATTGGAGTAACAAAAACATCGACAACAGACTACCTTCCATAAAGACAAGGCTACCATCCATTGGAGTAACAAAAATCTCGACAAACAGACTACCTTCCAAAATGACAAGGCTACCATCCATTGGAATAACAAAAATCTCGACAACCGACTACCTTCCATAATGACAAGGCTACCATCCATTGTAGTATCAAAAATCTCGACAACAGACTACCTTCCATAATGACAATGCTAACATCCATTGGAGTAACAAAAATCTCGACAACAGACTACCTTCCATAATTACTAGGCTACCATCCATTGGAGTAACATAGATATTAACAACGAACTACCTTTCATAATGACAAGGATACCATCCATTGGAATAACAAAAATCTCGATAACAAAGTTCCTTTTGTAATGACAAGGCTACCATCCATTGCAGTAACAAAAATCTCAACAACAGACTACCTTCCATAATGACAAGGCTACCATCCATTGTAGTAACAAAGATATCGACAACATACTACCTTTCATAATGACAAGGCTACCATCCATTGGAGTAAAAAAATATCGACAACACACTACCTTCCATAATGACAAGGCTACAATCCATTGAGGTAACAAAAATCTCGACAACAGACTACCTTCCATAGCGACAAGGCTACAATCCATTATAATAACAAAAATCTCGACAACAGAATACCATCCATAATGACAAGGCTACCATACATTGAAGTAAAAAAAATCTTGAAAATATACTACCTTCCATAATCACAAGGCTTTCATCCATTGGAGTAACAAAAATCTCAACAATAGACTACCTTCCATAATGACAAGGTACCATCCATTGGAGTAACAAAGATATCGACAACAAACTACCTTCCATAACTACAAGGCTACAATCCATTGTAATAACAAAAATCTCAACAATAGACTACCTTCCATAATGATAAGGGTACCATCCATTGTAGTAACAAAGATATCGACAACATACTACCTTCCATAATGACAAGGGTACCATCCATTGGAGTAACAAAAATCTCGACACACAGACTACCTTCCATAATGACAAGGCTACCATCCATTGGAATAACAAAAATCTCGAAAACCGACTACCTTCCATAATGACAAGGCTACCATCCATTGTAGTAACAAAAATCTCGACAACAGACTACCTTTCAATAATGACAACGCTAACATCCATTGCAGTAACAAAAATCTCGACAACAGACTACCTTCCATAATTACTAGGCTACCATCCATTGGAGTAACAAAGATATTGACAACGGACTACCTTTCATTATGACAAGGAAACCATCCATTGGAATAACAAAAATCTCGACAACAGACTTCCTTCCGTAATGACAAGGCTACCATCCATTGCAGTAACAAAAATCTCAACAATAGACTACCTTCCATAATGACAAGGCTACCATCCAATGTAGTAACAAAGATATCGACAACATACTACTTTTCATAATGACAAGGCTACCATCCATTGGAGTAACAAAAATATCGACAACACACTACCTTCCATAATGACAAGGCTACAATCCATTGGAGTAACAAAAATCTCGACAACAGACTACCTTCCATAACGACAAGGCTACAATCCATTATAATAACAAAAATCTCGACAACAGAATATCATCCATAATGAAAGGCTACCATCCATTGAAGTAAAAAAAATCTTGAAAATATACTACCTTCCATAATCACAAGGCTTTCATCCATTGGAGTAACAAAAATCTCAACAATAGACTACCTTCCATAATGACAAGGGTACCATCCATTGGAGTAACAAAGATATCAACAACAAACTACCTTTCATAAGGACAAGGCTATAATCCATTGTAATAACAAAAATCTCAACAACAGACTACCTTCCATAATGACAAGGCTACCATCCATTGGAGTAACAAAGATATCGACAACAAACTACTTTCCATAATGACAAGGGTACCATCCATTGGAGTAACAAAAATCTCGACAAACAGACTACCATCCATAATGACAAGGCTACCATCCATTGGAATAACAAAAATCTTGACAACCGACTACCTTCCATAATGACAAGGCTACCATCCATTGTAGTAACAAAGATATCGACAACATACTACCTTTCATAATGACAAGGCTACCATCCATTGGAGTAACAAAAATATCGATAACACACTACCTTCCATAATGTCAAGGCTACAATCCATTGGAGTAACAAAAATCTCGACAACAGACTACCTTCCATAACGACAAGGCTACAATCCATTATAATAACAAAAATCTCGACAACAGAATACCATCCGTAATGACAAGGCTACCATCCATTGAAGTAAAAAAAATCTCGAAAATATACTACCTTCCATAATCACAAGGCTTTCATCCATTGGAGTAACAAAAATCTCAACAATAGACTACCTTCCATAATGACAAGGGTACCATCCATTGGAGTAACAAAGATATCAACAACAAACTACCTTCCATAACGACAAGGCTACAATCCATTGTAATAACAAAAATCTCAACAATAGACTACCTTCCATAATGATAAGGGTACCATCCATTGTAGTAACAAAGATATCGACAACATACTACCTTCCATAATGACAAGGGTACCATCCATTGGAGTAACAAAAATTTCGACAAACAGACTACCATCCATAATGACAAGGCTACCATCCATTGGAATAACAAAAATCTCGACAACCGACTACCTTCCATAATGACAAGGCTACCATCCATTGTAGTAACAAAAATCTCGACAACAGACTACCTTTCAATAATGACAACGCTAACATCCATTGCAGTAACAAAAATATCGACAACAGACTACCTTCCATAATTACTAGGCTACCATCCATTGGAGTAACAAAGATATTGACAAAGGACTACCTTTCATAATGACAAGGATACCATCCATTGGAATAACAAAAATCTCGACAACTGACTACCTTCCGTAATGACAAGGCTACCATCCATTGTAGTAACAAAGATATCAACAAAATACTACCTTCCATAATGACAAGGCTACAATCCATTGGAGTAACAAAAATCTCGACAACAGACTACCTTCCATAACGACAAGGCTACCATCCATTGGAATAACAAAAATCTCGACAACAGAATACCATCCATAATGACAAGGCTACCATCCATTGAAGTAAAAACAATCTCGAAAATATACTACCTTCCATAATCACAAGGCTTTCATCCATTGGAGTAACAAAAATCTCAACAATAGACTACCTTCCATAATGACAAGGGTACCATCCATTGTAGTAACAAAAATCTTGACAACAAACTACCTTCCATAATGACAACGCTAACATCCATTGGAGTAACAAAAATCTTGACAACAGACTACCTTCCATAATGACTAGGCTACCATCCATCGGAGTAACAAAGATATCCACAACAAACTACCTTCCATAATGACAAGGCTACCATCCATTGGAGTAACAAAAATATCGACAACAGACTACCTTCCATAAAGACAAGGCTACCATCCATTGGAGTAACAAAAATCTCGACAAACAGACTACCTTCCATAAAGACAAGGCTACCATCCATTGGAATAACAAAAATCTCGACAACCGACTACCTTCCATAATGACAAGGCAACCATCCATTGTAGTATCAAAAATCTCGACAACAGACTACATTCCATAATGACAATGCTAACATCCATTGGAGTAACAAAAATCTCGACAACAGACTACCTTTCATAATTACTAGGCTACCATCCATTGGAGTAACAAAGATATTAACAACGAACTACCTTTCATAATGACAAGGATACCATCCATTGGAATAAAAAAAATCTCGATAACAAAGTTCCTTTCGTAATGACAAGGCTACCATCCATTGCAGTAACAAAAATCTCAACAACAGACTACCTTCCATAATGACAAGGCTACCATCCATTGTAGTAACAAAGATATCGACAACATACTACCTTTCATAATGACAAGGCTACCATCCATTGGAGTAACAAAAATATCGACAACACACTACCTTCCATAATGACAAGGCTACAATCCATTGAGGTAACAAAAATCTCGACAACAGACTACCTTCCATAGCGACAAGGCTACAATTCATGATAATAACAAAAATCTCGACAACAGAATACCATCCATAATGACAAGGCTACCATACATTGAAGTAAAAAAAATCTTGAAAATATACTACCTTCCATAATCACAAGGCTTTCATCCATTGGAGTAACAAAAATCTCAACAATAGACTACCTTCCATAATGACAAGGGTACCATCCATTAGAGTAACAAAGATATCGACAACAAACTACCTTCCATAACTACAAGGCTACAATCCATTGTAATAACAAAAAACTCAACAATAGACTACCTTCCATAATGATAAGGGTACCATCCATTGTAGTAATAAAGATATCGACAACATACTACCTTCCATAATGACAAGGGTACCATCCATTGGAGTAACAAAAATCTCGACAAACAGACTACCTTCCATAATGACAAGGCTACCATCCATTGGAATAACAAAAATCTCGAAAACCGACTACCTTCCATAATGACATGGCTACCATCCATTGTAGTAACAAAAATCTCGACAATAGACTACCTTTCAATAACGACAACGCTAACATCCATTGCAGTAACAAAAATCTCGACAACAGACTACCTTCCATAATTACTAGGCTACCATCCATTGGAGTAACAAAGATATTGACAACGGACTACCTTTCATTATGACAAGGAAACCATCCATTGGAATAACAAAAATCTCGACAACAGACTTCCTTCCGTAATGACAAGGCTACCATCCATTGCAGTAACAAAAATCTACACAACAGACTACCTTCTATAATGACAAGGCTACCATCCAATGTAGTAACAAAGATATCGACAACATACTACCTTTCATAATGACAAGGCTACCATCCATTGGAGTAGCAAAAATATCGACAACACACTACCTTCCATTATGACAAGGCTACAATCCATTGGAGTAACAAAAATCTCGACAACAGACTACCTTCCATAACGACAAGGCTACAATCCGTTATAATAACAAAAATCTCGACAACAGAATACCATCCATAATGATAAGGCTACCATCCATTGAAGTAAAAAAAATCTTGAAAATATACTACCTTCCATAATCACAAGGCTTTCATCCATTGGAGTAACAAAAATCTCAATAATAGACTACCTTCCATGATGACAAGGGTACCATCCATTGGAGTAACAAAGATATCGACAACAAACTACCTTCCATAATGACAAGGGTACCATCCATTAGAGTATTAAAAATCTCGAAAAACAGACTACCATCCATAATGACAAGGCTACCATCCATTGGAATAACAAAAATCTTGACAACCGACTACCTTCCATAATGACAAGGCTACCATCCATTGTAGTATCAAAAATCTCGACAACAGACTACCTTCCATAATGACAATGCTAACATCCATTGGAGTAACAAAAATCTCGACAACCGACTACCTTCCATAATGACAAGGCTACCATCCATTGTAGTATCAAAAATCTCGACAACAGATTACCTTCCATAATGACAATGCTAACATCCATTGGAGTAACAAAAATCTCGACAACAGACTACCTTCCATAATTACTAGGCTACCATCCATTGGAGTAACAAAGATATTAACAACGAACTACCTTTCATAATGACAAGGATACCATCCATTGGAATAACAAAAATCTCGATAACAAAGTTCCTTCCGTAATGACAAGGCTACCATCCATTGCAGTAACAAAAATCTCAACAACAGACTACCTTCCATAATGACAAGGCTACCATCCATTGTAGTAACAAAGATATCGACAACATACTACCTTTCATAATGACAAGGCTACCATCCATTGGAGTAACAAAAATCTTGAAAATATACTACCTTCCATAATCACAAGGATTTCATCCATTGGAGTAACAAAAATCTCAACAATAGACTACCTTCCATAATGACAAGGGTACCATCCATTGGAGTAACAAAGATATCGACAACAAACTACCTTCCATAACGACAAGGCTACAATCCATTGAAATAACAAAAATCTCAACAATAGACTTCCTTCCATAATGATAAGGGTACCATCCATTGTAGTAATAAAGATATCGACAACATACTACCTTCCATAATGACAAGGGTACCATCCATTGGAGTAACAAAAATCTCGACAAACAGACTACCTTCCATAATGACAAGGCTACCATCCATTGGAATAACAAAAATCTCGACAACCGACTACCTTCCATAATGACAAGGCTACCATCCATTGTAGTAACAAAAATCTCGACAACAGACTACATTTCAATAATGACAATGCTAACATCCATTGCAGTAACAAAAATCTCGACAACAGACTACCTTCCATAATTACTAGGCTACCATCCATTGGAGTAACAAAGATATTGACAACGGACTACCTTTCATAATGACAAGGAAACCATCCATTGGAATAACAAAAATCACGACAACAGACTTCCTTCCATAATGACAAGGCTACCATCCATTGCAGTAACAAAAATCTCAACAACAGACTACCTTCCATAATGACAAGGTTACCATCCAATGTAGTAACAAAGATATCGACAAAATACTACTTTTGATAATGACAAGGCTACCATCCATTGGAGTAACAAAAATATCGACAACACACTACCTTCCATAATGACAAGGCTACAATCCATTGGAGTAACAAAAATCTCGACAACAGACTACCTTCCATAGCGACAAGGCTACAATCCATTATAATAACAAAAATCTCGACAACAGAATACCATCCATAATGAAAGGCTACCATCCATTGAAGTAAAAAAAATCTTGAAAATATACTACCTTCCATAATCACAAGGCTTTCATCCATTGAGTAACAAAAATCTCAACAATAGACTACCTTCCATAATGACAAGGGTACCATCCATTGGAGTAACAAAGATATCGACAACAAACTACCTTCCATAATGACAAGGGTACCATCCATTGGAGTAACAAAAATCTCGACAAACAGACTACCATCCATAATGACAAGGCTACCATCCATTGGAATAACAAAAATCTTGACAACCGACTACCTTCCATAATGACAAGGCTACCATCCATTGTAGTATCAAAAATCTCGACAACCGACTACCTTCCATAATGACAATGCTAACATCCATTGGAGTAACAAAAATCTCGACAACCGACTACCTTCCATAATGACAAGGCTACCATCCATTGTAGTAACAAAAATCTCGACAACAGACTACCTTTCAATAATGACAACGCTAACATCCATTGCAGTAACAAAAATCTCGACAATAGACTACCTTCCATAATTACTAGGCTACCATCCATTGGAGTAACAAAGATATTGACAACTGACTACCTTTCATAATGACAAGGAAACCATCCATTGGAATAACAAAAATCTTGACAACAGACTTCCTTCCGTAATGACAAGGCTACCATCCATTGCAGTAACAAAAATATCAACAACAGACTACCTTCCATAATGACAAGGCTACCATCCATTGTAGTAACAAAGATATCGACAACATACTACCTTTCATAATGACAAGGCTACCATCCATTGGAGTAACAAAAATATCGACAACACACTACCTTCTAGAATGACAAGGCTACAATCCATTGGATTAACAAAAATCTCTACAACAGACTACCTTCCAAAATGACAAGGCTACCATCCATTGTAGTAACAAAGATATCGAGAACATACTACCTTTCATAATGACAAGGCTACCATCCATTGGAGTAACAAAAATATCGACAACACACTACCTTCCATAATCACAAGGCTACAATCCATTGGAGTAACAAAAATCTCAACAACAGACTACCTTCCATAGAGACAAGGCTACAATCCATTATAATAACAAAAATCTCGACAACAGAATACCATCCACAATGACAAGGCTACCATACATTGAAGTAAAAAAAATCTTGAAAATATACTACCTTCCATAATCACAAGGCTTTCATCCATTGGAGTAACAAAAATCTCAACAATAGACTACCTTCCATAATGACAAGGGTACCATCCATTGGAGTAACAAAGATATCGACAACAAACTACCTTCCATAACGACAAGGCTACAATCCATTGTAATAATAAAAATCTCAACAATAGACTACCTTCCATAATGATAAGGGTACCATCCATTGTAGTAACAAAGATATCGACAACATACTACCTTCCATAATGACAAGGGTACCATCCATTGGAGTAACAAAAATCTTGACAAACAGACTACCTTCCATAATGACAAGGCTACCATCCATTGGAATAACAAAAATCTCGACAACCGACTACCTTCCATAATGACAAGGCTACCATCCATTGTAGTAACAAAAATCTCGACAACAGACTACCTTTCAATAATGACAATGCTAACATCCATTGCAGTAACAAATATCTCGACAACAGACTACCTTCCATAATTACTAGGCTACCATCCATTGGAGTAACAAAGATATTGACAACGGACTACCTTTCATAATGACAAGGAAACCATCCATTGGAATAACAAAAATCACGACAACAGACTTCCTTCCGTAATGACAAGGCTACCATCCATTGCAGTAACAAAAATCTCAACAACAGACTACCTTCCATAATGACAAGGCTACCATCCAATGTAGTAACAAAGATATCGACAACATACTACTTTTCATAATGACAAGGCTACCATCCATTGGAGTAACAAAAATATCGACAACACACTACCTTCCATAATGACAAGGCTACAATCCATTGGAGTAACAAAAATCTCGACAACAGACTACCTTCCATAACGACAAGGCTACAATCCATTATAATAACAAAAATCTCGACAACAGAATACCATCCATAATGAAAGGCTACCATCCATTGAAGTAAAAAAATCTTGAAAATATACTACCTTCCATAATCACAAGGCTTTCATCCATTGGAGTAACAAAAATCTCAACTATAGACTACCTTCCATAATGACAAGGGTACCATCCATTGGAGTAACAAAGATATCGACAACAAACTACCTTCCATAATGACAAGGGTACCATCCATTGGAGTAACAAAAATCTCGACAAACAGACTACCATCCATAATGACAAGGCTACCATCCATTGGAATAACAAAAATCTCGACAACCGACTACCTTCCATAATGACAAGGCTACCATCCATTGTAGTATCAAAAATCTCGACAACAGACTACCTTCCATAATGACAATGCTAACATCCATTGGAGTAACAAAAATCTCGACAACCGACTACCTTCCATAATGACAAGGCTACCATCCATTGTAGTAACAAAAATCTCGACAACAGACTACCTTTCAATAATGACAAAGCTAACATCCATTGCAGTAACAAAAATCTCGACAATAGACTACCTTCCATAATTACTAGGCTACCATCCATTGGAGTAACATAGATATTGACAACGGACTACCTTTCATAATGACAAGGAAACCATCCATTGGAATAACAAAAATCTCGACAACAGACTTCCTTCCGTAATGACAAGCCTTCCATCCATTGCAGTAACAAAAATCTCAACAACAGACTACCTTCCATAATGACAAGCCTGCCATCCATTGTAGTAACAAAGATATCAACAACATACTACCTTTCATAATGACAAGGCTACCATCCATTGGAGTAACAAAAATATCGACAACACACTACCTTCCATAATGACAAGGCTATAATCCATTGGAGTAACAAAAATCTCGACAACAGACTACCTTCCATAACGACAAGGCTACAATCCATTATAATAACAAAAATCTCGACAACAGAATACCATCCATAATGACAAGGCTACCATCCATTGAAGTAAAACAAATCTTGAAAATATACTACCTTCCATAATCACAAGGCTTTCATCCATTGGAGTAACAAAAATCTCAACAATAGACTACCTTCCATAATGACAAGGGTACCATCCATTGGAGTAACAAAGATATCGACAACAAACTACCTTCCATAACGACAAGGCTACAATCCATTGTAATAACAAAAATCTCAACAATAGACTACCTTCCATAATGATAAGGGTACAATCCATTGTAGTAACAAAGATATCGACAACATACTACCTTCCATAATGACAAGGGTACCATCCATTGGAGTAACAAAAATCTCGACAAACAGACTACCTTCCATAATGACAAGGCTACCATCCATTGGAATAACAAAAATCTCGACAACCGACTACCTTCCATAATGACAAGGCTACCATCCATTGTAGTAACAAAAATCTCGACAACAGACTACCTTTCAATAATGACAACGCTAACATCCATTGCAGTAACAAAAATCTCGACAACAGACTACCTTCCATAATTACTAGGCTACCATCCATTGGAGTAACAAAGATATTGACAACATACTACCTTTCATAATGACAAGGATACCATCCATTGGAATAACAAAAATCTTGACAACAGACTACCTTCCGTAATGACAAGGCTACCATCCATTGCAGTTACAAAAATCTCAACAACAGACTACCTTCCATAATGACAAGGCTACCATCCATTGTAGTAACAAAGATATCAAAAAACATACTACCTTTCATAATGACAAGGCTACCATCCATTGGAGTAACAAAAATATCGACAACACACTACCTTCCATAATGACAAGGCTACAATCCATTGGAGTAACAAAAATCTCGACAACAGACTCCCTTCCATAACGACAAGGCTACAATCCATTATAATAACAAAAATCTCGACAATAGAATACCATCCATAATGACAAGGCTACCATCCATTGAATTAAAAAAAATCTTGAAAATATACTACCTTCCATAATCACAAGGCTTTCATCCATTGGAGTAACAAAAATCTCAATAATAGACTACCTTCCATAATGACAAGGGTACCATCCATTGGAGTAACAAAGATATCGACAACAAACTACCTTCCATAACGACAAGGCTACAATCCATTGTAATAACAAAAATCTCAACAACAGACTACCTTCCATAATGATAAGGGTATCATCCATTGTAGTAACAAAGATATCGACAACATACTACCTTCCATAATGACAAGGGTACCATCCATTGGAGTAACAAAAATCTCGACAAATAGACTACCTTCCATAATGACAAGGCTACCATCCATTGGAATAACAAAAATCTCGACAACCAACTACCTTCCATAATGACAAGGCTACCATCCATTGTAGTAACAAAAATATCGACAACAAACTACCTTTCAATAATGACAATGCTAATATCCATTGCAGTAACAAAAATCTCGACAACAGACTACCTTCCATAATTACTAGGCTACCATCCATTGAAGTAACAAAGATATTGACAACGGACTACCTTTCATAATGACAAGGATACCATCCATTGGAATAACAAAAATCTCGACAATAGACTACCTTCCGTAATGACAAGGCTACCATCCATTGCAGTAACAAAGATATCAACAACATACTACCTTCCATAATGACAATGCTACCATCCATTGGAGTAACGAAAATCACGAAAACAGACTACCTTCCATAATGACAAGCATACCATCCATTGGAATTACAAAAATCTCGACAACAGACTATCTTCCATAACGACAAGGCTTCCATCCAATGGGGAAATAAAAATATCGACAATAGACTATCTTCCATAATGAAAAGGCTACCATCCATTGGTGTAAAAAAAATCTCGACAATCGACTACCTTCCATAATGACAAGGCTACCATCCATTGTAGTAACAAAAATCTTGACAACAAACTACCTTCCATAATGACAATGCTAACATCCATTGGAGTATCAAAAATCTCGACAACAGACTACCTTCCATAATGACTAGGCTACCATCCATTGGAGTAACAAAGATATTGACAACGGACTACCTTTCATAATGACAAGGATACCATCCATTGGAATAACAAAAATCTCGACAATAGACTACCTATCATAATGACAAGGCTACCATCCATTGCAGTAACAAAAATCTCAAAAACAGACTACCTTCCATAATTACAAGCCTACCATCCATTGTAGTAAACAAGATATCGACAACATACTATATTCCATAATGACAAGGCTACCATCCATTGGAGTAACAAAAATCATGACAACAGACTACCTTCCATAATGACAAGCCTACCATCCATTGGAATAACAAAAATGTCGACAACAGACTACCTTCCATAACGACAACGCTTCCATCCAATGGGGCAATAAAAATATCGACAATAGACTATCTTCCATAATGACAAGGCTACCATCCATTGGAGTAACAAAAATATCGACAACAGACTACCTTCCGTAATTACTAGGCTACCATCCATTGGAGTAACAAAGATATTGACAACCGATAACCTTTCATAATGATAAGGATACCATCCATTGGAATAACAAAAATCTCGACAACAGACTACCTTCCGTAATGAGAAGGCTACCATCCATTGTAGTAACAAAAATCTCAACAACAGACTACCTTCCATAATGACAAGGCTACCATCCATTGTAGTAACAAAGATATCGACAACATACTACCTTCCATAATGACAAGGCTACCATCCATTGGAGTAACAAAAATCACGACAACAAACTACCTTCCATAATGACAAGCTTATCATCCATTGGAATAACAAAAATCTCGACAACAGACTATCTTCCATAACGACAAGGCTTCCATCCAATGGGGCAATAAAAATATCGACAATAGACTATCTTCCATAATGACAAGGCTACCATCCATTAGAGTAACAAAAATATCGACAACCGACTACCTTCCATAATGACCAGGCTACCATCCATTGTAGTAACAAAAATCTCGACAACAGACTACCTTCCATAATGACAATGCTAACATCCATTGGAGTAACAAAAATCTCGACAACAGACTACCTTCCATAATGACTAGGCTACCATCCATTGGAGTAACAAAGATATTGACAATGGACTACCTTTCATAATGACAAGGATAGCATCCATTGGAATAACAAAAATCTCGACAACAGACTACCTTCCATAATGACAAGGCTACCATCCATTGCAGTAACAAAAATCTCAACAACGGACCACCTTCCATAATGACAAGGCTACCATCCATTGTAGTAACAAAGATATTGACAACATATTACCTTCCATAATGACAAGGCTACCATTCAATGGAGTAACAAAAATCTCAAAAACAGACTACCTTCCATAATGACAAGGGTACCATTCATTGGAGTAACAAAAATATCCACAAGAGACAACCTTCCATAATGACAAGGCTACCATCGATTGGAGTAACAAAAATCTCAACAATAGACTACCTTCCATAATGAAAAGGCTACCATTTATTGTAGTAACAAAAATATTAACAACATACTACCTTCCATAATTAAAAGGGTACCATCATTGGAGTAACAAAAATATCCACAAGAGACTACCTTCCATAATGACAAGGCTAAAATCCATTGGAGTAACAAAAATCTCGACAATAGACTACCTTCCATAATGACAAGGCTACCATACATTGGAGTAACAAAAATCTAGACAATAGACTACCTACCATAAAGACTAGGCTACCATCCATTGGAGTAACAAAGACATCGACAACAGACTAGCTTCCATGACGACAAGTCTATAATCCATTATAGTAACAAAAATCTCAACAACAGAATACCATCCATAATGACAAGGCTACCATCCATTGAAGTAAAAAAAGTCTCGAAAATATACTACCTTCCATAATCACAAGGCTTACATCCATTGGAGTAACAAAAATCTTGACAATAGACTACCTTCCATAATGACAAGGGTACCATCCATTTGAGTAACAAAGATATCGACAACAGACTACCTTCCATAACGATAAGGCTACAATCCATAGTAGTAACAAAAATCTCGACAACAAAATACCTTCCATAATGACAAGGCTACCATCCATTGTAGTAACAAAAATCTCGACAATAGACTACCTTCCATAATCATAAGGCTTACATCCATTGGAGTAACAAAAGTCTTGACAACAGACTACCTTCCATAATTACAAGGCTATCATCCATTGGAATAACAAAAATATCGACAACACACTACCTTCGATAATGACAATGCTACCATCCCTTAGAGTAACAAAAATCTCTTCAACAGACTACCTTCCTTAATGACTAGGCTACCATCCATTGGAGTAACAAAGATATTGACTATAGTCTACCTTCCATAATGACAAGGCTACCATCCATTGGAGTAACAAAAATCTCGACAACAGACTACCTTCCATAATGACAAGGGTACCATCCATTGGAGTAACAAAAATATCGACAACACACTACCTTCCATAACGACAAGGCTACAATCCATTATAATAACAAAAATCTCGACAACAGAATACCATCCATAATGACAAGGCTACCATCCATTGAAGTAAAAAAAATCTCGAAAATATACTACCTTCCATAATCACAAGGCTTTCATCCATTGGAGTAACAAAAATCTCAACAATAGACTACCTTCCATAATGACAAGGGTACCATCCATTGGAGTAACAAAGATAACAACAACAAACTACCTTCCATAACGACAAGGCTACAATCCATTGTAATAACAAAAAATTCAACAACAGACTACCTTCCATAATGATAAGGGTACCATCCATTGTAGTAACAAAGATATCGACAACATACTACCTTCCATAATGACAAGGGTACCATCCATTGGAGTAACAAAAATCTCGACAAACAGACTAACATCCATAATGACAAGGCTACCATCCATTGGAATAAAAAAAATCTCGACAACCGACTACCTTCCATAATGACAAGGCTACCATCCATTGTAGTAACAAAAATCTCGACAACAGACTACCTTTCAATAATGACAACGCTAACATCCATTGCAGTAGCAAAAATATCGACAACAGACTACCTTCCATAATTACTAGGCTACCATCCATTGGAGTAACAAAGATATTGACAACGAACTACCTTTCATAATGACAAGGATACCATCCATTGGAATAACAAAAATCTCGACAACAGACTACCTTCCGTAATGACAAGGCTACCATCCATTGCAGTAACAAAAATCTCAACAACAGACTACCTTCCATAATGACAAGGCTACCATCCATTGTAGTAACATAGATATAAACAACATACTACCTTCCATAATGACAAGGCTACCATCCATTGGAGTAACAAAAATCACGAAAACAGACTACCTTCCATAATGACAAGCCTACCATCCATTGGAATTACAAAAATCTCGACAACAGACTATCTTCTATAACGACAAGGCTTCCATCCAATGGGGCAATAAAAATATCGATAATAGACTATCTTCCATAATGAAAAGGCTACCATCCATTGGAGTAACAAAAATCTCGACAACCGACTACCTTCCATAATGACAAGGCTACCATCCATTGTAGTAACAAAAATCTTGACAACAAACTACCTTCCATAATGACAACGCTAACATCCATTGGAGTAACAAAAATCTCGACAACAGACTACCTTCCATAATGACTAGGCTACCATCCATTGGAGTAACAAAGATATCCACAACAAACTACCTTCCATAATGACAAGGCTTTCATCCAATGGAGTAATAAAAATCTCGACAATAGTCTACCTTCCATAAAGACAAGGCTACCATCCATTGGAGTAACAAAAATCTCGACAAACAGACTACCTTCCATAATGACAAGGCTACCATCCATTGGAATAACAAAAATCTCGACAACCGACTACCTTCCATAATGACAAGGCTACCATCCATTGTAGTATCAAAAATCTCGACAACAGACTACCTTCCATAATGACAATGCTAACATCCATTGGAGTAACAAAAATCTCGACAACAGACTACCTTCCATAATTACTAGGCTACCATCCATTGGAGTAACAAAGATATTAACAACGAACTACCTTTCATAATGACAAGGATGCCATCCATTGGAATAACAAAAATCTCAATAACAAAGTTCCTTCCTTAATGACAAGGCTACCATCCATTGCAGTAACAAAAATCTCAACAACAGACTACCTTCCATAATGACAAGGCTACCATCCATTGTAGTAACAAAGATATCGACAACATACTACCTTTCATAATGACAAGGCTACCCTCCATTGGAGTAACAAAAATATCGACAACACACTACCTTCCATAATGACAAGGCTACAATCCATTGGAGTAACAAAAATCTCGACAACAGACTACCTTCCATAGCGACAAGGCTACAATCCATTATAATAACAAAAATCTCGACAACAGAATACCATCCATAATGACAAGGCTACCATACATTGAAGTAAAAAAAATCTTGAAAATATACTACCTTCCATAATCACAAGGCTTTCATCCATTGGAGTAACAAAAATCTCAACAATAGACTAGCTTCCATAATGACAAGGGTACCATCCATTGGAGTAACAAAGATATCGACAACAAACTACCTTCCATAACGACAAGGCTACAATCCATTGTAATAACAAAAATCTCAACAATAGACTACCTTCCATAATGATAAGGGTACCATCCATTGTAGTAACAAAGATATCGACAACATACTACCTTCCATAATGACAAGGGTACCATCCATTGAAGTAACAAAAATCACGACAAACAGACTACCTTCCATAATGACAAGGCTACCATCCATTGGAATAACAAAAATCTCGACAACCGACTACCTTCCATAATGACAAGGCTACCATCCATTGTAGTAACAAATATCTCGACAACAGACTACCTTTCAATAATGACAATGCTAACATCCATTGCAGTAACAAAAATCTCGACAACAGACTACCTTCCATAATTACTAGGCTACCATCCATTGGAGTAACAAAGATATTGACAACGGACTACCTTTCATAATGACAAGGAAACCATCCATTGGAATAACAAAAATCACGACAACAGACTTCCTTCCGTAATGACAAGGCTACCATCCATTGCAGTAACAAAAATCTCAACAACAGACTACCTTCCATAATGACAAGGCTACCATCCAATGTAGTAACAAAGATATCGACAACATACTACTTTTCATAATGACAAGGCTACCATCCATTGGAGTAACAAAAATATCGACAACACACTACCTTCCATAATGACAAGGCTACAATCCATTGGAGTAACAAAAATCTCGACAACAGACTACCTTCCATAACGACAAGGCTACAATCCATTAAAATAACAAAAATCTCGACAACAGAATACCATCCATAATGAAAGGCTACCATCCATTGAAGTAAAAAAAATCTTGAAAATATACTACCTTCCATAATCACAAGGCTTTCATCCATTGGAGTAACAAAAATCTCAACAATAGACTACCTTCCATAATTACAAGGGTACCATCCATTGGAGTAACAAAGATATCGACAACAAACTACCTTCCATAATGACAAGGGTACCATCCATTGGAGTAACAAAAATCTCGACAAACAGACTACCATCCATAATGACAAGGCTACCATCCATTGGAATAACAAAAATCTCGACAACCGACTACCTTCCATAATGACAAGGGTACCATCCATTGGAGTAACAAAAATCTCGACAAACAGACTACCTTCCATAATGACAAGGCTACCATCCATTGGAATAACAAAAATCTCGACAACCGACTACCTTCCATAATGACAAGGCTACCATCCATTGTAGTAACAAAAATCTCGACAACAGACTACCTTTCAATAATGACAATGCTAACATCCATTGCAGTAACAAAAATCTCGACAACAGACTACCTTCCATAATTACTAGGCTACCATCCATTGGAGTAACAAAGATATTGACAACGGACTACCTTTCATAATGACAAGGAAACCATCCATTGGAATAACAAAAATCACGACAACAGACTTCCTTCCGTAATGACAAGGCTACCATCCATTGCAGTAACAAAAATCTCAACAACAAACTACCTTCCATAATGACAAGGCTACCATCCAATGTAGTAACAAAGATATCGACAACATACTCCTTTTCATAATGACAAGGCTACCATCCATTGGAGTAACAAAAATATCGACAACACACTACCTTCCATAATGACAAGGCTACAATCCATTGGAGTAACAAAAATCTCGACAACAGACTACCTTCCATAACGACAAGGCTACAATCCATTAAAATAACAAAAATCTCGACAACAGAATACCATCCATAATGAAAGGCTACCATCCATTGAAGTAAAAAAAATCTTGAAAATATACTACCTTCCATAATCACAAGGCTTTCATCCATTGGAGTAACAAAAATCTCAACAATAGACTACCTTCCATAATTACAAGGGTACCATCCATTGGAGTAACAAAGATATCGACAACAAACTACCTTCCATAATGACAAGGGTACCATCCATTGGAGTAACAAAAATCTCGACAAACAGACTACCATCCATAATGACAAGGCTACCATCCATTGGAATAACAAAAATCTCGACAACCGACTACCTTCCATAATGACAAGGGTACCATCCATTGGAGTAACAAAAATCTCGACAAACAGACTACCTTCCATAATGACAAGGCTACCATCCATTGGAATAACAAAAATCTCGACAACCGACTACCTTCCATAATGACAAGGCTACCATCCATTGTAGTAACAAAAATCTCGACAACAGACTACCTTTCAATAATGACAATGCTAACATCCATTGCAGTAACAAAAATCTCGACAACAGACTACCTTCCATAATTACTAGGCTACCATCCATTGGAGTAACAAAGATATTGACAACGGACTACCTTTCATAATGACAAGGAAACCATCCATTGGAATAACAAAAATCACGACAACAGACTTCCTTCCGTAATGACAAGGCTACCATCCATTGCAGTAACAAAAATCTCAACAACAAACTACCTTCCATAATGACAAGGCTACCATCCAATGTAGTAACAAAGATATCGACAACATACTCCTTTTCATAATGACAAGGCTACCATCCATTGGAGTAACAAAAATATCGACAACACACTACCTTCCATAATGACAAGGCTACAATCCATTGGAGTAACAAAAATCTCGACAACAGACTACCTTCCATAACGACAAGGCTACAATCCATTATAATAACAAAAATCTCGACAACAGAATACCATCCATAATGAAAGGCTACCATCCATTGAAGTAAAAAAAATCTTGAAAATATACTACCTTCCATAATCACAAGGCTTTCATCCATTGGAGTAACAAAAATCTCAACAATAGACTACCTTCCATAATGACAAGGGTACCATCCATTGGAGTAACAAAGATATCGACAACAAACTACCTTCCATAATGACAAGGGTACCATCCATTGGAATAACAAAAATCTCGACAACCGACTACCTTCCATAATGACAAGGCTACCATCCATTGTAGTATCAAAAATCTAGACAACAGACTACCTTCCATAATGACAATGCTAACATCCATTGGAGTAACAAAAATCTCGACAACAGACTACCTTCCATAATGACAAGGCTACCATCCATTGTAGTAACAAAAATCTCGACAACAGACTACCTTTCAATAATGACAACGCTAACATCCACTGCAGTAACAAAAATCTCGACAATAGACTACCTTCCATAATTACTAGGCTACCATCCATTGGAGTAACAAAGATATTGACAACGGACTACCTTTCATAATGACAAGGAAACCATCCATTGGAATAACAAAAATCTCGACAACAGACTTCCTTCCGTAATGACAAGGCTACCATCCATTGCAGTAACAAAAATCTCAACAACAGACTACTTCCATAATGACAAGGCTACCATCCATTGTAGTAACAAAGATATCGACAACATACTACCTTTCATAATGACAAGGCTACCATCCATTGGAGTAACAAAAATATCGACAACACACTACCTTCCATAATGACAAGGCTACAATCCATTGGAGTAACAAAAATCTCGACAACAGACTACCTTCCATAACGACAAGGCTACAATCCATTGTAATAACAAAAATCTCAACAATAGACTACCTTCCATAATGATAAGGGTACCATCCATTGTAGTAACAAAGATATCGATAACATACTACCTTCCATAATGACAAGGGTACCATCCATTGGAGTAACAAAAATCTCGACAAACAGACTACCTTCCATAATGACAATGCTAACATCCATTGGAGTAACAAAAATGTCGAAAACCGACTACCTTCCATAATGACAAGGCTACCATCCATTGTAGTAACAAAAATCTCGACAACAGACTACCTTTCAATAATGACAACGCTAACATCCATTGCAGTAACAAAAATCTCGACAATAGACTACCTTCCATAATTACTAGGCTACCATCCATTGGAGTAACAAAGATATTGACAACGGACTACCTTTCATAATGACAAGGAAACCATCCATTGGAATAACAAAAATCACGACAATAGACTTCCTTCCGTAATGACAAGGCTACCATCCATTGCAGTAACAAAAATCTCAACAACAGACTACCTTCCATAATGACAAGGCTACCATCCAATTTAGTAACAAAGATATCGACAACATACTACTTTTCATAATGACAAGGCTACCATCCATTGGAGTAACAAAAATAACGACAACACACTACCTTCCATAATGACAAGGCTACAATCCATTGGAGTAACAAAAATCTCGACAACAGACTACCTTCCATAACGACAAGGCTACAATCCATTATAATAACAAAAATCTCGACAATAGAATACCATCCATAATGACAAGGCTACCATCATTTGAAGTAAAAAAAATCTTGAAAATATACTACCTTCCATAATCACAAGGCTTTCATCCATTGGAGTAACAAAAATCTCAACAATAGACTACCTTCCATAATGACAAGGGTACCATCCATTGGAGTAACAAAGATATCGACAACAAACTACCTTCCATAATGACAAGGGTACCATCCATTGGAGTAACAAAAATCTCGACAAACAGACTACCATCCATAATGACAAGGCTACCATCCATTGGAATAACAAAAATCTCGACAACCGACTACCTTCCATAATGACAAGGCCACCATCCATTGTAGTATCAAAAATCTCGACAACAGACTACCTTCCATAATGACAATGCTAACATCCATTGGAGTAACAAAAATGTTGAAAACCGACTACCTTCGATAATGACAAGGCTACCATCCATTGTAGTAACAAAAATCTCGACAACAGACTACCTTTCAATAATGACAACGCTAACATCCATTGCAGTAACAAAAATCTCGACAATAGACTACCTTCCATAATTACTAGGCTACCATCCATTGGAGTAACAAAGATATTGACAACGGACTACCTTTCATAATGACAAGGAAACCATCCATTGGAATAACAAAAATCTCGACAACAGACTTCCTTCCGTAATGACAAGGCTACCATCCATTGCAGTAACAAAAATCTCAACAACAGACTACCTTCCATAATGAAAAGGCTACCATCCATTGTAGTAACAAAGATATCAACAACATACTACCTTTCATAATGACAAGGCTACCATCCATTGGAGTAACAAAAATATCGACAACACACTACCTTCCATAATGACAAGGCTACAATCCATTGGAGTAACAAAAATCTCGACAACAGACTACCTTCCTTAACGACAAGGCTACAATCCATTATAATAACAAAAATATCGACAACAGAATACCATCCATAATGACAAGGCTACCATCCATTGAAGTAAAAAAAATATTGAAAATATACTACCTTCCATAATCACAAGGCTTTCATCCATTGGAGTAACAAAAATCTCAACAATAGACTACCTTCCATAATGACAAGGGTACCATCCATTGGAGTAACAAAGATATCGACAACAAACTACCTTTCATAACGACAAGGCTACAATCCATTGTAATAACAAAAATCTCAACAATAGACCTCCTTCCATAATGATAAGAGTACCATCCATTATAGTAACAACAATATCGACAACATACTACCTTCCATAATGACAAGGGTACCATCCATTGGAGTAACAAAAATCTCGACAAATAGACTACCTTCCATAATGACAAGGCTACCATCCATTGGAATAACAAAAATCTCGACAACCGACTACCTTCCATAATGACAAGGCTACCATCCATTGTAGTAACAAAAATCTCGACAACAGACTACCTTTCAAAAATCACAATGCTAACATCCATTGCAGTAACAAAAATCTCGACAACAGACTACCTTCCATAATTACTAGGCTACCATCCATTGGAGTAACAAAGATATTGACAACATACTACCTTTCATAATGACAAGGATACCATCCATTGGAATAACAAAAATCTCGACAACATACTACCTTCCGTAATGACAAGGCTACCATCCATTGCAGTAACAAAAATCTCAACAACAGACTACCTTCCATAATGACAAGGCTACAATCCATTGTAGTAACAAAGATATCAACAACATACTACCTTTCATAATGACAAGGCTACCATCCGTTGAAGTAACAAAAATATCGACAACACACTACCTTCCATAATGAGAAGGCTATAATCCATTGGAGTAACAAAAATCTCGACAACAGACTACCTTCCATAACGACAAGGCTACAATCCATTATAATAACAAAAATCTCGACAATAGAATACCATCCATAATGACAAGGCTACCATCATTTGAAGTAAAAAAAATCTTGAAAATATACTACCTTCCATAATCACAAGGCTTTCATCCACTGGAGTAACAAAAATCTCAATAATAGACTACCTTCCATAATGACAAGGGTACCATCCATTGGAGTAACAAAGATATCGACAACAAACTACCTTCCATAACGACAAGGCTACAATCCATTGTAATAACAAAAATCTCAACAACAGACTACCTTCCATAATGATAAGGGTATCATCCATTATAGTAACAAAGATATCGACAACATACTACCTTCCATAATGACAAGGGTACCATCCATTGGAGTAACAAAAATCTCGACAAACAGACTACCTTCCATAATGACAAGGCTACCATCCATTGGAATAACAAAAATCTCGACAACCAACTACCTTCCATAATGACAAGCCTACCATCCATTGTAGTAACAAAAATCTCGATAACAGACTACCTTTCAATATTGACAACGCTAACATCCATTGCATTAACAAAAATCTCGACAATAGACTACCTTCCATAATTACTAGGCTACCATCCATTGGAGTAACAAAGATATTGACAACGGACTACCTTTCATAATGACAAGGAAACCATCCATTGGAATAACAAAAATCTCGACAATAGACTTCCTTCCGTAATGACAAGGCTACCATCCATTGCAGTAACAAAAATCTCAACAATAGACTACCTTCCATAATGACAAGGCAACCATCCATTGTAGTAACAAAGATATCAACAACATACTACCTTTCATAATGACAAGGCTACCATCCATTGGAGTAACAAAAATATCGACAACACACTACCTTCCATAATGACAAGGCTACAATCCATTGGAGTAACAAAAAATCTCGACAACAGACTACCTTCCATAACGACAAGGCTACAATCCATTATAATAACAAAAATCTCGACAATAGAATACCATCCATAATGACAAGGCTACCATCATTTGAAGTAAAAAAAATCTTGAAAATATACTACCTTCCATAATCACAAGGCTTTCATCCATTGGAGTAACAAAAATCTCAACAATAGACTACCTTCCATAATGACAAGGGTACCATCCATTGGAGTAACAAAGATATCGACAACAAACTACCTTCCATAACGACAAGGCTACAATCCATTGTAATAACAAAAATCTCAACAACAGACTACCTTCCATAATGATAAGGGTATCATCCATTATAGTAACAAAGATATCGACAACATACTACCTTCCATAATGACAAGGGTACCATCCATTGGAGTAACAAAAATCTCGACAAACAGACTACCTTCCATAATGACAAGGCTACCATCCATTGGAATAACAAAAATCTCGACAACCGACTACCTTCCATAATGACAAGGCTACCATCCATTGTAGTAACAAAAATCTCGATAACAGACTACCTTTCAATATTGACAACGCTAACATCCATTGCATTAACAAAAATCTCGACAACAGACTACCTTCCATAATGACAAGGCTACCATCCATTGGAGTAACAAAGATATTGACAACGGACTACCTTTCATAATGACAAGGAAACCATCCATTGGAATAACAAAAATCACGACAACAGACTTCCTTCCGTAATGACAAGGCTACCATCCATTGCAGTAACAAAAATCTCAACAACAAACTACCTTCCATAATGACAAGGCTACCATCCAATGTAGTAACAAAGATATCGACAACATACTCCTTTTCATAATGACAAGGCTACCATCCATTGGAGTAACAAAAATATCGACAACACACTACCTTCCATAATGACAAGGCTACAATCCATTGGAGTAACAAAAATCTCGACAACAGACTACCTTCCATAACGACAAGGCTACAATCCATTATAATAACAAAAATCTCGACAACAGAATACCATCCATAATGAAAGGCTACCATCCATTGAAGTAAAAAAAATCTTGAAAATATACTACCTTCCATAATCACAAGGCTTTCATCCATTGGAGTAACAAAAATCTCAACAATAGACTACCTTCCATAATGACAAGGGTACCATCCATTGGAGTAACAAAGATATCGACAACAAACTACCTTCCATAATGACAAGGGTACCATCCATTGGAATAACAAAAATCTCGACAACCGACTACCTTCCATAATGACAAGGCTACCATCCATTGTAGTATCAAAAATCTGGACAACAGACTACCTTCCATAATGACAATGCTAACATCCATTGTAGTAACAAAAAACTCGACAACAGACTACCTTTCAATAATGACAACGCTAACATCCACTGCAGTAACAAAAATCTCGACAATAGACTACCTTCCATAATTACTAGGCTACCATCCATTGGAGTAACAAAGATATTGACAACGGACTACCTTTCATAATGACAAGGAAACCATCCATTGGAATAACAAAAATCTCGACAACAGACTTCCTTCCGTAATGACAAGGCTACCATCCATTGCAGTAACAAAAATCTCAACAACAGACTACTTCCATAATGACAAGGCTACCATCCATTGTAGTAACAAAGATATCGACAACATACTACCTTTCATAATGACAAGGCTACCATCCATTGGAGTAACAAAAATATCGACAACACACTACCTTCCATAATGACAAGGCTACAATCCATTGGAGTAACAAAAATCTCGACAACAGACTACCTTCCATAACGACAAGGCTACAATCCATTGTAATAACAAAAATCTCAACAATAGACTACCTTCCATAATGATAAGGGTACCATCCATTGTAGTAACAAAGATATCGATAACATACTACCTTCCATAATGACAAGGGTACCATCCATTGGAGTAACAAAAATCTCGACAAACAGACTACCTTCCATAATGACAATGCTAACATCCATTGGAGTAACAAAAATGTCGAAAACCGACTACCTTCCATAATGACAAGGCTACCATCCATTGTAGTAACAAAAATCTCGACAACAGACTACCTTTCAATAATGACAACGCTAACATCCATTGCAGTAACAAAAATCTCGACAATAGACTACCTTCCATAATTACTAGGCTACCATCCATTGGAGTAACAAAGATATTGACAACGGACTACCTTTCATAATGACAAGGAAACCATCCATTGGAATAACAAAAATCACGACAATAGACTTCCTTCCGTAATGACAAGGCTACCATCCATTGCAGTAACAAAAATCTCAACAACAGACTACCTTCCATAATGACAAGGCTACCATCCAATTTAGTAACAAAGATATCGACAACATACTACTTTTCATAATGACAAGGCTACCATCCATTGGAGTAACAAAAATAACGACAACACACTACCTTCCATAATGACAAGGCTACAATCCATTGGAGTAACAAAAATCTCGACAACAGACTACCTTCCATAACGACAAGGCTACAATCCATTATAATAACAAAAATCTCGACAACAGAATACCATCCATAATGAAAGGCTACCATCCATTGAAGTAAAAAAAATCTTGAAAATATACTACCTTCCATAATCACAAGGCTTTCATCCATTGGAGTAACAAAAATCTCAACAATAGACTACCTTCCATAATGACAAGGGTACCATCCATTGGAGTAACAAAGATATCGACAACAAACTACCTTCCATAATGACAAGGGTACCATCCATTGGAGTAACAAAAATCTCGACAAACAGACTACCATCCATAATGACAAGGCTACCATCCATTGGAATAACAAAAATCTCGACAACCAACTACCTTCCATAATGACAAGGCCACCATCCATTGTAGTATCAAAAATCTCGACAACAGACTACCTTCCATAATGACAATGCTAACATCCATTGGAGTAACAAAAATGTTGAAAACCGACTACCTTCGATAATGACAAGGCTACCATCCATTGTAGTAACAAAAATCTCGACAACAGACTACCTTTCAATAATGACAACGCTAACATCCATTGCAGTAACAAAAATCTCGACAATAGACTACCTTCCATAATTACTAGGCTACCATCCATTGGAGTAACAAAGATATTGACAACGGACTACCTTTCATAATGACAAGGAAACCACCCATTGGAATAACAAAAATCTCGACAACAGACTTCCTTCCGTAATGACAAGGCTACCATCCATTGCAGTAACAAAAATCTCAACAACAGACTACCTTCCATAATGACAAGGCTACCATCCATTGTAGTAACAAAGATATCAACAACATACTACCTTTCATAATGACAAGGCTACCATCCATTGGAGTAACAAAAATATCGACAACACACTACCTTCCATAATGACAAGGCTACAATCCATTGGAGTAACAAAAATCTCGACAACAGACTACCTTCCATAACGACAAGGCTACAATCCATTATAATAACAAAAATTTCGACAACAGAATACCATCCATAATGACAAGGCTACCATCCATTGAAGTAAAAAAAATCTTGAAAATATACTACCTTCCATAATCACAAGGCTTTCATCCATTGGAGTAACAAAAATCTCAACAATAGACTACCTTCCATAATGACAAGGGTACCATCCATTGGAGTAACAAAGATATCGACAACAAACTACCTTTCATAACGACAAGGCTTCAATCCATTGTAATAACAAAAATCTCAACAATAGACCTCCTTCCATAATGATAAGAGTACCATCCATTATAGTAACAACAATATCGACAACATACTACCTTCCATAATGACAAGGGTACCATCCATTGGAGTAACAAAAATCTCGACAAATAGACTACCTTCCATAATGACAAGGCTACCATCCATTGGAATAACAAAAATCTCGACAACCGACTACCTTCCATAATGACAAGGCTACCATCCATTGTAGTAACAAAAATCTCGACAACAGACTACCTTTCAAAAATCACAATGCTAACATCCATTGCAGTAACAAAAATCTCGACAACAGACTACCTTCCATAATTACTAGGCTACCATCCATTGGAGTAACAAAGATATTGACAACATACTACCTTTCATAATGACAAGGATACCATCCATTGGAATAACAAAAATCTCGACAACATACTACCTTCCGTAATGACAAGGCTACCATCCATTGCAGTAACAAAAATCTCAACAACAGACTACCTTCCATAATGACAAGGCTACCATCCATTGTAGTAACAAAGATATCAACAACATACTACCTTTCATAATGACAAGGCTACCATCCGTTGAAGTAAAAAAAATATCGACAACACACTACCTTCCATAATGAGAAGGCTATAATCCATTGGAGTAACAAAAATCTCGACAACAGACTACCTTCCATAACGACAAGGCTACAATCCATTATAATAACAAAAATCTCGACAATAGAATACCATCCATAATGACAAGGCTACCATCATTTGAAGTAAAAAAAATCTTGAAAATATACTACCTTCCATAATCACAAGGCTTTCATCCACTGGAGTAACAAAAATCTCAATAATAGACTACCTTCCATAATGACAAGGGTACCATCCATTGGAGTAACAAAGATATCGACAACAAACTACCTTCCATAACGACAAGGCTACAATCCATTGTAATAACAAAAATCTCAACAACAGACTACCTTCCATAATGATAAGGGTATCATCCATTATAGTAACAAAGATATCGACAACATACTACCTTCCATAATGACAAGGGTACCATCCATTGGAGTAACAAAAATCTCGACAAACAGACTACCTTCCATAATGACAAGGCTACCATCCATTGGAATAACAAAAATCTCGACAACCAACTACCTTCCATAATGACAAGGCTACCATCCATTGTAGTAACAAAAATCTCGATAACAGACTACCTTTCAATATTGACAACGCTAACATCCATTGCATTAACAAAAATCTCGACAATAGACTACCTTCCATAATTACTAGGCTACCATCCATTGGAGTAACAAAGATATTGACAACGGACTACCTTTCATAATGACAAGGAAACCATCCATTGGAATAACAAAAATCTCGACAATAGACTTCCTTCCGTAATGACAAGGCTACCATCCATTGCAGTAACAAAAATCTCAACAATAGACTACCTTCCATAATGACAAGGCAACCATCCATTGTAGTAACAAAGATATCAACAACATACTACCTTTCATAATGACAAGGCTACCATCCATTGGAGTAACAAAAATATCGACAACACACTACCTTCCATAATGACAAGGCTACAATCCATTGGAGTAACAAAAAATCTCGACAACAGACTACCTTCCATAACGACAAGGCTACAATCCATTATAATAACAAAAATCTCGACAATAGAATACCATCCATAATGACAAGGCTACCATCATTTGAAGTAAAAAAAATCTTGAAAATATACTACCTTCCATAATCACAAGGCTTTCATCCACTGGAGTAACAAAAATCTCAATAATAGACTACCTTCCATAATGACAAGGGTACCATCCATTGGAGTAACAAAGATATCGACAACAAACTACCTTCCATAACGACAAGGCTACAATCCATTGTAATAACAAAAATCTCAACAACAGACTACCTTCCATAATGATAAGGGTATCATCCATTATAGTAACAAAGATATCGACAACATACTACCTTCCATAATGACAAGGGTACCATCCATTGGAGTAACAAAAATCTCGACAAACAGACTACCTTCCATAATGACAAGGCTACCATCCATTGGAATAACAAAAATCTCGACAACCAACTACCTTCCATAATGACAAGGCTACCATCCATTGTAGTAACAAAAATCTCGATAACAGACTACCTTTCAATATTGACAACGCTAACATCCATTGCATTAACAAAAATCTCGACAATAGACTACCTTCCATAATTACTAGGCTACCATCCATTGAAGTAACAAAGATATTGACAACGGACTACCTTTCATAATGACAAGGAAACCATCCATTGGAATAACAAAAATCTCGACAATAGACTTCCTTCCGTAATGACAAGGCTACCATCCATTGCAGTAACAAAAATCTCAACAATAGACTACCTTCCATAATGACAAGGCAACCATCCATTATAGTAACAAAGATATCAACAACATACTACCTTTCATAATGACAAGGCTACCATCCATTGGAGTAACAAAAATATCGACAACACACTACCTTCCATAATGACAAGGCTACAATCCATTGGAGTAACAAAAAATCTCGACAACAGACTACCTTCCATAACGACAAGGCTACAATCCATTATAATAACAAAAATCTCGACAACAGAATACCATCCATAATGACAAGGCTACCATCCATTGAAGTAAAAAAAATCTTGAAAATATACTACCTTCCATAATCACAAGGCTTTCATCCATTGGAGTAACAAAAATCTCAACAATAGACTACCTTCCATAATGACAAGGGTACCATCCATTGGAGTAACAAAGATATCGACAACAAACTACCTTTCATAACGACAAGGCTACAATCCATTGTAATAACAAAAATCTCAACAATAGACCTCCTTCCATAATGATAAGAGTACCATCCATTATAGTAACAACAATATCGACAACATACTACCTTCCATAATGACAAGGGTACCATCCATTGGAGTAACAAAAATCTCGACAAACAGACTACTTTCCATAATGACAAGGCTACCATCCATTGGAATAACAAAAATCTCGACAACCGACTACCTTCCATAATGACAAGGCTACCATCCATTGTAGTAACAAAAATCTCGACAACAGACTACCTTTCAATAATGACAACGCTAACATCCATTGCAGTAACAAAAATCTCGACAACAGACTACCTTCCATAATTACTAGGCTACCATCCATTGGAGTAACAAAGATATTGACAACATACTACCTTTCATAATGACAAGGATACCATCCATTAGAATAACAAAAATCTCGACAATAGACTACCTTCCGTAATGACAAGGCTACCATCCATTGCAGTAACAAAAATCTCAACAACAGACTACCTTCCATAATGACAAGGCTACCATCCATTGTAGTAACAAAGATATCAACAACATACTACCTTTCATAATGACAAGGCTACCATCCATTGGAGTAACAAAAATATCGACAACACACTACCTTCCATAATGATAAGGCTATAATCCATTGGAGTAACAAAAATCTCGACAACAGACTACCTTCCATAACGACAAGGCTACAATCCATTATAATAACAAAAATCTCGACAATAGAATACCATCCATAATGACAAGGCTACTATCATTTGAAGTAAAAAAAATCTTGAAAATATACTACCTTCCATAATCACAAGGCTTTCATCCACTGGAGTAACAAAAATCTCAATAATAGACTACCTTCCATAATGACAAGGGTACCATCCATTGGAGTAACAAAGATATCGACAACAAACTACCTTCCATAACGACAAGGCTACAATCCATTGTAATAACAAAAATCTCAACAACAGACTACCTTCCATAATGATAAGGGTATCATCCATTATAGTAACAAAGATATCGACAACATACTACCTTCCATAATGACAAGGGTACCATCCATTGGAGTAACAAAAATCTCGACAAACAGACTACCTTCCATAATGACAAGGCTACCATCCATTGGAATAACAAAAATCTCGACAACCAACTACCTTCCATAATGACAAGGCTACCATCCATTGTAGTAACAAAAATCTCGACAACAGACTACCTTTCAATATTGACAACGCTAACATCCATTGCAGTAACAAAAATCTCGACAATAGACTACCTTCCATAATTACTAGGCTACCATCCATTGGAGTAACAAAGATATTGACAACGAACTACCTTTCATAATGACAAGGAAATCATCCATTGGAATAACAAAAATCTCGACAACAGACTTCCTTCCGTAATGACAAGGCTACCATCCATTGCAGTAACAAAAATCTCAACAATAGACTACCTTCCATAATGACAAGGCAACCATCCATTGTAGTAACAAAGATATCAACAACATACTACCTTTCATAATGACAAGGCTACCATCCATTGGAGTAACAAAAATATCGACAACACACTACCTTCCATAATGACAAGGCTACAATCCATTGGAGTAACAAAAATCTCGACAACAGACTACCTTCCATAACGACAAGGCTATAATCCATTATAATAACAAAAATCTCGACAACAGAATACCATCCATAATGACAAGGCTACCATCCATTGAAGTAAAAAAAATCTTGAAAATATACTACCTTCCATAATCACAAGGCTTTCATCCATTGGAGTAACAAAAATCTCAACAATAGACTACCTTCCATAATGACAAGGGTACCATCCATTGGAGTAACAAAGATATCGACAATAAACTACCTTTCATAACGACAAGGCTATAATCCATTGTAATAACAAAAATCTCAACAATAGACCTCCTTCCATAATGATAAGAGTACCATCCATTATATTAACAACAATATCGACAACATACTACCTTCCATAATGACAAGGGTACCATCCATTGGAGTAACAAAAATCTCGACAAACAGACTACTTTCCATAATGACAAGGCTACCATCCATTGGAATAACAAAAATCTCGACAACCGACTACCTTCCATAATGACAAGGCTACCATCCATTGTAGTAACAAAAATCTCGACAACAGACTACCTTTCAATAATGACAACGCTAACATCCATTGCAGTAACAAAAATCTCGACAACAGACTACCTTCCATAATTACTAGGCTACCATCCATTGGAGTAACAAAGATATTGACAACATACTACCTTTCATAATGACAAGGATACCATCCATTGGAATAACAAAAATCTCGACAATAGACTACCTTCCGTAATGACAAGGCTACCATCCATTGCAGTAACAAAAATCTCAACAACAGACTATCTTCCATAATGACAAGGCTACCATCCATTGTAGTAACAAAGATATCAACAACATACTACCTTTCATAATGACAAGGCTACCATCCATTGGAGTAACAAAAATATCGACAACACACTACCTTCCATAATGATAAGGCTATAATCCATTGGAGTAACAAAAATCTCGACAACAGACTACCTTCCATAACGACAAGGCTACAATCCATTATAATAACAAAAATCTCGACAATAGAATACCATCCATAATGACAAGGCTACCATCATTTGAAGTAAAAAAAATCTTGAAAATATACTACCTTCCATAATCACAAGGCTTTCATCCACTGGAGTAACAAAAATCTCAATAATAGACTACCTTCCATAATGACAAGGGTACCATCCATTGGAGTAACAAAGATATCGACAACAAACTACCTTCCATAACGACAAGGCTACAATCCATTGTAATAACAAAAATCTCAACAACAGACTACCTTCCATAATGATAAGGGTATCATCCATTATAGTAACAAAGATATCGACAACATACTACCTTCCATAATGACAAGGGTACCATCCATTGGAGTAACAAAAATCTCGACAAACAGACTACCTTCCATAATGACAAGGCTACCATCCATTGGAATAACAAAAATCTCGACAACCAACTACCTTCCATAATGACAAGGCTACCATCCATTGTAGTAACAAAAATCTCGACAACAGACTACCTTTCAATAGTGACAACGCTAACATCCATTGCAGTAACAAAAATCTCGACAACAGACTACCTTCAATAATTACTAGGCTACCATCCATTGGAGTAACAAAGATATTGACAACGGACTACCTTTCATAATGACAAGGAAACCATCCATTGGAATAACAAAAATCTCGACAACATACTTCCTTCCGTAATGACAAGGCTACCATCCATTGCAGTAACAACAATCTCAACAATAGACTACCTTCCATAATGACAAGGCTACCATCCATTGTAGTAACAAAGATATCAACAACATACTACCTTTTATAATGACAAGGCTACCATCCATTGGAGTAACAAAAATATCGACAACACACTACCTTCCATAATGACAAGGCTACAATCCATTGGAGTAACAAAAATCTCGACAACAGACTACCTTCCATAACGACAAGGCTACAATCCATTATAATAACAAAAATCTCGACAACAGAATACCATCCATAATGACAAGACTACCATCCATTGAAGTAAAAAAAATATTGAAAATATACTACCTTCCATAATCACAAGGCTTTCATCCATTGGAGTAACAAAAATCTCAACAATAGACTACCTTCCATAATGACAAGGGTACCATCAATTGGAGTAACCAAGATATCGACAACAAAGTACCTTCCATAACGACAAGGCTACAATCCATTGTAATAACAAAAATCTCAACAATAGACTACCTTCCATAATGATAAGAGTACCATCCATTATAGTAACAAAGATATCGACAACATACTACCTTCCATAATGACAAGGGTACCATCCATTGGAGTAACAAAAATCTCGACAAACAGACTACCTTCCATAATGACAAGGCTACCATCCATTGGAATAACAAAAATCTCGACAACCGACTACCTTCCATAATGACAAGGCTACCATCCATTGTAGTAACAAAAATCTCGACAACAGACTACCTTTCAATAATGAGAACGCTAACATCCATTGCAGTAACAAAAATCTCGACAACAGACTACCTTCCATAATTACTAGGCTACCATCCATTGGAGTAACAAAGATATTGACAACATACTACCTTTCATAATGACAAGGATACCATCCATTGGAATAACAAAAATCTCGACAACAGACTACCTTCCGTAATGACAAGGCTACCATCCATTGCAGTAACAAAAATCTCAACAACAGACTACCTTCCATAATGACAAGGCTACCATCCATTGTAGCAACATAGATATCAACAACAAACAACCTTTCATAATGACAAGGCTACCATCCATTGGAGTAACAAAAATATCGACAACACACTACCTTCCATAATGACAAGGCTATAATCCATTGGAGTAACAAAAATCTCGACAACAGACTACCTTCCATAACGACAAGGCTACAATCCATTATAATAACAAAAATCTCGACAATAGATTACCATCCATAATGACAAGGCTACCATCCATTGAAGTAAAAAAAATCTTGAAAATATACTACCTTCCATAATCACAAGGCTTTCATCCACTGGAGTAATAAAAATCTCAATAATAGACTACCTTCCATAATGACAAGGGTACCATCCATTGGAGTAACAAAGATATCGACAACAAACTACCTTCCATAACGACAAGGCTACAATCCATTGTAATAACAAAAATCTCAACAATAGACCTCCTTCCATAATGATAAGAGTACCATCCATTATAGTAACAACAATATCGACAACATACTACCTTCCATAATGACAAGGGTACCATCCATTGGAGTAACAAAAATCTCAACAAACAGACTACCTTCCATAATGACAAGGATACCGTCCATTGGAATAACAAAAATCTCGACAACCGACTACCTTCCATAATGACAAGGCTACCATCCATTGTAGTAACAAAAATCTCGACAACAGACTACCTTTCAATAATGACAACGCTAACATCCATTGCAGTAACAAAAATCTCGACAACAGACTACCTTCCATAATTACTAGGCTACCATCCATTGGAGTAACAAAGATATTGACAACGGACTACCTTTCATAATGACAAGGATACCATCCATTGGAATAACAAAAATCTCGACAATAGACTACCTATCATGATGAAAAGGCTACCATCCATTGCAGTAACAAAAATCTCAAAAACAGACTACCTTCCATAATTACAAGCCTACCATCCATTGTAGTAACAAAGATATCAACAACATACTACCTTCCATAATGACAATGCTACGTCCAATTGGAGTAACAAAAATCATGACAACAGACTACCTTCCATAATGACAAGCCTAACATCCATTGGAATAACAAAAATGTCGACAACAGACTACCTTCCATAACGACAAGGCTTCCATCCAATGGGGCAATAAAAATATCGACAATAGACTATCTTCCATAATGACAAGGCTACCATCCATTGGAGTAACAAAAATATCGACAACAGACTACCTTCCATAATTACTAGGCTACCATCCATTGGAGTAACAAAGATATTGACAACCGATAACCTTTCATAATGACAAGGATACCATCCATTGGAATAACAAAAATCTCGACAATAGACTACCTTCCATAATGAGAAGGCTACCATCCATTGTAGTAACAAAAATCTCAACAACAGACTACCTTCCATAATGACAAGGCTACCATCCATTGTAGTAACAAGGATATCAACAACATACTACCTTCCATAATGACAAGGCTACCATCCATTGGAGTAACAAAAATCACGACAACAAACTACCTTCCATAATGACAAGCCTACCATCCATTGGAATAACAAAAATCTCGACAACAGACTATCTTCCATAACGACAAGGCTTCCATCCAATGGGACAATAAAAATATCGACAATAGACTATCTTCCATAATGACAAGGCTACCACCCATTAGAGTAACAAAAATCTCGACAACCGACTACCTTCCATAATGACAAGGCTACCATCCATTGTAGTAACAAAAATCTCGACAACAGACTACCTTCCATAATGACAATGCTAACATCCATTGGAGTAACAAAAATCTCGACAACAGACTACCTTCCATAATGACTAGGCTACCATCCATTGGAGTAACAAAGATATTGACAATGGACTACCTTTCATAATGACAAGGATAGCATCCATTGGAATAACAAAAATCTCGACAACAAACTACCTTCCATAATGACAAGGCTACCATCCATTGCAGTAACAAAAATCTCAACAACGGACCACCTTCCATAATGACAAGGCTACCATCCATTGTAGTAACAAAGATATCGACAACATATTACCTTCCATAATGACAAGGCAACCATTCATTGGAGTAACAAAAATCTCAACAACAGACTACCTTCCATAATGACAAGGGTATAATTCATTGGAGTAACAAAAATATCCACAAGAGACAACCTTCCATAATGACAAGGCTACCATCGATTGGAGTAACAAAAATCTCAACAATAGACTACCTTCCATAATGAAAAGGCTACCATCCATTGTAGTAACAAAAATATTGACAACATACTACCTTCCATAATGACAAGGGTACCATCATTGGAGTAACAAAAATATCCACAAGAGACTACCTTCCATAATGACAAGGCTACAATCCATTGGAGTAACAAAAATCTCGACAATAGACTACCTTCCATAATGACCAGGCTACCATACATTGAAGTAACAAAAATCTAGACAATAGACTACCTACCATAATGACTAGGCTACCATCCATTGGAGTAACAAAGATATCGACAACAGACTAGCTTCCGTGACGACAAGTCTATAATCCATTATAGTAACAAAAATCTCAACAACAGAATACCATCCATAATGACAAGGCTACCATCCATTGAAGTAAAAAAAATATCGAAAATATACTACCTTCCATAATCACAAGGCTTACATCCATTGGAGTAACAAAAATCTTGACAATAGACTACCTTCCATAATGACAAGGGTACCATCCATTTGAGTAACAAAGATATCGACAACAGACTACCTTCCATAACGATAAGGCTACAATCCATAGTAGTAACAAAAATCTCGACAACAAAATACCTTCCATAATGACAAGGCTACCATCCATTGTAGTAACAAAAATCTCGACAATAGACTACCTTCCATAATCATAAGGCTTACATCCATTGGAGTAACAAAAGTCTTGACAACATACTACCTTCCATAATTACAAGGCTATCTTCCATTGGAATAACAAAAATATCGACAACACACTACCTTCCATAATGACAAGGCTACCATCCCTTAGAGTAACAAAAATCTCGTCAACAGACTACCTTCCATAATGACTAGGCTACCATCCATTGGAGTAACAAAGATATTGACTATAGTCTATCTTCCATAATGACAAGGCTACCATCCATTGGAGTACCAAAAATCTCGACAACAAACTACCTTCCATAATGACAAGGGTACCATCCATTGGAGTAAGAAAGATATTGACAACATACTACCTTCCATAATGACAAGGCTACCATCCATTGGAGTAACAAAAATCTCGACAACAGACTAACTTCCATAATGACAAGGGTACCATCCATTGGAGTAACAAAAATATCCACAAGAGACAACCTCCCATAATGTCAAGGCTACCATCCATTGGAGTAACAAAAATCTCGACAATAGACTACCTTCCATAAAGAAAACGCTACCATCCATTGTAGTAACAAAAATCTCGACAACATACTACCTTCCATAATGACAAGGGTACCATCATTGGAGTAACAAAAATATCCACAAGAGACTACCTTCCATAATGACAAGGCTACAATCCATTGTAGTAACAAAAATCTCGACAACATACTACCTTCCATAATGACAAGGGTACCATCATTGGAGTAACAAAAATATTGACAACACACTACCTTCCATAATGACAAGGCTACAATCCATTGGAGTAACAAAAATCTCGACAACAAAGTACCTTCCATACCGACAAGTCTATAATCCATTATAATAACAAAAATCTCGACAACAGAATACCATCCATAATGACAAGGCTACCATCCATTGAAGTAAAACAAATATCGAAAATATACTACCTTCCATAATCACAAGGATTTCATCCATTGGAGTAACAAAAATCTCAACAATAGACTACCTTCCATAATGACAAGGGTACCGTCCATTGGAGTAATAAAGATATCAACAACAGACTACCTTCCATAACGACAAGGCTACAATCAATTGTAGTAACAAAAATCTCAGCAACAGACTAACTTCCATAATGATAAGGGTACCATCTATTGTAGTAATAAAGATATCGACAACATACTACATTCCATAATGACAAGGCTACCATCCATTGGAGTAACAAAAATCACGACAACAGACTACCTTCCATAATGACAAGCCTACCATCCATTGGAATAGCAAAAATCTCCATAACAGACTACCTTCCATAACGACAAGGCTTCCAGCCAATGGGGCAATAAAAATATCGACAATAGACTATCTTCTATAATGACAAGGCTACCATCCATTGGAGTAACAAAAATATCGACAACAGACTACCATCCATAATGACAAGGGTACCATCCATTGGAGTAACCAAAATATCCACAAGAGACAACCTCCCATAATGACAAGTCTACCATCCATTGGAATAACAAAAATATCGACAACACACTACCTTCCATAATGAAAAGGCTACCATAATGACAAGGGTACCATCATTGGAGTAACAAAAATATCCACAAGAGACTACCTTCCATAATGACAAGGCTACAATCCATTGGAGTAACAAAAATATCGACAATAGACTAACTTCCATAATGACAAGGCTACCATCCATTGGAGTTACAAAAATCTAGACAACAGACTACCTTCCATAATTACTAGGCTACCATCCATTGGAGTAACAAAGATCTCGACAACAGACTACCTTCCATAACGACAAGGCTATAATCCATTATAGTAACAAAAATCTCGACCACAGAATACCATCCATAATGACAAGGCTACCATCCATTGAAGTAAAAAAAATCTCAAAAATATACTACCTTCCATAATCACAAGGCTTACATCCATCGGAGTAACAAAAATCTTGACAACAAACTACCTTCCATAATTACAAGGCTATCATCCATTGGAATAACAAAAATATCGACAACACACTACCTTCCATAATGAAAAGGCTACCATCCCTTAGAGTAACAAAAATCTCGTCAACAGACTACCTTCCATAATGACTAGGCTACCATCCATTGGAGTAACAAAGATATCGAAAACAAACTACCTTCCATAATGACAAGGCTACCATCCATTGGAGTAACAAAAATATCGATAATAGACTACATTCCATAATGACAAGGCTTTCATCCAATGGAGTAATAAAAAACTCTACAATAAACTACATTCCATAAAGACAAGGCTACCATCCATTGGAGTAACAAAAATCTCGACAAACAGACTACCTTCCATAATGACAAGGCTACCATCCATTGGAATAACAAAAATATCGACAATCGACTACCTTCCATAATGACAAGGCTACCATCCATTGTAGTAACGAAAATCTCGACAACAGACTACCTTCCATAATGACAACGCTAACATCCATTGGAGTAACAAAAATCTCGACAACAAACTACCTTCCATAATTACTAGGCTACCATCCATTGGAGTAACAAAGATATTGACAACGGACTACCTTTCATAATGACAAGGATACCATCCATTGGAATAACAAAAATCTCGACAACAGACTACCTTCAGTAATGACAAGGCTACCATTCATTGCAGTAACAAAAATCTCAACAACAGACTACCTTCCATAATGACAAGGCTACCATCCATTGTAGTAACAAAGATATCGACAACATACTATCTTCCATAATGACAAGGCTACCATCCATTGGAGTAACAAAAATCACGACAACAGACTAACTTCCATAATGACAAGCCTACCATCCATTAGAATAACAAAAATCTGGACAACAAACTATCTTCCATAACGACAAGGCTTCCATCCAATGGGGAAATAAAAATATCGACAATAGACTATCTTCCATAATGACAAGGCTACCATCCATTGGAGTAACAAAAATCTCGACAACAGACTACCTTCCATAATGACAAGGGTACCATCCATTGGAGTAACAAAAATATCCACAAGAGACAACCTTCCATAACGACAAGGCTACCATCCATTGGAGTAACAAAAATCTCGACAATAGACTACCTTCCATAATTAAAAGGCTACCATCCATTGTAGTAACAAAAATATCGACAACATACTACCTTCCATAATGACAAGGGTACCATCATTGGAGTAATAAAAATATCCATAAGAGACTACCTTCCATAATGACAAGGCTACAATCCATTGGAGTAACAAAAATCTCAACAATAGACTACCTTCCATAATGACAAGGCTACCATCCAATGGAGTAACAAAAATCTCGACAACAGACTAACTTCCATAATGACAAGGGTACCATCCATTGGAGTAACAAAAATATCCACAAGAGACAACCTCCCATAATGTCAAGGCTACCATCCATTGGAGTAACAAAAATCTCGACAATAGACTACCTTCCATAAAGAAAACGCTACCATCCATTGTAGTAACAAAAATCTCGACAACATACTACCTTCCATAATGACAAGGGTACCATCATTGGAGTAACAAAAATATCCACAAGAGACTACCTTCCATAATGACAAGGCTACAATCCATTGTAGTAACAAAAATCTCGACAACATACTACCTTCCATAATGACAAGGGTACCATCATTGGAGTAACAAAAATATTGACAACACACTACCTTCCATAATGACAAGGCTACAATCCATTGGAGTAACAAAAATCTCGACAACAAAGTACCTTCCATACCGACAAGTCTATAATCCATTATAATAACAAAAATCTCGACAACAGAATACCATCCATAATGACAAGGCTACCATCCATTGAAGTAAAACAAATATCGAAAATATACTACCTTCCATAATCACAAGGATTTCATCCATTGGAGTAACAAAAATCTCAACAATAGACTACCTTCCATAATGACAAGGGTACCGTCCATTGGAGTAATAAAGATATCAACAACAGACTACCTTCCATAACGACAAGGCTACAATCAATTGTAGTAACAAAAATCTCAGCAACAGACTAACTTCCATAATGATAAGGGTACCATCTATTGTAGTAATAAAGATATCGACAACATACTACATTCCATAATGACAAGGCTACCATCCATTGGAGTAACAAAAATCACGACAACAGACTACCTTCCATAATGACAAGCCTACCATCCATTGGAATAGCAAAAATCTCCATAACAGACTACCTTCCATAACGACAAGGCTTCCAGCCAATGGGGCAATAAAAATATCGACAATAGACTATCTTCTATAATGACAAGGCTACCATCCATTGGAGTAACAAAAATATCGACAACAGACTACCATCCATAATGACAAGGGTACCATCCATTGGAGTAACCAAAATATCCACAAGAGACAACCTCCCATAATGACAAGTCTACCATCCATTGGAATAACAAAAATATCGACAACACACTACCTTCCATAATGAAAAGGCTACCATAATGACAAGGGTACCATCATTGGAGTAACAAAAATATCCACAAGAGACTACCTTCCATAATGACAAGGCTACAATCCATTGGAGTAACAAAAATATCGACAATAGACTAACTTCCATAATGACAAGGCTACCATCCATTGGAGTTACAAAAATCTAGACAACAGACTACCTTCCATAATTACTAGGCTACCATCCATTGGAGTAACAAAGATCTCGACAACAGACTACCTTCCATAACGACAAGGCTATAATCCATTATAGTAACAAAAATCTCGACCACAGAATACCATCCATAATGACAAGGCTACCATCCATTGAAGTAAAAAAAATCTCAAAAATATACTACCTTCCATAATCACAAGGCTTACATCCATCGGAGTAACAAAAATCTTGACAACAAACTACCTTCCATAATTACAAGGCTATCATCCATTGGAATAACAAAAATATCGACAACACACTACCTTCCATAATGAAAAGGCTACCATCCCTTAGAGTAACAAAAATCTCGTCAACAGACTACCTTCCATAATGACTAGGCTACCATCCATTGGAGTAACAAAGATATCGAAAACAAACTACCTTCCATAATGACAAGGCTACCATCCATTGGAGTAACAAAAATATCGATAATAGACTACATTCCATAATGACAAGGCTTTCATCCAATGGAGTAATAAAAAACTCTACAATAAACTACATTCCATAAAGACAAGGCTACCATCCATTGGAGTAACAAAAATCTCGACAAACAGACTACCTTCCATAATGACAAGGCTACCATCCATTGGAATAACAAAAATATCGACAATCGACTACCTTCCATAATGACAAGGCTACCATCCATTGTAGTAACGAAAATCTCGACAACAGACTACCTTCCATAATGACAACGCTAACATCCATTGGAGTAACAAAAATCTCGACAACAAACTACCTTCCATAATTACTAGGCTACCATCCATTGGAGTAACAAAGATATTGACAACGGACTACCTTTCATAATGACAAGGATACCATCCATTGGAATAACAAAAATCTCGACAACAGACTACCTTCAGTAATGACAAGGCTACCATTCATTGCAGTAACAAAAATCTCAACAACAGACTACCTTCCATAATGACAAGGCTACCATCCATTGTAGTAACAAAGATATCGACAACATACTATCTTCCATAATGACAAGGCTACCATCCATTGGAGTAACAAAAATCACGACAACAGACTAACTTCCATAATGACAAGCCTACCATCCATTAGAATAACAAAAATCTGGACAACAAACTATCTTCCATAACGACAAGGATTCCATCCAATGGGGAAATAAAAATATCGACAATAGACTATCTTCCATAATGACAAGGCTACCATCCATTGGAGTAACAAAAATCTCGACAACAGACTACCTTCCATAATGACAAGGGTACCATCCATTGGAGTAACAAAAATATCCACAAGAGACAACCTTCCATAACGACAAGGCTACCATCCATTGGAGTAACAAAAATCTCGACAATAGACTACCTTCCATAATTAAAAGGCTACCATCCATTGTAGTAACAAAAATATCGACAACATACTACCTTCCATAATGACAAGGGTACCATCATTGGAGTAATAAAAATATCCATAAGAGACTACCTTCCATAATGACAAGGCTACAATCCATTGGAGTAACAAAAATCTCAACAATAGACTACCTTCCATAATGACAAGGCTACCATCCAATGGAGTAACAAAAATCTAGACAACAGACTACCTACCATAATGACTAGGCTACCATCCATTGGAGTAACAAAGATATCGACAACAGACTACCTTCCATAACGACAAGTCTACAATCCATTGTAGTAACAAAAATCTCGATAACAAAATACCTTCCATAATGACAAGGCTACCATCCATTGTAGTAACAAAAATCTCGACAATAGACTACCTTCCATAATGACAAGGGTACCATCATTGGAGTAACAAAAATATCCACAAGAGACTACCTTCCATAATGACAAGGCTACAATCCATTGTAGTAACAAAAATCTCGACAACATACTACCTTCCATAATGACAAGGGTACCATCATTGGAGTAACAAAAATATTGACAACACACTACCTTCCATAATGACAAGGCTACAATCCATTGGAGTAACAAAAATCTCGACAACAAAGTACCTTCCATACCGACAAGTCTATAATCCATTATAATAACAAAAATCTCGACAACAGAATACCATCCATAATGACAAGGCTACCATCCATTGAAGTAAAACAAATATCGAAAATATACTACCTTCCATAATCACAAGGATTTCATCCATTGGAGTAACAAAAATCTCAACAATAGACTACCTTCCATAATGACAAGGGTACCGTCCATTGGAGTAATAAAGATATCAACAACAGACTACCTTCCATAACGACAAGGCTACAATCAATTGTAGTAACAAAAATCTCAGCAACAGACTAACTTCCATAATGATAAGGGTACCATCTATTGTAGTAATAAAGATATCGACAACATACTACATTCCATAATGACAAGGCTACCATCCATTGGAGTAACAAAAATCACGACAACAGACTACCTTCCATAATGACAAGCCTACCATCCATTGGAATAGCAAAAATCTCCATAACAGACTACCTTCCATAACGACAAGGCTTCCAGCCAATGGGGCAATAAAAATATCGACAATAGACTATCTTCTATAATGACAAGGCTACCATCCATTGGAGTAACAAAAATATCGACAACAGACTACCATCCATAATGACAAGGGTACCATCCATTGGAGTAACCAAAATATCCACAAGAGACAACCTCCCATAATGACAAGTCTACCATCCATTGGAATAACAAAAATATCGACAACACACTACCTTCCATAATGAAAAGGCTACCATAATGACAAGGGTACCATCATTGGAGTAACAAAAATATCCACAAGAGACTACCTTCCATAATGACAAGGCTACAATCCATTGGAGTAACAAAAATATCGACAATAGACTAACTTCCATAATGACAAGGCTACCATCCATTGGAGTTACAAAAATCTAGACAACAGACTACCTTCCATAATTACTAGGCTACCATCCATTGGAGTAACAAAGATCTCGACAACAGACTACCTTCCATAACGACAAAGCTATAATCCATTATAGTAACAAAAATCTCGACCACAGAATACCATCCATAATGACAAGGCTACCATCCATTGAAGTAAAAAAAATCTCAAAAATATACTACCTTCCATAATCACAAGGCTTACATCCATCGGAGTAACAAAAATCTTGACAACAAACTACCTTCCATAATTACAAGGCTATCATCCATTGGAATAACAAAAATATCGACAACACACTACCTTCCATAATGAAAAGGCTACCATCCCTTAGAGTAACAAAAATCTCGTCAACAGACTACCTTCCATAATGACTAGGCTACCATCCATTGGAGTAACAAAGATATCGAAAACAAACTACCTTCCATAATGACAAGGCTACCATCCATTGGAGTAACAAAAATATCGATAATAGACTACATTCCATAATGACAAGGCTTTCATCCAATGGAGTAATAAAAAACTCTACAATAAACTACATTCCATAAAGACAAGGCTACCATCCATTGGAGTAACAAAAATCTCGACAAACAGACTACCTTCCATAATGACAAGGCTACCATCCATTGGAATAACAAAAATATCGACAATCGACTACCTTCCATAATGACAAGGCTACCATCCATTGTAGTAACGAAAATCTCGACAACAGACTACCTTCCATAATGACAACGCTAACATCCATTGGAGTAACAAAAATCTCGACAACAAACTACCTTCCATAATTACTAGGCTACCATCCATTGGAGTAACAAAGATATTGACAACGGACTACCTTTCATAATGACAAGGATACCATCCATTGGAATAACAAAAATCTCGACAACAGACTACCTTCAGTAATGACAAGGCTACCATTCATTGCAGTAACAAAAATCTCAACAACAGACTACCTTCCATAATGACAAGGCTACCATCCATTGTAGTAACAAAGATATCGACAACATACTATCTTCCATAATGACAAGGCTACCATCCATTGGAGTAACAAAAATCACGACAACAGACTAACTTCCATAATGACAAGCCTACCATCCATTAGAATAACAAAAATCTGGACAACAAACTATCTTCCATAACGACAAGGCTTCCATCCAATGGGGAAATAAAAATATCGACAATAGACTATCTTCCATAATGACAAGGCTACCATCCATTGGAGTAACAAAAATCTCGACAACAGACTACCTTCCATAATGACAAGGGTACCATCCATTGGAGTAACAAAAATATCCACAAGAGACAACCTTCCATAACGACAAGGCTACCATCCATTGGAGTAACAAAAATATCGACAATAGACTACCTTCCATAATTAAAAGGCTACCATCCATTGTAGTAACAAAAATATCGACAACATACTACCTTCCATAATGACAAGGGTACCATCATTGGAGTAATAAAAATATCCATAAGAGACTACCTTCCATAATGACAAGGCTACAATCCATTGGAGTAACAAAAATCTCAACAATAGACTACCTTCCATAATGACAAGGCTACCATCCAATGGAGTAACAAAAATCTAGACAACAGACTACCTACCATAATGACTAGGCTACCATCCATTGGAGTAACAAAGATATCGACAACAGACTACCTTCCATAACGACAAGTCTACAATCCATTGTAGTAACAAAAATCTCGATAACAAAATACCTTCCATAATGACAAGGCTACCATCCATTGTAGTAACAAAAATCTCGACAATAGACTACCTTCCATAATCACAAGGCTTACATCCATTGAAGTAATAAAAATCTTGACAATAGACTACCTTCCATAATTACAAGTCTATCATGCATTGGAATAACAAAAATATCGATAACACACTACCTTCCATAATGACAAGGCTACCATCCCTTAGAGTAACAAAAATCTCGTCAACAGAATACCTTCCATAATGACTAGGCTACCATCCATTGGAGTAACAAAGATATCGACAACAGACTACCTTCCATAATGACAAGGCTAACATCCATTGGAGTAATAAAAATATCGACAACAAACTACCTTCCATAATGATAAGGCTTTCATCCAATGGAGTAATAAAAATGTTGAAAATAGACTATCTTCCATAATGACAAGACTACCATCCATTGGAGTAAAAAAAATATCCACAAGAGACAACCTTCCATAATGACAATGCTACCATCCATTGAAATAACAAAAATCTCGAGAACAGACTACCTTCCATAATGATAAGTCTACCATCCATTGTAATAATAAAAATCTCGACAATAGACTACCTTCCATAATGACAACGCTAACATCCATTGGAGTAACAAAAATCTAGACAACAGACTACCTTCCATAATGACTAGGCTACCATCCATTGGAGTAACAAAGATATTTACAATAGACTATCTTTCATAATGACAAGGATACCATCCATTGGAATAACAAAAATCTCGACAACAGACTACCTTCCATAATGACAAGGGTACCATCCATTGGAGTAACAAAAATATCCACAAGAGACTACCTGCCATAAAGACATGGCTACAATCCATTGGAGTAACAAAAATCTCGACAATAGACTACCTTCCATAATGAAAAGGCTACCATCCATTGGAGTAACAAAAATCTAGACAACAAACTACCTTCCATAATGACTTGGCTACCATCCATTGGAGTAACAAAGATATCGACAACAGACTACCTTCCATAATGACAAGGCTACAATCCATTATAGTAACAAAAATCTCGACAACAGAATACCATCCATAATGACAAGGCTACCATCTATTGGAGTAACAAAAATCTCGACAACAAACTACCTTCAATAATGACTAGGCTACCATCCATTGGAGTAACAAATATATTGGCAACGAACTACCTTTCATAATGACAAGGATACCATCCATTGGAATAACAAAAATCTCGATAATAGACTACCTTCCATAATGACAAGTCTACTATCCATTGCAGTAACAAAAATCTCGACAATAGACTACCTTCCATAATGACAATGCTACCATCCATTGTAGTAACAAAAATCTCGACAACATACTACCTTCCATAGTGACAAGGCTACCATCCATTGGAGTAACAAAAATCATAACAACAGACTACCTTCCATAATGACAAGGCTACCATTCATTGGAATAACAAAATTCTCGACAACAAACTACCTTCCATAATGACAAGGCTTTCATCCAATGGAGTAATCAAAATATCGACAATAGACTATCTTCCATAATGACAAGGCTACCATCCATTGGAGTAACAAAAATCTCGACAACAAACTACCTTCCATAATGACAAGGCTACCATCCATTGGATTAACAAAAATCTCGACAACAAACTACCTTCCATAATGACAAGGCTTCCATCCAATGGAGTAATAAAAATATCGAAAATAGACTATCTTCCATAATGACAAGGCTACCATCCATTGGAGTAAGAAAAATCTCGACAACAGATTGCCTTCCATAAAGACAAGGGCACCATCCATTGGAGTAAAAAAAATATCCCCAAGAGACAACCTTCCATAATGACAAGGCTACCATCCATTGGAGTAACAAAAAACTCGATAAATAGACTACCTTCCATAATGACAAGGCTACCATCCATTGTAGTAAAAAAAATCTCGACTATAGAATACCTTCCATAATGACAAGGCTACCATCAATTGTAGTAACAAAAATCTTGACAACAGACTACCTTCCATAATGGCAAGACTACCATCTATTGGAGTAACAAAAATCTCGACAACAGACTACCTTCCATAATGACTAGGCTACCATCCATTGGAGTAACAAAGATATTGGCAACGAACTACCTTTCATAATGACAAGGATACCATCCATTGGAATAACAAAAATCTCGACAATAGACTACCTTCCATAATGACAAGGCTACCATCCATTGCAGTAACAAAAATCTCGACAACAGACTACCTTCCATAATGACAATGCTACCATCCATTGTAGTAACAAAAATCTCGACAACATACTACCTTCCATAGTGACAAGGCTACCATCCATTGGAGTAACAAAAATCATAACAACAGACTACCTTCCATAATGACAAGGCTACCATCCATTGGAGTAACAAAAATCTCGATAAACAGACGACCTTTTATAATGACAAGGCTACCATCCATTGTAGTAACAAAAATCTTGATTATAGAATACCTTCCATAATGACAAGGCTACCATCAATTGTAGTAACAAAAATCTCGACAACAGACTACCTTCCATAATGGCAAGACTACCATCTATTGGAGTAACAAAAATCTCGACAACAGACAACTTTCCATAATGACTAGGCTACCATCCATTTGAGTAACAAAGATATTGGCAACGAACTACCTTCCATAATGACAAGGATACCATCCATTGGAGTAACAAAAATATCCACAAGAGAAAACCTTCCATAATGACATAGCTACCATCCATTGCAGTAACAAAAATCTCGACAACAGACTACCTTCCATGATTACAAGGCTACCATCCATTGTAGTAACAAAAATCTCGACAATAGACTACCTTCCATAATGACAAGGCTACCATCTATTGGAGTAACAAAAATCACGACAACAGACTACCTCCCATAATGACTAGGCTACCATCCATTGGAGTAACAAAGATCTCGACAACAGACTACCTTCCATAATGAGAAGGGTACCATCCATATGAGTAAACAAAATCTCGACAACAAACTACCTTCCATAATGACAAGGGTACTATCATTGGAGTAACAAAACTATTAACAAGAGACTACGTTCCATAATGACAAGGATACAATCCATTGGAGTATAAAAAATCTAGACAAACATTCTACCTTCCATAATGACAAGGCTACCATCCATTGGAATAACAAAAATCTCGACAACAGACTACCTTCCATAATAACAAGGATACCATCCATTGTAGTAACAAAAATCTCGACAACAGACTACCTTCCATAATGACAATGCTAACATCCATTGGAGTAACAAAAATCTCGACAACAGACTACCTTCCATAATGACTAGGCTACCATCCATTGGAGTAACAAAGATATTGACAACAGAGTACCTTATATAATGACAAGGATACCATCCATTGGAATAACAAAAATCTCGACAACAGACTAACTTCCATAATGACAAGGCTACCATCCATTGTAGTAACAAAGATATCGATAACATACTATCTTCCATAATGACAAGTCTACCATCCATTGGAGTAACAAAAATCATGACAATAGACTACCTTCCATAATGACAAGCCTACCATCCATTGGAATAACAAAAATGTCGACAACAGACTACCTTCCATAACGACAAGGCTTCCATCCAATGGGGCAATAAAAATATCGACAATAGACTATCTTCCATAATGACAAGGCTACCATCCGTTGGAGTAACAAAAATCTCGACAACAGACTACCTTCCATAATGACAAGGGTACCATCCATTGGAGTAACAAAAATATCCACAAGAGAAAAACATCCATAATGAAAAGGCTACCATCCATTGGAGTAACAAAAATCTCGACAATAGACTACCTTCCATAATGACAAGGCTACCATCCATTGTAGTAACAAAAATCTCGACAATAGACTACCTTCCATAATGACAAGGCTACCATCTATTGGAGTAACAAAAATCATGACAACAAACTACCTTCCATAATGACTAGGCTACCATCCATTGGAGTAACAAAGATATCGACAAAGGACTACCTTTCATAATGACAAGGATACCATCCATTGGAAAAACAAAAATCTCGACAACAGACTACCTTCCATAATGAAAAGGATACCATCTATTGTAGTAAACAAAATCTCAACAACAGACTACCTTCCATAATGACTAGGGTACCATCATTGGAGTAACAAAAATATCCACAAGAGACTACCTTCCATAATGACAAGGCTACAATCCATTGGAGTATAAGAAATCTCGACAATAGACTACCTTCCATAATGACAAGGCTACAATCCATTGGAGTAACAAAAATCTCGACAACAACTACCTTCCATAATGAATAGGCTACCATCCAATGGAGTAAAAAGATATCGACAACAGACTACCTTCCATAACGACAAGGCTACAATCCATTATAGTAAAAAAAATCTTGAAAATATACTACCTTCCATAATCACAAGGATTACGTCCATTGAAGCAACAAAAATCTCGACAATAGACTACCTTCCATAATGACAAGGGTAGCATCCATTGGAGTAACAAAAATATCCACAAGAGAAAACCTTCCATAATGACATAGCTACCATCCATTGGAATAACAAAAATCTCACCAACAGACTACCTTCCATGATGACAAGGCTACCATCCATTGTAGTAACAAAAATCTCGACAATAGACTACCTTCCATAATGACAAGGCTACCATCTATTGGAGTAACAAAAATCACGACAACAAACTACCTCCCATAATGACTAGGCTACCATCCATTGGAGTAACAAAGATCTCGACAACAGACTACCTTCCATAATGAGAAGGGTACAATCCATTGGAGTAAACAAAATCTCGACAACAGACTACCTTCCATAATGACAAGGGTACTATCTTTGGAGTAACAAAAATATCAACAAGAGACTACCTTCCATAATGACAAGGTTACAATCCATTGGAGTATAAAAAATATCGACAAACAGACTACCTTCCATAATGACTAGGCTGCCATCCATTGGAGTAACAAAGATATTGACAACAAACTAACTTATATAATGACAAGGATACCATCCATTGGAATAACAAAAATCTCGACAACAGACTACCTTCCATAATGACAAGGCTACCATCCATTGGAGTAACAAAGATATTGACAACAGACTACCTTTCGTAATGACAAGGATACCATCCATTGGAATAACAAAAATCTTGACAACAGACTACCTTCCATAATGACAAGGCTACCATCCATTGCAGTAACAAAAATCTCAACAACAGACTACCTTCCATAATGACAAGGCTACCATCCATTGTAGTAACAAAGATATCGACAAAATGCTATCTTCCATAATGACAAGGCTACCATCCATTGGAGTAACAAAAATCATGACAACAGACTACCTTCCATAATGACAAGCCTACCATCCATTGGAATAACAAAAATGTCGACAACAGACTACCTTCCATAACGACAAGGCTTCCATCCAATGCGGAAATAAAAATATCGACAATAGACTATCTTCCATAATGACAAGGCTACCATCCATTGGAGTAACAAAAATCTCGACAACAGACTACCTTCCATTATGACAAGGGTACCATCCATTGGAGTAACAAAAATATCCACAAGAGAAAAACTTCCATAATGACAAGGCTACCATCCATTGGAGTAACAAAAATCTCGACAATAGACTACCTTCCATAATGACAAGGCTACCATCCATTGTAGTAACAAAAATCTCGACAATAGACTACCTTCCATAATGACAAGGCTACCATCTATTGGAGTAACAAAAATCATGACAACAAACTACCTTCCATAATGACAAGGCTACCATTCATTGGAGTAACAAAGATATCGACAACGGACAACCTTTCATAATGACAAGAATACCATCCATTGGAATAACAAAAATCTAGACAATCGACTACCTTCCATAATGAAAAGGATACCATCCATTGGAGTAAACAAAATCTCGACAACAGACTACCTTCCATAATGAGAAGGATACCATCCATTGGAGTAAACAAAATCTCGACAACAGACTACCTACCATTATGTCAAGGGTACTATCATTGGAGTAACAAAAATATCCACAAGAGACTACCTTCCATAATGACAAGGTTACAATCCATTGGAGTATAAAAAATCTCGACAATAGACTACCTTCCATAATGACAAGGCTACCATCCATTGTAGTAACAAAAATCTCGACAACAGACTACCTTCCATAATGACAACGCTAACATCCATTAGAGTAACAAAAGTCTCGACAACAGACTACCTTCGATAATGACTAGGATACCATCCATTGGAGTTACAAAGATATTTACAACAAAATACCTTTCATAATTACAAGGATACCATCCATTGGAATAACAAAAATCTCGACAACAGACTACCTTCCATAATGACAAGGGTACCATCCATTGGAGTAACAAAAATATCCACAAGAGACTACCTTCCATAATGACAAGGCTACAATCCATTGGAGTAACAAAAATCTCGACAATAGACTACCTTCCATAATGACAAGGCTACCATCCATTGGAGTAACAAAAATCTAGACAACAGACTACCATCCATAATGACTAGGCTACCATCCATTGGAGTGACAAAGATATCGATAACATAATACCTTCCATAACGACAAGGCTACAATCTATTATAGTAACAAAAATATCGACAACAGAATACCATCCATAATGACAAGGCTACCATCCATTAAAGTGAAAAAAAACTATAAAATATACTACCTTCCATAATCACAAGGCTTACATCCATTGGGGTAACAAAAATCTCGACAATAGACTACCTTCCATAATGACAAGGGTACCATCCATTGGAGTAACAAAGATATCCACAAGAGAAAACCTTACATAATGACATAGCTACCAACCATTGGAGTAACAAAAATCTCGATAACATACTACCTTCCATGATGTCAAGGCTATGATCCATTGTAGTAATAAAAATCTCGACAATAGACTACCTTCCATAATGATAAGGCTACCATCTATTGGAGTAACAAAAATCTTGAGAATAGACTACCTCCCATAATGCCTAGGCTACCATCCATTGGAGTAACAAAAATCTTTACAACAGACTACCTTCCATAATAACAAGGCAATAATCCATTGGAATAACAAAAATATCGATAACACACTACCTTCCATAATGACAAGGCTACCATCCCTTAGAGTAACAAAAATCCCACCAACAGAATACCTTCCATAATTACTAGGCTACCATCCATTGGAGTAACAAAGATATCGACAACTGACTACCTTCCATAATGACAAGGCTACCATCCATTGGAGTAACAAAAATATCGACAACAAACTACCTTCCATAATGACAGAGCTTTCATCCAATGGAGTAATAAAAATATCAAAAATAGATTATCTTCCATAATGACAAGGCTAACATGCATTGGAGTAAGAAAAATCTTGACAACAGACTACCTTCGATAAAGACAAGGGTACCATACATTGGAGTAAAAAAAATATCCAAAAGAGACAACCTTCCATAATGACAAGGCTACCATCCATTGAGTAACAAAAATCTCGAAAAACAGACTACCTTCCATAATGACAAGGCTACCATCCATTGGAATAACAAAAATCTCGACAATAGACTACCTTCCATAATGACAAGGCTACCATCCATTGGAATAACAAAAATATCGACAACCCACTACCTTCCATAATAACAAGGCTACCATCCCTTGGAGTAACAAAAATCTCGACAATAGACTACCTTCCATAATTACAAGGCTACCATCCATTGGAATAAAAAAAATATCGACAACCCATTACCTTCCATAATGACAAGGATACCACCAATTGTAGTAACAAAAATCTCAACAACAGACTACCTTCCATAATGGCAAGACTACCATCTATTGGAGTTACAAAAATCTCGATAACAGACTACCTTCCATAATGACAAGGCTACCATCCATTGCAGTAACAAAAATCTCGACAACAGACTACCTTCCATAATGAGAACGCTACCATCCATTGGAGTAACAGAAATCATAACAACAAACTACCTTCCATAATGACAAGGTTACCATCCATTGCAGTAACAAAAATCTCGACAACAAACTACCTTCCATAGTGACAAGGCTACCATTCATTGGAATAACAAAATTCTCGACAACAGACTACCTTCCATAATGCCCAGGCTACCATCCATTGGAGTAACATAAATCTCGACAACAGGCTACCTTCCATAATGACAAGGCTACCATCCATTGGAGTAACAGAAATCATAAAAACAGACTACCTTCAATAATGACAAGGTTACCATCCATTGCAGTAACAAAAATCTCGACAACAAACTACCTTCCATATTGACAAGGGTACCATCCATTGGAGTAACAAAAATATCCACAAGAGAAAACCTTCCATAATGACATAGCTACCATCCATTGGAATAAAAAAAATCTCACCAACAGACTACCTTCCATGATGACAAGGCTACCATCCATTGTAGTAACAAAAATCTCGACAATAGACTACCTTCCATAATGACAAGGCTACCATCTATTGGAGTAACAAAAATCATGACAACAAACTACCTCCCATAATGACTAGGCTACCATCCATTGGAGTAACAAAGATCTCGACAACAGACTACCTTCCATAATGAGAAGGGTACAATCCATTGGAGTAAACAAAATCTCGACAACAGACTACCTTCCATAATGACAAGGGTACTATCTTTGGAGTAACAAAAATATCAACAAGAGACTACCTTCCATAATGACAAGGTTACAATCCATTGGAGTATAAAAAATCTCGACAAACAGTCTACCTTCCATAATGACAACTCTAACATCCATTGGAGTAACAAAAATCTCGACAACAGACTACCTTCCATAATGACTAGGCTGCCATCCATTGGAGTAACAAAGATATTGACAACAAACTACCTTATATAATGACAAGGATACCATCCATTGGAATAACAAAAATCTCGACAACAGACTACCTTCCATAATGACAAGGCTACCATCCATTGGAGTAACAAAGATATTGACAACAGACTACCTTTCGTAATGACAAGGATACCATCCATTGGAATAACAAAAATCTTGACAACAGACTACCTTCCATAATGACAAGGCTACCATCCATTGCAGTAACAAAAATCTCAACAACAGACTACCTTCCATAATGACAAGGCTACCATCCATTGTAGTAACAAAGATATCGACAACATGCTATCTTCCATAATGACAAGGCTACCATCCATTGGAGTAACAAAAATCATGACAACAGACTACCTTCCATAATGACAAGCCTACCATCCATTGGAATAACAAAAATGTCGACAACAGACTACCTTCCATAACGACAAGGCTTCCATCCAATGCGGAAATAAAAATATCGACAATAGACTATCTTCCATAATGACAAGGCTACCATCCATTGGAGTAACAAAAATCTCGACAACAGACTACCTTCCATTATGACAAGGGTACCATCCATTGGAGTAACAAAAATCTCGACAATAGACTACCTTCCATAATGACAAGGCTACCATCCATTGTAGTAACAAAAATCTCGACAATAGACTACCTTCCATAATGACAAGGCTACCATCTATTGGAGTAACAAAAATCATGACAACAAACTACCTTCCATAATGACAAGGCTACCATTCATTGGAGTAACAAAGATATCGACAACGGACAACCTTTCATAATGACAAGAATACCATCCATTGGAATAACAAAAATCTAGACAATCGACTACCTTCCATAATGAAAAGGATACCATCCATTGGAGTAAACAAAATCTCGACAACAGACTACCTTCCATAATGAGAAGGATACCATCCATTGGAGTAAACAAAATCTCGACAACAGACTACCTACCATAATGTCAAGGGTACTATCATTGGAGTAACAAAAATATCCACAAGAGACTACCTTCCATAATGACAAGGTTACAATCCATTGGAGTATAAAAAATCTCGACAATAGACTACCTTCCATAATGACAAGGCTACCATCCATTGTAGTAACAAAAATCTCGACAACAGACTACCTTCCATAATGACAACGCTAACATCCATTGGAGTAACAAAAGTCTCGACAACAGACTACCTTCGATAATGACTAGGATACCATCCATTGGAGTTACAAAGATATTTACAACAAAATACCTTTCATAATGACAAGGATACCATCCATTGGAATAACAAAAATCTCGACAACAGACTACCTTCCATAATGACAAGGGTACCATCCATTGGAGTAACAAAAATATCCACAAGAGACTACCTTCCATAATGACAAGGCTACAATCCATTGGAGTAACAAAAATCTCGACAATAGACTACCTTCCATAATGACAAGGCTACCATCCATTGGAGTAACAAAAATCTAGACAACAGACTACCATCCATAATGACTAGGCTACCATCCATTGGAGTGACAAAGATATCGATAACATAATACCTTCCATAACGACAAGGCTACAATCTATTATAGTAACAAAAATATCGACAACAGAATACCATCCATAATGACAAGGCTACCATCCATTAAAGTGAAAAAAAACTCTAAAATATACTACCTTCCATAATCACAAGGCTTACATCCATTGGAGTAACAAAAATCTCGACAATAGACTACCTTCCATAATGACAAGGGTACCATCCATTGGAGTAACAAAGATATCCACAAGAGAAAACCTTACATAATGACATAGCTACCAACCATTGGAGTAACAAAAATCTCGATAACATACTACCTTCCATGATGTCAAGGCTATGATCCATTGTAGTAATAAAAATCTCGACAATAGACTACCTTCCATAATGATAAGGCTACCATCTATTGGAGTAACAAAAATCTTGAGAATAGACTACCTCCCATAATGCCTAGGCTACCATCTATTGGAGTAACAAAAATCTTTACAACAGACTACCTTCCATAATAACAAGGCAATAATCCATTGGAATAACAAAAATATCGATAACACACTACCTTCCATAATGATAAGGCTACCATCCCTTAGAGTAACAAAAATCCCACCAACAGAATACCTTCCATAATTACTAGGCTACCATCCATTGGAGTAACAAAGATATCGACAACTGACTACCTTCCATAATGACAAGGCTACCATCCATTGGAGTAACAAAAATATCGACAACAAACTACCTTCCATAATGACAGAGCTTTCATCCAATGGAGTAATAAAAATATCAAAAATAGATTATCTTCCATAATGACAAGGCTAACATGCATTGGAGTAAGAAAAATCTTGACAACAGACTACCTTCCATAAAGACAAGGGTACCATACATTGGAGTAAAAAAAATATCCAAAAGAGACAACCTTCCATAATGACAAGGCTACCATCCATTGAGTAACAAAAATCTCGAAAAACAGACTACCTTCCATAATGACAAGGCTACCATCCATTGGAATAACAAAAATCTCGACAATAGACTACCTTCCATAATGACAAGGCTACCATCCATTGGAATAACAAAAATATCGACAACCCACTACCTTCCATAATAACAAGGCTACCATCCCTTGGAGTAACAAAAATCTCGACAATAGACTACCTTCCATAATTACAAGGCTACCATCCATTGGAATAAAAAAAATATCGACAACCCATTACCTTCCATAATGACAAGGATACCATCAATTGTAGTAACAAAAATCTCAACAACAGACTACCTTCCATAATGGCAAGACTACCATCTATTGGAGTTACAAAAATCTCGATAACAGACGACCTTCCATAATGACAAGGCTACCATCCATTGTAGTAACAAAAATCTCGACAACAGACTACCTTCCATAATGAGAACGCTACCATCCATTGGAGTAACAGAAATCATAACAACAGACTACCTTCCATAATGACAAGGTTACCATCCATTGCAGTAACAAAAATCTCGACAACAAACTACCTTCCATAGTGACAAGGCTACCATTCATTGGAATAACAAAATTCTCGACAACAGACTACCTTCCATAATGCCCAGGCTACCATCCATTGGAGTAACATAAATCTCGACAACAGGCTACCTTCCATAATGACAAGGCTACCATCCATTGGAGTAACAGAAATCATAAAAACAGACTACCTTCAATAATGACAAGGTTACCATCCATTGCAGTAACAAAAATCTCGACAACAAACTACCTTCCATATTGACAAGGGTACCATCCATTAGAGTAAGAAAAATTTCCACAAGAGAAAACCTTCCATAATGACAGGGCTACCATCCATTGGAGTAACAAAAATCTCGATAAACAGACTACCTTCCATAATGTCAAGGCTACCATCCATTGTAGTAACAAAAATCTCGACTATAGAATACCTTCCATAATGACAAGGCTACCATCAATTGTAGTAACAGAAATCTCGACAACAGACTACCTTCCATAATGGCAAGACTACCATCTATTGGAATAACGAAAATCTCGACAACAGACTACCTTCCATAATGACAAGGCTACCATCCCTTAGAGTAACAAAAATCTCGTCAACAGACTACCTTCCATAATGACTAGGCTACCATCCAATGGAGTAACAAAAATATCGACAATAGACTACCTTCCATAATGACAAGGCTATCATCCAATGGAGTAATAAAAATATCGAAAAATGACTATCTTCCATAATGACAAGGCTACCATACATTGGAGTAAGAAAAATCTCGACAACAGACTTCCTTCCATAAAGACAAGGGTACCATCCATTGGAGTAAAAAAAATATCCACAAGAGACAACCATCCATAATGACACGGCTACCATCCATTGGAGTAACAAAAACCTCGAAAAACAGACTACCTTCCATAATGACAAGGCTACCATCCATTGGAATAACAAAAATCTCGACAACAGACTACCTTCCATAATGACAAGGCTACCATCCATTGTAGTAACAAAAATCTCGACAATATACTACCTTCCATAATCACAAGGTTTACATCCATTGGAGTAACAAAAATAAAGACAATAGACTACCTTCCATAATGACAAGGCTACCATCCATTGGAATAACAAAAATATCGACAACCCACTACCTTCCATAATGACAAGGCTACCATCCCTTGGAGTAACAAAAATCTCGACAACAGACTACCTTCCATAATGACAAGGCTACCATACATTGGAGTAACAAAAATCACGATAACAGACTACCTTAAATAATTACAAGGCTACCATCCATTGGATTAACCAAAATATCGACAATAGACTACCTTCCATTATGACAAGGCTTTCATCCAATGGAGTAATAAAAATCTCGACAATAGACTATCTTCCATAATGACAAGGCTACCATCCATTGGAGTAACAAAAATATCCACAAGAGAAAACCTTCCATAATGACAAGGCTACCATCCATTGGAGTAACAAAAATCTTTATAAACTGACTACCTTTTATAATGACAAGGCTACCATCCATTGTAGTAACAAAAATATTGATTATAGAATACCTTCCATAATGACAAGGCTACCATCAATTGTAGTAACAAAAATCTCGACAATAGACTACCTTCCATAATGACAAGGCTACCATCCATTGGAGTAACAAAAATCTAGACAACAGACTACCATCCATAATGACTAGGCTACCATCCATTGGAGTGACAAAGATATCGATAACATAATACCTTCCATAACGACAAGGCTACAATCTATTATAGTAACAAAAATATCGACAACAGAATACCATCCATAATGACAAGGCTACCATCCATTAAAGTGAAAAAAAACTCTAAAATATACTACCTTCCATAATCACAAGGCTTACATCCATTGGAGTAACAAAAATCTCGACAATAGACTACCTTCCATAATGACAAGGGTACCATCCATTGGAGTAACAAAGATATCCACAAGAGAAAACCTTACATAATGACATAGCTACCAACCATTGGAGTAACAAAAATCTCGATAACATACTACCTTCCATGATGTCAAGGCTATGATCCATTGTAGTAATAAAAATCTCGACAATAGACTACCTTCCATAATGATAAGGCTACCATCTATTGGAGTAACAAAAATCTTGAGAATAGACTACCTCCCATAATGCCTAGGCTACCATCTATTGGAGTAACAAAAATCTTTACAACAGACTACCTTCCATAATAACAAGGCAATAATCCATTGGAATAACAAAAATATCGATAACACACTACCTTCCATAATGATAAGGCTACCATCCCTTAGAGTAACAAAAATATCCAAAAGAGACAACCTTCCATAATGACAAGGCTACCATCCATTGAGTAACAAAAATCTCGAAAAACAGACTACCTTCCATAATGACAAGGCTACCATCCATTGGAATAACAAAAATCTCGACAATAGACTACCTTCCATAATGACAAGGCTACCATCCATTGGAATAACAAAAATATCGACAACCCACTACCTTCCATAATAACAAGGCTACCATCCCTTGGAGTAACAAAAATCTCGACAATAGACTACCTTCCATAATTACAAGGCTACCATCCATTGGAATAAAAAAAATATCGACAACCCATTACCTTCCATAATGACAAGGATACCATCAATTGTAGTAACAAAAATCTCAACAACAGACTACCTTCCATAATGGCAAGACTACCATCTATTGGAGTTACAAAAATCTCGATAACAGACTACCTTCCATAATGACAAGGCTACCATCCATTGTAGTAACAAAAATCTCGACAACAGACTACCTTCCATAATGAGAACGCTACCATCCATTGGAGTAACAGAAATCATAACAACAGACTACCTTCCATAATGACAAGGTTACCATCCATTGCAGTAACAAAAATCTCGACAACAAACTACCTTCCATAGTGACAAGGCTACCATTCATTGGAATAACAAAATTCTCGACAACAGACTACCTTCCATAATTCCCAGGCTACCATCCATTGGAGTAACATAAATCTCGACAACAGGCTACCTTCCATAATGACAAGGCTACCATCCATTGGAGTAACAGAAATCATAAAAACAGACTACCTTCAATAATGACAAGGTTACCATCCATTGCAGTAACAAAAATCTCGACAACAAACTACCTTCCATATTGACAAGGGTACCATCCATTAGAGTAAGAAAAATATCCACAAGAGAAAACCTTCCATAATGACAGGGCTACCATCCATTGGAGTAACAAAAATCTCGATAAACAGACTACCTTCCATAATGTCAAGGCTACCATCCATTGTAGTAACAAAAATCTCGACTATAGAATACCTTCCATAATGACAAGGCTACCATCAATTGTAGTAACAGAAATCTCGACAACAGACTACCTTCCATAATGGCAAGACTACCATCTATTGGAATAACGAAAATCTCGACAACAGACTACCTTCCATAATGACAAGGCTACCATCCCTTAGAGTAACAAAAATCTCGTCAACAGACTACCTTCCATAATGACTAGGCTACCATCCAATGGAGTAACAAAAATATCGACAATAGACTACCTTCCATAATGACAAGGCTAGCATCCAATGGAGTAATAAAAATATCGAAAAATGACTATCTTCCATAATGACAAGGCTACCATACATTGGAGTAAGAAAAATCTCGACAACAGACTTCCTTCCATAAAGACAAGGCTACCATCCATTGTAGTAACAAAAATCTTGACAATATACTACCTTCCATAATCACAAGGTTTACATCCATTGGAGTAAAAAAAATAAAGACAATAGACTACCTTCCATAATGACAAGGCTACCATCCATTGGAATAACAAAAATATCGACAACCCACTACCTTCCATAATGACAAGGCTACCATCCCTTGGAGTAACAAAAATCTCGACAACAGACTACCTTCCATAATGACAAGGCTACCATACATTGGAGTAACAAAAATCACGATAACAAACTACCTTAAGTAATTACAAGGCTACCATCCATTGGATTAACCAAAATATCGACAATAGACTACCTTCCATTATGACAAGGCTTTCATCCAATGGAGTAATAAAAATCTCGACAATAGACTATCTTCCATAATGACAAGGCTACCATCCATTGGAGTAACAAAAATATCCACAAGAGAAAACCTTCCATAATGACAAGGCTACCATCCATTGGAGTAACAAAAATCTTTATAAACTGACTACCTTTTATAATGACAAGGCTACCATCCATTGTAGTAACAAAAATATTGATTATAGAATACCTTCCATAATGACAAGGCTACCATCAATTGTAGTAACAAAAATCTTGACAACAGACTACCTTCCATAATGGCAAGACTACCATCTATTGGAGTAACAAAAATCTCGACAACAGACTACCTTCCATAATGACTAGGCTACCATCCATTGGAGTAACAAATATATTGGCAACGAACTACCATTCATAATGACAAGGATACCATCCATTGGAATAACAAAAATCTCGATAATAGACTACCTTCCATAATGACAAGGCTACTATCCATTGCAGTAACAAAAATCTCGACAACAGACTACCTTCCATAATGACAATGCTACCATCCATTGTAGTAACAAAAATCTCGACAACATACTACCTTCCATAGTGACAAGGCTACCATCCATTGGAGTAACAAAAATCATAACAACAGACTACCTTCCATAATGACAAGGCTACCATTCATTGGAATAACAAAATTCTCGACAACAGACTACCTTCCATAACGACAAGGCTTTCATCCAATGGAGTAATCAAAATATCGACAATAGACTATCTTCCATAATGACAACGCTACCATCCATTGGAGTAACAAAAATCTCGACAACAAACTACCTTCCATAATGACAAGGCTACCATCCATTGGATTAACAAAAATCTCGACAACAAACTACCTTCCATAATGACAAGGCTTTCATCCAATGGAGTAATAAAAATATCGAAAATAGACTATCTTCCATAATGACAAGGCTACCATCCATTGGAGTAAGAAAAATCTTGACAACAGACTGCCTTCCATAAAGACAAGGGCACCATCCATTGGAGTAAAAAAAATATCCCCAAGAGACAACCTTCCATAATGACAAGGCTACCATCCATTGGAGTAACAAAAAACACGATAAATAGAATACCTTCCATAATGACAAGGCTACCATCCATTGTAGTAAAAAAAATCTCGACTATAGAATACCTTCCATAATGACAAGGCTACCATCAATTGTAGTAACAAAAATCTTGACAACAGACTACCTTCCATAATGGCAAGACTACCATCTATTGGAGTAACAAAAATCTCGACAACAGACTACCTTCCATAATGACTAGGCTACCATCCATTGGAGTAACAAAGATATTGGCAACGAACTACCTTTCATAATGACAAGGATACCATCCATTGGAATAACAAAAATCTCGACAATAGACTACCTTCCATAATGACAAGGCTACCATCCATTGCAGTAACAAAAATCTCGACAACAGACTACCTTCCATAATGACAATGCTACCATCCATTGTAGTAACAAAAATCTCGACAACATACTACCTTCCATAGTGACAAGGCTACCATCCATTGGAGTAACAAAAATCATAACAACAGACTACCTTCCATAATGACAAGGCTACCATCCATTGGAGTAACAAAAATCTCGATAAACAGACGACCTTTTATAATGACAAGGCTACAATCCATTGTAGTAACAAAAATCTTGATTATAGAATACCTTCCATAATGACAAGGCTACCATCAATTGTAGTAACAAAAATATCGACAATAGACTACCTTCCATAATGGCAAAACTACCATCTATTGGAGTAACAAAAATCTCGACAACAGACAACCTTCCATAATGACTAGGCTACCATCCATTTGAGTAACAAAGATATTGCCAACGAACTACCTTTCATAATAACAAGGATACCATCCATTGGAATAACAAAAATCTCGACAACAGACTACCTTCCATAATTACAAGGTTACCATCCATTGCAGTAACAAAAATCTCGACAACAAACTACCTTCCATAATGACAAGGCTACCATCCATTGGAATAATAAAAATCTCGATAACAGACTACCTTCAATAATGACAAGGCTTTCATCCAATGGAGTAATAAAAATATAAACAATAGACTATATTCCATAATGACAAGGCTACCATCCATTGGAGTAACAAAAATCTCGACAACAAACTACCTTCCATAATGACAAGGCTACCATCCATTGGATTAACAAAAATCTCGACAACAAACTACCTTCCATAATGACAAGGCTTTCATCCAATGGAGTAATAAAAATATCGAAAATAGACTATCTTCCATAATGACAAGGCTACCATCCACTGGAGTAAGAAAAATCTCGACAACAGACTACCTTCCATAAAGACAAGGGTACCATCCATTGGAGTAAAAAAAAAATCCCCAAGAGACAACCTTCCATAATGACAAGGCTACCATCCATTGGAGTAACAAAAAACTCGATAAATAGACTACCTTCCATAATGACAAGGCTACAATCCATTGTAGTAACAAAAATCTCGACTATAGAATACCTTCCATAATGACAAGGCTACCATCCATTGGAGTAACAAAAATATCGACAACAGACTACCTTCCATAATGACAAGGCTTTCATCCAATGGAGTAATAAAAATATCGAAAATTGACTATCTTCCATAATGACAAGGCTACCATACATTGGAGTAAGAAAAATCTCGACAACAGACTTCCTTCCATAATGACAACGCTACCATCTATTGTAATAACAAAAATCTCGACAACTGACTACCTTCCATAATGACAAGGCTTCCATCCAATGGAGCAATAAAAGTATCGACAATAGACTATCTTCCTTAATGACAGGGCTACCATCCATTGGAGTAACAAAATCTCGACAACAGACTACCTTCCATAATGACAAGTCTACCATCCATTGGAGTAACCAAAATCTAAACAACAGACTACCATCCTTAATGACAAGGATACCCTCCATTGGAGTAACAGAAATCACAATGACAAACTACCTTCCATAATGACAAGGCTACGATACAAGGAGTAACAGAAATCATAACAACAGACTACCTTCCATAATGACATGGTTACCATCCATTGCAGTAACAAAAATCTCGACAACAAACTACCTTCCATAGTGACAAGGCTACCATTCATTGGAATAACAAAAATCTCGACAACAAACTACCTTCCATAATGACAAGGCTACCATCCATTGGATTAACCAAAATCTCGACAACAGACTACCTTCCATAATGACAAGGCTTTCATCCAATGGAGTAATAAAAATATCGACAATAGACTATATTCCATAATGACAAGGCTACCATCCATTGGAGTAACATAAATCTCAACAACAAACTACCTTTCATAATGACAAGGGTACCATCCATTAGAGTAAGAAAAATATCCACAAGAGAAAACCTTCCATAATGACAAGGCTTCCATCCATTGGAGTAATAAAAATCTCGATAAACAGACTACCTTCCATAATGACAAGGCTACCATCCATTATAGTAACAAAAATCTCGACTATATAATACCTTCCATAATGACAAGGCTACCATCAATTGTAGTAACAAAAATCTCGACAACAGACTACCTTCCATAATGGCAAGACTACCATCTATTGGAATAACAAAAATCTCGACAACAGACTACCTTCCATAATGACAAGGCTACCATCCCTTAGAGTAACAAAAATCTCGTCAACAGACTACCTTCCATAATGACTAGGCTACCATCCATTGGAGTAACAAAGATATCGACAACGGACTACCTTCCATAATGACAAGGCTACCATCCATTGGAGTAACAAAAATATCGACAACAGACTACCTTCCATAATGACAAGGCTTTCATCCAATGGAGTAATAAAAATATCGAAAATTGACTATCTTCCATAATGACAAGGCTACCATACATTGGAGTAAGAAAAATCTCGACATCAGACTTCCTTCCATAAAGACAAGGGTACCATCCATTGGAGTAAAAAAATATCCACAAGAGACAACCATCCATAATGACAAGGCTACCATCCATTGGAGTAACAAAATCCTCGAAAAACAGACTACCTTCCATAATGACAAGGCTACCATCCATTGGAATAACAAAAATCTCGACAACAAACTACCTTCCATAATGACAAGGCTACCATCCATTGTAGTAACAAAAATCTCGACAATATACTACCTTCCATAATCACAAGGTTTACATCCATTGGAGTAACAAAAATAAAGTAAATAGACTACCTTCCATAATGACAAGGCTACCATCCATTGGAATAACAAAAATATCGACAACCCACTACCTTCCATAATGACAAGGCTACCATCCCTTGGAGTAACAAAAATCTCGACAACAGACTACCTTCCATAATGACAAGGCTACAATACATTGGAGTAACAAAAATCACGATAACAGACTACCTTAAATAATTACAAGGCTACCATCCATTGGATTAACCAAAATCTCGACAATAGACTACCTTCCATTATGACAAGGCTTTCATCAAATGGAGTAATAAAAATCTCGACAATAGACTATCTTCCATAATGACAAGGCTACCATCCATTGGAGTAACAAAAATATCCACAAGAGAAAACCTTCCATAATGACAAGGCTACCATCTATTGGAGTAACAAAAATCTCGATAAACTGACTACCTTTTATAATGACAAGGCTACCATCCATTGTAGTAACAAATATATTGATTATAGAATACCTTCCATAATGACAAGGCTACCATCAATTGTAGTAACAAAAATCTTGACAACAGACTACCTACCATAATGGCAAGATTACCATCTATTGGAGTAACAAAAATCTCGACAACAGACTACCTTCCATAATGACTAGGCTACCATCCATTGGAGTAACAAAGATAATGGCAATGAACTACCTTTCATAATGACAAGGATACCATCCATTGGAATAACAAAAATCTCGACAATAGACTACCTTCCATAATGACAAGGCTACCATCCATTGCAGTAACAAAAATCTCGACAATAGACTACCTTCCATAATGACAATGCTACCATCCATTTTAGTAACAAAAATCTCGACAACATACTACCTTCCATAGTGACAAGGCTACCATCCATTGGAGTAACAAAAATCATAACAACAGACTACCTTCCATAATGACAAGGCTACCATTCATTGGAATAACAAAAATCTCGACAACAGACTACCTTCCATAATGACAAGGCTTTCATCCAATGGAGTAATAAAAATATCGACAATAGACTATCTTCCATAATGACAAGGCTACCATCCATTGGAGTAACAAAAATCTCGACAACAAACTACCTTCCATAATGACAAGGCTACCATCCATTGGATTAACAAAAATCTCGACAACAAACTACCTTCCATAATGACAAGGCTTTCATCCAATGGAGTAATAAAAATATCGAAAATAGACTATCTTCCATAATGACAAGGCTACCATCCATTGGAGTAAGAAAAATCTCGACAACAGACTGCCTTCCATAAAGACAAGTGTACCATCCATTGGAGTAAAAAAAATATCCCCAAGAGACAACCTTCCATAATGACAAGGCTACCATCCATTAGAGTAACAAAAAACTCGATAAATACACTACCTTCCATAATGACAAGGCTACCATCCATTGTAGTAAAAAAAATCTCGACTATAGAATACCTTCCATAATGACAAGGCTACCATCAATTGTAGTAACAAAAGTCTCGACAATAGACTACCTTCCATAATGACAAGGCTACCATCCATTGCAGTAACAAAAATCTCGACAACAGACTACCTTCTATAATGACAACGCTACCATCCATTGGAGTAACAGAAATCATAACAACAGACTAACTTCCATAATGACAAGGTTACCATCCATTGCAGTAACAAAAATCTCGACAACAAACTACCTTCCATAGTGACAAGGCTACCATCCATTGGAATAACAAAAATCTCGACAACAGACTACCTTCCATAATGACAAGGCTTTCATCCAATGGAGTAATAAAAATATAGACAATAGACTACCTTCCATAATGACAAAGCTACCATCCATTGGAGTAACAAAAAACTCTACAACAAACTACCTTCCATAATGACAAGGGTACCAGCCATTGGAGTAACAAAATTATCCACAAGAGAAAACCTTCAATAATGACAAGGCTACCATCCATTGGAGTAACAAAAATCTCGATAAACAGACTACCTTCCATAATGACAAGGATACCATCCATTATAGTAAGAAAAATCTCGACTATAAAATACCTTCGATAAAAAAAAGGCTACCATCAATTGTAGTAACAAAAATCTCGACAACAGACTATCTTCCATAATGGCAAGGCTACCATCTATTGGAGTAACAAAAATCTCGACAACAGACTACCTTCCATAATGACTAGGCTATCATCCATTGGAGTAACAAAGATATTGACAACGAACTACCTTTCATAATGACAAGGATACCATCCATTGGAATAACAAAAATCTCGACAACAGACTACCTTCCATAATGACAAGGCTATTATCCATTGCAGTAAAGAAAATCTCCGCAACAGACTACCTTCCATAATGACAAAGCTACCATCCATTGTAGTAACAAAGATATCGACAACATACTATGTTCCATAATGACAAAGCTTCCATCCAATGGTGTAATAAAAGTATCAACAATAGATTATCTTCCATAATGACAAGGCTACCATCCATTGGAGTAATAAAAATCTTGACAATAGACTACCTACCATAATGACAAGGGTACCATCCATTGTAGTAAAGAAAATATCCTCAAGAGACAACCTTCCATAATGACAAGGCTACCATCCATTGGAGTAACAAAAATCTCGACAACAGACTACCTTCCATAATGACAAGGCTACCATCCATTGTAGTAACAAAAATCTCGACAACATACTACCTTCTATAATGACAAGGTTATCATCATTGGAGTAACAAAAATATCCACAAGAGACTACCTTCCATAATGACAAGGCTACCATCCATGGGAGTAACAAAAATCTAGACAACAAACTACCTTCCATAATGACTAGGCTATCATCCATTGGAGTAACAAAGATATCGACAACAGACTACCTTCCATAACGACTAGGCTATCATCCATTGGAGTAACAAAGATATTGACAACGAACTACCTTTCATAATGTCAAGGATACCATCCATTGGAATAACAAAAATCTCGACAACAGACTACCTTCCATAATCACAAGGCTATCATCCATTGCAGTAAAGAAAATCTCGGCAACAGACTACCTTCCATAATGACAAGGCTACCATCCATTGTAGTAACAAAGATATCGACAACATACTATTTTCCATAATGACAAAGCTTCCATCCAATGGGGTAATAAAAGTATGAACAATAGATTATCTTCCATAATGACAAGGCTACCATCCATTGGAGTAATAAAAATCTCAACAATAGACTACTTACCATAATGACAAGGGTACCATCCATTGGAGTAAAGAAAATATCCACAAGAGACAACCTTCCATAATGACAAGGCTACCATCCATTGTAGTAACAAAAATCTCGACAACATACTACCTTCTATAATGACAAGGTTATCATCATTGGAGTAACAAAAATATCCACAAGAGACTACCTTCCATAATGACAAGGCTACCATCCATGGGAGTAACAAAAATCTAGACAACAAACTACCATCCATAATGACTAGGCTATCATCCATTGGAGTAACAAAGATATCGACAAAAGACTACCTTCCATAACGACAAGGCTACAATCCAATATAGTAACAAAAATCTCGACAACAGAATACCATCCATAATTACAAGGCTACCTCCATTGAAGTAAAAAAAATCTCGAAAATATAGTACCTTCCATAATCACAAGGCTTACATCCATTGGAGTAACAAAAATCTCGACAATAGACTACCTTCCATAATGACAAGGGTACCATCCATTGGAGTAACAAAAATATCCACAAGAGACAACCTTCCATAATGACAAGGCTACCATCCATTGGAGTAACAAAAATCTCGACAAGAGACTACCTTCCATATTGACAAGGCTACCATCCATTGTAGTAACAAAAATATCGACAACAGACTACCTTCCTTAATGACAAGGCTACCATCTATTGCAGTAACAAAAATCTCGACGACAGACTATCTTCCATAATGACTAGGCTACCATCCATTGGAGTAACAAAGATATCGATAACAGACTAACTTTCATAAAGACAAGGATACCATCCATTGGAATAACAAAAATCTCGACAACAAACTACCTTCCATAATGACAAGGATACCATCCATTGGAGTAAATAAAATCTCGACATCAGACTACATTTAATAATGACAAGGGTACCATCATTGGAGTAACAAAAATATCCACAAGAGACTACCTTCCATAATGACAAGGCTACAATCCATTGGAGTATAAAAAATCACGACAATAGACTACCTTACATAATGACAAGGGTACAATCCATTGGAGTAACAAAATTCTAGACAATACACTACCTTCCATAATGACTAGGCTACCATCCTTGGAGTAACAAAGATATCGACAACAAACTCTCTTCCATAACGACCAGGCTTCAATCTATTGTAGTAACCAAAATATCGACAACAGAATACCTTCCAGAATGACAAGGCTACCATCCATTGTAGTAACAAAAATCTAGACAATAGAATACCATCCATAATGACAAGGCTACTATCCATTGGAATAACAAAAATATCGACAACACACTACCTTCCATAATGACAAGGCTACCATCCCTTGGAGTAACAAAAATCTCGACAACAGACTACCTTCCATAATGACAAGGCTACCATCCACTGGAGTAACAAAGATATTGACAACATACTACCTTCCATAATGACAACCCTACCATCCATTGGAGTAACAAAAATCACGACAACAGACTACCTTACATAATTACAAAACTAACATTCATTGGAATAACAAAAATCTCGACAACAAACTACCTTCCATAATGACAAGGCTACCATCCATTGCAGTAACAAAAATCTCGACAACAGACTACCTTCCATAATGACTAGGCTACCATCCATTGGAGTAACAAAGATATTGACAACGAACTACCTTCCATAATGACAATGCTACCATCCATTGTAGTAACAAAAATCTCGACAACATACTACCTTCCATAATGACAAGGCTACCATCCATTGGAGTAACAGAAATCATAACAACAGACTACCTTCCATAATGACAAGGTTACCATCCATTGCAGTAACAAAGATATCGACAACATACTATGTTCCATAATGACAAAGCTTCCATCCAATGGGGTAATAAAAATATCAAAAATAGATTATCTTCCATAATGACAAGGCTACCATCCATTGGAGTAATAAAAATCTCGACAACAGACTACCTTCCATAATGACAAGGGTACCATCCATTGGAGTAACAAAAATATCCACAAGAGACAACCTTCCAAAATGACAAGGCTACCATCCATTGGAGTAACAAAAATCTCGACAACAGACTACCTTCCATAATGACAAGGCTACCATCCATTATAGTAACAAAAATCTCGATAACATACTACCTACCATAATGAAAGGGTTATCATCATTGGAGTAACAAAAATATCTACAAGAGACTACCTTCCATAATGACAAGGCTACAATCCATTGAAGTAACAAAAATCGCGACAATAGACTACCTTCTATAATAACAAGGCTACCATCCATGGGAGTAACAAAAATATAGACAACAGACTACCTTCCATAATTACTAGGCTATCATCCATTGGAGTAACAAAGATATCGACAACAGACTACCTTCCATAACGACAAGGCTACAATCCAATATAGTAACAAAAATCTCGACAACAGAATACCATCCATAATTACAAGGCTACCATCCATTGAAGTAAAAAAAATCTCGAAAATATAGTACCTTCCATAATCACAAGGCTTACATCCATTGGAGTAACAAAAATCTCGACAATAGACTACCTTCCATAATGACAAGGGTACCATCCATTGGAGTAACAAAAATATCCACAAGAGACAACCTTCCATAATGACAAGGCTACCATCCATTGGAGTAACAAAAATCTCGACAACAAACTACCTTCCATATTGACAAGGCTACCATCCATTGTAGTAACAAAAATATCGACCACAGACTACCTTCCTTAATGACAAGGCTACCATCTATTGCAGTAACAAAAATCTCAACAACAGACTACCTTCCATAATGACTAGGCTACCATCCATTGGAGTAACAAAGATATCGATAACGGACTACCTTTCATAATGACAAGGATACCATCTATTGGAATAACAAAAATCTCGACAACAGACTACCTTTCATAATGATAAGGATACCATCCATTGGAGTAAATAAAATCTCGACATCAGATTACATTCAATAATGACAAGGGTACCATCATTGGAGTAACAAAAATATCCACAAGAGACTACCTTCCATAATGACAAGGCTACAATCCATTGTAGTATAAAACATCTCGACAATAGACTACCTTACATAATGACAAGGCTAAAATCCATTGAAGTAACAAAAATCTCAATAATAGACTACCTTCCATAATGACTAGGCTACCGTCCATTGGAGTAACAAAGATATCGACAACAAACTATCTTCCATAACGACAAGGCTTCAATTTATTGTAGTAACCGAAATCTCGTCAACAGAATACCTTCTAGAATGACAAGGTTACCATCTATTGTAGTAACAAAAATCTAGATAATAGACTACCTTCCATAATGACAAGGCTACTATCCATTGGAATAACAAAAATATCGACAACACACTACCTTCCATAATGACAAGGCTACCATCCCTTGGAGTAACAAAAATCTCAACAACAGACTACCTTCCATAATGACAAGGCTACCATCCACTAGAGTAACAAAGATATTGACAACATACTACCTTCCATAATGACAAGGCTACCATCCATTGGAGTAACAAAAATCACGACAACAGACTACCTTACATAATTACAATTCTACCATTCATTCGAATAACAAAAATCTCGACAACATACTACCTTCCATAATGACAAAGCTACCATCCATTGTAGTAACAAAAATCTCGACAACAAACTACCTTCCATAATGACAAGGCTACCATCCATTGGAGTAACACAAATCATAACAACCGACTACCTTCCATAATGACAAGGTTACCATCCATTGCAATAACAAAAATCTCGACAACAAACTACCTTCCATAATGAAAAGGCTACCATCCATTGGAATAACAAAAATCTCAACAACAGACTACCTTCTATAATGACAAGGCTTTCATGCAATGGAGTAATAAAAATCACGACAACAGACTACCTTCCATAATGACAAGGCTACCATCTATTGGAATAACAAAAATCTCGACAACATACTACCTTCCATAATGACAAGGGTACCATCCATTGGAGTAACAAAGATATTGACAACGAACTACCTTTCATAATGACAAGGATACCATCCATTGGAATAAAAAAAATCTCGACAATAGACTACCTTCCATAATGACAAGGGTACCATCCATTGGAGTAACAAAAATATCCACAAGAGACAACCTTCCATAATGACAAGGCTACCATCCATTGGAGTAACAAAAATCTCGACAATAGACTACCTTCCATAATGACAAGGCTACCATCCATTGTAGTAACAAAAATATCAATAACAAACTACCTTCCATAATGACAAGGCTACCATCTATTACAGTTACTAAAATCTCGAGAATAGACTACCTTCCATAATGACAACGCTACCATCCATTGTAGTAACAAAAATCTCAACAACATACTACCTTCCATAATGACAAGGCTACCATCCATTGGAGTAACAAAAATCATAACAATAGACTACCTTCTATAATGACAAGGTTACCATCCATTGCAGTAACAAAAATATCGATAACAAACTACCTTCCATAATGACAAGGCTTTCATCCAATGGAGTAATAAAAATATCGACAATAGACTATCTTCCATAATGACAAGGCTACCATCCATAGGAGTAACAAAAATCTCGAGAAGAGAAAACCTTCCATAATGACAAGGCTACCATCCAATGGAGTAACAAAAATCTCAATAAACAGAATACCTTCCATAATGACAAGGCTACCATCCATTGTAGTAACAAAAATCTCGACTATAGAATACCTTCCATAATGACAAGGCTACCATCAATTGTAGTAACAAAAATCTCGACAACAGACTACCTTCCATAATGGCAAGACTACCATCTATTAGAGTAACAAAAATCTCGACAACAGACTACCTTCCATAATGACAAGGCTACCATCCATTGGAGTAACAAAAATCATAACAACAGACTACCTTCCATAATGACAAGGTTACCATCCATTGCAGTAACAAAAATCTCGACAACAAACTACCTTCCATAATGACAAGGCTACCATCCATTGGAATAACAAAAATATCGACAACAGACTACCTTCCATAATGACAAGGCTTTCATCCAATGGAGTAATAAAAATATCGACAGTAGACTATCTTCCATAATGACAAGGCTACCATCCATTGGAGTAACAAAAAACTCTACAACAAACTACCTTCCATAATGACAAGGGTACCAGCCATTGGAGTAACAAAATTATCCACAAGAGAAAATCTTCCATAATGACAAGGCTACCATCCATTGTAGTAACAAAAATCTCGATAAACAGACTACCTTCCATAATGACAAGGATACCATCCATTGTAGTAAGAAAAATCTCGACTATAGAATACCTTCCATAATGACAAGGCTACCATCAATTGTAGTAACAAAAATCTCGACAACAGACTACCTTCTGTAATGGCAAGGCTTCTATCTATTTGAGTATCAAAAATATCGACAACAGACTACCTTCCATAATGATTAGGCTACCATCCATTGGAGTAACAAAGATATTGACAACGAACTACCTTTCATAATGACAAGGATACTATTCATTGGAATAACAAAAATCTCGACAACAGACTACCTTCCATAATGACAAGGCTACCATCCAATGCAGTAAAGAAAATCTCGACAACAGACGACCTTCAAGAATGACAAGGCTACCATCCATTGTAGTAACAAAGATATCGATAACATACTATGTTGCATAATGACAAAGCTTCCATCCAATGGGGTAATAAAAATATCAACAATAGATTATCTTCCATAATGACAAGGCTACCATCCATTGGAGTAATAAATACTCGACAACAGACTACCTTCCATAATGACAAGGGTACCATCCATTGGAGTAATAAAAATATACACAAGAGACAACCTTCCATAATGACAAGGCTACCATCTATTATAGTTACAAAAATCTCGACAATAGACTACCTTCCATAATGACAACGCTACCATTCATTCTAGTAACAAAAATATCGACAATAGACTATCTTCCATAATGACGAGGCTACCATCCATTGGAGTAACAAAAATCATAACAATAGACTACCTTCCATAATGACGAGGTTACCATCCATTGCAGTAACAAAAATCTCGACAACAAACTACCTTCCATAATGACAAGGCTTTCATCCAATGGAGTAACAAAAATCTCGACAAGAGATAACCTTCCATAATGACAAGGCTACCATCCATTGTAGTAACAAAAATCTCGACAACAGACTACCTTCCGTAATGGCAAGGCTACTATCTATTGGAGTATCAAAAATCTCGACAACAGACTACCTTCCATAATGACTAGGCTACCATCCATTGGAGTAACAAAGATATTGACAACGAACTACCTTTCATAATGACAAGGATACTATCCATTGGAATAACAAAAATCTCGACAATAGACTAGCTTCCATAATGACAAGGCTACCATCCAATGCAGTAAAGAAAATCTCGACAACAGACTACCTTCCATAATGACAAGGCTACCATCCATTGTAGTAACAAAGATATCGATAACATACTATGTTGCATAATGACAAAGCTTCCATCCAATGGGGTAATAAAAATATCAATAATAGATTATCTTCCATAATGACAAGGCTACCATCCATTGGAGTAATAAATACTCGACAACAGACTACCTTCCATAATGACAAGGGTACCATCCATTGGAGTAATAAAAATATACACAAGAGACAACCTTCCATATTGACAAGGGTACGATCCATTGGAGTAACAAAAATCTCGACAATAGACTATCTTCCATAATGACAAGGCTACCATCCATTGTAGTAACAAAAATCTCGACAACATACTACCTTCCATAATAAAAAAGTTATCATCATTAGAGTAACAAAAATATCCACAAGAGACTACCTTCAATAATGACAAGGCTACAATCCATTGAAGTAACAAAAATCTCGACAATAGACTACCTTCTATAATGACAAGGCTACCATCCATTGGAGTAACAAAAATCTAGACAACAGACTACCTTCCATAATGACTAGGCTATCATCCATTTGAGTAACAAAGATATCGACAACAGACTTCCTTCCATAACGACAAGGCTACAATCCATTATAGTAACAAAAATCTCGACAATAGAATACCATCCATAATTACAAGGCTACCATCCATTGAAGTAAAAAAATCTCGAAAATATAGTACCTTACATAATCACAAGGCGTACATCCATTGGAGTAACAAAAATCTCGACAATAGACTACCTTCCATAATGACAAGGGTACCATCCATTGGAGTAACAAAAATATCCACAAGAGACAACCTTCCATAATGACAATGCTACCATCCATTGGAGTAATAAAAATATCGACAACAGACTATCTTCGATAATGACAAGGGTACCATCCATTGGAGTAACAAAAATCTCGACAACAGACTACCTTCCATAATGAAAAGGCTACCATCATTGGAGTAACAAAAATATCCACAAGAGACTACCTTCCATAATGACAAGGCTACCATCCATTGGAGTAACAAAAATCACAACAACAGACTACCTTACATAATTACAAGGCTACCATTCATTGGAATAACAAAAATATCGACAACACACTACCTTCCATATTAACAAGGATACCATCCATTGTAGTAACAAAAATCTCGACAACAGACTACCTTCCATAATGAAAAGGCTACCATCCATCGGAGTAACAGAAATCATAACAACTGACTACATTCCATAATGACAAGGTTACCATCCATTGCAGTAACAAAAATCTCGACAACAAACTACCTTCCATAATGACAAGGTTACCATCCATTGCAGTAACAAAAATCTCGACAACAGACTACCTTCCATAATGATAAGGCTTTCATCCAATGGAGTAATAAAAATCACGACAACATACTACCTTCCATAATGACAAGGCTATCATCCGTTGGAGTAACAAAAATCACGACAACAAACTATCTTACATAATTACAAGGCAACCATTCATTGGAATAACAAAAATATCGACAACAGACTACCTTACATAATGACAAGGCTACAATCCATTGGAGTAACAAAAATGTCGACAATAGACTACCTTCCATAATGACTAGGCTACCATCCATTGGAGTAACAAAGATTTCGACAACAAACTATCTTCCATAACGACAAGGCTTCAATCTATTGTAGTAACCAAAATCTCGAAAACAGAATACCTTCGAGAATGACAAGGCTACCATCCATTGTAGTAACAAAAATCTAGAAAATAGACTACCTTCCATAATGACAAGGCTACTATCCATTCGAATAACAAAAATATCAACAACACACTACCTTCGATAATGACAAGGCTACCATCCCTTGGAGTAACAAAAATCTCGACAACAGACTACCTTCCATAATTACAAGACTACTATCCATTGGAGTAACAAAGATATTGACAACATACTACCATCCATAATGACAAGGCTACCATCCATTGGAGTAACAAAAATCTCGACAACAGACTACCTTACACAATTACAAGGCTATCATTCATTGGAATAAAATAAATATCGACAACAAACTACCTTCCATAATGACAAGGCTACCATCCATTGTAGTAACAAAAAGATCCAAAAGAGACAACCTTCCATAATGACAAGGCTACCATCCATTGGAGTAACAAAAATCATAACAACCGACTACCTTCCATAATGACAAGGTTACCATCCCTTGGAATAACAAAAATCTCGACAACAGACTACCTTCCATAATAACAAGGATTTCGTCCTATGGAGTAATAAAAATCACGAAAATAAACTAGCTTCCATAATGACAAGGCTACCATCTATTGGAATAACAAAAATATCGACAATAGACTACCTTCCATAATTACAAGTGTACCATCCATTGGAGTAACAAAGATATTGACAACGAACTACCTTTCATAATGACAAGGATACCATCCATTGGAATAAAAAAATATCGAAAACAGACTACCTTCCATAATGACAAGGGTACCATCCATTGGAGTAACAAAAATATCCACAAGTGACAACCTTCCATAATGACAAGGCTACCATCAATTGTAGTAACAAAAATCTCGACAACAGACAACCTTCCATAATGGCAAGACTACCATCTATTGGAGTAACAAAAATCTCGACAACAGACTACCTTCCATAATGACAAGGCTACCATCCATTGGAGTAACAAAGATATCGATAACGGACTACCTTTCATAATGACAAGGATACCATCTATTGGAATAACAAAAATCTCGACAACAGACTACCTTTCATAATGATAAGGATACCATCCATTGGAGTAAATAAAATCTCGACATCAGATTACATTCAATAATGACAAGGGTACCATCATTGGAGTAACAAAAATATCCACAAGAGACTACCTTCCATAATGACAAGGCTACAATCCATTGTAATATAAAACATCTCGACAATAGACTACCTTACATAATGACAAGGCTAAAATCCATTGAAGTAACAAAAATCTCAATAATAGACTACCTTCCATAATGACTAGGCTACCGTCCATTGGAGTAACAAAGATATCGACAACAAACTATCTTCCATAACGACAAGGCTTCAATTTATTGTAGTAACCGAAATCTCGTCAACAGAATACCTTCTAGAATGACAAGGTTACCATCTATTGTAGTAACAAAAATCTAGATAATAGACTACCTTCCATAATGACAAGGCTACTATCCATTGGAATAACAAAAATATCGACAACACACTACCTTCCATAATGACAAGGCTACCATCCCTTGGAGTAACAAAAATCTCAACAACAGACTACCTTCCATAATGACAAGGCTACCATCCACTAGAGTAACAAAGATATTGACAACATACTACCTTCCATAATGACAAGGCTACCATCCATTGGAGTAACAAAAATCACGACAACAGACTACCTTACATAATTACAATTCTACCATTCATTGGAATAACAAAAATCTCGACAACATACTACCTTCCATAATGACAAAGCTACCATCCATTGTAGTAACAAAAATCTCGACAACAAACTACCTTCCACAATTACAAGGCTACCATCCATTGGAGTAACACAAATCATAACAACCGACTACCTTCCATAATGACAAGGTTACCATCCATTGCAATAACAAAAATCTCGACAACAAACTACCTTCCATAATGAAAAGGCTACCATCCATTGGAATAACAAAAATCTCAACAACAGACTACCTTCTATAATGACAAGGCTTTCATGCAATGGAGTAATAAAAATCACGACAACAGACTACCTTCCATAATGACAAGGCTACCATCTATTGGAATAACAAAAATCTCGACAACATACTACCTTCCATAATGACAAGGGTACCATCCATTGGAGTAACAAAGATATTGACAACGAACTACCTTTCATAATGACAAGGATACCATCCATTGGAATAAAAAAAATCTCGACAATAGACTACCTTCCATAATGACAAGGGTACCATCCATTGGAGTAACAAAAATATCCACAAGAGACAACCTTCCATAATGACAAGGCTACCATCCATTGGAGTAACAAAAATCTCGACAATAGACTACCTTCCATAATGACAAGGCTACCATCCATTGTAGTAACAAAAATATCAATAACAAACTACCTTCCATAATGACAAGGCTACCATCTATTACAGTTACTAAAATCTCGAGAATAGACTACCTTCCATAATGACAACGCTACCATCCATTGTAGTAACAAAAATCTCGACAACATACTACCTTCCATAATGACAAGGCTACCATCCATTGGAGTAACAAAAATCATAACAATAGACTACCTTCTATAATGACAAGGTTACCATCCATTGCAGTAACAAAAATCTCGACAACAAACTACCTTCCATAATGACAAGGCTTTCATCCAATGGAGTAATAAAAATATCGACAATAGACTATCTTCCATAATGACAAGGCTACCATCCATAGGAGTAACAAAAATCTCGAGAAGAGAAAACCTTCCATAATGACAAGGCTACCATCCAATGGAGTAACAAAAATCTCAATAAACAGAATACCTTCCATAATGACAAGGCTACCATCCATTGTAGTAACAAAAATCTCGACTATAGAATACCTTCCATAATGACAAGGCTACCATCAATTGTAGTAACAAAAATCTCGACAACAGACTACCTTCCATAATGGCAAGACTACCATCTATTAGAGTAACAAAAATCTCGACAACAGACTACCTTCCATAATGACAAGGCTACCATCCATTGGAGTAACAAAAATCATAACAACAGACTACCTTCCATAATGACAAGGTTACCATCCATTGCAGTAACAAAAATCTCGACAACAAACTACCTTCCATAATGACAAGGCTACCATCCATTGGAATAACAAAAATATCGACAACAGACTACCTTCCATAATGACAAGGCTTTCATCCAATGGAGTAATAAAAATATCGACAGTAGACTATCTTCCATAATGACAAGGCTACCATCCATTGGAGTAACAAAAAACTCTACAACAAACTACCTTCCATAATGACAAGGGTACCAGCCATTGGAGTAACAAAATTATCCACAAGAGAAAATCTTCCATAATGACAAGGCTACCATCCATTGTAGTAACAAAAATCTCGATAAACAGACTACCTTCCATAATGACAAGGATACCATCCATTGTAGTAAGAAAAATCTCGACTATAAAATACCTTCCATAATGACAAGGCTACCATCAATTGTAGTAACAAAAATCTTGACAACAGACTACCTTCTGTAATGGCAAGGCTTCTATCTATTTGAGTATCAAAAATATCGACAACAGACTACCTTCCATAATGACTAGGCTACCATCCATTGGAGTAACAAAGATATTGACAACGAACTACCTTTTATAATGACAAGGATACTATTCATTGGAATAACAAAAATCTCGACAACAGACTACCTTCCATAATGACAAGGCTACCATCCAATGCAGTAAAGAAAATCTCGACAACAGACGACCTTCAAGAATGACAAGGCTACCATCCATTGTAGTAACAAAGATATCGATAACATACTATGTTGCATAATGACAAAGCTTCCATCCAATGGGGTAATAAAAATATCAACAATAGATTATCTTCCATAATGACAAGGCTACCATCCATTGGAGTAATAAATACTCGACAACAGACTACCTTCCATAATGACAAGGGTACCATCCATTGGAGTAATAAAAATATACACAAGAGACAACCTTCCATAATGAGAAGGCTACCATCTATTATAGTTACAAAAATCTCGACAATAGACTACCTTCCATAATGACAACGCTACCATTCATTCTAGTAACAAAAATATCGACAATAGACTATCTTCCATAATGACGAGGCTACCATCCATTGGAGTAACAAAAATCATAACAATAGACTACCTTCCATAATGACGAGGTTACCATCCATTGCAGTAACAAAAATCTCGACAACAAACTACCTTCCATAATGACAAGGCTTTCATCCAATAGAGTAACAAAAATCTCGACAAGAGATAACCTTCCATAATGACAAGGCTACCATCCATTGTAGTAACAAAAATCTCGACAACAGACTACCTTCCGTAATGGCAAGGCTACTATCTATTGGAGTATCAAAAATCTCGACAACAGACTACCTTCCATAATGACTAGGCTACCATCCATTGGAGTAACAAAGATATTGACAACGAACTACCTTTCATAATGACAAGGATACTATCCATTGGAATAACAAAAATCTCGACAATAGACTAGCTTCCATAATGACAAGGCTACCATCCAATGCAGTAAAGAAAATCTCGACAACAGACTACCTTCCATAATGACAAGGCTACCATCCATTGTAGTAACAAAGATATCGATAACATACTATGTTGCATAATGACAAAGCTTCCATCCAATGGGGTAATAAAAATATCAACAATAGATTATCTTCCATAATGACAAGGCTACCATCCATTGGAGTAATAAATACTCGACAACAGACTACCTTCCATAATGACAAGGGTACCATCCATTGGAGTAATAAAAATATACACAAGAGACAACCTTCCATATTGACAAGGGTATGATCCATTGGAGTAACAAAAATCTCGACAATAGACTATCTTCCATAATGACAAGGCTACCATCCATTGTAGTAACAAAAATCTCGACAACATACTACCTTCCATAATAAAAAAGTTATCATCATTAGAGTAACAAAAATATCCACAAGAGACTACCTTCAATAATGACAAGGCTACAATCCATTGAAGTAACAAAAATCTCGACAATAGACTACCTTCTATAATGACAAGGCTACCATCCATTGGAGTAACAAAAATCTAGACAACAGACTACCTTCCATAATGACTAGGCTATCATCCATTTGAGTAACAAAGATATCGACAACAGACTTCCTTCCATAACGACAAGGCTACAATCCATTATAGTAACAAAAATCTCGACAATAGAATACCATCCATAATTACAAGGCCACCATCCATTGAAGTAAAAAAATCTCGAAAATATAGTACCTTACATAATCACAAGGCGTACATCCATTGGAGTAACAAAAATCTCGACAATAGACTACCTTCCATAATGACAAGGGTACCATCCATTGGAGTAACAAAAATATCCACAAGAGACAACCTTCCATAGTGACAATGCTACCATCCATTGGAGTAATAAAAATATCGACAACAGACTATCTTCCATAATGACAAGGGTACCATCCATTGGAGTAACAAAAATCTCGACAACAGACTACCTTCCATAATGACAAGGCTACCATCATTGGAGTAACAAAAATATCCACAAGAGACTACCTTCCATAATGACAAGGCTACCATCCATTGGAGTAACAAAAATCACAACAACAGACTACCTTACATAATTACAAGGCTACCATTCATTGGAATAACAAAAATATCGACAACACACTACCTTCCATATTAACAAGGATACCATCCATTGTAGTAACAAAAATCTCGACAACAGACTACCTTCCATAATGAAAAGGCTACCATCCATCGGAGTAACAGAAATCATAACAACTGACTACATTCCATAATGACAAGGTTACCATCCATTGCAGTAACAAAAATCTCGACAACAAACTACCTTCCATAATGACAAGGTTACCATCCATTGCAGTAACAAAAATCTCGACAACAGACTACCTTCCATAATGATAAGGCTTTCATCCAATGGAGTAATAAAAATCACGACAACATACTACCTTCCATAATGACAAGGCTATCATCCGTTGGAGTAACAAAAATCACGACAACAAACTATCTTACATAATTACAAGGCAACCATTCATTGGAATAACAAAAATATCGACAACAGACTACCTTACATAATGACAAGGCTACAATCCATTGGAGTAACAAAAATGTCGACAATAGACTACCTTCCATAATGACTAGGCTACCATCCATTGGAGTAACAAAGATTTCGACAACAAACTATCTTCCATAACGACAAGGCTTCAATCTATTGTAGTAACCAAAATCTCGAAAACAGAATACCTTCGAGAATGACAAGGCTACCATCCATTGTAGTAACAAAAATCTAGAAAATAGACTACCTTCCATAATGACAAGGCTACTATCCATTCGAATAACAAAAATATCAACAACACACTACCTTCGATAATGACAAGGCTACCATCCCTTGGAGTAACAAAAATCTCGACAACAGACTACCTTCCATAATGACAAGACTACTATCCATTGGAGTAACAAAGATATTGACAACATACTACCATCCATAATGACAAGGCTACCATCCATTGGAGTAACAAAAATCTCGACAACAGACTACCTTACACAATTACAAGGCTATCATTCATTGGAATAAAATAAATATCGACAACAAACTACCTTCCATAATGACAAGGCTACCATCCATTGTAGTAACAAAAAGATCCAAAAGAGACAACCTTCCATAATGACAAGGCTACCATCCATTGGAGTAACAAAAATCATAACAACCGACTACCTTCCATAATGACAAGGTTACCATCCCTTGGAATAACAAAAATCTCGACAACAGACTACCTTCCATAATAACAAGGATTTCGTCCTATGGAGTAATAAAAATCACGAAAATAAACTAGCTTCCATAATGACAAGGCTACCATCTATTGGAATAACAAAAATATCGACAATAGACTACCTTCCATAATTACAAGTGTACCATCCATTGGAGTAACAAAGATATTGACAACGAACTACCTTTCATAATGACAAGGATACCATCCATTGGAATAAAAAAATATCGAAAACAGACTACCTTCCATAATGACAAGGGTACCATCCATTGGAGTAACAAAAATATCCAAAAGTGACAACCTTCCATAATGACAAGGCTACCATCAATTGTAGTAACAAAAATCTCGACAACAGACAACCTTCCATTATGGCAAGACTACCATCTATTGGAGTAACAAAAATCTCGACAACAGACTACCTTCCATAATGACAAGGTTACCATCCATTGCAGTAACCAAAATCTCAACAACAAACTACCTTCCATAATTAAAAGGCTACCATCCATTGGAATAACAAAAATCTCGACAACATAATGCCTTCCATAATGACAAGGCTTTCATCCAATGGAGTAATAAAAATCAAGACAACATACTACCTTCCATAATGACAAGGCCACCATCTATTGGAATAACAAAATTATCGACAACAGACTACCTTCCATAATGACAAGGTTACCATCCATTGGAGTAACAAAGATATTGACAACGAACTACCTTTCATAATGACAAGGATACCATCCATTGGAATAACAAAAATCTTGACAATAGACTACCTTCCATAATGACAAGGCTACCATCCATTGCAATAACAAAAATCTCGACAACAGACTACCTTCCATAATGACAATGCTACCATCCACTGCAGTAACAAAAATCTCGACAACAGACTACCTTCCATAATGACAAGGCTACCATCCATTGGAGTAACAGAAATCATAACAACAGACTACCTTCCATAATGACAAGGTTACCATCCATTGCAGTAAAAAAAATCTCGACAACAAACTACCTTCCATAATGAAAAGGCTACCATCCATTGGAATAACTAAAATCTCGAAAATAGACTACCTTCCATAATGACAAGGCTTTCATCCAATGGAGTAATAAATATATCGGCAATAGACTACCTTTCATAATGAAAAGGATACAATCCATTGGAATAACAAAAATCTCGACAACAAACTACCTTCCATAATGACAAGGCTACAATCCATTGTAGTAACAAAAATCTCGACAACAAACTACCTTTCATAATGACAACGCTACCATCCATTATAGTAACAAAAATCTCGACAACATACTACCTTCCATAATGACAAGGCTACCATCCATTGGAGTAACAGAAATCATAACAATAGACTATGTTCCATAATGACAAGGTTACCATCCATTGCAGTAACAAAAATCTCGACAACAAACTACCTTTGTATTATAACAAGGCTACCATCCATTGTAGTAACAAAAATCTCGACAACAGACTACCTTCCTTAATGACAAGGCTGCCATCTATTGGAGTAACAAAAATCTCGACAACAGACTACCTTCCATAATGACTAGGCTACCATCCATTGGAGTAACAAAGATATCAACAACAGACTACCTTTCATAATGACAAGGATACCATCCATTGGAATAACAAAAATCTCGACAACAGACTACCTTCCATAATGACAAGGATACCATCCATTGGAGTAAACAAAATCTCGACATCAGACTACATTCAATAATGACAAGGGTACCATCGTTGGAGTAACAAAAATATCCACAAGAGACTACCTTCCATAATGACAAGGCTACAATCCATTGGAGTATAAAAAATCTCGACAATAGACTACCTACCATAATAATAAGGCTACAATCCATTGGAGTAACAAAAATCTCGACAACAGAGTACCTTCCATAATGACTAGGCTACCATCTATTGGAGTAACAAAAATCTCGACAGCAGAATACCTTCCATAACCACAAGGCTTACATCCATTTGAATAACAAAAATATCGATAACACACTACCTTCCATAATGGCAAGGCTACCATCTGTTGGAGTAATAAAAATCTCGACAACAGACTACCTTCCATAATGACTAGGCTACCATCCACTGGAGAAACAAAGCTATTGACAATGAACTACCTTTCATAATGACAAGGATACCATCCATTGGAATAACAAAAATCTTGACAACAGACTACCTTCCATATGACAAGGCTACCATCCATTGCAGTAACTAAAATCTCGACAACAGACTAGCTTCCATAATGACAATGCTAACATCCACTGTAGTAACAAAAATCTCGACAACAGACTACCTTCCATAATGACAAGGCTACCATCCATTGGAGTAACAGAAATCTTAATAACATACTACCTTCCATAATGACAAGGTTACCATCCATTGCAGTAACAAAAATCTCGACAACAAACTACCTTCCATAATGACAAGGCTACCATCCATTGGAATAACTAAAATCTCGACAATAGACTACCTTCCATAATGACAAGGCTTTCATCCAATGGAGTAATAAATATATCGACAATAGACTATCTTCCATAATGACAAGGCGACCATCCATTGGAGTAACAAAAATCTCGACAACAAACTACCTTCCATAATGACAAGGGTACCATCCATTGGAGTAACAAAAATATCCAAAAGAGAAAACCTTCCATAATGACAAGGCTACCATCCATTGCAGTAACAAAAATCTCGACTATAGAATACATTCCCTAATGACAAGGCTACCATCAATTATAGTAACAAAAATCTCGACAACAGACTAACTTCCATAATGACTAGGCTACCATCCATTGGAGTAACAAAGATATTGACAACGAACTACCTTTAATAATGTCAAGGATAACATCCATTGGAATAACAAAAATCTAGACAACAGACTACCTTCCATAATGACAAGGCTACCATCCATTACAGTAACAAAAATCTCGACAACAGACTACCTTCGATAATGACAACGCTACCATCCATTGTAGTAACAAAAATCTCGACAACAGACTACCTTCCATAATGACAAGGCTACCATCCATTGGAGTATCAGAAATCATAACAATAGACTACGTTCCATAATGACAAGGTTACCATGCATTGCAGTAACAAAAATCTCGAAAAGAAACTACCTTTTATAATTACAAGGCTACCCTCCATTCTAGTAACAAAAATCTCGACAACAGACTACCTTCCATAATGACTAGGCTACCATCCATTGGAGTAACAAAGATATCAACAACAGACTACCTTACATAATGACAAGTATACCATCCATTGGAATAAGAAAAATATCGACTAAACACTACCTTTCATAATGACAAGGATACCATCCATTGGAGTAAACAAAATCTCGACATCATACTACATTCAATAATTACAAGGGTACCATCATTGGAGTAACAAAAATATCCATAAGAGACTACCTTCCATAATGACAAGGCTCCAATCCATTGGAGTATAAAAAATCTCGACAATAGACTACCTAACATAATGACAAGGCTACAATCCATTGGAGTAACAAAAATCTCGACAACAAACTACCTTCCATAATGACTAGGCTACCATCCATTGGAGTAACAAAGATATCGATAACAGACTACCTTCCATAATGACAAGGCTACCATCCATTTGAGTAAAAAAGATATGGACAACATACTACCTTCCATAATGACAAGGCTACCATCCATTGGAGTAACAAAAATCACGACAACTGACTACCTTACATAATTACAAGTCTACCAATCATTGGAATAACAAAAATCTCGACAACAGACTACCTTCCATAATGACAAGGCTACCATCCATTGGAGTAACAAAAATCATAACAACCGACTACCATCCATAATGACAAGGTTACCATCCATTGCAGTAACAAAAATCTTGACAACAAACTACCTCCCATAATGAAAAGGCTACCATAAATTGGAATAAAAAAAATCTCCACAATAGACTACCTTCCATAATGACAAGGATTTCATCCAATGGAGTAATAAAAATCACGACAACAGACTACCTTCCATAATGACAAGGCTACCATCTACTGGATTAACAAAAATTTCGACAAAAAACTACCTTCCATAATAAAAAGGGTACCATCCTTTGGAGTAACAAAGATATTGATAACAAACTACCTTTCATAATGACAAGGATACCATCCATTGGAATAACCAAAATCACGACAAGAGACTACGTTCCATAATGACAAGGCTACCATCCATTGCAGTAACAAAAATCTAGACAACAAAATACCTTCCATAATGACAACGCTACCATCCATTGTAGTAACAAAAATCTCGACAACAGACTACCTTCCATAATGACAAGGCTACCATCCATTGGAGTAATAGAAATCATAACAACAGACTACCTTCCTTAATGACAAGGTTACCATCCATTGCAGTAACAAAAATCTTGACAACAAACTACCTTCCATAATGACAAGGCTACCATCCATTGGAATAAGAAAATCTCGACAACAGACTACCTTCCATAATGACAAGGCTTTCATCCAATGGAGTAATAAAAATATCGACAATAGACTATCTTCCATAATGACAAGGCTACCATCCATTGGAGTAACAAAAATATCAACAACAAACTACCTTCCATAATGACAAGGGTACCATCCATTGGAGTAACAAAAATATCCACAAGAGAAAACCTTCCATAATGACAAGGCTACCATCCATTGGAGTAAAAAAAATCTCGATAAACAGACTACCTTCCATAATGACAAGGCTACCATCCATTGTAGTAACAAAAATATCGACTATAGAATACCTTCCATAATGACAAGGCTACCATCAATTGTAGTAACAAAAATCTTGACAAGAGACTACCTTCCGTAATGGCAAGGCTACCATCCATTGGAGTAATAAAAATCTCGACAATAGACTACCTTCCATAATGACTAGGCTACCATCCATTGGAGTAACAAAGATATTGACAACGAACTACCTTTCATAATGACAAGGATACCATCCATTTCAATAACAAAAATCTCGACAACAAACTACCTTCCATAATGACAAGGCTACCATCCATTGCAGTAACAAACATCTCGACAACAAACTACCTTCCATAATGACAAGGCTACCATACATTGTAGTAACAAAGATATCAAAAACATACTACCTTTCATAATGACATGGATACCATCCATTTCAATAACAAAAATCTCGACAACAAACTACCTTCCATAATGAAAAGACTACCATCCATTGGAGTAACAATAATCTCGACAACAGACTACCTTCCATAATGAAAAGGCTACCATCCATTGTAGTAAAAAAAAATCTCGACAACATACTACCTTCCATAATGACAAGGTAATCATCATTGGAGTAACAAAAATATCCACAAGAGACTACCTTCCATAATGACAAGGCTACCATCCATTAGAGTAACAAAGATATCGACAACAGACTACCTTCCATAACGACAACAGAATACCATCCATAATTACAAGGCTACCATCCATTGAAGTAAAAAAAATCTCGAAAATATACTACCTTCCATAATCACAAGGCTTACATCCATTGGAGTAACAAAAATATCCACAAGAGACAACCTTCCATAATGACAAGGCTACCATCCATTGGAGTAACAAAAATCTCGACAACAAATTACCTTCCATAATGACAAGGCTACCATCCATTGTATTAACAAAAATCTCGACAACGGACAACCTTCCTTAATGACAAGGCTATTATCTATTGGAGTAACAAAAATCTCAACAACAGACTACCTTCCATAATGACTAGGCTACCATCCATTGGAGTAACAAAGATATCGACAAGGGACTACCTTTCATAATGACAAGGATATCATCCATAAGAATAACAAAAATCTCGACAACTGACTACTTTCCATAATGACAAGGATACCATCCATTGGAGTAAACAAAATCTCGACAACAGACTACATTTAATAATGACAAGGGTACCATCATTGGAGTAACAAAAATATCCACAAGAGACTACCTTCCATAATGACAAGGCTACAATCCATTGGAGTATAAAAAATCTCGACAATAGACTACCTTACATAATGACAAGGCTACAATCCATTGGAGTAACAAAAATCTCGACAACAGATTACCTTCCATAATGACTAGGCTACCATCCATTGGAGTAACAAAAATCTCGACAACAAAATACCTTCCAGAATGACAAGGCTACAATCCATTGTAGTAAGAAAAATCTCGACAATAGACTACCTTCCATAATCACAAGGCTTACATCCATTGGAGTAACAAAAATCTAGACAATAGACTACCTTCCATAATGACAAGGCTACCATCCATTGGAATAAAAAAAATATCAATAACAAACTACCTTCCATAATGACAAGGCTACCATCACTTGGAGTAACAAAAATCATAACAATGGACTACCTTCCATAATGACAAGGCTACCATCCATTGCAGTAACAAAGATATGGACAACATACTACCTTCCATAATGACAAGGCTACCATCCATTGGAGTAACAAAAATCACGACAACAGACTCTCTTACATTATTACAAGGCTACCATTCATTGGAATAACAAAAATCTCAACAACAGACTACCTTCCATAATGACAAGGCTACCATCCATTGCAGTAACAAAAATCTCGACAACAGACTACCTTCCATAATGAAAAGGCTACCATTCATTGGAATAACAAAAATCTCGACAACAGACTACCTTCCATAATGACAAGGCTTTCATCCAATGGAGTAATAAAAATCGCGACAACAGACTACCTTCCATAATGACAAGGCTACCATCTATTGGACTAACAAAAATCTCGACAACAGATTACCTTCCATAATGACAAGGCTTTCATCCAATGGAGTAATAAAAATATCGACAATAGACTATCTTCCATAATGATAAGGCTACCATCCATTGGAGTAACAAAAATCTCGACAACAAACTACCTTCCATAATGACTAGGCTACCATCCATTGGAGTAACAAAGATATCGACAAGGGACTACCTTTCATAATGACAAGGATATCATCCATAAGAATAACAAAAATCTCGACAACTGACTACTTTCCATAATGACAAGGATACCATCCATTGGAGTAAACAAAATCTCGACAACAGACTACATTTAATAATGACAAGGGTACCATCATTGGAGTAACAAAAATATCCACAAGAGACTACCTTCCATAATGACAAGGCTACAATCCATTGGAGTATAAAAAATCTCGACAATAGATTACCTTACATAATGACAAGGCTACAATCCATTGGAGTAACAAAAATCTCGACAACAGATTACCTTCCATAATGACTAGGCTACCATCCATTGGAGTAACAAAAATCTCGACAACAAAATACCTTCCAGAATGACAAGGCTACAATCCATTGTAGTAAGAAAAATCTCGACAATAGACTACCTTCCATAATCACAAGGCTTACATCCATTGGAGTAACAAAAATCTAGACAATAGACTACCTTCCATAATGACAAGGCTACCATCCATTGGAATAAAAAAAATATCAACAACACACTACCTTCCATAATGACAAGGCTACCATCACTTGGAGTAACAAAAATCATAACAATGGACTACCTTCCATAATGACAAGGCTACCATCCATTGCAGTAACAAAGATATGGACAACATACTACCTTCCATAATGACAAGGCTACCATCCATTGGAGTAACAAAAATCACGACAACAGACTCTCTTACATAATTACAAGGCTACCATTCATTGGAATAACAAAAATCTCAACAACAGACTACCTTCCATAATGACAAGGCTACCATCCATTGCAGTAACAAAAATCTCGACAACAGACTACCTTCCATAATGAAAAGGCTACCATTCATTGGAATAACAAAAATCTCGACAACAGACTACCTTCCATAATGACAAGGCTTTCATCCAATGGAGTAATAAAAATCGCGACAACAGACTACCTTCCATAATGACAAGGCTACCATCTATTGGACTAACAAAAATCTCGACAACAGATTACCTTCCATAATGACAAGGCTTTCATCCAATGGAGTAATAAAAATATCGACAATAGACTATCTTCCATAATGATAAGGCTACCATCCATTGGAGTAACAAAAATCTCGACAACAAACTACCTTCCATAATGAAAAGGGTACCATCCGTTGGAGTAACAAAAATATCCATAATAGAAAACCATCCATAATGACAAGGCTACCATCCATTTGATTAACAAAAATCTCGACAAGCAGACTACCTTCCATAATGACAAGGTTACCATCCATTGTAGTAACGAAAATCTCGACTATAGAATACCTTCCATAATGACAAGGCTAGCATCAATTGTAGTAACAAAAATATCGAGAACAGACTACCTTCCACAATGGCAAGGCTACCATCTATTGGAGTAAAAAAAATCTACACAATAGACTACCTTCCATAATGATTAGGCTACTATCCATTGGAGTAACAAAGATATTGATAACAAACTACCTTCCCTAATGACAAAGCTTCCATCCAATGGGGTAATAAAAATATCAACAATAGATTATCTTCCATAATGACAAGGCTATTATCCATTGGAGTAACAAAAATCTCGACAACAGACTACCTTCCATAATGAAAAGGCTACCATCCATTGTAGTAACAAAAATCTCGACAACATACTACCTTACATAATGACAAGGCTACCATCCATTGGAGTAACAAAGATATCGACAACAGACTACCTTCCATAACGACAAGGCTACAATCCATTATAGTAACAAAAATCTCGACAATAGACTACCTTCCATAATGACAAGGCTACCATCCATTGGAGTAACAAAAATCTAGACAACAGACTACCTTCCATAATGACTAGGCTACCATCCATTGGAGTAACAAAGATATCGACAACAGACTACCTTCCATAACGACAAGGCTACAATCCATTATAGTAACAAAAATCTCGACAACAGAATACCATCCATAATTACAAGGCTACCATAAATTAAAGTAAAAAAAATCTCGAAAATATACTACCTTCCATAATCACAAGGCTTACATCCATTGGAGTAACAAAAATATCCACAAGAGACAACCTTCTATAATGACAAGGGTACCATCCATTGGAGTAACAAAAATCTCGACAACAGACTACCTTCCATAATCACAAAGCTACCATCCATTGGAATAACAAAAATCTCGACAATAGACTACCTTCCGTAATGATAAGGATACCATCCATTGGAGTAAACAAAATCTCGACAACAGACTACATTCAATAATGACAAGGGTACCATCATTGGAATAACAAAAATATCCACAAGAGACTACCTTCCATAATGACAAGGCTACCATCCATTGGAGTAACAAAAATCTAGACAACAGACTACCTTCCATAATGACTAGGCTACCATCCATTGGAGTAACAAAGATATCGATAACAGACTACCTTCCATAACGACAAGGCTACAATCCATTATAGTAACAAAAATCTCGACAACAGAATACCATCCATAATTACAAGGCTACCATCAATTAAAGTAAAAAAAATCTCGAAAATATACTACCTTCCATAATCACAAGGCTTACATCCATTGGAGTAACAAAAATATCCATAAGAGACAACCTTCTATAATGACAAGGGTACCATCCATTGGAGTAACAAAAATCTCGACAACAGACTACCTTCCATAATCACAAAGCTACCATCCATTGGAATAACAAAAATCTCGACAATAGACTACCTTCCGTAATGATAAGGATACCATCCATTGGAGTAAACAAAATCTCGACAACAGACTACATTCAATAATGACAAGGGTACCATCATTGGAGTAACAAAAATATCCACAAGAGACTACCTTCCATAATGACAAGGCTATAAACCATTGGAGTAACAAAAATCTCGACAACAGACTACCTTCCATAATGACTAGGCTATTATCCATTGGAATAACAAAGATATCGACAACAGAATACATTCCATAACGAGAAGGCTACAATCCATTGTAGTAACAAAAATCTCGACAATAGTATACCTTCCAGAATGACAAGGCTACCATCTATTGTAGTAACAAAAATCTCGATAATAGACTACCTTCCATAACCACAAGGCTTACATCCATTTGAGTAACAAAAATCTAGACAATAGACTAACTTCCATAATGACAAGGCTTACATCCCTTGGAGTAACAAAAATCTCGACAATAGACTACCTTCCATAATGACAAGGCTACCATTCATTGGAGTAATAGAAATCATAACAACCGACTACCTTCCATAATGACAAGGTTACCATCCATTGTAGTAACAAAAATCTCGACAACAAACTACCTTCCATAATGAAAAGGCTACCATCCATTGGAATAACAAAAATCTCGACAACATTCTACCTTCCATAATGACAAGGCTTTCATCCAATGGAGTAATAAAAATATCGACAACAGACTATCTTCCATAATGACAAGGCTACCATCCATTGGAGTAACAAAAATCTCGACAACAAACTACCTTCCATAATGACAAGGGCACCATCCATTGGAGTAACAAAAATATCCACAAGAGAAAACCTTCCATAATGACAAGGCTACCATCCATTGGAGTAATAAAAATCTCGACAAACAGACAACCTTCCATAATGACAACGCTACCATCCATTGGAGTAACAAAAATCTCGACAACAGACTACCTTCCATAATGACAAGGTTATCATCATTGGAGTAACAAAAATATCCACAAGAGACTACCTTCCATAATGACAAGGCTACAATCAATCGGAGTAACAAAAATCCCGACAATAGACTACCTTCTATAATGACTAGGCTACCATCCATTAGAGTAACAAAGACATCGACAACAGACTACCTTCCATAACGACAAGGCTACAATCCATTATAGTAACAAAAATCTCGACAACATAATACCATCTATAATTACAAGGCTACCATCCATTGAAGTAAAAAAAATCTCAAAAATTTACTACCTTCCATAATCACAAGGCTTACATCCATTGTAGTAACAAAAATCTCGACAATAGACTAACTTCCATAATGACAAGGGTACCATCCATTTGAGTAACAAAAATAACCACAAGAGACAACCTTCCATAATGACAAGGCTATCATCCATTGTATTAACAAAAATCTCGACAACAGACTACCTTCCTTAATGGCAAGGCTATCATCTATTGGAGTAACAAAAATCTCGACAATAGACTACCTTCCATAATGACTAGGCTACCATCCATTGGAGTAACAAAGATATCAACAACGGACTACTTTTCATAATGACAAGGATACCATCCATTAGAATAAAGAAAATCTCGACAATAGACTACCTTCCATAATGACAAGGATACCATCCATTGTAGTAAACAAAATCTAGACAACAGACTACCTTCCATAATGACAAGGCTACAATCCATTGGAGTATAAAAAATATCGACAATAGACTACCATACATAATGACAAGGCTACAATCAATTGGAGTAACAAAAATCTCGACAACAAATTACCTTCCATAAATACTAGGCTACCATCCATTGGAGTAACAAAAATCTCGACAACAAAATACCTTCCAGAATGACAAGGCTACCATCCATTGTAGTAACAAAAATCTCGACAATAGACTACCTTCCATAACCACAAGGCTTACATCCATTGAAGTAACAAAAATATAGACAATAGACTACCTTGCATAATGACAAGGCTACCATCCATTGAAATAAAAAAAATTTCGACAACACACTACCTTCCATAATGACAAGGCTACCATCCCTTGAAGTAACAAAAATCTCGACAACAGACTACCATCCATTGGAGTAACAAAGATATGGACAACATACTACCTTCCAAAATGACAAGGCTACCATCCATTGGAGTAACAAAAATCACGACAATAGACTACCTTACATAATTACAAAGCTACCATTCATTGGAATAACAAAAATCTCGACAACAGACTACCTTCCATAATGACAAGTCTACCATCCATTGTAGTAACAAAAATCTCGACAACATACTACCTTCCATAATGGCAAGGCTACCATCCATTGGAGTAACAGAAATCGTAACAATCGACTACCTTCCATAATGACAAGGTTACCGTCCATTGTAGTAACAAAAATCTCGGCAACAGACTACCTTCCTTAATGACAAGGCTATCATCTCCTGGAGGAACAAAAATCTCGACAATAGACTACCTTCCATAATGACTAGGCTACCATCCATTGGAATAACAAAAATCTCGACAACAGACTACCTTCCATAATGACAAGGATCGATCCATTGAAGTAAACAAAATCTCGACAAAAATATCCACAAGAGACTACCTTCCATAATGAAAAGGATACAATCCATTGGAGTATAATAAATCTCGACAATAGACTACCTTACATAATGACAAGGCTACAATCCGTTGGAGTAACAAAAATATCGACAACGGACTACCTTCCATAATGACTAGGCTACCATCCATTGGAGTAACAAAAATCTCGACAACAGAATACCTTCCAGAATGACAATGCTTTCATCCATTGTAGTAACAAAAATCTAGACAATAGACTACCTTCCATAATGACAAGGCTACCATCCATTGGAATAAAAAAAATATCGACAACACACTACTTTCCATAATGACAAGGCTACCATCCCTTGGAGTAACAAAAATATCGACAACAGACTACCTTCCATAATGACAAGGCTACCATCAATTGGAGTAACAATGATATGGACAACATACTACCTTCCATTATGACAAGGCTACCATCCATTGCAGTAACAAAAATCTCGACAACAGACTACATTCCATAATGAAAAGGCTACCATTCATTGGAATAACAAAAATCTCGACAACAGACTACCTTCCATAATGACAAGGCTTTCATCCAATGGAGTAATAAAAATCGCGACAATAGACTACCTTCCATAATGACAAGGCTACCATCTATTGGACTAACAAAAATCTCAACAACAGACTACCTTCCATAATGACAAGGCTTTCATCCAATGGAGTAATAAAAATATCGACAATAGACTAGCTTCCATAATGACAAGGCTACCATCCATTGGAGTAACAAAATTCTCAACAACAAACTACCTTCCATAATGACAAGGCTACCATCCATTGGAGTAACAAAAATATCAATCAAAGAAAACCTTCCATAATGACAAGGCTACCATCCATTGGAGTAAAAAAAATCTCAACAACATATTACCTTCCATAATGACAAGGCTACCATCCATTGTATTAACAAAAATCTCGACAACAGACTACCTTCCTTAATGACAAGGCTATCATCTCCTGGAGGAACAAAAATCTCGACAATAGACTACCTTCCATAATGACTAGGCTACCTTCCATTGGAGTAACAAAGATATCGACAACGGACTACCTTTCATAATGACAAGGATACCATCCATTGGAATAACAAAAATCTCGACAACAGACTACCTTCCATAATGACAAGGATCGATCCATTGGAGTAAACAAAATCTCGACAACAGACTACATTCAATAATGACAAGGGTACCATCATTGGAGTTACAAAAATATCCACAAGAGACTACCTTCCATAATGAAAAGGATACAATCCATTGGAGTATAATAAATTACGACAATAGACTACCTTACATAATGACAAGGCTACAATCCGTTGGAGTAACAAAAATCTCGACAACGGACTACCTTCCATAATGACTAGGCTACCATCCATTGGAGTAACAAAAATCTCGACAACAGAATACCTTCCAGAATGACAAGGCTTTCATCCATTGTAGTAACAAAAATCTCGACAATAGACTACCTTCCATAACCACAAGGCTTACATCCATTGGAGTAACAAAAATCTAGACAATAGACTACCTTCCATAATGACAAGGCTACCATCCATTGGAATAAAAAAAATATCGACAACACACTACTTTCCATAATGACAGGGCTACCATCCCTTGGAGTAACAAAAATCTCGACAACAGACTACCTTCCATAATGACAAGGCTACCATCAATTGGAGTAACAATGATATGGACAACATACTACCTTCCATTATGACAAGGCTACCATCCATTGCAGTAACAAAAATCTCGACAACAGACTACATTCCATAATGAAAAGGCTACCATTCATTGGAATAACAAAAATCTCGACAACAAACTACCTTCCATAATGACAAGGCTTTCATCCAATGGAGTAATAAAAATCGCGACAATAGACTACCTTCCATAATGACAAGGCTACCATCTATTGGACTAACAAAAATCTCAACAACAGACTACCTTCCATAATGACAAGGCTTTCATCCAATGGAGTAATAAAAATATCGACAATAGACTAGCTTCCATAATGACAAGGCTACCATCCATTGGAGTAACAAAATTCTCAACAACAAACTACCTTCCATAATGACAAGGGTACCATCCATTGGAGTAACAAAAATATCAATCAAAGAAAACCTTCCATAATGACAAGGCTACCATCCATTGGAGTAAAAAAAATCTCGACAACATATTACCTACCATAATGACAAGGCTACCATCCATTGTATTAACAAAAATCTCGACAACAGACTACCTTCCTTAATGGCAAGGCTATCATCTATTGGAGTAACAAAAATCTCGACAATAGACTACCTTCCATAATGACTAGGCTACCATCCATTGGAGTAACAAAGATATCAACAACGGACTACTTTTCATAATGACAAGGATACCATCCATTAGAATAAAGAAAATCTCGACAATAGACTACCTTCCATAATGACAAGGATACCATCCATTGTAGTAAACAAAATCTAGACAACAGACTACCTTCCATAATGACAAGGCTACAATCCATTGGAGTATAAAAAATCTCGACAATAGACTACCTTACATAATGACAAGGCTACAATCAATTGGAGTAACAAAAATCTCGACAACAAATTACCTTCCATAAATACTAGGCTACCATCCATTGAAGTAACAAAAATCTCGACAACAAAATACCTTCCAGAATGACAAGGCTACCATCCATTGTAGTAACAAAAATCTCGACAATAGACTACCTTCCATAACCACAAGGCTTACATCCATTGAAGTAACAAAAATATAGACAATAGACTACCTTGCATAATGACAAGGCTTCCATCCATTGAAATAAAAAAAATTTCGACAACACACTACCTTCCATAATGACAAGGCTACCATCCCTTGAAGTAACAAAAATCTCGACAACAGACTACCATCCATTGGAGAAACAAAGATATGGACAACATACTACCTTCCAAAATGACAAGGCTACCATCCATTGGAGTAACAAAAATCACGACAATAGACTACCTTACATAATTACAAAGCTACCATTCATTGGAATAACAAAAATCTCGACAACAGACTACCTTCCATAATGACAAGTCTACCATCCATTGTAGTAACAAAAATCTCGACAACATACTACCTTCCATAATGGCAAGGCTACCATCCATTGGAGTAACATAAATCGTAACAATCGACTACCTTCCATAATGACAAGGTTACCGTCCATTGTAGTAACAAAAATCTCGACAACAGACTACCTTCCTTAATGACAAGGCTATCATCTCCTGGAGGAACAAAAATCTCGACAATAGACTACCTTCCATAATGACTAGGCTACCATCCATTGTAATAACAAAAATCTCGACAACAGACTACCTTCCATAATGACAAGGATCGATCCATTGAAGTAAACAAAATCTCGACAAAAATATCCACAAGAGACTACCTTCCATAATGAAAAGGATACAATCCATTGGAGTATAATAAATCTCGACAATAGACTACCTTACATAATGACAAGGCTACAATCCGTTGGAGTAACAAAAATATCGACAACGGACTACCTTCCATAATGACTAGGCTACCATCCATTGGAGTAACAAAAATCTCGACAACAGAATACATTCCAGAATGACAAGGCTTTCATCCATTGTAGTAACAAAAATCTCGACAATAGACTACCTTCCATAACCACAAGGCTTACATCCATTGGAGTAACAAAAATCTAGACAATAGACTACCTTCCATAATGACAAGGCTACCATCCATTGGAATAAAAAAAATATCGACAACACACTACTTTCCATAATGACAAGGCTACCATCCCTTGGAGTAACAAAAATCTCGACAACAGACTACCTTCCATAATGACAAGGCTACCATCAATTGGAGTAACAATGATATGGACAACATACTACCTTCCATTATGACAAGGCTACCATTCATTGCAGTAACAAAAATCTCTACAACAGACTACATTCCATAATGAAAAGGCTACCATTCATTGGAATAACAAAAATCTCGACAACAGACTACCTTCCATAATGACAAGGCTTTCATCCAATGGAGTAATAAAAATCGCGACAATAGACTACCTTCCATAATGACAAGGCTACCATCTATTGGACTAACAAAAATCTCAACAACAGACTACCTTCCATAATGACAAGGCTTTCATCCAATGGTATAATAAAAATATCGACAATAGACTAGCTTCCATAATGACAAGGCTACCATCCATTGGAGTAACAAAATTCTCAACAACAAACTACCTTCCATAATGACAAGGGTACCATCCATTTGAGTAACAAAAATATCAATCAAAGAAAACCTTCCATAATGACAAGGCTACCATCCATTGGAGTAAAAAAAATCTCGACAACATATTACCTTCCATAATGACAAGGCTACCATCCATTGTATTAACAAAAATCTCGACAACAGACTACCTTCCTTAATGACAAGGCTATCATCTCCTGGAGGAACAAAAATCTCGACAATAGACTACCTTCCATAATGACTAGGCTACCTTCCATTGGAGTAACAAAGATATCGACAACGGACTACCTTTCATAATGACAAGGATACCATCCATTGGAATAACAAAAATCTCGACAACAGACTACCTTCCATAATGACAAGGATCGATCCATTGGAGTAAACAAAATCTCGACAACAGACTACATTCAATAATGACAAGGGTACCATCATTGGAGTAACAAAAATATCCACAAGAGACTACCTTCCATTATGAAAAGGATACAATCCATTGGAGTATAATAAATCTCGACAATAGACTACCTTACATAATGACAAGGCTACAATCCGTTGGAGTAACAAAAATCTCGACAACGGACTACCTTCCATAATGACTAGGCTACCATGCATTGGAGTAACAAAAATCTCGACAACAGAATACCTTCCAGAATGACAAGGCTTTCATCCATTGTAGTAACAAAAATCTCGACAATAGACTACCTTCCATAACCACAAGGCTTACATCCATTGGAGTAACAAAAATCTAGACAATAGACTACCTTCCATAATGACAAGGCTACCATCCATTGGAATAAAAAAAATTTCGACAACACACTACCTTCCATAATGACAAGGCTACCATCCCTTGGAGTAACAAAAATATCGACAACAGACTACCTTCCATAATGACAAGGCTACCATCAATTGGAGTAACAATGATATGGACAAAATACTACCTTCCATTATGACAAGGCTACCATCCATTGCAGTAACAAAAATCTCGACAAGAGACTACCTTCCATAATGAAAAGGCTACCATTCATTGGAATAATCAAAATCTCGACAACAGACTACCTTCCATAATGACAAGGCTTTCATCCAATGGAGTAATAAAAATCGCGACAATAGACTACCTTCCATAATGATAAGGCTACCATCTATTGGACTAACAAAAATCTCAACAACAGACTACCTTCCATGATGACAAGGCTTTCATCCAATGGAGTAATAAAAATATCGACAATAGACTAGCTTCCATAATGACAAGGCTACCATCCATTGGAGTAACAAAAATCTCGACAACAAACTACCTTCCATAATGACAAGGGTACCATCCATTGGAGTAACAAAAATATCAATCAAAGAAAACCTTCCATAATGACAAGGCTACCATCCATTGGAGTAACAAAAATCTCGACAACAGATTACCTTCCATAATGACAAGGCTACCATCCATTGTATTAACAAAAATCTCGACAACAAACTACCTTCCTTAATGACAAGGCTAACATCTCCTGGAGTAACAAAAATCTCGACAACAGACTACCTTCCATAATGACTAGGCTACCATCCATTGGAGTAACAAAGATATCGACAACGGATTACCTTTCATAATGACAAGGATACCTCCCATTGGAATAACAAAAATCTCGACAACAGACTACCTTCCATAATGACAAGGATACCATCCATTGGAGTAAACAAAATCTCGACAACAGACTACATTCAATAATGACAAGGGTACCATCATTGGAGTAACAAAAATATTCACAAGAGAAAACCTTCCATAATGACAAGGCTACCATCCATTGGAGTAACAAAAATCTCGACAAGCAGACTACCTTCCATAATGACGAGGCTACCATCCATTGTAGTAAAAAAAATATTGACTATAGAATACATTCCATAATGACAAGGCTACCATCAATTGTAGTAAAAAAAATTTCGAGAACAGACTACCTTCCATAATGACTCTGCTACCATCCATTGGAGTAACAAAAATCTCGCCAACAGAATACCTTCCAGAATGACAAAGCTACCATCCATTGTAGTAAAAAAAATCTCGACAATAGACTACCTTCCATAACCACAAGGCTTACATCCATTGGAGTAAAAAAAATCTAGACAATAGACTACCTTCCATAATGACAAGGCTACCATCCATTGGAATAAAAAAAATATCGACAACACACTACCTTCCATAATGACAAGGCTACCATCCCTTGGAGTAACAAAAATCTCGACAAGAGACTACCTTCCATAATGACAAGGCTACCATCAATTGGAGTAACAATGATATGGACAACATACTACCTTCCATTATGACAAGGCTACCATCCATTGGAGTAACAAAAATCACGACAACAGACTACCTTACATAATTACAAGGCTACCATTCATTGGAATAACAAAAATCTCGACAATAGACTACCTTTCATAATGACAAGGCTACCATCCATTGTAGTAACAAAAATATCGACAATAGACTACCTTCCATAATGGCAAGGCTACCATCCATTGGAGTAACAGAAATCATAACAACCGACTACCTTCCATAATGACAAGGTTACCATCCATTGCAGTAACAAAAATCTCGACAACAAACTACCTTCCATAATGAAAAGGCTACCATTCATTGGAATAACAAAAATCTCGACAACAGACTACCTTCCATAATTACAAGGCTTTCATCCAATGGAGTAATAAAAATCCCGACAATAGACTACCTTCCTTAATGACAAGGCTACCATCTATTAGACTAACAAAAATCTCAACAACAGACTACCTTCCATAATGACAAGGCTTTCATCCAATGGAGTAATAAAAATATCGACAATAGACTAGCTTCCATAATGACAAGGCTACCATCCATTGGAGTAACAAAAATCTCGACAACAAACTACCTACCATAATGACAACGGTACCATCCATTGGAGTAACAAAAATATCCATCAAAGAAAACCTTCCTTAATGACAAGGCTACTATCCATTGGAGTATCAAAAATCTCGACAATAGATTACCTTCCATAATGACAAGGCTACCATCCATTGTATTAACAAAAATCTCGACAACAAACTACCTTCCTTAATGACGAGGCTATCATCTCCTGGAGTAACAAAAATCTCGACAACAGACTACCTTCCATAATGACTAGGCTACCATCCATTAGAGTAACAAAGATATCGACAACGGATTACCTTTCATAATGACAAGGATATCATCCATTGGAATAACAAAAATCTCGACAACAGACTACCTTCCATAATGACAAGGATACCATCCATTGGAGTAAACAAAATCTCGACAACAGACTACATTCAATAATGACAAGGGTACCATCATTGGAGTAACAAAAATATTCACAAGAGAAAACCTTCCATAATGACAAGGCTACCATCCATTGGAGTAACAAAAATCTCGACAAGCAGACTACCTTCCATAATGACGAGGCTACCATCCATTGTAGTAAAAAAAATATTAACTATAGAATACCTTCCATAATGACAAGGCTACCATCAATTGTAGTAAAAAAAATTTCGAGAACAGACTACCTTCCATAATGGCAAGGCTACCATCTATTGGAGTAAAAAAAATCTCGACAACAGACTACCTTCCATAATGACTCTGCTACCATCCATTGGAGTAACAAAAATCTCGACAACAGAATACCTTCCAGAATGACAAGGCTACCATCCATTGTAGTAACAAAAATCTCGACAATAGACTACCTTCCATAACCACAAGGCTTACATCCATTGGAGTAAAAAAAATCTAGACAATAGACTACCTTCCATAAAGACAAGGCTACCATCCATTGGAATAAAAAAAATATCGACAACACACTACCTTCCATAATGACAAGGCTACCATCCCTTGGAGTAACAAAAATCTCGACAAGAGACTACCTTCCATAATGACAAGGCTACCATCAATTGGAGTAACAATGATATGGACAACATACTATCTTCCATTATGACAAGGCTACCATCCATTGGAGTAACAAAAATCACGACAACAGACTACCTTACATAATTACAAGGCTACCATTCATTGGAATAACAAAAATCTAGACAATAGACTACCTTTCATAATGACAAGGCTACCATCCATTGTAGTAACAAAAATATCGACAATAGACTACCTTCCATAATGGCAAGGCTACCATCCATTGGAGTAACAGAAATCATAACAACCGACTACCTTCCATAATGACAAGGTTACCATCCATTGCAGTAACAAAAATCTCGACAACAAACTACCTTCCATAATGAAAAGGCTACCATTCATTGGAATAACAAAAATCTCGACAACAGACTACCTTCCATAATTACAAGGCTTTCATCCAATGGAGTAATAAAAATCCCGACAATAGACTACCTGCCTTAATGACAAGGCTACCATCTATTAGACTAACAAAAATCTCAACAACAGACTACCTTCCATAATGACAAGGCTTTCATCCAATGGAGTAATAAAAATATCGACAATAGACTAGCTTCCATAATGACAAGGCTACCATCCATTGGAGTAACAAAAATCTCGACAACAAACTACCTAGCATAATGACAAGGGTACCATCCATTGGAGTAACAAAAATATCCATCAAAGAAAACCTTCCTTAATGACAAGGCTACTATCCATTGGAGTATCAAAAATCTCGACAATAGATTACCTTCCATAATGACAAGGCTACCATCCATTGTATTAACAAAAATCTCGACAACAAACTACCTTCCTTAATGACGAGGCTATCATCTCCTGGAGTAACAAAAATCTCGACAACAGACTACCTTCCATAATGACTAGGCTACCATCCATTAGAGTAACAAAGATATCGACAACGGATTACCTTTCATAATGACAAGGATATCATCCATTGGAATAACAAAAATCTCGACAACAGACTACCTTCCATAATGACAAGGATACCATCCATTGGAGTAAACAAAATCTCGACAACAGACTACATTCAATAATGACAAGGGTACCATCATTGGAGTAACAAAAATATTCACAAGAGAAAACCTTCCATAATGACAAGGCTACCATCCATTGGAGTAACAAAAATCTCGACAAGCAGACTACCTTCCATAATGACGAGGCTACCATCCATTGTAGTAAAAAAAATATTGACTATAGAATACCTTCCATAATGACAAGGCTACCATCAATTATAGTAAAAAAAATTTCGAGAACAGACTACCTTCCATAATGGCAAGGCTACCATCTATTGGAGTAAAAAAAATCTCGACAACAGACTACCTTCCATAATGACTCTGCTACCATCCATTGGAGTAACAAAAATCTCGACAACAGAATACCTTCCAGAATGACAAGGCTACCATCCATTGTAGTAACAAAAATCTCGACAATAGACTACCTTCCATAACCACAAGGCTTACATCCATTGGAGTAAAAAAAATCTAGACAATAGACTACCTTCCATAATGACAAGGCTACCATCCATTGGAATAAAAAAATATCGACAACACACTACCTTCCATAATGACAAGGCTACCATCCCTTGGAGTAACAAAAATCTCGACAAGAGACTACCTTCCATAATGACAAGGCTACCATCAATTGGAGTAACAATGATATGGACAACATACTACCTTCCATTATGACAAGGCTACCATCCATTGGAGTAACAAAAATCACGACAACAGACTACCTTACATAATTACAAGGCTACCATTCATTGGAATAACAAAAATCTCGACAATAGACTACCTTTCATAATGACAAGGCCACCATCCATTGTAGTAACAAAAATATCGACAATAGACTACCTTCCATAATGGCAAGGCTTCCATCCATTGGAGTAACAGAAATCATAACAACCGACTACCTTCCATAATGACAAGGTTACCATCCATTGCAGTAACAAAAATCTCGACAACAAACTACCTTCCATAATGAAAAGGCTACCATTCATTGGAATAACAAAAATCTCGACAACAGACTACCTTCCATAATTACAAGGCTTTCATCCAATGGAGTAATAAAAATCCCGACAATAGACTACCTTCCTTAATGACAAGGCTACCATCTATTAGACTAACAAAAATCTCAACAACAGACTACCTTCCATAATGACAAGGCTTTCATCCAATGGAGTAATAAAAATATCGACAATAGACTAGCTTCCATAATGACAAGGCTACCATCCATTGGAGTAACAAAAATCTCGACAACAAACTACCTAGCATAATGACAAGGGTACCATCCATTGGAGTAACAAAAATATCCATCAAAGAAAACCTTCCTTAATGACAAGGCTACTATCCATTGGAGTATCAAAAATCTCGACAATAGATTACCTTCCATAATGACAAGGCTACCATCCATTGTATTAACAAAAATCTCGACAACAAACTACCTTCCTTAATGACGAGGCTATCATCTCCTGGAGTAACAAAAATCTCGACAACAGACTACCTTCCATAATGACTAGGCTACCATCCATTGTAGTAAAAAAAATATTGACTATAGAATACCTTCCATAATGACAAGGCTACCATCAATTATAGTAAAAAAAATTTCGAGAACAGACTACCTTCCATAATGGCAAGGCTACCATCTATTGGAGTAAAAAAAATCTCGACAACAGACTACCTTCCATAATGACTCTGCTACCATCCATTGGAGTAACAAAAATCTCGACAACAGAATACCTTCCAGAATGACAAGGCTACCATCCATTGTAGTAACAAAAATCTCGACAATAGACTACCTTCCATAACCACAAGGCTTACATCCATTGGAGTAAAAAAAATCTAGACAATAGACTACCTTCCATAATGACAAGGCTACCATCCATTGGAATAAAAAAAATATCGACAACACACTACCTTCCATAATGACAAGGCTACCATCCTTTGGAGTAACAAAAATCTCGACAAGAGACTACCTTCCATAATGACAAGGCTACCATCAATTGGAGTAACAATGATATGGACAACATACTACCTTCCATTATGACAAGGCTACCATCCATTGGAGTAACAAAAATCACGACAACAGACTACCTTACATAATTACAAGGCTTCCATTCATTGGAATAACAAAAATCTCGACAATAGACTACCTTTCATAATGACAAGGCTACCATCCATTGTAGTAACAAAAATATCGACAATAGACTACCTTCCATAATGGCAAGGCTTCCATCCATTGGAGTAACAGAAATCATAACAACCGACTACCTTCCATAATGACAAGGTTACCATCCATTGCAGTAACAAAAATCTCGACAACAAACTACCTTCCATAATGAAAAGGCTACCATTCATTGGAATAACAAAAATCTCGACAACAGACTACCTTCCATAATTACAAGGCTTTCATCCAATGGAGTAATAAAAATCCCGACAATAGACTACCTTCCTTAATGACAAGGTTACCATCTATTAGACTAACAAAAATCTCAACAACAGACTACCTTCCATAATGACAAGGCTTTCATCCAATGGAGTAATAAAAATATCGACAATAGACTAGCTTCCATAATGACAAGGCTACCATCCATTGGAGTAACAAAAATCTCGACAACAAACTACCTAGCATAATGACAAGGGTACCATCCATTGGAGTAACAAAAATATCCATCAAAGAAAACCTTCCTTAATGACAAGGCTACTATCCATTGGAGTATCAAAAATCTCGACAATAGATTACCTTCCATAATGACAAGGCTACCATCCATTGTATTAACAAAAATCTCGACAACAAACTACCTTCCTTAATGACGAGGCTATCATCTCCTGGAGTAACAAAAATCTCGACAACAGACTACCTTCCATAATGACTAGGCTACCATCCATTAGAGTAACAAAGATATCGACAACGGATTACCTTTCATAATGACAAGGATATCATCCATTGGAATAACAAAAATCTCGACAACAGACTACCTTCCATAATGACAAGGATACCATCCATTGGAGTAAACAAAATCTCGACAACAGACTACATTCAATAATGACAAGGGTACCATCATTGGAGTAACAAAAATATTCACAAGAGAAAACCTTCCATAATGACAAGGCTACCATCCATTGGAGTAACAAAAATCTCGACAAGCAGACTACCTTCCATAATGACGAGGCTACCATCCATTGTAGTAAAAAAAATATTGACTATAGAATACCTTCCATAATGACAAGGCTACCATCAATTGTAGTAAAAAAAATTTCGAGAACAGACTACCTACCATAATGGCAAGGCTACCATCTATTGGAGTAAAAAAAATCTCGACAACAGACTACCTTCCATAATGACTCTGCTACCATCCATTGGAGTAACAAAAATCTCGACAACAGAATACCTTCCAGAATGACAAGGCTACCATCCATTGTAGTAACAAAAATCTCGACAATAGACTACCTTCCATAACCACAAGGCTTACATCCATTGGAGTAAAAAAAATCTAGACAATAGACTACCTTCCATAATGACAAGGCTACCATCCATTGGAATAAAAAAAATATCGACAACACACTACCTTCCATAATGACAAGGCTACCATCCCTTGGAGTAACAAAAATCTCGACAAGAGACTACCTTCCATAATGACAAGGCTACCATCAATTGGAGTAACAATGATATGGACAACATACTACCTTCCATTATGACAAGGCTACCATCCATTGGAGTAACAAAAATCACGACAACAGACTACCTTACATAATTACAAGGCTACCATTCATTGGAATAACAAAAATCTCGACAATAGACTACCTTTCATAATGACAAGGCCACCATCCATTGTAGTAACAAAAATATCGACAATAGACTACCTTCCATAATGGCAAGGCTTCCATCCATTGGAGTAACAGAAATCATAACAACCGACTACCTTCCATAATGACAAGGTTACCATCCATTGCAGTAACAAAAATCTCGACAACAAACTACCTTCCATAATGAAAAGGCTACCATTCATTGGAATAACAAAAATCTCGACAACAGACTACCTTCCATAATTACAAGGCTTTCATCCAATGGAGTAATAAAAATCCCGACAATAGACTACCTTCCTTAATGACAAGGCTACCATCTATTAGACTAACAAAAATCTCAACAACAGACTACCTTCCATAATGACAAGGCTTTCATCCAATGGAGTAATAAAAATATCGACAATAGACTAGCTTCCATAATGACAAGGCTACCATCCATTGGAGTAACAAAAATCTCGACAACAAACTACCTAGCATAATGACAAGGGTACCATCCATTGGAGTAACAAAAATATCCATCAAAGAAAACCTTCCTTAATGACAAGGCTACTATCCATTGGAGTATCAAAAATCTCGACAATAGATTACCTTCCATAATGACAAGGCTACCATCCATTGTATTAACAAAAATCTCGACAACAAACTACCTTCCTTAATGACGAGGCTATCATCTCCTGGAGTAACAAAAATCTCGACAACAGACTACCTTCCATAATGACTAGGCTACCATCCATTGTAGTAAAAAAAATATTGACTATAGAATACCTTCCATAATGACAAGGCTACCATCAATTATAGTAAAAAAAATTTCGAGAACAGACTACCTTCCATAATGGCAAGGCTACCATCTATTGGAGTAAAAAAAATCTCGACAACAGACTACCTTCCATAATGACTCTGCTACCATCCATTGGAGTAACAAAAATCTCGACAACAGAATACCTTCCAGAATGACAAGGCTACCATCCATTGTAGTAACAAAAATCTCGACAATAGACTACCTTCCATAACCACAAGGCTTACATCCATTGGAGTAAAAAAAATCTAGACAATAGACTACCTTCCATAATGACAAGGCTACCATCCATTGGAATAAAAAAAATATCGACAACACACTACCTTCCATAATGACAAGGCTACCATCCTTTGGAGTAACAAAAATCTCGACAAGAGACTACCTTCCATAATGACAAGGCTACCATCAATTGGAGTAACAATGATATGGACAACATACTACCTTCCATTATGACAAGGCTACCATCCATTGGAGTAACAAAAATCACGACAACAGACTACCTTACATAATTACAAGGCTTCCATTCATTGGAATAACAAAAATCTCGACAATAGACTACCTTTCATAATGACAAGGCTACCATCCATTGTAGTAACAAAAATATCGACAATAGACTACCTTCCATAATGGCAAGGCTTCCATCCATTAGAGTAACAGAAATCATAACAACCGACTACCTTCCATAATGACAAGGTTACCATCCATTGCAGTAACAAAAATCTCGACAACAAACTACCTTCCATAATGAAAAGGCTACCATTCATTGGAATAACAAAAATCTCGACAACAGACTACCTTCCATAATTACAAGGCTTTCATCCAATGGAGTAATAAAAATCCCGACAATAGACTACCTTCCTTAATGACAAGGCTACCATCTATTAGACTAACAAAAATCTCAACAACAGACTACCTTCCATAATGACAAGGCTTTCATCCAATGGAGTAATAAAAATATCGACAATAGACTAGCTTCCATAATGACAAGGCTACCATCCATTGGAGTAACAAAAATCTCGACAACAAACTACCTAGCATAATGACAAGGGTACCATCCATTGGAGTAACAAAAATATCCATCAAAGAAAACCTTCCTTAATGACAAGGCTACTATCCATTGGAGTATCAAAAATCTCGACAATAGATTACCTTCCATAATGACAAGGCTACCATCCATTGTATTAACAAAAATCTCGACAACAAACTACCTTCCTTAATGACGAGGCTATCATCTCCTGGAGTAACAAAAATCTCGACAACAGACTACCTTCCATAATGACTAGGCTACCATCCATTAGAGTAACAAAGATATCGACAACGGATTACCTTTCATAATGACAAGGATATCATCCATTGGAATAACAAAAATCTCGACAACAGACTACCTTCCATAATGACAAGGATACCATCCATTGGAGTAAACAAAATCTCGACAACAGACTACATTCAATAATGACAAGGGTACCATCATTGGAGTAACAAAAATATTCACAAGAGAAAACCTTCCATAATGACAAGGCTACCATCCATTGGAGTAACAAAAATCTCGACAAGCAGACTACCTTCCATAATGACGAGGCTACCATCCATTGTAGTAAAAAAAATATTGACTATAGAATACCTTCCATAATGACAAGGCTACCATCAATTGTAGTAAAAAAAATTTCGAGAACAGACTACCTACCATAATGGCAAGGCTACCATCTATTGGAGTAAAAAAAATCTCGACAACAGACTACCTTCCATAATGACTCTGCTACCATCCATTGGAGTAACAAAAATCTCGACAACAGAATACCTTCCAGAATGACAAGGCTACCATCCATTGTAGTAACAAAAATCTCGACAATAGACTACCTTCCATAACCACAAGGCTTACATCCATTGGAGTAAAAAAAATCTAGACAATAGACTACCTTCCATAATGACAAGGCTACCATCCATTGGAATAAAAAAAATATCGACAACACACTACCTTCCATAATGACAAGGCTACCATCCCTTGGAGTAACAAAAATCTCGACAAGAGACTACCTTCCATAATGACAAGGCTACCATCAATTGGAGTAACAATGATATGGACAACATACTACCTTCCATTATGACAAGGCTACCATCCATTGGAGTAACAAAAATCACGACAACAGACTACCTTACATAATTACAAGGCTACCATTCATTGGAATAACAAAAATCTCGACAATAGACTACCTTTCATAATGACAAGGCTACCATCCATTGTAGTAACAAAAATATCGACAATAGACTACCTTCCATAATGGCAAGGCTTCCATCCATTGGAGTAACAGAAGTCATAAAAACCGACTACCTTCCATAATGACAAGGTTACCATCCATTGCAGTAACAAAAATCTCGACAACAAACTACCTTCCATAATGAAAAGGCTACCATTCATTGGAATAACAAAAATCTCGACAACAGACTACCTTCCATAATTACAAGGCTTTCATCCAATGGAGTAATAAAAATTGCGACAACAGACTACCTTCCATAATGACAAGGCTACCATCTATTGGACTAACAAAAATCTCAACAACAGACTACCTTCCATAATGACAAGGCTTTCATCCAATGGAGTAATAAAAATATCGACAATAGACTAGCTTCCATAATGACAAGGCTACCATCCATTGGAGTAACAAAAATCTCGACAACAAACTACCTTCCATAATGACAAGGGTACCATCCATTGGAGTAACAAAAATATCAATCAAAGAAAAGCTTCCATAATGACAAGGCTACCATCCATTGGAGTAACAAAAATCTCGGCAACAGATTACCTTCCTTAATGACAAGGCTATCGTCTCCTGGAGTGACAAAAATCTCGACAACAAACTACCTTCCATAATGACTAGGCTACCATCCATTGGAGTAACAAAGATATCGACAACAGATTACCTTTCATAATGACAAGGATACCATCCATTGGATTAACAAAAATCTCGACAACAGACTACCTTCCATAATGACAAGGATACCATCCATTGGAGTAAACAAAATCTCGACAACAGACTACATTCAATAATGATAAGGGTACCATCATTGGAGTAACAAAAATATTCACAAGAGAAAACCTTCCATAATGACAAGGCTACCATCCATTGGAGTAACAAAAATATCGACAAGCAGACTACCTTCCATAATGACGAGGCAACCATCCATTGTAGTAAAAAAAATATTGATTATAGAATACCTTCCATAATGACAAGGCTACCATCAATTGTAGTAAAAAAAATTTCGAGAACAGACTACCTTCCATAATGGCAAGGCTACCATCTATTGGAGTAAAAAAAATCTCGACAACAAACTACCTTCCATAATGACAAGGCTACCATCCATTGTAGTAACAAAAATCTCGACAATAGACTACCTTCCATAACCACAAGGCTTACATCCATTGGAGTAAAAAAAATCAAGACAATAGACTACCTTCCATAATGATAAGGCTACCATTAATTGGAATAAAAAAAATATCGATAACACACTACCTTCCATAATGACAAGGCTACCATCCCTTGGAGTAACAAAAATCTCGACAACAGACTACCTTCCATAATGGCAAGGCTACCATCAGTTGGAGTAACAATGATATAGACAACATACTACCTTCCATTATGACAAGGCTACCATCCATTGGAGTAACAAAAATCACGACAACAGACTACCTTACATAATTACAAGGCTACCATTCATTGGAATAACAGAAATCATAACAACCGACTACCTTCCATAATGGCAAGGCTACAATCCATTGCAGTAACATAAATCTCGACAACAAACTACCTTCCATAATGAAAAGGCTACCATTCATTGGAATAACAAAAATCTCGACAACAGACTATCTTCCATAATTACAAGGCTTTTATCCAATGGAGTAATAAAAATCGCGACAATAGACTACCTTCCTTAATGACAAGGCTACCATCTATTGGACTAACAAAAATCTCAACAACAGACTACCTTCCATAATGACAAGGCTTTCATCCAATGGAGTAATAAAAATATCGACAATAGACTAGCTTCCATAATGACAAGGCTACCATCCATTGGAGTAACAAAAATCTCGACAACAAACTACCTTCCATAATGACAAGGATACCATCCATTGGAGTAACAAAAATATCCATCAAAGAAAACCTTCCTTAATGACAAGGCTACCATCCATTGGAGTAACAAAAATCTCGACAACAGATTACCTTCCATAATGACAAGGCTACCATCCATTGTATTAACAAAAATCTCGACAACAAACTACCTTCCTTAATGACGAGGCTATCATCTCCTGGAGTAACAAAAATCTCGACAACAGACTACCTTCCATAATGACTAGGCTACCATCCATTGGAGTAACAAAGATATCGACAACGGATTACCTTTCATAATGACAAGGATACCATCCATTGGAATAACAAAAATCTCGACAACAGACTACCTTCCATAATGAAAAGGATACCATCCATTGGAGTAAACAAAATCTCGACAACAGACTACATTCAATAATGACAAGGGTACCATCATTGAAGTAACAAAAATATTCACAAGAGAAAACCTTCCATAATGACAAGGCTACCATCCATTGGAGTAACAAAAATATCGACACACAGACTACCTTCCATAATGACGAGGCTACCATCCATTGTAGTAAAAAAAATCTCAACAACAGACTACCTTCCATAAGGACAAGGCTTTCATCCAATGGAGTAAAAAAAATATCGACAATAGACTAGCTTCCATAATGACAAGGCTACCATCCATTGGAGTAACAAAAATCTCGACAACAAACTACCTTCCATAATGACAAGGGTACCATCCATTGGAGTAACAAAAATTCCATCAAAGAAAACCTTCCTTAATGACAAGGCTACCATCCATTGGAGTAACAAAAATCTCGACAATAGAATACCTTCCAGAATGACAAGGCTACCATCCATTGTAGTAACAAAAATCTCGACAATAGACTACCTTCCATAACCACAAGGCTTACATCCATTGGAGTAAAAAAAATCTAGACAATAGACTACCTTCCATAATGACAAGGCTACCATCCATTGGAATAAAAAAAATATCGACAACACACTACCTTCCATAATGACAAGGCTACCATCCCTTGGAGTAACAAAAATCTCGACAAGAGACTACCTTCCATAATGACAGGGCTACCATCAATTGGAGTAACAATGATATGGACACCATACTACCTTCCATTATGACAAGGCTACCATCCATTGGAGTAACAAAAATCACGACAACAGACTACCTTACATAATTACAAGGCTACCATTCATTGGAATAACAAAAATCTCGACAATAGACTACCTTTCATAATGACAAGGCTACCATCCATTGTAGTAACAAAAATATCGACAATAGACTACCTTCCATAATGGCAAGGCTTCCATCCATTGGAGTAACAGAAATCATAACAACCGACTACCTTCCATAATGACAAGGTTACCATCCATTGCAGTAACAAAAATCTCGACAACAAACTACATTCCATAATGAAAAGGCTACCATTCATTGGAATAACAAAAATCTCGACAACGGACTACCTTCCATAATTACAAGGCTTTCATCCAATGGAGTAATAAAAATCCCGACAATAGACTACCTTCCTTAATGACAAGGCTACCATCTATTGGACTAACAAAAATCTCAACAACAGACTACCTTCCATAATGACAAGGCTTTCATCCAATGGAGTAATAAAAATATCGACAATAGACTAGCTTCCATAATGACAAGGCTACCATCCATTGGAGTAACAAAAATCTCGACAACAAACTACCTACCATAATGACAAGGGTACCATCCATTGGAGTAACAAAAATATCCATCAAAGAAAACCTTCCTTAATGACAAGGCTACTATCCATTGGAGTATCAAAAATCTCGACAATAGATTACCTTCCATAATGACAAGGCTACCATCCATTGTATTAACAAAAATCTCGACAACAAACTACCTTCCTTAATGACGAGGCTATCATCTCCTGGAGTAACAAAAATCTCGACAACAGACTACCTTCCATAATGACTAGGCTACCATCCATTAGAGTAACAAAGATATCGACAACGGATTACCTTTCATAATGACAAGGATATCATCCATTGGAATAACAAAAATCTCGACAACAGACTACCTTCCATAATGACAAGGATACCATCCATTGGAGTAAACAAAATCTCGACAACAGACTACATTCAATAATGACAAGGGTACCATCATTGGAGTAACAAAAATATTCACAAGAGAAAACCTTCCATAATGACAAGGCTACCATCCATTGGAGTAACAAAAATCTCGACAAGCAGACTACCTTCCATAATGACGAGGCTACCATCCATTGTAGTAAAAAAAATATTGACTATAGAATACCTTCCATAATGACAAGGCTACCATCAATTGTAGTAAAAAAAATTTCGAGAACAGACTACCTTCCATAATGGCAAGGCTACCATCTATTGGAGTAAAAAAAATCTCGACAACAGACTACCTTCCATAATGACTCTGCTACCATCCATTGGAGTAACAAAAATCTCGACAACAAAATACCTTCCAGAATGACAAGGCTACCATCCATTGTAGTAACAAAAATCTCGACAATAGACTACCTTCCATAACCACAAGGCTTACATCCATTGGAGTAAAAAAAATCTAGAAAATAGACTACCTTCCATAATGACAAGGCTACCATCCATTGGAATAAAACAAATATCGACAACACACTACCTTCCATAATGACAAGGCTACCATCCCTTGGAGTAACAAAAATCTCGACAAGAGACTACCTTCCATAATGACAAGGCTACCATCAATTGGAGTAACAATGATATGGACAACATACTACCTTCCATTATGACAAGGCTACCATCCATTGGAGTAACAAAAATCACGACAACAGACTACCTTACATAATTACAAGGCTACCATTCATTGGAATAACAAAAATCTCGACAATAGACTACCTTTCATAATGACAAGGCTACCATCCATTGTAGTAACAAAAATATCGACAATAGACTACCTTCCATAATGGCAAGGCTTCCATCCATTGGAGTAACAGAAGTCATAACAACCGACTACCTTCCATAATGACAAGGTTACCATCCATTGCAGTAACAAAAATCTCGACAACAAACTACCTTCCATAATGAAAAGGCTACCATTCATTGGAATAACAAAAATCTCGACAACAGACTACCTTCCATAATTACAAGGCTTTCATCCAATGGAGTAATAAAAATCGCGACAACAGACTACCTTCCATAATGACAAGGCTACCATATATTGGACTAACAAAAATCTCAACAACAGACTACCTTCCATAATGACAAGGCTTTCATCCAATGGAGTAATAAAAATATCGACAATAGACTAGCTTCCATAATGACAAGGCTACCATCCATTGGAGTAACAAAAATCTCGACAACAAACTACCTTCCATAATGACAAGGGTACCATCCATTGGAGTAACAAAAATATCAATCAAAGAAAAGCTTCCATAATGACAAGGCTACCATCCATTGGAGTAACAAAAATCTCGGCAACAGATTACCTTCCTTAATGACAAGGCTATCGTCTCCTGGAGTGACAAAAATCTCGACAACAGACTACCTTCCATAATGACTAGGCTACCATCCATTGGAGTAACAAAGATATCGACAACGGATTACCTTTCATAATGACAAGGATACCATCCATTGGATTAACAAAAATCTCGACAACAGGCTACCTTCCATAATGACAAGGATAACATCCATTGGAGTAAACAAAATCTCGACAACAGACTACATTCAATAATGACAAGGGTACCATCATTGGAGTAACAAAAATATTCACAAGAGAAAACCTTCCATAATGACAAGGCTACCATCCATTGGAGTAACAAAAATATCGACAAGCAGACTACCTTCCATAATGACGAGGCAACCATCCATTGTAGTAAAAAAATATTGATTATAGAATACCTTCCATAATGACAAGGCTACCATCAATTGTAGTAAAAAAAATTTCGAGAACAGACTACCTTCCATAATGGCAAGGCTACCATCTATTGGAGTAAAAAAAATCTCGACAACAAACAACCTTCCATAATGACAAGGCTACCATCCATTGTAGTAACAAAAATCTCGACAATAGACTACCTTCCATAACCACAAGGCTTACATCCATTGGAGTAAAAAAAATCTAGACAATAGACTACCTTCCATAATGATAAGGCTACCATCCATTGGAATAAAAAAAATATCGACAACACACTACCTTCCATAATGACAAGGCTACCATCCCTTGGAGTAACAAAAATCTCGACAACAGACTACCTTCCATAATGGCAAGGCTACCATCAGTTGGAGTAACAATGATATAGACAACATACTACCTTCCATTATGACAAGGCTACCATCCATTGGAGTAACAAAAATCACGACAACAGACTACCTTACATAATTACAAGGCTACCATTCATTGGAATAACAGAAATCATAACAACCGACTACCTTCCATAATGGCAAGGCTACCATCCATTGCAGTAACATAAATCTCGACAACAAACTACCTTCCATAATGAAAAGGCTACCATTCATTGGAATAACAAAAATTTCGACAACAGACTACCTTCCATAATTACAAGGCTTTCATCCAATGGAGTAATAAAAATCGCGACAATAGACTACCTTCCTTAATGACAAGGCTACCATGTATTGGACTAACAAAAATCTCAACAACAGACTACCTTCCATAATGACAAGGCTTTCATCCAATGGAGTAATAAAAATATCGACAATAGACTAGCTTCCATAATGACAAGGCTACCATCCATTGGAGTAACAAAAATCTCGACAACAAACTACCTTCCATAATGACAAGGATACCATCCATTGGAGTAACAAAAATATCCATCAAAGAAAACCTTCCTTTATGACAAGGCTACCATCCATTGGAGTAACAAAAATCTCGACAACAGATTACCTTCCATAATGACAAGGCTACCATCCATTGTATTAACAAAAATCTCGACAACAAACTACCTTCCTTAATGACGAGGCTATCATCTCCTGGAGTAACAAAAATCTCGACAATAGACTACCTTCCATAATGACTAGGCTACCATCCATTGGAGTAACAAAGATATCGACAACGGATTACCTTTCATAATGACAAGGATACCATCCATTGGAATAACAAAAATCTCGACAACAGACTACCTTCCATAATGAAAAGGATACCATCCATTGGAGTAAACAAAATCTCGACAACAGACTACATTCAATAATGACAAGGGTACCATCATTGAAGTAACTAAAATATTCACAAGAGAAAACCTTCCATAATGACAAGGCTACCATCCATTGGAGTAACAAAAATATCGACACACAGACTACCTTCCATAATGACGAGGCTACCATCCATTGTAGTAAAAAAAATCTCAACAACAGACTACCTTCCATAAGGACAAGGCTTTCATCCAATGGAGTAATAAAAATATCGACAATAGACTAGCTTCCATAATGACAAGGCTACCATCCATTGGAGTAACAAAAATCTCGACAACAAACTACCTTCCATAATGACAAGGGTACCATCCATTGGAGTAACAAAAATATCCATCAAAGAAAACCTTCCTTAATGACAAGGCTACCATCCATTGGAGTAACAAAAATCTCGACAACAGATTACCTTCCATAATGACAAGGCTACCATCCATTGTATTAACAAAAATCTCGACAACAAACTACCTTCCTTAATGACGAGGCTATCATCTCCTGGAGTAACAAAAATCTCGACAACAGACTACCTTCCATAATGACTAGGCTACCATCCATTGGAGTAACAAAGATATCGACAACGAATTACCTTTCATAATGACAAGGATACCATCCATTGGAATAACATAAATCTCGACAACAGACTACCTTCCATAATGAAAAGGATACCATCCATTGGAGTAAACAAAATCTCGACAACAGACTACATTCAATAATGACAAGGGTACCATCATTGGAGTAACAAAAATATTCACAAGAGAAAACCTTCCATAATGACAAGGCTACCATCCATTGGAGTAACAAAAATATCGACAAGCAGACTACCTTCCATAATGACGAGGCTACCATCCATTGTAGTAAAAAAAATATTGACTATAGAATACCTTCCATAATGACAAGGCTACCATCAATTGTAGTAAAAAAAATCTCGAGAACAGACTACCTTCCATAATGGCAAGGCTACCATCTATTGGAGTAAAAAAAATCTCGACAACAGACTACCTTCCATAATGACTCTGCTACAATCCATTGGAGTAACAAAAATCTAGACAACAGAATACCTTCCAGAATGACAAGGCTACCATCCATTATAGTAACAAAAATCTCGACAATAGACTACCTTCCATAACCACAAGGCTTACATCCATTGGAGTAACAAAAATCTAGACAATAGACTACCTTCCATAATGACAAGGCTACCATCCATTGGAATAAAAAAAATATCGACAACACACTACCTTCCATAATGACAAGGCTACCATCCCTTGGAGTAACAAAAATCTCGACAACAGACTACCTTCCATAATGACAAGGCTACCATCAATTGGAGTAACAATGATATGGACAACATACTACCTTCCATTATGACAAGGCTACCATCCATTAGAGTAACAAAAATCACGACAACAGACTACCTTACATAATTACAAGGCTACCATTCATTGGAATAACAAAAATCTCGACAATAGACTACCTTTCATAATGACAAGGCTACCATCCATTGTAGTAACAAAAATATCGACAATAGACTACCTTCCATAATGGCAAGGCTATCATCCATTGGAGTAACAGAAATCATAACAACCGACTACCTTCCATAATGACAAGGATACCATCCATTGCAGTAACAAAAATCTCGACAACAAACTACCTTCCATAATGAAAAGGCTACCATTCATTGGAATAACAAAAATCTCGACAACAGACTACCTTCCATAATTACAAGGCTTTCATCCAATGGAGTAATAAAAATCGCGACAATAGACTACCTTCCTTAATGACAAGGCTACCATCTATTGGACTAACAAAAATCTCAACAACAGACTACCTTTCATAATGACAAGGCTTTCATCCAATGGAGTAATAAAAATATCGACAATAGACTAGCTTCCATAATGACAAGGCTACCATCCATTGGAGTAACAAAAATCTCGACAACAAACTACCTTCCATAATGACAAGGGTACCATCCATTGGAGTAACAAAAATATCCATCAAAGAAAACCTTCCTTAATGACAAGGCTACCATCCATTGGAGTAATAAAAATCTCGACAACAGATTACCTTCCATAATGACAAGGCTACCATCCATTGTATTAACAAAAATCTCGACAACAAACTACCTTCCTTAATGACGAGGCTATCATCTCCTGGAGTAACAAAAATCTCGACAACAGACTACCTTCCATAATGACTAGGCTACCATCCATTGGAGTAACAAAGATATCGACAACGGATTACCTTTCATAATGACAAGGATACCATCCATTGGAATAACAAAAATCTCGACAACAGACTACCTTCCATAATGACAAGGATACCATCCATTGGAGTAAACAAAATCTCGACAACAGACTACATTCAATAATGACAAGGGTACCATCATTGGAGTAACAAAAATATTCACAAGAGAAAACCTTCCATAATGACAAGGCTACCATCCATTGGAGTAACAAAAAATTTCGACAAGCAGACTACCTTCCATAATGACGAGGCTACCATCCATTGTAGTAAAAAAAATATTGACTATAGAATACCTTCCATAATGACAAGGCTACCATCAATTGTAGTAAAAAAATTCTCGAGAACAGACTACCTTCCATAATGGCAAGGCTACCATCTATTGGAGTAAAAAAAATCTCGACAACAGACTACCTTCCATAATGACTCTTCTACCATCCATTGGAGTAACAAAAATCTCGACAACAGAATACCTTCCAGAATGACAAGGCTACCATCCATTGTAGTAACAAAAATCTCGACAATAGACTACCTTCCATAACCACAAGGCTTACATCCATTGGAGTAACAAAAATCTAGACAATAGACTACCTTCCATAATGACAAGGCTACCATCCATTGGAATAAAAAAAATATCGACAACACACTACCTTCCATAATGACAAGGCTACCATCCCTTGGAGTAACAAAAATCTCGACAACAGACTACCTTCCATAATGACAAGGCTACCATCAATTGGAGTAACAATGATATGGACAACATACTACCTTCCATTATGACAAGGCTACCATCCATTAGAGTAACAAAAATCATGACAACGGACTACCTTACATAATTACAAGGCTACCATTCATTGGAATAACAAAAATCTCGACAATAGACTACCTCTCATAATGACAAGGCTACCATCCATTGTAGTAACAAAAATATCGACAATAGACTACCTTCCATAATGGCAAGGCTACCATCCATTGGAGTAACAGAAATCATAACAACCGACTACCTTCCATAATGACAAGGATACCATCCATTGCAGTAACAAAAATCTCGACAACAAACTACCTTCCATAATGAAAAGGCTACCATTCATTGGAATAACAAAAATCTCGACAACAAACTACCTTCCATAATTACAAGGCTTTCATCCAATGGAGTAATAAAAATCGCGACAATAGACTACCTTCCTTAATGACAAGGCTACCATCTATTGGACTAACAAAAATCTCAACAACAGACTACCTTCCATAATGACAAGGCTTTCATCCAATGGAGTAATAAAAATATCGACAATAGACTAGCTTCCATAATGACAAGGCTACCATCCATTGGAGTAACAAAAATCTCGACAACAAACTACCTTCCATAATGACAAGGGTACCATCCATTGGAGTAACAAAAATATCCATCAAAGAAAACCTTCCTTAATGACAAGGCTACCATCCATTGGAGTAACAAAAATCTCGACAACAGATTACCTTCCATAATGACAAGGCTACCATCCATTGTATTAACAAAAATCTCGACAACAAACTACCTTCCTTAATGACGAGGCTATCATCTCCTGGAGTAACAAAAATCTCGACAACAGACTTCCTTCCATAATGACTAGGCTACCATCCATTGGAGTAACAAAGATATCGACAACGGATTACCTTTCATAATGACAAGGATACCATCCATTGGAATAACAAAAATCTCGACAATAGACTACCTTCAATAATGACAAGGATACCATCCATTGGAGTAAACAAAATCTCAACAACAGACTACATTCAATAATGACAAGGGTACCATCATTGGAGTAACAAAAATATTCACAAGAGAAAACCTTCCATAATGACAAGGCTACCATCCATTGGAGTAACAAAAATATCGACAAGCAGACTACCTTCCATAATGACGAGGCTACCATCCATTGTAGTAAAAAAAATATTGACTATAGAATACCTTCCATAATGACAAGGCTACCATCAATTGTAGTAAAAAAAATTTCGAGAACAGACTACCTTCCATAATGGCAAGGCTACCATCTATTGGAGTAAAAAAAATCTCGACAACAGACTACCTTCCATAATGACAAGGCTACCATCCATTGTAGTAACAAAAATCTCGACAATAGACTACCTTCCATAACCAGAAGGCTTACGTCCATTGGAGTAAAAAAAATCTAGACAATAGACTACCTTCCATAATGATAAGGCTACCATCCATTGGAATAAAAAAAATATCGACAAGACACTACCTTCCATAATGACAAGGCTACCATCCCTTGGAGTAACAAAAATCTCGACAACAGACTACCTTCCATAATGACAAGGCTACCATCAATTGGAGTAACAATGATATAGAAAACATACTACCTTCCATTATGACAAGGCTACCATCCATTGGAGTAACAAAAATCACGACAACAGACTACCTTACATAATTACAAGGCTACCATTCATTGGAATAACAAAAATCTCGACAATAGACTACCTTTCATAATGACAAGGCTAACATCCATTGTAGTAACAAAAATATCGACAATAGACTACCTTCCATAATGGCAAGGCTACCATCCATTGGAGTAACAGAAATCATAACAACCGACTACCTTCCATAATGACAAGGTTACCATCCATTGCAGTAACAAAAATCTCGACAACAAACTACCTTCCATAATGAAAAGACTACCATTCATTGGAATAACAAAAATCTCGACAACAGACTACCTTCCATAATTACAAGGCTTTCATCCAATGGAGTAATAAAAATCGCGACAATAGACTACCTTCCTTAATGACAAGGCTACCATCTATTGGACTAACAAAAATCTCAACAACAGACTACCTTCCATAATGACAAGGCTTTCATCCAATAGAGTAATAAAAATATTGACAATAGACTAGCTTCCATAATGACAAGGCTACCATCCATTGGAGTAACAAAAATCTCGACAACAAACTACCTTCCATAATGACAAGGGTACCATCCATTGGAGTAACAAAAATATCCATCAAAGAAAACCTTCCTTAATGACAAGGCTACCATCCATTGGAGTAACAAAAATCTCGACAACAGATTACCTTCCATAATGACAAGGCTACCATCCATTATATTAACAAAAATCTCGACAACAAACTACCTTCCTTAATGACGAGGCTATCATCTCCTGGAGTAACAAAAATCTCGACAACAGACTACCTATCATAATAACTAGGCTACCATCCATTGGAGTAACAAAGATATCGACAACAGATTACCTTTCATAATGACGAGGATACCATCCATTGGAATAACAAAAATCTCGACAACATACTACCTTCCATAATGACAAGGATACCATCCATTGGAGTAAACAAAATCTCGACAACAGACTACATTCAATAATGACAAGGGTACCATCATTGGAGTAACAAAAATATTCACAAGAGAAAACCTTCCATAATGACAAGGCTACCATCCATTGGAGTAACAAAATTCTCGACAAGCAGACTACCTTCCATAATGACGAGGCTACCATCCATTGTAGTAAAAAAAAAATTGACTATAGAATACCTTCCATAATGACAAGGCTACCATCAATTGTAGTAAAAAAAATCTCGAGAACAGACTACCTTCCATAATGGCAAGGCTACCATCTATTGGAGTAAAAAAAATCTCGACAACAGACTACCTTCCATAATGACTGTGCTACCATCCATTGGAGTAAAAAAATCTCGACAACAGAATACCTTCCAGAATGACAAGGCTACCATCCATTGTAGTAACAAAAATCTCGACAATAGACTACCTTCCATAACCACAAGGCTTACATACATTGGAGTAACAAAAATCTAGACAATAGACTACCTTCCATAATGACAAGGCTACCATCCATTGGAATAAAAAAAATATCGACAACACACTACCTTCCATAATGACAAGGCTACCATCCCTTGGAGTAACAAAAATCTCGACAACAGACTACCTTCCATAATGACAAGGCTACCATCAATTGGAGTAACAATGATATGGACAACATACTACCTTCCATTATGACAAGGCTGCCATCCATTGGAGTAACAAAAATCATGACAACAGACTACCTTACATAATTACAAGGCTACCATTCATTGGAATAACAAAAATCTCTACAATAGACTACCTTTCATAATGACAAGGCTACCATCCATTGTAGTAACAAAAATATCGACAATAGACTACCTTCCATAATGGCAAGGCTACCATCCATTGGAGTAACAGAAATCATAACAACCGACTTCCTTCCATAATGACAAGGTTACCATCCATTACAGTAACAAAAATCTCGACAACAAACTACCTTCCATAATGAAAAGGCTAACATTCATTAGAATAACAAAAATCTCGACAACAGACTACCTTCCATAATTACAAGGCTTTCATCCAATGGAGTAATAAAAATCGCGACAATAGACTACCTTCCTTAATGACAAGGCTACCATCTATTGGACTAACAAAAATCTCAACAACAGACTACCTTCCATAATGACAAGGCTTTCATCCAATGGAGTAATAAAAATATGGACAATAGACTAGCTTCCATAATGACAAGGCTACCATCCATTGGAGTAACAAAAATCTCGACAACAAACTACCTTCCATAATGACAAGGGTACCATCCATTGGAGTAACAAAAATATCCATCCAAGAAAACCTTCCTTAATGACAAGGCTACCATCCATTGGAGTAACAAAAATCTCGACAACAGATTACCTTCCATAATGACAAGGCTACCATCCATTATATTAACAAAAATCTCGACAACAAACTACCTTCCTTAATGACGAGGCTATCATCTCCTGGAGTAACAAAAATCTCCACAACAGACTACCTATCATAATAACTAGGCTACCATCCATTGGAGTAACAAAGATATCGACAACGGATTACCTTTCATAATGACGAGGATACCATCCATTGGAATAACAAAAATCTCGACAACATACTACCTTCCATAATGACAAGGATACCATCCATTGGAGTAAACAAAATCTCGACAACAGACTACATTCAATAATGACAAGGGTACCATCATTGGAGTAACAAAAATATTCACAAGAGAAAACCTTCCATAATGACAAGGCTACCATCCATTGGAGTAACAAAATTCTCGACAAGCAGACTACCTTCCATAATGACGAGGCTACCATCCATTGTAGTAAAAAAAAATTGACTATAGAATACCTTCCATAATGACAAGGCTACCATCAATTGTAGTAAAAAAAATCTCGAGAACAGACTACCTTCCATAATGGCAAGGCTACCATCTATTGGAGTAAAAAAAATCTCGACAACAGACTACCTTCCATAATGACTGTGCTACCATCCATTGGAGTAAAAAAATCTCGACAACAGAATACCTTCCAGAATGACAAGGCTACCATCCATTGTAGTAACAAAAATCTCGACAATAGACTACCTTCCATAACCACAAGGCTTACATACATTGGAGTAACAAAAATCTAGACAATAGACTACCTTCCATAATGACAAGGCTACCATCCATTGGAATAAAAAAAATATCGACAACACACTACCTTCCATAATGACAAGGCTACCATCCCTTGGAGTAACAAAAATCTCGACAACAGACTACCTTCCATAATGACAAGGCTACCATCAATTGGAGTAACAATGATATGGACAACATACTACCTTCCATTATGACAAGGCTGCCATCCATTGGAGTAACAAAAATCATGACAACAGACTACCTTACATAATTACAAGGCTACCATTCATTGGAATAACAAAAATCTCGACAATAGACTACCTTTCATAATGACAAGGCTACCATCCATTGTAGTAACAAAAATATCGACAATAGACTACCTTCCATAATGGCAAGGCTACCATCCATTGGAGTAACAGAAATCATAACAACCGACTTCCTTCCATAATGACAAGGTTACCATCCATTACAGTAACAAAAATCTCGACAACAAACTACCTTCCATAATGAAAAGGCTAACATTCATTAGAATAACAAAAATCTCGACAACAGACTACCTTCCATAATTACAAGGCTTTCATCCAATGGAGTAATAAAAATCGCGACAATAGACTACCTTCCTTAATGACAAGGCTACCATCTATTGGACTAACAAAAATCTCAACAACAGACTACCTTCCATAATGACAAGGCTTTCATCCAATGGAGTAATAAAAATATGGACAATAGACTAGCTTCCATAATGACAAGGCTACCATCCATTGGAGTAACAAAAATCTCGACAACAAACTACCTTCCATAATGACAAGGGTACCATCCATTGGAGTAACAAAAATATCCATCCAAGAAAACCTTCCTTAATGACAAGGCTACCATCCATTGGAGTAACAAAAATCTCGACAACAGATTACCTTCCATAATGACAAGGCTACCATCCATTGTATTAACAAAAATCTCGACAACAAACTACCTTCCTTAATGAAGAGGCTATCATCTCCTGGAGTAACAAAAATCTCGACAACAGACTACCTTCCATAATGACTAGGCTACCATCCATTGGAGTAACAAAGATATCGACAACGGATTACCTTTCATAATGACAAGGATACCATCCATTGGAATAACAAAAATCTCGACAACAGACTACCTTCCATAATGACAAGGATACCATCCATTGGAGTAAACAAAATCTCGACAATAGACTACATTCAATAATGAAAAGGGTACCATCATTGGAGTAACAAAAATATTCACAAGAGAAAACCTTCCATAATGACAAGGCTACCATCCATTGGAGTAACAAAAATCTCGACAAGCAGACTACCTTCCATAATGACGAGGCTACCATCCATTGTAGTAAAAAAAATATTGACTATAGAATACCTTCCATAATGACAATGCTACCATCAATTGTAGTAAAAAAAATCTCGAGAACAGACTACCTTCCATAATGGCAAGGCTACCATCTATTGGAGTAAAAAAAATCTCGACAACAGACTACCTTCCATAATGACTCTGCTACCATCCATTGGAGTAACAAAAATCTTGACAACAGAATACCTTCCAGAATGACAAGGCTACCATCCATTGTAGTAACAAAAATCTCGACAATAGACTACCTTCCATAACCACAAGGCTTACATCGATTGGAGTAACAAAAATCTAGACAATAGACTACCTTCCATAATTACAAGGCTACCATCCATTGGAATAAAAAAAATATCGACAACACACTACCTTCCATAATGACAAGGCTACCATCCCTTGGAGTAACAAAAATCTCGACAACAGACTACCTTCCATAATTACAAGGCTACCATCAATTGGAGTAACAATGATATGGACAACATACTACCTTCCATTATGACAAGGCTACCATCCATTGGAGTAAAAAAAATCACGACAACAGACTACCTTACATAATTACAAGGCTACCATTCATTGGAATAACAAAAATCTCGACAATAGACTACCTTTCATAATGACAAGGCTACCATCCATTGTAGTAACAAAAATATCGACAATAGACTACCTTCCATAATGGCAAGGCTACCATCCATTGGAGTAACAGAAATCATAACAACCGACTACCTTCCATAATGACAAGGTTACCATCCATTGCAGTAACAAAAATCTTGACAACAAACTAACTTCCATAATGAAAAGGCTACAATTCATTGGAATAACAAAAATCTTGACAACAGACTACCTTCCATAATTACAAGGCTTTCATCCAATGGAATAATAAAAATCGCGACAATAGACTACCTTCCTTAATGACAAGGCTACCATCTATTGGACTAACTAAAATCTCAACAACAGACTACCTTCCATAATGACAAGGCTTTCATCCAATGGAGTAATAAAAATATCGACAATAGAGTAGCTTCCATAATGACACGGCTACCATCAATTGGAGTAACAAAAATCTCGACAACAAACTACCTTCCATAATGACAAGGGTACCATCCATTGGAGTAACAAAAATATCCATCAAAGAAAACCTTCCTTAATGACAAGGCTACCATCCATTGGAGTAACAAAAATCTCGACAACAGATTACCTTCCATAATGACAAGGCTACCATCCATTGTATTAACAAAAATCTCGACAACAAACTACCTTCCTTAATGACGAGGCTATCATCTCCTGGAGTAACAAAAATCTCGACAACAGACTACCTTCCATAATGACTAGGCTACCATCCATTGGAGTAACAAAGATATCGACAACGGATTACCTTTCATAATGACAAGGATACCATCCATTGGAATAACAAAAATCTCGACAACAGACTACCTTCCATAATGACAAGGATACCATCCATTGGAGTAAACAAAATCTCGACAACAGACTACATTCAATAATGACAAGGGTACCATCATTGGAGTAACAAAAATATTCACAAGAGAAAACCTTCCATAATGACAAGGCTACCATCCATTGGAGTAACAAAAATCTCGACAAGCAGACTACCTTCCATAATGACGAGGCTACCATCCATTGTAGTAAAAAAAATATTGACTATAGAATACCTTCCATAATGACAATGCTACCATCAATTGTAGTAAAAAAAATCTCGAGAACAGACTACCTTCCATAATGGCAAGGCTACCATCTATTGGAGTAAAAAAAATCTCGACAACAGACTACCTTCCATAATGACTCTGCTACCATCCATTGGAGTAACAAAAATCTCGACAACAGAATACCTTCCAGAATGACAAGGCTACCATCCATTGTAGTAACAAAAATCTCGACAATAGACTACCTTCCATAACCACAAGGCTTACATCCATTGGAGTAAGAAAAATCTAGACAATAGACTACCTTCCATAATTACAAGGCTACCATCCATTGGTAAAAAAAAATATCGACAACACACTACCTTCCATAATGACAAGGCTACCATCCCTTGGAGTAACAAAAATCTCGACAACAGACTATCTTCCATAATGACAAGGCTACCATCAATTGGAGTAACAATGGTATGGACAACATACTACCTTCCATTATGACAAGGCTACCATCCATTGGAGTAACAAAAATCACGACAACAGACTACCTTACATAATTACAAGGCTACCATTCATTGGAATAACAAAAATCTCGACAATAGACTACCTTTCATAATGACAAGGCTAACATCCATTGTAGTAACAAAAATATCGACAATAGACTACCTTCCATAATGGCAAGGCTACCATCCATTGGAGTAATAGAAATCATAACAACCGACTACCTTCCATAATGACAAGGTTACCATCCATTGCAGTAACAAAAATCTCGACAACAAACTACCTTCCATAATGAAAAGGCTACAATTCATTGGAATAACAAAAATCTTGACAACAGACTACCTTCCATAATTACAAGGCTTTCATCCAATGGAGTAATAAAAATCGCGACAATAGACTACCTTCCTTAATGACAAGGCTACCATCTATTGGACTAACTAAAATCTCAACAACAGACTACCTTCCATAATGACAAGGCTTTCATCCAATGGAGTAATAAAAATATCGACAATAGACTAGCTTCCATAATGACAAGGCTACCATCCATTGGAGTAACAAAAATCTCGACAACAAACTACCTTCCATAATGACAAGGGTACCATCCATTGGAGTAACAAAAATATCCATCAAAGAAAACCTTCCTTAATGACAAGGCTACCATCCATTGGAGTAACAAAAATCTCGACAACAGATTACCTTCCATAATGACAAGGCTACCATCCATTGTATTAACAAAAATCTCGACAACAAACTACCTTCCTTAATGACGAGGCTATCATCTCCTGGAGTAACAAAAATCTCGACAACAGACTACCTTCCATAATGACTAGGCTACCATCCATTAGAGTAACAAATATATCGACAACAGACTACCTTTCATAATGACAAGGATACCATCCATTGGAATAACAAAAATCTCGACAACAGACTACCTTCCATAATGACAAGGATACCATCCATTGGAGTAAACAAAATCTCGACAACAGACTACATTCAATAATGACAAGGGTACCATCATTGGAGTAACAAAAATATTCACAAGAGAAAACCTTCCATAATGACAAGGCTACCATCCATTGGAGTAACAAAAATCTCGACAAGCAGACTACCTTCCATAATGACGAGGCTACCATCCATTGTAGTAAAAAAAATATTGACTATAGAATACCTTCCATAATGACAAGGCTACCATCAATTGTAGTAAAAAAAATTTCGAGAACAGACTACCTTCCATAATGGCAAGGCTACCATCTATTGGAGTAAAAAAAATCTCGACAACAGACTACCTTCCATAATGACAAGGCTACCATCCCTTGGAGTAACAAAAATCTCGACAACAGATTACCTTCCATAATGACAAGGCTACCATCAATTGGAGTAACAATGATATGGACAACATACTACCTTCCATTATGACAAGGCAACCCTCCATTGGAGTAACAAAAATCACGACAACAGACTACCTTACATAATTACAAGGCTACCATTCATTGGAATAACAAAAATCTCGACAATAGACTACCTTTCATAATGACAAGGCTACCATCCATTGTAGTAACAAAAATATCGACAATAGACTACCTTCCATAATGGCAAGGCTACCATCCATTAGAGTAACAGAAATCATAACAACCGACTACCTTCCATAATGACAAGGATACCATCAATTGCAGTAACAAAAATCTCGACAACAAACTACCTTCCATAATGAAAAGGCTACCATTCATTGGAATAACAAAAATCTCGACAACAGACTACCTTCCATAATTACAAGGCTTTCATCCAATGGAGTAATAAAAATCGCGACAATAGACTACCTTCCTTAATGACAAGGCTACCATCTATTGGACTAACAAAAATCTCAACAACAGACTACCTTCCATAAAGACAAGGCTTTCATCCAATGGAGTAATAAAAATATCGACAATAGACTAGCTTCCATAATGACAAGGCTACCATCCATTGGAGTAGCAAAAATCTCGACAACAAACTACCTTCCATAATGACAAGGGTACCATCCATTGGAGTAAAAAAAATATCCATCAAAGAAAACCTTCCTTAATGACAAGGCTACCATCCATTGGAGTAACAAAAATCTCAACAACAGATTACCTTCCATAATGACAAGGCTACCATCCATTGTATTAACAAAAATCTCGACAACAAACTACCTTCCTTAATGACGAGGCTATCATCTCCTAGAGTAACAAAAATCTCGACAACAGACTACCTTCCATAATGACTAGGCTACCATCCATTGGAGTAACAAAGATATCGACAACGAATTACCTTTCATAATGACAAGGATACCATCCATTGGAATAACAAAAATCTCGACAACAGACTACCTTCCATAATGAAAAGGATACCATCCATTGGAGTAAACAAAATCTCGACAACAGACTACATTCAATAATGATAAGGGTACCATCATTGGAGTAACAAAAATATTCACAAGAGAAAACCTTCCATAGTGACAAGGCTACCATCCATTGGAGTAACAAAAATATCGACAAGCACACTACCTTCCATAATGACGAGGCTACCATCCATTGTAGTAAAAAAAATATTGACTATAGAATACCTTCCATAATGACAAGGCTACCATCAATTGTAGTAAAAAAAATCTCGAGAACAGACTACCTTCCATAATGGCAAGGCTACCATCTATTGGAGTAAAAAAAATCTCGACAACAGACTACCTTCCATAATGACTCTTCTACCATCCATTGGAGTAACAAAAATCTCGACAACAGAATACCTTCCAGAATGACAAGGCTACCATCCATTGTAGTAACAAAAATCTCGACAATAGACTACCTTCCATAACCACAAGGCTTACATCCATTGGAGTAACAAAAATCTAGACAATAGGCTACCTTCCATAATGACAAGGCTACCATCCATTGGAATAAAAAAAATATCGACAACACAGTACCTTCCATAATGACAAGGCTACCATCCCTTGGAGTAACAAAAATCTCGACAACAGACTACCTTCCATAATGACAAGGCTACCATCAATTGGAGTAACAATGATATGGACAACATACTACCTTCCATTATGACAAGGCTACCATCCATTAGAGTAACAAAAATCACGACAACAGACTACCTTACATAATTACAAGGCTACCATTCATTGGAATAACAAAAATCTCGACAATAGACTACCTCTCATAATGACAAGGCTACCATCCATTGTAGTAACAAAAATATCGACAATAGACTACCTTCCATAATGGCAAGGCTACCATCCATTGGAGTAACAGAAATCATAACAACCGACTACCTTCCATAATGAAAAGGCTACCATTCATTGGAATAACAAAAATCTCGACAACAAACTACCTTCCATAATTACAAGGCTTTCATCCAATGGAGTAATAAAAATCGCGACAATAGACTACCTTCCTTAATGACAAGGCTACCATCTATTGGACTAACAAAAATCTCAACAACAGACTACCTTCCATAATGACAAGGCTTTCATCCAATGGAGTAATAAAAATATCGACAATAGACTAGCTTCCATGATGACAAGGCTACCATCCATTGGAGTAACAAAAATCTCGACAACAAACTACCTTCCATAATGACAAGGGTACCATCCATTGGAGTAACAAAAATATCCATCAAAGAAAACCTTCCTTAATGACAAGGCTACCATCCATTGGAGTAACAAAAATCTCGACAACAGATTACCTTCCATAATGACAAGGCTACCATCCATTGTATTAACAAAAATCTCGACAACAAACTACCTTCCTTAATGACGAGGCTATCATCTCCTGGAGTAACAAAAATCTCGACAACAGACTTCCTTCCATAATGACTAGGCTACCATCCATTGGAGTAACAAAGATATCGACAACGGATTACCTTTCATAATGACAAGGATACCATCCATTGGAATAACAAAAATCTCGACAATAGACTACCTTCAATAATGACAAGGATACCATCCATTAGAGTAAACAAAATCTCGACAACAAACTACATTCAATAATGACAAGGGTACCATCATTGGAGTAACAAAAATATTCACAAGAGAAAACCTTCCATAATGACAAGGCTACCATCCATTGGAGTAACAAAAATATCGACAAGCAGACTACCTTCCATAATGACGAGGCTACCATCCATTGTAGTAAAAAAAATATTGACTATAGAATACCTTCCATAATGACAAGGCTACCATCAATTGTAGTAAAAAAAATTTCGAGAACAGACTACCTTCCATAATGGCAAGGCTACCATCTATTGGAGTAAAAAAAATCTCGACAACAGACTACCTTCCATAATGACAAGGCTACCATCCATTGTAGTAACAAAAATCTCGACAATAGACTACCTTCCATAACCACAAGGCTTACGTCCATTGGAGTAAAAAAAATCTAGACAATAGACTACCTTCCATAATGATAAGGCTACCATCCATTGGAATAAAAAAAATATCGACAAGACACTACCTTCCATAATGACAAGGCTACCATCCCTTGGAGTAACAAAAATCTCGACAACAGACTACCTTCCATAATGACAAGGCTACCATCAATTGGAGTAACAATGATATAGAAAACATACTACCTTCCATTATGACAAGGCTACCATCCATTGGAGTAACAAAAATCACGACAACAGACTACCTTACATAATTACAAGGCTACCATTCATTGGAATAACAAAAATCTCGACAATAGACTACCTTTCATAATGACAAGGCTAACATCCATTGTAGTAACAAAAATATCGACAACAGACTACCTTCCATAATGGCAAGGCTACCATCCATTGGAGTAACAGAAATCATAACAACCGACTACCTTCCATAATGACAAGGTTACCATCCATTGCAGTAACAAAAATCTCGACAACAAACTACCTTCCATAATGAAAAGACTACCATTCATTGGAATAACAAAAATCTCGACAACAGACTACCTTCCATAATTACAAGGCTTTCATCCAATGGAGTAATAAAAATCGCGACAATAGACTACCTTCCTTAATGACAAGGCTACCATCTATTGGACTAACAAAAATCTCAACAACAGACTACCTTCCATAATGACAAGGCTTTCATCCAATAGAGTAATAAAAATATTGAGAATAGACTAGCTTCCATAATGACAAGGCTACCATCCATTGGAGTAACAAAAATCTCGACAACAAACTACCTTCCATAATGACAAGGGTACCATCCATTGGAGTAACAAAAATATCCATCAAAGAAAACCTTCCTTAATGACAAGGCTACCATCCATTGGAGTAACAAAAATCTCGACAACAGATTACCTTCCATAATGACAAGGCTACCATCCATTATATTAACAAAAATCTCGACAACAAACTACCTTCCTTAATGACGAGGCTATCATCTCCTGGAGTAACAAAAATCTCGACAACAGACTACCTATCATAATAACTAGGCTACCATCCATTGGAGTAACAAAGATATCGACAACGGATTACCTTTCATAATGACGAGGATACCATCCATTGGAATAACAAAAATCTCGACAACATACTACCTTCCATAATGACAAGGATACCATCCATTGGAGTAAACAAAATCTCGACAACAGACTACATTCAATAATGACAAGGGTACCATCATTGGAGTAACAAAAATATTCACAAGAGAAAACCTTCCATAATGACAAGGCTACCATCCATTGGAGTAACAAAATTCTCGACAAGCAGACTACCTTCCATAATGACGAGGCTACCATCCATTGTAGTAAAAAAAATATTGACTATAGAATACCTTCCATAATGACAAGGCTACCATCAATTGTAGTAAAAAAAATCTCGAGAACAGACTACCTTCCATAATGGCAAGGCTACCATCTATTGGAGTAAAAAAAATCTCGACAACAGACTACCTTCCATAATGACTGTGCTACCATCCATTGGAGTAAAAAAATCTCGACAACAGAATACCTTCCAGAATGACAAGGCTACCATCCATTGTAGTAACAAAAATCTCGACAATAGACTACCTTCCATAACCACAAGGCTTACATACATTGGAGTAACAAAAATCTAGACAATAGACTACCTTCCATAATGACAAGGCTACCAGCCATTGGAATAAAAAAAATATCGACAACACACTACCTTCCATAATGACAAGGCTACCATCCCTTGGAGTAACAAAAATCTCGACAACAGACTACCTTCCATAATGACAAGGCTACCATCAATTGGAGTAACAATGATATGGACAACATACTACCTTCCATTATGACAAGGCTGCCATCCATTGGAGTAACAAAAATCATGACAACAGACTACCTTACATAATTACAAGGCTACCATTCATTGGAATAACAAAAATCTCGACAATAGACTACCTTTCATAATGACAAGGCTACCATCCATTGTAGTAACAAAAATATCGACAATAGACTACCTTCCATAATGGCAAGGCTACCATCCATTGGAGTAACAGAAATCATAACAACCGACTTCCTTCCATAATGACAAGGTTACCATCCATTACAGTAACAAAAATCTCGACAACAAACTACCTTCCATAATGAAAAGGCTAACATTCATTAGAATAACAAAAATCTCGACAACAGACTACCTTCCATAATTACAAGGCTTTCATCCAATGGAGTAATAAAAATCGCGACAATAGACTACCTTCCTTAATGACAAGGCTACCATCTATTGGACTAACAAAAATCTCAACAACAGACTACCTTCCATAATGACAAGGCTTTCATCCAATGGAGTAATAAAAATATGGACAATAGACTAGCTTCCATAATGACAAGGCTACCATCCATTGGAGTAACAAAAATCTCGACAACAAACTACCTTCCATAATGACAAGGGTACCATCCATTGGAGTAACAAAAATATCCATCAAAGAAAACCTTCCTTAATGACAAGGCTACCATCCATTGGAGTAACAAAAATCTCGACAACAGATTACCTTCCATAATGACAAGGCTACCATCCATTGTATTAACAAAAATCTCGACAACAAACTACCTTCCTTAATGAAGAGGCTATCATCTCCTGGAGTAACAAAAATCTCGACAACAGACTACCTTCCATAATGACTAGGCTACCATCCATTGGAGTAACAAAGATATCGACAACGGATTACCTTTCATAATGACAAGGATACCATCCATTGGAATAACAAAAATCTCGACAACAGACTACCTTCCATAATGACAAGGATACCATCCATTGGAGTAAACAAAATCTCGACAACAGACTACATTCAATAATGACAAGGGTACCATCATTGGAGTAACAAAAATATTCACAAGAGAAAACCTTCCATAATGACAAGGCTACCATCCATTGGAGTAACAAAAATCTCGACAAGCAGACTACCTTCCATAATGACGAGGCTACCATCCATTGTAGTAAAAAAAATATTGACTATAGAATACCTTCCATAATGACAATGCTACCATCAATTGTAGTAAAAAAAATCTCGAGAACAGACTACCTTCCATAATGGCAAGGCTACCATCTATTGGAGTAAAAAAAATCTCGACAACATACTACCTTCCATAATGACTCTGCTACCATCCATTGGAGTAACAAAAATCTTGACAACAGAATACCTTCCAGAATGACAAGGCTACCATCCATTGTAGTAACAAAAATCTCGACAATAGACTACCTTCCATAACCACAAGGCTTACATCGATTGGAGTAACAAAAATCTAGACAATAGACTACCTTCCATAATTACAAGGCTACCATCCATTGGAATAAAAAAAATATCGACAACACACTACCTTCCATAATGACAAGGCTACCATCCCTTGGAGTAACAAAAATCTCGACAACAGACTACCTTCCATAATTACAAGGCTACCATCAATTGGAGTAACAATGATATGGACAACATACTACCTTCCATTATGACAAGGCTACCATCCATTGGAGTAAAAAAAATCACGACAACAGACTACCTTACATAATTACAAGGCTACCATTCATTGGAATAACAAAAATCTCGACAATAGACTACCTTTCATAATGACAAGGCTACCATCCATTGTAGTAACAAAAATATCGACAATAGACTACCTTCCATAATGGCAAGGCTACCATCCATTGGAGTAACAGAAATCATAACAACCGACTACCTTCCATAATGACAAGGTTACCATCCATTGCAGTAACAAAAATCTTGACAACAAACTAACTTCCATAATGAAAAGGCTACAATTCATTGGAATAACAAAAATCTTGACAACAGACTACCTTCCATAATTACAAGGCTTTTATCCAATGGAATAATAAAAATCGCGACAATAGACTACCTTCCTTAATGACAAGGCTACCATCTATTGGACTAACTAAAATCTCAACAACAGACTACCTTCCATAATGACAAGGCTTTCATCCAATGGAGTAATAAAAATATCGACAATAGAGTAGCTTCCATAATGACACGGCTACCATCAATTGGAGTAACAAAAATCTCGACAACAAACTACCTTCCATAATGATTAGGGTACCATCCATTGGAGTAACAAAAATATCCATCAAAGAAAACCTTCCTTAATGACAAGGCTACCATCCATTGGAGTAACAAAAATCTCGACAACAGATTACCTTCCATAATGACAAGGCTACCATCCATTGTATTAACAAAAATCTCGACAACAAACTACCTTCCTTAATGACGAGGCTATCATCTCCTGGAGTAACAAAAATCTCGACAACAGACTACCTTCCATAATGACTAGGCTACCATCCATTGGAGTAACAAAGATATCGACAACGGATTACTTTTCATAATGACAAGGATACCATCCATTGGAATAACAAAAATCTCGACAACAGACTACCTTCCATAATGACAAGGATACCATCCATTGGAGTAAACAAAATCTCGACAACAGACTACATTCAATAATGACAAGGGTACCATCATTGGAGTAACAAAAATATTCACAAGAGAAAACCTTCCATAATGACAAGGCTACCATCCATTGGAGTAACAAAAATCTCGACAAGCAGACTACCTTCCATAATGACGAGGCTACCATCCATTATAGTAAAAAAAATATTGACTATAGAATACCTTCCATAATGACAATGCTACCATCAATTGTAGTAAAAAAAATCTCGAGAACAGACTACCTTCCATAATGGCAAGGCTACCATCTATTGGAGTAAAAAAAATCTCGACAACAGACTACCTTCCATAATGACTCTGCTACCATCCATTGGAGTAACAAAAATCTCGACAACAGAATACCTTCCAGAATGACAAGGCTACCATCCATTGTAGTAACAAAAATCTCGACAATAGACTACCTTCGATAAACACAAGGCTTACATCCATTGGAGTAAGAAAAATCTAGACAATAGACTACCTTCCATAATTACAAGGCTACCATCCATTGGTAAAAAAAAATATCGACAACACACTACCTTCCATAATGACAAGGCTACCATCCCTTGGAGTAACAAAAATCTCGACAACAGACTACCTTCCATAATCACAAGGCTACCATCAATTGGAGTAACAATGGTATGGACAACATACTACCTTCCATTATGACAAGGCTACCATCCATTGGAGTAACAAAAATCACGACAACAGACTACCTTACATAATTACAAGGCTACCATTCATTGGAATAACAAAAATCTCGACAATAGACTACCTTTCATAATGACAAGGCTACCATCCATTGTAGTAACAAAAATATCGACAATAGACTACCTTCCATAATGGCAAGGCTACCATCCATTGGAGTAACAGAAATCATAAGAACCGACTACCTTCCATTATGACAAGTTTACCATCCATTGCAGTAACAAAAATCTCGACAACAAACTACCTTCCATAATGAAAAGGCTACAATTCATTGGAATAACAAAAATCTTGACAACAGACTACCTTCCATAATTACAAGGCTTTCATCCAATGGAGTAATAAAAATCGCGACAATAGACTACCTTCATTAATGACAAGGCTACCATCTATTGGACTAACTAAAATCTCGACAACAGACTACCTTCCATAATGACAAGGCTTTCATCCAATGGAGTAGTAAAAATATCGACAATAGACTAGATTCCATAATGACAAGGCTACCATCCATTGGATTAACAAAAATCTCGACAACATACTACCTTCCATAATGAAAAGGCTACCATCCATTGTAGTAACAAAAATCTCGACAACATACTACCTTCCATAATGACAAGGGTATCATCATTGGAGTAACAAAAATATTCACAAGAAACTACCTTCCATAATGACAAGGCTACCATCCATTGTATTAACAAAAATCTCGACAACAAACTACCTTCCTTAATGACGAGGCTATCATCTCCTGGAGTAACAAAAATCTCGACAACAGACTACCTTCCATAATGACTAGGCTACCATCCATTGGAGTAACAAAAATCTCGACAACAAAATACCTTTCATAATGACAAGGATACCATCCATTGGAATAACAAAAATCTCGACAACAAACTACCTTCCATAATCACAAGGCTTACATCCATTGGAGTAATAAAAATATCCACAACAGACTACATTCAATAATGACAAGGGTACCATCATTGGAGTAACAAAAATATTCACAAGAGAAAACCTTCCATAATGACAAGGCTACCATCCATTGGAGTAACAAAAATCTCGACAAGCAGACTACCTTCCATAATGACGAGTCTACCATCCATTGTAGTAAAAAAAATATTGACTATAGAATACCTTACATAATGACAATGCTACCATCAATTGTAGTAAAAAAAATCTCGAGAACAGACTACCTTCCATAATGGCAAGGCTACCATCTATTGGAGTAAAAAAAATCTCGACAATAGACTACCTTCCATAATGACTCTGCTACCATCCATTGGAGTAACAAAAATCTCGACAACAGAATACCTTCCAGAATGACAAGGCTACCATCCATTGTAGTAACAAAAATCTCGACAATAGACTACCTTCCATAACCACAAGGCTTACATCCATTGTTGTAAAAAAAATCTAGACAATAGACTACCTTCCATAATTACAAGGCTACCATCCATTGGAAAAAAAAAATATCGACAACAGACTACCTTCCATAATGACAAGGCTACCATCAATTGGAGTAACAATGGTATGGACAACATACTACCTTCCATTATGACAAGGCTACCATCCATTGGAGTAACAAAAATCACGACAACAGACTACCTTACATAATTACAAGGCTACCATTCATTGGAATAACAAAAATCTCGACAATAGACTACCTTTCATAATGACAAGGCTACCATCCATTGTAGTAACAAAAATATCGACAATAGACTACCTTCCATAATGGCAAGGCTACCATCCATTGGAGTAACAGAAATCATAACAACCGACTACCTTCCATTATGACAAGGCTACCATCCATTGGAGTAACAAAAATCACGACAACAGACTACCTTACATAATTACAAGGCTACCATTCATTGGAATAACAAAAATCTCGACAATAGACTACCTTTCATAATGACAAGGCTACCATCCATTATAGTAACAAAAATATCGACAATAGACTACCTTCCATAATGGCAAGGCTACCATCCATTGGAGTAACAGAAATCATAACAACCGACTACCTTCCATAATGACAAGGTTACCATCCATTGCAGTAACAAAAATCTCGACAACAAACTACCTTCCATAATGAAAAGGCTACAATTCATTGGAATAACAAAAATCTTGACAACAAACTACCTTCCATAATTACAAGGCTTTCATCCAATGAAGTAATAAAAATCTTGACAACAGACTACCTTACATAATTACAAGGCTACCATTCATTGGAATAACAAAAATCTCGACAATAGACTACCTTTCATAATGACAAGGCTACCATCCATTGTAGTAACAAAAATATCGACAATAGACTACCTTCCATAATGGCAAGGCTACCATCCATTGGAGTAACAGAAATCATAACAACCGACTACCTTCCATAATGACAAGGTTACCATCCATTGCAGTAACAAAAATCTCGACAACAAACTACCTTCCATAATGAAAAGGCTACAATTCATTGGAATAACAAAAATATTGACAACAGACTACCTTCCATAATTACAAGGCTTTCATCCAATGAAGTAATAAAAATCGCGACAATAGACTACCTTCCTTAATGACAAGGCTACCATCTATTGGACTAACTAAAATCTCAACAACAGACTACCTTCCATAATGACAAGGCTTTCATCCAATGGAGTAATAAAAATATCGACAATAGACTAGCTTCCATAATGACAATGCTACCATCCATTGGAGTAACAGAAATCATAACAACCGACTTCCTTCCATAATGACAAGGTTACCATCCATTACAGTAACAAAAATCTCGACAACAAACTACCTTCCATAATGAAAAGGCTAACATTCATTAGAATAACAAAAATCTCGACAACAGACTACCTTCCATAATTACAAGGCTTTCATCCAATGGAGTAATAAAAATCGCGACAATAGACTACCTTCCTTAATGACAAGGCTACCATCTATTGGACTAACAAAAATCTCAACAACAGACTACCTTCCATAATGACAAGGCTTTCATCCAATGGAGTAATAAAAATATGGACAATAGACTAGCTTCCATAATGACAAGGCTACCATCCATTGGAGTAACAAAAATCTCGACAACAAACTACCTTCCATAATGACAAGGGTACCATCCATTGGAGTAACAAAAATATCCATCCAAGAAAACCTTCCTTAATGACAAGGCTACCATCCATTGGAGTAACAAAAATCTCGACAACAGATTACCTTCCATAATGACAAGGCTACCATCCATTGTATTAACAAAAATCTCGACAACAAACTACCTTCCTTAATGAAGAGGCTATCATCTCCTGGAGCAACAAAAATCTCGACAACAGACTACCTTCCATAATGACTAGGCTACCATCCATTGGAGTAACAAAGATATCGACAACGGATTACCTTTCATAATGACAAGGATACCATCCATTGGAATAACAAAAATCTCGACAACAGACTACCTTCCATAATGACAAGGATACCATCCATTGGAGTAAACAAAATCTCGACAACAGACTACATTCAATAATGACAAGGGTACCATCATTGGAGTAACAAAAATATTCACAAGAGAAAACCTTCCATAATGACAAGGCTACCATCCATTGGAGTAACAAAAATCTCGACAAGCAGACTACCTTCCATAATGACGAGGCTACCATCCATTGTAGTAAAAAAAATATTGACTATAGAATACCTTCCATAATGACAATGCTACCATCAATTGTAGTAAAAAAAATCTCGAGAACAGACTACCTTCCATAATGGCAAGGCTACCATCTATTGGAGTAAAAAAAATCTCGACAACAGACTACCTTCCATAATGACTCTGCTACCATCCATTGTAGTAACAAAAATCTTGACAACAGAATACCTTCCAGAATGACAAGGCTACCATCCATTGTAGTAACAAAAATCTCGACAATAGACTACCTTCCATAACCACAAGGCTTACATCGATTGGAGTAACAAAAATCTAGACAATAGACTACCTTCCATAATTACAAGGCTACCATCCATTGGAATAAAAAAATATCGACAACACACTACCTTCCATAATGACAAGGCTACCATCCCTTGGAGTAACAAAAATCTCGACAACAGACTACCTTCCATAATTACAAGGCTACCATCAATTGGAGTAACAATGATATGGACAACATACTACCTTCCATTATGACAAGGCTACCATCCATTGGAGTAAAAAAAATCACGACAACAGACTACCTTACATAATTACAAGGCTACCATTCATTGGAATAACAAAAATCTCGACAATAGACTACCTTTCATAATGACAAGGCTACCATCCATTGTAGTAACAAAAATATCGACAATAGACTACCTTCCATAATGGCAAGGCTACCATCCATTGGAGTAACAGAAATCATAACAACCGACTACCTTCCATAATGACAAGGTTACCATCCATTGCAGTAACAAAAATCTTGACAACAAACTAACTTCCATAATGAAAAGGCTACAATTCATTGGAATAATAAAAATCTTGACAACAGACTACCTTCCATAATTACAAGGCTTTCATCCAATGGAGTAATAAAAATCGCGACAATAGACTACCTTCCTTAATGACAAGGCTACCATCTATTGGACTAACTAAAATCTCAACAACAGACTACCTTCCATAATGACAAGGCTTTCATCCAATGGAGTAATAAAAATATCGACAATAGACTAGCTTCCATAATGACACGGCTACCATCAATTGGAGTAACAAAAATCTCGACAACAAACTACCTTCCATAATGACAAGGGTACCATCCATTGGAGTAACAAAAATATCCATCAAAGAAAACCTTCCTTAATGACAAGGCTACCATCCATTGGAGTAACAAAAATCTCGACAACAGATTACCTTCCATAATGACAAGGCTACCATCCATTGTATTAACAAAAATCTCGACAACAAACTACCTTCCTTAATGACGAGGCTATCATCTCCTGGAGTAACAAAAATCTCGACAACAGACTACCTTCCATAATGACTAGGCTACCATCCATTGGAGTAACAAAGATATCGACAACGGATTACCTTTCATAATGACAAGGATACCATCCATTGGAATAACAAAAATCTCGACAACAGACTACCTTCCATAATGACAAGGATACCATCCATTGGAGTAAACAATATCTCGACAACAGACTACATTCAATAATGACAAGGGTACCATCATTGGAGTAACAAAAATATTCACAAGAGAAAACCTTCCATAATGACAAGGCTACCATCCATTGGAGTAACAAAAATCTCGACAAGCAGACTACCTTCCATAATGACGAGGCTACCATCCATTGTAGTAAAAAAAATATTGACTATAGAATACCTTACATAATGACAATGCTACCATCAATTGTAGTAAAAAAAATCTCGAGAACAGACTACCTTCCATAATGGCAAGGCTACCATCTATTGGAGTAAAAAAAATCTCGACAACAGACTACCTTCCATAATGACTCTGCTACCATCCATTGGAGTAACAAAAATCTCGACAACAGAATACCTTCCAGAATGACAAGGCTACCATCCATTGTAGTAACAAAAATCTCGACAATAGACTACCTTCCATAACCACAAGGCTTACATCCATTGGAGTAAAAAAAATCTAGACAATAGACTACCTTCCATAATTACAAGGCTACCATCCATTGGAAAAAAAAAAATATCGACAACAGACTACCTTCCATAATGACAAGGCTACCATCAATTGGAGTAACAATGGTATGGACAACATACTACCTTCCATTATGACAAGGCTACCATCCATTGGAGTAACAAAAATCACGACAACAGACTACCTTACATAATTACAAGGCTACCATTCATTGGAATAACAAAAATCTCGACAATAGACTACCTTTCATAATGACAAGGCTACCATCCATTGTAGTAACAAAAATATCGACAATAGACTACCTTCCATAATGGCAAGGCTACCATCCATTGGAGTAACAGAAATCATAACAACCGACTACCTTCCATTATGACAAGGCTACCATCCATTGGAGTAACAAAAATCACGACAACAGACTACCTTACATAATTACAAGGCTACCATTCATTGGAATAACAAAAATCTCGACAATAGACTACCTTTCATAATGACAAGGCTACCATCCATTGTAGTAACAAAAATATCGACAATAGACTACCTTCCATAATGGCAAGGCTACCATCCATTGGAGTAACAGAAATCATAACAACCGACTACCTTCCATAATGACAAGGTTACCATCCATTGCAGTAACAAAAATCTCGACAACAAACTACCTTCCATAATGAAAAGGCTACAATTCATTGGAATAACAAAAATCTTGACAACAGACTACCTTCCATAATTACAAGGCTTTCATCCAATGAAGTAATAAAAATCTTGACAACAGACTACCTTACATAATTACAAGGCTACCATTCATTGGAATAACAAAAATCTCGACAATAGACTACCTTTCATAATGACAAGGCTACCATCCATTGAAGTAACAAAAATATCGACAATAGACTACCTTCCATAATGGCAAGGCTACCATCCATTGGAGTAACAGAAATCATAACAACCGACTACCGTCCATAATGACAAGGTTACCATCCATTGCAGTAACAAAAATCTCGACAACAAACTACCTTCCATAATGAAAAGGCTACAATTCATTGGAATAACAAAAATCTTGACAACAGACTACCTTCCATAATTACAAGGCTTTCATCCAATGAAGTAATAAAAATCGCGACAATAGACTACCTTCCTTAATGACAAGGCTACCATCTATTGGACTAACTAAAATCTCAACAACAGACTACCTTCCATAATGACAAGGCTTTCATCCAATGGAGTAATAAAAATATCGACAATAGACTAGCTTCCATAATGACAAGGCTACCATCCATTGGAGTAACAGAAATCATAACAACCGACTTCCTTCCATAATGACAAGGTTACCATCCATTACAGTAACAAAAATCTCGACAACAAACTACCTTCCATAATGAAAAGGCTAACATTCATTAGAATAACAAAAATCTCGACAACAGACTACCTTCCATAATTACAAGGCTTTCATCCAATGGAGTAATAAAAATCGCGACAATAGACTACCTTCCTTAATGACAAGGCTACCATCTATTGGACTAACAAAAATCTCAACAACAGACTACCTTCCATAATGACAAGGCTTTCATCCAATGGAGTAATAAAAATATGGACAATAGACTAGCTTCCATAATGACAAGGCTACCATCCATTGGAGTAACAAAAATCTCGACAACAAACTACCTTCCATAATGACAAGGGTACCATCCATTGGAGTAACAAAAATATCCATCCAAGAAAACCTTCCTTAATGACAAGGCTACCATCCATTGGAGTAACAAAAATCTCGACAACAGATTACCTTCCATAATGACAAGGCTACCATCCATTGTATTAACAAAAATCTCGACAACAAACTACCTTCCTTAATGAAGAGGCTATCATCTCCTGGAGCAACAAAAATCTCGACAACAGACTACCTTCCATAATGACTAGGCTACCATCCATTGGAGTAACAAAGATATCGACAACGGATTACCTTTCATAATGACAAGGATACCATCCATTGGAATAACAAAAATCTCGACAACAGACTACCTTCCATAATGACAAGGATACCATCCATTGGAGTAAACAAAATCTCGACAACAGACTACATTCAATAATGACAAGGGTACCATCATTGGAGTAACAAAAATATTCACAAGAGAAAACCTTCCATAATGACAAGGCTACCATCCATTGGAGTAACAAAAATCTCGACAAGCAGACTACCTTCCATAATGACGAGGCTACCATCCATTGTAGTAAAAAAAATATTGACTATAGAATACCTTCCATAATGACAATGCTACCATCAATTGTAGTAAAAAAAATCTCGAGAACAGACTACCTTCCATAATGGCAAGGCTACCATCTATTGGAGTACAAAAAATCTCGACAACAGACTACCTTCCATAATGACTCTGCTACCATCCATTGGAGTAACAAAAATCTTGACAACAGAATACCTTCCAGAATGACAAGGCTACCATCCATTGTAGTAACAAAAATCTCGACAATAGACTACCTTCCATAACCACAAGGCTTACATAGATTGGAGTAACAAAAATCTAGACAATAGACTACCTTCCATAATTACAAGGCTACCATCCATTGGAATAAAAAAAATATCGACAACACACTACCTTCCATAATGACAAGGCTACCATCCCTTG